>JAZHRO010000073.1:120562500-123062500 GCA_037157565.1 Thalassia testudinum
CTTTGAGGAGTTGGGCGATGGTGGTCTCACTGTGGTGGTGTGCACCACAGTGAGCTCCTACCCACCGGGTTTTTTCTTGAAGGAGGACCGGCGTATGGAGGGGAATGGAGGGGAGGACGGGAGTGGCCTGCTGGTGGAGTTCTTTTTCTTGCTGCTGCCGACAAACCTCTCGAAGAAGAAGAAGACGTGGCTATTTTATAAGGGGAGAAGGCATGGCTTCATGCATGGCTGCTGCAGCGAGAGGGAAGGAATGCAGCCGCAGGGAATGGTAAGGGCAGCTGCAGCATGGTGTGAGGAGAAAAATGCAGCCGTAGGAAAATTAAAAAAATCAAGTGGAGAAATAAAAAGATGTGGATTTTTGCAAAGAAGCACTTGAGGAAAATGCGAATTATGAAGCCATTTATTTCATTCTCCTCTCCTCTCAATTAAATGCATGAATGCATGTATTTTTACAAATGCAACTATGGAATCCTAATATGCATAGGTAATGCTAGGAAATAGCATAAGAAGGCATTATTGTAGGCATATTTTGCGGTGCAATCAATGACCTCCTTCCAAGCATACACTGGAAGGAAGTCGGAAGGACAGGGAAGAGAAGGAGCCTTGCAGCACAAAAATACAGGCCTATCCTTAGGTTGGGTAGCCTAAAGGTCTACAGACTCTCAGAATCTGTCCTAAGATTATGGACAATTTACTCTACTTATATCCAGGCAATCCAACCAGTTAGAAGGAGGGACTGGGGAGAAGGTTCTTCCATTGGCTTGTGCCTCTGGTTCCTAGTGTACCCCCAAACCACGGTTGTTTGATGCTACTCCCCTAGCTAGACATCCGATTGACTAGTATAAGTAGGTTAATCATGAACAATCTCAATCTGGATCCCAACGAGCGAACCAGTCCTTAGGGCCAACATCTAATCAATTTTAGTTAGGCTTGGGATATTGGTGCTTCTGGAATGTGATGGGCCCTTAATGGGTTGTGCCCTTAATGATTTGTTTGAGAATGTGTGTATGTACACAACTACAATGTTTTCAAGCAAGATTATTGAGGATGAGGTGAATTTTAGGGTTCGAATCTTGCTTAGTAGCTTTTAGGATTCAAATATTAGGTGTATTCAACCAAGTTTTCAGGAGGCAAACCAAATTTGAAATCATGAGTTCAAGTGTTTTTCCTTTATAAATTAAAAAGAAATAAGGAGTGCGTAGCTTGACGTAAATATTGAATCCTATGGGGCAGTTACAAAATGAATCAGTTTTAAATAGGTGGTGCAGTCCAAACAATTCAATCAAGTGACCCAGATGCACCACCAATTAGGCACGCAGAGATGATTAACTTAGACTGATTTCTACTCCATTATGTGTTGATTTGTGTGTACTAATTCCACAGGTCAGAATCTCAGTTGAGTAGATAAAAATCAAGTTAGGTTATGTGCCACAAATGTGGGTGTATATAGTGTGTAGGTTGATTTGTCCCACAAGAAGTATCTTTTTGTTTTTTTATATATATGCGAAGGTGAGATGAGTGGAGGTGACAAATAAGAAATAATTTCTATCCTAGGGTTTATGCAAACATCTAAGTAGATTGGGTCTTGGTTATGAATGTGGTGAAATGAAGCCAGTGGGAATGTGGGGGACACCTATAAATTACTTTACCCGCACTTTACTCTGGTCTACGACACTTGGATCTCCATGCTAAGGTACCTGCAAGATAGTAGATCAGAGACAAGAGGGGCTAATAATATGTAAATTCAAAGAAGCGCAGAAAACAAGAAAGTAAATTCCGTTGCCTCCCCGGCAATGGTGCCAAAATGATGATGCGTGTTTCGCGAATTAAAATTAGGGTTCAGAAAACCCATTGTCGTACTCACAAAAATGCATCTATCAAATACAATTTATAACCGAAACTCCAAGAGAGTCCCGGGTCGAACACAAGGAGGCGACGTTTACTTTATTTGAAATCCATGCTTCATTTAGTTTCTTTTTGGTTCTTTTTTGAAATAAAAAGACAAGCAAGACATTCACAAAATGAGATGGAACACAACTATGATATATTACGCAAATATTTGTTACAATAATCTATGAAAGCATAAAAGAGACAGGGGTGAGAGGAAATCTCCCGGATCAGCTATTCGACGAGACGATGGTGCCTGGCAGAAGCTTGGATGAAGGAGGTGAGATGCTGGACAATGGAGGTGAGATGCAGGAGGACGCCGGGTAGAGGAATGCTTCGTCGAGGCTCTGGAAGGGAGGTGAGGAGACAGAGGTTATCTTCTACCAAAATGGAGGTGGGAGGACGGCTCCAAGGCAACCTATGAAGGTGGTGGGATGAGGGATGAATTTTTGGTGTGAACTTGGATCAATACACTAATAGGAGGCCTTTGGAGCTTGAGAGCAAGCTCTAATGGAGCTTTGGTAGGCTAATAGAGATTAAGAGTAGGTGGGAGTGGAGTAGGTAGAGATGAAGAGGAATGGGGGGTGTAAGGGTGTTTATATAGTGGTGGAATGGAGGTGGTTTGCATGCACGAGCCTTTAGTGACATTTAAGACATTGCTAAAGACCCACCAAAGACGTCGCTAAAGCATTCACGTGCCTTGGCTAACGCTTGGAAGCTCAACTGCAGCTGGCGTAGGGTGCATTGATCGTCAACCGTTGGATCAGGCATGGACGGCTGTGAACTTGAGAAGAATGCGTACACTTGCCTGCATTTGAAATCCGCTCTGCTGGCACGTGCATTGGTAGTCGTCAGATGAAGCATTGCACAGCCCAGACTCACCTGCAGATCGTGCGCGCCTTGATTTGAATCACGCGCCTCGTGTGATTGCACGGATCGGACGGCGAGCACAACTCCTGGTCATCTAAAATGCATGCCCTAAATGGCATGCGTGCGATCTAGCGTGCGTCCTCGCATTTGTGGGCGGAGTCAGATTGGGTGTGAAGAGTCTCAGCCTCTCGATCAAGATCGAGTAGCCCTATTTCATCCGACACTATAGCGGGCATGATGGATTGCGGATTGAACTCGCGCTCGTGATTTGCAAGTGCTTGTCTTCACCGTTGCGCCAAAGCAGCACTTTATCGAGTGGAGGGCAGTGCAGTCGTGTGCACCTTGACCATTGGATGAAGATCCAACAGTCGAGGTGAATCCTTGCTTGAGGCCGAGCGTGATGGCTCAAGTGGGGGCAGCCTAGATGGTGCCATGTGGCACCATCTGGGCCATCCATCTTCATCTTCTTGTACAGGGTGCTACGGAGCTCTGATTGGGGTGATTTTCACGTTGACGGACTGTAATCATCACTCCGGATTCATCCATACATATAAAGACATCGCACTACCTCCTAGACATATAAAATGGAAGAATTAATGTACGTAATACGCAACTATCCTAAATGCCATGCAATGGATGTTATGCAGTATTTATAACATAATATGCAATGCTATGCCTAGGAACTATCATAAATAAGCATTTTATCATGAATTCATGTGTGTTTATCAGCGGCCACCTTGGGAACTCTTCTAGAGATTTCCCACTTCTTTAGATGAGCCTTCCCTTGGTCTATTTAAAGACCATCTTAGATGGCCATGCACCCCCATCTAGATCTTGGATACCATTTCATGTGCACACACTCTCCATGAGTTCCATCACCTCTATCATTACCACCTTCACGTCCAAGAGCTAGAGCACCTCCACCACCCTCTCAAGAGGTAGGCCAACCACCTTGGTCGTCCCTCTTCCCCCTTCCACCACCTCAGGCCACACATCCATTGGAGACCACCTCCAATGCCCTGTTTTCTGTTAGCTTGTTTCCACATTCCTCATAATTTTAATTCTTGCATGATTATCTGCTAGTAGTAGTAGTAATCTTCTTCCTCGATGAATGCAAGCATAATCTATTTAGATCCATCCATGCATATCTATTTTGTTAGTTAGAATAGTGTTTTCAAGCTTTCCTGTACAAGCATTCCTCTACACTTGGTTGTAATGACATATTTGTGAGGAAATAGAATCACCATTTTCCTGATATCTGATTCCTATATATATTGCAATAAAATGTCGGTTCCAAAGGATATTAACGATTTAGTGATCGATTTATTTTCTATTAGTCCCCATCATATAGTAGAGGTCGTGCGAACGCAAACACACACATTCACCTTTGTGATATACTTAACACACGCACACATTTTCCACGTTAATAATGAGACCAACGCATCTTTAACTCGCACCATAGAAACTGGAATCCGATTCTAAGCAAGTAAAGAACTTTAAAATCAAAATCAATTTCGTTTTCACATGCCTCATTGTGATCGACCGAGACTCATCGTCTTGTTACTTTATTTTTGTTGGAATCATGATTTGCTCTATACTACAATGCTCTTTCTAATCAAATACGTGTTTTACGATGCCGAACAAGTCCTGAAGTACTAAAAGAAAAAGTCATTAGTGAGTGATATGGACTTTAGGCCTTTTAGGCCGATTTTGGGCATAAACACTTATGTATTTGTTAAGATCTGGACTATTCCTCAAGAGGTTGAGCGAGTTATGAACATGATGTATTAAGTCTAATGGTTAAGGATTATTTGGCCTCGTTGTCTGCCCTTTGGTTTGTGAAACTTGATAACCTAGGCACTCAAAATTCATACACTAGTATGTTTCAGTGAGCTTAATGAAGAATAATGCCATCAAGTGTTTTATTCTGAAAGTAAATGTTTTCTCAAAAATTTGACTTAGGTGTAGCCTGAAAACACAAGTTATTGGATGAGTTCCCGTCACAGAGAGGAGAAAATACTCCCCTTGAGGATGCATTATAAAAAATTATCTCCTCGATGCTTGCCTTGTAGGATATCTAAATATCCTACTAGGGGCATGTAAGTGCCTTGTACTGGTTTAGGTGTCATGGGCGGCAATATCTCGAAATGTCCATTGCCAGGGCCTAGATTTAGCTACAGATGCCATGAGTGGAA
This sequence comes from Thalassia testudinum, assembly GCA_037157565.1. NCBI lineage: Eukaryota > Viridiplantae > Streptophyta > Magnoliopsida > Alismatales > Hydrocharitaceae > Thalassia > Thalassia testudinum. The sequence continues at coordinate 120,567,453 of JAZHRO010000073.1, forward strand.
CTTCAAGAAGTGTCGAATGCCAAGGTTTTGGGGGTTGCCATGGGTGATGCTATCTTGAAGTAACAATTGGTAGGACCTTTCGAGGATTGACAATGGGGATAAGGAATCTAATACAAACCATGTTTAGGGCCAATTCGATGTTGGATTTAGGGGAATTGAAAAAAAAAGAGAGAAAACTCTTTAAAATATATTTCTCTTTATCTCTCGCTTCTAAAAAAATACATTGGCAAGTTGACCCTAGACTTTCTTACACATATGCATGGGTGCTTTAACAACTGGGGTAAACAAACCTCTTAGAAGATTCTGGCGCTGTAGAAGCCTTCGCTGTGGACCTAAGGCTGATGTTGGTTAGGTCCGTATCTTGGGTGGTACTTGAGTACCTCTAGGACTAGAGTTGGTATTTCATTCTAATTTCTAGAGTAGTGGCACAAGCAGGCATCCTAACGATTAAAAGCTGACCTAGAGATCTAGTTTGGTCCACAGGATTTTGCTAGGGACTAGCAAAAGTTAGGCATGGGCGTATGATGGTAGCACCATCATTAGTGTTAACCAACCTAATTTATCCTAATTACAGTGATAAATGCTCCTTCATATACATAAGAAGATCATAATTCTATTCTGAGTTGGGTTTAAGAAGAGCAAATAAGTTAATTCTATTGTTTTAGCACCTAATAACCAATGCAGATTAACTAAGGGGTTAATCAAGGATTAATCTAGGGTTAAATGAGCTTAATTTCCTAATAAGTGGGCCTGAGCTGACTGAAATAAGATTTTTTGCATTTTGAGGATTATTTTATTAATAAAAACCCTAACAACAGCCTCACTTCAAATAAATGGGTTTTGATGGAAATAAATGTAATCTAAACCTCCTAAAAATCATTTCAAAATATTTTATGAGTCTTGGAATCTTCACTTTGACCACAATAACCCATTTTGACCAAAAATAAAGACTTAGGTAGGAATTTATTTTATTTTGGGCTTATATGTAAATTTCACAATCAAACTTGGTAAAAACACAAATCTAAGGTCACCATTATATTCCTTGGGTCTAAATTAGGTTAACTCCAAAATTTGAGCCCAATTAGAGTCCATCATGACCTAGTTTGCATTTTAGCCCATAAATCTTTTTTTATTACACATAGACCCCTATCTTTTGAGCTTTTATTACAACCAGGCTGATGAGAACCTCATCATGAGCCATAACTAGCTCATTTTGACCCAATACAAAGGATAAAAGCTCCTACATATCTCAAGGAAAGGCTTAACTCAGAGAATTCTGAGTTTGAGAAGGAAACCAGTCATAAGGGGTAAAAGTGCAATTTTACCAGTATAATCTGCATACAGGGTAATTCAGGGCCCAGACACAGGTCAAAACAGCTTAATAAGAATAAAAGTGGGATGAGATGATCTAGCAAGGGCTACAGCACTTCCAAGGAACCAAATGATAACCTGTAACCTTAAAACAACCCGCTTCAATTCACAAGGTTCGGGGCAAAGTAAAAATAGAATAAACCCTCTAAAATTCATAGAAAAATAATCTCTAGGGTTTAGAACCTTCAATTTGGCCTTTAGAACCCATTTTGACCTACATTGAGAACCATGCCCAATTAATAACTTAATTTGGGTCTTTACGCAAATTGACCGGTCAAACAAGGTTTAATATGAAAATGAAATTTACCATCAGATTCCTTAGGTCCTAATTAGTCATGTATAAAAACTTGAGCCTAAGAAGAAACCTCCTTGACCGACTTTACACTTTGGTCCTCATATATTTACTCTTTGGCCCTCAACTTTTGAACCCTCGCATTTTGGCCCCTAACTCTCCTTCGTTCTTTGCAATCAGGTCCCTCCTGCAAAACCCTGCCAGCACCATGCTCCGGCGACCTTGCGCGGAGCATGGCGCCGCGCAGGGTGAGGTGGAGGACCTGGCATGTATACCGGGGGTGCCCTGCGTCGTCAGCCGTCGCAGGGGCACCCCCCATGGTCATTGTAGCCCCCCATACCGGCCGTGCGAACGCACGGACGGTATGGGTTCGTATTCCGACCATTCTTCGGCGAGGGAGACACGTCGTCTCCCTCCGCCTTCCTCCCTGTTTCATCCCTATAAATACCCCCCGCTGCTCCACCGACCAGGGCAGCCTGGATCTGACGGAGAAAACCCCCAGCTTTCTTCTCTTCTTCCTCCGGCAGACGCTCACCAGCTCCGGCGGCTTCCTCCCCCTCCACCTCTTCGCTCTGCCGCAATACCAGCAGCAGAGACTTCCTCCCCTGTTCTTCCCGCGCCACGCCGCACACAGCTGGCGCCTCTCCAGCCCTCTGCTCGCCGCCGCCCCTCTCCCTGAGCATCGTCTTCTCCGGCGACAGTCGATACGACTGTCGCCCTGTTCCTCCCCCTTCGTCCCTGCAAGTAAGTTAGACCTACTCCCCTTCTTCTCCTCTTTCTTTCCCCGCTTTCAATTTAGTCAATTAAACCCTCGACCGCTCCTGTTCACCCTCATCCTCTCCGCCTCCGACCACCCTCCGGCGAGCCGCTCCCATCACCTCAGCGACCCACACGGCTCGCCGACCACCGCAGAACCTCCGCCTCCTCACCCTGATCCTTTTCCGCCCCTCCACTTCCCACCAAACACCCTCTGCAGATCCACCGAACACACCCACTTCCTCGCTCACAGTTTGACCTAGGACGACCTGTTAGCTCCATCTCGCCCCCTGCAGACCCCCTGACCACCTTCGCCGTGCCACGGCGAAGGTCCCCCGCCTGTCTGATTTGGCCGAGAGGCCGTTCTTCTGTGACCAGGTGACTCGCCCGCCGTCGCCATTACTGAGCAGGCAGAGCTCCTTCACCTGCAGCTGCAGGCACGCCTTCGCCCAGGTTCGACTCCCAGGTTGCGCAGGGAGTCTCCGCGAAACGTCCCAGGCTCGCAGACGGGGCGAGGGCCGCGCGTGAAGACACGATCGCCCACTGCTCCCTCCGCGACGGGCGCTCAATTGGGGTGGGACATTTAGTCCCACCTCGGAACCTCTCGGAGGCGCGCGGACGCATAAAGGCAAAAAGTGCCTTATGCTGTCTGCCTCCTGACCACGGGGTGAGGTCCCTCTCACCCGACCCGACCCGGCCTCGTCCGTGACCACGCTCCGCGGACCTGGCCCGACCCGATTAGACTGACCTGCACTCCTCGCCCACCACGCACGCCGGTGGGCCTGGACCCGGGCCTGACCCGAACCCGATTACCCGGTAGCGCTCTGGGAGAGCTTCCGAAGAGTGATTTCAGAGAGAAAGAGAAACGCGGGGGAGGGGGGTAGAGTAGGTTTTTGCCCTCTGATGCTGAACTCTTGAGCGTGCAGGCACAGGTGAAGGACTGCGGAAGAAGAAGAACTGAAGCGGCACTGTAGCATCCGCGGGTTAAGTCGTCTGATTGGAAAATCAGACGACGTCCTGAAGACAGGTGAAGACAAAGAAGAAGAAGAAATGAAGAGAAGCAAGAAGCAAGAAAAGAAGAAGAAGATCTGAAGAAAAAGAAAGAAAGAAAACAAGGAAGAACAGAAGACAGAAGAAGAAGAGCACGAGGGGAAGATCTGAAGAAAGCAGAAGAAGAAGAAGAAGAAGAAGAAGAAGAACAGGAAGAACAAAAGCCAAAGAGGAGATAAGACAAAGAGGAAGAAAGAAGAGAAGAAGAAGAAGCCAAATTTTCATCTCTCTCTCTCTCTCTCTCTTTATTTTTGTAATAGAACTTGTATATCTCTAGAATACAACTTGCTCCCTGAGTTCGACCTCGGGAACTCTTTCATTTTTCCGAGTAAAAAAATTTTTATATGAAACGTTGGTAACAACCGGCTTCACTACAACGTTATAACAAATACAAAACCGACGTCTTCATTTTGGCGCCGTTGCCGGGGAGCAACGGCTATTCTAGAGGTAAACATTCCTGTCTCTTTTAAGTTCTGATAATCTCCTCTCTTTTGTGCAGCTACAGGAACTCAAGAAGACAAGCAACCACACAACCACTCCGAAGACAGGTAAATCTTTTCTCTCACTATTAACCCCTACACTCTAAAGAGGAAGAAAAGAAAAGAACAAGCAATATAGGGCTAACCTGTCTTCCATACTTAGTAACCATAAAAAAGTTGCATGTTTTCAACTCATCACTCCTGCACACTATTAAGGGTATTTAAGGGCTAACACATTCTTGCTTGAGCCCTAATTGCCCAACAAAGAGTTAAATGGACCAAGTAGAGCCAACATAAGGTCAAACATTAGGATTTCAGTAGAGACACACCCCTTAATCAAGAATTGAGGAAATCCAAAAGAGGTGTGCCCAAGCCATTGATTGAAAATAATTAACAAGAAAAATCCTAAACAATTGGCTCTCTCTAAACACTTGAACCCTAAAAGACAGGACCCAAAAAGCTCTCAAAGAAAACAAGAGGTAAAGTTGACCCCTTTGGGTTAACCAACCTTAAATTAGGTCACTCTTTGCACTTAAAAAGACTAAAGTTCAAGTGAAACCTTAAGCACCCTGATCTTAAAATTGGTAGACTTAAGAGGTCAAGATCCCCATTCTGGTCTACCTGGAACCGCAGTGACAAGAGAGGTCGGGTGGGGGAAACCCTGTAACCCGTGGGGACGCTCTACCGTGTAGGGGTCTTCGCGGGACTCTCCCTCTCTGGCTGCCCAGGTAATTCTCAGGTGGACGATCTTTCTGATCAAGGGGTCCATCTGCCCCGCACCTCTATAGTCACCCAACACATTTTTGGGTGTCTTGATTGGGTCCAGCACCTTCTAAACTTACCTCTCCCAACTGTGCATGTACGGAAGGAGGTCTCTAAGACCACCCTTAAGACCTCCATTAGAAATTCGCTCTCGTCAAGGCCAAGCCTCGACGCCCGTATTTGTGCAGCAACACCCTCACATTATTCTCTCTTCTGATTCAGAACCAAGTTCTTCTTCTTCCCCCATCATGGCTCAGCCAGTTGAGGAAGAAAATAATCTGGAACACCAGCTCCAGCGACTCAATGACCTCTTCCAAAACTTCGTGCACCCACCACAGCGTCCTATGATGCGGGACCACTACAATCCTGCTGCGGTGGCCATTGAGCCTCGAGTTAGAATCCCGATTGGAGGACCTGATTCCGAACTAAAGCCCAACATGATTCACGCTATACCTAAATTCCATGGGCTTAATTCTGAAGATCCCTTCCAGCACATCAAACAGCTAAAGCATCTGGCCCACACTTTTGGATCAGATGCGCAAAATCGGGATATTCTTCTCATGAAGATGTTCTCCTTTTCTCTTATGGACAAGGCCGCCCATTGGTATCAAACTCAGACCCGGCCGATCAACACTTGGGAAGAACTTCAATCCGAGTTTTTGAAAAAGTTCTTTCCCGTTGGTCGGACCAACGCTTTGCGCCATCAGATTACACACTTCACTCAACAATCAGGAGAACCTCTCCATGAGGCATGGGATCGTTTTCAGGATCTCATGAGGAAGTGCCCCCATCACGGAGTTCCTAAATGGGAACAAGTCCAATCTTTTTACCAGGGACTCCGTGAGGACATCCGCCTTTTCGTCAATGCAACCTGCGGAGGAAACATCATGGGTCAACATGAAGACACCGTATGGGAGATTCTCGAAAACATGTGCGAGAACTCCATCAACAATGACTCCATGGGATTATTCGACAGGACGAATACCCGCGCAGCGACGAATCTTAAGGGAGCACATGAGACGCAGGACCTGTCTGCATCAGTCGACCTGGAGTTAATGGCCAGTCGATTGGACAAGGTCTCAATTATTGAAAAGAAGGTGGATGAGCTGACTCAGCACTTGCAGCGAGCCACCTCTGCGCGTAACTCCTTTGCACAACCTCCTTCCACACAGGAGACTGTGCAAAACATCCTCCACCAATCCTCCCCTGGGATGGATCCATATCCATCCCCATCTGATTCTTGGACTGGAAGATCATCCGATCCTTTCTTCACCAGCCGGGGGAACTCCATTCCTCCTTTCCCTGATTCTCAGGAGGTTCCTCAGACCTGCGAGGACCTCAACGCCATCCAGAACGACCCATTCTCCAACACTTACAACCCTGGATGGCGAAACCATCCCAATTTTCAGTGGGCGGGAAATCCCCAAACCCAAAGACCACCTTTTCAGTCCCGCCCACAGCCCTCTCATCACTACCAGCCGCCTCAGCCTCAGCCCAACCCTACTTATCCATCAGGGCCAAATCAAGATCAAATGTCCTTAATCCTTCAGACTCTGGCTGACATTCAAAAATCGAATGCGGCCATTCAAAAACAGCACAAGGACGAGCTTACTGAAGTTAAAACTCAACTGGCCCAGTTGGCAAATTCTCGCCAGCCAGGCACACTCCCTTCCCAACCCCTTCCTAACCCAAATAACGTGCCAACCCAGAAGCACGTTATGAATCCAAATTTAGGCCACGCTCAATGGATTTATCAGGCCCCCACTGCTCCATCTCCAGACGAGATGGATGCCTCAACTTCGCGTGCGGGATTTCAGCAGCAACCACCCCTCCTACCAAACCCAAACCAAAATCAGGCCGGATTAAATTCTGTAACAACACGTAGTGGTAAGACAACTCAGGACCCGCATTATCCAAACCACTCCCAGCCTGATAATCATGACCCTAGGATAGTTATCCAAGGTACCATTGTTCTAGACCCACAACCTGGACCTATCCTAGAGGAACCAACCAAGATCCCGTTTCCCGAGGCCCTGACCAAGGGAAAGAAGACCACCAAACCCGTGGCCCCTGAGGAGGACCTGGTCAAGCTCTTTGAGCAGGTCCACATAAACATCCCCTTAATGGATGCAATCCGCCACGTACCAGCTTACGCACGATTTCTAAAGAATATATGTACACCCCAGCGTAAGCCGCGAACCAAGGGAGGGAGCCCAATTGTTCTGTCAGAGCAAGCCAGCTCTGTAATCCTTAGTAGACTCCCACCCAAGGCAAAAGATCCTGGAACTCCCCTGATCTCCTGTAAGATAGGTGGTACCCAATTTGATAGAGCATTGTTAGACTTAGGTGCATCTATAAATCTGATACCCACATCCTTACTTGACCATCTGGAAGAATCTGAGCTGAAACCAACCGAGGTGACATTACAATTAGCAGATCGATCTATAAAATCACCAAAAGGGATTCTCGAGGATGTTATCGTGAGAGTGCGGGATTTCTATTTTCCAGTGGACTTTATAGTCTTAGACATGGATGCACCTGAGAACCCTAGGGATACACCAATCATTCTAGGGAGACCTTTCTTGGCTACTGCTAGAGCCAACATCAGCTGTGAGGAGGGCCAAATAGAGCTTAAGTTTGGAGATCAAACACTGAAAATTGATATATTTAAGGCCTAACAAGGAATTAATTGCGGCGTCATCGAGCAAATTTGTGACATCAAGACTTTGGTTGATGAATCACACCTCCAGAATGACTTGAGTATGCCTCATCAACCACAGAAGGATCTTGACCCGCAAACAGAGGAGTCCAATCCAGATGTGAACAACCCAGTAACTCCCACCCTTGAACCTCACATCTATACTGAACCACCCGCTGCTGCTGAAAACCCCATCCTCGAACTGAAACCCCTTCCTGCTCATTTGAAATACATCTTTTTGGGTTCTAATCAGACCCTTCCTGTGATCATCAATTCCGACCTCAATCCTGAACAGGAATCCCGTCTGATTGTTGTCCTCCAGCAACATCGCAGAGCCATCGGATGGACCCTCGATGATTTGACTGGAATAAGTCCCTCTTATTGTACTCATCATATCTATTCAGAAGAGGGCACACGACCTTCTCGTGAAATGCAGAGACGCTTAAACCCCAATCTGCAGGAGGTCGTGAAAAAGGAGATCATCAAGTGGTTAGATGCCGGGATCATCTACCCGATCTCCGATAGTCGTTGGGTGAGCCCAATTCAGGTCGTGCCTAAGAAGGCAGGACTCACCACTATAACGACTGAGACCGGAGAAATCATTCCTACCCGATTAGCCAACTCGTGGAGAGTCTGTATAGATTACCGTCGACTCAATTCCTCCACGAAGAAGGATCATTTCCCACTACCCTTCATTGATCAAATTCTCGAAAAACTAGCGGGAAATAGGTTCTTCTGCTTTCTTGACGGGTACTCCGGTTATAACCAGGTGGCAATCCATCCTGAGGACCAAGAAAAGACCACATTCACCTGCCCCTTCGGAACATACGCTTTCCGAAGGATGCCTTTCGGTCTTTGCAATGCACCCGCTACTTTTCAGCGATGCATGCTTGCCATATTCTCAGATATGGTAGGTGATTATCTGGAAGTCTTCATGGATGACTTTTCAGTTTTCGGAGCATCATTCGACGATTGCCTCCAACACTTGGTCCAGATACTCAGGCGGTGCATCGACGTGAATTTGGTTCTTTCTTGGGAGAAGAGCCATTTCATGGTGCCTGAGGGAATTGTCCTGGGACACTCAATTTCGGAGAAAGGTATCCAAGTGGATCGAGCTAAGGTTAATCTGATTTCTCACCTTCCTATGCCTAGCTCGATCAGGGACATCCGATCCTTTTTAGGGCATGTCGGTTTTTATCGACGATTTATCCCTGATTTTTCAAAAATCGCACGCCCCCTGACCACTCTTCTCTCCAAGGATGTTCCCTTCAAAATCTCCAAGGAATGCACTCAAGCATTTGAAATCCTGCGTGACCGAGTCACCCAAGCCCCGATCCTACAGTCCCCTGATTGGTCTCAACCCTTTGAGATCATGTGTGATGCATCCGACTTCGCTGTAGGAGCGGTTTTGGGGCAGAAGAATGACAAGAAACCTGTGGTCATTTACTACGCCAGCAAAACACTCGATGAGGCTCAGCGTAACTATACAGTTACTGAGAAAGAGCTGCTAGCTGTAGTATTTGCCCTAGAGAAGTTCAGATCGTACCTTCTGGGTTCCCATGTCATCATATACTCAGATCACACGGCTGTGAGGCATCTCCTTGCAAAGAAGGACGCGAAACCTCGATTGATCCGATGGATCTTGCTGTTGCAAGAATTTGACCTCGAGATTCGCGATAAAGCGGGAAAACAAAACGTGGTAGCTGATCACTTGTCCCGTCTTCCTTCTGAAATGATAGACCCTTCCGGACCCATCACTGAGCATTTTCCCGATGAGCACCTGCTGACTATTGGTACTAGCCTTCCATGGTTTGCTAATATTGTAAATTACTTGGCATCTCATCAGACCCCGTCCGATTGGCCGAAGGCCAAGAAAGACAAATTACGCTCCGATGCCAAGTATTACATTTGGGAAGACCCGTACCTCTTCTGCATAGGTGCCGATCAGATCATCCGGAGATGTGTCCCGGAAGGGGAAGTCAACAATATCCTCTCTTTCTGCCATGACCAGGCATGCGGTGGCCATTTTGCCGGGCATAAAACCGCATCAAAAGTCCTCCAGTGCGGCTTTTACTGGCCCACACTGTTCAAAGACGCATACAGTCATTGCAAGGCATGCAGTCGTTGCCAGACTTTGGGCAACATGAGCCATCGCGACATGATGCCTATGCAACCGATTCTAGTATGCGAAATCTTTGATGTTTGGGGGATTGATTTTATGGGCCCCTTTCCTGTTTCGGATGGTTTCGAATACATTCTGTTGGCTGTGGACTACGTGTCCAAATGGATCGAAGCCATACCGACCCGAACCTGTGATCACAAAATCGTTCTCAAATTCATTCATCAACACATTTTCTCAAGGTTCGGGATTCCTCGTGCAATAATCTCTGATGGGGGGACCCATTTCACAAATGCTCAGTTTAGGTCACTGATGACCAAATACGGGGTGTCTCACCGAATCTCTACTCCTTACCACCCCCAAACTAATGGTCTAGCTGAGCTGTCGAATCGGGAGATCAAGAAAATCCTGCAGGTCACTGTTCGACCTGACAGGAAGGACTGGTCGTCCCGACTTCCGGAAGCATTGTGGGCCTATAGGACCGCCCACAAGACCCAATTGGGCATGTCTCCCTTTAGATTGGTGTACGGAAAGGCATGCCACCTTCCCGTCGAACTGGAGCATAAAGCCTATTGGGCAGTACGGAACTGTAATCTGGATCTTTCTAAGGCTGGGACCCACAGAAAACTCCAAATCAGCGAGATCGATGAATTGCGCATAGACGCGTACGAGAACTCGCAAATCTACAAGGAGCGGGTTAAAGCCTTCCACGACAAACACATCTCAAGAAAGATCTTTCATCCTGGTCAAAAGGTCCTACTCTTTGATGCCCGACTCAAACTCTTCCCAGGAAAACTGAGATCTAAGTGGGTCGGACCATATTTGGTCCGACAGGTTTTTGGAAATGGAGCAATCGAAATCAGTCCACTCAGCCACGATTCTGAACCTTTCATCGTGAATGGTCAAAGACTCAAGCCGTTCATTGATGTAACTTCTACTGATTTGGCTGAGGCATCTTATATCCTCCTTTCCCCTTGAGCTTATTGCGCCCAGCCGATGGCGTAAAACTCAGCGCTTAACGGGAGGCAGCCCGTCATTCTCTTTGAAAACCTGAAACTTGTTCTGACACCTTTCAGCACTCGAAGTTCACCCTTGTAGACAGCCGACCCCAACTCAGATGTTTGCATCTGGGATTTGAAATCGTCCACAAAAATTCAACCCGACCCATTCACTCATCCAAATTTCTGTCTTAAGGAATGAACTAAGACCCCCTAGGTTACAATGAGGACATTGCAAATCTTGGGCATGGGGGGGTAGGAAAGTGCAAAAACGTGTAAGGAAAAGGTTTCAAACAAAAAATTCACATATGCCAAAAAAAAAAAAAAAAAAAAAAAAAAATTCTTCGAAAAAGAATAAGAGGAGAAGGAAAATTTTGTGAAGGAGAAAAGAAACAAAATGAAAAAGGAGCACAAAATTATGAGAAAAAAGGTGATAGTCATTAGTAAGGGAACTAAGGAATTAACCTAAGTTCTAGACCTCATTCAAGAAAATAACTGAAAAGTGCACAATAAGATTAGTAAGAATGCAAACCTTAGGCATTCTTGAATAGACTCTTAGTACTCATTAAGATCTGGACACTCCTCAAGAGGTTGAGGAAAATGAAAAGCTGAAGTATTAGGTCTAAGGCTTAGGAAGTATTCGGCCTCGTTAACTAATTTTTGGTTTACGGGACTCAGTAACCTAAGCACCCTAATCTCACACACAGCCTGGTTCAGTAAGCGTAAAAATCAGAATCACGCAGAAGCGTCGCAAAAATCTGAAAAGAACACCTAGAATAGGAATGGCCGATCAACACAAGTTGATTTGGACGAGTTCCCAGCGCGGAGAGGCGGGAAATCCCCTCGAAGATGCGTAACAAAATATCATCTCCTCGGTGCTTGTCTCTTAGGATATTTACATATCCTACGGGGGGCATGTAAGCACTCTGCTGGTTCAGATTCCATGGATGGCATTATCTCGAAGTGTCAATTGCCAGGGTCTGGATTCGGCCACGGAATACCATGGATGGGATTATCTCGAAATCTCAATAGCCAGGGTTCCGGGGGTTGCCATGGGCGGTGCTATCTCGAAGCATCGATCGCCAGGAACCCTTGAGGATTGATGATGGGAGCAAGGAATCTGATACAGACCGTGTTGAAAAGCCAATCCTAGGCTAGAACTAAAAAGAAAAAGAGAGAGAAAACTCTCCAAACAGAAAAAACTTTCTATCTCTCTCTTACAAAACGCACTGCGAACTGGGCCAGGGCTAAAATCATTTCAAGCACGGGTGCTTTAACCACGAAGTCCAATAAACCTTAGGTTAGTTCTTGCGGGCCTTAAAAACCTTTGCTAAAAGACTGAGGCTAAGGCTAGACAGATTTGGATCTTGATTGGTACTAGAGTACCTTTTAGGCCTATGGTCAGCATTCTAACCTAATCTATGCTCAAATAAAAAAGGCACTTATCTAAAACCATTAAAAACTTCATGGTCTAGAACAAGGGTTGAAACCTTAAGTTTTTGCTAAGGGACTAGCAAAAGCTAGGCATGGGGGTATGATGAGAACCTCATCATGAGCCATAACTAGCTCATTTTGACCCAATACAAAGGATAAAAGCTCCTACATATCTCAAGGAAAGGCTTAACTCAGAGAATTCTGAGTTTGAGAAGGAAACCAGTCATAAGGGGTAAAAGTGCAATTTTACCAGTATAATCTGCATACAGGGTAATTCAGGGCCCAGACACAGGTCAAAACAGCTTAATAAGAATAAAAGTGGGATGAGATGATCTAGCAAGGGCTACAGCACTTCCAAGGAACCAAATGATAACCTGTAACCTTAAAACAACCCGCTTCAATTCACAAGGTTCGGGGCAAAGTAAAAATAGAATAAACCCTCTAAAATTCATAGAAAAATAATCTCTAGGGTTTAGAACCTTCAATTTGGCCTTTAGAACCCATTTTGACCTACATTGAGAACCATGCCCAATTAATAACTTAATTTGGGTCTTTACGCAAATTGACCGATCAAACAAGGTTTAATATGAAAATGAAATTTACCATCAGATTCCTTAGGTCCTAATTAGTCATGTATAAAAACTTGAGCCTAAGAAGAAACCTCCTTGACCGACTTTACACTTTGGTCCTCATATATTTACTCTTTGGCCCTCAACTTTTGAACCCTCGCATTTTGGCCCCTAACTCTCCTTCGTTCTTTGCAATCAGGTCCCTCCTGCAAAACCCTGCCAGCACCATGCTCCGGCGACCTTGCGCGGAGCATGGCGCCGCGCAGGGTGAGGTGGAGGACCTGGCATGTATACCGGGGGTGCCCTGCGTCGTCAGCCGTCGCAGGGGCACCCCCCATGGTCATTGTAGCCCCCCATACCGGCCGTGCGAACGCACGGACGGTATGGGTTCGTATTCCGACCATTCTCCGGCGAGGGAGACACGTCGTCTCCCTCCGCCTTCCTCCCTGTTTCATCCCTATAAATACCCCCCGCTGCTCCACCGACCAGGGCAGCCTGGATCTGACGGAGAAAACCCCCAGCTTTCTTCTCTTCTTCCTCCGGCAGACGCTCACCAGCTCCGGCGGCTTCCTCCCCCTCCACCTCTTCGCTCTGCCGCAATACCAGCAGCAGAGACTTCCTCCCCTGTTCTTCCCGCGCCACGCCGCACACAGCTGGCGCCTCTCCAGCCCTCTGCTCGCCGCCGCCCCTCTCCCTGAGCATCGTCTTCTCCGGCGACAGTCGATACGACTGTCGCCCTGTTCCTCCCCCTTCGTCCCTGCAAGTAAGTTAGACCTACTCCCCTTCTTCTCCTCTTTCTTTCCCCGCTTTCAATTTAGTCAATTAAACCCTCGACCGCTCCTGTTCACCCTCATCCTCTCCGCCTCCGACCACCCTCCGGCGAGCCGCTCCCATCACCTCAGCGACCCACACGGCTCGCCGACCACCGCAGAACCTCCGCCTCCTCACCCTGATCCTCTTCCGCCCCTCCACTTCCCACCAAACACCCTCTGCAGATCCACCGAACACACCCACTTCCTCGCTCACAGTTTGACCTAGGACGACCTGTTAGCTCCATCTCGCCCCCTGCAGACCCCCTGACCACCTTCGCCGTGCCACGGCGAAGGTCCCCCGCCTGTCTGATTTGGCCGAGAGGCCGTTCTTCTGTGACCAGGTGACTCGCCCACCGTCGCCATTACTGAGCAGGCAGAGCTCCTTCACCTGCAGCTGCAGGCACGCCTTCGCCCAGGTTCGACTCCCAGGTTGCGCAGGGAGTCTCCGCGAAACGTCCCAGGCTCGCAGACGGGGCGAGGGCCGCGCGTGAAGACACGATCGCCCACTGCTCCCTCCGCGACGGGCGCTCAATTGGGGTGGGACATTTAGTCCCACCTCGGAACCTCTCGGAGGCGCGCGGACGCATAAAGGCAAAAAGTGCCTTATGCTGTCTGCCTCCTGACCACGGGGTGAGGTCCCTCTCACCCGACCCGACCCGGCCTCGTCCGTGACCACGCTCCGCGGACCTGGCCCGACCCGATTAGACTGACCTGCACTCCTCGCCCACCACGCACGCCGGTGGGCCTGGACCCGGGCCTGACCCGAACCCGATTACCCGGTAGCGCTCTGGGAGAGCTTCCGAAGAGTGATTTCAGAGAGAAAGAGAAACGCGGGGGAGGGGGGTAGAGTAGGTTTTTGCCCTCTGATGCTGAACTCTTGAGCGTGCAGGCACAGGTGAAGGACTGCGGAAGAAGAAGAACTGAAGCGGCACTGTAGCATCCGCGGGTTAAGTCGTCTGATTGGAAAATCAGACGACGTCCTGAAGACAGGTGAAGACAAAGAAGAAGAAGAAATGAAGAGAAGCAAGAAGCAAGAAAAGAAGAAGAAGATCTGAAGAAAAAGAAAGAAAGAAAACAAGGAAGAACAGAAGACAGAAGAAGAAGAGCACGAGGGGAAGATCTGAAGAAAGCAGAAGAAGAAGAAGAAGAAGAAGAAGAACAGGAAGAACAAAAGCCAAAGAGGAGATAAGACAAAGAGGAAGAAAGAAGAGAAGAAGAAGAAGCCAAATTTTCATCTCTCTCTCTCTCTCTCTCTTTATTTTTGTAATAGAACTTGTATATCTCTAGAATACAACTTGCTCCCTGAGTTCGACCTCGGGAACTCTTTCATTTTTCCGAGTAAAAAAATTTTTATATGAAACGTTGGTAACAACCGGCTTCACTACAACGTTATAACAAATACAAAACCGACGTCTTCACAGGCCCCTATCATTTGTCATTCTTACAAATAGCCCCCTACCATCATCATCTTCTCCCTTAACCATACAAGGCAACTGCAAGAGCTTGAAACCCAAATTGCTGAACTTCAATCTGAGATTTGAAGGATCAAATCAAGATTAAATCCCACCAAATTTGGTGGGATTGATCCTAAGGCCATTCTCTATCAATTGAATCACCTCTTGATATCTAACTTGGCCAAAATCATCTCTGAGGAGCCCTAATTCCGCAACCCAAAAAACTTGCTAAATTCCTTGCCAAATGAGTCTAACTTGGCTTAATTGAGCTAGGATTTGGTTCTATTTAAAGGGCAACACAATTACAAGGTGGGGGTATGCACACTTTTGCTGGATCTCCCATCCTTCATCCTCCATGTTGACGGAGTTCGTCGCATCACCGGAGATCCTCATTCTTCTTCCTCGCCCTCTATCAAGCATAATAGGTCGAGGGTTCATCTTCCTCATCTTCATATGAAGCTTCCTACGAAGCTTTAGCTTCTAACATTCCCTCATTTGCTCTGACCGTCCTCTCCTTCATCCTCATCACTAGTGACCACCAGTGTCCCTTCTCCCCTTCGCTTTTCTTTAAATTAAGTTAAGGCTTTTCTTTCTCTCCCCACCAATTAGAGTTCTGGAGCTCTTGAGCTCTAGACATTAGGTCCATCATCTTCTCCGACTCTAACCACTTCCACGCCGACCACCCTCTTTGCCTGACCTCCTCCGCCTTCCTCTTACTCAATTAAGCCTGGCGAAGGTCCTCCTCACCTTCGCAAATCTTTTGCCTAACTGATGTGCATACATCTAATTAGCCTAAAATGTCTATTTATGCATGTTCCTAGTGTCATAGAAGCATCGTGGATTATAAATATTGCATAACATGCATCATCATACATTTTGATTAAATTGTACAAATTGTATAGTAATTTCCCTTTTTGTTGCTAAGGAATAGGGCGATATCATTTCGGGGCCTCGGATTGAAGATCCATCCATACGGATCTGATCAGGGCAACAATCGGAATTCAATGACTTCGAGATTTCCTTGATCGGACTTCCATAGTATCAGATGTAGTCTGAGGAAGATCAGAGGTCAAGCGACAAGGTAGTGTAAAATCCGTTACTTAGTGGACAAATCCAACAACATGGATGGGTTCAGATCGACGATCGCAACCAATGACACGAAAATCGACCCAATTCGACATCTGTGTCACCATCTACAAGCATTGGAAAATGGATGACCCAAATGGTGCCACATAGCACCATCCAAGTCGCCCACGGTCACCATAGCCTCCTTCATCAACATCAGCTCAATCTCCACTATCTGATCATCATCCAATAGTGGAGAGTGTCTATGCATAAATTCAAGATCTCTACCATCTGCACTCGTAGAGCAGTGGTCGAGCGCCTTACCATAGCGTGGAGGTCGAGCGTTGGAATGCTGGCACACCTCAAATCAAGTGTGTGGGCGGGCACAGCTAAATTCAATCGTCGATGTGCGATCAAGTGACTATGGAGGTGAGACATGGCAGCGCTGGATGCAAAAGCGAGCACACACACGTGATGACGCATGCATCAACGCATAATCTGACACACGAGCGGAGGTTAAGATGTCTGAATGCAATCTTCACTGTCTAATAGCGTGAGATTTGAAGGCACAGAGAGGATGGATCTGAGCTGTCCAATGCTGATCAAGCGGCTAAGAGCGAGTGACCCTTCGCGCATGAGAAAACACTGAAGGATAGAAGGCGTGCGATGTGGCTGCATGAGGATGCTTGGATCTTCATTGCACGGCCGAAGATGAATGCACGGCTACAGTGACATGCGTCTACAGTGATGCATGTTTCCATCACTGAAGGTAGCAAAGTTAATTTTTGAAAGCTAAAATGCCCCTTTTGTCCCCATGTATACAACTATATAAAGGCCCTACACCCTCCACTTTTTCTTCATCCCTTCTCTTCTCCTCTCACCTCCTCCAAGGCTCTACGAGCTGGTCCCATACTCGGGATGCTCCATTAGAGCTAGAGTAAAATAATTTTCCCATCTCACCCCCTTCGTGAAGCAACCTACGGTTGTTCTATCACTGTCGTTTGGGAAGTGGATCCCATTGTGACGTTGCCCTGCTTCGTTCTCCAACGTCCAACTTTGTCTTCCCTCATCTAGCATCTCACCACCCTCGTTCAGGTGCTCCGTCAACGTGACTTGTCCTCCAAGAAGCTGTCGAGGAGGATAACTTCTCATACCATCCCTTTTTATCGCTTTCTAATGTAGCAAGTAGATGTAATGAACATGATGCTATCGTTATGAAACATTTGCTTATTCTCTCCCTATTTTCTCTTTATTTGTATTATTCTATCTCCCTCTTCTATTAATTATTCTTTAGGTAGAAGAGCTAGTAGATTAATTTCAACCAGCCAATCTACTTTCGTGACAATAATTTCAATGCAGTTTTTGATCAAATGTTCGCATCCCCATGTTTGACCTAGGACTCACTTTGAGTTTTGGTACAATTTTATCTAATAGCGAATTTTTACGCACTGCAACGACAGGTTTATAAACTCAAAACTTACGCGAATAAAATCTTGTTCATCACTAAATTAGTCGATACATCGCCTCCATCATCCTCCCTGACTCCGGTCGTCGGAGCTCATAGAAGCTTCATCGGCCAGCAGCCTCACACATTCCCAACTTAATCACAACCACCATCACCTTCACCTCACTCCAGCGAAGCTATCTGGGTATCTAATTGGGGCCATAGGCATGTATTTTGTTTACAGGGCTCTCGTCATCGTTGGTCATCTTCCCTGTCACCGTTTGACTCCGATCGACATCCAATCACCTTGTCGCTACATTGCTCGAGTGTGGAATAGCTCCAAGACTCATCCTAGACCTTCAATTTGGAGGATTGAAGCCAGCTACAGCTCCAATTGAGCAGAGCTCATTCATGCAAAGAATGAAGGAGGAAGACTTCTTTAGTCCCACCTCATTTGGAAAGAACATTGATCAGTGCATAAATTGAGAAGAGCACCCAAGCTATTTGCCCAAGACACTTGGGGTCGAGTCCCCATCTTATGAGCATTGCACGCGCCCTCGCCTGCCCATGCATGCCCGGAGGGTCTGAGCCTGAACAAGATTTGAATAGGGAAAGAAGAGAGAAAGAGGAAGGGTTGCTGGGCCAAGGGAGTGAACCGGTTTTGCTTGGGCTGACTTTGCCGTGGTTGGGCTTGGTCTTATGAACTTTTAAGATGTCTGATTAGCTGGCTTAGATTGAAATGTGCCTAAGTGTTGATGCAATTGAACATTAGTTGATGAACACATTTTTCTGGTCTTTAACACTTAAAGTACATATCTTTTATTTAGTTTGATATAGACATTGCTCTACATTGAATATATTTCTTGTTATATCAATCTCTTCATCCTTATTTTGACTACTTAGCTAGTGGTTAATTGTGATTAATTTACTCCCTAAGACAACCTTGGACTCAAAATTTGAGATATAAATTTAAGTGTTTTTGTCACTTAGTCACTATACTATAACGTGCATTTAAAAATAGGCTTTAGCACATTAACACCTGCTCACTTCAATGATAGTGTTGAACGTATACAAATCGCTACGCTAACATGTTCGGTTTTAGAAAACCTGTCGTTGTAGTTCGAAAGCGAAGAATTCGTGTTCAACAAATAAAATTTATATCGAAATTAAAATTCCGGGTCGAACATAGGGAGGCGGACGTTTGATTTAAAAACTACGCGTTTCTTTTTATTTGTCACGGAATAATTCAATTTAAAGCTATCTAATTATTTACAATAAATAGAAGAAAGAGAGAGAGTAAGAGAGAAAGAGAATATTACACAGAGAAATCAAAATGAGATGTAGAATAAACAAGGAATTTTTCATTAAGGAGATTTTTCATTTCACTCTTACAACTACAAAGCATAAAACAATTACTCTAGAAAGCGATAAATTTACTCTAGAAAGCATTAAAAGAATGGAGGGAGAAATGTCCTCCTCGACAATTGCCTGGAGGACGAATAAAGCTACACTAGAAAGCAGTAAATCTAAACTAGAAAGCAGTAAAAAGAATAGGGAGAGAGAAATCCTCCTCGACGGTTGCTTGGAGGACGAGCCGGACGGGACAACGCCTGGACGAAGGAGAACAAAGCAGGACGAAGGAGGACGAAGTAGAAGAACGGGAACGAAGCAACACACCGTCGTCGTCGCGGGATCCACTTCCGAAGGGGAACGAAAATTGGACCTTATCTCGCGAGAAGCATCCCGGGTGTGGGACAAGCTTCTCTTGAGCTTTGGAGGGGTAGAGAGGAGAAGGAAGGGATGAAAATTTTGTATGGAGGGGATCTCCTTTTATAGTTGCAAGGAGTGGGGGCAAAATGGACATTACAACTTCAAAACAATAAATAAGGGGTCTTTAGTGACGGATAAAACCGTCGCTAAAGCCCCCAACGTGGGCGTAGCTTCCGCGCCCATGCGTGCCCGCTCAGCTGCCCACGCGCGCAACGGCTTCACACGTTCAACGATCCTCAGCCGTCCGATCGCAAGATCGGACGGCTTAAGATGCGTCTCCGCCCGCTGCATTGCGCGCCTGCCAGCGTGCGATGGCGTGTCCGTGCCACCCGTTCAATCGGGCGTGCACGGCCATCCGATCTCCATTGCACGCCCAATTTGAGGCTCGCGTGACTCGATCCCGCGACCTCTGCTTCGCCCGCGGCGGCATCTCCGCTGCGCTACGCCGTCAAAATGGT
The DNA here is from genome assembly GCA_037157565.1 of Thalassia testudinum. NCBI lineage: Eukaryota > Viridiplantae > Streptophyta > Magnoliopsida > Alismatales > Hydrocharitaceae > Thalassia > Thalassia testudinum. The sequence continues at coordinate 120,586,984 of JAZHRO010000073.1, forward strand.
CGCACGGATGAATTAGCCAGCCGCATCCACAGCGGATGGATCTTGATCCAACGATGGAGAATCGACGCACTGATTGAAGAAGAAAAGGTGCGGCGGTGCTGGAGGCCGTTTGGGCGGCTGAGATGGAGCCACGTGGCGCTATCTTGGCCGTCCATCTTCTGGAAGCTATGGATGGTGCCACGGATGTCGGATTGACTCGATTTTTGTGTCGTTGGGCTACGATCGTCGATCCGAATTCATCTGTGCAGTCGGATTTGTCATCTGAAGTGTGGATTTTCACCATCTTGGCCCTTGATCTTCTAGGATTCCCCGGTCACTATCTGATGCTACGGATGTCTGATTAGGGCGATCTTGGAGTTGTTGAACTCCAATCGTCGCCCTGATCACATCCATACAGTTGGATCTTTGATCCGAGGCTCCAATAAAATGTTTGCCCTGTCCAAGCACATAAAAGGAGACAATTAACCTCCATTTTATTCAGACTACTCTAAATGCAAGATGATGCATGTTATGCAATATTTATATCATGAAATGCAATCCTATACTTAAGAACATGCATAAATAGACATTTTAAGTAGTGTACATGTGTTTACATCAGATAGAAAACATGTTTTGGTGGATGCGGCAGTCTCAAGCACATCAATTGCTGCTGCGGTGATTGTGGATACTAATGGTCAAATTCTTTGTGCCAATGCTACTAGATATGAGGTCTCATTGAATGAGGAGGTTGAGCTCTAGACGATTCATCAAAGACTGTTGTTGCCAGTGCAAAGTGGATTTAAGGTTGCCTTTATTTTATCTGATGCATTAAATCTTGTAAATCAAGTCCTCGGTTTTTAGCATCCATCTTGGAGAATGAGGTCTATAATTCAAAGATCTTCCTTGATCTTGGAAGATAATATGGAGTTATCTCTGCAAAAGGTGAGCAGGTAATTGGTTCAACCAGCTCAGCAGCTGACCAAGTACTATCATCAATGCAATGTGCTAGGAACTCTGTTGTTCCCTAATGTACCTTGCATCTTATGAGTTCTAAATGAGAAGGTCCTTCATTTGCAGAAAAAAAAGGATGGTCAGTTATTCTTGAAATGCTTCCTACATAGAAATTGCATTCAACTGAGGCAACCTTTAATATGTGATGAACTTACAGGTTAAAAAAGGTATGCAAATGGACATTACTTAGATGCTGGGTTTCGTTGAGGGTGTAGATGCATTCTTAATTGCAGAAAAAGCAATTTGCTCGTTGTTAGATTTAACTGAAAGCTCCACTACTCTACGAAATTAATGTTTATGAGGGGATGCATAATTAGTCATCTATGACGAAGCCCACCCATTAGTATGGACAACGCCATGCTACTTTCCATATTCGGATCCAACATAATAACTTATAATATAGATTGATTTTAGGCCTCGTGAATCATAATTGTCACGTATTGATTTTAGGCCTCATGAATTAGAATTGTCACGTACATCTCTTTAATCCATTAATATATGTATTTCCTTAATGGACAAGATCATGAAAGATTGAGACTAATAGTCAGACAAACTAACTAAAGCCTTTAGCCTGCATTTTTAGCCACCAGTACAAATTAAAGTGTTAGTGTGATTTTTTAATTGACTTCATACGTAATTTTGTTGTTTATAGCTTGATCGAATTTCTAATAGGAAAAATCAATAAAAGGAACTGACAAATATTAGATAATTCAAATATATGTGTATCAATTATTTGTGATAAATATGCATAATGTAGTAATAAATTATCTATAACATACATAAACCTCACTTAGTAAATGATCATGCATTTTACCAATATCCACGAGCAGTCGCTAACTAATTTAGAAGATGATGACATTCATCTTGGGTGAGGGGGAGGGGGGCACGATAAATAACACGCAAATCTATCCCTCCATGTAAGTTAGACTTTGAACTGAAACTTGTCCTTTCTACTAAAGTGGTATGAATCTATTCATCAATTGAACTACTTGACTGGCTTAGTCGCTAACTTATTTGCCCCCAAAGACATATGAAATTCAAATTTGTATATATTATGCATAATATCATCATATATATTATAAGGGAAAATAACTACAATTTCCTCAAATAATAGGATTTTAAAAAAAATGTTAAGCAAAAGAGCCATTCTAAGGGCTCCAATGGGACACAATTTTACAACAAAGTTAAAACAATTCAATTTGTCTCCTTGCTAAACATCATCTTTATTGAATTTTCTGTAGAAAAAAATGATGAAAGCATTAGCTACAGTAATTTGCGTAGTGTCTATTTATGCGCAACTTTTCATTACATATTAAGATGTGATAGCTTGGCATTTATCGTGCCTTGAATTTGGCTATCGAAGTGGGCACTATCTTCAGCGATGTCGTTGGATCTGTTAGCCAGATATTTGATCAGTCACAACCACAGCTATCGTTCCTTACTTGCTAATGCTTCCTCTCTTTCACTATCTAAGGTACCTAGGGAGTACGTTGCCTTGGCCCATAACTTGGCTAGATTTTCTGTGAATTCTCTTGTATTTGGTTCTTGGCTTTGGTGGAATCTCTCATGTATCCTTTGAGGTTGCAATAAATTTCACTCTTATCTCAAAAAAACAAAATAAAAAGATGTGATAGGCTGGCATCCTTGGTTGTGCACACACCTTTGGTTTCACCTGATCTTCTTCCACACTCATGTCAAACAATGGAGAGGAGATAGAGCAACAAGACAGAGAGGATGGGGGTAGGTAGGCCATGCTTCTCTTTTTCTGGAGTAAGCTAAGACATCAACACTAATCTCTTAGATAGGAGTAACAGTCAAAGGGAACCCTTAGGCCGCTTTTTATAGCTTTTGTGAGGGGTATTTAGGAAATTGGAGCCCTTAATAACGTGCAAAACCTTTAGATTAATCAAATCCGTTGATCGTGAGATCAACGGTCCTGGTTAAGCCTTCCAAATCCTTCTTTATTCATAGTTTTAATCTAGTGCTCACACATGGTGCAACATGCCCCCTTGGATTTCCATCTAACTGTCTCCGCTCGCCGCTGCCTTCACACGCCCGCTGCTTGTCGCGTAATCAAGCCTCAACTCCTAAGCCCTCTCAGTCATCCGATCTTTCGATCGGATGGTTTAAAGAGTGTGAGCCAAACTCTCTTGATTCCTAAGGCACGCGTCATCACGCATGTCTTCATTTGATGCCCCTACTCCGGCCACGCGTCCGCACCTAATCCACCCAATGAAGATCCTACAGGTGAATTTCATCCTCGCACGGCCAACTCCCACATCGCGACTCAAACCCACATCTCGCGTTGCTTGTTAAGCGCACTCTCCGCTGTGCTACGTGCACAGTTTGTTGCGATTTTCAAATCTTCGCATGACCATTCTCAGCCGTTGGATGGATATCCAACGGTCGAGATCGCGTCCTCATCTGATGAATCGACTGGAGGCAAACGGCGTGGATGCATCGCAACCGTTGGATGATGATCCAACGACCCACATCTTTCCTTCCAAGATTAGGGTGCAGAGAGGGGCGGCTGCGATGGCGCCACATGGTGCCATCATGGCCAACCATCTTCTCCTTGTATCTGATGATGTAGGCCTCCAATTTAGTTGATTTTTGCGTCTTTGGACTGCAAACGTCGATCCGGATCCATCCGTGCAATTAGATTTGTCATTTAAGGTTCAGATATTCTTCAATTTGCCCCTTGGCTCTTGCATCTTTAGCAGACTCCCTAGGGTGCTATGGAGGCATGATTGATGTAGTCTTGGAAGCGTTGGACTCCCATCATCATTCTAAACAGATCCATAAAGTTGGATCGGTCACTCGCAGCCTTGAATTACCTACAATTATTAATACCTCTCAAATAGCACATTATTATGTATAAAACATATAAGTTATCTATGATGCAAAGTACAATGTGTATGAATGTAGAATGCTCATGTTAAGCTAGGTTCTACCTTAATTTAGGCGTATTAGGGGCTATGATTGCTATGCAATCATACCCCCATGCCTAAATCTTGTTAGTCCCTAGCAAGTGCAAGACTAAATGCATTTTATCAAGAGTTTAACTAAAGGTATATATATTTCATCCAAAAATTCAGAATCCCGATAACCATGAATATGTAATGCTATAGCTTCTGCAATGGATCCAAGCGAAGAGTCGATATACATTTAAAGCTTGTACTTGACCCCTAGTAAAATTCTATTGGGATAGGCAAAACCTCTTCTCTCGGGGATATAAACTATTCTCTGATTTTAGCCCCAGTGTTTGGCTTAGGTAGAAGACATCTGAGTTAATTGGATTTGTATTTGGTGGCTCACTCTCTTTTGGTGCTACATAGAGACTAGTATTTCAGAATCTAGATTTCTAGATTATTGAATAATTAACTTAGAGAGAGGCTGGAAAACTATGCTCTCTTTAATCTTTTGTACTTTTTTTCTTTTCTCTTTCTTTCTCTCTTTTTATCTTTTCTTTTTTTTTCTTCTTGAGCTCACATCTCACTAGATTTGCAACTGCATTTGGTGGTCTTGCATGGCATCACACTTTAATTAGGTTCTAATATCCCTACGACTAAGTCAGACTCAGCCTATATTCAGGCTATCAGAAATACAGAAAAAATAGGTTAAGGCTATATTTGGTGGTTCATGGGGATGGTAGGTGTTTTTGCCTCAAAATACTGACTTACATAACTCAAACTTCTTAACATAACACTTTCTTGTTTCAAGCAAATATCTCTTTTGTATGCCTTTTTTTTATCTTTTTATCTACTGGCACAAAGTTGTTACCAACATAACATAATGCAACAATGCAACACAACATACGTACTTTTATTCATGAGCTATTATTTGGGATTTTTGAGGATGACCAAGAGGATCTTGGTTGGCTTATTTGGTGGAAGTGCCTATTCTCGACACCGGGTAGGGAACGGATAGGACGACGTATTTCTGACCTTGACATCAATACCCTCCTTTAGTCGAGGATTCTGTAGAGGACGGTCATGACCATCCACCTCAGTCCTTGTTTTATCAGAACCCGCTCTCTGTGTTTTTGCCTTATTTGGTGTCTCTCGTACGAAATTTCTACAGAATTAGTATGCAAGAATTCAGAGCGAAAACTATGCCCATCTCCAAGTGTCATTATTCAATTATTCAAAATTACAGATTCCTTATACTAGCCTTAGAGCACCAGTAGACTCTCTACTCTCATCTCACATATGTTTGGGTGGATCTACTAGAAGATGGTTCACCTGACTCCTTGATTGCTGTCCAAGGGTTCAGGAGAAGAAGCAATGCTTCTTCTCGACAAACTAGAGATGTTTATTGATTTTCACAGTGGATCCATTACAAATTTTACATGCAGGTATGGGGTTATACTAGATTCTAAGCTTAGGAATCTACTAAAGAATAAATCTTTAATAAAACCTCTTGATAAAACTATCTAATCCCCGACTTGTTGGCAAAAAATTTTCAGTTTTTATGGACTACCCCCCCATGCCTAAGTGTTTGCATGTCCTCATGCATGAATAAAGAAATTGAAATAAAGCAGTGTGTATGTGGATAGAAATCACCTGGAACTTCTTCTGAGTTGTCGTTCAGCTCATGCCATCACCGCAATGCCATACACAATATGCAAAATAATATGCGAAAATAAAATATGCTATGTATATATGGTATGTATATATGTATACGTGCTGAGTTTAATGCTGCCAACTAGGCAACTCGTCAGTCACACGTCCTCGAGAAGATGTATTGTTTCGTCAGTAGGAGGAGGCTCCTAGACAAAAAATGGTTTGAGGCACTGGCCATTAATCATAAAAACATGCCCAGATTTTGGGTCTCTAATTTGGACTGCCCCGTTAGGATATGGGTGGACCACCAGAAATGGCCCAGTCCACTTAGATTTGAGCTTTCCCGTAAAGAATGAGTCGGGAATCAAACAACCAAACCTGCTAGTTAGGTGCGAACTCCTTCCTCCGGATGCGTCGATCATGGAAAGCCTTTGTCATGTCTTTGTATATTTTTGCATTTTCGTAAGCTTCCCACTTAATCTCCGCTAACTCACTGAGCTGGAGCTTCCTTTCAGAACCTCGGCCTTGAGGTTAAAATTACACTTCTGTACTGCCCAAAAGGCACAGTGCTCCAACTCCACAGGAAGGTGACAGGCCATTCCATACACCATGCGGTATAGCGACATTCCAAGCGGGGCCTTGTATGCTGTTTGATATGCCCATAGTGCATCAATCAACTAATTGGACCAATCCATCCTATCAGGTCTAACTGTCTTTTGAAGGATAGGCTTGATTTGACGGTTTGATACTTCAGCTTGCCCATTGGTCTGTGGGTGATATGGGGTAGTAATGCGGTGCTGCACCCTGTATTTCTTCAATAATGACCTGAAATGGGCATGGATGAAGTGACTACCCCCATCGCTTATTAGGGCGTAGGGAACTCCGAATCTCGCAAAAATGAATTCCCAGACGAAGGATATAACAGTCTTGTGATCAGCTCGTCTTGCCAGGATAGCTTCTACCCACTTTGAGACATAGTCTACTGTGAGGAGTATGTACTTAAAGCCATGAGAGTTTGGGAAGGGGCTTATCAAGTTGATGCCCCAGACGTCGAACACTTCTCGACTGGCATCTCTTACAGCATTTGGCAAACTCGTGCGTATCTCTAAAATTGTTTTGCCAGAAAAATCCCGACTGCAAAATCTTTACAGCGGTCTTTTGGCCCAAGAAATGACTCCAACAAGCATCGTTGTGGCAGAAGGATAGCACACTAGAGATTTCCGAATCAGGGATGCATCTACGGATGATCTGATTAGTCCCAATGCGAAAGAGCAATGGGTCGTCCCAAAAATAGAATTTAGCCTCTAATATAAATTTGAGTTTTTGATCCTTTGATAATCCTGCAGGTAGCCTGCCTACAATGAGATAGTTTGCTATATCAGCATACCAAGGAAACTCGATAAAGTTAATGGACAATAGAGAGTCATCCGGAAATCAGTCTGATATCGACGGGGATTATAAAATATAGTCTGGGTCAAGCCAAGACAAGTGATCTGCCACAACATTATGGGCTTAGGCTTTATCGCGGATCTCGACATCAAACTCTTGCAGAAGAAGGATCCATCTGATAAGGTGGGGTTTGGCGTCCTTCTTTGACAACAAATGCCGGACGGCAGAATGGTGAATGTAGATCATAACTTTAGACCCGAGTAAGTATGACCTAAATTTATCCAACCCGAATACCATAGCTATCAATTCTTTCTCAGTGATTGTATAGTTACGGTGAGTCTCGTTTAGCATTTTGCTAGTGTAGTATATTACGAATGGATGGCACTCTCGACGCTGGCCAAGAACAGCTTCGACAGCGAAATCGGAGGCATCACACATCATCTCGAAGTCGAGAGACTAATCAAGAGGTTGGAGAATAGGTGCACTTGAAATAGCACGTTGCAAGGTCTCGAAAGCACTGAGACACGAGGAGTCAAAACCAAAGGGAATGTCGATTACCAGAAGATTCGTTAATGGACGAGCAATTTTCGAGAAATCTTGAATGAATCTTCGATAAAATCCGACATGCTCTAAGAACGATTTGATTTGCCTGACCGAGCTAGATGGAGGTAATCAGGAAATGATTTCGAACTTAGCTCGATCAACGTCGAGTCCATTAGAGGAGATGCTATGGCCTAGTACAATGCCATCCCTCACCATAAAATTTCTTTTTTCCCATGAAAGTACTAGGATAACTTCTATACATCTCCTCAGGATCTTTGTGAGGTTATCAAGACAAGATGAAAAAATGTCTCCAAACACGGAGAAGTCATCCATGAACACTTCTACGCAGTCCCCAATCATGTCTGAAAAGATGGCCATCATGCATCGCTGAAAAGTAGCTGGTGCATTGTAGAAGACGAAGGGCATCCACTTAAAAGCGAATGTTCCAAAGGGACACGTAAAAGTCATCTTGTCTTGATCTTCCGTGTTGATTGCTACTTGATTGTACCTGGAGTATCCATCCAGAAAGCAGAAGAAACTATGCCTGGTCAGCCATTCTAAAATCTGATCAATAAAGGGTAAAGGAAAATGATCCTTTTTAGTAGCCGAGTTTAGTTTCCTGTAATTAATGCAAACCCGCCAAGAAGTCATGGTGCGGGTCATGATGGATTCGCCCAATTCATTTTTTATCATGGTGAGTCTCACCTTTTTGGGCACAATCTAAATGGGACTCACCCACTGGCTCTCGGATATTGGATAGATAATGTCCGCATCCAGCCATTTAATGATCTCCTTCTTGACAACCTCCAACATATTTGGATTTAGGTGTCTCTGAGGTTGTCTCGATGGTCTCACCCCTTCATCAGTGTAGACATGGTGAGTGCAATATGAGGGGAGAATCCTATGGAGATCAGTAATGCCCCACCCGATGGCTGCCCTATGTGCTTGCAAAACGGAAATCAATTGGTGTCCCTAATCTGGAGTCAAGTGAGCATTAATAATTATGAGATACATCTCACTTTCTCCTAGAAACATGTACTTGAGCAAATTAGGTAAGGGCTGTAACTCTAGTAGCAGAGGGTGGGGAGAGGGTTTATGCAAGGTAGGAGAGGAAACAATAGCGGAAATCTACTGATCCTGACTAATGGAGAATCTGTCCGTAGTGGTCATGCAATCCTGTCTTAAGATATCAGTGTTAGATAGGACAAGATAGCCAGGATTAGGGGTATTGGAAGCAGATGAACACCCATGACAACCAGATCCATGGGATGAAATATGTATGTCATTAGTCTCAATCGCTTGTGGATTGCGATCTAAGACCCCTGATAGTGAAGATGAATGTGCCATTGGGTTGCTGCAAAGGAGCCTAATGTTCCCACAGAAAGTCGAATCTTCATCTTTACCATCCTCCTCGGTTAAATCTCAGTCGAAGTTCTTTGATGCCATGAAAATGTCCAATCTAAGCTTTTCGTTCCCTAGGGCAATATCCATGCATCCCGATGCACAGTCGATGTTCGCGCGGGCAGTTGCCAAGAATGGGCGACCTAGAATAATCGGTGCATCAAGAAGATTAGGAGGAACCTCCATATCAAGAACAAAAAAGTCTGCTGGAAAGCAGAATCCTTAGACTTTCATGATCACACTTTCAACCACCCCCCTCGGCATTTTTACCGATCGATCAGCCAACTATATGGTAACTGAGGGGAGCTTTAACTCCCCAAATCAAAATCGATCAAATACTGCAGTGGGAGTTAGGTTGATGGATGACCCCAAGTCAAGAAGGGCCCTATCAAAAGGGGAATCCTGCAAAAAGTAGGAAATCAGTGGTGCGCCCGAGTCCTTCTTTTTGGGTGGTAAGTCAGCTACGATAACAGCACTAGCTTCCTCAGATAATACCGCCTATCGTTCGATTCTCTATTGTCACTTCGGAGCACAATAGTCCTTGAAGAACCTAACAATAGCAGGGATGTGATCTATTGCTTCGAGGAGAGGGACCTGATGTGAACTTCGTTGAACATTGATTTCAGGTCCTCAAAATTCCGCGTGTCCTTTTTGCATGTTGAATCTCACGTTAGAGCCACAAGAAAAGGGATAGGAATTTCAGGGTTTAGGGGCTTCTTTCCTTTATCTAATGAAGATGGCTTGTAAGAGGAAGAGGGTTGTGAGCCATCTTGCGATAGAGCACAAGAAAATTCATTACCCTCTTGCCTTGGTAGAGGGTCCTATGTAGTCTTTCCGCTCCTTAAGGTGACATCTTTTGCATCAGTGTGCTGTCCATGAAGGGGGGAGGAGCGGGTTAGTCTAGATACATAGGGTTTAGCAACAGAGGTGGCTGATCGAGCCCATAACCAAGTGGTACGGGAGGTTTCTGAAGAACAGCATGTGCCTGCCCCTGTGGTGCTTGGAATCTAGGCAGGGCACCCTGATTCTGAACATATCTCGGGTTTGGGATAGGTTGGGAGGGCAAAGCTCCCTGTGACCTATGCTCCTACATCATCTGGTTTTGCATATTTTGTATGCTCTATATTTGGTAGACCATTGCCTTCATTATTTGCAGGTTGTCATGAGTAGATTTCCGAATTGATGCTTGCAATTCCTCCTTTAGAGACTCCAAAAGGTTGGTCCACTTTGGAGGATAGTTGGCAGCTTGGTTCAGGCACTGATAAATAGAACGGGTTTGTTGCTGCTGAGACGGGAATGGCTGCTGCCTAGGATACATGTTCTACTCATTCCCGTATTGTCTGGTTGGTAGTATGGAGTATGACTTGGTCTCTATGGGTTACCAGACCAGGAGAAATTAGGATGCTAGTGCCAACCAGGGTTATACGTCTCAGAATACGGGTTGTTACGCCCGTAACCTTGAATAGTATTGATATCTTCGTAGGCCGAAGACGTCATTGATGTAAATTCATCAAAAGAATATGCACTTGCATCATCATGTGGTGCGTAACCCTGATTGTATGGCGCCAGATCCACATTGTTCATGAGTTCCTAGTATGCAAGATCCTACGGAGATGGAGAGAAAATATCCCGAGTGAACGGATATGTACGAGCAGAGGGGGCTCGGGATGCTTGAGAGAAGTAAGATGGAGTAGTGCTGCCAGAAGATCCATATCTCGCTTGCATTAAATCATCGAGCTTCTTATCAAGCAGATCCACCTTATCCAGCTTTTTGGTGATAATGTCCATGTCGGCTCAAGCATACTCAGCTTGAGCTTTGTGGACACCGACTCGTTGCTGTCTAGGTCACTGGAACTGGTTCATTAACACGGCATTCATTGAGTTCTCTGCTAAAGACTCAAACAGTTCAAATGTGATGTTGTCGTCCTTCACGAGGAAATTCCCATCACTAGATGCATCAGCCAGGTACCGATGTGTGTCATCCAGCCCATGGTAAAAGACTTGAGCGAGGTGCCATTTGGGTACACCATGGTGTGGGCACTTCCTAGGAAGATCAAGGAATCTATCCCAGGCATCATGCAGCTTCTCTGTAGGGCCTTGGGCAAAGGTTGTGATCACGCGTCTGATAGCATTTGTTTGACCAATCGAGAAGAACTTTTGGAGGAATTCACGACGTAATTCTTCCCAAGCTCCAATTGGCCTCCTGATAGTCTTGAACCAATAAGCAGCTTTATCCTTGAGAGAAAAAGGAAAAAGCTTCATGGGATCAATTCCGATATCACATTGTTAGGTCAAACCAACTCTGCAATTCGACTCAGATCTTTGATGTGCTGGAAGGGGTCCTCATTCGAGTTTCCATGGAAATGAGTCTGAATCAGACTTATGATATTCGGCTTCAACTCAAATGCATCTCCGCCTGCGGGAATCCAGACCTAAGGTGCTATAATTATCATCGCTGGATTATAGAAGTCCCGTAGTTGTTCTCCGCATGGCGGATGCTACATCCTGTCAAGTGTTGTGAGAATTCTGTCGATGCTCTGCTCGTATTTCTATTCCGTTTCCTTGACCCTGGCTTCCAGACGAGCCATTGGGTTCTGATTCTAAGGATCCTGACCAACTCGAGAACCAAGAGTAGCCATCTCAGCTAATCGAGTGGAAAAAGGTTGAGAAGAGAGGTTAGGCGAGAATCGCCTTTGCCACCTTGGGTTCAACTCCCAAGGTCCCATAAGTTTAGGTATTAACGACCTACTTCCTTGCATGCACCAACTCAAAGGGTTGGTGTATGTTGAGATGTGGAAAACTACGCGATCGATGTTGGTTTCCAAAAATCCGTCATTGTAGTTCGATCTGTGAAAAAATTTGTCAATAGATAAATTTATACCGAAATTCTAAGAATTCCGAGTCAAACATAGGGAGGCTACGTTTATCTTAAATCCGTGATTTTTTTTGTGTGTTTTTGTTTAAAAATGAAATAATCACAATGGAATTGATATAAACAATAAAAGAGAAAGAAAGAGAGAGAGAGAACAATCAATTGATATAATAAAGAAGTTTTTACAACTAGAAAGCAGGAAATAATTACAACTAAAACGTGGAAAATTCTATTCTAGAAAGCGATTAAAAAGAGGGGAGAGAGATGTTATCCTCCTCGACGAATGCTTGGAGGATGAGTCGGACGAAGCGACGCCTGGAAGACAAAGGACGGAGCAGGAAGGAGGACGAAGTAGGAAGAAGCGGGAATGAGGTAGCACGTCATCGTTGTCATAGGATCCACTTCCGGAACAGGGGCGAGAAAATTAGATTTAGCTCTAGCATAGCATCCCGTGTGTGGGACAAGCTTCTCTTGAGCTTTGGAGAGGGAGAGAGGTGAAGGAAGAGATGAGGATTTCGTAGGGTAGGGGTCTCATTTTATAGTTACAAGGATAGGGGCAATTTGGTCATTTCATAATTAAAACATTAAATGAGGGGGTCTTTAGTGACGGATTTAAGTGTCACTAATGACCCTATGTCGCCGCAGCCTTGTGCGTGCGCCTGCCTCCATGCCTACCACCCACATAACGCTCGTCCACATTCTGGAAATCTCAACTGTCCGATCATGAGATCGGGCAGCTCAGATTGCTCCTCATCCGCGCCTTCTTCTGTCCCTAATCGCGCCCACGTGTGCAATCAGGCATACGCGTTGTAAGTTTGATCGTACGTGTGGGCGATTGGATGATCTGGGTCACCCATAGCCAATCGCGTGGTCAAGATTAACAGCTCGCGTGCTGCAGATGGCAAGTCAAACATGCACCCCGCGCTCATGCAACGCCGCTCGACTGCTGCTCTAGCAGCTCTTCTTTGTCGCGCTTATGATTTAAGCACGCACGCTTCACGACCGATCTCGCCTCGTCGTGCCTTCAGAAGATGGGGAGCGGTGCTGCAGTCAATTTGGGTGACTGTGATGGCGCCACATGGTGCCATCATGGCCATCCATCTTCTATGACATGTAGAAGGTGCCACGAATGTCGGCTTGAGCCGATTTTCGCACTGTTAGGCTGTGATCATCGATCCAAACCTATCCGTGTAGTCGGATTCATCTTCTGAAGTGAGATTTGGCACCATCTTGGCCCTTGATCTTTAGGCTTACTCAGTATATATCTAGTGCTACAGATGTCTAATCAGGGTGATCTTGGAGTCATTGAACTCCATTCGTCGCCCTGATCAGATCCGTACAGTTGGATCTTCGATCAAAGGCCCTGATTAAAAGTTGCCCTATCCCTGACCATACAAGGAGACAATTACTATACAATTTATATATTTTGTCCTAAATACATGATTATGCATGTTATGCAATATTTACAATGCATGATGCTACTATGACACTAAGAACATGCATTAATAGACATTTTTGGCTATTTAGATGTATGCACATCACACCCCCATGCCTATCTTTTGTTAGTTCCTTGCAAAAACTGCATGCTATTTATAAAAGAATTAGGGTTGGATTACTCGAGCAAAAGTCATTTTCAACATTAAGAAATTTTTACTTAGGACCTAAACTTTCAAAGACACAACACTGCCCAGGTATCTGCCAAAATGCAAACTGCTTCAAGCCCTCACCTTATTCAAAGAAGGATCTCTTTTTCTCCTTTTTCTTCTTTTCTAATTTTTTTGGATTTTTGAGTTTAGGGTTACAGAGTGGCTTTCTACAGCCACTCAACCCACCCAAGACTTAATGAGAACCCTAAGTTCTAAGCATCTTTTTGTGAATTTGATAGACTCGTTGATCGGCAATCAGAATGGATTTCGGGTTTCTACGCCCCTAGGTGACCTTAGAAAGAATTCTGCCTAAAGGTATATCTATACGACCGGTAGCTTTCTCCCTACTTTTCATTTTATGGGGTCAACACAAGGGTGATCCAGTGTATATCTCCCCGACTTATTCTACTTCTCCGCTTCTTCTTAAGTGTTTTAGGAATTTGATGTGCATTTCTTGAGCTGGGTTCTAGACAACCTACCAATGGGCTATTACCCATGATAACTTGCCAGCCATACTCGTGCAGTGAAGTGTGGCTTATTGCTTTTGTTTTCTTTTCCTCCTTTTCTTTTTCTTTTTATTATTTTTTTCTTTTTGGACTTTCTTTTTCTTTTTTTAAGTAGGTGGCTTCCCTAGTCTAAGATTTACCTAAAGGCAGCAAGAAAAGAATGGTCTAGTGGCTGGGCTTTAGACAACCTACCTATGGGCTGTTACCTACAATAACTTGCTATCCATACCACCCTAGAGGATTCATTGGCTACCCAATTTCTGTTAAAACCGTCGAATGAGTCAGCGCAAATAGTGTGTAGATGTTTAGACTTAAAGTTCCCTCAAATTAGAGGGCGGGTTGATAAGTCGTATACTTATCACCGAAACTTATTTAATAAAATTGAAATAGAATTCAGGATGGCGAGGACTCGATAAACAAATCCATATTTTAGTAGATACCCAGGCTAATTAAGCCCAAAGACCTAAAGGGTCTTAGTGTTTAGATCCTACTGTAACATTTCCTAAGATTGAAAAGTCCTAATGCCCAAGTATTCTTTCCTAATTCAATTTTATATATATATATAAGAAAGCAAGTAGAATTTACAAGAATTCCACAGAGCTGACAAATTGATTCAGAAATGAATCCACCCCCCATGCCTAGCTGATGCAATGTCTGCATTGAGAATAAAAGACATGAAAGGAAGGTAGAATGTAGAAGATATCACCTGAATATGATGCTCGAGTCAGCTCTGAGTCAGTCTGTACAACTGCTGAGTTTAATGCCATCAGCTAGGCAAAGTCTAGCCAAAGAAATCACAACATGATGAGAACAACCGTGTGTGAGATGGGTTCCGGAATAATACTATCAATGAAAGGCTTCAGACGTTGACAATTGACTTTAAATGAATTACCCGTCTTTGGGTCAAAAATCTAAATGGCCCCGTTTGGAAAAATGTGATCAATGATGAATGAATCGTTCCATTTTGACCTAAGTTTGTCAGGAAAGAGCTTAAGTCGAGAATCAAAGAGCTAGACCTTCTGGTTCGACTCAAAGCTCTTGCGAGATATCAATTGGTCATGAAGAGCTTTGGTCTGAGCCTTGTAGATCTTGGCATTCTCATATGCGTCATTTCTAAGCTCCTCCAACTCAGATAGTTGGAGTTTCTTGGTCTTTCCTGCTAAACTCAAATCCAGATTGCACTGCTTGACTGCCCAGAATGCCCTATGTTCCTATGGGTAAATGGCATGCCTTTCCATACACTAAAAGAAATGATGACATGCCGATAGGCATTTTGTATGCCATACGGTAGGCCCAAAGAGAGTCCTCAAGCTTTTGAGTCCAGTCTTTACGATCAGGCCTAACAGTCTTCTGAAGAATATTCTTGATCTCCCGATTGGAGATCTCGGCCAGTCCATTCGTATGGGGATGGTAAGGTGTGGAGATTCTATGATTTACCCCATATTTTGGCAGTAAATTACAGAACTAGGCATTAGTGAAGTGAGAACCACCATTGCTGATGATAGCCCTCAGAATCCTGAACCGACTGAAGATGTTCTTCATAACGAAATCGATGACCACCTTGTGGTCATTGGTTCGGGTGGGAATGGCCTCAATCCACTTGGACACGTAATCAACAGCAACGAGAATGTACTGGTGTCCAAATGAAGGGAGGAAGGGTCCCATGAAATCGATGCCCCAAACGTCGAAGATTTCGACAGGAAGAATCAGGTTTAGAGGCAACATGTCTCTCTTGGTTATGCTCCCAGGTGCCTGGCATAGGGAACACGACCTCGAGAATTCCTGGGCATCCTTGAATAAAGACGGCCAAAAGAATCCAGATTGCAAAATTTTTGCAGCCATCTTTTTACTAGAGAAATGTCCACCACACGCAGATGCATGGCAGAAGTCAAGTATACTTTTGAATTCAATCTCCGGAACACATCAGCGAATAATCTGATCAGAGCTGATGCGATACAATTCAGGGTCCTCTCAGAAGTAATATTTGGCCTCAGATTTAACTCTATCTTGTTGTTGCTTGGTCCAATCCTGAGGGATTTTCCCAACAACCAAATAATTAACAATGTCAGCAAACCACGAGGTTTGGACACCTGAACCTGTAAGGATAGTTTCATCCAGAAAAGTATCAATAATCAGAATATCCGGACGAGAAGAATCACTTAGAAGTCTGGAAAGATGATCCGCCACCACATTCTGTGCCCCAGATTTATCCTTGATTTTAAGATCAAATTCTTGAAGCAGCAGAATCCATCGAATAAGCCAGGGTTTGGCATCCTTTTTGTCCAAGAGATGCCTGAAGGCTGAGTGGTCGGTATATATTATGAACTGAGACCCTAAGAGATAAGCCCTGAATTTCTTCAAAGAAAATACTATAGCTAGTAATTCTTTCTCAGTAACAGTGTAATTCCTTTGGGCCTCATCCAGAGTTTTACTAGCATAGTAGATGACAGAGGGCTTCCTGTCAATCTTCTAACCCAAAACAACCCTAATCGCAAAATCAGAAGCGTCGATCATGATCTCAAATGGGGCTATCCAAACTGGTGGTTGCAACACCGGAGCACAAGTGACTACCATTTTAAGAAAATCAAATGCCTTACAGCACGATTCATTGAAATCAAATGGCATATCTTTGGCAAGAAGGTTGCTCAGAGAGCGAGCAACCTTAGAGAAGTCCTTGATGAACCTCCTATAGAACCCCACATGACCAAGAAATGATCGAATTTGTTTGGCAGATCTGGGAGGAGGAAGTTTAGAGATAGCATCAACCTTAGCTTTGTCAACTTCAATACCCTATTCAGAGATTACATGACCCAAGACAATGCCTTCTTGTGTCATGAAATGACTCTTTTCCTAGCTAAGGACTAGTCTTGTTTTGATGCATCTTTTAAGAATCATTTCAAGATTAATCGGGTAAGAATCAAATGATTCTCCGAAAACAGAGAAATCGTCCATGAAGACTTCCATAAGCTCTCCCACCATGTCAGAGAGTATGGCTAGCATACACCTTTGAAAAGTCGCAGGTGCATTGCATTAGCCCAATGGCATCCTACGGAAAGAAAAGGTTCCATAGGGACAAGTGAAAGTCATTTTTTCCTGATCCTCGGGATGGATAGGGACTTGATTGTATCCCAAGTAACCATCTAGGAAATAGAAGTACTTTTTCCCGGCTAGTCTTTCAAGGATTTGATCGATAAAGGGAAAAGTGAAATGATCCTTTTTTGTGGCTGTGTTCAACTTCCTATAATCAATACAAACCCTCCAAGAGGAAGCTGAACAAGTTGTGACAGATTCTCCTTTCTCATTAGTCACAACGGTAATCCTGGCTTTCTTAGGAACAATTGCACGAGACTTACCCAAGGACTATCAGAGACCAGATAAATGATTCCTGCATCGAGCCACTTGATAATTTCCTTCTTGACCACTTCTCGCATATTAGGGTTTAATCTCCTCTGCATTTGGCGAGAAGGGGGGGTCCATCCTCCAAAAATATTCTATGATTGCAGTAAGATGGCTTGATCCCCCTAAGGTCATGATGGTCCTACCAATTACCTCCGTGTGTTCCTTTAGGACCTTTATCAGTTTAATCTCCTGCTCCTTAGATAATCTAGCACTGATTATCACAGGGAGCATCTTTTGAGGTCCCAAAAACTGATATTTCAAATTCTCAGGCAATGGTTTCAGTTCGAGCTGGGGCAGGTTTTGGATTGAGGGTAAAGGTAAAAATGATGTTGAAGAAGATTCATCAAGAGGAAGAGGTTGAAAGTGAATAAAATCAATAACCTCCTCAGAATGTGGCGTGTTTGCCATAGAGGGTTGCGGGTTAGATCCATCACAACAAGGGGAACTTTCGATTGCAGAAACTACCATACATGTTTCAATGTTCAAATTATCTTCCTCAAGTTCCTCTATAAATCCACAATCCTTGAATTTGTTAATCGCCTTGAAAATATCCAATTTCAATTTCTGATCCCCAAAGGCGATTTTCATGCTACCACTCTCACAGTTGATATTGGCCTTAGCAATAGCCAGGAATGGATGCCCTAGAATGATGGGCGTGTTCCTTAAATTTTCAGGTACATCTATGTCAAGGATAAGGAAATTTATAGGAAAATATAAATTCTTAACCTTAACAATAGCACCTTCAATAACGCCTCATGGATTTGTGACCGAACGGTCTGCTAACTGCAGTGTTACTGAAGTCGGTCAAAGTTCACCTAATTCAAACTTCTCATAAAGAGAAGTCGGAATTAAGTTAATAGATGCACCTAGATCCAGAAGTGCTCTATCAAAAGTGTAATCTCCGATGACACAAGAAATCAAAGGAGTACCTGGATCTCTCTCTTTCTGAGGAAGGTGATGTAGGATAACAGAATTAGCCTACTCAGAGAGTACCACCTTCCTCGGAACAGATTCCCTCAACTTACGCTTCTGTGTGCATAAATCTTTCAAAATTTAGCGTAATCTGGTATGTGTTTGATAGTGATGAGGAGCGAGATATTGATCTCGACATTCTTGAATATATTTAAGAGCTCCTTGTTATTATCAACAAGCTTCTTCTTCCTAGGTTTAATCAAGGCCTCAGGAAGAGGAACATGAGTCAGATCTTCGAAATCAGGTTCTTGAGCCTTGATTTCTTCTTCAGAGTTCTCCTTTCTCTCCTCAAGCTTTCCAAGATTTGGTAGATCAGAACAGTGCAATTGTGGATCCTGAGTTTGTTTTCCACTCCTCAAGGTAACTGAATTAGCATATGCATATGGGTTTGGGTCTTAGGGAGGGTTAGGGAAGATTGGAGGGGCTTCATTAGCCAGATACCTCTGATTTGAAGAAGCAGAAAAGGAAGTACCATGCTCAACCACCTAAGCATGTGCGTGTGGGTCCCTCTGATTCCCGTACTCTTGGGCTTGATTGCCCGGATTCTGGATATTACGCGGGTTGGGTACGGGTTGAGATGGCAAAGATCCAGGTTGATGAGACTTAGCAATGAACCCAGTTTGCAAGTTGTCAAGCAAGGTTTTCATTTGCTGCGTGAGCTGGACCATAGCCCTTGCATTTCTACCATCTGTCGATTCAGATCAGCCTACCCTACAAGTTGACAGGCATTCCAAGATGGCTAATTGACCTGATTTAGGGGCAGTTGAGTGTAAACATGACCCTGACCCATTGGTCTTTGAGGAGCATAGTTGCTGGGTTAGAATTGGGTCTGCTACCACAGGTTTTTCCAAGAGAAGTTAGGGTGGTTCCTCCAACCCAGATTATAAGCATTAGAGTAAGGGTTGGACCTAACGTTCTCCTGTACAGCATAGACATCCTCATAGGGTGAGGATGGAGAGAAAGAAAGGGAGGGATCAGAGAAACTAAGATCAAAGGCCCCAGTTTGGAACTTGTGGGGTTCCGAATAATGCTAACTCAGGTTGAGCCACATCAAGTTTATTCATGAACTCCCGTTGATGAGTCCATTTTAATGGATTAGAATTACACCTAAGTAACTTTAATCTTACCTTTTAGGTTTGTTAATAACTACTTTAAGTTATAGAATATTTGCATGCATCATGATTTAAGTTTACATCTATTTTATAACATTCTATAACTTAATATGTAATGATTTTGTTGTTTTTATGTGCAGGAATGATATTTAGAAAGAACAAGGAGTTGGGAAATAAATTTCCCCAACAAACAATCAATGGCATATGTTTTTCCCCCATCCTCTGGCCACCCTCAACAGCCACCGGCCAAAAATAGCAAAGGGATTTGAAAATCCCTTAACTCACGCATGCAGGGGGAGATAAAGAGGTTGGAAAAGTCGGAGAGCGGATCTTCTTCCTCACTTTGGCAGGGATCTACCTTACCTCCATGGAAGAGGCCTTCCCCCTAGAGGGGAACCATCATCCAGGATCCGTGCAACCACCGTGTTCACTGTGCACCAAGCTACCCGCTCCAGCACTCACACCACCCCAGCCCACCCTCACGCACCCGCACAACGCCTGCCACCAGCACTCGCTTTCAGGCGCACCACCCCACCTGCGCCCCTGCCAGGCTCGCGCCTCTCCACTGAAGGCCCCCTCTCAGGCGCTGCACGTCAAGCACCGCAGGCACTCTCCTTCACCACTGCCTGTGCGCATCTGCCATCGCCCGCAGGCCTGTTCAGGAACATCACCTCCGCAAGCCCCTCCGCTGCCCCGCTCCGCCCTCGCCACCCGCACCCGCAGGCGCTCACCACACCAACGCCCGCATGCATATCCCCCTCAGGTGCGCGCCCCTCTCCAGCTCCCGTAGACGTATCCCCCTCAGGCGCACCCCCTCCAGTGTTCTACCATGCCCAACAGTCGCACGCAACCACCACCGTCGGTCCCTCTCTATGCAGTATTGCCACATCTCCACACAGCAGCGGCTCTTCATCTCTTCTCCACGCACGATTCATCTCCTCATGAAGAAACCCAACACACAGGCCTCTACTCCTCCACACAGCCATCATCACAGGCCGCGATTCTCCATGCCAACCACGCCACCGGCCTCCCCTCGACACTACAAACACAACCAAGTCCCCAACCGTGCCAACTGCGGTCCACAATCACGTCGCAACAGGCCATCATCGGCGAGCTCCTCCTTCGTCGACCGGCCACCTCTAGCCATCTCCGTCGACACCACAACCTCCATCGGATCGGCCTCGTCTTCGCCAACCTCCCTCGCATGTTAATAGCCCCACCTACGCTCCTTCCCGTATGCGAGCAAGAGAAGGAGCAAATGCTCTATTTTTCATTCAATTAATAATTACGAAAAATGCCATTGTGGAAGTTCCTATTCATTTATTTTAGGCATTACATTATTGTGGTGAAATTGCATAGTCCTCCTTCTACTTCATCTAAATTATTTGCATATGCATATATCACATGAATGATTCAATGCATAGATATTATGGTACATAAGTTATAGTCTAGAAATCAGTATTTAGAGTATTTACCAGTATTAAGATCACTTGTTAACAAAATATTATATGGTGGTGATTTTGCATCTAAACACCTACATTCTTGATTAATTGGTTAAAATGAGCAGTTATGTGGGAAAAAGAATCACACGAATTAGCATGCACACCCACTGAGATTCCCTAATAAACAAGACACTATTTACTAGTTTAAATAGGTTAATTCCTCCCTGTGGAGACGACCTAACTATTCGTGGTTAGATTCTGAAAATTAAAATGTTTTGAGAAGCGATTTTCTACCATGCGATTAAATACAACGACACATCATTTTATGTTAAAGTTTTTAACGAAAACGAAGATCTCTCTTTCAAATGGCACCGTTGCCGGGGAGGAAAAATGCCTATTAATTTTTTCAGGAATTTTAAGTTATTTTTATGCTATTTTGAAAGCTTTTCTGAATTACTAGCTGTGGATTTCTTCTGTGCAAAAACACGCGACGAACGCGACGGGTGCGCACGGCGGAGACGATCTTGTTGGTGGACTTTGACGCCACCTGGAGGCCAGCAACAGGAACACGTGGGCCTTGATCTCACGCACATAGGCTTACTGAGAAGCCTATTTCTGATTTAGTCAGTAGATCTTAGTTAGATTTAGTTTAGATAGACATTAGAATTTAATTTGTCTTTCGGACCCTTGTTGGGTATTTTTGGGAACGTGTTCCCAGTGCCACTTTATTTCTTATCGCTCTTGTATGTGGGAGCGTATTTTCGGGAACATGTTCTCATTTATTTAGATTATCGGATTATTTGCATTGTTTGAACTGCATTTCAGTTAGTTAGTAGATTAGGTTTGTTTGTTTATTATTTTTATTAAAAAAAAGAAAATCGAACAGCCTGCTAGAAGCTGCATATCTATAGGACGACCATCCAGTACTAAATGAGCAACATCTAGTTTATTTTTATTACATTGCATACATTGCACGAAGAAAGCTGGAGTAAGGTACGTCTTCTCTTGAGCATCAATTACCTGTCATGCATATGCATTGAACTTGAATCTAAGACCACTAAGTGCTTAAATCAAATTAATTCAGTGGTCACTTTAAAAATTGGGACTGTTAAGAGGTTGGACTTTAAAACTGTGACTGAAAATTATGTGCAAAAGGATCCTGTTTGTGACATTTCAAAAATCAAAACACAATCGTATGTTTACACACTTGAGACATTGTGCACCTCACACATAAGGTCACTAGATAAATTTCTACCTCTCCTCTTTTGCACCACAAGGGAAGTTAGTTGGAAATCAACAAGCCTGTCCACCAAGTTACTTCCGTTCCTCGTGTGTGGGCTCGATTCGAGACTTCCATCCCTTGCGAGTAGGTTATAGGCACCAGCAAAGGTTGGCCTAGGAAGCGTAATTTTTGCAAAACTTGTTTGGCCACCAACTGAACATTTAATTCTAAGACCTACAATCTACTAAAAATAGATCCCATTGAATTTGCTTTTGCTTTGACAGTAGAACTCTCTAGGAAGTTTCTGCTTATATTTTGAATTCTTCTAAATCCTAAGAGAGTTAAAATTATTTTGCTTAAAGAAATGGATCACCCTTACTCCTATCATTTAGATTATCAGAGTCAATACTTCCCATCTTTTAATCAGGATCTCATGCCCTAAGCGTATCCATCCTTTGATAGGTACATTGATAATTCATGGGATCATTCTTATTCTTATCCTAGGAGTACTGGCTTGATAACTCCCACTTTTGAGCAGAGCCTAGGAGAGAGATTTCCTAACCCTGAAATCCCTACTTCCACGCAAACACCCAACCCTCCCACCCTTCATGATTTTCCATATTGAGATTGGACCGATACCCCTAGGAAACTAGAGCCTAAAATTGACTATCCTCCCCAACCTGATAATAGTAGCCTCTCCTCTTTTATGATAGAAATGCAAAAATAGAAAAAGGAAATGATGGAATCAATGGGAGAGATGTTGAGGAATAGTTAGTAGTTAAATGAAGAAATAAGACAACTTAGCTACACGCTTCACAATAACTCTGATCCCTACCCATACGACCATGATCATGTAAATAATTCTGAGGAAACCATTGACAATAGGGATCCAGTTTTATGTAGCTATCACTTAGACTCTCCCAATGAGACACGGCCACTAGAGGACAATGATCATAGTGATTATCCACCCAAGCTTTATTGGAGTCAAAAGCAAGGGAAGATGGTACCTCTTGAAGACCTTGACCCCAATGACAGTATTCTCCTTACCCCTACCAACCTGGGTAAAGGTTGTATTGTTCCTATCACTTCCCCTATTGATTATTTGGTGGAATCCCATTTTACCTTTAGTGAGCCTACTCCTGACCCTCCACTTAGGGAATCAACAACTACCATTCAGCATCTTGATTTAAATGCACCCAATGAAGGTGACCCTAAGGGAATGGAGGATGAATTACATCAATTTTGGTCTCAGGGATATGATGAGTCTATTTCAGAAGATGGGGATGCCCCAATAGATGAACCTAGGCTGAAAATCTGGAGTGAATCATAAGGGAATTATTTATCATTTGAGGATTTACCTCCAAAGGATATAAACCATATGTTGAAATCCAGATTCCTCCTTTCTTTTGAGAGTCATCCTCCATCAAAGCAGGAGGTGATATTAGAGGAAGACAAACAAAATAATGAGAAGTCTATGAGAGACTCTCGGGAGCAAAACACGTCAATTAAGGATTTATACCCCGAGAAGAGTGACGAATTCAATGATATAGGCTTGCTCCAAAATATTAAAACTGATCTTCCTTTAGGAATAATTAAGGATACTGATCCAACTCCTATCTTCATTAATGAATCACATATACACCCCGATAAAAATTTGAGTGAACCAAACGAATCTGGGGATGAGCTGAATAATATGATTCTGACATTTTGACCCTGCCATCAAAGAGTTGTAATTGGGAGTCTACCCTTGATTCAAATATGACTCCGATCATTAATGCTACGTAGGGTAACCTGTTGTCTACAACTGTTAGGGAGTATACACAATCTGAATCATTGTTGGAATTAGACCCAACACCGACTAAGCCCTCATTGGACTTAACCATTACCTTCCAACACTACAAACAACCCTTATACTCCCTAACCGATCCTTGGCTCAGATCTCTGCTCATGTACATTGTTTCTAGAGAACATATCAGGCCAGTACATCCTTGGGTAGAATGGCGAGTGTGGATTGATGCTTGTACTTTTACTCTCGCCATTCAAGGGTTTGAACTAATAATGTATATATCTTTTAAAACCCGTCCTGCTCTGGAGGATCCTTGTTATCCTCCACTTATTCCATTTCGGGAGGTCCCTTTTCATATTCCATTTATTATTCCTAGACTTCCCAAGGTAGCCAACGAGGTTCTTCGCTTTCATATCTTCTGGCGAGCATTTAGTATTTTGTTGCATCATCAACTCACCAACATCCGTGGCTACCTGTTTTCTAGGCCCGCACTGTTACGCATATTTTTAGGGCATAACCATGTCTGTTTGGAACCAGGCTTATAGGTTCCTTCTAAGTCTGGTTGCTGACAGAAAATGCAACGCTTGTTGGGAGGCAACCCAGCGGTCTGAATAACACAGTCATCAGGTGATTCTTTCCTTTCTCCTCCTATTTTAATTTTACAATGGGGACATTGTAGGATTTAGGCATGGGGGGGTGCATTTGCATTTTAGGAAGTATTCATGCATTTAGCATATAAAAAAAAATTCTCTTTTCTTGAGCTGAATGGTTAGTCCCTAGCAAAATACCTTTGTCATTGGAGGTTTTTCTCCCTAAATTATTTCTTAAGTTTAGAATCCAGTACATTTATTTCACGTGCACGTAGACTTGGTAATGGATCCTTGAGGAAAACCAATAGGCATTTATAGTCTACTGAACCCTTGGACAGTTCATAGGGAGTCAGGCATACTATCTTTTAGTAGATCCACCCCATATTTGTGAGATGAAAGTAGAGAGATTACTGGTGCGCTAAGTCTAGTGCAAGGACTCTTAAGTTTTAGATAATTAGATGATGATACTTCAGAGTTAGGCGTAGTTTTCACTCTCTGTTCCTGTGTGCGTACTTTGTGTGAATTCCTGAGAGTCACCAAATAAGGAAGTTACACAGAGATGGAGTCTTAATAAAAGCTGACTATGGTGGATGGTTACAATCGTCCTTCATAGGGTCTTCGGCTGAAGGAGGGTAATAGTGTCAAAGGTCAGAAATATGCCTGTCCTATCCATTCCTTCCCGGTGCCGAGAATAGGCACTTCCACCAAATAAGCCACACAATATCCTCTTGACCACCATCATCCCTAATAATGCCTCATAAATAAAAGTCTGTGTCGATTCATAAAAAATAAAATAAAATAAGGGAGAAAAGAAAAGAAAAAGAAAAAAAAAGAAGAAGAAACAGTTATATTACAAAAAAAAAGGTCCAAGTTTATAATGTAACATTGTTTCTGAGGCAACAGAACACCTATCGCGTTCCACCAAATATGACCCATACCTACCTTTTAGTATTTCTAATCGCCCAGATACTGATTGAGGACTCTAACTTAGTTGTAGAGTTATTAGGACTTTAATTGAAGTGTGGATGCCATGTGAGGCCACCAAATAGTGAGTACAATTTCTAAATCTATTGAGATTTGTGATCTCAGAAAGAAAGAAAAGAGGGAGTGCCCAGAAACATCAAGAGAGCACAGTTGTGTAGCATATCTCAGAGTTGACTTGTCTAATAGTCTATTAATCTAGAGTCTGTAGTACTAGACTACATGTAGCACCAGATGAGTGTGTGCCACCAAATACAAATCCATTCAACTCGATATCTCCTACCTAAGCCAAACGCCGGGGTCAAATTACAGATTATCGTCTGCTTTATCCCTGAGGGAAGTAGTTTCCTATCCCGATAGCAATATTTACCTAGGGTGAAGTACAAACTCCCAAATGTGAATTGGCTTTTTCACTTGGATCTATTACTTAGGCTATTATCACGTCACATTTGTCTGGATTTCTAAAGTTTTGAAATAAGAAAAGAAGAAATCTTCTTATTACTTCTCTTATTTTTCATTTTTGCTAGGGAGCAGCAAATCTTAGGCATGGGAGTATTTGATGAGTCCATTTTAATGGACTAGTATTATGCCTAACTTTAATCTTACCTTTTAGGTTTGTTAATAACTACTTTAAGTTATAAAATATTTGCATGCATCATGATTTAAGTTTACATCTATTTTATAACATTCTACAACTTAATATGTAATGATTTTGTTGTTTTTATGTGCAAGAATGATATTTATAAAGAACAAGGAGTTGGGAAATAAATTTCCCCAATAAACAACCGACAACATATGTTTTTCCCCCATCCTCTGGCCACCCTCAACAGCCACCAGCCAAAAATAGCAAAGGGATTTGAAAATCCCTTAACTCACGCACGTAAGGGGAGGAGATAAAGAGGTTGGAAAAGTTGGAGAGCGGATCTTCTTCCTCGCTCTAGCGGGGATCTCCCTTCACCACTGTGGAAGAGGCCTTCCCCCTAGTGGGGAACCATCATCCAGGATCCGTGCAACCACCGTGTGCACTGTGCACCAAGCTTCCCCCTCCAGCACTCACACCACCCCAGCCCGCCCTCGTGCACCCGCATAGCGCCTGCCACCAGCACCCACCTTCAGGCGCACAGCCCCACTTGTGCCCCTGCCAGGCCCGCGCCTCTCCACTGCAGGCCCCCCCATAGGTGGTGCACGCCAAGCACCGTAGGTGCTCGCCTTCACCACCGCCTGTGCGCGCCCGCCATCACCCGCAGGCCTGTTCAGGCGCATCACCTCCGCAAGCCCCTCTGCTGCCCCGCTCCACCCTCGCCACCCGCGCCCGCAGGCGTGCACCCCTCTCCAACGCCCACAAGCGTAACGCCCCCAGGCGCATGCCCCTCTCTAGCGCCCGCAGGCGTATCCCCCTCAGGCGCTCCCCCTCCAACATTCTACCGCGCCCAGTAGTCGCGCGTAACCACCACCGCTGGTCCCTCTCTGTGCAGCATTGCCACACCTCCACGCAGCAGCGGCGCTTCATCTCTTATCCACGCATGGTTCATCTCCTCACGAAGAAACCCAACACGCAGGCCTCTACTCATCCATGCAGCCATCATCACATGCCGCGATTCTCCACGCCAACCACGCCACCGACCTCCCCTCAACGCTGCGAACATGACCAAGTCCCAAACCGTGCCAATCGCGGTCCACAAATCACGTCGCAACAAGCCGTCACCGGCGAGATCCTCCTTCGTCGACCTGCCACCTCTAGCCATCTCCGTCGACACCGCGGCCTCCATCGGATCGGCCTCGTCTTCGCCAACCTCCCTCACGTGTTAATAGCCCCACCTACGCTCCTTCCCGTATGCAAGCAAGAGAAAGAGCAAATGCTCTGTTTTTCATTCAATTAATAATTACGAAAAATGCCATTGTGGAAGTTCCTATTCATTTATTTTAGGCATTACATTATTGTGGTGAAATTGCATAGTCCTCCTTCTACTTCATCTAAATTATTTGCATATGCATATATCACATGAATGATTCAATGCATAGATATTATGGTAAATAAGTTATAGTCTAGAAATCAGTATTTACAGTATTTACCAGTATCAAGATCACTTGTTAACAAAATATTATATGGTGGTGATTTTGCATCTAAACACCTACATTCTTGATTAATTGGTTAAAATGAGCAGTTATGTGAGAAAAAGAATCGCACGAATTAGCATGCACACCCACTGAGATTCCCTAATAAACAAGACACTATTTACTAGTTTAAATAGGCTAATTCCTCCCTGTGGAGATGACCTAACTATTCGTGGTTAGATTCTGAAAATTAAAATATTTTGAAAGGCGATTTTCTACCATGCGATTAAATATGACACATCATTTTATGTTAAAGTTTTTAACGAAAACGAAGATCGCTCTTTCACCCGTCCAAAAGGAGCTCGCACCGAATGGAATCCTGAATTTTTAGATTGAGTGGATTGAAAATTGTTCATTGTGTTTCTAGCCTTCCACTCCTCCGTTCTTTTAGTAACCAAGTCCACCTTATCTGTTTATTGAAAATCAATTCCATATCGAATGAATGAGAGTCGTGGACTTCATTAACATTAGATCTGGGTTGTTGGGACCGGTTAAAAGTATCCATGGAGGCATGATTTATCGAATTCTCACTCATTTCTTAAAGTAAATCATGCATGCTATCTACGCCTTTGTTGAGGAAATTAACTCTGCAAGAAGCGTCCACGTGATTTCTGAGTTGCTTAGTCAACCTATGGTAGAAGATTTACACGAGCTGCCATTTCGGCACCTTGTGGTGTGGACACCTTCGTAATAAGTCCTGGAATCGCTCCTAGGCAACATGAAATTGCTCCCCTGGCCGTTGGGTGAAGGTAGTAATCGCCTGTCTTAGAGCATTAGTATGTCCAACAGGGAAGAATTTCTTTAGGAAAGTCGATTTCAAATCATTCCATGTTGCAATTGGCCTTCCTATAGTCCTGTACCAATGAGTGGTTTTATCCCTAAGAGAGTGGGGAAAGAGCCTCATGATCATCTGCTCTTCATTCACATTTTGTGCCTTGGTGGTCTGGACCAAACTGGTCAAATCCTCCAAGTGCTGAAACAGGTCTTTAGAGCCAAGCCCATGAAAGTGTTTGATCAGGCTTAACACCTAGGGCTTGATTTCTACGTCTCCGACAAGCATCTGGACGCCAGAACATTCCCCGTAATTTGAAGGATCATAAAAATCCTTCAAGGGTTGAGCGCCCTACATTCTCTGGAACCATTCTTGCATTCTCTACATTTGTTCCAGCTGCCTTTGAAATACCTCTTGTGGATTCTGAGGCAGAGGAGGCTGTTGATCAGCCATGGGATCAATTTGGCCGAAATCCAATCTACGCCACCTAGAATACTCTAGTGGTCCTTCCAATCGGGGATTCAATGACCTCCTTCCTAGCATAAACTAGGAAGAGGTCGGAAGGACTGGGGATAAGAACCTTGCAGCACAACAAAATAAGCATGTCCTTAAGTGGGGTAGCCTAAGATTCTGCAGACTCTCAGAATTCGCCTTAAGATTATAGAAGATTTACTCTACTTGCGTCCAATCAATCCAACTAGTTAGAGGGAGGGACTAGGGAGAAGGTTCTTCCTTCGGCTTGCACCTCCGGTTCCCAGTGTACCCCCCAGTCACGGTCATTTGATGCTACTCCTCTATTTAGACATCAGATTAATTGGTACAAGCAGGTTAATCGTAAACAATCTCAGACTGGGCCCCGAAGAGCGAATCAGTCCTTAAGGCCAACATCTACTTGATTTTATTTAGGCTTGGGATTGTAGTGCTTATGGAATGTCGTGGGCCCTTAAGATGGGTTGTGCCCTTAATGATCAATTAAGTATGTGTAAGTGCATGCACAACCAGGGTTTTCAAGCAAGATTATTTTTTATGAGCATATTTTAAGGTTCAAATCTTACTTAAGTAGCTTTTTGTGTTTTTAATTAGGTTTAATTCAATCAAGTTCGAGGCAAACCAGATTTTCAAGCACGGGTGAAGATCTTTTTCCTTTTGAAATCAAAAGTAAAGTGGAGTGCCTAGTATTGACCTAAATTGAAAACCCTAAGGGGAAGCTACTTGGTGAGTTGATTTTAGGTTAAGTGGTGCGGTCTCAAACAACTCAAACAATTGACCAAGATTGCACCACTGAGTTAGGCACAAAAAATGATTAACCTAGACTAATTTCTACTCTTTTATATGTTGATTTATGTGTACCAGTTCCACATATCAGAATCCAGTTGAGTAGAAGAAAATCAATTAGGTTATGTGCCTTGAATGTGGGTGTATGTAGTGTGTATATTGATTTACCCCACAAGAAATATCTTTTTGCTGATTTTTTATATGCCGGTGAGATGACTATGAGTGAAAATCCAAGCAACCAAACTAACCCTAGGATTTATGAAAATACCTAGGTTAATTGGAGTTTGAATTAATGTGGTGAAATGGAATCTATGGAAGGGGAAGAATGGGAAGCACTTATAGTTGTCTTCAACTGCACTTTACTCCGATCTACTACTTGAAGATTCCCTGTTAAGGTACCTGCAAAGCAATAGATAAGAAATAAAGCAAGTTAGAAAATAATAAAGTTCACAGAATGCGGAAAGAAAATAAAAAATCGTTGCCTCCCTGGAAACGGCACCAAAATGTTGAGATGCGGAAAACTGCGCGATCGAAGTTGGTTTCGAAAACCTTGTCATTGTAGTTCGATTTGCAAAGAAATCCATCAACAGATAAATTTATACTAAAATTCTAAGAATTTCAGGTTGAACACAGGGAGGCTACATCGATCTTAATTCTGCGATTATATATATATTATTTTGTGTTTTTGTTTGAAAATGAAATAATCACAATGGAATTGATATAAACAGTAAGAGAGAGAGAATAATTACTTGATATAATAAAAATGTTTCTACAACTAGAAAGTAGGAAATGGTTACAACTAAAAAGCGGGAAATTCTATTCTAGAAAGCGATTAAAAAGAAGGGAGAGAGATGTTATCCTCCTCCATGAATGCTTAGAGGATGAGCCGGACATAGCGATGCCTGGAAGATAGAGGACAGAGTGGGAAGAAGGAGGATGAAGTAGGAAGAAGTGGGATTGAGGCAGCACGTCGTCATTGTCGTGGGATCCACTTCCGGAATAGGGGCGAGAAAATTGGATTTAGCTCTAGAATAGCATCCCGGGTGTGGGACAAGCTTCTCTTGAGCTTTGGAGAGGGAGAGAGGTGAAGGAAGGGATGAGGATTTCGTGGGGTAGGGGTCTGATAAACTCCAGTTTATCATCATTCTTATGCACTAAAATAAACCAAGCTCTTAAGATTTTACTCTGCAAATGGGTTTTTGGGCTGCATTTAGGCATTCACTAGGTTAGGCATGCATTGCATTTTCTTTCGTTATTTTAATGTGCTTTTGTGAGTGTTAAGGATGAACAGATATACTGATCTCTAAAACCTTAGCACTCAAGAAGGCAATTGGTGAAGGAGTTCAGACTAGCTGGAACTCAACTTGATCCAACTCTCCACAATTGGAACCTAGCTCACTTGAACTAGGGTTAGCTCATCCCAGTTCCATTCAACTAATCTCAACTGAATGGCAGCTCAAGAGAGTTCATCTTAGCTCACCCTAGCTCAAGTCAGCTCAGATCCAGCTCAACTTAGCTGAGTCTAGCTCATCTCAGCTCCCACTAGTCCACAGGGAGCTCTAGCTAGCTCAGTTGAGTTGACAGGAGTTCACCCCAACTTAGACCCAGCTACATCCAGCTCCACTCAACTCCAGACAGCTGAAGAAGAACTCATCCTAGCTCATGAAGCTCCAGTCCAGCTCCCGTGGACTCAACTTAGCTCAACTCAGTTGAGCTAAGCTAAGCTCCCTTAGCTACCTCAACCAGCTTGATCCTCCCCGGGAGCACCAGGCCTAGCTCACCTCAGCTCATTATGGTAGAAGCCAACTCACTTTACCTTGGCTTAGCTGCTAGCAAAGAACTAGCAAGCTAGGCCAGCTAGAGTAGCTCCATGCCAGCCTCTTCAGCAGCAGCCAGTTCCAGTTTCAACTCCAGACTTCTCCTCCTTAGCTTCTCTCTCCAAACCCTAGCTCCAACATCTCCTCTTCTACTCCTCCTTTAGCTAAGCTAGCTTAACTTAGCATAGCTTAGCTTAGCTTAGCTATGCTCCAACTTCCTTGGCTTATACCACCCCAAAAACCCACCTAACAACTCCACCCAACTAGCTTCACCTAAGCTCCACATGCTAACCTACTTGGCGCCAACCTAGCCTACCCACCACCTCCAAAAGACACCTA
This sequence comes from Thalassia testudinum, assembly GCA_037157565.1. Classification (NCBI taxonomy): domain Eukaryota; kingdom Viridiplantae; phylum Streptophyta; class Magnoliopsida; order Alismatales; family Hydrocharitaceae; genus Thalassia; species Thalassia testudinum. Next base: position 120,618,718 of record JAZHRO010000073.1, read on the forward strand.
AAAGTGGCACCAAAACCACCATAACTACCCCCTTGTTGGTGCCACTTTTCCCTCCAAAAATCCCCTTCATCTCTACCACACATCTCCCCTTAAACCCATCTCCACCCTCCACATACCCCCTCCTTCTAGAACCTTTGTTGGCACCACCTAAGACCCCCTTCTAGAAGCTATTTTGGCGCCAACTTCAAGGGGTGTCACCACCCATAACCACCCCCTAGGAGTCCCTTGGGTTGGCGTCAAATGCCCTTGGCCATAGGATCCCCAACCACCTCCATCCTTCCATCTTAGCCCTCCATTTCAAGAGGCACCTTAACCCCCCATCCTACCCTATAAAAAGACCACTACCCACCACCATTCAAAGCATCCTTGGCTAGCAAATTCACTCTCATATTCTACCAAGAAGCCCACACCCAAGAGAGAAGAAGAAGAAGAAGATTTAAGGGATATTCTGTCCCTTTGGTGCCTTCCCCTCTTCCCTTCTCTCTTGAGTCACGCTAGTCAAAGGAGAAGCCAGGAAAGGAAGATCTTTGGAGGAGATTTTGAAGGTGGTCCACGCCACCTTGGAGGAGCTTTTGAGGGTGGTGCATGCCCACCCCTTGGAGGAGAGCATTGAAGGTGGTAGCATCCACCTTGGAGGAGCTCTCAAGGAAGGAGAAGAAGGAGGCCCTCTTTTCAAGCCAAGGAGCAGCTAAGCTTGGAGCAAGAAGACTCCCTTCACCAATTTTTGCAAGGGGATTTGTGTTTCTTTCATTGCTTTTAAATTTTTTTTATTTCTTGTAGAAGCATTCCTCTACTTGTCTTGGAAAAAGAACACAAATTCGAGTTAATCAATTTACCTTCTTTTTAATTTTCTGCTGTAATTGTTATTGTTGTTTTAGCACTTATTCTACTTCCACTCCCTAATTACTCTAGGCCTCCACTTGCCTAGAGTGAGCTTAGGTAGTGGACTTTTTAATCTCTTAAGTTTCATCTTAGCATTTTAGGTGTTAGAACTCTTTTGTCACAATTCGCACTTTGCCCGTATTATTTCAAAACACAAAAAAAATATATATATATATATTTAAAATACCATAAAGAAAGTTGAGATGTGTTTTTAGCAAAAGAATTGAATTGCAATTTTTGCCTCCTTAGACGACCCTAGATACTCCACTATCTAGGATATAAATTTAAAAGCGAAAGCGGATTTATGCGTTGTAACGACACTAAATTACTTAATTAACAAATCACGTATTTTCGCTATCAGGGTCCCCTTTTATAGTTGCAAGGATAAGGGCAATTTGGTCATTTCATAATTAAAACACTAAATGAGGGGGTCTTTAGTGATGAATTTAAGCGTCACTAAAGACCCCACATCGCCGCAGCCTCGCTCACGCCCGCCTCCTCGCCTGCAGCACGCATAACACTCGGCCACGTTCTCAAAACCTTAGTCATCCGATCACGAGATCGGACAGCTCAGATTGCTCCTCACGTGCACCTTCTTCTGCACCTAACCGCGCCCACGCATGCGATCGGGCATGCGCGCTGTGCGTTTGATTATGCGTGCGGGCGATTGGATGATCTGGGCCGCCCACAGCCAATCACGCAGTAAAGATTAACTGCTCGCGCGTTGCAGATGACAAGTCGAACGCATGCCCCACACTCGCGCAACGCCGCTCGACCGCTGCTCTAGCGGCTCTCTTTGTCGCGCTTACGATTTAAGCACACATCTCACCTCGCCGCACCTTTAGAAGATGGGGAGCGGTGCTGCGACCGATTTGGGCAGCCACCATGGCACCATGTGGTGCCATCGTGGCCGTCCATCTTCTGTGACATGTAGAAGGTGCCACAGATGTCCGATTGAGCCGATTTTCATGCCGTTAGGCTGCGATCATCAATCCGAACCCATCCATGAGGTCGAATTTGTCATTTGAAGTGTGGTTTGGCACCATCTTAGCCCTTGATCTTTAGGCTTCCTCAATCTACATCTAGTGCTACGGATGTCCGATCAGGGTGATCTTGGAGTCGTTGAACTCCAATCATCGCCCTGATTTGATCCGTACAGTTGGATCTTCGATCTAAGGCCTCGATTAAAAGCCACCCTGTCCCAGACCATAAAAGGAGACAATTACTATACAATTTATACAATTTGTCCTAAATGCATGATTATGCATATTATGCAATATTTACAATGCATGATGCTACTATGACACTAAGAACATGCATTTATAGACATTTTTGGCTATTTAGATGTATGCACATCAATGTAGTCAAGTAGAACAAGGCTAAGGCCTTATTAATTAAAGTGGTCCTTTAGATCAGATGATTGGATTTTTTGTTTAAGTTTGTGTTATAAAAAAAAATTCGACGAGAGACCGACTACAAGGAATTCCCGACTCTCAGGCTAACCTGGCCAGGCATGTTACGAGGGGACTACAAGGAAGGTTCTTCCTTTGGCTTTCACCTCCAGTTCCATTACCTCACATCCATGGTCGTTTGACGTTGCCCCGTAGGATTAGACACTAGATTTTGTAAGAGAGGTTGGAACTACCCAGTAGTTTCAAGCCAAATGCAGGTTATTTGATATTTTCGTAAATTTTAACCTGTTTTTTCAAATTAGTAGATGGTGGGCAGTCCACAAGGTGACTCGCTTCGCTGACTAACTCTTGGGCTCGTCGGAGTCCAAATTAGTCTATGTGGTCCTATTAGCTCATGCACTTCTAAGTTTTTTTTCAAATTGAAGACCACAATTCAAATGTATACTCAAGTAAGATGGAATCCAATTGATTTGACACTTAGTAAGAAGATTCCTTTTTCAATAAGCTTTTTAGAAAGCATTTCACCAAAATTTTTACTATTTCCAACAATTAGGTATGAATTTTAACAAACTAGGGGTCAAATTTGGGATTTAGACCCCGTGTTGGTTTCTTTGTTGGAAACAATACAAAATATGCTCCAAAAATTTTCTAAAAATATGATAATGAAATCTAATTTGATTATCTTTCAAACCCCACAAATTGTGAGTAAATCCGATTTATATGTTGGTCATAATTGATTTCTAAAGTTTACAAAAGTTTTATTTTCAAGCAATCTAACCCGTATGTATTCAATGAATTTTTAAAATTCCATAGAAGGAATTTGTTTTTGGAAAAGGTGACGTTAGAAATATAGTTTGAAAATCTAGTTCCAGTCCAAATTTTAAGATTTTTTGAGGATCAAAAACACGGCTATTTTATTTTAAAGATGACACTTAATTTCTGGCCGAATTTCTAATAAGAATGTGTGCACTTGATTTTCACAATGCCTGCTTTGCCTCATTCGCCACATCGTGTAGTTGTACTTGCACACAAAAATACTATGTTAGAGATGAAATCAAAAGTCATCGTGCCTCCCTGGCAACGGCGACAATTTGTTCGTGGCGTAGATCGCGTAGAAGATAACTACGTTGTAGTATAGTGCGAAATACGTCTAATGATTTCGAAAAATAAATTAACAGAACTGGTGAGTCCCGATCAATCATAGGGAGGCAGAAAGTGCTTTTGATTTCATGCATTTTTTCTAAATCTAATTACTCAATAACATAGACAATGATTGGCAATATATCTATGTATCAATCAGAGAGTTTGAACATGAATTGCATACATGAAACTATAACTAAACAAATTCTAAGCATAAACATAAACTATCTATGTAGCAGAATAAGGGCACCAGGAGTGGTTCGTGGTGGCCTTCTGGAGAGGTTCAGGAGAGCAGCAACGATCCATCAAGGTGGCTCAATGGACGCTTCAGATGGAGATGCAGAGACAGAGGCAGAGAAGATGGGAAGAAGAAGAAGGGACAAGAGTTGTAGAAGGAGGACGAAGAAGAAAACTATCGAATGAAATCAAAGAGGACCCTTAGGCCTCTTTTTATAGCCTTTGTGAAGGGTATTTAGGGCATTGGAGACCTTAATTTAGAGCAAAACCTTTAGATTAATCAGATCCGTTGATCGAGAGATCACCGGTCCTGATTAAGCCTTCCAAATCCTTCTTTATTCACGGTTTTAATCCGGTGCTGACACATGGCGCAACATGCACCCTTGGATTTTCATTTAACCATCTTCTCTCGCACGTTGCTCGCCGCTATCTTTGCACGCCCACCGCTCATCGCTTAATCACGCCTCAACTCCTAAGCCCTCTTAGCCGTCCGATCGAAAGATCGGACGGCTTAAGGAGAGTGTGTCTCACCCTCTCGATTCCCAAGGTGCACGTCATCACACACGTCTTCATCCGACGCCCCTACGCCCGCCACGCGTCCATGCTTGATCCTCCCAATGAAGATCCTGCGGTTGAATTTCATCCACACACGGCCGACTACCACATCACAACTCGAACCTACGTCGCACATTGGTTGTTAAGCGCACTCTCCACTGTGCTGCACACGTGGTTTATTGCGGTTTCCAAATCTTCACACGGCCATTCTTAGCTGTTGGATGGGTATCCAACAGTCGAGATCGCATCCTCAACTGATGAAGCAGCTGGAGGTGGGCGGCATGGATGCATCGCGGCCATTGGATGATGATCCAACATCCCACATCTTTCCTTCCAAGATTGGGGTGCAGTGAGGGGCAGCTGCGATGGTGCCACGTGGCACCATTGTGGCCATCCATCTTCTTCTCCTTGTATCTGATGATGTAGACCTCCGATTTAGTTGATTTTTGTGCCATTGGACTGCGAACATCGATCTGAATCCATCCCTGCACTTGGAGCTCTCATATGAGGTTCGGATATTATTCAATTTGGCCCTTGGCACTTGCTTCTTTTGCGGACTCCTTAGAGTGCTATGGAGATCTAATTGATGTGGTCCTGGAAGCGTTGGACTCCAGTCGTCATTCTAAATAGATCCATAAGGTTGGATTGGTCATCCAAAGCCCTGAATTACCTGCAGTTATTAATACCTATCAAATAGCATATTCTTATGTATAAAACATATAAATTACCTAGGATGCAAAGTACGATGTGTATGCATGTAGAATGCCCATGTTAAGCGAGGTTCTACCTTAATTCAGGCGAATTAGGGCCTATGATAGCTGTGCAATCACCTGTCTCACTTGAAAATCATCTGTATTCTCCCATTGCCTAGAAATGTACAAGTTGAATTGAATGGCATGTTTTCATGTGTGGCAAGTGAAACCCTTACAAAAAATGGCCCCCACAGCCGAAAGGTTGGCCAGCCCCAATCTTGTCTCTTTCCCTAAAATTTCCAAAGGAAAAGACAGTTTATCATAGATCTACATAACCGACACCTCAACGCACATGCTTTGTCAGGTCATGGCCGACAATGATCATTCATTAACATTGATAGTCCAACACATCAATGATGAGGTGTGGCTCAACTTAGCTAAAATGCCCATGCAAGTTAAGCTAGAAACTAGGTTAAACACTACTGAATTAACACATGAAATAACTTAAGTGTGGGAAATAGTGAAAAAGACCTAAAACATCAAATATGTATTAAAATGCAAAACTAGGTCACTAAATGAGATATTCTATTCATTAATATAAATTGATGATCCATTTGCAAATTGAACAAACATTTGAGTTCAAAACGTCAAATCAAAAGAATAATTAACTTTCCAAATGTTCAATTAAGGTTAAATAAAAACTTGGTTGCATTTGGACATCAATAAGACCTCACATTTATGGTTCTCACTTAACTCCTTAAGTCACATATAAAAACTTAGTTGCCTTTGGACATCATTAAGACCTCGCATTTATGGTTCTCACTTAAGTCCTTAAGTCACATACATTTATTCATTTAAAAACCTCCAAGTAAGTTAGACTATGTATTGAAACCGGTCATTTCTACTAAAGTGGTATGAATCTGTTCATCAATAGAATTACTCAGCGGGCTCAGTCGCTAACTTATTTACCCCCAAAGACATATGAAAATCAAATTTGTATATATTATGCATAAAATCATCATATATTATAATGGAAAATAACTACAATTTCCCCAAATAATAGGATTTTTAAAAAATATTGAGCAAAATAGCCATCCTAAGGGCTCTAATTGGACACAGTTTTACAACAAAGTTAAAACAATTAAATTTGCCTCCATGCTAAACATCGGCTTTCTTGAATTTTCTATAGAAAAAAATGATGAAAGCATTAGCTACAGTAATTTGTGTAGTCTCTATTTATGCGCAACTTTTCATTGCATATTTAGATGTGCTAGGCTGGCATTTATCATGCCTTGAATTTGGCTATCGAAGTGGGCACTATCTTCAACGATGTCGTTGGATCCGTTAGCTAGATACTTGATCAATCACAACCTCAACTATCGTTCCTTGCTAGCTAATGCTCCCTCTCTTTCACTATCCAAGGTACCTAGGGAGTATGTTGCTTTGGCCCATAACTTGGTGAGATTTTGTGTGGATTCTCTTGTATTTGGTTCTTGGCTTTGGCAAAATCTCTCATGTATCCTTTGAGGTTGCAATAAATTTCACTCTTTTATCTCAAAAAAATAAAATAAAAAGATGTGATAGGTTGGCATTCTTGGTTGCGCACATGCCTTTGGTTTCACCTGATCTTTTTCCATACTCATGCCGAATAATGGAGAGGAGATAGAGCAAGATAGAGAAGATAGAGGTAGGTAGGCTGTGTTTTTCTTTTTTTCTGGAGTAAGCTAAGACATCAACGCTAACCTCTTAGATAGGAGTAACGGTCAAACGAATTAAGTGAGTTCCCTTATTAAATTATGAATAATCGAAGGCAAACAAACTATCTACTCTGCACAATCTTACCAAGCTGAGGGTGAACCCATCCCACTTGAAAATCATATGTATTCTCCCAATGCCTAGAAATGCACATGTTGAATTGAATGGCATGTTTTCATGTGTGGCAAGTGGAGTCCTTATAAAAAATGGGCCCCACAGTCGAAATGTTGGCTACTCCCAATCTTATCACTTTCCTTGTCGTAGATCTACGTAACTGACACCTCAACGCACATGCTTTGCAAGGTCATGACCAGCAATGATCATTCATTAACACCGACAGTCTAACACGTCAATGATGAGGTGTGGCTCATCTTAGCTAAATTGCCCAAGTTAAGCTAGAAACTATGTTAAACACTACTGAATTAACACATGAAATGGGTTAAGTGTGGTAAATAGTGAAAAAGACCTGAAAGTTCAAATCTGTGTTAAAAATTCAAAATTAGGTCATTAAATGGGATATTCTATTCATTAATAGAAATTGATGATCCATTTGCAAATTAAATGAACATTTGAGATCAAAACTTCAAATCAAAAACACAATTAACTTCCCAATCGTTCAATTAAGCTTAAATAAAAACTTGGTTGCATTTGGACATCATTAGGACCTTGCATTTATGGTTTCTCACTTATGTCCGTAAGTCACAAACATTTATTCATTTAGAAACCTCCAGGTAAGTTAGACTTTGAACAGAAACATGTCCTTTCTACTAAAGTGGTATGAATCTATTCATCAATTGAACTACTCAACAAGCTCATCCGCTAACTTATTTACCCCCAAAGACATATGAAATTCAAATTTGTATATATTATGCATAATATCATCATATATAATATAAGGGAAAATAACTACAATTTCCTTAAATAATAGGATTTTTCAAAAAATGTTGAGCAAAAGAGACATCCTAAGGGCTTGAATTGGACACAATTTTACAATAAACTTAAAACAATTCAATTTGCCTCCTTGCTAAACATCAGCTTTATTGAATTTTTTTTAGAAAAAAAATGATGAAAGCATTACCTGCGATAATTTGCGTAGTCTCTATTTATGTGCAACTTTTCATTGCATATTAAGATGTGATAGGCTAACATTTATCTTGCCTTGATTTGGCTATCGAAGTGGACACTATCTTCAGCAATGTCGTTGGATCCATTAGCCAGATGCTTGATCAGTCGCAACCTCAACTATCGTTCCTTAGTTGCTAATGCTTCCTCTCTTTCACTATCCAAGGTACCTAGGGAGTATGTTGCTTTCCCCCATAACTTGGAGAGATTTTGTGTGGATTATCTTTTATTTGGTTCTTGGCTTTGGCTGAATATCTCATGTATCCTTTGAGGTTGCAATAAATTTCACTATTTTATCTCAAAAACACAAAATAAAAAGATGTGATAGGCTGGCATCCTTGGTTGCACGCACGCCTTTGGTTTCACCTGATCTTTTTCCACACTCATGCCGAATAATGGAGAGGAGATAGAGCAACAAGACAAAGACGATGGGGGTAGGTAGGCCGTGCTTTTCTTTTCTGGACTAAGCTAACACATCAACACTAATCTCTTAGATCAAAGTAACGGTCAAACCAATCAAGTGAGTTCCCTTGTTAAGTTACGAATAATCGAAGGCAGACAAACTATCCACTCTACACAATCTTACCAAGCTGAGGATGGACCCGTCCCACTTGAAAATCATCTATATTCTCCCATTTCCTAGAAATGCACATGTTGAATTAAATGGCATGTTTGCATGTGTGGTGAGTGGAGTCCTTATAAAAAATGAGCCCCACAGCCGATAGGTTGGCTGGCCCCAATCTTGTCTCTTTCCCTAAAATTTCCAAAGGAAAAAATAAAGTTTGGCATAGATCTATGTAATCGACACCTCAACACACATGCTTTGCAAGGTCATCGCTGACAATGATCATTCATTAACACCGACAATCCAACACGTCAGTGATGAGGTGTGGCTCATTATACTTAAAATGCTCAAGTTAAGCTAGAAATTAGGTTAAACACTACTTAATTAACACATGAAGTGGGTTAAGTGTGGGAAATAGTGAAAATGACCTAAAACATCAAATCTATGTTAAAAATGCAAAATTAGATCACTAAATGTGATATTCTATTCATTAATATAAATTGATGATCCATTTGCAAATTACACGAACATTTGAGTTCAAAACATCAAATCAAAAGCATAATTAGCATCCTAAATGTTCAATTAAGCTTAAATAAAAACTTGGATGCATTTGGACATCATTACATATTTATGGTTTCTCACTTAGGTCCTTAGGTCACGTACGTTTATTCATTTAAAAACCTCTAGGTAAGTTAGACTTTGAACTGAAACCTGTCCTTTCTATTAAAGTGGTATGAATCTGTTCATCAATTGAATTACTTGATAGGCTTGGTCACTAACTTATTCGTTCCCAAAGACATATGAAATTCAAATATGTATATATTATGCATAATATCATCATATATATTATAAGGGAAAATAACTACAATTTCCACAAATAATAGGTTTTTTTTTAAAATGTTGTGTAAAAGAGCCATTTAAGGGTTGGAATTGGACACAATTTTACAGCAAAGTTAAAACAATTCAATTTCCCTCCTTGCTAAACACGGACTTTATTGAATTTTCTATAGAAAAAAATGATGAAAGCATTAGCTATAGTAATTTGCGTAGTCTCTATTTATGTGCAACTTTTCATTGCATATTAAGATGTGATAGGCTGGCATTTATCTTGCCTTGAATTTGGCTATCGAAGTGGGCACTATCTTCAGCATTGTCGTTGCATCCGTTAGCCAGATACTTGATCAGTCACAACCACAACTATTGTTCCTTACTTGCTAATGCTCCCTCTCTTTCACTATCCAAGGTACCTAGGGAGTATGTTGCTTTGCCCATAACTTGGTGAGATTTCGTGTGGATTCTCTTGTATTTGGTTCTTGGCTTTGGCCGAATCTCTCATGTATCCTTTGAGGTTGCAATAAATTTCACTCTTTTATCTCAAAAAAACCAAATAAAAAGATGTGATAGGCTAGCATCCTTGGTTGCGCGCACACCTTTGTTTTCACCTGATCTTTTTCCGCACTCACGCCGAACAATGGAGAGGAGATAGAGCAACAAGACAGAGAGGATGGGGGTAGGTAGGCCATGCTTGTTTTTCTCTAGATTATGCTAAGACGTCAACACTAATCTCTTAGATCGGAGTACGGTCAAACCAATCAAGTGAGTTCCCTTGTTAAGTTACGAATAATCGAAGGTAGACAAACTATCCACTCTGCACGATCTTACCAAGCCGAGGGTGGACCCATCCCACTTGAAAATCATATGTATTCTCCCATTGCCTAGAAATGCACATGTTGAATTGAATGGCGTGTTTCCATGTGTGGCAAGTGGAGTCCTTATAAAAAATGGGCCCCATAGCCGAAATGTTGGCTACTCCCAATCTTGTCTCTTTCCTTGGCATAGATCTACATAACCGACACCACAACGCACATGCTTTGCAAGGTCATGACCAACAATGATCATTCATTAACACTGACAATCCAACACCTCATTGATGAGGTGTGACTCATCTTAGCTAAAATGGCCAAGTTAAGCTAGAAACTAGGTTAAACACTATTGAATTAACACATGAAATGAGTTAAGTGTGGAAAATAGTAAAAAAGACCTCAAACATCAAATTTGTGTTGAATATGCAAAATTAGTTCATTAAATGAGATATTCTATTCATTAAAATAAATTGATGATCCATTTCCAAATTGAACAAACATTTGAGTTCAAAACTTCAAATCAAAAGCATAATTAACTTCCCAAATGTTCAATTAAGCTTAAACAAAAACTTGGTTGCATTTGGATATTGTTAGAACCGCGCATTTATGGTTTCTCACTTAGGTCCTTAAGTCACATTCATTTATTCATTTAAAAACCTTCCAAGGACCATTTTGAAAGCGTAGGGGCCTATTTGAAAAATCTGAGGACGACTCTGCAGAACTTCTTGGCCACTTATGGGCTTTAGTGCTATTGTTCTACCCCTTCTCCCATAAGGGCTTCCACGCAAAAACACCAACTCACCTGCGCCACTAGTCCATTATAGAAGCATGAAGAACTTGCCCAATCTTGACCGTCCATTCCTTGATCTCATGATCATGTGGCCCAGATCCAATTGAAGCCTAGCGCACTTTGGCGCATGTGATCACCACCTTGCCCAGATCCCATCCAACGGCTGCATTTTGGATTGGAACTTCGCACGCGCTCTTCTTCTCATCACAACTGCCAATACCCTAGGTGCCTAATCACACCAGTGTGGTGCTCACATTCAGTACCTCGGCTACTTAAGTCCCTCCTTGAGATTTCACAACGTCAATCTCTCCCTCCCCCTAAGTGGTTCCCTTCGTCCACTCCCTCAGTTTCCCTACCTCCTTCGATGGTCAGTGGCAAAGATCATCTTCCTCCCTCCGTCAATCGCCTCCTGCTAGTCAGCCATTGGCTCTTGGACAACTTCGTTAGCTGAAGGGTCTCCTCCCCTTTTGTCGTCATCAGCTGCCGACTGGTGACCTTGGACAACTTCTTCCCTTAGATAGATTTCCCACTTTGTTAGATAGAGTTTCTACTTTCTAGATTAATTGTAGTGTTAGTTAGAGTAATTTAGGAGTAGATAAAATGTTAGAATTCACTTTTGATGGATTAGTGTAGTTTAGGAGTAGATTAGCCTAAATTTGATTTCTGCCCTCTCTGATCAATTCAGATCAGAGAGATGTTTTTCCACCTTTGTTATGACACATTAATCTCTCTCTCCATCTCATTATCCACATTCACTATTTTTCCCTCGCAATTAACTCCATCAATCACTCATTCATTAGGCAACCAATAGATGTTGAGCTTAAGGGCTTATTTATCTGTTGGTATGCCAAATATCACTTGAGGGTGATTCCATTCGCTACATTGAACACCATCACCCTCCTTTGAGCTAAATTGAACTCAGTTTGATCGCTTGAATCTGATTTAATCTCATGGGCTATTTTGTGAATTTATTGAGAGCTTTGAATTCTATCAGATTTAATCAATCTTATTGAGTTTGTATTTACTTGATTGGATTAATGGTAATGAGCATGGACTATTTTTATGGGATTTTCTACTGATGACAGTGTTCATGCTCACTTTATATCTCAGTTTTTCTCTCTAATGATAGCTAAAGCCAAGGAAAATTAGTTACACTGATTGCAGGCTCTAGCAATGATTCAATTGCTCTTAAGGATCACTAAACCTTCTTGAACACCAATTAATGGTGTGCAACAGGTATAGGTGATTCAAGATCAAAAGCCTAATAAGGCAAATTGCTCTCTAAGAATAATTAAGTTTTAATTGTTGAGTAATGGGGCTTGAATCGATCTTAATGAAGGTTTGGAACTCAGTTTAAGTGAAATTTCAATGGCCTATTGATCTCTTCTTATTAAACTGTCTATGGTTTGATAAGAGAGTTGATTAGGTTCTTATTTAGCTTTAATATTAGATCTGGAATTTAAGAGCTTTAAATGAGTTTAACATCTTAATTACAAGTAGTTTTGTGATTTGAGATTGTTTATGAGATTCTTGACATTCAGATCTAAATGATTTTTATAATGGAATGAGATTTTGTAATCGTAGATCTTATTAATTAAAATATTTGCATCAAGCAATAGTAGCTACTGCTGCTGATGATTGAGCAGAAACGGCTGCTATTGAAGCTGCACTAACAAAGAAAAAATAGTAGTTGATCTAACAGCTGCTGAGTTTGGCAGTAGCAGCAGCAGCTGTTGCTGCTAAATTGCAACTGCAGCCTCTGTTGGAGTTTGATCAGTTTGGAATGTTTTCTATGTTTGCAGTGTTTAAGGAGCTGACCTGTTGTGTAGTGCTATGTATATCTTGTACAAGCATTCCTGTACCTTTAATTAACTAAAATTCAACTTGGATTGCATGTTATCCTACTTAAATATCTTTGTCAGGTACTTTCATTTCTATAATCTATCCTAACTTGAAATTTAAAGAAAATCATAGCAAAAATCAAGTTTAATTGTTCATTCATGTTTAATATAGTGTGTTGGATGCTTTGGAGTGTTTTAACTGAACTTCCAGCAACTAGAATTGGTTTTAGGGCCTTAGGTTCTTTTTTAAAACACTCTTTGAAGGCCTCACTTTGGTTACTTTGTAAATAAATAAAAATCTTAAAAAATTTTCCAAAAGAATAAAATAAACCTATCTTGGTCAAGATTAGGTAAATTTTTAAGTATGTGCCAAGTTTCAAGGTATTCTGAACTCTCAGCTTGATAGAACATACCAACCAACGATTCAGTATATCTTAAAACTTAATAAAATAACTTAACATCAAAAACACAAAAAGTAACTCTCTCTCTCTCTCTCTCATCTCTTTCTTTCTTTCTCATCCCCTATCTCTACTATACCTATAAAACCCATAAAAATAAGAAAAACCTAAAAACTCCTAAAAAGGTCATGTATACTATGTATATACTTGTATATATAGCTTAAATCTAAGCTATATGTTAATATTATATAATATGTACAAAATATCTATAAATAACTTATATATGTATTCTATGTATTAAATTAAGTATATAGAGTAATCTAATGTATATATCAATTTATTGTATTATTAGATATTAATTTATATAACTTAAATGTATTATAATGAAGTAATTATACAAACATATTTAAATGTTTATAATTGCACTTCATACTATACATACGTATTAATATATGTATTATGTACCATATAATGCCTGTAATGTAATTTAATTATATATACAATAAATAATTAATTTACTAAGTTAACTACGTAATTTATTAAGTTAAAATAAAATAAATTAGTAAATTAAGTTAATATTGAGATAATTTACATTATATACTTCTAATGTGTCATAATAAGTATTTTCAACTTATTTATATCATATTTATACTATATTATAGTATCTATAGCTTATTTATAAGTATAACTAACTAAAACATGTATTTAAATCTATATAAATTAAAATAAAGCTTATAAAATATAATAAAAATCTGTAATAAATAATTTATCATGTATATTAATACTGTGCTAAGTCAATTTGACAATTAATTAACTAATCTATACTGTAATTAGCAAATTAAAGTCTAATTTAACTTGTATAAAATGTAAACTTTAGCTAATTTAATTATATAATAAACTAACTTATTTTTGTAAACTAACTACATAATTATGTAACCCTATGTAAGGGCTTTACAACCCTATAATTTATTTTTAATTTAAAATAAATTATGGCCCTCAAATTAAGGGCCAAAATCACTAAATCAGTACAGCAACCAAGCGGGCAGCAGCGCCTAAAGGGTGCTTCAGATAGCGCCATACTAGAAACTTGACAGCAAGCGAAGCACCTTATATTGATTTCCTGCATTAGCCTCATCGGTCGTCAGGCATCGTGCGCCCTCTTCTACACTATCTCCTATCTCTCTAGAACATGATAAGGCATAGGGGTGCGGTGCATGGGTCGGGGGCTATACATTGTGCGTGGATAAAAGTGCACCTAATAATGAATCAGGGTGGCCTTAATAGAGGTCTGGTCCCACCCAGAAATGGGTGCTAGGTATCCCTCAAAAAGGCCACCCACCAATTAAACCCAATTTTTGGGTTGTGTTGAACCGAGTCAGTCTGAACCAACTAAGAAGAGGGAAGAAGGCTTGAAATTTGGCTTAGAATGAGAACCACCCCCTGTGACTTATGTGTGTGTTGCGTGTGTGTGTTAGCTGTGAGTATATAGGTGCATAAATGTGTCTGTGAGTATGTATATATATATATAAAGTATATGTATATAAATAATATAATGTAATAATGTATACTGTAAATAAGTGTATATTAATGTATGTATAGGTAGTAGGCTTGTTTGAGCTCTTATATGCATATATATAACACTAAGGGCTTTAGTGATGAATACATCTGTCACTGTATATGTATATGTATATTAGTATAAGCTGTTTCTGCCTTAGATAGTGTAAATATGTTACTAAGGCTACATTGATGTTTATATATGTCACTGTACATAGGTTATATGTTAGTATGGATAATAGCTTTTGCCTTATGTTATGTATATAATTTTACTAAGGTTTTAGCGACACTTATATATATTACTGTATATATTATATATGTTACTATAGATGTTAGTATGTTATAGTGAGTTAGTATAGTAAGTATTATTAAATATTTTTGTACCAATACTTAGGTATTAACTATATTAGTTGTAAATAACTAACATAGAGTAGTTGTACATAATTCTTAATGCTTATTTGTGTACATTTATTTTCAAGCATTGTAACGCATTTTCAATTCATTCTTTTGTACATAATTAACTAGATTCTTTTATTCTATGATTCTTTCATTTATTTTGGTAAATAAAATCAACATTTTTGAAATTAAAGACTGTTTTTGGACTTAGAGTGATGTATATCAATAATTTCCTCCTAGTGAATGACCTGGGATAAACTAATAAAAATTAGGTGTATAAATAAAATTAATGCGACATCGGTTTGTATTTGTGATATTTACTACAACAATGACATTTAAAATCCCTTTTTAGTACGAACTGGTTGTCGTGCAGTCATATCTTTGGCGCCGTTGCCAGGGACAAAAACTCATCAATAGCACTTTATTGTGATTGTTTGACAAATGTCGTAGAAAGGCGATCAGTCAGTGCTAAATGCCAGCTTATCATCATTCTTTTACACTAAAATAATCCTAGCTCTTAGGGTTTTGCTTCGCAAATAGGTTTTTGGGTTGCATTTAGCCATAAATTAGGTTAGGCATGCATTTCATTTTTCTTTTCTTTTTAATATGTTTTTGTGAGTGTTAGGGATGAATAGATATATAAATCCCTAGAATCCTAGCACTTAGGAAGGCAACAAGTGAAGGAGAAGCTCAAACTAGCTGGAACTCAGCTCAATCCAGCTCGCCATGGTTGGAATCCAGCTCACTTGGACTAGGGTCAGCTCATCCTAGCTCCATTCAGCTCATCTCAGCTGAATGGCAGCTCAAGAGAGCTCATCTCAGCTCACCCTAACACAAGTCAGCTCAGATCCAGCTCAACTTAGCTGACTCTAGCTCATCTCAGCTCCCATTAGTCCACAGGGAGCTCTAGCTAGCTCAGCTGAGTTGACTGGAGTTTACCCCAGCTCAGGTCCAGCTCCACTCAACTCCAGCCAGCTGAAGATGACTTCATTCCAGCTCAGGAAGCTCAAGTCCAGCTCCCGGGGACTCAGCTTAGCTCAACTCAGTTGAGCTAAGCTACTTTAGCTGCCTCAACCAGCTTGATCTTCCCCGGGAGCACCAGACCCAACTCACCTCAACTCATTATGGTAGAAGCTAGCTCACTTTAGCTTGGCTTAGCAGCTAGCAAAGAACTAGCAAGCTAAGCCAGCTAGAGTAGCTCCATGTCACCCTCTTCAACAGCTGTCAGCTCCAGTTCAAGCTCCAGACTTCTCCTCATCAGCTCCTCTCTACAAACCCTAGCTCCAATACATCCTCCTCTACTCCACTACTAGCTAAGCTAGCTTAGCTTAGCTTTGCTTAGCTATGCTCCAGCTCCCTTGGCTTTTACCACCTAAAAACCCTACCTAACAACACCAACTAGCTCCACCTAAGCTCCACATAAGCTAACCCTACTTCCACCTCACCTTGGCGCCAACCTAGGCTACCCACTACCTCCAAAAGATACTACAAAGTGGTGCCAAAACCTCCCATAACCACCCACCAATTGGCACCACTATTTCCCTCCAAAACCCCCTTCATCTCCACCATATATCTTCCCTTAAACCCATCTCCACCATCCACCTAACCCCCCTTCTAGAAGCCCTCATGGTGGCTCCAAAACCAAGGCATCCCTTCATGGTTGGGCCCACCATTAGATGTCTCTTCACCACCATAACCACCACCTTCACACCCTCCTACTTGGTGCCAACTATTCTCCACCATAAGATCACCTAACCACCCCTATCTTCCCATCTTAGCCATCCATCGCAAGAGTCACCTTAACCCTCTCATCCTACCCTATAAAAAGACCAACACCCACCACCTTACAACCCATCCTTGGCTAGCAAAATACCTCTTATATTATACCTATAGCTCATGCCCAAGAGAGAAGAAGAAGAAAATTAAGGGGACACTCTGTTCCCTTGGTGCCTTCCCCTCTTCCCTTCTCTCTTGTGCCCACGCCAGCCAAAGGAGAAGCCAGGCAAGGAAGACCTTTGGAGGAGGTCTTGAGGGTGGTATACAACCATCCTTGGAGGAGAGCTTAGAGATGGTCCACGCCACCTTGGAGGAAAGCCTTGGCACACCCCCTACTTCAGGGTTTGCCAAGGAAGCTACACCTTGAAGAATCTTACAAGGAGAAGGAGGAGCTCTTTTTGATTGCCGGAGCAGCCGTAATTGGACCAAGAGCCTCACCATCTTCACCATCATTTTAGAGGATTTTTGTGTTTTCATTACATGCATTTTCAATTCTAGTAGTTTAAGCATTCTTCTAATAGATTCTTGTTAAACAATTCCTCAATTTTATACAAGTTGCCTTCATTAGATTTGTTTGTCTTGATTGCAATTTAAATTTCCCTTTTGTGCACTCACTTCATTCCCTCACTAATTATCCTAGGCCTTCACATGCCTAGGGTGAGCTTAGAAAGAAGGTAGCTCCTGTCACCTAGGGTTCCTATTAGGAGTAGTTATCATTAATTTGAAATCCTTGTTATTTCAATTACAAAACAAAAAAAATGATATATTAAAAAAGTTAAAAAGAAAGTTGAGATTTATTTTCTAAGCAAGAGATTTGATTGCAAGCATATTGCCTCCTTGGACGACCTTAGATATTCTTCTATCTAGGTCTTACAAATTTTAAAAGCGAATCTATTTTTATGCATTGCAATGACTTAAAACCCTAATTTAACAAATCGTGCAAAAACACAGTCAATCAGTGCACTTGGTTTTCAAGCACTACTATAGGAAGTGCGATTTGCCAGCGACCGTTATTTGACTATCGCTAAATACAACATTGAGCGACGATTATTATCATAACCGTCACCTAAACCCTAAATCCCCTATCTCCTATCATGTTAAATCTTTAATTTGAGATTTACCAACTATTATTTCCTAAACCATCACCGAAGGTCGGTAGGCGCACTCCATTTAGCAATGGTTTATAATAAAATCGTACCTAATTCAATAAAATTAGCGTGCGCCTCCAAAAGTTGAGGAAGGGAGATGTATTATTAGGGAATGATTTAGCGAGAGTTTAACGGAAAACTGTTGCATACCGTGCCCATTTTCTTAGGAAGCGACGATTCTAAATTAAATTTTTAATGAATATGGCAACGGTTCTTTCCAAAATCGTCGCCAAATATGGCATATTAGGGATCAAGCATGCGAGCATCACCCCCTGACTCTACTCATGAAGAACCTCTACCCCTCCTCACAGTGCCAACCCTTCCTCTCCGGTAGCCCTCTTCCCCGCGGCGACCCTACGTCTCTGACCTTCCTCACCGCGGCAACACCACCTCTTCGGGACTCCTCACCGCGTCGTGCGGCTATCCTTATCGTCATCATCGCCACCGGCCATTCGTCGTCAATCTCCACGAGGTACTCCCCCCATCCTCCCCCCTTTTCCCCTCCACCCCTTGCCGCTCCCCCCCCTATCCCCCTCCGGCCCTTGCCACACCGCCCCCTCCCCTTTGTACGTCCGCCAACGTCCACCTCCTACTCTGCACTCCGCCCTTCCTCCCCCTTCGTCCCCACTCAGCCGACAACCCCTTTTCCCTCCCCCTCTACCCTCCCTCTATCCCTACCTCCTCCACCTGCACTACCCTCCCTTCCCCCTCTACCCCATGTGTCCTACCCCCTTTCCTACCTCCACCTCCACTGCCCTTTCCTCTCCTCCCCTTCAACCCAATTTGCCCTCCCCCACCTGCCCTTCACCTCCCCCATTCCCTGCCATCCTCTACTCCAGTCCCCCCTCCAATTTAATTTTTTTATTTTCTATTATTTTTTGTATATTTTTGGAAATTGTTGTAGTAATAATTATTTGTTAATTATTAAATTTATAATTAGTTGCATGTAGATTATAAATTTATAATTGAAGTTGGCGAATAATTTCTACATGTTAATTGATATTGAATATGATAATTAATTTTTAGAATAATTTGTACATGTTGACATGGGTGGTGTTTTTTTTTTTTTTGGAGTAAGCAAAGACATCAACACTAATCTCTTAGATAGGAGAAACAATCAAACCAATCAAGTGAGTTCCCTTGTTAAATAACTAATAATTGAAGGTAGACACATTGTCCACTTTGCACGATCTTACCAGGCCAAGGTGGACCCGTCCCACTTGAAAATCATCTATATTCAGCCATTGCCTACAAATAACTAATAATTGAAGGTAGACACATTGTCCACTTTGCACGATCTTACCAGGCCAAGGGTGGACCCGTCCCACTTGAAAATCATCTATATTCAGCCATTGCCTACAAATGCACATGTTGAATTGAATGGTGTGTTCTCGGGTGTAGCAATTAGAGTCCTTATAAAAAAAGTGCCCCACAGTTGAAATGTTGGCCAATCCCATTCTTGTCTCTTTCCTTAAAATTGCCAAAGAAAAAAAAATGTTTGGTATAGATTTGCGTAACCGACACCTCGATGCACATGGTTTGCAAGGTCATGGCCGGTAACAATCATTCATTAACACCGACAGTCCAACACACCATCGCACGTGCTTTTCAAGTACTACTACAAAAAGTGTGATTTACGACGATTAATCGGCGACCGTTATTTGACCGTCGCTAAATACAACATTGAGCAACAGTTATCATATGGGATGAATTTACATTAGTGGATTAATTTTTAGCCTAAGTTGATTAGTTCCTACATTTTAGAGTGTACTAATATTTGCATTTAATTATAAAATAAATGCATGCATTATAATTTATATTTGCATAGTTTATCTTGAATTATAAATAATTATATGCATTTATTAGATTGCAGGAATTTAAGTGCAGCTAAGTTTCACTTTTAAGACATCTAGAGCTTAGTCTAGACGTCTGATGACATTGATGGGAATGAGCGCACGCACTGCCGCAATCTCCATCGCCAGCTGTGCCCTATCCCCCTTCGATTTTCAAATCCCAACTGCTCGCTTCGCCGAGTCGTTGGAGACGATCTCAATGGAAGAAACAGTAGTGGGGAATGCATATAAAAGAGAACACCATGCGCAGAGGAGAAGGTGGATCTTCATCCCCTCCTCGATGGGGATCTCTTCCATCGCCAAGACTGTGGCTGGAGCGTACACCATGGAAATTGCGTACACCGTGAACAGAGCCTCCACCGTGCTCTCCATGTCACCACCTTCCCCACCATAACCCAAGAGCGCAACCTTCACCACAACCATCTCTTCACCCTCCTTGGCGAGCGTGGTCACAACCGCTCACCACTACCTTCATCATGCCCTCCTACCAATCACCACCTTCATCCTCTCCACCAAAACCATAGCAGCCCATCCTCTCCCTCTCAAACCAAACACCACCATACTACTATTCACCATCTTCAACCTCTCCTTCTTTCTCCCCTATTTCACCCACACCATGTGAACCCATCACAACCACTTTCACTGTCACCTCAAATCACCACCGTCGGCTGCCATCCACGCACCGACACCACCAGCAAACTTGCTGACAGCTCACCATCGCACCCTCGTCGTTGAATCTGCCAACCGTGAACCCACTTCATCGTCGCCCACGACCTCACCACCAGTGGCTCCTCCTTCCGATTTGGCTGCTTACAGCCTCTTCTTGTTGAGCATTCACAGCCATCAAGAAGCTCCTCCTCCCGTGCACCTCCACCGAGCTCCTCGTTGACGGCCGCAGCTCATCCACACATGTCCATGAGCAGGGAAAACATCCTTTGTTTTGCTACAGTGCTGAGGCAATTAATATTTACTCCCTATGCCATTGCAAAGCTTCGTTTATGGAGTTTTATATTATATAGGGTGATTTGTGATCAAGCACTTTCTATCTTTCTATTTCTCGTTCTCTCTGATTTTATGTCTCTCACTTTTAAATAAATACCATGAATAATTTAGAAGGTAATGATCTTATTAAATTGAGAAAAATTATTAGTACATTTGCAAGATTAATGTGGAGCTGATCTCTTGTTTATCTAAGTTGTTAATCTCTCTATTTGTGAACATTACTCCATGCAATAATTTTTGCAGTATTTCAAACATAAATGGGAATTTCATGTGAACATTCGTGGTGAAAATAATTGTGAGTTTATTAACCTAAGCCTTCCTGTGAATACAACCGAACCCACTGTAGTTAGATATAATTATTATTTTGATTGGGAGATTTTCTACCACATAGAAACACGACGCACTATTTTATTGTAATCATTTTAATTAAGCGAAATCTCTCCACCAAATGGTGCCATTGCCGAGGAGGCAACAAGCTTAGTAAACTTGCAAGTATTTTTCTATTTTCATTGATTTATGTTTATTGCTATTCATTGATCCATCATTCTTTCGTGCGAGGTATGTTCTGGAGGAAGAGGGGTACATAGGGGATGCTCTTCACCTTGGTGGACCTTGTCGCCACCTCAAGGATAATCGCGTGTGCATGTAAACCTTAATCCCACACAAGTGAAAGAGGAAGGATTGGTGATCGGAGACCTGTTTGCTTCTTTTAGATTTAAATTAAGCTAGATAAACATTTAATTTCTATCTTGTGGACCCATCTTGGGCATTTTTGGGAACCTATTCCCAGTGCTTTTATTGCTTCTCGCTCTTGTATGCAAGAGCATATTTTTGGGAGTGTTCCCACTTTGTTTAATTGATTAATTTTTTTTATTTTCTTTTGTGGATTGATGGTTGATTTAGCTTAGTTGGGATTTTTTCTTGTTAAGTTAGGAAAAAAAATTCTGAGCTACCTACTAGAAGCTGCATATCTATAAGGTGACCATATAGGATTATTTGAGCAGCATCTAGTTTTTCTTTCTGCATTGTAGACATCTTGCATTTAAGAGAGCTGGACTAAGGTACGTCTTCTCTTTAGCATCAAATACCTATCATGCATCTGTATTGGACTTAAATCCAAGACCACTAAAGTGTTTGAATCCAATTCATTTAGTGGACACCTTAAAAGAAATTGGGATTGGTAAGAGGTTGGACCTTAAAATCAGTGACTTTAAATTGCATGCAAAAGGACTTGTTTGTAAGATTTCAAAATACAAAATGTGTACGTGTGTTACACACCTGAGACACTGTGCACATCACACATAAGGTCACTAGATAAATTTCTACCTCTTCTCTTTGCACCACAAGGGAAGTTAGTCGGAAATCAACAAGCCTATCCACCAAGTTACTTCGATTCCTCGTGCATAGGCTCAATTCAAGACTTCCATCCCTTACGAGTAGGTTGTATGCACCAACGAATGTTGGCCTAGAAAGCGGAATTCTTGTAAAACTTGTTTGACCATCTATTATACCACTGCTAACCTCAACCTTCCTCACGCAGGTTTGGTTAGGGATCTTAAGGTACACTTAACCTCTTATACTGGTTAAGTGGGAACGGAGGATCATTGACTTGACTTCTTTGACTAACTTGTGGAGTAGGATTAAGGAGGCCTGCAATGTACTAAAAATAGATTCTCACTATAGTTGCATTTGTTTTGGCAGTAGTAGAGCTCTTTAGAAAGTTTCTGGGTTTAATTTGATTTCCTTTAAGTCATAAGAGAGTTAAACCTATTTGGCTTAAAAGAAATGAATCACCCTTACTCCTAACATTTAGATTATCATAACCAATGCTTCCCATCTTTGAACCATGATCCCATGTCCCAAGCGTATCCCTTCTTTGAGGGGTACAATGACAATTCATGGGATCAATCATGTTCCTATCTGGGGAGTATTGGCTCCATAACTCCCGATTTTGAGCAGAAACTAGGAGTGGGATTTTCCACCTTGGGAATCCCCACTACTATGCAAACACCCAACCCTCCCACCCTCCATGATTTTTCTTATTGAGGTTGGACTGATACCCCTAGGCAACCTAAGCCTGAGATTGACTATCCTCCCCAATTTGATAGTAGCCTCTTCTCTTTAATGATAGAAATGCAAAAACAACAGAAAGAAATGGAGTGTATGGGAGAGATTTTGAGCAATAGTCAATGACTAAATGAAGAAAGTAGTCAACTTAGCTACCCTCCTATAAGTGATTCTGATCCCTACCTCTCTACCCCCGATTACCAAGATCATTTTGAGGAAACAACGGATAATAGGGATCCCGTTTTGAGGAGTGGATATCACTTAGACTTCCCCCATGAAACACGACCACTAGAGGAGGAAAATCTCGTTGATTATCCACCGGAGCTTTATTAGAGTCAGAAGAAAGGGAAGATGGTACCACTAGAGGACCTTGATCCCAATGATAGCATATTTTGTAGCCCTGATAATGTGGGTCAAGGTCATGTTTTTCATACCAATTCCCCAATTGATCACATGGTGGAGCCCCATTCTACCCGTAGTGAGTCCAATCCCAATCCTCAACTTAGGGAACTAACACCTACCATAAAACATTTTGAGGATTTACATGTGCCCAATGTAGGTGACCCTAAGGGAATGCACCAAGATCTCGACGAATTGGATCAATTTTGATCTTGGGGATACAAAGAGTCTATTTTACAGTAGGATGATAACTCAATAGAGGGACCTAGACTTAGAGTTTGGAGTGAATCTCGGGAGGATTATGTGTTATTCAAGGACTTACCCCTTAAGGATGTGAATGATTTGGTAAAATATGGATTCCTCCCTACTTGTGATTTTGAAAATCAACCTCCCAAAAATTGGGAAGATACGGAGTCTAAGTTGGAGGAGGGTGAATAGAAGATTGAGGGGCCTAGTTCAAAAATGGGGAGCGATTCTTAGGGACAATACGTATCATTTGAGGATTTATGCCTCGAGGAGATCAAAGAAATGAGAGGTATAGGCTTTCTCCATTCATATAACATTGGGAATGATCCTCCTCCTAAAGAGATAAAAGATAATGAAGTAGCAACTGTGTTTAATAAATCACACAAAGGCCCCGAAAAGGATGTAACTAACTAAAAAGAACCCAGGGATGGACTTAATGATAATTACAATTTCGCTGCTTCTCAGGAGACCCAACCATCATCAAAGCATTTTGAACATGAGTCTACTTATGATAATGAGATAATGAATTCTGTGCATGACTCATCTATTATAAAGGAGCAGTTGGAGTTTTATGAAACAATGAAAGAAGAATGCTAGTTGGGAATGCAATTTGAATATACTAAGCCCTCATTGGACTTAATCATTACCACCCAATCACTCAAGAAAACTTTAGACTCCTTACCTAATCTTGGCTTAGGCCTCTGCTCACAAACATTCTTTCTAGAAAGAATATTCGACCAGTACATTCCCAAGTGGAATGGAGAGTTTGGATTGATGCCTATACTTTTACTCTTGCCATTTGGGAGTTTGAAATAATTATGTGTATATCTTTTAACACCCTACCTAGTTTGGAGGACCCTTGTTATCCTCCACTCCTGTTTCGAGAGGTCCCTTCTCATGCTACTCTTTTTCCTAGACCTCTCCAGGTAGTCTACGAGGTTCTTTGCTTTCATGTCTTTTGGCGAGCATTTGGAATCACGTTGCATCATCAGCTCGCCAACATCTGCGGCTACCTATTTTCTAGGCCCGCCTTGTTATGTGTATTTGTAGGGCCCGTCCACTTGTATAAATAACCTAATTTGCAGGTTCCACTTGTCTGGCTGCCGACATAAATGCAACGCTTGTTGGGAGGCAACCCAACGTATAGAATAATGCCTTCTTCAGGTGATTTCTTTCCTTCTATCTTAATTTTACAATGAGGACATTGTAGGATTTAGGCATGGGGGGTATAACTTGAAGTTGTTTTGTAGCATTTATAGTTGCATACATTTAGGTTAGGTGCATTAGTTCTTAAAAAAAATTCTTTTGTCTCCTTGAGCTGAATTGGTTAGCCCCTAGCAAAAGATCTTTATCAAGGAGGTTTCATTAAAGATTTTCTTCTTAAATTATTTCTTAGTTTAGAATCCAGTACATTTACTTCACTTGCAAGTAGAGTGGGTAATGGATATTTTAAGAAAACTAATAGACATTTTTAGTTTGTCGAAGAGAAGAAATGCTTCTTTTGCAGAACCCTTGAACAGTTAGTTAAGGAGTTAGGCAAACTATCTTCTATTAGATCCACCTAACATTTCTGAGGTAAAAGTAGAGTGCCTACTGGTGCATTAAGTCTAGTGAAAGGACTCTTAAATTCTGGATAATTGGATGATGATACCTCAAAGTTAGGCATAATTTTCGCTCTCTGATCCTACGTGAGAACATTATGTGTGAATTCCTCAGAGCCATCAAATAAGGTAGATACGTAAAGATTGAATTCTAATAAAACTATGACTATGGTGGATGGTTACGACCATCCTTCATAGATTTCTTGGTTGAAGGATGGTAATAGTGTCAAAGGTCAGAAATAAGCTTGTCCTATCCATCCCTTCTTGGCGTTGAGAGTAGGTACTTCTGCCAAATAAGTCACACAATATCCTCTTGAACATCATTATCCCCAATAAATGCCTCATGAATAAAAGTTTGTGTCGTGTTGTGTTAGTAGTTATAAAAAAAAAAAAAAACAAGACGAAAAAAGAAGAAAAATATATATATGTATAGAAAGAAAGAAAAAAAAGAAAAGAATCGAAAAAAAATAGTGTTCGAGTTTATAGCTGTCTTTGTGTCGATTTCGTCATATGTCAATAACATTGAGGCAACAAAAAACACTATTGTGATTCACCAAATATGACCCATACCTACTTTTTCAGTATTTCTAATTGCCCAAACACTTGCTAAGGACTTTTGACTTAGTTATAGGGTTATTAGAACTTTAATTAAAGCGTGAGTTCCATGTAAGGCCACCACCAAATATTAAGTGCATTTACAAAATGCTAGTGAGATTGTGAGTGCAAATATATAAAAAAAGAAGAAAGAATGAGTGCAAAGGAATGCTAAGAGAACTTAGTTTTTACCCTCTCTCTGGGTTGACCTGTTTGACAGTTTAGAGATCTAGAGTCTACAGTACAAGACTACATGTAGCATCAGATGACTGTGAGCCACAAAATATGAATCCATTTGACTTAGATATCTTCTACCTAAGCCAAAAAGCTGGGGTCAAATCTCATATTATTTCTATTTTATCCTCGATGGAAGAAGTTGCCTATCTTAATAAAATATTTATCAAGGGTTAAGTATGAACTGTAAATGTAAGTTGACTTTTCACTTGGATTCGTTGCCTAAGCTACTATCATCTCATGTTTACATTTGTCTAGATCTTTAAATTTTTGGAATAAGAAAAGCAGAAATCTTTGGTCACTTTAATCATTTTGCACTTTTGTTAGGGACTAACAAAACTTAGGCATAGGGGTATTGATGAGTTCACATTAATGGATTAATTTTTAGCCTAAGTTGATTAGTTCCTATATTTTAGAATGTACTAATATTTGCATTTGATTATAAAATAAATGCATGCATTATAATTTAGTTTTGCATAGTTTATCTTGTATTGTAATCAATTATATGCATTTATTTGATTGCAGGAAATTAAAGGCAGCCAAGTTTCACTTTTAGGATGTCTAGAGCTTAGTCTGGACGTTTGATGACGTTAACAGGAACGAGCGCCCACACCGCTGTAATCTCCACCACCAGCTGTGCCCTATCCCCCTTCGATCTTCAAATCCCAATTGGTCGCTTTATCGAGTTGTTGGAGACAATCTCGGTGGAAGAAATAGATCGAGGGGAACATCTATAAAAAGAACACCATGCATAGAGGGGAAGGTGGATCTTCATCCCCTCCCCTTCAAGGATCTCTTCGATTGGCAACACCGTGGGCGGAGCGTACACCATAAATAGGGCCACCACTGTTCTCTATATGTCACCACCTTCCCCATCGTGACCTAAGAGAGCAACCTTCACCGCAACCATCTCTTCACCCTCCTTGGCGAGTGTGGTGACAGCTGCTTGCCGCTGCCTTCACTGTGCCCTCCTACCCATCACCACCTTCACCTTCTCCACCGAAATCGTAGCAGCCCATCCTCTCCCTCCCAAACTAAACACCACTACCATCCCACTATTCACCATCTTCAACCTCTCCTTTCTCCCCTATTTCACCCCCACCATGTGAACCCATCACCACCACTTTCACCGCCACCTCAAATCACCACCGCTGACTGCCATCCTCACCATCGACACCACCAGCAAACTCACCGATGGCTTACCATCGCAGCCCCACCATTGAATCCATTGACCATGAACCCACTTCATCGCTGCCCACAACCTCACCACTGACAGCTCCTCCTTTCGTTCTGGTCGCTTCCAGCCTCTTCACGTTGAGCCTTCATGGCCATCAAGAAGCTCCTCCCATGCACGTCTATCGAGCTCCTTGCCGGTGGCCATAGCTCCTCCACACATGGCTACGCATGAAAAAACATCCCCTGTTTTGCTATAGCGCTGTGGCAATTAGTATTTATGCCCTATGCCATTGCAAAGCTTCATTTATGGAGTTTTATATTATATTGGGTGATTTGTGATTAGGTACTTTCTATCTTTCTATTTCTCACTCTCTCTTTGATTTTATGTCTCTCACTTTTAAATAAATACCATGAATATTTTAGAGGGTAATGATCTTATTAAATTGAGAAAAATTATTGGTACATTCACAGGATTAATGTGGAGTTGATCTCTTGTTTATCTAAGTTGTTAATCTCTCTATTTGTGAACATTACTCCATGCAATAATTTTTTTGGTATTTCAAACATAAAAGGGAATTTGATGTGAACATTCGTGGTGAAAATAATTGCGAGTTTATTAGCCTAAGCCTCCCTATGGATACGACCTAATCAACTATGGTTACATATAACTATTATTTTGATTCGGAGATTTTCCACCACTTAGAAATACAACGATGCATTATTTTATTGTAATCATTTTAATTAAGCGACTCCATCAATATCTGTCGCCTAAACCTGATGGTAACACCATCATGCATCATAACTAACTTGAATTAGTTGAATAATGTTAAATGCTCCTAAATGATCGTTTGAGGATCATAAATCCTTGCTGAATTGATTTGAGAAGAACACAAGAAAACATGGTTAATTCTACTATTTTACTATCTTATCACAAATGCAGATTAACCAAGGAGTTGATCAGGGGTTAATTAAAGGTTAAATGAACTTAAATGACTAAGAAGTGAGCTCAAAATAACTGAATCAGGATTTCATGCATGTCAAGGATTAAAATAGTACTAAAAATCCTAATTATTACCTATACTCAAAGTAAAAGGGTTTCGGTAGAGATAATTCAATATAAACCTCCTAGAAATCATTAAAAAATATTCTAAGAGGTTTGGGACCTTCATTTTGACCATTTGAACCCATTTTGACAAAAAATAGATATTCAAATGGGAATTTGCCTTAATTTGGGACTTTGTGTAATTTTCCCAGTAAAATGTGGTCAAAACCCAAATCTAAGTTTAGCATTAGATTCCTTAGGTCCAAATTAGGTTAACACTAAAATTTTGACCTAATCAGAGTCTATCTTGACCTAGTTTGCAATTAGTCCCTAGATCTCTATTCATTTCAATGAAACCCTTAAGTTCTAGGGTTTTCTCACCAAAATGCCCCTATTTTTCCATCAACTTCACAAATAGGTCCCTACCACCTTCTCCTTCGGACTTTCCTATTCACGAAAATAGAGGACAAACCCAAAATCACCGACTTCTAATTGACGATTTCTCAATCAAATCTTCACCAAATTCCTTCAAAATTGAAGGGATTGGTGTTCAGAGATGGGGAACATATTGGACCATATCTAAGATCCTACTTTGACAAGGAGAGATCAAGAGACCTCAGAATTTCCCAAATTGAATGTTTCAAAAAACTTGATTCAAACATGTAGATTCTTGCTAACTAAGACCAAATTCGAGCTCTATATAAGCTCTATGTTGTTCCACATCATGGGAAGTCAAATTTCGGCCAAAAACTCCTCTTTTTTTCCTCTCTGGCCACCTCTGACTTACACTCCTATGAGCCCCTTCAACCTCCCTCCTCCAATCATCCAATAGCCAAATTGGGTGGTCCATTGCCTTTGTCTCTCTATTTCGCTCCTCGCTAGCCACAGCAGGAGCCCTCTCAACCTTCTTCCCCCTCGTACCCTCTCATAGGAGGACTTCATCTCTCTCATGCCTAGCAAGCCACACCAGCGCAAGCTCTTGCCTCCCTCGACCCCATAAGCTCTCTACTCTTTTCCTCTTACTCCCCAACTTCTTTCTACACCTTTAGTTCCTAAGATCACCCACTGCACACATCTCCCCCCTTGTCTTCTGATGACTCTATAAATAATAGTGTTAATTACATCAATTAGAGTCAACTTCAAGGACATATGTGCATAAATATCATGATATAGTGGATTTGGGAGCAATGCATGCATATTGTGTAAGATCTACATTTAGATTGCTTATAATTAATGTTTAATGACCATTTGTACATGTGCATGTTGAAATAGGTCTTAGATGAGCAAGAGAACCATACAAATGGATTCAGATCCACAAACGGAGTCCAACGGACTCAAAATCACCTCAATCCAACCTCTGTAACTCCTACAATGAGCCAAAGAAGTTCTGGTCATTGATTATCAGATCAAAAGCCCAGAATCGGTCATGTGTCAGTCATCCGCGCCTCCCCCATGTGCTTACATCCGCTGAAGGACTCTCCAACGATGCCTCTCCACTGTTGGAAGAAGATCCAACGGTGAGGGACGCACCACACCTCGCCTCAGCCTCGACCATGCAATCGCCATCCAACAGTCTCCGTCACTGAGCAAAAATTCCATCCATGTGACACAAACTCAAGGGCAGCACAACGGTTCCACGCAGCACTCACACCATGGGGGTAAGGGTTTGAAACTCGCTGCTCTCCACAATCCTCGCAATCGCACACTTTGATCGATTAGAGCATTCGATCTCGATCAGACAACGAGGATAGCGGCTACGTGGAGCACCCAGATGCGTGCGATGTGTGCATGTGCAATCCAATGCACGATTGCACGCACGATCGTATGTGCGGCAATGGGCGCGATCCTGAGTGCATGGTGAGGCGACATCTCCACTGTTGATTCACCCATCGGATGGCTGGCGATGCGAGCATGCGAATCGCATTGGGCAACACTGTGCACGCGCGAGTACCAGCGGATGATGAGATGGGCTTTAGTAATACTTACAACGACATCCCTACTATCGCTAATTCTTCCTTACCTATTTTAGCCACCTCTCATCCACTTAAAAAAGGCCTACAACCCTCCATTCATCATCATCTCTCTTCCTGGCTTCTACCAAGCATACTCCTACATCCATAGAGTTGCAAACACCATCTCGGAGTTGCCGAGCTACCGATGGAGCATCCTACACCACCGTGGCTGCCTCGACATTCCATCCATTGCATTTAGTTACTAGTTTCTTTAGTTTAATGTTTATGTCTCTTTAGGCTTTCATCTAGCATTGTAGTTGTAAAATAATTCTGCTTATGCAATATATTAGTTTGTATTATCATCTTGATTCATCATGTCTTTGTTTCATGCATAGCTAGCAATCACCATACTATTATCATGAATCTCTACCCCTACTAGTCTCTCTCTCTTTTACTTTCTTTTCTCAAGCAAACAGGATAAAATATCTTGTGCCATTAAGCGATTAATTGACCCAATTTTTGCCTCCCTATGTTTAACACTCGTACTCACTGTTCAATTTTCTATTTAAAATTGATGTCGTAAATGCTTGCTACAAAGAACAAATTATCTAAATGCATTTTTCGACATCATCTTCTCCATCTCTAGTATGAGCTCCGGTGAGCTCGCGTCGGTGCCACACACACCTAAACACTCCACAAACACCACCACTACCTTCACCACTCTACACAAAATACAAGCCCCAAGGTTATTGGGTGGTTTAACCACTCTTCATCACCATCAACCAAACCCACATCCCACTTGCATCTCCGCCTTCACCCGAGCTCCACAATCCACCAAACACTTCACGACCACCACCACTACATTCCTTACTTCACGAGGAACCTCCCGAGCGTATTAATTGGGGCATTAAGCTTGTGTTTCCTATTTTAGCTGCTCATCAGACCTCTGCCATCCACGGCCTCCATCTACCGTCATTAGACCATCATCGCCACCGCCACACCAATCAATAGTTGTGGCTTGACATCACAAAGGAACCTACAACCTTAATTTGAAGAAGGAAACACAGCAGCAACAGCAACAATCGAACGAAGGCACATCCGTAGTAAAACATTAAGAAAACCTGGACTTTTAGTGCCACATCATGACATTTTGATTTTATTTTAGCTACTTAATGTTTTGAGTGTATATCAATGTTGCCTTGGAGACAGGGGGTCAGGTCCCCATTATATCATGAGCATGCGCATGCCCTCGCCCATGCCCACACGCATGCGGGCCTGGGCTGGTTTGAACCGAGTCTAAGTCGATCTGATTTGGTCAAAATTGGGTCTAGTCTAGTTTGAGAAAGAGGAGAGAATTGAGAGAGAGGGAGGGGGTTTTGCTTTGTGTTGCAATCAGACGACCACACTTAGGTCTGATTTGAGAGTTTAAGCCATCTGATGACTACTCCAGACGTCTAATTTGGTTGAATTTGAGGCTTGGAGTGTTGAGATCTAATTAAGTGCCTAAGAATAAAAGGGAGGAGGAAATTTGACTAAGTGTTGATATTTGTGATTAAGCTTAAGTGTTAATTTGGTGGTTCTAATCGCCATTCTTTTTGCTATCTCTCTCTCTATACTTATTCTTTGACTCTTGGTATACATTGAATATATTTCATATTGAGTTTTTGATTATTCACTACATTATTGCACTCATCATATTTGATTAGTGGATTGAATTGCAATAGCTTGCTCCCTACGATTGACCTTGGAACTCATGCTTTTCGAGCACTATAAATTTAAATGTTGATTCGATTTTCATTGCTATAATACGATGCATTTTTCTAAACTACGACAATTACCATTCAACATTTTGGTGTTGTTGCCGGGGAACAACGTGCATTTCAATCACTAATCACACTTATTCTGACTTGATTCTGACTTGCTATATCTATTTTGTTGTGTTGTTGTAAGGTGAACCAGAGATTGAAGATCGACCACTCAAGCAACCACACCAGGGGCAAGTAACCACATTTCCCTCTTCCTTAAACCCCTCCTCTCTTGAAATGATTGAAAGAGAAATCAATTGGGATCAACTTGCCTTTTTCATTTAGTAATCATCATTCAAGTTTCCTGATTTGATTTGACTGATTGATTAGAGATCGCCATCCTAATACTTTCACCTATTAGGGACATAAGGTTCCTTAGGCTATTCACCTTCTTGATTGAGCCCAAGGTACCATCATTGAAAAAATTAGACTTGGAAATAGAGCCAATTTAGGGTTTCCACATTAGGATTTCAAGGACTAGTACACACTTGCCTACTTAAAAAGGAAAAATATTCCCACATTGTGTGCTACCCAAGCCCTTATTTGAATTGATCTAATCAAGTGGATCCTAAAAGTCATGACTATATAATCACTTGGATCATTAAAATTTAGGACCTAATAGCCTATTTGAGAACCAACTTAGGGTGATTAGGTTCTTGACCCAAACCTCATCCTTAATTTTAGGACAAGTCAGGTGAAGTTGGTTCACATTGTGAATCAACCAACCTCTAAACTAGGTCACAAATCAAATTAACTTCAAATTCAAGTGAAATTCAAGGCACAAGAACGATTAAAATTGGCAGACTTAAGATTCAGCTCACACATTCCAGTCTACTTAGAATCGTGGTGACAAGGAAGGTCGAGTGGGGGAAACCTTGTAACCTATGGGAATGCTCTACCGTGTAGGGGTCTTTGTGGGACTCTCCCTTTCTAGCTGTCCAAGTAATTCTCAGGTGGGTGAAGCATGCGAGCTTCACTGCCTCACTCTACTCACGAAGAACCTCTACCCCTCCTCACTGCACAGACACTCCCTCTCTGATGGCTCTC
The DNA here is from genome assembly GCA_037157565.1 of Thalassia testudinum. Lineage (NCBI taxonomy): Eukaryota > Viridiplantae > Streptophyta > Magnoliopsida > Alismatales > Hydrocharitaceae > Thalassia > Thalassia testudinum. The sequence continues at coordinate 120,651,642 of JAZHRO010000073.1, forward strand.
CTTACTGCAGCGACCCTCCGTCTCCAACCCTCCTCACCACGGCAACCCTCCCTCTCTAGGACTTCTCACCATCATCGTCGTCATTGGCCGTTCGTCGTCAACCTAGATGAGGTACTCGCCCCTATCCTTCCCCCCCTTTCCGCCTCCGCCCTTTGCCACTATACCCCCATCCCCCTCTATCTACCTCCCCTTTCCACCTTCGTCAGTGTCCACCTCCTCCTCTACCCTCCGCCCTCCCCTCCCCCTTCGCCCTCCCCTCAACCGATGCCCCTTTGCCCTCCCCCTCTACCCTTCCCCCATCCCTATCTCCTCCACCGTCACTGCCCTCCCCCCCCTCTTCTCCCCATGTGCCTTACCCCCCTTCCCACCTCCACTACCCTTTCCTCCGCTCCCCATCCACCCCATCTGCTCTCCCCCACCCACCCTTCACCTCCTCCACTGCCTGCCATCCTCCACCCCAGTCCCCCTCCAACTGAAATTCTTTCCCCTACTAATTTTTGTAAATTTTTCAAAATTGTTGTAGTAATAATTAGTTGTTAATTGTTAAAATTATAATTAGTTGCATGTAAAATATAAATTTGTAATTGAAGTTGACGAATAATTTCTACATGCTAATTGCTATTGAATGTGATAATTAATTTTTAGAATAATTTGTACATGTTGACGTGGCCCTTTTTTTTTTTTTGGAGTAAGCTAAGACATCAACACTAACCTCTTAGATAGGAATAACAGTCAAACCAATCAAGAGAGCTAACCAATCAAGTGAGTTTCCTTGTTAAATTACGAATAATCGAAGGCAAACAAACTATCCACTCTACACGATCTTACCAGGCCAAGGGTGGATCTGTCCTACTTGAAAATCATATGTATTTAGCTATTGCCTACAAATGCACATGTTGAATTGAATGGCATGTTCTCATGTGTGGCAAGTGGAGTCCTTATAAAAAATGGGCCCCACAGTCGAAAAGTTGGCTAGTCCTAATCTTGTCTCTTTCCCTAAAATTGCAAAAGCAAAAAACAAAGTTTGGTATAGATCTTCGTAACTGACACCTCAACGCACATGCTTTGCAAGATCATGGCTGGCAATGATCACTCATTAACACCGCAATCCAAAACATCAGCGCACGTGATTTTCAAGCACTACTACAGAAAGTGCGATTTGCGACAATTAACCGGCGACCGTTATTTGACCCTCGCTAAATACAACATTGAGCGACTGTTATTATCATAACCATCGCCAAACCCTAAATCGCCCATCCCCCGCTTTTCATGATTCGCTACGCTTACGTGTTTGGTTTCGGAAAACCTGTTGTTGTAGCTCGAAAGCGAAGAATTCGTATTCAACAAATAAAAATTTATACCGAAAAGAATTCCGAGTCGAACACAGGGAGGCTATATTGATCTATATTCGTAATTATATTTTTTTTTAGGATTTTTTTATAAGTAAGGCGATATAATTACAATGGCGCTATCAAACTAAGAGAGAGAGAGAGAAAGAGAGAGAGTGAGAGAGAGAGAACATGCATTCAATATTTCACTTGTTTATAAAAGTTACACTGGAAAGTGGAAAATCAATTACACTATAAAGCAGGAAAATTCTACACTAGAAAAGCTGTAAATAAGAATTGGAGAGAGAAGTTATCCTCCTCGACGATTGCTTGGAGGACGAGTCGGACGGGACGACGCCTGGACGAAGGAGAACGAAGCAGGACGAAGGAGGACGAAGCAGAAGAACGGGAATGAAGCAACACGCCGTCATCGTCACGGGATCCACTTCCGAAGGGGAACGAAAATTGGACTTTATCTCGCAAGAAGGAACCCAGGTGTGGGACAAGCTTCTCTTGAGCTTTGGAGGGGTAGAGAGGAGAAAGAAGGGATGAAAATTTCGTATGGAGGGGGTCTCCTTTTATAGTTGCAAGGAGTGGGGGCAAAATGGATATTACAACTTCAAAATAGTAAATAAGGGGTCTTTAGTGACGGATAAATCCGTCACTAAAGCTCCCTTCGTGGGCGACGTGGGCGGCTCGTGCGCACCCGCTCGGCTGCTCACGCGTGCAACGCCCGCGCACGTCCATTGATTTTCAGCCGTCCGATCGCGAGATCGGACGGCTTAAATCGCGTCAACACCCGTTGCGTTGCGCGCCCCCCGCGCGTCTGATTGCGCATTCAATTACGCGTCCAATTGTGCGTCGATGCTATCGGGCGCGTGCAGCCGTCCGATCTTCATCTGACGCTCCACGCGGCTCAATTGATCGCGCCCTCCAGCGCCTCGTCGCGGATCGAACCTGCGCCCTGCGCTCGGGATAGCACGCTCGACCGCTGCGCTATGGGGCACGGATGGTCGAGCGGGCGCTTTTAATTGCGAGCGCCCACAGCCGTTGGATTAAGATCCAACGACGGAGATGGCGCCACGTGACGCTATCTTGGCCGTCCATCTTCTGGAAGTTGTAGATGGTGCCACGGATGTTGGATTGACTTGATTTTTGTGTCGTTGGGCTACGATCGTCGATTCGAATTCATCCGTGCGGTCAAATTTATCATCTGAAGTGTGGATTTACACCATCCTGGCCCTTGATCTTCTAGGGTTCCTGGGTCACTATCTGATGCTACGGATGCCTGATTAAGGCGATCTTGAAGTCGTTGAACTCCAATCGTCTCCCTGATCACATCCATACAGTTGGATCTTTGATTCAAGGCCCTGATAAAATATTTACCCTATCCAACCACATAAAAGGAGATAATTAACCTCCATTTTATTCAAAGTATTCTAAATGCAAGATGATGCATGTAATGCAATATTTATATCATGAAATGCAATCCTATGCTTAAGAACATGCATAAATAGACATCTTAAGTAGTGTAAATGTGTTTACATCACCCGCCATGCTAAATCTTTGGTTTGAGATTTAGCAACGATTATTTCCTAAACCATCACCGAAAGTTGGTAGGCGCATCTATTTAGCGATGATTTATAATAAAACCTTCCCTAATTCAATGAAAGTATCATGTGGCTCCAAAAGTTGAGGGAGGGAGATGTATTATTAGGAAATGATTTAGTGATGGTTTAATGGAAAACCATTGCATATCATGCTCATTTTCTTGGGAAGTAGCAATTCTATATTAATTTTTTAATGGATATGGCGATGGGTTTTTCCCAAACCATCGGCAAATTTGGGATATTGGGAATGAGGTGCACGAGCTTCACTTCCTCACTCTACTCATGAAGAACCTCTGCCCCTCCTCACTGTGGTGACCCTCCCTCTCCAGTGACCCTCCTCACCACAGTGACCCTCCCTCTTCAGGACTCATCACCACACTGCGTAGCTCTCCCCACCGTCATCGTCGACATCGGCCATTCATCGTCGACCTCAATAAGGTACTCGTCCCCATCCTCCTCTTCCCCTTACCACTCCACCTCCCTCCCCTTCGCCCCTTGCCATGCCACCCCCTCCCCTTTCCCACTCTGCCAGCGTCCACCACCTCCTCTGCCCTCCCCTCCCCCTCCACCCTCCCCTCATCCGATGTCCCCTTTTCCCTCCCCTTCTTCCCTCCCCCCTTCCCAACCTCCGCTACCCTCCCCTCCCCCTCCTTCCCATGTGCCCTACACCCCTTCCCACCTCCGCTACCCTTTCCTCCCTTTCCACCTCCGTTGCCCTTTCCTCCCCTCCCCCTCTGCCCCATTTGCCCTCCCCCACAAGCCCTCCACCTCCCCCACTCCCTGCCATCCTCCACCCCAATCCCCCGTTAGTTGAAATTTTTTTATTTTTTATTAATTTTTGTAAAATTTTAGAAATTGTTTTAGTAATAATTAGTTGTTAATTGTTAAAATTATAATTAGTTACATGTAAATTATAAATTTATAAATGAAGTTGACGAATAATTTGTACATGTTAATTGTTACTGAATGTGTGAAAGATTGATTCTCGTTTCTGATAAAATTCGTAAAGCGTCATTGTATTTAGTTGCATGGTAGAAAATCATTTTTCAAAACATTTAATAATTCATAATCTAACCACGAAAATAGTTAGGTCATCACCACAGGGGAGGAATTAGCCTATTAAACTCGTGAGTGATGCCTCATTTATTCGGGAATATCAATGGGTGCACATACTAACTAGGGCAACTTATTTCCAACAAAGTTCTCAATCTAAATAATTAATCAATAATGTAGGTGTGCACATGAAAAATCACCACAATATAATACCATGTAAATACGTGAATCGTGATCTTGATACTGGTAAACACCGTCAATATTAATCTCCTACAAGACAGAGCCCATTCACTATATTCAATATCCCATATTTAATATCATTCATGAGAAGAATTCAGCTATAAGTAATCCATCTAGAATAAAGGGATATTCATGCAAATGCACCTCAATAAATTAATTTTGTAAATAAATGTACAGGGAATCCCGCAATGGCATTTATGGTAATTACTATTGAGGTGAAAAATAGAGCATTCTTCCTCTCTCCGTGTGCATAGGAAGGTGGACTGTAGGCGGTGAGGTTGCAGCTAGAGGTGCGTCGCAACGAGGGCTTTGTGATGGTGGCAGCGGCACGTCTTGAGATGGATGGTGGTGGCCCACCAGATGAAGGGTGGCTGACAGCGAGGATCGGCTGGAACTGCAGTCACACGTGAGCTGGTGGCCGCGTAGGTGGTCACGTGGATGTGGAGTTGGTGGAGGCACATGGAAATTGTGTGTAGGCGTGTGAGGCCGGTGAGAGGCGTGGGCATGAGGTGCGCTTGCATGTGGTGGAGACGGCGGTGAGTGTTGGCTGTTGTATTCTTTGAGGTGTGCGTAGGGGAGGAAAAAGAAGGCGGTGAAGTAGTGGGGTGTGGGAAGAGGGGTTGAGACAGTTGGCATTGGTGGCGATGGTAGGCGTATGTTGCGATGAGAGGGAGGAATGAGGAGTTGGGTCCTAAGGTTGAGAGTGGTGGTGTTGGCATGGGAAGGGAGAAGGTGGTGAAGGTGGGTTGCTCTAGAGTGGAGAAAAGGAAGAAGATGAAGAAGAGGCGGATGGAGTGTTTCTCGCGAAGATAGGGCGCGCAATGTGAGGCCACGCATTGTCACAGCGTGGCTGAGGGAGGTGAAGATCACGGTGGGTGTAGTTGGCAAGGTGAAGCTTGCAAGGGTCCATAGCGTGCGCTGTGGTTGTGGTGTACGCCATGTCCATGGTGTAGGGTTGTTGCACGGTGGAGGAAGAAGAGGTCCCTGCTAGGGGAAAGATATCCCCTTGAGGATGGCCAACTGCACTTTTTAACAGAAACACCTTTGTAAGTTTTCTTCGATTGTAAGCCTCACCAACCACTTGGCAAGGATCGCGAGTGGTTGGGATGGCAAGATAAAATCTGGCAGTTCTTCATCAGACGTCCTCTCAAAGACCCAGACGTCTTAAAAAAATGTAAACGTCAGTGAGTTCATGATGGCGATTCTCAGACGTCTGACTTTATCTCAAGACATCTTATATACGTAAAATGAACATCCAACACTTACACCTAGCCTGCATCCAACCATATAGATTATGTTATTATATCGCATGTTATTAAATGTAAAATTGATGCATAAAATTATATGCAGACTAAGGTTAATTACCATATAACTCCTAATCAATTAACAACTAAGAATAGTTAATTAAAGAGTACTTAGACTAAATAATTATCCACTAAAGTGGACTTATCAAATACCCCCATGCCTAAGTTTTGCTAATCCCGAGCAAAAGTGCAAAACTAATGGAAGTGACCAAAAGATTTCTTCTTTCCTTATTTCAAAAATTTAAAGATCTAGACAAAAGTGAAGTGATAATAACCTAGATAACGAATCCAAATGAAAAGCCAACTTACATCTCAAGCTCGTGCTTTACCCTTGATAAAATTCTATTAGGATAGGCAACTTCTTCCCTTGGGGATAAAGTAGAAAATAATTTATAGTTTGACCCTGGCATTTTAGCTTAGGTAGGAGATACTGAGTTAAATGGATTCGTATTTGGTGGCTCATACTCATCTGGTGCTACATGTAGTCTAGTACTACACACTCTAAATCTCTAAACTATCAAATGAGTCAACCCAGAGAGATGCTAAACAAAACTGTGCTCTCTTGATGTTCCTTTGTGCTCACCCTTTTCCTTCTTTTCTTTCTAAGATCACAAATCTCACTAGATTTTCTAAATCTACTCAGTGTTTGGTGGTTGCACATGCATTCACACTTCAATTAGAGTCCTAATAACCCTAACAGTAAGTTAGAAGTCCTTAGCCAGTATTCAGGCAATCAGAAATACTGAAAAGTAGGTATGGGTCATATCTGGTGGATCGCAATGGGTGCTTTTGTTGACTCAATGATATGGACACCTGATAAAATTGACACCTAAGTCAGCTATAACTTGAACATTATTTTTATTTTTATTATTATATATATATATTTCTTTCTTTCTTTTCCTATAGATATATATTTTTCTTTTCTTCTTCTTCTCTCTCTCTTTTCTTTTCTTTTCTTTTCCTTTTCTATAACTCCAACACAACATGACGCAGATTTTTAGTCATGAGGAATTATTAGGGATGATAATGGTAAAGAGGATATTGTGTGGCTTATTTGGTGGAAGTGCCTACTCTCAGCACCGAGAAGGAATGGATAGGACAAGCGTATTTCTAACCTTTGGTACTAATACCCTCCTTCAGCTGAAGATTCTATGAAGGATGGTCGTAATCATCCACCATAGTCATAGTTTTATTAAAACTCCATCTCTATGTATCGGCCTTATTTGGTGACTCTCAAGAATTCACACAATGTTCCCACGCAGGAACAAAGAGCAAAAAACTATGCCTAACTTTGAGGTATTGTCCGCCGCGTAAATCACATTTAAAAAGTTGGTTTAGTTGTAGTATAACGCAAAACGCATTGACAAATAAATTTATAAACTCTGGTGAGTACCGGGTCGTTCGTAGGGAGGCAATCTCGATTTTTGTAGAAACTTTTCAATAAAACTAATTCTAACTAGATATATATATGTATATATGTATAAAGCAGATATCCAGAGAATCAAAATTTTATTGCAATTAGATAGAGTTTTTCATAATAGAAAATGCTAATAGAAATAGATAGATAGCAGATAGATAGAAAGAGAGAGGGAGAGAGAGAGAGAGATAGAAGGAGGCAGAGAGACGATGCCACTTATAGGATGCTTGTGCGAGATGTGGCAGCACCTTAGATCTAGAGCACCGAGATGAAGGTTGAAGTGGAGTTGCAGATGGACGGAGAATCGAAGAAAAGGTGGAAGAGATGCCAAGAGTTCATGGAAGAGATTTGTATCTAGTTCATAGCAGGAGTTATTCTTCAACTAGGGGCCCCTCGGCCTTCTTTTATAGTTTTTATAGAGGGCAAAATGGGTATTTTGGCCCTCTATCTCATGTAACAACTGCTGGGCAATCAAATTCATCGATTGGGAGATCAACGGATTAGATCTGGCCTCAAAATAGCCTCCAACATGCCTACATCATGCAGAACGCACCTCTGCTTGACACGTGGTGGCCGCTGGGCCCTTGGATCGCACCCGCTCACTTTTTCTCTCCGCGTGCGCTCACGAATTCAACTCTGCGCGCTTAAGCCTCAGCAGTCCAATCGTAACTGAGCACCTGCACCACCTTCTCAAAGCCTGCATGCATTGAGTGGGCTTTGTTAGCGCATTCTGCCGCGGAGCGCTCAAATCACTTCACACGGTCGCTCCGACGCAATTTGATCAAGATCCGACGGCCAATAGCTCGCTTGCCCACTACCTTCCCTGGTTTCATGTTGAGCGGCCTCGAACTCACGCCCTTCATTTATGGACTGGTGTGCTTGTCGTTGCGCTAAAGCCATGTTTGTGTTACTTTTTCATTTTAAGGCAACTTATTCTTGACCGTTGGATGAAGATCCAACGGTCGAGATCTTCTCCTTGATGAAGCACGGTGAGGTGGGCGACGCGACGCGCTCGTAACTGTTGGATGAAGATCCAATGGCCCATAGCACGTGAGGGTAGCCTTCTCAGATGGGGTGGCGATGAGGGGGCGGCTATGATGGCGTCACATGGCACCATCATGGCCGTCCATCTTCTTTTCTTTGTATCTAGTGATGTAGACCTCCGATCAAGTTGATTTCTGTGCCGTTGGACTGCGATCATTGATCCGGATCCATCCGTGTGGTCGTATCTTTCATTTGGGGCTTGGATCATTGTCCTCTAGCTCCATGGCCTCTGTTCTTCTCTAGACTGTGACGAGCCAATTCTTCGCTTTTAAAAGTCGTTTGTAGTTTTATGTGGTGGAAGAATCGACTAATCAATAATTAAAATAACCGCTCGTAGAAGAGCCGGTCATGTCCACAAGGAGGCAATGACATATTTAAATTTGCACTGGTTAAAAACGTCTGTTCGTAGTTAGTTTCGACGAGAATCGAGCCAAATCTGCCTTCAGATTAAGGTAGTATGAAGAGAACATGCTGAAATGGCAATTTTAAACAACTAGAGGGTATTTTTTGCAATGCAAATTTAATAAAATATCAATAAAAGTTGGCAATGGCAGAGAATGTAAATATTAATAGGCCTTTTACTGTAGTAGAACAGGGGATTTCTTCCCCTTGGCCGTGCGCGAAGAGGAAGGAACGGCCGGAGGCATGAAGCTTGGAGGAAGTTCTATGGACCAAGGGCTTCGCAGCGGTGGTGGCGGCGAGTCACAAGGTGGCTGGAGTCGGCCGGACGGAGCTCCAGTGAAGGTGGATTTCGATGGTGGCTGCACTTGCTGGAGGAAGCGTGGATAAGTGCACGCAGAGGTTGCTGCAGGTGGTGTGCGCGGAGGCTGCTGTTGCGCGCAATGAGGCCGCAAGTACTGCTGGAGCGTACTGCTAGCCGCACTACTGCAAGGCGGGCGTACGGTGGGTAGGCGGAAGCACATTGGAGAAGTGCTACAGGCTGGCACGAATGCAGGCGGGTGTGTGCAGCCGGATGCGCACGCGGAGAAGAACGCGTGCCTGCTGCGTGCATGAGTGGTGCACTGGAGGCGATGCTGCTGTAGGCGGTGCACGATCTGTAGGTGCGCTAGAGAAGTGCTGCAGGCTGGCGCGAACGCTGGCAGGCGTGTGCAGCCGGATGCGCGCGCAGCCTGGGGATGGCACTGGAGGATGGAAGGGGAGTGTAGTGTAGCGGGCGTGAAGGTGATCTTGTGTAGCAAGGGCTTGCGCCGTGGATGCTGCAAGAGGTGCGGCGCAAGTGTGCAATCGGAGGCGTGGGCGTGAAGTGAGTGGCCGGTTGCTATTGGAGTGGGGGGTCGAAGCTTCAGACGTTCGGGAAATTTCCCGAACGTCTTAATTGACTAAGAAGATGAAAATGCAGTGGCTGCGGCGGTGGTTGTTGGTGACGACGGCGAGGGTGGTGCACGCTGAGGTGCTCACTGTAATGCTAACGAGCTCAGGATGGCGGTGTGGCCTGTCACACCACACACCCACGGTGGTGGAGGATCGTCGCCACAGTTGAGGCCAGCGGTGTGGAATGGACGAGAGATGAACTCTCTGCATAGTGGTGGGTCAGGGGTGGAGGCCTAATGAGCTCGGCTACCTCTCTCCTCCTTTTGTAGCCACTTGCATAGATTTGAACGAAGAGGCAAGAGCAGATCCACATTCTCCGCTCGTCCTTGAATGCAGGCTTCAGTGCGGTAGCTGGTGGCGTTGGAGTGACAGCTGAAGGAAATGCAACCATTCCTGCAAGAAGAAGAATAAAAAAATAATGTTAAAATATTATGGTTATTTATATACAAACCCTCAACTTTTATGTTAACTTAATTAATGCATGCAATGTACCTAATTGGTTAACTAATTAAATGAATGCAATTCTAAGTTAATTCTAAATGCATTTAAATATGAATGTGATGCATGAATTATGTAATTAAATTAGAAATATGAATTAATCTATTGACATCCTAATTTATGCTAAATAAATGTTAGTATTAACTTGATGTCTAGACACTTAAATACTTAAATAGCCCACAAATGGGCTAATCAAATACCCCCATGCCTAGTTTTTGCTTGTCCCTAGCAAATCCAAGCAAAAACCTAGCACTCCAAGTAGACTAGTCAACCCAATCGGTCTTCCTTTAGAAACATATTAAGTTTAGACTCTAGATCTAAGGTTCCCAAATAGTTGCTAAGTTACAGACTAGGTTGGCTAAAGACGAGTTGCAGGCACAAGTTTCCCTGATTTCTGACTCTACCCTAAGGTTTATTGATCCCTGAGATTAAAGCATCCATGCATGTGCGTTTGTCTGAATTATTTGAGTTAAAGGAAAAAGATTTTTTTTTTTTGAATAATATATATATATATTTTTTGTTTGATTCTTCTAAGTCTAACCTCAGATCAGCTATTAACACGGTCTGTGTCGGATTCATTGTCCCCATTACCATACCTCGAAGGGTGCCTGGCTTTCGATGCTTTGAGATAGCACCACCCATAACAACCCCAAGAACTCCTGGCAATCGACACTTTGAGATAGTGTCGCCCATGGATTTCTTAAGCGAATTCAGGCCTATGGCAATTAGCACTTCGAGATAGGGCTGCCCATGGTACTTGAACCGCACAATGCACTTACATGCCCCCAGTAGGATGGATATCCTAAGAGACAAGCGCCGAGGAGGTAATATGTTATCATCGCATCCTCAAGGTGAGTATATACTCTACCTCTCCTGCGGCGGGAACTCTTCCAATCAAATTGTGTTTTCAAGCCTCTCCTAGGTCAAAACTAAGAGAACCAAATCTCTTTTAAGAAAGGAATTAAGTTGATTACTTATTTACACCAGACCAAGTGTGTGAAATTTGGATGCTTGGGTTACAAGGACCTGTAAACCAAAAGGTAGAACAAGACTCCAGGTACTACCCCACCTTTTAACTCAAACCCTCGCTTTCCTTCCTCAACCTCTTGAGGAATGGTCTGCAACTTAACTCCTACTTAAGTTTTTAAGTCCACAAAGGACCCTAAAGGTCTAAAGCTAGTAGCTCATTTAGCTTCTAAAGTTTGACCCTAGAATTAACTTAGTCTACCCTAGAGTTCTGATTTGCTTAAGAATGCAGAACCTAGCCAGTTAAGCTCAAAACTTTTTTTTTATATTTTTTTCTCTTTTTTTTTATTTTTTTATTTTTAAATGCAAATGTATGCATTCTATAAACAAAATGCCTCGGGTCCTCTCCCCCATGCCTAGTTCAAACAATGTCCTCATTGAAAACAAAAATAGCTAAAGGGAGATATTACCTGAGGCAGAGAATGGTAGAAGCTAAGGCTCCTCAAGAATGACCTCGTCAACCAGATGACCATCCAAAGTTATGTAAGGTTTTAATCGTTGATCGTTGACGATAAAGGGAGTTGCTAAAGAGGAAGGATTTTTAATCTCCACAGCTCCATGCGGAAATACTTTGGTGATTATGTAAGGCCCATCCCAACGAGATTTTAACTTCCCAGGAAAAAGCTTAAGTCTAGAATTGAAAAGCCAGACTTATTGGTTGGGCTCAAAGGTCTTTCGAAGTATAAACTTATCATGCAAGACCTTAGTTCTTTCTTTATAAGCTTGAGAGGTATCATAAGCATCATTCCTCAACTCCTCAAGCTCACTTGATTCTAAAAGTCGTGCCTTACCTGCCTTCTCTAAATCCATGTTAACACTTCGAATAGCCCAAAGTGCCTTATGTTCCAACTCAACAGGTAAATGACATGCTTTCCCATACATAATCCGAAAGGGAGAAGTACCCAAAGGGGTCTTATAGGCCGTTCGATATGCCCACAAAGCATCATCGAGCTTTTGGGACCAATCTTTCCTATCAGGTCTAACGGTCTTTTCCAAAATATTTTTTATCTCCCTATTCGACACTTCAACCTGGCCACTTGTCTGACGATGGTAAGAGGTAGCGACCTTGTGAGTCACTCCCAGACTCATGATTAGCCAATTAAAGTGGTGGTTTCGGAAATGAGGTCCTCCATCACTTATAATAGTCTTGGGGCAGCCGAAACGCGATATGATATTGTCCTTCACAAATTTCAAAATCACGGAGTGGTCATTTGTGCGTGTAGGAATGACCTCTATCCATTTAGAGACATAATCAACTGCCACCAAGATATATTCATAACCATGGGACAACGGGAAGGGGCCCATAAAGTCAATTCCCCACACATCAAAAATTTCAACAAATTGAATAGGTTGTTGAGGCATTTCATTCCTCTTCCCAATCGTTCCAGTCCGTTGACATCTAATACAGGCCTTAACAAAATTATGGGAATCTTTAAATAAGGAAGGTCACCAAAAACCACACTGGAGAACCTTAAAAGCAATTTTCTTAGCACCAAAGTGTCCTCCACAATGAAGTTCATTGCAAAAACTCAGCACACTTTGTTGTTCCTCTTCAGGTACACAATGTCTCAATACTTGGTCTTGTCCAATTCTAAATAATTCTGGCTCTTCCCAATGAAAATATCTTGCTTGGGAAATGAATCTCTTTCTTTTCTACTCATCCCAAGAGCCAGGAGTTTGTCCAGTGACCAAGTAATTTACAATGTCTGCATACCAAGGTAAAGTTGGCGTTACCACCATCAGAGTTTCATCGGGAAATGTCTCACGAATGTCTCCAGAAAGAGAGTCATTAAGAGGAAGGCGAGACAGATGGTCAGCCACAACATTTTCTACTCCTTTCTTTTCACATATTTCCAAGTCAAATTCTTGAAGAAGTAGGATCCACCTAATCAGATGTGGCTTAGAATATTTCTTAGCAATAGGATGTTTCACTGCTGCATGATCAGTAAAAATAACCACCTTAGACTCAAGTAGATAAGACTTAAACTTCTCCAGAGCAAAAACTACAGTAAGTGATTCTTTTTCAGTGACGGTGTAGTTTTGCTGAGGTTTGGTTAAAGTCTTGCTTGCATAATGCACCACATGTGGTCATTCCTCAGCCCTTTGTCCAAGGACTGCTCCCATTGCATAATCCGAAGCATCACACATCAGCTCAAATGGGAGTGTCCAATCAGGAGCTTGGAGAATATGCGTAGAGATCAAGGCCTCCTTTAGAGTTTGAAAGGCCTCAGCACACTTTGAATCAAAATTGAAGGAAGATTCCTTTGCCAATAAGTCACAAAGTGGCCTAGAAATTTTATTAAAATTTTTAATAAAGCGCCTATAAAAGCCGGCATGGCCCAAAAAGGATCTAATCTGTTTGACATTCGTAGGCAAAGGGAGTTTCGAAATAGAATCAATCTTGGCTTTATCTACTTCCAAACCTTGCTCGGATACAACATGCCCAAGTATAATTCCTTTCTGTACCATGAAGTGACTTTTCTCCCAGCTGAGGACTAAACCAGTCTCCTTACATCGCTTCAACACATTCTCCAGGTGTAGGAGACACTGGTCGAAAGACGAGCCATAAATGGAGAAGTCATCCATAAACACTTCAACACACTCGTCAATCATGTCCGAAAAGATAGACATCATACACCACTGGAAAGTTGCAGGGGCATTACATAATCCAAATGGCATACGCCTGAATGCAAAAGTACCGTAAGGACTCGTGAATGTTGTCTTCTCCTGGTCATCAGGAAAGACTGCCACCTGATTGTACCTAGAATATCCATCGAGAAAGCAATAGTACTTATTCCCTGCCAATTTCTCAAGAATTTGATCAATAAAAGGCAGTGGAAAGTGATCCTTCTGGGTAGCGGTGTTCAGCTTGCGGTAATCAATACAGACCCTCCATCCAGTTGAGGGTCTAGTGACAACTTGTTCACCTTGGTCATTGAGATCCACAATAAAGCCTGCCTTCTTTGGCACCACATGAATGGGACTGACCCATTTACTATCAGCAATGGGATATATGATCCCGGCATCCAACCACTCCAAGATTTCCTTTTTTACCACCTCCCTCATATTAGGGTTCAGACATCTCTACATATCCCTAAATGGCTTGATGGAATCATCAGTATAAATGTGGTGCATGCAGAGTGTAGAGTCTATACCCTTAATGTCAGCAATGCCCCAAGCAATAGCTTCCTTGTGCCTAGACAAGCATTCAATCAAGGCTCCCTCCTATGCCTCAAATAGCACAGCCAAAATGATAACGGGGAGTGTATCAATGGCACCTAGGAAAATGTACTTGAGAGTGTCAGGGAGGGGTTTCAACTCAAGGTCGGAGGCTTGTATGGTTGAGGGTTTCATAATAGATGTCCCCATCTCAGGTAGCAGATCTACCTTCGGCGGAAATGATGGGGGAAGAGACTCAGCAGAAACGCCCAGCAATTCCTCAAGTTCTAGTATATCCCCTTCACATTCCTCCAAGAGATGGGAATGCTCATTTAGCATGACATGCTGAAGGGGGTCATCACATAACATTGCAGGGGTTGCCTCTTCAATCAGGCCATCTATCACCTCAACTTGAGAACAATCCTCAAGTCTGGCTTGTTTGTAAGCATCAAACACATTAAGCCGGATTTTCCTGTTCCCAAAGCCTATTTTCAATGCCCTAGTATTGCAATTGATTGAAGCATGTGAAGTTGCAAGGAAGGGGCAGCCCAAAATGATGGAGGGTTTTGTTGGCTTGTTGGTAGGGTCAGTGTCCAAAACTAAGAAGTCAACGGGAAAGAAGAAATCCTCCACTCTTATGAGGACATTTTCCAAAATTCCCCGTGGTGTCTTAAGTGATCGATCTGCAACTTGAAGGATTACAGGGCTAGGCTTCAGATTGCCTCCCCCAAGTTGTTCATACATGTAGCTTGGAAGGATGTTCACCCCCGCACCCAGATCAAGTAGAGCCTCATCAATCTGTAAGTCACCAATAACCACTGAGATGTACGGGGCTCCTGGGTCCTTAAGTTTCGGGGGTGTGCCATATTGAACAATTGAGTTAACATAATTAGGTAGGATAACTTTTGAATGGACCTGTTTCGTAGATTGCTACTTTTTCATGCACAGGTGCTTTAAGAAGCGGGCATAAGATGAAATATGCCTGATAGCTTTAAGCAACGGCAAGTTAATCTGCACTTACTTGAAAGTTTCCATGATCTCATCCGTCTTATCTTTGGCTCTAGAAGAGTCAGAAAAAGTCTGCCCAAAGGTGGATAAGCGTTCTGGAAAGGGCACTCTCGATCTCTGGGTGGAAGGGTTGTCATGTCGAGTAAGGGGTGGAATGGGGGCAACTTCTTCCGGTGAGGTGATTTCAAGTGGAGAAGATTTGGGCAAGTCTTCTCCGGTGGGGGTGAAAGTCGAGGTGGATGGTTTTTTAGGGGGTGAGACCATAGGAGCATTGGGTTTGGAAATTTCTTTCCCACTCCTCAGAATAGTCACCGCCTGAGCATGCTCCCTAAAGACAATCCCTTTTCCTTTAAGATTTTCCTTAGCAGCACTGGGGAGCTTCCCAGTTTCCCTCTGTCTAACAGCCTCAACAAGGTGTCCTATTTGTGATTCCATCTGATGTATAGCCTTGTCATGAGATTGGATGATGGCACTTTGACTTTCTTGCATAGTTTTCAACATCGCCTTCAATTCATCCATCTCAGAGGTCTTAGGTTGGGCAAAGGTCTGAGGTTGGTTCATTTGATGGTTTTGAAAGGATTGTGATTTGTAAGTCCCTGAATTTAAGACATTTCCTTGTCTCCATGAAAAGTTTGGGTGGTTCCTCCATCCCTCATTATAAGTGTTGGAGAAAGGGTCATTACGAGGTCTAGGACAGAACCCTTGAGCGGCATTCAAATCCGCTTGTACAAGCTCAAGGAATTGGGAGGCCAAGTTGCAATCCACAGTGGCGTGTGATTTGCCTTGGCAAATTAAGCATTCGGAAGCTTGGGATGTGGAGGTGTTAGGTACGGGTGAACTCGGGTTTGACATAAGCCTTTCCATGTTTTGATTCAATAATTGAATCTGATAGGCTAAATTCTGGGTGTCCCTTGCCTCATTCGCCTCCAACTTTCTTTGCATGAGAGTAGGCTTTCTATCCATGTAGGCAGAATTCAAGTGAATATAATTCTCACTCAAAGTATCAAAAAGGTTCCAAGCTTCATCCTCAGTCTTAGAAAGAAAGATTCCTGCACAGGCACCATCCACAGTTTGCCTATGCGAATCATTAAGTCCGGAGTAGAACCTTTCAACTAGTTGCCATTTAGGCACCTGGTGATGTGGGCAAAGTCTCAGCAAGTCGTTAAAGCACTCCCATGCATCATGGAATGCTTCCCCATCCTTTTGAACAAAACTCACAATTTCCCTCCTAAAGTGATTAGTTTTGCTCATGGGGAAGTACTTCTTCAAAAACTCCTTCAGGGCATCCCAAGTATTAATATTATCAAGGGTGTGATACCAATACTTGATTTTGTCCTTAAGGGAGAAGGGAAAGAGGGTCCGCATTTGAGCGTCATCAGTAACACTCTGCAGCTTCACCGTAGAACAGACCTTAGTGAATTCCTCTATATGCCTGTAAGGGTCTTCTCTAGTAGTACCATAAAAGGAGGCAGCAAGGATATGGTACTACTTTTGATCTCATAAGGATTGTCCCCTCTAGGTCTACGTAGTGCAGGGCTAGCTTGATTGGTTGGAATGAAATATTCCTTAAGGCTCATTTGACCGGCCATTTCTACCCTTGAAAGGTCTCTTCTTAAGATTCTTTCAGGTTCAGGATCAAACACAAGTTGTCTCCTAAGAGAATGCCTACCAAGCATGTACTACAAACACAATTCAAAAGGACTTGTTCAGTCTTTACCAATTTAGGCTTTTGACTTTAGTTCAAATTGTAGGTGACAAAGCAAGTTGCCCAATCAATTACACGCCTATTATTAACCTTCGAAATGCCTAAAAATACCTAGTTGGAGCTTAGGTATTCTTCCCTAAATCTCAAATGGTCAAGTAAATCCAAAGACACAAGCTCGAGGGATGTAAGTAGGCCTAAGCCTTCCTTTGAAGCTATGCTTTCGCGCTGCTTCTCAACTACCCCCAAAAATCCATGACAGGGTATCCCCCTCTTTGGATTTACAAAACCTTTGATCTCAAGTTCTGAACACTTCAAAATCCAACGGTAGGAGGGCTCTTGTCCTAGTCGTTTCAAGACTTAGGAGTGTCTAAATGAGTGCTGTGGTGCAAAAGATATAAGTGTGCATTCACCGCAAAAAGATTTTGAATTTTGAATCGCACACCATGTTTGAAAATCAAATCCTTGGCTTTTAGATGCCCCTCCTTTAATTAGTCCTTTTTCTAGAAAATATGTGACCACTTGTTAGATCGCTTCAAGACAAATTATGTGGTCTTCGAATTAAATCCAAATGCAATGCGTGATCAAGAATAGGATGTAAAGTAAGAGAATGCATGCCTTGCTTCTAGCAATCAACGATGCGAGAATGCATGCAATGCAAAGAAGTAAATCTAGAGGCTGCTCATACAGACCTAAATGGTTCGTCCTAAGGGCAGGCAGCTTGTTTTTTTTTTTTAACTACTTATGCACAGGCAAATAAAAGTAAACAATCCATAAAATAAATAAAAAACCTAAATCTAAAGAAAAAGGGAACAGGCTCCCAAAAATTACCCAACACGGGCCTAAAACAAAATCGAGGAACAAACCCCTTAAAATATACCCCAGAACAAGGGTTTCAAACCAAATGTGCAATAAAAAATCAAGTCTAAAATCTTAATCCTATTCTAATTTAATCAGCGACTAGATGATCGTCGTGTCCTCATCCTTCCCCTCCTTTGCAAGGTAGCTCGACCAATTCCTCCTCTGGCGACGTCAAGGGTCGCCTCTCATGATGGCTGATTCCTCACACAAATTTCTCGCATAGAAAAAATAACAATTGGTCAAATTACTGTGTAATGAGAAATAATCAGAAATTAAAAAAATAGGTGAAATTATTGCATTTGTTGCCTCCCCAGCAATGGCACCATTTGATGAGCCGATTCTTCGCTTTAAAATGTTGTTTGTAGTTTTATGTGGTAGAAAAATCGACTAATCAATAATTAAAATAACCACTCGCAGAAGAGCGAGTCATGTCCACAGGGAGGCAATGACGTATTTAAATTCACACCAGTTAAAAACATCTGTTCGTAGTTAGTTTTGACGAGAATCGAGCCAAATTTGCCTTCAGATTAAGGTAGTATCAAGAGAACATGCTGAAATGGCAATTTTAAACAACTGGAGGATATTTTTTGCAATGCAGATTTAATAAAATATCAATAAAAGTTGGCAATGGTAGAGAATGTAAATATTAATAGGCCTTTTACTGTAGCATAACAGGAGATTTCTTCCCCTTGGCTGTGTGCGAAGAGGAAGGAACGACCGGAGGCGTGAAGCTCGGAGGAAGTTCTTTGGACTGAGGGCTTTGCAGCGATGGTGGTGGCAAGTCGCAAGGTGGCCGGAGCCAGTCGCACGAAGCTCCGGTGAAGGTGGGTTTCGACGGTGGCTGCACCTGCTGGAGGAAGCGTAGATAGGCACACGTGGAGGTTGCTGCAGGTGGAGTGCGCGGAGGCTGCTGTTGCACGCACTGCTGGATTGTACTGCTGGCCACACTTCTGCAAGGTGGGCGCACGGTGGGTAGGCGGAAGCACGTTGGAGAAGTGCTGCCGGCTGGCGCGAATGCAGGCGGGCGTGTGCAGCCGGATGCGCGCGCGGAGAAGAATGCGTGCCTGCTGCGCGTGTGAGTGGTGCGCTGGAGGCGGTGCTGCTGCAGGCAGTGTGCAGTCTACAGGTGCACTAGAGAAGTGTTGCAGGCTGGCGCGAATGCTGGCGAGCGTGTGCAGCCGAATGCGTGAGCAGACTGGGGATGGCACTGGAGGATGGAAGGGGAGTGTGGTGTAGCGGGCGTGAAGGCAGTCTTGTTCAGTAAGGGCTTGCGCCGTGGATGCTGCAGGAGGTGCGGCGCAAGTGTGCAACCGGAGGCACGGGCATGAAGTCAGCGGCCGGTTGCTGTTGGAGTGGGGGGTCGAAGCTTCAGACGTTCGAGAAATTTCCCGGACGTCTTAATTGACTAAGAAGATGAAAATGCAGTGGCTGCGGCGGTGGTTGTTGGTGACGACGGTGAGGGTGGTGCATGCTGAGGTGCTCACAGTAATGCTGACGAGCTCCGGATGGCGATGTGGCCTGTCACACCACATGCCCACGGCGGTGGAGGCTCGTCGCCATGGTTGAGGCCAGCGGTGTGGAATGGACGAGAGACTAACTCTCTACACAGTGGTGGGTCGGGGGTGGAGGCCTAACGAGCTCGGTTGCCTCTCTCCTTTTGTAGCCACTTGCATAGATTTGAACGAAGAGGCGGGAGCAGATCCACATTCTTAGCTTGTCCTTGAATGCAGGCTTCAGTGCGGCAGCTGGTGGCGTTGGAGCGGCAGCCGAAGGAAATGTAGCCATTCCTGCAAGAAGAAGAATAAAAAAAATAATTTTAAAATATTATGGTTATTTATATACAAACCCTCAACTTTTATGTTAACTTAAATTAATGCATGCAATGTACCTAATTGGTTAACAATTAAATGAATGCAATTCTAAGTTAATTCTAAATGCATTTAAATATGAATGCGATGCATGAATTATGTAATTAAATTAGAAATATGAATTAATTTATTTACATCCTAATTTATGCTAAATAAATGTTAGAATTAACTTAATGTCTAGGCACTTAAATACTTAAATAGCCCACAAATATGAGCTAATCAGACTGCACAAGATGCTCTGGTTGTCTGATCGAGACGATTTCGGAAGTGTTGGACTCCCGTTGTTATTCTGATCAGATCTATTCGATCTAATATGACATCCATGGCTTCGAATCATCTGTGATTAAAATCATCTCTCATTGGTACATAAAATGATGATATTATCTGTATGACTAATAAACTGGATATTATGCCAATTACGATGCCTATGAATGCATTATTCCTAACTTATGCTAGAATCTAGCTTAATTCAGGTGATTTAGGTTACATGATTATTATGCAATCACACCCCATGCCTAAATCTTACTAGTCCCTAGCAAATGCAAGACTAAATGCAAAGTGTTCTTATATGACTAATTTTTATCAAGAGTTTGACTAAAGGTTTATGTCTTTTATTTTCATCCAAAACTTTAGTAATCCAGACAATCGTGAAAATGTTTTGTTGTAGCCTATGCAATGGGTCCAAGTGAAAAGCCAATCCACCTCTAAAGTTTGTACTTAACCCTTAGTAAAAATCTATTGGGATAGGCAAACTTCTTCCCTCAGGGTTAAAAAGTAACCTGTATATTTAGCCCCAGCTATTGTCTTAGGTAGTAGATTTTTGAGTCAAGTAGATTTGTATTTGGTGGGTCATACTCATCTAGTGCTACATCTAGACTAGTACTTTAGAACTAAGATTTCCAGACTATTAAATAATTTAACTCAGAGAGAGGTAAGAAACTGTGCTCTCTTTAGTTTTCTTGTACTCATTCTCTCTCTTTCTTTCTCTTTCTTTTCATTTTCTTATCTTTTCTTTTTATTTGAGCTCACATTCTCACTAGATTTATCAATATATTTTGTGGTCTCTCCTGACATTAATACTTTGATTAGGTTCTGATAACTCTACGACTAAGTCAGAATTTCTCAGCCCGTATTCAGGAGACCAAAAATACAGAAAAGTAGGTCAAGGCTCTATTTGGTGGATCGTGAGGGTGGTAGGTATTGTTGCCTCATTACACTTGAAATAAACTCTATACTCATAAACTCATTTTTTTCTACTTTTTCTTTTTCTTTTTCTTTCTTATGTATATATATTTTTTTCTTTTCTTTCTTTTTTTTCTTTTTCTTTTTTTTTTTGCATCCAAATATCTACTAACACAAGCTGAATAATATATGAACTTTTATTTACGAGGAATTATTCGGGATTATGGGTGTTCAAAAGGATATCGGGTTGCTTATTTGGTGAAAGTGCCTATTCTTGGCACCAGGAAGGGAATGGATAGGATAATATATTTCTGACCTTGACATTAATACCCTCCTTCAGCTGAGGATTCCGTATAAGACAATCATGACCATCCACCTTAATCCTAGTTTTATCAGAACCCTCTCTCTGCGTATTTGCCTTATTTGGTAACTCTCAAGAGATTCGCACTAAGAACTTGTACACAGAAACAGAGAGTGAAAACTATGCCTAACTCCGAGTATCATTATCTAATTATTCAGAAGTTAAGATTCCTCATACTAGCCTTAGAGCACCAGTAGCCTTTCTACTCTCACCTCACACTTGTTTGGTGGATCTATTAGAAGATAATTTGCCTAACTCCCTAATTACTGTCCAAGGGCTTAGGAGAAGAAACACTGCTTCTTCTCGACAAACTAAAGATGTTTATCAGTCTTCATAGAGTATCCATTGCAAATTCTACGTGAAAGTGTGAAATTGTACTGGATTCTAAACTCAGGAATCAACTTAAGAATAAATCCCTAATAAAACCTTAATAAAAATTCTTTATGCCTAAATGTATTTTTTTTTCTTTTGACATAAAAATTAGACATGCAATGTCAACCCCCCATGCCTATTCATTACAATGTCATTGAAATGTATGCATGAAAATCAAGATATAATAAGCAAGAGGAGGGGATATCACCTGACTATGCTTGTTGATCCAGGTCAGCATGAATGCAGAGGATGCAGAGCTACCTCTATAGAGTACTGGGTTGCCTCTCAAACAACACTAAGTTTAACGTCATTTGCTAGACTTAAACCCAAAAATGAATGATTAGATTAATGGGTTGAGTCAGGATTAAAATGAAGATATGATAATGTAATGCAAGGATCAGTGATCCACAAATGAGGATCAACTGGTGGTGAATACCAAGCTCAAAAGGCTGGAAAAATAAAGTGAACGGGCTTGAAACTATTTGTAGCCAGATGCTACAAAAGAGAGAAACATCAGTGTGGGTGCCAGAGTGGAAAGTAGATAGTGGAAACCTTAAGATGTTATGCATGAGGAAGGTAGATGAGGTGGATACAGGATGGTTTGTGGGGAATAAATCATATGGGTCCTGAAAGTGATGGGAAATGAAAGGAGGGACCCAAGTGGTGTAGTCTAAAATGGTATAAGAAACCACTTCGTAAGTTAAGTCAAGTGTAGATGGATGTAGAGTAGTTGAGTCCATCTCAATAGTTTCAGACTTATTAGAATCCTCAATCTTATCCCTGGGGAGATCAAAAGTCTCATTCAAGTCACCCAAATCATGATGCAAGTCTTCAAATGTAATGGATGAAAATTCATTATTCCTTAGAATCATAGCCCCAGGGGGAGTAAGATTGGGGTTTAGATTAGTCAACATCGCAAATCCTTTTTGTTCTGTGGACTTATGAATTTGATCCCAATTGTTTTTCTCTTGAATTACATCTTCTATGGGAATGTTTTCCCATTCCTCATTAGTCAAATCAAACTCCTCAGGATTCCATGGTTTAGCTAAATTCTTTGCTTCCTCGGATAGATCCTCATAAGTCATCCCCAGTAATTATGCAATTTCTTGAACATCTTTTTCATAAGGGGATTGTTTGATTTGTTCAATTACGAGATGTTGAGGATAAAAGTCAAGGTTTTCCTCAGGACTATGGTGGATGGGAAGAGAAGGGTGCGAATTAGCTGAAACAAAAGTGAAAGCAGATTCAGCTTCAATATGGGATATGTTAGAATGATTAGTACCACCAAATCCAGATATCAAATCATTTAAGCACATCTAATCATGGTAATCCTCAGACAAGATGACATCAGAGCCATGCAACCGTGCTTGGCTGGGAGTGTCACAGTCCCCAATCTTTCCATCTTCTTGATCTTGCTTTGATCCTCCCAAATCATCCATGTAGTCCAATTGTGTCTTTAAACATAAAAGACTCATACTCCAACCCACTATGGATTGGCTCCTCAAAATAGAATGGTTGCAATTCAGGGCCAAAATCAAGATGTATTTCTTCAAGCGAGTCTTCCTTCTCAAAGTCACTTTCTGGGATATATAAAAGGGTATGTTCTGCATAATCACAGGGTTGGTGGGTGGGCTCAATGTATATAGAGGTTGGGATTGGATAAGATGTCATGCTTATGGTTGAATCCTCAACCTTGAGTGGCTCACCACCTACTTATGGCAAACTCGAACTAGGTTTATCACCTTGTGCTTTCTGGATTCTATTGAGTTGTTTTGTCAGATTATCTGTATTTCTTTTATTACTTTCTCTCATCACCTGGACTACTTGGAGTAATTGGGTGATCTCAAGATAATCGCCATGGTCAGGGATTTGATCAAGGTGAGGATAATAATTTTCAGGATTTCTTTCCTTAGTTGAATTAGAATATCTATCATCTGAATACCTAGGGTAAGAATCATATCCTTGGTTTGGTGTTGTAGGGTTATCTCAATGAGAAGGTAAAGTTGTTTGGGTGGAATTGGGATAATTTGTAAAGGGATTTCGAGGATAGGATTGATATTCTAGGTATTGAGATTCTAAGGCATATCCCTAATCTGGGGAGAGATGAGTTTGGCTGAACCGGTCAAGATAGTTGGTCATGCCAATTAGGTGCTGGTCCTGCATGGAGAGTGTCTTTTGAGGTTCTAGGGATACTTGATGTTCATAGATTTGTTTGGGACCTGGCTATACCCAGGGAATATGAGGTGTAGGCAAGGGAATCAAGTCCCATGTGTTAAGGAGAGTTCTCCCATCTTGAAGAAGTTGAAGTAAGGGAAGGGTTGGGATAGGGAGAAAAGGAGGAATAGTGTGAGGCAAAAGAGTATGGGTCTATGGTTTCCTCTTCAATCAGTTCTTCCTCATGGCAATTAGTCATTGGAATGTATTTAAAAGAATTGGGTCTTCTCCTTAGTTTACTCTCTAATGGTGGTACTGAATCAGGGTTCAGAGACCTTTTAGCATCCATGTAAAAGAGAAAGTTAATAGATGAGAGAGAAGACAGATGAGAGAATACCCCACCCTTTCAATACATGCAATCAAACTGGTCCTTAGAGTGTCAACACTAAATAGACCTGATCCTAGCTCCCCAAAATGTGACTGGGTTAGATCAACCCTTGAATTACTTGGCTGGCCAGAAGGGTGGGACCCCCTAGGACACCTTGCACGGTGGGACACCACTAAGGGTTAACGCGGTTACCACACCGACCTTTCTTGTCACCAGTGGGTCCAAGTAGATAAGGCCTTAACCTTAGCCCAGTCTAGTTTCAAGTCCCAAGTCTATTAGTCCTGCCTAAGGCACGTCTACTCAGTTTTAAGCTTGGGTTTGATGTGTTTTTGGAATATGATGGGCGTTAGAGGGGTGTTTGCCCTTAAGATTG
Organism: Thalassia testudinum; assembly: GCA_037157565.1. Lineage (NCBI taxonomy): Eukaryota > Viridiplantae > Streptophyta > Magnoliopsida > Alismatales > Hydrocharitaceae > Thalassia > Thalassia testudinum. The sequence continues at coordinate 120,675,922 of JAZHRO010000073.1, forward strand.
ATTTCAGAGGTGTAAAGTGTGTAGGCAAAGGGTTCACAACCAATTTTTTATGATAAAGTGAATTTTAATATTTGAATACTTGGGTTCACTTTAGTGAACTAATTATAGGCCTAAGTATATTTCAATTATACTTTCTTGGTACTTAATTTTCAATATCTTAGGTGATAATTGGTATAACCTGCATCAATGACTACTTTATATTTATATGCTTAATTCACCTTTGATTACACCATCTTTATAATATTTATTTTATATATGGAAAAGCGACTAAATCAGGTGGACGTAGGAATCAATTAAAAGCATTGAGAGGATTACATTTGTAATTTAACCATGTAGGGCCCATGTCAAATCTCCTTCCAACTGACCGTCCAACGATGGCTATGCTAATTTTAGTAAGGGATTTAAAATACCTTAAATTACACCGACGAAGAAGAACAGAAGGGAGGAGAATAAAGTCACAAGGGATTGTCATCCTAGAGCAATCTTCTCCCCCTGGCGGGGATCTTCTCCCTCTCCACCACAGTGGAACAAGTGCAACCTATGTTTCAAGCTTGCATCGTGGACTGAAGCCACCCTAAACCTCCACTCGTCTCGACGAGGTGGTACTCAGTGATAGAGAGCACCACCACCATCAGCCACTCCCTCCACCATCACCACCTTCATCTTCTCCATTTTCTTCTTCAACCTCCTGCTACCGCTCCTCTAGTCGAACCCATCACACCCACCGCTAGTAGGAGCACTTTCCGGCTGCCAACTTCAAACGCAGCTACCCACAGCCAACAACGCACCCTTGGGTGTCCACCTCCTCACGTCCATGGCATGCCACCAGTGCATTCGTCCTCCTCCACCAATGCCCGCGCACACCACCCTTGCGTGCAACCTGCCTCCTCACCACGCAAGCAGCCACCGTGCAGTCACGCTCTCGTGCGACCATGCCATTGTGCGAGCGGCCACCTCGTGTGTAGCAACAATGCTTCCTCGTTGGGTGTGCATGCACGCTCGCACCCATAGCCATAGCAGCCGACCTTTCCCACCAAGCACTATTCATCTTCTTCATCACTAGCAAAGAACCCAAACAAGCCACCACTCCTCTGCTAGTAGCCACCTCCACATGCCACGAAGCTTCGCTCCAACATCGCAAACGACCTTGCCTCGACCCCACGAGGGCAGCCACACCCTCAGAAGCTAGCCACAATAGCCCTCGACGCCGGCCAGTCGCTGCCACCGCAGCTGGCCTTCCTCAATGCCGGCAAGAGCTCTGGCCGTAACTCATCATGCCACAGCTGCCATCATGATCCTCTCATCACGGCCAACCTCCACCGAGAACAACCGGCCAATGGTCCTCTTCCATGCGTGTGAGGAGAGATAAAAAATGCTCTATTTCTTCTTCAATTACAATTTAAGATAAATGCCATAGCAAAACACTATTCATTTATTTAATGCATTATTTTATTAACATGATTTTGCATCTAAGCTCCTTATAGTTTTACGTAATTGCATGAAATGCCTTTTGATGATAAAAATGAGTTGCGATGATTCGATTCTTTAACTATTGTAATTCCTGATTGGACTAGGTTCCATTACATAATTAAATAGGCTAATTCCTCCTTGTGGAGATGACCTAACTATTTTTGTGGTTAGTTTTGAATTATTAAATATTTTGATAGTCGATTTTCCACAACAAAAGCTTTACAACGACACGTGATTTTATGTTTAAAATTTTAACGAAAGTGAAGATCAGCTCGTCAGTGCCACCTGTGTGGAGGAGATTAGCAGAGTCAAAGGTGGAGCCCAAGAGCACCTTTTTGGCTGAGGAGAGGTGCATGTTAATGCTAAGGCTCTTAAGTCCTGAGCTGCCCAAGGAAAGACCGAAGATCAAATGCCTCTCTGACACACTGATCCATCCAGAACCGCTTAATGTCGATCAACGCACGTGCTCCAATCATGGAGAGGAGAGATTAGAGGGATGGATGGGGGAAGGGGGTGAGCGGAGAAGCCCTTGAAGAGCAAAGGGGAGAAGCACCAGTCCAGCGATGGAAGATACGATGCTAAAGTTTAGGGTTGTGGATTTAAAGTGTTCGATTTTGGGTTTAGGTTTTACAGTTTTGAGTTTAGAGTTTAGGGTTGGGTGTTGGGATTTTGGTTTAGGTTTTAGGGTTTTGAGTTTAGAGTTTAGAGTTTAGGGTTTTGGATTTAGGATTTAGGGTGTTCGATTTATGGTTTAAGTTTTAAAATTTTGAGTTTCATCCACGACTCTATTTCCCACCCACCCCTGATCAAATTAAAGCCCTTACCTAATTCACTAAAATACATGTTTTTGGGTGATAGTGAGACATATCCAACGATTATCAGTGATCACTTGAATTCCTAAAAGTTGAGGTGAGGAACATGGAGAGAGAGTGGCGAAGGGCGATGGGTGGCGATGTTGAGGGTACAGCTATGGTTGGGGATGAGGGTGACTAGAAGACATGGAGATCAAAAAATTGGAGGAGGGAGAGGAGATGACCATCTCATGAGGGTGGGGCTGTCAGATTTGGGTCGAGAGAGGGCTGGAAGAGGACGAATGGAGAGGTTATGTGCTATAGATGCAGAAGAAGAGGGCATATGGTGGCGGTATGCAGGAACCCCCTTGAGTGCCTGGCGTGTGGAGACGGGCACAAGCATGATTCATGCATGAGCGTGCATCTGCAATATATGAAGAAGAACCCTCAACGCCCGAAGCAAGAGGTACCAGAGGAGCCACAGCTACCTCCACCGCCGGTGCAAGTTGGCCACACGATTGATGTGGAAATCCCCTTCTCTGAGGTTATTCTATTTGCGGAGATGATGTTGAGAGGTGCATTGATCGGCGAGGTTATGACTGGAAACCCATCTACTGAAAAGCTCCATCAACTGGTGAGTTCCCTGTCACTTGTCTCGCCAAGCTAGAAGATTGTTGTGTTATCCCCGACCCATTTTCTTGTTTTTGGTCTAGGGATGATAGACGTGGAGAGGCTAAGATTTCGCTCGAGTAATTTTGAAAACATCAATGTGTTATGGAGGCTGGTCTCTCCTTTTGATGGGGCAATCCCTGATCGTCCACCCCAGAGGATGGGTACTCGGCATGTGACATTAGCTATCAAGGGACTGCCTCTACACCTAAGATCTAAAGGGGTGGTATCTAAGATGATCGCTGGGTTTGTGTCTATCCATGATGATACAATGGTTGCAATTAAGGAGATGCACGTGTACTGAAGATTGGGGCTGAGATCTTCAAAAGTGGGTCATTTCCTGATAGAAAAATTCTCAGATGTGGAGGAAGCTTCTGGCTTATTCGTGTGTCAGTGGTTGGGTAGGAAGTCATAATCCTAGAACCGGGACAAGTTAAGACGTTTGAAGAAAAATTTGGGGAGGTGCAATAGGTGTGATTAACGTGTGCGTCACGAAATCAAATGAGGGTTTGGAGGACCCATTGTCGTAGCTTGCAAAATGCATCTATCAAATAAAATTTATAGCCGAAACTCGAAAAGTGAGTCCCGGGTCGAACATAGGGAGGCGAAAGTTTGGTTTTCTAAAAATTCGTGCTTCGCTTTTATTTATTTTTGGTCATTTTTGTCTTTTCTAATTTTTTTAGTTTTTAACAAGCAAGAGATCAGGTCGATGACTTCTACCTAATCTACTTGTAACAATATAAGAGAGAGAGAGAGAGAAACAATCATCTATTTATAAACGAATGTTTGTTACACTATGAAAGTGGAAAATCTACACTACAAAAGTGTAAAAAGATAGAATGAGGTGAGAGGAATCCCCCTCAATGGTCGCTCAGAGGACGACTCAATCTGACATCACCTATAGGAAGGTGGTGAGGAGCGGGACGATGGAGGACAGAACCAAAGAACAGAGGATGGGGTAGGACGGCATCGCGGCAAGGATCTTCTTCCCGAAGGGCAGTGAGATGATGGCCACGAGATGCTTCATGAATGGGGATGAGGGGAGGGAAAACTATTTGATTTTCTACTCTAGAGGTGCATCCCGAGCTTGGGACAAGCTCTCTCAAGAGCCATGGAGGTGGTGAGAGGAAGAAAGGAAGAGATGGTTTGGAATGGTGGTGGGTAGGTCCTTTTATAGTGGAGGGGGAAGAACAAATTCACATCTAGGTCATTAATGACATCCGTAATGTATCTACAGATCCCTGCAGCTGTCGCTGAAGATCCGCCCTTCAATTCCTCTTGCTGGCGTGCGCAGACCATTAGTGACAGCTGCAAGGGTCACTAAAGTGCGGCATATGTGTCACTGAAGATCCACCCTCCCCGTTGGCACACCCCGCTGGCACTGTGCTCGTGTGCCAACCGCTCGATCTTTGGTCAACAGTCAAGATCGCATGAAGGCGATGCACTTAGATCACCTGCTCGATCCACGTCAAATCGGGCGTCGGCCGGCGCATGGTCCTGCACGTGCAAATCCGCTCACTGCAGCTACGCCGTGTGGTGAGATCTGTACTGCTCGATGAAGATCGCACGGCCCAATTTGGTGCTTACCCTCGCACTATTGATTGCATGGGCCACAGGGATTCGACCACGCATCTGTGGCTTGAGAATGCCTATCGCAACCTCTGCGCCATCGCGTTGGATTATCAAGCAATGCAATTAAATGGCTTGAGCTCTCGACCATTGGATGGAAATCCAACGGTCGGGATTCAAAGTTTGTGATCTCGTTAGATGAAGTGGGCGACGTGGAGCTTTTACGACCATTGGATTTGAATCCAATGGTCAAGACTTCGTAGATGCAGCTTCGAAGGAGGGGCTGTGGCCAGGCTAGAGGGCTACGATGGTGCCACATGGCACCATCATGGCCATCCACATTCTTCTTCTTGTAAAGGGTGCTGCGGTTCTTGGATTGAGTTGATTTGTGCATTGCCGGACTGCGATTGTCACTCCAAATCCATCCGTACAGTTGGATTTTTCATCCGAAGCCCATATGGATGTCACATTAACCCCCTGGTCATTGATCTTCTTCAACCTTCATATGATGCTACAGGACTCCGATCTTGATGATTTAGGAGGCGTTAGACTCCGATCATTGTCCTGATCAGATCTGTATGGTCCGATCGTCCATCCAAGGTCCTGAAATGAATCTCCTCTCCTGACCATAAGAAGGACCTAATTAACATAAATTATATACTACTCTAAATGCAGAATGATGCATGATGTGCAATATTTATAACATGAAATGCAAATCTAAGCCTAGGAACATGCATGAATAGACATTTTACCCTCAATAATTGTGTTTACATCAAGGTGGAACTGGAGGGTTGTAAGCCTTCAGATGATGCTCGAGGGCCAAAGAAGTGGAAAGAATGCCACGAAGAGGACTTAAAGGTGGGTATGATGATGGTGGTGAGTGACACTGTCATGAGGAGTGATAAAGAAATGCATGAGGACCCTGGTAAAATCACTAACTGTACAAGGGAAAGAATAGAAGGAAATAGTCGGAGAATTATCCTCAGGGATGTGAATCAAATGCCACTTCCTGTTCCTAAAGATCTGAAATCTGGGAAAGGATCTAGTCAAAAGAAGGGGGTTGGGTGATCCCCTTACATGCTTAGGAGGCGGAGAAAGGAAAACATGAGCCCCATTGAGGAAGAGACCATTGCAAAGTCCATCATGGTTGAATATGTGGACAACCTGGCACAAGGGGATCATCTCTGTAAGGGATGAGAATTTTAAAGTGGAATGTGCGTGGGCTATGCAATAAAGTGAGAAGAGCTTCTATAATCAAATATTTTATGGAGTGGGAGATTGATTGTGCTCTTATTCAAGAGACACATCTAGAGGAAGGCAATAGTCCAGTCTGGGAGAGCAAATTGTCTGGGGATGGCTGCAAATGGCAGATCTAGTGGGATGGCTATTTGGTGGAGAAATTCCAGCTTTAATGCGAGTAAAGTCCATCGAGCTAGGCATATGCTTACATGTAGATGTCAGAGTCATCAGGGGGAGTTGGATTGGTTTGTCTCGCGTGTGTATGGTCCCTATGCAGCAGCTAGCCAAGTGGAGTTATGGGAGGACTTATCAGCAGTACATCAGAAGGTCCAAGAGCTACCTTGGCTCATGGGTGGAGACTTCAACTGTACCTTATCAAGTGGGGACCAACCTAGGGGTAATACAAATGTTGCAGTGGCAAGGATCCAACTGGCTGTGCAAAATCTAGGCATCACTGAGTATCCGGTCAGTGGTATTGAGTTTACTTGGAGAAACAACAGTGGGTTCATGTCTAAATTGGATAGATTCTTTGGCAATTCTAGTCTCTTGGAGTATTTTCAATTGTCTTCAGGCATGAGCCTTGAGAGGCCATTTTCAGACCATACGCGAATTGTATGGGACAGTGGGGTGAATGCTGATGTTGACTCACACTTCAAGTTCAAAAAATCGTTGTTTAGAGAAGATGGGTTTAAAGATATGCTGTCTAGCTGGTGGAAAAGTAAGAATGTTACAGGTTCTGCTACCCAAAGATTGGCATTGAAGTTGGCAGACATGCGCACAATGTTAAGGGAATATGGGCAGACAATGACAACTATTAGGGAGCAGAAGAGAGTTGAGGCATTGGCTGAGGTCCAGCATCTTGATAAGAAGGAATACACGGTGGGTCTGAGTGCTCAAGATCAGGAAGCCAGGAAATATTGGCAGCAGATCATCGGCAAGGAGGATTTAAAGAAAGAGATGGATTGGCGGGAGAGGTCTAGACAATTGTGGCACAAGGAAGGGGATGCAAATATGACTTTTTCCATCTTGCAGCCAGTGCTAGAAGGAGATTCACCCTCATTTCTACTATCAAAATTGGCAAGAGAAACATTTCCTCCACTCGTGAAATTAGGAAGCTGTACGGTACTTTAAGGAAATATCAAAGGCTATGCCAAGAGGTATGTGGAGGATGGCTGTGACTGCATTCCCAAGTGTTAGTGATGAACAAGCTACAATGTTGGTTGCCCCTACTATTGAACAGGAAGCTATGGATGCCATCAAAGACTTAAATAATGAGGGAGCTCCAGGGCTGGATGGGGTTCAAGTCTTATTTTATAAAGAGATGTAGAGTGTTCTTAAAGAGGAACTGATGGGGGTTATACATGAGTTTGAAAAGGAAAATTCTGGTTTCGAAAGGCTAAACAAATCATACCTTTTCTTATTACCAAAGAAGTCGGGAGCGGAATGTTTCTTTGATTATAGGCCTATTGCACTGTTGAACTCCATATATCTAATCATTAGCAAAATCCTAGCCAATAGAATTCGTGGTGTTCTGCAAGGCCTAATTTTGCCTGTTTAGTCTGCTTTTTTACCTGGGAGGTCTTTACAAGAATCATTTATTATGGCTCAAGAGATGGTGACGGGTTGGCACAGGAGAAAGTCTAAGGCCTTCCTATGGAAGGTAGATTTCTCTAGAGCATATGATACAATCTCATGGTCGAACTTATGGGAAATTCTTAAAAGAAGAAAGTTCCCCCCCCTCTGGATCAAGTGGATGAAATGGTGCATCACAACTGCCTCCTACTCCCCCTTGATAAATGGGAAACCTTATAAAGCCTAGATACAGCCTCAATGTGGGGTGCGGCAAGGTTGCCCCTGATCAGTCCACTTTAGTGGAGTGCTAATTAGCCTAAGTACATGTAAAACATGCCTCACTAGATTGCAATTAGAGTTAAGTGTTAGTTTATATTAATTAGAGAATACTTTGGTAAAATTTGATACATATATATTTATGCAGGGTTTTGAGTGCAAACTTCCATCATTTCCTCTGCCAGTAGCTGAGTCGTGCCTCTCGAAACCTATCAACAACAGCACCTCATCGTGGAGAGTTGTTGGAGGAGATCTCACATGGCTTAAACCAAATGAGGGAAAGTTGGGGAAGATATGTTAAAGAAGATGCCCACGCATTGGGTTCAAGAGATAAAAGGAGAACTATGAACGATGGGGGGCCATCGTCTCCTCCATCCTTCACTACTGTGGAGAAGGCAAACATGGTGGCCGAAGAGCGCACTGCAGATTAAAGCCAACTTCGTAGATGCCACCTACCCCCGAGTGGTGCTCTGTGGCAGAGAGCACCACCACCACCACCAGTGCCTACCCGTCACCTCCACCCACATCATCTTCCTCCTCCCACCACTTCTCACTTAGAGACCCACCAACGCCACTGCGATCTAGCCCGCGCACGCACGCAGCCACCTAGCAGCAGTCGTGTGCCCTTTCGTGCACACACCTGGCCCTTGCACTCCCAACCATGTGCGCAGCCACCTCATCTGGCCACCAAACTTCATTCCATCGATGCCATTAACCTCGCCTCACCCTCAAGAACTCGCCAACACCCACACCAAGCCCACCAGCAGTCCGTGCACCCCATAGCCAACACCCATCGCCGATAGGCTCTTCCTTGCCATCCGGCAACCTCCGACCATCTCTGTCGATGCCACGACCACCATTGCAAAGCTCTCTGAATGCTCAACCTTCTCAGAGCTTCACACACCCAACCGCAGCCTCCAAGATTTCCTCTGATTTGGGTTTAATTTATATTTACATTGCATGCCATTGAAGAGAGGTGGATTTTTTATTTTTGGATTATTAAATTGAAGTGAATTTGCAAGGATACACTTACATTTTCTTGAATTGGCATGACTTATGTTTTGCACATCATTTAACATTGAAATTGGATTAAGATTTGCATGCAACTAAAAATTATATGACATGACACAAAACATGCATCATCTACATACTTTTGGAGCTTGGTTTTTTATGTGAATTTTATATAAATAGCCCTGAACTTTTCATGAAATTGGAAGAGATATTCAAAGCAGCATATTCATTAAATTGATTTTGCGAATACTTCTGCAAAAATGATGGCTATACACTAGTGAATTTATTGCAATCGTTCCTCCCTGTGGATACGACCTAATCCATCATGGTTAGTTTTACCGATAATTAGTTTTTTTCAGGATTTTTCCACCATGTGATTTCACTACGACGACACATTATTTCTGCCAAGCGGAAAATGCCCAACTAGCCCCCTAGCCCTGCTGATTTTTTATTTTACCATGGATACTTTCGCCAGATGTGCATGCAAGTTGGCAGAAGATGGTTTGATAAGGGGCTACTCGATGACAAGTAGAAGGGCTTTAGCCCCCATTCTCCAATACGCAGATGACAAAGCATTTTTTATAGGAGGGAAAAGGGAAGCACAAGCGCTCTCTTATATGGTTAACATCTTATGAGAAAGTTTTGATCTAAAGCTAAATGGAAGCAATTGATCTCTGGTTTGCTTTGGTATGAATGGTAATGACCAGAGTGACATCTCTTCTATCTTAGGCATGCCTATGGTCTCTTTGCCAATTAGATACTTGAGCCTGCCACTGAAGTGTACGAAGATGAAGATTGATTGGAATTTTCTCTTTGAGAAGGTGGCTACGAAGTTAGAAGGCTGGAGCAATATATACTTATCGAAATGGGGGAGGCTTATATTGCTAAATTCAGTGATTACATCTATTCCAGTCTTCTTCTCTGTCCTCAGAGCTCCAAATTCAATTTGGAAGAAACTTGATGTCATGCGCAAGAGATTCTTCTAGAAAGGAGCCTCTCACCAAGGTACTTTCTTCCAACCTATTAAATGGGATACAATTTGCTCTCCTAAGAAGTATGGTGGCATGAGAATAAGATCTCTCAAAGAATTTAATGATGCCTTGCATTTAAAGTGGGCGGTTAGGTTGTTGCAAGGGGAATAGAAACCTTGGACAGAGATTGTGCATGATAGTTATGGGGCAACAAACGATGAGAAGAGTCGTCTAAATCCCATCAAGCCTTCTCCTTTTTGGGCCTCTGTGGTGTGTGCTATGGCTGATAATTAGAATTTATTCAAATCGATCTTGGGTGATGGAAGAAGCTTCAAAGTTTGGATTGAAAAGTGGGCACCAAATGGGGTGTTAAAGGATAGATATGCTCTTGCATACTCAGCTACTTCTGATAAAAATGCAGTGGTGTATGATTATTGGGACATGGAATCAGAAAAGTGGAAGATAAACAATGGCGAGGGGAATGGCTATGGAACCAAAACATGGATGGAGAACGAACGCCTCTTGCAGGAACTAAATGCCTTCAAACCCAAACCAGAGGAGTGCAACATATACAGCTGGGAGGGGATTTTCTCCCCAGCAGCTACATATAAAAGACTCATTATATCGTCCAGGTCGGTAGAGGTGGATGAGATTGGGAGGAACTTATGGAAGCTGAAAGTCCCATTAAAGGTGTAAATTTTTTTATGGTTATGTAGAAGGGATGGCTTGATTACGAGTGACATGCGGCATAGGAGGATGGGCACCCCTGCTAAATTCTACCAACTATGTGGGTTACATAATGACTGTAGCTACCATATCTTTCCTTCTTACATGGTAACAGATTGAGTCTGGAGAAAGGTTTGCAGGGATTTGAGCCCCACGTGGGAGAATCTATGGAGTTCCTTCCTGGTTATAAATAAGCCTCATGTGCCCATGGTGGCAGTGTTATGGCTGATTTGGAGAGCTAGAAATCAAAAATTATTTCAGGAGAGACCAGTAAGTGCGGATAATATTGTAAATAATTGCTAGACTCTCATATATATGTAGGGTTCGATACTACAACCTTTTTCTTTATATAGTCAATAAAAGCTCTCCTGGATTGCTATCGGTGATTTGATAGCTTTCCTTTCTGTTTCAAAAAAAAATTTTAAGTTTCGGTATAAAGGTGTTTGCTTTATGGTGTGGGATTTATATTTTAAGGGACTTGTTTAATGTTTACGGTTTAGTGTTTAGGGTTCAGGTTAGGGTTTAGTGATTAGGGGTTAAGGTTTAGGTTCTGTGGATGAAGTTTGTAATAAAGAAAATAATTTAAAACTAAAATTTTTTGTTATCTATTTTTTTGTATTATATCATTTAGTTACACACACTTGCACAAATTTAAAAGCACTTCATAATAAACAATAGGAATTCTAACCCCTACATTGCAGGTTGTGGGAGGGATATAATTATGTCAAATTACTCACCCATCGAGACTTATGATCATGTTATACGAACAATGCAGAGTGTTTGTATACTTCACTTACATGCTCGATGTGTTATCTTTGTAGCATGTCATAAGGATCTATCGTCTCTAATTCGATGAAGTACTGGGCTAAAGAGGGTCCTTGAAGATTTGATCACAACTTATGGTTACTTGTTACATGTAACTAGAGTGTAGAAAAATTTCAATCACATTTTCTAGCTCTCCTCTGATATACCAACTAATCTTAGCTTCATCTTGAAGCACCCTTTAGTAGGGGCTATTAGAAATGTAGTTAAGGTTAGTGTTGGGAGGTACATTGGAGAAGTGCAGGGAGATGCTGCTAAAATTTCTCCACACACTTGTTGAATTTAACAAATAACGTTATGATCAAATCTTCTATGATGGGCTATCAAGTGAAAAGATTCTTCCAAATACAAATATTTCCATTTACTTTCTCCTAACTTACGGGTGGTTTCCTAAAAATTTTAGGTTATCATGGACAAGTCTTAGATTAGTCTGAGGAATTTGTATTACACTAAATATAAGAATGGAGTGGTCTCATTCCTGGATTGGGTCTTCCATGAAGATAGGAAACAATACAGATGTGGAGAATATTTTGAGAAAATATTCTATCAGTGTAGGAAGTGTTTCAATAGATTTGTCCAAGATAAGAAAATAGTTCTAGAGCATGTGATTAGTAATGGTAGGTGATAGCGTTACACGAAGTGGACTACACATGGAGAGCAACCAACATAGGATGACACACATAATACAATGGAAGTGGATGAGCCTAATGATGATGAAGATGACGATAATAAAATCGATTAAATACTACATGAGATGAGAGAGGCTGATTCTAATATTGCAAATTGTGAGGAAGCATTTAATAGCTGTAATCAGTTTTATGATTCAATGAAGGCAGCTAAGGAGCCTATCGCGCCTAGAATCAGTTCCATGACACAGCTATCTTTTCTATTGAGATTATTTCAAATGAAAGTTTTAAATAGAGCTAAATGAAATTGATGTTTAAGGTGCTTCAATTTAAATAGGAGTTGTTAAATAATCCCAATCGAATGCCAGAGTTGTGGTATGAAGCAAAAAAATAAATACTTGTACTTGGTATAAATTGTTAAAAGATTCATGCATGTCTGAATGACTGGGTGTTATATAGAAACAAGTATGCTAACTTAACTTCCAGCGTGGAATGTCGTAAGGAAAGACATAAAAGAGAGAGGAAACAAGCCAGAAAGGTTTTTCATTATTGTCCTTTGATTCCAAGGTTGCAACGGATGTTTATTTCTAGTAGAACTGCAACGTGGATGAGGTGGCATCAAGAAAACAAGTCAAAAGATGGCCTTACTCACCGTCCAACTGATTCAGAGGAGTGGAAAAATTTTGATAGCAGACATTTATCTTTTGCAGAGGATTTACGCAATGTTAGATTGGGTCTTGCAAGCAACAGATTTAATTCCTTTAAGAACATGTACCCGTCATACTCTAGTGGGGCAGTTGTGATGGTTACATACAACTTACCTCCCTGGTTCTTCATGCGATCCTCATTTATGATGTTGACCCTCTTAATCCAAGGTCCCAAGCAACCAAGAATTGCTATGGACGTCTACGTACAACCGTTAGTAGATGAATTGAAACAACTATGGTACAACGGTGTTCAGATGTTTGATGCAAAGAAGAAAGAATTCTTTCATATGTACGTGGCTTTGTTCTGGGCCATAAATGACTTCCTGTTAGGTTGAATTTCATCATTGTTTAGAAATTTGTGTCATAGCATAGCAATGGAAAATGATTCAACACTTAGAATTTATAAAGCTTAAAAATGTGAGTTCCGAGGTCATTCATAGGGAGCAAATAATTGCAAATCAATCACCAATAAAGTAAAATAAGCACAATAATATATTCAATAAATAGCCAATTGGATGCTAAAGTTAATGAACAAAATGAGAGATAGAAAGAGCAAAAATGATGGTGGTTAGAACCACCAATGTATCACTTAATGTTTAAGCTTTATTCAAGTTCAATATCAAACCAATTTCTCAAAGGCACCAGATGTTCAATACTTAGCCAAATTCTAAGCCTTAGATCAGACGTTTCAATTAAGCTTCAGGCGACTTAAGTGCTCAACCCAAATTCCTTCACAAATTTGCCTAAGTCCTCAAGCACATATCCACAGTGCAAAACCCTCTCTCCTCTCTCTCTCAAATTCTCTCCTATTTCCCAAACCAGACCAGACCCAATTCAAACCAAATCAAACTGGTTCAGACCAGGCTTGCGTGGGGTCACAGGCGAGGGCGTGCGTATGGCACGGGTGAAGTGGGGACCTGACCCCCTGTCTTGAAGGCAGTAAGCCGTAGCACACAATTCCTTAAGTATTGGAAAAAAAATCAACATGCCACGTTGTGGCACTAATTGTCCAGGCTTTTGTTGTGAGCTACTACAGGTGTGTCTCCATACAATTGTTATTGCTACTATGTTTCCTTCTTCAATTAGAACTCCAGGTAGCTTCGTGATGTTAGGTCGTAGTATTGATTAGTGTGGCAATGGCGATGATAGTCTGACGACGGTGAATGACGTAGATCCAGCGAGACCTGAAAATCAAGAAAACCTGCCAAAAGCCCCAATTAAATTGTTCAAAGGCCTCACTGTGAAGCGATAAAGGTGATGGTGGAGGTGTTGAGGTGTTTTCTGAGGTGTAATTGGTCAAATGGTGTCTGCGTGTGGTGGGTGGAATGTGTTTGTTCAACAGATAGTTCCAGCAATCAAAAGCTTTAATAACCTTGGGGCTTTTGATCGCTGGGACGAGGAGTGAACGGTTGTGGTTGGGTGTTTGGTGGAGTGTAGCATTGGCGTGAGCTCACCAGAGCTCATGCCGATAATGGAGAAGACAAAGATGGAACAGTGTGTGTGATGTTTGATCCTAGAAACTAAGGGCATAGAAAGAAGTTAGGAGCGAGAAGAAGAGAGTATAGAGCTTATGGGGTCGAGGGAGACAGGAGTGTGCGTCGACATGGCTTGCCAGAGTCGAAGAAGACAAAGTCCTCCGGTGATGAGAAACAACGATGACGAAGGAGGATAGAGCTCCTGCTAGGCCTAGCGAGGAACAGAAGAGAGAGATAAAGGCTATGGACCATCTAATTTGCCTGTTGGACGACCGGAGGAGGGAGATCGAGTAGAGTCACTGGAGCCGAGGTCAGAGGTGGCCAGAGGAGGGGAAGAAGAGGAATTTGACCTGGAACCTAGCTGAGCCTGACTTAGAAATATGGTAGAGATTATATAGAGCTCAAATTCGAGCTCAAATTGGAAGAATTCGCATGTAGGATTCCTGATTTTGGAAAGTCTTGATTTAGGAAAATTTAAGCTCACTGGAGCTTCTTACTCCAAATCAAGATTCAATACCTGGTCTAATTGCTCTCCCACTGTCTAAACACTATTTTGTGGAGAAATTAAGCTGATTTCCTGCTTTAAGTCATCCTGCTAATTGTGCAGCAATCATAGGACCTAATCTACTTGAATTAAGTTAGATTTTAGCTTAACTTAGGAACAATGCATGTATGAGAATCATAATTTTCATCATAGTTGATCTGTTAGCTTCATAGATAATAATGCTATTTTATGCTCTAAGAGAGGCGATATTAATTGCAGATGGTTCAAGACCACAGATCAGAAATCAGACCATACGGATCTGATCAGGACGACGATTGGAGTTTGACGCTTCCAGAATTATCTTAATCCAACTTCCATAGCATCACTTTTAGTCTGTGGAAGATCAAAGGCCAAGGGGTAAGATAGCACATGTCCAAACCACATATGTCAAATTCGACTGCACAGATGGATCCAAATCAACGATCGCAGTCCAATGATGCAAAAATCAACCTAATCAGAGCCTTGTAGCACCAACTACAAAGGCGGGAAGATGAATGGTCAGGATGACGCCGTGTGGCACCATCCTACTGGCCCACCTCCACGCCTTTACCACTAAAGAGTGAAACAGTGCCATTGGATTGTCATCCAACGGCCATCATTGTGCCATGTTGCCCTCCCCACACCCTTTATTAGAGAAGGAATCCATCTCAAAGAGCAGTCGCACAAGAAAACAAGATGGCGACACAAATGCGACCGTAGTGAGTTGGTCACTACCTTCATGTGAGAGCAGCGGGTACAAGTTCGAAATGCATGAAGTGCAAAATCAGAAGAGATAATGCACGTGGATGCAATTGGACTGTCATATCAAATCAAGCAGGACACAATGAGCTGCGTGGTACATGGAGGCTCATCGGATGTGGCGGTGCGGATGAACGCATGGCTGGACGTGCAATGAGATGCTCTGATATACGTGGAATGTGAACTTAGAAGGGGTGGTGCATCGAGCATCGTGACCTGTCCGATCGTGAGATGGGATGGTTGAAATCAAACTTGTGCTCATGCACGCAAGGAGCAGCGAGGTGGAAAATCAAGTAGCCATGGAGGTGGCACATGACGCATTCTAGAGAGTTCACACGAGGAAGGCATGATGGAGGTCCGTTTGACGGGTTGATCTTCCGATCGACGAATCTGATCAATCCTAAGGTGTTACATGATTTTGGGGGCCAAAATACCTAATTTGCCCCTCATTTTAGCTATAAAAAGAGCCCCAGAGCTCCCATTTGAGAGGCAACTCCAACTAGATACATCTCTGGCTTCTCTCTCCCTACAACATCTCTCTCTGGTCTTCTTCCCAGCCCTCTAGATCTGAAGTGCTACTGTACTTCACACAAGCATCCCTCAAGCTGTTCCATTCTTCATCTATTTTTTCTCGTTCTCTACTCTTTAGTTTATTTGTTTTGATTTCTGGTTTAGAACTCTTTGTAAGTAGCAATAAAAAGTTGATTCTATGAATATCTTATCTCTTTTTCTTTGCTTTCATTAGGTAAGATTAGTTAGTATGAAATGCTCTGAGAATCTCATTTTGCCTCCCTGCGAATGACTCAGGACTCACCATTTCTGACTTATAAATTTATTTGTTTCAACGTGATTCACAACTACAACGATATAGAAATCTTTTTACGTGTTTCAAAACAAACAAATTGATGCCATTGCCAGGGAGGAAATGGATTTATTTTTGAAGCTTTTCTCCTTAGTGCTTACTTGATATTTCTAACCTTTATTTTCGTTGATTTCGTGCATGCTGGAAGCACAGCAATCAAAGAAGAAATGCAACAACAGAAAAATTGCAGGTTTCTAATCCCAGGTAAGAATTCGTATCTTAGATTAGGTTAGATTTCCTTTATAAAAAAAATCCAAAAAAGTTTAGTTGCTTTGCTTGATCCTTAGGTTAGTGTTTGTTTGCTTTTCAAAAAAAAAAAAAAGCTCTTGTTGGTGGGTATTATCTTTTGAAGATCAATAAAATCACCTCTTAAATTTTTGGGCTGCAACAAACTTTGATTTTAAAAATTCAATTCCTAAAAATTTACACATCAAAAAATTCTAAAATTTCTATTGGACATGGTTATTGAAGTCAGAAACAACATATCCAAATTTTGCATAATTCTGATTTCTGAAAAGTTTTTAAAAATTCATGAATTGAACTACTATCAAGTCTATTTTTGCTGCTAATTTTTCAGATTTCAAAAAATCATGGGAATTTTTATACAACTCTGATTCATCTAAAATTTATTGCATTGGATTCTTTTGATAATATAGAATCTCAAAAAAATCTGAAAAAATATTTGGTGCACGTTTGATTACACAGAATATTCGATCACTAACTGGGGGTCAAAACAGACTACAAAACCCCAGTACACTTTAAATCTGAAAAAAATAGAAAACATAAATTAAAATTCTTGAAAAATATTTACTAAGTGCCTAGTTGGTTGTATAATAGGACCAATTGACCAATTGATTGCATTGGTTTGATCGCACTACCTTTCTTGTTTGGGACTTAAATTCAATCATTTAGCACTATCTACTCTTAGGGTTGCACATTAAGGAAGAGTGCACTTGCATTTCCATACTTAAATGAAATCTTTCAAATAATTAGGACTTGTAAAAGCTCTTATGTGCTTCATCAGAAACATTGTTTGAAAATATTTAACTAAGTAAACCCTAAAATTCATTAATACACGCCCTTCAACCTTAAAAGCAATCACATCAACCAAGCTTGTATTATGAACCCCTTGATTGAGCACTTCACTTTTTGAAATCAATTTTAAGGGAAACACCCCCTAACACCCGTCATATTCCAAAAGCACTTCAAGCCTAAGCCTAAAATTGAGTAGAGGTGCCCTAAGTAGGACTAATCTACTTGGTAACTTGAAATTAGATTGGGCTAAAGTTAAGGCCATGTCTACTTGGACCCACTAGTGCCAAGAAAAGTTGGTGCAGTAACTGCATTAACCCTTAGTGGTGTCCTACCATGCGAGGTGTCCTAGGGGGTCCCACTCTTCTGGCTAGCCAAGTAATTCAAGAGTTGATCTAACCTAATCATATTTTGGGGAGCCAAGATTAAGTCTAATTAGGGCTTACACTCTAAGGATTAGCTTGATTACTTGTACTGTGAGGGTGGGTATTCTCGCATCTGTCTTCTCTCTCTCATATAGACATTCTTCTAGTGTAAGAAAGGTAGAAGATCTCTAAACCCTGATTTGCTACTACCTTTAGAGAGAAATCCTAGGAGAAGACCTGATTTTCCAGGATCTGAATCTAAATCTTCTTCAATGGCGAGTCACCATAAGGAAGATGATATTGAAGAGGAGGAACAAATCCTGGATCCAATGGCTCTTTTACAGAGGCAGATTGATAGGCAAGGCCGACATAAAGATAGACAGATGCAAGTCATAGTACAGACCATTACTCGACTCCAAAATGGGAGAGCAAACAAACCTCTCAGAGATTTCTACAAGCCTCCTAATGCCCAACCTAAACCTTTTGTCAAGGTACTGAGTGGGAGATTTCGCTTTACAGGAATATATGTCAGAAAAATACATCGTCACAGTAAAATCGCATAGTGGAAAAATCCTAGATCAAAAATATTTATTAGTAAAGACTAACCACAGTGGATTGGGTTGTATCTATAGGGAGGAACGACTGCAATAAATTCACCAATATTTTCAGTGCATTATTCAGACACTTTCTACGAGGCTAATTGATAAGACGATTTTCGCTTTCGAATAATGTGAATAAGATGATTTGTCATTTTAGTAACAAAGTGGTGGAAAATCGCTTAACAAAATAATTACAATAAAAATTAACCACTCACAAAAAACTGGGTCGTGTCCACAAGGAGATAATGATGCAGTAAATTCACGAATATTTTTCTCGTATTCGTTCAATCAAGTGTTAAATCCATAGTCAAATCTAACATGAAATGCAATGAAAAGAAGACACATAATAACTCAAAAATGTAAGGTTATATGTGCAATTTTTCCTTACTGAAATATTCAATAAATATGTGATGAATCTCTGTAATTTCCAATTGACCTGCATTAGAGAGAATTTGTGCACATCTTAACCCAAAACCAATGTCAAAAGATGTGAATAACAAAAGCCAAGCAATTATGAGAAAAGATAAGCATGAAGTTGCAATTGCACTCAATATTTCAAATATTAAAATAAAAATGAGAGTTTGGCAATGGCATTTAAATGTAAATATTAATTAACCCAAAAATAGTGGATTTGGTTCCTTTGTGCATGCGCGAAGAGGAGGCGATGGCGACCCGCGGGAAGCTCGGAGATGGATAAGCACGACAAGAGCTTTCCGACGGTGGTGGTGGCGCTCCGAATGGCTGTCGGTGGTTGCCAGCCAGAGTGGACGAGGCCGCCGGCGGTGAGGCTCTCTGGCCGATCGTCAGGTGGTCGATTGGTGCGGCCGGAAGCGTGGTTATGCTCGGGGAGTCGGGGCGAGTCTGATGGAGTTCCCGACGTGAAGTTTCGAGGCTAGATTTGATAGCTGCGTTTGTGGTGGCTTTGGGTACCTTCGTTGGAAGAGAAGACGAAGAAGAAAAATGAGGAGGAGTCGGGCATGTGCAAGGCGGCAACACCAGCTGGAGTAGAGCACGCTATGCGTGCGCTGCTGGTGGGCGAGGTCGATTGCTGCTGCTAGGCGTGCGGCTTGGGCTGCGGAGAGCACGCGACAGTTGCTGCGGGCAGTGTGCGAATGCAGTAGCAGCGGGCGTGGGAATGGTGCTGGAGGACACGCTACTGTGTGTGCTACGTGCGGCGAAGGGGCTGAGGCACGGGGTGCGTATGCACGCAAAGGGGCAGGTAGCTACTGCGTGCAGCATGGGCACATGCAGCTTGTGGAGTGCAGGTGCACACAAGGTGAGTACTGCAGGAGGTGTGTGAGTGGGGAGTTGGCGAGGTGCATGCAGCAGCTGGGAGCTGCACGTGGAAGGGAAGATGAAGCATGGTGATGCAAGGACTCTTGGTGGTGTGGGCTATCACACCACACGCCCATGGTGGTGGAGTCGCACTGCCACGGTTGAGGCCGGTGGTGAGGAGTGGATGAGAAACGTAGTTCTATACACAGTGAGGAAAGGGGTGGTGGCCTCCTCTTGAACGACAGCTATTCCTCCTCCTTTGTAGCTACAGCTACAAAGATTTGAAATTCAAAAGGCCACCGTCGAGTCAATGCTGGACGAGTGAATGCGCAGGAGGAGGAGGCGGAGACGGAGCCGTTACCTGCAAAGGAGAAGAAAAAAAAGAATAATAAAATAATTAGGATTCTTTATACATAACTCCTTAACTTCTATGTTAATTAAAATAGTGTATGTAATGCACCTAATTAATTAAGTAATCAAATGTATACAATCCTAGGTTAATTCTAAATGCATGAATTATGAACTTAAGCTAAAAATATAAATTAATTTATTTACATCCTAATGTATGCTATCTAAATGTTAAAATTAACTTAATGTCTAGACACTTAAATACTTAAATAGCCCACACATATGGGCTAATCAAATACCCCCATGCCTAGTTTTTGCTAATCCCTAGCAAATCCATTCAAAAACCTAGCACTCCAAGTAGACTAACCAACCCAAACGGTCTTCCTTTAGAAACATGTTAAGTTTAGACTTTAGACCTAGGGTTCTCAAGTAGTTACTAAGTTACAGATTTGGTCGGCTAAAGACGAGTTGCAGGCACAAGTTTCCCTGATTTCTGACTCTACCCTAAGGTTTATTGATCCCTGAGATTAAAGCATCCGTCCATGTGCATTGGTCTGAGTTATTTGAGGTTGGTATGATTGCCAACCTAGAAAGGAAAAAGGATTTATATATATATATATATATTTGATTCCTCTAATCTTGGATCAGCTATCAACACAGTCTATGTCGGATTCATTGTCCCCATCACCGTACCTCAAAGGGTACTTGGATTTCGATGCTTCGAGATAGCACCACCCATAGCAACCCCAAGAACTCCTAGCAACCGACACTTTCAGATAGTATCGCCCATGGATTTCTTAAGTGAATTCTGGCCTGTGGCAATCGACACATCGAGATATGGCTACCCATGGTACCTGAACAGCACAATGCGCTTACATGCCCCCAATAGGATGGATATCCTAAGAGACAAGCACCGAGGAGGTAACATGTTATCATCGCATCCTCAAGGTGAGTATATACTCCACCTCTCCTACAGCAGGAACTCTTCCAGTCAAATTGTGTTTTCAAGCCTCTCCTAAGTCAAAACTAAGAAAACCAAATCTCTTTTCAGAAAGGAATTAAGGTGATCACTTACTTCACAAGACCAAGTGTGTGAAATTTGGATGCTTGGGTTACAAGGACCTGTAAACCAAAAGGTAGAATAAGACTCCAGGTACTACCCCACCTTTTAACTCAATCCCTAGCTTTCCTTCCTCAACATCTTGAGGAATGGTCCGCAACTTAACTCCTACTTAAGTTTTTAAGTTCACAAAGGACCCTATAGGTCTAAAGCTAGTAGCTCACTTAGCTTCTAAAGTTCGACCCTAGAATCAACTTAGTCTAACCTAGAGTTCTAATTTGCTTAAGAATGCAGGGCCCAGCCAATTAAGCTTAAAACTTTTTTTTTTATTATTTTTATTTTTATTTTTATTTTTTTTAATGCAATATGCATGAGTGAATGCAAAATATAGACATGCTATAAATAGATGCCTCAGGTCCTCTCCCCCATGCCTGGTTCAAACAATGCCCTCATTGGAAACAAAAATAGTTAAAGGAAGATATTACCTGAGGCAGAGAAAGGTAGGAGCTAAGGCTCCTCAAGAGTGACCTCGTCAACCAGATGGCCATCCAAAGTAATGTATGTTTTAACCGTTGACCGTTGACGATAAAGGGAGTTGCTGAAGAGGAAGGACTTTTAATCTCCACAGCTCCATGTCGAAACACTTTAGTGATTATGTAAGGCCCATCCCAACGAGATTTTAATTTCCCTGGAAAAAGCTTAAGTCTGGAATTGAAAAGCCAGACTTGTTGGTTGGGCTCAAAGGTCTTTCGAAGTATATACTTATCATGCAAGACCTTAGTTCTCTCTTTATAAGCTTGAGAGGTGTCATAAGCATCATTCCTCAGCTCCTCAAGATCACTTAATTCCAGAAGTCATGCCTTACCCGCCTTTTCTAAATCCATGTTAACACTTCAAATAGCCCAAAGTGCCCTATGTTCTAGCTCAACGGGTAAATGGCACGCTTTCCCATACACAATCCAAAAGGGAGATGTACCCAAAGGGGTCTTATAGGCCGTTCGATATGCCCACAAAGCATAATCGAGCTTTTGGGACCAATCTTTCCTATCAGGTCTAACGGTCTTTTCTAAAATATTTTTTATCTCCCTATTCGACACTTTAACCTGGCCACTCATCTAAGGATGGTAAGGGGTAGTGACTTTGTGAGTCACTCCCAAACTCCTAATTAGCCGACTAAAGTGGTGGTTATGGAAATGAGGTCCCCCATCACTTATAATGGTCTTGGGGCAGCCGAAACGAGATATGATATTGGCCTTCACAAATTTCAAAACCATAGAGTGGTCATTTATGCACGTAGGAATGGCCTCTATCCATTTAGAGACATAATCAACTGCCACCAAGATATATTCATAACCATGGGACGAAGGGAAGGGGCCCATAAAGTCAATTCTCTACACATCAAAAATTTCAACAGATTAAATAGAGTGTTGAGGCATTTCATTCCTCTTCCCAATCATTCCAGTCCGTTGACATCTAATACAGGCCTAAACAAAATTATGAGAATCTTAAATAACAAAGGCCACCAAAATCCAGACTGGAGAACCTTAAAAGCAGTTTTCTTAGTGCCAAAGTGTCCTCCACAATGAAGTTCATGGCAAAAACTCAGCACACTTTGTTGTTCCTCTTCAGGTACACACCGTCTCAATACTTGGTCTTGTCCAATTCTAGATAATTCAGGCTCTTCCCAATGAAAGTATCTCGCTTGGGAAATGAATCTCTTTCTTTTCTGCTCATCCCAAGAGCCAGGAGTTTCTCCAATGACCAAGTAATTTATGGTATCAGCATACCAAGGTGAAGTTGGTGTTACCGCCATAAGGGTTTCATCGAGAAATGTCTCGTGGATGTCTCTGGATAAAGAGTCATTAAGTTGAAGGTGAGACAGGTGGTTAGCCACAACATTTTCTACTCCTTTCTTTTCACGTATCTCCAAGTCAAATTCTTGAAGGAGTAGGATCCACCTAATCAGACGTGGCTTAGAATCTTTCTTCACAATGAGATGTTTCACTGCCGCATGATCAGTGAAAATAACCACCTTAGACCCAAGAAGATAAGACCTAAACTTCTCCAGAGCAAAAACTATAGCAAGTAATTCTTTTTCAGTGACGGTGTAGTTTTGCTGCGGTTCGGTTAAAGTCTTGCTGACATAATGCAGCACATGAGGTCTTCCCTCAACCCTTTCTCCAAGGACTGCTCCCACTGCATAATCCGAAGCAATACACATCAGCTCAAATGGGAGTGTCCAATCAGGAGCTCAGAGAATAGGCACAGATATCAAGGCCTCATTTAGAGTTTGAAAGGCCTTGGCACACTTTGAATCAAAATTGAAGGAAGATTTCTTCGCCAACAAGTCACAATGTGGCCTAAGAATTTTACTGAAATTTTTAATAAAGTACCTATAAAAGTCAGCATGGCCCAGAAAGAATCTAATCTGTTTGACATTCGTGGGCAATGGGAGTTTGGAAATAGAATCAATCTTGGCTTTATCTACTTCCAAATCTCGCTCAGATACAACATGCCCAAGTACAATTCCTTTATGTACCATGAAGTGACTTTTCTCCCAGCTGAGGACTAAACCAATCTCCTTACATCGCTTCAACACATTCTCCAGGTGTAGGAGACACCGATCGAAAGATGAGCCATAAATGGAGAAGTCATCCATAAACACTTCAACACACTCATCAATCATGTCAGAAAAAATGGACATCATACACTGCTGGAAGGTTGCAGGGGCATTATATAATCCAAATGACATATGCCTAAATACAAAAGTACCGTACAGACTCGTGAATGTCATCTTCTCCTGGTCATCAGGGAAGACTTCAACCTGGTTGTACCCAGAATATCCATCGAGAAAGCAATAGTACTTATTCCTTGCCAATTTCTTGAGAATTTGATTAATAAAAGGCAAGGGAAAGTGATCCTTCTAGGTAGCGGTGTTTAGCTTGCGGTAATCAATACAGACCCTACATCCAGTTGAGGATCTAGTGACAACTTGTTCACCTTGGTCATTAAATTCCACAGTAAAGCCTGCCTTCTTTGGCACCAGATGAATAGGACTTACCCATTTACTATCTGTAATGAGATATATGATTCCAGCGTCCAACCACTTTAGGATTTCCTTTTTAACCACCTTCCTCATATTAAGGTTCAGATGTCTCTGCATGTCCCTAAATGACTTGATGGAATCATCAGCATAAATATAGTGCATGCAGAGTGTAGAGTCTATACCCTTAATTTCAGCAATACTCCAAGCAATAGCTTCCTTGTGCCTAGACATGCATTCAATCAGGGCTCCCTCCTGTGCCTCAGATAGCACAGTCGAAATGATAGTAGGGAGCGTATCATTGGCACCCAAGAAGACATACTTGAGAGCGTCAAGGAGGGGTTTCAACTCAATGTCGGGGGCTTATATGGTTGAGGGTTTCATACTAGATGTCCCCATCTCAGGTAGCAGATCTACCCTAGTCAGAGATGATGGGGGAAGAGACTCAGCAGAAACACCTAGCAACTCCTCAAGTTCTAGTATATCCCCTTCACATTCCTCTAAGAGATAGGAATACTCATTTAACATGACATGCTGAAGGGGGTCATCACATAACATTGTAGGGGTTGCCTCTTCAATCAGGTCATCTATCACCTCAACTTGAGAACAATCCTCAAGCCCGGCTTGTTTGTAAGGATCAAACACATTAAGCCAGATTTTCCTATTCCCAAAGCCCATTTTCAATGCCACAGTATTGCAATTGATTGAAGCATGCAAAGTTGCAAGGAAGGGGCAGCCCAAAATGATGGAGGGTTTGGTTGGCTTGTTGATAGGGTCAGTGTCCAAAAATAAGAAGTCAATGGGGAAGAAGAAATCCTCCACTCTTACGAGAACATCTTCCAAAATTCCCCGCGGTGTCTTAAGTGATCGATCAGCAACTTGGAGGATTACTGATGTAAACACATTTACACTACTTAAAATGTCTATTTATGCATGTTCTTAAGCATAGGATTACATTTCATGATATAAATATTGCATAACATGCATCATCTTGCATTTAGAGTAGTTTGAATAAAATGGAGGTTAATTGTCTCCTTTTATGTGCTTGCACAGGGCAAACATTTTATCGGGGCCTCGGATCAAAGATTCAACCGTATGGATGTGATCAGGGCGACGATTGGAGTTCAACGACTCCAAGATCGCCCTAATCAGACATCCGTAGCATCAGATAGCGACCGGGGAACCCTAGAAGCTCAAGGGCCAGGATGGTGAAGATCCGCACTTCAGATGACAAATCCGACCGCACGGGTGAATTTGGATCAACGATCGCAGCCCAACGACGCAAAAATTGAGTCAATCTGACATCCGTGGCACCATCTACAACTTCCAGAAGACGGACGGCCAAGATGGTGCCACGTGGCGCCATCTCGGCCACCCAAACGGCCGCACACATTCTACGAAGGCCCCGCACCCACTCGTTCTCCGCCGTTGGATCAAGATCCAAGGGCTGTGGATGCGGTTGGTTAATTCGTCCGCACGACCATTTCATCCGCGTAGCACAGCGGAGACGAAGCGGCGGATGAAGCAGAGGTCGCGGGATCAAGTCCCGCCAGCCTCAAATCAGGCGCAAGCGAGCAGCGCGTGGAGTGTCAGATTGCGATCCAACAGCTGCACGTGCCCAATAGCGCCGACACGTGATTGGACGCGCAGCGTGGACACGCGATCGCATGTGAGCGGGCGCGCAGCGTAGCGAGCGAAGATGCATTTTAAGCCGTCCGATCTCGCGATCGGACGGTTGAGACTCAGCGTGCGTGCGATGGCGTTGACCACGCGGGCAGCTGAAGCGGCACGCATGGGTGCGGAAGCTACGCCCACGTCGGGGCTTTAGTGATGGATTTATCCGTCACTAATGACCCCTCATTTATTATTTTGAAGTTGTAATGTCCATTTTGCCCCCACTCCTTGCAACTATAAAAGGAGACCCCCTCCATACGAAATTTTCATCCCTTCCTTCTCCTCTCTACCCCTCCAAAGCTCAAGAGAAGCTTGTCCCACACCCGGGATGCTCCTCGCGAGATAAAGTCCAAATTTTTGTTTCCCTTCAGAAGTGGATCCCGCGACGACGACGGCGTGCTGCTTCATTCCTGTTCTTCTGCTTCGTCCTCCTTCGTCTTGCTTCGTTCCCCTTCGTCCAGGCGTCGTCCTGTCCGGCTCGTCCTCCAAGCAACCGTCGAGGAGGATTTCTCTCTCCCTATTCCTTTTACTACTTTCTAGTATAGATTTACTGCTTTCTAGTGTACTTTTGCTCGTCCTCCAAGCAATCGTCGTGGAGGATATTTCTCCCTCCATTCTTTTAATGCTTTCTAGAGTAAATTTATTGCTTTCTAGTGTAATTGTTTTATGCTTTCTAGTTGTAACGAACAATCTCCTCAATGATAAATTCCTTATTTATTCCACATCTCATTTTGATTTCTCTGTGTAATATTCTCTCTCTCTCTTCTATTTACTGTAAATAATTAGATAGTTTTAAATTGAATTATTCCGTGACAAATAAAAAGAAATGCGTAGTTTTTAAATCAAACGTCCGCCTCCCTGTGTTCGACCCGGAATTTTAATTTCGGTATAAATTTTATTTGTTGAACACGAATTCTTCGCTTTCGAACTACAACAACAGGTTTTCCAAAACCGAACACGTTAGCGTAGCATTCGTAACGTTCAACATTTTGGCGTCGTTGCTGGGGAGGCAAAGATTTCCGATCTTTCCTTCGCATTTCTTGCACTTTATTGGTTTTCTAACTAGCTTTCTCTTGTGTCTATTGTTTTGCAGAGACCTCCATTAAGGAATCAACAAGCGGTAGACTAGAGTAAAGTGCAGTTGAAGACAACTGTAAGTGCTCCCCCATTCTTTCCCCCTCCATAGATTCCATTTGCCACATTAAATCCAAATCCCAATTAACCTAGGTGTTTGCATAAATCCTAGGAATAGTTTGATTGTTTGGATTTCCATTCACATTCATTCCACCCTCATTCAAAAAAAGAAAATAATAATAACAAAAAGATAATCTTGTGGGATAATTTCCAACAAACACACAACAAACACCCACATTCAAGGCACTTGATCAACTCGATTTGTTTTCTACTCAACCGGGTTCTGATCTGTGGAACCGGTACTCACAAAACAACACATAACAGAGTAGAAATTATTCTAGGTTAACCATTTTTTTTGAGTGCCTAACTTAGTGGTGCATTTGTGGCCAATTGTTTGAGTTGTTTGGGCCGCACCACTTTATTTAAAACCAACTCATCAAGTAGCTCCTCCTTAGGGTTTTCAATCTAGGTATATTCTAGGCACTCCACTTTCTTTTTGATTTTAAAGGAAAACAATCTTCACCTGTGTTTTACAACTTGGTTTGCCTAGAAACTTGATTGCAATTCACCTAATTTGAAACCCTAAAAGCTACTTAAGGAAGATTTGAACACTAAAATTCATGCATTATCAATAATCTTGCTTGAAAACCCTGGTTGTGCATGCACTTACACAAATCTCAATCAATCATTAAGGGCACAACCCATTGTAAGGGCCCATCACATTCCATAAGCACCACAATCCCAGGCCTTAATAAAATTGAGTAGACGTTGACCTTAAGGTTTGATTCGCTCTTTAGGGCCTAGTCTGAGATTACTTTTTATTAACCTACTTGTACTGATTAATCTGATGTCTAGCAAGGGAAGTAGCGTCAAATGACCGCGGCTGGGGGGTACACTAGGAACCGGAGGCGAAAGCCAAAGGAAGAACCTTCTCCCTAGTCCCTCCTTCTAACTGGTTGGATTAAACAGATGCAAGTAGAGTAAATCACTTATAGTCTTAAGGCTGGTTTTGGGAGTCAGTAGATCCTTAGGCTACCCCACTTAAGGACAACCTTGTTTTGTTGTGCTGCAGGGTCCCTATCCCCAGTCCTTCCGACCTTCTCCTAGTTTATGCTGGGAAGACGGTCATTCAATCCCCGATTGGAAGGACCGTTAGAACATTCTAGGAGGCGTAAGTTAGATTTTGGTCAATTTGATCCCATGGCCGAACAACAGCCTCCTCTGTTTGAAAATCCACAGGAAGAATTTCGAAGGCAGTTGGAACAAATGCAGAGAATGCAGGAATGGTTCCAGAGAATGCAGGGTGCTCAGCCCTTGAAAGATTTTTATGATCCTTCAAATTACGGGGAACATCCCGGCGTCCAAATTCCAGCCGGTGACATAGAAATCAAGCCCCAGGTGTTAAACCTGATTAAACATTATCATGGGCTTGGCTCCGAAGATCCGTTTCAGCACTTGGAAGATTTGACCACTTTGGTCCAGACCACCAAGGCTCGAAACGTTAACGAGGAGCAAATGATCATGAGGCTCTTCCCCCACTCTCTTAGGGATAAAGCTGTGCATTGGTATAGGACAATAAGAAGACCAATTACAACTTGGAATGAGTTGAAATAGGCGTTTCTAAAGAAATTCTTCCCAGTCGGTCGTACTAATGCTTTGAGACGGGCAATCACTACCTTTACCCAGTGGCCGGGGGAGCAGTTTCATGTGGCCTGGGAGCGATTCCAGGACTTATTGCGGAGGTGTCCACACCACGAGGTGCTGAAATGGCAACTCGTGCAGATCTTCTATCATGGGTTGAATGAGCAACTCAGAAACCATGTGGATGCTTCTTGCGGAGGCAATTTCCTCAATAAAGATGCAGATAGTGCACATGATTTATTTGAGGAAATGAGTGAGAATTCAATTAATCATGCCTCCATGGATACTTTTAACCGGTCCCAGCAACCCAGATCAAATGTCAATGAAGTCCATGACTCTCATTCATTTGATATGGAATTGATTTGTAATAAACTTGATAAGGTGGACTTGGTTGCTAAAAGAATGGAAGAGTGGATGGCTGACAATTCTATGAACAACTCTCAATCCACTCAATCCCAAAATTCGAGATTCCATTCCTCACGAGCTCCTTCTGGACGGGAGTTCGTGAATCAACTCGATGCGACTCAACCTATGAGTCAGCATTTTTCGGAATCCCATGGGTTCCCAACTGGGGCCTTTGATCCCAGTTTTTCTGATCCTTCCCTTTCTTTCTCTTCATCCTCACCCTATGAGGATGTCTGTGCTGTCCAAGAGAATGTTAGATCCAACCCCTACTCGAATGCCTATAATCCAGGTTGGAGAAACCACCCTAACTTCTCTTGGAAAAATCCGGGGCAACAGACCCAATTCCGACCCGGCAACTATGCTCCGCAACGACCAATGGGTCAGGGTCAAGCATATACTCAGTTGCCTCCGAATCAGGTCAATCAGCCAGCTTGGAATGCTCGTCAACCCGTAGGGCAGGCTGATTTGAACCGTCAAATGGTAGAGATGCAAAGATCTATGCTCTAGCTCATGCAGCAAATGAAAAACTCGCTGAACAACTTGCAATCCGGGCTCATTGCTAACTCTTATCAACCTGGATCTCTACCATCCCAACCCATACCCAACCCGCGAAACATTATAAATTCGGGCAATCAAGCCCAAGGGTACGGAAATCGGAGGGACCCGCACGCACATGCTCAGGTGGTTGAGTAGGGTTCCTCGTCTTCTTCTTCTGCTAATAAAAAATTCATGGCCAAACAAGCCCCTCCAATCTTTCCTAACCCTCCCCAAGACCCAAATTCTTACGCTTCTGCAAATTCTGTCACTTTGAGGAGTGGTAAGAAGACTCAAGATCCACAACCACACTATTCTGATCTTTTGAATCCTGAAGAACCTGAGGAGAGAGAGGAGAATTCTAGAGGAGAAATCAAGGCTCAGGAACCTGATTCCAAAGATCTGATTCATGTTCCTTTTCCTGAAGACTTAACCAGAGCAAAGAAGAAGTCTGTTGATAGTAATGAGGAGCTTCTGAGTTTATTTAAGAATGTTGAGATCAATATTCCGCTCCTTGATGCTATCAAGCACATACCGGCCTACGCAAGATTTTTAAAGGAATTATGTACACAAAAGTGTAAGTCGAGAGAATCTGTTCCCAGGAAGGTGGTACTCTCCGAGCAGGCTAGTTCTGTTATCCTGCACTACCTCCCTCAGAAAAAGAGAGATCCTGGTGCTCCTTTGATTTCTTGCGTTATCGGAGATTACACAATTGATAGAGCACTTTTGGATCTTGGTGCATCCGTCAACCTAATTCCGACTTCTCTTTATGAGAAGTTTGGGTTAGGTGAACTTCGGCCAACTTCAGTAACGCTATAGTTAGCAGACCGTTCGGTCACAAACCCGCGAGGCGTTATTAAAGATGTTATAGTTAAGGTTAAGGATTTCTATTTTTCTGTAGATTTCTTTGTCCTTGACATGGATGTACTAGATAATCTGAGGAACACGCCCATCATTTTGGGGCATCCGTTCTTGGCTACCGCAAAGGCCAACATTAATTGTGAAAGCGGTAGCATGGAAATCGCCTTTAGGGACCAACGAATGAAATTGGATATTTTTAAGGCGATCAACAAATTTGAGGATTGTGGATTTATTGAGGAACTTGATGAGGATAATGTTAATATTGAAACTTGTTTGATAGTTTCTTCAATTGAAAGTTGCTCTTTGGTTGATGAATTTGACCCGCAACCCTCTGACCTGACATCTTCGGAAGAGGTTACTGATTTTGTTCACTCAAAACCTCTTCCTCTTGTTGAATCTTCAGCATCTACCCTACCATCAATCATCACCCCACCCCAGCTTGAATTGAAACCATTGCCCGAGAATTTAAAATATCAAATTTTAGGACCTCAAAATACGCTCCCTGTGATTATTAGTGCTAAATTGACAAAGGAGCAAGAAATTAAATTGATTAAGGTCCTAAAGGAATATAAGGAGGTAATTGGTTGGACCATTCATGACCTCAGGGGGATCGAGCCATCTTACTGTAATCATAGAATATTTTTGAAAGATGGATCCCTCCCTTCTCGCCAGATGCAGAGGAGATTGAATCCAAATATGCGAGAAGTGGTCAAAAAGGAAATCATCAAGTGGCTCGATGCAGGAATTATTTATCTAATCTCTGACAGTCCCTAGGTAAGTCCCGTTCAGATTGTTCCAAAGAAAGCCGGGATTACTGTTGTGACTAATGAGAGAGGTGAATCTATCACAACTCGTTCAGCTTCCTCTTGGAGAGTTTGTATTGATTACAGGAAGCTGAACACAGCCACTAAAAAGGATCATTTTCCCCTACTCTTCATTGATTAAATCTTGAAAAAATTAGCTGGGCAGAAGTACTTCTGTTTTCTTGATGGCTACTCAGGATACAACCAAGTTCCTATCCATCCCGAGGATCAGGAAAAAACTACTTTCACCTGTCCCTACGGAACCTTTGCTTTTCGTAGGATGCCTTTCGGGTTATGCAATGCACTTGTGACTTTTCAAAGGTGTATGCTAGCTATATTCTCTGACATGGTGGGAGAGTTTATGGAAGTCTTCATGGATGATTTCTATGTTTTCGGAGAATCATTTGACTCTTGTTTGGCTAATTTAGAAATGATTCTTAAGCGATGTATCAAGACACGACTGGTCCTTAGCTGGGAAAGGAGTCATTTCATGACCCAAGAGGGCATTGTTTTGGGTCATGTAATCTCTAAATGGGGAATTGAAGTGGACAAAGCTAAGGTTGATGCTATCGCTAAACTTCCTCCTCCCACATCTGTTAAACAAATTAGATCATTTCTTGGCCATGTGGGATTTTATCGGAGATTCATCAAGGATTTCTCGAAGGTTGCTCGTCCTTTGAGCAATCTTCTTGCCAAAGAAACGCCATTTGTTTTTGACGAATCATGCCGAAAGGCATTTGATTTTCTGAAAACGGCAGTCACCTGTGCTCCAATTTTGCAACCACCAATTTGGACAGCCCCTTTTGAGATCATGACCGACGCTTCTGATTACGCGGTCGGGGCTATCCTGGGTCAGAAAATTGATCGAAAGCCCTCTTCATTTACTACGCTAGTAAAACTCTGGATGAAGCCCAGAGGAATTACACTATTACTGAGAAGGAATTACTAGCTGTAGTATTTGCTTTGGAAAAATTTAGGGCTTATCTCTTAGGGTCTCATGTTATCGTTTATACCGACCACTCGACCTTGAGACATCTCTTGGCTAAAAAGGGTGCTAAACCCCGACTTATTCGTTGGATTCTTCTTCAAGAATTTGATCTTGAAATTAAGGATAAAACTGAGGTACAAAATGTGGTGGCAGATCATTTGTTGAGACTCCTAGGTGATTCTTCTTGTCCGGACATTCCAATTGCTGATACTTTTCCAGACGAAACCATTCTTACAGTTTTAGGTGTCCACACCCCATGGTTTGCTGACATTGTTAATTATTTGGCCGTTGGTCAAATCCCCCAAGATTGGACCAAGCAACAACAAGATAGACTCAAATCTGAGGCCAAATACTACTTTTGGGAGGACCCTGAACTGTATCGCATCGGCTCTGATCAGATTATTCGCCAATGCATACCGGAGAATGAATTCAACAGTATACTCGAGTTCTGCCATGCATCTGGGTGTGGTGGGCATTTCTCCGGGAGAAAGACGGCTGCAAAAATCTTTCAATCTGGCTTCAATTGGCCGTCTTTATTCAAGGATGCCTAGGACTTCTCAAGGTCATGTTCTCGATGTCAGTCACTCGGGAACATAACTAAGAGAGACATGATGCCCTAAACCCTATTCTCCCTGTAGAAATTTTTGATGTTTGGGGCATCGATTTCATGGGACCCTTTATCCCTTCATTTGGGCATCAGTACATTCTTATTGCTGTTGATTATGTGTCCAAATGGATTGAGGCAATTCCCACCCGAACCAATGACTACAAGGTGGTCATCAATTTTGTCAAGAAAAATATCTTCAGTAGGTTCGGGATTCCGAGGGCTATCATCAGTGATGGTGGCACTCATTTTACTAATGCCCAATTCTGGAATTTATTGGCCAAATACGGGTTTAATCATCGAATTTCCACACCTTACCATCCCCAAACGAATGGACAAGCCGAGATCTTCAATCGAGAGATCAAGAACATTCTACAAAAAATGGTTAGGCCTGATCGCAAGGATTGGACTCAAAAGCTTGAGGACACTCTTTGGGCCTATCGTACGGCGTATAAAACGCTCATCAACATGTCTCCATTCCATTTGGTGTATGGAAAGGCGTGCCATCTACCCGTAGAGATTGAACATAGGGCATTCTAGGCAATCAAACAATGCAATTTAGATCTGAATCTAGATGGAAAGATAAGGAAACTCCAACTATCTGAGTTAGAGGAGCTTAGAAATGATGCTTATGAGAATGCCAAGATCTACAAGGCTCGGACCAAAGCTCTACATGATCAATTGATTTCCCGCAAGAGCTTTGAGCCAAACCAGGTCTGGTTATTTGATTCTAAACTTAAGCTCTTTCCTGGTAAACTTAGATCTAAATGGAATGGCCCATTCATAATTGATCAGATTTTTCCTAATGGTGCCATTCAGATTTCTGACCCAAAGATGGGTAACACCTTTAAAGTCAACGGTCAACGTTTGAAGCCTGTTGTTGACCGTAATCTTCCAGAACCCGTCTCAGACTCTATTGCTCTAGCCATTCTGTGACTTCTTTGGCTGGACTTCGCCTAGCTGACGGCATTAAACTCAGCAGTTGTACATATGACACAAGGCTGATACGAGCTTCATATTCAGGTGACATCTTTCATATTCTACCCTTTCTTTCATGTCTCTTTTTCAATGAGGACATTGCATCAGCTAGGCATGGGGGGGTGGATTCATTCTTGAATTATTTAGTCAGCTTTGTGAAATCCATATAAATTGTCTCTCTTCTTATTTAAAAAAAAAAATTAGGAAGGATTAGTTGGACATTAGGACTTTTCAATCCTAAGAAATTTTACATTAGGATCTGAACACAAAGACCCCTCAGGTCTTTAGACTTAATTAGCCTGTGTATCCACTAAAATGTGGATTTGTCTTTGAGTCCTCGCCATCTTAATTCTATTATAATTGGAATAAATAAGTTTGGGTGATAAGTACACGACTTATCAACCTGCCCTCTGATTTGAGGGAATTTTGAGTTTTAAGCATCTACACACTTTCTTTGCACTGACTTGTTGTTTGGCGATTTTAACGGAAATTGGGTAGCTAATGAACCTTCTAGGGTGATATGGCTGGCAAGTTATCGTGGGTAACAGCCCATAGGTAGGTTGTCCAGAGCCCAGTCACTGGACCTTTCTCTTTTTGCTGCCTTTAGGTAAATCTTAGACCAGGGAAGCCACCTACTTAAAAAAAAAAAGAAAAAAAAAATCAAAGGAGAAAAGAACAAAAAAGAAATAAGCCACACTTCGCCGCATGAGTATGGCTGGCAAGTTGTCCGTGGTAACAGCTCATCGACCGATTGTCCAAAACCCAGCTCAATAAATGCACTAAATCTTCCCCAAACACTTAGGAAGAAGCGGAGAAGTAGAATAAACTGCGGAGATATACACTGGATTCACCCTTGTGTTGACCCCGTAAAAAATAAAAATAGGGAGAAAGCTACCGGTTGTAAAGATACACCTTTAGGCAGAAATCTTTTTTTTTGAGGTCACCTAGAGGCGTAGAAATCCGAAATCCGTTTTAATTGCCAGTCAACGAGTCTATCACAATCACAATAAGATGCTTAAAACTTAGGGTTCTCATCAAATCTTGGGTGAGTTGAATGGCCATAGAAAGCCACTCTTAAACCCTAAAATTTGAAAATCCAAAAAAATTAGAAAAGAGAAAAAGAGATAAAGAAATTTTTCTTTTCATAAGGTGAGGGCTTGAGGCGGTCTGCATTTTGGCTGATACCCGGGCGCTGTTGTGTCTTTGAAAGTTTAGTTCCTAAGTAGACAATTTCTTAATGATTGAAAATGACTCAGGTCCAAATAATCCAACCTAATTCTTTTATAAATAGCATATAGTTTTTGCTAAGGACTAGCAAAAGATAGGCATGGGGGTATGATGTAAACACATTTACACTACTTAAAATGTCTATTTATGCATGTTCTTAAGCATAGGATTGCATTTCATGATATAAATATTGCATAACATGCATCATCTTGAATTTAGAGTAGTTTGAATAAAATGGAGGTTAATTATCTCCTTTTATGTGCTTGGACAGGGTAAACATTTTATTGGGACCTTGGATCAAAGATCCAACCGTATGGATGTGATCAGGGCGACGATTGGAGTTCAACGACTCCAAGATCGCCCTAATCAGAAATCCGTAGCATCAGATAGTGACCGGGGAACCCTAGAAGATCAAGGGCTAGGACGGTGAAAATCCGCACTTCAGATGACAAATCCAACCGCACGGGTGAATTCAGATCGACGATCGCAGCCCAACAACGCAAAATCGAGTCAATCCAACATCCGTGGCACCACCTACAACTTCCAGAAGATGGACGGCCAAGATGGTGCCACGTGGCACCATCTCAGCCGCCCAAACAGCCGCACACATTCTACGAAGGCCCCGCACCCGCTCATTCTCCGTGGATGCTGCTGGCTGATTCGTCCGCACGACCATTTCGTCCGCGTAGCGCAGCGGAGATGAAGCGGCGGGCGAAGCAGAGGTCGCGGGATCGAGTCCCGCGAGCCTCAAATCAGGCGCAAGCGAGCGGCGCGTGGAGCGTTAGATTGCGATCCAACTGCTGCGCGCGCCCAATAGCATCGACGCGTGATTGGACGCGCAGCGTGGACGCGCGATCGCACGCGGGCGGGAGAGCAGCGTAGCGGGCGAAGATGCATTTTAAGCCGTCCGATCTCGCGATCGGACGGCTGAGACTCAGCGTGCGTACGATGGCGTTGAACGCGTGAGCAGCTGAAGCAGCACACATGGGTACAGAAGCTACGCCCACGTCGGGGCTTTAGTGACGGATTTATCCGTCACTAAAGATCCCTCATTTATTATTTTGAAGTTGTAATGTCTATTTTGCCCCCACTCCTTGCAACTATAAAAGGAGACTCCCTCCATACGAAATTTTCTTCCCTTCCTTCTCCTCTCTACCCCCCTAAAGCTCAAGAGAAGCTTGTCCCACACCCGGGATGCTCCTCGCGAGATAAAGTCCAAATTTTCGTTCCCCTTCAGAAGTGGATCCCGCGACGACAACGACGTGCTGCTTCGTTCCCGTTCTTCTGCTTCATCCTCTTTCATCCTGCTTCGTTCCCCTTCGTCCAGGCGTCGTCTCGTCCGGTTGTCCTCCAAGCAACCGTCGAGGAGGATTTCTCTCTCCCTATTCTTTTTACTGCTTTCTAGTATAGATTTACTGCTTTCTAGTGTACTTTTGCTCGTCCTCCAAGCAATCGTCGAGGAGGATATTTCTCCCTCCATTCTTTTAATGCTTTCTAGAGTAAATTTATTGCTTTCTAGTGTAATTGTTTTATGCTTTCTAGTTGTAATGAACAATCTCGTCAATGATAAATTCCTTGTTTATTCCACATCTCATCTTGATTTCTCTGTGTAATATTCTTTCTCTCTCTTCTATTTATTGTAAATAATTAGATAGTTTTAAATTGAATTATTCCGTGACAAATAAAAAGAAACGCATAGTTTTTAAATCAAACTTCTACCTCCCTGTGTTCAACCCGGAATTTTAATTTCGGTATAAATTTTATTTGTTGAACACGAATTCTTCGCTTTCGAACTACAACGACAGGTTTTCCAAAACCGAACACGTTAGCGTAGCGTTCGTAACATTCAACAATTATTATGCTAGGCTTCAAATTGCCTCCCCCAAGTTGTTCATACACGTAGCTCAGAAGGATGTTCACCCCCGCACCCAGATCAAGTAGAGCCTCATCAATCTGTAAGTCCCCAATAACCACTGAGATGTATGGGGCTCCTGGGTCCTTAAGTTTCGGGGGTGTGCCATGTTGAACAATTGAGCTAACAGAATTAGGTAGGACAACTTTTGAATGGACCTGTTTCCTAGATTGCTGCCTTTTCATGCACAGGTCCTTTAAGAAGCAGGCATAAGACGAAATATGCCTGATAGCTTCAAGCAACAGCAGGTTAATCTGCACTTGCTTGAAAGTTTCCATGATCTCATCCGTCTTATCTTTGGCTCCAGATGAGTCAGCAAAAGTCTGCCCAAAGGTGGATAAGCATTCTGGAAAGGGCACTCTCGATCTCTGGGTGGAAGGGTTGTCATGTCGAGTAAGGGGTGGAATGGGGGCAACTTCTTCCGGTGAGGTGATTTCAAGCGGAGAAGATTTGGGCAAGTCTTCTCCGGTGGGGGTGAAAGTCAGGGTGGATGTTTTTTTAGGGGGTGAGACCATAGGAGCATCGGGTTTGGAAATTTCTTTCCCACTCCTCAGAATAGTCACTGCCTGAGCATGCTCCCTAAAGACAATCCCTTTTCCTTTAGGATTCTCCTCAGAAGCACTGTGGAGCTTCCCAGTTTCCCTCTGTCTAACGACCTCAACAAGGTGTCCTATCTATGATTTCATCTCATGTATAGCCTTGTCATGAGATTGGATGATGGCACTTTGACTTTCTTGCATAGTTCTCAACATTGCCTTCAATTCATCCATCTCAAAGGTCTTAGGTTGGGCAAAGGTCTGAGGTTGGTTCATTTGATGGTTTTGAAAGGATTGTGGTTTATAATTCCCTGAATTTGAGACATTTCCTTGTCTCCATGAAAAGTTTGGGTGGTTCCTCCATCCCTCATTATAAGTGTTGGAAAAAGGGTCATTACGAGGTCTAAGATGAAACCCTT
This sequence comes from Thalassia testudinum, assembly GCA_037157565.1. Taxonomy (NCBI): domain Eukaryota; kingdom Viridiplantae; phylum Streptophyta; class Magnoliopsida; order Alismatales; family Hydrocharitaceae; genus Thalassia; species Thalassia testudinum. Next base: position 120,713,428 of record JAZHRO010000073.1, read on the forward strand.
CAGCAGCATTCAGATCCGGTTGTACAAGCTCAGGGAATTGGGAGGCCAAGTGGCAGTCCACAGTGGCATGTGTATTACCTTGGCAAATAGAGCATTCAATAGCTTGGGATGTGGAGGTGTAAGATACGAATTGTCTCGGGCTCGACATAAGCCTTTCCATGTTTTGATTCAATAATTGAGTCTAATAGGCTAAACTCTGGGTGTCCCTTGCCTCATTCGCCTCCAACTTTCTTTACATGAGAGTGGGTTTTCTATCCATGTAGGCAGAATTCAAGTGAATAGAATTCTCACCCAAAGTATCAAAAATGTTCCAAGCTTCATCCTCAGTCTTAGATAGAAAGGTTCCTGCACAGGCACCATCCACAGTTTGCCTATGCGAATCATTAAGTCCAGTGTAGAACCTTTCAACCAGTTGCCACTTAGGCACTTAGTGATGTGGGCAAAGTCTCAACAAGTCATTAAAGCGCTCCCACGCATCATGGAAAGCTTCCCCATCCTTTTGAACAAAATTCATAATTTCCCTCCTTAAGTGATTTGTTTTGCTCATGGGGAAGTACTTCAAAAACTCCTTCAGGGCATCCCAAGTGTTAATATCATCAAGGGTGTGATACCAATAATTGGCTTTGTCCTTGAGGGAGAAGGGAAAGAGGATCCGCATTTGAGCGCTATCAGTAACGCCCTACAGCTTCATCGTGGAACAGACCTCGGTGAATTCCTCTATATGCCCGAAAGGGTCTTCCCTAGCAGTACCATAAAAGGAAGGCAGCAAGGATATGGTACTGCTTTTGATCTCATAAGGATTGTCCCCTCTACGTCTATGTAGTGCAGGGCTAGCTTGATTGGTTGGAATGAAATATTCCTTAAGGCTCCTTTGACTAGCAATTTCTTCCCTTGGAAGGTTTCTTCTTAAGATTCTTTCAGGTTCAAGATCAAACACAAGTTGTCTCCTAAGAGAACGCCTACCAAGCATGCACTACAAACATAATTCAAAAGGACTTGTTTAGTCCTTACAAATTTAGGATTTTGACTTTAGTTCAAATTGTAGGTGACAAAGCAAGTTGCCCAGTCAATTACATGCCTATTGTCGACCTTCAAAATGCCTAAAAAGACCTAGTGGAGCTTAGGTATTCTTCCCTAAATCTCAAATGATAGAGCAACTCCAAAGACGGAAGATCGAGGGATGCAAGTAGGCCTAAGCCTTCCTTTGAAGCTGTGCTTTCGCGGTGCTTCTCAACTACCCCCAAAAATCCGTGACAGGGTATCCCCCTCTTTGGATTTACAAAACCTTTGATCTCAAGTTCTGAACAGTTTAGAATCCAATGGTAGGAGGGCTCTTGTCCTAGTAGTTCCAAGACTTGAGAGTGTCTAAATGCATGCCGTGGTGCAAGAGATATAAGTGTGCATACACCGCAAAAGATTTTGAATTTTGAATTGCACTCCATGTTTGAAAATCAAGTCCTTGATTTTTAAATATCTCTCCTTTAATTAGTCCTTTTTCAAAAATTAAATGTGACCACTTTATTAGATCACTTCAAGATAGGTTATGTGGTCTAAAAATTAATCCAAATGCATTTGCATGACAGGTAGAAATGCAAAGTTAGAAGTGCATGCCTGATTCCAGCATTCTTCATGCAATATGCAAGATAAGAATTAGATCTAGATGCATCTCATTCAGTCCTAAATGATTCGACCTAAGGGCAGGTAGCTTCTAGCAGATAGCTCATGTTTTCTTTTTTTTTTAGCTACTTATGCACAAACAAATTAAAGATAAACAATCCACAAAATAAATTAAAAACCTAGATCTAAAGAAAAGGGAACGAGCTCCCAAAAATCAACCCCAATTACTACAAGGACGAGAAAACAAAAATAAAACATGTGACAAAGGAGAATCCCTTATGGAAGCAGGATCCAGGTCTCCTGTGTCTTCCCCGCATGTAGGCATCGCTCAAGGACGATGTCATTGATCACGTGCTTTTATACTCAACTCAGTAATTAAGTTAATTTCACTTAATTAAGAGTAGAAAACGTCACTTAGGTTAACTCGAAGTTGTGTCGGTTGTGTAGCATAGGGTCGAATTAACCTAACATTTTAGAAATTTTTTCTGGTTGAGTCCAGGTCGTTCACTGGGAGGTATAATAATTTTTTTCCAAATTCACCAATTTTCTTTTATTTCTTTATAAGTTTTGGAGGTATAACTAGTTTGATTTTAAAGCATGAATTTTGCCAAAATATTTAAACTATAAAGAATATACAAAATTCCATATGAAAAACATATTTACTCAAATGATGTACTTTATTAACAAGTAAACATGTTAGTTTTCCAATTTTATTTCAAAAGAAATTAAGACAATAAGAATTGTTCTATTAAAATATGCCTTTTTACAATTAAAACAAATTCACAAAGAAATTAAAATGATGCAAGAAAAAATAATATCCTTTCTTTACTTCTTCAGCCTCTCTTTTCTTCTCCTTTTCTTTCTCTTCTTTTTGTTTTCCTTTTATTCCCTATCTCGAGCTCTCCTTCTTACCTCTCTTCTTCTGTTCCTGCCCTCTCTTCTTCCCTTAGTCTTCTCCTGCCTTCTTCTCTTCCCTTAGTGCCTGTTCTCCTTTCTTTCCTTTGCTTCAGCTCTTCACTTAACCTTAGCTTTCAATACTTAGCCATCAGTGCAACACTTAGCATTTAACAACCATCGGCTTCTCTTTCAATTCCCTTAGACTTTCAACTAAATCGGGTTTTTTTTATTTTTTAACCAAAAATTAATTTTATTAGCTGCGAGGTCCTTTTGAGGATACACATCACCCTGTGACCAGGGTGGGACCAGACCCTACTCGGTCCTCGCCTAATCTCAGTTAGATTTGATTTTGGTTTATTTCAAATCGATTCATAGTTTCGAGCCAATCCGGCTCAACCCAGCCTCCCAGGCCTCTCGCCCTCCCAGGGCACATTCGCTCATGCCCACAAGGGCGCACACCCGCAGGCACACAAGCCTACACACACACATGCACATGCTCAGATTAAATCGGTAACCGATGCGCCGAGCGCTGACGACTGAAGAGCCGGGGTAACAAAATAGTTTTATCCCCATGCACGCGCTCGTGAACTAGAGATGTGGGACTATCTAACCCCTTCCAGACCCAACTTCAAATGATCATAACTTCCTACCCAGAGCTCCAAATCAAGTGATCTAAAGTTTGCTGGAAAGCTCTATGGTTACTCTAAACAATTGCAGGGTCAATTTAAGGATTAGACAATGTTTTCCTCTTCAATTTGAAAGATAAAATCAGGGGTTCCTACAGGTTATTTAATTCCTGGAAATGGTTTTAACATCTACAAAGTCCTCAGATGGACTTTTCTCTCTTATTAAAGGTCTGTACAAGTTCTACAAATTATTCCTCATCGGTTAGAGTAAGATTTAAGCTCTCAAGACCTTCAAGACCAGCAGAAAAGCTCTACACTTCTTTGAAAGCTTCAGAGATCAGAATTTTCAGACTGAAATGGATGAACAGACACAGGGAAGCATCTCTGATCGACTTAAACTAGTTCTAAGGGTTGTAATTAACTCAACTAAGCAGGATTTAAATTCATATCTCATCAAAATGCTTCTCCTATTAGTTTGGGTTCAAAAGTGACCCAAACTGATAGGAACTAAAATCCTATCAAAATACATGTTTGAGCTCAGTCAAATCTCTCTAAAACAGTCCAACAAAATCTCAGAATCTGTTTAATCTCATCAATTCCTCAGATTGAGCTTAGAACTCCATAATCGCACTCAGTTTGACTGTGGAGGCACAAAAATTTGACTTTCTGTTAAAAACTTCTCCACAGGAAATCAAAGCCTCAAATAAAGTCTTCTCAACCTCAGGAACTTATTCAGATCTTCAGATAGGTGTTCTGATCTTGATTTCTAGGGATTCAGGTTCGTCGCTTGAGGTTCAAAATGTGTTTGTTCGTCAGAGGAAATTAGAGGTTGTTATATTGGAATGAGGTCATGCACAGCTTCAGTGCATCGCACTGAAGCTTCTAGGATCCTTAAATGCTTCTTAAATCTCTCCTAACAAACTTCTCCAACTCCGACGGAGTTGGAGAAGATGAAGTTCAATCTTCAGCTCCAGTGGTTAAATCCTCAAATAAACATCCTTAAAATAGTCAGTGATCCACATTTTATCATTCTGGAGCTTCTCAACAAATTCTAGAGGCTGAAATACAAATTTGGCTCGCCGGAGCTCCGGTGAGTCCAGAAAAATGCAAAATTGTGTACGGATTGTTAAAACTTGCCATTTTTAATCTAAAAAGGATCCTAAGGTTGCAAGGAACCTCAAGAACTCAATTAATTCTTCTTTTGTCCATTAGAATTAAGATTTGACAGTGAAATCGTTTCTTTAAAAATTTAATTTGAAATAAGCTCAGGACTTGTTTAACCACTCAATTGAGAGGTTACAACAAGTCAACAGATGTTTATATTCATAAATATATACTTAATTTAAGATTTGAACTGCTCCTGAGTTGCCATTGACAGCGAGCTCAGGAGCTTAATTAAATTTGGGCGTTTAATTTATATGTAATAATAATAGTATTATAGTGTCGATTAGGGTCCATAAGTGGTGAATAGATGATGATTGAGCCAATGAAGGTGGAATTAACTCGACTACTGTCACCATGGATAGTGACAGTAGTCGGTGAAGGTGAAATGTGAATTAGGCGATTAGGTAATTCAATTAGGTGTTTAAGTGAATTAGAAATGATTATGGAAGATAAAGGAAGGTGGACAGTGATTTAAAAAGATAAGATTAAGACTCTGGCGAGCTCAAGGAGCTCGCCGGAGTTGGAGAAGATGACACTGAAATTCTAAAATTACTCTAATCTAACTACCTAAACTAACTAACTAAGCTAACCTACTCCTACTCCTAATCTACTGTTACCTAGACGAAGGGGTCAATAGGGTTCCGCCGAAGGTTCATAGCAGACGACGAAATCAGAGGGTTGAAGCAAGATCTCTGGCAGGCGGATTTGAGGTGGATTGGAGGATTCCTTGGGTCGGCGCCTGTGCCAGAGATGCGGAAGACCATGGCGGATCTCCTCGGCTGATGAAGATGGACGGAGGTAGTCGAAAAGTGAAATGGAAAGTCACCGGAGTTTTGGACGAATAGCCTATCGAAGTCGGCTGCAGTGTTAGAAGAGGGAAAGGAGCCAACTTGAGGGGGTATTTATAGCAGTTGGCAGCGAAGAGAATGGCGGGGCCTGGCTGAAGAAGGAGCTTAACCTCCGTCGTCGTCTCCGATGACGGTGAGGTTATCTCCCACTGAAAAATAGGATTTCCGGTTAATCCAGACTGGTGGATCAAGAGGAGGTGGTGAGAGCAAGCTGCAAGAGCTTGGACAAAGAAGGATGATGTCGGCAGGGCGGTAATCGCCCGGTGGCATGACTCTCTGCCGCCAGCCGTTCATTCGGCTGAAGAAGACAAAGAAGAAGAGGGAAAGGGACTTAAATGTAATAAAGCTTAAGGACCTGTGTGATAAATAAGGACCCGATTGTAATGAATTTTAAGGACCAAAATGTAAACTTAGGTTTTGAAGGTTTATTTTAATTTAGATCTTTTTCAACTTTTTATATATGTTAGTAAATATGGTAAATATTATGTTTTCACCATGAATTTAAATTTTTAACCTTTTTAGGTTAATTTAGTAGATTAAGTAAAATTGCTTAAGTTATTATATACTTAGGTTTACATTAAGTTTAAGTTACTTATCTTATTAATTAAGGGAATGATTAATAGGATTTCGAGTCCAATTATTAACTAAATTTTTAATAATGTTAATTGAAGGATAAAAGGTCATTTTTAACTTATTTTAAGGTCATTTACTAGATATCCCTTATTCTATAATTAACTCTTATAAACTCATAACCTTAGCTAATTAACTAGGAAGGCTAGTTAATTAGGGTAATTAGAGATCATGATGAGTGTCTCATCATACCCCCAAGCCAAAGTTTTGCTAGTCCCTAGCAAAATTAACTAAGACTATGATGATTTAAAGCACTTGGGTTTAAATTATTATAAATAGTAACTATGTAGAGGAAAGCTTAGGTCAGAAATTTTTAAGTTTAATATAATTAATGAACAGAGCATATGTGAAAATTTTCTTACTTAGACTTATACTTATAACATTTTCAAAACACACTTAAAACAATTTGTAAACAAGAATTTTATTCAAAATTAGAATTCTTCAAAAATCTCTTTAATCTTTGTAACTATTCTTTACTCAAATTAGAATACAAAGTGTTTTAAGAAAAACAAAACTTAAGAATTGAGAATTAAATTTTAACTCAAAAACTCAATAGATTTAAGTTAATCTTTTATTTATGATATTTGACTTTTATCAATATAAGTTTAAGAAAATTAACCAGATACTCATTATTAATCAAACTTAGAGTAGTAAAACTCTAATTTACTAAACTACAACACTAAAGATTAAGTTCTAGACCTAGGATTCTGTCAATTTTTCTCCTTTAGGTCTCAACTTAAAATCTTCAAAACCCAATTTCTTAGACTTCACTGCCAAATACCAAGGTTCAGTAGCTATGATTTTAAAACATCCGTGCTCAATGAAGAGATTTGTCCTAAAGACATCCAAAGTTGCAAAAATCCAGATCTTAAGATATCATTTTCCAATCCCAATTATTCCAATTCATGCCTTTGGCTAGGCCTTACTCAGGTTTGGTTGCTTTCTCCTCACCAGTTTTCTATCCCGAGGTCAACACTTTTTGTGTATATCTCCCCGGTGGACCACTGGGTCTCTTATTCCTAATATTTTTTCTCCATATTTTTTTTATCACTTTTTCTATAGGTTAGAACACCCATTTGTAGCGAGGTGTTCTTTTTATTTGATGGAAGGAAGGGTAGCATCCATTTGTAACGAGATGCTTTTATTTATTAATGGAAAACCTACATAAGCACCCATTTTTAACAAGGCACTTAACTACAGGGTGTTTTATTTACTTTTCTTTTTTTTTCTTTTCTTTTCCCCCTTTCTCAATTTTTTTTACTACCATTATTCTCCAAATCCTTTTTCTAGGTGAGTGGCACATCCTTCACCCTTTCAAGAATCGCCTCGCGGAAATTCTTGGACTAAAGAGGATTCAGAATTGATCTCTTAACCTCTGTGTTTTCGCGGTCTCAGATGCCATCAAGACAATTCTATGTGTGTGAATTTAGATGTTTAGGTTACCTAGCTCTCAAACCAGAGCTTGGACAACAAAATCCTTTACTCTCAGGTTCTTCAAATTCTTGGTTTCCTCCTATAGGATCCATCAAGACAAAATTTACCAAGTCCAGTTATTTATCTCTAGCCTGTAAGTTTTGTAAACTAAAATTCTACCAACTCTCTATTTAATTAACTCTGAATATCTGGCCTTTTACTTAACTTTATGATAAAATCAAATTTTCAAAAAGCAAAAGGATTACTTAATCTAATTGATTAAAAAGTTATAATTCAATTCCAAAACTTAAGTTTAAATCTTAACACACTTAGTTTCTTAATTCAAGGGAAGAATAGAAAAATAAATCTTTAAAAGATTTAAAAGATTCCTAATTCAAATAAAATCTTATTAAGAAATTTTAAACACAAAAGTGTGCTTTTACAAAATGTTTAAGTAAAATCTTATCACTTTTTCTATAGGTTAGAACACCCATTTGTAGCAAGGTGTTCTTTTTATTTGATGGAAGGAAGGTTAGCATCCATTTCTAATGGGATGCTTTTATTTATTAATGGAAAACCTACATAAGCACCCATTTTTAAAAAGGCACTTAACTGCAGGGTGGTTTATTTACTTTTCTTTTTTTTTTCTTTTCTTTTCCCCCCTTCTCATTTTTTTTTACTGTCATTATTCTGCAAATACTTTTTCTAGGTGAGTGGCACATCCTTCACCCTTTCAAGAATCGTCCCGCGGAAATTCTTGGAGTAAAGAGGATTCAAAATTGATCTCTTAACCTCTGTGTTTTTGCGGTCTCAGATGCCAACAAGATAATTCTATGTGTGTGAATTTAGATGTTTAGGTTACCTAGCTCTCAAACCAGAGCTTGGACAACAATGCCCTTTAATCTTAGGTTCTTCAAATTCTTAGTTTCCTCCTATAGGATTCGTTAAGACAAAATTTACCAAGTCTAGTTATTTATCTTTAGCCTGTAAGTTTTGTAAACTAAAATTCTACCAACCTCTATTTAATTAACTCTGAAGGGTGTAAATGTAATAACTAATACCCCATTTACTGTAGCAAAATAGAGGAATGGCTTCCCCTTAGGCGTGCGAATGGAGCAAGGGATGGTCGGATGGGAGGAACTCGCCGGAGGTCAAGTGGAGCAAGGGCTTCGCGACGGTGGCGGTAGCATGTCGTGAGGTGGTCTGGGCCGGTCGGACGAAGGAGAGAAGCGGTGGCGGTGGCTGTCGCTTCTGCTCTGTGCGTGGAAGTGGAGCTACTAAAGGGCACGTACGCACACGTGGCTGATGGAGGTTCGCATGGAGAGGAAAGGCCGTGTGCGGCTGATGTGCGACCGAGCATGCTGCTGAAGGTTGGTGAAGGCACAACATGGGGGGCGCAGCACTGAGGCCGTGATGCATGCTACGAAGGTGTAGATAAAGGCGTGCACGGTGCTGCTGCTACGAGTGGTGGTGCAGTGCTGCTGCGAGTGTAACGGTGGTGCAGCAAGGGGGTGCGCAAGGTGATGCTGCTACGGGCACTGCTGCGGGAACGGCTAGGGAGCACAGCACTGAGCGCGTGATGCGTGATGTGAAGGTGTAGGCGGAGGCACAGCGAGGGGGTGCAGCGAGGGCATGCACGTTGCAAACTAACCGAGGTTGCTTGCTGCTGCTGTGCGTGTGGAGAGATGTGGAGCGTGTGCGAGGAGAGGCCGACTGTTGCTAGTCGCTTTGGCATGAAGGTGGTCTACGGTGATTGTGGTGGTGGGTTCGTTGAGTCCTGCAAATAGAGTAACGAAGGTGATGATGAATAGTATCATGCAAAAGAAATGAAAAGAGAGAATAGAGAGAAAGAAGAAAGAAGTTCTTTGTGTGACTGATGAGGCACACGCTCACGGTAAGTGGCCGACGTCGTCGGCTTGGCGCGGTGGCCTATCACTCTGGTAGCCCACGGTATGGTGAGGCTCAACCGTGGAGACCATAGTGATGGGCGAATGCACGGTGATGGGGTGGGTGGCGTCTCCGCGAGCACAGTTGCCTCCTCTCCCTTGTAGTTGCAGCTGCCCGACCAGATCCATCTCTCCTGCTCCTCCATGAAAGGGGGTCTTCAATGCAAGTAGCTGGCGAAGAGTGAATGCATAGGAGGAGGAAGTGGAGCGGTTGCGGAAGATGGAGAAAATTAATAAAATAAAATATTACGATTATTTATACACAAATCCTTAAGTTCTATGTTAATTAAAACAATGCATGTAATGCACCTAATTACATGCCATTCTAAGTCAGTTCCAAATGCCTTTAATTATGAATGCAATGCATGAATTATATAATTAAATTAGAAATATAACTTAATCTATTTACATCCTAATGCATGCTAAATAAGTGGATGCATTACCTTAATGTTTAAGCATTTAGACATTTAATTAGCTCACAAAAATGAGCTTATCAAATGCCTCCATGCCCAATTTTTGCTAGTCTTTAGCAAATCCAAGCAATAACCTAGCACTCCAAGTAGACTAGCCAACCCAATTGGTCTTCCTTTAGAAACATGTTGAGTTCAGACTTTAGACCTAAGGTTCCCAAGTAGTTAATAAGTTACACACTAGTTCAGCTAAAGACGAGTTGCAGGCACAGGTTTCCCTGATTTCTAACTCTACCCTAGGGTTTATTGATCCCCGAGATTAAAGCATTCATGCATGTGCATTGGTCTGAGTTATTTGAGGTTGGTATGATTGGCAAGCTAGAAAGAGAGTAAGAATGATTTTTTTTTTGTAATATATTTATTTTTGTTTGATTCCTCAAAGTTTAACCTTGGATCAACTATCAACACAGTCTGCATCGGATTCATTGTCCCCATCATCGTACCTCGAAGGGTGTCTGGTGATTAGCCCATATTTATGGTCTATTTAAGTATTTAAGTGCCTAGACATTAGGTTAATTCTAACATTTATTTAGCATAAATTAGGATGTAAATAGATTAATTCATATTTCTAATTTAATTACATAATGCATGCATTGCATTCATATTTTAAATGCATTTAGAATTAACTTAGAATGGCATTCATTTGATTAGTTAACCAATTAGGTACATTGCATGCAATAATTTTAAGTTAACATAAAAGTTGAGGGTTTGTATATAAATAACCATAATATTTAAACAATATCTTTTATTCTTCTTTTCAGCAACGGCTTGGCTGCCGTTGCAACGCCTCCTGCCGCACTAAAGCCACATTCATGGATTAGCGGAGAAGGTGGATCTGCTCCCACCTCTCCATTCAAATTCGTGCAGGCAGCTACAAAAAGAAGAGAGAGGCTGTCGAGTGGGGGAGGCCTCCACCCCAACAATCCACACTATGCAGAGAGTCCATCTCGTCCATTTCACCACCGCTGGCCTCAACCGCGGCGACGAGCCTCCACCACCGTGGGCGTGTGGTGTGACAGGCCACACTGCCATCTGGAGATCGTCTGCATTACCGTGAGCACCTCGCCGTGCATCTCCCTCGCCGTCGTCACCAACAACCACCGCCGCAGCCACTGAAATTTCACTCCTCAGTCACTTAAGACGTCAGGGAAGTTTCCCAGACGTCTGAAGCTTCGACCCACACTTCAGCAGCAACCAGCCACTCACTCCACGCCCGTGCCCCTCCGGTTGCACGCTTGAACCATCTCCTGCAGCATCTATTCTAGCGCCACCCACCCTCTCACTCCACGCCTGCATCACACCACCAGCGCACACAGCAGCAATACCGGCCACCCGCTCCTTCACGCATTTCACCTCCAGCGCTAACCGCCAGCCCACTTCCTCCGAGCTTCCCACCTCTAGCCGTCCAGTCCTCTTCACGCATGGCTAAGGGGAATAAATCCCCTGTTTTGCTACAGTATTCATCCCATTAATAATTATATTTTCTGCCATTGTCATCTTTTAATGATATTTTATTGAATCTGCATTGCAAAAAATATCCTCTAGTTTTTAAAAATTGTTATTTCAGCATGTTTTCTTGATTCAACCTTAATCTGAAGGAAAATTTGACTTGATTTTCGTCTAAACTAACTACGAACAAACGTTTTTAACTGGTGCGAATTTAAATACGTCATTGCCTCCCTGTGGATACGACCCACTCTTCTGCGAGTGGTTATTTTTTTAATTATTGATTAGTCAATTTGTCCACCACATAAAACTACAAACAACTTTAAAGCGAACAATCGACTCGTCATCTGGCTTTCGATGCTTCGAGATAGCACAGTCCATAGTGACCCCAAGAACTCCTGGCAATCAACACTTTGAGATAGCATCGCCCATGGATTTCTTAAGTGAATTCAGGCCTGTGGCAATCGGCACTTCGAGATAGGGCCGCTCATGGTACTTGAACCACACAATGCACTTACATGCCCCGAGTAGGATGGATATCCAAAGAGACAAGCACCAAGGAGTTGACATGTTATCATCGCATCCTCAAGGTGAGTATGTACTCCACCTCTCCTGCAGCAGGAACTCTTCCAATCAAATTATGCTATCAAGCTTCTCCTAAGTCAAAACTAAGAGAACCTGATTTTCTTCAAGAAATGGATTAGTGTGATCACTATTTACACAAGACCAAGTGTGTGTAAATTGTGGATGCTTAGGTTATGAGGACCCGTAAACCAAAAATTAAAAGAAGACATCAAGTACTACCCAGCGTTTAACTCAATCCCTAGCATTCCTTCCTCAACCTCTTGAGGAATGGTCCACAACTTAACTCCTACTTAAGTTTTTAAGTCCACAAAGGACCTTAAGGGTCTAAAACTAGTATCTCAACTTAGCTTCTAAATTCAGACACCTAGAGTTAACTTAGTCTAACCTAAAGCTCTGGTCTGCCTAAGAATGCAGGGCCCAACCAGTTAAGCTCAATGAAAAATGTTTTTTTTTTTCAATGAAAATGTATGCAATGCAGAATGCTTTAACTAAATGCATGAATGCACTATGTATAAATGCTATGTATATCCCCAAGTACACCCCCCCATGCCTAAAATATGCAATGTCCTCATTGCATAGAAGAGTATTACCTGGGTCAGCGTTGGGCTACCGTTATTTTGTTGGCAGCCAAGTAGCCAAAGAACTTGCAAATCAGGTTCCAAAATCAAAGAAATATACCCTAAAAATGAGCAAAGTAATGCTGGCCTAGAAAACAAGTAACCTAGGATGTTGGCGAGCTGATGATGAATCCCGATAGCAAATGCTTGCCCAACCAGGATGGGAATAAAATCTTCCCAGGTCACCAGAGGAGGTTCTAAAGGATAAACTGGCATAACAACCACCAAAGGGGTAGGGGGAGGATGACAAGGATCCTCCAAAAGAAATGGGGAAGGAATGGTGTAGAGATAAACCCCCAGGGTAATGGACTGACCATAGAAATCATCAACCCATACCCGATACCCCATTACAAGAGATATTGGTCTGTTAAGCCCCCTAGTCAAAATAGAAATGAGCAGATCTCTAAGCTAGGGATTGTCTAGGGTTTCCAAATTTTGAGGTTGCGGGATGGCCATAAGATTTAGGCTGGGTCTAATCAGTTTGGTGTCCATTCCTAACAACCTTCCTAACTCCTCAATTGCATCCCTAGCATCCCTTGTACTATCACAAGCATCTTCCTGCACTTCATCAAGAGTCAAAATTTCACCTTCAGACATAGGCAAATCAGAGGATGACTCCGAATCAAATGAAGGCAGGTTGGAAGCAATAGATCTAGGGATTATCCTATCAATGTCATTCCCGAGTTCTTGTTCTTTACTCAAATCCTCCCCGGAGTCTATATGCGAATCCACATTAATCTCAAAAGTTGCTTCCAAATTTTTCATTATTTCACCATATGGAGGGATATCATAAATAGATGTAATAAGGAAACCTAATTTAGTCAAGTTTGTGACATCCTCAAGGGCGAATTCTTCAAATAAAACATAATCACCCCGAATGTCATACCAAATCCTAAGTTCAGGTTCCTTACATAATGCATCCTCCTCAAACGTCAATTCATTATTCACCCAAGGTTTAAATTCATCTAACATTTCCGCAGATCCCTTGGGGCACTCTATCTGGGGTAAAATGTTCCTAATTGTATCATCAGACTCCTCAGATAGGTGAATTTCTTCAGGGTTAGGTTCCCTAAGCGTGGACTTGAGTTCCATCTCGTGATTAGAAGCGAGGGTGGGATTAACAACTTGACTTTGACCCACTTCATCAAATGTCATGAAATATTGTCATCTGGGTCAAGGTCTTCCAATGGTACCATCATTCCCTTCTTTTGACTCCAATATAATTCAGGTGGATACTCAACCTGATCATCATCTTCCTCGAGTTGCCACCTTTCTTCATCCAATGTATAGCTACTTTCATACATATCCTCCTCCCAATTAAGGCATGGACCTCTCAAGGAAATGTCATCTAGCGGGGAGGTTTCAAAATCAATCCTCGAAAAGTAGTTATTCTCCCGTACATAATACCCTTCCAACTTAGGGTGTAGCTCTCCCATAGGAGATGCATCTAGCATAAAGGGGTGCATTTCATCCTCAATGGGGTAGATTGGGTGGTTAATTTCTTCTTTTTATTGTTGGCCTGCTCTCTAAGATTCTCCTAACAATTCAATCATTTCATCTTACATTTTTTGTATTTCCATCTTCAAGGAGGAGAGTGATGCAAAATTTGGTGTGATTTGTAAAAGCGGGTTTTTAAGTCATTGTAACAAGCCAAATCGCAAATGCTTTTAAAATTTATAACCTAGATAGTGGGGTATCTAGGGTCATCCAAGGAGGCAAGTTTGCAAATCAAAATCCCTTGCTTAGAAAAGGAAATCAACTTTTTTTTTGGTAATTTAAAATATTTAATTTTTGTTTTGAAATAACTAAAGCAACATAAAATTGATGGTGAGAAGATGGCTAATGCCTAAATTTACCAAACTAGAACCTAAGTGACAAGTAATTCCTCTCTCTAAGCTCACCTAGGTAGGTGGGAACCAAGAGTAATTAGAGAGAGGGTGTGATTATACTAAGGTAAAAGTAAAAGAAAATAATTAAGAAAAGGAAACTTTACTCAAGGAGAAAAAAATGTTTTACAAACCCTAGTAGAGGAATGCTTCTACTCCTAGATAATCGCAACAAATCAAATAAAACACAAATCCTCCTGAATTGTTGGTGAAGAAGGGAAGCTCCTTGCTCCAAGTTTAGTGACTCCTAGGCTTGAAAAGGGCTCCTCCTTCTCCTTCTTTGAAAGGCTCCTCCAAGGTGGAAACTTCCACCTTAACTCCTCCTTGAAGTGAGATGCTCCTCCTCTAAGGGTGGACGTCCACCCTAGGTTCTTCTCCTTTGCCTAGCCGTCCTCCTTGAAGTAGAATAGCCCTCCTCCTTGGCATGGCCCAAGTTGAAGAGAGTGGGGAGAAGAAGGCACCAAAGGAGCGGGTGATGTGCCCCCTTAATCTTCTTCTCTACTCCTTCTTGGCCGTAGGTGTAGGTGGGTATAGGTATAATAATACACTAATGGAGGATGATTTTTATGTGGTGATATGGTGGGTTTATATAGAGGTGGAGAGGGGGGTAGTTGGCGTGAATAGGTGGAGGGCTAGGATGGAGTTTGGTGGTGGTTATGGGTGGTTAGAATGATCCTAGGGCTAGGGTTAATTGGCCCCACCTTAAAGGGTGTTAAGGGGGTGGTTATGGTGGCCAAAAGGCACCTAGAGTTAGCACCACTTTTGGCTTCCAGAAGGGGTGGTTAGGTGGATGGCTAGATGTGGTTGTAGGGTTAGGTGTATGGTGGATATGGGGGTGGATGTTGGTGCCAAAAGGGGGGTAGTTACGGTTAGGTTTTGGGGCCAAAACTGGTGCCTTTTGGTGGTGATGATGGGGTGAAGAGGTGGCTAGGTGGTGGCGCCAACTTGGAGTAGGATAGCTAGCTTAGGTGAGCTTAGGTAGGGCTTAAGTTGGTGGAGCTAGCTAGGGTTGAGTTGAAGGTGGTGGATGGACAAGGAAATGGTTACTAGCTAAGCTAAGCTAAGCTAAGCTTGCTTAGCTAGCTATGGAGTAGAGGAGAAGGCAATGAGAGCTAGGGTTTGTGGAGAGGAGCTGGGCAGAAGACATCTAGAGTTGAATTGGAGCTGGCAACTACTGAAGAGGTTAGCATGGAGCTACTCTAGCTGGATTAGCTTGCTAGTTCTTTGCTAGCTGCTAAGCCAAGCTAAAGTGAGTTGGCTTTTGCTGAATTGAGCTGAGGTGAGCTGGGTCTGGTGCTCTCGAGGAGGACTGAGCTGGTTGAGGTAGCTAAGGTAGCTTAGCTCAACTAAGTTGAGCTAAGCTCAATCCCAGGGAGCTGGACTTGAGCTTCCTGAGCTGGAATGAAGTCATCTTCAGCTGGCTGGAGTTGAGTAGAGCTAGATGTGGTTGGACCTGAGCTGGGTTGAACTCCAGTCAACTCAGCTGAGCTAGCTAGAGCTCCCTGTGGACTAATGGGAGCTGAGATGAGCTAGACTCAGCTAAGTTGAGTTGGATCTGAGCTGACCTGAGTTAGGGTGAGCCAAGATGAGCTCACTTAAGCTGCCATTCAGCTGAGATGAGCTGAATGGGGCTAGGATGAGCTAACCCTAATTCAAGTAAGCTGAATTCCAGCTATGGTGAGCTGGATCAAGCTAAGTTCCAGTAGGTGAGAGCTTCTCCTTCACCAGTTGCCTTCCTGAGTTCTAGGGTTCTAGGGATTTGGTAATCTGTTTATCCCTAAAACTCATAAAAACACATCAAAAACACAATAAAAAAATACAATGCATGTCTAACCTAATTTATGCCTAAATGTAACCCAAAAACCCATTTACGAAGTAAAATCCTAAGAACTAGGTTTGTTTTAATGCATAAGAATGATGATAAACTGGCATTAATTAGAGAGGTCATCATTACCATCAGGAGAGAAGTCAGGCTCAGGCTTATAGCTCCTAAGAGTTTCTATCCAACCATTACAATCAATCAGGGAGGGTAGGTTGGGTGTTCCTATGGTGTGTGAGATATTGGATAAGACAAATCCCGCTCCTAGGTGCTGCTCACTAATTTGGGGCTTAACCAGGCCAATACTCCTATAATAGGAGTAAAACGGATCCCAATGATTGTCATTATATCCATCAAAGGATGAACCATCTCAACGTTTGGGATCGAAGATCACAGAATGGGGGTAAGGGTGTGGGCAAGATGTGAAAGGATGAAAGTCAACGTGGTCCATTCTAACTCACACCACAATCAGATTCCCCAAGCAAACACAAATCAGAGGACTTTTTAGGTCTTTAATCAGTTAGGCATTTGAGATTTAAGTCCACTTGTAGGTGAAAAATCAAGTTATCTAAACAGTTACGTGTCTACTTGTCAACCTATGATATGCCTAAGAAGACCTAACTGGGACTTAGGTGATCCTCCCTAAAGCCCAAAAATTTTAGTCACCACCAAACATGTCAAAGAGGGATGCAAGTAGGGTTAAATCCTTCCTTTAAAGCGTTGCTTTCACGGTACTGCTTAACTACCCTCAATCCACAAGGTTTGGAGGCAATTTCACCTCTGAATTAAAGTTCGGGTCACTTTAGACCCCAGTAATAGGAGGCTCTAGTCCTATCGGTTCCCAACCTAAGGAGTGTCTAAAAACGTGTCGTGGTGCAAGAGATATAAGTGTGCATACACTGTAAAAGATTTTTAATTTTGAATCACGTGCCAAGTTTGAAAATCAAATCCTTGGTTTTTAAATGTCCCTTCTTTAATTAGGCCTTTTTTTTTCAAAAAATTAAATGTTACCACTTGTTAGATCTATTCAATATAGATTAGGTGGTCTTGAAATTAATCCAAATGCATTTGCATCACAGGTAGAAATGCAAAGTTAGAAGTGCATACCTGATTCCATCATTCTTCATGCAATATGCAAGACAGGAAATTAGATCTAGATGCTGCTTATTTAATCCTAAATGATACGACCTAGGGGCAGGCAGCTTGTGTTGTTTTTATATATATATATATGCACAAACAAAGAAACGGATAAACAACCCACAAAAGAAAACCTAGATCTAAAGAAAAGGGAACACGCTCCCAAAAAATTACCCAACACGGGCCTAAAAGAAAGTCAGGGAACAAACCCCTAAAATATACCCCAAAATAAGGGTCTTCCAAATGAATGTACTGAAATATAGAGAAGAAAGAAAAAAAAATAAAAACTACCTACAACTAAATGGATGAGATAAAGATGTGGTCCTCTGGATATCTCCTCTAGCGGTGGAAACAAGGTCCACCAAGGCGTTGCTAGGGCAGGTGTGATGCTCCTTCTCCCAGTGTTGCAACTCCACCGACGATGTCAAGGATCGCCTGATCCTTGAGGCTGGTGAGACAAGATGTCTCCAAATACGTGGACCTCACACCAAATAGATAATCAAATTGAAATATGCCTCAAATAAAATGTGAACAAATAATTAAATAAATGCGAGTCTAACAGGCTCGTTGCCTCCCCAGCAACGTCACCATTTGATAAGATGATTTTCGCTTTCGTTGTTTCGCATAAAGAATGTTGTGTTGTAGTATGCCAGTGGTAGAAAACCACTAATCAAAATAATAAAAATAGCTACTCAATTAGGAGTGGGTCATATCCACAGGGAGGCAATGGCCTATTTAAAACTTGCTACTATTGAAACCAAATGTTCACTATTTGCTTCTCTCGAAAATCTAGCTAAAATCCCCTTTAGATTAAGAAATCAATGTGAGATAAAATTGGAATCATATTTTTGAGAAAGATGGAGGATATGATTATAAATTTAACATAATAAAATATTCATAAAACAAAAATCCCCTCTTGCAAATCTATCACTGCCAGACATTTTCTCACTAATATAGTATAACATTTAACTTAGGTGGGACTAATAAGATGGAGGAAGAGATATAAAAAGAATGCAGGAGAAATAGAGAAGAGTAGAGGAGCAGGCTAGCAAATGCCACAATATATCCTCCAATATTTAATTAAAAAAATGAAGTTCTCAATGGCATGTAAATGTAATAACTAATACCCTATTTATTGTAGCAAAATAAGGGAATGGCTTTTCCTTAGGCATGCGCATGGAGCAAGGGATGGCCGAAGGGGAGGAACTCGCTGGTGGTCAAGTGGAGTGAGGGCTTCGAGGCGGTGGCGGCGGCGCGTCGCGAGGTGTCCTAGGCCGGCCGGACGGAGGAGAGAAGCGGTGGCGACAGCTATCGCTGCTGCTCTGTGCACGGAGTGGAGCTGTTGAAGGGCTCACATGCCCATGTGGCTGCTGGAGGTGCGCACGGAGAGGAAAGGGCATGTGCGACTGATGTGCGACTGAGCATGCTACTGAAGTCTGGTGGAGGTGCAGCGGGGGGGGCGCAACACTGAGGACGTGATGCGTGCTACAAAGGTACAGCTGGAGGCACGCATGGTGCTGCTGCTGTGGGCGGTGATGCAGCGCTGCTACGGGTGTAACGAAGGCGTAGCAAGGGGGCGCACACAGTGTTGCTGCTACAGGCACTACTGTGGGAATGGCTAGGGAATGCAGCACTGAGGGCGTAATGCATGCTATGAAGGTGTAGGCGGAGGCACAGCAAGGGGGCGCAGCGAGGGCATGCGCGCTGCAGACTAGCCGAGGCTGCTTGCTGCTACTGTGCATGTGGAGAGACGTGGAGCACGCGTGAGGAGAGGCCGGCTGTTGATGGCCACTTTGGCGTGAAGGTGGTCTACGATGATGGTGGTGGTGGGTTCATTGAGTCCTGCAAACAGAGTAACAAAGGTGATGATGAATAGTATCATGGAAACGAAATGAAAAGAGAGAATAGAGAGAAAGAAGAAAGTTCTTCGCGTGGCTGACAAGGCACATGGTCACGGTAAGTGGCCAAAATTGTTGGCTTGGCGCGGTGGCCTGTCACTCCGTCGGCCCACAGTGTGGCGAGGCTCGACCGTGGAGACCATAGTGATGGATGGATGCACGGTGATGGGGCGGGCGGTGTCTCTCCAAGCACAGCTACCTCCTCCTCTCCCTTGTAGTCGCAGCTACCCAACCAAATCCATCTCTCCCGCTCCTCCATGAATGGGGGTCTTGAGTGTAGGTAACTGGCGAAGAGTGAATGCGTAGGAGGAGGAAGTGGAGCAGTTGCGGAAGGAGAAAATTAATAAAATAAAATATTAGGATTATTTATACACAAATCCTTAAGTTTTATGTTAATTAGAACAATGCATGTAATGCACCTAATTACATGCCACTCTAAGTCAATTCCAAATGCCTTTAATTATGAATGCAATGCATGAATTATGTAATTAAATCAGAAATATAAATTAATCTATTTACATCCGAATGCATGCTAAATAAATGGATGCGTTACCTTAATGTTTAAGCATTTAGACATTTAATTAGCTCACAAATATGAGCTTATTAACATCTGTAAACATCGCTACTGATCCCTACAGCTGTCGCTGAAGATCCACCCTTCAATTCCTCTTGCTGGCGTGCGCAAACCATTAGTGACAGCTGCAAGCATCATTAAAGACCCACGTCGCTGAAGATCCACGCATATCCTCGCTGGTCACATTTTGCTAGTGCGTGCATAGCGCGCTCCTTGTCGCGCACGCTCGCATTCCGGCGCTGCGCTGCTACTACGCACGGTTACAACTGTGCGTGATGCAGCAGTGCGCATGTGTCCGTGCACGTGTCGGCTTCAATTGCCAATTTGGGGGGTTTGCAGGTCTCGAACCCTCACCCCTCCTTTGGGAGTGCCTCTCTCCACCACTTTTACTACAACGTGAGATGGTCGTGTGGAGGATCCTTTGAAGACCGGCGGGGATGGCTTCTCAGTCGTTGGATCAAGGTCCAACGGCTAAGAATTGATGATGCGGATGAAGAGGAGCCGGTGCTGGAACTGCTGGCCGGTGTTGGGTGGACTAGATGGCACCACATCGTGCCATCTGGGCCGTTCATCTTCTTCTTTTTGTAGAGGGTGCTGCGAAGCTCTGATTGAGATGATTCTTACGCTGTCGGATTGGGATCATTGCTCCGGATCCATCCGTACAATCGAATTCTTCATCCGAAGCCTGTAAGGATGTCGCATTGCCCTCCTGGCTATTGATCTTCCTCGGACCGCATAAGGTGCTATGGGACTCCGATCCAGATGATTTCATAGGCGTTAGACTTCGATCGTTGTCCTAATCAGATCGTACGGTCTGATCATCCATCCGAGGCCCTGAAATAAGTCTTCTTCTCTCCTGACCATAAAAAGGACCTAATTAACCTAAAATATATACAACTACTCTAAATGCAGAATGATGTATGCTATGCAATATTTATAACATGAAATGCAAATATAAGCCTAGGAACATGCATGAATAGGCATTTTAACCTAAATAGATGTGTCTACATCATACCCCCATGCCTATCTTTTGCTAGTCCCTAGCAAAATTAAACTACATGCTATATATAAAATCAAAATTAGGATTAGATCGCTTAGGCCTAGGTTGTTTATTAACAATAGAAAATTTCAACTAAGATTCTAAACAACGAAAACTCAATAGTACCAGGGTGTATGCCAGAATGTAGACCGCCCAAGTCCTCTCCTTATTTGAAAATGGAAGATACATTTTTTTATTTTTCTTCTTTTCTAATTTTTTTTGTACTTTTGGAGTTTGAGAGTTCTAGGATAACTTTTTATGGCTACCTGACCTGGCTAAGACTCGAAAAGGACTCTAAGTGCTAAGCATCTAGTGAAAAGAGTGAAAGACTCACTAGGCGACCGTTAAAATGGACTTCGGGTTTCTATGACCCTAGGTGACCTTGCCTTAAGGTTTATCTTTTCGAATGGTAGCTTTCTCCCTACTTCTTTTATTTATGGGGTCAACACAAGGGCGAACCCAGTGTATATCTCCCCGGTTTATTCTACTTCCCCACTTCTTCCTTAAGTGTTTTGGGAATTATTATGCATTTTTGTGAGCTGGGCTCTAGACAACCAGCCAATGGGCTATTACCCACGATAACTTGCTAGCCATACTCATGCGGTGAAGTGTGGTTTTATTTTTTTTTTCTCCTTTGTCTGCTTTTTTCTTCTTTTTTCTATTTTTTCAAGTAGGGGCTTCCCTAATCTAAGATTTACCTAAAGGCAGTACAACGAAAATGGTCTTGTGGCTGGGCTTTGGGCAACCGGTTGATGAGCTGTTACCACCGACAACTTGCCAGCCATGCCACCCTAGATAGCTCATTAGCTACCCAATTTCCAAAGAAACTGCTAAAGGGTGAGACAGTGCAAAAAGTGTGTAGATGCTTAGACTTAAAATCTCCTCAAATCAGAGGGCAGGTTGATAAGTCGCATACTTATCATCCCAAATTATTTACCGAACTAAAATAAGATTGACCTAGCGAGGACTCAAGACTAAGTCCACATTCGAGTGGACACCCGGGCTAATTAAGCCCGAAGCCTGAAGTGTCTAAGTGTCTAGGTTCTATTGTATCATTTCCTAAAGTTAATAACTTCTAAATGCCTAAGTTCTCTTCTCCTAATTCTTCTCCTTTTTTATCTTTTTGAATTTTCGATATTTAAAAAAAAATTAAAAGAAATTCTACGGAGTTAACAAAATAATTTCAGGATAAAGTTTTCACCCCCCCAAGCCTAAATGATGTAATGTCCTCATTGTAAAATAAAGACATGAAAAGGTGGAGTAAACAGAATATCACCTGAATAATGTGAAAATCAGGTCAGCTCCATAGAGAACATGGAATATAAGCACATGCTAAATTAATGTCTTCAGCTAAGCATAACATACATACAAGGAAGAAATTGAGAATTCACAAGTGCAGGTCAAAATCAAAATAAAAATATTGATCCTCAGACCCACCAGCAGAAGATGTCAATAGATGTGGACCAGATTATGTTGCAAACCCATGCCCCAAGGTCTAGTGGTTCTAAGGTTCTGGATGAAAATCACCCAGAACCGAAGGTTGTTAAGCTTGTAGGGCCAGGCCTGCAGTTTTGTGGTGTGCAACCCAAGAGCAAAGTGTTGGATAACGGGTAAAGATGGTTCAATAGGTTCGAATGTCCTCTTAAAGTTCAGCTCAGAAAGGTAATCAATTATTTCGAGCTTAGGTTGCACGTGAAAGATATCATAAGGGTCCTGGTAGAAAGTAGGTGGTTTCAGGTCAACAGGAACCCTTAAATCCAAACTCATAGTTCCCTCAAAAGTAGCTTCCCAGATTCTTATTTCCCTCTTCCTATCCTCCAACATCAAGTGTTTGGGCTGTGGGACCTCTAGCATATCATTCACCCTATATGATTTACCCAAGTCCAGAAATCGTGGCTGACTCAGAATTGACTTGGGTACAATGATTTCCAAATCAAAATC
This sequence comes from Thalassia testudinum, assembly GCA_037157565.1. NCBI lineage: Eukaryota > Viridiplantae > Streptophyta > Magnoliopsida > Alismatales > Hydrocharitaceae > Thalassia > Thalassia testudinum. Next base: position 120,735,981 of record JAZHRO010000073.1, read on the forward strand.
AATCCCTTTGGGGTGTGATTGAGGAATGAGGCTACTTATTGAATCTTCTAGTAAATGAGGATTCAAATCCTCCAAGTTAGCCCCAACCGAATCCAAATCTTCAATGAATAGGCTATTAAATGGTTCATAAAATTCCTCAAGCTCATTTGTCTCACTAAAATCATCTTCCTTATGCTCAAGTGAGACTTCACTAAGAGATTCTTCACCCTCAAAGTCAAAGAATTCATGATCCTAATTTATATGTCTCAAAATCGATTGTCATTTCCAGGTTCAAAGAGACATATTTTTTCTCTCTCCCTAGGTCGAGGATCTCAGGTGAATCAATCATTTTATCCTCATTGGGTTGTTCTAGCCCAACCTGGTCATCTCTGATCTTAGAAAATGTATCCCCCCTAACAGGCACCTAAGCAGGTTCAAACATTGGCTCTCCTGAAAGGGGGTTCATCTTGATAATCAACCCAAGATTTGACTAGGGCAACCACAAATTTCATCCTCAACCTCAACAATTCCCCAAGTAGAAACTCACCCAGGCCCCTATCCCTAACATTTTGGAGCAAATCCAATAGAGAATTATTAAGTTCATCAATCATTTTGATCATAGGCTCCAATGCTTCCATGCATGGTGTTGGCTGAGCTTCTAAAGATTGTATAGTGTTCCTCAAATTAGCCAACACCCTATCCTAGATCTAGTTCACCTGAACTGACTGGTTCGGTTCAGGGTTGGGTGGGTTTGGGTTAAATCTAGGGGAATCAAGATATCGAGGTTGGGTTCCTCCCTAATAGCAGGTTATCTCAGGTTGTTCAAAGAATGATGGTGACCTATATTCAGCATAATTCTGGGGAGTAAGTGTTATAATAAGCATATCCTTCATGGTTGTAGATCTGGTTAGGTTGATCATTAAAGGGTGGAGATCTATAATCTTTGTATCTCTGGGAAGGATGGTACTGATAGTCTTGTTGTCCAGGGTTAGACCCTAGACAATAAGGTCCGAATTCATATCCCCTATCAAAGTTATCCTGGCTAGTGGATGGGTAATTACAAGTCAAGTCGGGATAGTAATCATCTTGGGGATAAGTGGTGGTATGAAGGTAGGATGTGAAATGAGTGTAGGATGTGGAAGGACACATGGTAGAATAGGAGGGAAATTAGAAGAAAGAAAGGAGCCCTGCAATATAAGCAATCAACCATGTCCTTAGGTGGGTTAGCCTAAAGACCTATAGACTCCTAGGACCCGTCTTGAGATTATAAATAATTTGGTCTACTTTTATCCGGTCAATCCAACCAGTTAGAAGGAGGGACTGGGGAGAAAGTTCTCCTTTAGCTTGCGCCTCCAATTCCTAGTGTACCCCCTAGCCATGATCGTTTGACACTACTCCCCTAGCTAGATATCAGATGGACCAGTAGAAGCAGATTAATCGAAAAAAATCTCAGTCTGAGCCCGAAGAGCGAATCAATCCTTAAGGCCAACTTCTACTCAGTTTTAATTAGGCTTGGGATGATTTTGCTCTTGGAATGTGATTGACCCTTTAGATGGCTTGTGCCCTTAATGATTAATTCAAAATGTGTGTGTATGCACAACCATGGTTTGCAAACAAGGTTATTTGTTGATGTGTCTTTTAGGGTTTAACCTTGTTTAGTAGCTTTTAGGGTCTAATTCTTAGGTTGGTTCAATCAAGGTTTAGTAGAACACTCCAAGTTTTGAAAACACGAGTGATGATATGTTCCTTTAAAAATCAAAAATAATGTGGAGTGCCTGGTTCAGCCCTAAGAATCAACCCTAAGTGGCAAGCTACTTGATGGATCGCTTTTATCTTAAGTGGTGCGACCCAAACAATTCAATCAATTGGCCTATTCCACCACTTAGTTAAGGCACACAAAAATGTTTGACCTATTCAGATTTCTACTCACTTATTTGCGTATTGAGTTAAGTGTACTGGGTCCATAGGTTAGATCCCGGTTAAGTGGTAGAATCGATGTGATTGTGCGCCTTAGGGTGAGAAGTTGTGGGTGTTAAGTGTGTAGTTTTCAGAAAATCCCACAAGAGAAGAGTTTCTTTTATATATATATATATATATATGCGGGGGTGAGATGAGTGGAGGTGGCAAACAAACAACCAAATCTATCCTAGGGTTTACAAAAAGCACCTAAGTTGATTTGGGTTTGAGTTATTAGTGTGGTGAAATGAACTAGTGGGTGGGGGTGGTTGGGATAAACTTACAAAACCTTCATCCGCACTTTTCTCCGATCTAACCACTTTGGTCTGCCTCGGAAGAGCACCTACAATCACAGTAAGATCAGAGAAAAAGTGAGATAAAAGGTAGGTAAGGTGGAAAAAACACGAGAAAAAAGAAACTAAAGAGCATTGCCTCCTCGGCAACGGTGCCAAAATGATGGAGGCATGTTTCGCATGTTAAAATCAAGGTTTGGAGGACCCGTCGTCGTAGCCGCAAAACACATCTATCAAATAAAACTTATAACCAAAACTCAAAAAGTAAGTCCCAGGTCGAACATGGGGAGGCGAATGTTTGGTTTTGAAAAATTTGCGCTTCGCTTTTATTTGTTTTTGGTCGTTTTTATCTTTTCTATTTTTTTTTTTGTATTTTTAGCAAGCAAGAGATCAGGTCGATGAATTCTAGCTAATCTACATGCAAAAATTTAAAAGAGAGAGAAACAATCATCTATTCATAAAGAATTGTTTGTTACAACTATGAAAGCGGAAAATCTACACTACAAAAGCGAAAGAAAGATAGAAAGAGGTGAGAGAAATCCCCCTCAATGGTTGCTTAGATGACGACTCACTCTAACATCGCCTGGAGGAAGGTGGTGAAGAGAGGAACGAATAGGGATGGAGCTGGAGGACCGAGGGCGGGGCAAGACAGCATTGCGGCTTCTTCCCAAAGGGCGATGAAAGAATGGCCATAGGATGCTCCAGAAGGGGGATGAGAGGAGAGAAAATATTTTATTTCTACTCTAGAGGAGCATCCCAAGCTTGGGACAAGCTTTCTCTAGATCCTTGGAGGTGGTGAGAGGAAGAAAGGAAGAGATGGTTTGGAATGGTGGTGGGTAGATCCTTTTATAGTGGAGGAAGAACAAATTCACATCTGAGTCATTACTGACATCCATAAACATCACTACAGATCCCTGCAGCTATCGCTGAAGATCTATGCATATCCTCGTTGATCACGCTTTGCTGACGAGCACATCACGTGCTCCTTGTCACAGGTGCATGCTTGCATGCTGGTGCTGTATTGTGCGCGCGGGCACTAGGCTGCTGCTACATGTGGTTACAACTATGCGCAGTGTGGTTGTGCTCATGTGTCTGTGCACTTGCTGGCTTCAATTGCCAATTTAGAGGGGATAACGGATCTTGAACCCACGCCCCTCCTTTGGGAGTGCCTCTCTCCACCACTTTTGCTACGACGTGAGATGGTCGTGTGGAGGATCCTCTGAAGATCGGCTAAGAATTGATGATGCAGATGAAGAGGAGCTGGTGCTGGGACTGCTGGCCAGTGTTGGGCAGCCTAGATGGCACCACGTGGTACCATCTAGGTCGTCCGTCTTCTTTTTATAGAGGGTGATACGGAGCTCTGATTGAGATGATTCCCATGCTGCTGAACTGCGATCGTTGCTCCAAATCCATCCGTACAGTCAGATTCTTCATCCGAAGCCCGTAAGGATGTCTCATTGCCCTCCTGACCGTTGATCTTCCTTAGATGGCATAAGGTGGTACGGGACTCCGATCTAGACGATTTCGGAGGAGTTAGACTTCGATCGTCATCCTGATCAGATTCGTATGGTTCAATCATCCATCCAAGGCCCTGAAATAAGTCTTCTTCTCTCCTGACTATAAAAAGGACCTAATTAACCTAAAATATATACAACTACTCTAAATGCAGAATGATGTATGCTATGCAATATTTATAATATGAAATGCAAATCTAAGCCTAGGAACATGCATGAATAGGCATTTTAACCTAAATAGATGTGTCTACATCATTGACCTCAGCAGTTAAAGCACCTGTGCATATGTACAGCAAATCTAGGTTCAGTTTGCCAGTGCATTTTTAGTCAGAGAGATGGAGAAAAGATGTTATTTCCAGAATTTTCTCTCTTTTTAAATTCCCCTAAACCCAACACCGAATTGGTCCTAAGCATGATCTGTATCGGATTCCGTGTCCCCACTATCAATCCTTACAGGGTCCCTGGCAATCAATGCTTCGAGATAGCACCACCCATGGCAACCCCCAGAACCCTAGGTTTCGACACTTCAGGATAGTGCCGCCCATGGTGTTTTGTAGCTAAATTCAAACCCTGGCAATCGACATTTCGAGATAATGCCACCCATGGCATCTGAACCAGCACAAGATGCTTACGTGCCCCCGGTAGGATATTTAGATATCCTAGGAGACAAGCATCGAGGAAACGATACGTTATAATGCATCTTCGAGAGGAGTATTTTTCATTCCTCCTCTCCACGTCGAGAATTCATCCAATCAACTTGTGTCTTCAAGCCACTCCTAGGCCAACTTTTCAGGAAAACATTTTTATAATAGACACTTTTTGGTATTATTCTTCATTATGTGCACTGAACCAGACCAGTGTGTGATTTTTGGGTGACTAGGTTACCAAGTCTAGCAAACCAAAGAGCAGGCAACGGGACTGAATACTTCCTATGCCTTAGACTTAATACATCAGCCTTGAAACTCCCTCAACCTCTTGAGGAATAGTCCAGATCTTAGCAAATACATCAGTGTTTACACCCTAAAACAAACCTAGAAGAACTAAAGTCGGTATCCCTCTCTTATCTCCTCTTTAGCACTTCAGGACTTAATTAATCATTTAGTCTAGTTCAAGACTTAGGTAACTCTTCCATAATCAAATGCTGGGACCAACATAATTTTTGCATATTTTCTCTCTATCTGTCTCTTCTTTTCTTTCCTTTTTGTTCTCAACATATTTGCAGTTCAGTTTACAAAGATTCCATCTCCTTCTTTCTTTCACTTCTTTTCTTTTTCATTTCTCTCCCTTCTTTTTTTGTGCAAGATGGATGCCCTAATTGCATGCGAAATATGTATTATGCTATGAATAACCTCAAGTTATAACCCCCCCATGCCTAAATTTGACAATGTCTTCTTTGGAAAGCAAAAGCACATAATGATATTACCTAAGGTGGAGTTGGGATGTCTCGTAAATCGGGCTCTAGAAGGGAAGACCCAAAGAAGATACGTAACAAACCCAGCCTAGCAAGTAAGTAACCTAAGATGCTGACAAGCTGGTGATGGATAGTGAGGCCAAATACCCGCCAGAAGCTTGTGAAAATTGGGTCCTCCTGAGCTCTTGTTGGAGGTTTTACATGATACACATGAGTAGTAACCTCTAGTAGTGTGCAGCGAGGAGGCAAAGGCTCCTCAAGTAGATATGTGTGGGCAACAGAGGATGCAAAGAAGGACACCTTACGGATGACGGGCTAACATGAAAAAGTGTTGATCCACACTCGCCACTCTACCACAGGATGTATTGGTCATGTTATCCCCCTATAAAGCAAGAATGTGAGCAGAGATTTTAGGAAGCTATTTCTGCAAGAGTTGAAGTCTCTCAGGTGTGGGGTAGGGAAGAGGGTCAAAGAAGGCTTGAGAGGTTCAGCATTCTTCCTCGACAACCATTCCAATTCCTGAATGTCATCAGAAGCAGCTTTAGGTACTAATTGTCTTTCATGCTGCAAATCATTGGTGTGCACATCTTGGAATGAGACCAAATGTTTATCTTTCAAATTGAACCACTCAAGGGTGTTGCCCATTTCATTATCATGTAGAAGTGGGTTGGAAGCAATAGGGTTGTGAGTGTCCTCAATAACGACATCCCCAGGCTCTTGCTCGATGCTAAGATCCTGCCTTTAGGGTGTATAGATTCCTTCCTCAAGAGTGGTAACTGCTTCTCATTCTTCCGAATGTTTGAGAGGATGATCTTGATAATCAAAGGTATGTAGGAATTCATATTTGGCTAAATCAGTCAGATCCTCAGGGGGTAAGTCCTCAAACAAAATATATTCTCCCTTAGAGTCACTCCATATTCTAAGTCCGATCCCTTCAAAGTCATCATCATCCTTATCAATGCTTCTGTCCTGAGGGTCAGAAAAATCTTCAAAGCGAAGATCAAGTATTTCAAGTGTTCCCTTGTCCTCCTCAAAAATCAACTCTTCATGTCCTTGAGACCAATATTGATCCAAGTCTTCTAATTTAGTATCAATTCCCTCAGGGTCACTTGTGTTGGGCACCTGTAAATCCTTAGAATGTTCAATGACAGGTGTTGGTCCCTTAAGGATAGGATCGTGGTTATTATCCCTTTCTTCCAATATGGTTTCGTCTGACATCCAATATTCCTAGAATTTGTTAAGTTCAGAATCACAATCCTCTGGGAAATCTAACTGAGGTGCAAGGTCCTCAGAGGTGTAAAGTATAGGCTTGGCATACCTAGGATGGGGTGTAGATTCCACCTCAAAATCTAGAATGGGAGTTGGGTTGACTGTTTGACTGTGACCCATTTCATCAAATGTAGCAAAAATACTATCATTTGGGTTGAGGTCATCTAATGGGACCATGTTCCCCTTCTTCTGATTCTAATTAAAATTAGGTGGATTACCACCAAGGTTGCCTTTTGGGGGGCCTATCTCATGGGGAACGTCTAAGTGTAGCTACTCCTCAGAACAAGATTCCTATTGTCATTGTTTTCCTCAAAATTATCTTGGCAATTGGGTGAATAGAGGTAGGAATCAGAATTGACTGTAGGAGGGTCGCTAAGATGGCTAATCTCTTCCATTAATCTTTGACTATTCCTCAAAATCTCTCCCATAGTATCCATCATTTCTTTCTATTGTTTTTGCATTTCTATCATAAGAGAGGAGAGGCTGCTATCAGATTAGGGAGGATAGTCAAGCTCAGGGTTATAATACCTAAGAGTTTTTGTCCAACTGGGAGTGTGAGAATCATCACAGGTGGGTGGGTTGGGCATAGTCATGGATGGGTTAGGGACGGTGTATCCCTCTCCTAGGTTCTGCTTATGATCATAGGATTGGGGAATAATTAGACCAATGCTCCTATAGTAGCAGTAGAAAGGATCCCATTGTTCATCAGATGATGGACAACTGCAGGTCTTGGGCTTGGGATTGGGTGCTTGGGGGTGAAAGTAAGAACTAAAGTAGCTATTGTAATCCATTTGAAAACACGACTTAAAAAACACACTCCAATCAAACACAAGGCAATGAGACTCTCCTTTTTCCTAGAGCAAATTTGAGCCAACCTCCAACCTACCCCTAAAGTTGTCAAATGGGGTCAAGTTTGTGCCCGTCCATTCCCACTTTAGTGGTATAAGAGGAGGTTGTGACTTGAGATCCCTGCCAAGCTTTTTGGAGAAGAACAGAGGTCAGTTACGTTCTTTCTTGGTGGCCAAAGAAGTTGAACAATCAATTACGGGTCCTAAGTTGACCTTCACGTGCCCTAGGACCTGTACCTTGCTTCAATTATACTCTCAAGTGATCAAGTGAGAAGTTACTCCAAGGACAAACAAAGGGATGCAAGTAGGGTGAACCCTTCCTCTGAGGCGATGCGTAAGCGGTGCCTCTTAACTACCCTTTATTCTTTTAAAGGGTGCCCCCCTCCTTGAAGTATCAAAACACTTGGTCAAAAGATAGTACCATCTCCACAAATTGAAATAGGAGGATCTACATTGATAAAGAGATCGTTGTCTATAGCCTTAAGGGATCGAGACCTAGTGCGATGCCTAGTGTGTGTAATCAATGTTAGAATTGTTTCTCAATTTACTTTTAAAAATATCTACAGGAAACACAATATGTGCCCATAAGTCTATCTTTAAAATCTTTAAAGTTCTTAAAGTAAATGTCAAAGGATCGAAACATGGCAACCCATTCTTAAGATTAGCATTTCTAATATCAATTCAACTAAGGCCCAATGTATAGACTGATGGCAGAAATCATCCAAAATGCAAATACAAGAACATAAGAAGTTTGTGTAGCTGCTGCTTTTTGCAATTAGGCTAGAAATGGAACATTTGATTCTAATGTGGTTTTTTGAAATGGATCATTTCTGTTTTCTTGTGGTATTAGGATCAACTTTTTGTTTAATCTTGTGTTTGATTTGGTAAGTCAGTTATTGTAGTTTATGGCTTTAAATGGAGAGGCAGCCACATGGAACATACTGAAAAATTGGGGCTTTCTTCCAATAATCTGATGAGGACATTCTATTACATAAACTACAAATTAGATTGGTAAACATAATATCTAGTGGTTTGCTAATGTTTTTCTTGAAGTGTATTTAAATTGCACATTTTGGAGAGGAAAAGTTAAGAATCATGCAAAAGATCCATTACCATTGGATGACATAAATTGTTTTCAGAGATAACTCATCCTTCCACTAATATTATTTTTTTGATTTCCATATGACATTGGTTTTAGAGTGTTGATATTTGGACACTAGGCAACCTCTCTGTAAACCACTTGCATTTTTCTGTCATTATTCTTTTGAATTAATCTTTCACTAGATTATGAACACTTCAATTAAAAATTATTTGATACATTCTATTTTTTTATTTCGTAGACTGATATGATCTAGATTCAGAAGGAGGCCCTATTGAATCTTTTCCACTAAAGAGGTTGCACCTCTTACTGGTAGAAGAAAGGCTCTAAATTCTCAAACCCAGAAGCTATAAGAAATGAAAGAAACAAGCAAACCAAGATGACCAACTCTACCTAATAACAATATGAAAGGGGCAGAAAGGTGTCATTTGGATGTTTTCTAATATTTCAGTGGCAAACACAAAAATAAAACCCAAGTAGCTATTGCTTTGTGGAATTAGGCTAGAAATGGATCGTTTGATTCTAAAGTGGTTTTCTGAAATACATCTGGTAGCTTACTACTATGTTGCAAGAACTAAAGAAAAGATGGAAGGACCCTATGCTGATACTAAAGGGTTTCGAGTTCCTAAGGTCAACCTCTCCATTATCATTTTCTTTCAGTTGTGTTGTGTAGGCTATTTAACCTTTTCTGATTCAACACTGCATGTCTTATTTAGATTAAGACATCATGGTTGCAAGGTAGATGAGTGGTCTACTGGAGTTACCATTCTTTATATGATAATAGGAAGAATGTCATTCAATGGTGATCTTGAACAGTAAAGCTTTACAATTTCTTATGATATTTGACAAAATGTAATGTTAGTGCTTTTGTCACCAGTAGAGATATTGTCATTGACACAAATATAAAGAAATTGCTAAGCTAAAGGAGAGTAATGATCTTTGGGAAGTTGCTAAGATAAATGATCGCGAGTCATCCTTCCCTATAGTATGTCTCTAAAGTGTTCTCTTTAAATGTTCATATAGGTCAATCTCATGGCATTTTACCTGTAGGAATTAATTAATATCCAATGCTTGCAATCTCTTAAACTAAGAGATTAGTGCAAGAAGAATATGAAGAAGACAGAATTCCTGGACAAGGTACTCGACATGGTTTTTGATTTAATGGATAGATTTTTGATAGTAAATCCCCAGCTGACAATTAGTTCTGAAGAAGTTTTGATGCATGATTTTCTCTCCCATGTGTAGAGAAGCTTAGAAAAAAGAGGATGCTTCGCATCTCTTGCGATTCACAACTAAAGTTCTATACCTGGATTGCATGATCTGTAATTGTTTTGCTGAACTTTGAGAAGTTGCGGTGGAAATTCATTTTTTGGGGATGGGTGTTTTCGTGTTTGACTTTTACTTGTATTTGCTACATTTTTATATTTTTGGATGTTTTCAAATGTATCCTCTTGAAGGGCTCTTATTTTACTTTTCTATTTGAGGATTAATGAATTTAGGGTTGCCTGAGTTTCTATGTTTGGGCTTGTTGAAAAAATATTTCTTAATAAAAAATATTAATAGTGGCAATTAAGTGATATAACAAGGCATCATTAAAGTAAATCAAGAGTGACAATTAAATGTCAAAAGAAAGTGTCATTAAAGTACATCAATAGTGGAGATTTAGTGATAGAAGGTGTTATTAAAGCAAATTAATAGTGGCAATTTAGTGGCATAAATAAAATTCGTTAAATGAAGCATATGGCGACACTAATAGCATTAATTAAATTGTCACTAATATAATGTAATAGTGGCAAAATAGTGACAAATAAATTGCCATTAAAAAATATTATTAGCGACGTTAATTGAGGTAATTAAAGTGACGCTAATACTAACGATTTAGCAGCAATTATGCAAGTGCTGCTAACCTTTTAGTGATGCCAACAAAGATGGCAATTAAGCGACAATTATTTCAAGTGTCAATTCTATATAGTGGCAGATATAAGGCTTATAGTGGCAAATATCAATTGTCGCTAAAGGCTTTTTTTTTTATAGTCATCCAACCAAAGGCCACCAAACCCCCTTCATATCCCTTGATTTAGCGCCAACTAACCTAAGCCTTAGGATCATCTAACCACCACTAAAAACCTATCCTAACCATCCATTGCCATGCACGACTACCCTACCCCCTTACCACTCTATATATACCCACATAACCACCACATAAAACTCACCTTTGGCTTCATTATTCACACATATTCCTACTTACACTCCACCATATCCCATGACCAAGAGAAGAAGAAGATTAAGGGGACACTCTATCCCCTTGGTGCCTTCAGCTCTTCCCTTCTCTCTTGTGCCTATTCCAGCCAGAGGTCAAGCCAGGCAGGAAGATGTCCAGAGGAGGAGTTTTTGAGGGTGGTTTACGCCCACCCTTGGAGGAGTCTTTAGAGTGGAAATTCTCCACTCTTGGGGGAGCTAGGGCATGCCCACCAAGGGCTTGCCAAGGAGGACACATCTTTGGAGGAGCACTTCAAGAAGGAATTGGAGGAATCCTTTTCAAGCCCCTGGAGTAGCTAAGCTTGGAGCAAGGACTCTCTCCTCTTCACCAACATCACCAGGAGAATTTTTGTTTCACCATTTTTTATTTTTATTTTAGTAGTAGAGGCATTCTTCTACTGGTGATTTTGTAAAATAATTTTCTCCATAATCAAAGTTGCCTTTCCATATTTCTTATCGCATTTTATTTTATTGCTTTCTACTCTAGTGCACTCACCTCCTCTCTCTTATTACCCTAGGTCTTCAGGTACCTAGGGTGAGCTTAGGGAGAGGATCTTCTTGCCACCGAGATTTTAGCATTTTGGTGTAGTCTTCCTTCGTATTTCATCATTCAATTACCCGTTATTTCAAAACTTGAAAAAAAAATATTATATTCAAAAATCACAAAAAGAAAGTTGATTTCCTAATTTCAAGCGAGTGTTAAAAACTGCATTTCTGCCTCTCTTGGGACAACCTGAAACTTTCCAAGTACTTGATTTTTATAAATTTTAAAAGCAATCAGAATTACGTGTTATAACGATAAAAACCCTAATTTACAAATCGTGCATTTTCACTATTAGGGTGCACCAGGGGTTCCTAGTTACCTTGCTCATTTTTTTGTTGGCCATTGACACTTTAGCCCACTTTACTGTTAAACCCTGCTCAGGGGGCTTGCTACATAGTTACACATTATCTTCTCAAAGGGCGTTGACCCTGATTCTTCAGTATGCAGATGACACTATTTTCTTCATTGAAGGGGGGACCAGGGGGGCTAAGGTGGTAAAAAACATAGTGGATATTTTTGGGGAAATTGCAAGTCACAGGTGAATGGCTGGAAGTCCATGTTGATATGCTTTGGTCATCCAGACTTGGTCAGAGACCAGTTGGCCTGGGTCCTATGCACGCCCTTAGGCAGTCTCCCCATTAGATATCTGGGCCTTCCTTTCCTAGGGCGAAAGATGAAGAATGTAGATTGGGCAAGTCTATTTGAGAAGATTTCTGGATGCCTGGCAGGTTGTTGTGGCCAATTGTTGTCTAGAGGAGGTAGATTGGTCTTGTTGAATTCGGTGATTTCTGGCATTCCAGTCTTTTCCCTTTCTATGTTTCGGCCTTCAAGCACAATCCTTAAGCAACTGGATGTCATCAAGAAGAGGTTCTTTTGGAAAGGGCCCAGTCATGAGGGTCGATTCCTACAGCCAACCAAATGGAAGTCTGTTTCTTTGCCTAAGAAGAAAGGGGGTCTCGACATTAGGTCCCTAAGAGAGTTCGGAGATGCACTCTTATTGAAATGGGGTGTTATCATCATGAGGGGAGATAGGGGCCTTTGGCAGGATGTTTTTAGGTACTCTTATGCCATTGATGAGTTCCCAATAGGCATGCTTTAGCCTTCCAAGGCCTCGCCCTTTTGGTTTTCTATCTCAAAAGCAACTGTGGCGAGATGGGATTTGTTCCAACCTTCTATGGGGTATGGCTCTTCTTTTAGTTTTTGGAAGGACAAATGGACTATTTTGGGTGAATTATCTACTTTATACCCACGGGCTTTTGAGGTTACTACACATAAGCAAGCAAAGGTGGCTGACAACTGGTGTCAGGAGGAAGGCGTTGGTCAGTGCAACGACCCCTCAGTACCTATGCTAGCCTTTCCTAGGAGGATTTTCATAGGTTGGAAGAAATGCTTCAGGCTTTCAGACCATCAGTGGGTGTGGATGGGTTTTCCTAGTGTGCCAGAATTTATTCCCCTAAGAAGACATATGAAGAGATGACTGATATAGGTGATGGTGACCCTCACATAAAGATGTGCGCTGATCTGTTGAAGATTAAAATTCCCCCAAGGTCCAGATGTTCCTGTGGCTGGCAAGGAGGGGTGGACTTGCTACTGGTTCTCTGCTAACGAGGGTGATGGGTGCCCCATTGCTTGCTTGTCCTTTATGTAAGCTCACAGATGATGATGTTCAACATTTGTTGTCCTCATGTCTGGTCACCGTAGAAGTCAGGCGAAAGTGTTGTGCCACTCCTCTTCCTATGTGGGATGGGCTTTAGGTGTCCTTGCTCAACCCATTGTCCCCTTGAGTTTCTATGGCTGCAGTGCTGTGGAGTGTGTGGAGAACTAGAAATGACGTATTATTTAATTGGGGATGTGGTTGGGCTAAGGTGATTTGTAATGGGGCATCCTTGTTAGCCTGTTAGTGGCTATTTGGCTTGTAATAATTCTTTTGATTAATAAAATTGTGGATTGCTACTATTAACAGTAGCATTCCTTTCTCCTTTTCAAAAAAAATCTACAGATTGCAACCCGATATTTCGTACCTGAACTGGTTGGTACACAACTTACACTAAAGCACTTTGGCGATGTCATCTATTTGAGGCATGTCATATATTGGAAGATGCAAATTTGTTTGGATGTTCTACTATTTTGGAATAATAATCAGTTGATACATGGATCCTTATCTTTTGATGATGTTGTGAATTCTTGGGGACAAATCAAATCCCATGTTGTGAAGATGATACATGTTCTACTTTTTTTGGAAGTTCTTCTTCCGATTAGGATGAGGCATTTTGTATTATTATTGTCCCTCATTTTGCATTATCTAAGAATGATTCATTTTTTATTTCAACTTCTCGTTAACAAATATTTCTATTTAATATAATAAACTTTTCGATAAATCATGAATGTGATCTTAGATGTTGCTTTCTTGATTTACTCATCTACTTAAAGGTTTGCTATTGTTTAACATTGATTTGTTGCTTTTAACTTTGCCATTGTCAGTCCCCAGTCTGGTTGAGAAAGGAGGAGGCGCTACAAAAAAATTGCCCTATAGCAACGGTGGACTATACCAACATAAAAAAATGTCATTGTAGCTCATATTATACGTTGCTGTTGTTGCAAGCTACACCAACGGGTACTTAAGGAAAGAAGGAAAAGAGTGGGGCAAATGCATCTTCTTCCTTCTTTGGCTATTTGGATCCAAATCCTCGGTCTCGAGCTCAACTCATTCAGTCGATTTCTCAAGGAACGACTCATTTCACTCAGGGTTGACCTCGACCTCACCTTAGTGCAGCACCTTAGTGTCAACACTATTTCACTCGATCATCGTCTCCCCCGATCGATCGCAACTCCCAAAACCTCTTATCGACTTAGGTTAGTTGTCTTCCTCTCTATTCTTTCACTCGATGTCTTCTCTCAAATTGATCCCTCTGTTTCTTAGTTTCATTGATCAAATTCCCTTGACCAGATCTCTCCCACTTGAATCTATCTCTCACTTGATTTCTCATTATCGATCTCTCTCAATGTTCCTCTCATTAGTTCTGCACTCGATGGATCTCTCCCACTTGATCTCTCTCTCACTCTATACATATTGATTTATGTCCCATGAAGTGATTTGGTTCCGGTGCAAAGTAATAGATTGATAGAGGAGGAGGGAGAGGGTTTATTCTCTTGGTTAGTTGCTTGATTTAATGCCTTCTACTTGTTTGAAGAAATACTTCAAAGTGTTTGTTCCCTTTGATTTGGATAGGTCCTTGATGAAATACCTTCTACTTGTTTAATGTAACGACCCGGTTCTCGAGTCCCTACGAGACACGAGAACCGGACCGACTCGACTAATCCCAAGACCTAGTCGTCCAACGAGGAAGTAACCAAAAGACAGTAAAATAAACCACATTCAGCATGAATATAACTAACAGTAAGAAAGTACAGCAGTAAGGAAAGAAACTACTACAGTAGGTACCACCACAACAGTAAAACAACATTTATCATATAACAAGAACTGCAGGTAAAGAAGGTACAGCGGAAACAAAAACTACTCACTAGAACAGAAACAAAAGGGGTACAAAAGGCTGTGGTAACTCTACTGGACCCTACTCGGCCCAGCGTCCTCTGCAGCCGCCGACCCTGGCTGCTCAACACCTGGTCCTGAAAAAGGTAACGAGTGTAACACGTCAGCAAAACGCTGAGTAGAGTGGCAAACTAACTAAAGGAAACAGTAGAGTGTATAGTAGCTGTTATGTTTCATTACTTCCTTTATTCACATCTTTCAATTTTTCTCACTATTTCATTTATTTCTCAGATCCTTTACTTGATCTCGAATGTCCTCGTGGGAACGATCTTGATTGCAGTCTTTTCCAAAAGTAGAAGTAGCACGTGGTGCTCTCCTGGCCGGGAGAGTCCCCCGTGGTGATCCTACCCTCAGTCAACCACCCCAAGGTCACTGACAGACGTAACGGTGACTACGGCACGCGCGATAAACGCACAGGTAGCTAGCCCGCACTGGCACGCGGTCAGTCGTTTCCGTTAACGGGTGCGCCCAAAGCACAGCACGGAACCAGGGCAGAGCCCTCTCAGTAACAGGGGTCCAACCCCTCCACAGTAACCAAACCGGGGCCTTGCCCCTCCACAGTCCGCGCACCCTCGCCTGACTACCCTGGTTTGCCCTAGTGGGCCTAACAAGTCGGTGAAGGAGGCTAGCAGAACCCCGGGGCCCGTGGGGTAGCTAGTACTCTCCTAACACTACTAGCTCTCCTCGGTACTACGTACACGAGGGCCAACAAGTCGGTACAGAGCGGCCAATCCTAACCCCGGGTCCCTGGGGCGGCTGGCCCCACTCTGCACTAAAACAGGTACAGGTACTTCCCTTGGTACTGCGTACCCAAGAGACAGTACAAACTACATCTCAGTTCCATTCCTTTTTCTTTCCAGGAGTTCCACTCCTAATTCCCCGTAGGGTTCCAGCTCTTTATCTAAGAACATCATATGTTTCACTTTCCAGATTCACGTTCTCAAATTCCATGATCTCAAACATGTTTCTTTATTCATAACAGGCAGCTGTTAATTAAATTTACAGGCAGCTTTATATATTCCTTTCCATTTTTCCAAGACTGCAGTAATATACATTCCACTAGTTTTTCCATCCTAGGATTCATGCCATATCCTAGGATCTATCATACAATCTAGTTTTCCGGCCCTAGGATTCATGCAACACCTAGGAGCTATCATTCCATATATTTCTCATTCCTAGGATTCATGCAATGCCCTAGGTTCTAGTTATGGTTCCATACTTTAACAGATTTTATTAATACTTAAAGCCACTCTACCAGGTACAACGGGAGTAATGGGGGCGTGATCGGGAATCCCGTGTGCCTCTGCGACTCTCAAGACTGCAACCGAACGAGGTCCTATCACAAGGATCAAACACAAGGAGTGTCTCAGAGCAGTGTATAGCTACTGTAGACGAGTAGAGGAAATAATTCTGAAAAGAACGCAACTCGAATCACGGAAAACGAAGCCCAAACGGGCCCTAAACGGGTCGAAAAAGACGATACTGTGCAAAATCAGACGTCTGGAACTCCTTCCAGACGTCTTAAACGGTGGATCAGAGAATTACCTGTTCAGCTTGGTTCCCCGGACGTCCAGAAGTCTGCGGGGACGTCTGCCCTAGATCCCAGACGTCCGATGGTCCCTCAGGACGTCTGGAGGTCACTCCCGCCGTCTGGTACAACTTCCAGACGTCTGATTAGCAAAGGATGACGAATCAGCGAACCTGCGCACAGCCAACCCCCCTCCCTCAGTACGGTCAGTCGACAAGAAGGAAGAAGAAAGCGGAAACTCACCTTTCAGACGTCTGTATGATCTTACAGACGTCGACCTTGCCGTCTGGCTATCAACCCAGACGTCTGATTCTGGAAAATTTTCTAGAATCAGAACCATGCTCGGCCTCCGCTCGCGACGCCGCTCGCGTCGCACCTCGCGCGTCTGCTGCTCAGCCCGCAGCAGGTCCCTCTCCGCGACGCTCCGCGCCCCCTGCGCCCTCCGCCGGCCGGCCAAGCCGCCCCGGCGAGCTCGCCCTCACGGCAGAGCCCCGCCCTCGCACGCCGCAGCTCCTCCGCGCTCACTGCGGCTGCCGCCCTCGCGTCCGCTCGCTCTCGCGCACAGGAAGGAGAAGAAGGAGGAGACGGTGGAGACGGGAGGGGAGGCGCGCCCCCTTTTAACGCCGCGCGGAGAGGAGAGAGAGAGGGCGGTCGCAGCGCGCCTGCAGCCGCAGAGAGAGAGAGAGAGAGAGATCGCAGGTCTGCACGCACAGGTGCGCAGGCGAATCTCCCGTGCGAACATAACTGTTCTCCAGACGTCTGTAAAAGATCCCGGACGTCTGGTCAGACGTCTGGATGTGATCCCAGACGTCTTGTCAGACGTCTGGGCCACCTCCCAGACGTCTTAAAAGGCGTCTGGGGCACGCGTTCGCTACATTTAATGAAATGCTTTAAAGTCTTTGTTCCCTTTGATGCAAATAAATGTTTGATGAAATGTCTTTCAACTATTTAATTAAATGCTTTAAAGTATTTGGTCCCTTCGATATGTTCCATTGAGGGAGTAGGGGATTGAGTAAAATGTGTTGGTCTATGGTTTTATGAAATATCATTTAGCTGTTTGAAGGAGGATGTTGGGATCTTGGTCTATGGCTTTGTGTGCAACAATTGCAAATGATTACCATACACAAATAGGTTCTATTCTACTTCATTGGAAATATTCACAACCTATTACATGAGAAAATTCTTTGTTCTCAAGATTAGCTTTTTAAAAAATACTGTTATAATTTTCCAGTAGCATAATCTGTTTCTTATTCCATATTTTTTAATTTGATTATTGTCTTTTATTCATGCCTAGGTGATTAAGGCTTTTGCTAAAGCTAGTATTGAATCTTCCAATATGATTGTAGGCATTGATTTTACAAAAGCAAATGAGTAGTCAAGTTCATATCTTGGACTTTCTTGGATATTGTTGATATCTAAAGCTTTAAACACACTAAGAATAATTCTCATTTTTCTAATTTAGCTGTCTATTTGCGATATTACTCTTTCCTTAGTTGAGGGGTTTATTGCCTGATTTTTTTTTTTTTGAAAAGGGTTTCTTACCTAATATCTGAGTCAACTAAATTTATTAGGTTGTATTTGGAGATGTATAGACATTTTGTAGCATCGCATTCTATCTGCTTGCACCACCCACATGTACTCATTCTAATAACCTTCCTTGGTCACTTGCTCGATTATAAATTATTGCTGATGTCTTTCTCTCAATTTCACAAACACCAAGTCAGTTAATTTTTTATTCATTCCTTTCATGTTGCAAGTATTCGATGGTTATTCCTAGTCCTTAGTTTTATGAAAATCTTGTTTTTTCTCCCAAATGCAAACTACTATGTATTTTCCTTCGAAGGATCACATTGGTCTCTAACTCAATCTTTGAGGCCATTATGTTTTCTTTTACAGTTTCATTTTTTGCATTCTCTTGTAAGGTTGTCTTTTCCAATCTAAACTCCATAGGTAAATCACTCTTCACTAATTTTCTATATCTCCTCTTCATCTAAATTGGTATTTCCATATTTCACCATTCTAATTTGCTTTTATTTGCAACCTTTGCAAGATTAGGATCAGATTTAATGATACTATTCCTAATGCCTATATTAGCACCATATGCTGATCACCTCATTTTTCATTCAATTTGGTATAATGTTGATAGCAAATGTTCAGGCTTTTGTTTATCATAGTTCATAATTTTGCAAGAGTCGAATATTTCCCATGTCATTTCCCTTAATATTGAAGCTTTATATCATTATTATTTGGAAATTATTAGAAATGACTTCAAGATTATTCATTTTCTAACCACCCCTAGTTTGTGTTAATTTAGGTTCTTGAAACATGAATAGCACTAATGATTTCGTGGTAAAATTGTATCCTTCCATGGTATAGACTTGGGCTTGATTCCCAGCTGGTGCATTCTTTTTTTTGGTCCTAAGTTAAAGCATCCATTTTTTAATCTGTGTTTCATAAATTTCTTTATTGCAAACACAAAAATGGGAGGTTTGATTCCATGGTACACAACATGTTAGTTCATGTTAATTTCTTTATGAAACATGAATAGTTTGTGTTATTCACTTTTTTGAGATAGAGAAATTTGAAGGCAGATGAAAGAGATGTCTATGAGTTTTTCTCAAGGGCTCAAAAGGTTAGCTTACTTAAGTTACTTGTTTCATTACATTGGTTTTAAGTTTATAGTCATGCTCCTTATCTAGTTACTAGTTGACTCATTATATTAAATTAAAATTATTTTAGTTACTTGATTAATTGGTATGCATTGAAATGCTCCCCAATTCATCCTCGATTTGCCCGAAAGGGTTCTAGGTCATCAAAAAAATGAATACCATGTTAACATGATCCTGAAATAATGAATCCGTTAGTGGATAACTGCATTGATAGATTATCTCATTTCTGTTTGTTGGTGATTTATTTGTTCTCTTTACCATGGCCACATAGACTTTTAATCAACAATCATCTCCCTTTCATATAAGTCTTTACCCATGAAGCAAAAAAGGCTAGAGAAGACTTGGAGGTAGTGGTGGCCACCTTAACAATGTTGCTAAGTTGGCAGGGCAACATCATTGGAATTAATACACAGACCAGAAAAATGCCAAGTCAACAAAAGTTATGCTCTATATGTTGTTTTCTCAACAACAAATGTACTTGAAATGCGAAAATCATTCCCTACAGACCTAAAAACTAGAAAGAACTACTGTGTAAGTCACAATAATGGAAGAGTTACTTGAGTTTCTTCAGGTCATGACACAAAACATATTCAAGCTAATTGCAAACTAGTCTTGAATATGTTCTAGAATAGTAGGTTACAAAATTAGAATTGTCCTGATATTCTCTAAGAAAACCTTCCATTGGCATCTATAGGTCATTGGATCACATTCCATGACTAGCATCTTTACTCATCTTAAAAAAAATCCATTCTTTTGACTACCCTTAGGATTGTTTGGTCTTTAGGAAATAGAAATCTAAAATACTTGTCTTCTGAATAGGCTTTTGGCAGGTTCCGGTTAAAAACATCCTTTTGGGTTGGATTTTTTAATGATATTATTTGTGTAATGAGAATTACATCTAGATAAACAAGCCATTACTCTTGTATAGGGACTGGAACCAATCGTAGATATTTATTTGAATAGGATTCATGCTTGGGAGTCACCTACAAACCTTTGCCTATCTTCATAGATAAGTATGACGGAATGTTAGTAGAGTTCCAGAGTCTTTTACCCCATGATTGTAACCTCTCGGAGAAGCCTGTCTTTTAACAACATAAATTATCTTGTCTCTTTGTTATGTTTTTCTCCTATTTTGTATGGAATTTTCAATATCAGATGTGTAATGAGATTGCAGTTGCTATGCTTCGGCATCTTTCTCCTTTAAGATTATCTTTGTATATGGCATCATTATCTTTAAGGCAGTTCTAAACTTGTTAGACCTTTCTAGGTCAGGCTAGTATTCTCATTAGTTGGTGCCTAGAACAAATGGATTGTCAATTCTCTATGCCAAGTTGGGGGTCTCTACTTGTGGAATGCTAGATTTTTTTGTGATTTAAATTTTTTCGAAAAATAATCCTAATGTTTTTGAAGCTTCACAAAAGTCTATTTACTACATTTTACCATAGTAACTATAAGCAAGGATTCTTGTTCTAAGAATTTCAAACTACCTTGTATATGTTGTTCTTCAAGGTTACTAGTCTGGTTAAGAAAGGAGCTAAAAAAATTACATTAAGCATTGGTGATGGTGCAAATGATGTCAGCATGATTCAAGCAGCTCATGTTGGAGTTGGCATAAACGGACTTGAAGGAATGCAGGCTGTAATGGCCAGTGAGTTTGTTATTGCTCAGTTCTGCTTCCTCAGTGATTTGCTTCTTGTGCATGGACAATGGTCATACCTATGATTATGCAAGGTAGACTTTCATGCTTTATTTCTAAGTTTCTTTCCTAATTTTTTTGTTTCTTGTCAGGGGGAGGGGGGCAAGGAAGTCCTCAAGCGGTACCTTTAGGTTTTCCCCCTTTTTGCAGCCCATTCTCTAAGTCTATATATGAACAAATCGATGTAAAAGTCTCTTTGAGATAATCTAGAAGCCCATTTATTAAACCCATGATTTAGGCTGATCTTTGCAAGTTTCTCTTCTCAAAATGATCATCTCTAAAAATTTTGAAGCAAAATATACATTGTAAAATATCAAAATTTCGTTCAAGAAATAAATCCAACTGGACGTTGTAAAAACTGACTTGATATCAAGATAGGATAAGTATTGGGAAGGTAGATATATAAACATGAAACAAGGGAATTTTTGTTGGTGAGTAGAGGTTATATTTATTAACATCAAGTGCACTTGTGCCTTATTCAACTGTCCTCGCACGTTTGTGTTTCAAGTGTTTTAGCCTATAGACTCATAAAGTTGAATTGGTATTTCTTTGTTCATAACTTTTTTTTCGAGTGAGTGTCCCAGAAAATATTAACATGCTTTCATCTGTTAGGCATTTGATATCCTCTAATTTAGTCAACTTCTTATTTTGTTGGTTACATTTATGAAACTAGGCCAATATGTTCATCCCTGTGTGACATTTGAGAAGAATCTCCACCCTGAGTAAATACTTGCATTTTCAGGAGGACTGGATGTGGCATTTTCATTCTCCATTTGACAAACATGTTTTTATCATTATATGTTTCCTTGCCCATTTGATGAATAATGTGATGAATTTAATAGTTAAGGTGAATGTAAAGTCATTCACTTTCATTTCTTAACCTCAGCTACCATGCAATTAAGCATAGTTGCCACACCTTGGCAGATTGCTGTTAGTTCTTTTTTTTTTTTTGTTGCCCTCCTTGTGTAATTTAATTTTTACAACTTTGCCAGTCATAAGAGTACTGGCTATAGATAAACAAGCCATTATTCTTAACGAGATTTTTGTTTATTTATAGCGAAGATTTTACCAACAAATTTTTTGTTGGAAAAAGCTTCTGCATTACAGGTGCAATAGGTTTACACCGACGGTCATAAATGTCGTTAACACAATCGTGAAATTAGAAATAGTATGACCATTGCTGTAGCTCCAAGTACAACACCAATGGTTTTTATCATCAGTATCTCTTACAGCAACGCCTCCTAAGAGAACAATCCAAATGATCGTCGGAATAACTCTTTAAACCTACAGTGATGGTCATTTCAATGTAGACCAACAGTTAAAAGCCATCAGTGTTGGTGTAAACTGTTATTCTCCCCATTTCCTTTATTAGATTGCAACATCAAATTAAAATGCAATTATGCAACCATATATTGTGATCCAAGATAGATAGATGTACATCACTGGTAGCAATTAAAATTAGCCTAAATTAGGCCATTTAATCCACATTCGAACTCAACACACAAATGGCAAGTAACTTACCAACATTTATTTATTGAAACGAATTAAGGTTGTTATCAGCTGCTACATGGATTACGCACACCTTTTACGGGGGACAAGCAGGAGTGGATCCTTCCTCCTCAGGGAGAACTCTAGAGTCTCGTCACCCAACGTCGAGGCACCACGTGGAAGATCCCAATTGAAGGAGTGAATGAGCGTAGCCAGCAGGTACGTCACCCTCCTCTCTCCCAACTGAAGGCCAGCACATATCCTTCTACCACCCCCGAAGGGCAGGTACTCTAAGGTCTTGCTGCCGTAGTAGTTCCACCTCCCCTTCTGCTCCAAGAACCTCTCGGGCCGGAACTCATGCGGCGCCTCCCACACCGATGGATCCCTCTGTATCGCCCACACGTTAACCGCGACGCTTGCACCCTTTGGGATGGTGTAGCCACCCAATTTGCTGGTCTCACTCGGGGTGCGGGCGAGGAGGATTGCCGCCACAGGGCGCAGACGCAACGTCTCCTTCACCACAGCATTCAGGTACTCGAGTTTGGGGATGTCAGACTCTTCGAGGAATCCATCTCTACCAACCACGGAATCCATCTCCTCTTGCGCTTTCTTCATCTTTTCAGGATGCGCCATCAGCTCCGACATCGCCCATTCTGCTCCGTTGGTGGTGGTGTCTGTCCCCGCCAAGATTACGTCCTAAATTAATTAAGGCGCGCGCGCACAGATAGTAGATCATGAAATGTTAACTAGCTAGATCGATATTAAAAAAGAGAGTGAGTTCTTTACTAATTAATTAATTAATTAATTACCATGATCAAGGCCTTGACGTTTGTGATTTAGAGTGGCATCTGTGGGTCCTTCTCTTCGACGACATCCAACATCTGTTGCAGAAGGTCCTTCCTGCTGCCCCCATTTGCTCCTGCAGAAAGCCTCCGTCGACGACTAATAATGGGATCCAAGATCGCATCCAAGCGCACAGATACAGCTTTCATTCTGCGCTGGAGGCCCTGCAGATCCAACGGGGCGAGCACCGGGAAGAAATCCGAGGAGTTGGGTTCAGCCCAGAGCCAAAATATGCCCTCGACGAGCTCCAGGATTTCGGCTCTTGTTACACCACTGCTGCCCTTCTCCTCCTCCTCCTCCAGTGCTTCCCCCAAGATCATCGTGAGGATGAGGTTGAGCATATGGGAGAGTGTGGTACCACGGATGTCCACCGCGCTTCCCTCGCGGGCACGCAGCTCCTCGACCACGCGGTTGATCTGCCGGCGGTGTAGCGACCGGAACGACTCCGACATATTGATGGTGCTCTGCAGCGTTTGCACGAGGGCCTTGCGGAGCAACCGCCACTGGGGGCCGAACGGGACCCAGAGGATGCTCTGGCCTCCCGTGGGGAACTGCCCCACCACAGGAACTCTGTAGTTCGCGAAGATGGTGTCGTGGGTTTTGAGGACCTCCACGGCTAGAGATGGGGAGCTGATGACGACGTGAAGCTTCGTGCCGATTCGGAGGCTGAACATGGGTCCGTAGGCTCTTGCGAGGTCCGCGAAGTAGTGGTGGAGGTTGTTGGTGGGCAGGAAAGGGAGGCTACCCAGTAGTGGGGCGCCCATCGGCCCCGGAGGCAGGCGTCTACCTCCATGGGCAATCCAGTACTGGCGGCGAAGTAATTGTATGGTTATTATGGTTAGGGGTCGATCAGAAGAATTAACGAAGTGGTTGTTCTGAGTAGGTCCTCCATCGATCTAGCTATAGCTAATGATCTGCGCCTGCCCGCCCTGCCTTCAAACTCGTGGATTTGGGGCTATATATGTATATATAAGCAAGTGAAGATATATGCGCTCACTAGTTTATTAAATTAGAGCCCTACTATTTCCGACAGACTTACCTCCAGGCCATTTTTTTTTTATTTTTTCTAAGATAAACTTCTTGTAAACGAATAGATTACATGAACGTGAAATCGTACAGGGTAAAGAAAGAGAAACAATCCAAACCCTCCCAAAAGAGGGGGAAAAATGCCCCCTTCCAAAAGAAATTGAGGGATAAATTACATCCCACCCCAAGGAGCAGAGGAACGAAAACAAAATAGAACTAAAATAAAAAATAAAAATGAAAAAAAGTACAAAGAAACACTCATATAATGTAATGCAGCATCTCATAGAGATTATTCAACGTCGTAATGTAACGATGATGGCAGTGAAGAGAAGGCTTCAGCGATCATCTCGATCCGCACCAACGAGAGCCTGGAAACTCGGGAAGCGAAGGTGAGTTGGTTGCATTTCGATCGTGTGAAACAATGTTCTCTAGCTAGCGTGGTCCTCACAAAGTTGTGGGGGTGAGTGGTGGAACCCAAGATCAAGCTCATGACACCACCCTCCCTCCCTCCCCCTTCCCTCCGCAAAGAAGGGGCGAGGAGCAGCGATATCGAGAGGGCCCAACGCTCGAGGCAACTCGCACACCATCTGCTGGAGGAAGCTCAAACGTCGGAGTGGACCGAAAGCCATTAATTGATAGCTTCTATTGGCCTCGTTCATCCTCTTCTCTCTCGTTTAATTTATTATTATTACCTTCACTACAAGAGCAGGCATGGTTTGCGATAGTTGTGAACCGTTGCCAATCCTTGCATAACCGTCCCCACTAACTGCCGCTATTTTATTTTAGTGATAGTTACATTCCCTTATCATCACCGTCTCGTCGTGCGTAGGTGCAAAGGAAATTAGGATCTGGTGACAATTTGACATCTGTCACTAAATAAATTTTAGAACAATTCTCTCATACACCGTTGCTAATTGTCTTCGTGGAAGACAAAAATTCATGCCAAAAAATTAGGTACTTTACGCGATAGTTTTATTTAAAATTGTCTTCTATGCATAATGGTGACAGTTTTTAAAACTGTCTCCAGATGAATGTAATGGTCGCCGAAAGGCATGTAATACCTCATGCCAAAAATATTGGGGGCACTTAAGTGACATATCACGACGGTTCCAAAATTG
Organism: Thalassia testudinum; assembly: GCA_037157565.1. Lineage (NCBI taxonomy): Eukaryota > Viridiplantae > Streptophyta > Magnoliopsida > Alismatales > Hydrocharitaceae > Thalassia > Thalassia testudinum. The sequence continues at coordinate 120,761,071 of JAZHRO010000073.1, forward strand.
TCGCTAATCATGTTTAATTTTTTTTAAAGTAATTCATTTTTTTAGAACAAAAATTAATAACACATACGAAATAAGAGGGGTTCAAAACACAATAAATTCAAAGTATTTAATCAGAAGAAATTTTATAGTCGCAATAATTTTTATACATACAAAGGATGTTCAAGTATTACAGCAAAAGGGAAGAGAATATAAAAACATAAACACTATGCTAAGGCACCTACGCCACCAGCCCCATAACCACCCCCATCATCATCGTCACCACGCCTCAAAATGTGAAATGACGAATGATCAGGTCTAGATCCTCGAAGATAAGACAAGACCTCCTCCCACTGCTTATTGTGCTACTCCAACGACTTATGTTGATGCTTCATCCTACAAGTGGCAACCTGCAGTTGTGAGGTGACCTCATCCAACCTTTTCATCTGCTTCACATCTTGATGCTGTAATGTCTCAATCTCTGTATGAAGACTGTCAACATGGCCGGTTGAGGAAGATCCTTTCCTATCATACCAAGAAGAGATCATCACACTCCTCCTACCACTAAGGATGAAGCCTCCGTGCTTTGGAGGCATCACGGTCCTGAAGGCCTCCTTCGGCATCAAAGGAGTCCGCGAAATGATCCCAGAGTTCTCGTCCACGACCTCAGGAGGATAGATCAAATCCATCATACAACCCTGTAAATATATATATTTGTAATTAATTTTTATATATTCTGAAATCAATGTAAGTAACTTGTAATTACTTACATATGTCTCCTCGTATGTCTAATGTAGCGATGCACATGGGCCATCGAGTATTTCTGTACTATGAGTCTGCTCATAGACTCCCACTCAATCTACCTCAATACCCTCGTGTGCCTCAGGGTGAAAAAGTAGTAAAATTTTCATCTTCTCTTAATGTAACTAAATTTCTTTATTTTAGTATAAAATGTTGATTTAAGAAACTTACATATCTATCTTTGAATGAGTCAACACTCATTCGACCCAAGCAGTGGGTCTGGGGAGGAGCTTGGGCCTGGTTGGCGTTGTCCTTCCTCATTTGCTCTGGTAAGAAATACAAATTTTATTACTAAAAGATTATGTAATTAGTTCTTATAAACTAAAATTAAAAATCCAATTCGAAACAATTTATTTACCTCTATAACTAGATCTCTCCAATGCTTGCAACACTCCCTCCAAATGGGAGGTGCAATCGTAGGAGGCACGTTTCTTGATGCCTCCTCATACAGCTTATTGTTAAAGAACTGAAATAGTTTTATAATTTTTTTAAAAAAATAGTTGATTATATATAAATAATTAAATAATTTGAGAATATGAAAGAATTTCATACCATACTCTTCATCTCCTATCTCCATCCACGATGTATCCTACCTGAATGTTGCAGGATAGACTTGGGTGCAATGGGATTATCACCCCAATCAAAAATGCCATGTATTCAAAAATATATAAATCAATTATAGTCAATATAAATCTTAAAAAATGATTTCCAAATTTTTTACCTACAACTCCTGAATAATGGAGGATTTAACTCCTTTGCAACCCTCCAGTCAAAGCAGAAAAGTGGCATGGTAGCCTTAATAATCGTGGCAAACCTGCTAGTAAACCTAGGGTAGTTTTTCGCTTCCCTAGCTGCAGTGATAGTCACCACAATCTTGGTGCCCTCAGGTAGCCTGTCGAGGTCCTCATTTTATGTCGGACCTCCCATGTTTTTCTTAGCTAAGCACATTAAACAACATATTTTAATAGGTAAAATACGAAAGGAAATAAAATAAACTTATAAAAAAAATAACTAAATTTGACCACCACCAGTGCCTCACTACAAGAAAAATCACTATTGGCGACATTAAACTTGCAACGGTCGTGAAATCATCGCTAATAGTTGCACATTAGCGATGGTTATGCATTCGAATGTCACTATAAACCGTCTCTAATTGTCAAAGCGTTCATAACTCACAATTGGAGATGGTTTTTAGATCAACCGTCGTGAATGCATGCCATCGCACGAAAATATCAACTCTCGTGTTGGGCAGGAGAAGTTGTCGTTTATACATTAGCGACGATTAGTCATAAAATCGTCGCTAATGTGCATTTATGACGGTTGTATAAACTTCCGTGAAATGTGAGTGGTAGCTAAAAAAAATTTTTCTCGCATGAGGAGGGAAAAGGTGCGTTGCTCACATTTCGCAATGGTTTATACAACCATAGCTAATGTTCATTAGTGACGATTCTATAAACTATCGTGAAATGTGAACGGTGGCTAAAAAAATTTTTCCCACATGAGGCAGGAAAAGGTGCATTACTCACATTTTGCGACGATTGACGCGATCAACCGTCGCGAATGTGAGCCGCAGTGAGGTGGGAAAGTTGCGTTACTCACATTGGCATCGATTGATCCGATCAACAGTCGCCAGTGGTGAATATAAGTCTACACCGACACCCCCTCCCCCTCCCCCGAAACAGTACTCCTTCATCATGCGAGCCACCCCCCTTCTCGCCTCTCTGTAGCTCGTCGTCGACTCTCCCTCCCTTCGATGAGTCATCCTACTCCCCGGCACCCCTCCTCCATGAGGCGTCGCCCCTTCCCTGGCCCCCCTCCCCAGTGCCACCTGCCTCCTCGGCCCCCCACCCCCACCCCTGCGCCCTCCCTTCCTCCACCGCCCCCTGCGGTCACCCCCTACTCCCTACCTGCCCCTTGCCGCCGTCCTCGCCCCTTCTCTCTACCCTTCTCCATCACCCCTACCCCTCTTCCTCCTCCTCCTCCCAAAGCCACCCTACCTCATCCGCCACCTCCCCCTAAACCCTTTCCATTCATTTTTTTATTTTTTAAGATTTATATTTATTAAAATTTGATCATAATTATGTTTGATTTGTAACATTCAATTTAGGTTAATCGAATACTCCATCTTCGATTCTCGTGTTTTATCGAGGTATGAATGTAAAATTTTTAGATTAATTATGTTGTGAATGTGAATGATTGTGGGGTGTACCCACTTAATGATATGAAATTATATGTGTATGTATGTAATGATTGTGGCGTGTACCCACTTAATTATGTGAAATTATGTTATTTTTGTGAATGAATATATGTGGGGTGTACCCACGTAATTATGAATGTTCTATTGTTTTCATTTGTGAATGAATGTGATGTATCAACTTAATTTGTAAATGTTTATATGATTAATTATGTGTTCTATAAATTTATAGTTAAACACACTTGCATAAATCTAGATGCACTTGATTCCAAATAATTAGTCTTCTAACCCCTAGGTTACAAGTTTTGGGAGGGGATAATCATGTCAAAATACTTGCCCGTCGACACTTATAATCTTGTTATACGGACAATGCAGAGTGTGTATATACCTCACTTACATGCATGAAGTTTTGTCTTTATAGCATGCCATAAGACTCGTTGTCCTTTGTTCAGAGAAGTTCTGAACAAAGGGGGGCCGTTGAAGATTTAATCACAACATCAAGTTTTAATATATAATTTCCCTGAAGAATGCGGAGGATAACTAATAAGTCCACTTTTGTGGACTATTATTTTGCTTAAGTACTCTTTAATTAGTTGTCCTTAATTGTTAATTGAGTAGGAGTTAAATGGCAATTCACCTTAGCCTCCATTTAATTTTATGCGCTAATTTTACATTTAATAACATATGATATGATAATATAATTTATTTGATGAATGCAGGCTAGCTGAAAGAGTTCAGACGTGCATTTCTTTGTCTATAAGACATCTAGAGATCAGTATGGATGTCTGGGAAATTGCCATCACAAGCTCCTATTTCTACATGTTTTAAGCCTACTGGAGTTAACGTCAGACGTGTGATGGGAATCGGCAGTGCTTATCCATTTGTTCCAACCACTTGAGAAGATCCTGAGTGGTTGGAGAAGCTTTCGGTGGAGGAAACAAACAGGCGGGCTTTTGTTTTTAAAAGAGAGGATCATCTTCTCCAGGGCTTCATCATCACCTCCACCCTCTCCATAGTGGCCCTCTCGCCTACACCGTGAACCCAAAGCGCGCACCGTGGCTTGATTGAGCTCCACCGTCAACCATGCAATCTACCCTCAACCTGTGGTGCTCTGTAACAGAGAGCATCACCACCATCACCAATCCACCACTAAAAACACCACGCCCTCGCCCACTGCCATCCTCTTCCTTCTTCTACGTTACCGTCAACCTCCTTTTCACCTTCTTCCCCACACATGCCACCTACAACCTCAGCGTGAACCCAACATTCTCCAACCCAATGCAACCCAACCACTGTCGCAGACCATCGGTTTCCTCCTCTCCATCTTCTTCTTCTTCTTCTTCTTCTTCCTCTTCTCTGCCAACTGAAAGAACCCAAACCACCCAAAATGCAGGCACATCCACACGCATCGAAACTCCTCACCATTGATGCCAACATGCTCCCCTCACCTTCACAAGTGCTTCCATGCCATCTGCGCCATCAACCAACAACCTGCATGCCGGTGAGCCACCACCGTTGCCGCTGGTCCTCATTGTCGGTGCCAACTCCAGCCGCTGTTGGCATGCCACCACTGCCATCAGAATGCCCTCTTCGTGGCCATCCTCCCCTTGGCGTCTCTCCTCTAGACGTGCTTCCTCCTAGGCGCATGCACAAGAGGAGTTCATTCCCTATTTCTCTACAGTGAAGGCTACATTAAAATTTACGACAAATGCCATTGCCAAAACTCATTTTTTTGATTTTCTTTGAATATTAAATTGAGGTGAAATTTCAGCATCATACTTATTCTTTCTTATATTTGTTTAGTTATTGTAATTCATCTCATTTTGCATTGAAATTGGATTAAGAATGGCATGCAATTAAAAATTATATACTCTGCCACTACACGTGCATCATCTACATTTTTTTAGGAGATTAATTTCTGATGTGAAATTTACATAAATAGCCCTAAACTTCTCATGAAATTGAAAGTGACATTCAGAGTAGCAAATTCATTAAATTAATTTCGCGAATGTTTCTGCAAACATGAATGCTCTATACTTGTGAATTTATTGCAATCGTTCCTCCCTATGGATACGATCTAACTCTTCGTGGTTAGTTTTATTGAAATATCTTCGTTCAGGATTTTCCACCATGTGATTTTTTTTTTTGAGAAAAAAAGGAATGCTATCGAATCACCGATAGCAAACCAGGAGAGCTATTATTAATAAAAATGAAGTAATTACATGATCAAACCTCAATGCTGTATGAGACTCCAGCAAAAATTTACAATATTATCCACATACACTAGGGTCTCCTGAAAACACACTCATTTCTAGCCCTCCATACAACCCATGACACAGCCACCATATGTAAACATAGCTTATTACCATCCACTAGACAACGCCACAGATTCTCCCATGTGGGTAGAGACTCATTACATACTTCCTCCATACATAATCAGTGATCATACATGAAGAAAAGATATGAATGCTAGAATCATTATGCATCCCACATAGGTGACAGAACTGGGTGGGGGTACCCACCCTCCTGTGCCTCAGGTCACCAGTAATCAAGCCATCCCTTCTGCAGAGCCACAAAAAAATTTGTATCTTCAATGGTATTTTTAAATTCCATAGCTTCTTCCTCATCTCATCAAATTCCGCCTTCCTGGAAGACATTATCATCTTGTCATAAGCCGCAGTAGAGAATTTATCCTCCCATTTGTATGTGTCATATTCCTGAGGCATGGGTTTCAAGACAGCAAGTTCTTGCATGAGACGTTCATTCTCAACTCCTGTTCTTGTTTCATGATTATTCCACCCAACATTGTTGAAAGACCATTGCTCAGATTCCGCATCCCAATAATCGGACACCACAATATTTTTATCCAAAGCCACTACATAAGCAAGGGGGAACTTGTCTTTAAAACCCCCCCAAGTACCCAATTTTCTAGCCAAAACTTGAAGCTTTTCCCATCACCTAATACAGATTTAAAAAAATTCCAATTATTCCTCAGGGCGCGCACCACTGAAGACCAAAAGGGGGAAGGTTTACAGGGGTTTAGACGATTATTCTCATCATTGGTAGTCCCATAACTGTCCTGTAATTTCTGTCCAGATTTTTTTTTCTCCCTACAGCAACCAAATAGCCCACTTCAATAGCAAAGCTTCATTGAATTCCTTAAGGGATCTAACACCCATACCTCCCATCTTTTTTGGCTTGCAAATTAAGTCCCACTTCAAAGGTTGAAAAAAAGCCCCTTGATGAGAGGCCCCTTTCCAAAAGAATCTTTTGCGCATCACATCTAGTTTTTTCCAGATTGAGTTCGGGGCTTTAAGAACAGAGAAGAAGAATACTGGAATCAAAGTGATAACAGAATTCAATAATATATACCTCCCCCCTTTTGATAGGTATCTACTGCTCCAGCCCTCCAATTTCGTAGCTGCCTTTTCATATAGGAAAGACCAATCTGCTTTCTTCATCTTAGAACATTTTAAAGGCAGACCCAAATATTTAATAGGCAATGAAACCACAGGTGTACCTAGAATGGTAGAGATGTCATTCTGTAACACACCATTCATCCCAAAGCAGACCAGGGAGGATTTATTTCCATTCAGTCTGAGACCAGAAATCTCCCCAAAAATCTTTACCATATGTATAAGTGCTTACGCTTCCCTCTTCCCCCCTTCCACAAAAAAAATAGTATCATCTACATATTGGAGTATAGGGGCTAGAGCCCTATGATTAGACATTGAATACCCCCTTATAAAACCGTCCACTGCCAGTTTGCATGCGTATCTTGCAAAAGTATCCACAGCGAGGTTGAAAATAAGAGGAGCAATTGGGCAGCCTTGCCTAACTCCACACTGGGGCTGAATCCAAGAGCGGCATGGTTTCCCGTTTATCAATGGGGAAAAAGAGGCTGTCGTAATGCACCTCTTCACCCATTGTATCAATAAAGGTGGAAACTTCCTTCTTTTAAGAATCTCCCACAAGTATGACCAAGAGACTGAATCATAGGCCTTGGAAAAATCTACTTTCCATAAAAAGGCCTTGGTCTTTCTCCTGTGCCAACCCATTACCATCTCCTGCGCAACAATGGACTCTTGTAATGATCTCCCAGGAAGAAAAGTTGACTGGACAGGCATTATCAAGTCCTTTAAAACCTCCCGCAATCTGTTGGCTATAACCTTACTAATAATAAGATAGATGGAATTAGATAGTGCAATGGGTCTATAATCAAAAAACCTCTCCGCACCTGATTTCTTAGGAAGCAGAAACATATAGGATTTGTTCAACCTCTCAAAACCAGAGTTGCCCAGTTCAAATTCATGAATAACATTTAATACATCCACCTTGACAACACTCCACAGCTCTCTGTAAAAGAACACCTGAAATCCATTTGGACCAGGAGCACCTTCATTATTTAAATCTTTAATAGCTTTTAGTACTTCTTGTTTAGATATAGGGGTGACAAGCATGTCTCTCTGATCATCACTGGCACAAGGGAAATCCACCGATGCCATCCTCCAAGAACCTCTTGGAGCATCCTTGGATATTTCTTTAAAATATTTACCTGCTTCAGTTCTGATTTCACTAACAGAGGTAATAGCTTTCTCTTCCACTTCAACTGATGAGATAAGATTGAATCTCCTCCTAGCACTAGCTGCAAGATGGAAAAAATTTGTGTTCACATCACCCACTTTGAGCCATAACTATCTTGATCTTTTGTGCCAATCCATTTCTGTTTTCAGATCCTCTTCCCCCACTGTAGATTGCATCTGTTGCCTCAGCTGCTGCTCCTGGAGGTTCAAAGACTGCCTACATTCTTTCAGATCCAAGTCCTTGATTACTGCCAAAGCCTCCCTCCTCTTCTGTTCTCTGATCAGAGTCATAACCTGCCCATATTCTTTAAGCATATCACGCAGGCTTGACAATTTTGCAGCCAGCTACCGTGTAGCAGTACCTTGCACAGCCTTATTCTGCCACCACTGGGACACCATTTGCACAAAACCTTCCTCCCTAAACCAAGATCTCTTGAGTTTGAAATATGATCCAATGTCTGAACTCATCCCACTGTCCCATACAAGAGGAGTGTGATCAGAGAAAGGCCTATCAAGGCTCATAACTGCCAATAATTGATGCCTCTCCAACAGGCTAGGACTACCAAAAAACCTATCCAATTTAGAAACCTATCCGCTGCCATTTCTCCAAGTAAACTCCACACCACTAATGGGGTATTCAGTCAGTCCCATGTTCTGCACAGCCATTTGAAAGCCAGCCATTGAGCTGTCCACTCTCCCATCTGGGTTGTCATCACCTGAGAGATAACAGTTAAAATCACCCCCTAACGGCCAAGGAACCTCTTGCACTCTTTGATGCATTGCAGAGAGCTCCTCCCACAAGCCATCCCTGTCTGCAGCCACACAAGGACCATAAATGCAAGACATAAACCATTCCATATCTCCTTGGGGAGACTGACATCTGCAAGAAAGCATGTACCTGTCACGAATAACTTCAGTTATTGAAAGGCAAGACTTTCTCCACCAAAAGGCCATTCCACCAAACCTTCCAGAGGCACCCTTAACCACAACATCACTGCGACCAGATTGCTTAAAGCAATCCCATTCCTGACCATTCTCCATCTCCAAATGTGTCTCTTGAATGAGAGCACAATCAATCTCCCACTTAGAGAGATATCTACACAAGGAAGTCCTTCTCATCTTATAGCGCAACCCACACAAATTCCAAGTCATCACTCTCATTCCTTATTAGAGTGGCTCCCTTGGGCCATACAACCCACAAACTCGACCATAATAGAATTTGCAATATTCTGCTCCTCAATAGGGGGCAAGTTGTCCTTCCTTCTTCTCAGCATGTAGGGAGATCTACCCACACTCTTTTCTGATTGGATCCACTGCCATATTTCAGATTAGTAGGAATTGAGAGCTGCATCTGGATTGCTTCTTTGAGCACACTGCTATCATTTCTGAGCACCAGTTCCCTTCCTATCCTGCCCTCCCCTTTACTACTAAGCATCTCTAAATCTGTCACTAAATTCTCAGCAACCTCCAGATAATCATCCTCTTTGACTACCATGGCTTGTCTGCAATCACCAGCTGTATCAACCTCTTCCATCTGGTCCTCCTCAGCATAGTCTTGGTGGCAGTCCTTCCTCTTTTTAGACTTAAGAGCATCAACAGGAGGAATGCAGCCATGCCTTTCATTCTGTTTCCTCACCTTAGTGCTAGCTTCAGACGTCTTATCCTGCCCTTGTTCAACCTGCCCAAGCACCTGTCCAAGCACTACTAGCCGAATAAGCCAAGAAGTGGCCCCACATCTGATTGTAACCATGTCAGGAATTGAGCCAGCACTGAAGACATCAGTCTTAATTCTAAGAGATCTGATGTCCCCCTCTCCAATCAAAATTTCAAACCCATCACAAATGAATGCAAAGCCTGCTAACATCTTAGAAATAACCCCCTTAGATCTCAGATGTAATGGCAGGCCAGAAATCTCAAGAAGAATCCTCCTAGAGCCCACTCTTTGAGGAGGCCGATCAGGGAGAGCCCCATTAAATGGAGACACCATTCTCTAAATCACAATAAATTCTTCAAAGGAGCTCGAACAAAATCTCAGTCGTTCAACATCCATCATACCCAAACCACACACCAGGAATCGAGAATGGGAGAGCATGGCTACCTTCCAGCCTGCAGACAAGAGATTTAAAGAACATACCAAGTTTTGAAGCCTATCTATCGATGGTTTACCTGCCATGATCTCGCCAATCAAAGCACCCCTCATCATGATCTCTGCAGACGAAATCTCTTCAGAAATTGGGATCTCAACTTCGATTGAGTGTCTGCCCAAAGCTGGCGGCGGCGATGGTCAGGCTTCTTTTTTCACCCTCCAGACAGGATGCGAGAATACCCTCTTTGTCTGCAGAGGAACCCTCCTAGGGCATGACTCGCGTTTGTGCCCTTCTCCCCTGCACGCCAAGCAGATCAGAGGGTTTTTGCAAATCGCCACCACATGTCCCCTTTGTTTGCATCTGAAACAAAGAACATCGCCGTTCAACCTCCTCCAGGGTCTTCTTGGAAAGTTTTTAGACATCCTACGAAACCTCTTCTGCCAGACCCACTCCCTTCTCCAAGCCCTCGATCTCCACGTCCTCCACTCGCCTCCTTCTCCAACCCTAGATGGCTCCGCCACACCACCACCTGCCACCCGACGCCGATCGCTCTCTCGCCCTCTCTCTCTCTCATTTTAACACACCCTCCACCATGTGATTTTACTGGGATGACATATTTTTCTGATACATTATTTCTATAAGAGAAAATCTCTCGATCAAATGGCACCGTTGCCGGGGAGGCAATAGATGCAATAAATTCACCTGACTTTATTTTTGATTATTCTAAGTTGCGCATTTATCTAACCATTCTTTATCTTTTCCATGCAAGGAATCTGATGAGAAGACAGGTGTAGCTGAGAGACGACGTCGACCTTGAGCGATGTCCACACATGGAGATAATCACAGGAGTCGGTAGGCCTTGATCCCACACATGTGGAGACGTGCGCAGAACCATCTAGGAGGATTCTTCTTCTTAGTCTTCTGATTTTAGTGTAGACTCTTTAGCATTAGTCTAGTTATTTATTTTCTCGCTCTTGTACTCTGGGGCCAGTTTTTGGGGGAGTGTCCTTGATTCTTTAGACTCTAGGTTTATTTTTAGTTAGTACTTTTGATTGCACATTTATTATTAAAATAAATAAATAATAAATCCAAACTTCCTGATAAAAGCTACATATCTTTAGGACGATCATCTAGGATTGCTTGGGCAGCATCTAGATTTTCTTACTGCATTGCGTGCATTTCTACATCAAAAAGTGCTGGAGCAAGGTACGTACTTCCTATCTTTTTACATCAGTTATCTGCGCATGCATTGCATTTGGATATAATTAAAGAATACCACTGACTTGAAAAGGTTAATCAAGTGGTCACATTGCTACTCGAAAAGAAAGTAAAATATGCAGGAAGTGTTTAAATAACTTGATTGCGATTTTAAAAAGAAAAATCACTTTTCACAGTGTGATGCACACTTCCAGCACTAAGCAAGCACTATAGGCACTTCACTAGGACTTGTACCCTTAAGGCTATAGGCATCGATCTTTTTATCGGTGCCAACCCTCCTATCTCACATTGAAATAGTGGTATTAAGGTTTGCCCGAGTGATTTGATACTCTAAGGAGGGGGACACCCTATAAAGGAATTCAAGGGTAGTTAAGAGACACCGCTAACGTATTGCCTCAAAGGAAGGGTTCGCCCTACTTTCATCCCTTGGTTTCATCCTTGGAGTACCTTTTTACTTGAGCATCTGAGAATATCATTGCAGCAAAGTGTATGTCTCTAGGGCACTTAGAGGTCTATTTTGGGGTGTGTAATTGATTGACAACTTGATTGGTCACCCAAAAGAACTAAAAGTAACGTCAACCTCCTGAATAGCCTTTGACCAGGAATCTCAAGTGCCTCACTTCTTTTCTACCACTCACGTGGGAATGGAGAAATACTGCCTTGACTCTATTTAGCCAAACTAGAAAGGTTGGAAGAGGGCTTAAAGTACTTTAACTCAACAAAAGACTTCTTGCCTTGTGTTTGCTTGGTGTATGCTTGGTAGGCGCTCTCTTAGAAATAGTCTTCTTTTCAACCCTGAGCCTGAGATAATTATTAGCAAAGCCAACCAAGAAAGAAGAAAAATGGTTGAAGAAAGACCTAAAGAAGATATTAGGGTTGGTGAAAAGCAAAGAACCTTGAGAGACTACTTCCTCCCTACAACCCACCAAGCCCTACCTATCCAAAGACCTGGAATGGATAATCCATATGAAATCAAGAGCAGCACCATATCTTTGCTCCCCTCTTTTTATGGTACTGCTAGGGAGGATCCCTACAGGCATCTTGAGGAATTCACCAAGGTCTGTTTGATGGTGAAGCTCCAGGGCTTTACTGATGAAGCCCTGATGGGGACTCTATTTCCATTCTCCCTTAAGGATAAGGCCAAGCACTGGTATCATACCCACGATTCAAGGGTAAATGATTGGGCCACCCTTAAGACAGAATTCTTGAAAAAGTATTTTCCTATGAGTAAGACCAACCATTACAGAATAAAGATTATGGGTTTTACTCAACAAGAAGGGGAGCAATTTCACGAGACTTGGGAGAGCTTTAATGACCTTCTTAGGTTATGCCCCCACCATCAGGTGCCAAGATGGCCGTTGGTTGAAAAGTTTTTATAACGGATTATCTGAAAGGCACAGGCAAACCATCGATGCAGCATGTGCAGGAACCTTCATGATCAAAATTGAGGATGAAGCCTGGTTATTATTTGAAACATTAAGTGACAATTCCATACATATGTCCTCTGCCTATCAAGAAAGAAAACCATCAATCTTGTAGAGGAAGATAGAGGCCCATGAAGCTGGGGCTACTCAGGATTTGGCTTATCAGATTCAATTGTTGAACAAAAACTTTAATAGGCTTTTAGCAAACCCCAGCATGAACCTGCAAGCATCTTTCATGCTTCAAGTGAATGCTCCATTTGCCAAAGCACAATCACGCCACTGCGGAGTGCCACCAGGAAAATCAATTCCCTGAGTTGATTCAGGCTGACCTGAATGCAGCCCAAGGTTTCCGCCCACCTCCTCGCAGTAACCCATATTCTAATACCTATAATCCAGGGTGGCGGAACCATCCAAACTTCTCATGGAAGCAAGGTGATGCTTCAAACTCAGGGAATGCAAGACCCCTACCTCCCCAACCCATATACCAGCCATCCTATGCAAGCCCTCCTCAGAATAAGCCTTTTGAGATGGATGAACTTAAAGCCACGATGAAAGCGATGCAAGAGCATCAGAATATGGTCATCCAATCTTAGAATAAGATGATTACTAATATGCAATCCCAAATTGGTCATCTTAGTGAGGCAGTTAGGCAACAAGATCCGAGGAAGTTGCCTAGCTCTTCTAAGGAGAACCCAAATGGCAAGGGGGTCATATTCAGGGAGCACGCTTAAGTTGTGACCGTGCTAAGGAGTGGAAAGAAAATCGACATGCCTAATAGCACTCCTACGGTCACCTCTTAGGATTCCTCTCATACATGAAACCCGACTTCCATCTCCACCGAGGAAGAGCCATACTACTCTCCCTCGCTAGAAATAACCCACCCTGAGGATGTCGTCATTCTACCACCCCTTTCCCACCATGACAACCCCTCTACCCAAAAGCCGAAGGTGCCCTATCCATAGCGCCTAATTGCTCCTGGGGAATCTTCTGTTAGCTTGTCTAGAGACAAGGATAGGACAGATGAAATTATGGACACTTTTAGGTAAGTCCATATCAACTTGCCTTTGTTGGAAGCTATCAAACAGATCCCGTCCTATGCCAAGTTTCTAAAGGACCTGCGCACCTAGAAGTGCCGATCTAGGAGACAGGTCCAAGCTAAGGTCATCCTACCTGACCATGTTAGCTCGATTCTCCAACATGGGACACCCCCCAAAATGAAAGACCCAAGGGCCCTGTATATTTCAGTGGTTATAGGTAACCAACACATTGACGAGGCTCTGCTTGATCTAGGTGCAGGTGTGAACATTTTACTGAGCTCTGTTTATGACCTTTTTGGAGGAGGTGATTTAAAGCCTAGTTCAATCATTCTCCAGGTCACAGACAGATCACTTAAGACACCACGGGGATTGCTGGAAGATGTCCTGGTGAGAGTGGAGGACTTCTTCCCTGTTGACTTTCTTGTGCTAGATATTGACCCATTAAATAAGCCCACCAAGCAATCCATTATTCAGAGATGCCCCTTCTTGGCCATAGCCAACGCCTTTATCAATTGTAGATTAGGGGCACTTAAAATAGTCTTTGGGAACAAGAAGGTCTGGTTGAATATTTTTGATACCTACAAGAAATCCAGATTGGATGATTGTTCCTAGATTGAGGTAGTTGATAAAATCATTGAAGAGACTACTACAGTACTTTTATGTAGAGATTCCCTTCAAAAGGTCATATCTAAGGACCATCCTCCGACTATTGAAGAAACTGAAGGGGATATACCCGAATTGGAAGAATTACTGAGGGTACACACAGAGTCTCTGTCCCCACCTTGGATCGTGAAGGTATATCCGCTACCTGAGGTAGGGACATCTCAACTTAAACCCTCAATCCAAAAGGCTCCTGAGTTGGAGCTGAAACCCCTCCCGAGCACATTGAAGTATGCTTTCCTTGTTATTATCTAGTCTGCATTATCTGAATTGCAGGAGGGAGCTCTGCTTGAGTGTTTACAAAGGCACAAGGAAGCCATTGCTTGGTCAATTGCTGATATTAAGGGTGTTGATCCCTCGCTTTACATGCATCATATATACACGGACGAGTCCGTGAAACCCTTCCGAGACATGCAAAGAAGGCTCAACCCCAATATGCAAGATGTTGTTAAAAAGGAGATTATGAAATGGTTGGATGCAGGAATTATCTATCCCATTTCAGACAGTAAATGGGTCAGTCCTATTCATGTGGTGCCCAAAAAGGTAGAAATCACTGTGGAAGAGAACGACCAAGGAGAGTTGGTAACCACTAGACCCTCAACTGGTTGGCGGGATAGCAGTGATTATCGCCATTGGAACATTGCTACCTAGAAAGACCATTTCCCCTTACCGTTTATTGATCAAATTTTGGAATGACTGGCGGGGAATAAGTACTTTTGTTTCCTTGACATGTACTCTAGGTATAATCAGATAGCCGCCTTTCCGGACGATCAGGAGCGTACCACCTTCACGAGTCCGTATGGTACTCTTGCATTCTGTCGAATGCCATTCGGGTTATGTAATGCTCCTGACACTTTCCAACGTTCTATGATGGCTATCTTTTCTGATATGATCGACGAGTTTGTTGAGATTTTCATGGATGATTTCTCCATTTACAGCTTGTCATTTGACCTATGCCTTTCACACCTTGATAAAGTCTTAACCCATTGCGAAGAGGCAAAGTTAGTGCTTAGCTGAGAGAAAAGCCACTTTATGGTCCAACAGGGCATTGTGTTAGGGCATGTAGTTTCCGAGAGAGGATTAGAGGTGGATACCGCAAAAATTGATTCCATCTCTAAGCTTCCATCGCCCACCAATATTAATCAGGTTCGATCTTTCCTTGGCCATGCTGGGTTCTATAGGCGCTTCATTAGATATTTCAGTAAAATCTCTAAGCCACTCCGTGACTTGTTAGCGAAGGATGTTTCCTTCGATTTTGATGATAGATGTGGTGAAGCTTTCCAAGTCTTGACGAAAGCCCTCATTACCACGCTAATTCTCCCAGCACCAAATTGGACCCTCCCGTTTGAGCTAATGTGTGATGCTTCTAATTTCGCTGTGGGAGCGGTCATAGGTTAAAGGGTTGATGGAAAACCTCATGTGTTGCATTATGCCAACAAGACCCTTACGGATCCTCAGCAAAACTACACGGTCACTAAAAAGGTTCTTGCTGTAGTATTTGCTTTGGAAAAGTTTCGATCTTATCTTTTGGGATCCAAGGTTTTGGTGTTCACTGATCATTCTGCCTTAAAGCATCTTCTTATTAAAAAGGACACCAAAACCTTGCTTAATTCATTGGATTCTGCTACTCCAGGAGTTTGATCTGGAAATTAAAGATAAGAAAGGAGTTGAGAATGTGGTAGCAGATCATCTGTCTAGGATACCCATTGAGGCATCAACTCCTGCTAGAGATATCAAAGAGACTTTTCATGATGAGTCTTTGATGGTTGTGGAGGCCAAAACTCCTTGGTTCGCTGACATAGTGAACTATCTAGTCATGGGCATTACCCCTAGTACTTGGGAGAAGCAGAACTGAGACAGGTTTCTTGCTGACGCTAAATTTTATCACTGGGAGGAACTTGAGCTTTTTAGAATAGGCCCTGACCAGCTTTTTCGCCATTGTGTCCCTGATGAAGAATAAAGAAGTGTTCTGAGTTTCTGTCATGACCTCCACTATGGAGGACATTTTAGTGGAAAAAAGACTACCCATAAGATTCTTCAATCTAGCTTTTGGTGGACCACATTATTCCGAGGTGCGCATACATATGTGGGCGCATGTCTACGTTGCCAGCAGATGGGAACCATCGGAAAAAGGGATGAGATGCCCCAGCAAGCTATTCTCCCCGTTGAGATCTTTGACATTTTGGGCATCGACCTCATAGGTCCCTTTCCTGTGTCCTTTGGATATGAATACATCCCTGTGGCTGTGGACTATGTATCGAAATGGATAGAATCCATACCCACGTGGACCAATGACCATTCTGTGATCTTTGATTTTGTTAAGGCTAATATCATTTCCCGGTACGGGTGCCCAAGGATGATCATAAGTGATGGAAGACCTCACTTCAAGAATGTGCACTTTATAGGACTACTCCAAAATTTGGGAGTCAACCAAATGATAGCCATACCTTACCATCCCAAAATGAGTGGACAAGTTAAAGTGTCTAATAGGGAGATTAAACAAATTTTAGAAAAAACTGTTTGACTCGACCACAAGGATTGGTCTAAAAAACTAAATGATGCTCTTTGGGCCTACAGAACCGTGTATAAGACTCCCTTGGACATGTCTCCTTTCCGCCTTATTTACAGAAAGGCATGCCATCTTCCCGTTAAAATCCAACACAAAGCCTATTAAGCTATTGAAAACATTAACTTAAATCTGGATAAAGTGGGAAAGGCACGTATGTTGGAGTTAAGTGAGCTTGAGGAGCTTCGTAATGAAGTCTATGAAATTTCTTAAGCTTACAAGCAACGTATAAAGGTCTTCCATGATAAGCACATCATTAGAAAGACCTTTGAGCCCAACTAGTGGGTCTGGCTTTTCAATTCCAGACTTAAATTATTTCCAAGAAAGCTCAAGTCCCGCTGGGATGGGCCATACATTGTTATCAATGCCTTCCCTCATGGAGCTGTAGAGATTTGAAACCCTACTTCTGGTGCGTGCTTTAGAGTAAATGGCCAATGACTTAAACCTTATGTTACTCTTTCAGATGGCCAAGCTTTGAATGCACTTCGACTTGAGGAGCCTTAGCTCCTCCCACTCTCCTCCTCAAGTGATATTCTTCTATGTCTTTCCAATGAGGGCATTGTCAATCTTAGGCATGGGGGGATATAACCTGAGGATGTTTATAGCATTTATAAATATTTTCATGCATTTAGGATAGTGGGTTAAAAAAAATCTCTTTTATTTTCTTGAGCTGAATTGGTTTGTCCCTAGCAGAAAATTTTTTATCAAGGAGGTTTCATTAAAGATTTTCTTCTTAGAATTATTTCTTAAGTTCAAAATCCAGTATAGTTACTTCACTTGCACGTAGACTGGATAATGGATCTTTGTAGAAAATCAATAAGCATTTTTAGTCTGCTAAACCTTTGGACAGTTAATAAGGAGTCAGGCATACTATCATCTATTAGATCCACCTAATATTTGTGAGGAGAAGTAGAGAGACTACTGGTGCACTAAGTCTAGTGCAATGACTCTTAAGTTCTGGATAATTAGAGGATAATATCTCAGAGTTAGGCATAGTTTTCGATCTCTATTCCTATGTGCAAACTTTGTGTGAATTCCTGAGAATCACCAAATAAGGCAGATACACAGAGATTGAGTCCTAATAAAGCTACGACTATGGTGGATGGTTACGATCGTCCTTCATAAAGTCTTTGGCTGAAGGAGGGTAATAGTGGCAAAGGTTAGAAATACGCTTGTCCTATCCATCCTTTCCCAATGCCGAGAGTAGTCACTTCCACCAAATATGCCATACAATATCCTCTTGACCATCATCATCACTAATAATGCCTCATTAATAAAAGTCTGCGTCGTGTTATATTGATTTATAAAAAAAAAGAAATATATAGAGATATATAAAAAAGAAAAAAAAAGAAAGAAAATAAGAAAGAGAAATATTTGTATTTAGAAAAATATATATAAAAAAAGAAGAAAAAGAAAAAGAAAAAAGAGTCAAAGTTTGGAATTTTATCTTCATGTCATTTTTTGTGTCAATGTTTTTGAGGCAACAACAAAAACACCCATTGCGATCCACAAAATATGACCTATACCTAGTTATCAATATTTCTGATCGTCGGATACTAGCTGAGGTCCATTAACTTAGTTGTAGGGTTATTAGGACTTTAATTGAAGTGTAAATGTAATTTGAGGTCACCAAATATTGAGTACATTTATAAAATCTGGTAAGATATGTGATCTCAAAATAGAAAGAAGAAAAAGAAAAGAGAGAATGAGTGAGCGCAAGGGAATGCAAAGAGAGCATAGTTTTTAGCCTATCTCTGGGTTGACTCGTTTGATAGTTTAGAGAGTGAGTCTGCAGTACTAGACTACATATAACACTAGATGAGTGTGAGCCACCAAATATAAATCCCTTTTACGCTGCATCTCCTACCTAAGCCAGAAAGCTAAGGTCAAATCTCAGATTATTTTCTCCTTTATCCTGAGGGAAGTAGTTGCCCATCACAGTAAAATGTTTACCAAGGGTTAAGTAGGAACTGTAAATGTAAATTGGCTTTTCACTTGGAGCTGTTGCCTAGGCTACTATCACTTCACATTTCTCTGGATCTCTAAATTTTTGGAATAAGGAAAGGAGAAATCTCTTGGTTACTTCCATTATTTTTCACTTTTGCTCGAGGCTAGCAAAACTTAGGCATGGGGGCATTTGATAAGTCCACTTTTGTGGACCATTATTTGGCTGAAGTACTCTTCAATTAGTTGTCCTTAATTGATAATTGAGTAGGAGTTAAATGGCAATTCACCTTAGCCTACATTTAATTTTTTACGCTAATTTTACATTTAATAACATATGATATGATAATATGATATATTTGATGAATGAAGGCTAGGTGAAAGAGTTCAAGCGTGCATTTCTGCATCTATAAGACATCTCAAGATCAGTATGGATGACTAGGAAATTGCCATCACAAGCTCCTGTTTCTACATGTTTTAAGATGACTAGAGTTAACGTCAGACGTCTGATGGGAACCGCCAGTGCTTATCCATCTGTTTCAACCACTCGCAGAGATCCTGAGTGGTTGGAGAATCTTTCAGCGGAGGAAACAAATAGGCGGGCCTTTGTTTTTAAAAGAGAGGATCATCTTCTCTGAGGCTTCATCATCACCTCCACCCTCTCCACCATGGCTCTCTCTCCTGCACCGTGAACCCAAAGCGCGCACCGTGGCTTGATCGAGCTCTACCGTCGACCTTGCAATCTGCCCTCAACCTGTGGTGCTCTGTGACAGAGAGCATCACCACCATCACCAGTCCACCACTAAAAACACCATGCCCTCACCCACTACCATCCTCTTCCTTCTTCTACGTTACCGTCAACCTCCTCTTCACCTTCTTCCCCACACACGCCACCTGCAGCCTCAGCATGAGCCCAACATTCTCCAACACAACGCAACCTAACCACTATTGCAGACCACCAGCTTCCTCCTCTCCGTCTTCTTCTTCCTCTTCTTCTTCTTCTTCCTCCTCCTCTCTACCAACTGAAAGAACCCAATGTTGGATCGAAAAATGTACGCAAACGGGATTTAAGTTTTGAAAACTCGTCGATGTAGTATGATTTGCGAGGAAATATGTCAACAGATAAATTTATACTGAAACTCTAGGAATTCTGGGTCAAACAAGGGAGGTGGACGTTTGATTAAAAATACGCGTTTGTTTTGTTTGTCACAAAATAGATTAACTGGTTGAAAACTAGCTATCTATTTAACAAATAATAAATAGAAGAGAGAGAGAATATTACAAATAAAGACAAAAGAGAGGTACAATAAACATGGATTTCATCATCAAATGTTGTTCCTTACACTAATCATTACAACTAGAAAGCAGTAAATCTACGCTAGAAAGTAGTAAATCTACTCTAGAAAGCAGTAAAGAGAATAGAGAGAGAAGTATCCTCCTCGACGATTGCTTGGAGGGTGATCCAAACAGGGCGATGCCTGGAAGACGGAGGATGAAGCAGGAAGAAGGAGAACGAAGCAGGAAAAATCAGGGGCAAGGCAGGACGTCGTCGTCGCGGGATCCACTTCCTAAATGGAGTGAGAGGACAACCACGGGATGATCCACAAGGGAGGGAAAAGGTGGAAAAATTCTAATTTTAACTCTAATGGAGCATCCCATGTTTGGGACAAGCTCTTAGAGCTTTGGAGTGGGTGAGAGAAGAGAGGAAAGGATGAAGAAAGTGTGAGGGTCGTAGGGCTACATATAGGTGTAAAGGTTGGGGGCAATTAGGTCTTTTTATATATAAAACATTAATTCAGGGCCTTTAGTGACGGATTTATCCGTCACTAAAGGCCTGAACGTGGGCGACGTGCAAGCGCACTCGCTTCTTCTCCTCTCTCGCGTGCCCAACGCACGCGCACGTCCAAGCAATCTCAATCGTTCGATCGCGAGATCTAATGGCTTAAAATCACGCGCGCACGCCTTCACATTTGCACCTCCCGTGTCAGATGGCACGTCCAATGGCACGTTCACGATCCACGCCCATCCGTGTAGCCATGTAGCCATCATCCCAGCCGCATGCGCCGCATCCAAAGGTTGAAATCGGCCGCTCCAAACCCGCGCGTGCGATTGCGCATGGGCTTGGGCATCTAATCTGGCGTGCGTCTGCCTGCGCATCTGGTGCGGCCACGTAGCCATCATCCCAGCTGCATGCGCCACATCCAAAGGATGAAATCAACCGCTCCTACACCCAAGCCCTGATTTGAGGTGCAGCGGGGATCGAACCCGCACCTCTGCCACGTGAAGAGATGCTCGCCTGCTGTGCTATGCGTGAGTTTGAGGCGCGTAGAAGCCTTTGTGCATGAGACACCATGGCCGTTGGATGGTGATCCAACGACCTAGATCCATCGCACGGTTAAGAAGGGAAAAGCAACAGCAAGTCTTGGGCTGGTGTGGGAGATTAAGATGGCACTACATGGCACCATCTTGGCCGTCCATCTTCTATTCCTTGTAGATGGTGCAACAGATGTTGGATTGGATCGATTTTCACGTCGTTGGGCTACAATAGTTGATCTGAATCCATCCATCCAGTTGAATTTATCATCTGATGTACGGATTTACACCATCTTGACCCTTGACCTCTGACCTTTCTCGAACTGTATCTGATGCTATAGAAGTCTGATCAAAACGATCTTGGAGTCATTGAACTTCGATTGTTGCCTTGATCATATCCATATGGTTGGATCTTCGATTTGAGGCCCCAATTGAATATCGCCCTGTTACCTGACCACAAAAAGCAAAAGTTAACCTAAAATTTACACAACCTAACCTAAATGCAAGATGATGCATGTTATGCAAAATTTATAATGTATGATGCAACTCTACGCCTAAGAACACGCATAAATAGACAGTTTATGTGATATAAACGTGTTTACATCACCCAAACCACCCAAAATGCAGCCACATCCATGAGCATCGAAACTCCACACCGTTGACACCAACACGCTCCCCTCGCCTTCACAAGTGCTTCCACGCCATCCACGCCATCAACTGACGACCTGCACATCGGCAAGCCGCCACCGTTGCCGCCGATCCTCATCGCCGGCGCCAACTCCGACCATCGTTGGTCGTGCCACCACCACCATCGGAACACCCTCATCGCGGCCATCCTCCCTTGGGCATCTCTCCTCCAGACGTGCTTCCTCCTAGGCGCACACACATGGAGAGTTCATCCCTTATTTCTCTACAGTGAAGGCTACATTAAAATTTATGACAAATGCCATTGCCAAAACTCATTTCTCTGATTTTCTTTGATTATTAAATTGAGGTGAAATTTCGACATCATAATTATCTTTCTCATATTTGTTTAGCTGCTGTAATTCATCTCATTTTGCATTGAAATTGGACTAAGAATGGCATGCAATTAAAAATTACATACTCTGCCACTACACGTGCATCATCTACATATTTTAGGAGCTTAATTTCTGATGTGAAATTTACATAAATAGCCCTGAACTTCTCATGAAATTAAAAGTGACATTCAGAGCAGCAAATTCATTAAATTAATTTCACGAATGTTTCTGCAAACATGCTCTATACTCGTGAATTTATTGCAGTCGTTCCTCCTCGTGGATACGACCTTACTCTCCATGGTTAGTTTTATTGAAATATCTTTGTTCAAGATTTTCTACCATGTGATTTTACTGCGACGACATATTTTTCTGACACATTATTTCTGCAAGCAAAAATCTCTCGATCAATAACCAATATCCAGTTGGGGTGGACCCGGCATTAGATATGGTGATCACCTCCAACGACATCACCAGGACGGGGGCGAAGGTGACTCTACTTGTTTTTAATAATGAGCTGGGCTTCTCTAGAGGGAATGTGGAATCCATCTGCAACGTGGGCCGCTCAACCAAGATGGGGAGGCTGAAGGAAGAAGGGTCTGTTGGCAAGAAAGGTGAGTACTGAGAGCCCGCCGCTACTTTGCTCTTTATGTTTCTACTACTAAAGGTGAAGTAGTTAAATGGTTGGTAGGTAGGTACGGATGAAATATGACAAGTCATTAGTATTGCTTTTTCAGAACAAGTAATTTGGTATTGCTGGACTATATTATATGTTTGGCAAAGTTAATGACAATGACGGTCACCCATTCGTCTCACAGTGGGTTTCTTTTTTGTAGATCTTGGTGTTTGTGGTTAAACACCAAAGGGATGAAAGGATGGGCACAGGCCATGGTCTTAAGAATGGCAAGAGTGCAATTGGTTAAATGGGTTGCTGAAGGATTAATAGAGTTTTGGATGAAATGCAATATCATCCCATAATAGGGTCTTCAAAGTAATTATGCCAAGCTCGGCGGAGTTCATTTGGGGCTACAAAACTTCGAAGAATTGGACATTTGTCCTTCTTGCAGGGGGTTTTGGAGATTATCAAATGATCAAGGTGACTATTTGGGAAGAATGGATGAGAAAACATATGAGAGGACCTTATAGCAACAATTGTGTCCCTTTAACTCGAAGTCTTAACAAGTAACTTTAAATTATTAAGTATCTTTTATATTTACATAATTTTAGGCAAGTACACATGATAGTGCCCAATTGGATCATCTTGAAGTCTATAAGATCACTCATATCAAGGTTACGAATGGCAAGCGCACATGGATTCATGAGACCTACCAAGGCAAGCGGTAGTTTAGCTCACATCTTTTCTTTATATTTCTTATTTTTATTTAGGTAATGTTTAAGGTTTATTTATGTAATGTTACTCTTTTTTAAACATTGTCTAAGTTAATTTGTATTAATGTAAATTATTTCTTATTATATTTGATTTATTGAATGCTATATATGTGTTATTGGATGTTATGTAGGTTAATTTAAATGTTACCTTCTATTATCATTCGTGAAATCTAATCAATTAAAAATATATATATTTGGCGATGATTATACTAATAATCATTGCCAATGCCCTTTCGCGATGGTTTTAGAATCATCGCAAAAAGGTTAGCAAAATGACTCCCCTCCTTACAGCCTATCTTTTGCAACGATTACACAACCGTCGTGAAATGGCATTGGCGATGGTTATTAGTATAACCGTCGCCAATAATAAATTTGCAATGGTTATTAAATAATCGTTGCAAAAGTGTTTTTACTATTAGCGACGGTATAAGTCGTTGCAAAAGGAAGCTAATCATGACAGATGAGGTCACTACTATTAGCGACAGTTAGTATTAATAACCGTCGTGAAAGACTATTCACTTCGCAACCTTCCACAACCCCAAATTGAAATGGTTTTGTTACTTTTGGCAACGATTTTCAACCGTCATCAAAAGTAGTTTTTCTTGTAGTGCCTACTTGAGTAGCAGGCTCCTGCGACGTGCCTGCCTGAGTGGCAGGCTACACATTGAGACGTGTCAGCCTTAGTATCTAGCTGCTGGAAGGGCTACTCTACCTCATCAGCCTCGCGCTCACCCCCCTCCTATCTGAATGACTCCTTTGGATGGGTCTCATGTTAAGGATTCACCTAAACAAAATAGGTATGTGGGTTAGGCTGTGGGGAAGTAAAGACTAGTGCCTTACCCTACTATGAAGGTCATGACCCTAGGATAGAATTTGTGGAGCTATGTACTGGTTATATTGGGAGAGTAACTGATCGGTAGATTCAGGTGGAGGGTTGGTATCTGGAGGAAACTATGACTCCTCCTTAACCTCATGTGTAGATGGATGTCTCCCCTTGTCAACTAGCTTCTTTCGTGGCCTCATCTGCACATGAATAAAAAAAATTAATTAAAAATATTACAAAATGTATATGATAAATGAGAAAAATTTTAACAATAAATTTTTAAAAAAATAACTAAAAGATGTTGACTTCATTAGAAAGTAAAAGTTATTATACCTTAAACATCGATATCTACTACACCAAGACCTATTTCTGGTTCTTCTGGAAAATCTTGATATGCTTCAGATAGAAAAGAATATTCACTATCCTTTTTTCCATCAAAGAAACCATGAGGCATGATTTTTACGGCTATGATCCACCCATTCCTACTATTATCGGGCACATAGAGAACTTATGATACTTGACAGGCTAGTGTGAATGATTCAGTTGTTTGAAAAATTCTATGATTCTTATTTAAACTAATAAAATCATGTTTGTTATCATTTTTGAAACCAATTCCTTCTTTGAAAACATCAAACCAATCACACTTAAATAAAACCACCTTGCGGTCGTATGTGAAACTTATCTCGACAATCTCTACGATTTGGCCATAGCTTGTTGCGATGCCTTTGCATCATCAATTGACTTTATTTTGAATCTAAATCCATTAATTATGTACCCAAAATGATAATGTCCATAACTCAACGGAGTTTCACATATTAAATCAAAGTCATCCGACCAACGTGGCTCATTATTACCTTTCATTTGATATACATGATGTGCATACATCTGATTAACCTAAACTGTCTATTAATGAATGTTCTTAGTGTCACATTAGCATCATACATTGTAAATAGTGCATAACATACATAATCATGCATTTAGATTAAGTTATATAAATTGTACAGTAATTGTCTCCTTTTTATGATCAGGGATAGGGTGACTTTTTATCGGGGCCTCGGATCAAAGATCCAACCATACGGATCTGATCAGGGTGACGATTGGAGTTCAACGACTCCAAGATTGCCCTAATCAGATATCCGTAGCATCAGATAGAGATTGAAGAACCCTAGAAGATCAAGGGCCAAGATGGTGTTAATTTGCACTTTAGACGACAAATCCGACTGCACGAATGAGTTCGGATCGACAATCGCAGCCTAATAGAGCAAAAATTGATCCAATCTGATACCCGTGGCACCATCTACATCACTCAGAAGATGGATGGCCAAGATGGCGCCACGTGGTGCCATCTCAGCTACCCAACCGGCCGCATGCACCAGCCTCAGCTCATTTGACCAACATTTCTCCATCATTGGATGCACATCCAGCAGCTGCAAGGCACGTGTGCTTGAAGTGTAAATGCGACAACTTAACCATTGTAGCGCAACAGTCGAAGGCCTTAACGCTAAGAAGAGGCGCGGGTTCAAGCCCCCACAAGCCTCAATTTGGAGCGGGCGTGTAGGCGCAAGGAGCCGCATGATCGCGATCCAATGGCATCGCGGAGCTGATAGCACCCACGCGCTATCTGACGCCCCCGCTTGACACAAGATCGCACGCGCAAGGCGCGCGCAGTTGAGGCGTGGCAAGGAGAGATCTAAGCCGTCCGATCTCACGATCGGATGACTAAGATTTGAAGAACGTGGGCGGCTGAGTGAGGTGCAGAAGGCGAGCGGGTGTGTAAGCGCCACCCACGAAGGCCACGTTCAGGCCTTTAGTGACGGATTTATCCGTCACTAAAGGTCCTGAATTAATGCTTTTCAAAATGTAATGACCAAAATACCCCCACTCCTTGCAACTATAAAAGGAGACCCCCTTCATATGAATTTCTCATCCCTTCCTTCTCTTCTCTCCCTCTCCAAAGCTCAAGAGAAGCTTGTCCCACACCCGGGATGCTCCTCAAGAGATAAAACCAATTTTTTGCCCCCATTCCGGAAGCGGATCCCGCGACGACTTCAATGTGCTGCCTTGTTCCCGTTCTTCCTGCCTTGACCTCCTTCTTCTCGCTCTGTTCCTCGTCTTCCAGGCATCTTCTTGTCCGACTCATCCTCCAAGTGATCGCTGAGGAGGATAACTTCTCTCTCCCATTCCTTTTTCCTGCTTTCTAGAGTAGAATTTTCCTGCTTTCTAATTGTAATAGTTTTCCTGCTTCTTAGTGTAATTTCTCACTTACTTAGTTGTACAAACATTTTGCAATATCAAGTGGATGTTTTCTCTCTCTCTCTCTCTCTCTTTCTCTTATTGTTTGTAGTATTTCATTTCATTGTAATTACCCCACTTTTTAACAAAAATATAAAAAGAATATAATTGCGAATTTGGATTAACGTAGCCTCCCTGAGTTCGACTTGGGATTTCTATTTCGGTATAAATTTTATTTGTTGAACTCGAGTTCTTCGCCATTCAAACTACAATGACAGGTTTTCAAAATCAAATCCGATAGCGTAGTCTTCTGGTGTTTCAATAATACACGCTGCTTAAACTAATCAAGGAACTACAACTCCTAGATAGAATGAGGTGAAGAATGTTCAATTTATTGAAAAATGAATCGACATTGGGAATTTGTTTCAAGATATACAAGAGAGCTAACTATTGATCCTTTAAATCAATCATTCTGTATTCTGTGTGGAGGATTGACCTTCCCCTTGTATCAAAAATTGATAGAGAATCATCATTAATTTCATTCTATCCTGTTGAAGTTGCGAGTTACTACGCTAACGTATTTAGTTTTGAAAAACCTGTCGTCATAGTTTGAAAGCAAAGAACTCATGTTCAATAAATAAAATTTATATCGGAATAGAAATCTTGGGTCGAACTCAGGGAGGCAAACGTTTGATTAAAAATACACGTTTGTTTTATTTGTCACAAAGTAGATTAATTGATTAGAAACTATCTATCTATTTATAATAAATAGAAGAGAGAGAGAGAATATTACAAACAAAAACCAAAAAGAGATGTAAAATAAACATGAAATTCATTATCAAAGAGATTGTTCGTTACACTACTCATTACGACTAGAAAGCAGAAAACGATTACACTAGAAAGTAGTAAATCTACCCTAGAAAGCATTAAAAAGAATGGAGAGAGGATTATCCTCCTCGATGGTCACTTGGAGGATGAGCCGGACGGGACAACACCTAGAAGATAGGGAACAGAGCAGGACGAATGAGGACGAAGCAAGAAGAACAGGAATGGGGCAGCACGTCGTCGTCGTCGTAGGATCTACTTCCGAAAGGGGGACAAAAATTTGACTTTATCTCTTGAGAAGCATCCCGAGTATGGGATAAGCTTCTCTTGAGCTTTGAAGAGGGAGAGAAGAGAAAGAAGGGATGAAAATTTCGTATGGAGGGGGTCTCCTTTTATAGTTGCAAGGAGTGAGGGCAATTTGGTCTTTTTAATTTCAAAATATTAAATATGGGGTCTTTAGTGACGGATAAAATCGTCGCTAAAGCCCCAGTCGTGGGTGACGTGTGCTGCCTGCTCGCCTCCCACGCATGAAACGCACGCTCACGTTCATCAGGTCTCAGTCGTTCGATCGCGAGATCGAACGGCTGAGATGCATCCTCGCTCGCCTCCTCATCGCGTGCTCGCCGCGTGCGATCTCGCGTTACGCGCGAGTGTGCAATAGCGCGTGGGCACTATTGAGCGCCCGCAGCCTCTCGATAGCGATCGAGTGGTCAATTCACTCGCTCGCCCGTGCCTCAGATCTGCTCGCAAAGAATCGAACTCCCGCCTCTACCTCGCGTAAGCGCATTTGTGTCGCGCTTACGTTTTGTGCGCGTACATCCACAACCGTTGGATGTGCATCCAAAGGTGGAGAATCGACGAAGAAGATAGGGTGCGGCAGGTGTAGCAGTCGGTTGGGTGGCTGAGATGGTGCCACGTGGTGCCATCTTGGCTGTCCATCTTCTGGATGATGTAGATGGTGCCACGGTTGTTAGATTGACTCGATTTTCACATCGTTAGGCTGCGATCATCGATCTGAATCCATCTGTGCTATCAGATTTGTTGTCTGAAGTGCAGATTCACACCATCTTGGCCCTTGATCTTCTAGGGTTCCCCGATCTCTATCTGATGCTACAGATGTCTGATTAGGGCAATCTTGGAGTCGTTGAACTCCAATCGTCGCCCTAATCAAATCTGTACTGTTGGATCTTCGATCTGAGGCCCTAATAGAAATTTTCTCTGTCCCTGAACATAAAAGGTGACAATTAATCTCCATTTTATTCAAACTAATCTAAATGCAAGATGATGCATGTTATGCAATATTTATAGAATGCAATGCAATTCTATGCTTAAGAATATGCATAAATAGACATTTTATGTAGTGTAAAAATGTTTACATCACACCCCCATGCCTATCTTTTGCTAGTCTCTAGCAAAAACTATATGCTATTTATAAAAGAATTAGGTTGGATTATTTGGGCGTGAGTTATTTTCAATCATTAAGAAAATGTTTACTTAGGATCTGAACTTTCAAAGACACAACAGTGCCCGAGTATCTGCCAAATGCAGACCGCCTCAAGCCCTCTCCTTATTCAAAGAAAATTTTCTTTTTCTCTTTTTCTTCTTTTCTATTTTTTTTTTTTTTTGAAATTTTGAGTTTTAGGGTTTAAGAGTAGCTTTCTACGGCCATTCAACTCACCCAAGATTTGATGAGAACCCTAAGTTCTAAGAATCTTTATTGTGAATGTGATAGACTCGTTGATTGACAGTTAAACAGACTTCGGATTTCCACACCTCTAGGTGACCTTAAAAAGAGAATTCTACCTGAAGGTGTATCTTTACAACCGGTAGCTTTCTCCCTACTTTTATTTTTATGAGGTCAACACAAAGGTGAATCCAGTGTATATCTCCCCAGTTTATTCTACTTCTTCGCTTCTTCCTAAGTGTTTTTGGGAATTTTAAGTGCATTTCTTGAGCTGAGTTCTGAACAACCGGTCGATGAGCTATTACCACCGACAACTTGCCAGCCATACTCGTGCGGTGAAGTGTGGCTTATTTGTTTTCTTTTCTTTCTTTTCTCCTTTTCTTTTTGACTTTCTTTTTCTTTCTTTTTATTTTTCTTTTTTTTTAAGTAGGTGGCTTCCCTTGTATAAGATTTACCTAAAGGCAGCAAAAAGAGAATGGTCCAGTGACTGGGCTCTGGACAACCTACCTATGGGCTGTTACCCACGATAACTTGCCAGCCATATCACCCTAGAAGGTTCATTAGCTACCCAATTTCCGTTAAAATCGTCGAACAACGAGTCAGTGCAAAGAAAGTGTGTAGATGCTTAAAAGTCAATGTTCCCTCAAATTAGAGGGTGGATTGATAAGTCGTGTACTTATCACCCAAACTTATTTACTCCAATTACAATAGAATTAAGATGGCGAGGACTCGAAAAATAAATCCACATTTTAGTGGATACACAGGTCGATTAAGTCCAAAGACCTGAAGGGTTTTTGTGTTTAGATCCTAATGTAATATTTCCTAAGATTTAAAATTTTCTTAAACCCAAGTTCTCTTTCCTAATTCCAAATTTTTTTTAATATAAATAAAATAAAATAAAATAAATCTATGGAGCTGACGAATAAATTCAGAGATGAATATCCACCCCCCCATGCCTATCTAATGCAATGTCATTGTATTAAAAAGACATGAAACAAAGTGAAATAGAGTAGAAAGCACCTAAATGTGTGAATGTTGGGTCCGCTCCAAGATAAACAAAAACTGTATATGTGCTGAATTTAGTGACTTCAGCTAGGCACACTATACAAAGAAGAGAAATAAAGAATTCATAGGTGCAGATCAGAATCAGAATAAAAAGAAGAAACCTCTGACCTGCCAGCAGATGTCCACAGATGTGGACCAGATTATGGTGCAGACCCATACCCCATAATCGAGAAGATCTAAGGTTCTGGATAAAAATTACCCAAAACCTAAAATCAGTATGTAATCGGGGTCGGGCCTGCAATTTATGACGATACAACCCAAGACTAAAGAGTTAGGTTACAGAGAATTCGATATCGAAAGGATAAACAATGAATGTATGCTTGGGTTGAACATCCTCTGAACAAATGTCATAAGGGTTTTGGTTTGATGATTTCAAATGAATTGGAACCCTTAGACTCGTTCTTCCATTTCCTCCAAAATTTGCTTCCCAAATCAAAATTTCCCAGCTCCTATCCTCCTCATTCAGAATGTCAAATTCTGGGACCTCCTGCATATTACTCACCCCATCTGAAATTTCCAAGTCTAAAAGATGTGGCTGAATTAAAATTGACTTGGGTCTAGTTATCTCAAAAACAGAATCATCGATAAGCTCAATGGGGTGTAACTGACAATCAGGGCATTGGATTGAATCCTCCAGTAAATGGGATTCTGGATCTGTAATGTGAGCCCCAATAACATCAGTTTCCTCAGTTATTGGGTTATCAAATGATCTATCAGATTCCTTAGGCCCAATCGTCTCATAGAAATCGTGTTCTGTAAACTTGCGTGAGACTTTGCAACTTGAATCTTCACCATCAGAATCAAAGAAATCTAAATCCATATTAATGTATGTCCTAAAATCATCTATCATTTTCTGGTCCATGGAGACATACGTTTCCTCGTACCCTGGCTCGGGGATTTCAGGTGAAGAAATCATATCATCCTTAATTGGTTGCTCTAATTCAATCTGGTCAGCTTCGTAACACGTGTCCCCCCCAACAGGTGCCTGAGCGGGTTCTGACCTTGGCTCTCCTAAAGGGGGTTCATCCTGGGAATCATCCCACGATTGAACCAAAGCAACCACAAATCTCATTCTCAATTTCGCTAATCTCCCAAATAGAAACTCACCCAGGTTCTTATCCTTAACATCCTAGAGTCAATCCAACAAATACTTGTTCAAATCATCAATCATCTCAATCAGGGGCTCCAATTTTTCAATGCAAGGTATTGGCTGAACTTCTAAAGATTGTATGGTATTTCTCAAGTTAGCCAAAACCTTATTTTGAACCTAGTTAACTTGAACCAAATGAGTTGGTTCAGGGTTGGGCGGGTTTGGGATTAATGTAGGGGAATTAACGAATTAAGATTTGTTATACCCTTCTTGATAATAGGTCATTTCAGATTGTTCAAAAGGTACTGATGACCTAAAGGCAGTGTAATCAAAGGATGGGTAAGGATCAGTGTATCCTTCTTGATTGTAGATCATATTAGGTTGTCTATGAAAGGTTGACGATTTATAATCGATGTGGCTCTGAGAAGGATAGAAATCACAATCATAGTGTTCAGGGTTAAACCCTAAACATGGAGGTCCAAAACTGTATCGCCAATTCAAATTATCCCAAGTAACTGATGGTTGATTACAGTACAAGTCTGGATAATCATCATGTTGAGGATAATTCAGAATAGGAGTGAAAGAGCGGGAATGTGTATAATATGTGGAAGGATTCATGAGAGACGAGAGGAAGAAAGGCACCCTGCAATACAAGCAATCAAACCTGTCCTTAAGTGGGCTAGCCTAAAGACCTACGGACTCCCAAAACCCATCTTGAGATAGAGAAATGATTTGATCTGCTTGCACCTCCGGTTCCTAGTGTACCCCCCAGCCACAATCGTTTGATTCTACTCCCCTAGCTAGATAGCAGATTGAACAGTCAAAATAGACTAATCGAAAATAATCTCGTTCTGGGCTCTGAAGTGTGAGTTGAATCTTTAAGGCCAACGTCTACTCTATTTTATTTAGGGCTAGGTTTGAATGTGCTTTGGAATGTGATGGGCCATTTATCTGGGTTGTGCCCTTAATGATTGATTAATGTGTGTGTGCGTGAACAACCAGTGGTTTTCAAGTAAGATTACTTTTGATGCGGTGAATTTTAGGGTTCAAATCTTGCTTAGTAGCTTTTAGGATTCAACTTTAGGTATTTTCAAATAAGTTTTGTTGTCACACTAGGTTCTGAAAGCACAGGTGAAGATGTTTTCCTTTAAAACTTAAAATAGTGTGGAGTGCCTGGTAAATCCCTAAGAGTTGAACCTAAGCAGCAGCTACTTGATGAGTTGATTTTAATTGAAGTGGTGCGGCCCAATCAACTCAAACAATTGGCCTGTTGTACCACTTAATTAGGCACACAAGTGATTACCTAATCTGATTTCTACTCAATTATGTGTTTGGATGTGTGTACCGGCTCCAAAGATCGGTTTACCTGTTGAGTTTGAAAATCAGATGAGGTTGTGTACCTCTGTGAGATTTTTTAATTTTTCTTTTTAAATGTGAAGGTTAAGGCCGGTGTAGGTGCGAAACAAACAAACAAAACTAACCTTAGAGTTTATAAGAACACCTAGGTTGATTGATGTTTGTGTTATTATGTGGTGAAATGTAAACTAATGGGTAGGGAATGGGGGATAACTCACAGAACCTTCAATAGCACTTTGCTCCGATCTACCGCTTTTGCTCGTCTCAAAAGAGTACCTGCAATCACAATAAGAAAAGAGAGAAGGGAGGTAAATGATTCGTAAGTTGGAAAATGTGAAAAAAAAAAAATCAAAGAGCGTCGCCTCCCTGGCAACGATGCCAAAATGTTGAAGCTGCGAGTTACTACGCTAACGTATTTAGTTTTGAAAAACCTGTTGTCATAGTTTAAAGCGAAGAACTCGTGTTCAACAAATAAAATTTATACCGGAATAGAAATCTTGGGTCAAACTCAGGGAGGCGGATGTTTGATTAAAAATATGCATTTATTTTATTTGTCATCAAGTAGATTAATTGATTAGAAACTATCTATCTATTTACAATAAATAGAAGAGAGAGAATATTACAAATAAAAACCAAAAAGAGATGTAGAATGAACATGGAATTCATTATCAAAGAGATTGTTCA
The DNA here is from genome assembly GCA_037157565.1 of Thalassia testudinum. Classification (NCBI taxonomy): domain Eukaryota; kingdom Viridiplantae; phylum Streptophyta; class Magnoliopsida; order Alismatales; family Hydrocharitaceae; genus Thalassia; species Thalassia testudinum. The sequence continues at coordinate 120,794,038 of JAZHRO010000073.1, forward strand.
TTGCACTACTCATTACACTAGAAAGTAGAAAATGATTACACTAGAAAGCAGTAAATCTACTCTAGAAAGCATTAAAAAGAATGGAGAGAGAATTATCCTCCTCGACGGTTGCTTGGAGGACGAGCCGGATGGGATGACTCCTGAAAGACGGGGAACGGAGCAGGACGAATGAGTACGAAATGAGAAGAACGGGAACAGGGCAGCATGTCGTCGTTGTCCCGGGATCCACTTCTGAAAGGGGGACGAAAATTTGACTTTATCTCTTGGGAAGCATCTCGGGTGTGGGACAAGCTTCTCTTGAGCTTTGGAGAAGGAGAGAAGAGAAAGAAGGGATGAAAATTTCGTATGGAGGGGGTCTCCTTTTATAGTTGCAAGGAGTGAGGGTAATTTGGTCTTTTTAATTTCAAAATATTAAATAAGGGGTCTTTAGTGACGGATAAAACCGTCGCTAAAGCCCCAGTCGTGGGTGACGTGTGCTGCCCGCTCGCCTCCTGCGCATGAAACGCGCGCTCATGTTCATCAAGTCTCAGCCGTTCGATCGCATGATCGAACGGTTGAGATGCATCCTCACCTGCCTCCTCATCGCGTGCTCGCCACGTGCGATCTCGCGTTACGCATGAGCGTGCAATAGCGCATGGGTGCTATTGAGCGCCTGTAGCCGCTTGATCGCGAATGAGCGATCAATACGCTTACTCGCCCGTGCCTCAGATCCGCTCGTGAAGAATCGAACGCCCGCCTCTGCCATGCGTAAGTGCATTTGTGTCACGCTTACGTTTTGTGCATGTGCATCCATAGCCGTTGGATGCACATCCAACAGCGAAGAATCGAGGAAGAAGAGAGGGTGCGGTAGGTGTAGCGGCCAGTTGGGCGGCTGAGATGGTGCCACGTGGTGCTATCTTGACCATCTATCTTCTAGATGATGTAGATGGTGCCACGGTTGTTGGATTGAGTCGATTTTCACCCTGTTAGGCTGCGATCATCGATTCGAATCCATCCGTGCGGTCGGATTTGTCATCTAAAGTGCCAATTCACACCATCTTGGCCCTTGATCTTCTAGGGTTCCTCGATCTCTATTTGATGCTACAGATGTTTGATTAGGGTGATCTTGGAGTCGTTGAACTCCAATCATCACCCTAATCAAATCTGTATGGTTGGATCTTCGATCTAAGGTCCCAATAAAAATTTTCCCTATCCCTGAACATAAAAGGAGACAATTAACCTCCATCTTATTCAAACTAATCTAAATGCAAGATGATGCATGTTATGCAATATTTATAATATACAATGCAATTCTATGCTTAAGAACATGCATAAATAAACATCTTATGTAGTGTAAACATGTTTACATCATATCCCCTATCGAAATTTCTCTCTAGTCAATTGAATCTGTTGTCAATATTGTCCATGTACATAGCTATTTATCACGAGAATCGTCATTTTAAAAAATGTGTCATAGTGTAGGACAAAAATCGCAACAACACTTAAATTTATAAAACTCGAAAGCATAAGTGAGTCCGAGGTCGTTCGTAGAGAGCAAATTGGCAATTTCGATCAACTAATCACAATAATGAGAGAAGATATGCAAATATATTCAAAATGATGCTCAATTTATGTATCAGAATAATATAACAAGAAAACTAAGTATGAGGGTGCAAAAGGATTGTGTTAAAATGGTGATTTGAATCATCAAATTAACCCTAATGTTAAGCTCAACAATCAACTCAAAGAATTGAACAGTATCCTCAATCTAATATCGACAGTAAATATCTCCATAGTATCCAGTATCAAGCCAATCAAGTGCCAAGTCAAACGACAGTGTAAGGCTTTAGACGCCTCAACGTCAAGGCACCAAGGCATAGCAGACGGAGGCACAAGGGCCTCACTAGAGCAAGGGCACAAGAGCAGCACACCTACACAGATGCCCTTCTTCAGATCTCAACTAAGTATTGAGAAAGGAGAGGGAGGGCACGAATCCCAAGGTAGCAAAAACCCCCTCCTCCCTCTCAAATTTTTCTTTCCTCTTTAGAAGAGATTGGATCTAGGTAAGCAAATCCAATGCCTAGACCCGTAGATGTGACCGCAGGCAAGGGTGCGTGGACAAGCGCGTGTATAGCATGTGTGTTGGGGCGTGTGAGGGACCTCACCCCTGTGCTCTCGAAGGTGATAAGTTGCTGAGACGAATTCAATTTATGTGCCTTCATGCTTTTGACTCACACAATGTGGGACTATCCTCTCCTCTACTTTGCGTCAGTGTGCATGAGCTGTAGCTGAATCAAGTGAGAGATTGAGGATGCTTGAGATGCTCCTTCAGTCAATTGAAGACCTAGGTGGTCTTCTGGGATCTGTCCACGTTGAGTGCAGGTCGAAGTAGGTCGAGTGGAAGCCAGAGAGAGGCGAACTGAGCTGGAGAAGATGGTGTCGACGACGGCTGTCCGGCGATGTACTTGAAATACAAGACATAGGCTAAACACCCCAATCAGTATGCTCAGGAGGTTCATCGTGTTCTAAGGAACACGACGGTGGTGTGCTAGGGGTGTATGGCGACGTAAGGTGCTTGGACGGTGACAGGGAAGGTGGATGGAGGAGGAGAAATTCAGGGGAGTCGTGGAGCGAGTGAAAGTGAAAATAGGTAGAGGGATTTTGTGCGGGGAGGTGAGGCGGAGCTCGTGGAGGTGCTGGCGTGGTGTTTGAAGTGGTGTAGTGCCGGCACAAGCATGCCGGAGCTCATGCCGGACGTAGGGAAGATAAGAGAGAAGGCGGTGTTGTGGTCGAACCTAAAGTCTAAGGGGTTGGAGAGGATCAGGAGGGTGAAAGGAAGAGAAAAGGGACATTTAGAGAGGGGGAAGTCGATGAGGGCGGTCGACTATGATGGGTCAGTATCGGAGAAGGTGAAGGTGGCGGCGAGGGAGCGACGTAGCAAGAGAGGTTGGAAACGGTTGGTCTTTGGCTGGACATGACCGCCACGACGAGGTGAAGATGATAAGCTGGTCAATTTGGTCGCCGATCAGCTCAACGAGAGGGGTAGAGAGGCTTGCTGAAGCTCAAGGAAGCATTGACTGGAGGAGAGAAGAAGAAAAGATTCTTCACCTTTTCTGTGCTAAGGAGAATGACTTGGAAGAGGAGGTCCTCTATAGAGCTTCAGGATGGGCTCTAGATAAGGGAAGGACCATGATTGGGCTCTGAAATCAGAGAAAAGGATCCCTTGATTTCTTGAAGTTCGTTTAAGCTCCATGGTGCGAATCAAGTTCCAAGATCAGATCCAAATGATAGAGAGATCTCTCATGATCAATCCCTTCAAATTTGAAGGGATTTGGTCTTGATTCGAGAGAGAAATCTCTCTGCGAATATCGACTGAGGTGTGTTCCATCTCTAATGGAAAAAGGGACCTAAATGAATAAAATGAGAAGTTAGCAGGTGATGTAGACACATCTATTTAGGTTAAAATGCCTATTCATGCATGTTCTTAGGCTTACATTTGCATTTCATGTTATAAATATTGCATAGCATTCATCATTTTAGAGTAGTTGTATATAATTTAGGTTAATTACGTCCCTTTTGTAGTCAGGAGAGAAGGATATTTATTTTGGAGCCTCGTATTGACAATCTGACCATACGGATATGATCAAGACGACGATCGAAGTCCAACGCCTCCAAAATCGCCTCGATCGGAGTCCTGTGGCACCATATGCAATCCAAGGAAGATCAACGGTCGAGGGACTAGGTGGTGCAATCTAGAGCATTAAATGACAAATCCGACCGCACGGATGGATTCGGGTTGACGGGCGCAGCCAAACGGCGTAAAAATTGACTTAATCCGACCTTTATAGCATCCCCTATAAAGGAAAGAAGATGGACGGCCCAGATTGCACCACATGGTGCAACCCAGGCCGCCCAAGCGCACGCACCCGCCACCGCATGCGCACAGCAACGAAGACTCACGCGCATGCATAGGAACGCATGTGCAAGCGTAGCGTGCGCGTGGAGGCAACGGCACGTATCGTGTGCACTAGCAGTTCAGCAACAGGGGCGCATAAGTGGGATCTTCAGCGACGTTTATGACCATCACTAAATGTCTTGTACACGAATTTAATTCTTTCCTTCACTATAAAGGACCCCTACCCCTCCCATTTTTCTTCATCTCTTCCTTTCTTCACCTCACCACCTCCAAGGATATAGAGAGAGCTTGTCCTAAGCTCGGAATGTTCCTCTAAAGTAGAACCAAACTTTTCCCTGCCTCTCACCCCCTTTCATGGAGCATCCCGTGGCTGTCTCCTAACCTCCCTTCGAGAAGAAGATCCTTGCCACGACGTCGTCCTGCCCCACCCTCTGTCTTCCGACTCCGTCCCCGTTCGTTCCACTCCTTACCACTTTCCTCCAGGCAACGTCAGAGCGAGTCATCCTCCGAGCAATTGTCAAGGGGGATTTCTCTCACCTCTTTCTATCTTTTTACGTTTTCGTAGTGTAGATTTCCCACTTTCGTAGTTGTAACAAACACTTATGAATAAATGATTGTTTCTCTCTCTCTCTCTCTTTCTCCCTCTCTCTCTTATATTTTTGCAAGTAGATAAAGTTTTCATCGACCTAATCTCTTGCTTGATAAAAATACAAAAAAATTAGAAAAGATAAAAGCGAAGCGCGAATTTTTCAAAACCAAACGTTTGCTTCCCCATGTTCGACCCACGACTCACTTTTCGAGTTTTAGTTATAAATTTATCTAATAGACGCGTTTTGCAAGCTACGACGATGGGTCAAACCCCTAATTCTAATTCGCGAAACACGCCTCCATCATTTTGGCACCGTTGCTGGCTAGGCAACAGAATTTACTTTATTGTTTTCTACTCTTCTTTGCATTTACATAGCACTAACCCCACTTATATCTGATCTATTGTCGTACAGGTACCCTAGCATGGAGATTCAAGTGTGGTAGACCAGAGTAAAGTGTGGGTAGAGTACTTTGTAAGTGTCCCCCACATTCCCCCCCCCCCCCCCACACTAGTTTCATTTTGCCACATTCATAACCAAGACCTAATCCACTTAGGTGTTTGCATAAACCCTGGGATAGAACTATTTGTCTTGTTTGCCACCTCCACTCATCTCACCCGCACATTTTATAAAAAGAAATAAAAAGATACTTTCTGTTAGACAAATCAATATACACACTTTATACACCCACATTTGAAGTACATAACCTAACTTGATTTTCATCTACTCAACCGGGATTCCGACCTGTGGAACCAGTACACACAAATCAACACATAAAGGAGTAGAAATCAATCTAAGTTAATCATCTCTGTGTGCCTTAATCAGTGGTGCATTTGGGCCGATTGATTGAATTGTTTGGGCTACACCACCTAATTTAAAAGAGATTCATTTTGTAGCTGCCCCATAGGATTCAATACTTAGGTCAAGCCAGGCACTCCACATTTTCTTGATTTACAAAGGAAAAACACTTGAACTCGTGTTTTCAAAACTTGGTTGAATATACCTAATATTTGAATCCTAAAAGTTACTAAGCAAGATTCGAACCCTAAAATTCACCTCATCCTCAATAATCTTTCTTGAAAACATTTTTGTTGTGCACATACACACATTCTCAAACAAATCATTAAGGGCACAACCCATTAAGAGCCCATCACATTCCAGAAGCACCAATATCCCAAACCTAACTAAAATTGATTAGATGTTGGCTATAAGGATTGATTTGCTCTTCGGGGTCCAGATTGAGATTGTTCACGATTAACCTACTTATACTAGTCAATCTGATGTCCAGCTAGGGGAGTAGCGTCAAACAACCACGGCTGGGGGTACACTAGGAACCGGAGGCACAAGCCAAAGGAAGAACCTTCTCTCCAATCCCTCCTTTTAACTGGTTGGATTGACTAAATACAAGTAGAGTAAATCATCCATAATCTTAGGATGGATTCTGAGAGTCTGTAGACCTTTAGGCTAACTCACCTACAGGGTTGATTGCTTGTATTGCAGGGCTCCTTTCTCTCTTCTGATTTCCCTCTTACTCCATAATGTATCTTTCCACATCTTTCTCACATTTCCAATCCTACCCTCCTACCACCATTTATCCCCAAGATGATTACTATTCCGACTTGACTTGTAATTACCCATCCACTAGCCAGGATGACTTTGATTGGGGATATGAATACAGACCTCAATGTCCAGGGCCTAACCCTAAACAACAAGACTATGATTACCATCCTTCCCAGAGCTACAATGATTATAGATCTTTATCCTTTGATCACCAAACCAACGCGATCTACAATCAGGAAGAATATAATGATTATAACACTTACCCTCCCCAGTATTCCACTAAATATAGATCACCACCATCTTTTAAACAACTTGAAACAACCTACTATCAGAGAGGGACTCAAGAACCTCAATATCTTGACTCCCCTATATTTAACCCAAACCCACCGAACCTTGAACCAAACCAGTCGATTCAGGTAAACCAAATCTAGGATAGGGTATTGGCTAATTTGAGGAATACTATACAATCTTTAGAAGCTTAGCCAACACCATGCACTGAAGCATTGGAGCCTACAATAAAAATGATTGATGAGCTGAATAGCTCTTTATTGGATTTGCTCCAAAATGTTAGGGATAGGAGCCTGGGTGAGTTTCTACTTGGGAAGTTGTCAAGGTTGAGAATGAAATTTGTGGTTGCCTTAGTCAAATCTTGGGATGATTCTCAAGATGAACATCTTTCAGGAGAGCCAATGTCTGAACCCGCTCAGGTGCCTGTCGGGAGGGATACATTTTCTGAGACCAGGGATGACCAGGTTGGGCTAGAGCAACCCATTGAGGATGAATCGATTGATTCACCCGAGATCCCCGAGTTAGGGAGCAAGGAAAAATGTCTCTTTTAACCAGGAAATGACAATCGATTTTGAGACATATATAAATGAGGATCATGAATTCTTTGACTCTGAGGGTGAGGAATCTCTTAGTGAAGTCTCACTTGAGCGTAAGGAAGATGATTTTAGTGAGACAAACAGGCTTGAGGAATTTGACGAACCATTTGATAGCCCATTCAATGAAGATTTGGATTTGGTTGGGGCTAACTTGGAGGATTGGAATCCTCATTTACTAGAAGATTCAATCAGCAGCCCCATTCCTCAACCACACCCTGAAGGGATTGATTTTGATTTGGAAATCATTGTACCCAAGTCAATTCTGAGTCAGCCACAATTTCTGGACTTGGGTAAATCTTATGGAGTGAACGGTATGCTAGACGTCCCAGAGCCTGAACACTTGATGTTGGAGGATAGAAATGTTCAAATGAAAATTTGGGAGGTTGATTCTGAGGGAAAAACAAGTTTAGATTTAAGGGTTCCTATTGACCTAAAATCACCTACTTTCTACTAGGATCCTTACGATATCTTTCACGTGTAACCCAAGCTCGAAATAACTGATTATTTTTCTGAGCTGAATGTTAAGTGGACATCCGCACCTATTGAACCATCTTTACCCATTGTCCGACACTTTGGTCTTGGGTTGCACACCACAAAATCGCAAGCCCGGTCCTGCAAACACAATAATCTTAGGTTCCGGGTGATTTTCATTCAAAACCTTAGAACTACTCGACCCTGGGGCATGGGTTTACACTACAACTTGATCCACATCTGTGGACATCTTCTGCTGACGGGTTTAGGGAGCAATCTTTTAATTCTGATTCTAACCCGCACTTGTGAATTCTCAATTTCTTACTTGTATGTATGTTATACCTAGCTAAAGGCATTAAATTTAGCACGTGTATATTCCACGTTCTCTGCGGAGCTGACTGAATTTTCACGAAATTCAGGTGTTATTCTGTTTACTCTGCCCTTTTCATGTCTTTGTTTTAACAATGAGGACATTGCATTATTTAGGCATGGGGGTTGGATACTTAATCCTGAAATTATTTCGTTAGCTCTGTAGAATTTCTTTTATTTTCTTTAAAAAAAAATTGTAAATTCAAAAAGATAAAAAATTTATAATTAAGAGAAGATAACTTAGGCTTTTGGAAGTTATTAACATTAGGAAACAATACGATAGGATCTGAACACTTAGACTCTTCAGGTCTTCAGGATTAACTAGCCCAGGTGTTCGCTCAAATGTGGACTTAGTCTCGAGTCCTCGCCAATTCAAATTCATCTTTAATCTGGTCAATAAATTGGGGTAATAAGTATACGACTTATCAACCCACCCTCTAATTTGAGGGGACTTTAAGCCTAAATAACTACACACTTTTTGGCATTGACTCACTTTTCAATGGTTTCTTCGGAAATTGGGTAGCTAATGAACTATCTAGGGTGGTATGACTAGTAAGTTGTCGGTGGTAACAGCTTATCGGTCGGTTGTCCAGAGCCCAACCATAAGACTATCTTCTTCGTACTGCCTTTAGGTAAATCTTAGATCAAGGAAGCCACCAACTTAGGAAACAAAATAGAAAAAGGAGAAAATAAAAAAATAAACAAATAAAACCATACTTCATCGCACGAGTATAGCTAGCACGTTGCCATGGGTAACAGCCCATTGGCCGATTGTCCAGAGCCCAGCTTACAAAAATGCACAATAATTCCCAAAACACTTAGGGAAGAAGTAAGAAACTAGAATAAATCGAGGAGATATATACTAGGTTCGCCCTTGTGTTGACCCCACAAATAAAAGTAGGGAGAAAGCTACCGTTCAAAAAGATAAACCTCTAGGAAAGGTTACCTAGGGTCGTAGAAATCCGAAATCCATTTTAACGGCCGCCTAGTGAATCTATCACTATTTTCACAAGATGCTTAGCACTTAGAGTCCTTTTCGAGTCTTGGGCGGGTTGGGTAGCTGTAAAAAGTTATCCCGACACTCTCAAACTCTAAAAGTCCAAAAAAATAAGAAAAGAAGAAAAATAAAAAAATGTATCTTCCCTCTTCAAATAAGGCGAGGACTTGGGTGGTCTGCATTCTGGTAGACACCCGGATACTGTTGAGTTTTCGTTGTTTAGGACCTTAGTTGAAATTTTCTATTATTAATAAACGACTTAGGTGTAAGCGATCTAATCCTAATTTTGATTTTATACATAGCATGTAGTTTAATTTTGCTAGAGACTAGCAAAAGATAAGCATGAGGGTATGATGTAGACACATCTATTTAGGTTAAAATGCCTATTCATGCATGTTCTTAGGCTTAGATTTGCATTTTATGTTATAAATATTGCACAGCAAGCATCATTCTGCATTTAGAGTAGTTGTATATAATTTAGGTTAATTACACCCTTTTTGTGGTCAAGAGAGAAGGATATTTATTTTAGAGCCTCAAATTGACGATCTGATTGTACGGATCTAATTAAGACGACGATCAAAGTCCAACGCCTTCAAAATCACTTCAATTGAAGTCCCGTAGCACCATATGCAATCCAAGGAAGATCAACGATCGAGGAACGAGGTGGCACAATATGATGCGTCAAATAAAAAATCTGATCACACAGATGGATTCAGGTCGACGATCGCAGCCCAACGGCATAAAAATCAGCCCAATCCGACCTCTGTAGCATCCCTTACAGAGGAAAGAAGATGGACGGCCGAGATTGCACCACGTGGTGCAACCCAAGCCACCCACCTGCACGCATGTGCCACCGCACGTGCACAGTAGTGTGGGTGCACGCGCCTGTGCAGGCACGCACACGCAAGCACAGTGACGCGCTTAGCAACGTAGCATGTGCGTGGAGGCAGCGGCGCGTATCGCGCATGTGCTCATGACAAGGGCGCATACCACGCGCGCCAGCAATTCAGCAGCAAGGGTGTGTAAGCGGGATCTTCAGCGAAATTTGAGGCGGATCTTCAGCAACGTTTATGACCGTCCCTAAATGTCTTGTATACGAATTTGATTCTTTCCTCCACTATGAAAGGACCCCTACCCCTCTCATTTTTCATCTCTTCCTTTCTTCACCTCACCACTTCTAAGGCTCTAGAGAGAGCTTGTCTCAAGCCCAGGATGCTCCTCTAGAGTAGAACCAAACTTTTCCCTGCCTCTCACCCCCCTTTGTGGAGCATCTCATGGCCGTCTCATTACCTCCCTTCAGGAAGAAGATCCTCGCCACAACACCATCCTACCCCACCCTCCGTCTTCCGACTCCATCCCCATTCGTCCCGCTCCTCACCACCTTCCTCCAGGTGACGTCAGAGCGAGTCATCCTCCAAGCAACCATTGAAGGGGATTTCCCTCACCTCTTTTTTTTATGCTTTCGTAGTGTAGATTTCCCACTTTTGTAGTTGTAACAAACACTTATGAATAAATGATTGTTTCTCTCTCTCTTTCTCCCTCTCTCTCTCTTATATTTTTGCAAGTAGATAAAGTTTTCATTGGCCTAATCTTTTTCTTGATAAAAATATAAAAAAGTTAGAAAAGATAAAAACGATGAAAACAAATAAAAACGAAACGCGGATTTTTCAAAACCAAACGTTCGCCTCCCCGTGTTCGACCTAGGACTCACCTTTCGAGTTTCGGTTATAAATTTATCTGATAGACGTGTTTTGCGAGCTACGACGATAGGTCCTCCGTATCCCGAATTTAATTTGCAAAGCGTGCCCTCATCAGGGGGCTATTTGCAAAGAATTCGAAACCTGAGGTACTAAATGTAAGAAATAGAGTTTTAAAGGGCTAAATTACAAACTAGGTCATGATGGACTCTGATTGGGTCCAAATTTTGGCACCAATCAAATTTGGACCCAAGAAATCTAATGGTGTAGTTGTATTTGATTTTTTACCTCGTTTGACTAGGTAATTTGCACAGAAACCCAAATCAGGGTAAAATTCCATCTACAACTATATTCTAGGTCAAAATAGGTTCAGATGGTCAAACGAAGGGTACCAAATCTCTTAGAATATTTTTATATGAATTTTAGGTGGTTTAGATGAATTTTATCCTAACCAAAACCTCACTAATTTAAGTGGGTCTGAAATTAGGATTCTGTATGTAGTTGTGGTTCTCGAAATGCGTGAAATCCTGTTTCTATCAGTGTTGACCCACCTTTTAGAATTTAGAGCTCATTTGACCTTCATTTAACCTTAGTGACCCCATGGTTAATCTGTGTTCATGATGTGCTGTTAAAATTACAGAATTAACCCTGCTTTCCTATTCTCTTCTCAAATCAGAATATTATGGAATTACGTCCCTCAAATGATTATGTAGGAGCTTTTATTAATCATAACTCACTAAAAGTAGCTAGTTAGGACCTGTGATGGTGTTCCCCATCAATAGCACATAAATTTATGCATTCTTCTATAAAGTAATCCTCAATAATTGACCCCTTTGGCATCGCTTTATTTAAGGCGTAATCTTTGAGTTTCTTTAGAAACCGTTCAACTGGATACATCCATCTATACTGTACAGGTCCACCAACTCTTGCTTCATGTGAAAGATGTAGTGTTAGATGGACCATGATGTCAGAAAAAGTTGGGGGAAATTTTCTTCCATATTACAGTGTGTGATGAACTCCGCCTATGTTGAGGTTCGTGTGCCTTTTCATTGCCAGTCCCAAGCCCGGGTAAAGGAGGAGGGTTGCGTTAGGTAGCCGACAGCAAATGTAAAATTTGTCGGATCTTTAAACATGGATTCTAGCAAACACTCTGATTTCGTTGGGGCATTCCCTACTTACGACGCACTGCATCGACGCCTGGATGTAGTGATAAATGAGCAAGGGTTCTCGCATGAGGAACGCATGCGAGTAAAGAAGTTAGTTCCGCTACATCGCCGCTCGGATGTAGTCCAAAATGAGCAAGGGTTCTTGCATGAGGAACACATGCGAGTAAAGAAGTTAGTTCCGCTACATCGCCACCCGGATGTAGTCCAAAATGAGCAAGGGTTCTCGCATGAGGAACGCATGCGAGTAAAGAAACTAGTTCCACCACTTCGTCATCAAAGTGTGTCACAAAGAATGCTAAGATTCGGTAGTTGGAATGTTGGTACCTTGACTAGCAAGCTCATGGAGATTGTGGATACAATGGTAAGGAGAAGGATTCAAATTCTTTACCTTCAAGAGACTAAGTGGGTTGGTGAAAAAGCAAAGGAAATCGAGAGAACAGGTTTCCAACTTTGGTATTCAGGAAGGGACAGAGGTAGAAATGGCGTGGGTATTATAATTCATAAGGATTTGAAGGAGAGCGTGGTTGAGGTTAAGAGATTGGGTGATCAAATTATTTTGATAAAATTAATCATAGAAGAAGAGGTCTTGAATGCCATTTCAGTTTATGCACCTCAAGTTGGTCTAGAGGAAAGAATAAAGAATAAATTTTGGGGAGAGCTTGATATAATAATTCAAGGAATCCCACAGACAGAAATGATTTTCTTGGGTGGAGATTTAAATGGGCATGTGGGAAAAGATGCTTTAGAGTATGCAGGAGTGCATGGAAATCATGGTTTTGGTGTTATGAATGAAGAAGGGAAGACGTTCCTTGATTTTGCTATGGCTTATGATCTTTTCATAGCAAATACTTTCTTCAAAAAATGGGAAGAGCATTTGATTACCTATAAAAGTGGCTTAACAAGAAAGCAGATCGATTACTTTGCTTTGAGAAGAAGGGATCGTTTATCTTGTAAAGATTGCAAGATTATTCCAAGGGAGAGTTTAACTGCTCAACATCGTCTTTTGGTGTTGGATGCTCATTTGAAGAAGGCAAAGAAGAGAAAATTAGTGTCTAAGAATTTGAGAATTAAATGGTGGAATCTTAAGAAAGAGCAAGTGAGATTTAAAGAGAAGATGATGCAACAAAAGGCTTGGGATCTTGATGGTAGTGCTGATGAAATGTGGTTAAATATGGCAAACTGTATTAGGAAGGTGGCAAAGGAGGTGTTAGGCGTGTCTAAAGGAGGTGTTCCAGGAGAAAAGGAGGCTTGGTGGTGGAGTGAGGAAGTGCAGGAGAAGCTTAAAATTAAAAGAGCCTGTTTTAAAGCCTTATATCGAGATAAGACCGATGAAAATATGGAAAACTACAAAAGAGCAAAGAAAGAAGCAAAGAAAATTGTTAGTGAAGCAAAAGCAAAAGCTTGGGAGCATTTTTATAAGAAACTTGATTCTAAAGAAGGTGAAAAAGATATTTTCAAGTTAGCTAAAGCAAGAGAGCGGAAAGCAAAGGACCTTACGCATGTAAGATGCATCAAGGATGAAGAAGGAAGGGTGCTTATAGCTAGTGAGGATATAAAGACAAGATGGAAAAGATATTTTCATAAGCTATTTAATGAAAAATAAAAGAATGATATCATCTTAGGGGAGTTAGTTAACTCAGAAGAGTATGTGAATCGATCATGTTATCGAAGGATACAAAAGAAAGAAGTAGAGGAGGCTCTGAAGATGATAAAAAGTGGGAGGGTTGTTGGGCCTAATGATATTCCTATAGACGTCTGGAGAATGACGGGGGAACGGGGTATAACTTGGCTCGCAAATTTATTTAATACTGTGTGGAGAGGCAAGAAGATGCCAGAGGAATGGAGGAAAAGTTTTGTGGTACCTTTATACAAGAACAAGGGTGATATACAAGATTGTTCCAACTATAGAGGTTTAACGTTGATGAGTCATACGATGAAACTTTGGGAAAGAATAATTGAAAGAAGGGTGAGGCAAGTCTCTATGGTAACTGAAAATCAATTTGGCTTTATGCCAGGCAGGTCTACTATTGAGGCAATACACCTCTTGAGACGTATGATGGAGACATACAAAGTGAAGAAAAAGGATTTACATATGGTCTTTATTGATTTGGAGAAGGCCTATGATTCTGTCCCAAGAGATATCTTGTGGAGAATTTTGGAGAAGAGACAAGTGCCAATTATATATATCAACCTCATAAAGGATATGTACTATGGAGCTGCAGCTTGTGTAAAGACTAAGGATGATTTGACAGACTACTTTGATATCACCATTGGTCTGCATCAAGGTTCGACTTTAAGCCCTTATCTTTTTGCCTTGGTTATGGATGAGTTGACGAAGCATATCCAAGTTGAGGTGCCTTGGTGTATGCTTTTTGTTGATGACATTGTGTTGGTTGATGAGACAAGAGATGAAGTGAACAGAAAACTTGAGCTTTGGAGAGAAGCCCTGGAAGATAAAGGATTACGCATAAGTAGGATGAAGACTGAGTATATGGAATGTAAGTTTAGTAGTAGAGGGAACAACAAAGGGATTGATGTAAAAATTGGAGAAGAGTGCATTCCAATGAAAGATATTTTTAAGTACTTGGGATCCATTTTCCAACATGATGGTGGAATTGATGGAGATGTTACACATAGAATTAATGCAAGGTGGTTGAAATGGAGGGGTGCTTCTGGTATTCTCTGTGATAAAAGGGTTCCTTTAAGAGTCAAAGGAAAATACTATCGAGCTGTGGTAAGACCAGCCATGTTGTACGGTTCTGAATGCTGGGCTATAAACTATAGGCATGGACAGAAGATGTCTGTGGCAGAAATGAAGATGTTAAGATGGATGTGTGGTCATATAAGGACCGTATTTCAAATGAATTTATTAGAAACAGGGTTAGGGTGGCACCGATAGAGGATAAAATGAGAGAGGCCCATCTAAGATGGTTTGGACATTTACAAAGAAGGCCACTTGATGCTCCAGTTAGGAGATGCAAGAAGTTGGAGGCTGAACCCGCTAAGAGGGGGCGAGGAAGACCAAACAAGTGTTGGAAGGAAACTATTAAGTATGACCTCAATTACTTTAATTTAAGTCCTAAAATGGCTGAAAATCGATCTATGTGGAGGTAAAGAATCCATATAGCCGACCCCACTTAGTGTGGGAAAAGGCTTGGTTGTTGCTTGGTTGTTGCATTGCAGTGTGTGATGATAATTTGATCATTCCAATAGTTTACATTTCACAGTTTAAAGTTTTAGAACAAATGACCTTAAAAAATCTAATAATCTCTGTGAATGTATCAACCATTGGATCTGGCAACACTCCACAAATAGCTAGCAGGAACAAAATCTGCATGTAAACATTTGAATCATGGCTTTTCAATCCACTGATTTTATTCTAAACTTCATTCACACACTGCAAGAGCTGTGAAGAATACTTATCTGGGACCCAAATTCCATTCAAAAAGGAGAATATCCTATCCCTTTGTCCTTGATTTAGACTGTACATTACTGGTGGCATTTCCTCTCCATTGGTGATATGTAGCACAGGATGAATTCCCATTTTTTTCATGTTATTTCTCAATCTTAATGTGTCTTTTAGATTTTCTGTTAAGTTCAACACATCTAAGATATTGTCCATGACATTTTTCTCAATATGCATCACATCAAGGCTGTGACGTGTTGTGAGATCTTTCCAATACAGAAGCTCCATGAAGAAGATACTCTTCTTAAAATCGAAGCCTTTTAAAGCTGCTAGATCTTTCGTGAATGGACGACCAAGTCGTACATTGGAAAGCTTTTGTAATTTTGCAAACACCTTGGACCCTGACAGTCGAATATCATTAGTGCTTAACTTATTTCTTGGATTTTTGCTCGAAAATAGACAAGTTTTACCATCAAATCTATCCTTAAACTGTGAACTCCGCCATCTATGTTCAATGGGAAGAAATCTACGGTGTTCTAAATAAGAAAATTTCTTACTTTCAGGAAGAGGCAAATGATGCATATCATCCATATATATTGGGCAGGCAAACTTCCATTTCATACTCTACCCAGAAAGGTTTGCATACGCTGGGAAGTCATTTATGGTCCCGAACAAAGTCACGTACATTTGAAAGAATTCTTTCTTATTTGCATCAAACGTCTCAACACCTTCGTGCCGCAGTTGTTTTAGTTCATCTACTAACGATTGTAGGTAGACGTCAATTGTATTTCCTGGTTGCTTAGGACCTTGGATTAAGAGGGTCAACATCATAAACGAGGATCGCATCAAAGTCAAGGAGGCAAGTTGTAAGTAGCCATTATGACTGCCCAAATAGAGTACGACGAGTGCATGTTCTTAAAGGGATTAAATCCATCAGTTGCAAGGCTCAATCTAACATTACGTGGATCATTTACAAAAGATAAATGCTAGTTGTGGAAAAGTTTCGACTCCTTTGAATCAGTTGGATGGAGAATAAGGCCATCTTCTGACTTGTTTTCCTATTGCCACCTTATCCACGTTGCAGTTCCACTAGAAATAAACAACCGTTGCAAACTTGGGATCAAAGGAAAATAGCAAGAACCTTTCTGGCTTGTTTCCTCCCTCTTTTATATCTTTCCTTACTGCATTTTGAGCAGGCAGTTAAGTTAGTGTACTCGTTTCTATATAACATGCAATCATTCAGATATGTGTGGATCTTCTTACAATTCATACCAAGTACCTGTATTTATTTTTTTTCTTCACACCATAACTCGGGCATATCATTGGGATTATTTAACAACTCCCGTATAAATTGAAGCACCTCAGACATCAATTCGTTGTAGCTTTACTCAAAACTTTCATCTGAGATAATTTCAATAGAAAAGATAGCCTCGTCGTGGAATTGATTCTAGGCGTGATTTTCTCCTCAACTACCTTCATTGTGTCATAAAACTAATTACAGCTCCCCTCTGGATCACTATCGTAATACGATAGCTTTCCTTTCAGTTTAAAAGAAAATTGATTACAACTATTGAATGCTTCCTCATCATTTGTAATATCATAATTAGCCTCTCTTATCTCATGCAATATTTTATCGATTCGATTATCATCATCTTCATCATTATCAGACTCATCCACTTCCATTATATTCTGTGTGTCATTCTGTGTTGGTTCCTCTCCATGTGTAATCCACTTCGTGTAACGCTACCACCAACCATTACAGATCACATGCTCTAGAACTATTTTCTTATCCTAGACAAATCCATTGAAACACTTCCTACATGGATAGAATATTTTCTCAAAATATTCTCCACGTATGTATTGTTTCATATCTTCTTGGAAGGCCCAATCCAGGAATGAAATCACTCCACTCTTATATTTAGTGTAATCCAAATTTCTTAGACCAATCCAAGACTTGTCCATGATAACCTAAAATTTTTAGTAAAACACCCATAAGTTAGGAGAAAATATATGGAAAATATTTGTATTTTGAAGAAGGTTTTCACTTAATAGCCAATCATTGAAGATTTGATCACAACGTTATTTGTTACATGCAACTCGTGTGTAGAGAAATTTCGGCAGCATCTCTCCACACTTCTCAAGTATACCCCTTAAGACTAACCCTAGCTACATTTCTTATAGCCCCTACTAAAGGACACTTCAAGAATAGAGCTAAAATTAGTTGGTATACCAGAGGAGAGTGAGAAAATAAGACTGGAATTTCTTTGCACTCTAGTTACATGTAACAAGTAACCATAAGTTATAATCAAATATTCAAAGACCCTCCTTAGCTCGGTACTTCACCGAACTAAAGATGATCAACACTTGTGGCATGCTACAAAGACAACACATCAAACATGTAAGTGAAGTATACACACTCTGCATTATCCATATAATATGATCATAAGTCTTGACGGATAAGTATTGTGATACAATTATGTCCCTCCTACAGCCTGTAACCTAGGGGTTAGAATTCCTATTAGTTGTCATGAAGTGTTTCTAAATTTGTGCAAGTATGTGTAACTAAATGATATAATACAAAAAATAGATAATAAAAAATTTTTGTTTTAAATTATTTTCTTTATTATAAACTTCATCCATAGAAACCTAAAGCTTAACCCCTAATCACTAAACTGTAACTTGAACCCTAAACATTAAACAAGTCCCTTAAAATCTAAATCCCACACCATAAATCAAAAACCTTTATACAAAAACTCAAAATCCTAAAATCTAAACCATAAACTGAACACTCTAAATTCTAAATCCAAAACCCTAAACTCTAAACTCAAAACCCTAAAACCTAAACCCAAAACCCAGCACTCAACCCTAAACTCTAAACTCAAAAGTGTAAAACCTAAACCCAAAATCGAACACTTTAAATCCTAACCCTAAACTTTACCATCTCATCTCCTATTGCTGAACTGGTGCTACTCCCCTCTATTCTTCAAGGGCTTCTTCTCTCCCTACTCCGCTCACCCCCTTCCCCCTCCTATCCCTCTGATCTCTCCTCTCCGCGATCGGAGCACATGTTTTGACCGACGTTAAGCTATTTTGGACAAATCAGTGTTGGAGAGGTATTCGATCTTTGGTCTTTCCTTGGATGGCTCGGGACTTAGGAGCCTCATCGTCAACGTGCACTGCTCCTCAGCCAAGAAGGCAGCCTAGGGCTACATCTCTGACTTTGCTGATCTACTCCATGCAGGTGGTGCGTAGAGGGGCTCCCATGATGAGGTCCACGCTAGGGTTGCAGTGCCAGTCGACAAGCCTTGGGTCGAGGTTGTGCGTCGCCATCAAGGGGCTGTGTAAAGGAGGGACCGTTGTGTGATCGTTAACGAGGTAGGGGGATCATCACGTGGCATAAGGAAGAAGGTCGTCGTCTGCTACCGTTGCCTCATCATTGGCCACGCTGCGGTGGTGTGTTGCGACCCAATCATCTACCGTGTTTGTAGGGGCTCTGGTCACCGGAGCTTCTCGTGCCCCAAGTCGAACACGAAGGGGTCACGCTCATCCTTCCCTACATTTTGTGCTTGGCCATGAGTTGTGTGTGAGACCCAAGTGGTTGGTGATGCTCACCGGCATCTGGCCATCGAGAGGAGGCCTGGGATCGTGGTAGGGGCTCCCACCCCATTTGTGGTTGCACTGGCCTACACAATGCATGTTGATCTTGCAGTAAAGGACGTTCCTCTAGAAGGCCTCACTGTTGCTCAGCTTCTGTGAGGATTGCCTCCCTCGACAAGTTGAGAACGACTTTGAAGGCAATCTTGAAGTCTTCTATGTGGAAGTTGGGGAGGTTGTCGGGGAGAATGGTTCTCCTTTCTGGCTTGGAGGAGGATGATCTCCACTATGTCCTTTTTTCTTCTACAGAGGTGGGGACATCTATGGTGCGATGGAGGGGTATGTCACCCATCGATGAGGATTTGGAAGAGCGACCTCCCCTGCGAGTGGTCATCGATGTCAAGATCCTGGGCCTACATATCCACCTTCGATCGAAAGGCGTGTTGGATGATCTCTTTGGATGATGCACTTGCATTGTCGAGTGCAGTGATTTGAGGAACCTTGATGGTGACATCACAGAGGTGAAGGTATCTTTAGAGGTTCTTGAGGGAGAGGTTGTTACGGAGGCAGTTGTGCTACACTCTTGTGGCGAAAAGTGGATGATTAGGGTGAGAAGGAGATTCAGTGAGAACGAAGAATCTCATGTGGTGAAACCCAATCCAAATGGGTGAAGACGACATCATCGATGAAAGCGTGGTGTTGCACCTCACCCCATGGAGGCTAATAATGGTGAGGGGGGCAAGGCCCTTTCATTCACGTGTTCTGAGAAGATGAAGGTAGATTCGATTTGTTCCATGATGGAGCCAACTCGAATGGAGGATCCATGTTGTACTTGGCCAGGTGCTTCTAGTTTGGCTGAGTTCGTGGTGATTGAACTGGATGGTGTCATGATTGGCCAAGTGAATCGAATGATGGGCAGGATGAGACTTTGCCACATGTGGAGGAGATGATGCCTACTCTTAGGAGGGGACGTCCTCCACGGGGTAAGGACAAATGTGATGATTTGTTTGTTGTGCTTCCATGTAGGTACAACGTGCAAACTTACATAGCAGTAGGAAGTGGTCGTGTCATGACGATGGATGAAGAGATGTTTGCCTGTTGATCTTCTTAACGTTCAGAGACGCATCGAATCGAGAAAGGGGAAAACTGTTGTTTCTCCAAGACGCGTATGCTTTCTTGGAACGTCTATGGCCTTCGTGACGAAGAGCAAAGGTCCACACTGAGATGCTATCACCAAGAATGGAGGGTAGATGTTGCCTTCATCTAGGAGACCCACATCGATAGTGCAGATCCTCAATGTTGGAGACCATTCGAGTGTCCACCTGAGGAGAGTCTGCTCCTTAAGGAGTCGGTTGGCTGCTCGAGAGGTATGGCTATTTTGTTAAGGAGTTTGCATCTTAGCTTGAAGGAGTCTAGAGTGGGGGAATTCATCATCTCTGGATGGTTCATGAGAGCAGAGGATGGGGATACATTCTATCTCTCTTGTGTGTATGGTCCCTACACATCGGAAGATAGAACCTGCCTTTGGGAAGAACTGCAATAGGTGTCTACTTTTGCTGATGGCAGTCCATGGTTGATTGCTGGTGACTTCAATGACATACTCAGTCACAAGGATAGGCCTGAGAGGCAAGGTGATTCATCCACGCTTGCCTTCTAGGAGGCAGTGGCTGATCTAGAGTTGGAGGAGATTCCCACTTCAGGGATCACATACACATGGTGAAGTGGGAATGGAGCTATTTCTAGGTTGGATAGATTCCTGTGTAATGTCCACTTAGCAGAGGCCCATCAACTTGTTGGGGTCTCGGCTATGCCTAGACCCTTCTCTGATCATATGCCCATCCTTTGGGATAACGGAAAAGGCTTGTGTAGGGGCTCCTACATCAGATTCCAGAGGTCCTGGATGCAAGAGGATGGATTCAGAGATCTTGTTATTTGTGAGTGGGAGGCTTGCCCTAGTGAGCCCTCGGCCACGAGGATGCTTGACTCTCAACTTCACCACCTTAGACAGTAGTTGCAGTAACACAAGAGGCAGATCAAGGAGAACAGAGAGCATCGACGTAGTCTAGCTCTAGAGGCCATCGCTACTCTAGATAGGACTGAGGGGAGTGGCCCCCTTTACACCTAAGGAGCATGAGGAGAGACAGAGACAGAGGACGGTTGATGTATACACATCCATTTAGGTTAAAATACCTATTTATGCATATTCCTAAGCTTAGAGATGCATTCCATATTATAAATATTGCATAGTATGCATCATTCCACATTTAGAATAGTTTGTATAAATTTTAGGTTAATGTGTATCCTTTTGTGGTTAGGAGAGGAGATTTATTTTAGGGCCTCGAATTGATGATCTGACCATATAGATCAAATAAGGACGACAATCAAAGTCTAATGTCTCCGAAATCACCTTGATCGGAGTCCCGTAGCATATTATGTAGTCTGAGGAAGATCAAAGGCCAAGGGATTAGGTGATGCAATTCAAAGCTTCAAACGAAAAATCCAACCACACAGATGGATTCGAATTGATGATCGCAGCCTAATAGTGCAAAAATCGACCCAATCCGACGTTCGTGGTGCCATCTGCAAAGCGAAGGAAATGGACGACCATGATAGCACCACATGGCGCCATCACAGCTGTCCAATATCGACCGCAGCTACCCCTCATCCACTAAAGGCCTCCCCAACTTCGCCTCTCCACCGTTGGATGAGGATCCAATGGTGAGGAAGGCGCTTCGCCTCATCAAGCTTCGACCGTTGGATGAAGATCCAATGGCTATGGGCATGTGACCATTAAGACGTCTGCTTGACAATCCAAAGCTGTAGCGTAGTGGTGGGGCGCCTAACTCTTAAGCAGAGGGTGTAGATTTGAAACCTTGCATGCCCCCCCAATTTCTTTGCATGGAGGTGCGCATTCAATTGGGCCTCGATGAGCGATCCGACGACATGGATGTAGCTGGGCGTGCACACTCGATCACACACACAGTTCGACGCCCGATCTGATACGCCAGCTAAGCGCACGACGTCCGCGTGATCTGCTGCCCTCTGATGAAGATCAGACGGCTCTCCTTTGACCATGCCTTAGCTGTGTAAGCGGAGAGCCAGCGTGCATGGATCTTCAACGACGTTTATGGCAAGGCTACAGTGCCGTCTTTGATGTCACTAAATGCCCTATACATGAAATGTTCTCTCCACTATAAAAGGGCCCCTACACTCCTCAATCCATCGTCATCTCTTCCTTTCCTCCCCCACCACCTCCAAGGCTCTAGTGAGAGCTTGTCCCAAGCCTGGGATGCTCCTCTAGAGTAGAGAATCAAATGTTTTTCCCACTTCTCAACCCCTCTGTGGAGCATCCCATGGTCATCCTCTCACTACCTTAGGGAAGAAGATTTTCGCCGCAACACCGTCCTGCCCCATCCTCCTTCCTCCACTACAGTTCTCCTTAGTCCAACTCCTCACCACCGTCATCCAGGCGACATCAAAGCGAGTCGTCCTCCAAGCGACCATCGAAGGGGACTCTTCTCATCTCTCTCTATCTTTTATTGCACTCTAGTGTAGTTGTAATTATCTTGATTATCTGTATCAAACTCTTTTCAATATATATCGATGTTCTATCTCTCTCTCTTTCTCTTATTTTGCAAGTATAATAGTTAGATAAAGTTTTGCCAATTTGATCTCTTGCCTTATAAAAATACCAAAAATATTGTAAAAGATAAAAACACCAAAAACAAACAAACTCAAAGTGAGGATTTCAAAACCAAATGTTTGCCTCCCTGTGTTCGACCCTGGACTCACTTTGAGTTTTGGTATAAATTTTATTTGGTAGTAATATTTTGTGACTACGATGATAGGTTCTCCAAAAACCTTGATTTTACTTGTAAAATACACGCTCATCAACGGTTGTACAGCAGGAGGACCATCTTAGAGAGATGGATTGGCGTGAGAGGTCTTGTCAACTCTGGCTGAAAGAAGGGGATGCCAATGCCTATTTCTTTCATGCCATGGCAAGAGGAAGAAGGTGTGCAAATCACATCTCTCAGCTGAGAGATGACCGCATTATTTTAGTTTTCAAAAATGTAAATCAAGATCGTTGCAATTTTAGAAATCTAGTAGCGAATAACGCAAATCAAAACTAATTAAAGAAACTACTCACAAAGGAGCGGATCATGTCCATAGAGGGGAAATGGCCTATTAAAACTCGCAATGGTCAAAAACTGATGTTCACTATTAATTTCATCAAGAAATTAAGTCAAAATCGCTTCTCAATTGGGATAATAAGACATGGTCGTGCTGATTTTGCATTTATGTTGAAATTTGAGGGTGTTCTCTTAAATGTGCCACAATATTTAATTAATAAAAGAAAAAAATCAAAAGCTTGCAATGGCATATGAATGTAATAACTAATGCAAGTTTACTGTGCAAAAACAAGGGAGGATCTTCAATTAGCTTACATGCATGGAGGAGAGGATTGTCGGAGGGGAGGAGCTCGCTGGAGGTAGCTACTACTAGGCTGCTTCTTTTGGTGGTGGCGGTGAGGCACGGCATGGTTGAAGGTGGTAGGTTGGAGGAGAGGAGCGGCAACGGTAGTTGTCGCTGCTGCTGTTGAAGCTCGCGAAGGCATGCACGTGAGGAGGTGTAGCAACCTGCACGCGCGCTAGAGGGGTCGCGAGGGCATGCGCGGGACATGCAAGCGCACGTGGGGAAGTTGCTGGAGGAGTGTGACCACGGTGCTGGAGGACACGCTCTGTAGTGCACGGGCGAAGGTGCTGCTGCTGTGGACGTGGCGGAGGTGCAACAAGGGGGTGCACGAGCATGGACGTGGGATGGTTGCTGTGCACGGTGCGGGAAGGTTGTGCGTGCTGGAGATGTGTGCAGGTGAAGGTGCAGGTGCGCAAGGGTGGAGGACTTGCGCGTGGAGGTCACACGCAGGCTGTTGTGTGGGCTGGAGGTGCGCGCTAGGTTGCGTGGGTGGAGGTGCTATGCGGAGATGCTATGCGGAGATGCTTGTGGTGCATAGCAGCTGTGAGCGTGGCGAGCGAGTTATAGCAGTGCTGTTGGCTATGTATGGGGGGTGCGCGCAGGCAAGAAGGAGGGCAATGGCATGCTATTGGTGATTGCTGGTGATGGCGGTGAGAGTTGTGCACGCTGAGGTGCTCACGGTAAATGCAAACGAGCTCCAGATGGTGGTGTGGCTTGTCACGCCACATGCCCACGGTGGTGGAGGCTCGTCGCCACGGTTGAGGACGGTGGTGGTGGAGCGAACAAGTGGTCAACTCTCTGCATAGTGATGAATCGGGGTGGAGGCCTCTTCGTGCATGGTCATCTCCTCCATTTATAGCTGCAGGTGATGAATTTGAAAACAAAGAGGCGGGATCAGATCGTCTTCATGGCAAATGAATGCCTACAGCTATGCATGAATGGGTGCGTGAGGAGATGCAGCCATTACCTGTGGAGGAAGAGAATAAGAAAATAATAAAATATCATGGTTATTTATGCACAAACCCTTAACTTCTATGTTAAATTAAAACAATGCAAGTAATTCACCTAATTGATTAACTAATCAAATGCATGCAATTCTAAGTTAATTCTAAATGCATGCAATGAATGAATTATGAAATTAAGCTAAAAGTATGAATTAGTTTATTTACATCCTAATGTATGCTATCTAAATGTTAAAATTAACTTAATGTCTAGGCACTTAAATACTTAAATAGCCCACAAATATGGGCTAATCAAATATCCCCATGCCTAGTTTTTACTAGTCCCTAGAAAATTCAAGCATGACTAAACACTCCAAGTTATCCAAGCTAACTCAATTGACCTTTCCATGGAAATTAGGTTGAACCATCTAACCCTAGATCATAAGGTACCCAAGTAGTTGTTGAGTTATAGACTAGGTCAGCTAAGGAAGAGTTGCAGGCACAAGTTTATCTGATTTCTAACTCTACCCCAGGGTTTATTGGTCCTAGAGATTAAAGCATCCGTGCATGTGCATTGGTCTGAGTTATTTGAGGTTGGTATGATTGCCAACCTAAAAAGAGAGTAAGAGGATTTTTTGTTCTTATTATATATATTTTTGTTTGATTCCTCTAAGTCTAACCTTGGATCAGCTATTAACACGGCCTGTGTCAGATTCATTGTCCCCATCACCAAACCTCGAAGGGTGCCTGGCTTTCGATGCTTCGAGATAGCACCGCCCATAGTGACCCCAAGAACTCCTAGCAATCGACACTTCGAAATAGTATCGCCCATGGATTTTTTAAGTGAATTCAGGCTTGTGGCAATCAGCACTTTGAGATAGGGCCACCCATGGTACTTGAATTGCATAATGCGCTTACAAGACCCCAGTAGGATGGACATCCTAAGAGACAAGCGTCGAGGAGATGACATGTTATCATCGCATCCTCAAGGTGAGTATATACTCCACCTTTCCTGCGGTAGGAACTCTTCCAATCAAATTATGTTTTCAAGCTTCTCCTAAGTCAGAACTATGATAACCAAATTTTCTTCAAGAACTAAATTAGGGTGATCATTATTTACACAACACAAGTGTGTGTGAAATGTGGATGCTTAGGTTACGAGGACCCATAAACCAAAAGGTGGAAAAAGACACCAGTTACTACCCAGCCTTTAACTCAATCCCTAGCTTTCCTCCCTCAACCTCTTGAGGAATGGTCTGCAACTTAACTCCTACTTAAGTTTTTAAGTCCACAAAGGACCTTAAGGGTCTAAAGCTAGTAGTTCAACCCTAACTCCTATAATTAAATACCTCAAGTCAGCTTAGGAAAACCTAAAGTCTTGGTTTTATGCTTAAAGATGTAGAACTTAGACGGTTAAGCATAACTTTTTTTTTTAATTATATATATATATATAAATCAATATGCATGCATGAA
Organism: Thalassia testudinum; assembly: GCA_037157565.1. NCBI lineage: Eukaryota > Viridiplantae > Streptophyta > Magnoliopsida > Alismatales > Hydrocharitaceae > Thalassia > Thalassia testudinum. Next base: position 120,819,554 of record JAZHRO010000073.1, read on the forward strand.
TGCAAAATGTATAAATGCTATAAACAAATGCCTCAAGTCCTATGCCCCCATGCCTGGTTCAAACAATGTCCTCATTGGAAATAAAATAGTTAAAAGAAGATATTACTTGAGGCGGAGAATGACAGGAGCTAAGGCTCCTCAAGAGTGACATTTTCAACCAGATGACTGTCCAAAGTAATGTATGGTTTTAATCGTTGGCCATTGACGGTAAAGGGCATTGCTGTAGAGGAAGGGCTCTTGATCTCCACAGCCCCATGCGGAAACACTTTGGTGATTATGTATGGCCCATCCCAATGTGATTTCAATTTTCCTGGGAAAAGCTTAAGTCTAGAATTGAAAAGTCAGACTTGTTGGTTGGGCTCAAAGGTCTTTCTAAGGATATACTTATCATGCAAGTCCTTAGTTCTCTCTTTATAAGCTTGAGAGGTGCCATAAACATCATTCCTTAATTCCTCAAGCTCACTTAATTCCAGAAGTCGTACCTTACCCACCTTTTCTAAATCCATGTTGACACTTTGGATAGCCCACAATGCCCTATGTTCCAACTCGATGGGTAAACGGCACTCTTTCCCGTACACAATCTGAAAATATGTATCCAAAGGGGTCTTGTAGGTCGTTCGATAAGCCTATAAAGCATCATTGAGCTTTTGGGACCAATCCTTCCTATTAGGTCTTACGGTCTTTTCTAAATGTTCTTTATCTCCCTATTCGACACTTCAACCTGGCCACTTGTCTGGGGGTAGTATGGGGTAGCAATCTTGTGAGTGACCCCTAAACTTTTGAGTAACCGGTTGAAGTGATGATTCCGGAAGTGAGGTCCCCCATCACTAATAATAGTCTTAGGGTAGCCAAATCAGGATATTATATTGGCCTTCACAAATTTCAATACCACTGAGTGGTCATTTGTGCGTGTAGGAATGACCTCTATCCATTTAGAGACATAATCAACTATCACCAAGATATATTCATAACCTTGGGACGAAGGGAAGGGGACCATAAAGTCAATTCCCCAAACATCAAAAATTTCAACAGGTTGAATGGGGTGTTGAGGCATCTCATTCCTCTTCCCAATCAGTCCAATCCGTTTACATGTAATAGAGGCCTTAACAAAATTATGAGAATCCTTAAATAACAAAGGCCACCAAAAATCAAACTGGAGAACCTTAAAAGCAGTTTTCTTAGTACCAAAGTGTCCTCCAAAATGAAGTTCATGGCAAAAACTCAGCACACTTTGTTGCACCTCTTCAGGCACACATTATCTCAATACTTGGTCTTGTCAAATTCTAAATAATTCAGGCTCTTCCTAATGAAAGTATCTAGCTTAGGAAATGAATCTCTTCCTTTTCTGCTCATCCCAAGAGCTAGGAGTCTCTCCAGTGACCAGGTAATTGACGGTATCAGCATACCAAGATGAAGTTGGTGTTACCACCATAAGAGTTTCATCAAGAAATTTCTCGCGGATGTCTCCAGATAGAGAGTCAAGTGGAAGGCGAGACAGGTGGTCAGCCACAACATTTTCCACTCATTTCTTTTCACGTATCTCTAAGTCAAATTCTTGAAGGAGTAGGATCCACCTAATCAGACGTTGCTTAGAATCCTTCTTAGCAATGAGATGTTTCACTGTCTCGTGATCAGTGAAAATAACCACCTTAAACCGAAGAAGATAAGATCTAAACTTCTCCAGAGAAAAAACTACAACAAGTAATTCCTTTTCAGTGATGGTGCAGTTTTGCTGTGGTTTAGTTAAAGTCTTGCTGACATAGTGCAGCACATGTGGTCTTCCCTCAACCCTTTGTCCAAGGACTGCTCTCACTACATAATCCGAAGCATCACACATCAGCTCAAATGGGAGTGTCCAATCAGATGCTCGGAGAATAGGTGCAGAGATCAAGACCTCCTTTAGAGTTTGAAAGGCCTCGGCACACTTTGAATCAAAATTGAAGGAAGATTCCTTCGCCAACAGGTCACAAAGTGGCTTAGAAATTTTACTGAAATTTTTAATAAAGCACCTATAAAAGTTGGCATGGCCCAGAAAGGATCTAATCTGTTTTACATTTGTGGGCAATGGAAGTTTGGAAATATAATCAACCTTGGCTTTATCTACTTCCAAGCCTCACTCAAACACATGCCCAAGTACAATTCCTTTCTATACCATGAAGTGGCTTTTCTCCCAACTGAGGACTAAACTAGTCTCCTTACATTGCTTTCGCACATTCTCTAGGTGTAGGAGACACTGGTCGAAAGATGAGCCATAAATGGAGAAGCTATCCATAAACACTTCAACACACTCATCAATCATGTCCGAGAAAATGGACATCATACACGACTGGAAGGTTGTTGGTGCATTACATAGTCCAAACGACATACGCCTGAATGTAAAGGTACCATAAGAACTCGTGAAAGTTGTCTTCTCCTGGTCATCAGGGAAGACTACATCCTGGTTGTACCCAGAATATCCATCGAGAAAGCAATAGTACTTATTCCCAACGCCCACCCCCCCCAATTTTTTGGAATTTGATCAATAAAAGGCAACAGAAAGTGATACTTCTGGGTAGTGGTGTTCAGCTTGCAGTAATCAATATAGACCCTCCATCCAGTTGAGGGTCTGGTCACAACTTGTTCACCTTGGTCTTTAAATTCCACAGTAAAGCCTACCTTCTTTGGCAACACATGAATAGGAATTACCCATTTACTATCTGCAATGGGATATATGATCCCAGCATCCAACCACTTTAGAATTTCCTTTCTAACCACCTCTTATTTATTAGGGTTAAGACGTTTCTGCATGTCCCTAAATGGTTTGATGGAATCATCAGTATAAATGTGGTGCATGCAGAGTGTAGAGTCTATATCCTTAATGTCAGCAATGGTCCAAGCAATAGCTTCCTTGTGCCTAGACAAACATTCAATCAGGGCTCCCTTTTGTGCTTCAGATAGCACAACTGAAATGATAACGGGGAGCGTATCATTGGCACCCAGGAAGACGTACTTGAGAGTGTCCGGGAGGGGTTTCAACTCAAGGTTGGGGGCTTGTATGGTTGAGGATTTCATTATAGATGTCCCCATCTCAAGTAGCAAGTCTACCTTGGGCAGAGATGATGGGGAAAGAGACTCAGCAGAAACACCCAACAACTTCTCAAGTTCTAGTATACCCCCTTCACATTCCTCCAAGAGATGGGAATGCTCATTTAGCATGACATGCTGAAGGGGGCCATCACATAACATTGTAGGGGTTGTCTCTTTAATTAAGTCATCTATCACCTCAACTTGGGAACAATCCTCAAACCTGGCTTGTTTATAAGCGTCAAATACATTAAGCCTGATTTTCCTGTTCCCAAAGTCCATTTTTAATGCCCCAGTATTGCAATTGATTAAAGCATGCAAAGTTGCAAGGAAGGGGCGGCCCAAAATGATGGAGGGCTTGGTTGGCTTGTTGGTAGGGTCAGTGTCCAAAACTAAGAAGTCAACAGGGAAGAAGAAATCATCCACTCTCACGAGGACATCTTCCAAAATTCCCCGAGGTGTCTTGAGTGATCGATCAGTAACTTGGAGGATTACCAGGCTAGGCTTCAGATTGCCTCCCCCAAGTTGTTCATACACGTAGCTCGGAAAGATGTTCACCCCCGCACCCAGATCAAGTAGAGCCTCATTAATCTGTAAGTCACCAATGACCACTAAGATGTACGGGGCTCCTGGCTCCTTAAGTTTCGGCGGTGTGCCTTGTTGAACCATTGAGCTAACGAAATCAAGCAGGACAACTTTTGATTGGACCTGTTTTCTAGATAGCCACTTTTTCGTGCACAGGTCCTTTAAGAAGTGGGCATAAGACAGATTCTGCCTGATAGTTTCCATGATCTCATCCATCTTATCTTTGGCTCCAAATGAGCTAGCAGAAGTCTGCCCAGAGGTGGATAAGCGCTCTGGAAAGGGCACTCCCAGTCTCTCGGTGGAAGGTTTGTCATGTCGGGTAAGGGGTGGAACAGGGGCAACCTCTTCTGGTGGGGTGATTTCAAGCAGAGGGGATTTGGGAAATTCTTCTCCGATGGGGGTGAAAGTCAGGATGGATAATTTTTTAGAAGGTGAGACTATAGGAGCATTGGGTTTGAAAATTTCTTTCTCACTCCTCAGAACAGTCACCACCTGGGCATGCTCCCTAAAGACAATCCCTTTTCCTTTAGGATTCTTCTCAACAGCACTGGGAAGCTTCCCAGTTTCCCTTTGTCTAACGGCCTCAACAAGGTGTCCTATCTACGATTTCATTTCATGTATAGCCTTATCATGAAATTGGATGATGGGACTTTGACTTTCTTGCATAGTTCTCAACATTGCCTTCATTTCATCCATCTTAGAGGGCTTAGGTTGGGCAAAGGTCTGAGGTTGATGCATTTGTTGATTTGAAAGGGTTGTGGTTTATAATTCCCTGAATTTGAGACATTCCCTTATCTCCATGAAAAGTTCGGCTGATTCCTCCATCCCTCATTATAAGTGTTGGAAAAAAGGTCATTACGAGGTCTAGGACGGAACCCTTGAGTGGCATTCAGGTCCGCTTGTACAAGCTCAGGGAATTGGGAGGCCAAGTGGCAATCCACAGTGACGTGTGTATTGCCTTAGCAAATGAAGCATTCTGAAGCTTGGGATGTGGAGGTGCTAGATGTGAATTGGCCTAGGGTCGACATAAGCCTTTCCATATTTTGATTCAACAATTGAATCTAATAGGCTAAATTCTGGGTGTCCCTTGCCTCATTTGCCTCCAACTTTCTTTGCATGAGAGTGGGTTTTCTATCCAAGTAGGCAGAATTCAAGTGAATAGAATTCTCACTCAAAGTATGAAAAAGGTTCTAAGCTTCATACTCGGTCTTAGATAGAAAGGTTCCTACACAGGCACCATCCACAGTCTGCCTGTGCAAATCATTAAGTCTGATGTAGAACCTTTCAACTAGTTGCCACTTAGGCACCTGGTAATGTGGGTAAAGTCTCAACAAGTCATTAAAGTGCTCCCACGCATCATGGAAAGCTTCCCCATCCTTTTGAACAAAACTCATAATTTCCCTTCTAAAGTGATTAGTTTTGCTCATGGGGAAGTACATTTTGAGAAACTCCTTCAAGGCATCTCAAGTGTTAATATCATCTAGGGTATGATACCAATACTTGGCCTTGTCCTTGAGGGAGAAAGGAAAGAGGGTCTGCATTTTAGCGTCATCAGTAACGCCCTGCAGCTTCACCATAGAATAGACCTCGGTGAATTCTCTATATGTCTGTAAGGGTCTTCCCGAACAATACCATAAAAGGAGGGCAGCAAGGATATGGTACTGCTTTTGATCTCATAAGGATTGTCCCCTCCAGGTCTATGTAGTGTATGGCCAGTTTGATTGGTCGGAATGAAATATTTCTTAAGGCTTCTATGACCAGCTATTTCTTCCCTTGAGTGGTCTCTTCTTAGGGTTCTTTCAGGTTCAGAATCAAACACAAGTTGTCTCATGAGAGATCGCCTACCAAGCATGCACTACAAATACAATTCAAAAGGACCTGTTAGGTCTTTACAAATTTAGCCTTTTGACTTTAATTCAAATTGTAGGTGACAAAACAAGTTTCCCAATCAATTACGTGTATAGTATCGACCTACGAAATGCCTAAAAAGACCTAGTTGGAGCATTAAGTGTTCTTCCCTAAATCTCAAATGGTAGAGCAACTCCAAAGATGGAAGATCGAGGGATGCAAGTAGGCCTAAGCCTTCCTTTGAAGTTGTGCTTTCGCGATGCTTCTTAACTACCCCCAAAAATCCGTGACAAGGTATCCCCTTCTTTGGAGTTACAAAACCTTTGATCTTAAGTTCTAAACACTTCAGAATCCAACAGTAGGAGGGCTCTTGTCCTAGTAGTTCCAAGACCTAGGAGTGTCTAAATGCATGTCGTGGTGCAAGAGATATAAGTAAGCATACACCGTAAAATATTTTGAATTTTGAATTTTGAAACACACAACAGGTTTTCATCTTAAGTTCTTTGTTTTTAGTGTTCCTCCTTAACTTAAAGACCTTTTTCAAGAAAATATGTGACCACTTGTTAGATTTTTTTCAATTCAATTAGGTGGTCTTGTAATTAAGTCCAGATGTAAATGCATGAACAAGATAGAATGCAAGGAAAAGAAAATGTACCTTGCCTCCAGCAATCTTCAATGAAATGCACGCAAATGCAAAATAAAATCTAGAAGCTGCTCCTTCACACCTAAATGGTCGTCTTAAGCTAGGCAGCTTTTAGCAAGCAGCTTGTGTTTTTTGTTTTTTTTGTTTAGCTACTTATGCACAATCAAGAAAAATAAAATCAATCCACAAAAGAAAGTAAAAACCTAAGTCTAAATAAATGGGAACAACCTCCCACAAAAATTACCCAACATGGGCCTAAAAGAAAGTCGAGGAATAAACTCCTAAAATGTACCCCAGAACAAGAGTCCCAAATAATGAATGCAAGAAATCCTAAAGTCTAAGTTTATCTAAATGCAAAAGTAGAGAATAAAGATGATCTCTTTCTTTTGTTTTAAAATTCTTCTCCTCTGGTTGGTGGCATCTAGGTCCACCAAGATGCAAAGTTCAGTCTCTCTTCTAAGTGGTGGAAGCAAGGTCCACCACAGCGTTGCTAAGGCTGGTGCGACGTACCTCACACCAAATCAGATAAAACAGGTTAAATATGACTCAATTTAAATTAGCATGAACAAATCAATGAATGCAATTTTATTAAGCATGTTGCCTCCCCAGCAACGATGCCATTTTTAACCGTGTTATTTTAGTTTTAAAAAATGTAAATCAAGATCGTTGCAGTTTTAGAAATCGAGTGGCAAATAATGCAAATCAAAACTAATTAAATAAACCACTTATAAAGGAGCAGGTCGTGTCCACAGGGAGGCAATGGCCTATTAAAACTCGCAAGGATCAAAAATCGATGTTCACTATTAATTTCATCGAGAAATCGAGTCAAAATCACTTCTCAATTGGGATAATAAGACATGATCATGCTGATTTTGCATTTATGTTGAAATTTGAGGGTGTTCTCTTAAATGTGCCATAATATTTAATTAATAAAAGAAAAAAATCAAAAGCTTACAATGGCATATGCATGTAATAACTAATGCGAGTTTTACTGTGCAAAACCAAGGGAGGATCTTCAATTGGCTTACACTCATGGAGGAGAGGATGGCAGGAGGGGAGGAGCTTGCCGGAGGTAGCTGCTGCCGGCCACTTCTTTTGGTGGTGGCGGCGAGGCACGGTGTGGCCTGAGGTGGCCGGTCGGAGGAGAGAAGCGGCGGTGGTGGTTGCAGCTGCTACTGTTGAAGCTCGCGAAGGAGCTCATGCAAGGAGGTGCAGCAGCACGCAAGCACGCTGGAGGGGTCGATGGAGGTGCGCGGGGGTCGTGCGAGCGCACGCGGGGAAACTGCTAGAGGACATGCTCTGTAGTGCGTGGGCGGAGGTGCTGCTGCTGTCGACGTGGCGGAGGTGCAACAAGGGGGGTGTGCGAGCACGTACGTGGGATGGTTGCTGTGCACGGCGTGGGAGGGTTGTGCGTGCTGGAGATGTGCGCAGGCGAAGGCCCAGGTGCGCGTGGGCGGAGGACTTGCGCCTGGAGGTCACGCGCAGGCTACTGCGTGGGTTGGAGGTCCGTGCGAGGTTGAGTGGGTGGAGGTGCTATGCGGAGATGCTGGTGGTGCACAGCAGCTGCGAGCGTGGAGAGCGAGTTGCAGCTGTGCTGTTGGCTATGTATGGGGGGTGCACGCAGGCAAGAAGGAGGGCAATGGCATGCTGTTGGTGATTGATGGTGATGGCGGTGAGGGTGGTGCACGTTGAGGTGCTCACGGTAATGCAAACTAGCTCCAAATGGCGGTGTGGCCTGTCATGCCACACGCCCATGGTGGTGGAGGCTCGTCGCCACGGTTGAGGTCGGTGGTGGTGGATCGAACGAGTGGTCAACTCTCTGCACAGTGATGAATCGGGGTAGAGGCCTCTCCGTGCATGGTCGTCTCCTCCTCCGTTTGTAGCTGCAGGTGATGAATTTGAAAACAAAGAGGCGAGATCATATCCTCTTCATGGTAAATGAATGCCTGCAACTGTGCGTGAATGGGTGCACGAGGAGGAGAAGCAGTCATTACCTGTGGAGGAAGAGAATAAGAAAATAATAAAATATTATGATTATTTATGCACAAACCCTTAACTTCTATGTTAAATTAAAATAATGAAAGTAATTAACCTAATTGATTAACTAATCAAATGTATGCAATTCTAAGTTAATTCTAAATGCATGTAATGAATGAATTATGCAATTAAGCTAAAAATATGAATTATTTATTTACATCCTAATGTATTCTATTTAAATGTTAAAATTAACTTAATGTCTAGGCACTTAAATACTTAAATAGCCCACAAATATGGGCTAATCAAGAAATGGGGATAGTCGGTTGGACACACTTGAGGAAATTAGGCGGAAGGTGGATTCTTACTTTTAGGAGATTACTATAGCTACCCCTCCTAGTGAATGGTGTTTCTCTACCATAGATATGCTGTCTCTAATAGAGGTGGAGGGCCTGGGGCTAACCAGGCGGATCGACAAGGAGGAGGTTCTAACTGCTATGAGGGGATTGAAAGCCGAAGGGTACCCTGGACCAGATGGATTTCAAATCCTCTTCTACAGAGAGTTTTGATTTGTCTCAGGATAGATGTCCTTGGTGTGGGGGAGGAGTTCCAGGCAGGGAACTTGGGCTTCGAGAGATTGAAACACTCTCTTCTCTTCCTCTTGCTAAAGCTACCAGGCGTAGAGAGTTTAGGAGACTATAGACCTATAGCTCTCTCAAACTCCATCTACTTGATTATTGGCAACGTACTTGCCAACTACTTCTGGGAGGCCCTTCTTGGTCAAATCAATCCGGCGTAGTCTGCTTTCTTGAGGGTCCATTCATTACAGGAGTCCTTTGTGGTTGCACAGGAGGTGGTTGCAGCGTGGATGCGTTGACGGACGAGGGCCTTCTTATGGAAGGTTGACTTTTCTAAGGCCTGTGAGATAGTGTCCTAGGCCTACCTTTGGGAGATTCTTCGACAGAGGGGCTTTTCGGAGTCCTAGGTTCGCTGGGTCAGGTGGCGTGTGATGACTGCTCCCTTTTTGCTACTCCTCAATGGGAGGCTTACAGGCACGTGGATCCAGCCTCAGAAGGGGGTGCGATAGGGGTGCCCTCTTGCACCTCTTCTTTTCATCCTAACAGTTGACACTCTTGCTAGACTGACCTTAAGGGTGGTGGCTACTAGTCTTTTTAGAGGCTTTACTGTGGGACTGGAGCAGAGGAACCTCACTACCATATTACAGTATGACGATGACACTGTTTTCTTTATGGATGGAGATGTAGCGCAGGCTCAGGTGATTGGGAGGATCGTTCGCATCTTTGGTGATGTCATAGGACTTTGTGTTAATGGGGATAAGTCCTCCCTAGTCTGCTTCCACCTCGAAGACAATTGCAGGACGCTTGATGGTGATCGCATGCTACGACGAGATTGTGTTTTTAAAAGGATATTCATTGTAGTATATTTGAAAACGTCATATAAATGATTATCAATTTTTATTATTCGAAATTCAAAAAATATTCTGAAGTCAAACTCAGGGAGAAAATTGGTGTTTAGAAGCAGAAAATCACAATCTCAAATTTCTACTAGAAAGATGTTCAGTAATAATGCAATGAAGATAAATGCTAGAGAGAAAAAATGTAAGAAATATATTTTCTCTTTTCTTTCTTCTTCTCTTCTCTCTTTCTTTTTCTTTGCTTTCGTTCTCCCTTCTCTTCTTTCTCTATCTTTCCTTTCTCAGACGTCTGATTCTTTGAATCAGATGCCTTAACTGACGACTGCTAGAGTGTCGAGCCTTCTTCTTCTTCCTTCCTTCTCCTTGGCTTCTGCCTCTCTGTCTTTGGCCTTCTCTCTTTCTTCTCTTGGCTTTCCTCTTTTCTTCTCTGCTGCAGCTCCTTCTTCCTCTTTTCTTCTTGAGATGCTACGCCTCCTCCTCCTTCTTCTTCGGCTCCTTCCTCTGCCTTCTTCTTCTTCTTCTTCTTCTTCTTCTTCTTCTTCTTCTGCTTTCTGCGGCTAAGTCCTTCCTTCAGCTACTCTCTGCTACGCCTCCTCCTCTTTAGCAACACCTTCTCCCTTAGCTGCTCTTGCCTTCTCCTTCTTTCCCTGCACAGAGCGAAGCAAAACCTACCCCTACCCTCCCCACGTCTGTCTCTCTCTATTTTGCTCTCAGGACAGCTCTCCTAGAGCCTTCTCGAGTTATCGAGTTGGGTATGCATGCCCGTAACCAGGCCCATCGGCGTGCAGTGGTGGGCGAGGAGTACACGGGTAGTCAGGTCAGGCCAGGTCCGTGGGGCGTGATCGCGGACAAGATCGGGTTGAGTGAGTGGGACCTCACCCAGTGGATTTGAGGTGGCAAGGCTATGGCACTTTTTCAATTTATTTCACCTCACCCGCTTCAAAGCTTCCGAGGTGGGACTAAATGTCCCACCTGCTTTCTTATGTGTGCCAGCAGGGGCTGCATTCAATTGCCGAAGCTGCAAGGGTCCTCAAAGCCAATCACTGGCTGAATGTGTGCGGGCGACAAATCTACATTGCCTGGAACCTGGGGCTTGGAGTGAGGCTGCCTGATTCGAGCTTAAGAGCAAGCTTTGCTCCTGCTTTAATGGTGACAGAGGTCAGAACTTGATCTCAAGTAAAACGGCCTTACGACCTCGTCAGAACACATGGGAAGCCTCGCCAAGGTACGGCAAGTGTGCTACGGTGGTCGGGGTGGCATGGGAGTGCATGTGTCAGCGCGCCTAGGGCTTACTGTGGCTGTGCAGGTGGGTGTGTTCGGGGACAGTGTGTGGAGAGTGTGGTGGTCGATGGAGAGGGGGAAAATGATCAGTGGAAGGTGGCGGAGCTAAAGAGGTGTTTGGCGAGGTGGATGGGTGCATGGAATGAACGGAGCACCCCGCCGGTGGTCTACCGAAGGTGGAAACGATGGTGGTGGTAGTGGCAACCGAGGGGTCAAAAATAGAAATTGATAAGGGGGAAATAAAGAGGGGGAGAAAGAGGAACTTAACTGAGGGACTTGGAGTGAAGGGGGGAGGCGGAGGGCGAGCGGTGGGTGTCTGCCATCGCTAGAGATGAAGACCATGTGGTGAAGAAGCGGTGACGATGAGGGGGTCAGAGGGGCTCACGCGGGTACGATGTAATGCGGAGGAGTGAGGCGGAGATGGCTCTACCACTGGTATGATGGCAAAGTGACGAGAAGAGGGAGGGAGAGTCACCAAATCCTGTGGGCAGTTGGCTGGAGGAGGAGATGAATTTAGGGGGATTTCTTCGGCCAAAACAGGCTTGTAGGAAGCGGAGGGATCAGGGCTTCCTTAAATAGGCACGAGTAGAGGGAAGAGTCACATGGAAGTGGCGGGAACACCATGCCGGAGGTATGGCCGGAGTGAGACCCATACCTCTCGAGCATTCTCACGAGAGGTATGGGGCGATTCAGGGTATGAGGAGCTACTCATGCGGTAGGGGGCTTCGCAGGGAGCTCCCCTTTCAAAGCTGTGAGCAGCTCCCCATGAAATCGAGGAGAAAACCTCCTTGCAAAGTCGTCGGCGGTATGGGTCCCTGCTGCGATGGTAGAGGGACAAAAATGAAGAAAGTGACGAAGAAGCTGAGGGGGGATTTGCAAGGGTTTTCAAAAGTTAAGGGTCTGAATGTAATTTGGTGGACCAATTTGCAAAGTAGGTCAAGATGACCTTCCCTTGGGTCCAAATTTTGGTATAAACCTAATTTGAACCTAAGGAATCCAATGGTAAAGTTGGATTTTAGGTTTGACCAAGTTTAACTAGACATTTTGCACAAAAACCCAAATTAGGTCAAATATTGGGCATGGACCCCAATCTAGGTCAAAACAGGTTCCAAAGGCTAAATTGAAGGTTCTAAACCTTAGATGATATTTTTCCATGAATTTTAGAGGGCTTAGTTGATTTTTATCTTTCCTGGAACCTTGTGAATTAAAGTGGATTTATTTTAGGGTTACAGAATGTCATTTAATTCTTGAATTTCACGATAACCCTTATCTGACTGAACCATCCCACTTTTTCTTTTATTAAGTCTAATTGACCTATGTCTAGACCCTTAGAAATCCTGTTGATGCACTGAATGGTAAAATTGTAGTTCTACCCCTTATTTTATGTTTTCTTCCCAGATTAGTGATCCCTTGAATTAAGCCTTTCTCTTGGTTATGTAGGAGCTCTTGTTCACTTTATTAAGTCAAAATATGCTAGTTAGGGCTCATGATGAGGTTCTCATCATACCCCCATGCCTAGCTTTTGCTAGTCCCTTAGCAAAAATTTAAGGTTTTAACTTCTGTTCTAGACCATGAATTTCTTTCACCAGTTATGATAAGTGCTTTTTCTTCTTTGATTAGGTCAGAATGCCGATAATGGGCCTAAAGGTACTCTAGTACCAACCAAAATCTGAACCTGTCTAGCTTTAGCCTCGATCCTCAACGAAGGTTTTTAAGGCCCGCAGGAACTACCTTAAGGTTTATTGGACTCTGTGGTTAAAGCACCCGTGCTTGAGACATATTTTAGCCTTGGTTCAGTTTGCAGTGCGTTTTTGGAAGAGAGACAAAGGATTTATTTGTTTGGAGAGTTTTCCCTCTCTTTTCTTTGTATTTCTAGCTTCGGATTGGCTTCACAACACGGTCTGTATCAAATTCCTCATCCCGATCATCAATCCTCAAAGGTTCCTGGCAATCAATGCTTCGTGATAGCACCACCCATGGTAACCCCCAGAACCTTAGCTTTCAAGATTTCGAGATAATCCCGTCCATGGAGTTCCGTGGCCAAATCCAGACCCTGGCGATTGACATTTCGTGATAATGCCATCCATGGTATCTGAACCAGCAGAGTGCTTTCATGCCCCCGGTAGGATATGTAAATATCCTAAGAGACAAGCACTGAGACAATATGTTGTTACGCATCTTCGAGGGGAATTTCCCACCTCTTCGCGTCAGGAACTCATCCAAATCAACTTATGTTGATCGGCCGCTCCTAATCTAAGCAACATTTTCAGAATATTAAAACGCTTTTGTGTGATTTTGATAGTTATGCGCACTCAACCAGACTGTGTGTGAATTGGGGTGCTTAGGTTACCGAGTCCCGCAATTTGAAGGTCAGTTAACGAGGCCGAATACTCCCTAAGCCTTAGACCTGATACTCAAGCTTTGCATTTTCCTCAACCTCTTGAGGATTATCTAGATCTTAGCGGGTACTAAGAGTCTAGCCAAAAAGGCCTAAGGTCAACGTTCCTACTAATCTTTTTGTGTCTCTTTAGCACTTTTCTTTACTTTTCTTAATGTGGTCTAGAACTTCGGTTAATCCCTTAATCTCTTACTAATGACTATCTCTTTCTTTTTTCATTTTGTGCTCCTATTTTAACATTTTGCACTTTTTCCATCTCCTGTATAGCCCAAAAATTTTCTTCCCTCCTCTAGTTTTTTTATTCTTTTTCTCAATTTTTTTTTTGGTGTTTTTGACATATGTGAATTTTTTTTAAGATATGTGATTTTTTTGTTGAAACCTTTTCTTGTTATGAGTTTTCAAACATTTTACACTTTCATACCCCCCCATGCCTAAGATTTGCAATGTCCCCATTGTAAATTAGGCGGGTTTGTATTCAGCTTGGTTCATTTATTAGGACAGGTGTTGGGTGAGTGGACAGGTCGAGGTGACTGTTGCGAAAGATTTCTAGTCTCAAGTACAGGTACCTGAGGTGGAGTTGGCTGTCCTAATGGATGAACCCTAAAGTGCAATATGAATTCAACAAAGAAATGCTAGGAAAGATTTCAGGTTTTTGAAAGAATGATGGGTTGCCTCCTGTTAAGCGCTGAGTTTTACCTCATCAGCTGGGCGTAATGAGCTTAGGGAGAATGGAGGATAAAGGATGACTCAGCCAAATCTGTATTGGTCATGTCAATGAACGGTTTGAGTCTCTGACCGTTCACAACAAAGGGTTCAGAATCATGGCTGAGTGGACTGATCTCAACGGCTCCATTTCCAAAGATTTGCCAGACTAAGTATGGTCCGATCCACTTGGATCGCAGCTTTCCTGGGAACAGTTTGAGTCGAGCATCAAAGAGTAGGACCTTTTGCCCAAGGTGAAAGATCTTTCTAGATATGTGCTTGCCATGAAAGGCTTTAGCCCGCTCTTTGTATATTCGTGAGTTTTCATACTCATCGAGGCATAATTCATCAATCTCTCTTATCTGAAGCTTTCTGTGGGTTCTAGCCTTAGAAAGATCTAAGTTGTAGTTCCATACTACCCAATAGGCTTTATGCTCCAATTCGATGGGGAGGTGACACGCTTTCCCATACACCAATCTGAAAGGAGAAATGCCTAATTGGGTCTTGTGGGTGGTCCTATAAGCTCACAAAGCTTCCAGAAGTTGAGATGACCAGTCCTTCCTGTCAAGTCGAACAGTAACCTAGAGGATTTTCTTGATCTCCCAGTTTGATAGCTCAGCTAGACCATTAGTTTGGGGGTGGTAGGGAGTAAAGATTCAGTGCGACACCCCATATTTGGTCATCAGTGACCTGAACTGAGCGTTTGTGAAATGGGTCCCTCCATCAGAAATGATCTCACGAGGAATCCCGAATCGTGAGAAGATGTTTTGGTGAATGAACTTGATAACGACTTTGTGATCATTGGTTTGGGTCGGAATGTCTTCGATCCATTTGGACACATAGTCCACAGCAAGTAAAATGTATTCGAAGCCGTCCGAGATAGGGAAGGGTCCCATAAAATCAATCCCCCATATGTCAAAAATCTTGCATACCAGAATCGGCTGTAAAGGCATCATGTCAGGATGGCTCATGTTGCCCAAGGTTTGGCAACGGTTACATGCCTTAGAGTGATTGTATGCATCCTTGAAAATTGTGGGCCAGTAAAAGCCACACTGGAGGACTTTTGATGTGATTTTGTGCTCAGAAAAATGGCCACCGCATGCCTGGTCATGGTAGAAAGAGAGTATGTCTTTGATTTCAACTTCCGTGACACATCGCTGGATAATTTGATCAGTATCTATGCGGAATAAATACGGGTCTTCCTAAATGTAATACTTGGCATCAGAGAGTAATTTGTCTTTCTTGGCCTTCGGCCAATCAGATGGGATCTGATGTGATACCAAGTAGTTTACTATGTCAGCAAATCATGGAAGCCCTATACCAATAGTCAGGAGGTGCTCATCAGGAAAATGCTCCGTGACAGGTCTGGAAGGGTCGATGATCTCAGAAGGAAGGCGGGACAAGTGGTCAGCTACCACGTTCTGTCTTCCTACTTTGTCGTGAATCTTGAGGTCAAATTCTTGTAACAGCAAGATCCATCGGATTAATCGAGGTTTCGCATCCTTCTTCGCAAGGAGATGCCTCACAGCTGTGTGGTCCGAGTAAATAATAACACACAGACCCAGGAGATATGATTTGAACTTTTCCAGGGCAAATACTACGGCTAGCAGCTCTTTCTCCATAACCATGTAGTTACGCTGAGCCTCGTCAAGTGCCTTGCTATCATAGTAGATGACCACGGGTTTCCCATCAATTTTTTGCCCCAAAACTACTCCAACAGCGAAGTCAGATGCATCGCACATGATCTCAAAGGGTTGAGACCAATCAGGGGACTGTAGGATCGGGGCTTGAGTAACTCGGTCACGAAGGATCTCAAATGCTTGAGTGCATTCCTTGGAAATTTCAAAAGGTACATCCTTGGAGAGAAGAGTGGTCAGGGGGAGCATGATTTTCGAAAAATCAGGGATGAATCGACGGTAAAAATCGATGTGCCCCAGAAAAAATCAGATGTCTTTGATCGAGCTAGGCATAGGGAGTTTGGAAATCAAGTTAACCTTGGCTAGATCAACTTGGATGCCTCTCTCTGAAATCAGATGTCCCAGGACGATCCCCTCAGGCACCATGAAGTGGCTTTTTTCCTAGGAAAGAACCAGATTCACGTCAATGCATCACCTGAATATTTGAACCAAGTGCTGGAGGCAATCATCAAATGATGCCCCAAATACTGAGAAGTCATCCATGAAGACTTCCAGATAATCAAATGCTGGATTGGACTCACCCATCGACTGTCGGAGATCGGGTAGATGATCCTTGCATCTAACCACTTAATGATCTCCTTTTTCATGACCTCCTACAGATTAGGATTCAAACGTCTCTACATCTCGTGCGAAGGTCGTGCGCCCTCTTCGGAATATATGTGGTGTGTGCAATAGGAGGGGCTTATACTAGTCAAATCATCGAGAGTCCATCCAATGGCTCTACGATGTTGCTGGAGAACAGTAATCAGATGGGATTCCTGGTCAGGTGTGAGTCTGGAGTTTATAATCACAGGAAACGTTTGATTGGAACCCAAAAAGATGTATTTCAGATGATCAGGAAGGGACTTGAGTTCCAAGATGGGATTATCAGCAGCAACAGGTGGTTCAGAGTGTGTGTGAGGAACAAGGGTAGGAGTTATGGGTGTATCTAGATCAGGTTCAGACTCCTCTAATTGCGGGTTTTGATCTTCTTGTGGTTGATTAGGGATGATCAGGTTGTCCTCAATATGCGGTTCATCAATCACGGCTCTGATATCACATATTTGTTCTATAACACCACAATTAATCCCTTGTTGGGCCTTAAAGATGTCAATCTTAAGAGTTTGGTTCCCAAATTTCAATTCTATTTGGCCCTCCTCACAGCTTATGTTGGCCCTAGCAGTAGCCAGAAAAGGTCACCCTAGTATAATTGGTGTATCCCTTGGGTTCTCAGGTGCATCCATATCTAGAACTATAAAGTCCACTGGGAAGTAGAAATCTCGTACCCTAACAATAACATCCTCGAGTATCCTTTTAGGTGACTTGATGGATCGATCAGCTAACTGGAATGCCACCTCAGTCGGTTTAAGCTCAGACTCTTCAAGGTGGTTAAGCAGGGTTGTGGGTATTAGGTTTATGGAGGCACCTAGGTCTAGCAATGCTCTATCGAATTGGGTTTCACCAATTTTACATGAAATTAGGGGAGTGCCTGGGTCTTTTGTCTTGGGTAGGAGTTTACTCAGGATTACAGAGCTGGCTTGCTCTGACAGTATGATCAGACTCCCACTTTTGGTTTGTGGCTTATGCTTGGATGTACATATGTCTTTCAAGAATCATGCGTAAGCCGGTACGAGGCGGATTGCATCCATCAAAGGGATGTTTATCTGGACCTGTTCAAAGAGCTTGATCAGGTCCTCCTCAGGAGCCACGGGTTTCGTTGTCCATTTTCCCGTGGTCAAGGCCTCGGGAAATGGAACCTTGGTTGGTTCCTCTAGAATAGGTCCAGGTTCTTGATCTGGGACAGGGACATCCTGGATAACTATCCTAGGGCTTGGGTCACTACCAAGATTGAAGTGGTCTGGATAAGGTGGGTCTTGGGTTTTTTTACCACTACGGGTTGTTACGAAGTTTAATCCTACCTGGTTTTGGTTTGGGGTTGGTAAAATGGGTGGCTGCTGTTGATAACCTGCGTAAGATGTTGAAGCTTCCATCCCGTGAAGTGATGGAACAAAAGGGGCCTGATAAATCATGTGTGCGTGGCCTAGATTTGGGTTCATAACGTGCCTCTGGGTCGGCACGTTATTTTGGTTCGGCAGAGGTTGTAAAGGAAGTGTGCCTAGTTGGTGGGAATTCGCCATCTGGGTGAGTTTGTTGCGGACCTCTATGATCTCGTCCTTGTGTTGTTTTTGGATTGCCGCATTCGTTCTTTGAATGTTAGCCAGTGTTTGGAGGATGAGAGACATTTGGTCTTAGTTTGGCCCAGATTGATAGGTGGGGTTGGGCTGAGGCTGAGGCGGCTGATAAGGATGAGGGGCTTGTGGACGGGGTTAATAAAGTGGTCTTTGAGTTTGGGAATTTCCCGCTGGTGGTCGAGCCCGGATAGGTTGTTAATATGGTGATTTTATCGTTGAAGTGTGTATAGTGGTTAACCTAAATCGAACCTAACCATCTCTTTACAAAATTTTTAACCTGGCCTACTTGATTTTATCTTGGTCACTTTTAGGCCCAGGGTTGAACTCAGGGAAGTGGGGTTACAAGTCAAGTTTTTACGCCTTTCCTACAACGAATCTCTTCCGTTCGTTTATTATGTTTTTTGTGTTTTTCTCTTTAAGATTTTTTTCTGATAATCTTTGTCCTTGAGGCACACCCTCAAAATTAAGTTCTTGGCTTTGAGCCAAATCAGGGTTCCAAAATGGGTCTTGCTATTCGCAAGACAGAGTACCTGCAAGTCAAAGATTATCTTCTCTTTTATATATATTTTTATCTTTTTACTAGTAGGAAAGCGAAATAGAAATAAAGTAAATATAGTATATATATATAGGTATATATTATATATGTATAAAGGGGTGGGGGTGGAGGCAGAGATGGAGTGTAGTACGGAGTCGGGTCGGTCGTCGTCTAGAAAGACGCAACCAACAGGACGAGGTGCCACGTGTAAGGTGGATTAGTGGAAGATGAATGCGAACACGCTTTTTTGTACGCGTGTATCAGGGAATATCAGCAACTGGTGTAGATATTCCCGCAATACCACGTATGGTAAGTAATGTGAAAATATATGTATATATATATGTATATATGTAAATATATATCTATATGTATATATGTAGGTATGTAAATATATGTATAGATAGATATATGTATATGTATATGTATGTATATATAACTATATAGAGGTAAATATATATATCTATGTATAAGTATATAGTAATATATATATATATATGTAGCTAGATATGTATATATATGTATACGAATATATGTATATATGTAAGTATATATGTGTATATATATATATATATAAGTATATAGATATATATATTTATATAGACTAATACATAGTTATATAAGTACTAATATATGTATAGATATATGTATTTAAGTATATGTATATATGTAAATATATATGTATATATATATATAAGTATATAGATATATGTATATAGATATATATGTATACTAATACTTAGTTATATAAATACTACTATATATATAGATATAAGTATACATATATATATGTATATATATCAATATACATGTGTATATGTATATATATATATATATATATATCTATATAATAGTGTATAGGGGTGTGTGTGTGTATGAAAGTGTGAGTGTAAGTGTGTAGGTGTCGGTAAAGAGAGTGAGAGAGTGCTGTGTGAGAGAGAGAGGGAGAGAGAGGGAGAGGGAGAGGGAAGCCGCGTGCTTCTTGCTGGAGTGAAGGAAGCTACAGTTAAGTCATCTGAGGCAGCCCGACGTCATCTGAAGGTTCCACGCGTGCATGCTGGAGGGCGTGGGCGTGGAGAGAGGAGGCCGCAACGCACCACGCTACGTGAAGAGTCAGGTGCGGCCAGACGCAAGCACTGGGAGCGGGTGAGAGCGGGCACTGGCAGAGGATCGCACGCAGCCGTGCAGGTGGGCGCTGGAGCAGACTCGATGCAAGACGCAGGCGTGGGCACTGGCTGGTTGCGGCACGCCGAGTGACCGGATAAGTGAGAAACTTGCCAGTCACCCCACTGTAGCCACAGTGTTCCGCAAACTGGCGTGAGCAGTGGCTACAGTGGCCAGGCAAGCCGTGCAACCGGGAGCGGACGGTGTTGTGAGTGCGGACGGCTCAGCGCGCGCGGAAGAGTGGCTCCAACTACTGGCGTGCAGGCGGGACCTCGCGACAGAGCGCGGGAGAAGGTTGCTGGCATACGTGGTGGAGGGCGAGGGTGACCTGCTACTTGCGTGGTGGCTTGCGGGTGTTGGCTGGGGTGCACGGTGAGGCTTGGTCGGCCGATGCAGGGGCGTGCGGTGGCCGGTTTGCGGGAGGAAAGATGAGTGCAGCGCGAAGAAGCAGGAGGCGAGGCTACCTGCAGGCGCACGTTGGAGGTGAGGGCGGCCTGTTGGCATGCTGCTGCAGCCTTGCTGCTGTTGCTGTGGAGCTCAGCCAGCTGCTGCAGGGACGTGCGGTGGCCGGTTGAGCTTCACAGCTTTGAAGCTTGCGGTAATGGCTAAAATGGCGTGGAAGGTGAAACAAGGAAGAAGGCCACCATGCCCACCGGCTCTTGATGAGTTGGGCGGTGGTGGTTTCACGGTGGTGGGTGTGCACCAAAGTGAAGACTCCTGCCTGTAGAGTGGCTCCTCTGAGGAGGAGGTCCTGTGTATGGAGGGAGAGGAAGGAGAAGTGGAGCTGCTGTGGGTTTTTTTTGGCTGGGGACCAAGCTCGACTTCAAAGAGGAAACCGTGCCCTTATAAAGAAGGAAGAGGCATGCACAGCCATGCCCTGGCTGTGCATGCCTCTGCATGGGGCTCGGCAGGGAGATCATGCGGTTGTAGGGCTGGCAGGGAGAGGGGGAGCAAGACATGGCGCGAAGAAGAAGTTGTTCCATGCAGCCGCGGGAAGAAGTCAAATAAAATTAAAATAAAAAGATGGTGAATTTTGCAAAGATGCACTTGAGGAAAAATGTTATTTGCCAGGCCACTTATTTCACTCTCCTCCCCTCTCAATTAAATGCATGCATGCATGTATTTTTACAAATGCGACTATGGAAACCTAATATGCATTGGTAATGCTAGGAAATAGCACAAGACGGCACAATTGCAGGTGTATTTTTGCGGTGCAATCATACCCCGATGCCTATCTTTTGCTAGTCCCTAGCAAAACAATATTTAGAAATGATCTTTAAGCTGAAGATTTTCTTCTGAGGCAACATAGGTGTGTTCATTGTTGGTTATTGTGAGAACCAATTGCAGAGAAGACTACCAGTACTTTAAGTCTCACATGACATAGATCATCTCTCGACTAACCAGGACTCTTGATATTTAAACCTTAAGTACGATTTCCAAGATCCAGGAGGTTTTTGCCGTACTCGAGAGCTCAAGAGATTTTGGCTTGTGTTTAGTGAAGGATCAAGACTGACCAAATGAACATTAAGACTCAAGCCCAAGGTTTCATGAATTTTTAAGTAAAGGTTGGTCCCAGTTTTAGCTCGTGTCTTCGGATTGACCCTTAAAAAGATTACGGAAAATTCAACTCCTATTTTCTAACATTTGTGGCTCACAGGAAAACAGGGTATTTGCGACTTGCCCTGAAGAACTTTTTTAGGGTAGAGACTTTACGGACATTTGCAAGATATACTGACCTTTTTTTTTTTTTTTTTTGAAACAAGTATCAGTATATCCCTTACAACATTATTTGGAGGAGCACACTTTTCCTTTTGGTGGGAGAGTTCTTTCTTGGTGGAAAGAGTCACTCCTAAACCAAGACTAAAGCCTGGGATAAAAAGTCTACCTGCACGCACAGGTAAGGACTCCACCTTCCCTAATGAACACTAAGGTTGGATCTTATATTCACCTGGTCTTTCTTGATATGTGTAGTGTGAACCAAGATTACTTAGGCTCTCGAGTATAAGCAAACCAACGAATCCTGTACTGGTGTCTCAGGTACAAGAATACGTCCTTAGTTAGGAGAGATTCCGATCTATCTTGGCAATGTTCAAGTGAATTAAGCCGAGCCTGAGCGAATCAAGCTTCTGTGGCCTGGAAAGTCTTCAAAACAACTGTTGAATATCCATAAACACTTTTTTTTTTGTTTCAGCTTTCAGATCATTACTAAACACCATATATATATATATATTTTCTTTTTCTTTTTCTTTTTCTTGCATATTTATAAATAGGTGGAAACTGCATGATACCATAAATACCCAGATCCTATGGATGCCTATCCACCCCCCCATGCCAAACAATGCTATGTCCTCATATGCATGCAGGGTAAGGTATAGGCAGGATGAAAGATCGGGTAACGAGAGGTGAGGTGCAGGGCATACAGCAAGGTGGTAGGGTGGGTGGATGGTGGGTGGTGAAGTGAAAAGGGAAGCGATCATGATAGTGGCATGAAAAGTGATGGTGGATGGTGAAAGGTCTGGCAATTCATGGGATGAGAGTGTCCTAGGTGGATCAGAGAACAAGTCAGGAGGAAGAAATTGGCCCTCAGATTGGCCAAGCAGAGGGCTTCTTGGATAGATGGATCCAAAAAGGAATAGCCCTAGTGGGAAGTATATGGGCTCAAGGTCCTAGTGTGGATTTGCAAATCTGCCTGATTTGGCGGGAAAGAAAGGGCAATCCGGTCTTCAAGAGTGTGGACCGGCGGTGAGTAGCTCGGATATGACTTAGACCACGAGGTATGGGAAGTGGAGAAAACCTCGTCAGAAGTTTGGTCAGGAGAAGGTACGGGACAAGGGAGGGGTGGGGGAACGTTACAGTATGTGTTGGTCAGGCAGTCATCAGTGTTTATAGGTAATCCGCAGCAGTCCGAATAGGTCCCAATTGGTCCGATACACGCGTTGACGGCCATGTCCTCGTCAGACGTGTCATTCTCGATACAATCGCAATCAAAGTTCTTGGCTGCCTTGAAGATGTTAAGCTTGAGCTTTTCAGATCCAACGATAATCTCAATACAGCCCGACTCGTAGTCGATATGGGCATGGGCTGTGGCCAAGAAAGGTCGACCAAGGATGATCGGACAATCAGAAAGTGAGCTAGGAACTTCCATATCTAAAACAAGAAAGTCAATAGGAAAACAGAGACTATTGACCCTAACCACCACGTCTTCCACCACACCCTTTAGGATTTTGACAGAACGATCTGCCAACTGTAATGTGACAGGGGTGGGTTTCAGATTTCTCAAGGAAAATTTTTCTAGCATAATGGTCGGTATGAGATTTATGGAAGATCCTAGATCAAGTAGGGCACGGTTAAAATTGTAGCCTTGGATGCTACAAGAAATAAGCGGTGTGCCCGGATCTTTCTACTTCTGTGGTAGATTTGACAGTATAGCACAACTCGCATGAAGCGAGAGAACTACCGGATTCTTAGTTTTCTTTGACTGTCGCCTGGGTGTTGTGTAGTATTTGAAAAATCGGGCGACAGTAGGTATGTGATCGATAGCCTCGAGTAGGGGTACCTTGGTTTCTACATCCCTGAACAAATTACGCAGGTTATCAAAGACCTGCGTATCTTTCTTTTTGCCTTTTGGCTCCCTCAGTAGAGCCTCAAGGAATGGGACTGACTCTGGCACCAATTTGGGTGTATCGTCCTCTCATGAATGCGGTGCACATCCCGAATGAGAGGGCGATGAAGAAGACGGGCCAAGATCAGGTCGAGGCGGATCGATATTCTGCTTACCACTCCTCGTAGTGATAGCATTGGACGATGTGGGTCCAGTGGGATCATACGGAGGAGGAGGGTTCGCAATAGGGACATAAGAGTGAGGTGCTACAGTGGGATTAGCTTGAAATCCTGGTGGAATGCTCGGAGCCTGCTGAATCTGATTAACCTGCCCCTGAGAAGGTCGTACCTGTGGTTGAGGACCACAGGGTACGAAGTTTTGCGGGTTTGGAACAGGTTGGGCGGGAAGAGTGCCCGGAGATCGAGTCGCCTTGCGTAGTTGACTGATCTTAGCATTCAGCTGCGCCAATTGGTGCTGAAGAGAGGTCATGTTCTCTTCATGGTGCTTTGACATTTCCGTCATCATTCGCATCAATTTGTCAAGAGGACTTGATGCATGTTCTGCTTGCGGTATGCAAGGGCCTGATGGCGGATTCGCCAAAGGATTAGACTGGGCCCTTGGGATGACGGGGGCAGACGGTCGTATTGGTCCACCTGCAGGGTTTTGGCGCTGCGGGTCGTTGGACCAAGCGAAATTCGGATGATTTCGCCACCCTAGGTTATAAGTGGCAGATAACGGGTTATTCCCCAGGGCGCAAGCATCTTCTATGCCAGAAGACGTGTCCGCATGTAAATATGCTTCCGAGCACAGGGAAGCTTGGTCCTCCGTGTCAAAATACTAACTCGCAGAAGCCAGTTCCACATGACTTACCGAGTCACTCGACGCGATACTCGGTAAGGAAGGTCTTACGGGGTTTCTCGGGATAAGCCTAGTGTTGGAAGAATTTAGATTGTGAGGAAGTGGTGAAGTGGGGCTGTTTGCCATAGAACAGACGGGGTTGGCCAGAAGCTCGTCCAGCTTCTTGTGCACGACGGAGACTTCATCCAATTTTTGTGCTATAAGGCTGAGATCTGTGGATGAATGGGAGGGTCCCGTGTTAACTTCGTGGACATTTCGGGGCTGGCTAGTACTATTAAAGGTGACAATGGAAGCATTGTTCATTGAGTTTTCACTCATATTTTCAAACAATTCGAATGCTCCATTCTCATCTTTATTCATAAAATTCCCTCCGTAGGAAGCGTCTGCAATCTGCTTCAAAGTCTCATTTAGCCCATAGTAGAAGATCTGGGCTATATGCCACTTAGGCAGATCGTGGTGCGGACACTTCTTGAGGAGGTCATTATACCTCTCCCATGCCTCATGAAATTGTTCGTCATTTTGTTGCATAAATGAAGTGATAGCACGGTGAAGTGCATTGGTTTGCCCGATTGGGAAGAACTTCTTGAGAAACGCTGTTCACATCTCTTCCCAAGAGTGGATGGTTCTCCCAAGGGTGCGCAACCACTGCAACGCTTTATCCCACAATGAAAACGGGAACATTTTCATGAGGACTATAGGTAACCCGATATTTCTAGGTTTAATAGTTTCAGCTAATCGGGTTAAGTCTTCCAAGTGGAGAAAAGGATCTTCACTTGCAAGACCATGGAAGTGAAAATTTATTAGGCCAATTATGTTCGATTTCAATTCAAAGTCATCCCTACCCATGGGGACCCGAATTTGTCCTATGGTCTCTGTAGCAGCGGGATTCTGATAGGAGCTAAGAGACCTAGGCTCCTCCCGTTCGGGAGGGTTCTGCATCTCCTCTAATGTTTCCCGAATGGCCACAATTCGTTCATTATACATTTCCATTTGGGCTTGGAGGCGGGTTATGGGGTTTGATGCTCCACCACCTGGTGGGTTCTGAGGGCGGTTTCCTCCCTTGGGATTTGGGGGTGGGCGTGCAACCATATTTGTGGAGGAGGAGGACGATTTGGCTTCTTTTCTAGATTTATCAGGCAATTCAAATAGTTTAGGGTTTTATGACCTCCTCCCAAACATGCACTACCGCAGGAAGAATTGGGGGGATAAGAAGGGACAAGAGATGAGAGAAATGACGCTGCAAAGGTACACTTGACGACAAATCAATTCAATCAAATTCCTAACCTCTACAGTGTGCCCTTAGACCTAAAGATCTAAGTTACCTACTATCACGAACTACGGAACAGAATGCGAGCACCGCAGAACCACCGGACCAGATTGAAAGGCCGTTTGCCCCAGTCTTAGACGCCCGATAGCACGTGGGAACCCTCACCAGCATGTAGGCGCTACACGCAGGTAGTTAGACCTCCAATCCTTAAGGGTCAAGTTACTACCAATTTTAGTTAGAGGCTGAGGATCAAGTGCTTCTGGACTGTGAAGGGCGTTATTTACGGGTAATGCCCAAGTGATTGATTTTCAGAGTGTGTAAAACAAGCATGCAACGGGGAAATCTCCCCAAATTGAAGTTTTTAATTGGTGAATGGTTTTTAGAGTTTCAGCCTTAAGTAGTATGAATTTTAGGATTTCGTTGAAATACCAATTCAACCAATCTCCAGGTTTTGTGAGAATACAAGTTTTCTTTCTAAGCCCAATAAACCCTTCTTCAATGTCAGTTGGTTAATGCATGCTAAAATGCAATGGGTTACCCTAAATGGAGATTTCTATGTGTGGATGCACGAATCAGTTTTAGATTAGTGTGAAAGGGAGACAAAGAACTTCATTTCAAGTGCTCCTAATCACAAAAAATGATTTCCACACAAGGCTCAATCAAAAGATAAAGAAAATCAAATTGTTGGGGTTGAATTATTCGAGATCGAATCTTAGGAAAGTTGAAAAGTCGTGGTGGGGTTGGAATCAACTCAATTCCAAGTCTCCCCACCAAAAATGTGATCCCGAATTTGCAGATAAGTGAGGCAAAAGAGGAGTGCAATCAATCTTTTTATATTTGCCTCAACGAATACTTCACGGCGAAAAATTCAAGAATCAAGATTCTTGGATTTTCGCTATGCAAAGTAAGGCGGGAAATCCCAGGGCGGTGGGAGTAAAGGCAATCAATCAAACAAGTGAATTTTAATCCACTTGCCCCGAGAGATCCCAAGAAGTTTTTCTAGTTTTTAGTTCAGGAACTGTCAATTATAATAGATTACATCAAGAGATAAGACTCAAAGCGAAGATCAAAGCGATACATTGTGATGGCTATCCTAGTTACATGCATGTGGGTAACCAGTTCTCAAACCATTTGGTTCATTTCTCGAGACGACCTTACTCAGATACGATCTTATTACGACCTGATCCCAGATCCCTACAGGACACAAGATCGGCCCACCTCGACTAATCTCAGGACCTAGTCGTCCAACAAGAAATAATCAAAAGCAGAAAATAAATCACAACCACACATGCAATGTAACTAAGCAGAAATAAATCAAAAGATAGTAAGAGAAATAGAGAGAAATAGTCTATCAATATTACAGGCCATCACAACTATGACAGAGAAAATTACAGCTGAAAGTATTGAAATACTATTACATAGAACAAAAATACTCACTACTACAACAGGAGCTAAGGAAAATAGTAAGAAATGCAGCTAAGGCTGCGCTCGACTAGGCCCAGTGATTAGCCTATATTTGTGAGCTATTTAAGTATTTAAGTGCCTAGACATTAGGTTAATTCTAACATTTATTTATCATAAATTAGGATATAAATAGATTAATTCATTTTTCTAATTCAATTACATAATTCATGCATCTTATTCATATTTAAATGCATTAGAATTAACTTAGAATTGCATTAGTTAACTAATTAAGTACATTGCATGCATTAATTTAGGTTAACATAAAAGTTAAGGGTTTGTATATAAATAATCATAATATTTTATCATTATTTTTTTATTCTTCTTCTACGTGCAACGGCTGCATTTCTTCCTCCAGCTGCCGCAGTGAAGAACCCAATCAAGGAGGAGCGGATGTGTTGGATCTGGTCGAGCAGCAGATTTCAAAAGAGAGGAGGCAGCAGAGCTCACGAGGCCTCCACCATCGACCCACCACTGTGCAGAGAGATCTTCTCTCTTCCATTCCACACCGCCGGCCTCAACCGTGGCGACGAGTCTCCACCACCGTGGGCGTGTGGTGTGACAGGTCACACCGCCATCTACAGCTCGTCCGCATTACCGTGAGCACCTCGTCGTGCACCGCCCTCACCGTCATCATCAACAACCACCGTCGCTGCAATCATCTTCTCAGTCACTTAAGACGTCCAAGAAATTTCCCGGACGTTTGAAGCCACCCCCCACTCCAGCAGCAACCACCCTTGCCCACTTCACCTCCAGCACCTGAACCAGCCCTCGCCCGCTCACTCCACGTCCGCTCGCACGCCCTCCAGCCGCACGCAAGGCGTGCACAGCCTGCAGCCGCACCCGCTCCCACTCCTGCAACAACCAACCCTCGCCCTCTCACCTTCCGCCTGCAACCTCACCCGCTCACTCCATGTTCGCCTGCATGCCCTCCAGCAGCACGCAAGGCGTGCACAGCCTACAGCCGCACCCGCTCCCACTCCTGCAACAACCAGCCCTCGCCCACTCACCTTCTGCCTGCAACCTCACCCGCTCACTCCTGCATCCACTCCAGGCTGCGCACACCCACGCCACCCGCATGCCTGCAGTAGTCCTCCCGTACCCTCCAGCCTTCGCGCGCACCCACCTGCGCACCCACACCAGCTGCAGCACCGGCTGCAGCGCTACCGCCAACAGAGCGCGCACCCACGCCTGCAGCACCTGCACTCACCGCCACCAAAGCACGCACCCACTCCTCCAGCTAGCTGCAGCACCGACTCCAACCCTCACCCGCATGCCTGCAGCAAGACTGACTACTCCAGCACCACCTTCGCGCGTGCACAATCCCGTGCGCACGGCCAGCAGCCTTCCCGCGATTGTGCACACTCACTTCGCCAACAGCAGCTGCAGCCACCTTCGCCGGAGCTCCGTCCGGCCAACTCTGACCACCACTCGACATGCGGCTGCCACCATCGCGACGGCCTCGCTTCAACCACCAGCGTGTGCGAACCTCTCCTCGATTGAACCTCTCTCCCAATCGCGAGGAGGAGAGAGGTAAAATGCTCTGTTATAGGTTAATTAGTTATTACATTTCATGACATTGCCAGGAAAAAGAATTTTGGTTTATGAATATTTTATTGTGGTAAAATTTACAACTTTATACTCAAGTTCTCTTACAATTGCATGGCTTTTGTAATTAACATTATTTGACATTGATTTTGGAATTTAAATGTGCATAAATTTTCTTTAATACATATTAATGGAAAATTGCATAAAATCATCACATGTTTATTGAATATTTCAGTGAGGAAAAATTACACATCTACCCTTATGTTTTCAAGATATTGTGCATCTTCTTTCCGTCACATTTCATGTCAGATTTAACCACGGATTTCTCACTAGATTGAACGAATATGAAATAATTGAGATGTTATTGCCTCATTGCCTCCCTTTGGATACGACCCGCTCTTCTGTGAGTGATTATTATTTTTTAAATATTGATTAGTCGATTTTCCACCACATAAAACTACAAACGACTTTAAAGCGAACAATCGACTCGTCAAATGGCGCCGTTGCCGGGGAGACAATAGACGCAATAATTTCACCTAATTTTATTTTGATTATTTGTCAATTGCACAGTGATTTGACCATTTATTATTTTCTTTTCTGTGCGAGAAAATTTATGCAAGAATCAGCCATTGTGAGAGGCGACCCTTGACGTCGCCAGAGGAGAATTGGATAAGCTATTTTGAAAAGGAGGAGAAGGATGAGGATGTGACGGTCATCATTGTATATTTAATCGCTAATCTAATTAGAATAGAATTAAGACTTTAGATTTAATTTTTCATTGCATTTTGTTTGAAACCCTTATTCTGGAGTATATTTTGAGGGGTTTGTTCCTCGATTTTGTTTTGGGCCCGTGTTGGGTAATTTTTGGGAGCCTGTTCCCTTTTCTTTAGATTTAGGTTTTTAGTTTATTGATTACTTTTATTTGCTTGTGCATAAGTAGTTTAAAAAAAAAAAATAGTTGCCTGCTAGAAGCTGCCTGCCCCTAGGACGAACCATTTAGGTCTGTATGAGCAGCCTCTAGATTTACTTCTTTGCATTGCATGCATTCTTGCATTGTTGATTGCTGGAAGCAAGGTACGCATTCTCTTACTTTGCATCCTATTCTTGATCACGCATTGCATTAGGACTTAATACGAAGACCACCTAATCTATACTGAATAAATCTAACAAGTGGTCACATATTTTCTAGAAAAAGGACTAATTAAAGGAGGGACATTTTAAAAACCAAGGATTTGATTTTCAAACTTGGCGTGCGATTCAAAATTCAAAATCTTTTGCGGTGTATGCACAGTTATTTTGCTTGCACCACGGCACGCTTTTAGACATTCCTTAGGTTTGGAAATACAAGGACAAGAGCCCTCCTACCGTTGGATTCTGAAGTGTTCGGAACTTGAGATCAAAGGCTTTGTAAATCCAAAGAGAGGGATACCCTGTCACGGATTTTTGGGGGTAGTTGAGAAGCACCGCGAAAGCACAGCTTCAAAGGAAGGCTTAGGCCTACTTGCATCCCTCGATCTTCCGTCTTTGGATTTACTTGACCATTTGAGATTTAAGGAAGAACACCTAAGCTCCAACTAGGTCTTCTTAGGCGAGCCGTAGGTCGACAATAGGCGCGTAAATTGATTGAACAAATTATATTGTCACCTGCAATCTGACTTAAAATCAAAAGCCTAAAGTGGGAAAGACCTAAAAGGTCCTTTTTGAATTGTGTTTTGCTTGGGGAATTCTGATTGAGGTGTGAGTTAGAATGGATCACATTGATTTTCATCCTTTCACATCTTGCCCACACCCTCACCCCTACTCTGCATCCTTCGATCCTAGACACCGAGATGGTCCATCCCTTGATGGACATAGTGACAATCATTGGGATCCGTTTTACTCCTATTAGAGGAGTATTGGCCTGGTTAAGCCCCAAATCAGTAAGCAGAACCTAGGAGCGGGATTTACTCTGCCCAATATCCCACACACCATAGAAATACCCAACCCACCCTCCCTGAAAAATTATAATGGTTGGACAAACACTCCTGGGTACTATAATCCTGAGCCTGACTTCTCTCATGATAGAAATGACCTCTCCTCTTTGAAGATGGAAATATAAAAAATGCAAAACGAAATGATTGAATTGTTAGGAGAATCTTCGAGAGCAGGCCAACAAGAAAGAGATGAAATTAGCCACCCACCCTACCCCATTGAGGATGACGTACACCCCTCTACAATAGATGCATCTCCCGTGGGAAAGCTACACTTTAAGTTGGAGGGAAATTCTGGGGAGAATAGCTACTTTTCGAGGATCGATTTTGAAACCTCCCCACTAGATGACACTTCCTTGAGAGATCCACACCTTAGGTGGGAGGAAGATACACATGAAAGTAGCTATGCATTGGATGAAGAAAGGTGGCAACCCGAGGAAGATGATGATAAGGTTGAGTATCCACCTGAATTATATTGGAGTCAAAAGAAGGGAATGATGGTACCATTGGAAGACCTCGACCCAGATGATAGTATTTTCGTGACATTTGATGAAGTGGGTCAAAGTCAAGTTGTTAATCCTACCCTCCCTTTTGATCACGATATGGAACTCAAGCCCACCCATAGGGAACCTAACCCTAAAGAAATTGACCTATCTGAGGAGTCTAATGTTACCAATGTAAACCATTTACCTCAGATAGAGCACCCTAGGGGATCTGCTGAGATATTAAATGATTCTAAACCTCAGGTATATGGTGAATTGTGTGATGAGGAGGAAGACGAATTATATGAGGAACCTACATTCACAATTTGGAGTGACACTAAGGGTGATTATGTCTTATTTGAAGAGTTAGCCCCTGAGGATGTCACAAATTTGACCAAATTAGGTTTCCTTAGCACACCCATTTATGATATTTCTCCTCATGATGAAATGATGGAAAATTTGGAAGCAATTTCTAAGATTTATGTGGATTCACATATAGACTCTGAGGAAGATTTGAGTAAAGAACAAAAACCCAGGGATGACATTGATAGGATAATCCCTAGATCTGTTGCTTCCAACCTACCTTCATTCATTTCAAAGTC
Source organism: Thalassia testudinum (assembly GCA_037157565.1). NCBI lineage: Eukaryota > Viridiplantae > Streptophyta > Magnoliopsida > Alismatales > Hydrocharitaceae > Thalassia > Thalassia testudinum. The sequence goes on from JAZHRO010000073.1 coordinate 120,850,836, forward strand.
ACCCTCTGATTCGCTTATATCTGAAAGCGAAATTGTGACTCTTGATGAAGAGCAGGAAGATACATGTGATGGTGCAAGGAATGCTAGGGATGAAATTGAGGATTTAGAAAGAGTGTTAGGGATGGACATCGAGCTGATTAAACCCAACCTAGATCTTATGGCCATCCTGCAACCTCGTAACTTGGACACCCTAGACGATCCTTGCCTTAGAGAATTGCTCACTTTTGTTCTGACTAGGGGGCTTAACAAACCAATATTTCCGGTAATGGAGTATCGGGTATGGATTGATGATTTCTTTAGTCAGTCCATTACCCTGGGGGTTTATCTTTGCACCATTCCTTTCCCATACCTTTTGGAGGATCCTTGTCATCCTCCCCCTACCCCTTTGGAGGTTGTTATACCTGTTTATCCTTTTGAACCTCCTTTGGTGACCTGGGAAGATTTCATTCCCATCTTAGTTGGACGAGCATTTGCTATCGGGATTCATCATCAGCTCGCCAACATCCTAGGTTACCTATTTTCTAGGCCAACATTGCTTTGCTCATTTTTAGGGCCTATTTCTGTAATTCTTGAACCTGATTTGCTGGTTCTTTGGCTATTCAGCCCAGCTCTGACCCAGGTAATATCCTTCTATGCAATAAGGACATTACAGATTTTAGGCATGGGGGGGTGTACTTGGGGATATACATAGCATAATGCATTCATTGCATACATTTGCATATAAAAAAAAAAGGAGTTTTGAGCTTAACTGGCTAGATCTTGCAGTCTTAAGCAAATCAGAACTCTAGGGTAGACTAAGTTAATTCTAGGGTCAAACTTTAGAAGCTAAATGAGCTACTAGCTTTAGACCTTTAGGGTCCTTTGTGGACTTAAAAACTTAAGTAGGAGTTAAGTTGCGGACCATTCCTCAAGAGGTTGAGGAAGGGAAGCTAGGGTTTGAGTTAAAAGGTGGGGTAGTACCTGGAGTCTTGTTCTACCTTTTGGTTTGCGGGTCCTTGTAACCCAAGCATCCAAATTTCAAACACTTGGTCTGGTAATTAACTCAATTTCTTTCTTTCTGAAAAGAGATTTGATTCTCTTAGTTTTGACTTAGGAGAGGCTTGAAAACACATTTTGATTGGAAGAGTTCCCACCGCAAGAGAGGGGAGTATATACTCACCTTGAGGATGCGATGATAACATATTACCTCCTCTGCGCTTGTCTCTTAGGATATCCATCCTACTGGAGGCATGTAAGTGCATTGTGCGGTTCAGGTGCCATGGGCGGCCCTATCTCGAAGTGCCGATTGCCATAGGCCTGAATTCGCTTAAGAAATCCATGGGAGATACTATCTCGAAGTGTCGATTGCCAGGAGTTCTTGGGGTCATTATGGGTGGTTCTATCTCGAAGCATCGAAAGCCAGGCACCCTTCGAGGCATGGTAATGGGGATAATGAATTCGACACAGATCGTGTTGATAGCTGATCTGAGGTTAGACTTAGAAGAATCAAACAAACAAAAAAATATATATATAAAAAAAAAGAAAACTTTTCCCTTTAACTCAAATAACTCAGACTAATGCACAGGCACGGATGCTTTAATATCAGGGATCAATAAACTTTTGGGTAGAGTCAGAAATCAGGGAAACTTGTCCCTACAACTCATCTTTAGCTGACCTAGTCTGTAACTTAGCAACTATTTAGGAACCTTGGGTCTAGAGTCTAAATTTAATATGCTTCTGAAGGAAGACCAAGTGAGTTGACTAGTCTACTTGGAGTGCTAGGTTTCGCTTAATTTTGCTAGGTTCTAGCAGAAACTAAGCATGGGGGTATTTGATTAACCTATATTTGTGAGCTATTTAAGTATTCAAGTGCCTAGACATTAGGTTAATTCTAACATTTATTTAGCATAAATTAGGATGTAAATAGATTAATTCATATTTCTAATTCAATTACATAATTCATGCATCTTATTCATGTTTAAATGCATTTAGAATTAACTTAGAATTGCATTAGTTAACTAATTAGGTACATTGCATGCATTAATTTAGCTTAACATAAAAGTTAAGGGTTTGTATATAAATAACCATAATATTTTATCATTATTTTTTTATTCTTCTACCTGCAACGGCTGCATTTCTTCCTCCAGCTGCTGCAGTGAAGAACCCAATCAAGGAGGAGAGGATGTGTTGGATCTGGTCGGGCAGCTGATTTCAAAAGAGAGGAGGCAGCAGAGCTCACGAGGCCTCCACCACCGACCCACCACTATGCAGAGAGATCTTCTCTCTTCCATTCCACACCACCAGCCTCAACCATGGCGAGGAGTCTCCACCACCGTGGGCGTGTGGTGTGACAGGTCACACCGCCATCCGGAGCTCGTCCGCATTACCGTGAGCACCTCGCCGTGCACCGCCCTCACCGTCATCATCAACAACCACCGTCGCTGCAATCATCTTCTCAGTCACTTAAGACATCTGGGAAATTTCCCGGACGTCTGAAGCCAACCCCCACTCCAGCAGCAACCACCCTCGCCCACTTCACCTCCAGCACCTGAACCAGCCCTCGCCCGCTCACTCCACATCCACCCGCACGCCCTCCAGCCGCACGCAAGGCGTGCACAGCCTGCAGCCGCACCCGCTCCCACTCCTGCAACAACCAACCCTCGCCCTCTCACCTTCCGCCTGCAACCTCACCCTCTCACTCCACGTTCGCCCGCACGCCCTCCAGCCGCACGCAAGGCGTGCACAGCCTGCAGCCGCACCCGCTCCCACTCATGCAACAACCAGCCCTCGCCCACTCACCTTCCACTTGCAACCTCACCCGCTCACTCCCGCATTCACTCCAGGCCACGCACACCCACGCCACCCGCACGCTTGCAGTAGTCCTCCCGCGCCCTCCAGCCTTCGCGCGCACCCATGCCTGCAGCACCCGCGCTCACCGCCAACAGAGCGCGCACCCACACCTCCAGCCAGCTACAGCACCGGCTCCAACCCTCACCTGCACGCCTGCAGCAGGACCGGCTGCTCCATCACCACCTCCGCACGCACACAGTCTCGTGCGCCCGGCCGGCAGCCTTCCCATGACTGTGCACGCTCACTTCGCCAACAGTAGCTGTAGCACCGGCTGTAGCCACCTTCGTCGGAGCTCCGTTCGGCCAACTTCGACCACAGCTCGACGTGCGGCTACCACCATCCCGACGGCCTCGCTTCAACCACCTGCCTATGCGAACCTCTCCTCGATTGAACCTCTCTCCTGATCGCGAGGAGGAGAGAGGTAAAATGCTCTGTTATAGAGTTAATTAGTTATTACATTTCATGCCATTGCCAGGAAAAAGAATTTTGGTTTATGAATATTTTATTGTGGTAAAATTTACAACTTTATACTCAAGTTCTCTAACAATTGCATGGCTTTTGTAATTAACATTGTTTGACATTGATTTTGGAATTTAATTGTGCACAAATTTTCTTTAATACATGTCAATGGAAAATTTCATAAAATCATCACATGTTTATTGGATATTTCAATGAGGAAAAATTGCACATTTACCCTTATGTTTTCAAGATATTGTGCATCTTCTTTCCGTCGCATTTCATGTCAGATTTAACCACGGATTTCTTACGAGTTTGAACGAATACAAAATAATTGAGATATTATTGCCTCACTGCCTCCCTGTGGATACGACCCGCTCTTCTACGAGTGGTTATTTCTTTTTTAAATATTGATTAGTAGATTTTTCCACCACATAAAACTAAAAATGACTTTAAAGCGAACAATCGACTCGTCACCCAGCTCCCTCTGTAGCCAAAGGTGCTAGCTGCTTAATTTCCTGACTTGAACAAGGTTATAAAATTTGCAGAGTCAACGAATGCTAAGTAGAGTGGTAATTTAGCCATTTACATGTAATTGAGGCAAGCAATTAATTTATGCAATTAAACAACTATCCATTTTGATTTAGTTCAACCAAGTGCTTCTAATTTGTTATTCCTTTAATCACTTAGATCATTTTTTGATCTGGCCTATTCCTTGCAGGAATGATCTTGATTGCAGTCTTTTCCATGATGTATGAGGTACACGTGGTGCTCTCCTGGCCGAGAGAGTCCCCCGTGGAAGTCCTACACCCAGTCAACCACCCCAAGGTCACGGTCGCGACGTAGAGGTGACTATGGCAAGCCTGATAAGTGCGCGGGTAGCTATCCCGCACTGGCACGCGATCAGTCGTTTCCACTAACGAGTACGCCTAAAGGTACAACATAGAACAGTACAGGACCTTGCACTCAGAACAGAATAGGGGTCTCACCCCTCTAGAGTTCGCATACCCTCGTCCGACTATCCTGGTTTGCCTAGTGGGCCTAACAAGAGTTGGTGTAAGGCGGCTAGTCCTAACCCAGGGCCCCTTGAGGCGGCTAGCTCCCTCCCTACACTAAGTAGCTCACCTCGGTACCACATACACGAGGGCCAAATAGAGTCGGTGTAGAGTGTCTAGCCCTGACCCTTGGGCTCATCCCAACGGGCGGCTAGTACCACTCTACACTAAAGGGACAGTGGCTCTCCTTGGTACCGCATACACAAGAGCCAGCTCACTTCCCATCTACAGGAGTTTTCCTCCTAATTCCCCTTAAGGATCATGCTAGTATTCTTTTCGTTTCATATTCCAAACTTTCAGATCTCTCTATTTACATTTCTGTTTCCATTATTTAAAATAGGCAGCTTGTGATTTTCTAACTGACAATGCATCGTATTAAGCAACCAATACATTTGCTAGCATTTAAAGTTTTTACAAGCATCTCAAGTAAATAGTATAGCTCAAACCACTTGTTTCTACCCTAGGGTTCATTCTCATCCTAGGGTTCTACATGTTTCTCAAGTATACAGTATAACTCAACCATCTGTTTCTACCCTAGGGTTCATTCTCATCCTAGGGTTCTACATGTTTCTCAAGTATACAATATAGCTTAACCATCTGTTTCTGCCCTAGTGTTCATTCTCATCCTAGGATTCATTCAAGTTATTCTAAACATGCAGTTCATTTATTTAAATAATGTAAACTACTCTACCGGCAAACACGAGAGGAATGGGGGCTCGGATCGCAGATCCCGTTGCCTCCGTGGCTCCTATGTACTCGACTGGCTGGAGACCTATACAATTGACCATCCACATCAAACGAGTCCAAAATAGTATTACAAGTGACACTAACTCATAAAGAAACTCAAGCGGAAAACAACGGTACTTCGTTTGCGGAAATCCAATTCCGTTTAGGCCCTAAACGAGCCAAAAACACTCACACTGTCCAAAATCAGATATCTAGGTCTAGTCCCAAACGTCTTAAAGGACGTCAAAACTCACCTTGGGTTTCCTGCGGTTACCTTGAACGTCTGGACCCCTCCGCGATCGTCTGAGGGGAATTCCAGACGTCAGATTCTTCTTCCAGTAGTCTGGAGGTACGGTCAAACATCTAGCGACATGTCCAGACGTCCAAAAGCACCTCGAAGGGCGCACCTCACGCCTTTTCAATGGCCTGCCCCCTACGTACGTATGCATAGAGCTAAATAAAGCTGGACAAGATCCCTGTGTGAGGCCTACATGGCCGTAACTGCACAAAAGCACGTACCGTAGCATTGCGCATGCTTTCAAACGTCTAGCTTCAACTCCGGACGTCCTTCTCCTACTCCATACATCTGGGAGATGCCCCAAATTCTAATATTGGAAAATATCTAGTACGTAGAACTTCTCCCGCGGGCTGTCTTCTTCACTAGCTTGCCTGCAGGAGCTACAGTAGTTCCTCCAGTGGCTGCAGGAGGCCAACGCCCCTGCTCGCAAGCTCCTCCTCCTCGCCCATGCCCTTGACTCCTCCTGCACGAGCTCCTCCAAGCTCCCGTGGCTCCCTCGTGAGCTCCTCCCATGCTCCCGCTCCCCTCTCCTCCTCAGCATCCCCTCTCTCTCTCTTCGTCCTCTCCTCTCGCCTCACTGGAAGAAAAAAGGGAGGAAGGTGAAAGACGGAGGTGGTGGCTGGGGGTGATGGATGGAGTGGCATGGGGGAAGCGGGGGGGTTTAAATAGATAGAATGTTAAGGTTTGGGGTGAGGAGAGAGAGATGAGTGTGCATGCGGCGTGCGCGGAAAAGAAGAAGGTACGGTTCTTCTGCTTTCAGACGTCTGACCCTTCATCCAGACGTCTGGATAGACGTCTGACAACTCATCCAGATGTCTTAGAAAACCCAAAAGGCAATGGGTCATTTTGGTCGCTATCCTAATGGTCGTTGCCTATGATTTCTCGAGCCTCACCGTGACTCCCCTCCCTCGTGCCCATAAAATGAGGCGGTATTAGGGGCCTCGCTTGCCCACTTCACATGTACACTATAGTGGCGGTATGAGTGTATATGTACGTGAAGCCCATCTTCGCATGCTTTCGGTGAGAAGATCTATCACCTACTTGGGAAGCAACATCGACTCTGTGCATCCTCCACCAGTCATTTTCTCATTTTTTTTTGCATTTATTATCCATTGAACTTTTATTTTTTATTATAAAACAAGCTTATTTTGTGATCTGCTTCATCTTGTAAATCCATCATTTGTGACTTAATAAAATAAACATATAGTTGCGTGTATCTTCATGTGGATCATCTCGACTCCCACTATACGTGGGTGCCAATTATAATTTTATTTGATTATGCATATTTGTGATCCTGTATGATGATGCTTATCATTTTGTTTGCATCACGCCGATCACTGATGAACAACCTAGGCTCATTCCACAAGGGATGTTGATGATCTTGGATAGGAGCAAGGACAAATGATTCTCAGTGGCGATCTCTTACTTGAGACATAATAACCGCAATGAGTTTATGTCTATTTCCAATTGTTGATTGAAATGACTCTTAGAGGTTGAGTTTTCTTTTTGTGCCTTCAAACTGTTTGATGAAATGCCTCAGTGGGTTTGGCCTTGTGTTTTTAGTTCCATTAACATCTTTTGGATGTTATAATAATTATTACTCAGTGTTATTTTAAGGGTAAATTAGGTCATAGTACCTTAGATTAGCTTAGATTAGTTATTTAGTAGCATTTGGTAAATAGCGTATGATGAGCCCACATTTGTAGACTAATTGAATACATAAATGCCTAGATATTAGATTAATGTTTACATGTACATAGCATACTTTAATATGTAAATAGATTAGTTTATAAATTTTCTTGCATGCATATTTCATACATTACATTCATATGTAAATACAAATGAGGATAGCATGCATTAGAATTTAAATAGGCTAGATTATAATTTAGTTTGCATGCATATATTACATGCATTGTCAAATAGAAATAGGATTTAAACATTCTTTTAGGTTTTTATATATAAATAATCAATCTTTCTTATGCATCTTTGCCTACAGAATGCACTGCCTCGCCACTGCCTCACCACTATCATCGTTTTGTTGGAGAAGCTTGAGTCTTTTGGGGAGAGAAAATACATCAAGAGAGAAAGTCACAACTACAGGATGTTTTTAAAAGGAGAAGAAACCACCTGCGGAGGGAGCTATCTTCTCCCCCTTCGGAGGCTTCACCCACTCACCCACCTCTTCCTCCATCGGCGTTGTGGCCAGAGCATGCACTGTGGAACCTACGTACACTGTGAATGAAGCGTGCACCATGACTCTCCACCTTCATCACCGTGAAGGTCAAGTGGTGATAGCACTGGCATAACCACCACATCACCACCAGTTGTCTCCTCCACCATCACCAACCCCATCCTCGTACCTCATCTCCTACTCTTCCTTCTTTCGTTCTTCTTCCACTCTCCCTCCCTGTACGCACCAACCACTGCGCCACCATTAAACCCACCACCGCAACCATCCAACACCCTCCTCCTGGCCTCATCCCAACACTACCACCATCACCACCTCCACTTCTTCTCATTGTTCATCTTCCCCACGTAGAACCCATCACCGACTCCCCCACAGCCAACTCTATGCTCGCTGTTTAGCTTCCTCTCTCATCGACAACACCACCACTACGACGCCCACGCTTCACCGACATCCATGCAACATCCACGCTCGACTCTAAGCCCTCCAGAAGCACCTGCAGAGGACCCAATGTCGCCAGCATTCTCCTCATCAGCTGGCCATCTCTAGCCACTATCTTCAAAGCCATCATCATTGTCGAGTCTCTCATCACCAGTGTACCTCCTTCGACCAAGCACGCTGGCCGGTCATGCCCTCCTCTCGTGTCACCTAGCTTGAAAGTAGATGCTCTGTTTTGCTACAGCACACAAGCCATTTCTATTTACATTTCATGCCCTTGCCATTAAGATGAAAATTTAATTAATATACTATTCGATTGGATTTGATCTCACACCCTCTCTCTTTGTCTCTATTTCTCTGCGGTGCTCACTATCTAATGGCTGGTTATCTCTCTCTCTTTATATGCTAGATCTCATGATAAGAGCTCATGATTAAATAGTTAGATGAAATCATCTTTTATTGTAACATGAATGCTAGGTATTAGTTGCTCCTTGGATTTGTTGGTTTAAGGGAATGATGCATTTCATTTATAGCACGTTATAATCATTATGTATGGCTTTCTCCTTGGTGGCACTCTCACATACACATGTCTCTCTTATTAATTGTGAAGAAGAATACAGAAATGTTCATGAGTTTATTAGCTTTATTCCTCCCTGCAAATACAACCTAATCCACTGTCATTAGATTTAATTATTTAATCTTTGATTGAGAGATTTTCCACTATGCGATCACAACGACATATTATTTTTATTGTTATCATTTTAATCAAGTGAAAATCTCTCTATCAGTGTATTCTTTTGGGTTTTTATGTAGTATTTCCCTTATCTATATCTGGTATCTTGATGTCCTTGTTTATATTTGTGTAGGTGCCAAGTATGAGATTGATTGGTGCTTGGCAAAGGGGAGAAATCGAATTGAAATCAATTATGTAGAGAGGTTGAGTTAGTTCCCAACCTAAACTCTGGCCCAGTTTGCCCTTAAACCTAGCCTAATTGGGAGTCTAATTCTCCTTACATAATTTCCACCCAACCTAGCCTAATTTCTCTAAATAAAGACTAGCCACCACACCATAATTTCTAACCTTATTGGCCAGCCTTTATTGACTAAACCAACACTAATTTTCTACCTAGCCTAGTCTTAAATCCTAACCCAACAAACCTTATTTGGCTATCCCTTTTATTCTCTAATAAATACTATTTTGTATGGCCAAAATACACCATAATTTACCCACCACTAGATCTAGATCCTAGGGTCCTAAATTGCCTACCTAAATCCCTATTGTTCGTTGGGCGAGATCAATGTTTTAAAAATTGATGCATCGTAGTATAGTTGAAATCACTTGAAAACAAATAGATTTTATTACTCAAAGTTTTAAATCCGAGGTCGAACACAGGGAGCAAATTGGGGTTTAAAAATCAAGAGCACAACTTTAAAATTGAATATAATATGCAATGAAAATCAGAGTTATAGTGCAAAAATGTAAATGTGAACACCGGATATCAATGTATATGAAGAGCACAAAAAAATGGACGTCTGATTTACTTAAATATGGCTGCTACAGTGCTGTTTGTCTTCTCTTTTCCTCTGATCTCTGTCTCTGGCCTCTTCCTTCTTCGTTCTCTTCTTTCTTCTGTTCTCGTGCCTCTACCTTTCTTCCTTTAGCTGCTCTTGCCTTTGTCTTCTTCTTCTTTCTTTCCTTCTAGCGACTCCTCTTTCTTCTGCCTTCAGCTCCTCCTCTTTCTCTTTCTTTAGCCCTTCTTCAGGTCCTTCTCCTTCTCTTTCTTCAGCCCTTCAGCCTTCAACTTCTTCCTCTTCAGTCCTTGCCTTCTCCTTCCTTGGCTTCTTCTTCTTCTCCTTACTTACAAAAGTGCAAACCCTACCAATACCTGCCCCCGCGATCTCTCTTCCTCTTTTTCTCTTAGGCTTGCTCTCCCAGAGTCGCTTCTTGGGTAATCGGGTCAGGTGCACGCCAGGGACCAGGCCCACCAGCGTGCGGTGGTGGATTAGGAGTGCAGGTCGAGTATACGGGTCAAGCTAGGTCTGTGGGGATCGGGTCACGAATGAGGCAGTGAGAGGTGAGTGGGACCTCACCCCGTGGTCAGGAGGCAAAGAGGCTTGTTCACTTTTTCCTCTTATTTCGCTGCGCCTACTCACAATCTTCCAAGGTGGGACTAAACGTCCCACCTTGCTTCGCGCGCGTCTGCAGCAGGAGGCCTCCTTGATTGCAATAGCCACTGGATCTTCGAAGCCAATCGCTCGGCTGGAGCTATGCGTGAAATGAGTATGCAGACCTAGAGCAGAGAGACCTGGAGGAGGCATGCAAGCAAGCTCCTTGCGTGCGTCAATGGCGGTGGAGACGCCTATGACAGGTTAACTTTTCGCTTAGCGTTATAGTATTTAAGTGGTGGAAAAATCGACGAATCAAAAATAATGAAAATAACCACTTGCAGAAGAGCGGGTCATGTCCACAGGGAGGCAATGATGTAATCAATACTTAATTATTTTATGTTATTTCGGATAGTGCGAAATTCCTTTTCAAATTGGACTTAAAATGTGAAGGAAAGTAGGTTTGCAATAACCTAAAAAGTTAAGGATCTAAGCGCAGTTTCCCTCATAGAAATCCTCAATAAATTTAGGATGAATTAGTGTAATTTTCATGTGATGTGTAATCAAGACAATTAGTACTTAAATCAAGTTCAAAATCAATCTTTAAACTAGCCAATATTAATACCATGCAATTAAAAAGAACTGTGAGTGCTTGAATGCAATTTTGCCACAATATAATAATAATAAAAAAAATAAAATCGGTGGCAGTGGCATTGAATGTAATTTTTAATTCTAACAAAAACAGAGCATTTGCTCTCTCTCTTCCTCGCGAGAGAGAGAGAGCACCAGCGGTGCAGTTGCTAGGTTCAGAAGGACGGCGAGGATGGGGGCTCTTCGACGGTGGCAGCGGCTGCGGCGGAGGTGGCCGAAGGCAGTGGCCGGGGGTAACTGGAGACTGCTGTAGTGCACGGCTGCTGTTGCGGCTGTTCGAGCGGTGAAGGCCGGGCGGGTGCGTCACTGCGCCTGCTGCAGCGTGGAAGGCTACGCGGCGTGCCTGCAGAAGAGAGCTCGGTTGCTCACAGAGGTTGGAGCAGGCGCTGCAGGGTGGTAGGATGCCTGCTGTCCGCTTGGGGGAAGCTGGAACAACGGGGCGCGTGGTGCCACGCGCGGGGAGATGGCGTGCGGGCGCCTTCAGTAGCGAGCGGGCGGAGGGGAGTGCAGGGACGTGCAAGGAAAGGATGCTGGGGCGTGTGGTGTCGCACCTGCTGATGGGCGTGGGGGCTGCGGGGAGGTGGATGCGCTGGTTCTGGAGAGGGCGGAGCGGGCAGAGGTGGAGTACGCCTGTGGGTGCGCCTGGGGATGCATGGGTTGATGGTGCGGGAAGGGGGGGTGCGCGTTTGCGGAGAGGGTGCTGGTTCTGATTTGCAGGGGGCTGGAGGAGGCAGTTGGTGAGCGGTGCTTGTGGCAGGAAGAGGCGCACGGGCAGAGGCATGCACACTGGTGAAGGTTTTTCCCTGCAAGGGGGAAGAGGACACAGTGCACGCTGCTGGATCACAGGGTTTGCCTTTTCCACCGTGAAGCAGTTCCCCGCGATGGGGAAAGATTCTCCCTTGTGCACGTCGCCTCTTCTCTTTTTAAGTCTTCTCTCTCCCTCCATGCACCAATCCAGGGATTTGCAAATCCCTTTCTGTTTTTGACTGGCGAGTGTTGGAGAAGATTGCCCCAATGTCTGGCGGGGGAGGGGGGAAAGGATTGGCTATTTGGGGAAATTATCCCCCCACCCTTGTTATTTCTGATTTTATTACCTGCACATAAAAATAAAAAAAATAATTAAGTTATAGAATGTTATAAACTCAAATTATAAGGCGTACAAATATTCTATAACTTAATTGCCATTATTAACACACCTAAACTATAGATTAAATATACTTAGGCTTAATATTAGTCCATTTTAATGGACTCATCAAATACCCCCATGCCTAAGATTTGCTAGTCCCTAGCAAAAATGAATAATAGAAGTAATCAGAAGACTTCTTTTCTTATTTTAAAACTTTAGAAATCCAGACAAATGTGAAGTGCTGATAACCTAGGTAACAGATCCAAGTGAAAGAGCCGATTCACATTGGGAGTTCGTACATCACCCTTGGCAAAAATTTCTTTTTGAGATAGGCAACTACTTCCCTCGGGGATAAAGCAGACGATAATCTGCAATTTGACCCCGGCATTTGGCTTAGGTAGGAGATATCTAGTTGAATGGATTTGTATTTGGTGGCACACACTCTACTGGTGCTACATATAGTCTAGTACTGCAGACTCTACCTCTCTAGACTATTAGACAAGTCAACCCTGAGAGAGGCTACATAACTGTGCTCTCCTGATGTTCCTAGGCACTCTCTCTTTTTTTCTGAGATCACGAATCTCGCCAGATTTAGAAATTATACTCACTATTTGGTGGCCTCACATGGCATCCACACTTCAATTAAAGTCCTAATAACTCTACAACTAAGTTAGAGTCCTCAACCAGTATTCAGGAGATCAGAAATATTAGAAGGTAGGTATGGGTCATATTTGGTGGAACGCGATAGGTGTTTTGTTGCCTTAGAAACAGTGTTTCATCATAAACTTGGACTTTTTTTTTTAATATAACTATTTTTTTTTTATTTTTCTTCTTTCTGTTTCTTCTTTTTCTTCTTTTCTCTCTTCTTTTTTTTATTTTTTTTATTTTTATTTCTTCTTGTTTTTGTTTCTTTTTCAATCAGCACAACACGATACAGACTTTTATTTATGAGGCATTATTAGGGATGATGACAGTCAAGAGGAAGTTGTGTGGCTTATTTGGTGGAAGTGCCTATTCTCAGCACTGGGAAAGAACGGATAGGACAGGCGTATTTCTGACCTTTGACACTATTACCCTCCTTCAGCTGAGGACTCTATGAAGGACGGTCGTAACCATCCACCATAGTTATAGCTTTATTAAGACTCAATCTCTGTGTATCTACCATATTTGGTGACTCTCAGGAATCCACTCAAAGTACATACACAAAAACAGAGAGTGAAAACTACGCCTAACTCTGAAGTATCATTATCTAATTATCTAGAACTTAAGAGTCCTTGCACTAGACTTAGCGCACCAGTAATCTCTCTACTTCTTCTCATAAATATGAGGTGGATTTATTAGAAGATAGTATGCCTAACTCCCTATGAATCGTCCAAGGGTTCAGTAGACTACAAATGCTCATTGGTTTTCCTCAAGGATCCATTACCAAGTCTACGTGCATGTGAAATAAATGTACTGGATTCTAAACTTAAGAAATAATTCAAGAAAAACCTCCAATGACAAAGGTATTCTACTAGGGACTAACCCAATCAGCTCAAGAAAAGAGAATTTTATATATATATATATATATGCTAACCTAAATGCATGAATGCATCTAAAATGCACTCCCCCATGCCTAAATCCTACAATGTCCCCATTGTAAAATTAAAACAGGAGGAGAAAGAAAAGAAATCACCTGACGCAGTTTGTTGGGTTGCCTCCCAACAAGCACTGCATTTTCTGTCAGCAGCCAGACTTATAAGGAACCTGTAAGTCTGGTTCCAAACAAACAAAGTAGGCCCTAAAAATATGCATAACAGTGCAGGCCTAGAAAATAGGTAACCAAGGATGTTGGCGAGCTGATGATGCAATGTAATTCCAAATGCTCGCCAGAAGATATGAAAGCAAAAAACCTCGTTGGCTACCTTGGGAGGTCTAGGGATAATAAACGGAATATGAAAAGGGACCTCCCAAAATGGAATAAGTGGAGGATAACAAGGGTCCTCCAAAGCAAGACGGGTTTTAAAAGATATAATCATTATTAGTTCAAACCCTTGAATGGCGAGAGTTAAAGTACAAGCATCAATCCATACTTGCCATTCTACCCTAGGATGTACTGGCCTAATATATTCTCCAGAAAGAATGTACATGAGCAGAGATCTGAGCCAAGGATCGGTTAGGGCGTATAAGGGTTGTTTGTAATGTTGGAAGGTAATGGTTAAGTCCAATGAGGGCTTAGTAGGTGTTAGGTCCAATTTCAACAATGATTCCAATTGTGTACAGTCCCTAACAGTAGTAGACAACTTCAAGTTATCCTCCCTAGTATTAATAATCGGAGTCGTATTTGAATCAAGGGTAGATCCAAATTACAACCTTTTGATGGCAGGGTGAAGATGTAAGAATCATTATCATTCAACTCATCCCCAGATTCGTTTGGTTCAGTCAAATATTTATCTAGGTTTATCTGTGATTCCTTAGGAGTTGGATCAGTATCCTCAATTATTTCTAAGGGAGGATCAGTTTTAATATTTTGGAGGAAGCCTATATCATTGAATTCGTCATTCTTCTCAGGGTATAAATCCTCAATTGACATGTTTTGTTCCCGAGAGTCTCCCATAAACTTCTCATTATTTTGTTTGTCCTCCTCTAATATCAACTCCTATTTTGATGGAGGATGACTCTCAAAAGAAAGTAGGAATCCGGATTTAATCAAATTATTTATATCCTCTGGAGCTAAATCCTCAAATGATAAATAATTCTCCTGTGATTCACTCCAAATTTTCAGTCCAGGTTCCTCTGTTGGGGCATCCTCATCCTCTGAATTAGACTCTTCATATCCCTGAGACCAGAATTGATCATCCTCCATTCCCTTAGGGTCACCTTCATTAGGTACATTAGAATCCTCAGGATATTGAATGATAGGTGTTGATTCCCTAAGTGGAGGGTCAGGAGTAGGCTCACTAAGAGTAGAATGGGATTCCACCAAATAATCAAGAGGGGAAGTGATAGGAACAATAATCTTCTCTTGCTTTTGACTCCAACATAGTTCAGGGGGATAATCACTATGATTGTTGTCCTCTAGTGGCCGCGTCTCATTGGGAGAGTCTAAGTGATCGCTACATGAAATTGGATCCCTATTGTCATTAAGTACCTCAGAATTATTTTCATGATCATGATCGGATGGGTAGGGATCAGGATTATTGGGAACCGTGTAGCTAAGTTGTCTTATTTCTTTATTTAATTGTTGACTATTCCTCAACATCTCTCCCATTGATTCCATTATTTCCTTTTGTTGTTTTTGCATTTCTATCATGAAAGAGGAGAGGCTACTATTATCAGGTTGGGGAGGATAGTCAATTTCAGACTCTAGTTGCCTAGGGGTATCGGTCCAACCTCGATACGGAAAATCATGAAGGGTGGGAGGGTTGGGTGTTTGCATGGAAGTAGGGATTTCAAGATTGGAAAATCCCGCTCCTAGGCTCTGCTCAAAAGTGGGAGCTATCAAGCCAGTACTCTCAGGGTAAGAATGAGAATGATCCCATGAATTATCAATGTACCCATCAAAGGATGGATACACTTGAAGCATGGGATCCTGATTAAAAGATGGGAAGTATTGACTCTGATAATCTGAATGATAGGAGTAAGAATAATCCATTTCTTTAAGCAAAATAATTTTAACTCTCTTAGCAAAATTCAAAATATAAGCAGAAAAACTTCCTAGAGTTCTATTGTCAAAGCAAACGCAAATTCAACGGGATCTGTTTTTAGTAGATTGTAGGTCTTAGAGTTATATGTTTAGTTGGTGGCCAAATAAGTTTTGCAAAAATTACACTTCCTAGGCCAACCTTCGTTGGTGCCTATAACCTACTCGCAAGGGATGGAAGTCTCAAATCGAGCCCACACACGAGGAACCGAAGTAACTTGGTGGATAGGCTTGTTGATTTCCGACTAACTTCCCTTGTGGTGCAAAAGAGGTGAGGTAGAAATTATCTAGTGACCTTATGTGTGAGGTGCACAGTGTCTCAAGTGTGCAAGCATACGATCGTGTTTTGATTTTTTTTGAAATTCCACAAACAGGATCCTTTTGCACACAATTTTTAGTCATAGATTTTAAAGTCCAACCTCTTAACAGTCCCAATTTGTTTAAAGTGACCACTGAATTAATTTGATTCAAGCAATTTAGTGGTCTTAGATTTAGGTTCAATGCATATGCATGACAAATAATTAATGCTCAAGAGAAGACGTACCTTACTCCAGCTTTCTTCGTGCAGTAATGAATGCAGTGCAATAAAAATAAACTAGATGCTGCTCATTCAGTCCTAGATGGTCATCCTACAGATATGCAGCTTCTAGCAGGCAATTCGAATTTTTCATTTTTAATAAGAATAACAAACAGACCTAATCTTACTAACTAATTGAAATGCAGTTTAAAATAGTTCAAATAATCCTATAATCTAAATAAATGGGAACACATTCCCAAAAATACCTAACAAGGGCCCAAAAGATAGTAATTTAAATTCTAATGTCTATCTAACTAAATCTAACTAAGACCTACTGCCTAAATCAGAAATAGGCTTCTCCGTAAGCCTAAATGCGTGGGATCAAGGCCCACGTGTTTCTGTTGTCGTCCTCCTGGTGGAGTCAAGGTCCACCAAAAAGATCGTCTCCGCCGTGCGCGTTGTTCACGTTCAAAATTGTCGCTTTGCTACGCCTCGTCGCCGTGTCAGATTCCTCGCACAATAATAAAAATGATTAGATAATTTCACAACTCAAAAGATTTAAAAATAATAAAGTAAATCTATTGCTTCTGTTGCCTCCCCGGCAACAGCGCCAATTTGACAGGTTGACTTTTCGCTTATCGTTATAGTATTTAAGTGGTGGAAAAATCGATGAATCAAAGACAATGAAAATAACCACTCGCAGAAGAGCAGGTCATGTCCACAGGGAGGCAATGATGCAATCAATACTTAATTATTTTATGTTATTTCGGATAGTGCGAAATCCCTTTTCAAATTGGACTTACAATGTGAAGGAAAGTAGGTTTGCAATAACCTAAAAAGTTAAGGGTGTAAGTGCAGTTTTCCCTCACAGAAATCCTCAATAAATTTAGGATGAATTAGTGCAATTTTCATGTGATGTGTACTAAAGATAATTAGTACTTAAATCAAGTTCAAAATCAATCTTTAAATTAACCAATATTAATACCATGCAATTAAAAAGAACTGAGTGCTTCAATGCAATTCTGCCACAATATAATAATAATAAAAATAATAAAATCGGTGGAAATGGCATTGAATGTAATTTTTAATTCTAACAAAAACAGAGCATTTGCTCTCTCTCTTCCACGCGAGAGAGAGAGAGAGCACCGGCGGGGCAGTTGCTAGGCTCAGAAGGACGGGGGCTCTCCGACGGTGGCAGCGGCGACGGCGGAGGTGGCCGGAGGCAGTGGCCAGAGGTAGCCGGAGACTGCTGCAGTGCACGGCTGCTGCTGCAGCTGTTCGAGCGGTGAAGGCCGGGCGGGTGCATCGCTGCGCCTGCTGCAGTGCAGAAGGCTGCGCGGCGTGCTTGCAGAAGAGCGCGCGGTTGCTCGCAGAGGTTGGAGCAGGCGCTGCAGGGCGGTAGGACGCCTGTTGTTTGCTTGGGTGAAGGTGGAACGGCGGGGCGCGTGGTGCCGCACGCGGGGAGATGGCGTGAGGGTGCCTTCAGTAGCGAGCGGGCAGAGGGGAGTGCAGGGATGCGCAAGGAGAGGATGCTGGGGCGCGTGGTGCCGCGCTTGCTGATGGGCGTGCGGGCTGCGGGGAGGAGGATGAGCTAGTTCTAGAGAGGGTGGAGCGGGCAGAGGTGGAGTGCGCCTATGGGTGCATCGGGGGATGCATGGGTTGATGACGCGGGAAGGGGGGGCGCGCGTCTGCGGAGAGGGCACTGGTTCTGATTTGCAGGGGGACTGGAGCGGGCAATTGGTGAGCGGTGCTTGTGGCAGGAAGAGGTGCACAGGCAGAGGTGTGCGCACTGGTGAATGTTTTTCCCCGCAAGGGGGAAGAGGACACAGTGCACGCTGCTGGATCACAGGGTTCGCCTTTTCCACCGTGAAGCAGTTCCTCGCGATGGGGAAAGATTCTCCCTTGTGCATGCCGCCCCTTCTCTTTTTAAGTCTTCTCTCTCCCTCCATGCGCCAATCCATGGATTTGCAAATCCCTTTCTGTTTTTGACAGGAGAGTGTTGGAGAAGATTGCCCCAATGTCTGGCAGGGGAGGGGGGAAAGGATCGGCTGTTTGGGGAAATTATCCCCCCACCCTTGTTATTTCTGATTTTATTACCTGCACATAAAAATAACAAAATAATTAAGTTATAGAATGTTATAAACTCAAATTATAAGGCGTACAAATATTCTATAACTTAATTGCCATTATTAACACACCTAAACTATATGATTAAATATACTTAGGCTTAATATTAGTCCATTTTAATGGACTCATCAGCCTACACCTGTCAACACGAAAGCGGCCTCGCGGCCTTGTCAAAAAGCTCAGACAGCTTCGCCAAGACACGGCAAACATAGTGTGGGGGTCGACGTGGTGTGGGGTGGCCAGAGTGTGCGTGCCTAGGGCACTCTATGTGGGTGAGAGTGGGTGTGTTCGGGGGGTGTTTTGGGGGCATGGCGCGGTGAGTGGAGTGAGGGTTTATGATCAGTGAGGCAATGCAGTGCTTATGGGGTGGTTGGCGAGGCGGATGGAGGCGTGGAGTGGCGGGGACACCTCATCAGAGGTCTGGCCGGAGATGAAGGAGGTGATGGTGGTTGCGTGCGTCAAGGGGTGTTTGCAAGAATAAAAGAGAGAAAAATGATTAGAAAAGAGAGAGGACTTAGTTGGATATAGAGAGATGAAGGGGGAGGCAGAGATGGCGGCCGGCTCGTATTGCTGTCACCGAAGACGAAGCACTCAGTGGGGGGAGGATGGCGACAACGAAGGGGTTGCAGAGGTGTCGGCAGGTGCAGCACGATGCGAACGAACAGGGGGAAGAGAACCCTACCACTGGTATTGTGGCTGGACGACGAGGAAAAGAGAGGGATGTCACCAGAGCTTGCTGAGTCACTAGCCAAAGGGGGAAGAGATGAAAGTGAGGGGTTCTCTGGCCAATTTCAAGCTTGGAGGATGCGTGGTGATCTGGGCATTTTTTTATAGGCCCTGGCGGAATGTTTTGTGCTTGGAAGCCAAGCTTCTAAGTACGGCAACCTCGCCGGAGATGGAAATTAGATGGAGACCTGAATCTCTCATGCATTCAAATGAGAGATTGGGTATCAAATCAAGCCTGGAATTGTGTTCAAAGTGGAGGAGATTTCTCAGAGAATCTCCCTTTTAATTTTGAAGGGGATTCTCTGAGAAATCAAAGAGATCTTTCCTTCAAAACCTCGCCGAAGTAGGATTCCCTCCGCTATAATGGTGGAGGGACCTAATTGAAAAGAATGAAGACAAAGATAGGGGATTTCTGCAGAAGTTTTCAAAAGCTAGGGGTAGAAATATAATTTGGCTAGACCTGTTTGCAAAGTAGGTCAAGGTGAATTTCCCTTAGGTCCAAATTTTTGTACAAACCTAATTTGGACCTAAGGAATCCAATGGTGAAGTTCGATTTTAGGTTTGACCACGTTTGACTAGGCAATTTATGCAAAAACCTAATTTAGGGCAAACATTTTTCTGAGACCCTAATTTAGGTCAAAATAGGTTCTAAGGACCAATTGAAGGTTCTAAACCCTAGAGGATATTTTTCCATGATTTTTAGAGGGTTTAGGTGAATTTTATCCTGACCAGAACCTTGTCAAATCAAGTGGGTCTGCTTTAGAGTTACAAGAAATCATTTAATTCCTAGAATTCATATGAACCCTTTTCTGTTTGAACCAACCCACTGTTTATCTTGTTAAGATCATTTGACCTGTGTTTAGGCCATGAGAAAACCTGTTGTACTGCAATGGTAAAATTGTGGTTTTACCCCTTATTTCTTGCTTTTCTCTCAGAATGGTTATTCATTGAGTTACGACCTCCAGTTGGTTATGTGGAAGCTTTTGTTCTCTTTTCTGGGTCAAAATGAACTAGTCAGGGCTCATGATAGTGTTTCGATCACCTATCTTAAAATTTTTAACCAAATATTTTTCTTAATCCTAAGTTTAATCTCAAAATTCATAATAACTTGACACATATTTAGTATTTTGGCCATAACTTTTTCATTTCAAATCTAAATTGAGTGATTCAAGTAACATTTGAAAGCTGATTTCAAGAGCTACAACTTGCCTCTATGTGAAATTTGAAATTCAGAACAAAAAAGGCCAAAAATTTGAGACAAATGAGGTAAATCCTATATGGTTGTTACAGCACCCTTCCTCCTACACCTTGATTTCTAACCAATCAA
Source organism: Thalassia testudinum (assembly GCA_037157565.1). Lineage (NCBI taxonomy): Eukaryota > Viridiplantae > Streptophyta > Magnoliopsida > Alismatales > Hydrocharitaceae > Thalassia > Thalassia testudinum. The sequence continues at coordinate 120,871,085 of JAZHRO010000073.1, forward strand.
TTCTAACCCTTCATTCCAAGACCTAAACCTCTATTAATACCCTAGTACATGCCCCCCTTCCTCTTCATGCTTCAATATGCCTCCATAGTCTCTCCCTCTCATTAGTTCAAGAAGCCTTCTTCTGCCACGCCACCTTTGGTGTGATTCTCTAAGTGCGCCTTCCTATCCTCTTTATTCTCTATCGTCAAGGCTTCATCTAGTTCTAGAATTAGATTTCTTGTAGTTCTAGTTCTAGTTGTAAACATGTACTTAATTTGAAGTCAAATAAGCTTAAATTTCCAATAAGTGGGCTTACTTCGGATGATTTAAGGATTTTACAAAATAAAAGTTGAATTACAATTAATAAAATCCTAATTTTAGCCTTACCTTAATTTAAATGGTTCTAATGGAAATAAATTTAATATAAACCTTTTAAAAATTATTGAAAAATATTCTATAAGGTTTACAACATTCAATTTTACAAAATGTGCTCAAATTGACCTAAAATGAAGACTAAGGTGGGTATGTGATACATTTTGGGTTAAACCATAAATCTAAAATTGACATCCCCATTAGATTCCTTAGATCCAAATTAGGTTATCTTGAAAACTTAGGACCTATTTAATTTCATCTTGATGGACTTTGCATTTAGGTCCCTTGGTGACATCATGATGATACCACTGTCTTCAACCTCCAGCCATGGCAGCAGCTCGAGCTTGAAATTCCGACGAACTTTGGGGAGTGTTTACTCCCAAACCACTTGATTAAATCCCACCAAGTTTGGTGGGATTGATCCTTGTTCATTCCTTTACATATTAACATAATTTTGAACTTATGTTTCCATCTTTGGAGGCCACAATTGGCAGTCAAAGTACTCGCTGGAGCTCATGTGTGTTTACCAATTTGAAGCCATGAGAAGGCCTCAATTGCCACTGCCACTCATCTATAAAGGATGTCCAAGCTTCTGCAACTCGATTTGTCGAGTTTAGGTGTGTGTTCAACTCATTCTTCGTCTTCCCCAAACCCACCATTGACAAGACCGCTAAAGCTTCTCCAACCACCTTCGTCACGACATCTTGCCATCAACCGAGGTCGTGTTCATCTTCCCTGCTTCTTCTTCGAGCCTCCTAATGTAGAGGTCAGCCTCCTTGCCCCTCGTCACTCTGACTTCTATCATCGGATTACTCCTCTTCCCCACGTCCCACCACCATCTGGCCACCTCCATTGCTTCTAAGTAGTCCCATTTCTTTCCCTTTTCCCTCTAGAATAGTTTTGACACCTTAACACTAGGATTCAAAGCCTAAAACTACTACGCCATAGTCATCTTCCTTGCGAATGGCTGATGGTCGATGACTCTGCCTCACTCCACTCCGCCTCTCTCATCACCAACCACCCATGAAGCTCTGCAATACCACGTCGGACGATGGGGTTTCGATGCTTCCAACACCCCACCGGACTCCCACCACTACCTCCACCTTCTTCGAGTCTAACTCCCCTCCTCCACCCTCATAGTGCCAAATGAACGGCACTACCACGTTCAGCAGGATCTGGCAAAGCTCCTCGACCCTTTGGTAGAGGGTGATGACCACTCCCTAACAAAGACCACTCTCAACGTCACCGTCGACTTCCTCGACATCGATCACCACAATCGCCGCCCTCACACTCGCTAAGCTTCATAAGAAGCTTCTTGGCACTCCAAGGAGGCCTTGAGACCTATTTGCAGAGGCTCCCATGCTCTGAAGCTCTCAGCCAGCCTCCACCAAATCCACCCCTATAGCCATTTTTGATGTTGAGAAGGAGCTCAAGCTCCTTTGCTATCAGGGACCTAGTCGCAAAGATGAAAAGTTGGTAGAGACTAAATCGTAAGATTCTGGGGACCAAAATGTGGGCAAATCATTTTTCTCAAGAACTAAATTGCAAAGTTGGTTGAGTTAGTTTCAATTTCCATTGAAAATGAGTTTTTATTGCAAAATAATTTTGATTCAAACACTATTGATCTTGATTTGTTGATGCTTGACTCCCTTCAATAGTGGATCAATTGACTTAATTGATTAAGGGCTCATCATTGAATGTATTGTTGTTCATTATATTATCATTATTATTAAGGATTATTTAAGTGCTTAGTCTCATTCACATTTTATTGGTCTTGATTGATCCTTGGATAAGTGGAAATAATTTTCTTAAGTGAATTATTAAAGCTGTGTAATTATTGTTTACATTTTTGAACTAGATTTGGCGATCCAAAAATCACATTCGTTCAATCTAGTTCCTGAATCTAAAAATTATGTAATAATTAGTGGCTTTCTCACACTTTGCTCCTAGAGACCTTGGAATACTCTATTTTCGATAATTATAAATTTTTAAAAGTCGATTTGTGCTATTAGACTATACTACGACACGTACTTATCAATTCTCATTTCACGCATGTCACTTTCCTTGTGGATTGGGAACCTATTTATAGAGTATAAAATATGGGAGGTTACACTTTTGGAAGTGTAACCACCATAATAATGGGGTGGTAGCAGGGTGTAATGGAGAGTTATGAGTTGACTCGTAATCGCTCCGTGGATCATGCCTCCTCGCATTCCTGCATGGACTGAGTCTAATTAGGTTCAACCAGTCTATTCACGAGCTGGTTGGACTTATTTCGTGAGGGCAATTGTCTTCCCTCATTAGTTGCCTCCACTCTCGTAGTCTGGTTGTGTTGACTATGAGAGTAGACTTTTTTCTCCTTGCCCTTGCGTGGAGGTTATTCTTGCCCCCAGCAGCTATCGCTTGGTGGTGTTGGAGGATAGGTGCTTTAATGTTTCCACTCTCATTTTTCCCGTGGAGGGGGAAGGTGAGTATACAAACTGTCTCCAGAAAAATAGGTGATTAGTAAAATATAAGTCGTAATGGAAGTACAGGAATTCAGTTCCTGACTTCAAACTTGATCTCGACCCACTGTTTGTATTAGCAATACTTGAGCACCTAGGCTTTCCCATCAAGGTTCCTAGCACGGAACCGATGCTTGTAGAGGGGCCAGGGTCCACTCTAGTTGGGATACCCACTGGCAGTCTATCATGTTCTGGTGGTGCGTGCTTATTAGGAATGCGAGGGGATTTTTTAGTCCCGATGTATACTAGTTCGCAGGTGGGTTGGGAGATGAATGGTATAGAGATGATATAAATTTTGTAAAGACAAACATTATTTACAATCAAACTTATTTTTTTGAAATAGAAAAATCAAACTTATCTTTTCATGGAAAAGTGATTTGCCAAACATTGTTTGGCTGTTGATGAGCTCATTGGCCTCCAATATCCTCCTCCCCTTTTTTTATGTTGGGATTGGGACGCTAGCCATCCAACTTCTTAGGCAGATGGGGAAGGAGTTGGCCAACCAATGGAGGCCCCAGTTGGGGCTTATAGCTGGTAGGCATGGTGCATCAGCCGACCTCTATTTTCATACTATTCACTGGTGCTCCCATTCATTTCACAATGTGGGATATATATTTTTTTAAAAAAATTTCCATCTAAGTAGCCTTCCTGTGAAGATCTAATCACTTTTCTTGTATGCATTCTCCCTGCCCATTTCTCCAACAATCATATTCCTCCGGCAATGATGCATGAAAGGACAACCACCCTTTGGAATATTGGGTGGTCCCCAACAGCTAGAGGAAGGGGAAGCCAGACAAGAATACGTCCAGCCAATGCATCAGGCGGAGATGGCTTCAGTCGGACTAATCAACTTATCGAGACCTTGGGGGGTGACAAAGGCCAGGGTTCCTAGTCGACGTCCTTAGGTCGGGCACTATCAAGCTTGAGAATGAAGCAGCCGGGGCCTCACAGTGGAGAGAGGAGGAATGGGAAGCCGACTGCCATTGTCGGGAGGGTGTTTGTCAGGCGAAGCTTCCGACTAGAGGAGCTGGCGAGATAGGACTCTTGGTGTGAGGAGGAAGAGCCTATAGTCTACAGACAGGGAACCGTAGGCGAGTGCTGCCCTCGGGCGAGCAATGGAAGAGGGCATGTTGACAGGAAGACCGCAGACGAGTGCTCAAGCGAGGGTGAGGCCTCCAGGGGGGAGGTACGCTAACTGAAGTGACTCAAGTGGGGAACGGATCAGGTGGCCATCATCGAGATCTTAGATTAGGCTTTGGGATGAGAATGACCTCGCACGATCAAGGGGGGGTGTCCGTCTTTGTAGAAATAGCCGGCAAGGTGGTCGCAGGAGGTGCACTATATCTTGGTTCCCATCCTCTCGATCCCCCAGTAGTCCACCATCTTGAAGAAAGGTAGAATCTTGCTCTCTTTCATGAACATGAACTTGGACTTGTCAACCCCATGGGAATAGATGGAGCCCTTGTCCCCGAACTTGAAGCAAGTGCTCGGTGGGTACCGGTTGATTGCTAGGATGGTCGGCCTCTTTTTTTTTCTTTTTTTTCTTTCCCATTGAGGTCTTGATTCCTTATGTCCTAGCCATGCCTTCTCATAGGTGGGGAGGCCAGGCACGACACTGTAGGGGTGTTTCCCTCCAGCAATTGGATGCAAGAGGAACGGACCTCCACATGCTTTTCGATCTTGTAGGTGATGGGAATACTATCATGAGCCCTAATTAGCTCATTTTGAATTAGAAAAGAGAACAAAAACTTCTACATAACCTAGAGAAGGGCCTAATTCAAGGAATAACTATTCTGAGAGGAAAATAAGAAACAAAGGGTAAAATTACAATTTTACCATTGCATTACATTAACAGGATTTCTCAGGAGCTAAACATAGGTCAATTGGTCATAACAAGATAAAAAGTGGATTGATTCAATCAGAAAATGGTTAATGTGCAGTCTGGGAATTAAATGACTTCTTGGAACCCTAAAATAGATTCGCTTAATTCAACAAGGTTCTGGTCAGGATAAAATTCACCTCTAGGGCTTAGAACCATCAATTTGGCCTCTGAAACCTATTTTGACCTAAATAGGGGTCCTAGTCAAACATTTGCCTTAAATTGGGTTTTTGTGCAAAACATCTAGTCAAACGTGGTCAAACCTAAAATCTAACTTCACCATTGGATTCCTTAGGTCCAAATTAGGTTTATACCAAAATTTGGAGCTAAGGGGAGGTCACCTTGACCTACTTTGCAAAATAGTCCAACCCAATTACTTTTAGACCACTAGCTTTTGAAAACCTTGCAGAGATCCCCCTAACTTCCTTGCCATTCTTTGCAGTTAGGTCCCTCTGCCATTACAGCGGAGGAGTCCTACTCCAGCGAGGATTCAAGAGGGGATTACTCCCTGATTCCTCAGAGATTCCCTCTCAAATTTGAAAGGGAGATTCTCTAAGGAATTCCCGATCGTATGAATGCAGTTTCAAGCCTTGATTCCCACCCAATCTCTCATGCGAACGCATAAGAGATTTGGGTATTTTTTCACATTCCTACTTCGGCGAGGACACTTGCGCTTGGAAGCTTGCTTTCCAAGCACAAGGCCCTCTGCTAGAGCCTATAAATGAAGCCCCAGCCCCGGCTGTCCATTCTCAGCTTGGTTTGGCCAGGAACCGCCCTCCAATTCGTCTCTTCTACTCCAGCAAAGCATCCAGCGAGCTCCGACGACATCTCCTCCCTCTTCTTGTCGCTGTACCACAACACCAGTGGTAGAGACATCTCTGCCTCCTTTGTCCGCATCATGCAGTACCTGCGCACGCACCAAATACCTCTTTGTCGTCGCCGTCACCCCTCTACTGGACCTTCGTCTCCGGCGGCGGCAGGTACGCACCAGCCGCCATTTTGCCTCCCTTCATCCTTAAACTAGGTTAAATCTCTTTCCCTCTCTCCTCTCTGTATTTCCCCCTTCTTTATTTCTATTTTTGCACCTCGACCACCGCAGACCACCACCATCTTCTCCACCTCCGACGGACCACCAGCGAGGTGTCTACGTCACCTCCACACACCCATCCACCTCACCAAACCCCTCAGAAGCACCGCCACCATCCACTGATCACTTTCCCCATCTCCATCGACTGCCATAACCTCCACAATCTCTCCCCGAACAGACCCATCACCACGAACACAGACCGACCTAGGCACGCACGCCTAGGCTGCCCCGTGCCCAGCCACCTACCGCAACACCTTCGCTGTGGCACAGCAAAACCTCCTACGTATTCTAATAAGGTCGTAAGGCTGTGTTGTGTGAGAACAGGTTCTGCCCTCGACTGCCATTGACGCAGATGTGAAGGAGCTTGCAACCTTCACTCCAGGTTGCCTCACTCCAGGAATTCAGGTCCAAGTGATGCGGAGTTATCACGCGCACACATTCAGCCAGTTATTGGCTTTGAGAGGGCACTGCAGCTGCGGCAATTGAGCAAAGCATCTCCTGCGGGTGTGCGAGAAGTGGGTGGGACTTTTTGTCCCACCTCGGTTGTTTTGGAGTGAAGTGAGTGATTTAAATTGATTTTGTGTTTTAGGCTTGTTGCCTCCGAACACGGGGTGAGGTCCCCTTGCTCACTCGCCTTGTCTGTGATCCACACTCCGCGGACCTGGCTTGCCTGACCCGTTTACCCTGTACTCCTCGCGCACCACCCACGCTGGTGCACCTCGACCTGGGTGCGCTTGCCCGACCCGAATACCCGATTGGCTCTGGGAGAGCAAGCCTAAGAGAGAAGAGAGAGAGAGAGTTCGCAGGGGTGGGTAGGGGTAGGCTTTGCACTTGTGTAAAGGGAAAGGAAGAAGGAAGAGGAAGTCGAAGCCAGATAAGGAAAGAAGAAGGAAGCCTTGGGTGCAGCCGTAGAGAGGAGGGAAAAGCAAAGGAAGCTAAGGAGGAGGAAGTAGAAGAAGCTAAGGAGAAAAGAGCCGTAGAAGAAAGATAAGGAAAAGAAGATCTAAGGAAGGAGAAGGAGTGACTGAAGAAGAAAGAGAAGCTAAAGAAGGAACAGAAGAAGCCAACTACAAAGGTAAGGCCAAAGCCAGAGAAGGAAAGAAGCCAAGGAGGAGAAGTCAGAGAAAAGAGGAAGAAGAAGGAAGGAAGAAGAAGAAGACAAGGGAAAAAGAAGCTACTGCCAAAGTAGAAAGAAGAAAAAGAGGGAAACAAGTCAAAGAGAAGAAGCAATCAAACATTTTTATCCAATTTTTCCCAAATTCTCTCTTGCTACATTTTATTATTCATAACTTCATGCTTTACATTCTACATTAGGTTTTGAGTAATTTTATGTGTTCAAATTGGATCTATCATTGAGATTAGTGAATAAATTCCATTTGCTCCCTGTGTTCAACCTCGGACTTAACATTCGAGTAATAAAATTATTATTTGTTTTCAAGGCGAATTCAACTGTACTACGGCACAACATTTATTTTATAAAACTGATCTTTCCCATTGTTAACATTTTGACGTCGTTGCCGGAGAGTAACGCACAATTTATCACTAGTCTCTGCATTATTTTTGATTATATTTGAACACTAACTTGCCCTATTTGTTTTTGCTGTGATTTTTGTGAGGTATTCCATGAGGAGATCTCCCACGTAAATCAACCATTCCAAGGCAGGTAATCACTCTTCTTCCCTAATCCATCTCCTAATCCTGGGAAGACAAAAGGAAGCAATCAAAGTAGGAATCAACTGCCTTCTTTCTATAGTAATTACCATTTTTAAGGCAAAGTTTCCTGATTTCGCGAAAATTTTTTCAAATCTTATTGAAGTTGAAGCGATTTGTAGAGATCCTACCCCACAAATTCCTGTGCCTAGTAGAGATCACGCTTAATTTTTGAATCTCCACGGACTACACACTTCTTGTTTGAATTCCAAAGAGACTTTTTTGTGAAAAGAAAAGAAGATTGGAAATAGAACCAAATTAGGGTTTCTACACTAGGGTTTTGGAGTGCTAGTTCACACATACTTGCATAAAAAGAAATAAACTTACCCGCATTTGTGTGCTACCCAAGCCCTTGATTGAAAGGATCTAAGTAAGAAAAACCCTAAAATTAAACTCTAAAATCACTTGAACATTAAAAACCTTGGACCTAATAACCTGGGAGTCAAATCAGGGTGACTTCTAGCTCTTAACCTAGAATCACTCTGCCATCGTTAGTACAGGTCAAGTGAAGTTGACTCCTTGTTGGGTCAACCAACCTTAAAATTAGGTCACAAAATGAAAAACATCTAAAGTTCAAGTGGAACCCTAAAGCACCTTAAATCTAAAATTGGTAGACTTAACAGGTCAAGGTCCCCATTCTGGTCTACCTGGAATCTCAGTGACAAGAGAGGTCGGGTGGGGGAAACCCTGTAACCTGATTAGCCCATATTTGTGGGCTATTTAAGTATTTAAGTGCCTAGACATTAAGTTAATTCTAACATTTATTTAGCATGCATTAGGATGTAAATAGATTAATTCGTATTTCTGATTTAATTACATAATTCATGCATTGCATTCATAATTAAATGCATTTAGAATTAACTTAGAATTTCATTCATTTAATTAGTTAACCAATTAGGTGCATTGCATGCATTATTTTAATTTAACATAGAAGTTAAGGGCTTATGCATAAATAACCATAATATTTTATTCTTTTATTTTTTTCTCCTTTGCACAGGTAACTCCTCCGGCTTTGGCTCCGCCTCCTCCTGCGCATCACATTTACGCTACGGCATTTTGAATTTGAAACGATGGCCATGGCTACAAAAGGAGGAGGGAGAGCTGCCATGCTCCGGAGGCCACCATCCCCGACCACCACTGTGCAGAGAGTTGATCTCTCGTCCGCTCCACCACCACCGGCCTCAACCATGGCGACGAGCCTCCACCACTGTGGGCGTGTGGGGTGACAGGCCACACTGCCATCTGGAGCTCGTTTGCATTACTGTGAGCACCTCAGCATGCACCACCCTCACCGCCATCACCAACATCCACCACTGCAGCCGCTGCAACTTCACGACCCCGTCCGTTATGACTTCTGGGAATGTTCCCAGACGTCTGAAACTCCTACAGCACCACCTTCATCTTCTTCCCCCGTCCTCTGTTTTTCCTCCACTCCACCAAAAGGAACCCAAAAACCATGCCACTTCCATGCGCAACTCTCAGCTGCTGTACACACCTTCCTACTCCCCACTACAACCGCCTTCAGCCCTGCCAAGTGCCACCGCGTTCCATCTACTCGCGCGCACACCAGCTACTCATTGCAACCCCCCAACACCCCCCCGCTCCATCAGACCACACCTGCGCGCGCCTTCAATAGCAGAACCCACACGCACCTCCGCGTGCCCACCTCCAGTGCCACTGCATTTCCGCACCTTCTCTCGCCACAGTGTGCGCTCAACGTGCCAGCAACTCGCGCTCCAGCCTTCACGCCCGCGCCCTCCCTGCGAGCCTGCAGCGTCGCACCTCCACTCGCACCTACGCGCTCGGTAGAGCGCCCGTCGCCCACCTGCAGCGCCCTCTGCAGCACCTGCAGCGGAGCCAACAATACCATCACCCCGCGCAACACCTTCAACACCACACCTCTGCGCATGCCTACGCACTATGCAGAGCACCTAGTGCCCACGCCTCCGCTACTCTGCCCACCAGCAGCGCCCTCTGCACCCGCGTGCACCTTCACCAGCAAGCACGGATAGCAGCAGGCTTCTCCACCGCTGCCACTCCTCTTCTCCGGCAGGTCGGCTCTGTCCATCTCATGATGCACCGCTGCCACCACCGTGACAGCCTCGCTTCAGCCAACCTCCTGTGGGAGTCTCTCCTCGATTGAACCTCTCTCCCATGTGCAAGGATACCCTATTTTTGTGTTAATTAAAAATTACATTTGAATTCCATTGCCACCAAAATAAATTTTAATTTATGATTATTTTATTATGGTGAAAGTGTGACTGCATACTCAAGCTTTCTGATAATTGCATGGTTATTGATATTCACATGTTTTAACATTAGTTTTGGGAAGAAAATGTGCACAAATTTTCTATAATACATGTCAATTGAAAATTACATAAAATCATCACATATTTATTGAATATTTTAGTGAGGAAAAATTGCACATATACCCTTATATTTTTTAGTTATTTTGCATCTTCTTTCCATCGCATTTCATGTCGAATTTGATTATGGATTTCACACTTGATTGAAAGAATACGAAATAATCAAGATTTTATTGCATCATTGCCTCCTTGTTGATGAGACACTCATCATGATCTCTAATTACCCTTAATTAACTAGTCTTCCTAGTTAATTAGCTAAGGTTATGAATTTATAAGGGTTAATTATAGAATAAGGGATATTTAGTAAAGGACCTTAAAATAAGTTTAAAATGGCATTTTATCATTCAATTAACGTTATTAATAATTTATCTAATAATTGGACTTGAAATCCTATTAATCATTCCCTTAATTAATAAGATAAGTAACTTAAATATAATGTATACCTAAGTATATAATAACTTAAGTGATTTTTACTTAATTTAATAAATTAATATAAAAAGGTCCAAAATGTAAATTCAAGGTGAAAACATAATATTTACCTTATTTACTAACATATATAAAAAGTTGAAAAAGATCTAAGTTAAAATAAACCTTGAAAACCTGAGTTTACATTTTGGTCTTTAAAATTCATTACAGTCGGGTCCTTATTTCTCACACAGGTCCTTAAGTTTTATTTCATTTAAGTCCCTTTTCCTCCTTCTTCTTCTTCAGCCGAATGAACAGCTGGCGGCAGAGAGTCACGCCACCGCGCGATTACCGCCTTGCCGACATCAACCTTCTTTGTCCAAGCTCTTACAGCTTGCGCTCACCACCTCCACTTCATCCACCGATCTTGATTAACCGAAAATCCTATTTTTCAGTGGGAGATAACCTCACCGTCGTCGGAGACGACGATGGAGGTTAAGCTCCTCAAGCTCCTTCTTCGGCCAGACTCAGCCATTCTCTTCACTGCCAACTGCTATAAATACCCCCTAACCCCTCTGATTTCACTCAAGTTGGCTCCCTTCCCTCTTCTAACACTATAGCCAACTTCGATAGGCCATTCGTCCAAAACTCTGGCGACTTTCCATTTCACTTTCCGACTTCCTCCATCCATCTTGATTAGCTGAGGAGATCCGTCATGGTCTTCTGAGTCTCTGACACAGGCGCCGACCCAAGGAATCCTCCACTCCACCTCAAATTCGCCTGCCGGAGATCTTTCTTCCACCCTCTGATTTCGTCGTCCACTATGAACCTTTAGCAGAACCCTATTGACCCCTTCGTCCAGGTAACAGTAGATTAGGAGTAGGAGTAGGAGTAGGCTAGCTTAGTTAGTTAGTTTAGGTAGTTAGATTAGAGTAATTTTATAATTTTTGTTTCATCTTCTCCGACTCCGGCGAACTCCTTGAGCTCGCCAGAGCTTTAATCTTGTCTTTCTAATTCACTGTCCACCTTCCTTTAACTTCCATAATCATTTCTAAATCGCTTAATCGCTTAATTGATCACCTAATTGCCTAATTCACATTCCACCTCCACCGACTACTGACACTGTCCATGGTGACAGTAATCGAGTTAATTCCACCTTCACTGGGTTCTTCATCATCTATTCACCACTTATGGACCCTAATCGACACTATAATACATATTAATATCATGTATAAATTAAACGGCCAAATCTTAATTAAGCTCCTAAGCTGCCATAGCTCGCTATCAATGGCGGCTCAGGAGCAGTTCAAATCTTAAATTAAATATATATTTATGAATATAAACATCTGTTGACTTGTTGTAACCTCTCAATTGAGTGGTTAAACAAGTCCTGAGCTTTAACCACTCAGGTCCTTTAAGAAAACAAACTCACTGTCAAATCTTACATTTAAAGAGATAAATGAAGAATTAAATGTGACACTGAGGTTCCTTGCAACCTTAGGATCCTTTATAAATCAAAAATGGCAAGTTTTAACAATCTGCATACAGATTTCATATTTTCTGGACTCACTGGAAATTAGACGAGCTAAAACTGTGCTTCAGCCTGTGAAACTTGTTGAAAAGCTCAAAAATGATAAAATGTGGATCACTGATTATTTTAAGGATGTTTATTTAAGGATTTAACCACTTGAGCTGAAGATTGAACTTCATCTTCCCCAACTCTGGTGGAGTTGGAGAAGTCTGTTAGGAGAGATCTGAAAAGCATTGAAGGAACTTAGAAGCTTTAGTGCAAAGCACTGAAGCTGTTTAAACTTTTAGAATACTGTAACAACCTCTGATTTACTCTATCAAACAAAGTCATTCTGAACCTCAGGCAGCGAGCCTGTAACCCTAGGAATCAGGGCCAGAACTCCTATCTGAAGATTTGAATAAGTTCCGGGTGTTGAGAAGCTTTTATTCAAGGCTTTGATTTCCTGTGGAGAAGTTTTGAATAGAAAGTCAACTTTTTGTGCTTCCACGTCAAACTGAGTTTGATAATGGAGATCTGAGCTTGAATTGAGGTATTGAGGAGATTAAATTGTTTCTGAGAATTTGTTGAATGATCTAAAAGTGATTAAAGTGAGCTCAGATGATTTATTTAGTGAGAATTTGAATCCTGTCAATTTGGGTTACTTTCGAACCCAAACTAACAAGAGAAACATTTTGTTGAGTTTTGAATTTGAATCCTACCCAGATCAATCTATTATAAACCTTAGAATTAGTTTAAATCAATCAGAGATGTTTCTCTGTGTCTGTTTAGCTATTTTAAGTCTGAAAATTCGAACTCTGAAGCTTTCAGAGAAGGTTCAACTTTTGTACACTGTCAGAAGGTCTTAAGAGCTTAAAACTTACTCTAACAGACGCAGAATCACTTGTATAACTTGTACAGACCTTTAATTAAGAAAGAAAAGTCCATCTAAGGACTTTGTAGATATTAAAACCACTTCCAAGCGTTTAATAACCTGTAGGAACCCCTGATTTCATCTTTCAAATTGAAGAGGAAAACATCTTTAAAACCTTAAATTGACCCTGCAATTGTGTAGATCAACCTTAGAGCTTTCTAACAAACTTTAAATTACTCGATTTGGAGCTCTGGGTAGGAAGTTGTGATCATTTGAAGTTGGGTCTGGAAGGGGTTAGATAGTCCCACATCGTTAGATTTTGAGTGCGCGCATGGGAATAAAAGCAAATTGTTGCATGGGCTATTCAGTCATTAGCGCTCGGCGCACTGGTTACCGATCTAATATGAGCATGTGCATGTGTGTGTGCGGGCTTATGTGCCTGTGGGTGTGCGCCCTTGGGGGCGTGAGTGAGTGTTGTAACCTGGGAGGGCGAGAGGCCTGGGAGGCTGGGTTGAGCCAAATTGGCTCGAGACTATAAACCGATATGAAATGAACCGAAAATGAACCTAACTAAGATTAGGCGAGGACTGAGTAGGGTCTGGTCCCACCCTGGTCTCAGGGTGTTGTGTATCCTCGAAAGGTCCCTGCCGCAAATAAAATAATTTTTGGTTAAGAAGTGAAAAAAAACCCGATTCAGCTGAAAGTCTAAGGGCATTGAAAGAGAAGCCGATGGTTAAAATGCTAAATGTTGAAGCTAAAGGCATGAAAGGAACTAAGAGAACAGGCACTACTAAGGAACGAACTAAGAAAAAAGAAGACTAAGGGGGAGAGAATAAGAGACAGGAAGAGAAGAAGGCAGGAACAAAAGAAGAGAGGTAAGAAAAGAGCTCGAGAGAGAGAAGAAAATAAAAGAAAGGAAAGGATAAGAAGAGAGGCTTAAGACTAAAAGGAAAATCTTTTCTTGCATCATTTTAATTACTTTTTGTTCTTAATTTGTAAAAAGGTATGTTTTAATAGAACAACTTTTAAGTGCCTTAATTTCTTTTGAAATAAAATTGGAAATCTAACATGTTTACTTGCTAATAAAGAAGATTATTTGAGTAAATATGTTTTTCATGCGAAATTTTGTATATTTTTTATAGTTTAAATATTTTGGCAAAATTCATATTTTAAAAATCAACCTAGTTATACCTCCTAAACTTATAAAGAAATAAAAGATAATTGGTGAATTTGAAAAAATTATTATACCTCCCAGTGAACGACCTGGACTCAACCAGTAAAAATTTCTAAAATGTTAGGTTAATTCGACCCTATACTACACAACCGACATAACTTCGAGTTAACCTAAGTGACTTCTTCTACTCTTAAGTAAGTGAAATTAACTTAATTACTGAGTTGAGTGAAAGCATGCGATCACCTATGGACACGACCCTCTCTTTTATGAGTGGTAATTTTTAATGTAATTATTTTGTTAAGCAGTTTTCCACCACTTTGTTACTAAAATGATAGATCATCTTAATCACATTATTCGAAAGCGAAAATCGACTTATCAAATGGCATCGTTGCCGGGGAGGTAACATAAGCAATAATCTCACCTGATTTGATTTCTGATTATTTCTCATTGCACAGTGATCTGACCATTTATTATCTTTTCTATGTGAGGAATTTGTGCAAGGAATTAAAGAGAGGTGAGTGCAACGATCTGCGACACACATTCTACGACTCGCAATCATACCAGCCATCGTGAGAGGCGACCCTTGACGTTGCTAGAGGAGAAATTGATCGAGCTACCTTGCAAGGGAGGGGAAGGACAAGGACGCGACGATCATCTCTGTACATTTAGTCGTTGATTTGATTAGAGTAGGATTAAGACTTTAGACTTAATTTTTCATTGCACATTTGGTTTGAAACCCTTGTTTTGGGGTATATTTTAAGGGGTTTGTGCCCCGATTTTGTTTTAGGCCCATGTTGGGTAATTTTTGGGAGCCTGTTCCCTTTTCTTTAGATTCAGGTTTTTAATTTATTTTGTGGATTGTTTGCCTTTATTTTCTTATGCATAAGTATCTAAAAAAAACTAAAAAAAAGATGAGTTGCTTGCTAAAAGCTGCCTGCCCCTAGGACGAACCATTTAGGTTTGTAGGAGCAGCCTCTAGATTTATTTCTCTGCGTTGTGTGCATTCTCGCATCGTTGATTGCTGGAAGCAAGGTACGCATTCTCTTACTTTGCATCCTATTCTTGATCACGCATTGCATTTGGACTAATTTCAAGACCACCAAATCTATATTGAATAAATCTAACAAGTGGTCACATATTTTTTGGAAAAAGGGCTAATTGAAGGAGGGACATTTTAAAAACCAAGGATTTGATTTTCAAACTTGGCGTGAGATTCAAAATTCAAAATCTTTTGCTGTGTATGCACACTTATTTCTCTTGCACCACGGCACGCTTTTAAACACTCCTTAGGTTTGGAAATACTAGGACAAGAACCCTCCTATCATTGGATTCTGAAGTGTTTAGAACTTGAGATCAAAGGTTTTGTAACTCCAAAGAGGGGGATACCCTGTCACGGATTTTTGGGGGTAGTTGAGAAGCATCGCGAAAGCACAGCTTCAAAGGAAGGCTTATGCTTACTTGCATCCCTCGATCTTCCGTCTTTGGAGTTGCTCTAACAATTGAGATTTAAGGAAGAACACCTAAGCTCCAACTAGGTCTTCTTAGGCGAGTCGTAGGTCGACAATAGGTGTATAAATTGATTGAACAAATTGTATTGTCACCTACAATCTGACTTAAATCAAAAGCTGATGAGAGCCTCATCATGAGTCCTAACTAGCACATTTTAACCTAAATAAGTATAAAAAAGCTCCTACAAAACCTAAGGGAAAGCCTAAATAAAAGAACTATAAATCTGGATATAAAGCAACACACAAGGGGTAAAACTACAATTTTACCAATGTAGTACACAAACGGGATGTCTAAGGGTCTAAACATAGGTCAAATGGCTTAACAAGAAAGAAAGAGGGATGATCTGATCTGAAAAGGGTTATAGCAATTTCTAGGAATAAAATGACATTCTGTAACCCTAAAATAAATCTGCTCTAATTCACAAAGTTCCAGGTAATATAAAAGTCAATTAAACCCTCTAAAATTCATAGAAAAATATCCCCTAGGGTTTAGAACCTTCAATTTGGCCATTGGAACCTGTCTTGACCTAAATTGAGAACCATACCCATTTTTTGACCTAATTTGGGTTTTTGTGCAAATTGATCGGTCAAACATGGTCAAACACAAAATGAAAATTCACCATTAGATTCCTTAGGTCAAAATTAGGTTTGTATTAAAATTTGGACCTAAGGGAAAGCTATCTTGACCTTCTTTACAAATTGGTCCTCATGAATTACTTTTTGACCCTTATCTTGTTGAACCCTTGCACTTTGCCCCCCAACTTTCCTTTCGTTCTTTATAGAATGGTCCTTTTTCCACCCTACGCAGCTGCCCATACCTCCAGCGACTTTGCGCGAAGGATGGCATCATGCAAGGTATGGGAGCCGCTCTCAGAAATGAAAGGGAGGTTCCCTGCGTCATCCTCTTCCACATGGAACCCCTCCCATGTCCTGCCACTGCGCATGCCTCTCGTGCGAATTCACGAGAGGAATGGGTTGCTTTTTTGGCCATTCTCCGGCAAGCTACCCATGCTCTCTCCTCGAGATCCTCTCCTCGCCAACTGCTATTTAAGGGACGGCAAGGGCCTCCAGTTGTCTTAAGCCTGTTTTGGCCAAGGAAAATCCCCAACCTTCATCTCCTCCTCCTCTAGCCATTCGCCCGCATTCTCCGACTACTCTCCGCTTCCTCTCTCGTTGCCCTGCCACCATACCAATGGCAAGGCTAGCTTCGTCATTGTTCCTCATGCCTCGCCGTACCAACAGGCACCCTCCGGTCTATCTTCCTCGTCGTCCTCATCTTCCCTACAGGGCGTCGTCTTCGGCGACGGTAGAATTGAGCCGTCTGCCTCCTACCCCCCTTCGTCTGCTTAGCTAGGTAAAAGTTCATCCATTTTATCCCCTCTTTATTTCCCCCTCAACAAATTGTAGTATTGGTCCCTCGACTGCCACTACCACTACCATTAGTTCCACCTCCAGCCACCAACTTCGGCGAGGATGCTCCACCTCCATAGACCATTCCACCCCTTGCTGACAAGCCCATAAGCATCCCCTCGCTTCACTCAGCATTTCCCCTGACCTACACCACCACTCTACTCACCTAAACACACCCTCGAACACACCCACACATACGCACACAGTGTGCCCTGGGCACACTCACGCAGACGCCCCCGCACCATGCCGACCACCTTTACACTTTCGCCACACTTTGGCAAAGCCCCCCAAGGTGTTTGACAGGGCTGCGAGGCCGTGCTCGTGTTTCAAGGACAGAGCAGCTCCAGCTGCCAGTGGCGAGCAGGTTGAAGATACTTCGTGAGCTGCTCCAGGCTACAGCACTCCAGGTTCCCAGGCCAGCAAGTGCGGAACACCCTCATGCACACACTCATGCTCTCAATTGGGGTTGAAGGCCTCGGCCACTGGCCGAATCGGTTGAGCCATTCTCCTGCAGACGCACGAAGACGCAGGTGGGACTTTAGTCCCACCTCGGAAGCTGACGCTCGCCCGCACCTACATAAGAAGAAAAAGTAACTGAGGCTATTCGCCTCAAGTCACATAGGGGTGAGGTCCCTTGCCCTCACTCGGTCTCGTCTGCAGCACTGCCCATGCAGACCTGACCTGACATGACCTGACTACCCTCTTGAGCACTCCTTGTGCACTACACCCATGCCGGTGTGCCTGGACCTAGGCACGCGACCCAACCCGATTACCCGACTCTAGGAGAGTGTACCAAAGAGAGATTCAGAGAGAAAGAGACGCCGGGAAGGGTAGGGGTAGGTTTTGCGTTTGCATGTGTGCAAGGAGTAGGTGGAGAAGAAGAGGAAGCGAAGCGGCGAGGACTTAGCCGCAAATCAACAGCAAAGAGAAGAAGAAAGAAGAAGGCGAAGGAGATGCAGCAGCAAGAAGAAAAGAAGAAGAAGCCAAGGAGGAGCTGTTGTAGAAGAAGAAGGAAGAAGCTAAAGCCAGGAAGGAGGAAAGCTAAAGAGAGAAGAAGGAGAAGGAGAAGAGCTGCAGCAGCTGAAGGAGAAAGAAGAAGAAGAAGGGGAGACAACTGAAGAAAGGAGGCACTGTAGCAACGGGGCTGATAAGGCATCTGATTCAGAGAATCAGACGTCTGAAAAAGGGAAAGGCAGAAAAAGAAGAGAAAGAAAAGAGAAGAGACGGGAAAAAGAAGAAGAGAAGGGAAAGAGAAGAAAGAAAGAAGAGAAGAAAAGATTCTTTTGTCCCTTTCTCTTAAATTTTTGTATCTTGTAATTGTGAATTTGTAAGCTTCTAGAATCAAAGTGTGCTCCCTGAGTTCGACCTCGAGAAATTTTAAATTCCGAGTGATAAATTGTAATAAATTGGTGATCGCTTTTTCGCAATATACTGCAACGAACATAATGCCGTGAAACGGTGAGCGAGCTAGTTTTTGATGCTGTTGTCGGGGAGCAACAGGCATTCTATAAGCTATTAATTCACAATTGCTTATTTACTATTGGCTTAATCTCTTCTCTTTTGTTGTGCAGGCATAGGAAATCAAGAAGGAGCAAGTAGCCACACAACAATCACACCGGGGACAGGTAATTTTCTATCCTCTCTTTTGAGCCCCTAAAATTCTAAAAGAGGAAGAAAAAGAAAAAGAAATTTAGGAATAACCTGTCTTTCATACATAGTAAAGCACAAAAGTTTCCGATTTTTCAATTTCAAACACATTCTATCTGTTCATCCACTAAAGGTATCTAGGGTTAAAACCTTCTTGCTTGAGCCCTAATTACATAATCTTGAGGCAACTAACTGGACCAATTAGAGCCAACTTAAGAGTCAAAGCTAGGGTTTTAGAGACACACTTTCTAATTAAGAATTGAGAATTCCCAAAAGAAGTGTGCCTAAGCCATTGCTTGAAAACATCTACTAAGAGAAACCCTAAGCAATCCGGCTCTTAAGTCACTTGAACCTTAAAAAACAAGACCCAATAAGCTCTCACAGGAACTAATAGGTGAAGTTGATCCCTTGGATCAACCAATCTTAAATTAGGTCACTCTTTGCACTTAAAAGGATAAAGTTCAAGTGAAACCCTAAGCACCTTGATCCTAATTAAAAGTGGTAGACTTAAGAGGTCAAGGTCCCCATTCTGGTCTACCTGGAATCTCAGTGACAAGAGAGGTTGGGTGGGGGAAACCCTGTAACCCTTAGGAGCGCTCTACCGTGTAGGGGTCATCGTGGGACTCACCCTCTCTGGCTGCCCAGGTAATTCTCAGGTGGACAACCTTCTGATTTAGGGGTATCATCCGCCCCGAACCTCTATAGTTACCCAACATTTTGGGTGTCTTGATTGGGTCCAGCACCTGCTAACCTCGTCTAATCCATCAGTGTATGTTTGGAAGGAGGTCCTTGAAACCTCCTCTAGAAATTCATTCTCCTCGAGGCCAAGCCTCGGTACCCTTGTTTGGACAACAACCCCTTCACATAGACCTCTCTTTTGCTTCTGAACCCACTTCACCTTCTTCTTCCACAATGGCTCAGCCTGTTGAGGAAGAAAATAATCTTGAGCTTCAGCTCCAGTGACTCAACGATCTCTTCCAGAACTTCATGAACCCACCGCAGCGTCCCATGATGTGAGATCACTATAATCTCGCTGCGGTGGCAATTGAGCCTCCAGTCAGAATCCCGACTGGAGGACATGATTTCGAGTTAAAGCCCAACATGATCCACACCATACCAAAATTCTATGGGCTTAACTCTAAAGACCCCTTCCAACACATCAAACAGCTTAAGCATCTGGCCCAGACCTTTCGGTCAGATGCGCAAAATCGGGATATCCTACTTATGAAGATGTTCTCTTTCTCCCTTATGGACAACGCAGCCCATTGGTATCAAACACAGACCCGTTCGATCAACACTTAGGAGGAACTTCAGTCCGAGTTCTTGAAAAAGTTCTTCCCCGTTGGTCAGACCAATGCCTTACGCCATCAGATTACTCACTTCAAGCAATAAACGGGAGAACCTCTTCATGAGTCATGGGATCGTTTTCAGGATCTCATGAGAAAGTGCCCCCATCACGGAGTTCCTAAATAGGAATAGGTCCAGTCTTTTTACCAGGGACTCCGTGAGGATATTAGACTGTTCGTCAAAGCAACTTGCGGAGGGAATATCATGGGTCAACATGAAGACACCGTGTGGCAGATTCTCGAGAATATGTGCGAGAACTTCATCAATAATGACTCCATGGGACTATTCGACAGGATGAATACCCACGCAGCGACGAACCTTAGGGGAGCACATGAGACGCAGGGCCTGTCCGCATCAGTTGACCTGGAATTAATGGCCAGTCGATTGGACAAGGTCTCTATTATTAAGAAGAAGGTGGATGAGTTGACTCAGCATTTGCAGCGAGCCACTGTATGGTCGAGCTCCAATAGGTTGTTAATATGATGATCTTATCGTTGAAATGTGTATATTGGTTAACCTAATTCGGACCTAACCATCTCTTTACAAAATTTTTAACTTGGCCTACTTGATTTTATCTTGTCACTTTTAGGCCTAGGGTCAAACTCAGGGAAGTGGGGTTACAAGTCGAGTTTCTACGCTTTTCCTACAACGAGTCTCTTCCGTTTGTTTATTGTGTTTTTGGTGTTTTTCTCATTTACATTTTTCTTTGGTAATCTTAGTCTTTGAGGCACACCCTCAAAATTGGGTTCTTAGCTTCGAGCCAAAACAGAGTTTCAAAATGAATCTTGCTATTCGCAAGACGGGATACCTGCAAGTTAAAGATTATCTTTTCTCTTTTATATATATTTTTTTATCTTTTCACTAACAGAAATGCAAAATAGAAATAAAGTAAATACAGTATATATATATGTATATATTATGTATATAAAGGGGAGGGGGTGGAGGCGACGATGGAGTGTAGCATGATGTCGAGTCGGTCGTCGTCTAGAGAGATGCAACCAACAAGACTAGGTGCTGCGTGGAGTGTGGGATGGATGGTGGAAGATGTATGTAACCACGCTTTTTGTACGCGTGTATCGGGGAATATAAGCAGCTGGTGTAGATATTCCCGCGATACAGCGTATGGTAAATGATGTGAAAATATATATATATATATATATGTATATATGTAAATATATCTATATGTATATATATATATATGGTTATAAATATATAGGTATATATATATATAGATAAATATATATATGTATATATATAAGTATATGTATATATATATATGTGTGTATCTATATATAACTATATAGAGGTATATATATATGTATGTATATATAGTTATAGATATATATATGTATAGATGTGTATATATATATATATATATATATGTACATAATACTATATGGATGTATATATATAGGTATATAGGTATATGTATCTAGATATGTATATGTATATATATATATATATATAAGTATATATATATATGTATATAGATATATATATATATATGTATATAAGTATACTAATACTACTATATATATAGATGTAGTTGTATATATATATATATATATATATATATACGTATATGCATCGTAGTATATGCATATATGTATAAATATAAATAAATATATATATATAGATATATCTATATATATATATATATTTATATTTATACATATATGCATATACTACTATGCATATACATATATATATATATGTATGTCAATATATGTATATATATATCACTATAAGTATACGTATATATATATAAGTTTCTAATAGTGTTTATGTGTGTGTGGGTGTGTGTAAGTGTTGGTGTAGGTGTGTGTGTGCGTCGGTGTAAGGAGAGAGTGAGTGTTGTGAGAGAGAGAGAGAGAGTAAGAGAAGAGAGTGCAGCTGCTACTTCTGGAGTGAAGGAGTTAGGTCATCTGGAGGTGGTGGGCATCGTCTGGAGGTTGCACGTGCACGCAGGCTCTTGTTCGCGCAGAGAGAAGAGTGCCTACGTCGATCGGCTGTGAGCGTGGAGAGCTCGTGACAGAGCGCGCGGGGCTGGAAGGTGAGGGTGCCTGCAGGCACACGTGGAGCTTGCAGGTGCCGCAGGGGGGTGGGGAGATGCTTGGCCAGCCACTGCAGAGGGGCGCAGCAGCGGGTTGCGGGAGTGAGCGACGTGCGACAGAGCGAGGAAGCAGACGCGGAGAAGGTCTGCAGGCGTGCGCGGAGGGACTGGGGCACCTACAGACACGCACGGAAGCTACTGGGGCTGCTGCTACTGCCGCCAAGCTGCGAAGCTTCAAACCTTGAAGCAGCTCCAATGGCGGGAAGTTGCAGGAATGAAAAACAAAAGAAGTGCCACCACGCCCACCGGCTCTTTGAAGAGTTGGGCGGTGGTGGTCTCACTGTGGTGGTGTGCACCACAGTGAGAGCTCCTGCTCGCCGGGTATCTCCTCGGAGGAGGGTCGGCGCATGGAGGGGAAAGGAGGAGAGGACGGTGGTTGTGATGGAGCTGAAGGTGGGTGTTTTTGCTGCTGCCCGCAGACCCCCTGAAGAAGAAGACGTGGCTATTTTATAAGGGGAGAAGGCATGGCTTCATGCATGGTTGCTGCAGGGAGAGGGAAGGAATGGCAGCCGCAGGGAATGGCAAGGGCAGCTGCAGCATGGTGCGAGGAGAAAAATATAGCCGTGCAAAAATTAAAAAAATCAAGTGGAGAAATAAAAAGATGTGGATTTGTGCAAAGAGGCACTTGAGGAAAATGCGAATTATGAAGCCATTTATTTCATTCTCCTCTCCTCTCAATTAAATGCATGAATGCATGTATTTTTACAAATGCAACTATGGAATCCTAATATGCATGGGTAATGCTAGGAAATAGCATAAGAAGGCATTATTGCAGGCGTATTTTGTGGTGCAATCATACCCCCAGGCCTATCTTTTGCTAGTCCCTAGCAAAACAGTATTTAGAAATGATCTTAAGCTGAGGTTTTTCTTCTGAGGCAATATAGGTGTGTTTATTGTTGGATATTGTGAGAACCAATTGTAGAGAAGGCTACCAGTACTTTAAGTCTCACATGACATAGATCATCTCTCAACTAACCAGGACTCTTAATATTTAAACCTTAAGTACGATTTCTAGGACCCAGTAGGTTTTTGCCGTACTCGAGAGCTCAAGAGGTTATGGCTTGTGCAAAGTGAAGGATCAAGACTGACCAGATGAACATTAAGACAAGCCCAGGGTTTCACGAATCTTTAAGTATAGGTTAGTCCCAGCTTCAGCTCATGTTTTCAGATTGACCCTTAAGAAGATGACAAAAAAACTCAACTCCCATTTTCTGATTTTTGTGGCTCAAAGGAAAACAAGGTATTTGAAACCTGCCTTGAAGAACTTCCTGTAGGGCGAAGATTTTACAGACATTTGCGGGATATACTGACTTATTTGCAACTTTTTTTTTTGAAGCACGTGTCAGTATATCTCTTACAACATTTTTTTTTTTGTAGGAGCACACTTTTTTCTTTTTGGTAGGAGAGTTTCATTTTGGTGGAAAGAGTCGCTCCTAAACACAAGACTAAAGTCTGGGATAAAAAGTCTACCTACGTGCACAAGTAAGGACTCCACCTTCCCTAATGAACATTAGGGTTGGATCTTATGTTCACCTAGTCATTCCTGATATGTGTAGAGTGAACCAAGTTTACTTAAGCTCTCAAGTAGAAGCAAACTAACGGATCCTGTACTGGTGTCTCAGGTACAAGAATACGTCCTTAGTTAGGAGAGATTCTGATCTATTTTGTCAATGCTTTAAGTGAATTAAGCCGAGCCTGAGTGAATCAAGCTTCTGTGGCCTGGAAAGTCTTCAAAACAAAGGTTGGATATCCATAAACACTTATTGTATTTTTTGCTTCAGCTTTCAGATCATTACTAAACACCATTTATTACTATATATATATTTTTTTTTCTTTTTTCTTTTTCTTGCATATTTATAAATAGGTGGGAATTGTATGATACCATAAAATACCCAGATCCTATGGATGCCTATCCACCCCCCCATGCCAAACAATGCTATGTCCTCATATGCATGCAGGGAAAGGCAGAGAAAGGATGAAAGATCGGGTAACGAGAGCTGAGGTTTAGGGTATACAGTAGGGTGGTAGGGTGGGTGGATGGTGGGTGGTGAAAGATCTGGCATTTTCTGGGACAAGAGTGTCCCAGGCGGAACAGAAAATAGGTCAGGAAGAAGAAGTTGGCCCTCAGATTGGCCACAAAGAGGGGCACTTTGGATAGATGGATCCAAAAGGGAATAGCCCCAGTGAGTAAGATGTGGGCTCAAGGTCCCAGTGTGGAGTTGTAAATCCACCTAATTTGGTGGGAAAGAAAGGGCAATCTGGTCTTCCAGAGTGTGGACTGGCGGTGAGAAGCCCGGCGATGACTCAGACCATGAGGTATGGGAAGCAGAGAAAACCTTGTCAGAAGTCTGGTCAGGAAAAGGTACGGGAATAGGGAGGGATTAGGGAACGTCACAATTTGTGTTGGTCAGGCAGTCGTCAGGTAATTCGCAGCAGTCTGAATTGGTCCCAATTAGTCTGATACACGCACTGACGGTTATGTCCTCGTCAGACATGTCATCCTTGATGCAATCGTAATCAACATAAGAGTGCGGTGCTGCAGCAGGATTAGCCTGAAATCCCGGTGGAATGCTCAGAGCTTGCAGAATTTGATGAACCTATCCCTGAGAAGGTTGTACCTGTGGTTGCGGGCCACAGGGTACAAAGTTTTGCGGGTTTGGAACAGGTTGGGTGGGAAGAGTGCCCTGAGATCGAGTTGCCATGCATAGTTGACTGACCTCAGCATTCTGCTGCGCCAAATGGTGCTGAAGAGAGGTCATGTTCTCTTTATGGCACTTTGACATTTCCGTCATCATTCGCATTAATTTATCAAGAGGCCTTGATGTGTGTTTGGTTTGCGATATGCAAGGGCCTGATGGCGGATTTGCCATAGGATTAAACTGGGCCCTTGGGATGACGGGTGCGGACGGTCGCATTGGTCTCCCCGTGGGATTTTGGCGCTGCGGGCTGCTGGACCATGTGAAGTTTGGATGATTACTCCACCTTAGGTTATACGTGGCAGAGAACGGGTTGTTCCCCAGGATGCAAGCGTCTTCTATGCTAGAAGATGTGTCCGCATGTAAATATGCGTCCGAGCACACAGAGGCTTGGTCCTCCGTGTCGAAATACTGGCTTGCAGAAGCCAGTTCCATATGACTTACCGAGTCGCTTGGCGCGACACTCGGTAAGGAAGGTCTTACAGGGTTTCTCGGAATAAGCCTGGTGTTGGAAGAATTGGAATTGTGACGAAGTGGTGAAGAGGTGTTTGCCATGTTTGCGGAGGAGGAGGACGATTCGGCTTGTTTTCTAGATTTATAAGTCAATTCAAACAATTCAGGGTTTTGTGACCTCCTCCCAAACATGCACTACCGCAAGAAGATTTAGGGAGGTGAGAAGGGAAAAGAGACGAGAGAAATGACGCCACAAAGGTACACTTGATTACAAATTAGTACAATCAAGTTCCTAACCTCTACAGTGTGCCCTTAGACCTAAAGATCTAAGTTACCTACTATCACGAACTACGGAACCGAATGCGAGCACCGCGGAACCACTGAGCCAGATTGAAAGGCCGTTTGCCCTAGTCTTAGACACCCGATAGCACGCGGGAACTCTCACCAGCACGTAGCTGCTACACAAAGGTAGTTAGACCTCCAATCCTTAAGAAGGGTCAAGTTACTACCAGTTTTAGTTAGAGGCTTAGGGTCAAGTGCTTTTGGAATGTGAAGGGTGTTGTTTATAGGTAATGCCCAAGTGATTGATTTTTCAGGTGTGTAAAACAAGCATGCAACAGGGAAATCTCCCCAAATTGAAGTTTTTAATTGGTGAATGGTTTTTAGAGTTCAGCCTTAAGTAGTATGAATTTTAAGATTTTGCTGAATTACCAATTCAACCAATCTCCGGATTTTTGTGAGAATACAAGTTTTCTTTCTAAGCCCAAGAAACCCTTCTTCAATATCAGTTAGTTAATGCATGCTAAAATGCAATGGGCTACCCTAAATGGAGATTTGTATGTGTGGATGCACGAATCAGTTTTATATTAGTGTGAAAGGGAGCAAAGCACTTCAATTCAAGTGCTCCCAATCACCAAAAAATGTCCACACACAAGGCTCAACCAAAAGAAAATCAAATTGTTGGGGGTTGAGGTATTTGGGATCAAATCTTAGGCAAGTTGAAAATCATGGTGGGGTTGGAATCAACTCAATTCCAAGTCTCCCCACCAAAAATGTGATCTCGAATTGTAGATAAGTGAGGCAAAAGAGGGGTGCAATCATTCTTTTTATTTGCCTCAAAGAATACTTCTCACGGCGAAAAATTCAAGAACCAAGATTCTCGGATTTTCGCTATGCGAAGTAGGGCAGGAAATCCCAGGGCGGTGGGAGTGAAGACAATTAATCAAACAAGTGAACTTTAATCCACTTGTCCCAAGAGATCCCAAGAAGTTTTTCTAGTTTTTAGTTTTTAAATTTTTTTTTTTGTTAGGGTGACAAGTTAACCCTAGTTGCTAAGAAAAGAAGACCTACTTGTTCGGCAACGTGTGCAAAGCTCCAATGCGGTGTCAGCGTCTTCAAGCTCTCGTTCCCACCTTGGATCTGCCCACGTTCCTGACTTCGTCTGCCTGTCTTCTCCTTGCAACCAGGTTCACCTGCACACCAAAAAAAACAGAGATACCAGTGAAGAGAGAAGAGAAAATTTGAAAGGAATTGAATAGAAACTTACTTGAAGGCGCACTTCCCCGGCAACGGCGCCAGAAAAGATGTATGGTCGAGCCTGGATAGGTTGTTAATATGATGATTTTATCATTGAAATGTGTATAGTGGTTAACCTAATTCGGACCTAACCATATCCTTACAAAATTTTTAACCTGGACTACTTGATTTTATCTTATCACTTTTAGGCCCAGGGTCGAACTCAGGGAAGTGGGGTTACAAGTCGAGTTTCTACGCTTTTCATACAACGAGTCTCTTCCGTTCGTTTATTGTGTTTTTGGTGTTTTTCTCATTTAGATTTTTTTTTGGTAATCTTAGTCCTTGAGGCACACCCTCAAAATTGGGTTCTTGGCTTCAAGCCAAAATAGAGTTTCAAAACGAATCTTGATATTCGCAAGACGAGATACCTACAAGTCAAAGATTATCTTTTCTCTTTTATATATATTTTTTTATCTATTTACTAACAGAAAAGCGAAATAGAAATAAAGTAAATACAGTATATATATATGTATATATTATGTATATAAAGGGGTGGGGGTGGAGGCGGCGATGGAGTGTAGCACGATGTCGAGTCGATCGTCGTCTAGAGAGACGCAACCAACAGGACTAGGTGTTGCGTGGAGTGTGGGATGGATGGTGGAAGATGTATGTAACCACGCTTTTTGTACGCGTGTATCGGGGAATATCAGCAACTGGTGCAGATATTCCCGCGATACAGCGTATAGTAAATGATGTGAAAATATACATATGTATATATGTAAATATATCTAGATGTATATATATGTATGGTTATAAATATATAGGTATATATATATATATGTATATATATAAGTATATGTATATATATATATATATGTGTATGTATATATAACTATATAGAGGTATATATATATGTATGTATAAGTATATAGTAATATATGTATATATAGATATATGTAGCTAAGTATATATATATATATATATATGTATGTATATATGTATATAATACTATATGGATGTATATATATAGGTATATAGGTATATGTATCTAGATATATATATATATATATATATATAAGTATGTATGTATACTAATACATAAGTATATAGGTACTACTATATGTATAAATATAAATATATATATATAGATATATATGTGTGTGTATATATATATATATGTATGTCAATATATGTATATATATATCACTATAAGTATACGTATATATATATAAGTTTGTAATAGTGTTTATGTGTGTGTGGGTGTGTGTAAGTGTTGGTGTAGGTGTGTGTGTGCGTCGGTGTAAAGAGAGAGTGAGTGTTGTGCGAGAGAGACATAGAGAGAGAGCGTGAGAGAAGAGAGCACAGCCACTGCTTCTGGAGTGAAGGAGTTAGGTCATCTGGAGGTGGTGGGCGTTGTCTGGAGGTCGCGCGTGCACGCAGGCACTTGTTCGCGTAGAGAGGAGAGTGCCTGCGTCGAACGGCTGCGAGCATGGAGAGCTCGCGACAGAGTGCGCGAGGCTAGAAGGCGAGGGTGCCTGCAGGCGTGCGTGGAGCTTGCAAGTGCCGCAGGGGGCGGGGAGACGCTTGGCCGGCCGCTGCAGAGGCACGCAGCGGCCGGTTGCGGGCACGAACGACGTGCGACAGAGCGAGGGAGCGGACGCGGAGAAGGTCTACAGGCACGCGCGGAGGGGCTGGGGTGCCTGCAGATGCGCGCGGAAGCTGCTGGGGCTGCTGCTGCTGCCGTCGCTTAGCTGCTGCTGTTGCCGCCGCTTAGCTACTACTGCTGCGAAGCTTCAGACCTTGAAGCGGCTCCAATGGCGGGAAGTTGCGGGAATGAAAAAATGAAAGAAGAGCCACCATGTCCACCGGCTCTTTGAAGAGCTGGGCGGTGGTGGTCTCATTGTGGTGGTGTGCACCACAGTGAGAGCTCCTGCTCGCCGGGTATCTCCTCGGAGGAGGGCCAGCGCATGGAGGGGAAAGGAGGAGAGGACGGTGGTGGTGATGGAGCTGAAGGTGGGTGTTTTTGCTGCTACCCGCAGACCCCATGAAGAAGAAGAAGACGTGGCTATTTTATAAGGGGAGAAGGCATGGCTTCATTCATGGCTGCTGCAGGGAGAGGGAAGGAATGGCAGCCGCAGGGAATGGCAAGGGTAGCTGCAGCATGGAGCGAGGAGAAAAATGCAACCACGGGAAAATTCAAAAAATCAAGTGGAGAAATAAAACGATGTGG
This sequence comes from Thalassia testudinum, assembly GCA_037157565.1. Classification (NCBI taxonomy): domain Eukaryota; kingdom Viridiplantae; phylum Streptophyta; class Magnoliopsida; order Alismatales; family Hydrocharitaceae; genus Thalassia; species Thalassia testudinum. The sequence goes on from JAZHRO010000073.1 coordinate 120,899,861, forward strand.
ATTTTTGCAAAGAGGCACTTGAGGAAAATGGGAATTATGAAGCCATTTATTTCATTCTCCTCTCCTCTCAATTAAATGCATGAATGCATGTATTTTTACAAATGCAACTATGGAATTCTAATATGCATAGGTAGTGCTAGGAAATAGCATAAGAAGGCATTATTGCAGGCGTATTTTGTGGTGCAATCAGCCGCCTCTGCACAGAACTCCTTCGCACAGCCCCCTCCCGCACGGGAGACTGTACAACACATTTTCCACCAACCTTCTCCAGGGATGGACTCGTATCCACCCCCATCTGACTCTAGGATTGGAGGAACCTCCGATCCTTTCTATTCTTGTTGAGGGAACTCTACTCCCCCATTCTCTGACTTTTTTGAGGCTCCTCAGACCTACGAGGACCTCAACGCCACCCAGATTGACCCTTTCTCCAAGACTTACAATCCTGGATGGCGGAACCATCCCAATTTCCAGTGGGCGGGTAGTTCCTAGAATCCCAGACCACCTTTTCTACCCCATCCACAACCACCTCATCCTTATTAGCCGCCTCAGCCTCGGCCCAACCCCACTTATCTACCCGAGCCTAACCAAGATCAAATGTCCCTTATCCTCCAGACTTTGGCTGACATTCAGAGAACGAATGCGGCTATGCAAAATCAACACATGGATGAAATCACAGAGGTCCGAAATCAACTTGCCCAGTTGGCAAATTCTCACCAACCAGGCACGCTTCCTTCTTAGCCTCTACCTAACCCTAATAGCGTGCCGACCCAGCGACGCGCTATGACCCCAAACCCGGGCCAAGCACACATGGTCTATCAGGCCCCTTCTATTCCTTCACCTGACAGGATGGAAGCTTCAACTTCTTATGCGGGTTATCAACAACAGTAGCCCATTCTACCAACCCCTAACCAGAACCAGGCAGGACTTAATTCTGTAACAACCCGTAGTGGTAAGGTGGCTCAAGATCCACCTTATCCAGACCACTCCAAGCCTGGTAGTGACCCAAATCCTAGGGCAGTCATCCAAGATGTTCCTATCCCTGTCCCAGATCAAAAACCTGGACCTATCCTAGAAGAACCGACTAAGGTTCCATTTCCCGAGGCCTTGACCAAGGGAAAGAAGACAACCAAATCCGTGGCTCCTGAGGAGGACCTGGTCAAGCTCTTTGAGCAGGTCCAAATAAACATCCCCTTGATGGATGCAATCTGCCACGTACCGGCTTATGCACGATTTTTGAAGAACGTGTGTACACCTCAGCGTAAGCCGAGAACCAAGAGTGGGAGTCCAATTGTACTGTCAGAGCAAGCCAGCTCTGTAATCCTAAGTAGACTCCCACCCAAGGCAAAAGACCCAGGCACTCCCCTGATTTCATGTAAGATTGGTGAAACCCAGTTCAACAGAGCATTATTAGACTTAGGTGACTCCATAAACTTGATACCCACATCCCTACTTAACCATCTAGAAGAATTTGAGCTAAAACCGACCGAGGTGACACTACAGTTAGCAAATTGATCTATCAAGTCACCAAAAGGGATTCTTGAGAATGTTATTATAAGGGTGTGGGGTTTCTACTTCCCTGTAGATTTTATAGTTTTAGAAATGGACGCACCTGAGAACCCAAGGGATACACCAATCATTCTAGGGAGACCTTTTTTGGCCACTGCAAGGGCCAATATAAGTTGTGAGGAGGGCCAAATAGAATTGAAATTTGGGAACCAGACTCTCAAAATTGATATCTTTAAGGCCCAACAAGAAATTAATTGCGGTGTCATTGAACAAATCTATGATATTAGAGCCGTGGTTGATGAACCACAACTTGAGGACAACATGATCATTCCTCATCAACCACAAGAGGATCTTGAACCGCAATTAGAGGAGTCAGACCTTGAGATAGACAAACCTATAACTCCTACCCTTGTACCTCACACTCACTTTGAACCACCCGTTGCTGCTGATAACCCCATCCTTGAACTCAAACCCCTTCCCGACCATTTAAAATATGTCTTTTTGGGTTCTAATCAGACCTTTCCTGTGATTATAAACTCTAAACTCGCACCTGATCAGGAATCCCGTCTGATTACTATTCTCCAGCAACATCGCAGAGCCATTGGTTGGACTCTCGATGATTTGATTGGAATAAGTCCCTTTTATTGCACACACCGTATCTACTCTGAAGAGGGCGCATGACCATCCTGTCAAATGCAGAGACGCTTGAATCCCAACCTGCAGGAGGTCCTGAAAATGGAGATCATTAGGTGGTTAGATGCATGGATCATCTACCCGATCTCCGACAGTCGTTGGGTGAGCCCAATCCAGGTTGTGCCTAAGAAGGCAGGGCTCACCACTATCACGACTAAAATCGGAGAAGTCATACCTACTCGTATAGCCAACACGTGGAGAGTCTGCATAGATTACCGAAGATTCAATTCCTCTACGAAGAAGGATCATTTCCCACTACCATTCATTGATCAGATTCTCGAGAAATTAGTGGGAAACAGATTCTTTTGCTTTCATGATGGGTACTCCGGTTATAACCAAGTGGCAATTCATCCAGAGGACCAAGAGAAGACCACATTCACCTACCCCTTCGGGAAGTACGTGTTCTGAAGGATGCCTTTCGATCTCTGCAATGCACCCACAACTTTTCAGCAGTGCATGCTTTCCATATTCTCTGATATAGTAGGTGATTATCTAGAAGTCTTCATGGATGACTTCTCAATTTTTGGGGCATCATTTGATGATTGCCTCCAGCACTTGGTTCATATACTCAAGCGTTGCATTGACGTAAATCTGGTTCTTTCCTGGGAAAAGGGCCACTTTATGGTGCCTGAGGGGATCGTCCTAAGACATTTAATTTATGAGAAAGGCATCCAAGTGGATCGAGCCAAGGTTGATCTGATTTCTAGACTTCCTATGCCTAGCTCGATCAGGGACATCCGATCTTTTCTGGGGCACGTCGATTTTTACTGTCGTTTCATCCCTTATTTCTCAAAAATCGCATGTCCCCTGACTACTCTTCTCTCCAAGGATGTACCCTTTGAGATTTCCAAGGAATGCACTCAAGTTTTTGAGAACCTTCGTGACCGAGTCACCCAAGCCCCGATCCTACAGTCCCCTGATTGGTCTCAACCCTTTGAGATCATGTGCGATGCATCTGATTTTGCTGTAGGAGCGGTTCTGGGGCAGAAGATTGACGGGAAACCCGTGGTCATCTACTACACTAGTGAGACACTTGATGAGGCTCAGCGTAACTACACGGTTACGGAGAAAGAGCTGCTAGCCGTAGTATTTTCCCTCGAAAAATTCCGATCTTATCTCCTGGGTTCCCACGTCATCGTCTACTCGGATCACACTACTGTGAGGCATCTCCTTGCTAAGAAGGACGTGAAGCCTCAATTAATCCGATGGATCTTACTACTGCAAGAATTTGACCTCGAGATTCACGATAAGGCGGGAAGACAGAATGTGGTAGCTGACCACTTGTCTTGCCTTCCTTCTGAGATCATCAACCCTTCTGGACCCATCACGGAGCATTTTCCTGATGAGCACCTACTGACTGTTGGTACTAGGCTTCCATGGTTTGCTGATATAGTAAACTACTTGGCATCTCATCAGATCCCGTCTGATTGGCCAAAGGCCAAGAAAGACAAGTTGCGCTCAGATGCCAAGTACTACATCTGGGAAGACCGATACCTTTTCTCATAGGTGTTGACCAAGTAATCCAGCGATGTGTCCTGAAGGGAAAAATCAACAACATTCTCTCCTTCTACCATGACCAGGCATGCGGTGGCCACTTCTCTGGGCACAAAATCGCATCAAAAATCCTCCAGTGTGGCTTTTACAGTCCCACTATCTTCAAAGACGCATACAGACACTGTAAGGCATGCAGTCGTTGCCAAACTTTGGGCAAAATGAGCTACCGCGACATGATAACTTTACGGCTGATTCTCGTATGCGAGATCTTTGATATTTGGGGGATTGATTTTATGGGCCCCTTTCCTGTTTCGAACGGCTTCGAGTATATTTTACTCGCGATAGACTATGTATCCAAATGGATCGAAGCTATTTCGACCTAAACCTGTGATCACAAGATCGTCATCAAATTCATTCATTAGAATATCTTCTCACGGTTCAGAATTCCTCATGCAATCATCTCTGATGGAGGGACCCATTTTACCAACGCTCAATTCAAGTCACTGATGACCAAATACGAGGTGTCTCACCGAATCTCTACTCCTTACCACCCCCAAACTATTGGTCAAGCTGAGCTATCAAATCAGGAGATCAAGAAAATCCTACAGGTTACTGTTCGACCTGATAGGAAGGACTGGTCGTCCCAACTTCCGGAAGCTTTGTGGGCTTATAGGACCACCAACAAGACCCAATTAGTCATGTCTCCTTTCAGACTGGTGTATGGGAAGGTAGGTCACCTTCCCGTCGAACTGGAGCACAAAGCCTATTGGGCAGTACGGAACTGCAACTTAGATCTTTCTAAAGCTGGAACCCACAGAAAGCTTCAGATAAGCGAGATTGATGAACTACGCTTTGATGCGTATGAGAGCTCGCGAATCTACAAAGAACGGGTTAAAGCCTTGCATGACAAGCACATATCTAGAAAGATCCCCCACCCTGGTCAGAAGGTTCTACTCTTCGATGCCCGACTCAAACTCTTCCTTGGGAAATTATGATCCAAGTGGGTCAGACCATATCTCGTCTGACAAATTTTTGGAAATGGAGCCATCAAAATCAGTCCTCTCAGCCACGATTCCGAACCTTTCATCGTGAACGGTCAGAGACTCAAATCGTTCATTGATGTAACTAGTACAGATTTGGCTAAGTCATCATTTATCCTCCATTCTCCTTAAGCTTATTGCGCCTAGCCGATGGCGTAAAACTCAGCACTTAACGGGAGGTAGCTTATCATTCTTGAAAAACCCAAAACCTTTTCTGACATTTCCTTGCACTTTAGGTTCATCCTTTAGGACAGCCAACTTCACCTCAGGTACTCGTACCTGAGATTAGAAATCATCCGCAACAATCACCTCGACCCATCCACTCACCAAATACCTGTCCTAATGCATGAACCAAGCTAAATACAAACCCACCTAATGTACAATGAGGACATTGCAAATCTTAGGCATGGGGGGTATAAAGTGCAATTAAATAACAAGGAAAAGGTTTCAAGAAAAAAATCCACATATACGAAAAAAAAAAACTTTGAAGGAGAAAAAGAGGAGGAAGAAAAAGAGCAGAATGATAAAAGGAGCACAAAATGAAAGAAAAAAAGGGATAGCCATTAGTAAGAAATTAAGAAATTTAACCTAAGTTCTAGACCACATTAAGGAAAAGAAAAAGGAAAGTGCACAACAAGATTAGTAAGAACGTGAACCTTAGTCATTCTTGGATAGACTCTTAGTACCCATTAAGATCTAGATATTCCTCAAGAGGTTGAGGAAAATGAAAAGCTTAAGGATTAGGTCCAAGGCTTAGGGAGTATTCGGCCTCGTTGACTGACTTTTGGTTTACGGGACTCAGTAACCTAAGCACCCAAATTCACACACACAATCTAGTTCAGTGAGCATAAGTATCGAAATCACGCAGAAGCATTGCAAATGTTCTGAAAGGTCACCTAGATTAGGAGCAGTTGATCAACACAAGTTGATTTGGACGAGTTCCCAACGCTGAGAGGTGGGAAATTCCCCTCGAAGATGCGTAACAACATATCATCTCCTAGGTGCTTGTCTCTTAGGATATTTACATATCCTATAGGGGGCATGTAAGCACTCTGCCGGTTCAGATTCCATGGATGGCATTGTCACGAAGTGTCAATTGCCAGGGTCTGAATTCGGCTACGGAACACCATGGATGGGATTATCTCAAAATCTCAAAAGCCAGGGTTCTGGGGGTTACAATGGGTGGTGCTATCTCGAAGCATTGACTGTCAGGGACCCTTGAGGATTGATGATGGGGACAAGGAATCCGAGACAGATCATGTTGTGAAGCCAATCCTAACCTATAATTAAAAAGAAAAGAGGAGAAACTCTCCAAACAAATAAATCTTCTGTCTCTCTCTTACAAAACACACTGTAAACTGAACCAAGGCTAAAAATATCTCAGGCACGGGTGCTTTAACCACTGAGTCCAATAAACTCTAGGTTAGTTCCTGCAGGCCTTAAAAACCTTTGCTCAAGGCTGAAGCTAAAGCTAGACAGATCTGGATCTTGATTGGTACTAGAGTACCTTTTAGGCCTATGATTGGCATTCTGACCTAATCAGGGATACAAGAGGAAAAACACTTATCAAAACTTGATGGAAGAAGTTCATGGTCTAGAACAAAGGTTAATACCTTAAATTTTTTGCTAAGGGACTAGAAAAAGATAGGCATGGGGTTATGATGAGAGCCTCATCATGAGTCCTAACTAGCACATTTTGACCTAAATAAGTATACAAAAGCTCCTACAAAACCTAAGGGAAAGCCTAAATAAAAGAACTATAAATCTGGATATAAAGTAACACACAAGGGGTAAAATTGCAATTTTACCAACGTAGTGCACAAACGGGATGTCTAAGGGTCTAAACACAGGACATATGGGCTTAACAAGAAAGAAAGTAGGATAATCTAATCTGAAAAGGGTTATAACAATTACTAGGAATAAAATGACATTCTGTAACCCTAAAACAAACCTGCTCTAATTAATGAAGTTTCATGCAAGATAAAAGTCAATTAAACCCTCTACAATTCATGAAAAAACATCCCCTAGGGTTTAGAACCTTCAATTTGGCCATTGGAACCTGTCTTGACCTAAATTGAGAACCATACCCAAATTTTGACCTAATTTGGGTTTTTGTGCAAATTGACCAGCCAAGCGTGGTCAAACCTAAAATCAAACTTCGCCATTAGATTCCTTAGGTCCAAATTAGGTTTGTACCAAAATTTGGACCTAGGGGAAGGCCATCTTGACCTACTTTACAAATTGGTCCTCATGAATTACTTTTTGACCCTTATCTTTTTGAACCCTTGCACTTTGCCCCCCAACTTTCCTTTTGTTCTTTACAAAATGGTCCTTTTGCCACCTCGTGTAGCTACCCATACCTCCGGTGACTTTGCGCGGAGGATGGCGCCGCGCAGGGTATGGGAGCAGCTCTCAGAAATGAAATGGGGGTTCCTTGCATCGTCCTCTTCCGCATGGACCCCCTCCCATGTCCTACCACTTCCCATGGCTCTCATGCGAACGCGCGAGAGGAATGGGTCTCTTCTCCAACCATTCTCCGGCAAGCTACCCATGCTCTCTCCTCGAGATCCTCTCCTTGCCAACTGCTATTTAAGGGACGGCAGGGGCCTCCGGTCGTCTTAAGCCTGTTTTGGCCAAGGAAAATCCCCAACCTTCGTCTCCTCCTCCTCCGGCCATTCGCCCGCAGCCTCCGGCGACTCTCCACTTCCTCTCTCGTTGCCCTGCCACCATACCAGTGGTAGGGTTAGCTCCGCCATTGTTTGTCGTGCCTCGCTGTACCAGCAGGAACCCTCCGGCCTATCTTCCTCGTTGTCGTCATCTTTCCCGTAGGGCATCATCTCCGGCGACGGCAGAATTTAGCCGTCCGCCTCCTGCCCCCCTTCATTTTCTTAGCTAGGTAAAAGTTCATCCATTTTATCCCCTCTTTATTTCCCCCTCAACAAATTGTAGTATTGGTCCCTCGACTGCCACAACTACCACCATCAGTTCCACCTCCGGCCACCAACTCCGGTGAGGCCGCTCCACCTCCACAGACCATTCCACACCTCGCCGACAAACCCACAAGCATCCCCTCGCTTCACTAAGCATTTCCCCTCACCTACACCACCACTCTACTCACCCAAACACACCCCCGAACACACCCACACATATGCACACAGTGCGCCCTGGGCACACTCACGCAGATGCCCCCGCACCACGCCTACCACCTCTGCACTTTCGCCACACTTTGGCGAAGCCCCCCAAGGTGTCTGACAGGGCCGCAAGGCTGTGTTCGTGTTTCAGGGACAGAGCAGCTCTAGCCGCCATTAGCAAGCAGGTTGAAGCTGCTTCGTGAGTTGCTCCAGGCTGCAGCGCTCCAGGTCCCCTGGCCAGCAGGTGCGGAACACCCTCACGCACACACTCAGGCTCTCAATTGGGGTCGAAGGCCTTGGCTGCTGCCCCAATCGGTTGAGCCGTTCTCCTGCAGACGCACGAAGACGCAGGTGGGACTTTAGTCGCACCTCGGAAGCTGACGCTTGCCTGCACCTGCATAAGAAGAAAAAGTGACTGAGGCTATTCGCCTCAAGTCACACAGGGGTGAGATCCCTCGCCCTCACTCGATCTCGTCTGCGGCACTGCCCACGCGGACCTGACCCGACCCGACTACCCTCCTAAGCACTCCTCGTGCACTACACCCACGTCGGTGCACTTGGACACGGGCTCGCGACCCAACTCGATTACCCGGCTCTGGGAGAGCATACCAAAGAGTGATTCAGAGAGAGAGAGATGCGGGGAAGGGTAGGGGTAGGTTTTGCATTTGCGTGTGTGCAGGGAGCAGGTGGAGAAGAAGAGGAAGAGAAGCAGCGAGGACTTAGTCGCAAAGCAACCGCAAAGAGAAGAAGAAAGATGAAGGCGGAGGAGTCACAGCAGCAAGAAGAAAAGAAGAAGCCAAGGAGGAGCTACTGCAGAAGAAGGAAGAAGCTGAAGCTAGGAAGGAGGAAAGCTAAAGAGAGAAGAAAGAGAAGGAGAAGAGCCGTAGCAGTCGAAGGAGAAAGAAAAACAAGAAGGGGAGACAACTGAAGAAAGAAGGAGTCACTGTAGCAACGAGGCCGATAAGGCATCTGATTCAGAGAATCAGACGTTCGAAAAAGGGAAAGGCAGAAAAAGAAGAGAAGGAAAAGAGAAGAAGAGATGGGAAAAAGAAGAAGAGACGGGAAAGAGAAGAAAGAAAGAAGAGATGGAAAGATTCTTTTGTCCCTTTCTCTCAAATTTTTGTATCTTGTAATTGTGAATTTGTAAGCTTCTGGAATCAAAGAGTGCTCCTTGAGTTCAACCTCAGGAAATTTTAAATTCCGAGTAATAAATTGTAATAAACTGGTGATCGCTTTTTCGCAATATACTACAACGAACATAGCACCACGAAACGGCGAGCGAGCCAAAAGCCTAAATTGGGAAAGACCTAAAAAGTCCTTTTTGAATTGTGTTTTGCTTGGGGAATTCTGATTGAGGTGTGAGTTAGAATGGACCACATTGATTTTCATCCTTTCACATCTTGCCCACACCCATACCCCCACTCTGCACTCTTCGATCCCATACGCCGAGATGGTCCATCCTTTTATGGACATAATGATAATCATTGGGATCTGTTTTACTCCTATTATAGGAGTATTGGCCTGGTTAAGCCCCAAATTAGTGAGCAGAACCTAGGAGTAGGATTTGCTTTGCCCAATATCCCACACACCATAGAAATACCCAACCCACCCTCCCTAAATAATTATAATGGTTGGATAGACACTCCTAGGTACTATAAGCTTGAGCCTGACTTCTCTCATGATAGAAATGACCTCTCGTCCTTGAAGATGGAAATACAGAAAATGCAAAACGAAATGATTGAATTGTTAGGAGAATCTTTGAGAACAGGCCAACAAGAAAGAGATGAAATTAGCCACCCAATCTACCCCATTGAGGATGACATACACCCCTATACAATAGATGCATCTCCCATGGGAGAGCTACACTTTAAGTTGGAGGGAAATTTTGGGGATTATGTAATGGAGAATAGCTACTTTTCGAGGATCGATTTTGAAACCTCCCCATTAGACACTTCTTTGAGAGATCCACGCCTTAAGTGGGAGGAAGATACATATGAAAGTAGCTATGCATTGGATGAAGAAAGGTGGCAACCTGAGGAAGATGATGATAAGGTTGAGTATCCACCTGAATTATATTGGAGTCAAAAGAAGGAAATGATGGTACCATTGGAAGACCTCAACCCAGATGATAGTATTTTTGTGACATTTGATGAAGTGGGTTGAAGTCAAGTTGTTAATCCTACCTTCCCTTCTGATCACGAGATGGAACTCAAGCCCACCCTTAGGGAACCTAACCCTGAAGAAATTGACCTATCTGTGGAGTCCGATGTTAGCAGTGTAAACCATTTACCTCAGATAGAGCACCCTAGGGGATCTGCTACGATATTAAATGATTTTAGACCTCAGGTATATGATGAATCATATGATGAGGAGAAAGATGAATTATATGAGGAACCTACATTCAAGATTTGGAGTGACACTAAGGGTGATTATGTCTTATTTGAAGAATTAGCCCCTGAGGATGTCACAAATTTGACAAAATTGGGTTTCCTTAGCACACCCATTGATGATATTTCTCCTCATAATGAAATGATGAAAAATTTGGAAGCAACTTCTAAGATTTATGTGGATTCACATATAGACTCTGGGGAAGATTTGAGTAAAGAACAAGAACCTAGAGATGACATTGATAGGATAATCCTTAGATCTGTTGCTTTCAACCTGCCTTCATTTGTTTTGAAGTCACTCTCTGATTCGCTTATGTCTGAAGGTGAAATTTTGACTCCTGATGAAGTGTAGGGAGATACTGGTAATAGTGCAAGGAATGCTATGTATGCAATTGAGGATTTGGAAAGTGTTAGAGATGGACACCGAGTTGATTAAACCCAACCTAGATCTTATGGCCATCCCGCAACCTTGAAACTTGGACACCCTAGATGATCCTTGCCTTAGAGAATTGCTCACTTTTGTTCTGACCGGGGGGCTTAACAAACCAATATTTCCCGTAATGGAGTATCGGGTATGGATTGATGATTTCTTTAGCCAGTCCATTGCCCTGGGGGTTTATCTCTACACCATTCCTTCCGCATTCCTTTTGAAGGATCCTTGTCATCCTCCCCCTACCCCTTTGGAGGTTGTTATGCCAGTTTATCCTTTAGAACCTCCTCTGGTGACCTAGGAAGATTTGCTATTGGGCTTCATCATCAGTTCGTCAACATCTTAGGTTACCTATTTTCTAGGCCGGCATTACTTTGCTCATTTTTAGGGCCTATTTTTGCAATCCTTGAACCTGATTTGCAGGTTCTTTGGCTACTCGGCTGCTAACAAAAGAACAACAACCCATCTCTGACCTAGGTAATATCCTTCTATGCAATGAGGACATTGCAGATTTTAGGCAAGGGGGGGTGTACTTGGAGATGTACATAGCATAGTGCATTCATGCATTTAATTAAAGCATTCTGCATTGCATACATTTGCATTAAAAAAAAAATTGTAATTATTGAGCTTAACTGGCTAGGTCCTGCATTCTTAATCAAATCAAAACTCTAGGTTAGACTAAGTTAATTCTATGGCCAAACTTTAGAAGCTAAGTTAGCCACTAGCTTTAGACCTTTAGGGTCCTTTGTGGACTTAAAAACTTAAGTAGGAGTTAAGTTGCGGACCATTCCTTAAGAGGTTGAGGGAGGAAAGCTAGGGATTGAGTTAAAAGGTGGGGTAGTACCTGGAGTCTTGTTCTACCTTTTGGTTTACAGGTCCTTCTAACCCAAGCATCCAAATTTCACACACTTGGTCTTGTGTAAGTAATGACCTTAATTCATTTCTTAAAAGAAATTTAGTTCTCTTAGTTTTGACTTAGGAGAGGCTTGAAAACAAAATTTGATTGGATGAGTTCTTGTCACAGGAGAGGTGGAGTATATACTCACCTTGAGGATGCGATGATAACATATTACCTCCTCGACGCTTGTCTCTTAGGATATCCATCCTACTGGAGGCATGTAAGTGCATTGTGCAGTTCAAGTACCATGGCGGCCCTATCTCGAAGTGCTGATTGCCACAGGCCTGAATTCGCTTAAGAAATCCATGGGCGATACTATCTCGAAGTGTCGATTACTAGGAGTTCTTGGGGTCACTATGGGCAGTGCTATCTCGAAGCATTGAAAGCCAGGCACCCTTCGAGGTATGGTGATGGGGACAATAAATCCGACACAAACCATGTTGATAGTTGATCCGAGGTTAGACTTAGAGGAATCAAACAAAAAAAATATAATAATATTATTCAAAAAAAAATTTCTTTTTCTTTTAGCTCAAATAACTTAGACCAATGCACATGCACGGATGCTTAAATCTTAGGGATCAATAAATCTTAGGGTAGAGTCCGAAATCAGGGAAACTTGTGCCTACAACTCGTCTTTAGCTGACCTAGTCTGTAACTTAACAACTACTTGGGAACCTTAGGTCTAAAGTCTGAACTTAATATGTTTCTAAAGGAAGACCGATTGGGTTGGCTAGTCTACTTGGAGTGCTAGGTTTTGCTTGATTTTGTTAGGGACTAGCAAAAACTAGGCATGGGGGTATTTGATTAGCCCATATTTGTAGGCTATTTAAGTATTTAAGTGCTTAGACATTAAGTTAATTCTAACATTTATTTAGCAAGCATTAGGATGTAAATAGATTAATTTGTATTTCTGATTTAATTACATAATTCATGCATTGCATTCATAACTAAATGCATTTAGAATTAACTTAGAATTGCATTCATTTAATTAGTTAACCAATTAGGTGCATTGCATGCATTGTTTTAATTTAACATAGAAGTTAAGGGCTTATGCATAAATAACCATAATATTTTATTCTTTTATTTTTTTTCTCCTTTGCACAGGTAACTCCTATGGCTTCGGCTCCGCCTCCTCCTCCTGCACATCACATTTACGATACGGCATTTTGAATTTGAAATGATGGCCGTGGCTACAAAAGGAGGAAGGATAGTTGCCATGCTCCGGAGGCCACCATCCCCAACCCACCACTGTGCAAAGAGTTGATCTCTCGTCCGCTCCACCACCAGCCTCAACCGTGGCGACGAGCCTCCACCACCGTGGGCGTGTGGCGTGACAGGCCACACAGCCATCTGGAGCTCATTTACATTACTATGAGCACCTCAGCGTGCACCACCCTCATCACCATCACCAACATCCACCATAGCAGCCGCTGCAACTTCACGTCCCCATCCATTAAGACGTCTGGGAATGTTCCCATACGTCTGAAACTCCTACAGCACCACCTTCATCTTCTTCCCCCGTCCGCTATTTTTCCTCCACTCCACCAAAAGGAACCCAAAAACCACTCCACTTCCACGTGCAGCTCTCAGCTACTGCACACACCTGCCTGCTCCCCACCGCAGCCGCCTTCAGCCCTGCCAAGTGCCACTGCATGCCATCTTCCCGCGCGCACACAAGCTGCTCACTGCAACCCCCCAGCACCCCCCCGCTACATCAGACCACGCTCGCACGCGCCTTCAATAGCAAAACCCGCGCCCACCTCCACACGCCCACCTCCACGTGCCCACCTCTAGCGCCACTGCTTTTTCACACCTCTGCTTGCCACAGTGTGCACTTAGTGCACCAGCAACTCGTGCTCTAGCCTTCACACCCACGCCCTCCCTGCGGGCCTGCAGCACCGCACCTCCGCGCGCGCCTACTCGCTCGGTAGAGTGCCCATCGCCCACCTGCAGCGCCCTCTGCAGCACCTGCAGCGGTGCCAACAGTACCATCACCCCGTGTAGCACCTGCAACGCCGCACCTCCACGCGCGCCTACACACTCTGCAGAGCGCCCATTGCCCACACCTCCGCAACTCCACCCACCTGCAGCGCCCTCTACAGCCGCGTGCACCTTCACCAGCAAGCACAGCCAGCAGCAGGCTTCTCCACAGCCACCACTCCTATCCTCCGGCAGGCCGGCTTCGTCCATCTCATGACGCAACGCTGCCACCATCGCGACGGCCTTGCTTCAGCCAACCTCCTGTGGGAGTCTCTCCTCGATTGAACCTCTCTCCCATGCGAAAGGAGAGAGGTAAAATCCCCTGTTTTTGTGTTAATTAAAAATTACATTTGAATGCCATTACCACCCAAATCAATTTTAATTTATGATTATTTTATTATGGTGAAATTGTGACTGCATACTCAAGCTTTCTGATAATTGTGTGGTTATTGATATTCACATGTTTTAACATTAGTTTTGGGAAGAAATGTGCACAAATTTTCTCTAATACATGTCAATTGAAAATTACATAAAATCATCACATATTTATTGAATATTTCAGTGAGGAAATATTGCACATATACCCTTATATTTTTGAGTTATTTTGCATCTTCTTTCCATGGCATTTCATGTCAGATTTGCTTATGGATTTCACACTTGATTGAAAGAATACGAAATAATCAAGATTTTATTGCATCATTGCCTCTCTGTGGACACGACCCGCTCTTCTGTGAGTGGTAATTTTTATTATAATTATTTTGTTAAGCGATTTTCCACCACTTTGTTACTAAAACGATAGATCATCTTAATCACATTATTTGAAAGCGAAAATCAACTTATCATAACCTGTGGGGGTGCTCTACTATGTAGGGGTCTTTGCGGGACTCTCCCTCTCTGGCTGCCCATGTAATTCTCAGGTTGACGACTTTCCGATCCAGGGGTATCATCCACCTCGAACCTCCATAGCCATCCAAACATCTTTAGGTGCCTTGATTGGGTCAAAAACACATCCAGTCCCTCATCCCTTCTCTTTAGAGCACACACATAAATTTTCAGTGGGACTCTTTATTCAGATCTAATCACTTCACAACTTGATTCTACATCTTGATTCCACCATTTAATCCAAATATGCAACTGAGTTACTTAGGATTACCATCCAAGAAACTTGAATCACAGAGATTCATGAGAGATAGGATGATTGAGGATGCCCTTGAATTCTATGAAATTGAATATAAAACCTCAACACCAATAGAAGACATTTAGGTTAATGTACCAACAAGCACAACCTTCATCATAAACCGTGCCCAAGTTTTATTGATAGAAGCCACAAATGGATCAACCTGAGACATTCTTATAACAGGATACATTGAGATAGAAAAATTACACAACTTTGAATACCTTCAATGCATAACAAATTCTATACTTTGGGAACAACACCAGGATGATCTTGAAAAACAGGAAGAGGTGATGAGATTATTGAAATAAATTATCGATCAGAAATACCTGTACATGCCCCAAACAGATGATGAACCATCTTGGAATAGTATTGAGGATCAAACCGATTTTCGAAACTACGGGTTTGAGGCACAGGGTTGTTATGGATTCCCAACCCAGATGGAGTACAATGTGTCTAATAATGAAGTAGGTTAGGAAGTTCCAATTGTAGGAAAAAATAATGTTGAGCTAACCCTTGACCCTGGATCACCAAGCATAGAATTCCAAAACTCCTACAATGATGAGATTAGCACTGAACTTTTCGAGGGTGTAAATCCCGCCCCTTATTCTGATAAGGTGACCCTCGAAGGTTATTTGGACCTCAATTCTAGTGATTCAACCCACATCCTAAGTCTAGAATTTGGATCTGAAATGTATTGGGAAGATTATGAGGTTCCGCATAACACAAATCGAAGTTTCAATGAAAAATATGATTCTGGGCCTCCATTTGATGAATATCCCTCTCCAACATCCTCAGAGAGTCAGATCGATTTTTCGGAAGTCACGTCAATTTATGATACAAAAATCGAGGAGTTGGACGAATGGGGTGTTGATTGGGTCTTTCCCACAAGCCTAGAACTTGAGCCTAGACCAAATAAGGACACCTTTTTGAGCTCAGAATTTACATATAGGCTAGACCCCAGTCAGGCCGCTAAGTCTACATCATGTGATTTATTCTATGGTGGAACTCATGATCTCAAATCTCATTCAAAACTTGATTTTCACAAACTCTCTAGTGATTTCAAATCTTACCATGATTTCGGAGAGACTCTGCTTCTTGAATACAATGAGCCAATCTACGACCTCAGCTCACATGATTCATTCTCCGACTTCGACTCTGAGGTCCCAGTTCCCAAGATCACTGATTTAAGTTTAGGTTCCAATGAGATGGAATCATTTCTTTTTTATCCTCAGGAATCAAAACCAGAAAATGCCGAGAGTGACTGCAACTCAGAATTCGAATCTTTTCTCGACTCAAATTTCCATCGTCCTATAGACACTCTTCAAGCATTCGCTTTTGACTTTGAGAGTTACTATGAGGACTCTCTACATGAAACCACCTGTCACTCCTTTCTAGAAGAGCCCTCATACACAATCCTCATTGAAGCCACCTCTCCCACACATACAAAACCCATCAAAACTTATTTTCAACCCTGACCTGCAACCGGACTCAATTTCTATTATGATTCCCCTCTTACTGAGCCGATTGCATATGATTCAACTCCACACATATACCGGGTATCAAACATTGATCAGACTAAAAACATGCTCCATCATTCTCTAATCACCCTTGTAGGGTTCCTACATCATTCACTGATTATTTTATGGATCCCTACTCTGACCAGGCTAATTTGACTCAGCCAAACCTCGAACTTACACTTCCACATCCATCCGAGCTTCAGAGCATATGGTAGGTTCCACATCTTTTGATCTACATTTATTAACCCACCAGATTGATAGGGTTTGGGCTGCATCAATAGCCTACTGATCTAGACAAGCACCTGGTTAGACCAACCTGGCTCTTAATCAAGGTGCTTGTTCTACCAAACTCTGTTGATTTGACCACTCCCTCTATATCTCATGTCCCGCTCGACTAAAGGCATTGAATTTAGCACTTAACGGGAGCAACCCGTCATTCCAAAAGCCCGAGATCCGTCTGATTATCCATCTGTACTCCACATCTACTACACCTTGAGTTCAGCCTTAGACCAGTCGATCCCACCTCTGGTACACATACCAGAGCTCGAAATCGTCCGCATCAGTCATTTCTCGACCCATTCGCCCACGCGATATATCATGTTCCAAGTTCCTAGACCCAACACTATTTCACACCCTCTGTTTACAATGAGGACATTGCAAAACTTAGGCATGGGGGGGTGGTAAAGTGCAAAGATACATAAACCAAGAAAAGTTAGAAGGATTCTCACAAAAAATTACATATGTCAAAAATACCAAAAAAAAAGAAAATTATGAAAAAGAACAAAAAATTGGAGGGGAGAGAAAATTTTGAAGCCATATAAACATGAGGAAAGAGCAAAATGATAAAAAAGGAGCACAAAATGAAAAAGAAAAAAGAGATAGTCATTAGTAAGATATTAAGGGATTAACCGAAGTCTAGACCACATCAAGGAAAAGAGAAAAATAGAAAAAAGTGCTAAAGAGACACAAAAAGGAGATTAGTAGGAATGCTGATCTTAGGCCTTTTGGGCTAGACTCTTAGGCTTAAAAATTCAAGTATCCACTAAGATCTGGATAATCCTCAAGAGGTTGGGGAAAATACGAAGCTTAAGTATTAGGTCTAAGGTTTAGGGAGTATTCGACCTAGTTAACTGACCTTCAGTTTGCAGGACTCGATAACCTAAGCACCCCAATCCACACACAGTCTGGTTCAGTGCGCATAACTCTCAAAGTCACGCAAAAGCGTTTAAACGTTCTAAAAAAAGTTGCCTAGATTAGGAGCTGCCGATCAACACAAGTTGACTTGGATGAGTTCCCGGTGCGGAGAGGCGAAAAATTCCCCTTGAAGATGCGTAACAACATATCATCTCCTCGGTGCTTGTCTCTTAGGATATTTACATATCCTATTGGGGGCACATAAGCACCCTACTGGTTCAGATGCCATGGGCGGCATTATCACGAAATGTCGATTGCCAGGGTCTGGATTTGGCTATAGAACACCAATGGGCGGGATTATCTCAAAATCTTGAAAGCCAGGGTTCTGGGGGTTACCATGGGTGGTGCTACCACGAAGCATCGATTGCCAGGGACCTTTGAGGATTGATGATGGGGATGAGGAATCCGATACAGACTGTGTTGAGAAGCCAATCCGAAGCTAAAAATAAAAAGAAAAGAGAGAGAAAACTCTCCAAACAAATAAATTCTCTATCTCTCTCTTACAAAAATGCATTGCAAACTGAACTGAGGCTAAAATATGTCTCAAGCACAGGGGCTTTAACCACGGAGTCCAACGAACCTTAGGATAGTTCCTGCGGGCCTTAAAAACCTTCGTGAAAGACCGAGGCTAGAGCTGGTCAGGTCCGGATCTTGGTTGGTACTTGAGTACCTCTAGGCC
The DNA here is from genome assembly GCA_037157565.1 of Thalassia testudinum. NCBI lineage: Eukaryota > Viridiplantae > Streptophyta > Magnoliopsida > Alismatales > Hydrocharitaceae > Thalassia > Thalassia testudinum. The sequence goes on from JAZHRO010000073.1 coordinate 120,917,987, forward strand.
TACAGTTAGCATTCTAACCTAATCAAAAGAAAAAGAAAAAGCACTCATCATAAATTATGAAAGAAACTCATGGTCTAGAACAGAAGTTAAAACCTTGAAATTTTGCTAAGGGACTAGCAGAAGCTAGGCATGGGGGTATGATGGGAACACCATCATGAGCCCTAACTAGCTCATTTTGACCTAGAGAAGAGAACAAAAGCTCCTACATAACCTAGAGAAGGGCCAAATTCAAGGAATAACTATTCTGAGAGGAAAATAAGAAATAAAGGGTAAAACTGTAATTTTACCATTGCAGTACATCAACAAGATTTCTCAGGGGCCAAACATAGGTCAATTGGTCTTAACAAGATAAACAGTGGATTGGTTAAATCAAAAAGGGGTTAATGTGCAGTCTGGGAATTAAATGACTTCTTGGAACCCTAAAACAGATCCGCTTAGTTCAACAAGGTTTTGGTCAAGGTAAAATTCACCTAAACCCTTTAAAATTCATGGAAAAATATCTTCTAGGGTTTAGAACCTTCAATTTGGCCTCTGAAACCTATTTTGACCGAAATAGGGGTCCTATTCAAACATTTACCCAAAATTAGGCTTTTGTGCAAAACTTCAGTCAAACATGGTCAAACATAAAATACAACTTCACCATTGGATTCCTTAGGTCCAAATTAAGTTTATACCAAAATTTGTACCTAAGGGGACGTCACCTTGACCTACTTTGCAAAATAGTCTGGCCAATTACTTTTAGACCCCTAGCTTTTGAAAACCTTGCAGAGACCCCCCTATCTTCCTCGCCATTCTTTACAATTAGGTACATCCACCACTACAGTGGAGGAGTCCTACTCCACCGAAGATTCAAGAGGGGATTTCTCCCTGATTCCTCAGAGATTCCCTCTCAAATTTGAAAAGGAGATTCTCTGAGGAATTCCCGATCGTATGAACGCAGTTTCAAGCCTTGATTCCCACCCAATCTCTCATGCGAATGCATGAGAGATTTTTGTTTTTTTTTGCATTCCTACTTCGGCGAGGACACCTTTTCTTGGAAGCTTGCTTTCTAAGCATAAGGCCCTTTGCCAGAGCCTATAAAAGAAGCCCCAGCCCTGACTGTCCATTCTCAGCTTGGTTTGGCCGGGAACCACCCTCCAATTCATCTCTTCTCCTCCGGCAAAGCATCCAGCGAGCTTCGACGACATCTCCTCCCTCTTCTCGTCGCTCTGCCACAACACCAGTGCCAGTGACATCTTCGCCTCCTTCGTCCGCGTCACGTCGTACCTACGCACGCACCAAATACCTCTTTGTCATCACCATCACCCCTCTACTGGACCTTCATCTCCGGCGGTGGTAGGTACACGCCAGTCGCCATATCGCCTCCCTTCGTCCTTAAACAAGGTTAAATCTCTTTCCCTCTCTCCTCTCTGTATTTCCCCGTTCTTTATTTCTACTTTTGCACCTCAACCACTGCAGACCACCACCATCTTCTCCACCTCCGGCGGACCACCGACGAGGTGCCTCCATTACCTCCACACACCCATCCACCTTGCCAAACCCCTCAGAAGCACCGCCACCATCCACTGATCACTTTTCCCATCTCCATCAACCGCCATAACCTCCACAATCTCTCCTCAAATAGACCCATCACCACAGCAACTGACCGACCTAGGCACGCATGCCTAGGCTACCCCGTGCCTAGCCAACTACCACAACACCTTCGCCGTTAGAACCTATTCTCACACAACACAGCCTTGCGGCCTTATTAGAATATGCAGGAGGCTTCGTCGTGCCTTCTGCATATTCTAATAAGGCCGCAAGGCTGTGTTGTGTGAGAATAGGTTCTAACCTCGACCTCCATTGACATAGATGTGATGGAGTTTGCAACCTTCACTCCAGGTTGCCTCACTCCAGGAATTCAGGTCCAGGTGATGCGGAGTTATCACGCGCACACATTCAGCTAGTTATTGGCTTTGAGAGGGCACTGCAGCCGCGACAATTGAGCAAAGCATCTCCTGCAGGTGCACGAGAAGCGGGTGGGACTTTTAGTCCCACCTCGGTTGTTTTAGAGTGAGGTGAGCAGTTTAAATTGATTTTGTGTTTTAGGCTCATTGCCTCCGAACACAAGGTGAGGTCCCCTCGCCCACTCGCCTCATCCGCGATCCATGCTTTGCGGACTTGGCTTGCTTGACCCGTTTGCCCTACACTCGCGCACCACCCACGCCAGTGCACCTGGACTCGGGTGCACTTGCTTGACCCGAATACCCGATTGGCTTTGGGAGGGTGAGACTAAGAGAGAAGAGAGAGAGAGTTCGCAGGGTTGGGTAGGGGTAGGTTTTGCACTTGTGTGCAGGGAAAGGAAGAAGGAAGAGGAAGTTGAAGTCGGAGAAGGAAAGAAGGAGGAAGCCTTGGATGCAGTCGTAGAGAAGAAGGAAAAGCAAAGGAAACTAAGGAGGAAGCGGAAGAAGCTAAGGAGAAAAGAGCCACAGAAGAAAGCTAAGGAAAAGAAGATCTAAGGAAGGAGAAGGAGCGGCTGAAGAAGAAAGAGAAAGAAGGAGATCAGAAGCCAAGGCAAAGAAGCTAAGGGCAAAGAAAAATAAGAAGGAAGAAGAAGGCAGGAAAGATCAGAAGATAACAAAGGAGAAGAAGAAGGAAGGAGAAGGCAAGAAGAAAAGAGAAGCTAAAGAAGGAACAGAAGAAGCCAACTACAAAGGTAAAGCCAAAGCCAGAGAAGGAAAGAAGCCAAGAAGGAGAAGTCAGAGAAAAGAGGAAGAAGATGGAAGGAAGAAGAAGACAAGGGAAAAAGGAGCTACAGCCAAGGTAGAAAGAAGAAAAAGAGGAGAACAAGTCAAAGAGAAGCAATCAAACACTTTTTATCCAATTCTTAAATTCTCTCTTGCTACATTTTATTTTTCATAACTTCATGCTTTACATTCTGCATTAGGTTTTAAGTAATTTTATGTGTTCAAATTGCATCTATTATTGAGATTAGTGAATAAATTTCATTTGCTCCTTGTGTTCGACCTCGGACTTAACATTCGAGTAATAAAATTCTTATTTGTTTTCAAGGCATTTTCAACTATACTATGACGCAACATTTATTTTATAAAATCGATCTCGCCCTCTGTTAACAGTAGGGCTTCCAAAGGAGGCCCTCGTCACCCAAGATGGTCTCCTTGCAACCATTGCAGAGTAGGTGCACAAATGTATAGAAAGGACAAACTCAACCCAAGCATGACAAAAGCATGGAATTTTTGTTGCCGTTTCCAACAAACGGTGCGATTTGTTGGGCCTGAGGCCATCATCGAGGCCGCCGAGTGTCATCAAAGAATTTCTAAATGCGGCAAACTAACGTAGCCATGAGAAAATTAACATATACAGGCAATCACATGAATACGAGCAATTGTTGACCCAATTCCACATAAAGGGGCATACGTCTTAAGAGAGGATCTAACCCTCAATATCCACTATATGTTAGGAAAATACAAGAAATGGTAGTGATGTAGACACATCTATTTAGGTTAAAATGTCTATTTATATATGTTCTTAAGCCTAGATATGCATTCCATGTTATAAATATTGCATAGCATGCATCATTATGCATTTAGAGTAATTTCTATATATGTTAGGTCAATTGCATCCTTTTATGGTCAAGAGAGAAGGAGATTTAATTCAGGTCCTTGGATTGACAATCTGATCATACGGATATGATCAGGACGATGATCGGAGTCCAACGCTTCCGAAATCGTCTAGATTGGAATCCTGTAGCACTGTATGCAGTCTGAAGAAGATCAATGGCGAGGGGGCAATGCTACATCCTTATAGGCTTTGGATGAAAAATCTGATTGTACGAATGGATCCAAAGCGACGATTGCAGTCTGGCAATGCAGAAATCATCTCGATCCGAGCATCGTGGCATCCTCTGCAAGCGAAATAAAATGGACAGCCCAGATGGTGCCACGTGGTGCCATCTAAGTTGCCCAACACTGGCCAGCAACCTACCCAACGCTTCCTCTTCATCCGCATCATCCATTCCCAGTCGTTGGATTTTGATCCAACAGCTGAGAAGCCATCTCCACTACACGCCCTTGGCTCCTCCTCAAGACAAACTCGTGGGCTTGGAGCATTCGTCTTGAGGAGCATTCCGAAAGGAGGGGCATGGGTTTGAAACCCGCAAAGCCCCCAAATCCTCCAATTGGACGTACGCAGCGCGACAAGGGCGCACCAGCCAGCACACGCACACACTAGCCCGCGCACCCTCACCACAGCACACACGTAGTGCAAGCTCCAGCGTGTGCGACAAGGCCATGTGATGGGCACGCGAGCACAGCTACAAGCGAGTGAGAGTTGGCACGGATCTTCAACGACAAATGGGTGGATCTTTAGCGACGTTTACGGATGTCACTAATTACCCATGTGCGACCAAGCCCTTTATCCTCCGCTATAAAAGGACCCATACCCCTCCATCCACCATCATCCCTTCCTATGCTCTCCTCACCTACTCAAGAACTCAAAACACACTTTGAGATTGTGTCCCAAGCCTTTGGAATGCTCCACTAGAGTGAAGAAAAAGTATTTTTCACCCTCTCATCACCATTCGTGGAGCTCTCATTGGCCGTCTTCTTAACCCCATTCTGGGAAGCAGATCATGCTGCGACGCCGCCCATCCTCCCCTCATCTTCCGACGCCATTCTCCTTCCTCCAACTTCTCAACATCTTCGACCAGGCCACATCAACGCAGCTTCGTCCTCTGAGCAATCGACAAAGAGGATTTCTCTCACCCCCTTTCCCTTTTATTGCTTTCATAGTGTAGAAGTATTTGTAATAAACATTTGTCAAGCATTTATCTATAAGTAGTTTTTTATTCTCTCACTTCCTTCATACTTAGCAAGTAGAATAGTTCTTTCCTGCTTTTTGGAATAGCTTAGTATAGATAATATTCCTGCTAGTTTCCACATTATCTTAAAACGTCAAAAAAAAAGCAAATACAAAACACCAAAAAGAAATAAAGTGAAATGTGGATTTCAAAGAAACAAACATCACCTCCCCGTGTTCGACCCAGGACTCCCTTTTGAGTTTCAGTAAAATTTTATTTGATAACGAGTTTTGTGACTACAACGATGGGTTTTTCCAAAACCCTAACTTTTCTTCGCAAAAACCTACTCATCAGGTAGGTTGTAAAGCCTTCGCCCCTATTCCTTGTGTCCCCTTTCCTTTTGGATTGGGAACCTATTTATAGAGTATAAAATATGGGAGGTTACACTTTTGGAAGTGTAACCACCACAATAATGGGGAGTAATAGAGAGTAATGAGTTGACTCATAACTACTCCGTGGATCGCACCTCCTTGCATTCCTATGTAGATCGAGTCTAAACAGGTTCGGACAATCTATTCATAAGCCAATTGGGCTTATTTCATGAGGGCAATTTTCCTCCCTCATCACAATGAATGCATTTTTGTGCATTTAGATTTGCATCAACTCAATTAATATCATTATTCTCTTCATTAACATCTTCTATGTGGATTTTTTCCTCTATTTTTAAGATATGAATTAGATAAGAATGGAGATTTGGGCCTCTCATTTGAAGCTACCTCTCAAGCACCCCACTTATAATGATTCACACTTCTAGGTTATTGGACGTCTTTATTCATTGATGACATCTTTTAGGTATTTCAACAAAGGAGGAAACAATGGATCATGAATTTTTGTTTTTGACCTGTTTAGATGACTTTCCCTTTCAGATGCAACTTGTATGTAGCTACATTGTGATTTATCATTTCCACACTTCCTTTGAGATAATAACTATGGCTCAACTTTTGATATGTTGTTAAAATTACAGCAGTGAAAATTCCTATTTTTGTATGCATGCATTGGAAAGTCAAATTGTTTAAGAAATTTTCAAGTTCCTCTTATATTCAATCTTCAAGAATGGTTCATAATCAAAGATAATTATAGGGCACTATGGAAAGAAATGATGGAACGTTTACCTTCCACTACACTATCTAGTTATAAGAAATTCAAATCTTGTACATTATGGAAACTTTCAAAAATCATTGTCGCAAAGAAGATTCACATGCTTTTGATGTAATTTAGCTCACTCATTTTTCCTTAACCTTCGCATAATATAGTGGAACATTATTAGATCATAAGTACATCTTTTTTTGTTCTTTTCTGTGGCAATAGGGAAAGGGTAAATACAAGGTGATTGATAAGGAAACAAACATCTAATTTGAATGAACAAGTTGGTATGGATGTATCAATCTCTACATCATCGCCAAGTGATTTAGCACAAACTACATTGGAACCTAGTCGATTTTATTACCTTTACTGTTACCACACTTTCTTGGACCCTATTACTGACCTTATATATGAAAAGTGTAAGCTTTTTTAATACATTATAGTTGATAAAAGCAAATCCCACTTGAGCAAAGAACTTGTGAGGCCCCACATTAATGAATGGTAACTGGGAACTAGAGGATGGTGTGAAGATGGAAGTTGAAGTTGGTATTGCTGACATTCCTGTTGATATTGAAGCCCCACTTTGTTTTTACTAACAGTAATTAATTTAAGACCATAGAACATTAGCAAATGACTTATTTGATGTGTTTTGTTGTTTAAAAATAGGGAAGGATGGGACAACCATAGGTATATCATCATTTCTTCATTGATATGGCATATGAAACATGCATTACATGATAATTATATGGTTTATTACTTCACAGAATTCTAACACTACGATTGCTAAAATTAATGTAGGAAGTGAAAAAGAGTCTTCCCTCATGTAGTCATCAACCTTAACCTTGCTGCTGGTAAGCTTACTATGTAGCACTTGCTCGCAGTTTTGATTTTCTGGATATTGTCAACTCAACCTATAACATATATCTTCCTCGTTGCATTTTTGCAATACTTTCACCATGATATCATGGTTTCTGGTTGAACAAGTGTATTCACGACCAAGCAGAAGTTCTAGTACCACCATTTTGTCACAAATCCCTTCATTCTTGAAGGACATCCATATAATAGATCTTTGATCAAAATAAAAGGTACTGCACCACTAGTTATTTTAATACAAAATAATCAGAACTAGTATTTTCAATTCTTACATCTCTTGGATATCTTTGTTACTAGACTATGATATTAGTATTTTAAATAATATTTTAACTGCTCAAATTCAGTTGCAATTTCATAAAGGATTCTTCTTAGTGTGTTTAGCTGATCTGTACCTAATTGATATAGTTAATATGCTTATTTTAGAGTTAGTTTTGGGAAGCACTTGGCATTTCATCTATACTTATTGCGTATCATACACTTAGGAATTATTAAGACATTTATTGCACTTGTATATAATTTGTACTCATTATGTTGTTTTGTGAATAACGAAGGAAGAAACTTTAGTTGGAGAAATAATAGAAGTGATTGAGGAAGAAGACTATAACAAAGCTATGAAGAAGAAGTCCACAAAAAAAATAATGGATCCAACCAAAGGGGAAATGAAAACCAATAAGGCATAAAGAGGAGGGTGGACATCCAAACTAATTAGCCACCACAATGCCAAATTAAATCCCAATAAAACCCACACCTACACCTTGTCTTTAGCCACCTAATTACCCTCCAAAAACCCCCACACTTGGTAGCCCATAAACCCTCTACATCACTACTAGAAAAATGGGATATGCCGTCGGTTTGTAAAATTGACAGCAAAGATATTTTTACCGTCACTTAATAAAATAGGCGACGATGAAGGCATGTACTCAACCTACCGTCAATTGAAAACCCAAGATGGGCAGGCACTAGTCATTAATATTTCCCGTCGCTTTATAAAGGGAGGGTAAATATATTTTTGCCGTCAATTAGTGTACAAAGTGACAGCTAAAAGACGGATAAAATTAGCACCTGAAGTTTGGGCAGGTTTAGTGGTTTACTTTTGACTTAGACCGTCGATTGGTGGAATAAGCGACGGTGAAACGAAGGTTAACATTGGTGCGTATTATATGGGCGAGTTTGATTTTGACTTCTACCGTCGGTTAGTGGAATAAACGACGGCAAAAATATATTTGTCCTCGATTAGTGAATAAGCGACGGTGAAAAGAAGGTTAAAGTTAGTGCTTAAATTTGGGTAGGTTTGATTTTGACTTTTGTCGTCAGTTAGTGGAATAAGCAATGGGGAAAAGATCGATTAAAATTTCCAGCCAAAATTTGGGTGCAATGGAGGGGGGATTTCATTTATCCTTTATCGTCGATTTCTGATATAACTGATTGGGAGTAGACCAGTTAAAATTTCCAACCAAAATTTGGGCACGATGTAGGATGGATTTAAGTTATCCTTTACCGTCGGTTTCTAGTATAACTGACGGTAAATATCTATTCATCATACTCACGCAAAGTCCTCTCCTCCCCTCACAACAAACAAAAACCCTTGCCACTCCTCTCCTGATCCTCCTCGGCGATCGTCTCCGTCAGTCATCGACGCTCCTCGCCCTCTGCTAGTCAGTCCTCGCCCTCCGTCAGTCACCGGCGCTCATCCTCCTCAGGTAGCTCCTCGCCGTCCCACCCTCCTCCTCCTTCCTGACCCCCTCCTGCCGCCCCCTCCTCCTCCTCCTCCCCCTCCTGCTGTCCTCCTCCACCATCGCTGCCCCTGACACCTACCGCCCTCCACCTCCTTTCCGACCCCCTCCTACCACCCCTTTCCTCCTTCCTGACTCCTCCTCCTCCTCCTCCTCCTGCCATCCTCCTATACCATCCCTAACCCTGACGCCTACTGCCCTTCTCCTCCTTCTCGACCCCCTCCTGCCACCCCCCTCCTACTCCATGACCCCCTCCTCCTCCTCCCTCTCCCGTCGTCCTCCTCCTCCCTAACCCCTCCTGTCGCCCTCCTCCTCCTTCCCAACCCCCTTCTGCTGCCCCCTCCTCCCCAACTCCTCCTTCTCCTCGACGACCCTTGCCCTTCCTCCTTCTTCGCCTGCCATCCCCCTCCTCCTCCTCCGGGTACTGTGCCTTCCCTTCCTCCTCCTCCCAGCTCCCATTCCCCTCCTCCTCATCCTCCTTCACTGCCCCTGCCCATTCCCTTTCTCCTCCTCCCTACCCTTCCTTACTAAATCCCATATGACTTTAGTAAAATGGTTGAACAATTTTCACATTTGAACTTGTGTTATAACACTAAATACAACTACGAAGGTCCATTATTGCATTCAAAACAAATGTATTTCTTTAGTAGTTAGCATGTGCATGACTATTTTGATTTTCTATGAATAAGAATAAATGAGAAAAATGAGTTATAGATTGACATAGGAAGAATGCAAGTGCAAAGTAGAGACCAAGATAGTCATCCAACTCCAATCAGGTGTTTGCTACCCTTACTTAACTTTGAAGTCCTTGAAGGCCAAAGAAGTAGAGGTGCTACCTAGAGATATAGTTGAAATAGTAGGACAAATCTGATCCAAAGCCTCTAATACAATTCGATAGCATTTAGTCATTTTTATTCTCTATTTAATCTACTTATCTTCATTCTCAAGAATCATCTCTTTATGATGTTACCCGAATTTCAGGAGCTAACCAATTCTTCACATTGTGTTCATAATCTAGCTTTCGATAGTTTTAGAAATTAGATTGTAAAAATATTTGAGAGGGTGTGCTTGTCTACACTACTAGAAAAATATGATATGTCGTCAATTACTTGCCTCCTCCTCTCCTCCTTGCCACCCTCTTCCTCCTCCTCGATGGCCCCTACCCTCCCTCCTCCTCCGCCTATCGTCCCCCTCCTCTTCCTCCTCCTCCTGCTACTACGCCTTCCCTTCCTCGTCCTCCCAACTCCCATTCCCCTCCTCCACATCCTCGTCCACTACCCCTGCCCATTCCCCTCCTCCACTGCCCCTTCCCTTCCTCCTCCTCCTCCTCTCTACCCTTCCTCCACCTCCTGCCCCTCCTCCTCCCAACTATCATCCCCCATCCTCCTCTCCTCCCTACTGCCACCCTCCTCCTCATCCCCTTCTCATCTTTCTTTCCTTATATCAAATTAATTACTTAAGTTATTAATAACATAATGGTTTATTATTTAAGTTATTGTGTGCTATTGAATTTACAGATTGTTGGTGACGGTCACCCTTAGAGGCTGTAGTCAATCGGAGGTATAATTTCATTTTTTATAACTTATTTTTATGATATTTTAGGACAATATTAGATGTGCGGTGTGCGTACATATTGTCATTTTTTTGAATGTATGGTGGGGTGTGCCCACTCTTATGCACTTTATGTTTTTGTGTGATGCACTGTTATTGTAGGATGTACCTACTTTTATTATGTGTGTTATTTTGATATTCAAGTTTATGAAAAAAAAATAAAATTTTAGGGGAAACTTTGTCAAAATTTTTAAAATTCTTTAATGTTCAATGTATGGGTTGGTTGGGGATTTAGGGTTAGGTTGGGCTTCGGTTAGGTTATGTTAGGATTTGGGTAGGATGTTGGTTAGGTTTGCGATGGAGATGGGATGGTTAAGACTTACGATTGGGGTTTGCGTTGGATGGTGATGGATTTGTGTCGAGTTGGATTTAATATATGTTGTTTAGGTTTGGTAATTGGTTGGGTATAGGGTTAGGGTGGTTGGGTTGGGATAGGGTTTAGGGATTGAGTTGGGCTAGGGTTAGGGTGGTCGGGTTGGTCTACGGTTTGAGGATTGAGTTGGGCTTTATGCTAATATAGTGCTCTTACTCGAGATTGTTGGAGGAAATATATGATGTTGGGTTGTTGAATTTAGTCTCATATAGTGTGAAAACTTGACGACATATTAGGAGCTTATATGTTCTAATTAGGAATTTAGGATGAACAATTTTTTATTGATTTGAATACCTTGATTTATATTCTAGTGCATTTAGTTGTTGCATTTGTAGTTGATTGCATTTGTAGGCATTTATTTGGTAGAACATCATCTCCATTAAATTGTGATTTGAACATATCTTTCTCTGTGAGATCAAATTAGTTCCTTTGTTATCTGCCTATTTTTCGTAGTTAAAGCTAAATTGTGCACATTACAACAATGTGAGTATTCAATAAAGGAGGCGATCTTAACGAGTAAATAATATTTTTGTACATTTCTTTTTAGCATTCAATAAAATAATTTTATTTCTTATCAGATGATTACTTATGTTTATGTCAATTTCTTTGCAATTATGAGTAGTATTTTAAATACACACACTTGCTAAAGAAATATGTATGTTAGGCCAAACATTAGGTATTCTAACCCCTAAGGTAAAAGTCCTCCAAGTCAAATTATGTCCAAATTACTCACCCGTCGAGACTTATGATTATGTTATACGGACAATGCAGAAAGTGTATGTATACCTCACTTACATGCATGATGTGTTGTCTTTGTATCATGCCATATGACTCGATCGACTTTAGTTCGATGAAGTACCGAACTTAAAGATTTGATCACAACTTAGTTTTGCTCATTACATGTAACCTTGTGTGACGAAATTTTGGTGGCTTCTTCCTGCTCTTCTTTAGTATACCAACTTATTTAGCTTCCTGTGGTGCCCTTAATTGGGTGTTAAAGGAAATCTAGCTAAGGTTAGTATTGGGGGGTATATTGGAGAAGTGCAGGGGGTTGCTACCGAAATTTTACCGTACTATGGTCACATGTAACAAGCAAACCTAAGTTGTAATAAAATCTTTGAGGATGTGCTATAAAGTGAAAATCTTAATCAAGATACACACCATTCAATCGTTTCCCTTCCTAATAAGTAATTTGTTTACATTAAATTTTAGGTTACAATGGATAAATCTTGAACTGGATTGCGGGGTTCAGATTACACCAAATATAAGGATGGAGTAATTTTATTCCTGTATTGGGCATTTGATGACGATAGGAAGATATTTAGGCGAGGAGGTTAATTGATAATATCTTTTGCCCATGCATAAGATGTTTGAATGGTTCCTTACAAGATCGTAATCCTATGCGTAAGCACTTGACTTGTAATGGGTGGTGGCAGCATTATACTACTTGGGTATCTCATGAAGAGGAGTTGACTGAGAAAGTCATAAATAATGAGAACACTGTTAACGAAGAGATCGACAAGGAAATTATTGATAGCGGAGGTGAAGAAATACAAGAAATGTTGAATGAGATGAGAGTAGGAGAGGATATAAATACAGATGAGGAAGATCTGTTCAGTTGTGATCCGTTCTATGATGCTGTTAAGGTGATTGAGGATCCTATTGCTCCCAGTGTTACGAAAATGTCAAAGTTGTCATTTTTGTTGAAGATGTTTCAAATGAAGGTTATGAATAGAGCTAGTGCTAAATTCATGTCAGAAGTATTTCAGTTTATTGCTGACTAATATAGACACATCTATTTAGGTTAAAATGCCTAATCATGCATGTTCCTAGGCTTAGATTTGCATTTCATGTTATAAATATTGCATAGCATGCATCATTCTACATTTAGAGTAGTTGTATATATTTCAGGTTAATTAGGTCCGTCTTAAGGTCAAGAAAGATGTATTTCAGGACCTCAGGTGGACGATCGAACCGTACGAATCTGATCAGGACGACGATCGGTGTCTAACACCTCTGAAATCGTCTAGATCGGAGTCTCATAGCATCATATAAAGTACGAGGAAGATCAAAGCCAGGAAGGCAATGCGACATTCTTACGGGTTTTGGATGGGAAATCCGACCATACGGATGGATCCGGAGTGACAATCGCAATCCGGCAACGTGGGAATATCTTGATCTAAGCACCGTGGCACCCTCTGCAATAGATAGAAGATGGATGGCCCATATGGCACCACGTGGCACCATCTCGGCTGCCCAACATCGGCCGGCAGTGCCTGCCCACACCACCTTTCATCCGCGACCTCCATTCCTAACCATTGGATCTTGATCCAACGGCTGAGAGGCCTTTGCACCACTCTCTTCTTCGCAACACAAAGGAGGGCTTAGCGCATTGGCTAAGCACTCTCCATAGATCAAATGGCGTGGGGTCGAATCCCGCTGAAGTGTCCTCGTTGTATCAACTGAAATTCGACCGCCGGATCTTCATCGAGCGACCACGAAGCTTCCACTTAGTGCAATCCTTGGCTTAGATTCACGCACGCATGCGATCACGCGAAATCACACGCACGATTGTACGCGGCATGAACTTAAGATGTCTGTTGGTGTTGTCAGCAATCTGATGCCAATCCAGTGGTGTGCGCACACCACTCTTCAACGCCAGCAGTATGTATCTTCAAAGGGCATGATCAGCGGGTGCGTTTGAGCCATCATATCTTAATCGAACAGCGGGGAGGTGATCCAACAGATGGCAGCGGAGATAGAGCACGAGTGCCAGTAGGCTTTAGTGACATTTGGGGCATTGGTTGGCATGGATCTTCAGCGACGCATTTGATGTCGCTAAAGCCCTTGGACGGATTTCCTCCTCTTCCCTTCACTATAAAAGGACCCCTACACCTCCCCTTCCTCTCCATCTCTTCCTTTCTTCCTCTCACCACCTCTAAGGCTCTAGAGAGAGCTTGTCCCAAGCTCGGGATGCTCCTCTAGAGTAGAAAACCAAATAGTTTTCCGCCCCTCATCCCCATTCATGGAGCAACCCATGGCCATCTTCTCACCTCCCTTCGAGAAGAAGATCCTTGCCGCAAAGCCGTCCTACCCCATCCTTCATCCTCCGGCTACGTCCTCCTTTGTCCCAGGTGACGTCAGAGTGAGTCATCCTCCGAACAACCGTCGAGGGGATTCTCTCACCTCTTTCTATCTTTTTCGCTTTCGTAGTGTAATCTTTCCCACTTTCATAGTTGTAAAAAAACATTTGATTAGAAATCCATGATTGTGTCTCTCTCTCTTTTATATTTTGTAAGTAGATTAGTTAGCTAAGCAATTGTCGATCTGATCTCTTGCTTTCTAAAAAATTTCAAAAAAAATTATAAAAGATAAAAATGACAAAAAAGAAATAAAGTGAAACATGGATTTCATAAAACCAAATGTTCACCTCCTCGTGTTTGACCCAGGAGTCACTTTTCGAGTTTCGGTTATAAATCTTATTTGATGGATGCGTTTTGCGAGCTACGATGATGGGTCCTCCAATCCCTGATTTTAATTCACGAAACATGCTTCATCACTGAAGTGTTGAATGACCCTAATGGTTTTTCGGCTTCATGGTATGAGGCAACAAAACATATTCGTAGGCTTGGTTTGGACTATTAGAAGATTGATGCATGTCCGAATGAATGCATTCTTTTCATAAATGAATTCATAAACTTGAGTAACTGTCCCAAATGTGGACTTGAGAGATATAAGGTAAAAATGAAAGTAAGAGAAAACAACCTTAGAAGGTTCTTCGTTACTTCCCACTGACACCTAGGCTTCAACGCCTTTTTATATCAACTAAAACTACACGGTGGATGACATGGCACAAGGATTGTAAATCTCAAGATGGAAGAATACGTCATCCTACTGATTTAGAGTAGTGGAAGAGATTTGACAAAAGAAACAATTCATTTGCTTTAGAAGCAAGGAATGTGTGGTTGGGTCTTGTAAGTGATGGATTCAATTCATTTAAGAGTATGTACCCATCATACTCTGTATAACCAGTGGTAATGGTCACTTATAACTTACCTCCCTGGTTGTGTATGAGATCATCATTCATGATGCTGACCCTATTAATCCCCAGCCCAAAAGAACCAGGAAATGCAATAGATGTTTATCTCCAGCCATTAATCGATGAACTAAAACAATTGTGGTACACTGGCATGAAGACGTATGATGCAGAAAAGAAAAAATTTTACAATATACACGCAACATTGTTGTGGACCATACACGACTTCTCGGTGTATGCAAATTTGTCAGGTTGGAGCACGAAAGGAAAGCTTTCTTACCCAGTATGTATGGAAGACACTCATCACCACGACTGCCGAAAAGTAAGAAATTCTGTTACTTAAGACATCGCAGATTTCTACCTATTGAACATAGATGGTGAATATCATAGTTCAGGAGTAAATTTGATGGTAGGATGTGTCTGTATTCAAAGAAAAATCCAAAAACTAAACTTAGTACAGATTCTATTAGGTTGCTGGGTCAGGTTATAATGGAGAGATTACAAGAAATGGGTGAGATACGGTTGGGTCGACCATTCAAACAAGACCAGATGGCCTCAAGGAATTATGGATTTCAAAAGAAAAGCATTTTCTTTATGGAGCTGCCATACTGGAAAGATCTTACAATACATCATAATTTAGATGTTATGTGCATCGAAAAGCATGTGATTGGTAACATCTTAGATGTATTAAATCTGACCAATGATTCAAAGGACATAGTGAAAACAAGAAAAGACATGAAGAGTCATAGGATACGTCTAGAGTTACATATTCATAAGGAAGACGGCTGCTTCCCACCTACTATTTACAGCTTGAATCAAGAACAAAAGAGTAGATTGTTCTTCTTAAAGGAAATTCGAGTGCCAAATGATTTTTCATCACATCTTTCTCATTATGTGAATGAAGCGTAGAAAAAGATATCTGACTTGAAAAGTCATGACTCCCATGTTTATATGCAAGTATTGTTTTCACGGGCAATACGGGGGATACTGCCTGAGCCAGTCGTTGATTCATTCACAGTGATGAGCAAATTTTTCAATGTTGTTTGTTCATAGACGCTAAAAAATGATATGTTGGATCACTGGGATATACAAATAATCCTTACTTTCTATCAATACTCTCTGTAAGATGGAACCTTCCCCCAATCTTCTTCAATGTAATGGTTCATCTCACGTTGCATCTTATAAATGAAGCGAAAATCGGTGGACCTATACAATTTAGTTGGATGTATCCTATGAAGTGATTTTTTAAAAAGCTTAAAGATTATGTTTTTAACAAGGCAAAGCTAGAAGGTTCAATTGTAGAAGGTTATCTCGTGAAGGAGTGTATAAATTTTACCTCCATGTACATGAATGAAACAGACAACCGCTTTAATAAACTTTAAGGGGACTATGAGGGGGAATACAATGCCAATGATGAAGAATGTTTATCAATTTTTGATATTAGAGGAAGGTGGATTCTTCATACAGAGTACAAGGTAATTTCAAAAAATAACTGACATTGGGCACATCTATATATTTTAAAATAAATTCTTGAAATTGATCCGTTATACATGGAATTCGAATGATTATCTCTTTCAAGGACATCCGAATTTGGCTTCTTAGATTGGTTTAAAGACTAAGTTAATCAATTGAAAGAGGATAAGAATCCATGATGGATACCATATTTTTATGTAACTGCTGATATACCATTACATTATGCACATTACCACTCTATGTATATAATAAATTGATTCAGATTCAGAATAATAGAAATTAATGATAAAAAGGTTACACAAAAGGTTGAAGTTGTTGATTTAGATCTTTCCACCAATCCAAATGGATACTATGGTGAAATCAAAGAAATTGTGGAGATCAGCTTCAGATATGATGTAGACACATTCAATTAGGTTAAAATGCCTATTCATACATGTTCCTAGCCTAGACTTGCATTTCATATTATAAATATTGCATAGCATGCATCATCCTGCATTTAGAGTAGTTGTGTATATTTTAGGTTAATTACGTTCTTTTCATGGCTAAGAGGGAAGGATATTTATTTCATGGCCTTAGATGGATGATCTAACCATACGAATCTGATCAGGATGACGATTGAAGTCTAACACCTCCAAGATCATCTAGATCAGAGTCCCGTAGTACCTTATGTAGTCCGAGGAAGATAACGGCCAGGAGGCCAATGCGACATCCTTATGGGCTTCGGATGAAAAATTTGATTGTACGGATGGATCCAGAGCAATGATCGCAGTCTGACAGTATGGAAATCAAATCGATTCGAGCACCATGTCACCCTTTGCAACGAAAAGAAGATGGACGGCCAGATAGCACACCAGGCGCCATCTTGGCCACCCAACATTGGCCAGTAGCAACTGGAAGGTGCCCCTTCATCTAGAAGATCTCTCCACTGCATGCCCATAAGACGTCTTCACGTCACAAGAGCTAGCTTGGCTCAACGGTGAAGCTCTTAGCTTACAAAGACGGACCACGGGTTCGAGACCCGCGAACCCTCTAAATCAAAAATTAGAAGCACGCACATGCACCAGCGCGTGCATGGCCAGCCACAGCGTAGCGTAAGCACGAACGCGCACAGGCACGTGTACAACCAACTGCAGCGCCAATGCACGAGTGTGTGCGCGTGACCAAGGGCACGTGATGCACGGGCCAGCTGCAGGCGTGTGCTTGGTTAGCTTGACCTTTAGCGACATCCTGACGAGCCTTTAGTAATGCTTACAGCCGTCACCAATTGTCTGTAGGCATTAGGATAGCTGCGGGCGTGAGCGGTGGGGGCACAATCTTCAGCAACAACTATAAGGAGACTTTAGTGATGCTTGCAGCTATCACTACAACCCTCTACATGAATTTCTTCTTCTTCCCTCCACTATATAAACACCCCTACACCCCCCATTCCTCTTCATCTCTACCTACTCTACTCCCACCTACTCCTAAGCTCTAATAGCCTACCAAAGCTCCATTAGAATTCACTCTCAAGCTCCAAAGGCCTCCTATTAGTGTAATGATCCTACTTCCCACCAAATATTTATCCTTCATCCCACCACCTTCATAGGTTGCCTTGGAGCCATCCTCCCACCTCCATTCCAGTAGAAGATCGCCTCCATCTCCTCACCTCCATTCTAGAGCCTTGGCGAAGCATTCCTCTACCTAGTGTCCTCCTACATCTCACGTCTGTCATCCTGCACCTCACCTCCTTCATCCGAGCTTCCACCAGGCATTGTCATCTCGCCGGACAGCCGATTCGGGAGATTTGCTCTCACCCCTATCTCTTTTATGCTTTCATAGATTATTGTAACAAACATTTGCGTAATATATCATAGTTGTGTTCCATCTCATTTTGTGAACTTGTCTTTCTTGTCTTTTTATTTCAAAAACACAAAAAAAAACAAAACCTCAAAATACCAAAAAGAAACAAAACGAGACATGATTTTCAACCAAAGTAAATGTCGCCTCTCTGTATTCGACCAGGGACTCCCCTGGAGTTTCGGATATAAATTATATTTGATATACATGTTTTGTGAGCTACGACAATGGGTTCTCCAAACCCTAATTTTAATTTGTGAAACATGCCTCATCAAGATATGATCGTAGAGTTTTCTTATTTAAATGTCATTGGTTTGATTTTTTAAAGAGGACACTGGTTTCAAAATTAACAAGAAATATAGTTTCTTGAGTTTAAATCATAATCATCAAATTCTTTAGTCTAATGAACCGTTTACATTGGCATGTCAAGCGGCACAAGTTTTCTATGTCCCTGATAATTGCCAAAGGGGATGGGTTATACTAATAAGAATGGTATTGTGCAGTCATTTTGATGCATAGTCTGAAGCATACTAAGAATTAACAGAGGATGGTCGTATGGATTCAAATGCAATAAATATGGGTATCTAAGGTTAGTAACAATTTCTTTACTTTGTTTCATTTGTGTTTTACTTATGCAAAAAAGTTGTATAACCCGAGCGTTAGATATTTGGTAGTTAGGCTATCATATGAACTCAAGACTCAAATAGGGATTCATATTTAATTTATTTTATTTACATCAAATTCACATTCAAATTGAAGAAACCTAAACATCTACTGTCATTTTCTATGTGTGGTGTATCCACTTGTGTTGTTTATTTCTATGTGTGCTTCATTTTGGATGTGGGACGTACCCACTTGTGTTATTTATTTGTTTTATTTAAATAGACGTGAGGTGTACCCACTTGTTTACTTTATTTGTTTTATTTAAATGAATGTCGAGTGTGCACACTTGTGTGATATGCAGGTTTATAGAAAAACTTTAAATTTTAAGGGGAAACTATACTGATTCTTTTAAAAATCCTTTGATGTTAAAATTACAGGGGTGACTATGGTTGGGGGTGGATACCCAGCCTTCTTCAATGTAATGGTTCATCTCACGCAGCATCTTGCAATTGAAGTAAGAATCAGTAGACCTATACAATTCAGATGGATGTATCCTATGGAGCGATTTTTGAAAAAGCTTACAGATTATGTTTTGAATAAGGCAAAGTCGAAAGGATCAATTGTGAAAGGCTATCTCGTGGAGGAGTGTATAAATTTTACCTCCATATATATGAATGAAATAGACAACTGCTTTAATAAACTTCAAAGGAATTATAAGGGGGAATACAATGACAGTGATGAAGAATGTTTGTCAATTTTTGATATCAGAGGTAGGTGATCCTTCATACAGAGTACAAGGTCATTTCAGAAAATGATAGGTGTTGCGCACATCTATATATTTTAAAATAAATTCCTGAAATTGATCCATTTTATAAGGAATTTGAACGATTACCTCTTTCAAGTACAACCGAATTTGGCTTCTTAGATTGGTTTAAAGATCGAGTTAATCAATTGAAAGAGGATAAGGACCCATGTTGGGTACCGGATTTTGATGTAACTGCTGATTCACCATTACATTATGCACATTACCACTCTAGGTATATAATAAATGAGTTTAGATTCAGAATAAAAGAAATTGAAGGTAGAAAGGTTACACAACAAGCCAGAGTTATTGTTGATTCAGATCTTTCCACCGATCCAGATGGATACTATGGTAAAATCAAAGAAATTGTGGAGATCAACTTCAGATATGATTGCAGAGTTCTCCTATTTAAATGTTATTGGTTTAATGTTTTTAAAAAGGGCACTAGTTTCAAAATTGACAAGAAACACAATTTCTTGAGTTTAAATCCTAATCGTCAAATTCTTCAGTCTGATGAACCATTCACAGTGGTATGTCAAGTGTTACAAGTTTTTACGTCCCCGATAATTTCTAAAGGGGATGGGTTATACCAATAAAAACAGTACCACATAATTATTTTGACGCATAGTCTGAAGCATACCAAGAATTAACAGAAGAAGGTCATATAGATTCAAATACAGTAGATGTGGACATGTAAGGTTAGTAACAATTTCTTTACTTTGTTTCACTTCTATTTATATCAAATTCATATTCAAATTTAAGAAACCTAAATTACAAATGGCATTTTCTACACATTATAAATACCTAAACTTAAGCCAATCACACACACATGTTCAAAATATGCTACTCTTACTCTACTAGCATTTTAACTACTTTAGTTCTTCAGATTACAGGTTATCGGTGAGGGGCATCCTCGGAAGCTGTTGTACTTAGAGGTATAATTTCAATATTTTAAATTTAATTGGATGAAATTATAGGCTTTTACTAGATGTGGGGTGTGCCCACATATTGTTTTTTATTTCATTGAATAAATGTGGGGTGTACTCACTTGTGTTGCATGTTTTATTTGGATAGATGTGGGGTATACCTACTTGCGATTTGTCTTTACACTTTTTTTTTATGTGGGCTGTGCCCACTTTAAGTTTAATATGCAGGTTTATAGAGAAACCTCCAAATTTAAAGGGAAACTCTGCCAAAATTTTTAAATATTTCTTTTTTGTTTTGCAAACATTTTTCATTGATGATTTATATATTAATGATTTTCAACTGTATTAATTATTGCATTTTATACTTGTTACAGATGAAGTTGTTTAAGACAAATCCCAAAAGAAAGGGTCCTCCTGAGACGCAACCATCCACCTAGCCCGATTCATCTCCTCAGGCTCAGCCACCCCTCCAACAGTAAGCTCTGCCCAGTCACGTTTCGTACGTCCTGGGGAAATGGCATGATTAGTACATGCTGGGGGGAAGGGAAAGGGGAAGGAGATTGCTAAAACCTGGCCAAAGTGAGTAGAGGATGATCAAGATTATGGAGCATTAGATGAAGAGGGGGAGGAGGCGAAGGATGAGATGGTGGGGAGTACGTGCCCAATTCATGTGGACCACTTAGTGGCAGGCACAAGTTTGGGTAAGAACTCATATACCTTTAAGTCATAAATTACTTATATATTTTAAAGTTTATTATAACTTTAGAAATATATAATGAATATGATTAATGTTTACGCAGGTAAACTCAGAAGAGGTTGGGGGAAGACAAAGAATCTAGACCTCCAGTGTGTTCCCGAGGGCCTGAGAATAACAATCAAGCTTAGAACCATAGGGGACGTGGAGAATTACCCAAGCTTCATCTGTCGAGTGGGCGCAATTGTTACGTCCATTGTGCCCATTTGCTACTTCGATTGGAGGAAGGTGCCCGCAGAGCTTAAGAGGCAATTCCTCCATCAGTTGGAGGTAATTTTATTTATCAAAGTTATTTCTTTTATAACTTTATATTAAAGTTATTATAAATTAAGATTGACATATTTTTTAAACAATTAATGTAACCAAATTACGATTGGGGTGACAAGCCCAATGCCTCCTGATATATTCTTAAATATGCTACCAAAATCCACAGAGATTGGAGGACAGAGACCAAGAGAAATGTAATATTTTTAAAACATTTACATTTTTATTATATACATAATTTCATATATTATTTCTAACAATTTATATTTGGTATTTAGTTCTTTTTCAAACTTCAATTCACCCGATGAGGCAATGGAGAATTATCCTCCTAATGCCGTGCTTGACAATTGGAAGAAGGCATCCGAGCATTGGCTGGATCCAAAGACGGAGATTAGTAAATGATTAAAAATTATTTTATTAATTTTATATATCTTAAATTCGTAAAGATATTATTGTATATGTCTACAGGAGCAAGCAAAAAAAAAAGCCAATATGGCTAAAGCTCCACTACAGACCCATTGTTTGGGTAAAAGGAGCATCGAGATAGTTAAGAGCCGTTATACAAGTGTTGAAATTACTTTTTAGTTAAATATTACTTAATTTTTAGATATTTTAATATAATTGTATCATTTTTATATTTTTAATGACTAGGATAGATATCTACGAGATCACCCACAGTAAGGCTGCAACTAAGGGTACTTGTAAGTGGATTTATGAGTCATACCAGGAGAAACATGCAAGTTTCATAAAAATAAAAAATTTATAACTTTGTATATATATATTATAATAATATTTTTTAATACATTCAGGAGCAAATGGTATAATTAGTACATCCCCCCACTGATGAGACCTCCGACGGTGTCCAACAGCCTTTGGATCCTGAGGAGGCATTTAGGAGAGTGGTGCCATCGGAACACAATGGTTTTATTTGTAGTGCGGTGAGGGCATACACGTTATCCACCTGGTATAGGAGGAAAGGTGTCATCTCATCTGGTGTCATTGATCAGCTACATCAAAAGATTGACACACTATAGAGACGAGAGGATGAGAGGGAGAAGAGAGAGGTAGAGGTGAAGAATAAGATAAATACCATGGATGATAAGCTTCAGATGCTTATAACTTTCTACTGAAGAAAGGTTAGTTAGAGCATTCATCTTCAACAGACCCCAACATCTACAGATGAGACAATGACGACTCTGTAGGTGGCACAGGTGGAGTTGGTGGCATCAGAGTAGCTGCATTTTGATTTTTATCCATTTTCTTTTGTTATGTTTTTCATGTTTCCTTTTTTATGTAAATATTTCATTTTCAAACTTTTTATGTACTAGATTTTATATTTATGAAATATAAATTTCTCTTCATTTTCATTACTTGTTTTTCTATAAAAGCAAATCTTTTAAGTAGGCTTAGTAGGTAGTTTCCATCATTTTGTAATTTGACGGTATAGATGTAACGGTAAAAATACTTTTACCGTCGTTTATCCTAATAACCGATGGCATATATGGTTAAAGAGAATCACAATGCCCTTTTTATGTCGTCTCTTATTTGAATAAGTGACGACAAATCTTTTTGCGGTCACCGATGTGCCGTCAATTTTAAGAAAAATAACGACAAAAATTTTTTTTCCATCGCTTATATAAGCAAAGGTAAATTTACTTAAATGACAACGAAAATAAAAAAGGATACGTAAAGGCGGGAAAAAGTGACTTACACATACCGTCGCTTATGAGACAACCGACGACAAATATAATTACCATCGATTTTGAAATGACATCAAAATATCCAATCCATTTGATGGTCAAATATTATTTTGACATCGGATGTGCCCTCTAATCAATGGTAAAATGAAACAGCGAAGATAATAACGTCGTCGGTGAATTCCGTTAGTGATTTCAGCTTTGCCGTCGATTTTTAACCGACGACAAAAGTAAAATATGATGTAGTGCATGATTAACTGACGGCAAAAGTAAAGTATATTGTAATACATGATTACCCCTTCATTAACCACATCCCTTAAATCCTAACCCATCACCTACATCAATCCCCAGCACAACCCTCCATCTTAACATACAACATGACCCTACACGTGGTACCATCCCACCCTACAATCATAGCTGTCCAAAGGTCTAACCCTTTAAATCTTAGATCCAATTCCTACTCTATCCACCACAACTTAATACAACACCTACCTTAGTTTAAGCCTCTCGTCCAAACAGTTTCGCTAAGAAAATAGTAATCGATGAAATTATGTTACACAATATAACTCATGAGGAAAAACACTCGAATCAACAATTAATCAAATATGCATCATATTTAAAGAACCATAAATAAAATCAGCCGTCTCCACATGGAGGTAATGACAACACATGTAGGTTCAATGCTCTAATATAGAGATAATAAGTAGTAATCCCAATAGCAAGAAAAATAAATGAACTATAGTATGCAAAGAAAACTCAGTAGATCGGAGTGATGCAAGGTCACGGTGAGCACGCGGTTGCGGAAGTGATGTGGTGACGAAGGAGAGCATGCTGTCACCGCGCTCGTCGAAGAGGACGGCTGAGAAGGGGCACGGTCGTAGTACGGAATCACGGTGGTGAGAACGTCGAGGAGGACGATCACAGTCGAGGACGAGGCATCGAGGCATGGTGACGTGGTGGTAGCTGCTCTCGAGGGAGAGAACGGAGGTCGTGGTTGTCGCTGTTGATGGCGCGGTCGAGGAAGAGGGGCGTTTGTGGTCATCGGGGCATGCTGAGAGGCCGTTGAAGGTGGAGAATAGTGGTGGTTTGCTGTTGACAAGGAGAACGGCAACATCCTCCTATCTCCGCGAGAATGAGTCATGCTAAGAGGAAGCGTTGTGTGGTGCATGAGGGGAGCGGAGGGAGCGCGCGGTGGTGAGGGCTGTGGAACTTGCTGTTGAGGGAGGAGAGTCGATGAGAGTGGAGAGTCGTGTTGTTCCTCTGATCACGGTGCAGTCAGCGAGAAGAAGAGGTGGTTGATCTGCGTGTCTGTGTGGGCGTGTGTTCTTTGCGCATAAAGAGAGACCGAGAGAGTTTGCTTGAGGGTGAGTCAGACTGAGAGAGGTGGTGGTGGTCTCTCGTCTATGCATGTGGGCGCGGATGGGCAAGAGGAGAGGCGAACGAAGGTGGTGGGCACTGGTCGCGGTCTGCTATGTGTGGATAGAGATCGATGGAGACGGGTGGGGGGCCTTGTGCGTTTTACGAGAGAGGGAGGAGCGGTGGGTGGTCGTGGTCTGGTGGACGTGCAAGCGGGAGGGGAAGAGAGAGATGGACGTGAACGAGAGGAGAGGACGCAGGAGGGAGCGGCGCATGCAAAGACCGTGGGAGAGAGTTGTGTACGTAGCGAGGGGTTTGGTGGGCGGTGATTTCGGTGATTGAGAAGGAAATTTTAGAGAGTGTTGTCTTGCGTGATCTTAGGAGAGATCAGCAAGATTGAGGGTCGGCTGTGTGGTGATTGGGAAAGAGAGAATCAAAGGGCACGATCAACAAAAAAAAAAAAAAAAAAAAGAGGAGAGAGAGTAAGAGATTTGAGAATCTCTTATTCCAACATAGTTGATCTGTCTCATGATTTATCCTTTATCTTCGTTTTTGTTGGTGGAAATTCAAAATGCCAAAATATCATTCCCAGTTGGTTCTCAATTAATCTTGAAACAAAAAAAAAGATACCTAATTAATAAATCGATATACAAATGTGTATTAAGTAAATAACATATGCAAATGGAGCACATTAATTGAAAAATGAAGAAATAGTAAATTTTGAACTTAACTAATATTCTACTGCAATATGTGCTCGAAATTTATTTCCAACTCCAAATTAAATGTTCTTAGGCATAATTAATGTCCATTAAAGTGGACCTATCAAATACCTCCATGCCTAACTTTTACAAGTTCCAAGCAAAATTAGATGGAGAAGTACCAGATCCCTAGATCAAAATTTTGTTATCAAGATGCCTTATCATGTCTTACTTCTAGAAATTCGTTTGAAATACTAACTCTAGGCCTTAAGGTACTCAATTATTTGTCAAGATATAGACATGATCTGCTTAAGTGTTGGGTCTCCAACAAATGTTTCTTAAGCCCCATAGCTTGTCTAAGGGTTTGCTGGCCCCAAAGATTAAAGCAACCATGATTTGTGCAAATAGTCCAGGTTCAACTTGCCAACACATTTTTTGGAATGGAGATGTAGGTGCTTTTGAGATTATTTCTTCCTTTTGTAATTTTTTTGTGAATCCTCTAAATCTAACCTTGGATTAACTCTCATCACAGTCTGTGTCAAATTCCTTGTTCCTATCATTGATCCTCGAAGGGTCCTTAGCATTCGATGCTCCGGGAGAGCACCACCCATAGCAACCCTAAGAACCCTTGCAATCGACACTTAGTGATAGTGCTGCTTGTGGCATTCTTTAGCTAATCCAGGCGCTGGTAATTGACATTTCGGGATAATGCCACCCATGACACCTGAACAATACGATGCGCTTACATGCCCCTAGTAGGATATTTAAATATCCTAAAAGAGAAGTGTTGAGAAGATGACATGTTATAACGCATCCTTAAGGGGAATATTTACTCCTCTTATGTGGCAGGAACTCTTCTAATCAACTCGTGTTTTTCAGCCTTTCCTAAGTTAGATCCTCGAGAAAACTATTTTTCATATGGAGAAATTTTTGAAATTATTTTTCATTAAGAATACTGAACTAGACCAGTGTATGAGATGTAGATGCTTAAGTTACTAAGAACCCACACACCAAAGAGGCTAAATACTCCCTAAGCCTTAGACTTAATACATCAGCTTCTCAACTTCCTCAATCACTTGACGAATAATCCATATCTTAACAAATACTTATAATTTTTTAGCCAAACAGGCCTTAGAGGCCTAAAGTGAATATATTTCACTTATGTCTTAAGGTTTAGCACTTCAGGTCTTAGTTGGACTCTTCCATAAGCACATGCTGGGACTAACACAATTTTGCTCATTTTTCTCTCTCTGTCCGTCTCCTTTTTTCTCTTTTTCTTTTTTTCTTTTTACTCTTTTTTTATTTTCTTGTTTTGTTTTTTTTTTTTGAAATATAAATTAATGACTATCAATGCACTAACTACGTACATGCATGCAAAGTATGTATAAATGCTATATGTACAACCTCAGGTTATATCCCCATGCTTAAATTTGACAATGTCCTCATTGAAAAGTAAAAAGCAAAGAAAGATATTACGTGAGGTAGAGAGTGATTGGAGCTAAGGCTCCTCCAACTTGTAGGTGTCCAAAACCTGGCCAGAAGAAAGAGTAACATACAATTTTAAACGGTGGCGATTTACTTTGAAAGTCTTACAAGTGGGATTTTGGATTTCAATAGCACCATGAGGGAATACCTATGTGACGGTGTACGGCACATCCCGATGGGACTTAACTTTCCTAGGGAATAGCTTGAGTTTGGAATTGAATAGCTAGATCTGTTGGTTGGACTCAAACGTTTTCCTAAGGATGTGCTTAAAACATGTACGATTAACAACTTTAAAAAAAAATAGATAGCTTGCAAAGTATTTAAAGGAAATGTAATAACATGGACTTTCAATAATAGCCACATAACCAATTACTAAATAAGTTGAGAAAATGTTCCAACTAGCACAATTATTACATAATACTCGCAAATCATATAGGAGGCAACCTACATAGATGGAAGATATCGCTGATCAAACAAGATAAACAATATGAATAGCATAGGCTAAGTAAGACAACCATGATGTATATGGACCCCAATCGAAGAGCTCATCCATTATTTCCGGGAATGGAATCTGAAGTCCATGTATTCTTCTATACTTCACATTAACCTACAAAGCGATTACTTTTAAGAATACTGCAAGAAGTAGACTAAAGAAAATGAAAGCTTAATGCAAGGAATCTTACATGTTCTCATTGGGCTGGATCTTCTGGCATAATGATATTTTGTTCAGTATCCCATACCATGTAGGGTCAGCTAACAAATCCATCGACAATGAATAGCTCTTCTTCAAAAACTTCTAATGATCAAGAATGGCCTCAGCAAAATGATATTCCATGTGATCTCTCAAAATGAGCCATACACCCCTTGTGAAAGAACCATTAACGAACTCTCCATCAAATTTCAAAATTTTCAATTCACAAACAAGGCATACGTCCTTCTGAATAGACCAACCTTTAAAAGCATACACCCCTTGTGAAAGAACCATTAACGAACTCTCCATCAAATTTCAAAATTTTCAATTCACGAACAAGGCATACGTCCTTTTGAATAGTCCAACCTCTAAAAGATGCAATTCTTACATTTGAGAAGTTTTGAAAATAATAGACAAAGTCAGATAAAATTTTGGATGGGAAAATTGTAGAATATTACTAGGACTCTTCATATACAAAAAAAGGATCAAATGTACAGCATGGTAGAAGTATGAAATAAATTGTTCTCCAAGGGAAGGGTTGCTTCTCTTACAATAACTTTTTCACCCAACATTACGTAACATTATCGGCTAATTTGTGATGAGGAAGTGGAAGTTTATGGAACATGATAATCAATTCTTTGTACAGTCATTAGCCATCATAACCCTCTCCGTATAATTGACCTTCTTATTTAGTGCTTCTACTTTTTGTTCATAAACATGTAATTGTTGCTCCAATTCTTGCCTCTTCCTTTTCTCCTCTCGGTGCTCACAACAAATTTTGTAATACATGCAATCCATGAATGTTAACTCCAGCTTTGGGGATTTGAACGTTTTGGCTTGACCTCGAGACGGGGCTTTTGAAATCTACATCCCTAAAATGAAAACATCAATGCGAGCTTTCACCAATAACGAACAATTGAATGATACTAATATGGAAGCTGCACCTTACGCTTTTTCAGTAAGGACACTTGTAATATAGCCTAACTAAGATAGTGTCTACACTTGTTTCCTCCTCAAACACAAGTTCCGTAAAGTGCCCACAATTAGATCTCCTTGCATGTGTTGTTACTTCTCGTGACGTAAACATTCCTGTGAGCTATGAACTTAACAAAAATAATTCCAATATTGGGAATGGGAAAAAATTACAGAAAGGTTATTTCCATAAAAGATTAGGATGACTAGTAATCAATGTCGACGTCATAGTCATAAGACATCCAAAATGCCCAAGAAATTAGATAAAGTATAGCTCTACGAATGACATGGTTAAGGTAGAACTGATGCATATAACACATTCACTAATCATAGTTAATGTGTTCAATGCAAGGCACTAATTCATCAACTATGATGTTAGTCTTCACTCTCAAGTCCTCCAACTCGAACTTCAATCATTTCACCTTTACGTATGCGCTCTACAGCTCTGCTTGCTTGGTGAAGTCAAATCTTGCCCCTAGCTTCGCATACAACCTAGCCATGAAGTTACGCTCTGCCTTCAGTATATGAAAGTTTGGGAAGTTTGCTTGCGTAGGTTGTTTGTACTTGCAACCCTAGATTGAAATGAATTATAATGCACTAGCTTAATTCAACCCCCAATATTAAGATGAAGGGATTGGTACACAAACTTACCTCGTCCCCCAGGGAGAGACATAAAATAGATGCTCTAAGGGATCTGTATTTCCAAGGTTGTTCATTCATGTCTGTGATACCAGTCCCCCCCATCGTAGCAAGGAGCTGTTTCCATCCCTGAAATTTCATGCTTACACATGGATTAATGGAAGTTGACAATTTGCAACGATTATTTATTAACTTAAATCATGAAAGGCACGACTTGAATTCTAGGAAAGACTTTAAGTTAGAACTTGCTTCCAACTTCGCATACAGTAAACAACCTAATACATTAGCGATTACAGCAACACCACAATATCACAAGTGAAAAAAAAAGAGAAACAATGCATCATGCACATGCATCAACCTCATGTATTTCTCATTTGGAGGTTCCCCCACATTATATTAGCTATCGACTCCCTGATCTGCTGGCCCCTCCAAATATCCGCCTAACTTAATATCATAGATAGCTTAGGCATTGTATCCCCTGGGTTATCAGTCCTAGGAGGTGGTTGTCTCTCTTCAGTAGTATCTTCATATGGTGTCGCTTCAAGGTTTTTATTGTAAAGTTCATCCCTTTCCCCATCTCTCAGTAAAACATTGTGAAGAACACAACATGCAACAACCATGTCTCAATGGACCTCAATGGAGTAGGAGGGGTACTTGAGGCAAAGAAATCTCTTCTTTAAGACTACAAAACACCTTTCAACACAATTCCAGATCTTCGGTTGAATAATTCATGTTTATTGCAATACTTATTACGGGCTAATCTTGAATTGTACTCAGTGATATGATAGCTAACATTTATGTATGGTGCTAGGAATTGATGGGTATTAGCGTATCTGCAATCTACAAGATACACTCAACTCAGTGGTACAAGAATATTGTTGTCTTGCACCTCCCATCGAAGGATTGTTATGTCAGCAACTGATCCTTTCCACCCACTAGCGACGTATTGTATGGAAAGATCCAAAGATACAATACACATCACATTTAGTGAACACCAACTGTATTTGTTTCGATACCTCCCAACTTCCATTGGGCTGACACATATCTCAATATGTGCTCTGTCTATAGCCCCAATGACATCCTGCAAGGAATGGATCCAAGAGATGAAGATGTCTAATGTAGTGTGATACACACCAATTTATCATCATTCTTATGCTTTTAAACAAACCTAGCTCTTCGGAATTTGCTCCGTAAACAGGTTTTTGGGTTTCATTTAGGCATCAATTAGGTTAAGCATGCATTGCATTTTTTATTATGTTTTTAATGTATTTCTTGGAGTGTTAGGGATAAACAAATTGACAGATCCCTAAAACCCTAGCACTCTTGAAGGCAACTGGCGAAGAGGAAGCTCAATCAGGCTAGGACTCAATGAATTCCAGCTCATCATGGCTGGATACTAGCTCCCTTGGCTAGGGTTATCTCCATTCAGCTCCATTCAGCTCACCTAAGGTAAATGGTTGCTCAAGGCAGCTCATCTCACCTCAACCCAACTCAAGCCAGCTCAGATCTAGCTCAACTTAGTTGAGTCTAGCTCATCTCATCTCCCATCAATTCACTGGGAGCTCTAGCTAGCTCAACTGAGTTGACTGGAGTCCATCTTAGCTCAACCCCAACTCATTCCAGCTCTACCCAGCTCTACCCAGCTCATGGCAACTGGACTCCATGCTAGCTGAGCTACTACTTGTCAACTAGTAGCTTAGCTAGCTCTAAAGTTCTCATTTGAGGCAGTTCCAGCTCAACCTAGCTCCAGCTAGGTTGAGGCCAGCTCAACTTAGCTCAACTACCCAAGCCTAGCTACTAGCATAAGAACTAGGTAGCTTAGCTAAGTGTTGAGCTCCCCATGAAACTACCTCATCAGATCCAGCTCCAAATGCAGCAACCACCAGCTCCAGATTTATTTTTTCTAGCTCCCTTCATAAAACCCTAGCTCCACCACCTCTACTCTATTAGCTAAGCTAGCTTAGCTAGCTTAGCTAAACTCCTAACTAGCTCCACCTCCATAGCCATCCACCCTTTCCCCTTAACCCTAACTAAACCCTAACCTAACCCACCTACTTTTGGTGCCAACCCTCTTCAACCACCACCCCATCACACCTCTTCATGTTGGTGCCAAAACCACCCACATACACCCTTCAAAATGGCGCAACCACCCCTTAATCTCCACCCTACACATCATCACCTAAGGTTATCTCCACCCTACACATAAACCCCTTCTAGAAGCCTTGGGTGGCGCCAACCTTAACCACCTCTAACCAACCCTAAACTACCTCTAGTTGGTGCCAAAAACTCCTACCCACACCCCTTCATATTGGTGCCAACATCACCTTAAATCTCCACCACTCCATCAACACCACAACCTATCCTAACCCTTCATCTAGTGGCTCCACTTAACCCTCTCCCTTAACCAACATAAAGTGGCGCCAACTCTACTTAAACCCACACCACCCACCATCTCATACAACCCCTTACTTGGTGCCACCTTATATCCACCACCAATACACCAACCACCACCCTACAACTTCATCCCAACCCTACAAATGTCCTACACACCACCTAACCCTACCACCATCAACCCTTAACCCTAGTCCCCACCTAGGGTTAGCGCCAAATTGCCCTTCATCCCCTCATTTGGCGCCACCCATTATCCACCCTAAGATCTCCTAACCACCCTCTACAAGCCATCCTAACCCTCCATTCACTAACTATCCTTAACCTCCTTCCACTCCTATAAAAAGATCACCACCCACCACCATGAAAGTGCCTTTGGTTGCATTTTTTTCTACCTATAGTCTACCCTATAGCCCACAGCCAAGAGAAGAAGAAGAAGAAGATTAAGGGGACACTCTGTCCCCTTGGTGCCTTCCCCTCCTCTCTTCTCTCTTGCGCCCAAGCTAGCCAGAGGAGAAGCTAGGCATTGGAGGAGGTCTTAAGGGTGAGGCATGCCTACCCTTGGAGGAGCTTTTGAGGTGGAAACCATCCACCTGTGGAGGAGCTAAGGCACGCACCATCTAGGGCTTGCCAAGAGGAGGACTTCACTTTGAAGGAGTTTGCAAGGAGAAGAAGAAGAAGGAGCACTTTTTGACTGTGGGAGCAGTTGCAGTTGGAGCAAGAGCCTCTCTTCTTCACCATTCAGAGGATTAGTGTTTTGCATTTTCTTTATTTTTATTTGCTAGTAGTAGAAGCATTCCTTTACTAGGTTTTGTGTAAAACACCTTCTCCATCAATTAAAGCTGCCTTTTTCTCAATTAATCTTTGTTGCAATTCCTTTTACTTTTTCTTTAGTTCATTCACTCTTTCTTTCTAATTACCCTAGGCCTCCACGTGCCTAGGGTGAACTTAGAAAGAAATCAATTTTTGCCACTTAGAATTTAGCTATTAGGTGTTAGTCTTTTCTGCCATCAAAATCGCATCGCCTTGTTATTTAAAAACCCTAAAAATTATATATTGAAAAACACCAAAAAGAAAGTTGATTTCCAACTTCAAGTGAGGCATAATTTTGCAAACAAATTGTCTCTTTGGATGACCCTAGATAGCCCACGATCTAGGTTTATAAATTTAAAAGCGAAAGCGGATTTACGCATTACAACGACACTGAATTGCTTAATTAACAAACCACGTATTTTCGCTATCATAGTGCAAGAAAATATTGATTACAGATGTAAAGCACATTACCTTAAAGTAGGGGTAGAGGTCCCCGTTCCTTCTTATCTTATTTGGGACTGGTGCAAAATCATTAGGAATGGTAATGAACTCAAATTGAAGTTTCATCACAGCTCGGACAACTTCTTTGTAGTAATTACTTATAGTTTTCGATGATTATTCAAATCATCCTTGCATGTTACGATTTGTAGCCTCCTGCCTAGCACCATATAAGAAGATAGCAAGGGCCTCATTTGGGTGCATCTACTTTGTGGGTTTAAAGTACTTTCTCTCTAGTAACATGTCTCGTAACTTGATAAATTGGAAGCTTTCAATTCGAAACATATCCATTGAGCATTCATGGTGTCCTTCTAACACTCTATTTACCTACACCAATCATTTTAAATCTCCAATGTGATTTGGTACGTGCGAAACACGTGTAGAACATTGCATTTCATTGGCAACATAATGCATGGTTTCTTCGAACACGAGTTCTATGATCTCCTCTCCGAACTCAACATTGTCAACAGAACCTCTAGCACATTAGGTCTGTTGGGAAATTCCTGAACTAAGAATAGGACTGAGTAAGTCATTCATTAAAGATAGGTTTCATACACCCATAAGCAATTATTGAAGATAGTATCATTATGAAGGAAACATAATAGCTTCATAATTAGCATAACATAGGATGTTACAATCTCCATAATCAAACATAGCACCAACCTAGCATACGTACTCAACAGACCAAGTCATAATGATGAGTAAAATATGATGGGACAATTTTCAAATGAGAATAAGATAAACGATGTCAAATATCACCATTCATCACCTTCTTGACCAGCTCCATCAAATCCTCTGCACTACGACACAGAAACACCCTCATGATATCTCTAAAAGATGGATCAGAAAGGTGAGCAATCATCCTTGCTCTTGGCCACCGGTAAGTCCGGTAGCATTGCCGTCAACCCAAGAACACAATTGTCAATCTCTTCCCTTTCAAACTCACGAAGTATCTTACTCTTGCTAAATGTGAGGAACTCCTCCATCATTATTTCCACCTTATCAACCCCTTCCAAAGTAGAGGCCTCGCTACATCGACGCTTCCCACTACTCCTCAATGTGTTCTCTGACCGATTGGGCGTGGCCCTCAATGGCGGTGATCTATCCATAACATTCAGACCGACCTCAAGGTCCTAGGGCATCCTAAATTCCAACGGTGCTCCTTACGTACTAGTGTAGTTCCTCATTGTGGGAGTTTGCAAGGACATTGTTGCATTTTCATCACGGAGAAATCCATCTGAGAGAGATTGACATTGCCTTCACCTTCATATTCATCGAATTCCTTTGTGTTTATATGCCTCAGACTGGATGTTGCATTGACCCCCTAGTAGTCTCCCTACCAACAATAACCTCCAATTCCTTGTAGTAAGGAAATGACTTTCCACGCAACTTCTTCAAATGCTCGGGAATCTACATGTATTTATCATGCATTACAATTAGAAGACTGTCTTTGTGAAGTATGAGTATTGTAACGGAAAGTGCCCTAACCTCATCCTTTGCACCATCACCATACGAGATGGGATATTTTGGATGATCATCCCAAGCCCACCTGCTTTTGTTGGTCAATGCAACAAAAGCGTTATACTCCTTCATATTCTTGAAATGGCTTTGCAGTTGCTCCTTTACATAGGGCAAACCACTCTCTAAGTTGAAATCCTGCAAAATCTCAAGCCACCCCATTCTAGTGAATGACCCATTAACGAAATTATTACTGTAGTGCTCACTATGAAGCCTTATCAACAACCTATTCTGCTCAGTTGTCCAATTGCCAATCCGTGGAGCTCCCTTCTTATTAGAAACTTGTTGCACACCCTTTCCCCGATTGGAACCTTCTCCGTTCATCCTACAAGCAAAATGATAATTAGGTTACCCATTGCAGTTAGTAAGTAAGCCTAATTATCTCAAACAAAGTTGTACTAATCCTCTGACAAATGTTAAGTGTATACCTTTGCTGGGATAATTGTTTGTCCACATTAGCATTGTGATCATCTTTCATCTCCAACACAATGATCATTACAGCAATTGCAACGATCATTTAGGCTATATAATTTTGTTCATGTTCAAAGCACTTGTTCCTTTTAGGATACACACAATGGCTGACTCGACTAGATTCGTCGGCCATTTCTCATCTCAAAAAATCAGGTGGGAAATCCGTGATCACTCTACCTAAACATAATTTGGACATAATTTATGATGGTTAACTATGGCATTGTGTACCTTACGGTATATTCCACAAATCAATTAAAAACCATATTACCGACCACATGTTAACATGTCAATGGTACAAAAGGAAGGCTTGCAACAACAACATAATCCTCTCATTTTCTCAACAACCACTAATGAAACAACCTACATATTCTACTGTAAGACAACCTCTGACAAATCATTTCCAGCTTTCCACTTGTGGGTCTAGAATCACCATTCAGGTTAAATCTCTCCTTTCAAAAGTCTTAAGGGGATGGTATTTGGATCCTATCTATTTGGAGATCTATGGATATCGATCTACTATATACATTCTAATAAGTGTCCAGGAACGTGGACACTAGTAACAAATCTGGTATCATTAGAGACAGAGGATTTGTAAAGGTGGACATTAAAAGAGTTTTTCCTCGTACAAATAAAGAACAATATCATAAATTAAAAATGTGAAATGGACTACTTTCTTTATAGAACCAATAGCAAGCACCAAACTGACAATATAAGGACTAAAATGGACCACCTTTTATTTTTTTCAAAACCAAAAGCAAACAATGAACTGTCCAAAAAGAACATTATACTATCGATAATAAGTAAAATATAACAAGAGCATACAATAAACATGCTATTGTATAGATTATATACTGAAGTACATTGATAATATACGGAATTAAAAGAAGTATATATTGATTATATATTCAATTATTGGATACTACTGTATAGATGATCCTACAAGCACAAACATACAGATCAATATTTCACTTATCATGGGAGCATAAATTGAAAACATGGGAGTAAGCACAAACTGACAATAACAAGGACTGAAATGGACCCCTTTTTTTTGTTCAGAACCAATAGCAGACACCAACCTAACAAAAAGTAGGATATACTCTCCACTAGAAGCATTATGTAACAAGAGCACACTATAAACTTGCTATGTACAAACATCAAACAACAACACCAATAAGAAAGGAGGTACAAAAACATACGTAAAGCAAACACCATTTGATGTATATAAGAGAAGAAAACATGTTATGTGGTTTGAATTTATGGCCAGCTGTGTCGAGTTCATTCTCTGACTTTCTATTTTCATACCAAACAGAATGAAATTGGGCCAATCAAAATAGTGGCCTCTTACATGATCCATCCACTTTTATCTCCGTACTCAAGTTTGTAAATTCAGAAAAGTAATCATGTGCATTATATAACTATATCTACATCAATCTTAGCTGATGATCAGGAACTCCAAACCATCTTCTACATGAAAAATGGGGGCATAAATTGACAATAACATGGACTGAAATGGACCATTTTTTTTGTTCAAAACCAACAACAAACAACAACCTAAAAAAAAGAAGGATGTACTCTCCACAAGAAGCATTATGTAAGAAGAGCTGTTGAAGCGATGAGTTACTACGCTAACGTATTTGGTTTTGAAAAACCTGTTGTCGTAGTTTGAAAGCGAAGAACTCATGTTCAACAAATAAAATTTATACCGGAATAGAAATCCTGGGTCGAACTCAGGGAGGCGGATGTTTGATTAAAGGTACGCGTTTGTTTTATTTATCATGAAGCAGAATAATTGATTAGAAACTATCTATCTATTTACAATGAATAGAAGAGAGAGAGAGAATGAGAGAGAGAATATTACAAACAAAAACCAAAAACAGATGTAGAATGAACATGGAATTCATTATCAAAGAGAGTGTTAGTTACACTAAACATTACGACTAGAAAGTAGTAAATCTACTCTAGAAAGCATTAAAAAGAATGGAGAGAGAATTATCCTCCTTGACGGTCGCTTGGAGGACGAGCCGAATGGGACAACGCCTGGAAGATGGGGAATGGAGCAGGACAAAGGAGGACAAAGCAGGAAGAACAGGAATGGGGCAGCACGTCGTCGTCATCGTAGGATCCACTTCCGAAAGGGGGACGAAAATTGGACTTTATCTCTTGAGAAACATCTCGGGTGTGGGACAAGCTTCTCTTGAGCTTTGGAGAGGGAGAGAAGAGAAAGAAGGGATGAAAATTTTGTATGGAGGGGATCTCCTTTTATAGTTGCAAGGAGTGAGGGCAATTTGGTCTTCTTAATCTCAAAATATTAAATAAAGGGTCTTTAGTGATGGATAAAACTGTCGCTAAAGCCCCATCGTGGGAGACTGTGCCGCCCACTTGCCTCCCATGCATGCAACACGTGTTCACGTCCTTCGATTCTCGGCCATTCGATGATGAGATTGAACGGCTGAGATGCCCCTTGCCATGCCTCTTCAAGCCGCAACGCCCACGTCTGATGGCGCATCACGCGCGGGCATGCGATAGCGCGTGGGCGCTATTAAGCCCATGAGGCCGTTCGATCGCGATCGAGCGGTCAATTGAGCTCCCTCACCACGCCTTAGCTGCCGCTTGTGCAGGCTCAAACGCGTGCTGCTGTGTCGCGTAAGCACGTTTGACCAACGCGCTACAAGCACGTTTGTGTTGCGCTTACAATTTGTGCACGAGCATCCGCAGCTGTTGGATGTGCATCCAACAGCGGAGAATAGTCGAAGAAGAGAGGGTGCGGCGAGTGTAGCAGCCGATTGGGTGGCTGAGATGGCACCATGTGGCGCCATCTTGGCCATCCATCTTTTGGATGATGTAGATGGTGCCACGGTTGTCGGATTGAGTCAATTTTCACGTCGTTAGGTTGCGATCGTTGATCCAAATCCATCCGAGCGGTCGAATTTGTCGTCTGAAGTGCAGATTCACACCATCTTAGCCCTTGATCTTCTAGGGTTCCCCAGTCTCTATCTGATGCTACAGATGTCTGATTAAGGTGATCTTGGAGTCGTTGAACTCCAATCGTCTCCCTGATCAAATCTGTACGATTGGATCTTCGATCCGAGGCCCCAATAAAAATTTTCCCTGTCTCTGAACATAAAAGGAGACAATTAACCTCCATTTTATTCAAACTAATCTAAATGCAAGATGATGCATGCTATGCAATATTTATAGTATGCAATGCAATTCTATGCTTGAGAACATGCATAAATAGACATCTTATATAGTGTAAACATGTTTACATCAAGAGCACACTACAAACACGCTATGTAGTAATAGTAAATAACAATTCCAAAAAGAAAGGATGCAAAAAAACATATGCAAAGCAAACACCCTTTGATGTATATAATAGAAGAAAGCTTGTTATGTGGTTTGAGTTAATGGCTAGCTGTGTCTGAATAAATATAGTATGATTCTTTAACATATATATTCAACATCTGGGGCAAACTAGGTAATGGTTCAACCACCATCCATTGCTGCCCAATGTTATCTCCACATAGAGAAGTTAATTTAGAACAACATGAAGCCATTCAGAAGGCTTTAGATAATAGATAAAATAAGGAGTGGTTTGTTACATTATCTGATACAGTTTACATAATAAATAATGTAGCATCCTTTGACCATCAAAAGCACAAGATTCTAGCTTTTTCATCGAAAGGAAATGGTTAAATTTAAAATCTCTTGTTGCTTTCCTTGTCGAGTTCATTCTCTAACTCTCCATCTTCATTCCAAAATGGGATGAAATTGGAGCAATCAAATAGTGGCCTCTTACATGATACCTCCACTTTTATTTCCATAGTAAAGTTTGTAAATACAGAAAAGTAAGCATGTGCATTATATATATAACTAACTATATCTAGATTTTTAATTATCATGCTTGCTTCTCAATGTTATCTTAACTAGGTTTAATTTTGAAATTATACGTTGATTATATACTGAATTATTTGATACCATTGTATAGATGATCGTACAAGCGCAAACATGAGGATCAATATTTCAGTTATCATGCAAGCATAAATTGAAAATGGCAAATGGAGCAATATATTTTTTAGAACCAATAGCAAGCAGCAAATTGACATTAACAAGGATTGAAATGGACCCTTTTTTTTGGTTCAGAACCAATAGCAAATGCCAACCTGATGAAAAGTAGGATATACTCTCCACAAGAAGTGTTATGTAAGAAGAGCACATTATAAACTTGCTATGTACCAACATCAAACAACAACACCAAAGAAAGGAGGTAGAAAAACATACCTCAAGCAAACACCATTCGATGTATATAATAGAAGAAAATGTGTTATGTGGTTTGTAAATAAGGCAACCTTATTGTGCAAAAGAATTTATTCTATAGCAAGCTCAATAAAAAGCTCTCATCAAGCCATTTCCAATCAACCTCCCAAATGGCATAATATAACCTTGTAAACCACCTCAAACCAGCACAATAATCAATCAACCCCCATTAAGGAGAGATCATATATCTCATTCTATGGGGAAGTATCAGTAACATGGAGAAACCACTGGCATGGGGCGAAAAGAAGGGAAACAAACATAAAACAATAGAATGAGGGAACAAAATAATAGAAAAATCCTCATGTTCGCTCAAGACATTTGTTCACTCAAACCAAATGTTCAAGACAACGATTCAAAACAAACAAAACACGTTATAGATGTTAACACGCCAATTATCAAAAAGTCATCAACTAATCATACTCATGCTACTGTATACAAAAGCTCCTAGAATTACTTACCTCAGTAGTTGATTAAACCTCCTGCAAACCCTACTACCTCCAACAACCCAGCCCACGATCAAATTCACATGGGAAGCTTCACCATGAATAACTAAGAAATTTGTTACACTACACAAAAATAACCTAAACTTGATCAACAAGGTAAATTGAAACAAAACCACCTAACTAGGGGTTTGGACACTACTAGAAAAAGGTGATCTACCATCGGTTCTTTACCGTCAGTTTGCAAACCGAAGGCAAAAATATTTTTGTCGTCGCTTCCTAATAAAAGTGATAGCGAATACGTGTCTAAATTTCCTTGCCTCCACCTCACAGAAAATGTGATCTGCATTGAATATTTTCTGTCATTTATTATAATAAGCGATGGTAAATGTCAGCCTAAAATTTCACACAAAATTTTGGGCATGAGAATTGGAGCTAAAAAGGGCATTTGCTGTTGGTTAGTAATTAAACCAACAACGAATATCGAGCACCTTCTACCAACACAGTGACCTCTCCTCCCCCACACTACTTGAAGTTCCCCTCCTCCTCTCCTCTCCTCGTCATCAATTCTCATCCTCCTCGTCATCGTCGCCCCTCCACCTCCTCCCCATCATGTAAGCCCTCATCCCTTCATCCTCCTCCTTCTTGTCTTCCTCCTCCTCGCCAACGTCCCCCTTCCCCTCCTCCTCGTCTTGTCCTCCTCGTCCTCCGCCCCCCTCTACCTCTTCCTCTTCTCTATCCTTTCTCGACCTCCTTCTCCTGGTCCTCCGCATCCACCTCAAGCCCCCTCCTCCTAGTCCTCTGCCCCCCCCCCAACCTCCACCTCCTGCCCCCCTCCTCCTCCTACCCTCCTTGCCTCCATCCGCCTCCTCCTCCTGTCCTCCAACCCCCCTCCACCTCCACCTCCACCTCCACCTCCTACCCACCTCCTCCTTATTCTCCGTCCCCTCTCCACCTCTTCCTCCTACCCTCCTCCTCCTTCTTCCCTCCCCGCCCCTATCCACCTCCTCCTGCCCTCCACCCCCCCTCCGCCTCTGCCTTCACCTCCTGCCCCCTCCTCCTCGTCCTTCGCCCCCCCTACACCTCCTCCTTGTGCCCTCCCTAACCCCACCCACCTCCTCTTCCTGCCTTCCCCACCCCCCTCCTCCTCCTGCCCTCCACACCCTCATCTGCCTACTCTTACTACCCTCCCCGCCTTCTCCTACTTAGGGTTTCAATAATTGAGGAGAGGATAAATCAAAGGAGAGGAAGGTCTAAGATTTGAGGAGAAGAATCACCTTGTAGCTCCTCCATTCAGCTTAAGCAGTAAAGTAGGGCCACATTCTTCATTTAAGATATCTTCTTCTTGTGTGGTGGGAAGAAAAGAGGGGCTGCATGCATGTCTAGAGAGAAGAAGAGGATGATTAGGATCTCATTTTTCCCTCAAATTGGAGTAATGAACCTAATTTTGGATCTACTTTGGTGTGGTTGTTGCTTCAGGTGTGAAGGACTACAACAAATAGGTTGTTGCAGCTTGAAGAGGAAGAGAAAAGGATAATTTGTAGCAGCCAATCACTTTAAACCTTGAGGTAGGGTATTAATCTATTGGTGAATGTTTATTTTCACACTTTAAGGGAAATGATGGAGGTGAAACTATGGATTTCCCCTAAAATTTGTGGATTTTACGATGGTAGTGCAAGTGCTCTACCCTTAGTTAAATGGTGGATTGCATGTTATAGGTAGAGGGTCTTTGATGTATGTTTAGGGTGATTAAAGTGGCCCCCAAGTGTTTGGGGAGGTTTATACTGGTTTAGATCATGTTTTACAGTCGTTTTCCATCCTCCCTAGTGATTAGAGTTGAGTTGTGTGCAGTGTAGTGTTCGTCGTGGAACACATGAAAATATTTCTATATTGCTGTAGTTGCGAATCACGTCAAAATAAATAAATTTATAAATATTTTGGTAAGTATTGGGTCATTCGTAGGGAGGGAAAACGTCAATTTCAAAGCTTTTCGTACTAACTAATCTATTCTAATGAAATCAGAGAAATAAAGACCAGATATTCAGAGAATTAGAATTTTATTACTACTTACAAATAGTTCTCAAACTAGGAATTAAAGCAACAATGATAAAGAGTAGAGAAAGAGAAAAATAGATGAAGAACGATCTGCTTAAGGGATGCTTGTGTGAAGTGCGGTAGGATTTTAGATCCAGAGCACTGGGAAGAAGACCAGAGAGATGTTCCAAAGAGAGAGAGGCTAGAGATGTGTCTGGTGGAAGTTGAGATGCCTTCAGATGGGGGCTCTAAGGTCCTTTTTATAACCAAAATGACCGGCAAGGCTGGTATTTGGGTCCTAAACTCATGCAACACCCTTGGAGCCATTAGATTCGTTGATTGGGAGATTAGTGACTCAAATCACACTAAAAAATAACCTTAATTGCACCTTATACACATGGAACGCACTGGATGTTGACACATGGCAGTCGCTCGGCCACTGGATCTGATTCACGTGCCCTTCACGTACACTTCCTCTCATCTTTATGTGCTCTTTCAATCTCAGC
The DNA here is from genome assembly GCA_037157565.1 of Thalassia testudinum. Classification (NCBI taxonomy): domain Eukaryota; kingdom Viridiplantae; phylum Streptophyta; class Magnoliopsida; order Alismatales; family Hydrocharitaceae; genus Thalassia; species Thalassia testudinum. Next base: position 120,959,732 of record JAZHRO010000073.1, read on the forward strand.
CGTCCGATCTCATGATCGGATCGCTTAAAACAAATGTAGCACCGCCTCTTGATATCTGCGTATGGCAGGGCATCAGGTTGGGCGTTCAACTGCACGTGCATCTACACCGCCACATCGATTGATCGTTGTTGTGCCACACAACCACATCCATGCCGTTCATTCCAATCTAACGGCCCAGTTGAACACAAGCACTACTGCCTCTCTAATTTGGCATTGAGCTCGAGTCGAACGTACGCTGCTTCTTCTCGTGCGAGGGCACTAACCAACACACTGTGGATGCACTTTGTCATGATCCTATTTTATTGCATGTCCACTCTTAGCCATTGGATGAAGATCTAACAGTTGAGATGCATTCCTTTTCTGATGGCTCGTGGAGAGGAGCGACGTGGCCTCATCGTGGCCATTAGATCACAATCCAACGACCCACGTTTTTACCTTCAGTGGTTGGAGTGCAACGATGGATCATTGGGATGGCGCCACATTGCACCATCCTGACTGTTCATCTTCCCACTTTTGTAGTTGGTGCTATAGGGCTCCAATCAGGTTGATCTTTGTGCTGTTGGACTTCGATCGTTCATCCAAATCCATCCGTGCGGTCGGATTTGATATCTAAGGTTTGGATTTGTGCTATCTAACTCCTTGGCCTCTGATCTTCTACAAGTTGTATGTGATGCTCCGGAAGTCTGATCAAGACGATCCCAGAAGCGTTGGACTCCCACTGTCATCCTAATCAGATCCATTCGGTTTGATTTATAATCTGTGGCCTTGAAACATCTGCAATTAATATTATCTCTGTTTTAGAGCATAAAATAGCATTATTATCTTGATGTAGCGGAAATTCATTGCGAAAAGATTTGAGTTTAGAAAATTTGTCATTATAGTGCAATTCACAAGAAAAATTATCAATCAAATAATTTTTAACCGAAGCTCAGAATAAGTCCCGAGTCGAACACGAGGAGGCTACGTCGATTTGAAATCCGCAGTTATATTTTTTGTAATTTTTGTTTATAAATGAGACATTCACAATGATCGCTATCCTACTTGCAATATAAACACTAAAATTATAAAGAGAGAGAGAAAGAGAAATAAAGAGAGAAACAAAATAACTTTTATAATAAGAATAATATCATTACAACTACAACTAGAAAGTGGGAAATCTAATCTAAAAAGCGATAAAGAGAAGGGAGAGAGAAGTTATCCTCCTCGACGGCTGCTTAGAGAACAAGCCGGACGGACGTCGTCTGGAAGAAGGAGAGCGAAGATGAAGGAAGAATTGGGGGTGAGGCAGGGCGTCAGCGTTGCAGGATCCACTTCCAGAAGAATGGTGAGAAGACGGTTGGCAAGAGCTCCACAAAGGGGATGAGAGGTGGAAAATTTTGTATTTTTACTCTAGCGGAGCTTTCCGTAGCTTGGGAGCACTAGAGTGAGCTTTAGAACTTGAGTTCTTAGCTCTTAGAGAGGGAGAGAGATGATGGAAGGGATGAAGAAAATGTGGAGGGTGTAAGGGGCTTTATATAGTTGAGATATGATGTGCACACATCTAATTAACCTAAAATGACTATTTATGCATGTTTCTAGTGTTATAGAAGCATTAATAATTATAAATATTGCATAGCATGCATCATCATGCATTTACGTTAGATTGCATAAATTTTAGGTTAATTCTCCTTTTTGGTAGTCAGGGAATAGGGCAACTTTCATCGGAGCCTTGGATTTGAGAACCAATTGTACAGATCTAATTAGGGTGACGATCGAAGTTCAACAACTTCAAGATCGCCCCGATCGGACCTCCGTAGCATTAGATGTAGTCCGAGAAAGATCAGAGGTAAGGAGCCAAGTGGTCTAAAATCTAGACTTCAGATGATAAATCCAACCACAAGAATGGGTTCAGATCGACGATCACAGCCCAACGATGTGAAAATCGATGCAATTTGACATCCGTGACACCATCTACAAGTCAAAGAAGATGGACGGCAAGGATGGCGCCACATAGTGCCATCACAGTAGCCCAATGCTGACCCAAGCCCCACTCCACCACTAAAGGCACGTTTAAGATGCAATCTAAGCCGTTGGATCAAGATTCAACGACCAAGGGCACATGCGCCTTAAACATGGGCATAATGCCTTGGGCGAACGCCCTATGTAGAGCATGAGGTGCAGGTTTGAGACCTCGCGTGATTCAAATGGAGCGGGCGAGCGGGCATGGATAGAATAGCGCCTTTGGATGAAACACGGATGGCTGATGGAGCAAAGATGTGGTGGCACGGATGAAGGCATGCGCATATGTGCATGATAACGCGCCGATGCATGCCAAATTTGACGCGAGCGCCACATGCACGAAGAAGAAGAGGGCGTTTAAGTCATCTGATCTCTCAATCGGATGGCTAGGGATGTGTGAACATGGAGCATGCCTCAATGCCTGAAGATGAAGGAGCGGGGGGGGCGTGCGTGCGTATTCAGCGACATGGGGGCTTTAGTGACGGTTATATCCATCACTAAAGACCCTTACATTAATGTTTTATGATTGAAATGACCTATTTGCCCCCTATTCTTCACCTATAAAAGGACCTACGCCCTCCACATTTTCATCATCTCTTCCTCTATTCTCTTACCCCCTCCAAAGCTCTAAAGCTTGTCCCAATCCCAGGATGCTTCATTAGAGTTAAAAATATAATTTTTCCACCTTCTCACCCTCCTCGTGGAGCATCCCATGGTTGTCCTCTCACTACCATTCAGGAAGCGGATCCCATTGCAGCGTCACCCTGCTTCATCCACCTTCCTCTATCTTGGTTCTTCCTCATCCAACATCTCACCACCTTCATCCGGGCGCTCCGTCAATGCGGCTTGTCCTCCAAGCAGTCGTCGAGGAGGATAACTTCTCTCCCTCTTCTCTTTATTGCTTTCTATATTAGATTTCCCACTTTCTAGTGTAGCGAGTAGTTGTAATAAACATGATAATATGATTATGAAACATTTGTCTATTCGACTCAGCCAAACCCTAGCTATACACTTCCATACCATTTCTAATTTCAAAGATATGGTGGGTTCCACATCTCTCGATCTACATTTGTCAACCCACCAGATTGATTGGGTTTGGGTTTCATCATCATCCTGTTGACCTGAACAAGCACCTAATTGGACTACCCAGGCTCTTGATCAAGGTGCTTGTTCTGCAAAACTCATCTGATTTGACCAGTTCTTCTCCAGACCATTTCCCGCTCGACTGAATGCATTAAATTTAGCACTTAACGGGAGGCAACCTGTCATTCCAAAAATTGATATCCTTCTAATTATCCTTCTGTACTTCACGTCTATTGCACCTTGAGTTTGATTTTAGAATAGTTGATCCCAGAGCTTGAAATCACCTGCAACAGTCATTCCCGACACGTTCGCCCACCCAATAATCCTGTTCTAAATTCCTGAACCCAAAACTATTTCACACCCTCCGTTTACAATGACATTGCAAAGCTTAGGCATGGGGGGGTGGTAAAGTGCAAGCATTCAAAAATAAAAAGTTCGAAAAGATTCTCACAAAAAAAGTCACATATTCCAAAAATACCAAAAAAATAAAAAATTCTTGAAAAAGAACAAAAAAATGAGAGGAGAGGAAACTTTGATGGCATATCAGATTTTGAGGAGAAAAAGAGGAGTTAAAATGGCAAAAAAGGAGCACAATTTGAAAAGAAAAGAAAAAGAGGTAGTCATTAGTAAGAAATTAAGGAATTGACTTAGTTCTAGACCATATCAAGAGAAACAAAATGAAAGGCAAATAGTGCTAATGAAACAAAGAAGAGATTAGTAGGAACGCTGATCTTAGGTCTTTTGGGATATGGTCATAGGGTTAAAAATTCAAGTACCTGCTAAGATCTGGATAGTCCTCAAGTGGTAGGGGAAAATGCAAAATTTAAGTATTAGGTCTAAAGGTTAAGGAGTATTCGACCTTGTTAACTGACCTCTTGTTTGTGGGACTCAGTAACCTAAGCACCCCAATCCACACACAGTCAGGTTCAGTGCGCTTAAGTATCAAAATCACGCAAATGCTTTTAAGTTGTTCTAAAAAAGTCACCTAGATTAGGAGCAACTGATCAACACAAGTTGATTTGGATGAGTTCCCGACGCGGAGTGGTAGGAAATTCCCCTTGAAGAAGCGTAATAACATATCCTCTCCTCGGTGCTTGTCTCTTACGATATCTACATATCCTACCGAGGGCATGTAAGCACCCTATGTTGGTTCAGATGCCATGGGTGGCATTATCCCGAAATGTTGATTGCCATGGTCTGGATTTAGCTACAGAACACCATGGGCAGGATTATCTCAAAATCTTGAAAGTCAGGGTTTTGGGGGTTGCCATGGGTGGTGCTATCTCGAAGTATCGATTGCTAGGGACCCTTCGAGGATTGATGATGGGGACTAGGAATCCGAAACAGACCGTGTTGTGAAGCCAATCCAAAGCTAGAAATAAAAAGAAAAGAGAGAAAACTCTCCAAAAATAAAGAAAAATTCCTTTGTCTCTCTCTGACAAAAAAAATGCACTGCAAACTAAACCGAGGCTAAAACATGTTACAAGCACAGGTGCTTTAACCGTGGAGTTCAACGAACCTTAGGATAGTTCCTGTGGGCCTTAAAAACCTTCGTGACAAACTGCGGCTAGAGCTGGTCTGGTCTAGATCTTGGTTGGTACTTGTGTACCTCTAAGCTTACTATTGGCATTCTAACCTAATCTATAGAAGAAAGCACACATCACAGTTTTTTAGGATCAAAAGATTTTATGGTCTAGAATCGAAGTTAATATCCTAAAATTTTGCTAAGATACTAGCAAAAGGTAGTCATGGGGGTATGATGGGAACACCATCATGAGCCCAGCTAGCTCATTTTGACTCAATGAAGTCAATAAATGCTTCTACATAACCAACCAAAGGTCATAATTCATTACATAACCATTCTGAGAGAAAAATAAGAAACTAAGGGTAAAATTGTAATTCTACCAACACATATTGAATGCAGTACAACCATGGGTTTTCTCAAGGGCTGAATAAAGTCAAATGGTCTTAATAAGAAAACAAGTGGGTTGGATCAGACAGAAAAGGGTTTGTGTATGTTCTGAGAATTAAATGACTTTTTGAAATCCTAAAAATAAACTCACTTAATTAACTAAGGTTCTGGTCAGGATAAAATTCACCTAAACCCTCTAAAAATCATGGAAAAATATTCTCTAGGGTTTAGTACTTCAAATTGACCATCAGAACCCATCTTGACCTAAAATAGTGTCTCAAACAGATATTTGCCCTAATTTAGGTTTTTGCATAAATTACCTGGTCAAACATGGCCAAAACTAAAATCTAACTTCACCATTGGATTTCTTAGGTCCAAATTAGGTTTGAACCAAAATTTGAACCAAAGGAGAACTCGTCTTGACCTAGTTTACAAAAAGGTCCTGTCTGATTACACTTATCCCCTAACTTTCAAAAACCATTGCATTCAGCCCCCTAACTTCTTCATCTTCACAATTCGGTCCATCCACCATTATCGCGGAGGAAACCTATTCCGATGACTTTCAACTTGGATTTTCTCCCTGATTGATTGATGAATCCCTTCCAAAATTGGAAGGGATATTCATCAAGTAATCCTCTCCAATATGAACCTGGTTAAATGCCCTGATTTTTTCCCAATCTCTCATGCGAATACATGAGAGATTCGGGTCTCTTGAAGCTCCCAAATCCGGCGAGCATTCCTTGCTTGGAAGCTTGGCTTCTAAGCTCAAAACCCTCTCTGATGACCTATAAAAGACTCCCCAGGGTTCAATCGTTCTCCTCAGCTGGAAATTGGGCTGGAACACCCCCTATTCCTCTCTTCTCGCCGGCCGCAAATCTCCACAAGCTCCAGTGGTCTATCTCCGACTCTTCTAGTCATCTGACCACAAAACCGGTGGCGGATTCACCTTCCTCACCGTCCTTTGCATCGAGCAATACCAGCCGTCGTCGTTCCCTCCCCATCTTCGCCGCCGCCTCTACCACGAAGGTTCGTCTTCCCCACGTCTAGCAACCACACTGACGTGGGACCCCTCCCCCATTTCTTCCTTAGAAGTAGGTTTTAAGGTTCCCTATCTCCCTTACTTTCTCCCCCTCTATTTCCCAAAACCGCCCACCAATGGTACGAACACCTTCATCTCCTCCATCTCCGAAGACTCCTCCGGCGAGGTGTTTCCACCCCTACGCACCTCCATCCACCTTGCCGACCACCATACAACCTCCACCACACATCCCTGATCATTTCCCATCACTCCATTCTCTCCATCATCCACCCAAACACCTCCCCGAATAGACCCACTCTCACCGACCATTCTCGTCACCGTTCGGCCACCACAGCCACCCTCGCTCCACGCCACTACCACCGTCACATTCGTCGTGCCATGGCAATCTTGCTAAGTGCTTTGATGTGGCCATAAGCCCCCTTTTATTGATTTCAGGTAGCAGGCCAAGACCCACCATTGACGCCAAGCTTCGAGCAAGCTTCAAGCTACTCTAGGTCTTATACCGCTCCAAGGGATACCTTTAGGCTATGCGGAATAGAGGCCTGTAGGAATCGAAGACTTCATGCGAGGGCTTCAGCAACTGTAGCCCCATCAATTTGACCGAGACATTGCTGCTGCGTTGCGCGGAGGAAAGGTGAGACATTTAGTCCCACCTCGGATACGAAGAGTCACCTGCAGCCACATAAATTGAATAAGTGACAGTGGCTGTTTGCCTCCAAATATTGAGGGTGAGCTCCTCCTCCACCTTCACCTGGACTCATCCATGACACCTCACCCGTGGACCTGGCCAACCCGATTACCTGCCTTACCTATACTCCTCGCTCACCACCGTACACCGGTGAGCCTAGACCTGGGTATGCGCTGGGTCCGATTACCTGACTAGCTATGGCTCTGTGAGAGCGAGACTGAAATAGAAAGAGAGAAAGAGAGAGGAGAGTTGGTGGGGGAAAGGGGGCTTTTGCCCTGGGAGTTTTGGCTCCAACACTTAGCCGAATTCTGAGAAAGGAGAGCCAAAGGAAGAAGAAGAAAAGGAGGAGCAAAACAGACATAGAGAAGAAGAAGGAGAAAGGAAGAATAAGGGAAAGAGAAGAAGAAAATCAGAAGCATGCAGACAAAAGAAAAAGAGGACTGTAGTAAAAGTCATTTAAGACGTCTGATTGCAAAATAAGACATCTAATTTCATATTCCCTCCTTGAGTAGATTTAAGTAATTATTCTATTTATTAAACTTATAATAGGTGATTCACATCACCATTATTTTGCCTAAAATTATTTTTACTCTTCATATACTCATATGCTCTACATTCCTAATTAGTTTTTGAGTAATATTTTGTGTTCAAATTACATTAATTGTTGAGATTAGTGTGTGAATTCCATTTGCTGCCTGTGTTCGACCTTGGAACTTTTTCGAGTAATAAAACTTGTATTTGTTTGAACGTTATTTCGGCTATACTGAAACATAACACTTTTTAAACACCAACTTAGCGACCAAACATTTTGGCACCGTTGCTGGGGAGCAACGCGCAATTCACCACTATTCTCTGCATTATTTGATTATATTTAGGCACTAACTTGCCCTATTTGCTTTATTGTGATTTTGCGAGGTACTTCACGAGGAGATCTTTCACGCAAATCAACCATTCCAGGGTAGGTAACTTCTCTATTCTTCCCTAATCAACCTCATAATCTTGGGAAGACAAAAAGGAAAAAATCAATTAGGAATCACCTGACTTACTTTTCATAGTAATTATCGTTTAAAAGGCAAGTTTCCTAATTTGCGAATTTTTTTTTAAAATCTCATTGAAGTTGAAGTGATTCTGTTTAGAGATTCTACACCAAATTTCCTATGCCTATCAGGGACTACGCTTAATTTCTAATCTTCTTGGACTATGCACTTCTTGTTTGAAGTCCAAGGAGAACATTTTTGAAGATCAAAGTGGACTTGGAAATAAAGGTAATCAGGGTTTCTACATTAGAGTTTTGGAGTGCTAGTTCACACTTGGCTGCATAAAAGGAAACAAACCCACCCATATTTGTGTACTACCTAAGCCCTTGATTGAAAAGATCTAATCAAGAAAAACCCTAAAATCAGGCTCTAAATTCACTTGAACCCTAAAATCCTTGAACCTAATAACCTGGGAGTCAACTCAGGGTGATTTCTAGGTCTTGACCTAGAATTCATTTTGCCATCTTTAGGGTAGGTCAGGTAAAGTTGGTTTACATTGTAGGCCAACCAACCTCAAAATTAGGTTACAAATCAAATCAACTATTAATTCAAGTGAAAACAAAGGCACAAATTACGACATAAAACTTGTAGACTTAAGAGGTCAAGTAATCCGTTCTGGTCTACCTAAACCCTCAGTGACAAGGAAGGTCAAGTGGGGGAAACCCTGTAACCCGTGGGGGTGCTCTACTGTGTAGGGGTCTTTGCGGGACTCTCCCTTCCTAGATGCCTAGGTAATTCTCAGGTGGACAACTTTCTGATCCAGGGGTATCATCTGCCCCGACCCTCTATAGTCATCCAAAAATCTTTGAGTGCCTTGATTGGGTCAATACCACATCTAGTCCCTCATCCCTTCTATTTAGAGCACACACACAAATTTTCTTGGGAATTGTTTTCATATCTAATCAATTTCGATCTAAACTTGAATTTTGATTCTACATCTTGATTCCACCATCTGATTCAAAAATGTAGGCTGGCTACTTAGGAAAACTATTGAAGAAACATGAATCTCAGAGATCCATGAAAGATAGAATGGTTGGGGATGCCCTTAAATTTTATGAGATTGATTACGAAACCTCAAAACCAATTGAAGGCATTATTTTATGAGATTGATTACGAAACCTCAAAACCAATTGAAGGCATTCAGGTTAATGTATCAACAACAACAACCTTTATAATAAACTATTTCCCAATTATTATTAACAGAAGCAACAAATGGATCAACCCAGGATATTCTCATAACAAGATACATCGAGATAGAAAAATTGCATAACCTTGAATATCTCCAATGCATGACAAATTCTACACTCTGGGAAAAACACCAAGATGATCTTGAAAAATGGGAAGAAATGATGAAATTATTTAAACAAGTTATCGATCAAAAATACCCGTACATGTCCCAAACAGTTAATGAAACATCTTGGAATAATATGGAGGATCAACATGATTTCCCAAATCTCGGGTTTGAGACACAAGGTTGTTGTGGATTCCCAACCCAGATGGAATATGATATGCATGATCTTAAAATAGGTTGGGAGGTCCCAATTGCAGGAGAACATGATTTTGAGCCAGCCCTAGGAAACCAAAACCCTTGTTGGCTAAGTGATGTAAACACATTTATTTAGGGTAAAATGCCTATCCATGCATGTTCCTAGGCATAGATTTGCATTTCATGTTATAAATATTCCATAGCATGCATCATTCTGCATTTAAAATAGTTGTATATAATTTAGGTTAATTGCATCCTTTTTGTGGTTAGGCGAGAAGGATATTTATTTCGGAGCCTCAAATTGACGATCCGATCGTACGGATCTGATCAAGACGATGATTGGAGTCCAACGCCTCAGAAATCGCCTCGATCGAAGTCCCGTAGCACCATATGCAGTTCGAGGAAGATCAATGGCCAAGCGACTAAGAGACATAATTCAAAGCTTCAAATGACAAATCCAACCACGCGGATGGATTCAAGCTGATGATCGCAGCCTGACGGCGTGAAAATCGACTCAATTAGACCTCTGTAGTAGCCCTTACAACAAGAAGAAGATGGATGGCCCAGACTGCACCATGTGGCACAGCCCAGGCCGCGCAGCGCACGCACACGGCACCGCACACGTGCAGCAGCGCGCGCAGGCGCGCATGCGCGCAGCACAGCGCTAGCGTGTAGGCGCGTGCGCATGGGGCAAGGCGGGGGAGCAGCGCCAGCAATGCATGAGTTGGACCTATAGCGATGCATGAGCTGGACTTACAGCGATGATTACAACCGTCGGTAATTCATCGCATGCCAACAAAGCCAGTTGTGGAAGCGAGCGGGCATGAGCTATCTACAGCGATGCTTCCAGCGACTGCCAGGATGGCACTAATGGTCCCATACCTATTTTTGCCTCTTCTCCTCCACTATAAAAGGACCTACACCCCCTCCCTTCCAAGCCATCTCTACCTACTCTACTCCCACCTACTCCCAAGCACAAGCAAGCCTACCAATGCTCCATTAAAGCTTGTTCTCAACCTCCCAAGGCGCCTATTAGTGTAGCGAGCCTCTGCCCCACCAAATACTCCTCCATCTTCCATCTCTCTTCATAGGTCGCCTTGGAGCTATCCTCCCACCTCCATTCCGGTAGCAGATCACCTCTGTTTTCTCACCTCCATTCCGGAGCCACGTCGAAGCTTTCCTCAACCCGACGTCCTCCTGCACCTCACCTCCGTCGTCCCGCTCCTCACCTTCTTCGTCCGAGCTTCCACCAAGCATCATCGTCTCGCTGAACAACCGATTCGGGAGATTTCTTCTCACCTCCCTCTCTTTTTATGCTTTCATAGATTATTGTAATTGACATGGGAAGTAATATATATCAGATTTGTTCCACATCTCTATCTTGTGATACGTTTGCTTGTTTTCTTTTATTTCAAAAATACAAAAAAATATCAAAACCCTAAAATACCAAAAAGAAACAAAACGAAGCACGATTTTCACGTAAAGTAAACGTCACCTCCCTGTGTTCGACCCGGGACTCCCTTGGAGTTTTGGTATAAATTTTATCTGATCGACGTATTTTGCAACTATGACGACGGGTTACTTGTAACACCGATTTCTAACACGCGACACACCCCCGACCATTTTGGCACCGTTGCCGGGGAGGCAACGGAATTTACTTTATTGTTTATTGTGTTTCTTTGCATTTACATAGCACTAACCCTACTTGTCTTTGATCTATTATCTTTTAGGTACCCTAGCATGGAGATCCAAGTGCAGTAGACCAGAGTAAAGTGCGGGTAGAGTGTTTTGTAAGTGTCCCTTACACCACCCCCACCTTAGTTTTCATTCCATAATCGAATAACTCAAACCCAAATCAACCTAGGTGCTTTTTATAAACCCTAGGATAGATTTGGTTGTTTGCTTGCCACCTCCACTAACCTCGCCGTCCACATAAATAAAAAAAAAGAAAAAAAGTGTTATCTGATTGTGGGAATTTCTGAAAGCTACACACTTAACACCCACAACTTCTTATCCTAAGGTGCACAATCACTTTGATTCTACCACTTAACCGGGATCTGACCTATGGACCCGGTACACTTCAACTAAATACACATAACTGAGTAGAAATCTGAAAAGGTTAAGCATTTTTGTGTGCCTTAACTAAGTGGTGCAATAGGCCAATTGATTGAGCTATTTGGGCCGCACCACTCAATCTAAAACTGATCCATCAAGTAGCTTGCCACTTAGGGTTGATTCTTAGGGCTGAACCAGGCACTCCATATTATTTTTTATTTTTAAAGGAACATATCATCACCTGTGCTTTCAAAACTTGGAGTGTTCTACCAAACCTTGATTGAACCAACCTAAGAATTAAACCCTAAAAGCTACTAAACAAGGTTAAATCCTAAAAGACACATCATCAAATAACCTTGTTTGAGAACCCTGGTTGTGCACGCACACACATTTTAACTGATCATTAAGGGAACAACCCATCTAAAGGGCCCATCACATTCCTAAAGCAACATTGTCCCAAACCTAACTAAAATTGATTAGACATTGGCCCTAAGGACTGGTTCGCTCATCGGGATCTAGATTGAGATTGTTCACGATTAATCTGCTTATACTAGTCAATCTGATGTCTAGATAGGGGAGTAGCATCAAACGACCGCAATTGGGGGGTACACTAGGAACCGGAGGCGCAAGCCAAAGGAAGAACCTTCTCCCTAGTCCCTCCTTCTAACTAGTTGGATTGCCTGGACATAAGTAGAGTAAATCATCCATAATCTTAGGATGGATTCTGAGAGACTGTAGACCTTTAGGCTACCCAACCTAAGGATAGGCCTGTATCTTTGTATTGTAGGGCTCCTTTCACTTCTAATTTCCCTCCTTACTTCACCATGTACCCTTCCACATCCTACACACATTTCACAGCCTATCCTCCTACCACCACTTACCCCCAAGATGATTACTATCCTGACTTAACTTGTATTTATCCATCCACTAGCCGGGATGACTTTGATTGGGGATATGAATCTAGACCTCAATGTCCAGGGCCTAACCTTGGACAGCAAGACTATGATTACTATCCTTCCCAGAGCTACAATGATTATAGATCTCCATCCTTCGATGATCAACCTAACCAAATCTACAATCATGAAGGATATGCTATTTATAACACTTACCCTCCCTAGAATTATGCTGAATTTAGGTCGCCACCAACCTTTAAACAACCTGAAACGACCTAGTATCAAGGAGAGACCCGAGAACCTCGACATCTTGACTCCCTTAAATTTAACCTAAACCCACCCAAACCTAAACCAAACCAGTCGGTTCAAGTTAACCAGATCCAGGACAGGGTGTTGGCTAATTTGAGGAGCACTATATAATCTTTAGAAGCTCGGCCAACACCATGCACTGAAGCACTAGAGCCTATGATCAAAATGATTAATGAACTTAATAGTTCTCTATTGGATTTGCTCCAAAGTGTTAGGAATAGGGACCTGGGTGAGTTTCTTCTTGGGAAATTGTTGAGGTTGAGGATGAAATTTGTGGTTACACTAGTCAAATCTTGAGATGATTGTCAAGATGAACCCCCTTCAGGAAAGCCAATGTCTGAACTCGCTCAGGCACCTGTCGGGGGGGACACATTTTTTGAGACTGGGGATGACCAGGTTGGGCTAGAAAAACCATTTGAGGATGAACCAATTAATTCACCCGAGATCCCCGAGCCAGGGAGCGAGGAAAAATGTCTCCACGGACCATGAAATGACATAATTTTGAGACATATATAAATGAGGATGATGGATTCTTTGACTATGAGGGTGAAGAATCTTTTAGTGAAGTCTCACTTGAACTTAAGGAAGAGGATTTTAGTGAGACAAATGGGCTTAAGGAATTTGATCCACCAGTTGATAGCCCAATTATTGAAGATTTGGATTCAGTTGGGGCTAAGTTGAAGGATTCAAATCCTCACTTACTAGAAGATTCAATCAATAGCCCCATTCCTCAACCACACCCCAAAGGGATTGATTTTGATTTGAAAATCATTGTACCCAAGTCAATCTTGAGTCAGCCACGATTTCTGGACTTGGGAAAATCTTATGAGGTGAATGATATGCTAGAGGTCCCGAAACCTGAGCACCTGATGTTACAGGATAGCAATGTTGAAATGAAAATTTGGGAGGTTAATTTTGAGGGAAAAACAAGTTTGGATATAAGGGTACCAATTGACCTGAAACCACCTATCTTCTATGCGGACCCTTATGATATCTTTCACATGCAACCCAAGCTCGAAATAACTGATTATTTTTTTGAGCTTGATGTTAAGTGGACAATCGCACCTATTGAACCATCTTTACCTGTTGTCCGACACTTTGGTCTTGGGTTGCACACCACTAAACCGTAGGCCCGGCCTTGCAAACACAACAACCTTTGGTTCTAGGTGATTTTCATCCAGAACCTGAGAACCACTCGACCCTGGAGCATGGGTCTACACCATAATCTGGTCCACGTCTGTGGACATCTTCTGCTGGTGGGTTTCAGAATCAATATTTTAATTTTGATTCTAACCCAAACTTGTGAATTCTCAATTTCTTCCTTGTATGTATTCCATGCCTAGCTGAAGGCATTAAATTTAACACGTGTTTATATTTCACGTTCTCTACAGAGCTGACCGAATTCCTCATAATGTTCAGTTGATATTCTGTTTGCTCCACCCTTTTCATGTCTTTATTTTTACAATGAGGACATTGCATCATTTAGGCATGGGGGGTGGATAATCGATTCCCGAAATCATTATGTTAACTTCGTAGAATTTCGTTTAGTTTCTTATAAAATTAAACAAAATGAAAATTTGAAAAAAGATAAAAAAAAGAAAGAAATTAGGAAAAAAGAACTTAGGCATTTGGAAGTTATTAACTTTAGGAAATGATACGAGAGGACCTAAACATTTAGACTCTTCAAGTCTTCAGGCATAATTAGACTGGGTGTCCACTCGAATGTCGATTTAGTCTCGGGTTCTAGCCAATTAAAATTTATTTTAATTTGGTAAATAATTTGGGATGATAAGTATGCGACTTATCAACCCGCCCTCTGATTTGGGGGGACTTTAAGCCTAAGCATCTACACACATTTTTTTGCACTGACTCACTTTTCAGCTATTTTTACGAAAATTGGGTAGCTAATGGACCCACTTGGGTGGTATGACTGGCAAGTTGTCGGTGGTAACAGCTCATCGGCCGATTGTCTAGAGCCCAACCACAAGACCATTTTTATTGTACTGCCTTTAGGTAAATCTTAGATCAGGAAAGCCACCTACTTAAAAAAAATAAAAAATAAATAAAAAAATAGGAAAAAAATAGAAAAAGAAGAAAATAAAAAAATAAATAAAACCACACTTCACCACATGAGTATGGCTGGAAAGTTGTCGGCGGTAATAACTCATCGGCCGGTTGTCCAGAACCCAACTCATAAAGAAAATGCACAATAATTCCCAAAACACTTAGGGAAGAAGCGGGGAAGTAGAATAAACCGGGGAGATATACACTAGGTTCGCCCATATGTTGACCCCATATAAAAGAAAGTAGGGAGAAAGCTACCGATCGTAAAGATAAACCTTTAGGCAAGGTCACCAAGGCTCGTAGAAACCCGAAGTTCATTTTAAAGGTCGTCTGATGAGTTTTTCACTATTTTCACAAGATGCTTATGATAAACGCCAGTTTATCATCATTCTTATGCATTAGAACAAACTTAGCTCTTAGGATTTTACTCTGCAAACGGGTTTTTGGGCTGCATTTAGGCATTAATTAGGTTAGGCATGCATTGCATTTTTTATTATCTTTTTTATGTGTTTCTGTGAGTGTTAGGGATGAACAAATATACAGATCCCTAAAACCCTAGCACTCAAGAAGGAAAATGGTGAAGGAGGAGCTCAGACTAACTAGAACTCAACTTGATCCAGTTCACCACAGCTGGAACCTAGCTCACTTGGACTAGGGTTAGCTCATCCTAGCTCCATTCAGCTAATCTCAGCTGAATGGTAGCTTAAGAGAGCTCATCTTAGCTCACCCTAGCTCATGTCAGCTCAGATCCAGCTCAACCTAGTTGAGTCTAGCTCATCTCAGCTCCCACTAGTCCACAGGGAGCTCTAGCTAGCTCAGCTGAGTTGACTGGAGTTCACCCCAGCTCAGATCCAGCTACGTCCAGCTCCACTCAACTCCAGCTAGCTGAAGAAGAACTCATCCCAGCTCAGGAAGCTCAAGTCCAGCTCTCGGGGACTCAGCTTAGCTCAACTTGGTTGAGCTATGCTACCTTAGCTGTCTCAACCAGCTCAATCCTCCCCGGGAGCACCACACCCAGCTCACCTGAGCTCTATTCAATAGAAGCCAGCTCACTTTAGCTTGGCTTAGTAGCAAGCAAAGAACTAGCAAGCTAAGCCAGCTAGAGTAGCCCCATGTTGACCTCTTCAGTAGCTGCCAACTCCACTTCAGCTCCAGATTCTTTAGATCCAGCTCCTCCCTCTAAAGCCTAGCTCCAACACCTCCTCCTCTACTCCACTATTAGCTAAGCTAGCTTAGCTTAGCTTAGCTTAGCTATGCTTCAGCTCCCTTGGTTTTTACCACCTAAAAACCCTACCTAACAACTCCACCAACTAGCTCCACATAAGCTACCCTACTTCCACCTCACCTTGGTGCCAACCTAGCCTACCCACTACCTCCAAAAGACACCATAAAGTGGCACCAAAACCACCCTAACTACCTCCTTATTGGTGCCACTTTTTCCCTCCAAAAAACCCCCACATAATGGCCCTACACATAACCCTACAACCCATCCTAGCCATTCACCTACCCCTCCTTCTAGAACCCTACTTGGCGCCACCTAAGCCCCCCTTCTAGAAGCCATTTTGGTGCAAACTTCAAGGGGTTCCACCACCCATAACTACCACCTAGGTACCCCTTGGGTTGGCGCCAATCACCCTTAGCCATAGGATCCCCAACTACCCCCCATATCCTATCCTAGCCATCCATTCCAAGAGCCACCTATGCCCCCTTCCTACACTATATATACCCACCTATCTTCCCACATTTTCTTCATCCTCCATTAGTGTTTAATTCCACCTACATCCACCTACACCTACGGCCAAGAAGAAGGGGTAGAGAAGAAGATTAAGGGGGCACATCACCAGCCCCTTTGGTGCCTTCTTCTCCCCACTTTCTTCAACTTGTGCCACACCAAGGAGGAGGAGCATTCTACTTCGAGGATGGCCAGGCAAAGGAGAAGGACCTAGGGTGGACGTCCACCCTTGGAGGAGGAAAATTAAAGGTGGTAGCTACTACCTTGGAGGACATCTGGTGTAAACATGTTTACACTACCTAAGATGTCTATTTATGCATGTTCTTAAGCATAGGATTGCATTGCATGCTATAAATAGTGCATAACATGCATCATCTTGCATTTAGAGTAGTTTGAATAAAATGGAGGTTAATTGTCTCCTTTTACGTGCTTGGACAGGGCAAACTTTTTATCGCGGCCTCGGATCGAAGATCCAACCATACAGATGTGATCAGGGCGATGATTGGAGTTCAACGACTCCAAGATCGGCCTAATCAGGCATCTGTAGCATCTGATAGTGATCAGGGAACCCTAGAAGATCAAGAGCCAAGATGGTGTAAATCTGCACTTCAAACAACAAATCTGACTGCACGAATGGATTCGGATCGACGATTGCAGCCTAACGATGCAAAAATCGAGTCAATCCGACACCCGTGGCACCATCTACAACATCCAGAAGATGGATGGCCAAGATGGCGCCACATGGCACCATCTCAGCCGTCCAACCGGCCCCCAGCACTGCTGCACCTTCTCTTCTTCAATCAGAGCGCTGCTTCTCCACCATTGGATCAAGATTAAACGGCTATGGATGCGGCGCCTTGATTACGTCCACGCGACCATTTACGCTCCGCAGCGCAGTGGGTGAGGATGTCATCGTGAGTAGCCGATGCGACATCGAGTCTTCGCAAGTGGGCAAGCGGTGCGGAATCATGCGAGTGGGCGAGCGTCAAATCTTGATCGGGCGACTGCGGGCGCTCAATAGCGCCCACGCGCTATCGCACACTCGCGCCTCACGCGGCATCGCACGCGGGCAGGCGCGCGTTGAGGAGCGAGGGAGGTGCATCTTAAGCCGTCCGATCTCACGATCGGACGACTGAGATTCAGCGAACGTGTTGCATGCGTTAAGCGTGCGTGGAAGCCAGCAACCACGCATTCAACGCCCACTACGCCTACGATGGGGCTTTAGCGACGATTTTATCCGTCACTAAAGACCCCTTATTTAATGTTTTAAAGATGTAATGTCCAATTTACCCCTACTCCTTGCAACTATAAAAGGAGACCCCCTCCACACGAAATTCTCATCCCCTTCCTTCTCTTCTCTACCTCTCCAAAGCTCAAGAGAAGCTTGTCCCACACCTGGGATGCTTCTTGCGAGAGCATCTCACGCCAAGGAGGAGTTGTCTTTTCAAGTCAAGGAGCTACTTGGCTTCAAGTAAGAAGCCCTCTTCTTCACCATCTATCTAGAGGATTTGTGTTTTATTTTTCTTGTATTTTCAAGTAGAGTAGAAGCATTCCTCTATAGGCTTTGTGTGAACAATTTTGCTTAAATTCAAATTGCCTTCTTTTAATTTTTGTTACATAGCTTTTTACAATTTTTTGCCTAGCATTTGTTTCACTCCCTCTGCCTCATTATTCTAGGTCTCCATGTGCCTAGGGTGAGCTTAGGGAGAGGCTCTACCTATCACCTTAGGGTTAGGTTTCTTGAATTAGGTATTAGTTGTTTTCCAGCTTTCAACAAAAACTTGCTTGTTGCCGTCATTTCAAAAATCATAAAAATTATATATTCAAAAAGACCAAAAAGAAAGTTGAGACTTATTTTCCAAGCAAGAGATTTAATTTTTGCAAACTTGCCTCCTTGGACGACCCTAGATACCCCACCATCTAGGTCTTATAAATTTTAAAAGCGAATCCATTTTGTGCATTGTAACGACTTAAAACCCTAATTTGACAACTATGCAAAAATGCGATCAACTTAGTACTTAGAGTCTTTTTCGAGTCTTGGGCACGTCGAGTAGCCGTAAAAAGTTATCCCGGAACTCTCAAACTCCAAAAGTACAAAAAAATTAGAAAAGATGAAAAATAATAAAAAAAATGTACCTTCCCTTTTCAAATAAGGTGAAGACTTGGGTAGTCTGTATTCTGGCAGGCACCTGGGTACTGTTGAGTTCTTGTAGTTTAGGACCTCAGTTGAAATTTTCTATTGTTAATAAACGACTTATGCTTAAGCGATCTAATCCTAATTCTGCTTTTATACATAGCATATAGTTTAATTTTGCTAGGTACTAGCAAAAGATAGGCATGGGGGTATGATGTAAGCACATTTATTGAGGGTAAAATGCCTATTCATGCATGTTCCTAGGCTTAGATTTACATTTCATGTTATAAATATTGCATAGCATGCATCATTCTGCATTTTAAGTAGTTGTATATAATTTAGGTTAATTGCGTCCTTTTTGTGGTTAGGAGAGAAGGATATTTCTTTCGAAGCCTCGAATTGATGATCTGACTGCACGGATCTGGCCAAGACGACGATTGGAGTCCAACACCTCTGAAATCGCCTCAATCGAAGTCCTGTAGCACCATATGCAGTCCGAGGAAGATCAACGGCCAAGGGACTAGGAGACATAATTCGGAGCTTCAAATGACAAATCTGACCGTGCGGATGGATTCGATTTGACGATCGCAGCCTAACAGTGCAAAAATCGACTCAATCTGACCTCTGTAGCAGCCCCTAAAACAAGAAGAAGATGGACGGCACAGATTGTGCCACGTGGCATAGCCCAGGCTGCCCAGTGCACGCACGCGACACCGCACGCGCGCAGCAGCATGGGTGTGCGCGAGAGGTAGACCCATGCGCACAGCACAGTGCCAGCGTGTGGGCGCGCACGCACCAGGCAAGGTGAGGGAGTAGCGCCAGCTATGCGTGAGCTAGACCTACTTTGATGCATGAGCTGGACTTACAGCGACGCTTACAACCATCAGTAATTCACCGCATGCCAACAAAGCCAGCTGTGGGAGCCAGCAAGCAAGAGCTATCTACAGCGATGCTTCCAGCGACGGCCTAGATGTCACTAATGGTTCCAAACCTATTTTTGCCGCTTCTCCACTATAAAAGGACCTACACCCCCTATCTTCCAAGCCATCTCTACCTACTCTACTCCTACCTACTCCCGAGCTCTAGCAAGCCTACCAATGCTCCATTAGAGCTTGTTCTCAAGCTCCCAAGGTGCCTATTAGTGTAGCGAACCTCTCCCCCACCAAATACTCTATCTTCCCATCTCCCTTCATAGGTCGCCTTGGAGCAATCCTCCCACCTCCATTCCGATAGCAGATCACCTCCATCTTCTCACCTCCATTCCAGAGCCACACCGAAGCTTCCCTCGACCAGACATTCTCCTGCACCTCACCTCCGTCGTCCCGCTCCTCACCTCCTTCGTTTGAGCTTCCGCCAAGTGCCGTCGTCTCGCCGAATAGCTAATTCAAGAGATTTCCTCTCACCTCCCTCTATTTTTATGCTTTCATAGTTTATTGTAATTGACATTGGAAGTAATATATATCAGATTTGTTCCACATCTCTATCTTGTTATACGTTTGCTTATTTTCTTTTATTTAAAAAATACAAAAAAAAATATCAAAACCCTAAAATACTAAAAAGAAACAAAACGAAGCATGATTTTCACGTAAAGTAAACATCGCCTCCCTCTGTTCGACCCGAGACTCCCTTGGAGTTTCGATATAAATTTTATCTGATAGATGTATTTTGCAGCTACTACGACGGGTTACTTGTAACATCGATTTCTGACACGCGACAAACCCCCAACCACCAAGCATAGAATTCCTAGACTCCTGTAATAATAAGATTGAATCAGAATCTCTCGAGGGTGTAAATCTCGCCCCTTACTCTGATAAGGTGAACCTCGAAGGCAATTCTGACCTATATTCTAGTAATTCAATGCACATCCTTAACCTAGAATCTGTATCTGAATCTTCTTGGGAGAATTACAAGGTCCTCTATGAAGAAAATCAAAGTTTGAATATGGATTATGATTCTAGGCCTTTATTTGATGAATGTACCTCTCCAACATCCTCAGAATTACTGATTGATTTTTCAGAAGTCACGCCAATCTACGATACAGAAACCGAGGAGTTGGAAGAGTGGGGTTTTGATTGGGTCTTCCCTACAAGCCAAAAACTTGAGCCCAGGTCCAATAAGGACACCTTTTTAAGCTCAGAATCTATGAATAGGCTAGACCCAAGTCAGATTGCTGAGTCTACATCTTGTGATTTACTTTGTGGTGGAGCCTCTGATCTTGAATCAAATTCAGAACTTGATTCTCACAATTTCTCTGATGATTTCGAATCTTACTATGATTATGGAGAACCATTGTTTCCTGACGACTACGAGCTAATCTACGACCTCAGCTCACATGATCCATTCTTCGACTCTGACTATGAGGTTCCTAATCCCGAGATCACTTATTTAAATTTAGGTTCCATTGAGATGGAATCATTTCTTTTCGATCCTTAGGAATCATAAACAAATAGTGCCGAGAGTGACTACAACCCAAAATTCGAATCTTTTCTTGACTCCGATTTTCTTCATTTTATAAACACTCTTCAAGCATTTACCTTTGAGTTTGATGGCTACTATGAGGACTCTCTAAATGAACCCACCTTCGAACCCTTACTAGAAGAGCCCTCACACACAATTCGTATTGATGCCACCTCTACTATATATACAGAACCTATTCAAACCCGTTTTCAGCCCCAACCCGCAACTGGACTCAATTTCTATTCTGATTCCCCTCTTAATGAGCCAGTTGCATTTGATTCTCGTCCACATTTTTATTGAGTTTCGGACATCGATCAGACTACAAATCACGCCCTATCCTTCTCTGATCACTCCTGTAGGGTTCCTACATGCTCCACTAATTCTTTTTCATTTAAGGATCAAAACTCTGATCAGGCTGATTCGACACAGCCAAACTCTAGCTATACACTTCCATACCATTTCAAATTTCAAAGTATATGGTGGGTTCCACATCTCTCGATCAACATTTGTCAACCCACCAAACTGATTGGGTTTGGGTTGCATCATCAGCTTGTTGACCTGAACAAGCACCTAGTTGGACCAACCAGGCTCTTGATCAAGGTGCTTGCTATGCAAAACTCATCTGATTTGACCACTCTTTCTCCAGACCATTTCCCGCTCAGCTGAAGGGGTTGAATTTAGCGCATAACGGGAGGCAACCTGTCATTCAAAAACTTGAGATCCTTCTGATTATCCTTCTGTACTTCACGTCTATTACACCCTGAGTTCGAATTTAGAATAGTCGATTCCACCTCTAGTACATGTGCCAAAGCTTGAAATCACCCGCAACAGTCATTCCCGACCTGTTCGCCCACCCGATAATCCTATTCTAAATTCCTGAACCCAAAACTGATTCACATCCTCCATTTACATTGAGGACATTTCAAAACTTAGGCAAGGGGGGGTGGTAAAGTGCAAGCATTCAAAAACAAAAGTTTGGAAAGAATCTCACAAGAAAATCACATATTCCAAAATGCCAAAAGAACAAAAAATTCTTGAAAATGAACAAAAAAATGAAAGGAGAGGAAATTTTGATGGCATATCAAATTTTGAGAAAAAGAGGAGTTAAAATGGTAAAAAAGGAGCACAATTTGAAAATAAAAGAAAAAGCGGTACTCATTAGTAAGAACTTAAGGAATTGACTTAGTTCTAGAACATATCAAGAGAAACAAAATGAAAGGCAAACAGTGCTAATGAAACAAAGAAGAGATTAGTATGAACACTGATCTTAGGCCTTTTGGGCTATAGTCATAGGCTTAAAAATTCAAGTACCCGTTAAGATCTGGATAGTCCTCAAGAGGTTGGGGAAAATGTGAAGCCTAAGTATTAGGTCTAAGGCTTAGGGAGTATTCAGTCTCATTAACTGACTTTTGGTTTGCGGGACTCGGTAACCTAAGCACCCCAATCCACACACAGTCTGGTTCAGTGCACTTAAGTATCAAAATCTTGCAAATGCGTTTAAGTTGTTCTGAAAAAGTCACCTAGATTAGGAGTAGCTGATCAACACAAGTTGATTTGGACGAGTTCCCGACGCGGGGAGGTAGGAAATTCCCCTCGAAGAAGCACAATAACATATCGTCTCCTCAGTGCTTGTCTCCTAAGATATCTACATCCTACCGGGGGCATGTAAGCACCCTGTGCTGGTTCAGATGCCATGGGCAGCATTATCCCAAAATGTCGATTCCAAGGTCTGTATTTAGCTACAGAACACCATGGGCGGGATTATCTCAAAATCTCGAAAGCCAGGGTTCTGGGGGTTGCCATGGGTGGTGCTATCTCGAAGCATCGATTGCCAAGGACCCTTCGAGGATTGATGATGGGGACTAGGAATCCGATACAGACCATGTTGTGAAGCCAATATGAAGCTAGAAATAAAAAGAAAGGAGAGAGAAAACTCTCCAAAAATCAAGAAAAATTCCTCTGTCTCTCTCTGACAAAAAAAAATGCACTGCAAACTGAACCGAGGCTAAAACATGTTACATGCACGGGTGCTTTAACTGCGGAGTTCAATGAACCTTAGGATAGTTCCTATGGGCCTTAAAAACCTTCGCGGCAGACTGAGGCTAGAGTTGGTCAGGTCCGAACCTTGATTGTTACTTGAGTACCTCTAAGCTTACTATCGGCATTCTGACCTAATCTACAGAAGAAAGCACACATCACAGTTTTGTAGCATCAAAAGATTTTATGGTCTAGAATCGAAGTTAATACCTTAAAATTTTGCTAAGGGACTAGCAAAATCTAGGCTGGGGGTATGATGGGAACACCATCATGAGCCCTAACTAGCTCATTTTGACCCAATGTAGTCAATAATTGCTCCTACATAACCAACTAAAGCTCATAATTCATTGCATAACCATTCTGAGAGAAAAATAAGAAACTAAGGGTTAAACTGCAATTTTACCAGCACATCTTGAATGCAGTACAGCCACGGGTTTTCTCAAGGGCTGAATAAAGGTCAAATGGTCTTAATAAGATAACAAGTGGGTTGAATTACATAGAAAAGGGTTTGTGTGTATTCTGAGAATTAAATGACTTTTTGGAATCCTAAAAATAGACCCACTTAATTAACCAATGTTCTGGTCAGGATAAAATTTACCTAAACCCTCTAAAAATCATGGAAAGATATTCTCTAGGGTTTAGTACATTCAAATTGACTATCGGAACCCATCTTGACCTAAAATGGAGTCTCAGACAGATATTTACCCTAATTTAGATTTTTACATAAATTACCCAGTCAAACATGGTCAAAACCAAAATCCAACTTTACCATTGGATTCCTTAGGTCAAAATTAGGTTTGTACCAAAATTTGGACCTAAGGGAAACTCATCTTGACCTAGTTTACAAAAAGGTCCTGTCTGATTACACTTATACCCCTAACTTTCAAAAACTATTGCATTAAGCCCCCTAGCTTCTTTGTCACCTTCACAATTAGATCCCTCCATTGTCATCGTGGAGGAAACCTATTCGGCCGACTTTCAACTTGGATTTTCTCCCAAACTGATTGATGAATCCCTTCCAAAATTGGAAGGGATATTCATCGAGTAATCCTCTCCAATATGAACCCAGTTAGATGCCCTAATTTTTTCCCAATCTCTCATGCGAACGCATGAGAGATTTGGGTCTATTGAAGTTCCCAAATCCGATGAGCATTCCTTGCTTGGAAGCTTGGCTTCCAAGCTCAAAACCCTCTCCGACGACCTATAAAAGACTCCCTAGGGTTCAATCGTTCTCCTCAGCTTGAAATTGGGTTGAAACTCCCCCTATTCCTCTCTCCTCTCTAGCCACAACTCTCCGCAAGCTCCGGTGGTCTATCTCCAGCTCTTCTCATCGTCCGACCACAAAACTGGTGGCGGATTCACCTTCCTCACCATCCTCCGCGGCGAGCAATACCAGCCATCGCCATTCCTTCCCCATCTTCGTCGTCGCCTCTACTATGGAGCTTCATCTTCCCCATGTCCCGCAACCACACCGGAGTGGGACCCCTCCCCCTTTTCATCCTTAGAAGTAGTTTTTTAGGTTCCCTATTTCCCTTACTTTCTCCCTTTCTCTTTATTTCCCAAAACCTCCCACCAACGCTACTGAACACCTTCATCTCCTCCATCTCCGGTGACTCCTCCAGCGAGGTGTTTCCACCGCTACGCACCTCCATCCACCTAGCAGACCACCCTACAACCTCCACCACACATCCCTAATCATTTCCCCTCACTCCATTCGCTCCATCATCCACCCAAACACCTCCCTAAATAGACCCACTCTCACCAATCGTTCCCGTCACCGTCCGGCCACCACAGCCACCCTCACTCCACGCCACTACCACCGTCACATTCGCCATGCCACGGCAATCCTGCAAGCGCTCTGATGTGGCCATAAGACCCTTTTTCTTGATTTCAGGTAGCAGGCCAAGACCCACCATTGATGCCAAGCTTCGAGCAAAAGCTTCAAGCTACTCCAAGTCTTGTTCCACTCCAGGGGATACCTCCAGGCTGTGTGGAATATTGGCCTGTAGGAATCCAAGACTTCATGCAAGGGCTTCCACAGCTACAACCATATCAATTTGACCAAGACATTGCTGCTGTGTTGCGTGGAAGAAAGGTGGGACATTTAGTCCCACCTTGGATACGAAGAGTCACCTGCAGCCACATAAATTGAATAAGTGACAGCGGTTGCTTGCCTCCAAACACTAAGGGTGAGGTCCTCCACCTTCACCCGAACTTGTCCGCGACACCTCACCGGCGGACCTAGTCGACCCGACTACCGACCTGACTTGCACTCCTTGCTCACCACCGCACACCGGTGAGCTTGGACCTAGGTATGTGCTAGGTCCGATTACCCGACCGGCTATGGCTCTGGGAGAGCAAGACTGAAATAGAAAGAGAGAAAGAGAGAGGAGAGTTGCATGGGGGAAGGGGGGTTTTTTCCTTGGGGAGTTTGGCTCCAACACTTAGCCAGACTCTGAGAGAGGAGAGCCAAAGGAAGAAGAAGAAAAGAAGGAGGAGCAAAGCAGAGATAGAGAAGAAGAAGAAAGGAAGAATCAGAGAAAGAGAAGAAAAGCAGAAGCACGTAGACAAAAGAAAAAGTGGACTGTAGCAAAAGTCATTTAAGACGTCTGATTGCAAAATCAGACATCTGATTTCACATTCCCTCCTTTAGTAGATTTGAGTAATTATTCTATGTATTAGACTTATACTTGGTGATTCACATCACCATTATTTTGTCTAAAATTCTTTTTACTCTTCATATATTCATATGCTCTACATTTCTAATTAGTTTTTGAGTAATATTTTGTATTCAAATTACATTAATTGTTGAGATTAGTGTGTGAATTCCATTTGCTCCCTGTGTTCGACCTCGAAACTTTGTCGAGTAATAAAAATTGTATTTGCTTGAACGCTATTTCGGCAATATTGCAATGCAACACTTTTTAAACACTGACTTAGCGACCAAACATTGTCCAGAACCTGGCTCACAAAAATGCACGTTTAATTCCAAACACTTGAGAAGAAGTGAAGAAGTAGAATAAGCCGGGGAGATATACACTGGGTTTGCCCTTGTGTTGACCTCATAAAATAAAATGTAGGGAGAAACCTACTGGTCGTATAGATATACCTTTAGGCAGAAAATTTTTTTTTTCAAGGTCACCTAGGGGCGTACAAACTCGAAGTTCGTTCTAATCGCCGATCAGTGAGTCTATCACATTTCACACATAAAGATGCTTAGTACTTAGAGTTCTCTTCGAGTCTTAGGTGAGTTGGGTAGCCATAGAAAGCTGCCTCGAAACCCTAAACTTAAAAATGCAAAAAAAATTAGAAAAGAAGAAAAAGAAAAAGATGCTTCTGCTTTTGAATAAGGCGAAAGCTTGGGTGGTTTGCATTTTGGCAGACACCTGGGTGCTGTTGTGTCTCTGTAGTTCAACTTCTTTAGTGAAAGTTTCTTAGTGTTGATAAATAACTATTGCCTAAGAAATCTGATCCTAATTCCTTTTATAAATAGCATGTAGTTTTGTTAGGGACTAGCAAAAGATAGACTTAGGGGTGTGATGTGCACACATCTAATTGACCTAAAATGTCTATTTTTGCATGTTTCTTGTGTTATAGAAGCATTCATCATTATAAATATTGCATAGCATGCATCATCATGCATTTAGGGTAGATTATATAAATTTTAGGTTAATTCTATCTTTTTGTGGTCAGGGAACAGGACAACTTTTATCGAGGCCTCAAATTTGAGATCCAACCATACAGATCTGATCAGTGCGATGATCAGAGTTCAATGGCTTCAAGATCGCCCCGATCGGACTTCCGTAGCATCAGATGTAGGTCGAGAAAGACCAGAGGTCAAGGGTCCAATTGGCGTTAAATCCGAACTTCAGATGACAAATCCAACCACACGGATGGGTTTGGATCAACGATCGCAGCCCAACGACATGAAAATTGGTCCAATCCTACATCCGTGGTACCATCTACAAGTCAAAGAATATGGATGGCCAGGATGGCACCACGTGACGCCATCACAACCGCCCAATGTTGGCCCGAGCCCCCGCTCCACCTCTGATGGCACATTTAAGATGCGATCTCAACCCTTGGATAGAGATCCAACGGCTGAGGGAGCGTGCGCCCTAAAACAAAAGCGCACCTCAAATGTGGGCATAGCACATTGAGCGAACGCCCTATGTAGAGCGTGAGGCATGGGTTCGAGACTCCGCGTGCTTCAAATTGAGCGGGCGAGCGAGCGCGGATGGAATAGCGCTGTTGGATGAAGCGTGGATGGCTGATGGAGCGAAGACGTGGCGGCACGGATAAAGGCGTGCGCAAATGCGCGTGATGATGCGCCAATGCACGCCAGATCTGACGCAAGCGCCACGCGAGCAAAGAAGAAGAGGGTGTTTAAGCCGTCCCATCTCTCAATCAGACGACTAACGATGTTCGAATGTGGATCAAGCCTCAACGCCTGAAGATGAAGGGGCGAGGGACGTGTGTGCATATTCAGCGATGTGGGGGCTTTAGGGACAGCTATATCTGTCACTAAAGACCATTACATTAATGTTTTATGATTGAAATGACCTACGTGCCCCCTATTCTTCACTTATAAAAGGACCTACACCCTCTACATTTTCATCATCTCTTCGCCTCTTCTCTCACCCCCTCCAAAGCTCTAACAGCTTGTCCCAAACCTGGGATGCTCCATTAGAGTTAAAAATATAATTTTTTCCACCTTCTCACCCCCTTCATGGAGCATCCCGCAGTTGTCCTCTCACTGCCATTTGGGAAGCGGATCTCACTGCGACGTCGCCCTACTTCGTCCCCCTTCCTCCGTCTTCGTTCTCCCTCGTCCAACATCTCACCACCTTCGTCCAGGCGCTCCGTCAACGCATCTCGTCCTCCAAGCAGCCGTCGAGAAGGATAATTTCTCTCCCTCTTCTCCTTAACTCTTTCTAAATTAGATATCCCACTTTCTAATGTAGCAAGTAGTTGTAATGAACATGATTATGTGATTATGGAACATTTGTCTATTTTCTCTCTATTTTCTCTTTATTTTTATTATTCTTTCTCTGTCTTCTATTAATATTCTTTAAGTAGATAGTTAGCGTAGATTTAATTCAACCAGCTAATCTACTTCGTGACAACAAATATAAACACGATTTTTGATCAAATGTATGCCTCCCCATGTTCGACCCGGGACTCACCAGAGTTTTGGTTAAATTATCTATTTTACGGATTTTTACATGACTACGACTACAGGGTTTTCAAAACTCAAATTTTCAACATACAAATCTTGATCAACAAGGTACAAGGGCAAAAAGGGCATTTTATCTTTGAAAAAGTAACTCTGCTGCCTCTACTGACACATGCACACGTCACTGTAAATAAGCATTGGTGAAGATGCCTGCCTCATCTTCACCGCTCGCTTCTAATTAGACTCTCCACAACACACCACATCGGCCAACTCCTCCTTCAACCGTTGCGCTCCTTCAGCACGTTCGCGCTCTCTCAACTGTCTGATCAAGAGATTGGACGGCTTAAAAGCCACGCTTATGTGCGATAGGGCATGCATCGACGCATCATCATGCGCGTTCACAATTAATGCTTCTCGCGTGCCACATCTTCACTCCATCAGTCGTCCGATCGCAATCCAATGGGCCAATCTCTCCCACGCCCGCTCATTCGCTTGATTGAGGCAAGGCGGGGCTCGAATCCCCACCCCCTCTTCGTGCACGGGTGCTAAACCACTGAGCTACGCTCGACTTTGTGTCAAGCTTTTGTTTTTAGGCGCATTCGCTCTCAACCATTGGATGTCAATCCAATGGTCGAGTTCAAGCGTCCTTATCCTTCAAGTGATGAGAGCGTCGCTTGGGGAGCAACGTGGCATGCTCTCAACCGTTAGATCAAGATCCAATGGCTGAAATCAAGGCTTGTTTGATGAGGAGAGGGGCACCGGTGCCTTCGAGTGGCTTGGATGGTGCCACGTGGAGCCATCTAGGCAATCCATCTTCCTTTACTTGTAGGTGGTGCCATGGATATTGGATTGAACTGATTTTCATGCTGTTGGGCTGAATCGTCGATCCGAACCCATCCGTGTGGTTGGATTTGTCATCTGAGGTATGGATTTACACCACCTTGGCCCCTAACCTCTAATCTTTCTCGAACTATATTTGATGCTACAGAAATCCGATCGGGGCAATCTTGGAGTCATTAAACTCTGATTGTCACCTTGATTAGATCCATACGGTTGGATCTTCAATTTGAAGCCCCGATAAATATTGCCCTATCCCTAGCCACAAAAAGAGGCATATTACTATACAATTTATAAAAATTAACCTAAACACACGATGATGCATGTTATGCAATATTTACAATGCATGATGCTTATATGACACTAAGAACATGCATAAATAGACATTTTAGGCTAATTAGATGTATACACATCGTACCCCCATGCCTATCTTTTGATAGTCCCTAGCAAAAACTATATGTTATTTATAAATAGAATTAAGATCAAATTACTTAGGCAATAGTTATTCTTTTCAACACTAGGAAATTTCTACTAAGACTTGAACTATAGTGACACAACATTGCCCAATTGTCTAACAAAATGTAGATCGCACAATCCCTTACCTTATTCAAAAGAAAAAGGATATTTTTCTTCTTTTCTAATTTTTTTGGATTTGTGAGTTTAAGGTTTCGAGGCAGCTTTCTACGGCTGCCCAACCCACCCAAGACTCGAAGAGAACTCTAAGTACTAAGTATTTTTTTATGTGATTGTGATAGACACATTGATCGACAATCAAAATGGACTTTGGGTTTCTACACCACTAAGTGACCTTGAAAAAGAATTCTACCTAAAGGTATATCTATACGACCAGTAGCTTTCTCCCAACTTTTATTTTTATGGGGTTAACATAAGGGCGAACCCAGTGTACATCTCCCTGGCTTATCCTACTTCTCCGCTTCTTCCTAAGTGTTTGGAATTAAACGTGCATTCCTGTGAGCTGGGTTCTGGACAACTCGCCGATGAGCTGCTACCACCAACAACTTGCTAGCAATACTCATGCAGTAAAGTGTGGCTTATTGATGTAGACACATCCATTTAGGTTAAAATGCCTATTTATGCATGTTCCTAGACTTAGATTTGCATTCCATATTGTAAATATTTCATAGCATTCATCATTCTACATTTAAAGTAGTTGTGTATATTTTAGGTTAATTGCATCCTTTTTATGATCAGGAGAGATGGAGATTTATTTTAGAGGCTCAGATTGACGATCCAACCACACGGATCTGATCAGGACGACGATCAAAGTTCAACGCCTCCGAAATCACCTTGATCGAAGTCTCGTAGCACCATATGCAATCTAAGGAAGATCAACGGCCAGGGGACTAGGTGACATAATTCGAAGCCTCAAATAACAAATCCGACCATGCGGATGGATTCAGGTCAATGATCACAGCCTAATGGTGTAAA
Organism: Thalassia testudinum; assembly: GCA_037157565.1. Classification (NCBI taxonomy): domain Eukaryota; kingdom Viridiplantae; phylum Streptophyta; class Magnoliopsida; order Alismatales; family Hydrocharitaceae; genus Thalassia; species Thalassia testudinum. The sequence goes on from JAZHRO010000073.1 coordinate 120,990,118, forward strand.
AATCGACTTAATCCAACCTCTGTAGTAGCCCTACAACAGAAAGAAGATGGACGACCCAGATCGCATCACGTGGCGTAACCCAGGCCACTCATGCGCAACCATGCGCCATTGTACATGAACAGCATCACTGGTGCACATGCGCGTGTGGAGGGGCACATGCACAGCAATGCAGCGAGCACGCATGGGCATGCATGGTGGCATCGATAGCGCATGTGGGCATGTAGCGCGTGGAGGCGCGCGATGCATGCCAATGTAGCGGTAGCGTGGGTGCAAGGCTGTCTTCAATGACGATTGCGGCAGATCTTCAGCATCGTTTATGACTATCACTAAATGTCCTGTATACAAAATTGATCCTTTCCCACTATAAAAGGACCCCTACCAATCCCATTCTTCTTCATCTCTTCCTTTCTTCCTCCCACCACCTCCAAGGCTCTAGAGAGAGCTTATCCCAAGTCTGGGATGCTCCTCTAGAGTAGAATCAAATATTTTTCCCTCCCCTCATCCCTATTCGTGGAGCATCCCACGACCGTCTTCTCACCTACTTCGGGAAGTAGATCCGCATTGCGAAGCCATCCTGCCCTGCCCTCCATCCTCTGGCTCCGTCCTCGTTCATCCTGCTCCTACCACCTTCTTCCAGGCGATGTCAGAGCAAGTCGTCCTCCAAGTGACCGTCGAGGGGGATTTCTCTCACCTATCTCTATCTTTATTGCTTTTGTAGTATACTTTTCCCACTTTCCTAGTTCTAATAAACATTTGGTTATAAAAGTACATGATTGTTTCTCTCTCTCTCTGTCTCTCTCTTTTTATTTTGCAAGTAGATTAGCTAGAATTCATCGACCAAATCTCTTGCCCTATTAAAATACCAAAAAAATATCAAAAGACAAAAACGATAAAAACAAATAAAAAGAGAAACGCATATTCCCAAAACCAAATGTTTACCTCCCCGTGTTCGACCCAAGACTCACTTTTCGAGTTTCGATTATAATTATTTGATCGACGGATTTTCTCACAAATCAAACTACGACGTCGGGTTTTCCAAACTCGAAGCCCATCCGCATAAGAATCATCATATCATTTTGGCACCGTTGCCAAGGAGACAACGCTCTTTGGTTTTTTTTTCACGTTTTCCTGCATTACTTACATATTTTTCTAACCTATCTTTCTTCTTCAATTTATTGTCTTACAGGAACCCAATCAACTAGCCGAAGGCTGTAGATTGGAGTAAAGTGCAGGTACAGACATTTGTAAGTTAATCCACCCACCCACCCACTAGATTTCCATTCCATAACTTAATAACTCAAACTCAAATCAACTTAGGTGCTTACATAAACCCTAGCATAGATTTGATTGTTTGATTGTCACTTCGTCTCGCCTCACCCACCTGCATATATTAAAAAATAAAAAAATACTCTTCTCTTGTGAGATTTAATTAAAAGAGACACTTAACACTCACAAATTCTCATCCTAAGGTGCACAATCACTTTGATTCTACCACTTAACCGGGATCTGACTTGTGGACCCGGTACACTTCAACTCAATACACATAAATGAGTAGAAATCTGAATAGGTTAAATATCTGTGTGCCTTAATTAAGTGGTGCAACAGGCCAATTGATTGAACTGTTTGGGTCGTACCACTGAAGATAAAAGTCATTCATCAGTAGCTTGCCACTAAGGGTTAATCTTTAGGGCAGAACCAGGCACTCCACATTATTTTTTGATTTCTAAAGGAATGTATCAACACCAGTGCTTTCAAAACTTGGAGTGTTCACTTGAACTTGATTGAATACACCTAAGATTAAGCCTTAAAAGCTACTAAAATGGTTAAACCCTAAAAGTGACATCATCAAATAACCTTATTTGCAAACCCTGGTTGTGCACGCACACACATTTGAATTGATCATTAAGGGCACAACCCATCTAAAGGGCCCATCACATTCCAAGAGCACAATTATCCCAAGCCTAATTAAAACTGAGTAGATGTTGGCCTTAAGGATTGATTCACTCTTCGGGGCTCAGAATGAGATTTTTTTCGATTAATCTGCTTCTACTGATCCATCTGATGTCGTGCTAGGGGAGTAGAGTCAAACGACCATGGCAAGGGGGTACACTAGGAACTGGAGGCGCAAGCCAAAGAAAGAACCTTCTCCCTAGCCCCTCCTTCTAACTGGTTGGATTGACCGGATAAAAGTAGACCAAATCGGTTATAATCTCAAGATGGGTCTTGGGAGTCTATAGGTCATTAGGTTAACTGTTAGTCGCTCTGAAACATTTTGTCTCGGTTCAATTTGCAGTGCGTTTTTGTAAGAGAGCGACAAAAGATTTTTTTTGCATTTTTGGAGAGTTTTCCTTCTCTTTTCTTCAAGCTTCAGATTGGCTTTACAACAAGGTCTGTACCAGATTCCTCGCTCCCACCATCAATCTTCGCAGGGTCCCTAGCTTTCGATTCTTCGAGATAGCACCGCCCATGGCAACCCCTAGAACCCTGACTTTCGACACTTCGAGATAGTGCCGCCCATGGCATTTTATAGCTAAATTCAGGCCCTGGCAATCGACATTTCGAGATAATCCCACCCATGGCACCTAAATCAGCACAAAGTCCTTACGTGCTCCTGGTAGGATATTTAGATATCCTAGGAGACAAGCACTGAGGAGACGGTATGTTATTGCACATCTTCGAGGGGAATTTCCCGCCTCTTTGTGCCGAGAACTCATCCAAATCAACTTGTGTTGATTAGCCGCTCCTAATCTAGGTGGAATTTTTAGAACAAAATTAATGCATTTGTGTGATTTTCATAATTAAGCGCACTGAACCAGACTGTGTGTGGATTAGGGTACTTAGGTTACCGACTCTCGCAAACCAAAGGTCAGTTAATGAGGCCAAATAATCCCTAAGCCTTAAACCTAATACTTAAGCTTCGCATTTTCCTCAACCTCATGAGGATTATCCAGATCTTAACGAATACTTGAATTTTTAAACCTAAAATAAGCGCAAGAGACCTAAGATCATCACTCATACTAATCTCTTTTGTCCCTTAGCACTTTTGTCTTTTATTTCTTTCTTTTGATTTGGTCTATAACTTAAATAAATCCCATAATCTTTTACAAATGACTAACTCTTTTTCTTTCAAATTGTGCTCCTTTTTGACATTTCAAAATCACCTCCCCTTTTCCTCCTCAAGAATGATATGCATTCAATTCATTCAAAATGTCTTCCCTTCTTTATTTTTTTGTTCTTTTCAATTTTTTATTTTTTTTGGCTTTTTGTAATAAGTATTTTTTTTGTGAGAAACCTTCAGAAACTTGAAAACTTTTATATGTTTGAACTTTAGCAACCCCCATGCCTAAGTTTTGCAATGTCCCATTGTAAATGGAGGGTATGAAATAGTTTTGGGTTCAGGAATTATAACAAGATTATTGGATGGGCAAACGGGTCGGGAATGAATGTTGCGGATGATTTTAATCTCTGATACGAGTACCAGAGGTGGGATCAACTGTTCTAAAAACTAAACTCAGAGTGCAATAAACATGAAGTACAAAAGGGATAATTTGAAGGATCTCGATTTTTTGGATTGACAGGTTGCCTCCCGTTAAGCACTAAATTTAATGCCTTCAGTCGAGCAAAAAATGGTATGGAGGAGTGGTCAAATCTGACGAGCTTTGTAGAACAAGAACCTTGATCAAAAGCCTGGTTGGTCCAACCAGGTGCTTGTTCAAATCAGCAGGCTGATGATGCAACCCAAACCCAATCAATCTGGCGGGTTGATGAATGTGGATCAACATATTCGGTACCCACCAGATGCTGTGGAGCTCAAGAGGATGTGGAAGTGTATAGCTAGGGTTTGGCTGAGTCGAATCAGCCTGATCAAAGTAGGGATCCTCAAATGAAAAAGAATCATTGGAGGATGTGAGATCCCTACAAGGGTGATAAGAGAAGGATGAGCATGATTTGTAGTCTGATCGATGCCTGAAACCTGATAAAAATGTAGAGGAGAATCATTTGCAACTTGCTCATTGAGAGGAGAATCAAAGTAGAAATTGAGTCCGATTGCGGGTCGAGGTTGAAAACCGGTTTGGGAAGGTTCTGCATTTGTAGAAGAGGTGGCTTCAAGAATAATTGTATGTGGGGGCTCTTCTAGAAAATGTTGAAAGGTAGGTGTATCTAGAGAGTCCTCATATAGCCCATCAAGATCAAATGTAAATGCCTGGTGAGTGCTTATAGGATCAAGGAAATCTAAGTTAAGAAAAGATTCAAACTCTGGATTGTAGACACTCTTGGCAATTACTGTTTCTGATTCCTGAGGATCAAAAAGAAATGATTACATCTCTATGGAACCTGATTTTGAATCAATGATCTCAGGATTAGGGACCTCAAAGTCAGAGTCGACGAATGGATCATGTATGCTGAGGTCATAGATTGGCTTGTAGTCGTCAAGAAACAAAGATTCTCCAAAATCTAAGTAAGATTCGAAATCATCAAAGAATTTGCGAGAAGTTTGTGAACCTGATTCCAAATCGATAGTTCGACCATAGAATGAGTTAAGATGTGGAGAAGCAGCAACCTGACTTGGATCTAACCTAAACGGAGAGTCCGAACTCAAAGAGGTGTCCCTATTAGGCATGGGCTCGGGTTCTTGGCTTCTAGGGAAGACCCAACCAAATCCCAACTCTTCTAGCTCCTCGATTTCTATATTGTAGACCGACGTGACTTTCGAAAAATCAATCTATATCTCCAAGGAGTCTGAAGAGGTGTACTCATCAAATATGGGCCCCGAATCATAATCTAGATTTGAAATCTGATTTGTATTACACGGGGCCTCACAATCATCCCAATAAGGCTCAAATCTAGATTCTACGTTAAGGGTGTGGGTTGGATCCCTAGAATCTAGGTTGGGCTTTACAGGGAAGTCAGAATTGCTCTTGAGAGTCACCTTATTAGCATAAGGGACGGAATTTACATGCTCGAGAGGTTTTAACTTAATCTCATTATCACAGGTGTTTGGGAAATCTAAGCTTGGCAAACCAGGGTTTTGCATCTCTAAGGCTAGCTCCAAATCGTGATCACCTGCAATCAGATTCTCCCAACCAGTCTCAAGATCAGGAATGTCAATTGCTATGAAATTTAAATCTGAATTCATTTGGGCTGGGGATTCACAATTATCATCATTGAACCCAGGATTTGGGAAACTGTGTTGATCACTAGTCTCACTCCAAGATGTTTTGTTTGTTTCTAACAGATATTTTTGGTCAATTGTTCTATATAACTTATTCAGCAATTCTCCCCGTTCTTCTAAAAATTCTTGGAATTTTTCTTGAAGTGAAGGTCTTGACCAACATTGCAGGCACTCATTGTTGTGTAATTTCACTAATTCCATGTGTTATACTAAGAGATTATCCTAGGTTGAATCGTGCTTTAGTTGTATCCATATCATCTCCATACGGTTCAAAATGTGGTTCATTGATTTCACAAATTTTTCCTAAATGTCCCTTTTACAATATTCTTCATGGTTTCTATAGGAATTCTGAAGATCTTTTCTTTTATGCTCATTTGGGACTCAGGTTTTCTAAATAGTCTCCCTATATGGCCAGGCTACATTTTTGAATCAAATGGTGGAATCAAGATGTAGAATCAAAACTCAAGTTCAGATTGGAGTTGATTAGATCTGAAAGAAATCCCCAAGAATACCTAATGAGGTCTCCTAAGTTAAAAAAAACCTAAGGACCTTCCTGTGTATGTGCTCTAGAGAATATATGAGGGACTGGATGTTATTTGGACCCAATCAAGTCACCAAAAGATTTTTGGATGACTGTAGAGGTTCGGGGCGAATGATACCCTTGGATCAGAAAGTCGTCCACCTAAGAATTACCTGGGCAGCCAGGAAGGGAGAGTCCCGTGAAGACCCCTACATGATAGAGCACCCCCACGGGTTATAGGGTTTCTCCCACTCGACCTTCCTTGTCACTGAGGGTCCAGGTAGACCAGAATGGATAACTTGACTTCTTAAGTCTACCAATTTTATGTCATAATTTGTGCCTTTTATTTCACTTGGTTAGAAGTTAATTTGACTTGTGACCTAATTTGAAGGTTGGTTGGCTTACAATGTAGATTAACTTCACCTGACCTACCCTAAAGATGGCAGAATGAAATCAAGGTCAAGACCCAAAAATCACCCTGATTGACTCTCAGGTTATTAAGTCCAAGGATTTTAGGGTTCAAGTGAATTTAGAGCCTAATTTTAGGGTTTTTCTTATTAGATCTTTTCAATCAAGGGCTTGGATAGCACACAAATGCGGGAGGGTAACTTTCCTTTAATTCAAGCAAAAATGCATACTGGCACTTCAAAACCCTAATGCAGAAAGCGTAATTGGCTCTCTTTCCAAGTCCAATTGATCTTGACATGTTCACCTTGGGCATCAAGCAAGAAATGTGTTAGCCCAAAGTGATTTAGAATTTAAGCGTATTCTCCAATAGGTACAGGAAATCAAGGATGGGATCCCTAAATAGAATCACTTCAACTTCAATGAGATCAGAAAAATTGCCTTTTAAATGATGATTACTATGAAAAATAAGGCAGGTGATTCCTAATTGATTGTTTCCTTTTTTGTAGTCCCAAGATTAGGAGGTTGATTAGGGAAGAATAGAGAAGTTACCTGCCCTGGAGTGGTTGATTTGCATGGAAGATCTCGTAAAGTACCTCGTAAAATCACAATAAAGCAAACAGGGCAAGTCAGTGCTCAAATATGATCAGATAAAGCAGAGAATAGTGGTGAATTACGCGTTGCTCCCCGGCAATGGGGCCAAAATGTTAGTCGCTCTGAAACGGGTTTTAAAATTATTGCATTGTAGTATAGATCGAATCAATGCAAAAAATAAATAATATTTATACTCGAAAGAAGTCTGATGTCGTTCGCTGGGAGCAAGTAGGAATTCACATGCTAATCTCAACAATTAATGTAAATGAGCATGATATATTACTCAAAAACTAATTGGCATTGTATAACATGAGTATATGAGGAGATAAAAAGAATTCTAAACTAAACAAAATTATGGTGATTTAGATCACCAATTATAAGTCTAATACATAGAATAATTACTCAAATCTTAATCAAAGGTAGAAATATGTGCAATCAGACATCTTAAAAGACGTTGCTACAGTACCCCTTTATGATTTTTCTTCTGTTTCTTCTTCTCTTCTACCTTAGTTCTCTCTTCTCTTCTTCTTCTTCACAACTCTTCTTCAACCTTTCTTCTCCTCCCAACTAAGTGTCACACAGGTGCTAGTGAGAGCAAAACCCCCCGTCCCCATGCTCTCCCTCTCTTTCTCTCTCTGGGTTCTGCTCTCCCAGAGCCTTCCACAGTAACGGGTAATCGGGTATTCAGGCTAAGCACGTACCCAAGTCCAGGCTCACCGGTGATTGCACAGCAATCATAGGTCTTAGTTGACTCAAATTAGTCTAGAACTTAGCATAAGTTAGGGTAGTTCATGCATGCATAAGAATTAGTTGCATCTTTTCTGCTTTCTTTTAGCTATGCATAAAATAATGCTATAATGTGCTGATTAGGCACATTATGTCAATTACAGGTAATAAGCTGGATCTGAAGCTGGATCAGGAGAATAGAAGAATAACGAGTGTTGCAACAGAGCTGGAGCAGAAGACCTAGATTAGATGTAGTAGATAATAATGTAAGGGAGTTAGGGTATGCTACTCTACTAAGTAGGAATAAAGTAGTAAAATGTGAAGAACTTAGGTCCATCCTAGCCCTAAGATAGCCTAGAGACCTCACCAAGCCTTAGCCACCATTAGATTTGGTCACCGCACCCTAGGAAACCTTAAAACCCTAATTCCAACCTTTATTTGGATGTCCAGATGAATTATAGGATGTCCAGAACCCTTAGCCAACTCCCGCACACCTTAAAACCACTTCTGCAGTGTTATTGGATGTCCAAACACTTGGTCAGATGTCTAATTTCTACAGAATACCCAAGATAGAACCTTGAATCCTTCTTGACTCTGATTGGATGTCCAGACAACAAGTCTAGACTTCTGATTTTTGAGTATAAGATGTCTGATTCTATTCTTGGACGTCTGGAACTGTTCTTCAGTTCCTATTTTGAGATTCAAGCCTTGATCTTGGATCTCTAGGTCCCTAAACCCAATTCCAACCCCATAGGAACCTAAATTAAGGCACCCTAACCCTAGTACAACACCTCTAGACCTCCTTAAGGACCTAATTTGGTCCTCACTAAACCTAATTGACCTAGATCATAGTCAATTACCATTACCTAAGTCAATTGGACTCATAAGGTCCAATTGAGCTCAGATCTCAACCAACACAAGTCCAATTGGACTCAGTGAGAGTCCAATTGACCTAAGCTTAACCTAATTGAGTTATTTCACTCTCAATTAGGTTCACACTCTTTCAATTAAACTTGTGTTAAGTTTAATTGCAATTCCTCCTTAGAACCCTAATTTGAGGCCTACACCAACCTAAACCCTTTAGGACCTAACCTAAACCATTTAGCCACATAGGGCATGGCCACACACTCACACACACACTCATCTAGAGTTCTCTAGAACTCTCTTTCAAAGGTGGTGCCACTCTTGGTTGCCAAAATTAGCAACCAAGGGCCATTCAAATTGAGATCCATTATTTATGGATCTAAGAACTACCTCTCTCTCTCACTTGGCCGGCCACTTATGGGGCTCTCTCTAGAGAGTCTCCCTTAGGTCTATAAAAAGACTTAAGGGGTGGCCATTTGGACCCATCCCATTCTTGGCACTCATTCACACTTAGGTTAGCTACCTTCACATCCATTCCACCTCCACGAGTTGTGCACCTTGGCTGCCACCATCTCCACACCAGGATGCTGGATCATCTCCCCAACCTCTCTCCAAGGGTTGGCCTAAGCACCATTGGCCGCCCCTCCTCCTCTCAACCATTCAAAGGCCATCGGAGCCCACCTCCGAATGCCCTTAGTTTCTACTAGATTAATAGCCAGTTCTTTATATTTACATGCTTTCATTTACTACTTAGTAGTGCAGCTCTTTTTCTCCCCCAATGATGCATGCAAAATCCCCCCATAGATTCCTGTATGTGATCAATTTCTGTTAGCTAGATTTATATTTTCAAGCTTTTCTTTATAAGATTTCTTCTACACTCCATGTTGCAAACACCCTCCTGAATGAATGAATGAATGAAAGATATATTTTTTATATACATATCTCTGTGTTGAAAATCACCGTGAGCTTATTGATTGCAATCTATTTCGTGTGATTCAAGTTTCCTGCTCTTCATTTTTATATATTGCAACCAGTATGTCGATTCTAGAAAATATTGAAGATTTAACTATCAATGCATTTTCCTTAAACAACCACCACATAACTAGAATTGTGCATACCGAAACTCATACTTTCACCTTTGTTATTTATCTAACACATGCGCACGTAATCAAAGTTCACAATAGAAGTGGCAAAACTTTAATCCAAAGATTGGAAACTGACGTGCGATTCTAAATAAGTAGAGCGATAAAAGATCGATTTTAATTTTGCATAAATGCCTCCCAGAGACGAACGATCGGGACTCAAAGTCTCATTATCTTTTTATAAATATTTTTGTTTGATCGTATTGCGCACTATACTATGATGCATTTTCCTATCAAAATGTGCTTTACGAGAGACAACAACCGACAGTGGGTGGTGAGCGAGGAGTGAGAGCTTAGGGGGGTCGGATTGAGTGAGGCTAATGGGACCTCACCCCGTGTTTTGAGGCAAACAGATGGAAGCAGAAATTCAACTTATTTGACTTCAAGTGTCCTACTATTTTCGATATGGGACTAAACGTCCCTACTTCCTTCCGCGTGCAGCAGTGACTAGTGGATCAATCAATTACGAGTGGAGGAGCAGTCCATGCTCCTAATTGACTAGCTGGTTGTAATCCTGGAATGAATCCGCATAGCCTAGAGTGGATGCCTGGAGCTAGCAAGCCAAGAACATGCTCTGGAGCTTCTTCGAAGAAGCTCCAGCAATGGCGGCTTCACCTGTGGCCTGAAATCAAAATATGGCCTCTTGGCCTCGTCAAAACAATTCAGGAAGTATCGCTAGACGTCGTGGAGTGCAAAAGTGGCGATGGTGTGCTGTGAGCATGTGTGAGGAGGTCTAATGACCTCGAGAAGGATGGCTGGAGCTGCGTGAGTTGGGGGGTTTGGAGGCGCAATCGACTAGGAAATGTTAGGGCTTTTGTTCGTGAAGTCGAAGCTGAGGTGTAGGGAGTGGTGGTGAGACAGATGGAGGGGTGTAGTAATGGGAATGCCTCACTAGAGGAGCGGTCAGAGGCGGGGAAGATAGAGGTGAACGGTGTCATCAAGGGGTCTTTTTTGGGTTTTTAATAAGGGAAATTAATCCAAGGAATTAGAGAAACCTAACTACTTACTCTAAGGGTTGAAAAGGATAAGGAGGATGCAAGGTATGGTATGACTGGCACCATGAAAGAGAATTGCTCCGATGAGGGTAGGACGGCGATGAAGACATAGATTGGAGTGGCCGCGAGTATTTCGACGCACAGAGGAAGAAGGATCTGCTGCCAGTATTGCGGCCAAACCACGAGGGGAGACAGAGGAAGTCGCCGAATGTCGAGGAGCTTCGGCTGGATGAGGAGAGACAAAATTGAGGTGTTCCAAGCCGAAATCAAGCATAACAAGCATGGTCTACCTTAGGGGTTCTTTATATAGGTAGCAGGAAGCGGTTAGAGCTTGAGAAGCAAGCTTGGAAGGTCGCCGGAATAGGTGACCCACTCCTTTAAAGGATTCACATGAGGATTTGGGTGACTTTTGGGACATCAGATCTTGCTAAAAAGGATGGCAATTACTTGACGAGTTTCCCTTTCAATTTTGAGAGGGATTCATCAAGAAATCTCAGAGATCTTGCCAAATTAAGGTCGCTAGAGCTTTAGGATTAGGAGTTGAGGGTAGCAAGGACCTATTTGATGAAGAAGACGATAAAGATAGGGGCCTTGATTGCACGTGCTTCACGAGTTTGAAATCGAGGTTACGAGTAACCCATAGTAGTTGCAAAACGCGTGGTCAAATAAAATTTATACCAAAACTTGAAAAGTGAGTCCCAGGTCGAACATGGGGAGGTGAATGTTTGGTTCTATGAAATCCGCACTTCACTTTTATTTCTTTTTGGTCATTTTTATCTTTTCTAATTTTTTTGGTATTTTTAACAAACAACAGATTCAATCGATGAAAACTTTATCTACTTGCAAAAATGTAAGAGAGAGAGGGAGAGGGGGAGAGAGAGAAAGAATCATCTATTCATCAAGAACTGTTTGTTACACTACGAAAGCAAGAAAAATCTACACTATGAAAGCATAAAAAGATAGAATGGGGTGAGAGAAATCCCCCTCGACAGTTGCACGGAGGGCGACTCGCTCTAACGTCGCCCGGAGGAAGGTGGCGAGGAGCGGGACTAAGGAGGACGGAGGATGGGGCAGGACAGCGTCGTGGTGAGGATCTTCTTCCCAAAGGGCAGTGAGAGGACGGCCATGGGATGCTCCACGAATGGAGATGAGGGGAAGGAAAACTATTTGATTTTCTACTCTAGAGGAGCATCCTGGGCTTGGGACAAGCTTTCTCTAGAGCCATGGAGGTGGTGAGAGGAAGAAAGGAAGAGATGAAGAAAAATGGGAGGGGTAGGGGTCCTTTTATAAAGGAGGAAAGAATCAAATTCGTATACAGGACATTTAGTGATGGTCATAAACATCGCTGAAGATCCACCACAAAAGTCGCTGAAGACAGCCCACGCGCCCACCCACCACTGAGCTAGCGCGCGCTCCACATGCCCATGTCACGCGAGCACGCGCAATATGCGCCGCTACGCTTGCACGTGCATGCCTTCGCCCGCGCTCGAGCACCCGCGTTGCTGTGCGCATGAGGTGGCACGTGCGTGCACATGAGCGGCCTGGGTTGCGCCACGTGGCGCAATCTAGGTCATCCATCTTCTTTCCTTTGTAGGGGATGCTACAGAAGTCAAATTGAGTCAATTTTTGCATTGTTGGGCTACGATCGATGACCCAAATCCATCCGTGCGGTCGGATTTGTCGTTTGATGCACCAGATTGCGTCACCTAATCCCTCGGCTGTTGATCTTCCTTGGATTGCATATGGTGCTATAGGACTCCGATCGAGGCTATTTTGGAGGCGTTGGACTCCAATCGTCATCTTGATCAGATCCATATGGTCAGATCGTCAATCCGAGGCTCCAAAATAAATATCCTTCTCTCCCGACCACAAAAAGATGCAATTAACCTAAATTATATACAACTATTCTAAATGCAGAATGATGCATGCTATGCAATATTTGTCACATGAAATGAAAATCTAAGCCTCGGAGCATGCATGAATAGGCATTTTAGCCTAAATAGATGTGTCTATATCAGGCCCGTTTGTAAGGAATTCAAAAGATGAGGGGCTATGGAGATAAAGAATGTTAGACTTGGATCAAATTGCAAACTCGGTCAAGATGATCTCAGATTGGGCCCAAATTTTGGTACAAACCTAATTTGGACCCAAGAATCCAATGGTGAAATTAGATTTAGGTTTTGACTTCGTTTAACTGGATAATTTATGCAAAAGCCCAAATTAGGGCATAGGTCTATCTGTGGTTCTATTTTAGGTCAAGATGGGTTATGATGGTTAAATTGAAAGTACCAAACCTTAGAGAATATTTTTCTATGAATTTTATAGGGTTTACATGAATTTTATCCTGACCAGAACATCAGTAGATTAAGCAGGTCTATTTTTAGGGCTTCAGATGTCATCCAATTCCTAAAATGTGCAAAAACCCTTTTCTACCTATACAGACTCACTTGTTAGACGTTTAAGACCATTTGACCTTTAATTAATCCCTGAGAAATCTCGTGATTGTACTGCAATTGAGATGTGCTATTAAAACTGTAGTATTACCCCTATTTTCATGTATTTCTCTTAGAATGGATTATGCAGTGAATTACGATCCTCCGGTGGTTATGTAGGAGCATTTATTCCTTAATTGTGACTAAATAAAGCTAGATATGGCTGATGATGACGTTATCATCACTAACCCACCTAAGGATAGGTTTGATTACTTGTATTGCAGGGCTCCTTTCATTCTTCTGATTTCCCCTCCTATTCTACCATGTATCCTTCCACATCCTACACTCATTTCCCATCCTACCCTCCTACCACCACTCATACCCAAGATGATTACTATCCCAACTCGACTTATAATTACCCATCCACTAGTCAGAATAACTTTGATTGGGGATACGATACCGAACCTCAGTGTCCAAGGCCTAATCCTGGACAACAAGACTATGATTACTATCCTTCTCAGAGCTACAATGATTATAGATTTCCATCCTTTAATGATCAAACGAACCTGATCTACAATCAGGAAGGATATAATAATTATAACATCTACCCTCCCCAGTATTCCACTGAATATAGGTCACCTCCATTCTTTGAACAACTCGAGACGACCTACTATCAGGGAGGGACCCGAGAACCTTGATATCTTGACTCCCTTAGATTCAACCCAAACCCACCCAAACCTGAACTGAACCATTCTATTTAGGTGAACCAAGTCCAAGACAAGGTGTTGGTTAACTTAAGGAACACCATCCAATCTTTAGAAGCTTAGCCAATACCATGCATTGAAGCATTGGAGTCTATGATAAAAATGATTGATGAGCTAAATAGCTCTTTATTGGATTTGCTCCAACATGTTAGGGATAGATGCCTGGGTGAGTTTCTACTTGGGAAATTGTCGAGGTTGAGGATGAAATTTATGGTTGCCCTAGTCCAATCTTGGGATGATTCTTAAGATGAACCCCTTTCAAGAGAGAAAATGTCTAAACCTGCTTAGGTTCCTGTTGGGGGGGATACATGTTCTGAGATCGGGGATGACCAAGTTGGGCTAGAGCAACCCATTAAGGATGAACCAAGTTTCTCACCAAAGATCCCAGAGAAAGGGAATGACAAAAAATATGTCTCCATGGACCATGAAATGACATATGATTTTGAGACATATATAAATTAGGATCATGAATTCTTTGATTCTGAGGGTAACGAATCTCTTAGTGAAGTCTCACTTGAGCTTAAGGAGAATGATTTTAGTGAGACTAACGGGCTCAAGGAGCATGATGAGCCATTTGATAGCCCATTCATTGAAGATTTGGATTCAGTTGGGGCTAACTTGGTGGATTCGAATCCTCATTTACTAAAAGATTCAATCAGTAGCCCCATTCCTCAACCACACCCCGAAGGGATTGATTTTGATTTGGAAATCATTGTACCCAAGTCAATCATGATTTAGCGATAATTGTTGGACTTGGGTACTTTAGATGGGGTGTACAACGATTTAGAGGTCCCAGAAATATTGATTTTACAGAATAGGAATTTGGCAATGAAAATTTGGAAGGTTAACTCAGAAGGAAACACAATTTTGGATCTAAGGGTTCCTATTGACCTGAAACCACCAACTTTTTACCATGACCCTTATGATATCTTTGAGATGCAACCCAAGCTCAGAATCATCGATTACCTTTTTGAGTTGAAATCTAAAAGGACATCCAAACCTATTGAACCATCTCTACCCATTGTCCAACACTTTAGTCTTGGGTTGCATACTACAAAATCGCAAGCCTGGCATCACAAGCTCAACAATCTTCAGTTCTGGTTGATTTTCACCCAGAACCTGAGAACCACTCAACCTTGGGGCATGGGTCTCACCATAATTTGGTCCACATTTATGGACACCTACTGGTAGGTCCTGTGATCAATATTTTTATTTTGATTCTGACCTGCACTTGTGAATTCTCAAATTCTTCTTTGTATGTATATTATGTCTAGCTGAAGGCATTAAACTTAGCTCATGTGTATACTTCTCTCTGCGGAGTTGACTGGATTGTCACAAAATTCAGGTGATATTCTATTTACTCCACCCTTTTCATATCTTTATTTTTATAATGAGGACATTGCATCGTTTAGGCATGGGGGGTGAATACTTAATCCTAAAATTATTTCGTTAACTCAGTAGAATTTCTTTTATTTTCTTTTTTTTAATTAAATATTCAAAAAGATAAAAAAAGGAAAAAAAATAGAATTAAGAGAAGAGAACTTAGGCATTAGGCATTATTAATTTTAGGAAATGATACGATAGGACCTGAACACTTAGATTCTTCAGGTCTTCGGGCTTAATTAGCTCGGGTGTCCACTCGAATGTGGACTTAGTCTCGAGTCCTCGCCAAGTAATTTTACTTTAATTTTTTTAATAAATTTGGATGATAAGTACACAACTTACCAACTCATCGTTTGATTTGAGGGGATTTTAAGTCTAAGCATCTACACATTATTTACACTAACCACTTTCCGATGGTTTTTACGAAAATTGGGTAGCTAATGAACTGTCAAGGGTGGTATGGCTGGCAAGTTGTCAATGGTAACAACTCATCAGCGGTTGTCCAGAGCCCAGCCACACGACCATTCTCATCATACTGCCTTAGGTAAATCTTAAATCAAGGAAGCCACCTACTTAGGAAAAAGAAAAAAAAAGTACACAAAAAGAAAAAAAATAGAAAAAGGAAAAATAAAAAAAATAAACCACACTTCTTCGCATGAGTATGGCTGGAAAAAAGGAGAAAATAAAAAAAAACTAAATCACACTTCTTCGCATGAGTATGGTTGGCAAGTTGCCGTGGGTAGCAGCCCATTGGCCGATTGTCCAGAGCCCAACTCACAAAAATGCACAATAATTCTCAAAACACTTAGGGAAGAAGCTGGGAAGTAGAATAAACCAGGGAGATATACACTGGGTTCGCCCATGTGTTGACCAAATATAAAATAAAGTAGGGAGAAAGCTACCATTCGAAAAGATAAACCTTTAGGCAGAAACTCTTAAGGTCACCTAGGGTTGCGGAAACCCAAAGTCTATTTTAATGGGCATTAGTGATCTATCACCTTTTCACAAGATGCTTATCACCTAGAGTCATTTTTGAGACTTGGGCTGGTCGGGTAGCCGTAAAAAGTTATCCCGAAACTCTCAAACTCCAAAAGTCCAAAAAAATTAGAAAAGAAGAAAACAAAAAAATGTATCCTCCCTTTTCGAATAAGGCAAGGACTTGGGCGGTCTGCATTCTAGCGAACACCCGAGTACTATTTAGTTTTCGAAGTTTAGGACCTTAGTTGAAATTTTCTATTGCCAATAAACGACTTGGGCCTAAGTGATCGAGTCCTAATTCTATTTTTATACATAGCATGTAGTTTAATTTTGCTAGGGACTAGCAAAAGATGGGCATGGGGGTATGATGTAGGCACATCCATTTAGGTTCAAATGCCTATTTATGCATGTTCCTAAGCTTAGATTTGCATTCCAAGTTATAAATATTTCATAGCATGCATCATTCTACATTTAGAGTAGTTGTGTATATTTTAGGTTAATTGCATCCTTTTCGTAGTCAAGAGAGAAGGAGATTTATTTTGGAGCCTCAAGTTGATGATCCGACTGTACGGATCTGATCAAGATGACGATCGAAGTCTAAAGCTTCCAAAATCGCCTTGATTAGAGTCCCATAGCACCAAACGCAGTCTGAGGAAGATCAACGGCCAAGGGACTAGGTGACATAATTCAGAGCTTCAAACGACAAATTCAATCGTGTGGATGTATTCGGGTCAACGATCGCAGCCCAACGGTGCAAAAATTGACTCAATCCGACCTCTGTAGTAGCCCCTACAACAGAAACAAGATGGATTGCTCAGATCACGCCACGTGGCACAACCTAGGCCGCCCATGCGCACGCACTCACCACCGCACACGCACAGCAGCAAGGGCGCATGCGCACGGAGGGATGCATGCGCAGTAGCACAGCGGGCATGCATGGGCGCACGCGGTGGTAGCAGTAGCGCACGCTGGCGCGTAGCACACGGAGGCACGCAACACGGGTGCACGGAGTGCACGCTAGCATAGCGACAGCGTGGGTATAAGGCTATCTTCAACAATGTTTGCGGCAGATCTTCAGCAACATTTATGATTGTCACTAAATGTCCTGTATACGAAATTGATCCTTTCCTCCACTATAAAAGGACCCCTACCCCTCCCATTCTTCTTCATCTCCTCCTTTCTTCCTCTCACCACCTCCAAGTCTCTAGAGAGAGCTTGTCCCAAGCCTGGGATACCCCTCTAGAGTAGAATCAAATATTTTTCCCTCCCCTCATCCCCATTCGTGGAGCATCCCGTAGCCGTCTTCTCACTTACTTCGGGAAGTAGATCCTTGCTGCAGCGCCATCTTGCCCCGCCCTCAGTCCTCCGACTCCATCCTTGTTCATCCTACTCCTCACCACCTTCATCCAGGCGATGTCAGAGCAAGTCGTCCTCCAAGCGACCGTTAAAGGGGATTTCTCTCACCTATCTCTATCTTTATTGCTTTTGTAGTATAGTTTCCCACTTTCCTAGTTGTAATAAGCATTTGATTATAAAAGTACATGATTATTTCTCTCTTTATCTATCTCTCTCTTTTTATTTTGCAAGTAGACTAGCTAGAATTCATCGACATGATCTCTTGCCCTATTAAAATACCCAAAAAATAACAAATGATAAAAACAAATAAAAAGTGAAATGTGGATTTTCAAAACCAAACGTTCGTCTCCCCGTGTTTGACCTGGGACTCACTTTTCGAGTTTTGATTATAATTATCTGATCGACGAATTTTCTCACAAATCAAACTACAACGATGGGTTTTCTAAACTCGAATCCCATCTGCGTGAGAATCCGCCGTATCACTTATTTCTTTTTTCTTCTCTTCTTTTATATTTCTTTTTCTTTTTCTTTTTGGATACTTTTTTTTTTAGTAGGTGGCTTCCCTGATCTAAGATTTACCTAAAGGTAGCAAGAAGAGAATGGTCGTGTGGCTGGGCTCTGGACAATTGGCCGATGAGCTGTTACCACCAACAACTTGCCAGCCATACCACCCTAGAAGATTCATTAGCTACCTAATTTCCATTAAAATCGTCGAATACTGAGTCAGTGCAAATAGTGTGTAGATGCTTAGACTAAAAGTCCCCTCAAATCAGAGAGTTGGTTGATAAGTCATGTACTTATCACCCCAACTTATTTAACTAATTTGAAATGGATTTTCAAATGGCAAGGACTCGAGAAACAAGTCCACATTTTAGTGGACACCCGAGTTGATTAAACCCAAAGACTTGATGGGTCTAAGTGTTCAAGTCCTATTGTATTATTTCCTAAGGTTGAAAATTTCTAAAGCCCAAGTTTTCTTTTCCTAATTCAATTTTTTTTTAAATAGAAAAGAAAAATAAGGAAAATTTACAAGAAATCCACAAAGCTAACAATATGATTCAAAAATGAAACGACCCCCCATGCCTAACTCATGCAATGTCCTCATTGAAAATAAAAGGCATGAGAAAAGGGAAGAATGGAAAAATATCACCTGTATTCCATGATGCTCTAGTCAGCTCTGAGATAAACTGTACAAGTACTGAGTTTAGTGCCATCATCTAGGCGAGGTCCAACCAAAGAAGTCAAATTAAGGTTAAAGCAACCTTTCTGAGATGGGTTCTGGAATAACGTTGTCAACATAAGGTTTTAGACGTTGTCCGTTGACCTTGAAAGAATTACCCATCTTTGGGTCAGAAATCTCAATGGCTCCCTTTGGGAATATTTGATCGATGATGAACGGGTTGTTCCACTTTGACCTAAGCTTGCCGGGAAAGAGCTTAAGTCAAGAATCAAAGAG
Organism: Thalassia testudinum; assembly: GCA_037157565.1. Taxonomy (NCBI): domain Eukaryota; kingdom Viridiplantae; phylum Streptophyta; class Magnoliopsida; order Alismatales; family Hydrocharitaceae; genus Thalassia; species Thalassia testudinum. The sequence continues at coordinate 121,008,906 of JAZHRO010000073.1, forward strand.
GCAAACCTTCTGGTTCAGCTCAAAGCTCTTGCAGGAAATCAGCTAGTCATGAAGACCTTTGGTCCTAGCCTTTCAGATCTTGGCATTCTCGTATGCATCATTTCTAAGCTCCTCCAACTCAGATAGTTGGAGTTTCCTGGTCTTTCCGACTAAACTTAAATCAAAGTTACATTTCTTGATTGCCCAGAATGCCTGATGTTCAATCCCAACGGGTAAGTGGCACACCTTTCCATACACCAGACGAAATGGTGACATGCCAATAGGCATTCTGTGTGTCGTACGGTAGGCCCAAAGAGTGTCCTCAAGCTTTTGAGTCCAGTCTTTTCTATCAGGCCTAACCATTTTCTATAGGATGTTGTTGATCTCCCGATTGAAGATCTTGGCTTATCCATTCGTCTAGGGGTTGTAAGGTGTGAAAATTTTGTGATTCACCCCATATTTCTCCAGTAAATTGAGGAACTGGGCATTAGTGAAGTGAGTACCACCATCGCTGATGATGGCCCATGGAATCCTGAACCGACTGAAGATATTCTTCTTGACAAAATCGATGACCACTTGGTGGTCATTGGTTTGGATGGGGATATCCTCAATCCACTTGGACATGTAGTCAACAGCTACAAGAATGTATTGGTGTCCAAATGAAGGGAGGAAAGGTCCCATGAAATCGTTGCCCTAAACGTTGAAGATTTCAATGGGAAGAATCGGGTTTAGAGGCATCATGTCTCTCTTGGCTATGCTCCCAAGTGCCTGGCATCGGGAACATGACCTTAAGAATTCTTGGGCATCCTTGAATAAAGACAACCAATAAAATCCAAATTGCAAAATTTTTGCAGCCATCTTTCTCCTGGAGAAATGTCCACCACACGTAGATGCATGGCAGAACTCAAGTATGCTTTGAAACTCATTCTACAAAACACATCGACGAATAATCTGATCAGAATCAATGCGGTACAGTTCAGGATCATCCCAAAAGTAATATTTAGCCTCAGATATAAGTCTATCTCATTGTTGCTTGGTCCAATCCTAGGGGATTTAACCAACGGCCAAATAATTAACTAAGTCCACAAACCAAGGGGTTTGAACACCTGAAACTGTAAGAAGTCTCATCCAAAAAAGTATCAGTAATCGGAATATTTAGACGAGAAGAATCACTTAGGAATCTCGAAAGATGATCCGCCACCATAGTTTGTGCCTCGGATTTGTCTTTAATTTCAAGATCAAATTCTTGAAGTAAAAGAATCCATCGGATGAGCCGAGGTTTGGCATCCTTTTTAGCCAAGAGATGTCTCAAGGCTGAGTGGTCGATGTAGACTATAACATGAGATCCTAAGAGATAAGCCTAAATTTTTCCAATGTGAATACTACAGTTAGCAATTCCTTTTTTGTAATAGTGTAGTTTCTCTGGGCCTCATCCAGAGTTTTGCTAGCATAGTAGATGACAGAGGGCTTTTTGTCTATCTTCAGACCCAAAACAGCCCCGACCACATAATCAGAAGTGTTGGTCATGATCTCAAATGGGGTTGTCCACAAGTGACTATTGTTTTAAGAAAATCAAATGTCTTGTGGCATGATTCATCAAAATTGAATGGTGTATCTTTGGCCAGAAGGTTGCTCAAAGGTCAAGCAACCTTAGAAAAGTCCTTGATGAACCTCCTATAAAATCCCACAAGACCAAGGAATGATCGGATTTGTTTAACAGATATGGGAGGCAGAAGTTTAGAGATAGCATTCACCTTGGCTTTATCAACTTTAATTCCCCACTCAGAGACTACATGGCCTAATACGATGCCTTCTTGTGTCATGAAGTGACTCTTTTCCCATCTAAGGACCAACCATGTTTTGATGCATCTCTTAAGGATCAATTCTAGGTTAGCTAGGCAAAATCAAATGAATCTCCAAAAATGGAGAAATCGTCCGTGAATACTTTCATAAATTCTCCTACCATGACTAAGAAAATGGCTAGCATACACCTTTGAAAAGTCGCAACTACATTGCAAAGCCCAAATGGTATTCTACGGAATGCAAAGGTTCTGTAGGGATAGGTGAAAATCATCTTTTCCTAATCCTTGGGATGGATAGGGAATTTGTTGTATCCTGAGTAACCGTCTAGGAAATAGAAATACTTTTGCCTGGTTAACCTTTCAAGGATTTGGACAATGAAGGGAAAAGGGAAATGATCCTTTTTTGTGGCTATGTTCAGCTTCCTGTAATCGATACAGACTCTCCAGGAGGAAGCTGAACGAGTTATGACAGATTCTCCTTTTTTGTTAATCACAACGGTAATCCTGACTTTTTTAGGAACAATTTGCATAGGACTAACCTAGGGACTATCTGAGATTGGATAAATGATTCATGCGTCGAGCCACTTAATGATTTCCTTCTTGACCACTTCTCGCATATTAGGGTTCAATCTCCTCTGCATCTAGCGAGAAGGGCGGGATCCATCTTCCATAAAAAAATGATGATTGCAATAAGATGGCTCAATCCCCCTAAGGTCATGGATGGTCGAACCAATTGCCTCCTTATGTGCTTGTAGGACCTTGATCAATTTCATCTCCTGCTCCTTAGTCAGTTTTGCACTTATAATCATAGGGAGCATTTTCTTAAGTCCTAAAAATTCATATTTCAGACTCTCAGACAATGGTTTCAGCTCAAGTTGGGGCAGGTTTAGAATAGAGGGTAAGGAGGATGCTGATGAAGATTCATCAGGATGATCTAAAGGAAGAGGTTGGAAGTGAACAAAATCAGCAACCTCTTCAGAATGTGGTAGGTGTGCCACAGAGGGTTGTGGGTTGGGTTCATTAGTGCAAGAGGAATTCTCAAGGATGGTAAAAGCCATACAAGTCTCAAGATTCAAATCATCATCCTCGAGCTCCTCAATATATCCACAATCCTTAAATTTATTAATCACCTTGAAAATATCAAGTTTCATTTTTCTATCCCCAAAGGCAATCTCCATACTACCGCTTTCACAGTTAATATTAGCCTTAGCGGTAGCCAAGAATGGACACCCCAGAATGATGGGCGTGTTCCTTAAATCCTCAGATACATCCATGTCAAGGATAAGGAAATCTACAAGAAACTAGAAGTTCTTAACCTTGATGATAAAATCATCAATAACGCCTTTCGAGCTTGTGACTGAACGATCCGCTAACTGCAACGTTACTGAGGTTGGCCTAAGTTCACCTAATCTGAACTTTTCGTAAAGAGAAGGCAGAATTAGGTTAATGGCTACACCTCAATCCAAAAGTGCCCTGTCAAAAGTGTAATCCCCAATAGCACATGAAATCAAAGGGGCACCTAGATCTCCTTTTTTCTGAGGAAGGCGATGCAAGATAACAAAACTAGCTTGCTCGGAAAGTATCACCTTCCTCGGGGCAGATTCCCTCGGCTTATGCTTCTAAGTGCATAAATCTTTAAGAATTTAGCATAAGCCAGAATGTGTTTAATAGCATCGAGGAACAAGATATTCATTCCAACATTTGAATATATTCAAGAGCTCCTCATCACTATCAACAGACTTCCTCTTCCAAAGTTTAAGCAAGGCTTCAGGGAATAGAACATGAGTCATATCTTTGGAATTAGGTTCCGGAGACTTCATCTCTTCTTCCGTGTTCTCCTTTCCTTCCTCAGGCTTACCAGGGTTTGATTGCCTGAAAGATGCTAATTTTAGGTCCTAGGTTTGCCTTCCACTCCTCAAGGTAATAGAGTTTGCAGAAGCATATGGGTTTTGGTCTTGGGGAGGGTTAGGAAAGGTCGGAGGGGCTTGATTAGTTAGATATCCCAGATTGGATGAAGAAGCAAAAGAAGAAAGATCCTACTCAACCACCTGAGCATGTGTGTGTGGGTCCCTTTGATTCTCGTACCCTTGAGCTCGATTACCCCGATTCTATATGTTGCGAGGGTTGGGTACGGGTTGAGATGGAAGAGACCCAGGCTGACGAGAATTAGCAATGAGCCAAGATTGCAAGTTGTCCAGTGAGGTTTTCATTTGTTCCATGAGGTAGAGCATGGATCCTTGCATCTCTACCATCTGTCGATTCAAATCAGCTTTCTCTACAAGTTGACGGGCATTCTAGGTTAGCTGATTGACTTAGTTAGGGGGCAGCTGAGTGTATACGTGACCCTGACCCATTGGACTTTGCGGTGCATAGTTGTTGGGTCAGATTTGGGTCTGTTGCCCTGGATTTTTCCAGGAGAAGTTAGGGCGGTTCCTCCAACCCGAATTATAGGAGTTAGAACATGGGTTGGACCTAACATTCTCCTGTACAACATACACATCCTCATAGGGTGAGGATGGTAGAAAAAAGGAGAAGGATCAGAGAAAAAGGGATCAATGGCCCTAGTTTGGAACCTATAGGGTTCCAAGTAATGCTGGCTCACAGGTTGAGCCGCTTCCAATTGATTCACGAACTCCCAACTAGTATGAGCTCATGAAGAATGGAATCCCGAGTTCTGAGATTAAGTAGATCGAGAATTAGTTGCAGAGTTTCCAACCATCCACTCTTCCATTCTTTTTGTAACCAGGTCCACTTTATCAAGTTTATTGCAAATTAGTTCCATATCAAACGAATGAGAGTCATGGGCCTCATTAACATTTGATCTGGGTTGTTGGGATTGGTTAAAAGTATCCATGGAGGCATGATTGATGGAATTTTCACTCATTTCCTCAAACAATTCATGCGCACTATCTGCATCTCTGTTGAGGAAATTTCCTCCGCAAGAAGTGTCCACATGGTTACGGAGTTGTTTAGTCAACCCGTGATAAAAGATCTGCACAAGTTGCCATTTTAGCACCTCGTGGTGTGGACACTGCCACAATAGATCCTAGAATCACTCCCAGGCACCATGAAGCGGTTCCCCCAGCCACTAGACAAAAGTAGTAATTGCCCGTCACAAAGCATTGTTTCGCCCGACTGGGAAGAATTTCTGGAGGAAAGCCAATTTAAGATCATTCCAAGTTACGATTGACCTTCCAATTGTCTGGTACCAATGTGAAACCTTATCCCTAAGAGAGTGGGGAAAGAGCCTCATGATCATTTGGTCCTCATCCATGTTTTGTGCTTTAGTGGTCTAGACCAAAGTGGTCATGTCCTCCAAATGCTAAAATAGGTCTTTAGAGCCAAGCCAGTGGAAATGTTTGATCAGGCTTGATAGCTGAGGCTTGATTTCTACAGCACCAGCTGGAATCTGGACACCGAGACGTTCCCCATAATTTGAAGGATCATAAAAATCCTTCAAGGGCTGAGTGCCCTGACCATGAATTCACTAGAAGCATTCTTTCATTTGCTGCATTTGTTCCAGCTGCCTTTGCAGCATCTCTTGCAAATTCTGAGACAAAGGAGGTGGTTTATCAGCCATGGGATCAATTGAATTATAATCCAACCTACACCTCCTTGAATGGTATAATGGTCCTTCTAAGTGGGGATTCAATGACCTCCTTCTAAGCATAAACTAGGAAGAGGTTGGAAGGACTGGGGATAAGAACCCTATAGCACAACAATACAAGCCTGTCCTTAAGTTTGGTAGCCTAAGGACCTATGCTCCAAAATAGACTCAAACCACAACATGAATTTTGTGTTGTCCTTAATCCAGAAGCTGGTTAAGTTGGGATGGCGATATAGGGGGAGGGTGTCCCAAAGGCCGCTAATTATGCCAAACCCCTACCTGCTTTGACAATCAGGCCACCCAACCTAACACCTTTTGGAGAAAGCAGACGTCACAAATTCGCACCACAATAAGAGAAATATCCTGAAATATACTGATGAGTCCTAGGGCCAATGTCTACTTAATTTTAGATTAGGCCTGGGATAGTAGTGCTTTTGGAATGTAATGGGCTCTTAAAATGGGTTGTGCCCTTAATATTTGATTAAGTGTGAGTGGGTGCACAACTAGGGCTTTCAAGCAAGATTATTTGGATGAGTGGCTTTTAGAGTTCAAATCTTGATTAAGTAGCTTTTAGGATTTGAATTAGGGTGACTCCAATCAAATTCAGGAGGCACACCAAGATTTGCAAACACGGGTGAAGATGTTTTCCTTTGAAATCAATTAAGGTCAATTTAGGGTTAACAAATCAATTAAGGTCAATTAGGTCACGGGTGAAGTGCCTGGTATTGACCTTAATTGTTAACCCTAATGAGCAAGCTACTTGATGAGTTATTTTTATATGAAGTGGTACAGCCCAAACAACTCAAACAATTAGCCTTAATGAACCACTGAGTTAGGCACACAAGTGGTTACCTAGTTTGATTTCTACTCAATTATGTGTCTGGTTGTCTATACTGGTTCCAAAAATCAGGATACCAGTTGAGTATGAAGAATCAAAGGAGGTTGTGTACCTCTGTGTTTTTTGTTTTAGAAATTTTTTTTTATATGTATGGAGGGTAAAGTGGGTGGAGGTGGAAATCAAAGCAACCAAACTAATCCTAGGGTTTATGAGAACACCTAGGTTAATTAGGGTTCGAATTAGGGTGATGGAATGAAGTCTACGGAGGGGGAAAGAATGTGGAAGCACTTACAGTTGTCTTCAACTGCACTTTACTCCTTTCTACCACTTGAAGATTCCTGATCAGAGTACCTGCAAGACAATAGAGAAGAAATAAAGGAGAGTTAGAAAGCTATTAAGTGTGCGGAATGTCGAAAAGAAATCGAGATCCGTTGCCTCCCCAGCAACGACGCCAAAAAGATGTAAAGGAAATTCCTTGCAAAAATATTTGAGTTTAGAAAACTCGTCATTATAATGCAATTCTCAAGAAAATCCTATAAGCACCTCTGTTTTGATGCACCAAAATTATGCTTATTGCTAGACTAACATTTCAGGACTATCTCGGATTAAAGCATTAAAGCGTCTTTCAAGATAACTGCAGATAGTTGTTGATGTGTGTCTTTTTATCTTTATTTGAGTCTAGGACATTATTATAAGGAACCTCAAATAAAACTCAAAAATGGATTTTCGCGTATCTTTTCAAAACCAAGTTTTTAGAGTTATTGATCGACCAGATTAGTTAATTGATCGACCAACCGGCTTCATTAACCGATCAAATTAGCCTATTTTAGGAAGTTGATGAATATCCTTTTGATCGACCAACCAAGTAAATTGGGCGATCAATTAGTGATCGACCAACCACCTTAATTGATCAACCAAATTGCCTTTTGATCAACCAATTAATCTTAATTGATCAACCAATTTAATTTCCTATTCATGCAAAACTTTTAGTATAAATAGAGGTCGAACGCAGCCCATCCTGACACAACTTTCAAAAAGAAATACCTTTCAAAAAGTAGAGCTTCTCGTGCTTATTCCAAAGGATTCTGCGCCCCATTCTTCACATTCTTCAAAAGCACGACGCCTCGAACCTCTGCGAAAAATTCAATTTGATCTTTTATTGAGGTTCCATAGAAGTTATTTCTGTTATTCTATTTTGTTGCTTTGATTTACGGATCCCAAGATTCTTGGGAAGATCCATGGTTGTTGTTTTTGCTTCTCTTCATGATAAAAAGAGAAGTGGTTGTAAGAGGTTGTGCTACCCTCATTCAAGTGGTACGGTTAGTGGATTGACTAACCTAGACTAGTCGGAAAAATCCTAAGTTGAGAGGCTTAGGTAGTGGTTTTTACCCGATTTGAGTTGCCACTCTAAATCAGGTGTACTCTGTGCCTGAATCTTTTGTGATTTATTTTTGATATGTGTATATAACTTTTACGACAAATTTTTTAAGGCGATACTATTCACCCCTCCCCTCTAGTATACATTACGATCCACAGGATATCCTCCTACTTTCACTTGGTATCATAGCTTGAGTTGTCCAGGAGATGTCAAAGTCAAATGTTGACACGTATGCTGAGGGTCAGTCGATGGTTCAACCTCCTCTATTTGATGGAACGAACTTTGGTTTTGGAAGACAAGGATGCAGATCTTCCTGGAATCAATGGACTACGAGGTATGGGATATCATCACCTCGAAGTACACAAGCCCAGAAATCAAAGATGGTATTGCAATAACTCCAGACCAAAAGAAGATGGCTACACACAATGCCATGAATGCCATATTCTACAGTCTCTCCATAGCAGAATTTAATAGAGTATCTGCATACAAAATCGCACACAAGATATGGAGCATTCTCGAAGTTACCCACGAGGGAACTTCAAAGGTAAAAAAAACAAGGATAAATCTACTAACTCAAAACTATGAGCTTTTCAAGATGAAGAAAGGGGAGTCGATAAAGGAGATGTTCGCAAGATTCATGGACATCGTAAACTTCTTGCGGAATCTTGATCAAGACATCAAGAACAAAGCCCTTGTCAGAAAAATCCTTCAATCACTCAGCAGCGACTAGGAAACCAAGACTACCACCATTCAAAAGTCAAAAGATATGTCCACCATGAAAATGGATGATCTTATTGGAAGTCTAATGGCGTATGAGGTTCAACTCCAACACATAAGGGATCAAGAAGGAGAAGGATCCAAGAAGAATACTATAGCTCTTGAAGCTATTCAGGAATCCGAAGAAACTTCAAGCGAAGAAGAGGAAGACATAGCCCTCCTCTCCAAAAAATTCAGGAAGTTTTTCTAAGACAAGAAGAATTGGAGGAAGAAGAAAGGAGAAGGGGACACATCAAGAAGGACTGTCCACTTCTCAAAAAGGAATTAGACAAGAAGAAGAATCCCTTCAAAAAAGACAGAAAGAAGAAAGCTTTCACAGCAACTTGGGATGATTTGGACTCAAGTTCAGAGGAAGAAGAAACCTCGGGAAAAGAAGCTCTTCTCGGCCTTATGGCTCTAGAAGATGAGGTAACCTCCTTTACTCAGGATGAATTATCAGAAGCCTTCTTTGAGATGCATGATAGAGCAAAATCATTAAAAATAGAAAACAAAAACCTAGCAAAAGCATTAGGTGAAGAAAAAGCACAAAAAGACGTACGTAGTAATCAAAACAAAGAGTTATCTGTTGAGATCACTGCATTAAAATCACAGATAAACAACTTAAATGTAGATATAGACAAACAAAAAGAAAACTCTGCTACTCTATTAAATGATCTAGCTAAGTTCACAAATGGAAGTAGAAACCAACATAAATTGTTAGGAACACAAAGCCAAAGCACTACAAATTTTGGGTTGGGTTATTTACCAAAAATGATCATGAAGCATCTAGTTGTAGCAAAGGGAATGGTAGCCTGCCAAAACAGGCAACATAAACTAACCACCATGGACCCAAACAAAAATGGGTACCAAAAAGTATATTGCAATCTTATTTTGTAGGTTCTATAGATTATTAGAAGTGGACTTTCCAACAAACAAATGGAACACTAAAGCCACTCTATCAAATAAAGCCTCACAAACACAAACCAATGACAGGAAAGAGAAGAAAGAAGATGGATAATGGACAGTAGCTATTCCAAGCACATGACCGGCGAGGAAGACCTATTCCCACAGCTCAACCATCAAGAAGGTGGTACAGTCACATTTGGGAACAACCACAAGGGCCATATTATTAGTACTGGACAAATTGGTAACTCTTCTACTTCTTTTAATAATGTACACTTAGTTAGCAGCTTACAACATAATCTACTAAGTTTAAGTCAAATATGTGACAAAGGTTATAAAATTACTTTCACATCAAAAGGTTTTAAAATTCGTGATAAAGAAACAAAACAAATTATTCTTAAAGGAAATAGACATAAAGACATTTATACTGTAAACTTCAACAAATGCAATAGTCTTGAATGTTTGGTCGTGTCTGACGAAGAAGCAACACTTAGGCATAAACGACTAGGTCATGTTCACATGGCAAAAATTAGTAGACTCATGAAACATGAACTCAACAAAGGTCTGCCAAATATCAGCTTCAAGAAAAGCAAAGTCTGCGATTCTTCTCAAGTTGGTAAGTGATGTAAACACATTTACACTACTTAAGATGTCTATTTATGCATGTTCTTAAGCATAGGATTGCATTCCATGATATAAATATTGCATAACATGCATCATCTTGCATTTAAAGTAGTTTCAATAAAATGGAGGTTAATTGTCTCCTTTTATGTGCTTGGACAGGGCAAACATTTTATCAGGGCCTCAGATCAAAGATCCATCCGTATGGATGTGATCAGGGCGACGATTGGAGTTCAACGACTCCAAGATCGCCCTAATCAGGCATCCGTAGCATCAGATAGTGACCGGGGAACCCTAGAAGATCAAGGGCCAGGATGGTGTAAATCCGCACTTCAGATGACAAATCCAACCGCACAGATGAATTCGGATCGACGATCGCAGCCCAATGACACAAAAATCGAGTCAATCCGACATCCGTGGCACCATCTACAACTTCCAGAAGATGGACGGCCAAGATGGCGCCACATGGCACCATCTCGGTCGCCCAAATGGTCGCTTACATTCTATGAAGCCCCGCACCCACTCGATCTCCGCCGTTGGATCTTGATCCAACGGCTGTGGTCAGCTGCACCTAAAAACGTCCGCTCGACCATCCGCGCCCCGTAGCGCAGCGGTCGAGCGCGCTTACGCAAGCGACGGGCGTGGGTTCGAGCCGCAGCGAAGGGCTAGAAGGTGCGGGCGGGCGTTGGATCGCGATCGGACGGCTGCACGCGCCCGATAGCATTCACGCACCATTGAACGCGCGGCATGGACGTGCGATCGCACCCGCCAGGCGGGCGCATAACGAGCGAGCGAAGATGCGTCTTAAGTCGGACGGCTGAGAACTGATGGACGTGCGTATGTGTTGAAGAAACGGGCAGCCGTCGAAGTGCGCATGGGCGCGGGAGCTACGCCCACGTCGGGGGCTCTAGTGACGGATTTATCCGTCACTAAAGAACCCTCATTTATTATTTTAAAGTTGTAATGTCCATTTTGCCCCCACTCCTTGCAACTATAAAAGGAGACCCCCTCCATACGAAATTCCCATCCCTTCCTTCTCCTCTCTACCCCTCCAAAGCTCAAGAGAAGCTTGTCCCACACCCGGGATGCTTCTCGCGAGATAAAGTCCAAATTTTCGTCCCCCTTCGGAAGTGGATCCCGCGACGACGACGGCATGCTACTCCGTTCCCGTTCTTCTACTTCGTTCTCCTTCGTCCAAGCGTCGTCCCATCCGGCTCGTCCTCCAAGAAACCGTCGAGGAGGATTTCTCTCTCCCTATTCTTTTTACTACTTTCTAGTATAGATTTACTGCTTTCTAGTGTAGTTTTGCTCGTCCTCCAAGCAATCGTCGAGGAGGACATTTCTCCCTCCATTCTTTTAATGCTTTCTAGAGTAAATTTATCACTTTCTAGTGCAATTGTTTTATGCTTTCTAGTTGTAATGAACAATCTTCTTAATGATAAATTCTTTGTTTATTCTACATCTCATTTGATTTCTATGTGTAATATTCTCTCTCTCTCTCTTACCCTCTCTCTCTCTTCTATTTATTGTAAATAATTAGATAGTTTTAAATTGAATTACCTTGTGACAAATAAAAAGAAACACGTAGTTTTTAAATCAAACGTCCGCCTCCCTGTGCTCGACCCGGAATTTTCATTTCGGTATAAATTTTATTTGTTGAACACGAATTCTTTGCTTTCAAACTACAACGACAGGTTTTCCAAAACCAAACACGTAAGCGTAGCGATTCCTTACGTTCAACATTTTGGCGCCGTTGCCGGGGAACGATTCGTTCATTCAACATTTTGGCGCCGTTGCCGGGGAGGCGACAATCTTTGATTTCTCTTCGTGTTTTGTAACTTACAAATCATTTACTTCACTTTTCTCCTTTCTTATTGTAATTACAAGTACTCTTTTGAGACGAGCAAAAGTGATAGATTGGAGTAAAGTGCTGTGAAAGGTTTTGTAAGTTATCCCCCTTTCTTTCCCCCTCCATAGATTTCATTCGCCACATTGAATCCAAATTCCAATTAACCTAGGTGTTTGCATAAATCCTAGGAATAGTTTGGTTGTTTGGATTCTCACTCACATTCATTCCACCTTTATTTATATAAAAAAAGTAAAAAGATAATTTTGTGGGGCAATTTTCAGCAAACACACAACGTACACCCACATTCAAAGGCACTTAACCAAATTGATTTGTTTGTACTCAACCGGGTTCTGATTTGTGGAACCAGTACACATATAGCAACACATAAAAGAGTAGAAATCATTCTAGGTTAACCATCTTTGTGTGCCAAACTTAGTGGTGCATTTGTGGCCAGTTGTTTGGGCCGCACCACTTTAAATAAAATCAACTCATCAAGTAGCTGCCACTTAGGTTCAACTCTTAGGGTTTACCAGGCACTCCACATTCTTTTTAAGCTTTAAAGAAAAACATCTTCACCTGTGCTTGCAAAACCTGGTGTGCCAACTAAACTTATTTGAAAACACCTAAAGTTGAATCCTAAAAGCTACTAAGCAAGATTTGAACCTTAAAATTCACCGCATCAAAAATAATCTTGCTTGAAAACAATTGGTTGTGCATGCACAAACAAATCAATCAATCATTAAGGGCACAACCCATTTAAAGGGCCCATCACATTCCAAAGCACATTCAAACCTAGCCCTAAATAAAATAGAGTAGATGTTAGCCTTAAGGATTGGACTCGCTCTTCAGAACCCAGAACGAGATTATTTTCGATTAGTCTGTTTCTACTGTTCAATCTGATGTCTAGTTAGGGGAGCAGAGTCAAACGATCGCAGCTGGGGTGTACACTAGGAACCGAAGGCGCAAGTCGAAGGAAGAACCTTCTCCCCAGCCCCTCCTTCTAACTGGTTGGATTGAACAGACGGAAGTAGATCAAATCGTTCCTTTATCTCAAGATGGGTTTTGGGAGTCTGTAGGTCTGTAGGCTAACCCAATTAAAGACATGTTTGACTGTTTGAATTGCAGGGTGCCTTTCTTCCTCCCGTGTCTCATGAATCCTTCCACACATTTCACGCATTCCCACTCTTTCCCCCCTGTTGTGAATTATCCTCAACATGACGGTTATCCTGACTCGTATTGTAATCAACCATCAGTCAGTTGGGATAATTCGGATTGGGGATACAATTCCGGACCCCCGTGTTTAGTGCCTAACCCTAAACACTTTGATTCTGATTTCTATCCTTCTCAGAGCTACATCAATTATAGATCGTCTTCCTTTCATGAACAGCCTAATACGATCTACAATCAGGAAGGATACACCGATCCTTATCCATCCTCTGATTTCACTGCCTTTAGGTCATCACCATCTTTTCAACAATCTGAAATGACCTATTATCAGGAAGGGTATAACGAATCTCAATTCGTTAATTCCCCTGCATTGAGCCCAAACCCGCCCAACCCTGAACCAACTCATTTGGTTTAGGTTAACCAGGTTCAAGATAAGGTTCTGGCTAACTTGAGGAATATCATTCAATCTTTAGAAGTTCAGCCAATACCTTGCATTGAGAGATTGGAGCCCCTGATTGAAATGATTGATGATTTGAATAAGTCTTTGTTGGATTGGCTCCAGAACGTTAAGGATAAGAACCCGAGTGAGTTTCTACTTGGGAAATTAGCGAAATTGAGGATGAGATTCGTGGTTGCTTTGATTCAATCTTGGGATGATTCCTAGGATGAACCCTCTTCAGGAAAGCCAATGACAGAACCCGCTCAGGCACCTGTTGGGGGGGACACGTGTTATGACCAGATTGAATTAAAGCGACCAATTAAGGAAGATCTGATTTCTTCACCTAAGATCCCTGAGCCGGGTTACGAGGAAACATATGTCTCCTGGGAACAGAAAGTGACAACTGATTTTGGGACATACATTGATACGAATCCTAATTTCTTTGATGGTGAAGATTCAAGTTGCGAAGTCTCACGTGAGTTTTCTGAACACGATTTTTGTGAGACGATTGGGCCTGAGGAATCTGATAGATTATTTGATAGCCCAATAACTGAGGAAACTGATCTTATTAGGGCACATATTACGGATCCAGAATCATATTTTCTGGATGAATCAATTCAATGCCCTAATTATCAGTTACACCCCATTGAGCTTATCGATAATTTTATTTCTGAGATAATTAGACCCAAGTCAATTCTGATTCTGCCACATCATTTAGACCTGGAGATTTCAGACAGGGTGATTAACATGCAAGAGGTCTTGGAATTTAACATTCGGAATGAGGAGGATAGGAGCTGGGAAGTTCTGATTTGGGAAGTTAATTTTGGAGGAAATGGAAGATTGAGTCGAAGGGTTCCTTTTAAGCTGAAACCATCAAATTAGAACCCTTACGACATTTGTTTCAAGGATGTCAAACTCAAGCACACATTCAACGATTATCCTTTTGAGCTTCAATTCTCTGTAACCTGACTTTTTGGTCTTGTGTTGCATCCTCATAAATCGCAGGCCCGACCCCACTTGCATTCTGATTTTAGGTTTTGGGTAATTTTTATCTAGAACCTAAGATATTCTCGATTATAGGGAATGGGTCTGCACCACAATCTGGTCCACATCTGTGGACCTCTGTTGATATGTCAGAAGATTCTTCTGTTTATTCTAATTCTGACCTGCACTTGTGAATTCTTCATTTCTTTTCTTTGTATAGTGTGCCTAGCTAAAGGCACTTAACTCAGCACATATACAGTTCTTTTTAATTTTCATCTCCGAGCGGACCTGACATTCACGCAATTCAAGTGCTTTCTACACTTTTCCACTCTATTTTATGTCTTTTTAATATAATGAGGACATTGCATTAGATAGGCATGGGGGGGTGGATATTCATCTCTGAATTCATTCGTCAGCTCCGTAAATTTGTTTTATTTTCTTTTATATAAAAAAAAATCGGAATTAAGAAAGAAAATTTGGGTTTAAGAAAATTTTCAATCTCAGGAAATACTACATTAAGATCTGAACACAAAGACCCTTCAGATCTTTGGACTTAATTAGTTCGTGTATCTACTAAAATGTGAATTTGTCTTTGAGTCCTCGCCATCTTAATTCTATCGTAATTGGAATAAATATGTTTGGGTGATAAGTACACGACTTATCAACCCGCCCTCTGATTTAAGGGAATTTTGAGTCTTAAGCATCTACACACTTTCTTTGCATTGACTCGTTGTTCGACGATTTTAACAGAAATTGGGTAGCTAATGAACCTTCTAGGGTGATATGGATGGCAAGTTATCGTGGGTAACAGCCCATAGGTAGGTTGTCTAGAGCCCAATCGCTGGATCTTTCTCTTTTTGCTGCCTTTAGGTAAATCTTAGACCAGGGAAGCCACCTACTTAAAAAAAAAAAATTAAAAAGGAAAGGAGAAAAGAATAAAAAGAAATAAGCCACACTTCGCCGCACGAGTATTGCTAGCAAGTTGTCGGTGGTAACAGCTCATCGACCGATTATCCAAAACCCAGCTCAGTAAATGCACTAAAAATTCCCAAAACACTTAGGAAGAAGCGGAGAAGTAGAATAAATCGGGGAGATATACACTGGATTCACCCTTATATTGACCCCGTAAAAAAATAACAGTAGGGAGAAAGCTAAGGGTTGTAAAGATACACCTTTAGGCAGAATTCTTTTTGAGGTCACCTAGAGGATTAGAAATCCGAAGTCCGTTTTAATTACCAGTCAACGAGTCTATCACAATCACAATAAGATGCTTAAAGCTTAGGATTCTCATCAAATCTTGGGTGAGTTGAATGGCCATAGAAAGCCACTCTTAAACCCTAAAATTTGAAAATCCAAAAAAATTAGAAAAGAGTAAAAAGAGAAAAAGAATTTTTCTTTGAATAAGGCGAGGGCTTGAGGCAGTCTGCCTTTTGGCTGATACTCGGGCACTGTTGTGTCTTTAAAAGTTTAGTTCCTAAGTAGACAATTTCTTAATGATTGAAAATAACTTAGGTCCAAATAATCCAACATAATTCTTTTATAAATAGCATATAGTTTTTGCTAGGGACTAGCAAAAGATAGGCATGGGGGTATGATGTAAACACATTTACACTGCTTAAGATGTCTATTTATGCATGTTCTTAAGCATAGGATTGCATTCCATGACATAAATATTTCATAACATGCATCATCTTGCATTTAAAGTAGTTTGAATAAAATAGAGGTTAATTGTCTCCTTTTATGTGCTTGGATAGGGCAAACATTTTATCGGGGCCTCGGATCAAAGATCCGACCGTATGGACGTGATCAGGGCAACGATTGGAGTTCAACGACTCCAAGATCGCCCTAATCAGGCATCCGTAGCATCAGATAGTGACCGAGGAATCCTAGAAGATCAAGGGCCAGGATGGTGTAAATTCGCACTTTAGATGACAAATCCAACCGTACGGATGAATTCGGATCGATGATCGCAGCCCAACGACACAAAAATCGTGTCAATCCGACATCTGTGGCACCATCTACAACTTCCAGAAGATGGACGGCCAAGATGGTGCCATGTGGCACCATCTCGGCCACCCAAATGGCCGCTTACATTCTGTGAAGCCCCGCACCCGCTCGCTCTCCGCCGCTTGATCCAACGGCTGTGGTCAGCCGCTCCTAAAAGCGTCCGCTCGACCATCCGCACCCCGTAGTGCAGCGGTCGAGCGTGCTTACGCGAGCAGCGGGCGCAGGCTCGAGCCGCAGCGAAGGGCTGGAAGGCGCGGACGGGCGTTGGATCACGATCGGACGGCCACACGCGCCCGATAGCGTTCACGCGCGATTGAACGCGCGGCATGGATGCGCGATCGTACGCGCCAGGCGGGCGCACAACGAGCTGGAGAAGATGTGTCCTAAGTCGTCCGATCTCGCGATCGGACAGCTGAGAACTGATGGACGTGTGTATGCGTTGAAGAAGCGGGCAGCCGTCGAGGCGCGCGTGGGCACGAAAGCTACGCCCACGTTGGCCTCATTTATTATTTTAAAGTTGTAATGTCCATTTTGCCCGCACTCCTTGCATCTATAAAAGGAGACCCCCTCCATACGAAATTCTCATCCCTTCCTTCTCCTCTCTACCCCTCCAAAGCTCAAGAGAAGCTTGTCCACACCTGGGATGCTTCTTGCGAGATAAAGTCCAAATTTTCATCCCCTTCGGAAGTGGATCCCGCAACGACGATGGCATGCTGTTCCATTCCCATTCTTCTGCTTCGTCCTCCTTTGTCCTGCTTCATTCTCCTTCATCTAGGCGTCGTCCCATCCGGCTCGTCCTCCAAGCGACCATCGAGGAGGATTTCTCTCTCCCTATTCTTTTTACTGCTTTCTAGTATAGATTTACTGCTTTCTAGTGTAGTTTTGCTCATCCTCCAAGCAATCGTCAAGGAGGACATTTCTCCCTCCATTCTTTTAATGCTTTCTAGAGTAAATTTAGCGCTTTCTAGTGCAATTGTTTTATGCTTTCTAGTTGTAATGAACAATCTTCTTAATGATAAATTCTTTGTTTATTCTACATCTCATTTGATTTCTATGTGTAATATTTTCTCTCTCTCTTACCCTCTCTCTCTCTTCTATTTATTGTAAATAATTGGATAGTTTTAAATTGAATTACTTCGTGACAAATAAAAAGAAACGTGTAGTTTTTAAATCAAACGTCCTCCTCCCTGTGTTCGACCCGGAATTTTCATTTTGGTATAAATTTTATTTGTTGAACACGAATTCCTCGCTTTCAAACTACAACGACAGGTTTTCCAAAACCAAACACGTAAGCGTAGCGATTCGTTACGTTCAACATTTTGGCACCATTGCCAGGGAACGATTCGTTCGTTCAATATTTTGGCGTCGTTGCCGGGGAGCAATTCGTACGTTCAACAGTAAGCAAACTAAAAATCCTTTTAAACCAAGAAAGATGGTTAGCACTTCACAATCTTCGGATCTACTTCGCTTAGACTTGTTCAGACCAACCAAATTTGAAAGCTTAAGCAGGTGCAGATATTGTCTAGTCATAATCGACGACTTTTCTAGATTTACTTGGGTATCTTTCTTAAAAAGTAAAGACTTAACCTTTGATGCTTTTAGCAAATTAGTTAGAAGACTACAAAATGAAAAAGGATCTGAAGTAATTACGATTAAGAGTGATCACAGCGGAGAATTTGAGAATGCATCCTTTACCAATTTCTATGATTAGTATGGGATAAACATGAATTTGCCTTCCCTAGAGCTGCACCTCAGAATGGTGTAGTTGAGAGGAAAAATGGGACTTTGCAAGAGTGTGCCCGCACAATACTATGCGAGTCAAAGCTACCTTGATATTTTTGGGCTGAGGTTGTAAACACTGCTTGTTATACTCAAAATAGAACCCTGATCAAACCAATCTTAACAAAAACACCTTTTGAACTCTATCATGAAAGGACACATAGAATTTCCTATTTCAAGATATTTAATTGTCAATGTTTATACTCAATACTAAGGACAATCTTGATATGTTTGATGCCAAAAGTTCAAAAGGAATTTTCTTAGGTTATTCAACCAGAAGTAAAGACTATAGGGTTTTTAACAAGAAGAATTTTGTTGTCGAGGAAACCATGCATGTATCTTTTGATGAAACTTTAGTTCAACCAAAATCTTCTATAATTGATGATGATGACCTAATAGTTAAACCATCAAACATTCCAGAAGAGAATATTTCTGATGAACTACCTAGAGATATTTCATTTGTGAAAGATCATCCAAAAGAATTGGTGATAGGTAAATTATCTAAAGGAGTTCAAACTAGACCTTCCTTTAATAGTTTAGCTTTCACTGCATTTGTTTCACGGTTAGAACCCAAAAATGTCAAGGAAGCCTTTTCTGATAGTCACTGGATCACTGCAATGGAAGATTTCAAGAGAAATCAAGTATGGGAACTTGTTTCAAAGCCTAAATCACAAACCATTATAGGAACCAAGTGAGTCTTTAGGAACAAACTTAATGAATCAGGAGAAGTAGTTAGAAATAAATCTAGACTTGTGGCCCAAGGGTATATTCAAGAAGAAGGAATTGATTTTGATGAAAAATATGCTCCTGTAGCTCATCTAGGATCCATCAGGATGCTGCTAGCCTTTGCTACCCATATGAAATTCAAACTTTCTCAAATGGATGTCAAGAGTGCCTTCCTAAACGGATTCATCAAGGAGGAAGTCTATGTTAAATAACATACAGGGTTTGAAGATGTTAAAAATCCAGACCATGTCTATAAACTGAACAAAGCCTTATACGGACCTAAATAAGCTCCACGAGCTTGATATGATAGATTAAAATCCTACCAAATTGAAAATGCATTTAAAATTGGTAATATAGATCCAACCTTATTCAATAAAAGGAAAGAAAATGATCTCTTAATAATACAAATATATGTTGATGATATTATTTTTGGTGCTACCAACGAGCTGGTTTGCCGAGACTTTGCAAAGGTGATGCAGGATCAGTTTGAGATGAGATGGTGGGAGAACTTTGGTTCTTTCCCAGACTTCAAATTGATCAGCTATCTTCTGGAATCTTCATATCTTAAACGAAATACACAGTAGAGATACTGAAGAAATTCTCAATGGACAAAGTCAAACGTAAAGAAACACCAATGGCATCTTCTACCCAATTAAAAATTGATGACACAAATAAATCAGTAGATCAAAAACCATATAGAAGCATGATAGGATCACTGTTATATTTAACTGCAAGTAGACCTAATATATTGTTTTGCACTTGGTTTTGTGCTCGCTTTCAAGTAAACCCTAAAGAAACACATCTAAATGCTATTAAAAGAATACTTAGGTATCTAAACAACACACAAGACTTAGGACTCTTCTATCCGAAGTCAGATACATTGGAATTATTTTCCTTTTGTGATGCTGACTATGCAAGTAGTTTCACAAACCGAAAGAGTACTAGTGGAACATGTCAATTTCTCGGAAATTCCCTAGTCTCTTGGTTCTCTAGAAAACAAAATACTGTATTACTATCCACAGTTGAAGCTGAATACATGGCTGCATCTCTAGCTCGTTCACAACTATTGTGGATGAAACAAACATTACAAGATTTTGCCTATCTTATAAGAATAACAAAATTTTGTGTGACAACACAAGTTCCATTAATCTATCCAAGAGTCCAGTACAACACTCTAGGACTAAACATATAGATTTTTTTTTTTTTGAAACTGAGAGGAAAGCTATTGTGTTACGATAGCAAATCGAGAGGGCATTTTATTGATCAGTAAAAGGAAAAAACATGGAGAGTTACAAATCAGATCTCCATCTATGTATGAGGGACCATCACTCATTTACAATTTGCTCACAGCATACTGATCTCTCCTGAAATAATCCCTCATTCCTCTCCCTCCACACGCACCACAGTGTTGCAGCCATGCACAGGTGCGGCCTCCCAGGTATTAAAAAGTTATGCCACAAGGATTCCCATGGAAGGAGTGGCTCCTGGCAAGTTCTTCTCCATATCACATCAATAATCAAACAAGATGAAAATATGTGACTAAGACTGTCGGTGTGCATTCCACAAAGATGACA
Source organism: Thalassia testudinum (assembly GCA_037157565.1). Classification (NCBI taxonomy): domain Eukaryota; kingdom Viridiplantae; phylum Streptophyta; class Magnoliopsida; order Alismatales; family Hydrocharitaceae; genus Thalassia; species Thalassia testudinum. The sequence goes on from JAZHRO010000073.1 coordinate 121,029,315, forward strand.
TTCATGTAGTGCTGCGCCCAACCTCTTGTGTCTGAGGTTGCCTGTAATCAAGCCCTCTCTCCTACATAGCCAAAGAAAAATTTGTACCTTGAGGGGGATCTTCAAGAGCTAGAATTTCTTATCAATGTGATCACTTCCCATACCACTGCCATTATCCATAATTCTTTCATAAGCACGTTGAGCCGTATAAATGCCATCCCGTGCATAACTGTCTTCCACACCAGGCCTAGGTTTAAAGCATTCCAGGTCTGAAATCAAATTTAGTCTCTCCTCCCACAGTCAGGTTCCCTCCCTAATGGATTCAGCCTCATTCAGTTGCCAACATTCGTTTGATTCAGACTAGTAGCTGCTCACTATGCCATCCTTGCCTTCAGCTGCTGAAAACACCCTCGGGTAGGACTCCTTCAAAGGGCCCAGCGAAGACCACTTCTCACTCTAAAAGTTAAATGCCCTACCGTCACCTAGCACGGGCTGCAATAGGTGCCAATTGCTCTTAAGAGCCTGGATAACAGAATGCCAGAATGGTGAAGGTTGGGAAAGACATAATCTCTTCAAAGCACTATTAGAATTACCATAGCTATCTCTAATGAATTCAGTCCATGGCTTCTCTTCCCCAATAAGAATTTTTATAGCCACTTGATTAGTAAGGCCTCATTAAACTCTTTTAGTGCTTTGATCCCCAAACCACCTCCTTCCTTAGGGCGACAAAGTTGCTCCTACTTCAACGGCTACATAAATCTACCTTCATGTTGTGCACCCTTCCAAAAGAACCTCTTTCGCATTAGATCCATGCGCTCCCAGATAGACATTGGGGCTTTGAAAAGGGAGAAGTAAAAGACTGGGATCGAGGTAATAACAGGGTTCAGTAAGATGAGTCTTCCACCTTTAGACAAGAACTTGCTATTCCACCCTTCCAACTTGAGTGAAATCTTATCAAAGCGAATGTTCCAGTCATTTTTCCTCAGTTTTGAACACCTCAGGGACAAGCCCAAGTACCCAATGGGTAGGTTGGTACGTGGAGTTCCCAAGATATTAGAGAGAGCATCCTATTCTTGCTCATTCAGGCCAAAGCAGACCAGATTAGACTTCTCCCTATTCAGCTTCAGACCTGAAATGTCGCCAAAAATATTAACCATATGCCCTAGTGCATGGGCTTCAACCTCTGTCCCCTCAACAAAAATGACCGTGTCATCCACGTATTGGAGTATAGGGGCCATAGCTCTCCTGTTGGATAAAGAGTATCCTCTAATAATACCTGCCTCAGAAAGTTTGCAGGCATATCTAGCCAAACCATCAACTACAAGGTTAAACACCAATGGAGCTAGCGGGCATCCTTGTCTAACTCCACATTGTGGCTAAATCCAAGCCCCACAAGGCTTCCCATTGATCGAGGGAGTGAAAGAAGTAGTTGTAATGCACCGCTTCATCCATTAGATCCAAAGGGGAGGGAACCCTCTTATCTTGAAGGCCTCCCATAAATAAGGCCACGAAATAGAATCATAGGCCTTTTGGAAATCCACTTTCCATATAAGGGCTTTACATTTCCTCTTATGCCAACCACACACCATCTCCTGGGCCATGATAAATGATTCTTGCAGAGATCTATTGGGGAGGAAAGCTGATTGGACTGGATGAATCAAGTCTTGCAGGACTGACCTCAACCTATTCACCAAAATCTTGCCCACCACCAAGTAAATGGAGTTTGAAAGAGCTATAGGCCTGAAATCAGGGAATTTCTCTACTCCTTGTGTCTTTGGCAACCGAAAAGAAAGGATCTGTTGATCTTAACAAACCCAGAATTACGCCCCTCAAATTCCTTGATAACGTCCATCACCTCTTTACCAACCAAGCCCCACATCTTCTTATAGAAGAAGTCTTGGATACCAACAGGACCAGGAGGGCCTTCATTGTTTAAGTCTTTAATGGTGTCCACAGTTTCTTTCTCAATGATGGTTGCCGTCAATCTGGATGCCTGTTCATCGGAGACTCTAGGTGCATCACTCGCCGCCATTCTCCACAAACCTCTGCCTGTTGCCTATGAAGAGTCTCTAAAGTATTTGATGGCCTCAGCTCTAATATCCAGCATAGAGGAAATTCTTTGACCATCCTTGATTATGGAGGAAATTAAATTGATCCTTCTACAAGAGCTGGCTGCCAAGTGGAAGAATTTGGTGTTGGCATCACCTTCTTTAAGCCAAAGTTGCCTAGAACATTCCCTCCAATCCATCTCATATTTTAAATCCTCCTCCACCACCACATCTTGCCGCAATCTTCTAGCGTCAAGCTCCTAATCAGTTAGGGGACCAGTTGCTTCTTTTGTATCAAGGCCTTGGATTTCCATCAATGCCTCAAGGTGCCTCTGATGTCTCAAAGTGGACACTGCAACCCCGTACTGCTTAAGCATAATGCGCATAGCAGCCAATTTGGATGCAAGTTTGATAGTGGCCAACCCTTCCACATGTTTGGCCCTCCACCACACCTCAAGCATCTCATGAAATCCTGGCTCTCTCAACCATGATCTTCTAAACTTGAAGTATGAGCCTATGTGCATTTGTTCCCCACTATCCCAAACCAGGGGTGTGTGGTCAGAAAAAGGGTGTTCCAACCCAGACACAAATGACAAATGAAACATGTCCAGAAGAGCAGCATTTCCAAAAGATCTGTCAATCTTTGACATAAGGCCATTTCCATTTCTCCAAGTGAATTCAGTTCCAAAGGATGGATATTCACTCAAGCCAAGAGCTTGAACCGTTAGTTGCAATCCAATGGATGCACTATCCACCACTCGATTTGGCCTGTCCCTCCCTGTCAACACACAATTAAAGTCTCCACCCACAAGCCATGCAGCCCCATTAACATATTCTGCTGCTGCGCACCAATCCTCCCACATCTCCTGCCTTGTAGGGGCAACACAAGGGCCATATACCCCTATAATGTAGAATACACTATCCCCCTAACTCCTTTGTAGTTACAAGTCAGCATATGTCTGGCTTTAAAAACCTCCACATTTGTAGACCATTTTTCCTCCACCACAAAATAATGCCCCCTGATCTACCTTGTGAATCGAGCATCACAGACTCAGCTGCGCCCCCATTCTTCAAATCAGCCCAAGCCCTGTCCTCCTCATTCTCTATGTGCATCTCTTGAATGATAGCACAGTCTATCTCTCACTCCCTTAGATATCTCGAAAGAGAAGCCCTTCGGCTTTTGTCGCGCAACCCACGCACGTTCCAAGAAAGGACCCTCAGCATGCTTCTTGGGTACCCCCCTTATTAGGGTTCTAAACTTTGCCAACCTTCATAATAGAAGCAATGGCATTTTCATCAAGTTTCACCATGGTGGTTTGCCACCTCTGCCTGAGCTTATATGGAGACCTGCCCACACCAATCTTGGAAGCTGACCCTGCACCGAATTTCAGTCCCTCCATGGCTGGCAAGCTGGACTGCAGTCTCAAAGAGTTGGTGGAAATCTCTTGCAGAACCCACTAATCTGATGTATCTGACATTAGCTTAGCTACTGTCATTTCCTCAACCATAGTTTCTTCTACCGGCGTCACTTCCATCCCTTCCTCCTCCCCCAGGTAGTCGTGAACCTTGCGCTCTTTAGGCTCAGGCGCCTCATCAGGGGTCACATGGCCTGGCTGTTGCAAGATGGCCTCAACATTCACAATCTCCGCAAAAGATGTTTTGTTCTGATTGAATCCCCCATTAGTAACATCCATTGTGAAACACAAGATCAACAACCATGAGCTCCCCCCACAACGGAGGATAAACCTCTCAGGCACAGAGCCTACCTTGAACACATCAACCAAAACATTCAAAACCCGGCCATCTCCCTCCAACAGTCCAACCACAGCATCTTCGGCGAATGTAGCAAAGCCTACAATTATGGCTGCCACCACCTCTTTTGATCTCAAATGTAATGGTAAACCCCTAATTCCCAATCTCCCCGATCTAGAACTTGCTCTCTGGGGCAGCTACTCAGGCAAGGAACCATCGAAGGGGGAGACCAACCTCTAAATCACCATCAATCCATCAAAAGCACTCGAATGAAACTGCAGGCATTCTACGTCAATCATCCCCAAACCAAAAAGCACAAAATGCATAGGGGAGAGAGACGCGATCTTCCAACCACCAGTCGACAAGGATAGCGAGCTTACCATCTGATGGATCTTCTCTAGGGAAGGATTGCTCGTCATCACCTCTCCGACCAGAGCCCCTCTCAACACAAGCTCAGCCATCCTGATGTCTCCATTCAAAGGGATTTCCACATCCACCGTGTGCCCCCCATAGGTATGTGGAGCTGGAGGTGGAGGTGGTGGCACCACAAAATTAGTTGCCCTAGTGCGCATGTTAGCCCCTCCCCTCGGCTGCCCTTGGTTAGCCGTGCAGGAGTCCCATTTATGGCCATGACCCCCACACGCCAAACAAACTAGGGGGTAACGGCACACCACCGCCATATGCTCTTGCCGTCGACATCGGAAACACACAATTTACTTGTTACCCCACGGCCTACCTTCGTAAGCACGTCCTCTTCCTGCCACCCCTCTCCCAGCTGCCATAGAACCTCTTCTTTCCTTCAGTCTCCAAGCCCTACATCTCCAGGTTGTCCATCCTTCAACACCAAGGCTTCTCTCTCTTGTTGCCCTAGGGTCTCCCTCCATCCTCCCCTCTCCCATCCTCTCTAGTCAATAAGATCTAAATTTACTAAACATATAGATAATAGACATCATTTTCCTAGAGATTATGTCCTAAAAGGAGATATTAATTTAGAACTTGTTAACACGGAAAATCAACTAGCTGATATATTCACAAAACCTTTGCTTAAGGAAAGATTTAATCAAATTTGTCATGCACTAGGTTTATTCAGATTAAAAGAGCTTAATTAAATTGCCTAATGAATTTTTTTTCACTGTTTGATCGATCAATTTTTCAAATTGATTGACCAAAACCTTTGATCGATCAAATAGTCCACTTTGATTGACCAAAACCTCTGGCGAGAAATCTCCCTCCAAAATTTTGACTTTTGATCAATCAATCAAAATGTTTGATTGACCAATCCATTTGGGCAAGAATTTTCCCTCCAGACGTTCAAACCCTGATCGACCAATTAACTTTTTTGATCGATCACTTTCATTTTGATCGGCCAAAAACCTTTTTGATCGACCAAAACTAGTGGATTCTCTCTCCTAGATTGTGATCTTTTTTTCTCGATTTGCATTCACAATCACCGTTTACCATTTCTAACCTACGTGATTAGTTGCCTAAACTACATTACCTATTTTGCTAATCATGTTCTCCATAAAACACTTCATTTTTCTTACTCTAACACCTATTTTTACTATACCCTACCCCACCTATTTGGTCCCCACTCCACCAAAACTCAAACTCACCCGACCCCACTCCTCTCCATCGGTCGTGTGATCAACCAACGACCAATGCCACCGACCATCTCGCACACAAGCCTCCTCCATGCATGCGTCCTCCAAGCGTGGCCCTTCTACGACATCATAGCACATCCTCTGTCCACATCCTCCCTTGATCGACCATTTTTGTTCGATTTTAGTACACTCTAAACCTTTAATACATCCATTTCCTTGGATTTTTATTGTGTTTATAATGTGCTTTGGCTTACTACTTTCATGTTGTTACTTGTTTTTTATTTGATTGAGAAATCTAGAAGTGTATGTGAGCTTATCATCCAATCAAACACCTCTTTTTTTGGTTTGTTATGTTTTTGGTCAACCAAAAACCTTGGTTGATCAACCAAAATACCGATTTTCGGTACCTCTATTTGGGTCTTTTTTGATCAACCAATCTGATATTTTTGATCGACCAATGTGTTTTTGCGATTTCTGAATGGCTCCAAAACGTGCATGTACCTCCTCCTCATCTCATCGTGATGACACCTTTTATCGTTTCTTCATCACTGAGGCTACACATGACCATTTTTCCTTGTTCGCAAAATTTTCACCTCATGTTGGTAGACCCGTTGACTTTACTTATTTTGAGTCTGTATTCCCTGGTATCCATGAAAAATTTGCTTACCACCAAATTTTACGCCTTTTTGAGTAGAACTTTTACGCAGGTTCCTCGAACAACCGCATACCCAGTGTTGACCCCATGTCTTGTCACCTATTTTATGCTAATCTAAAAAATATAAGTGAGGGTTTCAACATTGAGTTGACCTCGAATGTCTATGGCATAGAGGTTCTGGTCAACGTAGATGTTCTCTCTGAGATTCTCAATTGTCCGTCTGTTGGTCCCACATTTGTTGAGCTCTACCAGCAGACACAGATGGATACCATTAGGGAGACCCTGCTCACTCCCTCTCACTTTGACTTGGGTCATCTGGCCAAGTCACTTTATTTTCGTTGTCTTCCACATTTTCTTAATCGAGTTTTTCTACGGAATTTTATGTCTAAATCTATGTCTTTTGAAAACTATCCTAGTATTATGCTCATCACTCTTTACGCATTCCTTAAGAACAAGCAGTTCAACTGGAACCACTTGATTCTGTATCGCATGAGCAAGCCTCTCACCAACTCCTTCCAGTTTGGGACACTTCTCTCCCATATCTTCCTGCACTTTAGTGTTTCCATGGATATAAATCATAAACAATTCATCACTAGAGTCTCCATTTTTGATAAGCTCACTTATACAAAGATGGAGCAAGCGTAGGGCGCCCGTGGTGTGGAAGCAGCCTAGGAGCAGCAGCAATAAGAACCATCAGCAGTTCCTCCTCCTTTCCCACCTTATGAGCACCTTACTACAACATGTCCTCCTCTAGTGAGACCACCTCCATCTTTCTACGACCAGGATTGGATCCTCTTGGACTGACAACTCTCAGGCAGGGACTTTGTGAGTATACAGGATGTGACAAGATGTATCTCATTGATGATGCATCGGCAAAGGGAGGCAGATTTAATGATGATGCGCCATGGGCATCAGGTATCAGACGACCTGAATGCTCAGAGTTAGTTCTTGGACAGACTTGGAGAGTCTGTCCATGACATCCAGCAGCAGCTTCACCAACCTCCTCGACCTCGTCGATCTACTACCATGCCTCCATCCTCTATAGCACCTCCTCCTCCACCTACTACTTCAACAACAACACCAGCAGATCAGTAGGTTACACCACCACGCAGGACACTAGGTAGCCGACACCCAGGTCATCAGCTCAGTGCCACCTTTGTCTTGGTCAGCCTGCATCTTCTGAGAGATCAAATTCGCTTGACCTTAAGTTGGACACTGATCTTCAGAGCACTATGGATGCCTTCATGGCATCATTAGATGATTAGAAGTTATATCTATTTCTATCTTTATTTTTGAATGTATAACTTAATTTTTCTCTAAACATTTATATTTTATGCACTGCTTATCTAGACTCTTTATGTATGCATGAATGTTATCTCTCTCAATTATATATTACTCTCTTGGTCAATGCATGTTTAAGTTTATCTTGCTTAAATTACTTGTTTAAAAGGGAGTTGAATGTAAAATCAACAGCAACATGTTTTACTTTTTGTTGAAACAAAAAGGGAGAGATATTATGCAACTATTTTCAATTTCATAATTATAATTTTGTTGTCATCAAAAAGCGGGAGAATATAAACACCCCTATTTTGATGCACCAAAATTATGCTTATTGCTAGACTAACATTTTAGGACTATCTCAGATTAAAACATTAAAGCGTCTTTCAAGACAAGTGCAGATAGTTGCTGATGTGCCTTTTTATCTTTATTTAAGTCGAGGACATTATTTTAAGGAACCTCAAATAAAACACAAAAATGGATTTTCATGAATCTTTTCAAAACCAAGTTTTTTGGGTTATTAATCGACCAGATTAGTTAATTGATTGACCAAAATGCCTTGATCAATCAACCAACTTCATTAACCGATCAAATCAACTTATTTTAGGAAGTTGATAAATATCCTTTTGATCGACCAACCAAGTAAATTGACTGATCAATTAGTGATTAACCAACCATCTTAATTGGTTGATCAAAAGGCACCAAATTGTCTTTTGATCGACCAATTAACTTAATTGATCGACCACTTTAATTTCCTATTCAAGAAAAACATTTAGTATAAATAGAGGTCATACACAGCTCATCCTGACACAACCTTCAAAAAGAAATACCTTTCAGAAAGCAGAGCTTCTTGTGCTTATTCCAAAGGCTTCTGCGCCCCATTCTTCCTATTCTTCAAAAGTACGACGCCTCGAACCTCTGCAAAAAATTTGATTTGATCTTTTATTAAGGTTCCATAGAAGCTATTTCTCTTATTCTATTTTGTTGCTTTGATTTACGAATCCCAAGATTGTTAGGAAGATCCGTGGTTGTTGTTTTTTCTTCTCTTCAGGATAAAAAGAGAAGTGGTTGTAAGAGGTTGTGCCACCCTCATTCAAGAGGTATGGTTATGGATTGACTAGCCTGGACTAGTCGAAAAAATCCTTAGCTGGGAGGCTTAGGTAGTGGTTTTTACCCAATTTGGGTTTCCACTCTAAATCAAATGTATACTGTGGTTGAATCTTTTGTGATTTATTTTTTATATGTGCATATAACTTTTAAGTCAACTTTTTTAAGGTGATACTCTTCACCCCTCCCCTCTAGTATACATTGTGATTCATAAGATATCTCCCACTTTCAAATCCGTCAATCAAATCATTTTTAACTGAAACTCAAAATAAGTCCTGGGTCGAACACGGGGAGGCTACATCGATTTACAATCCGCAGTTATATTTTCTTGTAATTTTTGTTTATAAATGAGACATTCACAATAATCATTATTCTACTTGCAATATAAACACTAAAACTGTAAAGAGAGAGAGAGAGAAAATAACTTTTATACTAGGAATAATATCATTACAACTACAACTACAAAATAGGAAATATAATCTAAAAAGCGATAAAGAGAAGGGGGAGAGAAGTTATCCTCCTCGACGGCTGCTTGGAGGACAAGTCGGACGGACGTCTCTTGGAAGGAGAGTGAAGATAGAGAATGGAGGATGGATCAGGAGGAACTAGGGGTAAGGCAGGGCATCGGCGTTGCGAGATCCACTTTCATAGTGGGGGTGAGAAGACGGCTGACGAGAGCTCCGCGAAGGGGATGAGAGGTGGAAAAATTTGTATTTTTACTCTAGTGGAGCTTCCCGTAGCTTTGGAGCACTAGAGTGAGCTTTAAAACTTGATTTCTTAGCTCTTAGAGAGGGAGAGAGATGATGGAAGGGATGAAGAAAATGTGGAGGGTGTAGGGGGTTTTATATAGTTGAGGTACAAGGGCAAATAGGGCATTTTATCTTTGAAAAATTAACTCTACTAGCTTTAGTGACACATGTGCACGTCACTGTAAATAAGCATTGGTGAAGACATGAGCCTCATCTTCGCCGCTTACTTCTGATTGGGCACTCCACAATGCGCCACATCAACCAACTCCTCTCCTTCAGCCGTTGCGCACCTTCAGCACGTTCACACTCTCTTAGCTGTCCGATAAGAGATCAAATGTCTTAAAAGCCATGCACGCCTCTTCATCTTCAGATGTGCACAGCACTTGCGTACGATCGGGCATGCATTGACGCATCATCATGCACATTCGGGATTAATGCTTCTCCGCACGACACGTCTTCGCTCCATCAGCTGTCCAATCGTGATCCAACGGGCCAATCTCGCCCACGCCTGCTCGTTCACCTGATTTGAGGTGAGGTGGGGCTCGAATCTGCGCCTCCCTCTTCATGCACGGGCATTAAACCGTTAAGCTATGCTTGACTTTGTGTCGAGATTTTGCTTTTAGGGACGTTCTCTCTTGACCGTTGGAAGGCAATCCAACAGTCAAGATCAAGCATCCTTATCCTTCAGGTGATGAGAGCACCACCTGGGGAGCAACGTGGTGCATTCTCAACTATTGGATCAAGATCCAACGACTGAAATCAAGGCTTCTGTGATGAGGAGAGAAGCGTCAGTGCCTTCTGGTAGCTTGGATGGCGCACGTGGCGCCATCTAGGCCATCCATCTTCCTTTGCTTGTAGGTGGTGCCACGGATATTAGATTGAATCGATTTTTATGCTATTGGGTTGCAACAATCGATACGAACCCATCCGTGCGGTTCAATTTGTCATCTGAGGTACATATTTACACCACCTTGGCCCCTAACCTATGATCTTTCTCGGACTGTATTTGATGCTATAGAAATCCGATCAAGGTGATCTTGGAGTCGTTGAACTCCGATTGTTGCCCTAATCAGATCCATATGATTGGATCTTCAATCTGAGACCCCGATAAATATTACCCTATCCCTGGCCACAAAAAGAGGTGAATTACTATACAAATTATACAAATTAACCTAAATGCATGATGATGCATGTTATGCAATATTTACAATGCATGATGCTTATATTACACTAAGAACATGCATAAATAGACATTTTAGGCTACTTAGATGTATACACATCATATCTATAGAGCTAGAAAATCAACTATGATGCAAATTATGATGCTTATTATTGGGGTCGTAGAGCGTGTATTTGATCAAAAATGCATCGTAGTACAATTGCGAAGTACGATAAAAAAAAATTCTAAGAAAATGAGACTTAGAGTCCAGGTCGTTCATCTCTGATAGGCGTTTATGGAAATGCATATTTGAAATCGATCTCTCTTGCTCTACTTATTCAAAATTGCATGTCGATTTATGCTAAGTTCATATTTATGCACGACATGCTTAGTTGCCAAAGTATCAAAAATTCAAACATGCAACTTCAATCACACAAAAATATTGCAACAAGGCTCATGGTGATTTTCACAAATATATATATATAGAAAAAGATTTTCATTGATTCATGATGGTGTTTGCAACATCAATCTCATGGAAAGCTTATAGAGGAATGCTTGAAAACATAAATCTAGCTAGCAGAAAACGATTGCATACATGAATCTAAGGGGGGATTATGCATGCATCATTGGGGGAGAATATAGAGCTATGCTATTAAGTAGTAAATAAAGCATTAAATCTATGAAGAACTATAATCTAATCTATCAGAACTAAGGGCATTCAGAGGTGGGCTCCAATGGCCTTTGACTTGGTTGAGAGGAGGAGGGGCGACCAATGGTGGTTAGGCCAGCCCTTGGAGAGAGGTTGAGGAGGTGATCAAACATCTTGGCGTGGAGATGGTGGTGGCCATGGTGAAGCTACTCGTGAAGGTGGAGTGGAGGTGGAATGAAGCTAGGCTAAAATGGAGCCAATAGTGAATGGGTGCAAAGTGCCACCCCTTAGGTCTTTTTATAGACTTAAGGGAAGCTCTCTAGAGAATTATGGAATTCTCTAGAGAGGCCTATGGTGGGAGCTCATGGGAGAGTGAGAGAGAGGATGGATGGTGGTTTTTAGATCCACCAAATGTGGATCTAAAAATTGAATGGCTCTTGGTTGCTAATTTTAGCAACCAAGGCAACAACACATGGTAGAGAGTTCTAGAGAACTCTAGGCTAGGTATTTTCATGTGGATGGTGTGTGTGGGTGTGTGTGGGTCGAAACTTAGGTGGCTAGGTTGATTAGGTTAGGTTCTAGTGGGTTTAGGTCAAGGTAGGTCTCAAATTAGGGTTTTAAACCCTAATTCACTAAGGTAAAGTGCAATTAAACTTAATACAAGTTTAATTGGGTGAGTGGAAACCTAATTAAGAGTAAAATAACTCAATTAAGTCAGGTCTAGGTCAATTAGACTCTCACTGAGTCCAATTGGACAGTGTGTGTTGAGATCAGGGCTCAATTAGACTCAATGAGTCCAATTGAATAGGATGATGGAATTGACTAAGATACAAGTCAATTAGGTTTAGTGAGGACCTAATTATGTCCTTAGGGAGGTCTAAAGGTGATGTACTATGGTTAGGGAACCTTAATTTAGGTTCCTAGGGGCTTAGAATTAGGTTTAGGGGGCTAGAGATCCAAGATCAAGGCCTGAATCTCAAAACAGGAACTAGAGAGTAGTTCCAGACGTCTAATACTAGTGTCAGAAGTCTTATAGTGAAAAATTAGAAGTCCAGACTTGTTATATGGATGTCCAATCAGAGTCATGAGGGATTCTAGGTTCTATCTTGGGTATTCTGCAGAAATTGGATGTATGACTAAGTGTCTGGATGTCCTGTAACACTGCAGAAGTGGGTTTAAGTGGTGCAAGAGTTGGCTAAAGGTTTTGGATGTCCTATAACTCATCTGGATGTCCAGATAGAGGCTAGAATTAAATTTTTAAGGTTTCCTAGGGTGCGGTGACCTAATCTAAGGGTAGCTAAGGCTTAGGGAAGCTTCTAGGCTGTCCTAGGGCTAGGATGGACCAAAGTTCTTCACAATTTATTGCTTCATTCCTGCTTAATAGCATAGCAGACCTTAACTCCCTTACATTATTATCTACTACATCTATCTTGGTCTTTCCGCTCAAGCTCTGCTGCAACACCAATTATTCTTTATTCTTCAGATCCAGCTTTAAATCCAGCTTCAGATCTAGCTTCTGATCAGCTTATTACCTGCAATTGACATAATGCACCTAATCAATACATCATAGCATTATTTTATGCATAGCTAAAAGAAAGCAAAAAAGGTGCTAGTAATGCTTATGCATGCATGAATTACCCTAACTTATGCTAAGTCCTAGCCTAATTTAGGTCAATTAAGACCTATAATTGCTGCGCAATCATACCCCTATGCCTAAATCTTGCTAATCCATAGCAAATGTGAGACAAAATTATTCACAGAAGGGTCCCTAAGGGATTGATTATTTTATCAAGTGTATGCCTAGAGATTTTTGTCCTTTTTGTTTTCATCCTATGCTCTAGAAATCCAGACAAATGTGAAAGTGTAGCTATGTAGTTTTTGCAACGAATTCAAGTGAAAAACTAATTCACCTCTAAAGCCTGTACTTGACCCCTAGTAAAATTCTAGTGGGATAGGCGGATTTCTTCCCTCAGGGTATTCAAGATATTCTATGAATTCCACCAAATTTTAAGCTTAGGTAGAGAATGTCTGAGGGATATGGGTGTTTATTTGGCGGCTCACTCTTAGTTGGTGCTACATAGAGATTAGCACTTCAGAATCTAGATTCCCAAATTATCAAGTAACTCAACTCAGCGAAAGACAAGAAAAACTATGCTCTTTTCTGGTTCCTTTGTATTCATTCTCTCTTACTCTCTTTGTTTTTTTCTTTTTAGAGCTCATAAACTCACCAGATTCTCACGTATGATCCATATTTTGTGGTCTCACTTGGAATTAACACTTTAATTGAGTTCTCATAACCTTAACACTAAGTCAAAATTCCTCAACTATTATTCAGGCGGTCAGAAACATAGAAAGATAGGTTAAGGTCATATTTGGTGGTATTGCCTCAATGCAAATGAAATAAACACTAAATATTCACAAACTCTTTCTGCTCTTTTCTTTTCTATTTTTTTTTTCCTTTTCTCATTTTTACTTTTTTTTACTTTTTCTCATTTTCTCATTTTTTCATTCTTTTTTTTTTCATATATAATTTTTCTAACTCAACACAATCTAGCAACACATTCATGAATTTTATTGAAGAGGCATTATTAGGGATTAGTGGTACTCAAGAGACATTGGGTGGCTTATTTGGTGAAAGTGCTTACTCACGGCACCGGGAAAGACGAATATGATGGTGTATTTCTGACCTTAACATCAATACCCTCCTTCAGCCGAGGATTCCGTAAAGAATGGCCATAACCATCCACCTTAGCCCTAGTTTTGTGAAAACTCACTCTCCGCGTATTTGCCTTATTTGGTGGCTCTCAAAATTCACACAAAATGTATACGCAAGAACCGAGAGAGAAAACTATGCCTTATCTCTGAGTATCATCACCTACTTATCTAGGATTCTGGATTCCTTGCACTAATCTTAGAGCACCAGTACACTCTACTCTCATCTCACACTATTTGGTGGATTTTTGGAAGAAAACCTGCCTGACTCCCAAAACACTGTCTAGGGGTTCTGGAGAAGAAGCACTGCTTCTTCTCGATAGACTAAAGATGTTTATCAACCTTCAATGTGAATCCATTGCAAATTCTACGTGTGTGTGAAAAATTATACTGGATTCCAGATTACAGGAATCAACTAGAGGATAAAATCCCTAATGCATTCTCTTAATAAGATAATCTTATTTATGGATGCACTTGTATATATGCTATAAACAAGTAACCTCTTATATTCATACTTCAGAAAATTTTCCTTTTAGGTTACATTCAGCCTGACCCTAAATTTAGAACAAAAGGTGAGCGATTGAGTCAGAAGTGGCTGTTGCAGTCGATTTTTAGGTCCAATGCTAGCATTGGAGGTCAAGTCAGTTGTTCTTTTATTTAGGGTCCTAAAGTACGTTTGGCATGCAGCTCTGAGGTTTTCCTAAATGTTGGCATAAAAATTTTCAGTTTAGTCATATCTACCCCCCCATGCCTAAGTTCTTGCATGTCCTCATGCATCAATATAAAAGAAAATAAATACAGCAGGGAATAAATGGGTAGAAATCACCTGGAATTGCTCCTGAAGTTTTAACATTCAGCACCGACCAACCTGACAGTATGTAAAATGCAAGAGAAATATGCTTAAAAGAAAAATATGCTATGTATAAAGCGAGTATGTATAGGGTGATGGTAGAATGTGAGGTAGATGCTGAGTTTAACGCCTCCAACTGGGCGAAAACTCAATTAGATGTACCAGTTCTAGCATAGGAGCCGGTCAAGATTAAGAGAAAGATGTGCTCGTATGCTCCCAAAATCAATGGTTCAGAGATGCGAACCAGCTGATTGTGCACTCCTACTCCAAAAAGTCTAGCTATAAGAAAGTGTGGAGTAGTGGTGGAAAATAGAGGATAATCAGAGGGGATCATGATGTTGATTCAGTTGATTTATCATGTCCCACAATTCAGCAAGAAGTTGCTGAGGTAGTAGATCAAAATGTATCTCAGAACCAGAATCTGAGTCATAAGGATCCTCATAACGATAATTGACATTAAAGATCATGCCCTCTCCAGGCTCTAGATCATATGGGGGTATCCATGAAAGTAGAAGATCTGTGGGGAGGTCACTAAAATCCTTGTCAGAAATTACTTCGTCCTCATCAGTACTCATCTCTGATTCATCGGAGGCTGACCTTCAAGCTCGAGGTCGAGCCATCCATTAGATTGACTAGGATGGTAGGTGCATCCCCAGCTCATTCTGCTCAAAGCTTCACCCTCGTTTGCGTTGGGCCCATCAATAATTCCTACCTCAGGTAGCATATCCATTTCTTTGGTTAAAACATTCATAGCTACTTCTGGTCTTCGGATGTCAAGATCAGGGATAGAAAGTGTCATCTCAGAATCTCTTGCATTCGCATTAGAGATGTAGGTGAAAGAAGAGTGCAAATTAGAAGATGTTGGCCCTAGCACAGCTTCACCTACAATGGGAAGTGGCCTAGACTGATCAGTAATATCTCATGTAATGTTTGCCTCAAGATCCATATCCTCAAATGGATCTACTTCCCTTATCATGGTTGGGTTATCTAACCCAAAAGGTATCTCCCAGGATTCTGGATAATCCGATTGTGGCTCAGTCCTGGAGATATAAGTCCTTTTCTCCTCAGTTTCCTCAATGGAGTTCTCAAACGAACCCATTCTGAATATTTCTTACTTCTGTCTCATATCCAAGCTTGATTCTTCTTCCCCTGAATTATCTTCCGGCATCTGTGATGTGCATACATATGATTAACCTAAAATATCTATTAATGCATGTTCTTAGTGTCACATTAGCATTATACATTGTAAATAGTGCATAACATGCATAATAATGCATTTAGGTCAAGTTGTATAAAATGTATAGTAATGGTCTCCTTTTTATGGCCAAGGAAAGGGCAACTTATTAATCGGGACCTCGGATCTAAGATCCAACCATACGGATCTAATCAGGGCGATGATTGGAGTTCAATGACTCCAAGATCGCCCTGATCGGACATCCGTAGCGCTAGATAGAGATCGAGGAATCCTAAAGATCAAGGGCCAAGATGGTGTCAATCTGCACCTCAGACGACAAATCCAACCACATGGATGGGTTCGGATGGACGATTGCAGCCTAACGACATGAAAATCAATCCAATCCGACATCCGTGGCACCATCTACAACACTTAGAAGATGGACGGCCTAGATGCGCCACGTGGTGCCATCATAGCCGCCCAACACCGGCCGCAGCTCTTCAAGCAACGCTTGATCTCGACCATTGAATGAAGTTCCAACGGCTGAGATCGACCGTGCACAAAATCATCATAGGGCCTCAACCGCACGCATAGCGCAGTGGTTAAGGCGCTGCGTAGGCGGGAGACGAATGTTCAAATCACATGCAGCGTCCCCTCCTTGCATGCAGGCATGCCATCGGAGCCGTGAGATTCGCATCGAGCGGTGCGGATCAGCCGAAAACGCCCACACGCTATCAAATGCGTTGCTCGAACGCCCAATCGCACGCGAGCGCACAACGCTGGCGAGGAGTGGTTTAAGCCGTCCGATCTTGAGGTCGGACGGCTATGCGTACTCAAATGTGCACATGCGTTTGAAGCACTGAAGGTGAGTGGGAGCAAGCAGCTCACTCACGTCAGCCATGTTCAGGCCTTTAGTGACGGATAAATCTGTTAGTAAAGGTTCTGAATTAATGTTTTCAATGTTGTAATGACCAAAATACCCCCACTCTTTGCAACTATAAATGGAGACCCCTACCCTACGAATTTCTCATCCCTTCCTTCTTTTCTCTCCCTCGCCCAAGCTTCAGAGAAGCTTATACCACACCCGGGATGCACCTCAAGAACTAAAATCAAGTTTTCGCCCCCGTTCCGGAAGCGGATCCCACAACGACGACAACGTGCAACTTCGTTCCCGTTCCTCCTACTTCGTCCTCCTTCCTCCCGCTCCATTCCTCATTTTCCAGGTATTGTCCCGTCTGGCTTGTCCTCCAAGCGATCGTCGAGGAGGATAACTACTCTCTCCCTTCTCTTTTTCCACTTTCTAGAGTAGAATTTTCCTGCTTTCTAGATGTAACAATTTCCCTCTTTCTAGTGTAATCATTTCTTGCTTTCTTAGTTGTAAAAACATTATTCAATATCAAGTGATTGTTCTTTCTCTCTCTCTTATTATTTATATTGCTTCCATTGTGATTATTTCTCCATTTAAACAAAAATACAAGAAAATATAACTGCAGATTTTGAGATCGATGTAGCCTCCCTGTGTTTGACCTGGAATTTCTTTGCAGATTTTTTGGTATAAATTTTATTTGTTAAACGGATTTCTTCGCGACTCAAACTACAACGATGGGTTTTCAAATCCGATTGCGAACGTGTAGTTCTCCGCCATCAACATTTTGGCACCGTTGCCGGGCGCAGGCAACGATTTTTTCGATCTTCTTTTCGCATTTCGCGCACTTTACAGTTTTCTACCTTGCTTTATCTCGTGTCTATTGTTTTACAGATACCTCTATCAGGGAATCGTCAAGCGATATATTGTAGTAAAGTGCAGTTGAAGATGACTGTAAGTGCTCCCCATTCTTCTCCCTCTATAGATTTCATTTCATCACATTAATTCAAATTCCAATTAACATAGGTGTTTGCATAAATCCTAGGATTAGTTTGGTTGTTTGGATTTCCACCCACATTTATTTCACCCTCACATATAAAAAAAAACAAAAAGATAATCTCTTGTGGAATAATTCAACATACACACAACATACACCCACATTCAAGGCACTTAACCTAATTGATTTTCTACTCAACCAGATTCTGATCTATGAAACCGGTACACAAAAATCAACACATAAAAGGGTAGATATCATTCTAGGTTAATCATTTTGTGTGCCTAACTCAGTGGTGCCATTGTGGCCAATTATTTAAGTAGCACCACTCAACCTAAAATCAAATCACTGATGGGAACACCATCATGAGCCCTAACTAGCTCATTTTGACCCATAGAAGAGAACAGCTCCTACATAACCAACTGGAGGTCCTAATTCACTGAATAACCTTTCTGAGAGAAGCAAGAAATAAGGGGTAAAACTGCAATTTTACCATTTCAGTGCAACAACAGGTTTTCTCAAGCGCTAAACACAGGTCAAAAGATCTTAATAAGATAAAAAGTGGGTTGGATCAGATAGAAAAGGGTTCGTGTGAATTCTGGGAATTAAATGACTTCTTGAAATCCTAAAACAGACCCACTTGATTAAACAAGGTTCTGGTCCAGATAAAATTCACCTAAACCCTCTAAAAATCATAGAAAAATGTTCTCTAGGGTTTAGAACTTTCAATTTGGCCATTGGAACCCATTTTGTCCTAGAATGGGGTCTCAAACATATATTTGCCCTAAATTAGGTTTTTGCATAAATTTCTTAGTCAAACGTAGTCAAACCCAAAATCCAACTTCCCCATTGGATTCTTTAGGTCCAAATTAGGTTTGTACCAAAATTTGGACCTAAGGAGAACTCATCTTGACCTACTTTGCAAATAGGTCCAGCTTGATTACATTTCTACCCCTATCTTTCAAAAACCCTTAAATTTGGCCCCTAGCTTCTTCATCGTTCTTTCCAATTAGGTCCCTCTGCCAATATAGCGGAGGAATCGTACTTCGACAAGCTTTAGAAGGTGATTTCTCCCTGATTTCTCAGATAATCCCCTTCAAACTTGGAAGGGAGATTCTCTAAAAAATTCCCTCCAATCTGAACCCATCCACAATCCAAGATTCTTTCCCAATCTCTCATACGAACGCATAAGAGATTTGGATCTCTTTTGAGTTGCCAACTCCGGTGACCCTGCCTTGCTTGGAAGCTTGGCTTCCAAGCACAAAATCGACCTCCAGGGCTCTATTTAAAGGAGCCCAGTTCGCCTCAACTCCTCTAAGCATGAAATAGACCGGAAATCCCCTCAAATTAGTCTCTCCTCCAGCTAAATCACACATCAAGCACCGGCGACCTTCCCTGATCTCCCTTGTCACCTGACCACAATACTGGTGACAGGATCCTCTTCCTTACGTTCGTCCACGTCACGCAGCACCCGCCGGTGCCCCTATCTCCCCTTCGTCCTCGCCGACTGTCCCTTCCTGAGCATCTTCATCTCCGACGTCAGCAATATGCACTAGACGCCATCGCCGTCCCCCTTTCATCTCTTCACCTCCTAGATAAGTCTCCTTCACACTCTACATTCTTTCCCCCTCGTTATTTCCCTCAATCGACTACTGCTGCACTCCACCACCATCATCTCCTTCACCTCCGGCCACCACCTCCGGTGAGATCACTCCACCACCATAGACCACCCTCCTCCTCGCCGACAAGTCCACAAGCTCCACCTAGACTCCCTGATCACAACCCCTCACTCATATCACCCAAACACACCCTCAAACATACCCACACATACGCACACAGTGTGCCCTAGGCACACTCACACAGGTGTTCCCACGCCACGTCGACCACCGCAGCACATTCGCCGTGCCTTAGCAAAGTTCCTTGAGCGTTTTAACAAGGCTACGAGGCCGTTGTGGTGATTTCAGGTACAGATGTTCATCCGCCATTGACACAGAGCTTGAAGCAAGCTTGAAGTGAGCTCCAGGCCATGCTAGCCCCAGGTCTCTGTCCCAGGCTGCGCGGAAGACTCTCGCGCATAACTCCAGGCTATCAATTGAAGTCAAGGACCATCACAGTTGGAGCAATCAAAGAGAGCACCTCTGCTGCAGGCGCATGCGAAGAAGGTGGGAAGATAGTCCCACCTCGAAACTGGAAGAGACGCAGTGCCTACATAAATTGAATTCCTGCCAGAGGCTTATTGCCTCCAACTCATAGGGTGAGGTCCCTCTCACCAGACCCGACTGGCCTCATCCGCGACCATGCCCCGCAGACCTGGTCTTGACCCGACCCGACTAACACACCTCGTCCACCACCGTACACCGGTGGGCCTGGTCCCAGGCACGTACCCTGGCCTGATTACCTGAGAAACGCGTGGCTCTAGGAGAGCAGAACCTAAGAGAGAAAAGAGAGAAGAGTGTGCGTGGGTAGGGGGTAGTTTTTGCCCTGCAGAAGAAGAGAAGAGAAGCCAAAGGAAGAGGAAGGAGAAGACAAGGCCACAGAGAAGCTAAGGCAAAAAAAGAAAGAGAAGGAGGAAGCTGAAGAAAGAAGAGGCTGAAGGAAGAAAGAAGGTAGCCGGCAAAGAAAGAGAAAGAAAAGAAGAAGAGGAAGCTGAAGGAGGAAGAAGACTAAAGCTAAGGCAGAGAAGGTAGAGAGGCTAAAGAAGAAGAGAAAGAAAGAGGAGAAGGCATAGAAAGATCATGAAAGAAGAAGAAGCCTGAAGCCAAAGCCAGCAGAGAAAGAGATAGTAGAAGCAGAAGAAAGAAGAAGTCAGGAGCACTGTAGCATTATCATTTTAAGGCGTCTGATTCACAAATCAGACATCCAATTTTGAGTTTCATTCATATACATTGAGTTTCTTTAGTATTTTGTGCTCTACATTTACTCTTATATTTTTGCACTGTGACATTGATATTATTGCATATTCTTTCAAATTTTGAATTGTGATCTTGATTTCAAAACCTCAATTTGCTCCCCGTGTTCGACCTCAAACTTCAAAATTCGAGTAATAAAATTGTATTTGTTTTGAACGCTTTTTCGGCTATATTACAATGTGATATTCTTAAAACCCAATTCAGCATCATAAACATTTTGGCACCATTGCCGGGGAGCAACGGGCGATTTAGACTTCTTGATTACAATTACTGATTTGGTACTAACTTGCTATATCTCTTTTTGTTGTGGTTGTTTCAGAAGGAGAAGATTCAAAGAACGATAGCCACACATCAAACACGCCAAGGGCAAGCAATTTCTGGTTACTTTCTCTTAAGCCCCTCATTCTGAAAAGGAAAAAAAAGATAAAATCAATTAAGGCTACTTGCTTTCCATTTCTAGCTAATTCACCAAGTTGCCTGATTTGATTTCAACAACACTGATTTGTGCATCCATTTAAGGTAACTAGGGCTACCACTTTCTTGATTGAGCCCTAGATACCACATTTGACAAACTAAATTGGACCAAGGTTAGAGCCAAATCAAGGATTTCAATCTAGGGTTTTAGAGACACACATTCATAAGCAAGAATTAATTTTCCAAAAAGAGGTGTTCCTATGCCTTGGTTAAAGAGATTTATTCAAGCAAACCCTAAAATTCAGGCTCTTAATCTCACTTGAATCCTTAAAAAAAGGGGGACCTAAAACTTTTCAAAGGACAAATAGGTGAAGTCAACCCACCTTGTTGGGTCAACCAACATTGAAATTAGGTCACTTTTTGCACTCAATACATCTAAAGTTCAAGTGGAAATCTTAAGCACCCTTGCTCTTAACTAAAACTGGTAGACTTAAGAGGTTAAGTCCCCATTCTGGTCTACCTGGAACATCAATGACAAGAGAGGTTGGGTGGGGGAAACCCTGTAACTTGTGGGGGCACTCTACCATGTAGGGATCTTTGCGGGACTCTCCCTCTCTGACTGCCCAGGTATTTCTCAGGTGGATGGCTTTTTGACTAAGGGGTATCATCCACCTCAAACCTCTATAGTCATCCAAATTTTTGGGTGTCTTGATTGGGTCCATCACATTCTACTCTCATCCAAACCATCGGTACATGTTCAGTAGGAGGTCCTTAAGACCATCCTTGAGGCCTCCTTCAGTGATTCACTCCCGTTGAGGCCAGGCCTCGACTTCTGTGTTTGTGTAGCAACCCCACCACATAGACATCTCCTCTGATTCATCTGAACCCAATTCTCCTTCTTCCATCATCATAGCACAACCCACAGAAGAAGAGAATAACCTTGAGAACCAACTCCAGCGCCTTAATGATTTATTCCAAGCCTTTATAAACCCACCGCAGCATCCCATGATGCGAGTGTTAGTTCAACCACTCGTATATAATATTATGATGATTTTACAAAATGAAGAAAATGAAATAATAAATAAATAAATAAAGCGTAGCATATTATTTTCTCTCTGTAATAACATATTTGCAGGATTTCAAAAAGCTTTCCAAGACGGGAGATTAAAAGCGTAAAGACGAGTAGCATAAATATTAGGTCTTAGGCTTTTTCATGTAAACTTTCAAAGGTTGCAATTTTCATTTTATTTGAGTCTAGAAATATTGTAAAGAGCCCCCGAACAAAACCTATAAATAGCTAACTTAGGCTCTCTACACTTAGGATAAATTAGAAACAAAAACCCAACACTTATACTTTTATCAGACGTCCAGGACAAATGCCAGACATCTGATTTTCCACTTTAAGACGTCTGACATGTGTATCAGACGTCTAATTTCAAAGATTTCTGCCTTTGTTCATCTCCTCATAAACATCAGTCGAAGGACTTCACTTTCAGACGTCGATAACCTTTCACAGACGTCTGATTCTTTACCCAGACGTCCTCATACTAACCGTTAGACCTTGTGTAGGAAAAAGAATTTCCAGACGTCTGGACACACTTACAAACGTCTTCCTTTGAACCGTTGGCCATGATTTTCTGTGTGTATCTCTCTATGGCCACATAATCTTTTGGCAGAAGGAGGAAGGAAGAGTATTTAGGTTTCAGACGTCTGGTAATGTTCTCAGACGTCCATAACAACGTCTGATCCTCTATACCTAGAACCCTGTTTGAATCTGATGACAACAGGAACGAATCACTATTCATTAGATGTCCAATGAAATAATCAGACGTCTTATGAGATAATATCAGACGTCCTTCTTTTGATCCAATAGAGTCAGTTAAGGATGTCCTGCAATATTAGACGACCATAGGAAAAATCAAACGTCCTGTAAGACGTCTGATCCTATAATTAGACGTCTTATGTTGCTGTCAGACTCATCATTGCCCTGATTTTGTGTGGATTTCGTCCTAAACTCTTGGGATTTGTTTCCAACGGCTGGAAGAGCTCTCCCAAGTGTTCTTGAAGGTTCCAAACTTGCCTATAAATAGACTACAACTCCTCTTAGGCAACACACACCTCTTGAGATACAATTCCATTAGAAAAATCTCTTGCTCACTACTCTAAGCTCCATCTTGCCCTTGTGCTGTGCTAATACTCTGATCAAAGGGCAAATCCATACTCCCGGCTCGCTCCGTTCTGCAAATCATCAGGGAGTTCTTTTCATGCTTAGTAGATAAGAAAACAACTAAATTATTGGGGTGCTCTATAGGTGTTATTTTTTCTTAATTTCTGTATTTTGGGTATCCGGCCTGTCGGGTCCCCGTCTCTTCATTTTGAAGAGAGAAACCTCCGTTTAGGGATCGGAGGTGGGAATTGTAATTGAGGTACACTACCCTCGTTTAAGTAATGTGGTTAGTGGATTGATCACCTTGTGATCGAAAATCCTAAGTCAAGAGATTGGCTTAGGTGGTGGTTTTCACCCATCTTGGGTTTCAACCTAAAAATAATTGAGTATATTGTGTGATTGAATTTGTTTGTATTACAATACTCTATAATTTCACTATTCACCCCCCCTCTAGTGCAATTTCAGCGAGATCACTACAATTCCGTTGCGGTAGCAATCGAACCTCGAGTCCAAATCCTGGCTGGAGGTCCTGATTCTGAACTCAAGCCCAACATGATTCATGCTATTCCAAAGTTTCATGGGCTTAATTCCGAGGATGCCTTCCAACACATCAAACAACTTAAGCATATGGCCCAAACCTTCGGGTCAGATGTCCAAAATCGAGATATTCTTCTCATGAAGATGTTCTCCTTCTCACTCATGGACAAAGCAGCTCACTGGTATCAAACTCAAACGCATCCAATCAACACATGGGTTGAACTACAATCCGAGTTTTTGAAAAAGTTCTTCCCAGTTGGTCAAACGAATTTCTTATGACACCAGATCACACACTTCACACAACAACTTGGAGAACCACTTCATGGAGCGTGGGACTGTTTCCTAGATCTAATGCGAAAGTGCCCCCATCACGGAGTTCTTAAATGGGAAGTCCAGTCTTTTTTCTAGGGACTCCGTGAAGATATCCGCTTATTCATCAATGCAACCTGCGGAGGAAATATCATGGGTCAACACAAAGACACTATGTAGGAGATTCTCAAGAATATGTGCGAGAACTCCATCAATAATGACTCCATGGGCTTATTCGACCAGACGAATGCCCGCGCATCGATGAATCCAAGGGGAGCACACGAGATGTAGGGCTTGTCCGCATCCGTCAACTTGGAATTGATGGCCAGTCGGTTGGACAAGGTGTCTATCATTGAAAAGAAGGTGGATGAGCTAACTCGACATCTGCAGCGAGCCACCTCTGCGCAAAATCTGTTTGCACAGCCGCTCTTTGGGAGAGAAGCTATGCATAACATCTATCACCAATCTTCTCAGGTGATGGACCCGTATCCACCCCCCTCTGACTCCAGGACCAGAGGAAACTCTGATCCTGCCTACTCCAGTTGGGGGAACTCTAAACCCTCGTACTCTGATTTCTTTGAGGTTCCTTAGACCTGCGAGGACCTCAACGCCATCTAGAATGACCCATTCTCTAACACCTATAACCCTGGATGGTGGGATCATCCCAATTTCCTGTGGGCTCCCCGTCCACAAGCTCCTCGTCCATTTCAACCGCCTCAGCCTTGGCCCAACCCCACCTATCAATCTGGGCCAACTCAGACAGATCACATGACTCTCATCCTTCAGACTCTGACTGACATTCAAAAGTCGAATGCGGCTATGCAAAAACAACATAAAGACGAGATCACAGAGGTTCGCAATCAACTCGCCTAGATGGCGAATTCCCGACAACCTGGCACACTCCCTTCGCCACCTCTGCCGAGTCCGAATAACATACCGAACCAGAGGCACGATATGAACCCAAATCTGGGCCAAGCCCACATGATTTATTAGGCCCCTTCTGTTCCATCACCCGACGGGATGGAAGCTTCGACATCATATTCGGGATTTCAGCAGCAGCCACCTATTTTACCGACACCAAACCAGAACCAGGCAGAATTAAATTCAGTAACAACCCATAGTAGCAAAGCAACACAAGACCCACCTTACCAAAGCCACTTTAAGCCTAGTAGTGCTAACCCAAGCCCTAGGATAGTTATCCAGGATACCCCTATCCCTGATTAAGAACTTAGACCATCCAAGGTTCCATTTCCCGAGGCCTTGACCAAGGGAAAGAGGACAACCAACCCCGTGGCACCTGAGGAGGATCTGGTCAAGCTCTTTGAACAGGTCCATATAAACATCCCCTTGATGGATGCAATCTGCCACGTACCAGCTTACACACGATTTCTGAAAAATGTGTATACACCTAAGCATAAGCCGCGAACCAAAAGTGGGAGCCCAATCGTATTGTCAAAGCAAGCCAGCTCTGTAATTCTAAGTAAACTCCCACCTAAGGCAAAAGGCCCAGGTACCCCCTGGTTTCCTGTACCATTGGTGATACCCAATTTGATAGAGCTTTATTAGATCTAGGAGCCTCCATAAACCTAATACCTACATCCCTACTTGACCATCTTGGGGAATCTAAGCTTAAACCGATAGAGGTGACATTACAATTGGTTGATCGATCTATTAAGACACCTAAAGGAGTTCTTGAGGATGTCATTGTTAGGGTTCAGGATTTCTATTCCTGGTGGAGTTCGTAGTCTTGGATATGGATGCTCCAAAAAACCCAAGAGATACACCAATTATACTAGGGAGACCCTTTCTGTCCACTGCTACGGCCAACATAAATTGTGAGGAGGGCCAAATTGAACTGAAATTTGGAAACCAAACACTAAAGATTGACATCTTTAAGGCCCAACAAGGGATTAATTGCGGTGTTATAGAACAAATATGTGACATCAAGGTTGTGATTGACGATACATATATTGAGGAAAATCGGATTACTTCTGATCAACCACAAGAGGATCAAAACCCGCAATCAGGGGAGTCCGAACTTGATTTAGACACACCCATAACTCCTTCCCTTGTTCCTGACACACACCCTGAACCGCCCGCTGCTGCTGATAACCCTGTCCTGGAACTCAAGCCTCTTCCCGACCATCTTAAGTACGTCTTTTTGGGTTCCAATCAGACGTTTCCTGTGATTATCAACTCCAAACTCACCTGATCAGGAATCCCGTCTGATTACTATTCTCCAGCAACATCGAAGAGCCATTGGATGGACTCTCGATGATTTAACTGGTATCAGCCGTTCTTACTGCACACACCATATCTATACTGAAGAAGGTACACGACCTTCCCACAAAATGTAGACGTCTGAATCCTAATCTGCAGGAGGTCGTGAAAAAGGAGATCATCAAGTGGTTAGATGCTAGGATCATCTACCTAATCTCCGACAGTCGGTGGGTGAGTCCAATCCAAGTTGTACCTAAGAAGGCAGGACTCACCGTGATCATGACTGAAATCGGAGAAGTCATATCAACCCGTGTGGTGAATTCATGGAGAGTCTGCATTGATCACAAAAGACTCAATACCTCCACAAAGAAGGATCATTTCCCACTACCGTTCATTGATCAGATCCTCGAGAAACAAGTGGGAAATAGGTTCTTCTGCTTTTGGATGGGTACTCCGGTTATAACCAGGTGGCAATCCATCCTAAAGACTAAGAAAAGGCCACTTTCACCTGCCCCTTCGAGACATACGCGTTCCGAAGGATGCCATTTGGTCTCTGCAATGCACCTGCTACTTTTCAGCGGTGCATGCTTGCCATATTTTCAGATATGGTAGGTGATTATCTGGAAGTCTTCATGGATGACTTTTCAACATTTGGAGAATCATTTGACGATTGCCTCCTGCACTTGGTCCAGATCCTCAGGCAGTGCATTGACGTGAATCTAGTTCTTTCCTGGGAAAATAGCCATTTCATGGTGCCTGAAGGAATTATCCTTGGACATCTCAAATCAGAAAAAGGCATCCAGGTCGATCGAGCCAAGGTGAATCTGATTTCCAAACTCCCTATGCCTAGCTCGATCAAGGACATCCGATCTTTTCTGGGGCACGTCGATTTTTACCGTCGATTCATTCCTGATTTCTCAAAGATCGCGTGCCCCCTGACCACTCTGCTATCTAAGGATGTTCCTTTCGAAATCTACAAGGAATGCACTCAATTATTTGAAATCCTCCGTGATCGAGTTACTCAAGTCCCGATCCCCTGATTGGTCTCAACCCTTTGAGATCATGTGCAATGCATCTGATTTCGCTGTAGGAGCAGTACTTAGGCAGAAAATTGACTGGAAACCTATGGTCATCTACTACGCTAGCAAGGCACGTGACGGGGCTCAGCGTAACTACACAGTTACTGAGAAAGAGCTGCTAGCGTAGTATTTGCCTTGGAAAAGTTCAGATCATATCTCCTGGGTTCCCATGTTATCATCTACTCTGATCACACAGCTGTGAGGCATCCCCTTGTGAAGAAGGATGCGAAACCTCGATTAATCCGCTGGATCTTACTGTTGCAAGAGTTTGACCTCGAGATTCACGACAAAGCGGGAAAACAGAACGTGGTAGCTGATCACTTGTCCCGCCTTCCTTCTGGTATTATCGACCCTTCCGGACCCATCTTTTAACATATTCCCGATGATCACCTCCTGACTATCAGTACAGGGCTTCCATGGTTTGCTGATATAGTAAACTACCTGGCATCACATCAGATCTCGTCCTATTAGCCGAAGGCCAGGAAGGACAAATTGCTTTCCAATGCCAAGTATTACTTCTAGGAAGACTCGTACCTTTTCCGCATCGGTGCTGATCAAATCATTCGATGATGTGTCTTGGGAGAGGAAATTCAGGACATCTTGTGCTTCTGCCATGGCCAGGCATGCGGTGGACACTTCTCAGGTCATAAAACCACAACGAAAGTCCTCTAGTGCGGCTTCTATTGGCCCACGATTTTCAAAGACGCATACAATCACTGTAGGGCATGCACTCGCTGCCAGACCTTAGGCAACATGAGCCACCGTGATATGATGCCCTTACAATGGATTCTCGTATGTGAAATCTTCGACGTATGGGGGATTGATTTTATGGGACCCTTTCCTGTTTCGGATGGCTTTGAGTACATTCTACTCACTGTTGACTACGTGTCCAAATGGATCGAAGCCATTCTGACCCAAACCAATGATCATAAGGTGGTTATCAAATTCATTCATCAGAAATCTTTTCGCGGTTCGGGATTCCACATCCTATAATCTCCGATGGAGGAACCCATTTCACTAATGCTCAGTTCAGGTCACTGATGACCAAATACGGGGTGTCACACCGAATCTCTACTCCTTATCACCCCCAAACTAATGGTCTAGCTGAGCTATCAAATTGGGAGATCAAGAAAATCCTCCAAGTTACTGTTCGACCTGATAGGAAAGACTGGTCATCCGGACTTTCAGAAGCTTTGTGGGCTTATAAGACCGCCCACAAAACCCAATTAGGTATGTCTCCCTTCAGAATGGTGTACGGGAAGGCATGTCACCTCCCCATCAAATTGGAGCACAAAGCCTATTGGGCAGTATGGAATTGCAATCTAGATCTTTCTAAGGCAGGAGCCGACAAAAAGCTTCAAATGAGTGAGATCGATGAATTACGCCATGATGCATATGAAAACTTGCGAATTTATAAAGAGTGGGTTAAGGCCTTTCACGAAAAGCACATATCCAGAAAGATCTTTCATCCTGGTCAAAAAGTCCTACTCTTTGATGCAAAACTCAAGCTATTCCCAGGAAAACTTAGATCGAAATGGATAAGACCTTCCCTCATCCGACAAATCTTTGGAAATGGAGCCATCGAGATCAGTCCACTCAGCCACGATTCAGAACCTTTCGTCGTTGATGAGTCCATTTTAATGGACTAATATTACGCCTAAGTAACTTTAATTATATCTTTTAGGTTTGTTAATAAATATATTAAGATATAGAATGTTTGCATACATCATGATTTAGGTTTACATCTATTCTATAACTTAATATGTGCTTTTTATGTGCAAGAAAAATAAGTGGCAAAAGAATGAGGAGGAAAGGGTAAATTACCCTTTCAAATGACCAACGGCTGCTCTTTTCCCTTTCTATTGGCCACCCTCAACAGTCGCCGGCCAGAAATAGTTAAGGGATTTGAAAATCCCTTAACTCTCGCAGGTGCAAACGATGAGGAATTAAAAAGGAAGGCGGAGATAGGAGAGGCCATCAATTTTCCCCCTTGCAGGGAAAAACACCACCGCATGCACTGTGCACAACTTCTTCACTGCCACCACGTGCGCTCCAACCTCTCCGCAACCGCGCGCCTCAGCCCCACCGCCTTCAGCATACCACCAGGTGCCCGCACCACCTTACGCATGCCCATCGGTAGGTTCCCAACTGCGTGCTTCAACCACACCCTCCAGCGCCTCCCCGGAGGTGCGTGCCCCTGCAAGCACCTGCAATCGTCCGCCTGCACCTCTGCACAGCGCCCGCACCTTCCTTCAACCGGCACCCGCTCCATCACCACCGCTCTGCCTCACGCCCCTCAGCGACCTGCAGACACCCCAGCCAGCACCTTCAACCTCCCCGCAGACCTGCGCCCTACTGCAGCGCGCTGACGCCCGTGCACGCCTCAACCTTCAAATTTCACCGCGTGCCCGCACCTTCCAGCATCTGCAGGTCCGCCTCCCTTCAACACATCTTCCTTGAACGCCCCTACTGCAGGCGTGCCTCCATCGTCCCAGTGGGCACCGCACAAGGGCGCACCAACACTCTCCTCCAACATTGCAGGCGCTCGTGCCAACCCCACTGCCCTGCCAGATCACCACCCTCGCCGCCAGACCGCTGTAGATGCGCACAGGCACGCACCAGCGTGCAGCTACCCGCCAACAAGCCACCCTGCAGCAGCCGCTCTGCCTTCTTCCCCAATAGGCCAGCGGTCCTCCTCAGCCTGCCGGCCACCTCTCGCCATTCTATCACCACCATCGTGATCCCCACGCACCGGTCAATCTTCCTCCATAGAAGCTCCACCGCCTGTGCTCTCTCTCTCGCGAGGAGGAGAGAGAGCAAATGCTCTGTTTCCTCTCATATTAAAAATTACATTCACTGCCATTGTTGATTTTTATTTATTATTATATTATGGCAAAATTGCGCATGCACACTCATATTCTCTGATAATTGCACATTAATGATATTAACCTATTCCAAGATTGGTTTTGGGCTTAACCGGTGCACTGATTTTCTCTAGTACATGTCACGTGAAAATTTTATAAAATCGTCATATATTTATTGAAGATTTCAGTGAGGGAAAACTGCACATATACCCTTATCTTTTTAAGTTATTGTGAATCTACTTCCCATCGCATTTTATGTCAGATTTGAATAGGGATTTCACAATTAACCAAAAGAATATAAAATAATCGAGAATTTATTGCATAATTGCCTCCCTGTGGACATGACCCGCTCTTCTATGAGTGGTTATTTTTATTTTTGATTAGTCGATTTTTCCACCACTTAAATACTACAATGCAAAGCAGAAAGTCGATTCTTCCAAATTGGCACCGTTGCTGGGGAGGCAACAGACGCAATAGATTCACGTTATTATTTTTTTGAATATTATGAGTTGTACAATCATCTAATCATTTTTATCATTGTGCGAGGAATCTGACACGGCGACGAGGCGCAGCAGAGCGACGACATTGAACCTGAACGACGCGCACGGCGGAGACGATCTGTTTGGTGGACCTTGATGCTACCTGGAGGCCAAAAACAGGAACACGTGGGCCTTGATCCCACACACATAGGCTTACGGAGAAGCCTATTTCTGATTTAGGCAATAGATCTTAGTTAGATTTAGTTAGACAGACATTAGAATTTAATTTCTATCTTTTGGACCCTTGTTGGGTATTTTTGGGAACGTGTTCCCAGTATCACTTTATTTCTTATTGCTCTTTTATGCGGGAGCGTGTTCCCATTTATTTAGATATAGGATTATTTGAACTGTTTTGAACTGCATTTCGATTAGTTAGTTAGATTAGGTCTATTTGTTATTATTATTAAAAAATTAAAAAAAAATATCGAACTGCCTGCTAGAAGCTGCATATCTATAGGACGACCATCTAGGACTGAATGAGCAGCATCTAGTTTATTTCTATTGCATTGCATTCATTATTGCACGAAGAAAGCTGGAGTAAGATACGTCTTCTCTTGAGCATTAATTACTTGTCAAGCATATGCGTTGAACCTAAATCTAAGACCACTAAAGTGCTTGAATCAAATTAATTTAGTAGTCACTTTAAAAATCGGGACTATTAAGAGGTTGGACCTTAAAATCTGTGACTGAAAATTGTGTGCAAAAGGATCATGTTTGCGGAATTTTAAAAAATCAAAACACGACCGTATGCTTGCACACTTGACACACTGTGCACCTCACACATAAGGTCACTAGATAAATTTCTACCTCTCCTCTTTTGCACCACAAGGGAAGTTAGTCGAAAATCAACAAGCCTATCCACCAAGTTACTTCGGTTCCTCATGTGTGGGCTCTATTCGAGACTTCCATCCCTTGCGAGTAGGTTATAGGACCAGCGAAGGTTGGCCTAGGAAGAGTAATTTTTTTGCAAAACTTGTTTGGCCACCAAATAAACATATAACTCTAAGACCTACAATCTACTAAAAACAGATCCCTTTGAATTTGCGTTTGCTTTGACAATAGAACTCTCTAGGAAGTTTTCTGCTTATATTCTGAATTTTGCTAAATCCTAAGAGAGTTAAAATTGTTTTTCTTAAAGAAATGGATTACCCTTACTCCTATCATTCAGATTATCAGAGTCAATACTTCCCATCTTTTAATCAGGATCCCATGCTCCAAGCGTATCCATCCTTTGATGGGTACATTGACAATTCATGGGATCATTCTATTCTAATCCTGGGAGTACTAGCTTGATAACTCCCACTTTTGAGCAAAGCCTAGGAGCGGGATTTTCCAATCCTGAAATCCCTACTTCCATGCAAACACCCAACCCTCCCACCCTTCATGATTTTCCGTATCAAGGTTTGACCGATACCCCTAAGCAACCAGAGCCTGAAATTAACTATCCTCCCCAACCTGATAATAGTAGCCTCTCCTCTTTTATGATAGAAATGCAAAAACAGCAAAAGGAAATAATGGAATCAATGGGAGAGATGTTGAGGAATAGTCAACAGTTAAATGAAGAAATAAGACAACTTAGCTACACACTTCCCAATAATCCTAATCCCTACCCAATAAACCATGATCATGAAAATAATTCTGAGGAACCTAATGACAATAGGGATCCAATTTTAGGTAGCTATCACTTAGACTCTCCCAATGAGACACGGCCACTAGAGGATAACGATCATAGTGATTATCCACCTGAATTATATTGCAGTTAAAAGCAAGGGAACATGCTACCTCTTGAGGACCTTGACCCCAATGACAGTATTCTCCTTAACCCTACCAACCCAGGTCAAGGTTGTATTATTCCTATCACTTCCCCTATTAATTATTTGGTGCAATCCCATTCTGAGCCTACTCCTGACCCTCTACTTAGGGAATCAACACCTACTATTCAACATCCTGAGGATTTAAATGCACCCAATGAAGGTGACCCTAAGGGAATAGAGGATGATCAATTTTGGTCTCAGGGATATGAAGAGTCTAATTCAGAAGATGGGGATGCCCCAACAGTGGAACTTGGACTGAAAATCTGGAGTGAATCACAGGAGAATTATTTATCATTTGAGGATTTAGCTCCAGAAGATAGAAATAATATGATTAAATCCAGATTCCTTCCTTCTTTTGAGAGTCATCCTCTATCAAAATAGGAGTTGATATTAGAGGAGGACAAAAAAAATAATGAGAAGTCTATGGGAGACTTCGGGAACAAAACACGTCAATTGAGGATTTATACCCCGAGAAGAATGACGAATTCAATGATATAGGCTTTCTCCAAAATATTTAGACTGATCCTCCTTTAGAAATAATTAAGGATACTGATCCAACCCCTAATGAATCACATATACACCCCAACAAATATTTGAGTGAACCAAACGAATCTGGGGATGAGCTGAATGATAATGATTCTTACATTTTGACCCTGCCATCAAAAAGTTGTAATTTGGAGTCTACCCTTGATTCAAATATGACTCCAATCATTAATTCTAGGCAAAATAACTTGAAGTTGTCTACAACTGTTAGGGACTGTATTTTAGGGAGTGTATACAATCTGAATCATTGTTGGAACTGGACCTAACACCAACTAAGCCCTCATTGGACTTAACCATTACCTTCCGACACTATAAACAACCCTTATACTCCCTAACAGATCCTTGGCTCAGATCTCTGCTCATGTACATTCTTTCTGGAGAATATATCAGGCCACTACATCTTAGAGTAGAATGGCGAGTGTGGATTGATGCTTGTACTTTTACTCTCGCCATTCAAGGGTTTGAACAAATTATGTGTATATCTTTTGAAACCCATCCTACTCTGGAGGATCCTTGTTATCCTCCACTTATTCCATTTCGAGAGGTCCCTTTTCCTATTCCATTTATTATTCCTAGACCTCCCAAGGTAGCTAACGAGATTTTCTGTTTTCATTTCTTTTGGTGAGAATTTGGAATTACATTGCATCATCAGCTCGCCAACATCCGTGGTTACCTATTTTCTAG
Source organism: Thalassia testudinum (assembly GCA_037157565.1). Lineage (NCBI taxonomy): Eukaryota > Viridiplantae > Streptophyta > Magnoliopsida > Alismatales > Hydrocharitaceae > Thalassia > Thalassia testudinum. The sequence continues at coordinate 121,062,966 of JAZHRO010000073.1, forward strand.
GCCTGCACTGTTACTCATATTTTTAGGGCCTAACTTTGTTTGTTTGGAACCAGACTCATAGGTTCCTTCTTAGACTGGCTGCTGACAGAAAATGCAGCGCTTGTTGGGAGGCAACCCAGTAGTCTGAATAACACCGTCTTCAGGTGATTTCTTTCCTTTTTCCTCCTATTTTAATTTTACAATGGGGACATTGTAGAATTTAGGCATGGGGGAGTGCATTTGCCTTTTAGGAAGTATTCATACATTTAGGTTAGTATAATAATAAAAAAAAAATTCCTCTTTTCTTAAGCTGAATGGGGTAATCCCTAGCAAAATACCTTTGTTATTGGAGATTTTTCTTCCGAAATTATTTCTTAAGTTTAGAATCCAGTACATTTATTTCACGTGCACGTAGACTTGGTAATGGATCCTTGAGGAAAACCAATGAGCATTTGTAAGTCTACTGAACCCTTGGACAGTTCATAGGGAGTCAGGCATACTATCTTCCAGTAGATCCACCTCATATTTGTGAGAAGAAAGTAGAGAGATTACTGGGGTGCTAAGTCTAGTGCAAGGACTCTTAAGTTTTGGATAATTAGATGATGATACTTCAGAGTTAGGCATAGTTTTCACTCTCTGTTCCTGTGTGCATACTTTGAGTGAACTCCTGAGAGTCACCAAATAAGACAGATACACAGAGATTGAGTCTTAATAAAGCTATAACTATGATGGATGATTACGACCGTCCTTCATAGAGTCCTCGGCTGAAGGAGGGTAATAGTGTCAAAGGTCAGAAATACGCCTGTCCTATCCATTTCTTCCCAGTGCCGAGAATAGGCACTTCCACTAAATAAGCCACACAACTTCCTCTTGACCATCATCATCCCTAATAATGCCTCATAAATAAAAGTCTGTATCGTGTTGTGTTGATTGAAAAAGAAACAAAAACAAGAAGAAATTAAAAAAAAGGAAGAGAGAAAAGAAGAAGAAAAAGAAGAAATAGTTATATTACAAAAAAAAAAGTCCAAGTTTCTAATGTAATATTGTTTCTAAGGCAACAAAACACCTTTTGCGTTCCACCAAATATGACCCATACCTACCTTTTAGTATTTCTGATCACTCGAATACTGGTTGAGGACTCTAACTTAGTTGTAAAGTTATTATGACTTTAATTGAAGTGTGGATGCCATGTGAGGCCACCAAATAGTGAGTACAATTTCTAAATCTGGCGAGATTCGTGATCTCAGAAAGAAAGAAAAGAGGGAGTGCCTAGGAACATCAAGAGAGCTCAATTGTGTAGCCTCTCTCAAAGTTGACTTGTCTAATAGTCTAGAGATCTAGAGTCTGTAGTACTAGACTATATGTAGCACCAAATGAGTGTGTGCCACCAAATACAAATCCATTCAACTTGATATCTCCAACCTAAGCCAAATGCCGGGGTCAAATTACAGATTATCGTCTGCTTTATCCCCGAGGGAAGTAGTTGCCTATCCCGACAAAAATATTTGCCAAGGGTGATGTACGAACTCCCAATGCGAATTGGCTCTTTCACTTGGATCTGTTACCTAGGCTATCAGCACTTCACATTTGTCTGGATTTCTAAAGTTTTGGAGTAAGAAAAGAAGAAATTTTCTGATTACTTCTATTATTTTTCATTTTTGCTAGGGACTAGAAAATCTTAGGCATAGGGGGTATTTGATGAGTCTATTTTAATGGACTAATATTACGCCTAAGTAACTTTAATTATATCATTTAGGTTTGCTAAAAACTATATTAAGATATAGAATGTTTACATGCATCATGATTTAGGTTTACATCTATTCTATAACTTAATATGTGCCTTTTATGTGCAGGAAAAATAAGTGGCAAAAGAATGAGGAGGAAAGGGTAAATTACCCTTTCAAATGATCGGCGGCTGCTCTTTTCCCTTTCTATTGGCCACCCTCAATAGCCGCCGGCTAGAAATAGTTAAGGGATTTGAAAATCCCCTAACTCTCACAGGCACAAACGAGGAGGAATTAAAAAGGAAGGCAGAGAAAGGAGAGGCCAACAATTTTCCCCCTTGCGAGGAAAAACACCACCGCATGCATTGTGCAAAACTTCACTGCCACCACGCGTGCTCCAACCTCTCCGTAGCTGCACCGCAACCGCATGCCTCAGCCCCCACCGCCTTCAGCATACCACCAGATGCCCGCACCACCTTGCACACGCCCATCGGCAGGCTCCCAACCGCGCACTTCAGCCACACCCTCCAGTGCCTCCCCACAGGCGTGCACCCCTGCAAGCGCCTCCCCGCAGGCACGTGCCCCTGAAAGCACCTCTGCACAACGCCTGCACCTTCCTTCAACCAGCACCCGCTCCTTCACCACCACTCTGCCTCACTCCCCTCAGCGACCTGTAGACACCCCAGCCAGCGCCTTCAACCTCCCCGCAGACCCGCGCCCTACTGCAGTGCGCTAATGCCCGTGCTCACCTCAACCTTCAAATCTCACCGCGCGCCCACACCTTCTAGCACCCGCAGGTCCGCCTCCCTTCAACACATCCTCCTTGCGTGCCCCTACTGCAGGTGTGCCTCCATCATCCCAGCAGGCACCACACAAGCACGCACCAGCGCTCTCCTCCAATGCTGTAGGCGCTCGCGCCATCCCCACTGCCCTGCCAAATCACCACCCTTGCCGCGAAACCACTATAGATGCGCACAGGCGCGCACCAACGCGCAGCTACCCGCCAACAGGACGCCCTGCAACAGCCGCTCTGCCTTTTTCTCCAATAGGCCGGCAGTCCTCCTCAGCCCATAGGCCGCCGCCGACCACCTCTCGCCATTCTATCACCACCATCGTGATCCCCACATGCCGGTCAATCTTCCTCCATAGCAGCTCCACCGCCGGTGCTCTCTCTCTCTCGCGAGGAGGAGATAGAGAAAATGCTCTGTTTCCTCTCATATTAAAAATTACATTCACTACCATTGTTGATTTTTATTTATTATTATTATATTATGGAAAAATTGCGCATGCACACTCATATTCTCTGATAATTGCACATTAATGATATTAACCTACTCCAAGATTGGTTTTGGGCTTAACCGGTGCACCGATTTTCTCTAGTACACGTCACGTGAAAATTTTATAAAATCATCATATATTTATTGATGATTTCAGTGAGAAAAAACTACACATATACCCTTATCTTTTTAAGTTATTGTGTATCTACTTCCCATCGCATTTTATGTCAGATTTGAATAGGGATTTCACAATTAACTGAAAAAATATAAAATAATCAAGAATTTATTGCATAATTGCCTCCCTGTAGAAATGACCCGCTCTTCTATGAGTGGTTATTTTTATTTTTGATTAGTTAATTTTTCCACAACTTAAATACTACAACGCAAAGCGGAAAGTCGACTCTTTCAGTCGTAAACGGTCAGTGACTCAAACCGTTCATTAACCCTACCAATACAAATTAGGATGAGACATCCTTTACCCTCCATTCTCCCTGAGCTCATTGCGCCTAGCCGATGGCGTAAAACTCAGCGCTTAATGGGAAGCAACTCGTCATTTTTCAAAAACCTGAAATCTTTCTTAACATTCTTATGATAAATTCATATTGCACTTTAGGGTTCATCCATTAGAACAGCCGACCCCACCTCAAGTACCCGTACTCGAGTTTGAAATCATCCGCAACAGTCACCTCGACCCGTTTACCCACCCAGAACCTGTTCTAATGAATGATCTAAGCTAAACTTGAACCCACCTAATTTACAATGGGGACATTGCAAATCAAAGGCATGGGGGGGTATGAAAGTGCAAAATACCGTGAAAATCATCTCACAAGAAAAAGGTTTCATCAAAAAAATCACATATCCCAAAAATACCAAAAAAATGAAAAAAAAATCTTGAAAAGAATAAAAAAATTCTGAGGGGAGAAAAATTTTGGGGCCATACAAATCTTGAGGAGAAAAAGGGGAAAAGTGAAAAATGTCAAAAAGGAGCACAAGTTGAAAAAGAAAAGAGAGTCATTAGTAACAAATTAAAGGATAAACTGTGTTCTACACCATAGCAAGAAAAAGAAGATGAAAGAAAAAAGTGCTAATGAAACACCGAAGAGATTAGTAGGAACGCTGATCTTCGGCCTCTTGGGCTATACTCCTAGGCTTAAAAATTCAAGTATCCGCTAAGATCTGGAAAGTCCTCAAGAGGTTGGGGAAAATGTGAAGCTTAAGTATTAGGTCTAAGGCTTAGGGAGTATTCGACCTTGTTAACTGACCTCTAATTTGTGGGACTCGATAACCTAAGCACCCCAATCCACACACAGTCTGGTTCAGTGCGCATAAGTTTCAAAATCACACAAATGCATTTAAATTGTTCTGAAAAAGTCACTTAGATTAGGAGTGGCTGATCAACACAAGTTGATTTGGACGAGTTCCCGGTGCGGAGAGGCGGGAAATTCCCCTTAAAGATGCGCAATAACATATCACTTCCTCGGTGCTTGTCTCCTAGGTTATTTACACATCCTACTGGGGGCATGTAAGCACCTTGTGCTGGTTCAGATGCCATGGGCGGCATTATCACGAAATGTTGACTGCCAGGTCTGGATTTAGCTACAGAATGCCATGGGCGGGATTATCTCGAAATCTCAAAAGCCAGGGTTCTGGGGGTTGCCATGGGCAGTGCTATCCCAAAGCATCGATTTCCAGGGACCCTTCGAGGATTGATGATGGGGACTAGGAATCCGATACAGATTGTGTTGAGAAGCCAATCCGAAGCTAGAAATAAAAAGAAAAGAGAGAGAAAACTCTCCAAACAAAGAAAATTCCTCCGTCTCTCTCTTACAAAAACGCACTACAAACTGAACTAAGGCTAAAATATGTTACAAGCATGGGTGCTTCAACCGCAGAGTTCAACGAACCTTAGGATAGTTCCTGTGGGCCTTAAAAACCTTCGCAGCGGACTGAGGCTAGAGCTGGTCAGGTCCGGATCTTGGTTGGTACTTGAGTACCTTTAGGCCTACTATTGGAATTCTAACCTAATCTACAGAAAAAAAGCACACATCATGTTTTTGAACATCAAAGGAACTCATGGTCTAGAATCAAAGTTAAAACCTTAAAATTTTGCTAAGGGACTAGAAAAAGCTAGGCATGGGGGTATGATGGGAACACCATCATGAGCCCTAACTTGCTCATTTTGACCCATAGAAGAGAACAAAAGCTCCTACATAACCAACTGGCGATCCTAATTCACTGAATAACCTTTCTGAGAGAAAAGTAGGAAACAAGGGGTGAAACTGTAATTTTAACATTTCAGTACAACAACGGGTTTTCTCAAGGTCTAAACACAGGTCAAAAGGTCTTAACAAGATAAAAAGTGGGTTGGATCAGACAGAAAAGGGTTCGTGCGATTTCTGGAATTAAATGACTTCTTGAAATCTTAAAATAGACCCACTTGATTAAACAAGGTTATGGTCTGGATAAAATTCACCTAAATCCTCTAAAAATCATATAAAAATATTCTCTAGGTTTTATAACTTTCAATTGGGCCATTGGAACCCATTTTGACCTAGAATGGGGTCTCAGACATATATTGCCCTAAATTGGGTTTTTGAATAAATTTCTCAGCCAAATGTGGTCAAACACAAAATCCAACTTCACCATTGGATTCCTTAAGTCCAAATTAGGTTTGTACCAAAATTTGGAAATAACGGGAACTCATATTGGCCTACTTTGCAAATAGGTCCAGCCTGATTACATTTCTACCCCTATCTTTCAAAGCCCCTTGCATTTGGCCCCCTGGCTTCTTCATCATTCTTTTCAATTCGACCCCTCTGCCATTATAGTAGAGGAATCCTACTTCGACAAGCTTTAGAAGGTGATTTCCGATAAGATAGTCTTCGCTTTCGAATAATGTGATTAAAATGATTTATCGTTTTAGTATCAAGTGGTGGAAAATCACTTAACAAAATAATTAAAATAAAAATTAAACCACTCACAGAAGAGCGGGTCGTGTCCACAAGGAGACAATGATGCAATAAATTCATGAATATTTTTCTCTTGTACTTGTTCAATCGAGTGCAAAATCCATAGTCAAATCTGACATGAATTGCGACGAAAAGAAGATACACAATAACTTGAGAATATAAGGTTATATGTGCAATTTTTCCTCACTGAAATATTCAATAAATATGTGATCAATCTCTGTAATTTCCAATTGCACATGTATTAGAGAGAATTTGTGTATATCTTAATCCAAAACCAATGTCAAAAGATGTGAATAACAAAAGCCAAGCAATTATGAGAAAGCATGAGTATGAAGTTGCAATTTCATTCAATATATCAAATATTAAAATCAAAAATGAAAATTTAGCAATGGCATTCAAATGTAAATATTAATTAACCCAAAAACAAAGGATTTTCTTCCTTTGTGCATGCACAAAGAGGAGGCAATGGCGGGCCGCGGGGAGCTCAGAGAAGGATAAGCACAACGAGAGCTTTCCGATGGTGGTGGTGGCGCTCCGAACAGCCGTCAATGATCGCTAGCCAAAGTGGAAGAAGCCACCGGTAGTGAGGTTCTTCGACCGACCGTCGGGTGGTCGATTGGTGCGGCCAGAAGAGTGGTTATGCTCGGGGAGTCAAGGCGAGTCCGATGGAGTTCCCGACACGAAGTCTCCTGGTCGGATTTGATGGCTGCATTTATGGTGGCTTTGGGTACCTTCGGTTGGCAGAGAAGAAGAAGAAGAAGAAGGAGCCAGGCGTATGCACGGGCAGTGACACCGACTGGAGTGGAGCACGCTCTGCATGCGCTGCTGGTAGGCGAGACCAGTTGCTACTGCTGGGCGCGGGGCTTTGGCTGCAAGGAGCGTGCGACGGTTGCTATGGGCAGAGGTGTGCATGCAGCAGCGGCGGGAGCGGGAATGGTGCTAGAGGGCACGCAACTGTGCGTGCTGCGTGCGGCAAGGGGCTGAGGCGTGAGGGGTGCGTACGCACACGGAGGGGCGGGCGGCTGCTGCGGGCTGGTGCAGCACGGATCCGCGTAGGGTGCATACTGCAAGAGGTGCGTGGGTGGGGAGCTAGCGAGGTGCATGCAGCAACTGGGAGCTGCGCATGGAAGGGAAGATGAAGCACGGTGATGCAGGGACTCTTGGCGGTGTGGGCTACCACACCACACGCCCACGGTGGTGGAGTCACGCTGCAGCAGTTGAGGCCGGTGGTGAGTGGATTAGAAATGAGGTTCTCTACGCAGTGAGGAAAGGGGTGGTGGCCTTTGTAGCACAGCTGCCTCCTCCTCTCCCTTATAGTCGCAACTGCCCTTGACCAAATCCATCTCTCCCGCTCCTCCATGAATGGGGTCTTGAGTACAGGCAGCTGGTGAAGATTGAATGCGCAGGCGGAGGAAGTGGAGAGATTGCCTTCGGGAAGAAGAAGAAGAATTAATAAAATAAAATATTCAGATTATTTACACATAAATCCTTAAGTTCTATGTTAATTAAAACAATGCATGTAATGCACCTAATTCCATTCTAAGTCAATTCCAAATACCTTTAATTATGAATGCAATGCATGAATTATGTAATTAAATCAGAAATATAAATTAATCTATTTACATCCTAATGCATGCTAAATAAATGTTAGAATTAACTTAATTTCTAGGCACTTAAATACTTAAATAGCCCACAAATATGGGCTAATCAAATACCCCCATGCCTAGTTTTTGCTAGTCCCTAGCAAATCTAAGCAATAACCTAGCACTCCAAGTAGACTAGCCAACCCAATCGGTCTTCCTTTAGAAGCATGTTGAGTTCAGGCTTTAGACCTAAGGCTCCTAAGTAGTTGCTAAGTTACAAACTAGGTCAGCTAAAGACGAGTTGTAAGTATTCTAATTCTACCCTAAGGTTTATTGATCCCTGAGATTAAAGCATCCATGCATGTCAATTGGTCTGAGTTATTTGAGGTTGGTATGATTGCCAACCTAGAGAGGATTTATATATATATATATATATATATATATATATATATATATATATATATATATATTTGAATCCTCTAAATCTAACCTTGGATCAGCTATCAACACGATATGTGTCGGATTCATTGTCTCCATCACCGTACCTCGAAGGGTGCCTGGCTTTCGATGCTTCGAGATAGCACCACCCATAGCGACCCCAAGAACTCCTGGCAATCGACACTTCGAGATAGTATCGCCCATGGATTTCTTAAGAGAATTCAGGCCTGTGGCAATCGGCACTTCGAGATAGGGCTGCCCATGGTACCTGAACCGTACAATGCACTTACATGCCCCCAGTAGTATGGATATCATAAAAGATAATCGTCGAGGAGGTAACATGTTATCATCGCATCCTCAAGGTGAGTATATACTTTGCCTCTCCTATGGCAGGAACTCTAACAATCAAATTATGTTTTCTAGCTTCTCCTAAGTCAAAACTAAGAGAACCAAATTTTCTTTTAAGAAAGGAACTAAGGTGATCACTTACACAAGATCAAGTGTGTGTGAAATTTGGATGCTTGGGTTACAAGGACCCGTAAATCAAAAGGTAGAATAAGACTCCAGGTACTACCCCACCTTTAACTCAATCCCTAACTTTCCTTCCTCAACCTCTTGAGGAATGGTCCGCAACTTAACTCCTACTTAAGTTTTTTTAAGTCCACAAAGGATCCTAAAGGTCTAAAGCTAGTAGCTCACTTAGCTTCTAAAGTTCGACACCTAGAATTGACTTAGTCTAACCTAAAGTTCTGATTTGCTTAAGAATGCAGGGCCTAGCCAGTTAAGCTCAATAATACAATTTTTTTTTTTGAATGCAATATGCATGAATGAATGCAAAATGTAGACATGCTATAAACAGATGCCTCAGGTCCTCTCCCTCATTCCTAGTTTAAACAATGTCCTCAGTGGAAGCAAAACAGTTAAAGGAAGACATTACCTGTGGCAGAGAATGGCAAGAGCTAAGGCTCCTCAAGAGTGACCTTGTCAACCAGATGGCCATCCAAAGTAATGTATGGTTTTAATTGTTGACCGTTGACGATAAAGGGAGTTGCTGAAGAGGAAGGGCTTTTAATCTCCACAGCTCCATGTGAAAACACTTTAGTGATTATGTAAGGCCCATCCCAATGAGATTTTAATTTCCCTGGAAAAAGCTTAAGTCTGGAATTGAAAAGCCAGACTTGTTGGTTGGACTCAAAGGTCTTTCTAAGGATATACTTATCATGCAAGACCTTAGTTCTCTCTTTATAAGCTTGAGAGGTGTCATAAGCATCATTCCTCAGCTTCTCAAGCTCACTTAATTCCAGAAGCCGTGCCTTACTTGCCTTTTCTAAATCCATGTTAACACTTCGAATAGCCAAAAGTGCCCTATGTTCAAGCTCAATGGGTAAATGGCACACTTTCCTATACACAATCCAAAAGGGAGATGTACCCAAAGGGGCCTTATAGGCCGTTCGATACAGTCAGAAAGCATCATCGAGCTTTTGGGACCAGTCTTTCCTATTAGGTGTAACGGTCTTTTCTAAAATATTTTTTATCTCCCTATTCAACACTTCAACCTGGCCACTCATCTGAGGATGGTAAGGGGTAGCGACCTTGTGAGTCACTCCCAGACTCCTGAGTAGCGAATTGAAGTGGTGGTTTCGGAAATGAGGTCCTCCATCACTTATAATGGTCTTGGGGTAGCTAAAATGAGATATGATATTGGCCTTCACAAATTTCAAAATAATAGAGTGGTCATTTGTGCACGTAGGAATGGCCTCTATCCATTTAGAGACAAAATCACTGCCACCAAGCTATATTTATAACCATGGGATGAAGGGAAGGGGCCCATAAAATCAATTCCCCACACATCAAAAATTTCAACAGATTGAATAGGGTGTTGAGGCATCTCATTCCTCTTCCCAATCGTTCTAGCCCATTAACATCTAATACAGTCCTTAACAAAATTATGAGAATCCTTAGATAACGAAGACCACCAAAAATTGGACTGGAGAACCTTAAAAGCAGTTTTCTTAGTGCCAAAGTGTCCTCCACAATGAAGTTCATGGCAAAAACTCAGCACACTTTGTTGTTCCTCTTCAGGAACACATCGTCTCAATGCTTGGTCTTGTCCAATTCTAAATATTTCAGGCTCTTCCCAATGAAAGTATCTAGCTTGGGAAATGAATCTCTTTCTTTTCTGCTCATCCCAAGAGCCAGGAGTTTCTCCAGTGACCAAGTAATTTACGGTATTTGCATACCAAGGTGAAGTTGGTGTTACCGCCATAAGGGCTTCATCGAGAAATGTCTCGCGAATGTCTCCAGATAGAGAGTCATTAAGTGGAAGGCAAGAGAGGTGATCAGCCACAACATTTTCTACTCCTTTCTTTTCACATATCTCCAAGTCAAATTCTTGAAGGAGTAGGATCCACCTAATCAGAGATGGTTTAGAATCTTTCTTAGCAATAAGATGTTTCACTGTCGCATGATCAATGAAATAACCACCTTAAACCCAAGAAGATAAGACCTAAACTTCTCCAGAGCAAAAGCTACAGCAAGTAATTCCTTTTCAATGACGGTGTAGTTTTGTTGTGGTTTGGTTAAAGTCTTGCTGGCATAATGCAGCACATGAGGTCTTCCCTCAACCCTTTGTCCAAGGACTGCTCCCACTGCATAATCTGAAGCATCACACATCAACTCAAATGGGAGTGTCCAATCAAGAGCTCTGAGAATAGGCGTAGAGATCAAGGCCTCCTTCAGAGTTTGAAAGGCCTAGGCACACTTTGAATCAAAATTGAAGGAAGATTCCTTTGCCAACAGGTCACAAAGTGGCCTAGAAATTTTACTGAAATTTTTAATAAAGCACCTATAAAAGCCAGCATGGTCCAGAAAGGATCTAATCTGTTTGACATTCGTGGGCAATAGGAGTTTGGAAATAGAATCAATCTTGGCTTTATCTACTTCTAAGCCTTGCTCAGACACAACATGCCCAATTACGATTCCTTTCTGTACCATGAAGTGGCTTTTCTCCCAGCTGAGGACTAAACCAGTCTCCTTACATCGCTTCAACACATTCTCCAGGTGCAGGAGACACTGGTCAAAAGACAAGCCATAAATGAAGAAGTCATCCATAAACACTTCAACACACCCGTCAATCATATCAGAAAAAATGGACATATACACCGCTGGAAGGTTGCAGGGGCATTACATAATCCAAACGGCATATGCCTGAATGCAAAGGTACCATAAGGACTCATGAACGTCATCTTCTCCTGGTCATCAGGGAAGACTACAACCTGGTTGTACCCAGAATATCCATCGAGAAAGCAATAGTACTTATTCCCCGCCAATTTCTTGAGAATTTGATCAATAAAAGGCAAGGGAAAGTGATCCTTCTAGGTAGCGGTGTTCAACTTGCGGTAATCAATACAGACCCTCCATCTAGTTGAGGGTCTAGTCATAACTTGTTCACCTTGGTCATTAAATTCCACAGTAAAGCCTACCTTCTTTGGCACCACATGAATAGGACTTACCCATTTACTATCTGCAATGGGATATATGATCCCAGCGTTCAACCACTTCAAGATTTCCTTTTTAACCACCTCCCTCATATTACAATTCAGATGTCTCTGCATGCCCCTAAATGGCTTGATGGAATCTTCAGTATAAATGTGGTGCATGCAGAGTGTAGAGTCTATACCCTTAGTGTCAGCAATGCTCCAAGCAATAGCTTCCTTGTGCCTAGACAAACATTCAATCAGGGCTCCCTCCTATGCCTCAAATAGCACAGCGGAAATGATAACGAGGAGCGTATCATTGGCACCCAGGAAGACGTACTTGAGAGTGACAGGGAGAGGTTTCAACTCAAGGTCGGGGGCTTGTATGGTTGAGGGTTTCATAATAGATGTCCCCATCTCAGGTAGCAGATCTACCTTGGGTAGAAATGATGGGGAAAGAGACTCAGCAGAAACACCCAGAAACTCCCCAAATCTCTAGTATATCCCCTTCACATTCCTTTAAGAGATGGGAATGCTCATTTAACATGACATGTTGAAGTGGGTCATCACATAACATTGCAGGGGTTGCCTCTTCAATCAGGTCATCTATCACCACAACTTGAGAACAATCCTCAAGCCCAGCTTATTTGTAAGCATCATATTCATTAAGCCAGATTTTCCTGTTCCTAAAGCCCATTTTCAATGCCCCAGTATTGCAATTGATTGAAGCATGCAAAGTTGCAAGGAAGAGGTGGCCCAAAATGATGGAGGGTTTGGTTGGCTTGTTGGTAGGGTCAGTGTCCAAAACTAAGAAGTCAACAGGGAAGAAGAAATCCTCCACTCTTACGAGGACATCTTCCAAAATTCCCTGCGGTGTCTTAAGTGATCGATCAGCAACTTAGAGGATTACCGGGCTAGGCTTCAGATTGCCTCCCCCAAGTTGTTCATACACGTACCTCGGAAGGATGTTCACCCCCGCACCCAGATCAAGTAGAGCCTCTTCAATCTGTAAGTCACCAATAACCACTGAGATGTACGGGGCTCCTAGGTCCTTAAGTTTCAGGGGTGTGCCATGTTGAACAACCGAGCTAACAGAATCAGACAAGACAACTTTTGATTAGACCTGTTTCCTAGATTGCCACTTTTTCGTGCACAGGTCCTTTAAGAAGCGAGCATAAGATGGAATCTGCCTGATAGCTTCAAGCAAAGGCAGGTTAATCTGCACTTGCTTGAAAGTTTCCATGATCTCATTCGTCTTATCTTTAGCTCCAAATGAGCCAGCAGAAGTCTGCCTAGAGGTGGATAAGTGCTCTGGAAAGGGCACTCTCGATCTCTGGGTGGAAGGGTTGTCATGTCGAGTAAGGGGTGGAATGAGGGCAACTTCCTCCGGTGAGGTGATTTCAAGCGGAGAAGATTTGGGCAAGTCTTCTCCAATGGGGGTGAAAGTCGGGGTGGATGCTTTTTCAGAGGGTGAGACTATAGGAGCATCGGGTTTGGAAATTTCTTTCCCACTCCTTAAAATAATCACCCCCTGAGCATGCTCCCTAAAGACAATCCCTTTTCCTTTAGGATTCTCCTCAGTAGCACTGGGAAGCTTCCCAGTTTCCCTCTGTCTAACAACCTCAACAAGGTGTCCTATCTGTGATTTCATTTCATGTATAGCTTTTTATGAGATTGGATGATGTCACTTTGACTTTCTTGCATAATTCTCAACATTGCCTTGAATTCATCCATCTCAGAGGTCTTAGGTTGGGCCAAGGTTTAAGGTTGGTTCATTTGATGGTTTTGAAAGGATTGTGGTTTATAATTCCCTGAATTTGAAACATTTTCTTGTCTCCATGAAAAGTTTGGGTGGTTCCTCCATCCCTCATTATAAGTGTTGGAAAAAGGGTCATTACGAGGTCTAGGACAGAACCCTTGAGCGGCATTCAGATCCTCCTGTACAAGCTCAGGAAATTAGGAGGCCAAGTGGCAATCCATAGTGGCGTGTGTATTGCCTTGGAAAATGGAGCATTCAGAAGCTTGGGATGTGGTGTTAGATACGAATTGGCTCGGGCTCGACATAAGCCTTTCCATGTTTTGATTCAATAATTGAATTTGATAGGCTAAATTCTAGGTGTCCCTTGCCTCATTTGCCTCCAACTTTCTTTGCATGAGAGTGGGTTTTCTATCCATGTAGGCAGAATTCAAGTGAATAGAATTCTCATTCAAAGTATCAAAAAGGTTCCAAGCTTCATCCTCAGTCTTAGATAGAAAGGTTCCTACACAGGCACCATCCACAGTCTGCCTGTGCGAATCATTAAGTCCGATGTAGAACCTTTCAACCAGTTGCCACTTAGGCACCTGGTGATGTGGGCAAAGTCTCAACAGGTCATTAAAGCACTCCTATGCATCATGGAAAGCTTCCCCATCCTTTTGAACAAAACTTATAATTTCCCACCTAAAGTGATTTGTTTTGTGCATGGGGAAGTACTTCTTAAAAAACTCCTTCTTCAGGGCATCCCAAGTGTTAATATCATCAAGGGTATGATACCAATACTTGGCTTTGTCCTTGAGGGAGAAAGGAAAGAGGGTCCGCATTTGAGCATCATCAGTAACGCCCTGCAGCTTCACCGTGGAACAGACCTCGGTGAATTCTCTATATGCCTATAAGGGTCTTCCCTAGCAATGCCATAAAAGGAGGGCAGCAAGGATATGGTACTGCTTCTGATCTCATAAGTATTGTCCCCTCCAGGTCTACGTAGTGCAGGGACAACTTGATTGGTTGGAATGAAATATTCCTTAAGGCTCCTTTGACTAGCCATTTCTTCCCATGGGATGTTTCTTCTAAAGATTCTTTCAGGTTTAGGATCAAATACAAGTTGTCTCCTAAGAGATCCCCTACCAAGCATGCACTACAAACACAATTCAAAAGGACTTGTTCGGTCTTTACAAATTTAGGCTTTTGACTTTAGTTCAAATTGTAGGTGACAAAGCAAGTTGCCCAATAAATTACGTACCTATTGTCAACCTTCGAAATGCCTGAAAAGACCTAGTTGGAGCTTAGGTGTTCTTCCCTAAATCTCAAATGGTAGAGCAACTCCAAAGATAGAAGATCGAGGGATGCAAGTAGGCCTAAGCCTTCCTTTGAAGCTGTGCTTTCGCGGTGCTTCTTAACTACCCCTAAAAATCTGTGACAAGGTATCCCCCTCTTTGGATTTACAAAACCTTTGATCTCAAGTTCTGAACACTTCAGAATCCAACGGTAGGAGGGCTCTTGTCCTAGTAGTTCCAAGACCTAGGAGTGTCTAAATGCGTGTCGTGGTGCAAGAGATATAAGTGTGCATACACCGCAAAAGATTTTGAATTTTGAATCGCACGCCACATTTGAAAATCAAGTCCTTGATTTTTAAATATCCCTCCTTTAATTAGTCCTTTTTCAAAAATTAAATGTGACCACTTTATTAGATCGCTTCAAGATAGATTATGTGGTCTAAAAATTAATCCAAATGCATTTGTGAAACGTGGGTTTTACCGGGTTTGTTATAACGTTGTAGTAAAGCCGGTTATGACCAACACTTCAAATAAAAATTTTTTACTCGGAAAATAAAAGAGTTCCCGAGGTCGAACTCAGGGAGCAAGTTGTATTCTAGAGATATACATATTTCTTTTACAAAAATAAAGAGAGAGGGAAAGAATTTGTTGTTTTCTCTTTGTTCTGCAGAGGGGGGTGCTCTTCTTTCTCTCTTTCTTTAGATCTCCTTCTTTCTTCTTCTTCTTTGGTTTTTTGCCTTGACCTCTCTTCTTCTTCTTCTGCAATCGTGGTGACGCTCGTCTTCTTCTTCGTTCTGCAGAGGTGATGCTCCTCTTCAGATCTCTCTTTCTTCTTCTTCTTTGGTTTTCTGCCTTGACCTCTCTTCTTCTTCTTCTGCAATCGTGGTGATGCTCGTCTTCTTCTTCGTTCTGCAGAGGTGATGCTCCTCTTCAGATCTCTCTTTCTTCTTCTTCCTCGGTTTCTGCCTTGACCGTTCTTCTTCTTCTTCTGCTTTGGCCGTTGCTCTTCCTTCTTCTTCAGCCTGCCTTCTTTCCTGCTCTGGCTGCTGACCTTCCGTCGTCTGACCCGGTGCTTAGACGACTTAACTATGCCTTTGCTACAGTGCAGCTCCTTCTTCTTCAGCGGGTCTTCTTCTTTGCCTGTGCCTGCACACTTCAGGGTTTTTTCGTCAAGAGGCAAAACCTACTCTACCCCCCTCCCCCGCGTCTCTCTTTCTCTCTGAAACCACTCTTGGGAAAGCTCTCCCAGAGCTACCGGGTAATCGGGTTCGGGTCACGCCCGGGTCCAGGCCCACCGGCGTGCGGTGGTGGGCGAGGAGTGCAGGTCGGTTTAATCGGGTCGGGCCAGGTCCGCGGAGCGTGGTCACGGACGAGGCCGGGTCGGGTGAGAGGGACCTCACCCCGTGGTCAGGAGGCAGACAGCATAAGGCACTTTTTGCCTTTATGCATCCGCTCGCCTCCGAGAAGTTCCGAGGTGGGACTAAATGTCCCACCCCAATTGAGCGCCCGTCGCGGAGGGAGCAGTGGGCGATCGTGGCTTCACATGCGGCCTTCGCCCCATCTGCGAGCCTGGGACGTTTCGCTGAGACTCCCCGCGCAACCTGGGAGTCGAACCTGGGCGAAGGCGTGCCTGCACCTGCAGGTGAAGGAGCTCTGCCTGCTCAGTAATGGCGACGGCGGGCGAGTCACCTGGTCACAGAAGAACGGCCTCTCGGCCAAATCAGACAGGCGGGGGACCTTCGCCGTGGCACGGCGAAGGTGGTCAGGGGGTCTGCAGGGGGCGTGATGGAGCCAACAGGTCGTCCTAGGTCAGACTGTGAGCGAAGAAGTGGGTGTGTTCGGTGGATCTGCAGAGGGCGTTTGGTGGGAAGTGGAAGGGCGGAAGAGGATCAGGGTGAGGAGGCGGAGGTTCTGCGGTGGTCGGCGAGCCGTGTGGGTCGCTGAGGTGATGGGAGCGGCTCGCCGGAGGATGGTCGGAGGCGGAGAGGGTGAGGGTGAACTGGAGCGGTCGAGGGTTTAATCAAATAAAAGAAAGTGAGGAAAAGAAAGAGGGGGAGGTGGGGAGGAGTTCTGACCTAGCTATGGAGACGAAAGGGGCCGAGACAGGGCGACAGTCGTATCGACTGTCGCCGGAGAAGAAGATGCCCAGGGGAAGGGGCGGCGGCGAGCAGAGGGCTGGAGAGGCGCCAGCTGGGTACGGCGTGGCGCAGGAAGAGCAGGGGAGGAGGTCTCTGCTGCTGGTATTACGGCAGAGTGAAGAGGAGGAGGGGGAGGAAACCGCCGGAGCTGGTGAGCGTCTGCCGGAGAAAGAAGAGAAGGAAGTTGGGGATTTCTCCGTCAGATCCAGGCTACCCTGGTCGGTGGAGCAGCGGGGGGTATTTATAGGGATGAAACAGGGAGGAAGGCGGAGGGAGACGACGTGTCTCCCTCGCCGGAGAAGGGTCGGAACACGAACCCATACCGTCCGTGCGTTCGCACGGCCGGTATGGTGGGCTACAATGACCAGGGGGGTGCCCCTGCGACGGCTGACGACGCAGGGCACCCCCGGTTTACTTGCCAGGTCCCCCACCTCACCCTGCGCGGCGCCATGCTCCGCGCAAGGTCGCCGGAGCATGGTGCTGGCAGGGTTTTGCAGGAGGGACCTGATTGCAAAGAACGAAGGAGAGTTAGGGGCCAAAATGCGAGGGTTCAAAAGTTGAGGGCCAAAGAGTAAATATATGAGGACCAAAGTGTGAAGTCGGTCAAGGAGGTTTCTTCTTAGGCTCAAGTTTTTATACATGACTAATTAGGACCTAAGGAATCTGATGGTGAATTTTATTTTCATATTAAACCTTGTTTGACCGGTCAATTTACGCAAAAACCCAAATTAAGTTATTAATTGGGCATGGTTCTCAATGTAGGTCAAAATGGGTTCTAGAGGCCAAATTGAAGGTTCTAAACCCTAGAGATTATTTTTCTATGAATTTTAGAGGGTTTATTCTATTTTTACTTTGCCTCGAACCTTGTGAATTGAAGTGGGTTGTTTTAGGGTTACAGATTATCATTTGGTTCCTTGGAAGTGCTGTAGCCCTTGCTAGATCATCTCATCCCACTTTTATTCTTATTAAGCTGTTTTGACCTGTGTTTGGTCCTTGAATTACCCTGCATGCAGTTTATACTGGTAAAATTGCACTTTTACCCCTTATGACTGGTTTTCTTCTCAAACTCAGAATTCTCTGAGTTAAGCCTTTCCTTGAGATATGTAGGAGCTTTTATCCTTTGTATTGGGTCAAAATGAGCTAGTTATGGCTCATGATGAGGTTCTCATCATACCCCCATGCCTAGCTTTTGCTAGTCCCTTAGCAAAAACTTAAGGTTTCAACCCTTGTTCTAGACCATGAAGTTTTTAATGGTTTTAGATAAGTGCCTTTTTTATTTGAGCATAGATTAGGTTAGAATGCTGACCATAGGCCTAAAAGGTACTCTAGTACCAATCAAGATCCAAATCTGTCTAGCCTTAGCCTCAGTCTTTTAGCAAAGGTTTTTAAGGCCCGCAAGAACTAACCTAAGGTTTATTGGACTTCGTGGTTAAAGCACCCGTGCTTGAAATGATTTTAGCCCTGGCTCAGTTCGAGTGCGTTTTGTAAGAGAGAGATAGAAAGTTTTTCTGTTTGGAGAGTTTTCTCTCTCTTTTTCTTTTTAGTTCTAGCCTAGGATTGGCTTTTCAACACGGTCTGTATCAGATTCCTTGCTCCCATCATCAATCCTCAAGGGTTCCTGGTGATCGATGCTTCGAGATAGCACCGCCCATGGCAACCCCCGGAACCCTGGCTATTGAGATTTCGAGATAATCCCATCCATGGTATTCCGTGGCCGAATCCAGACCCTGGCAATTGACACTTTGAGATAATGCCATCCATGGAATCTGAATCAGCAGAGTGCTTACATGCCCCCCGTAGGATATGTAAATATCCTAAGAGACAAGCACCGAGGAGATGATATTTTGTTACGCATCTTCGAGGGGATTTCCCGCCTCTCCGCGCTGGGAACTCGTCCAAGTCAACTTGTGTTGATCGGCCGCTCCTGTTCTAGGTGTTCTTTTCAGATTTTTGCGACGCTTCTGCGTGATTCTGATTTTTACGCTTACTGAACCAGGCTGTGTGTGAGATTAGGGTGCTTAGGTTACTGAGTCCCGTAAACCAAAAATTAGTTAACGAGGCCGAATACTCCCTAAGCCTTAGACCTAATACTTCAGCTTTTCATTTTCCTCAACCTCTTGAGGAGTGTCCAGATCTTAATGGGTACTAAGAGTCTATTCAAGAATGCCTAAGGTTTGCATTCTTACTAATCTCATTGTGCACTTTTCAGTTATTTTCTTGAATGAGGTCTAGAACTTAGGTTAATTCCTTAGTTCCTTACTAATGACTATCACTTTTTTCTCATAATTTTGTGCTCCTTTTTCATTTTGTTTCTTTTCTCCTTCACAAAATTTTCCTTCTCCTCTTTTCCTCTTATTCTTTTTCGAAAAAAAATTTTTTTAATTTTTATGGTATTTTTGGCATATGTGAATTTTTTGTTTGAAACCTTTTCTTACAAGTTTTTGCACTTTCCTACCCCCCCATGCCTAAGATTTGCAATGTCCTCATTGTAACCTAGGGGGTCTTAGTTCATTTCTTAAGACAGAAATTTGGATGAGTGAATGGGTCGGGTTGAATTTTTTGCGGACGATTTCAAATCTCAGATGCAAACATCTGAGATGGGGTCGGCTGTCTATAAGGGTGAACTTCGAGTGCTGAAAGGTGTCAGAACAAGTTTCAGGTTTTCAAAGAGAATGACGGGCTGCCTCCCGTTAAGCGCTGAGTTTTACGCCATCGGCTGGGCGCAATAAGCTCAAGGGGAACGGAGGATATAAGATGCCTCAGCCAAATCAGTAGAAGTTACATCAATGAACGGCTTGAGTCTCTGACCGTTCACGATGAAAGGTTCAGAATCGTGGCTGAGTGGACTGATTTCGATTGCTCCATTTCCAAAAACCTGTCGGACCAAATATGGTCCGACCCACTTAGATCTCAGTTTTCCTGGGAAGAGTTTGAGTCGGGCATCAAAGAGTAGGACCTTTTGACCAGGATGAAAGATCTTTCTCGAGATGTGTTTGTCGTGGAAGGCTTTAACCCGCTCCTTGTAGATTTGCGAGTTCTCGTACGCGTCTATGCGTAATTCATCGATCTCGCTGATTTGGAGTTTTCTGTGGGTCCCAGCCTTGGAAAGATCTAGATTACAGTTCCGTACTGCCCAATAGGCTTTATGCTCCAGTTCGACGGGAAGGTGGCATGCCTTTCCGTACACCAATCTAAAGGGAGACATGCCCAATTGGGTCTTGTGGGCGGTCCTATAGGCCCACAAAGCTTCCGGAAGTCGGGACGACCAGTCCTTCCTGTCAGGTCGAACAGTGACTTGCAGGATTTTCTTGATCTCCCGATTAGACAGCTCAGCTAGACCATTAGTTTGGGGGTGGTAAGGAGTAGAGATTCGGTGAGACACCCCGTATTTGGCCATCAGTGACCTAAACTGAGCATTTGTGAAATGGGTTCCCCCATCAGAGATTATTGCACGAGGAATCCCGAACCTTGAGAAAATGTGTTGATGAATGAATTTGAGAACGATTTTGTGATCACAGGTTCGGGTCGGTATGGCTTCGATCCATTTGGACACGTAGTCCACAGCCAACAGAATGTATTCGAAACCATCCGAAACAGGAAAGGGGCCCATAAAATCAATCCCCCAAACATCAAAGATTTCGCATACTAGAATCGGTTGCATAGGCATCATGTCGCGATGGCTCATGTTGCCCAAAGTCTGGCAACGACTGCATGCCTTGCAATGACTGTATGCGTCTTTGAACAGTGTGGGCCAGTAAAAGCCGCACTGGAGGACTTTTGATGCGGTTTTATGCCCGGCAAAATGGCCACCGCATGCCTGGTCATGGCAGAAAGAGAGGATATTGTTGACTTCCCCTTCCGGGACACATCTCCGGATGATCTGATCGGCACCTATGCGGAAGAGGTACGGGTCTTCCCAAATGTAATACTTGGCATCGGAGCGTAATCTGTCTTTCTTGGCCTTCGGCCAATCGGACGGGGTCTGATGAGATGCCAAGTAATTTACAATATTAGCAAACCATGGAAGGCTAGTACCAATAGTCAGCAGGTGCTCATCGGGAAAATGCTCAGTGATGGGTCCGGAAGGGTCTATTATTTCAGAAGGAAGACGGGACAAGTGATCAGCTACCACGTTTTGTTTTCCCGCTTTATCGCGAATCTCGAGGTCAAATTCTTGCAACAGCAAGATCCATCGGATCAATCGAGGTTTCGCGTCCTTCTTTGCAAGGAGATGCCTCACAGCCGTGTGATCCGAGTATATGATGACATGGGAACCCAGAAGGTATGATCTGAACTTCTCTAGGGCAAATACTACAGCTAGCAGCTCTTTCTCAGTAACCGTATAGTTACGCTGAGCCTCATCGAGTGTTTTGCTGGCGTAGTAAATGACCACAGGTTTCTTGTCATTTTTCTGCCCCAAAACCGCTCCTACAGCGAAGTCGGATGCATCACACATGATCTCAAAGGGTTGAGACCAATCAGGGGACTGTAGGATCGAGGCTTGGGTGACTCGGTCACGCAGGATTTCAAATGCTTGAGTGCATTCCTTGGAGATTTCGAAGGGAACATCCTTGGAGAGAAGAGTGGTCAGGGGGCGTGCGATTTTTGAAAAATCAGGGATAAATCGTCGATAAAAACCGACATGCCCTAAAAAGGATCGGATGTCCCTGATCGAGCTAGGCATAGGAAGGTGAGAAATCAGATTAACCTTAGCTCGATCCACTTGGATACCTTTCTCCGAAATTGAGTGTCCCAGGACAATTCCCTCAGGCACCATGAAATGGCTCTTTTCCCAGGAAAGAACCAAATTCACGTCGATGCACCGCCTGAGTATCTGGACCAAATGTTGGAGGCAATCGTCGAATGATGCTCCGAAAACTGAAAAGTCATCCATGAAGACTTCCAGATAATCACCTACCATATCTGAGAATATGGCAAGCATGCATCGCTGAAAAGTAGCGGGTGCATTGCAAAGACCGAAAGGCATCCTTCGGAAAGCGTATGTTCCGAAGGGGCAGGTGAACGTGGTCTTTTCTTGGTCCTCAGGATGGATTGCCACCTGGTTATAACCGGAGTACCCGTCAAGGAAGCAGAAGAACCTATTTCCCGCTAATTTTTCGAGAATTTGATCAATGAAGGGTAGTGGGAAATGATCCTTCTTCGTGGAGGAATTGAGTCGACGGTAATCTATACAGACTCTCCACGAGTTGGCTAATCGGGTAGGAATGATTTCTCTGGTCTCAGTCGTTATAGTGGTGAGTCCTGCCTTTTTAGGCACGACCTGAATTGGGCTCACCCAACGACTATCGGAGATCGGGTAGATAATTCCGGCATCTAACCACTTGATGATCTCCTTTTTCACGACCTCCTGCAGATTGGGGTTTAAGCGTCTCTGCATTTCACGAGAAGGTCGTGTGCCCTCTTCTGAATAGATATGATGAGTACAATAAGAGGGACTTATTCCAGTCAAATCATCGAGAGTCCATCCGATGGCTCTGCGATGTTGCTGGAGGACAACAATCAGACGGGATTCCTGTTCAGGACTGAGGTTGGAATTGATGATCACAGGAAGGGTCTGATTAGAACCCAAAAAGATGTATTTCAAATGAGCAGGAAGGGGTTTCAGTTCGAGGGTGGGGTTTTCAGCAGCAGCGGGTGGTTCAGTATAGATGTGAGGTTCAAGGGTGGGAGTTACTGGGTTGTTCACATCTGGATTTGACTCCTCTGTTTGCGGGTCAAGATCCTTCTGTGGTTGATGAGGCATACTCAAGTCATTCTGGAGGTGTGATTCATCAACCAAAGTCTTGATGTCACAAATTTGCTCGATGACGCCGCAATTAATTCCTTGTTGGGCCTTAAATATATCAATTTTCAGTGTTTGATCTCCAAACTTAAGCTCTATTTGGCCCTCCTCACAGCTGATGTTGGCTCTAGCAGTAGCCAAGAAAGGTCTCCCTAGAATGATTGGTGTATCCCTAGGGTTCTCAGGTGCATCCATGTCTAAGACT
This sequence comes from Thalassia testudinum, assembly GCA_037157565.1. Classification (NCBI taxonomy): domain Eukaryota; kingdom Viridiplantae; phylum Streptophyta; class Magnoliopsida; order Alismatales; family Hydrocharitaceae; genus Thalassia; species Thalassia testudinum. Next base: position 121,085,591 of record JAZHRO010000073.1, read on the forward strand.
ATAAAGTCCACGGGAAAATAGAAATCCCGCACTCTCACGATAACATCCTCGAGAATCCCTTTTGGTGACTTTATAGATCGATCTGCTAATTGTAATGTCACCTCGGTTGGTTTCAGCTCAGATTCTTCCAGATGGTCAAGTAAGGATGTGGGTATCAGATTTATAGATGCACCTAAGTCTAACAATGCTCTATCAAATTGGGTACCACCTATCTTACAGTAGATCAGGGGAGTTCCAGGATCTTTTGCCTTGGGTGGGAGTCTACTAAGGATTACAGAGCTGGCTTGCTCTGACAGAACAATTGGGCTCCCTCCCTTGGTTCGCGGCTTACGCTGGGGTGTACATATATTCTTTAGAAATCGTGCGTAAGCTGGTACGTGGCGGATTGCATCCATTAAGGGGATGTTTATGTGGACCTGCTCAAAGAGCTTGACCAGGTCCTCCTCAGGGGCCACGGGTTGGGTGGTCCTCTTTCCCTTGGTCAGGGCCTCGGGAAACGGGATCTTGGTTGGTTCCTCTAGGATAGGTCCAGGTTGTGGGTCTGGAACAGCGGTACCTTGGATAGCTATCCTAGGGTCATGGTTATCAGGCTGGGAATGGTTTGGATAATGCGGGTCCTGAGTTGTCTTACCACTACGTGTTGTTACAGAATTTAATCCGGCCTGATTTTGGTTTGGGTTTGGTAGGAGGGGTGGCTGCTGCTGAAATCCCGCACGCGAAGTTGAGGCTTCCATCTCGTCTGGAGATGGGGCAGTGGGGGCCTGATAAATCCATTGAGCGTGGCCTAAATTTGGATTCATAACGCGCTTCTGGGTTGGCACGTTATTTGGGTTAGGAAGGGGTTGGGAAGGGAGTGTGCCTGGCTGGCGAGAATTTGCCAACTGGGCCAGTTGAGTTTTAACTTCAGTAAGCTCGTCCTTGTGCTGTTTTTGAATGGCCGCATTCGATTTTTGAATGTCAGCCAGAGTCTGAAGGATTAAGGACATTTGATCTTGATTTGGCCCTGATGGATAAGTAGGGTTGGGCCGAGGCTGAGGTGGCTGGTAGTGATGAGAGGGCTGTGGGCGGGACTGAAAAGGTGGTCTTTGGGTTTGGGAATTTCCCGCCCACTGAAAATTGGGATGGTTTCGCCATCCCGGGTTGTAAGTGTTGGAGAATGGGTCGTTCTGGATGGCGTTGAGGTCTTCGCAGGTCTGAGGAACCTCCTGAGAATCAGGGAAAGGAGGAATGGAGTTCCCCCGGCTGGTGAAGAAAGGATCGGATGATCTTCCAGTCCAAGAATCAGATGGGGATGGATATGGATCCATCCCAAGGGAGGATCGGTGGAGGATGTTTTGCACAGTCTCCTGTGTGGAAGGAGGTTGTGCAAAGGAGTTACGCGCAGAGGTGGCTCGCTGCAAGTGCTGAGTCAGCTCATCCACCTTCTTTTCAATGATTGAGACCTTGTCCAATCGACTAGCCATTAATTCCAGGTCGACTGATGCGGACAGGTCCTGCGTCTCATGTGCTCCCTTAAGATTCGTCGCTGCGCGGGTATTCGTCCTGTCGAATAATCCCATGGAGTCATTGTTGATGGAGTTCTCGCACATGTTTTCGAGAATCTCCCATACGGTGTCTTCATGTTGACCCATGATGTTTCCTCCGCAGGTTGCATTGACGAAAAGGCGGATGTCCTCACGGAGTCCCTGGTAAAAAGATTGGACTTGTTCCCATTTAGGAACTCCGTGATGGGGGCACTTCCTCATGAGATCCTGAAAATGATCCCATGCCTCATGGAGAGGTTCTCCTGATTGTTGGGTGAAGTGTGTAATCTGATGGCGCAAGGCGTTGGTCCGACCAACGGGAAAGAACTTTTTCAAAAACTCGGATTGAAGTTCTTCCCAAGTGTTGATCGGCCGGGTCTGAGTTTGATACCAATGGGCGGCCTTGTCCATAAGAGAAAAGGAGAACATCTTCATGAGAAGAATATCCCGATTTTGCGCATCTGATCCAAAAGTGTGGGCCAGATGCTTTAGCTGTTTGATGTGCTGGAAGGGATCTTCAGAATTAAGCCCATGGAATTTAGGTATAGCATGAATCATGTTGGGCTTTAGTTCGGAATCAGGTCCTCCAATCGGGATTCTAACTCGAGGCTCAATGGCCACCGCAGCAGGATTGTAGTGATCCCGCATCATAGGACGCTGTGGTGGGTGCACGAAGTTTTGGAAGAGGTCATTGAGTCGCTGGAGCTGGTGTTCCAGATTATTTTCTTCCTCAACTGGCTGAGCCATGATGGGGGAAGAAGAAGAACTTGGTTCTGAATCAGAAGAGAGAATAATGTGAGGGTGTTGCTGCACAAATACGGGCGTCGAGGCTTGGCCTTGACGAGAGCGAATTTCTAATGGAGGTCTTAAGGGTGGTCTTAGAGACCTCCTTCCGTACATGCACAGTTGGGAGAGGTAAGTTTAGAAGGTGCTGGACCCAATCAAGACACCCAAAAATGTGTTGGGTGACTATAGAGGTGCGGGGCAGATGGACCCCTTGATCAGAAAGATCGTCCACCTGAGAATTACCTGGGCAGCCAGAGAGGGAGAGTCCCGCGAAGACCCCTACACGGTAGAGCGTCCCCACGGGTTACAGGGTTTCCCCCACCCGACTTCTCTTGTCACTGCGGTTCCAGGTAGACCAGAATGGGGATCTTGACCTCTTAAGTCTACCAATTTTAAGATCAGGGTGCTTAAGGTTTCACTTGAACTTTAGTCTTTTTAAGTGCAAAGAGTGACCTAATTTAAGGTTGGTTGACCCAAGGGGTCAACTTTACCTATTGTTTTCTTTAAGAGCTTTTAGGTCCTGTCTTTTAGGGTTCAAGTGTTTAGAGAGAGCCAATTGTTTTAGGATTTTTCTTGTTAATTATTTTCAATCAATGGCTTGGGCACACCTCTTTTGGATTTCCTTAATTCTTGATTAAGGGGTGTGTCTCTACTGAAATCCTATTGTTTAACCTTATGTTGGCTCTACTTGGTCCATTTAACTCTTTGTTGGGCAATTAGGGCTCAAGCAAGAATGTGTTAGCCCTTAAATACCCTTAATAGTGTGCAGGAGTGATGAGTTGAAAACATGCAACTTTTTATGGTTACTAAGTATGGAAGACAGGTTAGCCCCATATTGCTTGTTCTTTTCTTTTCTTCCTCTTTAGAGTTTAGGGGTTAATAGTGAGAGGAAAAATTTACCTGTCTTCGGAGTCGTGTGGTTGCTTGTCTTCTTGAGTTCTTGTAGCTGCACAAAAGAGAGGAGATTATCAGAAATTAAAAGATACAGGAATGTTTACCTCTAGAATAGCCGTTGCTCCCCGGCAGCGGCGCCAAAAATGAAACGTGGGTTTTACCGGGTTTGTTATAACGTTGTAGTAAAGCCGGTTATGACCAACACTTCAAATAAAAATTTTTTACTCGGAAAATAAAAGAGTTCCCGAGGTCGAACTCAGGGAGCAAGTTGTATTCTAGAGATATACATATTTCTTTTACAAAAATAAAGAGAGAGGGAAAGAATTTGTTGTTTTCTCTTTGTTCTGCAGAGGGGGGTGCTCTTCTTTCTCTCTTTCTTTAGATCTCCTTCTTTCTTCTTCTTCTTTGGTTTTCTGCCTTGACCTCTCTTCTTCTTCTTCTGCAATCGTGGTGACACTCGTCTTCTTCTTCGTTCTGCAGAGGTGATGCTCCTCTTCAGATCTCTCTTTCTTCTTCTTCTTTGGTTTTCTGCCTTGAACTCTCTTCTTCTTCTTCTGCAATCGTGGTGACGCTCGTCTTCTTCTTCGTTCTGCAGAGGTGATGCTCCTCTTCAGATCTCTCTTTCTTCTTCTTCCTCGGTTTCTGCCTTGACCGTTCTTCTTCTTCTTCTGCTTTGGCCGTTGCTCTTCCTTCTTCTTCAGCCTGCCTTCTTTCCTGCTCTGGCTGCTGACCTTCCGTCGTCTGACCCGGTGCTTAGACGACTTAACTATGCCTTTGCTACAGTGCAGCTCCTTCTTCTTCAGCGGGTCTTCTTCTTTGCCTGTGCCTGCACACTTCAGGGTTTTTTCGTCAAGAGGCAAAACCTACTCTACCCCCCTCCCCCGCGTCTCTCTTTCTCTCTGAAACCACTCTTGGGAAAGCTCTCCCAGAGCTACCGGGTAATCGGGTTCGGGTCACGCCCGGGTCCAGGCCCACCGGCGTGCGGTGGTGGGCGAGGAGTGCAGGTCGGTTTAATCGGGTCGGGCCAGGTCCGCGGAGCGTGGTCACGGACGAGGCCGGGTCGGGTGAGAGGGACCTCACCCCGTGGTCAGGAGGCAGACAGCATAAGGCACTTTTTGCCTTTATGCATCCGCTCGCCTCCGAGAAGTTCCGAGGTGGGACTAAATGTCCCACCCCAATTGAGCGCCCGTCGCGGAGGGAGCAGTGGGCGATCGTGGCTTCACGTGCGGCCTTCGCCCCATCTGCGAGCCTGGGACGTTTCGCTGAGACTCCCTGCGCAACCTGGGAGTCGAACCTGGGCGAAGGCGTGCCTGCACCTGCAGGTGAAGGAGCTCTGCCTGCTCAGTAATGGCGACGGCGGGCGAGTCACCTGGTCACAGAAGAACGGCCTCTCGGCCAAATCAGACAGGCGGGGGACCTTCGCCGTGGCACGGCGAAGGTGGTCAAGGGGTCTGCAGGGGGCGTGATGGAGCCAACAGGTCGTCCTAGGTCAGACTGTGAGCGAAGAAGTGGGTGTGTTCGGTGGATCTGCAGAGGGCGTTTGGTGGGAAGTGGAGGGGCGGAAGAGGATCAGGGTGAGGAGGCGGAGGTTCTGCGGTGGTCGGCGAGCCGTGTGGGTCGCTGAGGTGATGGGAGCGGCTCGCCGGAGGATGGTCGGAGGCGGAGAGGGTGAGGGTGAACTGGAGCGGTCGAGGGTTTAATCAAATAAAAGACAGTGAGGAAAAGAAAGAGGGGGAGGTGGGGAGGAGTTCTGACCTAGCTATGGAGACGAAAGGGGCCGAGACAGGGCGACAGTCGTATCGACTGTCGCCGGAGAAGAAGATGCCCAGGGGAAGGGGCGGCGGCGAGCAGAGGGCTGGAGAGGCGCCAGCTGGGTACGGCGTGGCGCAGGAAGAGCAGGGGAGGAGGTCTCTGCTGCTGGTATTACGGCAGAGTGAAGAGGAGGAGGGGGAGGAAACCGCCGGAGCTGGTGAGCGTCTGCCGGAGAAAGAAGAGAAGGAAGTTGGGGATTTCTCCGTCAGATCCAGGCTACCCTGGTCGGTGGAGCAGCGGGGGGTATTTATAGGGATGAAACAGGGAGGAAGGCGGAGGGAGACGACGTGTCTCCCTCGCCGAAGAAGGGTCGGAACACGAACCCATACCGTCCGTGCATTCGCACGGCCGGTATGGTGGGCTACAATGACCAGGGGGGTGCCCCTGCGACGGCTGACGACGCAGGGCACCCCCGGTTTACTTGCCAGGTCCCCCACCTCACCCTGCGCGGCGCCATGCTCTGCGCAAGGTCGCCGGAGCATGGTGCTGGCAGGGTTTTGCAGGAGGGACCTGATTGCAAAGAACGAAGGAGAGTTAGGGGCCAAAATGCGAGGGTTCAAAAGTTGAGGGCCAAAGAGTAAATATATGAGGACCAAAGTGTGAAGTCGGTCAAGGAGGTTTCTTCTTAGGCTCAAGTTTTTATACATGACTAATTAGGACCTAAGGAATCTGATGGTGAATTTTATTTTCATATTAAACCTTGTTTGACCGGTCAATTTGCGCAAAAACCCAAATTAAGTTATTAATTGGGCATGGTTCTCAATGTAGGTCAAAATGGGTTCTAGAGGCCAAATTGAAGGTTCTAAACCCTAGAGATTATTTTTCTATGAATTTTAGAGGGTTTATTCTATTTTTACTTTGCCTCGAACCTTGTGAATTGAAGTGGGTTGTTTTAGGGTTACAGATTATCATTTGGTTCCTTGGAAGTGCTGTAGCCCTTGCTAGATCATCTCATCCCACTTTTATTCTTATTAAGCTGTTTTGACCTGTGTTTGGTCCATGAATTACCCTGCATGCAGTTTATACTGGTAAAATTGCACTTTTACCCCTTATGACTGGTTTTCTTCTCAAACTCAGAATTCTCTGAGTTAAGCCTTTCCTTGAGATATGTAGGAGCTTTTATCCTTTGTATTGGGTCAAAATGAGCTAGTTATGGCTCATGATGAGGTTCTCATCAATTTGCATGACAGGTAGAAATGCAAAGTTAGAAGTGCATACCTGATTCCAGCATTCTTCATGCAATAAGCAAGATAAGAAGTTAGATCTAGATGCTGCTCATTCAGTCCTAAATGATTCGACCTAAGGGCAGGCAGCTACTAGCAGGTAGCTCATGTTTTTTTTTTTATATTTTTTAGCTACTTATGCACAAACAAATTAAGGATAAACAACACACAAAATAAATTAAAAACCTAGATCTAAAGAAAAGGGAACAGGCTCCCAAAAATCAGCCCCAATTACTACAAGGGTGAGAAAACAGGAATAAAACTTTTGACAAAGGAGAATCCCCTATGGAAGCGGGATCCAAGTCTCCAGCGTCTTCCCCACATGTAGGCGTCGCTCAAGGTCGACTTCGTCTCCCAGATGCGGCTGTCACCTACACAGATTCCTTGAACAAAAAAGATAACAAATGGTCAAATCACTGTGCAACAAGAAATAATCAAAAATAAAAATCAGGTGAAATTATTACGTCTATTGCCTCCCCGGCAACGACACCATTTGGCAAGATAGTTTTCGCTTTCGAATAATGTGGTTAAGATGATTTGCCATTTTAGTATCAAAGTGGTGGAAAATCGCTTAACAAAATAATTAAAATAAAAATTAAACCACTCACAGAAGAGCAGATCGTGTCCACAAGGAGACAATGATGCAATAAATTCACGAATATTTTTCTCTTGTATTCGTTCAATCAAGTGCAAAATCCATAGTCAAATCTGACATGAAATGGGACGAAAAGAAGACACATAATAACTCGAGAATGTAAGGTTATATGTGCAATTTCTCCTCACTGAAATATTCAATAAATATGTGATCAATCTCTGTAATTTCCAATTGCACATGTATTAGAGAGAATTTGTGTACATCTTAATCCAAAACCAATGTCAAAAGATGTGAATAACAAAAGCCAAGCAATTATGAGAAAGCATGAGCATGAAGTTGCAATTTCACTCAATATATCAAATATTAAAATCAAAAGTGAAAATTTAGCAATGCCATTCAAATGCAAATATTAATTAACCCAAAAAGAGGGTATTTGCTTCCTTTGTGCGTGCACGAAGAGGAGGCGATGACTGGCCACGGGAAGCTTAGAGAAGGATAAGCGCAACGAGAGCTTTCCAATGGTGGTGGTAGCACTCCGAATGGCCGTCGGTGGTCGCCAGCCAGAGTGGAAGAAGCCGCCAGCGGTGAGGGTCTCTGACCGACCGTCGAGTGGTCGATTGGTGTGACCAGAAGTGTGGTTGTGCTCGGGGAGTCAAAGCGAGCCCGATGGAGTTCCCGACACGAAGTTTTGTGGCTAGATTTGATGGCTGTGTTTGTGGTGGCTTTGAGTACCTTCAGTTGGTAGAGAAGAAGAAGAAGAAGGAGTCGAGCATGTGCACGGGTGGCAACGCCAGCTGGAGTAGAGCACGCTCTGCGCGCGCTGCCGGTGAGCGAGGCCGGTTGCAGCTACTGGGCACGTGACTTTGGCTGCAAGGAGCGTGCGACGGTTGCTACGGGAAGAGGTGCGCACACAGCAGAAACGGGTGCAAGAATGGTCCTAGAGGGCCGCGACTATGCATGCTACATGCGGCAGGGGCAGAGCCACAGGGGGTGCATTTGCACACAGAGGGGCGGGCAGCTACTGCGGGTGTGAGGCAAGGGCGCACGCGGGCTGGTGGAGCGCAGATGCGCGTAAGATGCGTACTGCAGGAGGTGCGTGGGTGGGGAGTTGGCGAGGTGCGTGCAGCGGTTGGGAGCTACGCATGGAAGGGAAGATGAAGCACGGTGATGTAGGGACTCTTAGCAGTGTGGGCTGTCACACCACACGCCCACGGTGGTGGTGTTGCACTGCTGTAATTGTGGCCGGTGGTGAGGAGTGGATGAGAAACGAGGTTCTCTACGTAATGAGGAAAGGGGTGGAGGCCTCCCCAGCATAGCTGCCTCCTCCTCTCCCTTGTTGTCGCAACTGCCCCCAACCAGATCCATCTCTCCCGCTCCTCCATGAATGGGGTCTTGAGTGCAGGTAGCTGGCGAAGATTGAATGCGCAGGCGGAGGAAGTGGAGCAGTTGCCTCTGGGAAAAAGAAGAATTAATAAAATAAAATATTCGGATTATTTACACACAAATTCTTAAGTTCTATGTTAATTAAAACAATGCATACAATGCATCTAACACCATTCTAAGTCAATTCCAAATTCCTTTAATTATGAATGTAATGCATGAATTATGTAATTAAATCAGAAATATAAATTAATCTATTTACATCCTAATGCATGCTAAATAAATGTTAGAATTAACTTAATGTCTAGGCACTTAAATACTTAAATAGCCCACAAATATGGGCTAATCAATTTCTCCATGATTTCTCAGAGATTCCCCTTCAAAATTGGAAGGGAGACTCTCTGAGAAAATCCCTCCAATCTAAACCCATCCATGATCCAAGATTCTTTCCCAATCTCTCATGCGAATGCATGAGAGATTTCGGTCTCTTTTTAGTTGCCAACTCCGGTGACCCTGCCTTGCTTGGAAGCTTCGCTTCCAAGCACAAAATCGACCTCCAGGGCTCTATTTAAAGGAGCCCAGTTCGCTCGGACTCCTCTAAGCTTGAAATCGATTGGAAATCCCCTCAAATTCATCTCTCCTTCAGCTAACTCGCTCATCAAGCTTAGGTGACCTTCCCTAATCTCTCTCGTCGCCTAACCACAATACCGATGGTAGGATCCTTTTCCTCACGTTCGTCCACGTCGCGCAGCACTCATCGGCGCCCCTGTCACCCCTTCGTCCTCGCTGATTGCACAGTAATCATAGGTCCTAATCAACCTAAATAATGTCTGAACCTATCTTAAATTGTGGATATTGCACTCATATCTTGCATATCATGCATTGCATCAGTCTATTTAGAATAAGATGAGATATCCTGCTAGTTAATGGTTTTTATTGCTATTTACAGATAATAAAGTGATCCAGGATGGAGATAGTGGAATAAAGCAATAAAGGAAGAAGAAGATTGATCCAGATAAGAGGAGTGAGGAGGATAGCCTTATCCCTACCCTTAGAAACCCTAGGACAGCCTTCCCAAACCCAAAACAACCTCCATTAGGGCACCTTAGCCTCAAAACCCAAACATGGATAGCACTATCCATGTTCCTATCCCTCTCCCAAACACTTAGGAACCAAAACCAACCTTAGAAAACACAAAACCCACTCTCCAGCACCGTTTAAGATGTCCAGACATCTGGCTGGACGTCTGATTTCTGCAGAATAACAATCCAGGAAGCCAAAACTCATACTGACACAGAATTAGACGTCTAATTTAGTGTCCAGACATCCAATTTTGTAGTATAAGATGTCTGACCACTATCCTGGACGTCTGATACTGCTGTCTGGTTCCTGCTTTTGGTGTTGGAAGCCCTAGCTTGCCTATTTTGAGCTAGGAACCCCACCGGACACCCTAGGAAACCTAAGTAGAGACCTCCTAAGCCTAGTCCACTATCCATAGCCCTACTCGTCCTATCCCTAACCCAATTGAACCATCCCATACCTAATTGGGTGCATCTACAGTTGATTGGGTGCACCCGAGCCCAATTAGATCCACCCAGGATCTAATTAACTCATACCTATTAGGGTTACCCTAGCCTAATCACATGCACACATCTAATTAGACTTGACCTAGACCTAATTAGGTTCACTCCTACCTAATTAGACTTTCCTAAGCCTAATTAGGTCCACACCCACTTAATCTAGATTAACCCAACCTATTTAGCACCTAATCCCACCAAAACCCACAACCTAGCCCTACGAAAAACACACACCCACACACACACGCACACCTTCCCATTTTACTCCCACCAAACCCATGCACACTCTCTTGGAAACCCTAAAACCTTGTGTCAAACCTAGATCCAAAAATTGTGGCATTTGCTATTTTTGGAGCCACCAAAAGTGGCAACCAAATGGAGCCTTCCATAAGGGCAAAGAGAGAGCTACGAAATTGGACCATATCTCCATACACTCTCTCATCCATACTCTCCACTCTAAACTTGCTTCCACCCTCCAAAACCTTAAGGCCATCCTCCTCATCCTCCTCCAAGGCTCCATGGACGGCTAGCTAGAGAAGCTTCTCTCCAAAGCTTCAAGGACGGCCATTGGTAGAGAAAGGGAGTAACACCCTCCTCTCTCCACTTGGGTGCACTAGCCCCCATCTTCTTCTTCTTCTTGGACGGCCATGAAGGCTCACCCATAGCCTCTTGTGGCCAGCCATCTCTTTTGGTAGGCGTGTAGACGGGTTTGCATACCCAAGGTCTAGCCTACACCCTCACACAAGGCCGATGGCCCTAGTGGCAACTTTCCGGCGTGAGGGATTTTCTTCTATTTATATGCTTTCTAGTGTAGATGATGTGTGATAATTTTTTATGCATAAATAATTTCATGATGTTTCTGTGATTGATTGTCCTCATGTTTGCTTGCTTATATGACACTTTGGTTTGTTCACACCATGCACGGCCACCATGGCCTCATGTAGATGCACATAGTCACTTAGGTTTTTGCTAGTTTATCTAGATCTAGGTTTCAATTCGCTTTTCGAAATAAAAAAAATCAAAAACACAAAAAGATAAAAATAGTAGCTTAGGTTAATTTTAGGTTATAAAAGCCGATCCAAATCTCGATTCGTTTTCACACCTCCCAGAGACGAACGACCGGGACTTAAGTTCTAAAAAGAATAAAGATCTATGAGAGTTTCGTTATCACAAATATCTTTGACGAGTGGTTTTTGCGACTATACTACGATTTCCAACGATTTCAAAATATGCGATTTCCACGTTCGTCACTCGCCGACTGTCCCTCCCTGAGCATCTTCGTCTCCGATGTCGGCAATATGCGCCAGATGCCATCTCCGTCCCCCTTTCATCTCTTCACCTCCTAGATAAGTCTCCTTCACCCTCTACATTCTTTCCCCCTCATTATTTCCATCAATCGACTACTGCCACACTCCACCACCATCATCTCCTTCACCTCTGGCCACCACCTCCGGCAAGATCGCTCCACCACCACAGACCACCCCCCTCCTTGCTGACAAGTCCATAAGCTCTGCCTCGACTCCCTGATCACAACCCCTCACTCATATCACCCAAACACACCCTCGAACACACCCACACATACGCACATAGTGTGCCCTAGGCATGCTCACACAGGCGTTCCCATGCCACATCGACCACCGCAGCACATTTGTCGTGCTTTGGCGAAGTTCCCTAAGCATTTTAACATGGCCTCAAGGCCATTGTGGTGATTTCAGGTACAGATGTTCATCCACCATTGATGCAGAGCTTGAAGCGAGCTCCAAGCCATGCCAGCCCCAGGTCTCTGTCCCAAGCTGCGTGGAAGACCCTCACGCACAACTCCAGGCTGTCAATTGAAGTCAAGGACCATCGCAGCTGCTACAATCGAAGAGAGCACCTCTGCTGCAGGCGTGCGTGAAGAAGGTGGGAAGATAGTCCCACCTCAGAACTGGAAGAGACGCAGTGCCTGCATACACTGAATTCCTGCCAGAGGCTTATCGCCTCCAACTCATAGGGTGAGGTCCCTCTCACCAAACCAGACTGGCCTCATCCGCGACCATGCCCCACAGACCTGGTCTTGACCCGACTCGACTAACACACCTCGTCCACCACCGCACGCCGGTGGGCCTGGTCCCAGGCACGTACCTTGCCCCGATTACCCGAGAAACGCGTGGCTCTGGGAGAGCAGAACCTAAGAGAGAAAAGAGAGAAGAGTGCGTGTGGGTAGGGGGTAGGTTTTGCTCTGCAGAGGAAAAGAAGAGAAGCCAGAGGAAGAGGAAGGAGAAGACAAGGCCGTAGAGAAGCTAAGGCAGAAAAAGAAAGAGAAAGAGGATGCTGAAGAAAGAAGAGGCTGAAGGAAGAAAGAAGGTAGACGGCAGAGAAAGAGAAAGAAAAGAAGAAGAAGCTAAAGGAGGAAGAAGACTAAAGCTAAGGTAGAGAAGGTAGTGAGGCTAAAGAAGAAGAGAAAGAAACAGGAGAAGGCAGAGAAACATCGTGAAAGAAGCCTGAAGCCAAAGCCAGAAGAGAAAGAGAGATTAGAAGCAGAAGAAAGAAGTCAGGAGCACTGTAGCATTATCATTTTAAGGCGTCTGATTCACAAATCAGACATCCAATTTTGAGTTTCATTCATATACATTGAGTTTCTTTAGTATTTTGTGCTCTACATTTACTCCTATATTTTTACACTATGACATTGATATTATTGCATATTCTTTCAAATTTTGAATTGTGATCTTGATTTCTAAGCCCTAATTTGCTCCCTGTGTTCGACCTTGGACTTCAAAATTCGAGTAATAAAATTGTATTTGTTTTGAACGTTTTTTCGACTATATTACAATGCGATATTCTAAAAACCCGATTCAGCGTCATAAACACTCACCAAGTAGCTTCCTCTTAGGGTTTTCAATCTAGGTTCATACCAGGCACTCCACTTTATTTTTGATTTCAAAAGGAAAGTGATCTTCACCCGTGCTTGAAAGCCTGGTTTGCCTCAAACTTGATTGAATTTAACCTAATTCTAAACCCTAAAAGCTACTTAAGCAAGATTTGATCATTAAAATCTACTCATCACAGATAATCTTGCTTGAAAACCCTAGTTCTGCACGCACTCACACATACTCAATTGATCATTAAGGGCACAACCCATTTTAAGGGCCCACCACATTCCGTAAGCACTACAATCCCAGGCCTAAATAAAATCAAGTAGACGTTGGCCTTAAGGATTGATTCCCTCTTCGGGATCTAGTCTGAGATTGTTTACGATTAACCTGCTTGTACTGATTAATCTAATGTCTAGCTAGGGGAGTAGCGTCAAACGACCATGGTTAGGGGTACACTAGGAACCGGAGGCGTAACCCGAAGGAAGAACCTTCTCCCCAGTCCCGCCTTCTAACTGGTTGGATTGAGCAAACGCAAGTAGAGTAAATCGTCTATAATCTTAAGGTGAGTTCTGAGAGTCTGTAGATCCTTAGGCTACCCCACTTAAGGACAGGCTTGTTTTGTTGTGCTGTAGGGTTCTTACCCCCAGTCCTTCCAACCTTTTCCTATTTTATGCTGGGAAGAAGGTCATTGAATCCCCGATTGGAAGGACCACTAAAGTAGTCTAGGAGGCGTAGATTGGATTCTGGCCAAATTGATCCCATGGTCGATCAACAGCCTCTTCTGCCTCAGGATCCACAGGAGGTATTTCAAAGGCAGCTGGAACAAATGCAGAGAATGCAAAGCACTCAGTCCTTAAATGATTTTTATAATCCTTCAAATTACGGGGAACATTCCGACATCCAAATTCCTGCTGGAGACATAAAATCAAGGCTCAAGTGTTAAGCCTGATCAAACATTTCCATGGGCTTGGCTCTGAAGACTTGTTTTAACACTTGGAAAACTTGACCACTTTGGTCCAGACCACCAAGGCACGAAACATGAATGAAGAGCAAATGATCATGAGGCTCTTCCCCCACTCTCTTAGGGATAAAGCCGCTCATTGGTACAGGACTATAGGAAAACCAATTACAACTTGGAATGAGTTGAAATTAGCCTTCCTGAAGAAATTCTTCCATGTCGGACGTACCAATGCGTTGAGATGGGCAATTACTACATTCACCCAGTGGCCCGGGGAGTAGTTTCATGTTGCCTGGGAGCGATTCCAGGACCTATTGCGGAGGTGTCCACACCACGAGGTGTCGAAATGGCAACTCGTGTAGATCTTCTACCACGGGTTGACTGAGCAACTCAGAAATCACATGGACGCTTCTTGCAGAGGTAATTTCCTCAACAAAGATGTAGGCGCGCACGATTTATTTGAGGAGATGAGCGAGAATTCGATCAGTCATGCCTCCATGGATACTTTTAACCGATCCCAGCAACCCAGATCGAATGTTAATGAAGTTCATGACTCTCATTCATTCGATATGGAATTGATTTGTAATAAACTTGATAAGGTGGACTTGGTTGCTAAGAGAATGGAGTGGATGGCTGGAAACTCAATGAACAACTCTCGATCCACTCAATCCCAGAATTCAGGATTCCATTCATCGCGAGCTCCTTCTGGACGAGAGTTCATGAATCAAATTGATGCGGCTCAACCTGTGAGCCAGCATTATTCAGAACCCCACAGGTTCCAAACTGGGGCCTTTGATCCTAGTTTCTCTGATCCCTCCCTTTCTTTCTCTCCATCCTCACCATATGAGGATATTTATGTTGTACAGGAGAATGTTAGATCCAACCCTTACTCCAATGCTTACAATCTGGGTTGGAGAAACCACCCTAACTTCTCCTGGAAAAACCCGGGGCAGCAGACCCAATTCCGACCCAGCAACTATGCTCCGCAAAGACCAATGGGTCAAGGTCATGTTTACACTCAGCTACCTCTGAATCAGGTCAATCAGCCAGCTTGGAATGCCCATCAACCCATAGGGTAGGCTGATTTGAACCAACAAATGATAGAGATGCAAGCATCTATGCTCCAGCTCATGTAGCAAATGAAAACCTCACTGGACAACTTGCAAAATGGGTTCATTGATAATTCTCGTCAACCCAGATCTCTACCATCTCAACCACTGCCCAACCCGCGTAATATCCAGAATCCAGGCAATCAATCCCATGGGTACGAGAATCAGAGGGACCCACACGCACGTGCTCAGGTGGTTGAGCAGGGTCCTTCCTCTTCTTCTTACTCGAATCAACAGTTCTTGGCTAATGAAGCCCCTCCAATCTTTCCTAACCCTCCCCAAGACCCAAACCCGTATGCATCTGCTAATTCTGTTACTTTGAGGAGTAGTAAACAAACACAGGATCCACAACTACACTATTCTGATTTACCGAATCCTGAAGAGCCTGAGGAGAGAAAGGAGAACTCTAGAGAAGAAATCAAGGCTCAGAAACCTAATTCCGAAGATTCGACTCACGTTCCTTTTCCTAAGGCCTTGATTAGATCAAGGAAGAAGTCTGTTGATAGTAATGAGGAGCTTCTGAATATTTTCAAGAATGCCGAGATCAATATCCCACTCCTTGATGCTATCAAGCATATACCGACTTACGTGAAATTTTTAAAGGATTTATGTACATAGAAGCGTAAGTCAAGAGAATCTGTTCCGAGGAAGGTGGTACTCTCCAAGATAGCTAGTTATGTTATCCTGCACCACCTCCCTCAGAAAAAGAGAGATCTAGGTGCTCCTTTGATTTCTTATGTCATCGGAGATTACACTTTTGATAGAGCACTTTTGGATTTGGGTGCATCCATTAGCCTAATTTCTACTTCTCTTTACGAGAAGTTCGGATTAGGTGAACTTCGGCCGACTTCAATAACGCTGCAGTTAGCGAACAGTTCGGTCACAAATCCGTGAGGCGTTATTGAAGATGTTATTGTTAAGGTTAAGGATTTCTATTTTCCTGTAGATTTCCTTGTCCTTGACATGGATGCACCTGAAAATCTGAGGAACACGCCCATCATTCTGGAGCGTTCGTTCCTGGCTACCACCAAGGCCAACATTAACTGTGAAAGTAGTAGCATGGAAATCGCCTTTGGGGATCAAAGAATGAAATTGGATATTTTTAAGGCGATTAATAAATTCAAGGATTGTGGATTTATTAAGGAACTTAACGATGATAATGTGAATATCGAAACTTGTATGGTGGTTTCTGCATTTGAAAGTTCCTCCTCTGATGTTGAATTGGACCTGTAACCCTCTATGGCAGACCTGCCATCTTCTGAAGAGGTTATTGATTTTGTTCACTCTCAACCTCTTCCTCTTGATGAGTCTTCATTAGCATCTTCCTTACCTTCAATCATCAACCTGCCCCAGCTTGAACTGAAACCATTGCCTGAGAATCTGAAATATCAGTTTTTAGGACCACATAAGATGCTTCCTGTGATTATCAGTGCTAAATTAACAAAGGAGCAAGAGATTAAACTGATTAAGGTCCTAAAGGAAAACAAGGAGGCAATTGGTTAGACCATTCATGACCTTAGGGGGATCGAGCCATCTTATTGCAATCATAGAATATTTTTGGAAGATGGATCCCGCCATTCTCACCAGATGCAAAGGAGATTAAATCCAAATATGCGAGAAGTGGTCAAGAAGGAGATTATCAAGTGGCTCGATGCAGAATCATTTATCCAATCTCTGATAGTCCTTGGGTAAGTCCCGTGCAAATTGTTCCCAAGAAAGTCGGGATTACCGTTGTGACTAACGAGAAAAGAGAATCTGTCACAACTCGTTCAACTTTCTCTTGGAGAGTTTGGATTGATTACAGGAAGTTGAACACAACCACGAAAAAGCACTATTTCCCTCTTCCTTTTATTGATCAAATCCTTGAAAGACTAGCTGGGCAGAAGTACTTCTGTTTCCTTGATGGCTACTCAGGATACAACCAAGTTCCTATCCATCCTGAGGATCAGGAAAAAACTACTTTCACCTGTCCCTACGGAACCTTTACTTTCCGTAGGATGCCATTCGGCTTATGCAATGCACCTGCGACTTTTCAAAGGTGTATGCTGGCCATATTCTCTGACATGGTGGAAGAGTTTATGGAAGTCTTCAAGGACAATTTCTCTATTTTTGGAGAATCGTTTGACTCTTGTCTAGCTAATCTTGAAATGATTCTTAAACGTTGCATCAAAACAAGACTGGTCCTTAGCTGGGAAAAGAGTCATTTCATGACACAAGAAGCCATCATCTTGGGTTATGTAATCTCTGAACGGGGAATCGAAGTGGATAAAGCTAAGGTTGATGCTATCGTTAAACTTCCTCCTCCCACATCTGTCAAACAAATTCAATCATTTCTTGGTCATGTGGCATTCTACAGGAGATTCTTTAAGGACTTCTCGAAGGTTGCTCGTCCTTTGAGCAATCTTCTCGCCAAAGAAACATCATTTGATTTCGACGAATCATGTCGTAAGGCATTTGATTTTCTTAAAACGGCAGTCACCTGTGCTCCGGTGTTGCAACCACCGGTTTGGACAGTTCCTTTTGAGATCATGACCGACGCTTCTGATTATGCGGTCGGGGCTATTTGAGTCAGAAGATTGATAGGAAGCCCTCTATCATCTACTATGCTAGTAAAACTCTAGACGAGGCCCAGAGGAACTACACTGTTACTGAGAATGAATTACTAGCTGTAGTATTTGCTTTGGAGAAATTTAAGGCTTATCTCTTAGGGTCTCATGTCATCATATATACCGACCACTCGGCCTTAAGACATCTCTTGGCCAAAAAGGATGCCAAACCCCAACTTATTCATTGGATTCTTCTACTTAAAGAATTTGATCTTGAAATCAAGGATAAATCTGGGGTACAGAATGTGGTGGCGGATCATCTGTCGAGACTTCTGAGTGATTCTTCTCATCTGGACATTCCGATTGCTGTACTTTTCCAGACGAGACCATCCTTACAGTTTCAGGTGTGCAAACCCCATGGTTTGCTAACATCATTAATTATTTGGCCATTGGTCAAATTCCCCAGGATTGGACCAAGTAATAATGAGATAGACTCAAATCTGAGGCCAAATATTACTTCTGGGAGGACCCTGAACTGTACCGCATTGGCTTGGATCAAATTATTCGCCGATGTGTTCCGGAGAATGAATTCAAGAGTATACTCGAGTTCTGCCATGCATCTGCATGTGTTGGACACTTCTCCGGGAAAAAGACGGCAGCAAAAATTTTGCAATCTAGATTCTATTGGCCATCCTTATTCAAGGATGCCCAGGACTTCTCGAGGTCGTGCTCCTGATGCCAGACACTTGGGAGCATAACTAAGAGAGATATGATGCCTCTAAACCTGATTCTTCCCGTCGAAATCTTCAATGTTTGGGGCATTAACTTCATGAGACCCTTCCTCCCTTCATTTGGACATCAGTACATTCTCGTCGCTGTTGATTACGTGTCCAAGTGGATTGAGGCTCTTCCCACCCGAACCAATGACCACAAGGTGGTCATAGATTTTGTAAAGAAGAGCATCTTCAGTCGGTTCAGGATTTCGAGGGCCATCATCAGCGATGGTGGCACTCATTTCACTAATGCCCAGTTCCGTAATTTGCTGGCAAAATATGGGGTTAATCACAAAATCTCCACATCTTACCATCCCCATACGAATGGGCATGCCGAGATCTCCAATCGGGAGATCAAGAATATTCTGCAGAAAATAGTTAGGCCTGATCGCAAAGACTGGACTCAAAAGCTTGAGGATGCTCTTTGGGCCTACCGTACGGCATATAAAATGCCCATCGGCATGTCTCCATTTCGTCTGGTGTATGGAAAGGCACGCCATTTACCTATAGAATTGAACATAGGGCATTCTAGGTAATCAAGTAGTGCAATCTAGATCTGAGTTTAGCCGGGAAGACCAAGAAACTCCAACTATCTAAGTTGGAGGAGCTTAGAAATGATGCATATGAGAATGCCAAGATCTACAAGGCTTGGACCAAAGCTCTTCATGACCAATTGATTTCCCGCAAGAGCTTTGAGCCGAACCAGAAGGTCTGGCTCTTTCCCGACAAACTTAGGTTGAAATGGAACGGCTCGTTCATTATTGATCAGATATTTTCAAATGGGGTTGTTCAGATCTCTGACCCGAAGACAAGTAATTCATTCAAAGTCAACGGTCAATGTTTAAAGCCTGTTATTGACCGAACTATTCTAGAACCCGTCTCAGACACGATTGCTCTAGCCATGTTGTGACTTCTTTGGCTGGACTACGCCTAGCTGACGGCATTAAACTCAGTAGTTGTACAGTCTGACTCATAGCTGACCCGAGCTTCATATTCAGGTGATATCTTCTGCATTCTACCCTTCCTTTCATGTCTTTTATTTTCAATCTGGACATTGCATCAGCTAGGCATGGGGGGGTGGATTCATTTCTGAATTATTTTGTCAGCTCTGTGGAATTTTTGTAAATTCTACCTATTTTCTTATATATACAAAAAAAAATTGAATTAGGAAGGAATACTTGGACATTAGGACCTTTCAATCTTAGCAAATATTACAGTAGGATCTGAACACTAAGACCCTTCAGGTCTTTGGGCTTAATCAGCCCGGGTATCCACTAAAATGTGGATTTATTTTTTGAGTCCTCACCATCCTGAATTCTATTTTAATTTGATTAAATAAGTTTGGGTGATAAGTACACGACTTATCAACCCGCCCTCTGATTTGAGGGAACTTTAAATCTAGGCATCTACACACTATTCATCACAGACTCGTTGTTCGGCGATTTTAACGGAAATTGGGTAGCTAATGAACCTTCTAGGGTGATATGGCTGGCAAGTTATCGTGGGTAACAGCCCTTAGGTAGTTTGTCCAGAACCCAGTCACTAGACCACTCTCTTATTGCTACCTTTAGGTAAATCTTAGACCAGGGAAGCCACCTAGTTAAAAAGAAAAAGAAAGTCAAAAAGAAAAAGAAAGTCAAAAAGAAAAGAAAAAGAAAAAGAAAAAGGAGAAAAGAAAGAAAAAGAAATAAAAGAAATAAGCCACACTTCGCCGCACGAGTATGGCTGGCAAGTTGTCGGTGGTAACAGCTCATCAACCGGTTGTCCAGAACCCAGCTCAAGAAATGCACTAAAAATTCCCAAAGCACTTAGGAAGAAGTGGAGAAGTAGAATAAGCCAGGGAGATATACACTGGATTCACCCTTGCGTTGACCCCATAAAAAATAAAAGTAGGGAGAAAGCTACCGGTCGTAAAGATACACCTTTAGGCAAAACCCTCTTTTTAAGGTCTGCTAGGGGCATAGAAACCTGAAGTCCATTCTAATTACCGATCAACGAGTTTATCACATTCACAAAAAGATTCTTAGAACTTAGGGTTCTCATCAAATCTTGGGTGGGTTAAGAGGCCGTAGAAAGCCACTCTGTAACCCTAAACTCAAAAATCCAAAAAAATTAGAAAAGAAGAAAAAGAGAAAAAGAGATCTTTCTTTGAATAAGGCGAGAGCTTGAGGCGGTCTGCATTTTGGCAAATACCCAGGCACTATTGTGTCTTTGAAAGTTCAAGTCTTAAGTAAAAATTTCTTAATGTTGAAAATGATTTGTGCCCGAGTAATCCAACCTAATTCTTTTATAAATAACATGTAGTTTTTGCTGGGGACTAGCAAAAGATAGGCATAGGGGTGTGATGTGCAAACATCTGATTAACCTAAAATGTCTATTAATGCATGTTCTTAGTGTCACATTAGCATTATACATTGTAAATAGTGCATAACATGCATAATCATGCATTTAGGTCAAGTTGTATAAATTGTATAGTAATTGTCTACTTTTTATGGCCAAGGATAGGGCAACTTGTTGATCAGGGCCTCGGATCGAAGATCCAACCGTACAGATCTGATCAAGACGACAATTGGAGTTCAACGACTCCAAGATCGCCCTGATCGGACTTCCGTAGCACCAGATAGAGATCGAGGAATCCTAAAGATCAAGGGCCAAGATGGTGTTAATCCACACCTCAGACGACAAATCTGACCACATGGATGGGTTCAGATCGATGATCGCAGCCTAACAGCACGAAAATCGATCCAATCCGACACCTGTGGCACCATCTACAACACTCAAAAGATGGATGACCTAAATGGTGCCACGTGGCACCGTCACAGCCACCCAGTACCGGCCGCAGCTCTTCAAGCAACGCTTGATCTTGATCGTCAGATGAAGATCCAATGGCTGAGATCAGCCGTACACAAAATCATCGTAGCACCTCAACCGCACGCATGGTGCAGCAGTTAAGGCGTTGCATAGGCGGGAGACAAAGGTTCGAATCGCGTGCAGCATCCCCTCCTCACGTGCGGGCGTGCCATCGGAGCCATGGGATTTGCATCGAGCGGAGCAGATCAGCCGATAGCACCCACACGCGATCAGACACGTAGCACGAACGCCCGATCGTACGCAGGCACGCGACACTGGCGAGGAGCGGTTTAAGCCATCTGATCTTGAGATCGGACGGCTGAGCATGCGCATGTGTTTGAAGCGTTGAAGGTGAGTAGGCGCTCACGGTGCGTGCACGTCAGCCACATTCAGGCCTTTAGTGATGAATAACTAAAGGTCCTAAATTAATGTTTTCAATGTTGTAATGACCAAAATGCCCCCACTCCTTGCAACTATAAAAGGAGATCCCTACCCTACAAATTTCTCATCCCTTCCTTCTCTTCTCTCCCTCTCCCAAGCTTAAGAGAAGCTTGTCCCACACCTGGAATGCTCCTCAAGAGCTAAAATCAAGTTTTCGCCCCATTCCGAAAGCGGATCCTGTGATGACGACGACGTGCTACTTCGTTCTCGTTCCTCCTGCTTCGTCCTCCTTCTTCCCACTCCGTTCCTCGTCTTCCAGGCGTTGTCCCATCCGGCTTGTCCTCCAAGCGATCGTCGAGGAGGATAACTTCTCTCTCCCTTCTTTTTTTCCGCCTTCTAGAGGAGAATTTTCCTACTTTCTAGTTGTAGCAATTTCCCACTTTCTAATGTAATCATTTCTCGCTTTCTTAGTTGTAAAAACACTATTCAATATCAAGAGATTGTTCTTTCTCTCTCTCTCTTATTGTTTATATTATTTCCATTGTGATTATTTCACCCTTTAAACAAAAATACAAAAAAATATAACTGCGGATTTTGAGATCGACATAGCCTCCCTATGTTCGACTCGGAATTTCTTTACAGATTTTTCGGTATAAATTTTATTTGTTGAACGGATTTCTTTGTGACTCGAACTACAACGATGGGTTTTCAAATCCAATTGCGAACGTGTAGTTCTCCGCCATCAACAATATGCTTCTAAGAATCTCCTGTGTGTCCTTCCAGCATAGTCATTTCAGATTCTTTGAGGTCTTCAAGGTTATTTTCCACTCGATATCTCAAAAGCTGTAGTTCTTGAGTTTCTCGATTTGGTCCAATTAGCCTTGTTGTCCCTACTGTTCCTTGAAGGAGCTCCATCACAGCTTGTTGCTACGGAATCCAGCTTTGTCTTTGGTTCAGCTCAGTGATAGCTTGGATTTCGTGTAGATAGGATGCGGCCTTTTCCATAGTGCTAGCTATAGCTCTCTGTATTCTGTAATGCAGTCGCATATGCACTGGTAGCTCTTCAGGGGTTCCAGGGGCTGAATCATGTCTACCCATATTCCATGGGTGAGATGCAGGAGTGTGAAATCCATATCCTAGGTTATAAGATGCGGTCCTTTGAGGGACCGGCTGGTATGGGTCATAATATCTAGGGTCGAGATATGGGATAACTATTTCGATAACTCGAGGAGAAGGATCAAGTGAAGTGAAAAGTCATCTTCGCCACCTTGGGTTCTAATCCTAAGGTTGAGCTGATTCAGTGACTCGGGCTCTCAGATAAGCTCGTGGGTCTAGCTCTTCTGGACCCTGATTAGGTCCAAATCCAAGGTTAGCCATTACAGCTAAGTAGATAGAAGAAGAGGGTGGGGGAGAAGATGGCCCGAGCAAAGTGACTCGCCTCCTTGGGAGCAACTTCCAAGGTCCAACCAGTCGAGATCTGAGTGACCTCCTTCCTTGCATACACCACCCAACCCCTGGGTTGGTGTAGCCAAGCCAGACAAGGCTAAGGCCCTGTCAATCAGATGGTCCTTATGATCGGATGACCAGATTTTTCGCTTTAAGTTTGAATTCCTGAAGAAAAATTCTTCGTACAACTAACTGAAAATGATTCCCACCTCTCAAGCTAACCCAGCCAGTCTAGTTACAAGGGGACTAAGGGGAAGGTTCTTCCATCGGCTCACGCCTACAATTCCGTTACCCCTTAGCTGCTGTCATTTGACACTGCCCCGTAGACTTAGTCACCAGGTTCGGCAAGAGAGGTTGAAACCACCCAGTAGTATGATAACGAATTCGGGTATGCTTACATGTTTTAAAATTAATTTGAGCCTGTTTTTCTTCAGTTAGGGTTTGTGGTGAGTGGCCCACAAGGTGACCAAGCTCACCGTCTAAATACTAGACTTAACTAAGTCTAGTCTAGCCCAAATGTGTGTGCTCTAAAGTGTAACCCTAAAGGTGTAACCTAGGATTCATACAATTCTAGGTTATTTTTTCTTTCTTTTCAGCAGACCACAAGAATAAAAATAGTTCTCTGAACAAAATTGGAATCAAAATAAATTGAAATTTGGCAAGAAGATTCCTTTCTCAATTATATTTTCATATAATATTTTTCCATAATTTTTACTATTTCAACCGAATTTATAGGGACTTTCAATTATCAGGGGGTCAGATTTGGAATTTTGACCCCTGGTCAAGTTTTTGCTTTGAAATAGTATCACATCATTTTCAAAAATTCTAAAAAAATATGAAAATTAAATCTAATGAGATCAGCTTTCAAACCCCACCATTTTTAGTCAAAACAGATTCGCAGATTGCCCAAAATTAATTTTTGAATTTTGAAAATTTTCAAATCTGAGTCAGTCTGACCCCCTTGCACTTCGCAAATTTTTAAAATTTTTGTACTTGAAATTTTTTCAAATGAATGGGGTCCTTTGAAAGGTGGTTTGAAAATGATGATCTAGCCCAAATTTCAAAATTTTTTTCTTATTAATTTTTTGGATATTGGATTTTTAAATCAAAATTTGAAGCCTGTTCGAAAATCAGAGGGTGGTGGGGAAGCTTTTGAAAGGGTGTTTGAATTTGAATTTCAAAGTTTCCACCAAAATTATTTTTAAAAAAAAGATTATATTTTTCCAAAATATTTTCAAATTTTATTTTTTTTCTTGCTTTTTTTCTTAAACAAATTAACTAATCCTAAGATTCAAAAAGGGAAACCTATTCTAAGTACCTTTTTCTTTTCATGAAAGTAAATAGGCTTTTTTTTCTTTTATTTTTCAAATGAATTTGCTAAAAGGAAATCTAACCAAAGGTTCAAATCAAACCTAGACTAAGAAAAATATGATGTGCACCTGGTATTGTTTTTCCGCGCTCATTGTGTGCGCAGATCCCATTTTTCCCTATTTTCCTACACATCAAAAGACAAGCAGAGGAAGATTTATCAGTGATAATTCTAGAGATCAAAATCGAAAATGGCATTGACTCCCAGGCAACGGCGCGATTTTGTTATGGTCGTAGAGCACGTATTTGATCAAAAATGTGTCGTAATATAGTTGCGAAATACAATTAACAAAAATAATTTCTCAGAAAATGAGACTTGGAGTCGCGGTCATTCATCTCTAGGAGGCGTTTATGGAAATGCATATTTAAAATCGATCTCTCTTGCTCTACTTATTCAAAATCGCATGTCGATTTATGCTAAGTTCGTATTTATGCACGACATGCTTAGTTGCCAGAGTATCAGAAATTAGAACATGCAAATTCAATCACCCAAAAATATTGCAACAAGCTCATGGTGATTTTCACAAATAGATATATATATAGAAAAAGATTTTCATTGATTCATGATGGTGTTTGCAACATAAAGCACATGGAAAGCTTTTAGAAGAATGCTTGAAAACATAAATCTAGCTAGCAGAAAATGATTGCATACATGAATCTAAGGGGGGATTATGCATGCATTATTGGGGGAGAATATAGAGCTACACTATTAAGTAGTAAATAAAGCATTAAATCTATGAAGAACTATAATATAATCTATCAGAACTAATGGCATTTAGGGATGGGCTCCGATGGCCTTTGACTTGGTTGAGAGGAGGAGGACGGCCAATGGTGCTTAGAGAGAGGTTGAGGAGGTGATCCAACATCTTGGCATGGAGATGGTTGTGGCCGTGGTGATGCTACTCGTGAAGGTGGAGTGGAGGTGGAATGAAGCTATGCTAAAATGGAGCCAAGAGTGAATGGGTGCAAAGTGCCACCCCTTAGGTCTTTTTATAGACTTAAGGGAAGCTCTCTAGAGAATTATGGAATTCTCTAGAGAGGCCTATGGTGGGAGCTTGTGGGAGAGTGAGAGAGAGGATGGACGGTGGTTTTTAGATCCACCAAATGTGGATCTAAAAATTGAATGGCTCTTGGTTGCTAATTTTAGTAACCAAGTCAAAAACACATGGTAGAGGGTTCTAGAGAACTCTAGGCTAGGTGTTTTCATGTGGATGGTGTGTGTGGGTGTGTGTGGGTGTGTGTGGGGTGAATCGTAGGTGGCTAGGTTTATTAGGTTAGGTTCTAGTGGGTTTAGGTCAAGGTAGGTCTCAAATTAGGGTTGTAGACCCTAATTCACTAAGGCAAAGTGCAATTAAACTTAATACAAGTTTAATTGGGTGTGTGGAACCCTAATTGAGAGTAAAATAACTTGATTAAGTCAGGTCTAGGTCAATTGGACTCTTATTGAGTCCAATTAGGCAGTGTGTGCTGAGATTAGGGCTCAATTGGACTCAATGAGTCCAATTGAATAGGATGATGGAATTGACTAAGATCCAAGTTAATTAGGTTTAGTGAGGACCTAATTAGGTCCTTAGGGAGGTCTAGAGGTGATGTACTATGGTTAGGGCACCTTAATTTAGGTTCCTAGGGGCCTAGAATTGGGTTTAGGGAGCTAGAGATCCAAGATCAAGGCTTGAATCTCAAAACAAGAACTAGAGAGCAGTTCCAAATGTCTAATAATAGTGTCAGACATCTTATAGTGAAAAATCAGAAGTCCAGACTTGTTGTCTGGACGTCCAATCAGAGTTAGGAGGGATTCTAGGTTCTGTCTTGGGTATTCTGCAAAAATTGGATGTTTGACCAAGTGTCTGGACGTCCAATAACACTACAGAGGTGTGCAGGAGTTGGCTAAGGGTTTTGGACGTCCTATAACTCATCTGGACATCTAGATAGAGGGTAGAATTAGGGTTTTAAGGTTTCTTAGGGTGCGGTGACCTAATCTATGGGTGGTTAAGGCTTATGGAACTTCTAGGTTGTCCTAGGACTAGGATGAACCTAAGTTCTTCATAATTTATTGCTTTATTCCTACTAAATAGAATAGCATACCTTAACTCCCTTACATTATTATCTACTACATCTAATCTAGGTCTTCCGCTCTAGCTCTGCTGCAACACCAGTTATTCTTTATTCTTCAGATCTAGCTTTAGATCCAGCTTCAGATCTAGCTTTTGATCAACTTATTACCTACAATTGACATAATGCACCTAATCAGTACATTATAGCATTATTTTATGCATAGCTAAAAGAAAGTAGTAAAGGTGCTAGTAATGCTTATGCATGCATGAATTACCCTAACTTATGCTAAGTCCCAGCCTAATTTAGGTCAATTAAGACCTATTTTTGCTGTGCAATCACTTATGCATGCATTGTTCCTAAGTTAAGCTAAAATCTAACTTAATCCAGGTAGATTAGGCCCTATGATTGTTGTACAATCATGTAGCTAGTTCGAACATGTAGGTAACCATCAAGTGTCATTTGATTTTGTGATCAGACATCTAATGGGGTGCTCCTCTCTTCCTCCTCTCCTCCTCCCATCTTCCTCCTCTCCTCCTACCCTCCTCCTTGTCTCCTCCTACCCTCCTCATCCTATCCTTCTGCCCTCCTCCTAACTTTGAGAAGAACTAGAAGACTCCCTTCCTCCTATATGATGAGAGACTCATCATGGCTCCTAATTATCATTAATTAACTGGTTTCCCTAGTTAATTAACTAAGAATACACTAAATACAGGGTTAATTATACTATGAGGGTTAAATTACAAAAGACCTACAAGATAAGTTAAAAACATTAAATTAAATGTCAATTAGTATTAATAATAATTTAATTAATAAATTGGACTTAATTAATAATCATTTAGCTAGATATTTAATATTTAAACTAACTTAATTAATGTTAAAGCCTAAGTATGTAATTAACTTAATTAATCTAATCATTTAAATAAATATAGCTAAAAAGGGAAAAAATGTAATTTCAAAGCATAAATATAATATTTACCTAATTTATAATAACATATAAAAGTTGAAAAAGAAATAAATTAAAAGAAGACTTAAAACTCAATGTTTGCGTTTAGGTCCTTAATTTCTATTTCAAGTGAGTCCTTATTTTTCAATTAGGTTCTTTTTCTCACAAAATCCCCTGTGAACATAAACCTCCTCTGTCTTCTTCATCTTCATCTTCTCTACAGATGGTCTACGATAACTGGTCTCCATACCCTCTTGACCACCACCCATCGTACATCCAAACGCCTTCACCGTTGCTGCCAGCACTAAGCTCACCTCCTCTAGATCCAACAGCTCTGATCTTCCCTATCCTAACAAACTCCAACGCGATGACTTCACCGTCACCGGAGATGAAGGTGATTAGTCCGACGTACCTGGATGCGATTGCATCTAGATACCTTCACCTCCACCTCAATTCGCACCTATAAATACCCCCTACCCCTCCGATTACAAGTGTCGACTCCCTTCCCTCTTCCCCCAATCGAGTATGACCATAGGCTATTCTTCCCACTCTGGTGACCTCTCACCTCTCCTTCAGAGCGCTTCTGGTGGAGGCGTTCATCTCTCTCACCCCGTCTTCCTCTCCTGCAACTATGACAGAGCTTAGGAGCATCATCTTCTCCATCCTAACACCCTCTTTTCTCGTCGAAGTTTGCTCCAACTTCGTCGGAGTTCTTCGTTCGTTATGAGTCTTTGACGAAGATTCCCTTCCCAAATTCGTCCAAATAATTGTAGATAGACTTAGAATTTAGCATAGCTTAGTTTAAAGTAGATAGTTAATTAGTTTAGTGTAGTTTTAATTTGACTTTCATGTCATCTTCCATAACTCTGGTGAACCAATTCAGGCTCGCCGAGCCTTGTTTCACTCATTAGATCACTTGTTCACATTCCCTATCCTCTCATGATCACAATCCACCTTCTCTCCTCTAAATTTGATCAACATGTCATGCTTAATCCACTCACCTTCATCTGACACCTCCACTGTCCATGGTGGAGGCCTCGGAGCCTAATCCACACTCGATAGGGGCTTTCCATCATCTAAGCACAACATTAGGGCCCTGATCTCACTCCTAATTTCACTTATTATTCATTAAATCAAAAATGCCCAAATTCGTTCAACCTCTGAGCTTGTAGTCCATGGCGAGCTCAGAGGAGTTTATTCATCTAATTGACCACTTAAACATCATCACCTCACCATCTTATTCACTTCCCCTCACTCAATTGAGTGATTCATTGGGTATTTCTCGATAAATCCATATATTTGATCATAATTTGCTTTAATTATTGTATCCGTGAGGTTCTTTGCAACCTCAGGAAGCTTTTAGGATCGTTCTTGGTTTGTTTCATGGAGATTCTGTCTCCTTTGATCAAGATCAGCCTTCACCAAAGCTCCAACGAGCTCCAACGACTTCATTTAGAGCCTCATCATTCCAAATTGCATGAGAAGCTCCAGATCATCTTAATTGGATTAGAGGAACTAAATCCACTTATTGGATTTGCATTTAGATGATAATTTCTCTCTGTTGAATCTCATCTTCTCGAACTCCGACAGAGTTGGAGAAATTTGTTTCATGACGATTCAAGTCTAAAAATGTCTCGAGAAGCTTGAGGAGCTCACTTAGAACCTATTCTAGGTGTTGATCAGGTCTAGGAACCATTGATTCCCTCTGTCGAGCAAACTCATTTTGAGCTCAAAAGGCGAGGCCTAAAACCACTACAGGAGTTCTTAAAACCTAATTTTGAGAAGCTGAATAGACTCCTAGGGTTGTTGCAAGTCTATCTAAACCTTTAAATGGATCTGAATTGCTTTCTAGTAGAAAGTCAACTCTCCACTTGATCTTGGTCAAACCTTAGCATGATTTGAGGTTTTATAGGTTAAGCTCTGATTTAATGGAATGATTAAGTTTCTACTGTGATGTTGAATCATTTAGAATTGATTTAGACAATATTTAGCGAAGGATTTGAGAGATTCCAAATTCTAAAAGGTTTAGGTCTTTTCTAAACCAAAAATTGTTCTCAGACTTTCTGTCAAGATTTGGAGTCAATCCCTAGCGAGATCAATTCCATTTAACCTTTTAAATCAATTTGGATCACTAGATTAGACTCTGAACTAGCTATTGAACCTCTTCAATTCTTGAATCAGTGCTTCTGTACTAAGAATCAAAACTATTAAGCTTCTAGAGCATTTGAAGCTCTTTCCAAGCTCTAAACCTCTCTCAACCTGCGGAATACTTCTCTAAAACCTTCTAGGTCCTTAATCGAGGGTATTAACTCATCTGCAGATCATTTGACCAAAAATCCAACTAAAAAGCACGTTTCCTGGCACGAGAATAGTGCCATGTTCACTCATTGATTACTTGGATCAAGAGTGAACCATTTACCAAATTGATGGTAAAATTGAATAGAAGATCTTTAGAGCTTTCAATCGAGCTCTGGATCGCTGGATTTGGTCTAGTGAGCTAATGGGAATCCTCGGTTGAAGTCGATGGGAGAGGACACTGCATTGAAGAGGAGCCGCTAATGATTGTCCCACCTCAGAAATGAGCAAGCATCCGCACATGTATAATAAGAAAAAGTGCACCCAGCGCTTTAGTCATCAAGTGCTGGGGCACATTAAACCATCTGAACCTCTGAGCATTCTAAGCGTGTGTCGTACACGTGCTTCAGCATGTGTGTGCGCACACCTGTGTGTACGTGGGCCCAGGTGGGCTTGAGCATGTGGGCCAAATGGGCCTAGTACTATGCATATGCAAAAATACCTAAAATCCACTACTAATGAAACTAGGCCTAGGCTCGAGTAAGGTCTAGTCCCAGCCCTAATGGGAGTTGTGTGTCCCTGAAAGAGCCTGGGCTGCCAATTAAATAATTTTTGTTCAATATTAAATGTGGGTTAAGGGATTAATAATCGACTAAGTGTTGAGAGTATGAGTGCATAGTGATGATAAAAGAAAGGAAATGAGAGTTAAGGAAAAAGGTTAAAGTTGAAGAACAGGGGAAAATAAGAGGAGAAAGAAGCGAGAGAAGAAAGAGGAGAGTTTAAATGAAATGAAATGATGGATTCAAAGAGAAATAGACATCTGACATTATAATTAGAAATCCAATTTTAACTTTTAAGTCGTCTGACTTTGCAAAGAAACGTCCAATAAAAAGAAATGTAAAGAGAAGGCTGAGAACTAAATAGAAAGGAATGAAGTGTTTCAAGCATATTGCAATAAAGGCATTTACTTGTACTGTAATTTGTTTTATGCCTTACATTTTGTAACTCTTGTATTAAACACTTCTTTTCTCTTGTTATTCATTGTAAGTCTTTCATGTACATTTCTTTTCTATTAATGGAATAATTACTATGCTTTAAACTTTTAATTCTTGTGCAATTATTCATGTGCTTACATATATTATAATTATTGATCTAATTAATTAAGTAATTATTAAATATGCATAAAAATAAAAATGATAAATTAAAATTACATTTATGCCTCCTAGTGAATGACCTAGGCTCAACCAGTTAAATCAATTAAAAATCTAAAATGTTAATCTAGCTTGACCCTATACTGCAATTAACAACAACAATCTAATCATTTAAGTTAACCTAAGTCCATTCTTATGCAATTAATTAAGACTAATAACCTTAATTAACTATGTTGAGAATTGAACCATCACTATCCTCCTCTCGTCATCCTCGTAGTGCCCTTCCTCCTCGTCCTCGTCGTCCTCCTCCTCCTCGTTAATATATATCTTATGTTAATATATGTGTTATTAACATTTAAGATTATAATTTGTTATTTAATTAATTTTGCTTTTGAAAATGCAGGTTATTAGTGTCGGGCATACTTAGAGGCTATAGTAGTTGGAAGTATATATACATTCAATCTTTTTAATTTAATTGAATGATATTTTAGTTTTTTATTGAATTTCTTTAATGTTCAAATTAGTTATTGTTTAGATACAAACACTTGCTAAAAAAGATATATGCACGTAAGGCCAAATATTAGGTATTCTAACCCCTAAGGTAAAAGTCCTCCAAGTCAAATTGTGTCAAATTACTCGCCCGTTGGGACTTATGATCATGTTATATGGACAATGTAGGAAGTGTATGTATACCTCCCTTACATGCATGACGTGTTGTCTTTGTAGCATGCCATAAGACTCGATCAACTTTAGTTCAGTGAAGTACTGTGCTAAAGAAGGTCCTTGAAGATTTGATCACAACTTAGGTTTTCTCATTACATGTAACCTAGTGCAATGAAATTTCAGTTGCTTCTTCCTACTCTTCTCCGGTATACCAAGTAATCTTATCTAGTTTCCTGCGGTACCTGACGAGTCGATTGTTCGCTTTAAAGTCGTTTGCAGTTTTATGTGGTGGAAAAATTGACTAATCAATGTTTAAAAAGAAATAACCACTCGCAGAAGAGCGGGTTATATCCACAGGGAGGCAATGACGTATTTAAATTCACACCAGTTAAAAATGTTTGTTCGTAGTTAGTTTGGACAAGAATCAAGCCAGAATTGCCTTCAGATTAAGGTTGAAACAATAAACAATGCTGAAATAGCAATTATGAGTAACTAGAGGATATTTGTCGCAACGCAGAATCAATAAAATATTATTAAAAATTGACAATGGCAGAAAATGTAATTTTTAATGGCTCGGTTACTGTAGCAAAACAAGGGATTTTTTCCCCTTTGCCATGCGCGACGAGGAGTGGACGGCCGGACACAGGAAGCTCAGAGGAAGTTCCTTAGACCGAGGGCTTCGAAACGGTGGTGGCAGCGTGTCGTGCGGCAGCCGGAGTCGGCCGAACGAGCTCCGGCGGAGGTGGCTGCTACAGGTGCTGCAGCTGCTGTTGGCGGGCGGAGCGCGCGCTGCAGGCTATGCGCGCTGGCTGGAGGGCGCGTGCGGGCGAAGGCTGCAGGTGCGAGGAAGGTGTTGCGGGCGCGGGAGTGTGCGGGTGAGGTTCTGCAGGCGTGGGAGGAGGGCGTGCTCGGCCTGGAGGGCGTGGAGATGGCACCGGGTGTGCAGGCGGTTGCGCGCTCTATTGGCGGTGAGAGCGGGTGCAGCTGGAGGGGGCATGCGGTGAGGTGCTATAGGCTGAAGTGTCGTGGGTGCGATGCAGGCTGGTGCGCGCGGGTGAGCGGTGAGGTGCAGGCTGAAGGTAAGCAGGTGGCTTCAGACAGGTGTGCAGGCTGAAGGGCGTGGAGATGGCGCTGGAGGTGAAGTGGGCGGATGTGGTTGTGCGGGTGCAGCTGCAGCCGGTGTGGGTGCGCAGGCGATTACGCACTCTGTTGGCGTGGGTGTGCAGGCGGTGAGAGCGGGAGGAAGTGGCGGGTTCTTGCGTGCGGCTAAAGGTGAAGTGGCGAATGGTGGTTGCTGCTTAGTGGGGGTGGTGGCTTCAGACATCCGGGAAATTTCTCAGACATCTTAACTGACTGAGAGGGTGATTACACAGTGGCTGCGGCGGTGGTTGTTGGTGACGACGGCGAGGGAGATGCACGCTAAGGTGCTCACGGTAATGCGGACGAGCTCCGAATGGTGGTGTGGCCTGTCACACCACACGCCCACGGTGGTGGAGACTCGCCGCCACGGTTGAGGCCGGCGGTGTGGAATGGAAGAGAGGAGATCTCTCTGCACAGTGGTGGGTCGGTGGTGGAGGCCTGCCTCACTCAGCATCCTCTCTCCTCCTTTTGTAGTGGCCTGCACAAATTTGAAATTAGCTGCCCGACCAGATCCAACACATCCGCTCCTCTTTGAATGGGTTCTTCACTGCGGCAGCTGGTGGCGTTGGAGCAGCAGCCAACCGTTCCTGCAAGAAGAAGAATAAAGAAAATAATGTTAAAATATTATGGTTATTTATATACAGACCCTCAACTTTTATGTTAACCTAAATTAAGGCATGCAATGTACCTAATTAGTTAACTAATGCAATTCTAAGTTAATTCTAAATGCATTTAAATATGAATAAGATGCATGAATTATGTAATTGAATTAGAAATATGAATTAATCTATTTACGTCCTAATTTATGCTAAATAAATGTTAGAATTAACCTAATGTCTAGGCACTTAAATACTTAAATAGCCCACAACTATGGGCTAATCAGTACCCTTAACTGAGTGTTAAAGGAAATCTAGCTAAGGTTAGTATTGTAGGGTATACTAGAGAAGTACGGGGAGATGCTACCGAAATTTCACCACACAAAGGTTACATGTAACGAGAAAACCTAAGTTGTGATTAAATCTTTGAGATAGGCTATAAAGTGAAAATCTTAATCAAGATACACATCATTCAATCCTTTCCCTTCCTATAAGTGGTTTGTTTACATTAAATTTTAGGTTATAATGGACAAATCTTGGATTGGATTGCAAGGTTCAGATTACATCAGATAAAAGGATGGAGTAATTTCATTCCTAGATTAGGCATTTGATGATGATAGGAAGATATTTAGGAGAGGAGACCAACTTGATAATATCTTCTACCCTTGCAGAAGATGTTTGAATGATTCCTTGCATGACCATAACACTGTGCTCGACCACTTGATTTGTAATAGATGGTGGTAGCATTACACTACTTGGGTAGCTCATGAAGAGGAGTTTACTGAGGAAGTTATAAATAATGAAAACACTGTTCATGAAGAGATTGACGAGAAAATTGCTAACAGTGGAGGTAAAGAAATACAAGAAATGCTGAACGAGATGAGAGCAAGAGAGGATATAAATACAGATGAGGAAGATTTGTTCAGTTGTGATCCATTCTAAGTTGTTTCTATTGAAGATGTTTTAACTGAAGGTTATGAACAGAGCTAATGCTAAATTCATGTCAGAAATACTTCAGTTTATTGCTGAGCTATTAAATAACCATAATGGTTTTCTGACTTCATGGTATGAGGCAAGGAAACAGATTCGTAAGCTTAGTTTGGACTGTCTAAAGATCGAATGCATGTTCAAATGACTACATTCTTTTCAGAAATGAATTCGCAAACTTGAGTAACTATCCCGAATGTAGACATGAGAGATATAAGAGAGGTAAAAATGAAAGTAAGAGGAAACAACCTCAGAAGGTTCTTCGTTACTTCCCATTAACACCTAAGCTTCAACACCTTTTTATATCAACTAAAATTGCACGGTGGATGACATGACATTAGGATTCTAAAACTCAAGATGGAAGAATACGTCATCCTACTTATTCAGAGGAGTGGAAGTGATTTGATGAAAGAAATAATTCATTTTCTTTAGAAGCAAGGAACGTATGGTTGGGTCTTGCAAGAGATGGATTCAATCCATTTTAGAGTATGTACCCCTCGTACTCTATATGGCCAGCGATAATGGTCACTTATAACTTACTTTCCTGGTTGTGTATGAGATCATCATTCATGATGCTGACCCTATTAATCCCCAGTCCAAAACAACCAGGAAATGCAATAGATGTTTATCTCCAGCCATTAATCAATGAACTAAAACAGTTGTGGTACATCGACATGAATACGTATGATGCAAAAAAGAGAGAATTATATAATATGCATGTAGTACTGTTGTGGACCATAAATGACTTCCCGATGTATGCAAATTTGTCAAGTTGGAGTACTAAAGGAAAGCTTGCTTGCCCAGTTTGTATGAAAGATACTCATCATCTACGATTGCTAGAAAGTAAGAAGTTCTATTACTTAGGGCATCACAGATTTCTACCCATTGAACATAGATGGCAAACATCACAGTTCAGGGGTAAATTTGATGGCAAGACGTGTCAGTATTCAAAGAAAAATCCAAAGAATAAACTTAGTACAAATTCTATCAAGTTGCCGGGTCAGGTTATAATGGAGAGATTACAAGAAATAGGTAAGATACGGTTGAGTTGACCATTCAAACAAGACCAAACGACCTTGAGAAATCTTGGGTTTCGAAAGAAAAGCATTTTCTTTATGGAGCTGCACTACCAGAAAGATCTTACAATACGTCATAATTTAGATGTTATGCATATCAAAAAGAATGTGATGGGTGACATCTTAGATGTATTAAATCTAACCAATGATTCAAAGGGCACGGTGAAAACAATAAAAGACATGAAGAGTCTGAGGATATGTCGGGAGCTGCATATTCAAGAGGAGGATGGCTATTTCCCACCTGCTATTTACAACTTGAACCAAGACCAGAAGAGTAGATTATTCTTCTTCTTAAAGGAAATTCAGGTGCCAAATGGTTTTTCGTCACAACTTTCTCATTATGTGAATGAAGAGTAGAAAAAGATATTTAGCTTGAAAAGTCATGACTCCCACGTTTATATGCAAATATTGTTTCAACTGGCAATATGGGGGATACTGCCTGAGGCAGTTGTTGATTCATTCACAAAGATGAGCAGATTTTTCAATTTTTTTATTCGTAGACGCTACAAAATGATACGCTAGATCATTGGGATAAACAAATAGTCCTTACTTTCTGTCATTATTCTCTGTAAGATGAAACCTTCCCCCAACCTTCTTTGATGTAGTGGCTCATCTCATGTTGCATCTTACAAATGAAGCGAGAATCGGTGGACCTATACAATTCAGATGGATGTATCCTATAGAGAGATTTTAAAAAAAGCTTAAAGATTACGTTTTGAACAAGGCAAAGCCAGAAGATTCAATTCTAGAAGGTTATCTCGTGGTGTGTATAAATTTTACCTCCATGTACATGAATGAAACAGGCAACCGCTTTAATAAACTTAAGGGAACTATGAGGGGGAATACAATGACAATGATGAAGAATGTTTGTCAATTTTTGATATTAGAAGAAGGTGGATTCTTCATACAAAGTACAAAACAATTTCAGAAAATGACTGACATTGGGCACATCTATATATTTTAAAACAAATTCCTGAAATTGATCCGTTATACAAGGAATTCGAACGATTACCTCTTTCAAGGGCATCCAAATGTGGCTTCTTAGATTGGTTCAAAGATCGAGTTAATCAATTGAAAGAGGATAAGGATCCACGATGAATACCAAATTTTGATGTAACCACCGATACACCATTACATTATGCACATTACCACTCTAGTTATATAATAAATGGATTCAAATTCAGAATAAAAGAAATTGATGATAGAAAGGTTACACAAAAGGCTAGAGTTGTTGATTCAGATCTTTCCACCAATCCAAATGGATACTATGGTGAAATCAAAGAAATTGTGGAGATCAACTTCAGGTATGATCACAGAGTTGTCCTATTTAAATGTCATTGGTTGATTTTTTAAAGAGGGCACTGGTTTCAAAATTGACAAAAATCATAATTTCTTGAGTTTACATCGTAATCATCAAATTCTTCAGTCTGATGAATCGTTTACATTGGCAGGTCAATTGGCACAAGTTTTCTACATCCCTGATAATTGTCAAAGGGGATGGGTTATACCAATAATAACAGTACTGTGCAATCATTTTGACGCACAGTCTAAAGCATACTAAGAATTAACGGAAGATGGTCGTATAGATTCAAATGTAATAGATGTGGATATCTAAGGTTAGTAACAATTTCTTTACTTTGTTTCATTTATGTTTTGCTTATGCAAAAAAGTTGTATAACCCAAGCGTTAGATATTTAGTAGTTAGGCTAACATATGAACTCAAGAGTCAAATAAAGATTCATATTCAATTTATTTTATTTAAATCAAATTCATATTCAAATTGAAGAAACCTAAACATCTACTGCCATTTTCGATGTGGGGTGTACCCACTTGTGTTGTTTATTTCTATGTGTGCTTCATTTTGGATGTGGGGTGTTCCCACTTGTGTTATTTACTTATTTTATTTGAATATATGTGGGGTGTACCCACTTATTTACTTTATTTATTTTATTTAAATGAATGTAGAGTGTACCCACTTGTGTGCTCTGCAGGTTTATAGAAAAACTTTAAATTTTAAGGGGAAACTCTGTCGATTTTTTTAAAAATCCTTTGATGTTAAAATTACAAGGGTAACTATGGTTGGGGGTGGATACCCAGGGGCTGGGTGTGGATTAATGGATGGGATTAGGGAAGATAAGGCAAGACTAAGGAGGTTCTGTTGGTGATTGTAGTCTTGGATAAAGGTGGATATGGGGATGAAGAGGATAGCTAAATGAAAGTTTTGATGAATGGTCAGCTAAGGTGGATAGGATGGTGGATATGAGAGTTATGGGCAAGGAAGGCCGTGGAGATGATGGATAGGTTGAGGAGTAGAGTGGCTAGCGGTGGATGATAGTGAAGGTGGAGGTGCTGGCCATGGTTGAGGAGGAGGAGGAGGAATCTGCTCATGATGTTGGGATTGAGCCATCTTGTTAAGACAATGGAATGTGATTTAGGTAAAAGGGGTGCAGTGCAGTGCAGTGGGATATAAGTGTTGGAAATGTGTGCTTATAAATCGATCATAAGTAACTTTGGATAAGGTTTGCGTTGATTAAAGAAATGCATGTTGTAACATATTTTGTAATACGTGGTCATTACTTATGTAATCAATCATAACTTTGGATAAGATTTGCATTGATAATATATTTTGTAATCTAGTTTCATTTTATATTTCGTTTAGTTTACTTTGTATAAGTTGGATTGCCTAACATTTCTTTGTAATAGCAATTTCTATATGTAGGTTTCATTTTAATATGCAGGTTTATAGAAAAACCTCCAAATTTAAGGGTAAATTCTATCGAAATTTTTAAATATTTTTTTAATGTTTGCTAAACTTTTTTCATTAATGATTTATATATTAATGATTTTCAATTGTATTAATTATTGTATTTATTTCTTGTTATAGATGAAGGGTTTAGGAAAAAATCCAAAAAAAAGGGTCCCCATAGACACAGCCATCCACTTAGCCCAAGCCATCTCCTCAAGCTCAGCCACCCCCCCAGCACCAGGCTCCCCCCCAGTCAAATTTCTTACAACATAGGGACCTGGCACATTTACTATATGTGTAGG
Source organism: Thalassia testudinum (assembly GCA_037157565.1). Classification (NCBI taxonomy): domain Eukaryota; kingdom Viridiplantae; phylum Streptophyta; class Magnoliopsida; order Alismatales; family Hydrocharitaceae; genus Thalassia; species Thalassia testudinum. The sequence continues at coordinate 121,123,624 of JAZHRO010000073.1, forward strand.
GGAAGAGAAAGGGGAAGGAGGATTGCTCCTACTTTGCCAGAGCAAGTAGAGGATGATCCAGATTATGGAGCATCAGATCAGGAATATGAAGATGAGAGCGATGACGTGGAGGAGAGGAGGAGGGAGAGGAGGGGGAGGAGGGGTAGGAGGCAAAGGATGAGGTGGTGGAGAGTACGTTCTTAGTTCATGTGGACCCCTTAGTGGCGAGAACAAGTGTTGGTAAGAACTCTTGTACTTTTAAAAAGCCAATTACTTTTATATTTTAAAGTTTATTATAACTTCAGAAATATATAATTAATATGATTAATGTTTACGCATGTAAAGTAAAAAAAGAATGGGGGAAGACAAAGAATTTAGACCTCCAGCGTGTCCCCAAGAACCTGAGAATAATGATCAGGATTAGAACCACAAGGGAGGTGGAGAATTACCTGGGCTTCATCAGTCGAGTGGGCACAATGGTTAAGTCCATTGTACCCATTTGCTACTTCGACTGGAAAAAGGTGTCCACAGAGTTGAAGAGGCAGTTCCTCCGATAGTTAGAGGTAATTCTATGTATCTTAAAGATTTCTTTTATAACTTTATCTTAAGATTATTATCAAGTATGATTGATTTTTTTTTAATAAATATAGGTGAGTTACGATTTGGGTGACAACCCCAATGCCTCCCGATCTATCCTTAATCACGTCGCCAAACTCCATAGCTATTGGAGGACAGAGAGCAAGAGAAAGGTAACAATTTTTAAACATTTACATTTTTATTATGTATATAATTTCATATATTATTTCTAACTATTTATATTTGGTATTTAGTTTTTCAACTTTAGTTCACCTGAGGAGGTAATGGAGAATTGTCCACCTGATCATATCATGCCTGAACATTGGAAGTAGACATGTGAGCATTGGCTGGTTCCCAAGGCGAAGGTTAGTAATTGATTAAAAATTATTCTATTAATTTCAAATATCTTAAATTCATAAAAATTATTATTGTGTATATTAATTTATACATATATATGATTTTATTAAAGGAGCAAGCAAGGAAAAATAAGGCCAAAGCTCCACCATTGACCCATTGTTTGGGTCGAAGGAATATCGAGATGATGAGCCGTTACGTAAGTATTGTAACTACTTTGCACTTGAAAATTACTTAATTTATAAGTTATCTTAATATAATTGTGCATCATTTTTATATTTTCAGTCTGCTACACATCATGAGAGGGAGATGAGTAGGATAGATATCTACAAGGTCACCCACATTAAGGCTACAGCTGAGGATGCTCGTAAGTAGATTCATGAGACATACCAGGGGAGACACGTAAGTTTCCTAAACTCAAAATTTATAACTTTGTATATATATTATAATAATATTTTTTAATACATTTAGGAGCAAATGATACAATCCCCCACTGACAAGACCTCTGACAGCGTCCAACAGCCTCTGGATCCAGAGGAGGCATTTAGGAGAGTGATGCCACCGGACCACGGTGGTTTTGTTCGTAGTGTGGGGAGGGCACACACCTTGTCCTGCTAGTATAGGAGGAAAGGTGTTGTCTCATTTAGTCTCATCGATCAGCTACATCAAAAGATCGACACACTACAGAGACGAGAGGAGGAGATGAAGAATCAGATGGATGCCATGAAGTCACAAATGAGTGGAACGGATGATAAGATTAAGAGGCTTCTAACCCTTCTTCTGAAGAAGGGTCAATCAAAGCATCTGTCTTCATCAGATCCAAGCATCCACAGATGAGACGATGAAGACATAGGCGATGCAGGTGGAGCTAGTGGCATCAGGGTAGCAGAATTTTGATTTTTATCCATTTCCTTTTGTTATGTTTTCATGTTACCCTTTTTATGTAAATATTTCATTTTCAAACATTTTCTATACAAGACTTTATATTTATGAAACATAAACTTCTCTTCATTTTCATTAGCTATTTTTTTGTATAAAAGCAGGTCTCTTAAGTAGGTTTAGTAGGTATTTCCCATAATTTTCACATTTCAAAAAAAAATCCTACATTCGCCATCAATTTTGGAAAAAATGACAGCATTAAAGGTTAATTCTAATAGCGAATATTGTATATTTGTTGTCGCGTATTTTAAAAAGCGACGGTAAAAAAGAGAAACATTGTTCTTCCTTAAAACTTAAACGCCATCGTTTATTTGGGAAAGTGACAGCAAAAATATTTTTATTGTTGCTTATATAAGCAACGTTGTATTCAGTTAAACGATGATGAAACTTAAGAAAGGGCATGCAAATGTGGGAAAAAGTGACGTACAAACGCCATTGATGTAGACACATCCATTTAGATCAAAATGCCTATTTATGCATGTTTCTACTCTTAGATTTGCATTCCATATTATAAATATTTAATAGCATGCATCATTCTGCATTTAGAGTAGTTGTGTATATTTTAGATTAATTGCATCATTTTTGTGGTCAGGAGAGAAGGTGAAAAGAGTTACGGTCGAGCCTGGATAGGTTGTGTTAATATGGTGATTTAATCGTTGAAATGAGTATAGTGGTTAACCTAAATCGAGCCTAACCATCTCTTTACAAAATTTTTTTACCTGGCCTACTTGATTTTATCTTGGTCACTTTTAGGCCCAAGGTCGAACTCAGGGAAGTGGGATTAGAGGTAAAGAAGTTTCTACGCATTTCCTACAACGAATCTCTTCCATTCATTTATTATGTTTTTGGTGTTTTTCTATTTAATATTTTTTTCTGATAATTTTTGTCCTTGAGGTACACCCTCAAAATCAGGTTCTTGGCTTTAAGCCAAATTAGGGTTCCAAAACTGGTCTTGCTATTCGCAAGACTGAGTACCTGCAAGTCAAGGATTATCTTTTCTCCTTTGTATATATTTTTTTTATCTTTTTAATGGCAGGAAAGAGAAACAAAAATAAAGTAAATCTAGTATATATATGTATATGTATATAGGGGTGGGGGTGGAGGTGGAGATGCAAGTAGCACGGTGTCGAGTCAATCGTCGTCTAGAAAGACGCAACCAACAAGACGAAGTGCTGCGTGGAGTGTAGGATGGATGGGTGGAAGATGTGTGCAAAAAACACTTTCTGTACGCGTGTATCAGGGAATATCAGCAACTGGTGCAGATATTCCCACAATACAACGTATGGTAGGTGATATGAAAAAAAATATATATATGTATATATGTAAATATATATCTATATGTATATATATATATGGTTATAATTATCTAGGTGCATATGTAGTTATTTATGTATATTTATATATATATATATGTATATATATATATATAGATATGTAAATATATATATAGATAGATGTATGTATATGTATATATATATATTTATAATTGTATATATATGTATGTATATATAACTATGTATATAGATATAGATATGTATATATATAGATATATATATATGTATATATATAGTAATTTATGTATATAGATCTATGTAGATAGATATATATATGTATGTATTTATAGTTATAGATATATATGTATATATGTATGTATATTTGTATATATATATATGTATATATATATATATATATGTATATATACTTATACTTAGTTATATAGGAACTATTATATGTACAGATATATGTATATAAATATATGTATATATATATATATCAATATATATATGTATATATATACAAGTATATAATAGTGTATAAGTGAGTGGGTGGGTGTACGAGAGTGTGAGTGTGTGTGTATGTGTCTGCAGAGAGAGCGAGAGAGTGCTGTGAGAGAGAGAGAGAGACAGATCGTCTGCTGGAGTGAAGAGGTGCGGAGAGTTAAGTCGTCTGACGCAGTAGCCGACGTCTGGTGCCAACGCGCAAGCGCGCAGGCGCGCGAAGATGCGCGCGCAGCAGGAGGGAGTGAGCGCGAGGGAGAGACCGCAGCGCACCATGCTGCGCGAAGAGGCGGGTGCAGACGGGTGCGGGCGCTAGCGTACGCGAAAGCGGGCGCAGGGAAAGACGCAGGTGCGGGCTAGCGCAGGTTGCGGCGTGGAGAGAGAGCGCTGGGTGACCGGATAAGTGAGAAACTTTTCGGTCACCACACTGTAGCAACAGTGTTCCACTGAACCGTGTGAACAGTGGCTACAGTGCGCGCTTGGCTTGTACGACCGGGTGCTGGCGGTTCCATGAGTATGGGCGCTGCTGAGCGAGCTGGCACGCATGCAAAAGGACTGCGCCGGCTACTGGCGTGTGCAGTGGCCTACACTACTGCTGCTAACGTCTTGCTAATGCTGCTGCGGAGCTTGAGCTTCAAAGCTTGAAGCTCCTGTGGCAATGGCAGAATGCTTTGAACGATGAAATCAGAGCGAGGAACCACCACACCCACCAGCTCTTTGATGAGCTGGCCGGTGGTGGGACTCACAGTGGTTGTTGTGCACCACTGTGAGCGACTCCTGCCCACAGCGTGGCTCCTCAGAGGAGGAGAGGCTACGTATGGAGGGGAGAGGGGAGGAGACGGCCTAGAGGAAGCTGCTATGTTGGGTTTTTTTGTGTTGACCAGGCTCCCTTGCAAAGAAGCTAGCCGTGCCTTTTTAAAGAGGAAGAAGGCATGCACAGCCATGCCCTGGCTATGCATGGCTGTGCATGCGACTGCAGGGCAAGCTGCTGCAAGGAATGGTGCGAGGAGGAAGCTGCCATGCCTTGCAGCCGTGGAGAAGAATTTCAAAGTCAAATAGAAATAAAAAAATAAAGATGGAGATTTTGCAAGGCAGCACTTGAGGAAAACGTAAATATCAAGGCCATTTATTTTTACAATGCGACTATGTCTACCTAAGATGCACCGATAATGCTAGGAAATAGCACAATATGGCACAATTGTAGGTGTATTTTTGCTGTGCAATCATACCCCCATGCCTATCTTTTGCTAGTCCCTAGCAAAACATTTTTTTTTTGTATTGCATTTAGAAATGATCTTAAGCTAAAGATTTTCTCCTGAGGCGACATAGGTGTGTTTATTGTTGGATATTGTGAGAACCAAATGCAGAGATGACTACCAGTACTTTAAGTCTTATGTGACAGAGATCATCTCTCGACTAACCAGGACTCTTGATATTTAAACCTTAAGTATGATTTCCAGGACCCAGGAGGTTTTTGCTGTACTCGAGAGCTCAAGAGATCATGGTTTGTGCATAGTGAAGGATCATGACTGACCAGATGAACATTAAGACTCAAGCCCAGGGCTTCACGAATTTTTAAGTGCAGGTTGGTCCCAGTTTCAGCTCATGTCTTCTGATTGACCCTTAAAAAGATGACGGAAAACTCAACTCCCATTTTATGACATTTGTGGCTCAAAGAAAACAGGGTATTTGTAACTTGCCTTGAAGAATTTTTGTAGTGGAAAGACTTTACAGATATTTGCGAGATATACTGACTTATTTGCATCCTTTTTTTTTTTGAAACACGTGTCAGTATATCTCTTACAACATTATTTAGAGGAGCACACTTTTCTTTTTGGTGGGAGAGTTCCTTTTTGGTGGAAAGAGTCTCTCCTAAACAAAAGACTAAAGCCTGGGATAAAAAGTCTACCTGTGCGCACAGGTAAGGACTCCACCTTCCCTAATGAATACTAAGGTTGGATCTTATGTTCACCTGGTCTTTCTTGATATGTGTAGTGTGAACCAAGATTACTTAGGCTCTCGAATATAAGCAAACCAACGAATCCTGTACTAGTGTCTCAGGTACAAGAATACGTCCTTAGTTAGGAGAGATTCCAATCTATCTTGTCAATGCTCAAGTGAATTAAGCTGAGCCTGAGCGAATCATGCTTCTGTGGCCTAGAAAGTCTTCAAAACAGTGGTTGAATATCCATAAACACTTATTGTATTTTTGTTTCAGCCTTCAAATCATTACTAAACACCATTTTTTATATATATATATAGATATTTATAGATAGATGGAAACTGCATGATACCATAAAATACCCAGATCCTAAGGATGCCTATCCACCCCCCATGCCAAACGATGCTATGTCCTCATATGCATGCAGGGTAGAGTAGAGGAAGGATGAAAGATCGGGTAACAAGAGCTGAGGTGCAGGGTATACAGTAGGGTGGTAGGGTGGGTGGATGGTGGGTGGTGAAGTGAAAAGTGAAGTGAGCGTGACAGTGAAGTGAAAAGTGATGGTGGATGGTGAGTGTTGTTGGGGTGCCTCCCAACGAGCGCTAAATTTAACGTCCCCAGCTGGACTCAGAATGAGGCACAACATTAGTTACCCTCCAGCAGGGCAACAGTTTCTCCAACAGGGGCAGGTTCATGAGTAAGATAGGGTTTCAAACGCTGCCCATTGACCGTAGATTTATGCCCAGAATTGGGATCTTCAATCTCAATGGCCTCATTGGGAAATGGTCTTGAGACCAAGAAAAGACCAGTCCATTTGGACTTCAGTTTCCCAGGAAAGAATTTGAGCCGAGCATTGTAGAGCCAAACTTGCTGAGATGGCTCAAATTCCTTCTATCGAATACGGCTGTCGTGAAAAGCCTTAGTGCGTTGCTTGAAAGTTAAAGCAGAATCATAGGCTTCACGACGGAGCTCTTCCAACTCCTGGAGTTGGAGTTTCCTTTCTCGACCACACAGGTCTAGGTCGAGGATACATTGGCGAACCGCCCAATAAGCACGGTGTTCCAACTCCACGGGCAACTGACAAGGCTTCCCATAAACGATTCTATAAGGAGACATACCAAGGGGAGCCTTGAAGGCAGTCCGATAAGCCCAAAGTGCGTTAATCAGCTTGTCGGACCAATCCTTACGATCAGGCCAAACTATTTTCTGGAGAATTTGCTTGATTTGCCAGTTCGACACCTCTGCCTAGCCGTTCGTCTGAGGATGATACAGGGATGCGATAAGATGGTGGACTCCGTATTTCCTTAGAAGTGCCCGAAAAGAAGCATGGGTAAAGTGGCTTCCTCCATTCGAGATAATGGCTCGAGGGATCCCAAAGCACGCAAAAATGTGGTCTTTGACAAATCGAGTGGATATAACATGGTCGGCACGATGCGTGGGAATAGCCTCGATCCATTTCGAAATATAATCCACAGCCACGAGGATAAATTCGAAGCGGTTGGAAGGAGGAAAGGGAGCCATGAAATCAATTCCCCAAATGTCAAAGATTTCCGCAGCTAGGATGGGTTGCATGGGCATCATGTCACGCCGTGACATTGACCATAACGACTGGCACCTAGTGCAATGTTTGGCATACTTGTGTGCATCCTGGTGAAGGGAGGGCCAAAAGAAACTGCACTGCAACACCTTGGCTACAGTTTTCCTCCCAGAGAAATGGCCTCCGCAGGCCTAATCGTGGCAGAAGGATAGCACACTGGGGAATTCGCTATCAAGAATACAGCGACGGATGATTTGATCAGCATCTATTCGAAAAAGAAGTGGATTATCCCAGATATAATACTTTGCTTCTGCCATGAGACGCTCGCGCTGGTTTTTAGGCCAGCCACGTGGAAGGGATCCAGAAGTAAGGTAATTGGCAATATCGGCATACCAAGGTCCACTTGCCACATTAATTGCCAATAGGTGCTCATCAAGAAAAATCTCATTGATCGGCAGAGTAAGTCCAATATGGTCAGGATCCAGTCTGGAAAGATGATCAACCACAACATTCTGGGCTCCGACCTTATCGCGGATCTCAATGTCAAATTCTTGGAGTAGAAGGATCCAACGAATCAGTCTAGGCTTGGCATCCTTCTTATGCATGAGATAGCGAATGGCCGCGTGATCAGTGAAAACAATAACATGTGAGCCCAGAAGGTAAGAGCGGAATTTATCCAGCCCAAAGACGACCGCCAGTAGTTCTTTCTTAGTGGTAGTATAATTACACTGGACCTCGTCCAACGTCTTACTAGCGTAGTACACCACGAATGGGTGTCTATCGCGTCTTTGTCCCAAGATGGCTCCGACTGCAAGGTCGGAAGCATCACACATGAGTTCAAAGTCGATGGACCAATCAGGTGGCTGAAGAATAGGGGCCTTAGTGACAGCATTACGCAGCTGCATGAATGCTCGTATGCAATCGGGGCCCATATCGAAGGGCACGTCAGTCGATAGGAGATGAGTTAAAGGTCAAAAAATCTTGGAGAAATATTTGATGAATCTCCTATAGAAACCAACGTGTCCCAAGAAGGAGCGGATTTGTTTGACAGAGCCAGGCACAGGTAAATCAGCAATTACATCAAGCTTAGCTCTGTCAACCTCGATACCCCTATCGGAGATGATATGCTCGAGAACAATTCCCTCGTGTACCATAAAATGACTTTTTTCCCAGGAAAGCACGAGGTTTACATCAATACATCTCCTAAGGATATGGGTCAAGTTGGCAAGACATTCTTCGAAAGATGGTCCAAAGACCGAAAAGTCATCCATGAAGACCTCGAGAAAGTCACCCACCATGTCATGAAATATCGCCAGCATACATCTTTGGAAAGTTGCTGGCGCATTTCAAAGTCCGAACGGCATCGTTCTAAATGCAAAGGTGCCGAAGGGGCAGGTAAAAGTGGTTTTCTCTTGGTCCTGGGGGTCAATTGCCACCTGGTTATATCCTGAGAATCCATCCAGGAAACAGAAAAATTTATTTCCCGCTAACTGCTCCAGGATTTGGTCAATGAAAGGTAGCGGAAAGTGATCTTTCTTAGTTGCAGCATTGAGTTTCCTATAATCTACACACTCTCCAAGATTTAGGAGTGCATGTAGGGATGAATTCGCCCCTGTCATTGACACGGATGGTGAGTCCCGCCTTTTTGGGCACAACGTGAATCGGACTCACCCAGGGGCTATCGCTGATCGGGTAGATTATACCCGCATCCAGCCATTTAATAATTTCCTTCTTAACGACCTCCCGCATGTTAGGGTTGAGACATCGCGAGAAGGTCGAGCCTCCTCCTCCGTATATATACGGTGAGTGCAGTAGGAGGGGCTAGTGCCAGATAAGTCTGATAAAGACCATCCAATGGCTGCCTTGTGTTCCATAAGGACCTTCGTTAGTTTGCACTCTTGCTCCCTGGTCAATTTTGAACTGATGATTACAGGGAGCATTTCATTTGGTCCCAGAAAAACATACTTAAGTGTATTAGGCAGCTCTTTCAGCTTGGGAGTGGATGATGAAAGATCTGGCATTTCTTGGGACGAGAGTGTCCCAGGTAGGTCAGAAAACAAGTCAAGAGGAAGAAGTTGGCCCTCAGATTGGCCAAGAGGAGGGGCTTCTTGGATAGATGGATCCAAAAAGGAATAGCCCCAGTGAGAAGTATGTGGGCTCAAGGTCCCAGTGTGGAGTCGCAAATCCGCCTGATTTGGCGGGAAAGAAAGGGAAATCCGGTCTTCAAGAGTGTGGACCGGCGGTGAGTAGCCCGAATATGACTCAGACCACGAGGTATGGGAAGCAGAGAAAACCTCGTCAGAAGTCTGGTCAGGAGAAGGTACGGGAATAGGGAGGGATGGGGGAACGTCACAATTTGTGTTGGTCAGGCAATCATCAGTATTTAAAGGTAATCTGCAGCAGTTAGAATAGGTCCCAATTAGTCTGATACACGCGCTGACGGCCATGTCCTCATCAGACGTGTCATCCTCGATGCAATCGCAATCAAAGTTCTTGGCTGCCTTGAAGATGTTAAGCTTGAGCTTTTCAAACCCAACGGCAATCTCAATACAGCCCGACTCGCAGTCGATATGGGCGTGGGCTGTGGCCAAGAAAAGTCGACCAAGGACGATCAGACAATTAGAAAGTGAGCTATGAACTTCCATATCTAAAACAAGAAAGTCAACAAGAAAACAGAGACTGTTGACCCTAACCACCACGTCTTCCACCACACCCTTCGAAATTTTGACAGAACGATCTGCCAACTGTAACGTGATAGGGGTGGGTTTCAGATTTCCCAGGGAAAATTTTTCGAGCATGATGGTTGGAATAAGATTGATGCAAGATCCTAGATCAAACAGGGCACGGTTAAAATTGCTGCCTTGGATGCTATAGGAAATAAGCGGTGTGCCCGGATCTTTCTGCTTCGGTGGTAGATTTGACACTATAGCACAACTCGCATGAGGCGAGAGAACCACCAGATTCTTAGTTTTCTTTGACTATCGCTTGGGTGTTGAGTAGTCTTTGAAAAATCGGGCGACAGTAGGTATGTGGTCGATAGCCTCTAGCAGGGGTACCTTGATTTCAACATCCCTGAACAAATTACACAAGCCATCAAAGGCCTACGTATCCTTCTTCTTGCCTTTGGCTCCCTCAGTAGAGAGTCAGGGAATGGGACTGATTCTGGCACCAATTTGGGTGTATCGTCCTCTTGTGAATGCGGTGTGCATCCCGAATGAGAGGGCGATGAAGAAGACGGGCCAGGATCAGGTCGAGGCGGATCAACGGTCTGCTTACCGCTCCTCGTAGTGATTGCATTGGACGATGCGGGTCTAGTGGGATCATAAGGCGGAGGAAGGTTCGCAATAGGGACATAAGAGTGAGGTGCTGCAGCGAGATTAGCCGAAAATCCCGATGGAATGCTCGGAGCTTGCAGAATCTGATGAACCTACCCTTGAGAAGGTCGTACCTGTGGTAGAGGACCACGGGATACGAAATTTCATGGGTTGGGAATAGGTTGGGCTGGGAGAGTGCCCTGAGATCGAGTCGCCATGCGTAATTGATTGATCTCAGCATTCTGCTGCGCCACTTGGTGCTAAAGAGAGGTCATGTTCTCCTCATGGTGCTTTGACATTTCCATCATCATTCGCATCAATTTGTCAAGAGGACTTGATGCGTGTTCTGTTTGCGGCACGCAAGGACCCGATGGTGGATTCGCCATAGGATTAGACTGGGCCCTTGGGATGATGGGTGCGGACGGTCGCATTGGTCCACCCGCAGTGTTTTGGCACTGCAGGTTGTTGGACCATGCGAAGTTCGAATGATTTCGCCACCCTGGGTTATAAGTGGCAGAAACGGGTTGTTCCCCACGGTGCAAGTGTCTTCTATGCCAGAAGACGCGTCCGCATGTAAGTATGCTTCCGAGCACACGGAGGCTTGGTCCTCCGTGTTGAAATACTGGCTCACAGAAGCCAGATCCACATGACTTACCGAATCGCTCGGTGCGACACTCGGTAAGGAAGGTCTTACGGGGTTTCTCGGGATAAGCCTGGTGTTGGAAGAATTGGAATTGTGACGAAGTGGTGAGGTAGGGGTGTTTGCCATAAAATGGGCGGGGTTGGCCAGAAGCCCATCCAGCTTCTTGTGCACGACGGAGACTTCATCCAATTTCTGCGCAATAAGGCTGAGATCAGTGGATGAATCGGAGGGTCCCGTGTCAACTTCATAGACATTACAGGGCAGGATGGTACAATTAAAGGCGACAATGAAGGCATTGTTCATTGAGTTTTCGCTCATATTTTCAAACAATTCGAATGCTCCATTCTCGTCTTTATTCATGAAATTCCCTCTGCAGGAAACATCTGCAATCTGCTTCAAAGTCTCATTTAGCCCATAGTAGAAAATCTGGGCTATATGCCACTTAGGCAGACCGTGGTGCGAACACTTCCTGAGGAGGTCATTATATCTCTCCCATGCCTCATGAAACTGTTCGCCGTTTTGTTGCGTAAATGAAGTGATAGCACGACGAAGTGCATTGGTTCGCCTAATTGGGAAGAACTTCTTGAGAAACGCTGTTCGCATCTCTTCCCAAGAGTGGATGGTTCTCCCAAGGGTGCGTAACCACTACGACGCTTTATCCCGCAATGAAAATGGGAACATTTTCATGAGGACTATAGGTAACCCGATATTTCTAGGTTTAACAGTTTCAGCTAATCGGGTTAGGTCTTCCAAGTGGAGAAAAGGATCTTCACTTGCAAGACCAAGGAAGTGAAAATTTATTAGGCCAATTATGTTAGTTTCAGTTCAAAGTCGTCCCCGCCCATGGGGACCCGAATTTGTCTTATGGTCTTTGTAGCAGTGGGATTCTGATAGGAGCTAAAAGACCTAGGCTCCTCCCATTTAGGAGGGTTCTACATTTCCTCCAAAGTTTCCCTTATGGCTTCGATTTGTTCATTATACATTTCCATTTGGGCTTGGAGGAGGGTTATGGGATCTAAGGCTCCACCACCTGGTGGGTTTTGAGGGCGGTTTCCTCCCTCGGGATTTGGGGGTGGGCGTGCAGCCATGTTGGTGGAGGAGGAGGATGATGCGGCTTCTTTTCTAAAATTATCAGGCAATTCACACAGTTCAAGGTTTTGTGACCTCCTCCCAAACATGCACTACCACAGGAAGAAATGGGGGGGATATGAAGGGAAAAGGAGATGAGAGAAATGACGCCACAAAGGTACACTTGATGACAAATCAATACAATCAAATTCCTAACCTAACAATGTGCCCTTAGACCTACAAATCTAAGTTACCTACTATCACGTCCTACGGAACCGAATGCGACCATCGTGGAACCACCGGGCCAGATTGAAAGGCCGTTTGCCCCAGTCTTAGACACCTGATAGCACGCGGGAACCCTCACCAGCACGTAGGTGATACACGCAGGTAGTTAGACCTCTGATCCCTAATAAGGGTCAAGTTGCTACCAGTTTTAGTTAAAGGCTTAGGATCAAGTGCTTCTAAAATGTGAAGGGCATTATTTACAGTTAATGCCCAAGTGATTGATTTTACAAAGTGTGTAAACCAAGCATGCAACGGGGAAATATCCCCAAATTGAAGTTTTAATTAGTGAATGGTTTTTAGAGTTCAACCTTAAGTAGTATGGATTTTAGAATTTCGCTGAATTACCAATTCAACCAATCTCCGGGTTTTGAGAGAATACAAGTTTCTTCTAAGCCCAACAAACCCTTCTTGAATGTCAGTTGATTAATGCATGCTAAAATGCAATGGGCTTCCCTAAATGGAGATTTCTATGTGTGGATGCACGAATCAATTTTAGATTAGTGTGAAAGGGAGCCAAAGCACTTCAATTCAAGTGCTCCCAATCACCAAAATGATTTCCACACACAAGGCTCAACCGTAAGATAAATAAAATCAGATTGTTGGGGTTGAAGGATTCGGGATCGAATCTTAGGCACGTGAAAGGTCATGGTGGGGTTGGAATCAACTCAATTCCAAGTTTCCCCACCAAAAAGGTGATCCCGAATTGCAGATAAATGAGGCAAAGAGGGATGGCAATCAATCTATATATTTTTGCCTCAAAGAATACTTCACACGGTGAAAGATTCAAGAATTAAGATTCGAGGATCTTCGCTATGCGAAGTTTGGTGGGAAATCCTGGGGCGGTGGGAGTGAAGCCAGACATCAAACAAGTGATTTTTAATCCACTTGCCCCAAGAGATCACAAGAAGTGTTTTTTTTTTTAATTAAGGTGACAAGTTAACCTAAATTGCTAAGAAAGAAAGACCTACATGTTCAGCAACGTGTGCGAAGCTCCAGTGCGGTGCCGGCATCTTCACGCTCTCGTTCCCGCCTTGGATCTGCCCACGTCTCCGACTTCGTCTGCCTGCCTTCTCCTTGCAACTTGTTCACCCGCACAGCATCAACAAAAACACCCGTGAAGAGAAGGGTGTGAGAAGAGAAAAATTAAAGGAATGAAGTAAAAACTTACTTGAATGTGCACTTCCCCGGCAACGGCGCCACGAAAAGAGGTATGGTCGGACCCGGATAGGTTGTGTTAATATGGTGATTTAGTCATTGAAATGAGCATAATGGTTAACCTAAATCGAGCTTAACCATCTCTTTACAAAAATTTTTTACTTGGCTTACTTGATTTTATCTTAGTCACTTTTAGGCCCAGGGTCAAACTCAGGGAAGTGGGATTAGAGGTAAAGAAGTTTCTACGCCTTTCCTACAATGAATCTCTTCCGTTCGTTTATTATATTTTTGGTGTTTTTCTATTTAATATTTTTTTCTGATAATTTTTGTCCTTGAGGTACACCCTCAAAATCAAGTTCTTGGCTTTGAGCCAAATTAGGGTTCCAAAACTGATCTTGCTATTCGCAAGACTGAGTACCTGCAACTCAAGGACTATCTTTTCTCTTTTGTATATATTTTTTTTATCTTTTTAATGGCAGGAAAGAGAAATAGAAATAAAGTAAATATAGTATATATTTGTATATGTATATATTATATATGTATATAGGGGTGGGGGTGGAAGTGGAGATGGCGTGTAGCACAGTGTCGAGTCGGTCATCATCTAGAAAGACGCAACCAACAAGACGAAGTGCTGCGTTGAGTGTAGGATGGATGGGTGGAAGATGTGTGCGAAATACGCTTTCTGTACGCTTGTATTGGGGAATATCAGCAACTGGTGCAGATATTCCCACGATACAACGTATGGTAGGTGATATGAAAAAAAATATATATATGTATATATGTAAATATATATATATATATGTATATATATATGGTTATAATTATCTAGGTGTATATGTAGTTATTTATGCATATTTATATATATATATATATATGTATGTATGTATATATATATAGATATGTAAATATATGTACAGATAGATGTATGTATATGTATATATTTATTTATTTATTTATTTATTTATTTATTTATTTATTTATTTATTTATTTATAATTGTATATATAACTATGTATATAGATATAGATATGTATATATATAGATATATATATATGTATATATATAGTAATATATGTATATAGATCTATGTAGATAGATATATATATATATGTATTTATAGTTATAAATATATATGTACATATCTATGTATATTTGTATATATATATATATATATATGTATAAATATATGTGTATATATATGTATATATATATATATATGTATAAAAATATATGTATATATATCAATATATATATGTATATGTATATAAGTATATAATAGTGTATAAGTGAGTGGGTGGGTGTACGAGAGTGTGAGTGTGTGTGTGTATCTGTCTGCAGAGAGAGTGAGAGAGTGCTGTGAGAGAGAGAGAGAGAGAGATCGTCTGCTGGAGTGAAGAGGTGCAGAGAGTTGAGTCGTCTGACGCAACGGCCGACGTCTGGTGCCAACGCGCAGGCGCAGGCACGTAGGCGCACTAAGAGGCGCGCACACGCAGGAGGGAGTCAGCGCGAGGGAGAGACCACAGCACACTGCTCTGGGTGAAGAGGCAGGCAAAGACGCGAGCGTAGACGAGTGCGGGCGCTGGCATACGCTGGAGCGAGCGCGGGGAAAGACGTGGGCGCGGGTTAGCGTAGGTTGCGGCGCGACGAGAGAGTGCCGGGTGACCGGATAAGTGAGAAAATTTTCGGTCACCGCACTGTAGCCACAGTGTTCCGCTGAAATGCGTGAACAGTGGCTACAGTGCGTGCTCGGCTCGTGCGACCGGGTGCTGGCAGTTTCGTGAGTGCGGGAGCCGCTGAGCGAGCTGGCGCGCGTGCGGAAGGACTGCGCCGGTTACTGGCGAGCACAAAGAGGGGCGAGGGTGACCTACTGGCGCACGTGGAAAGAGTTGCGTCGGCTGCTGGTGTGTGCGGTGGCCTGCGCTGCTGCTGCTGACGCCTTGCTGCTGCTGCTGCGGAGCTTGAGCTTCAAAGCTTGAAGCTCCTGTGGCAATGGCGAAAATGCTTTGAACGATGAAATCAGAGCGGGGAACCACCACGCCCACCAGCTCTTTGATGAGCTGGGCGGTGGTGGGACTCACAGTGGTGGTTGTGCACCACTGTGAGCGGCTCCTGGCCGCAGCGTGGCTCCTCAGAGGAGGAGAGGCTGCATATGGACTGGAGAGGGGAGGAGACGGCCTGGAGGGAGCTACTGTGTTGGGTTTTTTTTGTGTTGACCAAGCTCCCTTGCAAAGAAGCTAGCCGTGCCTTTTTAAAGAGGAAGAAGGCATGCACAGCCATGCCCTGGCTGTGCATGGCTGTGCATGCGGCTGCAGGGCAAGGTGCTGCAGGGAATGGTGCGAGGAGGAAGCTGCCATGCCTTGCAGCCGTGGAGAAGAATTTCAAAGTTAAATAGAAATAAAAAAATAAATATGGAGATTTTGCAAGGCAGCACTTGAGGAAAAAGTAAATATCAAGGCCATTTATTTCACTCTCCTCCCCTCTCAAATAAATTCATGCATGCATTTATTTTTACAAATGCGACTATGTCTACCTAATATGCACTGGTAATGCTAGGAAATAGTACAAGATAGCACAATTGTAGGTGTATTTTTGTTGTGCAATCAGAAGGAGATTTATTCTGGAGCATCGGATTGACGATCAGATCATACAGATCTGATCACGACAATGTTGGAGTCTAACACTTCTGAAATCGCCTTCATCGGAGTCCTATAGAACCATATGCAGTTTGAGTAAGATCAATGGCCAAGGGACTAGGTGACATAATTCGAAGCTTCAAATGACAAATCCGACTGCGCGGATGGATTCGGGTCGATGATCGCAACCCAACGGTGCAAAAATCGACTCAATCCGACCTCTATAGCAACCCCTACAACAGAAAGAAGATGGACAGCCCAGATCACGTAATATCGAGCAACCCAGGCCGCCCATGCTCATGCATGCACCACCGCACATACACAATAGTGTGGGCACACGTGCACACATAGAGGGACGCATGCGCAGCAGTAGGCGCGCGCGAAGGCAGTGGCAGCGCATGCAGGCACGTAGCCCGCGGAGGCATGCGAAGAGCACGCTAGCGCAGTGATTGGTGGGCACGTGGGCTATCTTCACCGATGTTTGCGACAGATCTTGAGCGATGTTTATTACCGTCACTAAATGTCCTGTATACGAATTTGATTCTTTCCTCCACTATAAAAGGACCCCTACCCCTCCCATTTTTCTTCATCTCTTCCTTTCTTCCTCTCACTACCTCCAAGGCTCTAGAGAGAGCTTATCCCAAGCCTGGGATGCTCCTCTAGAGTAGAAAACAAATTTTTTGTCCCGCCTCTCATCCCCATTCGTGGAGCATCTCGTGGTTGTCTTCTCACCTCCCTTTGAGAAGAAGATCCTCGCCACGATGTAGTCCTGCCCCGCCCTCCGTCCTCCAACTCCGCCGTCCTTGTTCGTTCTTCTCCTCACCACCTTCCTCCAGGCAACGTCAGAGCAAGTCGTCCTCCAAGCGACCATCGAGGGGGATTTCTCTCACCAATCTCTATCTTTATTACTTTCGTAGTATAGATTTCCTACTTTCCTAGTTGTAATAAACATTTGATTATAAAAATACATGATTGCTTCTCTCTCTGTCTCTGTCTCTCTGTTTATTTTGCAAGTAGATTAGCTAGAATTCATCGACCTAATCTCTTACTTGCTAAAAATGCCAAAAAATTAGAAAAGACAAAAATGACACAAACAAATAAAAGCGAAACATGGATTTTCAAACCCAAGCGTTCCCCTCCCCGTGTTCGACCCAGGACTCACTTTTCGAGTTTCGGTTATAAATTTTATCTGATCAACGGATTTTATTGCAAATCGAACTACGACGATGGGTTTTCCAAAATCCAATCCATTCCACGTGCGAATCCGCAGCACATCATTTTGGCGCCATTGCCAGGGAGGCAACGCTCTTTGGTTTTTTCTCATGTTTTCCCACATTACTTACATATTTTTCTAACCTATCTTTCTTATTTAATTTATTGTCTTGCAGGAACCTAATCAAGGATCCGAAGGCGATAGATTAAAGTGCAAGTAGACATTTGTAAGTTATTCCCCCCACCTACCCACTAGATTTCCATTCCATAACCTAATAATGCAAACTCAAATCAACTTACGTGCTTGCATAAACCCTAGGATAGATTTGATTGTTTGATTGTCACTTCGCCTCACCTCACCCACTCACACATATATAAAAAAAAAACTCTTCTCTTACGGTATTTATTGAAAGTGACACACATTAAACACCCACAAGTTTCAACTTAAGGCGCACCATTCCACTTTGATTCTACCACTTAGCCGAGATCAGACCTATGGACCCGGTGCACTTCAACTCAATACACATAAGTGAGTAGAAATCCGAATAGGTTAAACATCTGTGTGCCTTAATTAAGTGGTGCAATAGGCCAATTGATTGAGCTATTTAGGCTTCACCACTGAAGATAAAAGTCATTCATCAATAGCTTGCCACTTAGGGTTAATCTTTAGGGCTGAACCAGGCACTCCACATTATTTTTTGATTTCAAAAGGAATATATCATCACCAGTGCTTTCAAAACTTGGAGTGTTCTCTTTAACTTGATTGAAAACACCTAAGATTAAACCCTAAAAGCTACTAAACAATGTTAAACCCTAAAAGACAATCATCAAATAACCTTGTTTGCAAACCCTAGTTGTGCATGAAAGAGCAATCTTCGTTTTCATTGAAAACTTTAGCATGAAATGACGTGTCGTTGTATTTAATATCGTGGTAGAAAATCACTTTTCAAAACATTTTAATTCTCAGAATCTAACCACGAAAATAGTTTGGTCATCTCCACAGGGAGGAATTAGCCTATTTGAACTAGTGAATAGTGTCTCATTTATTTGGGAAACTCAATGGGTGTGCATGCTAATTCGTGCGATTCTTTTTTTCACATAACTTCTCGTTTTAACCAATTAATCAAGAATGTAGGTGTTTAGATGCAAAATCACCACCATATAATATTTTGTTAACAAGTGATCTTGGAATAGGAAAACACCGTAAATATTAATCTCCAATAGAATATAGCTTGTTTACTATAATCAGTATGACATGCCCGATCTCATTCAGTGGAGACATTCCACCCCAAATAATTCCAACTGAATAAAAGGGTATCTATGCAAATTCACATCAAAAAATTTATTCAGTAAATAAGTGAATAGTGTACCCGCAATGGCAAAAGTGGTAATTTTTAATTGGAGGAGAAATAGAGGATTTCTCCTCTCTCCTCCTCGCGTGAAGGGCCAGGCGTGGATGGCTACAAGAGTCAATGGAATGGTGCACCTCGCCGAGTGCTTCATGATGGTAGCAGCGGCACGTCGTGAGGAGGTCGGTGGTGACCTGTCGGAGAAGATGAAGCTCACCGGCGAGGAGGTCTGTCGGTGGTGAACGGCAACCGTAGGTGTCGCTGCGTGAGGCCGAGGGTGGTCAGGGGATCAAGGCGAGATTGTTGGCATCAATGGCGTGAAGCTTCGAGGCCGGACGAGGAGACTGCAAGGAGGGGTACACAGTCGCTGATGGGTTCTTCTGGAGGAGATGAACAGTGCGTGGAGAGGAGGAGGAGTTGCTGCCATTGCCGTGGTCGCGCAAAGGTGGCACGATGGCGTGTGCACAAGGGTGCGCGAGGGCATGCGCTGTTGTACACACGCATGGCTAGTGGTAAGGCCGGGCATGGCCGATTGCTTGCGCGTAGGAGGTCACTGGGATGGGCATCGTCGCTGCGGATGCGACATGCACTGGAGGCAGTGCGTGAGGAGGGAGCACGCTGCTAGCTTGCATGTGTGCGGCTACGTGCATGAGTGGTGGCATGGCAGAAGGGCGTTGGTCGCACATGGGCTGAAGGTGGCCATGGTGAGGGGGTGAAGCGTGGGTTCTCTAGAGGTTGAAGAAGATGAGGGAAATGAAAAAGAAGCTTAGGCATGAGAGAGGGCGTGGAATGTGGTTTAGCTATGAGTTTTTGTGGTCGGGTGAGGATGGCTGATGGTGGTGCATGTTGTCACCATGCACCATGGCAGACGAGTGAAGTGTGGGTTCTCTGCAGGTCATTGTGCACGCGGATCTCCACAATGCTCGCTGGTTCCACGATGCACGCCTCCTTCACGGTGGTGGAGATGGAGAGATAGTCCCTGCCGGGGGAGAAGATCCTCCTCTGTTCCGTTGGCATCAGACTTTTAAAATTTCTATGGCCAACTTCTGCAACCACTCGCAGAGATTGTGAGTGGTTGGAACAAAAGGATAAGTCCTGCCTGTTAGGCATCAGACGTACGGTAAAACTATCAGACGTCTTAAATGTTTAGTTGGCGAGGAGTCCACGCTGGAGGTTCCAGACATCCAGATTAGATTCCAGACGTCTTAAAATGGGATTTTAGACGTCTGACTACTGCCTTTAAGTGTCCTACATCTAGCCTACATCCACCAAATAATTATCATAACATATCATATGTATTAAGCATAAAATTGGTGCATAAGATGATATGCATACTATGTTGAATTCCCCCTTAATTCCTAATCAAATATTAACTAGGAATGACTAATTAAAGAGTACTTAGGCCAAATAATGGTCCACAAAAGTGGACTTATCAAATGCCCCTTTGCCTAAGTTTTGCTAATCCTGAGCAAAATTGAAAAACAATAGAAGTAATCAGAAGATTTCTTCTTCCCTTATTCCAAAAATTTAGAGATCCAGACAAATGTAAAGTGATAATAGCCTAGGTAATAGATCCAAGTGAAAATAACCAACTTACATTTGTAGTTCGTACTTTTCCTTGGGTAAATATTTCTATCAGGGTAGGCAGCTACTTCACTCGGGGATAAAGCAGAATATAATCTAAAATTTGACCCTGGCTTTTTAGCTTAGGTAGGAGATGCTGAGTTGAATGGATTTATATTTGGGGGCACACACTTATCTGGTGCTACATGTAGTCTAGTACTACAAACTCTAGATATCCAGACTATCAAATGAATCAACCCAGAGAGAGGCTAAACAACTGTGCTCTCTTGATGTTCCTTGGCACTCACTCTTTTCCTTCTTTTCTTTCTGAGATCACAAATCTCACCAGATTTAGTAAGTGTACTCACTGTTTGGTGGCCTTACATGGCATTCACACTTCAACTAAAGTCCTAATAACTCTTCAACTAAGTTAGAGTCCTCACCAGTATTCGAGCGATTAGAAACACTAAAAGGTCGGTATGGGTCATATTTGGTGGATCGCGATGGGTATTTTTGACACCTCAGAAACAGCGTCACGAAGATAAAATTATAAATTTGGACTCTTTTTTTTCTTTTCTCTCTCTCTTTTCTTCTTCTTCTTTTTTTATTAAATATAATTGTTTCTTTTTCTTCCTTTATAAATCAACATAACACGACGCAGACTTTTATTTATGAGGCATTATTAGAGATGATGATGGTCAAGAGGATATTGTGTGGCTTATTTGGTGGAAGTGCCTACTCTCGGCACCGAGAAGGAATGGATAAGACAAGCGTATTTCTGACCTTTGACACTGTTACACTCCTTCAGCAGAGGACTCTATGAAGGACGGTCGTAACCATCCACCATAGTCATAGCTTTATTAAGACTAAATCTCTGTGTATCTGCCTTATTCGGTGGGTCTCAGGAATTCACACAATGTACGCACATAGGAACAGAGAGCAAAAACTATGCCTAACTCTAAAGTATCATCATCTAATTGTCCAAAACTTAAGAGTCCTTACACTAGACTTAGCGCACCAATAATCTCTCTACTTTCTTCTCACAATATGAGGTGGAACTA
Source organism: Thalassia testudinum (assembly GCA_037157565.1). Classification (NCBI taxonomy): domain Eukaryota; kingdom Viridiplantae; phylum Streptophyta; class Magnoliopsida; order Alismatales; family Hydrocharitaceae; genus Thalassia; species Thalassia testudinum. Next base: position 121,145,011 of record JAZHRO010000073.1, read on the forward strand.
CTAGAAGATAGTATGCCTGATTCCCTATTAACTGTCCAAGGGTTCAGTAGACTAAAAATACTTATTGGTTTTCTTCAAAGATCCATTACCCAGTCTACATGCAAGTGAAGAAAATGTACTGGATTCTAAACTTAAGAAATAATTTAAGAAGAAAAATCTTTAATGACACCTCCATGACAAAGATGTTTGCCAGGGCCTAACCAATTTAGCTCAATTTTTTTTTTTAATGTTAATGCATCTAACCTAAATGCATGACTACTTCCTAAAATGCAAAATGCACCCCCCATGCCTAAATCCTACAATGTCCTCATTGTAAAATGAAAGCAGGGGGAGAAAGGAAGGAAATCACCTAAAGATGGTGTTATTCTAGATGCTGGGTTGCCTCCCAACAAGCACTGCATTTTCTGTTAGCAGTCAGACTTATAGGGATCCTGTAAGTCTGGTTCCAGATAGAAAAAGCTAGGCCCCAAAAATATGCATAATAGCATGGGCCTAGAAAATAGGTAGCCACGGATGTTAGCGAGCTGATTATGCATCGTGATTCCAAATGCTCGCCAGAAAATATGAAAATAGAGAACCTCGTAGGCTACCTAGGGAGGTCTAGGGATAACAAAAGGAATATGAAAAGGGACCTCCCGAAATGGAATAAGTGGAGGATAACAAGGATCCTCCAAAGCAGGATAGGTTTTAAAAGATATAAACATTATTATTTCACACCCTTGAATGGCGAGACTAATAGTACAAGCATCAATCCACACTCGCCATTCTACCCGAGGATGTACTGGCCTGATATTCTCTCCAGAAAGAATGTAAGTGAGCAAAGACCTAAGCCAAGGATTAGGTAAGGAATCTACAGGTTGCTTGAGTGATTGGGTAGTAATTATTAAGTCCAAAGAGAGCTTAGTCTGTTTAGGTTCCATTCCCAATAAGAATTCATCCTCCACATCCTTACCTAACTTCATTGTTTTATGAATCTCCAACTGCTCCTCTACAATAGATGAGTCATGAATAGCATTCAATATCTCATTAGTAGACTCATGATCAACATGCTTTGACGACAGTTGGGTTTCTAGGGAAGTAGCAAGATCAGAATTATCATCAAATCCATCCCCGAGTTCTTTCTTGTCAATTACATCATTTCCAGGGACTTTGTGCCCTACTTCATTATCCTTAATATCTTTAGGAGGATTATCATCTTTAATGTTATGGAGAAAGCCTATATCACTGAATTCGTCGTTCTTCTCGAGGTATAAATCCTCAATTGATGTATATTGTCCCTGAGAGTCTCCCCTAGGCTTCTCACTATTATGTTTGTCCTCCAATATCAACTCGTGGTTTTGCAGAGGATGACTCTCAAAATCGAAAGAAGGGAGGAATCCGGATTTCACCAAATTATTTATATCCTCAGGGGCCAAGTCCTCAAATAACACATAATCCCCCTGTGATTCACTCCATATTTTCAGTCCAGGTTCCTCCATTAGGTCATCCTCGTCCTCTGAAATAGACTGTTTATATCTCTGAGACCAAAATTGATCTAATTCATCCTCCATTCCCTTAGGGTCACCTTCATTGGGTGCATTTAAATCCTCAGGATGCTGAATGGTAGGTGTTGATTCCCTAAGTGGAGGGTCAGGATTAGGCTCACTAAGGGTAGAATGAGATTCCACCGGATAATTAATAGGGGAAGTGACATGAACAATACGACCTTGACCCGGGTTAGTAGGGGTAAGGAAAATACTGTCATTGGGGTCAAGGTCCTCAAGAGGTACCATCTTCCCTTTCTTTTGACTCCAAGATAGCTCGAGTGGATAATTACTAGGATCGTGGTCGTGTCTCAATGGGAGAGTCTAAGTGATAGCTACGTAAAATGGGATCCCTATTGTCATTGGTTTCCTCAGAATTATTTTCATGATCACGGTCGTATGGGTAGGGATCAGAATTACTAGGAAGGGCGTAGCTAAGCTATCTTATTTCTTTATTTAATTGTTGACTATTCCTCAACATCTCTCCCATAGATTCCATCATTTCCTTTTGTTGTTTTTGCATTTCTATCATAAAAGAGGAGAGGCTACTACTATCAGATTGGGGAGGATAGTCAATTTCAGGCTCTGGTTGGCTAGGGGTATCGGTCCAACCTCGATACGGAAAATCATGAAGGGTGGGAGGGTTGGGTGTTTGCATGGTAGTAGGGATTCCAGGGTTGGAAAATCCCGCTCCTAGGCTCTGCTCAAAAGTGGGAGTTATCGGGCCAGTACTCCCAGGATAAGAATATGAGTGATCCCATGGATTATCAATATACCCATCAAAGGATGGATATGCTCGAGACATGGGATCCTGGTTAAAATGATAGGAGTAAGGATAGTCAATTTCTTTCAATTAAACAGGTTAGACTCTCTTAGGATTAAAAAGAAATCAGAAACTTCCTAGAGAGTTCTACCACTGTCAAAACAAACCAAAATATAGTGGGATCTATTTTTAGTAGATTCTAGGTCATAACTGTTCAGTTGGTGACCAAATAAGTTTTGCAAGAATTACGCTTCCTAGGCCGACCTTCGTTGGTGCCTACAACCTACTCGCAAGGGATGGAAGTCTCGAATCGAGCCCACGCACGAGGAATCGAAGTAACTTGGTGGATAGGCTTGTTGATTTTCGACTAACTTCCCTTGTGGTGCAAAGAGGAGAGGTAGAAATTTATCTAGTGACCTTATGTGTGAGGTGCACAGTGTCTTAGGTGTGCAATCATACGTTCATGTTTTGAGTTTTGAAATCTCACGACCAAGATCCTTTTGCACACAATTTTAAGTCATTGATTTTAAGGTCCAACCTCTTAGCAGTCCCAATTTTTAAAGTGACCACTGAATTAACCCGATTCAAACACTTTAGTGGTCTTGAAGTTAAGTCCAATGCAGATGTATGATAGGTAATTAATGCTCAAGAAAAAGACATACCTTACTTCAGCTTTCTTCAATTCAGAGATGTCTGCAATGCAATTAAGATAAACTAGATGCTACTCATTCAGTTCTAGATGATCGCCCTATTGATATGTAGCTTCTAGCAGGCAGTTCGATATATATATATATATATATTTTAAATAAATATTAAGCAATCAAACCTAATATAACTAACTAACTAACCTATATGCAGTTCAAATAATTCAAATAATCCTATACTCTAAATAAAATGGGAACACGCTCCCGAAAATACGCTCCGGCAAACAAGAGCGATAAGAAATAAAGAAACACTGGGAACACGATCCCAAAAATGCCCAACAAGGGTCCACAAGACAGAAATGAAGTTCTAATGTATATCTGAACTAAATCTAAACTACGATCTAATGACTAAATCAGAAAAAGGTTCCTCTGTGAGCCTACGTGTGTGGGAGCAAGGCCCACAAGCACCCGTTGCTGGCTTCCAGGTGGCATCAAGATCCACCAAAAAGATCATCTCCGCCATGCACGCTCGCCGCGTTCGTCATTCGATTCATGCAAACAAAGAGAACCAATGTCAATAATTTAAAAAAACTTCATAAATAGCATAAAAATGATAGAAAATCCCAAAAAAATTTAATGGGCGTATTTCCTCCCCAGCAACGGTGCCATTTGAAAGATCGATCTTCATTTTCATTTTAAACTTTAGCATGAAATGACGTGTCATTGTATTTAATCGCATGGTAGAAAATCGCTTTTCAAAACATTTTAATTCTCAAAATCTAACCATGAAAATAGTTAGGTCGTCTCCATAGGGAGGAATTAGCCTATTTAAACTAGTGAATAGTGTCTCGTTTATTCGGGAAACTCAATGGGTGTGCATGCTAATTCGTGTGATTCTTTTTCTCACATAACTGCTCATTTTAACCAATTAATCAAGATGTAGGTGTTTAGATGCAAAATCACCACCATATAATATTTTGTTAACAAGTGATCTTGGCATAGGAAAACACCATAAGTATTAATCTCCAATAGAATATAGCTTGTTTACTATAATCAGTATGACATGCTCGATCTCATTCAGTGGAGACATTCCACCCCAAATAATTTCAACTGAATAAAAGGGTATCTATGCAAATTCACATCAATAAATTTATTCAATAAATAAGTGAATAGTGTACCCACAATGGCAAAATTGGAAATTTTTAATTGGAGGAGAAACAGAGGATTTCTCCTCTCTCCTCCTCACGTGAAGGGCCAGGCGTGGATGACTGCGAGAGTTGATCGAATGGTGCACCTCGACGAGTGCTTCATGATGGTGGCAGTGACGCGTCGCAAGGAGGTTGGTGGCGGTCGACCGGAGAAGATGAAGCTCACCGGCGAGGAGGTCTGTCAGCGATGAACGGCGACCGTAGGAGTCGCTGCGTGAGGTCGAGGGTGGTCAGAGGATCAAGGCGAGATTGTTGGCATTAATGGCGCGAAGCTTCGAGGCCGGACGAGGCGGCTGCGAGGAGGGGTGCACGGTCACTGATGGGTTCTTCTGGAGGAGATGAATAGTGCGTGGAGAGGAGGAGGAGCTGCTGCCGTTGCTGTGGCCACGCGAAGGTGACACGATGGCACATGCACAAGGGCGCACGAGGGCATGTGCTGTTGTACACGTGCGTGGCTGGTGGTAAGGCCGGGCGTGGCCAGTTGCTTGCACGTAGGAGGTGACTGGGATGGGCGTGGCCACTACGGATGCGGCATGCGCTGGAGGTAGTGCGTGAGGAGGGAGCACGCTGCTGGCCTGCGTGTGTGTGGCTACGCGCTTGCATGGTGGCGTGGCAAAAGGGCGCTGGTCGTGAGCGAGCTGAAGGTGGCTACCGCGAGGGGGTGAAGCTTGGGTCTTTGGAGGTTGAAGAAGATGAGAGAAACGAAAAAGAAGCTTAGGTGTGAGAGAGGGCATGGAATGTGGTTTGGCTATGGGTTTTTATGGTCGGGTGAGGATGGCTGATGGTGGTGCATGCTGTCACCATGCGCCACGGCAGACGAGTGAAGTGGGGGTTCTCTGCAGGTCACGGTGCACGTGGATCTCCATAGTGCTCGCTGGTTCCACGATGCACGCCTCCTTCACGATGGTGGAGAAGGAGAGATAGTCCCCACCGAGGGAGAAGATCTTCCTCTGTTCCATTGGCATCAAACTTTTAAAATATCTGCGGCCGACTTCTGCAACCACTTGCGGAGATTGCGAGTGGTTGGAACAGAAGGATAAGTCCTATTTGTTAGGCATCAGACGTCCGATAAAACTATCAGACATCTTAAAATGTTTGGTTGGCGAGGAGTCCACGCTGGAGGTCCAGACATCCAGATTAGATTCCAGACGTCTTAAAATGGGATTTTGGACATTTGACTGCTGCCTTTAAGTGTCTTGCACCTAGCCTACATCCACCAAATAATTATCATAACATATCATATGTATTAAGCATAAAATTGGTGCATAAGATGATATGCAGACTATGTTGAATTCCCCCTTAATTCCTAATCAAATATTAACTAGGAATGACTAATTAAAGAGTACTTAGGCCAAATAATGGTCCACAAAAGTGGACTTATCAATGCACGCACAAACATTTGAATTAATCATTAATGGAAAAACCCATCTAAAGGGCCCATCACATTCCAAGAGCACAATCATCCCAAGCCTAATTAAAACTGAGTAGATGTTGGCCTTAAGGATTGATTCGCTCTTCGGGGCTCAGACTGAGATCTTTTTCGATTAATCTGCTTCTACTGGTCCATCTGATGTCTAGCTAGGGGAGTAGCATCAAACGACCGTGGCTGGGGGTACATTAGGAACCGGTGGCGCAAGCCAAAGGAAGAACTTTCTCCCCAGCCCCTCCTTCTAACTGGTTGGATTGACCGGATAAAAGTAGACCAAATCAGTTATAATCTCAAGGCGGGTCCTGGGAGTCTGTAGGTCTTTAGGCTAACCCACCTAAGGATAGGATTGATTACTTGTATTGCAGGGCTCCTTTCTTTCTTCTGATTTCCCCTCCTATTCGACCATGTATCCTTCCACATCCCACACTCATTTCCCATCCTACCCTCCTACCACCACTTATACCCAAGATGATTACTATCCCGACTCGACTTATAATTACCCATCCACTAGCCGAGATAAATTTGATTGGGGACATGAATCCAGACCTCTGTGTCCAGGGCCTAACCCTGGACAACAAAACTATGACTGTTATCCTTCCCACACCTACATTGATTATAGATCTCCATCCTTTGATGACCAAACCAACCCGATGTACAATCAGGAAGGATATGATCATTATAACACCTACCCTCCCCAATATTCCACTAAATATAGGTCGCCACCTTTCTTTGAACAACCTAGAATGACCTACTATCAGGGAAGGACCCGAGAACCTCAATATCTTAACTACCATAGAATGAACCCAAACCCACCCAACCATGAACCGAACCATCCAGTTCAAGTAAACCAGGTCCAAGACAGGGTGTTGGCTAACTTGAGGAACACCATCCAATCTTTAGAGGCTGAACCAACACCATGCACTGAAGCATTGGAAACTATGATAAAAATGACTGATGAGCTGAATAGCTCTTTATTGGATTTGCTCCAAAATGTTAGGGATAGGGGCCTAGGTGAGTTTCAACTTGGGAAATTGTTGAGGTTGAGGATGAAATTCGTGGTTGCCCTAGTCAAATCTTGGGATGATTCTCAAGATGAACCCCCTTCAGAAGAGCCAATGTCTGAACCTGCTCAGGCGCCTGTCGAGGGAGATACATTTTCTGAGATCGAGGAAGACTAGGTTGAGCTAGAGCAACCCTTTGAGGATGAACCAATTGATTCACCCGAGATCCCCAAGCCAGGGAGCGACGAAAAATATGTCTCCAAGGACCATGAAATGACATATGATTTTGAGACATATATAAATGAGGATCAAGAATTCTTTAATTCTGAGGATGAGGAATCTCTGAGTGGCGTCTCACTTGAAGTTAAGGAAAACGATTTTAGTGAGGCAAACGGGCTCGAGGAGTATGACAAACCATTTGATAGCCCAATTATTGAAGATTTGGATTCTATTGGGGCTAACTTAGAGGATTCAAATCCTCATTTACTAGAAGATTCAACCAATAGCCCCATTCCTCAACCACACCCCAAAGGGATTGATTTTTATTTGGAAACCATTGTACCCAAGTCAATCCTGATTCAGCCACAAATGTTGGACTTGGGTACTTTAGATGGGGTGTACAACGATTTGGAGGTCTTGGAAATATTTATTTTAGAGGATAAAAATTTAGCAATAAAAATTTGGAATGCTAACTCAGAGGGAAACACAATTTTGGATCTAAAGGTTCCTATTGACCTAAAACCACCAACTTTTTACCAGGACCCTTATGATATCTTTAAGATGCAACTCAAGCTCAGAATCATTGATTACCTTTTTGAGTTGAAATCTAAAAGGACATCAAACCTATTAAACCATCTCTACCCATTGTCCGACACTTTGGTCTTGGGTTGCATACTACAAAACCGCAGGCCTGGCCCCGTAAGCTCAACAATCTTCGATTTTGGGTGATTTCACCCAGAACCTAAGAACCACTCGACCCTGCGGCATGGGTCTGCACCATAATTTCGTCCACATTTGTGGACACCTACTGGCAGATCCTGTGATCAATATTTTTATTTTGATTCTAACATGTACTTATGAATTCCTAATTTCTTCTTTGTTTGTATTTATTGCCTAGCTGAAGGCAATAAATTTAGCACATGTGTATATTCCACGTTCTCTATAGAGCTAACCAGATTGTCATGAAATTCAGGTCATATTCTGTTATTCCGCCCTTTTCATGTCTTTGTTTTTACAATGAGGACATTGTATTATTTAAGCATGGGGGGTGGATACTTAATCCTAAAATTATTTCGTTAGCTCTATAGAATTTCTTTTATTTTATTTATAAAAAAAATGAAAATTCAAAAAGACAAAAAAAATAGAATTAGGAGAAGAGAACTTAGGATTTTGAAAGTTATTAACTTTAGGAAATGATATGATAGGACCTGAACACTTAGACTCTTTAGGTCTTCAGGCTTAATTAGCTCGGGTGTCCACTTGAATGTTGACTTAATATTGAGTCCTCGTCAAGTAATTTTACTTTAATTTGGTGAATAAATTGGGATGATAAGTACACAACTTATCAACCCGCCCTGATTTGAGGGAATTTTAAGTCTAAGCATCTACACACCATTTGCACTGACTCACTTTTCAACGGTTTCTTCGGAAATTGGGTAGCTAATGAACTTTCTAGGGTAGTACGGCTGGCAAGTTGTCGTGGGTAACAGTCCATTGGCTGGTTGTCCAGAGCCCAACTACTTGACCACACTTATTCTACTGCTTTTAGGTAAATCTTCGATCAGGGAAGCCACCTACTTAGAAAAAGAAAAAGATGGTACTCAAAAAAAAAAGAAAGAAAAAGGAGAAAAAATAGAAAAATAAATCACACTTCACTGCACACATATGGCTTGCAAGTTGTCGTGGGTAACAGCCCATTGGCCGATTGTCTAGAGCCCAGCTCACAAAAATATACAAATAATTCCCAAAACACTTAGGGAAGAAGCGGGGAGGTAGAATAAACTGGAAAGATATACACTAGGTTCACCCTTATGTTGACCCCATAAAAAATAAAATAGGGAAAAAGCTACCATTAGAAAAGATAAACCTTTAGGCAGAAACTCTTAAGGTCACCTAGGGTCGTAGAAACCCGAAGTCCATTTTAACGGTTGCTTAGTGAGTCTATCACCCTTTCACAAGATGCTTAGCACTTAAAGTCATTTTCGAGTCTTAGGTGGGTCGGGTAGCCATAAAAAGTTATCCTGAAACTCTCAAACTCCAAAAGTCCAAAAAAAATTTAAAAAGAAGAAAAATAAAAAAAAAATGTATCTTCCCTTTTCAAATAAGGTGAGGACTTAGGCGATCTGCATTTTGGCAAACACCCGAGTACTATTGAGTTTTTGTAGTTTAGGACTTTAGTTGAAATTTTATATTGTTAATAAATAACTTAAGCCTAAGCGATCGAGTCCTAATTCTATTTTTATACATAGGATGTAGTTTAATTTTTCTAGGGACTAGGAAAAGATAGGCATGGGGGTATGATGCAGACACATCCATTTAGGTTTAAATGCCTATTTATGCTTGTTTCTAGGCTTAGATTTGCATTTCATATTATAAATATTTTATAGCACGCATCATTCTTCATTTAAAGTAGTGCATATTTTAAGTTAATTGAGTCCTTTTTGTGGTAAGGAGAGAAGGAGATTTATTTCAGAGCCTCAAATTGATGATCCGACCATACGGATCTGATCAAGACGACGATTGAAGTTTAACGCCTCTGAAATCGCCTTGATTGGAGTCCCATAACTCCATATGCAGTTCGAGGAAGATCAACAGCCAAGGGACTAGGTGACGTAATTCAGAGCTTCAACCGACAAATCCAACAATGTGGATGGATTCAGGTCAACGATCACAGCCCAACAGCGTGACAATCGACTCAATCCAACCTCTGTAGCAGCCCCTACAACAAAAAGAAGATGGACGGCCTAGATCGTGCAACATCGCGCAACCCACGCCAGCCATGCGCATGCACGCATCACTGCATTCACACAATAGAGTGGGAGCACGCGCGCGCACAGAGGGACGCATGCGCAGCTGATTGCGCAGCAATCATAGGTCTTAATTGACCTAGATTAAGCTAGGACTTAGCATAAGTTAGGGTCATTCATGCATGCGTATGCATTATCTGCATCTTTACTACTTTCCTTTAGCTATGCATGAAATAATGTTATAATGTGCTGATTAAGTGCATTATGTTGATTGCAGGCAATAAGCTAATCTGGAGCTGGATCTGAAGCTGGATCAGGAATAACGAGAGTTGCAGCAGAGCTGGAGCAGAAGGCTTAGTTTAGATGTAGGAATAATAATGTAAGGGAGTTAAAGATTTTCTATTCTATTAAGTAGGAATAAAGTAGTAAAATGTGAAGAGCTTAGGTCCATCCTAGCCCTAAGATAGCCTAGAGACTTCCCTAAGCCTTAGCCACCCTTAGATTAGGTCACAACACCCTTGGAAGCCCTAAAACCCTAGTTCCAACTCCATATAAGTTATAGGACATCCAGGACCCTTAGCCATCTCCTGCACACCTCAAACCCACTTCTGTAGTGTTATTGGACGTCCAGACACTTTGTCAGACGTCCAATTTCTGCAGAATACCCAAAACAGAACCTTGATTTCCCCCTGACTCAGATTGGATGTCCAAAACTGAAGTCTGGACTTCTGATTTTTGAGTATAAGTCGTCTGATCACATTACTGGACGTCTGGTACTGGTCTCCAGTCCTTGTTTTGTGATTCAAGTCTTGATCTTGGATCTCTAGCTCCCTAGACCTAATCCCAACCCCATAGGAACCTAAATTAACATGTCCTAACCCTAGTACATCACTTCTAGACCTACCTGATGACCTAATTAGGTCCTCACCAAACCCAATTGACTTAGATCAAAGTCAATTACCTTCACCTAAGTCAATTGGACTCATTGAGTCCAATTGAGCTTAGATTTCAACCCACACAAATTCAATTGGACTTGGTGAGAGTCCAATTGACCTAAACCCAACCTAATTGAGTTATTTCACTCTCAATTAGGATCACACTCATTCAATTAAACTTAGGTTAAGTTTAATTGCATTTTCCCCTTAGCAATTAGGATTTGTAACCCTAATTCAAGACCTACACCTACCCAAACCCCTTAAGACCTAACCTAAGCCACCTAGCCACATAGAGCACGACCACACACACACCCATTCATGCACACACACTTCTCTAGAGTTCTCTAGAACTCTCTTTGAAGTGACGCCACCTCTTGGTTGCCAAAATTAACAACCAAGAGGCACTCAAAATGAGATCCATAATTTTTGGATCTCATAACCTCTTGGCCGGCCACTCTTGGACTCTCTCTAGAGAGAAGCCATTGGATCTATAAAAAGACCCCATGGGCGGCTAATGACCCCATTCACATCCTTGGCTTCCATTGGCACCACTCACCACATTAGCTCCATACACGCCCACCTTCACTTAGGTCAACTACTCCACCTCCACGAGCTCACCACCATCATGGAGGACATCATGCTGGGATGCTGGATCAATCCTTCCTCCCTCCAAGGGTCGGCCTAAGCTACATTGGCTGCCCCTCATTCTCCTCCCGACCACTCCAAATCCATCGAGGACCACCCCTGAATGCCCTCTATTCTGCTAGATTTAGTTTATGCTCTTCATAATTTTATTGCTTTCCATTACTGCTTAATAGCGTAGTCTTTATTCTCCCCCAATGATGCATGCAAAATCCCCTGATTGATTCTTGTATGTAGTCATTTTCTGGTAGATAGATTTAAATTCCAAGCATTTCTGTACAAGCTTTCCTCTATAGTTTCTGTTGCAAACAACTCTCCCACTAAATGAATGAAAAATGTTATATATATATATATATATATATATATATATATATATATATATATATATATATATATATATATATATATATATATATATATCTCCATGTTGTGAAATCACCATGAGCTTATTGATTGCTATCATATTTACATGATTCAAGTTGCCTGTTTCTAACTCCTAATATTCTTGCAACTAAGCATGTCGTACCTAAATACATAATAATCACGAACCGGCATGCGATTCTAAATAAAGTAGAGCAATAGAAGATCAATTTCAAAAGTAAAAGCAAACGCCTCCCAGAGACGAACGACCGGGACTCAAGTCTCAATTTTTACAAATTTAATTTTTGATGAACGTTTTTACGCGACTATACTACGATTTCCGACGACTTTCAAATGTGCGAAAATGGCTCCTGTCAACAACAGCGCAGCGGGCGTTCATGGGCACGTGTGAAGGCAGTGGCAGCGCACGCAGGCGCGTAGCCTGCGAAGGTGCGTGAAGAGCGCACCAACGCAGCGATTGGTGGGCAAGTGGGTTGTCTTCACCAACATTTGCGATAGATCTTTAGCGATGTTTATTACCGTCACTAAATTTCATGTATACGAATTTGATTCTTTGCTCCACTATAAAATGACCCCTACCCTTCCCATTTTTCTTCATCTCTTCCTTTCTTCCTCTCACCACCTCCAAGGCTCTAGAGAGAGCTTGTCCCAATCCCAGGATGCTACTTTATAGTAGAAAACAAATATATGTTCCCACCTCTCATCCCCCTTCATGGAGCATCCCATGGTCATCTTCTCACCTCCCTTTGGAAAGAAGATCCTCGCCATAACGCCGTCCTGACCTACCCTCCATCCTCCAACTCCATCCTCGTTCATTCTTCTCTTCACCACCTTCCTCCAGGCAAAGTCAGAGTGAGTCATCATCCAAGCGACCATCGAGGGGGATTTCTCTCACCTATCTCTATCTTTATTGCTTTCGTAGTATAGATTTCCTGCTTTCCTAGTTGTAATAAGCATTTGATTATAAAAATACATAACTGTTTCTCTCTATCTCTATCTCTCTCTCTATTTATTTTGCAAGTAGATTAGCTAGAATTCATCGAGCGGATCTCTTACTTGCTAAAAATACCAAAAAATTACAAAAGACAAAAATGACAGAAACAAATAAAAGCGAAACGCGGATTTTCAAAACCAAATGTTCACCTCCCCGTGTTCGACCCGGGACTCACTTTTCGAGTTTCGATTATAAATTTTATCTGATCGACGGATTTTCTCGCAAATTGAACTACGATGAAGGGTTTTCCAAACTCGAATCCCATCCGCGTGTGAATCTACTGTATCACTTATTTCTTTTTTCTTTTCTTCTTTTCTATTTCTTTTTATTTTTCTTTTTGGGTATTTTTTTTTCAATAGATTTTCCAAAATCAAATCCTTTCCACATGTGAATCCATCACTATCAGCCATCTCTTATTTTGTAAGTGACGGGAAATCCAATTCCCGTCAGTTGACAAACGACGGTGAAATATCCAATCGGTCTGTTGGTTGAACAATAATTCGATGTTAGATGTTCCTTATAACCAACGGGAAAAAGAAATAACAACTCTGCTAATGGCGTCACTTAGTGGCGTCATTTAAAATAGCTATGTAGTAGGAGGTGGTGTAGAGAAGAGGAATGGCGATGGTAACCCAGTAAATAGATGTTGGGGGCATCAAAAGTATGAATGCATTCAACAACCAAAAAGCAAATCAATCGTGCGAATCAATAAAAGCAATCACAGTATGTGCATTCACGAGATGTACCGACTGGATTCGCGGATTCAAGTTGCAACAAGAACACCTCAAAACAAAGGATGTGACAAATAGACAAAGGATTTCGGAAATGAAAAGAGGTCAGTAATGGCCACCTACTCACCCTTTGTTAGAGATACAAGACACATCAATGCATACAAAGAAGGAGAGGGAGTCAATCCTCGCATGGCACCTAAGGAGAATAAAGGGCACATAAAGGCTTGCCACCACTGTGCCAACAACTGACAACTATCATTCAAAATGAGGGAAGGCTAGAGTTTCTGAAATCGCCATGCGCTCACATGAGCTATGTGAGGAAGAGGAGCATCTTCGGGAGAATAAGATCACGAAAGGGGCAGCAGGAGAGAGAGAAAACAAGGGTCAAAATGAGGATTGGGTCAACCAACCACACAACGTGAGTTGCCTTAACACGGGATAGCAATTCGAAGATGGGTTGGGGTAACCCTCTCCGTAAACGAGGGATAACCCTCAAAACGAGGGGTTATCCCCCTCTATAAACCACCTCTAAGAGATTAGTGTTGAGATCTTACCTTACTCCAAAAAAAAAAAAAATGGCCAACTACCCCTACCCTCTCTATCTTGTTCCTTTATCTCCACTCCATTCTTAAGTGCGCATGCAATCGAGAACGCTGGCCTATCCCATCTTAATGGGCAATGAAAAGTTGCACATATATAGAGACTGTGCAAATTACTATAGCTAATGTTTTCATCATTTTTCTACATAAAATTTAATAAAGTTGATGTTTAGTAAGGAGGCAAATTGAATTTTTTTAACTTTGTTGTAAAACTGTGTCCAATTTGAGCCCCTAGGATAGCTCTTTTGCTCAACATTTTTTAAAAAATCCTATTATGTGGGGAAATTGTATTTATTTTTCCTTATAGTATATATGATGATATTATGCATAATATATACAAATTTGAATTTCATTTATCTTTGGAGGCAAATTAGTTAGAGATTGAGCCTGTCGGGTAGTTCAATTGGTGAGTAGGTTCATATCACCTTAGTAGAAACGACAGGTTTCCAATTTGAGTTCTGACTTACCTGGAGGGATAGGTTTGAGTGCTATTTCACCCCCCCCCTCGGGTTCAGGATGAACATCATCATCTTTTAAATTCGTTAGCGACTGCTCGTGTATATCAGTAAAATGCATGATCAGTTACTAGGTGAGATTTATGTAAGTTAGAGACAATTTATTACTACCTTATGCATATTTATCGCAAAAGGTTGATACATATATATTTGAATTATCTTATATTTGTCAATTATTTTAATTGATTTTCCCTATTAATAATTCAATCAACCTATAAACAACAATTACGTATGAAGTCAATTAAAAAATCACACTGACACTTTAATTAGTAGTGGTGACTAAAAGTGAAGGCTAAAGGCTTTAATTAGCTTGTTTGACTATTAGTCTCAATCTTTCATGATCTTTTCCATTAAGGATCGAGAAATACATAAATTAATGGACTAAAGAGCTAGATGTACGTGATTCATGAGGCCTAAAATCAATCTATATTATAAGTTATATATTAAGTTAGATATGAATATGGATAGTAGCATTACATCGTCGATATTATTGGGTTTGCTTCATCATAGATGACTAATTATAGTATCCCCTAATAAACATTAATTCTGTAGAGTAGTGAAGCTTTTAGTTAAATCTAAAAGGGTCACTAATAGAAAAATGGGATATACCATTGATTTTTTACTGTCGGTTACCCAAGTGACGGTAAAATTATATGTGCCGTCGGTTTTTTATGAAAGTGATGGCGAATGAAAGCTTAAAATTTGTCCCCTACCATCGCTAACAAAAAGCAACAATGTGCGCTTGAGGGGTTTAAAGATATGTGCATTCAATTTTCAGAGCGACGGCAAATATATATTTGTCGTCGCTTGTTTAAAAAAGCGATGGCAAATCGGGTTATAAATATTGTCGTGCTAAGAAGTAGCATTTGGGCACACAGTTGAAATTTTTGCTGACATAAAGTCGCTTCTTAATTAAACCGACAGCCATGGTTCCTTAATCTATACATGCACAGAGCCCTCTCTGTGCCTCTCCTCCTCCATCACTGTTCATCTTCCCCAAATTACCAATCCCTCTCTGTGCCACTCCTCCTCGTCGCAGCTCCTCCTTACTGCCCCTCGTCATCCTCCTCCTCATTGCGTCGTCCTCCTCATCGCGTCATCCCCCTCCTCCTCAAGTGAATCCTCTTCCTCCTCCTAAGCCTCTTCCTCGTTGCTCCCCTCCTCCACTCCTACTGTTCCTTCTCCCTATCATCCTCGACGCCCCCCGCCTACCTCCCCCTCCTCCTACCCTCCTCCTCCCCCTGGTTGTTTCCACCCCCCTTCCTCCACTCCTCCTACCATTCCTCTACCCCCATCCTCCTTAGCACTCCCCCCAACCTCCCCCTCCTAGCTCCTGCCCCCCTCCTCCTCTTCCCCTCATTGTCGCTACCCCCCACCTTCCCCTCCTACCCTCCTCTTTCCCTACCTTGTCACCGCCCCCCACCTCCCCTTCCTCCTACCCTCCTCCTCCTCCCCTTGGTTGTCATCGTCCCATCCTCCTCCACTCCTGTCATTCCTCCTCGTCCTCCTCGCTGTCCCCCCCAACTCCTTTTCCTCCTCCTGCCCTCCTCCTCCTCCCCTTGGTTGTCGTCATCCCATCCTCCTCCACTCCTCCTGTCGTTCCTCCTTATCCTCCTCGCTGTCCCCCCCAACTCCTCCCCCTCCTCGTCGCCAGCCCCCCTCCTCCTACCTTCCTCCCCATCTCACTTTTACATGTCTTATTTCTAGACAAAGATTCATAATATCACTTTTTTTATTCCTAATTCCCTAGATCTCATAAGGTCTAGGTCAATAAACTTTTAGGCTATAAGTGTGATATAATTAAAACTATAACGTCATGAACAAAATCCCCATGTCAAGCATCTTCTACTTGTTGAAGAGCACAAACGATTTAGGGTCTCTATTAAAACCATTAAAATTAGAGAACTGATCTCAGAATAAAATCTTCACACATCAAATTCCTTGCAAATCTTCTTACTTTCATTACCACATTTTGCATGGGAGTTGGGGTGGTAACCTTGAAGAGCCTCACATAGAAAAGAGACCAACTTCACTAAATGAGTCTACTATAGTACAGTCGCTTAGACAAGTAGGTTCTAGTTAGTTATAATTGGGGCTTGATTCTTCATTTTTTTTAACTAAGTCACTACTGGTCGATTACATTTTATTCCTAGACATTAGTTAGCAGAGACATAATTCTAGTCTTTTTGGTGTGTAAGTACGATCCAATTCTTTCACTTCACTTTCCTCAATTAAGTCTTGAATGTTCTACATGTAAGACCTCTTCCTTTTAGTTAATTACTTGCTATCTTTAGAATAATGGATAGTCCAATGAGGAAAGGTTACTTGACCATATTTTCCTCTGTAATTTTCCATAATTCCTTCAACTCGACTAGTGTTATGAGGTGAATTGAGTTGAAGTGCCCCACTTCTAGTCATTGTTTAAATTAATAGTAGACCTCAGATTGTAAAGCCATTCATTGAGGATTCATGGTCACAACGGTCACTCCACCCTATTTAATCAAGCGCCTTTGTTTAAATAGCACCATCATGAAGGTTGATAGATCATGAACATAATTTTAGGCATAGAGCGTCTATCTTTTGCCTTAGCCATGCACGCTAGATTGCCCAGTTTGTATGGAAGATACTCATCACCTGTGACTATCAGAAAGTAAGAAGTTCTGTTACCTAAGGCATCGCAGATTTTTACTCATTAAACATAGATGGCGAATGTCACAATTTAGGGGTAAATTTGATGGTAGGACGTGTCGGTATTCAAAGAAAATACAAAGAATAAACTTAGTACATATTCAATTAGGTTGCTGGGTCAGGTTATCATGGAGAGATTACAAGAAATGGGTGAGATATAATTGGGTCAACCATTCAAACAAGACTAGATAGCCTTGAAAATTTCTAGGTTTCAAAAGAAAAGTATTTTCTTTATTGAGTTGTCATACTGAAAAGATCTTAAATACGTCACAATTTTTATGTTATGCACATTAAAAAGAATGTGATGGATAATATCATAGATGTATTAAGAAAGCAAGAAAAGACATGCTAAGTTTGGAGATGCATCCTGAGCTGCATATTCATGAGGATGGCTACTTCCTACCTATTATTTATAGCTTGAATCATGATCAGAAGAGTATATTGTTCTCCTTCTTAAAGAACATTCGGGTACCAGTTGATTTTTCCTCGTAGCTTTCTCATTGTGTGAATGAAGCGTAGAAGAAGATATCTACCTTGAAAAGTCATGACTCTCACGTTTATATGCAAGTATTATTTCCACTGGCGATATGGGGGATACTACATAAGCTAGTTGTTGACTCATGATGAGGTGTGGCTCATCATAGCTAATATACCAAAGTTAAGCTAGAATCTAGGTTAAACACTATCTAATTAACATAATAAATAGGCTAAGTGTGAGAATTAACAGAAATGACCTAAAATACTCAATTTGTGTTAAAAATGCATAATTAGGTCACATTTGAGAATTTCTATTTAGAAAATATAACTTGATGGTCCAGATGTTAATTGAACACATATTTGAGCTCCAAAGTACAAATCAAGGGTTAAATCATGTTCAAACAAGTTCAATTAAGCTTCAATAAAAATCTCATAGAATTTGGACATCACTAGGACCTTGCATTCATTAGTTTACATCTAGGTCTTTAGTACATCACATTTCTTTACACATAAAAGTCGCAAGGACCTTTTTGATAGCATTTAGGGACCATTTGGTTACAAAACCTTCCACTAATGGGCCTCTTCTACTATTTTTCTACCAGTTTGCACCCAAGGGCCTTCTTATAAATGTCACAAAGACCTGGGGACACTCTTGACACTGTAGCTCGCGAGGAACTTGAGCTACAACCACCGTCGATACTTCAACCCATTGATTCAACGGTCGATCTTCCACCATGGATCGTAGGCCATTACATGTAGCATTAACACCCGATCTAGATCCCATCCTATGGTGGAATTTCATTGTAAATTTTCCTACACTCTTCTCCACCTCTCATCCACTGTTCACACCCAATTCGTCTAACTTCAAAATACAGTGCCCAGATCTCCCCATCACCTATTTAAAGGCCTTTATATCGACCAACGTGCATATCAGGTCCTCTCCTACTTCCTTAAGCTGATCATTCATCCTCTCCGGTTCCCTTCTTCCCCAATTCGCTCGACGACGTTGTTCATAGCGATGGAGCTCTTCATCCTTGATTCCTCCACGACGCTAAGGATACCATAACACCTGAGGACATCCCTGAGCTCCTCTAGTGAGGTTTCAATTCACCGAAGATTTCTCTCTCACTTCCTCCTCTCCACCCACCAGGTGGAGACCCACATGTCCCTTTCTTCCAATTAATCTAGGTTCTAATTGCTTTCTTAGCTTAGATTTATTACTTTCTTAGCTCAATTAGATCGTAGTCTACTGCTTGAATTATTTAGATTAGAGCTAGATCATAACAGATTAGATCACGCCCAATTCGCTCCTCTTTGATCAATTTAGATCAGAGAGGCAAATTTGCTTTCAATCACATATTCATATAGCTTCCTCTACAACTCATGACCGTTTTCACCTTCTTCCCTCGTTGTTTTAATCCACACTCCACTCCCTCCACCCAAGCATATTTAGATTCAAAGTTTTGCAACTTCTAGATCTAAATAGCACTCAAATTCACCTAAGGGTCTCTCCAATCACTTCACATGTTCACAAAAACCCCCTATCTGGATTTAATTGCATCGATTCTCTCTATTCATTTGGATTTGGATTTTATGCCCAATCATAAGATTTGGACTCAAATTGGTTTGAAACAAATTTAATCAAGTGAATTGAGTTTTTAATCCTCTAATTGGGTGCAATGAGATGAATCTGAGGTGTTTTGATTTGGTTTTTATATTCAGATGACCATATGACTGATTTGAGTTTAGTTTTAGGCAGTTTTAGCCAAGGAGAATCAAATCCACTGATTCGAGGCCAAAACAATGACCCAAATGTTTCTAGAGATTCGCCCTGAGGTCTTAAACACTAATTGCTAGTGTTTAGAAGCTCCAAGTGATCAGATCACCTAGGCAAACCCAAACAAAATCCCAATCTAGGGCGACATGGATTTCTGATTCAATAGGTTTTCACTTTGATATTCAAGGTTTAACTGATGTTTGGAAGGTTTAAATGAAGATTCTGAGTTGTTTTAACTGGGTGCATGCGAGTGTGGGTGTGGGCCTATTAGGCCTGAAATTGGACAAAACTGTACCCAAATTAACAAACTAGGGCCCACCTAGTAATAGTATCAATTCATCCTCGAGAGGGGACATTGATCCTGTGAAAAGTAGGCCCGCAACCCTAAATTTTTGCTAAGGGTTAAAGAGTTAAGTTAAGAAACTGAACTAAGTGTTGTGTCTATGTGTGTGTGTTGTATATATGTGTTGAGTGAGTGTCTACGTAAGCTAAGTGTTAAGTTAAATAAATGAGCGTGTGTTCAGTGTACGTATATGTATGTGTGTGGAGTGATGGATGTGTGTTAAGTGTATATATATCTAATATAAGTAGTAATGAATACGTATATATATATAATATATTGATAAACACTAGTTTATCATCATTCTTATGTTCTAACACATACCTAGTTCTTAGGGTTTTAACTACGTAATCGGGTTTTTGCACTGCATTTATGCATTCCAATAGGTTAGGCATGCATTACATTCTTTTTTGTTTTTAATATGTTTATTTGAGTGTCAAGGATAAGCAAAGAGTCAAATCCCACAAACCCTAACACTTTGGAAGGCAAAAGATGAAGAGGAAGCCCAAATTTAGTTGGATCCTAACTGAATCCAACCCATCAGAACTGGATTCCAACTCCTCTTAGCTGAGACTAGCTCATTTCAGCTCCATTCAACTCATTTTAGCTGGATGGTAGCTTAAGCTAGCTCAACTCAATTCTAGCTCAACCTAGTTGTGGCTAGCTCATCTCAGCTCCATTTAGTTCACCTTAGCTGAATGGGAGCTCAGGCTAGCTCAACTTAGTTGATCCAAGCTCTTCTGAGCTCCATTCAACTCCTGGAAGTACTATTTGACTAGGATTAGCTACTACCATCAACTAGTTAATCCTAGTCAGCTAAAGAAGTTCTCCACCAACTCGGGTCAGCTCAACTCCAACTCCCAAAGACTCAACTCAGCTCAACTTAGTTGAGCTGAGCTACTTGACCTAAGTGATGGGAACACCATCGTGAGCCCTAACTAGCTCATTTTGACCCAATGAAGAGAATGGAGCTCCTACATAACCCACTGAAGGTCCTAATTCACTGAATAACCTTTCTGAGATAAAAATAAGAAACAAGGGGTAAAACTATAATTTTACCATTGTAGAATAGCAACGGGTTTTCTCAAGGGCTAAAAAAATGTCAAAAGGTCTTAACAAGATGAAAAGTGGTTTAGATTTGACAGAAAAGGGTTTGTGTGTACCCTGTGAATTAAATGACTTCTTGAAACCCTAAAATAGACCTACTTGATTAACCAAGGTTCTGGTCAGGATAAAATTCACCTAAACCCTCTAAAAATCATAGAAAAATATTCTCTAGGGTTTAGAACCTTTAAATTGGCCATTGGAACCCATCTTAACCTAGAATGGGGTCTCAGACAGACATTTGCCCTAAATTGGATTTTGCAAAAATTTCATAGTCAAATGTGGTCAAACCCAAAATCCAACTTCACCATTAGATTTCTTAGGTCCAAATTAGGTTTGTACCAAAATTTGGACCCAAGATGAATTTGCCTTGACCTAGTTTGCAAAAAGGTCCAACCTAATTACATTTGCACCCCTATCTTTCAAAAACCTTTGCAAAAGCCCCCTAGCTTCTTCATCATTCTCGCAATTAGGTCCCTCCACCATTATAGCGGAGGAATCCTACTCCGGCAAGCTTTAGAAGGTGGTTTCTCCCTGATTTCTCAGAGAATCCCCATCAAAATTGGAAGGGAGATTCTCTGAGAAAATTCCTCCAATGTGAATCCAGTTTGATGCCCTAATTTCTTCCCAATCTCTCATGAGAATGCATGAGATATTTGGGTCTCTTTTGAGTTTCCTTCTCTGACGAGCATACCTTGCTTGGAAGCTTAGCTTCCAAGCACAAATCCCCCTCCAGAGATCTATTTAAGAATCCCCAGATCCAACCGACTCCTCTAAGCTTGACATCGATCGGAGACCCCCTCAAATTCTTCTCTCCTCCGATCGATTTGCTCATCAAGCTCCGACGACCTTCCCTACTCTCCCTCGTTGCCTGACCAGAATACCAATGGCAGGCTCTTCCTCCCCGCGTTCGTCCGCGTCGCGCAACACTCGTCGATGCCCTTGCCTCCCCTTCATCCTCGTTGACCATCCCTCTCTGAGCGCCTTCGTCTTCGGCATCGGCAGTACGTGCTCGACGCCATCTTTGTCCTCCCTTCATCCACTATCACCCTAAATAAGTTCCCTTCACCCTCTACTTTCTTCTCCACTCTCTATTTCCCTAAATCGACCACTGCCGACCTCCAACACCCTCATCTCCTTCATCTCCGGCCACCACCTCAGGCGAGGCCACTCCACCACCACAGGCCATCCCACCCCTCGCTGACAAGCCCATAAGCATCCCCTCGCTCCACTGAACATTTCCCCCCACTTCATACATCACTCCACTCACTCACGCACCTTATTGAACACACCCACACCTTCACAAATAGTGTGCCCTAGGCATGCTCACACAGGCATCCCCACGACACGCCAACCACTACAGCACATTCACTGTGCCTCGGCGAAGCTTCCTAAGCGATCTGACGTGGCCGCGAGGCCATCTTTGTGATTTCAGGTAGCAGGCATCATCCGCCATTGGCGCAAAGCTTGAAGCAAGCTCCAGGCCCTTGTCCCAGGCTGCGCGGAAGACGCTCGCACACGAGTCCAGACTCTCAATTCCAATCGAAGGCCGTGGCAGTTGAGGCAATTGGAGGACCACCTCTGATGCAGGTGTGCGAGAAGAAGGGTGCACGTTTAGTCCCACACCGGCGGCTGTGAAGTGACTAAAGGCACATAAGTTGAATTTGTGCCATAGCCTTATCGCCTCCTAATCACGGGGTGAGGTCCCTCTCACCCGACCAACCTGGTCTCGTCCGGGCTTACGCCCCTCAGACCTGGCCTGACTTGACCCGATTGCACTCCTTGCCCACCACCGCACGCCGGTGGGCCTGGTCCTGGGTACGTACCCAACCCGATTACCTGAATACGTGTGGCTCTGGGAGAGCATAACCTAAGAGAGAAAGAGAGGAGAGTGCACGCGAGTAGGGGGTAGGTTTTGCTGCAGGCTGAAGAGGAGGAGAAGCGAAGTTAAAGAAGAAGGAGAAGCTAAGGACAAAAGAGAAGCTAAGGGAAGGGCCAAGGTAGAGAAGGAAGAAGCTGAAGGAAGAAGAAGAACAAGCTAAGCAAAAGGCAAAAGTCAGAGGAAAGAGAAGACAAAGATAAAGAGAAAGCTAAGAGAGGGGCCAAGGCAAAGAAAGGTAGAGAAGCTAAGGAAGATAGAAGCAAAAGGAGGAAGAAGAAGAAGAAGGGAGGAAAAGATAGAGAAAGCTAAAGACGAAGAGACGGATAGAGTAGAAAGCTAGCCAAGGCAAAAAGCAAAAGAAGAAAAGAGAAGCAGAGAAAGAAGAAATAGAAGGAGCACTGTTTAAGTCATCTGATTTATAAATCAGACGTCCAATTTGAGTTTAATTCATATACATTGAGTTCTTTAGTATTTTGTGCTCTACATTTACTCTCATATTTTTGCACTTTGAGACTGATATTATTGCATATTCCTTTAAATTCTGAATTGTGATCTTGATTTCTAAACACCAATTTGCTCCCTATGTTCGACCTCGGACTTCAAATTCGAGTAATAAAATTGTCTTTTTTTTAAACGCTTTTTCAGCTATATTACAATGCGATACTCTTAAAACCCGATTCAGCGCGACGAACACTAAGCTATCTATCTCAGCTAGTTGGGTAGTCTTCGGGAGGACCACCTCCAACTCACCTAAGCTCCAGACTAGAAAAATCCAACTCATATTAGCTTAGCTTAGCTTAGCTACTAGTAAAGAACTAGCTAGCTAAGCTATCTTCTAAGTTCTCAGGAACCTCTGCTTCATTTACTATCAGCTCTAGAAAGATCATGCAGCTCCAACTTCAACTCTTCATCCAAACCCTAGCTACTCCGTTACTCTACTAGGTAAGCTATCTAAGCTTAGCTCAACCTAGCTCCACTTCATAGCCTACTACCCTACTACCTGAGCTCCATCAAAAAGACCACCTACTGATGAAAGGCTCATCATGACTTCTAATTACCCCTAATTAACTAGAAACACTAGTTAATTAGCCAGACATATGAATATATAGGGGTTAATTATATAACAAAGGATAGATAAATAAAGGACCTAAAAATAAGTTAAAAATGCTTAATTATAAGTTAATCAATATCATTAATAACTTAATTAATAAATGGACTCAAAATATAATTAATTAGTTACCTAATTAATATCTAATTTAACTTAAGCATAATTTATACTTAAGTATGTAATAACTTAAGTAACGTAATCAATTAAATAAATTAAGCTAAAAAGGTCAAAAATGTAAATTCAAGATATATATATATAATATTTATCTAATTTATAATCATATATAAAAAGTTGAAAAAGAATTAAATTAAAATAAGCCTTGAAAACCTCAGTTTACGTTTTAGTTCTTAGGTTTCTTTGCACTTGAGTCCTTTCCATGCACATAGGCCCTTAGTTTTTCCTACGAATAGGTCCCTGTGAGTGCAGCACTTCTTCCTCTTCTTCTTCCTTGCACTAGATGGCTGAGAGCGTCCGGTCACCGCACCATCTGATCCACCTTCATCCCTTGACAAAACACAGCCGCCTTGGCCATTTCTCTTCCACTCACCTCCCTTTCTTCATCTGACGGATCGGATTGACCTCTAATCCTATTTAGGTCTAGGAGTTAAGCTCACCGGGGTCGGAGACGACGCCGATGGTTTAGCTGAACCTAGACATCCTTCCATCCAGGTACACCCCCTTACCCTCCACCGTAACCTATAAATACCCTAGGACCCCTCCAATTCAAGGGGTCGACTCCCTTTCCCCCTTCCCCAACAGCAGTCGATGATAGGCTATTCGTCACTCACCTCCAGCGACCTCTCATCCCTCCTTCAGAGTTTTTCCGAGTGAAAGACTCATCTCTCTCACCTCCTCTTCCTCTCCGGAAGGTTGTGATAGAGCCTTGGAGCGTCATCTTCTCTCTCTCACCGCCTTTAGTTTCTCACTAGAGCTCTATCCCCTTTTCTCTGATTTCATCCTCCATTATGTGCCAACGATGGAGCTTCTCATCTCCTTTCATCTAAGTAGTTATAACTCATAGGAGTAGTTTAGCAGTAGTTAGGAGTAGGTTTAGCTTAGATTTCAGTATGTTAAGCTTCGCCTTCCTCAGCTCCGGCAAGGCCATGTCCAGTTTCGCCAGACCCTCTTTCAATGATCCAAGCACAATTCCACTTTCTCTACCTTTCCACGATTCATTTCCACTTTCTTCCCCTCACTATTAACACCTAAAATGCTTAGTTCACCACACCATCACCAGCGATCTCCACTGTCTATGGCGAAGGTCATCGATCTGTTACACCTCCAATTAAGGTCTTCCAACACTAATCCACCACCTTAAGACCCTTCTTGACCCCAGATCTACCTTAATTGACCATCTAATCACCTAAATCACTTCAAACACACCTGGATACTTCATTGTCCATGGTGAAGTGCCCAGAGATTATCCCACACTCAATCAAGGTCCTACATCACTTCCATAACACTTAAGGATCCCAGCGAATCCATCTATTGCTCCTATTAAGTAGTGTACTTAAAATGCCTAATTTCCCTTATCTTTGAGATTGCTGTTAATGGTGGCTCAGAGATGAGTTATTCAGCTAATTAATTAGTTCATTAGCCTCACCTCATTCCATAGACCATTTTGAAATTCCCTACCAGGAGGGGTGACGTAATAAAATTGCGGAATTGAATATATAAAGCAATATCACAAAAATAAGCAATCACAAAATGTACACAGGTATTTTTAGGTGGAAACCCAAACCGGGTGAAAACCACCACCTAACCCTCTCGAGTTAGGATTTTCCGATCAACCAAGTTGATCAAAATCCACTAAACGAATCACTTTAAACGAGGGTGATTCAACCTCAGTACAACCACGCTACAAGTACGAGGGTAGCGTTCCTCAACCCCTTCTCTCCACGAGAAGGATTTTGTCCCACGAAGGAGACGGGAATTCGCAAAGCGAATACCCAACCAAAAGACAAAGATAAAAATAAACAATAGTCCTATAGAGCCAACAAAATAATTAAACCTAGCTTCTATAGGAAATAGGAAACTCCCCTTTGCAAGGAGTGCGTCGACGATGACGCGGTGCGTGTGCCACGCGATGGCGCTACGTCGCTCTCGTGAACAACAGCGGGAGAGCAGGTGCGCAAACTGAATTTAGCTCTCAAGATATAGAACTTGAGCTTAGAGAGCAAGAGAGACACAAAAGAGTGGAAAGTATGTTGCTTAGGTGTGTGTATGTGTTACAAAGGTTCCCCTCTATTTATAGAGGCCTTAGGAAGGCTTTGGAAGGCTTGGAAAAGCTTCCATAGCCGTTGGGTGCAAAGCCCAAGGGAATCAGGCCGAAAACAGGATAATGATTGCATTAGACAGGGTCATCAGACGTCTAATTCTGGCATCAGACGTCTGGAAGGCCACTTTAAGACGTCTGATTTCAAGGTCAGACGTCTGATTATGTGCGGGTTTCCTCCTGACTTGAATCAGATCTAAACAGGGTTTTTGTGCAGGTCGATCAGACGACATACAGGACGTCTGGCACTATGCCTGGACGTCTGGAAACCAACTTTTACTGCGGAATAGATTTGCAACGGCTAGAAAATCTCTGAGAAGAGATTTTCGGGTCAGTCGAGGCAAAACGGTCAATTATCAGACGTCTGGAAAGGCCTATGGACGTCTGATAAGGCTCTAACGGTCATATGCTACAGTGCCTGCTAAGCTAGCCAACGGTCCACTAATTGGATGTCTAGCAAGTCCATCAGACGTCTTCTAAGACGTCTGGGCTAAGGTTTGGACGTCTGATTTCATCAGACAGAGAACTAAGTCCAGCCTAAATGGTTATCAGACGTCTGAAACAACAGTCAGACATCTTAAAATACTTTATCAGACGTCTGATTTTGGGATTAGACGTCTGGAAGTGCTGTTTGAGCCCTATATTGGTTTTCTAAGTATTCTACAGAAAACCTAAGTATCCTAGGGTTGTGCAGGTGTTCCTAGGACTACTTTTAGGGTTCTTTAAGGCTCTTTAACATAATATTCTCAGGAAACAAAAAGAGCAAGAAAATAAAGACAAGAGATACATGAAAGGATTAAAAAAGAATCTATCCTATTCTTCTTGTCTTCTATCTTCAATCTATCGCTCCACGCGAACCTCCTATGTTTTCCATCAAGCTCCTCCAATCCGTCCTGGATGCGAGCTCGAGTTCCGTCTAAACACGTCTACATTTGCAATTGACCTGAAATCTAAGACTCAAATTGCAAATGTTAAATAACACGTGTTTTGTTATCATCAAAACAAATGATCGTGGTGCTCTAGCACCAACACATTTCCCCTCTCTCAATTGAGTGAGAGGAGGCATTCTGACCTCTGTCGAACTCAGAATGCCAGATCTTTGAATTCCACGATGAATCCTTTATTTTGATCTTCAAAACAGTTAATTAAAGAGTTCTTAAGGTCTATCTAGGTCTTAGGAATCTTTACAGGTTAGTAATGGCTTGTTTCATTGAAGTTTTCTCCTTTGTACATCAGAATTTGATTCACTGGAGCTCCGACGAGCTCCAGCAAACCAAACTAGAGCCTCAACCTCTAGAAATCCTTGAGAAGCTCCAGATTACTTCTTTTAGACTTAGGGATTAATTTTCTAGAGTTAGATTTGTGTTTTAATGTTTAAAGCTTTAGTTTGATCTCTGTCTTCTCCAACTTCGGTAGAGTTGAGAAAACAAACCTGTTAGGGTTTAGATTATAAGAATTGATCCAGAAGCTTCAGCGAAACCTAGGTAATCCATCCTAGGTCTTTAATTGGACTAAAAACCTATAGATCGCTCTGCCAATCACACCTCTCTCCCAACCAAGGCAACAGTGCTTGTAAGCATTCAAGGTAGGCTCAAAACTTTATTTTGGAATGCGGAAACGATTCATTGTGTTGATTTGAGGACATTTAGGTCTTTAATTTGAAGTTGTGGTGATCTATTTTAAAAGTCAACTATTGAGCTTTAATGGTCAAACTAGGAGTGAATTAGAGGATTAGATTGTTGAATCTCTAATTGAATGGGCTGATTAGGTTTCTGGAAAGATTTAGAATGTTTTTAGGATGATTTGCTAGGATCTTATTGATGATTAATTAAGATTTGACCTACTACACAGTTTGAGTTCATATGGAACCCAATATTGTTATTGAACTTTTTCGTTGAAATTTGGAGTCAAATCCTGATCAGAGCAGGTACTCTAAGCATTATAAATCAGTTTAGATCGACTCCTGGTGATTTGAGCCATCTGTTGGATGAATTAGAGCTCAATTCCATGCTCTAAACACTGAGAACGAAACTTCTCAGCTTCTGCTACTTCCTAAGCTTCTTCAGACTCCTTTCTTCTCCAGTTTGATGCAGAATGCATCAATGAGGTCATTTAGACCTTCAGTAGAGAGACCTAAGCCTTCCCTCAGGTCAAATGACCTGAACTTCACTTTTGTAGACCATTAATGACCGTGTGGAACCCTTGACTTCATCCTTCAAATCAAAGGGCTAGACCTGATCTGGACACCAAATTGGTGCTGAATCCTGATAGAGCATCCTTAGGGCTTTTGATTGAGCCTTTGCTCGATCGAAACCATCCAGTTAATCAGTCGGAATCATCGACTAAAGTTTGGCCTGGAACTATTAGGAATAGTCCCACCTCGGGAATTCTGGAGCACGCGACATAGTATAAAGTGAATTTGTGCACAGGACGTTTCGATCGTTAACACAGGGCGCAGCTTATGAGTATGGGAGCGGGCGCGTGCGTATTCACGTGCCTGCGCATGGGTCTGTGTGTGCACCTGTGGGTGTGAGCGTGGGCCCGAGAGTGGGCGTGGGCCTGGGAGGCCGGTACTGTGCATTGATATGAACATATGGAAATCCACCTAATTAAAATTAGGTTGAATCTCTAGTAGGGTTTAGTCCCACCCCACGAGGTGCTGTGTATCCCTGAAAGAGATCTGAACACCCATTAATAAAATAATTTTTATAATTAAAGGCAAAATGGGTTTAAGTGTTCACGCAAATGGCTAAGTGTGGATGGTTATATGCACAATACAAAGGAGAGTTAAAGAAGAAATAAAGAAGAGATGAAGAGAAGAGGGCTTAAAAGCTTAAGTGTTGAGAGAGGGTTAAGGAAAGTTAAAAACTTAGGAGATTAGCTAAAGAACTTAATAAAAATAGAAGGGAAGAAGAGAAGCTTGAGAAATAAAAGAAAGAGAAAGAAAGCAATAACAGAAGAGAAGAAAAGAAAAGAAACAAGAGAAGAAAGAAGGGCTAAAGGCATTTAATGAAAGAAGAAGGAGAAATATTAGACGTCCCTCACTTACATTAGACTTCTAATTTTTCTTTTTAAGTCATCCAATATTATTCTTAGACGTTTGATTTGATCTTATATTGCAATTTCATGCTCTTTTATTGTTGTTTTGAGCATTAAATGTTGTAAAAGGCAAAT
Organism: Thalassia testudinum; assembly: GCA_037157565.1. Lineage (NCBI taxonomy): Eukaryota > Viridiplantae > Streptophyta > Magnoliopsida > Alismatales > Hydrocharitaceae > Thalassia > Thalassia testudinum. The sequence continues at coordinate 121,174,167 of JAZHRO010000073.1, forward strand.
ATATTCCTCTTAAATCATTTTCTTGGTTTATACTTGTAAAATGATATAAATGATGTAATAAACATGTTTACTTGAATTTTAATGATAGATTTCTTGTGTAAACATGTTTTACCCTAATGGAATGTTGCATGCTTATGTTTGATATATTTTTTGTGCAAGATTCATGTTCCTAAAGTATTACAATTATATTCTAACTAATTAAATAGTTATTAATTATTTCTTAGAGATTAATGGTAATGGTGAATTAGGATTAAGTTATGCCTCCCAATGAACGACCTGGACTCAACCAGTTAAAGAACTTTAAAATCTAAAATATTAGGTTAACTTGACCCTATACTACATTCGCGACTTTGATTCGAGTTAACCTAAGTTACATTCTTATGCATTTAATTAAGCCTAAATAACTTAATTAACTGTGTTGAAGAATCTAACGACCACCTACTCCTACTTCATTTTGGTGCCAACTATCCCTTCCATCACCAACCTACATCCACCATCAAAACCCATCCCTACCCTCCATTTTTTCCCTCCAAAATCAACACCTTCTAGAAGGTATTTTTGGAGGGAAAACCAAGCCACCTCTTCATTTTCCTCTCATTTTGCCCTCCAAAAATATCCAAACACCCCTTCATTTCCCTCCAAAAAATATCATAACCACCCCCCTTCCCATCCTATAAATATCCTACCCTACTACCACATAATTCCCATCCTCCCTTAGTTTAATTTCTACCTATATCCACCTACACCTAAGGCCAAGGAAGAAGAAGAGAAGAAGATCAAGGGGGCAACCTACCCACCCCCTTGGTGCCTTCTTCCTCTGTCTTCCTCTCCCTTGTGTGACGCCAAGGAGGAGGAAACTTTGATCTAGGAAGGACAGCTAGACATGAGGAGGAGCAAGGTGGTTGATGCCCATCTTGAAGGAAGGCTTGGAGGAATATCAACTTGAAGGCAAGGAGGAGATCTTTTCAAGCAGAGGAGCTGTTGTGCTTGGAGCAAGACCTACCTCTTCCTTCATCATCTTTGGAGGGCACTTTTCTTCTTCTTTATCTTTCTTAATTCTTGTATTAGCTAGTGTTGTACTTGTTTATATGTAAGAAGCATTCCACTACACTTCATTTAGTTGCTAGTAATACAAGTTTTCAACTTTGCCTTCCAATTTCATGTTTTATGTTTTGTGTGTTTTTCATGCTATTAGAATTTTAGTGCACCATACTCTTCTCATCTAATTATCCTAGGCCTACTTGCCTAGAGTGAGCTTAGAAGAGAGGGTTTCATTCTTGTCACTTTAGAATAGTTGATAGGCGTAATTTTAGCGTAGTTCGTCTTCACTTTCAAGTGCCCAATTGTTTTGAAACCCTAAAAACAACAAAATTGAAAATACCAAAAAGCTAGTGCAAATTTGAGAGGTGAGAGAGAGAACCATTTCATGTGACTAGCAATTTGGTCTCCTTAGACGACCCTAGATACTCATCCTATCTAGGTATTATAAATTTTAAGAGTTGATCGATTTTACACGTTTCAACAACAAAAATCTACATTTATAAAACCGCATAAAATCTATTTCATATTTATAGTTAGATAACACATAGTTTTTGCCTTTTGTATATGTGTGTTTAAGGCTTTAGTGACACTTATATCTATCATTGTACATATATTATACATTAAAATAGGTAGTTTCATATATGTTAGTATATGTTTATAAATTCTTTTTGTGCCCTATACTTAGGCATTTACTAGGTATTAGTGTACATAACTAAAGTAGAGTAGTTTAGATTAGTTTTTCGTGCATTTATTTCTTTTTATATGATTAAGGCATTGCAATTAACATTAAGTGATTCATCTTTTTAAAAAAAAACATTAAGTGATTCATTTTGTATAAAATTAACCTAATTAATTTATTCTTTCATTTTTTTCATTCTTTTATGAATAAACTTAATATTTTTGAATAAAGAGCATTTTTGGAACTTAAAGAGTGATATATACCAATAACTATCTCCCAGTGAATAACCTGAAATAAATAAGTAAAAATTATGTAATTAAATAAATGACATGACATCCGTCTAGATTGCATTTATATAACATAATAATGACTAATTAACATGCAATTCGGATCGATGTTCAATTCATTCACAGAAATGAGTAGATTTTTCAAAACTGTTTGTTCAAAGACACTACAAAATGATATCCAAGACCACTGGTATAAACAAATAGTCATTACTCTCTATAAGATAGAACAAATTCTTCTCCCAACCTTCTTCGATGTAATGGTTCTTCTCACACTGCATCTTGCAAATGAAGCGAGAATTAGTGGACCTATACAATTTAGATGGATATATCTTGTAGAGCATTTTTTGAAAAAGCTAAAAGATATATATTAAACATGGCAAAGCTTGAAGGTTTAATTGTAGTAGGTTATCTTGTGAAGAAGTGAATAAATTTTACTTTCATGTACATGAATGAAACAGACAACCACTTTTATAAACTTTAAACAAACTATGAGGGGGAATACAATGACAATGATGAAAACTATCTGTCGATTTTTGATATTGGAGGAAGGTCGATTCTTCATATAGAACACAAGCCAATTTTGGAAATTGACAAACATTGAGCACATCTGTAACATCCCGAACCCAGATTTCTGAGTCATTTCAGACTAAACGTGTCAAGACAAACCCGTTGATGCTTTTTGCATGCAAATCAACGACTTCATGAATTTTAAAATGCCTAATTAGATTGAAAACCGACGTATTTTTTGCTTTTACAATCTGAACTTCGGATCGACGATCCGAAAATGCTATTAACTTTCTGGTGTCACGAGGAATTCTACGATCTGTTCTGTGTGGCGATCGGACCTCGAATGTACGAAACAAGTGTAAACTGCGAGCAAATTCGTTTGGAAATCCATGAATTTTGTTGGATTCCTTGTCTCATAACGATTTCGAAGATACGTGTTTTGCCAAAATCAAAGTTTGTTTGAGTTACAAAACTGCTCGTAGTTATAAGTAAAAAATAATATACATGAAATTATGGAGATTTATAAAATAATAAGTAAATGATAATAATAATAATTATTATTATTACGAGAAAGATCGGCAGTCGCTAGGATTACGTAAGCGTTGTTTTGTCACTTAGGTATACTACTTTTATCCCAAACCGCATGACTTATAAAAAGAGAGATAAAGAGGGAGAGAGAACGAGAGAGACGGAGAGAGGAAGAGACGGAGGAGAAGAGAGGAAGAAGCAAGGAGGTTGGTTGAGATCTAGGTGATGGCCGGGGACGAGATTGGAGTTGGCGCCACCAGCGAGTTGCATGCATGGGTGTAACTGCAACGTAACGGAGAGGAGAGAGAGGGGAGGGCGACCAAGTTGCACCCACCCACGTTGAGGGAGAGACCGAGGAAGGAGAGGGAGGACGACCTCGTCGGAGGGCCGCCGAGGGTCGACGGGGTCCGGCGAAGGGTTCCGACGGACGGTGGAGGCGATCCAGCGTGGAGGTGGTGCGTGCATGGGTTGGAACCCAACACGCAAGGAGATGGGAGAGTCGGAGAGGGAGGTTGAAGCTCAGCGAGAAGGGCACCGGAGCATGGGGGAACGCCGGCGAGTCGCAGGAGTCGAGCACGGCCAGCCGACCGAGCGAGGGCGGACGGCCACCCTGGTCGTGCGTGCGTCGACGTGAAGGGGGCCCGAAGGAGGAAGAAGAAGCGGAAGAAGGATTAATCGAAGGGGTGAGAAAATTACATTTTAAAATAAAATTTTTTTAATATTTCGCTTTGCTCCCCGTGAATGGTTTTTTTGTTACTTAACTTGTGACGATCAAAATTATTTTGCTTAGATTGAGGGCTCCCGAAATCAGAATCAAGTGATCCAAGATTCAATCTTGGGGTTCTCGAGGGTGCCGGATGCATCCATAGGGTTGGATCGGGTAGTTTTCGCTCTGATTTCCGAGGCACAAATCTGAGAGACACGTATGGTATTGAGAATCTCTGACCTGTTTACGCGGAGTTGTCGTGACCCCCGACGATGTTAGGTAGAGTAGTTTCTCTCCTTTTCCGTACAGTTTATATACATAGTAATTTTCTTCAAGTACTGCACCGTTTAGTGTGAGTTCTTACCTTTTGCTGAGATCGGACCTGTTTACATGTTCTTGTTGCTCTAGGTACTGGAATATTAAATATAATGATAAAAATCAAGTCGTTGACTTGGATTGAGAATAACCAAAGTAATATTGTTAACTGCTAAATTAAAAAGGAGTTAACAACAGATTATTTGATAATTTTCATGAAATGAATTATAAAGCAATGAAGCATTTTGGATATGGCTTTATCATCGCATGTACAAAAGGAACTCTATTTTTAGTAAAACTAACATCATCAGGATGGGTAAATAATGATTTGATTGAATCCACTGTTAGAAATAGGAAATTTCCTGGAAATGAATAAGTTGGAGGATAATGTGAAGATTGGTTAATTCTAGAATTGATAATGTGAAATTACTAAAGATGATTTGAAAATAAAAGATACAGTTATCTGGAAATGGGATATATAATACGACGGATATATTAGGAAAATAAAAGGATTGGATAATTGGTTTCAGTCTGCTACTTGTCAGATTCTGGCTGTAGCTTTGGTCTTTTCAAACAGGTTCTTGGTTGGTTTAGGAAGTTGCTGGCCTCCCTACAACTCTTTGGTTAGGATTAGCGGTCAACTGAGACAGTAGGATGCGTGGCTCAAGGTTTGGTTCTTTCTCGACCAGAGGGTGGGTTATTGGCTATTTGTGATTCAGCATACATAGCGCTTGTATGTGTTTACGCTACACGATGTAGCCACCACCCCTTTTCGCAATGACCCCAAGGTGATGGAGAGCAGCAACTCGGTGGGTATAAGCGGTCTTCCCAGCTATGAGGGTGGCTTATACAAATCTTGCACTGTATGGAGTTACAAGAAATCATCTCGTGCCCTAAAACGTCGATTGATAGATTGTGAACTGTAATAACCTGGGCTTCCAAGCTAAGAAATGGAATCGGATAACTAGATGTCTAATAAATGGACTAATTAAAGCTATAGTATCCATTTTCTTTTGTACTTAGTTACTGTTGCACTCTACTATTGTTATTTCTGTTCTACTTAATTTTCACTGACGTATTTTTTGGTTCCATACTCTGGTGTACTTGGCAGCTCACCAAGAGATTTTCGTTGTACATCTCTTTGGACTTATAACTACGATAAATCCTTCAGTTAGTATTAAATTTGTGTTCCTTTAAATTCTACAATATGAATTGTTTGTTGGCTATGTTTATATTTTATGATTATGTGTTGGGTGACTATAATCTTGTTGGTGATTTGTGCTAGTGTTAGCACATGGCGACTCGGGTCATCACACATCTATATATTTTAAAGAAAATTCTAGAGATTGATCCATTTTACGAGGAATTCAAACGATTATCTCATTCAAGTACATCTGAATTTGACTTCTTGGATTGGTTTAAACCATGTTAATCAATTAAAAGAGGATAAAGACCCACGATGAATATCAAATTCTGACGTGATTGCCGATACACCATTACATTATGCACATTACCATTCTAGGTAAATAATGAATGAGTTCAAATTCAAAATAAGAGAAATTGATGACAGAAATGTTACACAGCATGCCATAGCTATTGTTAATTCTGATCTTATCACCGATTCAGATGGATACTATGGTGAAATCAATGAAATTGTAGAGATCAACTTCAGATATGACCGCAGAATTGACCTATTTAAATGTCATTAGATTGATGTTTTTAAAGAGGGCACTAATTTCAAAATTGACAAGAAGCACAATTTCTTAAGTTTAAATTGTAACCATCAAATTCTTCAGTCTTCTAAACTATTCACATTGGCATGTCAAGCGACACAAGTGTTTTACATCCCCGATAATTGCCAAAGAGGTTGGGTTATACCAATAAGAACAGTACCGCGCAATCATTTTAACATACAATCTGAAGCATATCAAGAATTAATGGAAGAATGTCATATAGATTCAAATGCCATAGATGTGGATATCTAAGGTTAGTAACAATTTCTTTGTTTCATTTTTGTTTTACATATGCATTTCATATTTTCGCATTTCTATACTTCCTTTGTATATTTGTTTCATCAAAGGTTTTCTTTATGTAATTGTTTATTTTTACATTAATGCTTTATACATTGTTTTCAACTATATTAATTTTTGTATTTGTTTGTTATTGCAGATGAAGGGGTTTAATAAAAAAAGCCTATAAGAAGGGTGCCCCTCAAGCATAGCCATCAACCCAGCTTGAGCACCAAGCTCAGCCAACCCCCTGACACCAGGTTCCCTCCCAATCATGTTTTCTACAACTCGGAGAATTGACACGATCTCGTGATGTCATATATGCAAAGGGGAAGGGAAAGGGGAAGGAGATTCCTCCTACTGAGCCAAATTATCAGTTGTAGTTGTGGGCATCAAAGGAGGACAAGGATGACAATGATGAGGCGGAGGGGGAGGAGGAGGGGGAGGATGAGCAGGTTGAGAGTACATCTCCAATACATGTAGACCCGAGCATGGCAGGTATAAGTGCTAGTAAGAACTCTTGTACTTTTAAGAAGTAATTTACTTCTATATTCTAAAACTTATTATATATTTCATATATATTATGAATATGATTAATGTCTATGCAGGTAGAGTAAGAAGAGGATAGGGGAAGACAAAGAATGTATATCTCCGACGTATCCCCGAGGGCCTGAGAATAATGATCAGGCTTAGAATCATGGGGGAGGCGGAGAATTACCCAGGCTTCATCAATCGAATGGGCACGATGGTGAAGTTCGTCGTGCCACTTTGCTACTTCGACTGGAGGAAGGTACCCACAGAGCTGATGAAGCAGCTCCTCCGACAGAGGTAATTCCATGCATCTTAAATATCACTTCTATAACTTTATCTTAAAATTATTTTTATGTAAGATTGATATATTTTTCTAAAATAAATGTAGGTGAGTTATGATTGAGGTGATGACCTCAATGTCTCCCGGTATATCCTTAAGCACGCTACCAAGCTCCACAGAGATTGGAGGACAGAGACCATGAGAAAAGAAAATATTTTTACACATTTACATGTTTATTATGTACATGATTTCATATCTTATTTCTAACATTTTATATTCCGTACAGTTTTTTTTGACAGGTCACCCGAGGAGGCAATAGAGAATTGCTCTCCTGATGTCAAGCCTGAACACTGGAAGATGGCATGTGAGCATTGGTTGGATCCCAAAGCAGAGGTTAGTAATTGCCTCTAAATGTTTATAATAATTTCATATATCTTAAATTCAATTTTTACATATGCTTTTATTGTAGGAGCAAGGAAGGAAAAATAAGGTCAATATGGCCAAAGCTCTAGCACAGACCCACTGTTTGGGTGGAAGAAGCATTAAGACGGCCAAGAGCCATTATATAAGTTTATTATAACAACTTCGCACTTGAATGTTATTTACTTTAGATATTATCTTAATAAAATTGTACCATTTTGATATTTTCAGTCTGCTTTGCATGATGGGATGAGTAGGATGGATATCTATGAAGTCGCCCATAATAAGGTTGCAGTTGAGGTTACTCGTAAGTGGATTCATGAGTCACACCAAGTGAGACATAAGTTTCCTAAATTCAAAAATTTTATAACTATGTATATATATATATATTATAATAATTTTCAATATGTTTAGGAGAGAATAGTTCACTTTATGCATCCCCCCGACGATAAGACCTCCGACAGCGTCCAGCAGTCTCTAGATCCAGAGGAGGCATTTAGGAGAGTGATGCCACCAGACCATGGTGGTTTCGTTCATAACGCAGAAAGGGCGCACACCTTGCCCAAATGGTATAGGAGGAAAGGGGTCGTCTCATCTAGTGTCATCAATCAGCTGAACCAAAAGATCAGCACACTATAGAGACGTGAGAAGGAGAGGGAGAAGAGAGAGGTAGAGATGAAGAATTAGAGAGATGTCATGCAGTCTTAAATGAGTAGGATGGATAATAAGATTCAACAACTTCTATCCTTTCTTTTAGAGAAGGGACAATTAGAGCATCCATCTTCATCTAATTGCACCACCCAACGATGACATGGGCGAGGCTAGTGGAGCTAGTGGCATCGACACAAACAGTATTTTGATATTTTATTCTTTTTCTTTCTTATTACATGTTTCCTTTTATATGTAAATATTTCATTATGAAACTTTTTCTGTATCAAACTTTATTTTTGTGGAATATAAACTTGTTTTCATTCTCGACATTAGGGCTAGTGGTGCTAGTGGCATCAACGCAAACAGTATTTTGATATTTTATTCTTTTTCTTTTTTATTACATTTTTCCTTTTATATGTAAATATTTTATTATGAGACTTTTTCTATATCAAACTTTATTTTTGTAGAATATAAACTTGTTTTCATTCTCGACATTTTGTATAAAAGTAGGTGTTTCGCAAGGTCTATTAGTATTACGAAACCTTTTAGTGTTTAAATAATTTATATTTAGAATAGCAAGTCTTTCCCATAATTTTCAAAATTTAAAAAAAAATCCCACCTTAAAAGGTAATTTTTTTAAGAAATATAGCTATTTGTCGTTGCTTATTGCAGAAGAGACAACAGAAATATTAATGTCATCGTTTCATAAGCGACGACAAATACGAAAAAACAATGGCATTTAAATTTTTATTTTTAAAAAAATTGCTATTGGTCGTTGCTTCTTAAGAAGCGATAGTAGAAATATTTACGCCGGCACTTTTGGAAGCGACAAAGATTACATTTAAACGATGGGAAAAATCCCAAAGTGGCACGTTAACATGAGAAAATGTGATATACAATTCCCATCGTTATTTGTTAAATGACGGGAAATAAAAATCCCATCGATTATAAAACGATGACAAAAGCTCCAATCCGTCCGTTGGGGTAACGAAGATTCAACATCGGATTTTCTTTACAACTGACAGTAAAACAAAACGACGCTAGTTATGTCATCCTTTTTGGTGTCAGTTTAAACACCTTTACCGTTGGTTTCCAACCAACGGCAAAAGTGCATATTGTTTTAGTGGGAGCAAATTGCTTTTTCTACAATTAAGGATGCATCTACACCCTTAACGAAACCCAGCATCTAAGTGATGTCCATTTGCATACCATTTTTAGCCTCTAAGTTCATCACATATTAAAGGTTGCTTTGGTTCAATGTAATTTCTGTGTAGGAAACATTTCGAGACCTAACACAGTTGAGTTGCCTGATCCAAGAGGCTAGAGTTTAAACCCTACCTTAATAAAAAAAATCCATTTATCCCAAGTTTATTTGAAATGTTTGTTGAGACATTAATGTTAACATTATAACATGTTAATATTAGTGGTTTTGATGTTGATAAAATATTAAAAATTATTAAAATAAATAACAATATTTCATGCTGAATTAGTAGAGTGAAAGTAGTTTTCACAGAGTTAATGAAAGTTACCTTTGTTGACATCCATGTGTATTTAACACATTGTTTAACATTGGTGATTACATGTGTGCAACAGATTTTCTACAAGTTGCAGGTATATAAGTGCAAATGTGCCATACATTTGTGTTGACTTTTGTATGTCTTAAGTAAGCCATCTAGGCTTTTGTAATGAGATTATATTTTATCTGAATGAAGAATTTAATTATTTTTCAGTAAATGATTTGGGTCCTATAATATGATTAGGATTACCTATTTGACCAGTTCAAATAAACCAAAGCGTGTTGATTTAGAGATCTAAACTATTTAGAAGATTCGATAGCACATCAAGAAACCATATGATTTGATCATGTGTTTCCAGAATGAGTTAGGATAGCAATCACTGCAACAAAATTGGTCATTAGTGAAATAAATATAGTGACAAAACAGTTTTGTCGCTATTAATTAGATTTAGCGACAAATATATAGTATTTTTTGCAACATTAATTTGCAGGTATCAATTATCTTTAGCAACAAAATCATTTGCCACTACTAAGATCTATTCAGTGATGGATGTAAATAATTACCACTAAAATATTTTATCAAGTGATAGCTAATTTTAGTGACAAATATATTTGTCACTATTAGTATAATTTAGTGATAAAAATATAAATCTTCCTAACATTAATTATGTAATTGATGATTAATTTTAATGACATATGTAATCATCACTATTACTTAGGCTTAGTAGTATAAATATGAAAGTAATTACATTCATTTTTTAATTGATAAATAATTTTAGTACAAAATATGTACATTACTATCATAACAAATTTACTAACATTAATGTAGCTACTATATTAATTACACTAGGATCATTAGCCTTATTTGGATATCAATCAATTTTTTAAATTAATTTTCATAATAAATTCTTTACATTTTCTAAAAGGATATTCTAATTGCTTTCATGAATTCTTATGTTGGAACCAGAAACTTTCGATATATTGATTATATTGTTATTAAATAATTACCATCGAAGAATATTTTTTAAAGGTTATCATCTTTGTCAAACTAAGATAATCAATAACATAGAATAATGGATGTAATTAAGTACCAATTTGTTTTGCACATTTTCTTTATTAGATAAAAATAAAAAATTATTTCCAAATTTATATTATCATATACAACATAAGTCAATTAATGATATAAAGAATTGGAGGGAAATAATAATTTAATGCATTAATTTATTTTCCTTTCAAAAACAAGTATTATCTTATGAACAAGCCTTAAGGTGTATGCCCTAATTGACCTAATCTCAGTACCCCAAAGCATAATTAAGTCAAATCAAGCCTTGAATTAATTACTTAGTTGGCTAGAAGGGTGGGACCCCTTAAGACACCCTGCACGGAAGGACACCCTAAAGGTTAACATGGTTACCGCATCGATCTTTCTTATCACCAGTTGATCCAAGTAAACAAGGCCTTGATTTAGGCCCAATCTAACTTTAAGTTACTAAGAAATCAATTAGTTTTGCCTAAGGCACGTCTACTCTATTTTACAGGGCTAGGATTGTGGTGCTTTTGGAATGTGATGGGCATTAAGGAGGATGTTGCCCTTAATTACCAATTTAGAAGTGTGCGTGCAATCAAAGAGTTTACAAACAAGAGTTTTTTATGAATAGCTCTTATGATTAAGCCTTGTTTAGTGAGTTTTAAGGCTTGATCCTTAGTAGATTCAAACAAGTTTTGGTCAACACACAAAGTTTTGCAAGCACGTGTATAGATATATTTCCTTTAAGGCTCATGAATACGAGTGCCTAATCAACCTTGGAATCCAAACCCTAGCACATATAGCTTCTACTTTGGGGAATCAATTTCAAATAGATGAGTGGAGCAATCCAACCAAACAATTAATGGTTTCTGAGCACCACTCAATAAGGCACACAAAAATAATTTTTTCAAAATTTTTCAAGCCTTTTCAGTAATTTTCCCCCAATTTATAGTGTATTGGGGTCTCAAAGGCAAAACAAACACCCAGTCATTGTTTTCCACGAATCAGATAGTCTAGTGTGCCCAAAAATTTCTAAATTTTTTTAAAGTTTGGTAACGTGATCAGGAATCGAATGCAAGTGATTTCCTTCAATTTAAATGAGTATAAAAATAACTACAATTCAAATAGTCCATGAAATTCTATATCATAATCAGGATAAAAATCTGTTCCATAAATTTTTTAAAATTTTTCTACAAACAATTAGGGTATGAAATTTTGAGAGATGATACCCAATTTCAAAACACACAACCAGTAGGAATTTGATGATTTTATGAGTTAGGGAATTCATGGAATTAATTTTTCAAAACAAATAAGCAGATCAATCCGAAAATCAGAAAATGATTTTGATGGATAGAACTTGACTAACAACCAACAAGAGTGGATAAGATTTTTTTCTTTTCTGAGTAGATAAAGCAAGCAACAAACTGATCAAACCTAGGGTTCAACCAAAACCTAAATGGATATGAGAAATTTTTTTTTGTTTCTTTCTTCTAATGAAACCTAATCCTAAGATGCAGTAGTAGTAACTACACTCTTTTCCTACTCCACCTAATCCCATGCTCCCATGCAGATTCTTGCACACAAAACAATAGAGGACAAAGAGCAAGTTAAAAAATAGAATGCAACTAGAAAATAAAAGCGAGAAAATAGATCCGTTGCCTCCACAGCAATGACATCAAAAATTTGATTCAAGAAAATCGCTTAAGTTAATATACAATTGTTGTAGAATGATTTTACATGATAAACAATAAAATATTGGAACTCGAGTAATTTCTAGGTCGAACTTAGGGAGCTAAGGATCGTTTCTAACCTAAGCGAATACCAACTAATTTTTTTTATAAATTTTTTTTTAAAAGGAAGGTGGTGAGAAGACGAAAATTAGACCAATTATAATAATTCTATGGAGAAAGGGGGTGAGAAGCACAAAAAGTAAAATAATCTTTGAATGAAAATTAACCTCTATTTCATAAAGAGAGTTTATTACAACTAGTGCAAGTAACGAGAACAAACAACTAGAATTAGAAATCTACTAGAACTAGAAAATAAAATGCAACTAGAGTAATGCAAGTAGAGGAAGTCACATAGGATGCAAAGATGGAAACAGTGATGGAGCCGAAGATGGAGGTGGAGACGTGTACATGGAGGATTTTCTACAGGATGGGAGAGGTTGAGAGATAAAGAGATTTATGGAGGGGTAAGAGAGAGATTGAGAAAGAGAGAAGCCATGTATTGAGTTGGGAACGGGAAGGAGATGGGCCTGAGAGAGGTGGAGCGATTGGGAGGAAGGGCGTGGGAACTAATCAAGAGCCGAATGTGGGAGAATTATCAAATGGGAGATGAAGAATTAAATGGAGAGGGGGAAGATCGATAGAGAGTTCGGGTGGGAGAAGAATAAATAATTAGAGAGGGAGGAAATTTGGCTGGTGGAGGTAGGAAGTTGGAATTCGGGAGAGAGAGAGAGATCGTGAGACAGAGATTGGTAGAGGGAGTTCAATGGAGGTCAGAGTTTTTGTTTTTTTATTTTTATTTTTGAAAGGAGATAGTTCATCAAGGGAATGAAAATAATACAAGGATATTGTCTCAAAAGATAAGATGAAAGGATGCTCCCCCTCGAGAGGGGAGAACTCCAAAACCATACATAAAAAAATAAAATAAAATGAGAGAAAACATAAAAGAAGCATCTTACATATCATTTCCAATGTAGGTAGGTCCTGCACTATGCACTGAATATGATTAAGCACAGCCGACATCATCGACATACCGCGCTACAAGGTGACTAGTGGACAAAACGAAGCCGACATCCACCCGATCGTGATGAGTTCAGCTTCAAACATGGCCCCAACATCAAAAGCAATGTAGATCAACGTGAAAGTGGAGCGGAGATGAAGAATCAACTTCTAGCTGGGGTCCACCAACGATAGGATGCAACAACGACCCAAACACCTCGAAATATAGCCCCATTCCAGAGCACGGCCGCAGTCAGTGACGATCATATGGCATCCGCGACCCAGTGATGCTCGAACACGATCGCCGCTACGCCCAAACGGCATCTGCTACCCGAAGACGACTGGACACTACCGCCACTGCACCCAAATGACATCCACGATATGGTGACAACTAGATGTCGCTTCGAGCGCCACACCGCCACTCCCATCAACCCACTGTCAAAGGTGGGAACGGAGGGAAGGTAAACACGAGGGAGGCTATTGCCTAAATACCTCACATCAGAAGGAGGGGGAGGGAGAAGATGCTGTTGGTCACAAGGGAATAGGGCCCCAACCAATACGCGACTTATCAAAGCCCCAACAACGTTAGGGTTTGCTATTTTGAGGCAAAGGAGGCTTTCGCTAGACGTCAAGCATCTTTTCCACTATTCCTAGGGCATGTAGGGGCTAGAGAGTTAAATGGAGAAAATAGGAGAGGGTCCAATAAATAAATTGCAGAGGACATCCATAGTTGAGGTTGGGAGAGGGAGTAGACGGAGAGATTGAAGGAGCGGCTGGTTTACCACACGTGATAAGAGGGTTTGGGTGAGGAGGTAGGATAGCTTATGTAGGGTGTGTATGGGATAGGGGGTGCGTAAGTTGTTGCATGGGTCATGTGACGTGGAGGGGGGTGGCGACGACGGCGGGGGGAATGTTACGCAGGGAAATAATTCGATGGGGGATTTTGTGGATTTGTATGGGTTTTGTGATGTAGAGTCTAGGAATGTAAGTTTTGGTAAATTTAATCTGAATTGACTAAATTTAATTAGAAAAGAATCGGTAAAATTTCATTAGATTTGGATATAATTTTACTAAAAAAAAATTGATTGGATATAGTTATAAGTATGAGGATGGATATGGATCTATATATCTAATTATTCAACTCAAATACTTGTATAAAATCTCCATTTACTCAAGATATAAGTCACTCCTTAAGTTTCTTATTCCCCTAATCTTAATCTCCTTCATGATTTTAAAGGTTGAGAGTACTTTTGAAGCTTTTAGTGAACATTTATTTTGGAGATGAGAATCTTTTATTTAAAATGTACTTGTATTTTATCTTTATTTGTATTTTTTATTTTTTGTTTTTGATATATTCCTCTTGAATGATTCTTTTTGTAATAATTTTAATAGAGATCAATAAAATTAGAGCAGTTCGAGCCCAAATGTTTCAAGCTTATTAAAAATAAACAATTAATGAATCGTGCTATAGATTTTTTTCTTCTTTGACTCTAATTTAAGTATGATTTAATTATAAAATCAATTTATTAATGGGTATCTGATAGGTAAATGAAAATCCAATGGGTACACAACATTCTACACCTACACCGATGATCACTAATCGTCGGTATAGGTCAAATGATCGTCACTGTAGGTCCAAGTAACTATTCCAATAATCATTGAAGGTGTTCTCTTAAGAAGCGTCGTTGTAGGCAACACCGACGATTTTTTACTATCGATGTTGCACCTAGACCTATAGTGACAATCACATCCTAGAAGATGGCCATTTTTGTTGATGGTAGAAACAACGCTTTTATGCGTCGCTGTAGGGTAAAAAATATTGCTAAAACCATCACTACATAGATATCAAAGCAATATCTTAATAGATTTAAGATTTAATCTTATCATCAACAACAATGTTTACCTTCATTCAAGTAAGATTAAATAAAAATATACATGATATAACTCTTGAAATAAAAAAATTGAATTACCCATAAAATCATACATGTACATCCAATGGAACAATTTTGCCATATGATTCTAAAAAAACATTGTCAATCTACAAGTGGCATAAGCCACAATTATCCATCAATCCCTCTCTCTATACACAAGTATCTAATTGTTCTAATAGTTGTTAGTTGTCAAGTACTTCAACTATGAAATCTTGAGTAGCTTGCAAAGGTTCTTGATCAACTTGAAAGTAATGCACAACTGCAAATCATTAAACATGATGTTAAAACTCCCAAAAAGAAAAGATGATATTATAATTTACCTATACAAAAATAAAATCATCATTAACATATTCGTTAAGATAAAAAAAAAAGATGAGTAACCTATTCTACTAGCAAATAGTAGATGAAGCCCTTCAATAGAAAGCAAGGCAACAAGAAAAGTAGATGATTATGATAGTGTGGTAGATGATTCGCTAGTGCAACCAATATCTCCTCTAGGATATTTTGATCTATTATGGAATTCACTCACCTAAACCTAGTCATGCAATTCAAACTTGATTCACCTATTGCCCATGAATAGTAGCACTGCAGCGAGGACTCCAACTTCTTTATGTTTAAGTATTTGGTGAATAGTAGCAGAAGGGAATCCAATTTCTTAACATTTAGACTGAAAATATCATAGCAAATAGTGATCCATAGTAATACCATCCATCAAAGGAAAAAGTGACTTACTATGACAAAAAGTGAATTGCTATAACATAGGTTTCTTCACCCCCTCCCCAATGATGAATGACTTAAATACGATACACTACATGTGAATAAAGAAAAGATTGATCCGCCTAACCCAATATTTGGGACACTCAAAAGACCAAGATGAGCAAGTGATCTTAATTTCCACCTTACCGTGTCACTTAGTTCCACCTGCCAGTGAATATGTATATGCCTCTTACTAAAGAAAAGGTGTGAACTTCTCCAGAATTTAGATGACTCTCTGGTAGTTCAAAGATACAGTAGCAGTGAAAAGCCTAGGATAGGAAATCTCAACCTCCTTAGTTCCAAGGAAATAAGGAATCGAAGACATTGATAAATATTAAACATATTCCAAAATAGATGCATATGCATGGTGTTGTGTAGACAGATTGACCAATAATATGTTATTCTATAATTAAAAGTCCCTACCCAACATGGATGCATGTGACCGATGTGATGATTTGAATGTTAAAGGCATCTCATTGACCAAATCATCGCCTAAAAAATCTTTCATGTGTTTAAAATGCTAAAAAAACTAATTTGGACTATGCATAAGAAGTTTCCTGTATACAATAAAATAAAAATAGACTAAGCAGCCCAACCTTTGAAACAATAAAAGAGCAAACTTCTAGAGATACTTTCATGCTAGCATTTCAGAAGAATACCAAGTGTTCACATTATGTCTTGCTAATAATGGGGAATTAGTAATGAAATAGACCAGAAAGAGAGTATATGATTATATGACTACTAAAAACCATTTTCCGAACTACTTGGTTTGGGTTATTTTATACCAAGAGAAGCATATGAAAGCCAATATGACTAAATGCATGTGGATATGTACCTCTATCTCCAAGTGGGAACTTTGGAGAATGAAAGTGAAGGAAAGTCTTACTTGGTGCAATATATCCAATTGAACCTTTAATTCCAGAGGTAACAGAAACAGCATCTCTTGAGGGAAACCTTGCTATCCCAAAATCACCAATGCAGGCAGCCATGTCATCACTAAGAAAAATATTGCTTGGCTTTAGATCATAGTGGACAATAGGCTCATGAGTGTTCACTTTAAGGAAGAGTTCATTCTCTGGATCATGATGCTTGAGTGCCTTCTTCAAGGTTCTGGACCGAACACACTTGTGAAGCAGGAAAAGAGCTACTATGAAAAAAATCAAGGCAGCAATAGCGGCAATGATGATAATAGTCCTAGATGAACTATGCCTCTTTCTTGAGCATGCTCTCAGTTGCAACTCTGAGATTCCTCCACAAAGCCTTTCATTACCAACCACGGAAAACAAGCTTGAATTCTTAAACAAACCATCTGTTGCCAGTTCACCCTCGAAATCATTGAAAGAGAGATTTAGAAATTGAACGCTAGGGAAGAACACATTTAGGAATTTCGGGATGGGCTCGACAAATGGTTGTTGGAGAGATTCAAGGATAGAATTCCCTTGAGGTCACCCAGAGATCCTGGGATAGTTCCAATGAACCCATTATGCCCCACATTGTGGTACTCCAATTGCTGGCATCCTCCAAGGGAGAGTGGAATACCACCTGAAAATTTGTTCCCAGATCCTTTTCAAAAAAAAAAAATTGTTCCCAGAGACATCAATTGCTACTAGATTTATCAAACTTTGAAATGCATTAGGAAGCTAACCCTCAAGTGAATTATGAGATATGTTGAGAAAGGATGATAGTGAGAAAATGCCAAACAACCCTTTTGGCACGTTCCCGGTAAGATGATTGAAAGAAAGATCCAATATGTTGAGCTTCTTTAAACTAACCAAGCTCTCCAGGATAAAACCACTCAAGCTGTTCTCATTCAAGTGGAGTTCCAACAGCTGGGTGAGGAGGGCGAGGTGGTTGATGCTGCTATTGGACGTCAAGGAGGAATGGGTCAACAGTGGGGGCTGCATCACCATCAACAGCAGCAGGAGTGTTGGTAATGGTAATATCCCGAAGGGAGACATCTTTCCTTTTTTTCTTTGTGAAGCTTCCGAGGGTGGAGATTACGAATGAGTTGAGTGTGAAGAACTTGTGCTGGTGGGCTCGCCAGAATGGGAGTGGCACGTTCTTGCTGTGAAAAAGAATGTTCTTTCTGGTTCCTTGTTCGTTAGAGAGGGTTTTGAGTTAAACTTTAAATGTAATAAAGTTGTTACGTTGAGACATGGGATATTTTATGGAAAGGAGTATTTGGCAAATTTTGATCTATTATTTAGAGTGAAATGTAATGTGTAGGTATCATCTAGAAATGCTTTAAATAATGTTAGTCTTCATTCAATTCAATCTGTTTGCAGTAATATTGAACTTGTGATATATGGCATGGTAGATTGGGTCATGTAAATTTCAATTATTTAAATAGAATGATGAAATTAAATATGATTCCTGAACACACCATAGATAAAACTAAGAAATGCGAGATATGTGTGCAGGCTAAACAAACTAGGAAATATTTTCACTCTATTACTAGAGATACTGAGGTTCTAGATTTGGTGCACACGGATATCTGCGAGTTTAATGGTGTGTCGATTAAGAACAATAAAAAGTATTTTATCACCTTTATAGATGACAATAGCAGATACTGCTATGTGTTGGTGCTAGAGCACCACGATCATTTGTTTTGATGATAACAAAATACGTGTTATTTAACATTTGCAATTTGAGTCCTAGATTTCAGGTCAATTGCAAATGTGGACGTGTTTAGACGGAGTTCGAGCTCGCATCCAGGACGGATTGGAGGAGCTTGACGGAAAACAGAGGAGGTTCGCATGGAGCGAAAGATTGAAAATGGAAGGAAATGAAGAATAGGATAGATTTCCTTCTTTTGTACTTGTATTTTTCGTTTCTTTTGTTGCTCTTTATTTCCTTAGATATTTCATGTTAAAGAGCCTCAAAGAACACTAACAGTAGTCCTAGGAACACCGGCACAACCCTAGGATACTTAGGTTTTCTGTATAATACTTAGAAAACCAATATAGGGTTCAAACAGCACTTCCAGACGTCTAATTCCCAAATCAGACGTCTGATAAAGCATGTTAAGACGTCTGACTGTTGTTTCAGACGTCTGATAACTGTTAGGCTGGACATAGCTAGTTCAATCTGATGAAATCAGACGTCCAGACCTTAGTCCAGACGTCTTAGAAGACGTCTGATGAATTTGCCAGACGTCCAATTAGTGGACCGTTGGCTGGCTTAGCAAACAGTCAAGAATATGACCGTTAGAGCCTTATCAGACGTCCTTAGGTCTTTCCAGACGTCTGATAAATGACCGTTTTGCCTCGGCTGACCCAAAATATCTTCTCAGAGATTTTCTAGCCGTTGCAACGTTTGGAAATCAATTCCCACAGTAAAAGTAGGTTTCCAAACGTCCAGACATAGTGCCAGACGTCCTGTATGTCGTCTGATGGACTTGCACAAAAACCCTGTTTAGATCTTATTCAAGTCAGGGAGAAACCCACATAGAATCAGACGTCTGACCTTGAAATCAAACGTCTTAAAGTGGCCTTCCAGACGTCTGATGCCAGAGTTAGACGTCTGATAACCCTGTCAAATGTAATCATTGTCCTGATTTCGGCCTGATTCTCTTGGACTTTGTTCCCAACGGCTATGGAAGCTTTTCTAAGCCTTCCAAAGCCTTCCTAAGGCCTCTATAAATAAAGGAGAGCCTTTTCACACCTAGACACACAAGAAACACTTTGCAATACACTAAGATCAAGTATTTCCACTCTCTTGTGTCCAAGAAGCTCTTGCTCTCTAAGCTCAAGTTCTACATCTTGAGAGCATCATTCCCTTCGCGCACCCGCTCTCCCGCCGTTGTCTACAAGAGCGACATTGCGCCGTTGCGTGGCTCACGCACCCGCGTCATAGTCGACGCACTCCTTGCAAAGGGGAGTTTCCTTATTCCTATAGAAGCTAGGTTTATAATTACTTTGTTGGCTCTATAGGACTTGTTGTTTTCTTTTATCTTTGTTATTTTGTTGGGTATTCGCTTTGCGAATTCCCGTCTCCTTCGTGGGACAAAATCCTTCTCGTGGAGAGAAGGGGTTGAGGAACGCTACCCTCGTACTTGTAGCGTGGTTGTACTGAGGTTGAATCACCCTCGTTTTAAAGTGATTCGGTTAGTGGATTTGATCAACTAGGTTGATCGGAAAATCCTAACTCGAGAGGGTTAGGTGGTGGTTTTCACCCGGTTTGGGTTTCCACCTAAAATTACTTATGTACTTGTGCGATTGATTTTTGTGAGATTGCTTTATATTTTATTTCCGCATTTTATTACGTCACCCCTCCTGGGAGGGCCCGAAAACCCACACTATGTGTATTTGCTTAAATCTAAAGATGAGGCATTAAGTAAATTCATTATCTTTAAGAAAGAAAAAAAAAACACAAACTGAGAAAACTCTTAAGAGATTGAGGTCGGATAGAGGAGGGGAATATACATCCAACTTATTTGATAAATAGTGCCAAGCTTTTGGTATAATTCGTGTAGTGACGGCCCCATATTCCCCTCAATCTAATGGGATAGCAGAGCAAAAGAATAGGACCCTAACTGACATGGTCAACGCTTTCTTACAAAGCTCGGGATTACCTACTTACATGTGGGGGGAAGCTTTGAATACGGCATGCCATATTCTGAATAGAGTTCCCCTCATGCATAAGGAAAGTAGTCCATTTGAGATTTGGGGAAACAGGAAACCAAGTTTGAAATACCTCAAAGTATGGGGCTGCCTTGCAAAGGTGGTTGTTCTAGAACATAAGAGGAAGAAGCTTGGACCTGAGACAGTTGATGCGGTCTTTCTGAGTTATGTTGATAATAGCTATGCCTACAGATTTTTTATTATAAAATCAAAGATTTTAGGCATAGATGTCAACACTATTGTTGAGCTTCGTGATGCTACATTTTTTGAGAATGTCTTCCCCATGAAGACTGGATTACCTCAAAATATGACTTTAGATGATCTAGCCACTACATCTGGTTCTATTCTTGGTCAGGTGGAAAGGATGTCTAATGTGAGGGCTAACTCTTCCTGTTCTGAATCTAATCAAGTGGAAGAGTTTGAACCTAAGAGAAGTAAAAGACCAAAGATTGCCAAGGATTTGGGAAGTGATTTTATTACTTACCACATCGAGGGCGATCCCCCCACTTATCATGATGCTATGTGGTGGCGACCTTCCTCTATAGTTCTATTATTTCATCGTAGTATAGTATAGAGAGGTGATTACCAGTTTAATACAATTTGTTACTCGGAAATAAAGAGTTCCCGAGGTCGAACTCAGGGAGCAAGTTGTATTCTAGAGATACAAATTCTTATTAAAAATATTACAAAAATAGAGAGAGAGAGAGAGAGGGAGAGATAAAAATTTGGTTTCTTCTTTCTTCCTCTTCTCTTTGGCTTTTGGTTTTTCTTCTTTGTTTATCTCCTGGTGGTCTTCTTCTTCTGCCTTCTGTTCTTCTTATTTCTTCTTTCTTCTTTCTGCCTCAGTTGTAAAGCTTTTCTTCTTGCGGTCCCTTGCTCAGCGGCACGGCTTCTTCGTTCTCCTTCTTTCTCTGCAGTCCTTTTACTGCAGGGCGTCGTCTCTCCTTCTTTCTTCTTTTTCTTTCTGTCTTCTTTATCTACAGCAGTGGGTGATGTTCTTCTTCTTCTTTCAGCTCTTGCTTCTGCTTGTCTCTTTCTTTTTCTTTTCCCTTGCAGTCTTGTTCTTCTTCCTCTTTTCTGCCTTCAGAGCGTCGTCTGATTTTCCAATCAGACGACTTAAACCGCAGCTGCTACAGTGCTCCTCCTTCCTTCAGCTTTCGTCGTCCTTCTTCTCTGCCTCGCTCGTCTTCTTCTTCTTCGCCTGTGCCTGCACACTTCAAAGCTCTCGTCAGCGGGCAAAAACCTACTCTACCCTCCCCCCGCGTTTCTCTCTCACAGAAGTCGCTCTTAGGAAAGCTCTCCCAGAGCTGCCGGGTAGTCGGGTACGGGTTGCGCCCGGGTCCAGGCCCACCGACGTGCGTGGTGGGCGAGGAGTGCAGGTCGGGCTAAGTCGGGTCGGGCCAGGTCCGCGAGGTGTAAGCGCGGACAAGACCGGGTAATCGGGCGGGTGAAGGGGGCCTCACCCCGTGTGCTGAGGCGATAAGCCTCCAGCACTTTTTCACTTTATACCGCTGCGCTCCTTCAGAGCCTTCCGAGGTGGGACTAAATGTCCCACCCCAAGTTGGCGCCTGCGCGGAGGAAGCAGCTGGTAATCGCGGCTTTACGCGAGGCCTTCGCACGAGGGCTTCGCTTCAGCTGCAGCCTGACGCTTTGCCGAAATGCCTCGCACAGCCTGGGAGTCGAATCTGGGCGTGGCGCGCCTGCAGCTGCAAGCGGAAGCAGCTCCTTCTGCACGGTAATGGCGGCGGAGGACGGGTGACCTGTTCACAGCAAAACGGCCTCTCGGCCTAATCAGAAGGTGCCGGGAGCTTCTCCAGAGTGCGGCGAAGCTCGTGCGGGTGGTGGCGAGGCGTGGGGCGGCGTGCAAGGGCTGCCCTAGGTCGGACTGTGGGTCGGAAAGTGGGTGTGTTCGGTGGACTTGCAGAGGTCGGGTGGCGGGAATTGGAAGGGCGGAAATGGATCAAGGTGAGGAGGCGGAGATTATGTGCAGGTCGGCGAGCCGTGTGGGGTGCTGGAGTGATGAGAGCGACTCGCCGGAGGATGGCCGGAGGCGGAGAAGGTGAGGGTGATTGGTCGGAATCGAGGGCGACAGTAAATGTTTAAAGTGAGGAAAAGGAAGAGGGGAGAAAGGTGAGAAGTTATACCTACTTAGCAGGACGAGGAGTGGCCGGAGCAGGCGACAGTCGTATCGACTGTCGCCGGAGAAGAAGATGCCCGGGGGAAGGGGCGGTGGCGAGGAGAGGGCCGGAGAGGCGCCAGCTGGGTACGGCGTGGCGCGGGAAGAGCGAGGGGGGGCAACCCTGCAGCTGGTAGTGCGGCAGAGCGACGAGGAGGAAGGGGAGAGGCCGCCGGAGCTGGAGGGCTCCCTGTCGGAGTGGGAAGAGAGGAAGTGGGGGTCTTTTTCCGTCAGGACCGAGCTGCTCAGAACGGCGGAGCGACGGGGGTATTTATAGAGGCGGAATCAGAGAGGAGGGCGGAGGGAGACGACGTGTCTCCCTCGCCGGAGGACGCCGGAGATGGAGACCCATACCGTCCGTGCGTTCGCACGGCCGGTATGGTGGGTTGCAGCGACCAGGGGGTGCTCCTGCGACGGCTGACGACGCAGGGCACCCCCATTTGTCCTGGCAGGCCCTCCCCCTCACCCTGCGCAGCGCCATGCTCCGCGCAAGGTCGCCGGAGCATGGTGCTGGCAGGTTTTGCAGGGAGGACCTGAACGCAAAGAACGAAGGAGAGTTAGGGGCCAAAATGCGAGGGTTCAAAAGTTGAGGGTCAAAACGTAAATAGATGAGGACCAAAATGTAAAGTTGGTCAAGAAGGTTTCTTCTTAGGCTCAAGTTTTTATACATTACTAATTAGGACCTAAGGAATCTGATGGTGAATTTTATTTCTAGATTAAACCTTGTTTGACCGGTCAATTTACGCAAAAACCCAAATTAAGTTATTAATTGGGTATGGTTCTCAATGTAGGTCAAAATGGGTTCCTAAGGCCAAATTGAAGGTTCTAAACCCTAGAGATTATTTTTCTATGAATTTTAGAGGGTTTATTCCATTTTTTCTTTGCCTTGAACCTCGTGAATTGAAGTGGGTTTGTTTTAGGGTTACAGATTATCATTTAGTTCCTTGGAATTGTTGTAGCCCTTATCAGATCATCCCACTTTCCTTCTTATTTGGTTTGTTTGACCTATGTTTGGACCTGTATGCAGATTATACTGGTAAAATCGCATTTTTACCCCTTATGACTTGTTTTCTCCTTAAACTCAGAATTCTCTGAGTTAAGCCTTTCCTTGAGTTATATAGGAGCTTTTATCCTTTGTATTAGGTCAAAATGAGCTAGTTATGGCTCATGATGAGGTTCTCATCACTATGGCTTCTTTTGAAGCTAAGCACCGGAAAGATGCCATTAAGAATGAGATGGACTCAATCATCTCTAATGGCACTTGGGAGTTGGTTGATTTACTTCCTGGGTGTTCTACTATTGGGTGCAAGTGAGTGTTTAAGAGAAAACTCAGGCCTGACGAATCCATTGAAAATAATAAAGCTAGACTTGTTGCCAAGAGGTTCAAGCAAATGGAAGGAATCAATTATTTTGATACTTATTCTCCAGTAACTAGGATAACTACTATCCGGATGCTTATTGCATTGGCTTATATTTATGATTTCACTATCCACCAAATGGATGTAAAGACCACCTTTCTTCATGGCAATCTTAAGGAAGAGATCTTTATGGACCAGCCTGAGAGATTTGTAGCTCCTAGGAATAAGAAAAAGGTTTGCAATCTTGTTAAATCTCTTTATGCTTTGAAACAAGCACCCAAACAATGGCATGAAAAGCTTGATAAGACTGTACTGTCTTTTGGCTTTGTAGGTTATTAATCTGACAGGTGTGTCTACTCTATAATTAAGGGTGATATGTGTATTGTCCTATTCCTATATGTAGATGATATATTACTATTTGGATTAGACATTAGAATTGTAAATGAAACTAAGTTGTTCTTGAGTAGTAAGTTTGAGATGAAGGATATGGGTGTTGCAAATGTGATCTTAGGCCTCAAACTGATTCGTTTAGTAGAGGGGATAGCTATTTCTCAATCTCATTATGTTGAGAAGGTTCTTGAGAAATTTGGCTATGAAGATTGAGAGGCTGTAAGCACTCCTTTTGATTCATCAAAAACTCTCTATAAGAACAAAAGTAGAACACCTATTTCACAGCTAAGATATTCACATATTATAGGAAGCTTGATGTATTTGGCTAACTGTACTAGACCAGATATTTCTTTTTCCATGTCTAAGTTTAGCAGATACACAAGCTGTCCTGACCATACTCATTGGGATGCCTTGGATCGAGTACTTAGGTACTTAAAGGAAACCGTTTCCCTTAATTTGCATTATGGTAAATATCCTTCAGTTTTGGAACGATATAGTGATGCAAGTTGGATCGGACAAATGAAGGACTCCGGGAGTAATGGTGTTATAGGGTATGTCTTTACCCTTGGAGGCGGTGCAGTCTCCTGGCGGTCTGCAAAACAGACCATTTTAGCCCAGTCTACCTTTGAGGTTAAGCTATGTGCTTTGGACACCACTGGAATTGAGGCTGAATGGCTAAAGGGACTTCTTACAGAAATCTCTATGGTGGTAAGCCAATTCCTACGATATCTTTGCATTGTGATAGCATGACTGCTATAGCAAAGATTAAGAGTTCAAAGTTCAATCAGAAAACAAGGAGACATATCCAAATCATACTCAAGTTTTTAAGGGATTTAGTGTCTCAAGGAGTGATTGCTGTGGAATTTATAGGATCCAAGGATAACACAGCCGATCCGTTCACTAAAGGACCTAATAGATCATTAGTCCTTAAGTCTAGGCTTGGGAGGGGACTGAGGCCCATTGAGAGTTCACCCGCAGCAGCAACCCAACCTAACTGAGTGGAGATCCCACAAAGTAGGTTCAATGTGGTAACAACAAGTTGAATGGGGAATTGGTTGGCACTCATTGTTAGATGCTCTTGCATCTGAGTCCAATCCCTGGAAGCCTAAGTGCCTTAAGCTACAAATTGAGGAAAAGCAAAGGCTGTGAATGAATTCAAGCCTTTATGGTAGGATGTGAGCAGTGCATCCTTGGAGGACGCCACCGATGTGAGTGCTACTGTGGGCCGTAATTAAGGGAATAGGGTATTTCCCGATTACAGTCATGAAACAGGACAGGGCGCATGGCTATTTAGAGCGCTGAGTCAAATTTTAGAAGTATTGCATTGTAGTACAGCCAAAATAGCATTCAAAATAGATATAATTTTATTACTCGAAAGAATTTCCAAGGTCAAATATAGGGAGCAAATTGGTATTTAGAAATCAAGATCACAATTTAAACTAAAAGAAATTGCAATAATAGCAGTATCAGGGTCCAAAAATATGGGAGTAAAATGGTGACGTAGATCACCAAATACTTCTACAATATCACCAAATGATAGAAATATGCAATGAGACTAGAATTTGTCGTCTGATTCTTTGATCAGACAACTTAAAGTGTCTGATATCTTTTCTTTCTCTTCTCTGTCTTCTCCTTCCTTCTTCTTCTTTGGCTTTTGTCTGACTCCCTTTGCCTTCACGATTCTTCTCTTTCTCTTCTTCTTTCTTCCTTTGTCTTTCATCTGCCTTAGCTTCTCCTTCTTCTTCCTTCTTCTTCTGGCCTCCTCTTCTTCAACTCCTTCCTTTACCTTCAGCTTTGGCCTTCTCCTTCTTCAACCTTCTACCTTCTTCTATTTCTCTTCAGCTTTCGCTTCTTCTTCCTTCTGGCTGCAGTTAAGTGTTGGCCTGAAGAACCTACAGCAAAACCTACCCCTACCCACGTGCAACTCTCACTTTCTCTCTTGGGATACGCTCTCCCAGAGCCACACAGACAATCAGGTAATCGGGTCAGGTGCGTACCCGGGACCAGGCCCACCGGCGTGCAGTGGTGGGCGAGGAGTGTAGTCGGGTCGGGTCAGGCTAGATCTGCAAGGGCAGTGCCGCGAACGAGACTGGGTCGGGTGAGAGGGACCTCACCCCATGGTAACTGAGGTGATAAGGCTATGGTACAAATTCAACTTATGCGCCTTCGGGCGCTTCGCAACCACCGATATGGGACTAAACGTGCCTTCTTTCTTTGCGTGTCTACAGCAAAAGGTGGTTGCCTCCAATTGCCTTAACTTCTGAATCTTTTGTCTTCAATTGAGTTCCTGGGTATGTGCACGAAGTGATTCCGCACAACCTGGTTCTAAAGCTTGGAACTGGAAAGGCCTAGAGGGGCTTGGAGCTTGCTTCAAGCTTGGTCACCAATGGCGGATGACGCCTGAACCTGAAATCACAAGAACAGCCTCGCAGCCTCGTTAGAGCGCTCAAGGAGCTTCGTTGAAGCACAGCGAATGTGCTGGGGGTGGTGGCGAGGTGTGGTAGTGCCTGTGAGCGCGTATCTAGGTCAAACTATGTGCGTGTGAGTGTGTGTGTTCGGGGGTGCGTTTGGGTGAGTGGCGTGGTGATGTGAGTGAGGGGAAATGATCAGTGAAGTGTGGCGGAGGTTCTGCGAGGGTTGCCGAGATGAAGGCCTGTGGAGGTGGAATGGCCTCACCGAAGGTGGTGGCCAGAGATGAAGGAGATGAGGGTGACGGAGTTCGACAGTGGTTGATTTTGGGAAATAGAAAGTGGAGAAGAAAGTAGAGGGGAGAGAGAACTTAGCTAGGGTGTTAAGAGACAAAGGGGGGCTGAGGTGACGTCAGTCGAGGTGTAGCCGATGTCGAAGACGAAAGTGGCTCTGGTGGGGGTTGGACGGCGAGGATGAAGGGGGAAAGGGAGTCTGCTGGTACGGTGACACGCGGCTGAAGTCAGGGAAGAGGAATCTGCCGTAGGTTTGGCGGTCGGACGACAAGAAGGAGCAAGGAAGATCGTCGGATGTTGAGGAGCCTTCGACCCTAAGGAGAAGAGACGAATTATGGGGATTCACAACCAATTTCTAGCATGCAGGAGTCGAGGCGATCTGGGCTTCTTTAAATAGAGCTTTGAAGGTCGGTTAGGGCTTGGGAAGTAAGCTTCCCAAGCAAGGAAAGTTCACCGAAGCTGGAATCCATTAGGATACCCAAATCTCTCATGCATTTGCATGAGAGATTGGGAGGGAATCAGATCTCAATGATGGGTTCAGACGGACGGGGATTTCTCAGAGAATCTCCCTTCCAATTTTGAAGGAGATCCTCCAAGCAATCAAGGAGAACTCTCCTTCCAAAGCTCACCGGAGTAGGATTCCTCCGCTATAATGATGGAGGGACCTAATTGCAAAAATGATGAAGAAGCTAGGGGGCTTTTTGTAATGATTTTTGAAAGATAGGGGTAGAAATGTAATCAGGTTGGACCTTTTTACAAACTAGGTCAAGGCAAATTCATCTTGGGTCCAAATTTTGGTACAAACCTAATTTGGACCTAAGAAATCCAATGGTGAAGTTGGATTTTGGCTCTCATCACGTTTGACTAGGAAATTTATGTAAAAACCTAATTTTGGGTAAATATTTGTCTAAGACCCCATTCTAGGTCAAGATGGGTTCCAATGGCCAAATTGAAGGTTCTAAACCCTAGAAAATATTTTTATATGATTTTTAGAGAATTTAAGAGAATTTTATCCTGACCAGAACCTTGGTTAATCAAGTGGGTTTGTTTTAGTGTTTAAAGAAGTCATTTAATTCATAGAACACGCAAACCTTTTTCTGTCAAATCCAACCCACTTATTATATTATTAAGACCATTTGACCTTTGTTTAGCCCTTGAGAAAACCCATTGTTATACTACATTGGTAAAATTACAATTTTACCCCTAGTTTCCTATTTTCCTCTCAGAAAGGTTATTCAGTGAATTATGACCTTCAATTGGTTAAGTAGGAGCATTTATTATCTTCATTGGGTCAAAATGAGCTAGTCAGGGCTCATGATGGTGTTCCCATCATACCCCCATGCCTAGCTTTTGCTAGTCCCTTAGCAAAATTTTAAGATTTTAACTTTAATTCTAGACCATGTAATCTTTTTGATGTTCAAAATTGTGATGTGTGCTTTCTTCTGTAGATTATGTTAGAATGCCGATAGTAGGCCTAAAGGTACTAAAGTACCAACCAAGATCCGGACCTGACCAGCTCTAGCCTCAGTTTGCCGCGAAGGTTTTTAAGGCCCACAGGAACTATCCAAAGGTTCGTTGGACTCTGCGGTTAAAGCACCCATGCTTGTAACATATTTTAGCCTAGGTTCAGTTTGCAGTGCATTTTTGTAAGAGAGAGACAGAGGAATTTTCTTTGTTTGGAGAGTTTTCTCTCTCTTTTTTTTTATTTCTAGCTTCGGATTGGCTTCACAACACGGTCTGTATCGGATTCTTAGTCCCCATCATCAATCCTTGAAGGGTCCCTAGTAATCGATACTTCCGGATAGCACCACCCATGGTAACCCCCATAACCCTGGCTTTCGAGATTTTGAGATAATCCCGCCCATGACATTCTGTAGCTAAATCCAAACCTTGGCAATCGACATTTCGTGATAATGCCACCCATGGCATCTGAACTAGCACAGGGTGCTTACCTACCCCCAGTAGGATATGTAGATATCCTAGGAGACAAGCACCGAGGAGATGATATGTTATTGCGCATCTTCAAGGGGAATTTCTCGCCT
This sequence comes from Thalassia testudinum, assembly GCA_037157565.1. Classification (NCBI taxonomy): domain Eukaryota; kingdom Viridiplantae; phylum Streptophyta; class Magnoliopsida; order Alismatales; family Hydrocharitaceae; genus Thalassia; species Thalassia testudinum. The sequence continues at coordinate 121,203,367 of JAZHRO010000073.1, forward strand.
CTCTGCGGCGGGAACTCATCCAAATCAACTTGTGTTGATCAGCCGCTCCTAATCCAGGCAACTTTTTCAAAACAATTTAAATGCATTTACGTGATTTTGATACTTATGCGCACTGAACCAGACATTGTGTGGATTGGGGTGCTTAGGTTACCGAGTCCCGCAAACTAGAGGTCAATTAACGAGGTCGAATACTCCCTAAGCCTTAGACCTAATAATTAAGCTTTGCATTTTTCCTAACCTCTTGAGGATTTATCCAGATCTTAACGGATACTCGAATTTTTAAGCCTAGGAGTATAGCCTAAGAGGCCTAAAATCAACGTTCCTACTAATCTCTTCTATGTTTCATTAGCACCTTTTTCCGTTCATTTTCTTTTACTTAATATGGTCCAGAACTCAGTTAATTCCTTAATTTCTTACTAATGACTATCTATTTTCTTTTCAACTTGTGCTCCTTTTTGACATTTTTCACTTTTCCCCTTTTTCTCCTCAAGATTTGTATGGCCTCAAAATTTTCTCTCCTCTCAAATTATTTTATTCTTTTTCAAGAATTTTTTTCATTTTTTTTGTATTTTTGGAATATGTGATTTTTTTAATGAAACCTGTTCTTGTGAGATGATTTTCATGGTGTTTTGCACTTTCATACCCCCCCATGCCTACGATTTGTAATGCCCCCATTGTAAATTAGGTGGGTTCGAGATTAGCTTAGATCATTCATTAGAACAGGTTCTAGGTGGGCGAACGGGTCGAGGTGACTCTTGCGGACGATTTCAAGCTCGGGTATGGGTACCTAAGGTGGGGTCAGTTGTTCTAATGGATGAACCTTAAAGTGCAATGTGAATTCAGCATAGGAATGTCACGAAAGTTTTCAAGTTTTTCAAAAATGATGGGTTGCGTCCCATTAAGCACTGAGTTTTATGCCATTGGCTAGGCGCAATGAGCTCAGGGAGAATGGAGGGTAAAGGATGTCTCAGCCAAATTGTATTAGTAGGTTCAATGAACGGTTTGAGTCTCTGACCGTTCACGACGAAAGGTTCTGAATCGTGGCTGAGTTGACTGATCTCGACGGCTCCATTTCCAAAGATTCGTCGAACAAGGTAAGGTCCGATCCATTTCGATCTGAGTTTTCCTGGGAACAGTTTTAGTTTAGCATCAAAGAGTAGGACTTTTTGACCAGGGTGAAAGATCTTTCTGGATATGTGCTTGTCATGAAAGGCCTTAACCCGCTCTTTGTAAATTCACAAGTTCTCATACGCGTCGTGGCATAATTCATCGATCTCGCTCATTTGAAGCTTTCTGTGGGTTCCTGCCTTAGAAAGATCTAGATTGCAGTCCGTACCGCCCAATAGGCTTTGTGCTCCAATTCGATGGGGAGGTGACATGCCTTACCGTACACTAATCGGAAGGGAGACATACCTAATTGGGTTTTATGGGCGGTCCTATAAGCCCACAAAGCTTCTGAAGGTGGGAATGACCAGTCTTTCCTGTCAAGTCGAACAGTAACTTGGAGGATTTTCTTGATCTCCCGATTTGATAGCTCAGCTAGACCATTAGTTTGGGGGTGATAAGGAGTAGAAATTCGGTGTGACACCCTGTATTTAGTCAGCAGTGACTTGAACTGAGCACTATTGAAATGGGTCCCTCCATCAGAGATTATAGCACGTGGAATCCCGAACCGCGAAAAGATGTTCTGATGAATGAATTTGATAACCACCTTATGATCATTGGTTCGAGTCGAAATGGCTTTAATCCATTTGGACACGTAGTCAACAGCGAGTAGAATGTACGTGAAGCTACCAAAACAAGAAAGGGTCCCATAAAATCAATCCCCCAGGCATCGAAGATTTCGCATACGAGAATCAGCTATAAGGGCATTATATCACAGTGGCTCATGTTGGCTAAGGTTTGACAACGAGTACATGCCTTACAGTGATTGTATGCATCTTTGAAAATCGTGGGTCAATAGAAGCCGCACTAGAGGACTTTCACTGCGGTTTTATGACCAAAGAAGTGTCCACCACATACCTGGTCATGGCAGAAGGATAAGATGCCCTGAATTTCTGCTTCCGAGACACATCACCAAATGATCTGATCAGCATCGATGCGGAAAATATACGGGTCTTCCCAAAAGTAGTACTTAGCATCGGAAAGCAATTTGTCCTTCTTGGCCTTCAACCCAGTAGACGGGATCTGATGTGATGCCAAGTAGTTTACTAGATCAACAAACCATGGAAGCCCTATACTGATAGTCAGGAGGTGCTCATCAGGAAAATGTTCCGTAATGGGTCTGGAAGGGTCAATAATATAAGACAAAAGGCAAGATAAGTGATCAGCTACCACATTCTGTTTACTCACTTTGTCGCGAATCTCGAGATCAAATTCTTGCAACAGCAAGATCCATCGGATTAGTCGAGGTTTCGCATCCTTCTTCACAAGGAGATGCCTCACAGCTGTGTGATCAGAGTAAATGATAACATGGGAACCCAGAAGATATGATTTGAACTTTTCCAGGGCAAATACTACGGCTAACAACACTTTCTCAGGAACTGTGTAATTACGCTGAGCCTCGTCAAGCGTCTTGCTAGCATAGTAGATGACCACGGGTTTCCCATCAATTTTCTGCCCAAGTACCTCTCCTACAACAAAATCAGATGCATCACACATGATCTCAAAGGGTTGAGACCAATCAGGGGACTGTAGGATCGAAGCTTAGGTAACTTGATCACGTAGGGTTTCAAATGCTTGAGTGCATTCCTTGGAGATTTCAAAAGGAACATCCTTAGATAGTAGAGTAGTCAGGGGGCGAGCGATCTTTGAGAAATCAGGAATGAATCGACGGTAAAAACCGACATGCCCCAAGAAAGATCAGGTGTCCTTGATCGAGCTAGGCATAGGGAGTTTGGAAATAAGATTCACCTTGGCTCGATCGACCTGGATGCCTTTTTCTGATATAAGATGTCCCAGGACAATTCCTTCAGGCACCATGAAATGGCTCTTTTCCCAGGAAAGAACCAAATTCATGTCAATGCACCGCCTAAGGATCTGGACCAAGTGCAGGAGGCGATCATCAAATGATTCGCCAAATACTGAAAAGTCATCCATGAAGACTTCCAAATAATCACCTACCATATCTGAGAATATGGCAAGCATGCACTGCTGAAAAGTAGCGGGTGCGTTGCAGAGACCGAATGGCATCTGATGTAAACACATTTACACTACTTAAAATGTCTATTTATGCATGTTCTTAAGCATAGGATTGCATTTCATGATATAAATATTGCATTACATGCATCATCTTGCATTTAGAGTAGTTTGAATAAAATGGAGGTTAATTGTCTCCTTTTATGTGCTTGGACAGGGCAAATATTTTATCGGGGCCTCGGATCAAAGATCCAACCGTATGGATATGATCAGGGCGACGATTGGAGTTCAACGACTCCAAGATCGCCCTAATCAGGCATCCGTAGCATCAGATAGAGACCGGGGAACCCTAGAAGATCAAGGGCCAGGATGGTGTAAATCCGCACTTCAGATGGAAAATCCGACCACACGGATGAATTCGGATCGACGATCGCAGCCGAACGACACAAAAATCGAGTCAATCCGACATCCGTGGCACCATCTACAACTTCCAGAAGATGGACGGCCAAGATGGCGCCACGTGGCGCCATCCCAGCCGCCCAATCGGCCGCAGGAGTCCTGTGAAGACCGCGCAACGTCTCCTCTCCGCCGTTGGATCTCGATCCAACGGCTGCGGTCGCGCGCGTTTAAAAACGTCCGCGCGACCATTTCGCCCGCGTAGCGCAGCGGCGACGCAGCTGCGGGCGAAGCGGAGGTCGCAGGTTCGAGCCGCGGAGAGGGGGTCGAAGGCGCGGGCGAGCGGGCGCGCACGAGCGTCGGATGAAGATCCAACGGCCGCGCGCGCCCGATAGCGCCGACGCGCAATTGGACGCTCTGGTGGGCGCGCGATCGCACGCGGGTGGCGCGCTACGCAGCGGGCGCGGACGCGATCTAAGCCGTCCGATATCGCGATCGGACGGCTGAGACGACGCGGACGTGCGTCTGCGTTACGCGCGCAGGCCAGCCGAGCGGGCGCGCGTGGGTGCGGCGGCGACGGCGACGGCGGGGCTTTAGCGACGGTTTTATCCGTCACTAAAGACCCCTTATTTATTATTTTGAAGATGTAATGTCCATTTTGCCCCCACTCCTTGCAACTATAAAAGGAGACCCCCTCCATACGAAATTTTCATCCCTTCCTTCTCCTCTCTACCTCTCCAAAGCTCAAGAGAAGCTTGTCCCACACTCGGGATGCTTCTCGCGAGAAAAAGTCCAAATTTTCGTCCCCCTTCGGAAGTGGATCCCGCGACGACGACGGCGTGCTGCTTCGTTCCCGTTCTTCTGCTTCGTCCTCCTTCGTCCCGCTTCGTTCTCCTTCGTCCAGGCGTCGTCCCGTCCGGCTCGTCCTCCAAGCGACCGTCGAGGAGGATTTCTCTCTCCCTATTCTTCTTACTGCTTTCTAGTATAGATTTACTGCTTTCTAGAGTAGTCTATTCGTCCTCCGAGCGATCATCGAGGAGGACATTTCTCCCTCCATTCTTTTAATGCTTTCTAGAGTAATTGTTTTATGTTTTCTAGTTGTAATGAAAGAACTCTTTTATGATAAATTCCTTGTCTATTCTACATCTCATTTTGATTTCCATGTATAGTATTCCTTCGCTCTCTCTTACTCCCTCTCTCTCTTTTATTTGTTGTAGATACTTAGATAGTTTAAATTGAATTTCTTTGTGACAAAATAAAAAGAAACGCGAAGTTTTTAAATCAAACGTTCGCCTCCCTGTGTTCGACCCGGAATTTTAATTTCGGTATAAATTTTATTTGTTGAACACGAATCCTTCGCTTTCGAACTACAACGACGGGTTTTTCCAAAACCAAACACGTTAGCGTAGATTCCCGCTCAACATTTTGGCGCCGTTGCCGGGGAGGCAACGATCTTTGATTTCTCTTCACGTTTTGTAACTTACAAATCATTTACCTCACTTTTCTCCTTTCTTATTGTAATTGCAGGTACTCTTTTGAGACAGGCAAAAGCGGTAGATCGGAGTAAAGTGCTGTGGAAGGTTTTGTAAGTTACCCCCCACCTCCCACCCATTAGATTTCATTTCATCACATAATAATTCAAACATCAATCAACCTAGGTGTTCTTATAAACTCTAAGGTTAGATTGTTTGTTGTTTGACATCCATACTCACTCCAACCCCCACATTAAAAAAAGAAAAAAATAAAAAAAAATCTCACAGAGGTACACAACCTCATCTGATTTTCTAACTCAACCGGTAAACCAATCTTAGGAGCCGGTACACACATCCAAACACATAATCGAGTAGAAATCAGATTGGGTAATCATTTGTGTGCCTAATTAGGTGGTGCATCAGGCCAGTTGTTTGAGTTGTTTGGGCCGCACCACTTCAAAGAAAATCAACTCATCAAGTAGCTGCCAATTAGGTTCAACTCTTAGGGATCTACCAGGCACTCCACATTTTTTTTAAACTTTAAAGGAAAATATCTTCACCTGTGCTTGCAAAACCTGGTGTGCCAATAAAACTTGATTGAAAACACCTAAAGTTGAATCCTAAAAGCTACTAAGCAAGATTTGAACCTTAAAATTCACCACATCAAAAATAATCTTGCTTGAAAACCACTGGTTGTGCACGCACACACAAAGCAATCAATCATTAAGGGCACAACCCATTTAAAGGGCCCATCACATTCCAAAGCACATTCAAACCTAGCCCTAAATAAAACAGAGTAGACGTTGGCCTTAAGGATTGGACTCGCTCTTCAGAACTCAGAACGAGATTATTTTCGATTAGTCTGTTTCTACTGTTCAATCTGATGTCTAGCTAGGGGAGCAGAGTCAAACGATCGCGGCTGGGGGGTACACTAGGAACCGGAGGCGCAAGCCGAAGGAAGAACCTTCTCCCCAGTCCCTCCTTCTAACTGGTTGGATTGAACAGACAGAAGTAGATCAAATCGTTCCTTTATCTCAAGACGGGTTTTGGGAGTCTGTAGGTCTGTAGGCTAACCCATTTAAGGACAGGTTTGATTGTTTGTATTGCAGGGCACCTTTCTTCCTCCAGTGTCTCATGAATCCTTCCACATATTTCACGCATTCCCGCTCTTTCCCTCCTGTTGTAAATTATCCTCAACATGACGATTATCCCAACTCGTATTGTAATCGACCATCAGTTAGTTGGGATAATTCGGATTGGGGATACAATTCCGGACCCCCGTGTTTAGGGTCTAACCCTGAACACTTTGATTCTCAATTCTATCCTTCTCAGAGTTGCATCGATTATAGATCGTCCTCCTTTCATGAACAACCTAATGCGATCTACAATCAAGAAGGATACACTGATCCTTACCCATCCTCTGATTTCACTGCCTTTAGGTCATCTCCATCTTTTGAACAATCTAAAATGACCTATTATCAGGATGGGTATAACGAATTTCAATTCGTTAATTCCTCTACATTGATGTCAAACCCGCCCAACCCTGAACCAACCCATTTGGTTCAGGTTAATCAGGTTCAAGATAAGGTTCTGGCTAACTTGAGGAATATCATTCAATCTTTAGAAGTTCAGCCAATACCTTGCATTGAGAGATTGGAGCCCCTGATTGAAATGATTGATGATTTAAACAAGTCTTTGTTGGATTGGCTCCAGGATGTTAAGGATAAGAACCCGGGTGAGTTTTTACTTGGGAAATTAGCGAAATTGAGGATGAGATTCGTGGTTGCTTTGATTCAATCTTGGAATAATTCCCAGGATGAACTCTCTTCAGGAAAGCCAATGACAGAACCCGCTCAGGCACCTGTTGGGGGGGGCACGTGTTACGAAGCTGACCAGATTGAATTAAAACAACCAATTAAGGATGATTTGATTTCTTCACCTGAAATCCCTGAGCCGGGTTACGAGGAAACGTATGTCTCCTTGGAACGCAAAGTGACAAACGATTTTGGGACATACATTGATACGGATCCTGATGGTGAAGATTCAAGTTGCGAAGTCTCACACGAGTTTTCAGATCACGATTTTTGTGAGACGATTGGGCCTGAGGAATCTGATAGATCATTTGATAGCCCAATAACTGAGGAAACTGATCTTATTAGGGCACACGATACGGATCCAGAATCGCATTTTCTGGAGGAATTAATTCAATGCCCTGATTATCAGTTACACCCTGTTGAGCTTATTGATGATTCTAATTCTGAGATAATTAGACCCAAGTCAATTTTGATTTTGCCACATCATCTAGACTTGGAGATTTCAGACGGGGTGATGAATATACAAGAGGTCATGGAATTTGATATGCCGAATGAGGAGGATAGGAGCTGGGAAATTCTGATTTGGGAAGTCAATTTTGGAGGAAATGGAAGATTGAGTCGAAGGGTTCCTTTTAAACTGAAACCATCAAATCAGAACCCTTACGACATTTGTTTCGAGGATGTCAAACTCAAGCACACATTTAACGATTATCCTTTTGAGCTTCAATTCTCTGTAACCCGACATTTTGGCCTTGGGTTGCATCCTCACAAATCGCAGGCCCGACCCCGCTTGCATTCTGATTTTAGGTTTTGGGTAATTTTTATCCAGAACCTAAGATATTCTCGATTATGGGGTGTGGGTCTGCACCACAATCTGGTCCACGAGTCTATCACAATCACAATAAGATACTTAAAACTTAGGGTTCTCATCAAATCTTGGGTGAGTTGAATGGCCGTAGAAAGCCACTCTTAAACCCTAAAATTTGAAAATCTAAAAAAAAAAGAGAGTAAAAACAGAAAAAGAAATTTTTCTTTGAATAAGGCGAGGCTTGAGGCGGTCTGCATTTTGGCTGATACCCGGGCACTGTTGTGTCTTTGAAAGTTCAGTTCTTAAGTAGACAATTTCTTAATGATTGAAAATAACTCAGGTCCAAATAATCTAACCTAATTCTTTTATAAATAGCATATAGTTTTTGCTAGGGACTAGCAAAAGATAGGCATGGGGGTATGATGTAAACACATTTACACTACTTAAAATGTCTATTTATGCATGTTCTTAAGCATAGGATTGCATTTCATGATATAAATATTGCATTACATGCATCATCTTGCATTTAGAGTAGTTTGAATAAAATGGAGGTTAATTGTCTCCTTTTATGTGCTTGGACAGGGCAAATATTTTATCGGGGCCTCGGATCAAAGATCCAACCGTATGGATATGATCAGGGCGACGATTGGAGTTCAACGACTCCAAGATCGCCCTAATTAGGCATCCGTAGCATCAGATAGAGATCGGGGAACCCTAGAAGATCAAGGGCCAGGATGGTGTAAATCCGCACTTCAGATGGAAAATCCGACCACACGGATGAATTCGGATCGACGATCGCAGCCGAACGACACAAAAATCGAGTCAATCCGACATCCGTGGCACCATCTACAACTTCCAGAAGATGGACGGCCAAGATGGCGCCACGTGGCGCCATCCCAGCCGCCCAATCGGCCGCAGGAGTCCTGTGAAGACCGCGCAACGTCTCCTCTCCGCCGTTGGATCTCGATCCAACGGCTGCGGTCGCGCGCGTTTAAAAACATCCGCGCGACCATTTCGCCCGCGTAGCGCAGCGGCGACGCAGCTGCGGGCGAAGCGGAGGTCGCGGGTTCGAGCCGCGGAGAGGGGGTCGAAGGCGCGGGCGAGCGGGCGCGCACGAGCGTCGGATGAAGATCCAACGGCCGCGCGCGCCCGATAGCGCCGACGCGCAATTGGACGCTCTGGTGGGCGCGCGATCGCACGCGGGTGGCGCGCTACGCAGCGGGCGCGGACGCGATCTAAGCCGTCCGATATCCCGATCGGACGGCTGAGACGACGCGGACGTGCGTCTGCGTTACGCGCGCAGGCCAGCCGAGCGGGCGCGCGTGGGTGCGGCGGCGACGGCGACGGCGAGGCTTTAGCGACGGTTTTATCCGTCACTAAAGACCCCTTATTTATTATTTTGAAGATGTAATGTCCATTTTGCCCCCACTCCTTGCAACTATAAAAGGAGACCCCCTCCATACGAAATTTTCATCCCTTCCTTCTCCTCTCTACCTCTCCAAAGCTCAAGAGAAGCTTGTCCCACACTCGGGATGCTTCTCGTGAGATAAAGTCCAAATTTTCGTCCCCCTTCGGAAGTGGATCCCGCGACGACGACGGCGTGCTGCTTCGTTCCTGTTCTTCTGCTTCGTCCTCCTTCGTCCCGCTTCGTTCTCCTTCGTCCAGGCGTCGTCCCGTCCGACTCGTCCTCCAAGCGACCGTCGAGGAGGATTTCTCTCTCCCTATTCTTCTTATTGCTTTCTAGTATAGATTTACTGCTTTCTAGAGTAGTCTATTCGTCCTCCGAGCGATCGTCGAGGAGGACATTTCTCCCTCCATTCTTTTAATGCTTTCTAGAGTAATTGTTTTATGTTTTCTAGTTGTAATGAAAGAACTCTTTTATGATAAATTCCTTGTCTATTCTACATCTCATTTTGATTTCCATGTATAGTATTCCTTCGCTCTCTCTTACTCCCTCTCTCTCTTTTATTTGTTGTAGATACTTAGATAGTTTAAATTGAATTTCTTTGTGACAAAATAAAAAGAAACGCGAAGTTTTTAAATCAAACGTTCGCCTCCCTGTGTTCGACCCGGAATTTTAATTTCGGTATAAATTTTATTTGTTGAACACGAATCCTTCGCTTTCGAACTACAACGACGGGTTTTTCCAAAACCAAACACGTTAGCGTAGATTCTCGCTCAACAGCATCCTTCAGAACGCGTACATCCCAAAGGGGTAGGTGAAAGTGGTCTTTTCTTGGTCCTCAGGATGGATTGCCACCTGGTTATAACCAGAGTACCTGTCCAAAAAGCAGAACAACCTATTTCCCACTAGTTTTTTGAGGATCTGATCAATAAACGGTAGTAGGAAATGATCCTTCTTTGTGGAGGTATTGAGTCTTTTGTAATCAATGCAGACTCTCCACAAATTTGCCACACGAGTAGGTATGATTTCTCCTATTTCAGTCGTAATCACAGTGAGTCCTGCCTTTTTAGGCACAACCTGGATTGGACTCACCCACCGACTGTCGGAGATCGGGTAGATGATCCCAACATCTAACCACTTAATGATCTCCTTTTTCATGACCTCCTGCAGATTAGGATTCAGACGTCTCTACATTTCACAGGAAGGTCGTGTGCCCTCTTCAGTATAGATGCGGTGTGTGCAGTAAGAGAGCTGATGCCAGTCAAATCATCAAGAGTCCATCCAATGGCTTTTCGATGTTGCTGGAGAATAGTAATCATACGGGATTCCTGATCAGGTGTGAGTCTAGAGGTGATAATCACAGGAAACATCTGATTGGAACCCATAATGACGTACTTTAGATGATCAGGAAGAGGCATGAGTTCCAAAATAGGGTTATCAGCAGCAGCAGGCAGTTCAGGGTGTGTGTCAGGAGAAAGGGAAGGAGTATGGGTGTGTCTAGGTCAAGTTCAGACTCCTTTAATTGTGGGTTTTGATCCGCTTCTGGTTGATCAGGAGTAGTCAGGTTTTCCTCAATATATGGATCGTCAACCACAGCCTTGATATCACATATCTATTCTGTAACACTGCAATTAATCCCTTGTTGGGCCTTAAAGATGTCAATCTTTAATGTTTGGTTCCCAAATTTCAGTTCAATTTGGCCCTCCTCACAATTTATGTTGGCCCTAGCAGCGGCCAGAAAGGGTCTCCCTAATATGATTGGTGTGTTCTTCGGGTTTTCTGGAGCATCCATATCCAAGACTACGAAGTCCACTAGGAAATAGAAATCTCGAACCCTATGACATCCTCAAGAACTCCTTTAGGTGACTTAATAAATCGATCTACCAACTGTGATGTCACCTCTGTTGGTTTGAGCTTAGATTCCTCAAGATGGTCAAGTAGGGATGTAGGTATTAGGTTTATGGAAGCTCCTAGATCCAATAAAGCTCTATCAAATTGGATATCACCAATTGTACAGAAAATCAAGGGAGTACTTAGGTCTTTTGCCTTAGGTGGGAGTTTGCTCAAAATTACAGAGCTGGCTTGCTCTGACAATATGATTGGGCTCCCACTTTTGGTTTGTGGCTTATGCTTAGGTGTACACATGTCTTTCAGAAATCATGCGTAAGCCGGTACGTGGCGAATTGCATCCATCAAGGAGATGTTTATATGGACCTGTTCAAAGAGCTTGACCAGGTCCTCCTCAGGTGCCACGGGTTTGGTTGTCCTTTTTCCCTTGGTCAAGGCCTCGGGAAATGGAATTTTAGATGGTTCCTCTGGAATAGGTCTAGGTTCTTGATCTGGGACAGGGGTATCCTGGATGACTATCCTAGGGCTTAGGTTACTACCAGGCTGAAAGTGGCTTGGGTAAGGTGGGTCTTGTGTTGTTTTGCCACTACAGGTTGTTACTGAATTTAGTCCTGCCTGGTTCTGGTTCGATGTCGGTAAAATGGGTGGCTGTTGTTGAAATCCCAAGTATGATGTCGAAGCTTCCATCCCATCAGGTGATGGAGCAGAAGGGGCCTGATAAATCATGCGGGCTTGGCCCAGATTTGGGTTCATAACGCGCCTCTGGTTCGGCACGTTATTCAGATTCAGCAGAGGTTGCGAAGGGAGTGTGCCAGGTTGGCGGGAATTTTCCATCTGGGCGAGTTGATTGCAAACTTCTGTGATCTCGTCTTTGTGCTGTTTTTGCATAGCTGCATTCGTCTTTTGAATGTTAGCCAAAGTCTGAAGGATGAGAGTCATCTGATCTATCTGAGTTGGCCCAAATTGATAGGTGGGGTTGGGCCGAGGTTGAGGCAGCTAATATGGATGAGGAGCTTGTGGACGGGATTGATATGGTGGTCTTGGATTCTGATTGTTTCCCGTCCACAGGAAATTGGGATGATTCCGCCATTCAGGGTTATAGGTATTAGAGAATGGGTCATTCTGGGTGGCATTAAGGTCCTCGCAAGTCTGAGGAACCTCAGAAAAGTCAGAGTATGAGGGTTCAGAGTTCACCCAACTAGAGTAGGTAGGATCAGGGTTTCCTCCAGTCCTAGAGTCATACGGGGGTGGATACGGGTCCATCCCCTGAGAAGATCGGTGATAGATGTTATGCATAGCCTGCCTCCCAGAGGGCAGCTATGCAAGAATGTTTTGCGCAAAGGTGGCTCACTGCAGATGTCAAGTTAGCTCATCCACCTTCTTCTCAATGATAGAGACCTTATCCAAATGACTGACCATAAATTCCAAGTCAATAGATGCAGACAGGCCCTGCGTCTAGTGTGCTCCCCTTGGATTCGTCGATGCACGGGCATTCGTTCGATCGAATAAGCCCATGGAGTCATTATTGATGGAGTTCTCGCACATATTATCGAGAATCTCCCACACAGTGTCTTCGTGTTGACCCATGATATTTCCTTTGCAAGTTGCATTGACAAATAACGGATATCTTCACGGAGTCCTTAGTAAAAAGACTAGACTTGTTCCCATTTTAGAACTCCATGATGGGGGCACTTCTGCATGAGATCCAGAAAATGATCTCATGCTTCATGAAGTGGTTCTCTAGGCTACTATGTGAAGTGCGTGATCCGGTGTCGTAAAGCATTCGTCCGACCAACTGGGAAGAACTTTTTCAAAAATTTGGATTGCAATTCAACCCATGTGTTGATTGGACATGTTTGAGTCTGATACTAGTGAGTTGCTTTGTCCATGAGAGAGAAGGAGAACATCTTCATGAGAAGTATATCTTGATTTTGGACATCTAACCCGAAGGTCCGGGCCAGATGCATGAGTTGTTTGATGCGCTGGAAAGGATCCTCAGAATTGAGCCCATGAAATTTTGGAATAGCATGAATCATGTTAGGCTTGAGTTCAGAATCAAGACCTCCAGCCAGGATTTGGACTAGAGGTTCGATTGCCACCGTAGCGGGATTGTAATGATGTCGCATCATAGGATGTTGCGGTGGATTCACAAAGGCTTGGAATAAATTATTAAGGCGCTGAAGTTGGTTCTCAAGGTTATTCTCTTCTACGGGTTGTGCCATGATGATGGAAGAAGGAGAATTGGGTTCAGATGAATCAGAAGAGATGTCATGTGATGGGGTTGCTGCACAAACACGGAAGTCGAGGCCTAGCCTCGATGGGAGTGAATAACTAAAGGAGGCCTCAAGGATGGTCTTAAGGACCTCCTACCGAACATGCACCAATGGTCTAGATAAGAGTAGAATGTAATGGACCCAATCAAGACACCAAAAAAATTTGGATGGCTATAGAGGTTCGGGGCAGATGATACCCCTTAGTTAGAAAGCCGTCCACCTAAGAAATACCTTGGCAGCCAGAGAGGGAGAGTCCCGCAAAGACCCCTACACGGTAGACCACCCCCACAGGTTACAAGGTTTCCCCCACCCAACCTCTCTTGTCACTGATGTTCCAAGTAGACCAAAATGGGGACTTGACCTCTTAAGTCTACCAGTTTTATTAAAGAGCAAGGGTGCTTAAAATTTCACTTGAACTTTAGATGTATTAAGTGCAAAAGGTGACCTAATTTCAAGGTTGGCTGACCCAACAAGGTAGGTCAACTTCACCTATTTGTCCTTTGAGAAGTTTTAGGTCCCTTCTTTTAGGATTCAAGTGAGATTAAGAGCCTGAATTTTAGGGTTTTCTTGAATAAATCACTTCAACTAAGGCCTAGGCATACATCATTTTGGAGAGTTGATTCTTGCTTATGAAAGTATGTCTCTAAAACCCTAACTTGAAATCCTTAATTGGCTCTACTTTTGGTCCAATTTAATTTGTCAAATGTGGTATCTAGGGCTTGATGAGGAGCTCATCATGGTCTCTAATTACCCCTAATTAACTAGTCTTCCTAGTTAATTACCTAGGAATATGTAAATATATGGGTTAATTATTAAATAAGGGATAAATAGTCAAGGACCTTAATATAAGTTTAAAATGCTATATTATTATCTAATTAATATTATTAATAATTTAATTAATAATTGGACTCGAAATATTATCAGTAATTTATCTAATTAATGTGTTAACTAACTTAAGTATAATTTATACCTAAGTATGTAATAACTTAAGTAACACTACTTAATTAAATAAATTAAGTTAAAAAGGTCAAAAATGTAAATTCAAGGTCTAAATATAATAGTTGTCTTATTTATAATCATATATAAAAAGTTGAAAAAGATTTAAATTAAAATAAACCTAGAAAACCTTAGTTTACATTTTAATCCTTATGTTTTATTTCAATCGAGTCCTTATTCTACACTTATGTCCTCAGCTTTCATTACGAATAAGTCCCTGAAAACTTCTTCTTTTTTCCTTCTTCAGCCTCCTCGACGACTGATGATTAGGAGGTGCTTCCACCGTCTGATCACCGCATATCCTACGTCATTCCTTCCTCTCCAAGCTCCTGGAGCTTATGCTCACCATCTCCTTTTCATCCACCGGTATGGATGAAGCTACAATCCTATTTTAGGGTTGTGGATAACCTCACCAGCGTCGGAGAAGACGCCGGTGGTTACTCCACTCCTAGCCTCTTCTCCGTCCAGATACAACCTCCATCTCTGCCGCCGCCACCTATAAATACCCCTCTACACCCTCGATTTCACTAAGTTAGCTCGCTTCCCTCTTCTTCACTGAGCTAACCGATAGGCTATTCTTTCCAAACTCCGGCGACTTTCCTCCGCTTCATCCGTCTTCCTCCATCCATCTTTGATCGCTCTGGATTTCCGCCGAAGTCAGCCAAGTCTTCTGACGCAGCGCTGACCAGGAGTTCCTCTACTTCACTCCACATACGCCTGTGGGACTTCTTCCTTCAACCCTCTGATTTGCTCCTCCGTTATGAACCATCGACGGAGATCTTCTACCTCCTTCGTCTAGGTAACAGTAGGTTAGGTAAGTAGATTAGTTAGAATAGTTAGTTAAGTAGATTAGATAGGTATAATGCTAGTTTCTCATTCATCTTCTTCAACTCCGATGAGCTCGTTGAGCTTGTCTGGAGCAAATCTTTTGTCTTTTTAAATCATCGATCATCTTCTTAAACCTTTCATGAACATTTCTACCACTTTTAATCACTAAATTGATCATCTATTCATCTAAATCACCTCCACATTCACCACTGCTCCTGTTGTCCATGGCAGAAGTGGTTGAGCTTACTCCACCTCCACTGGGGCCCCCCATCACCTAACCATCATTTAAGGGCCCCTATCCTCACTTTAATTTAAGTAATTATCATCTATAACTTAAACGCCCAATTTAATTTAATCTCCTGAGCTCGCCGTCAATGGCGGCTCAAGAGGATTTCAGATCATTAATTATCCATCTATAAACCATCGCAACTTCATTTTGACTTCTTTTCTCCACTCAATTGAGTGGGAAAACAGATCTTGAGTGTAATCAAATTCAAAACTTGTCTACTGTGAATTCACTACATAATTTTCACTTTAATGGATAATTGAAGGAATTAATTTGTTCATGAGGTTCCTTGTGACCTCAGGAAGCTTTTCAGATCATTAATGGCATGTTTTAACAACATATGTATATATTAGCCTTTTTCTGGACTCACCGGAGCTCCGGCAAGTCAAAACAGCTCTTCAAACCATAAAACTTAGTGTGAAGCTCCAGATCACTGATTTAAAGGTCACTGAACATGCTGAAGAAGTTTATTTGAGGTTTTAAAGCCTGGAGTTTCTGTTAAATCTTTATCTTCTCCAACTCCGACAGAGTTGGAGGTGATTGTTAGTTAGGGTTAAGTTTCATTTGAAAGGTCTAAAAGCATCAGTAACTTGCCCTGAGACCATTCCATTAAGTCAATCACTGAGACTAACTTTGGTTTGTTCTATAGAACAAACTCATCTAAAAGTTCAGGTGATAGGCCTGGAACCCTAGGAATCTTAACTAAATCATCCTTCTAAGGGTCTGAATCTATCCCTGAGGTTAAAGAGAAGATGATTAAGGCATTAATTTCTTCTGAAATGATTAAATTTGGAAAGTCAAATTTCGAGTCTTCATGGTCAATCTTAAGTCTGATTCTTGAATTTAGGATTCAATCAGACAAATTGAAGAGTCTAATATGTTCATGTGATGTTTGTAAATGATTCAAATGCAATTTGGATGAGCTCTGAGCAATTTTATGGTAGAAATTAATTTCTGTTCAGTTTGGGTTATTTTTGAACCCAAACTGACGACAGTAAGTTTGTGATGAAATTCAAGTGGATAATTTGCCCAGACAGTTTTTTAACAACCTCTAGAGGTTGGTTGATTTGATTAAATAGGTCTGTAGCCGTCTGTTGGACCTATCAGAACTTGAATTGCAGTTCTGAAGCTCCTTGCAGAAGCTTTTTAGCTTCATAACCTTCCTGAAGCTTCCTAGAGTTCACTACCTTCACCAACAGCTGCGGAAACACTCTCTGAACCTATTCAACACCTCACCTGGAGGTCAAATGTCCTTCTGTAAGACCTTAGAACCAAAATACCCTTCTGCAGGCAATTTGTCCATAACAACCCAGGTCCTTTCACCCTTCAAATCGAAGAGCTAAACCTTCCCTAAGTATCAAATTGATACTCTAATCATGTAGATCAACCTTAGATCTTTCCAGCAAGCCTTCATTCGCTCGGATTGGAGCTCTAAGTTGGCTGGAATGATCAAGTGAAGTCTGAACTGGGAGGGGGAAACATAGTCCCACATCAGTGGAACTGGAGCGGCCGCCCTGGTATAAAAGTAATTTGTGTTTAAGGCCCTTCGGTCGTCAGCGCAAGGTGCATGAAAGAGCATGAGCATATGGGTGTGTATGTGGGCACGTGCAGTGCACGTGCCCGGGTGTGTGTGCGCTTGTGGGCGTGCGAGTGTGGGCCCATGAGGGCGTGTGCATGTGGCCTGGGAGGCCGTAAGGCGGATGGGCTCGACACTATGCGAACCAGAAATAAATCGAACCAAATAAAAACCAAGCTTGGACCTAGCAGGGTTTGATCCCACCCTGAGAAGGGTGCTGTGTATCCCCAACCGGTCCAAGCCGCCTACCATAAAACCTAATTTTTGGGTTCAAAGGGTCAAACCGGTTCGGTTAAGAAGATCTGCAAGGGTTCAGAAGAGAAGGATTACAAAGGTTCAGAAAGGCTAGAAGAGAAGGAGAAGGGGAGAGCTCGTAAGGATTAAAGAGAGGTTGAATAGGCATAAGGGCTAAAGAAAAATAACAGGCAGAGTAAGAAGAAAGAAAAAAAAGAGAGAGAAGAAGACATGCATAAAAGAAGAGCTCGAGAAAGATTAAGAAGAAGAAATAAGAGAAAAGTAAAAAGAGAAAAGAGAGAGAGAGGGAAAGGTAAAAGAAAGAAAGAGGCTGAAGACAAAGAAGAAAAATTGTGGTTTAATTTCTTGCATTCTATTAATTTCTTTTGAGCTTAATGTTGTAATAAGGCATATTTTCATTAGAATTACTTTTTCTTGCCTTAATCTCTTGTAAATACAAAGAAATTAAAAGAAATAAACATGTTTACTTGTTTGTAAAAGTAAACCATTTGTGTAAATGTGTTTCCTTATGGAATTTTGCATATTCTAATTAGAAATTCTTAAGCAAAATTCATGTTCTTAAAGTAAATTTAATTATAATTTCAATAAGTAGCTTAGATTTAATGGTGAATTTTAATTAAGTTATGCCTCCTAGTGAATGACCTGGACTCAACCAATTAAAAAGAAATAAAATCTAAAAAGTTAGGTCAACTTGACCCTATACTACTTAATCGACATAAATTCAAGTTGACCTAACTTACTTTCTTTTGCACATAATTAAGCACAATTAACTTAATTAACTGTATTGAGAAAGATAAGCACCAGGGCTCAAACAAAAATGTGGTAGCCCTAGTTACCTTAAATGGGTGCATAAACCAGATTTGTTGTTGAAATCAAATCAGGCAACTTGATGAATTAGCTAAGAATGGAAAGCAAGTAGCCCTACTTGATTTTGCTCTTTTTTCCTTTTCAGAATGAGGGGCTTTAAGAGAGAGAGTAATCAAATATTACCTACCCCTGGTGTGTTTGATGCACGGCTGTCTTTCTTTGAATCTTCTTCTTGAAACAACCACAACAAAAGAGATATAGCATGTTAGAACCAAATCAGGAATTGTAATTAAGAATTCTAAATTGCCCGTTGCTCCTCGACAACGGCGCCAAAATGTTTAGATCACTGAGTCAGGTTTTAGAAGTATTGCTTTGTAGTACAACCGAAATAGCGTTCAAAACAGATATAATTTTATTACTCAAAAGAATTTTCGAAGTCAAACACAAGGAGAAAATTGGTATTTAGAAATCAAGATCACTATTTACACTGAAAGAAATTGCAATAATAACAGTATCAAAGTGCAAAAATATGGGAGTAAAATGGTGATGTAAATGATCAAATACTCCTACAATGTCACCAAATGATAGAAATATGCAAGGAGACTAGAATTTGTCATCTGATTCTTTGATCAGACGAGAATCAGACGACTTAAAGTGTCTGATATCTTTTCTTTCTCTTCTCTGTCTTCTCCTT
Source organism: Thalassia testudinum (assembly GCA_037157565.1). Lineage (NCBI taxonomy): Eukaryota > Viridiplantae > Streptophyta > Magnoliopsida > Alismatales > Hydrocharitaceae > Thalassia > Thalassia testudinum. The sequence goes on from JAZHRO010000073.1 coordinate 121,221,963, forward strand.
CCTTCTTCTTCTTCTTTGGCTTTGGTCTGACTTCCTTTGCCTTCACAATTCTTCTCTTTCTCTTCTTCTTTCTTCCTTTGTCTTTCATCTGCCTTAGCTTCTCCTTCTTCCTTCTTCTTCTTCTGGCCTCCTCTTCTTCATCTCCTCCCTTTACCTTCAGCTTTGGCCTTCTTCTTCAGCCTTCTGCCTTCTTCTATTTCTCCTCAGCTTTCGCTTCTTCTTCCTTCTGGCCGCAGCTAAGTGTTGGCCTGAAGAACCTGCAGTAGCTCTCCTCACTTTCTCTCTTGGGATATGCTCTCCCAGAGCCACACAGACAATCGAGTAATCGGGTCAGGTGCGTACCGAGGACCAAGCCCACCGAAGTGCGGTGGTGAGCAATGAGTGCAGTCGAGTCAGGTCAGGCCAGATCTACATGGGAAGTGCTGCGGACGAGATCGGGTCGGGTGAGAGGGACCTCACCCCATGGTAACTGAGGTGATAAGGCTATGGCACAAATTCAACTTATGCGCCTTCGGGTGCTTCACAGCCGCCGATGTGGGACTAAACATGCCTTCTTTCTTTGCATGTCTACAACAAAGGGTGGTTGCCTCCAATTGCCTTAACTGATGAGGCTCTTGTCTTCAATTGAGGTCCTGGGTACGTGCACAAAGTGATTCCTCACAACCTGGCTCTAAAGCTTGGAACTGGCAAGGCCTGGAGCAGCTTGGAGCTTGCTTCAAGCTCGGTCACCAATGGCAGATGACACCTAAACCTGAAATCACAAGAACGGCCTCGCAGCCTCGTCAGAGCACTCAAGGAGCATTGCCGGAGCACGGCGAATGTGCTGGGGGTGCTGGCGAGGCATGGCAGTGCCTGTGAGCGCGTGTCTTGGTCAAACTATGTGCATGTGAGTGGGTGTGTTTGAGGGTGCGTTTGGGTGAGTGGAGTGGTGATGTGGGTGAGGGGAAGTGATAAGTGAAGTGTGGCAGAGGTTCTGCGAGGGTTGGCGAGGGTTGCGGTGGCCTGTGGAGGTGGAATGGCCTCGCTGAAGGTGGTGGCCGAAGATGAAGGAGATGAGGGTGATGGAGGTCGGCAGTGGTCGATTTTGGGAAATAGAGAGTGGAGAAGAAAGTAGAGGGGAGAGAGAACTTAGCTAAGGTGTTAAGAGACGAAGGGGGGTAGAGGTGACATCGGTCGAGGTGTAGCCGACGTCGAAGATGAAAGTGGCTCCAGTGGGGGTTGGACGGTGAGGATGAAGGGGGAAAGGGTGTCTGCTGGTACGGTGAGACGCGGTTGAAGTCAGGGAGGAGGAATCCGCCGCAGGTATGGTGGTCGGACGACGAGAAGGAGCAGGGAAGACCGCCGGACATCGAGGAGCCTTTGGTCGTGAGGAGAAGAGACGAATTGTGGGGATTCACAGCCAATTTCAAGCGTGCAAGAGTCGAGGTGATCTAGGCTTCTTTAAATAGAGCCCTAGAGGTCGGTTAGGGCTTAGGAAGCAAGCTTCCTAAGCAAGGAAAGCTCACCGGAGTTGGAATCCGTTAGGATACCCAAATCTCTCATGCGTTCACTTGAGAGATTGGGAGGGAATCAGATCTCAATGATGGGTTCAAACGGATGGGGATTTCTCAGAGGATCTCCCTTCCAATTTTGGAGGAGATCCTCCAAGCAATCAGGGAGAACTCTACTTCCAAAGCTCGCCGGAGTAGGATTCCTCTGCTATAATGGTGGAGGGACCTAATTACAAAAATGATGAAGTTAGGAGGCTTTTTGTAAAGGTTTTTGAAAGATAGGGGTAGAAATGTAATTAAGCTGGACCTTTGTGCAAACTAGGTCAAGGCAAATTCATCTTGGGTCCAAATTTTGGTATAAACCTAATTTGGACCTAAGGAATCCAATGGTGAAGTTGGATTTTGGGTTTGACCACATTTGACAAGAAAATTTATGTAAAAATCTAATTTAGGGCAAATATTTGTCTGAGATCCCATTCTAGGTCAAGATGAGTTCCAATGGATAAATTGAAGGTTCTAAACCCTAGAGAATATTTTTCTATGATTTTTAAAGGGTTTAAGTGAATTTTATCCTGACCAGAACCTTAGTTAATCAAGTGGGTCTATTTTAGGATTTCAAGAAGTCATTTAATTCATAGAACACACACAAACATTTTTTTGTCAAATCCAACCCACTTATTATCTTTTTAAGACCATTTGACCTTTGTTTATCCCTTGAGAAATCCTTTGCTGTACTCCATTGGTAAAATTACAGTTTTACCCCTTGTTTCTTATTTTCCTCTTGGAAAAGTTAGTCAGTGAATTATGATCTTTAGTTGGTTATGTAGGAGCATTTATTCTCTTCATTGGGTCAAAATGAACTAGTCAGGGCTCATGATGGTGTTCCCATCAATGGCCATTAAGAGCACCAACCCTGAAGATTATCACCAAGAACTTCATTCTGTTGTCACCACTATACACCCCACATCAAAGGTCCAAAGTTCAAGACTAGTTTCACTCTGTTCCTGTGGTGGTGAAGGTGGATGACTCAGGTAAGGGTTCAAACCGGAAGGCACCTTTACTGAAAGCAGAGTGTAGTTGCCGAGGAATTTATCGTTGGATTTCAATGATGAATTTATGGGGGATTATTGGATTTAAGAGCCTAATTGCATCAATCGAGATGCAATTATTATATGGTGACCTGGGAATTCATGTTGAAATCTATGAGATTTGGGAGAGGTGTTTAGTCCCATACTGGAAGTGGATAAACCTTTTGGTGGGTGTAAAAGGCTTCTGCCTCCCATGGCTTATGTAGCAAGGAGTGAGAGGTGGGGCTGGGGACCACACACGCACGTGCACGCCCCCCCCCCCAGCTCGGGCTCGGGCTCGAGTGAGAATCAATTTGGAACTTGGAACTTGGACCTCTTTTGCTACGGATTTTAATTTCACGATTTGGATCTGGATTGATCGACCAGATTGAAAAATTGATCGACCAATTGTTTTGGTCGATCAATGTATTTACTTTGGTTGATCAATTAGTTTAGTCGACCAATCAGTAAAGTTTGATCAACCAAATATTTTTGGTCAATCAATGAGCTTAATTGGTAGACCAAATAGTTTTGGTCAACCAATCAACTTAATTGGTCGATCAATTGTCGTGTTTCCTTAAACCGCGAATTTCCTTAAATGTCTGGTTGTGGGCTCTATATAAGGGCCACGAGGGGGCTCTCATTCGACACACAACAATAGCAAAAAACTCTCTCTACTCTCCCTCTCCCTCTCGTTCTTGCCTCTCTTTCTTGGTGCGTTCATTCGACGTAAGATTGATAGAAAAATCTCCAATCCCTTTTATCGATCTTACACAAGAAGATTAAGAGGCCCACAAGAAGTATTTTCGTTGATCAAACCATTTGGTTGGTAGATCAATCGAGAATTTGGTTGCGAACCAAATTGCCTCAGGTTCGTTCTCCTAAGGTGGTTTTCGAGGATGTCCAAGATCAGAGTGCACCGAATCTTGGAGGTGAATTATCGTATCCTAGGAGGAGTTCGTCAAACCCCGACGCATCGGTATTGTGGGGGGCGATACCTTCTCTAAGGGCAATCCTTAATGGCCACTTCGATCGGAGTAAAATCTAATCCGTTCTCGTTTTGTTTATTTGTGCTATTACATGTTCTTTGTTCTTATTTTATTATGGATCTTGTCTAATCATGTTTAACTTGTTTGATTTAATATTTTTGATCTGTTCGAATACGTTGGAAATGCATATGTTTTTATTTATTTATTTCCTATATGTGTTTATTTCAACATCATGCTCACGAAGTCCGCGAGCTCCACCTCGTCCAGGTTGTCCCGAAACTATGGGTAGATCGCCACTGCCCTCGCATACGCCGCATTAACGAGGAACCACGCTCCGAAGGACTTGCACACGCATCCCAGCTCTGCCAGCAGGTCGACCGCATTCAGGCCCATGCTGCCCACGGTGCCACCGACAAATAGAGGGACCAGGTCGTTTGCCATGTCGGCTTCCATGGTGACGCGATGTCTCTCGGCCGACATCGCATAGCCGGCCTTTGCCTCCATATCGATTTGCTGGAAGTTCGACGGTAGGATATCAACGAGCTTGGCTGCCTTCTGGAAGGTGGAGTGGGTTTGGTCGGATACGTACACCGCGAGCTTCTCCATGCCGGCGCCTCCTCCCTCCTTGAGCACTCAATCTCTCGCAGCCACCAGGGTGCAAAGAACGGCCTCGCAGGTGGTGGGGAGTAGGACGCCACCACCTCCTAGGCTGCTGTCGAAGAGGAACTCCTTGGGGAGCTGCAGCATCTTGCCATCCAATCCATGACGAGGTTCTCAAGCTCGGTGGTAGCGGGGGATGAGGCCCAGTTGAAGGCAACGGTGCAAAGGCCCGAGCATATCATTTCACCGAGGAAGGCGGTGGTGGTTGCACTGGCAGGGAAGTAGCCGAAGAAGTTGGGGCTCTGCCAGTGGGTGAGGAATGGCATTACGTTCTTTTGGATGTCATCAAGGATGGTGTCGAGGGGCTCTGGATGGTAAGGTGGGGTGTCGGGGGCAAGGCTACGGAGGTAGCCTGGCTGGATGGAGCCCTGGATGGGGTACTTCTCAGCGTCGCGATAATACTCGGCAATGAATTTGACCACCATCTTAGACTCCTTAACCAAGTTCTCCGAGTCGAGAAGGTTGAGGTTCTAGACGGTGTAACTACCCATATATATTGTAAAGGTGGAGCAAAGCGAAACAAGGAGTGAGATGGAGTGAAACGAAGGTTGGTGATCACGGTATGGATCGGACAAAGCAAACAAACGATCACCATCTAGGCTTTTGGAGGAAGTAACCTAATATAGGCAAAGCATGAGGGCTTCTTTGGTGGAACATCACAACGCAACGTCACTTTCTTTTTAGGGGGGTTATTTGCGAAAGTTCGTGGGTTACCGATATCTACTCCGTCCAAAAGCATGGAAATGTAAATAGTGACATAAAAAATGATGTGCAAAAATTTATAGATATTATTTTCGTATTTTACATAGCGTTATGAATATAGGTTTGCTATGTGGTGGGTTTCACTACATTCAAAAAAATCACCATACTACTTTAATCTAAAATATATAGGTGATAAATAACTTTGCACTGATGATAAACTACTTTACACCGTTGATAAATTATTCTGAATGATCTTACACCAGTGAAAAATAATTTTGGATCGGTGGTATCTTTGAACTAGTGCAATCTTACTTTGCAAAATCACTTTGTATGGGTGAAACCACCCTTAGAATAATTTTGCACCACCACTTTCCACAAACCTAAATTTTAAACCCTAAATCCTAAATTCTAAACCTGCAAGTCAAAATCACTTTTCACGAGTGAAACCACCCTTAGAATAATTTTACACCAGTGCAAAATTATTCTAAGGGTGGTTTCACTCGTGCAAAGTGATTTTGACCTACGAGTTTAGAATTTAGGGTTTAGAGTTTAAGGTTATGAAAAGTGGTTTCACATATGAGAAGTGATTTTTTACCTTATGGTTTAAAGTTTAGGATTTAAAGTTTATAATTTAGCGAAGCTAAACCCTAAACACTAAAAACTAAATCCTAAACCTTAAGATGAAAAATCACTTGTCATAAGTGAAGAAACACTTGGAATTTAATTTTGCACCAGTGCAATCTTACTTTGCATCGTTGCAATCTTCTTTCGAATGTGAAAAGTGATTTTACACCGATACAAATTAAGATTTCACCGGTGTAAAGTAATTTTGCATCGGTGCAAAATAATTTCGAAGGTGATTTAAGTGATTTGCACCCGTACAAAAGTGATTCGTTGTTAATTTCAACAATAATAGACACCACCATTTGTGAATACTTTTTTGATATAAAAAGAAGACATAGCAAGTGAGGATGACATTCATAATGTTATAAGTCAACTTTAATGTAAAACTCTTATATTTTTCAACCACATCTATTTAATTATTTGTTATTCTTTTTGTTTGTTTTGGATATTTGACATTTTTATGGTGGGTTAGTGGCTGAGATGATGTCTTTTCAGTCGAGGAGTATTTCAGCTATAAATATGTGTATGTACGTCTATCTTTGTCAAGTCATTAGAGTTCTTTGCAGGATGTTTGATATTTGAAATAAATATTAATTTTATATTTAATTTTTTAATAGACATCTCTAATAATGGAATCATGTAATTTTAAAATTAGAGGTGTAATTTTAGAATTAGGTAAGTTCACTTCTAGTAAAATTATCTAATCTGTTTATTTTTTTTTGTCAATTAATTTTCTTATTATATTAACTTATTCTATCAAATAAATATCTCAAGTGAAGTAAAATTTTTTAATTCCTTTGATAAGATAATAAATCTAATCAAATACTTAAGTGAAATAAAATCTCTTAATTTCTCTTATTTTTAATTTTTTTTCCTCCTATTTTTAGTTTTTATTTTTACTAATAATTTTTCTTACCAAGGAGCACCGCTAGGTCTCTTCTTTTTCATTCTGTTGCTGGTGCCGCTGCTTGTCGAGTTGGATATATTTCCAACATTCGTCCCCTTTTCCTTTAAAATTAAATAAATAAATAAACACAAATGTGATTACGTAAGGTGCACCCACAATCAATCTCCTCCACTGAATGCTCAGAGTAACACAAGAGATCCCGTCTGGCTGCGGGAGCTCTGTTTTTGGTAGGGGATGGAAGAGATTGATTGTGTGTGTGTGGTACATACCGGGTGTACAATCTTGAATGGCTAAAACGGTTCAAAACAATTCCTTCTTATGTTAACGTTGTCGTAACCCAAACTGAAAACAGCATGCATGTGCTGCTGTATTTACATAAATATAGTCTTATGTGTTTAATTGTTGTGTTGAAAAGTACCCTTACAAAGTTGCTTTCATTTCGAAAAGGCCCTCCTGATTTTCCTTTTTGCTTAGCTGATCACCTTAGCAAGTAAATGTGCTAGAAATAAAATAATTGAATTCTTTTTATTATTGTTACGGACAGAGGTACCAGCCAAGAAATTTTCCCACAACAGCCTTCGTATATCTGCTCCAATGGCCTCGCTGTGCCAACCGACGCTACCAGTGCCAACTTTCTGCTGTTATTGATGCTTTACGATGCCTATAAATTCAATGGCTGTTGGGTGTGAATGATATATATCAAAAATATGCAACTTCTTCACAATAGGTCTCGGCTCCTCTGCCTCCTGCCTGTAATGAATTTCATGTAATGTTTACAATTATAATATTCAATTTCTATTTCTCCTGTTTTATTCCATTTCCACCTTTCTATGCTTCCTCTTCGCTCCTCACATCCACTTTTGTCTCCTCTATCATGCCCGGCCTTAGCAAAGGCCCCTTCCCCTCTTGTACACTTCACCCACCGCGCCTATTTCTTCAATTGTCTGGTTGCAAGCTTTTGAACAGTAAGGCTTAATTGGGCTGATATGTAAGTGAAATTTTACTGACCTTAAATCACTAATAGGTAAAGGGTGTAGAGAATGCCGACAAATGACACTGAGGATGATGCTTGCTGTGATTCCGTCCAGAAATCTCAACTCGAAGCCCAACGATTTGTAAACATATATATATAAGTATGGTATATAATATCCGGTGTGGCCGATCGTCTCGACTTTGTGGGCTCGGCGACAGTGGCGGTGCCTCGACTGATGCATCAGGCGATGTCCCGGTCGCACGACAGTGGTTGTCGCGGTTGGGTGGCAGTCGGCTTGTCGAGCACAGGGCCAAGGGTCGCGATGGCAGGGCTTTGGCGTTGGTGCTTTCGGTGGCGGTTTAAGGCAGTTCTACATGTTGATACGGTTGCCTGATTGTTGGGTTGTATATTTTCTTCATGTTCTGTGTTGTACTTTATTGGGTTTGTTTCCTTGGTGGTCTCGGAGGTTGAAGCTCACGGTCATGCTTTATTTGTAGCTATCTTGCTACTAGTTTGGTTCGACCATCTTGGGATAGGTTTTAGTTTATGTGGTTGGTTTTATTTCCTCCTTGGGGGATGTCGATGTTCCCTTTAGAGGCTTATTTTAGGGGTCATACGAGACATCGCATATCCTACGATCGAGATGTGTCCGAACTCGTTCCAATGTCTGATTTCATCGGATTTCTCGTTAACACCGGAGGCTAAGGAGTTCTCCTAATAACACTGTTATATCTATAAGAACGATGCAGTGGTCCTCTGAACCTACGTTTTCACATGGCCACCATCATAAACTTTTACCAACGGTTCAATAACCGGGGATAAAGATGTGCTGAAGCTTTTCCTTCTTGGGTACCACTACTGGTTGGTGTAAACCGTTGAAATCGGAGCCTATGCTCGCGAGAGAGGGAGAGAACCTGTAAGTTTGTATTTTTCTGCTTATTCTTCAACCTATGGCTACAAAGTGCTTGTACTAGTACACCTGCACATTGATGCACAAACACTTTCACAAATCACCGCTCACAATCACATAGTCTACATTGATTTTCACGCAACAATATTCACATATAAAAACTATACACATTAAATTACGCTGTAATTGCATTCCCAACCACATAATATTCACATAATACATTCAGAAAACAAGTATACTTTAGAAATTCAACTATAATTACACCACACCTTCCAATAGAATTGATGAGAAAGAAGTAACGAAAATAAAAAAAAAAAAAAAGGTATCCTACCTTACAGAACTATATATATATATATATATATATATATAAGGGTTCAAAACATAATCACCATTTCCTTAACTTTGGCCCGATGTTTTGGCTTAATTAAGTTTTCTTGTGATCCACAATATTGGTTATGGAGATTTTGCTTGGCCACTAAATAATAATTATCAGCTAATCTTGATTTCATTTGATTAGTCCAAGGTTTCATTTGCAAGAAAACAAGGATTGGGGGCCAAATATTATTTTATTATCGACATTTGAGGGTTGTTTTGCAATGACAGGAAATTGAGGGACTTAATTTTAACATTTAGTATTGAGTGGGAGAGGGGGGTATGTTTGCAATTTGGATAGGGAATATGTAAAGGAAAACACTTTGTATACGCAAAAAAATATACAATTTTGTACACCCTCCCCCTACTAGAGAGGGGCATCATGACCCTTGATGTGTCATGTGGCTAGGCCGTGTCATGTGTCCCTCTCTAATATTGTACAAAAGTGTGTATACTTTTATGTACACCTATCATTATTCGTATATAAACCCTCCCCCCATTCTTAAGCAATAGATCAAACCATCAAAATCACCACCTCAATTATTCCTCCCATCGACCACCTCCTTCGTTAGTTTTCTTAACCATACCTCTATTAGAACTTGATTAGAGCCCTCTCGTAGAGTCCTATTGGGTTTGAAATAAGACGAGGATCCAATAAAGAAGATAAAGCAATCACAAGAAAAAACACACAAGGAATTGATAACCCAGTTCCACCCTTTGGAAAGCATGTATATCTCGGGAGGGGATTTAACTTTCAATGCTTTCATTAAGTATATAAAAGAAAGGGGGGGGGGCCAAGAGTATAAGTAATCTCTCTTCTTTTTTTGTGTCCTCACAATGAAAGCAGCCCTTGCCCTTTTATAAAAGTCGTCTCCCGATATTCCCAATAACCAAAATTTATTATTGAGTTCCTTGGGATCATCCTTTCGTAATCGTGCAACATGTTCAAAATTATCTTTTCACAACAATCTCAATATTTCTGGCGCGCAACATCTTTGGGAATATCCTTCCATAACTACCCTAAGATTTCTTGCACGTGACATCTTTGGGATTATCCTTTCATAACAACCCCAAGATTTTTGGCTTAGGCTTAATGCACTTAAGCATTGACAAGATAAACCAAGATCTCTCCTAACTTAGAATGTATTCTTGTACCTAAGTCACGAGTACAGGATTCATTAGTTTGCTTTCGCTTAGGAGTCTAAGTAACTTTGGTTTACACTACAAAGAGTCGAGAAAGACCAGATGAACTTAAGATTCAACACTAGTGTTCATTAGGAAATGTGGAGTCCTTACCAGTGTGTGCAAGTAGACTCTTTCTCTCAGTCTTTAGTTTTATGTCTAGAAGAAGCTCTTTCCACCAAAGTACTCACTTACCAAATAAGTGTGCTCTACCAAATAAAGTTTAGGAGACATATTGACATTTGCTTTCAAAAAAATAAGAATAATATGAAAAAGTAGAAAAAAAGAAAAAAAAAGAAATATATATATATAGAAATGTCAAAAAGAATAGAAAAAAAAGACATTCTTTTGAATAAGTCAGTATATTCTCCAATTCCTACTGTAAATATTTCCACCAAAAAGCTTTTTCAGGGTGCATTACAAATACTCTGTTTCCACCAAATATTCTTTGAGCCACAATGCAATAAGAGTTGGGTTTGAGTCTTCACTCATTTTTGAAAGTTGATCTGAAAACATGAGCTGAAACTACGACCAACCTACACTTAAAAAGACATGAACCCTGGAATTGAGTCTTAGTGTTCATCTGGTTAGTCTTTTTTACTCACTAAGACAACCATAATCTCTTAGCTTTTGAGCTTGGTAAAACCTTCTAAGTCCTGGAAATCGCACTTCAGATTTAAATATCAAGAGTCCTTGTTGATCGAGAGATAGGGTATGTTATGTAAGTCTTGAGTTCTAGTAAGTCTTCCTTAGCAGCCGATTCTCACAATGTCCACTATATAAACACAGTTGATTGTTATACAAAAAATTCAGCTTGAAGATCTTCTCTAAGCACTTAACAATTGAAAAAGGTTAAATAAAAATTTCATCACACTTACCTAGCTGATACTATAATGCTTTACACTGAATGAGTTGTTTGCTAAGGGACTAGCAAAACCTAAGCATGGGAGTATGATGAGATGTGACTCATTATAGTTAAAATGCCCAAGTTAAGCTAGAAGCTAGGTTAAACACTATCTTATTAACATAATAAATGGGTTAAGTGTGAAATTTAATGAAAAAGACTTAAAACACTCAATTTGTGTTAAAAACGCATAATTAAGTCATATTTGAGATATTCTATTCATAAAATACAATCGAATCATCCAAATGTCAATTGAATACATATTTGAGCTTCAAAATACAAATTAAGAGCTGAATTATGTTCCAACATGATAAATTAACATCCCATTAAAATCACATTGCATTTAGACATCATTTGGACCTTGTATTTAAAGCATTTCACTTAGATCCTTATACCATGACATTTTATTCACAAACAAAGCTGTAGGGGCTTATTTGTAAGCCTTTAAGGACCACTCTTGATCGATTTCCAACCACTTATGGGTTTGTTTGCAATTTTCATAGTGGTTCACTTCATTGGGTTCTTCTTACAATTTACCAACAAACTTGTAGCTTGTTCTCATTCACTGTTCACGAACGAAGAACACGATGAGAAGCCACTATCGATTCTTTAGATCACTTCATCAACGGTGGATCTTCCACCATTGCCTTGGCACTAGTGCACACAGCTTCACATACTCCTCCAGATCTCATCCAACGGCTGAATTTATGTACAAAACTTCCTGCGCTTCTCTCCACTTCATCTTCACAGTTCAAACCCAAATCACCTCTCCCTCAAATGCAGTGACCTGAGCTCCCCTTCACCTATATAAGAAGCTCCTAAAGAGCTCTTGATCCTTTATCGACTCCCTCCTCCCTTGAGCTGATCATTTCATCCACATCTCCAACTCTTTCTCCACTTCATTGATTGTCAGTAATAGGGGTGGTGTCTTCTTCCTTAATTTGTTGCCACAGCCACCAGCTGTGGATCCAAGGACCTCATTCACTCCACTGGAGACTCTCTCCTCCCCCTTCGTCGCTGCAATGACCAGCTGCAGCCCAAGAATCCCATTCCTCTATTAGATAGCCTTTTACTCGCTTTCATTGATAGATTTACTTTTGTCTAGTTAGATTTAATGCTTTCTAGTTAGTTTAGATAGTTTAGATCATAATTGCACTGATTGATTGCTTAGAGTTGTATAGTTAGTTCTCCTCAATTGCGCCTCTATGATCAATTTAGATTAGAGAGGCAAATTTGTTCACACTCATTTGTTCATTGATCTTCCCCTTCACCCCACGATCGCATTCATCTTCTTCTCTAGTGTTTTTAATCCGCAATCCACCCCACCCATCAGAGCATATTTAGAGCTGAAGTTTCCCAACTTTCATATCTAGATAGCGCTCAAATTCACCTGGGGGTCTCTCCATTCATTCCATTTAATCAAAAGACCCCTCATCTGATTTTAATTGCATCAATTCAATTAATCGAGAGGTTAATTGAGTGAATTTGGTTCTTATGCCCAATCAAGAGATTTGGAGTCAATTTGGTTTGAAACGTATTTAATCAAATGAATTGAATTTTTACTTATCTAATTGGATGCAATGGAATGACTCTGAGGTGTTTTAATTGGATTTTAGTCTCAGATGAGCATATGCCCAATTTGAGCTTCGTTTTGGGTAGTTTTGTCCAAGAAATCTCGAATTCTCTGAGATGAGGCCTTACCAATGACCCAGCTGGTTTTCTAGGATTTCTCTGAGGTCTTAAACACTAATTGATAGTGTTTAAGAGCTTTAGGTGATCAGATCACCGGGGCAGATCCAAATTAAAAGCCTACCTAGGCAACATTGGCTTCTCAACTCAAACTGATTTCAATCTATTGATAAAGGTTAGAATAAGGATTAAATGATCCTAATGAAGGTTTGGAGTTGTTTCTGAAATGATTTTGATGCCTAATTTGATCTATCTCCTTTACACTATCTATAGTGTAAGGCGAAGATGATATTAGGGTTTTTGGACTTATGAGTTGATTTCAATGATTTCAAAACTTCTGAAGATCATTTGAACTGATTTATAGTGGGGTTTCATGAGTTTTATCCATTGAATTTGAGCGAGTATAGTAGCAACAGTAGCCGTCCTATTTTCTCTAAATTTGGAAGTCTTCTGTGGATTTTAATCTTTGAATTCAAGGCTTTATGTGGATGTAATGTCTTTCTAGGTTGAACAGCACCTTGATCTGATTTTTCAAATCTAAGGTTGATGCATTCTGCCTCAAACCAGACCTTGAAGGTCTACTTTAGGTTGTCCATCAGCTAGATTTTAATAGCAGCAGTAGCTGCTCTATTTCTTGTGATTTGAACTAAATTGATTCCAGATTTGAGGATGAAATGGTTTTGTTGAGATTCATTATCCTTAGATCTGGTTTTCCATATCTGAGGATGTTGTTTTTGAACCTCAAATTAGATCTTGAAGGTCTAATCTAAGTCTTCTGTCAACTGAACTGAACACTTGAGCAACATTGCAACTGCACTTGAGGAATTCTGAGTGATTTGAGCTGAATCTTAGGAGTTAATTGAGTTGTCTGATGTTTTGTAATGTAGAACTTAATGTACAAACTTTCATGTAAAATTCTTGGATTCAAATCTTACTGAAAATGGCTTGTAATCTAAGTTTAAATTCACTGTCAGTAGTTTTTGAGAAATCTATCCAAAACTTGATTTTGATGGAAATTGAAGTGAGAAATCATGTTTTAATCATTAAAACTATTGCATACTGTTGCCTGTATGATTTTGATGCATCATCTTCATTTCTAAACCTTTAACTCAAATTCAAGGCTTAGGTTTATCATTCCAACTTTCATTTAAGCCTACCTCATGCTAAATTGTAAATACTTAAAAAATACAAAAATAGTGTAAATAAATAAAATAAAAGTATCTTGAGTTAGATTAGGAATAATCGTAGATGTGTGTCAAGTTTAAGTTAATTTTCAGTCCTCTAGTTGGTAGAACATACCAATAGACGATTAGGTCTACTCTGGTATAAAATAAAGAACTCAATACATAAAAACCCAAAAAGAGTCCTAGTCCTTCCTGCTCACATCTTTTCTCTCTTCTCCTTCCTCTATAAAACATAAAAGGAACATAAAAACTTGAAAAAGTTCAAAAATGCATAAAAATAACTTGTATATAGTATTTATACTTATATATATAATAGAATACTAAGTTAATTGTAAATAATAAGTTATATATCTATAATGTACATAAACAACTTATATATATATATATATTTATTTATTTATTTATTTATTTATTTATTTATTTATTTATTTATTTATGTTGAGTTATACAGTATATACATAATTATATAATTATATATATTTATTTAGATTATATGTACATATACCTATGTAATTATAAATAGACATGTACATATGTATCATCATATTTATAACTGTAAATATAGATTAAAGTAACTATAATATACTGTAACATACCCTTATATTTATTTATTTAAGTATTTATTGTATATAATTATGTTACTAAGTTAATTAGCTAGATTATTAAGTTAAAATAAATTAAATTAGAAAATTAATAAATTATGTTGTATAGTTGTGTATTATAATTTTAATTATTTTCAATATTTATAACGCATTTATACTGTATAATAGTGTTTAAACTATATTATGTATTTATCTATGTAAAATGTGTAATTAAATGTACATAAATTTAAATAAATAGATAAAAATAAATTAAAAATATGTAATAAATATTTAATAATGTAAATTAGCTAAATTATAAGTCAATTGAGTAATTAAATTATCAATTTGTACATTAATCAGTGAATTAGGTATTAAATTAACATGTAATTTTTATTAAATTTCATGATTTTTTAAATATAATTAAATAATTAATTATTGTAAATATAATATACAAATAAGTATCCCTATGTATAGGCTTCATGTTTATATAATTTAATTTGAAAATAAGTATAAATTAAGCATCGAAATCTCCAAAATCTCCTTCATACGTTAATTCGCAAGCTAAATTCGGGCAAGTAAAGTGGCACATTGTCTACAAATAGCTCCAAAATCTCGCATTTAATGAATTATGTGCCATAAGGGGTACGTTGTAATGAGAACAACCCCCCTATGAGCATCTAGGTTATTCGTGCGCGCGTGCACGCACCTGTGGGCGTGTGCATGAAGGCGCATGTGTGTGCGCATGTGTGGACCTAAATGGGCCTGAAAATATACCAAAATTTACACTAAATAAATTAGGGCCTAGCTTAATAGTGGTACCGATCTGACCCCTAGTGAGCTATTGATCCTGCGAACAACTGGGCCCGTAAATCATAAATTTTTGCTAAGTGTTTATTAAGTGTTATGTATGTGTTTGTGTGTTGTGAATGTGTTAAGTGTGTGTTGAGTAATATGTGTTGAGTGTGTATATGCGTGTTATAGTATATACTTAATATAAGTACATAGTTAGTATATATATATTAGTATAGTATACACGTATAAATGTGTAGATAGAGTAAATGTATTAAGATACAGTATATTGTTTTGCCTTATCTTTGTATATATATTTTTAAGGCTTTAGTGACACTTATATACACCCCTGTACATAGTATTAAATCTTAGTATAAGTATTTATATATGTTAGTAAAGCTTACGTTAGTATATATTTATATTCTTTTTGTGCCTTCATTTAGGTATTATTTAGATGCTAGTGTACACAATTAGCATAGATTAGTTTAGATAAGTTTTTCATGCTTTTTTACCTATAAATATTCTTGAAGTATTGCCATTAACACAATTCTTTCATTTTTCTACATAATTGACTTGAATTAATTCATTCTTTGATTCTTTTATATTTTATTCATTCATTTGTATATAAACTTGACATTTTTGGAATAAAAGGTCATTTTTGAAATATAGAAAGTGATGTATATCAATAACTATCTCTTAATGAACAACCTGGAATAAAACTAATAAAAATTATAAATAAATAAAATGACATCCATTTGGATTACGACTATACTACAACACAATGACTAATTAACCCTAATTAACATGTGATCCAGAAGGTCAACCATTTTTTTGCTCTTAAGCACTATCAACTAGTGTTTAGACCTCAGAGCAATCATAGAAAACTAGCTAGGTCATGACTAAGGCCTCATCTCAGTGAATTTGAGATTCCTTGGCCAAAACTACCCAAAACGAAGCTCAAATTGGGCATATGCTCATTTGAGACTAAAAATCCAATTATATGACCACAGAGTCATCGCATTGCATCCAATTAGATGAATAAAAACTCAATTCACTCGATTAAATCCATTTCAAACCAAATTGATTCCAAATCTCTCAATTGGGCATAAAACTCAAATGTAAACCCATCGAGCGAATTGATGCAATTAAAATCATATGGGGGGTCTTTATGATTAGATGGAATGAATGGAGAGACCCCCAGCTGAATTTGAGTGCTATTCTAATATGAAAGTTAGGAAACTTCATATTCGAATATGCTCTGATGGATGTGGTGGATTATGGATTAAAAACACGAGGGAAGAAGATGAATGTGATCGTGGGGTGAAGGGGAAGATCAATGAACAAATGAGTGTGAGCGAATTTGCCTCTCTGATCTGAATTGATCAGAGAGGTGCAATTGAGGAGAACTAACTATACAACTAATCTACACCTACTCTAAGCAATCAATCAGTGCAATTATGATCTAAACTATCTAAACTAACTAGAAAGCATTAAATCTAACTAGAAAATAGTAAATCTATCTACGAAAGCTATTAAAAGCCTATCTAACAGAGGAATGAGTTTCCTGGGCTGCAGCTAGTCACTGCAACGATGAGTGGGGAGGAGAGAGTCTCCAGTAGAGTGAATGAGGTCCTTAGATCCACATCTGGTGGCTGTAGCGATGAATTAAGGAAGAAGACACCGCCCCTGTCACTGGCAATCGATGAAGGGGAGAAAGAGCTAGAGATGTGGACGTAATGATCGACTCAACGGGGGAGGGAGTCAATAAAGGATCAAGAGCTCACTGAGGAACTGCTTATATAGGTGAAGGGAAGCTCAGTTCACTGCATTTGAGGGAGAGGTGATTTGGGTTTGAACAGTGAAGATGAAGCGGAAAGAAGTGTGGGAAGTTTCACGCATAAATTTAGTCGTTGGATGAGATCTGGAGGAGGATGCGAAGCTGCGTGCACCGACACCAAGGAAATGGTGGAAGATCCATCGTTGATCAAATGATCCAAAGAATCGACTATGGCTACTCATCGTGTTCTTTGTTCGTGAACAATGAAAGAGAATGAGCTGCTGGCCTGTTGGTAAATTATGAGAAGAGCCCAATGAAGTGAATCATTATGAAAATTGTGGACAAACCCATAAGTGGCTAGAAATCAATGCAAAGCAGTCCTTAAAGGCTTACAAATAAGCCCCTGCACCTTTGTTTGTGAATAAAATGTCATGATATAAGGACCTAAGTGAAATGCTTTAAATATAAGGTCCAAATGATGTCCAAATGCAATGTGATTTTAGTGGGATGCGAATTGAACATGTTGGAACATAATTCAACTCTTAATTTGTACTTTGAAGCTCAAATATGTGTTCAATTGACATTTGAATCATCCAATTATATTTTATTAATAGAATATCTCAAATATGACCTGATTATGCGTTTTTAACACAAATTGAGTGTTTTAGGTCTTTTCCATTAAATCTCACACTTAACCTATTTATTATGTTAATAAGATAGTGTTTAACCTAGATTCTAGCTTAATTTGGGCATTTTAGTTATGATGAGCCACACCTCATCAGGTACCATTGGATTCCTTTCATTGTTAGTTTTTTAACATCTCTTGCTTTATGAAAATATGAGTTTGATGGTAACACCATCATAGGTCCTAACTAACCAAAATTAGTCAGATTCAAATGATAAATGCTCCTAAATAATCATTTGAGGGTCACAATTCCGTACTGATCTACTTTGAGAAGAGGACAAGAAAATATGGTTAATTCTATTGTTCTAACAACAGTATCACAAATGTAGATTAACCATGAGGTTAATCATGGGTTAATTGAAGGTTAAATAAACATAAAAGATTAAAAAAGGGTTTACATTTATCGAATCAGGATTTCACGCATTTCGAGGGTGAAAATAGTATTGAAAATCCTAATTATCAACCCCACTTAAATTGAAAAGGTTTTGGTCAGAATAAAATCAATCTAAATCTCCTAAAAATCACTGAAAAATATTCTAAAAGGTTTGGTACCTTTGGTTTGACCATCTAAACCCATTTTAACCTAGAATAGACATTCAAATGGGAATTTGCCTTGATTTGGGTTCCTGTGCAATTTTCCCAGTCAAATGTGGTCAAAACTCAAATCCAAGTACATAATTAGATCCCTTGGGTCCAAATTAAGGTAACACCAAAATTTGAACTTAATCAGAGCCCATCTTGGCCAAGTTTGCTCAGTCCAAAAATTCTCTATCACCTACAGGCCCTCAACTTTCGATCATTCTTGCAAATAGGTCCCTAAATTCTGGTTTCTTTTTCAAAAATACCCCTTCCATGTTCTCCTTCTTCTTCTCCATGATAACGCAACTGTAGCAGCATCAACTTCCTCCTCGTCGACATTTAATCAAGGAAGTTGATTGAAGAAATATCAATCATAAATCGCCAAATTTAGCAAGAGTGATCATGAGGATCTACTGCATCATTTGAATGCATCTCCTCGGCCAATCTTGGCCAATTTCATCACCGGAAAATCCAACTCCTTCAAGCTCAAAGATCAACTCAAAACCTGCTCAAATTGGACAGATGAAGAGGAAGGACTCGCCTATAAGAAGGGCCACATCTACCAAAGTGGAATTCATCTAGTTTTTGGCGCACAACTCCTTCCTTCACCTTCTTCCTCCACTGCCATTAACGATGACCTGGAGTACCTTCAACCTCCATCTTCACTGCTGCTCACCGCCAACCGAGCAACGGCTCTTCTTCCCCAATCCTCATCGGAGCTTCTTGCCAAGCTTTGACCCCAATTACCTCCTTATCAACTCCATCTCCAATCTTCTTCCTCCTCACCGACGGTAGCATCAACAACCTAGCTCCCCATCTCCTTTCTTCCAATAAGTTTAGGGCTTTTACTCCTCACTTTGCCAATTAGGTCTAGGACAACTCTCAACCTCAT
This sequence comes from Thalassia testudinum, assembly GCA_037157565.1. Classification (NCBI taxonomy): domain Eukaryota; kingdom Viridiplantae; phylum Streptophyta; class Magnoliopsida; order Alismatales; family Hydrocharitaceae; genus Thalassia; species Thalassia testudinum. The sequence goes on from JAZHRO010000073.1 coordinate 121,240,919, forward strand.
TCTCCCTCTCCTCCTTCTCCGACGTCAGCCGCACCTCCATCAATCACCTTCACCACCGGCCTGCCTACACCCTCCCCACACCCAATTGACCATGGAGAAAGCTCCGCCTCACCTCCATGACACATTCGCCCCACTCAATTTACCCTCATTACCTCTGTCACCTTCCCCGACTCCATTCGCTAGAGCTTCTTGAAACTCTATCGTCCGGCCATACCTTGCACTCACTCACCAAATTATCACCACCATCACGATCGTCGTACTTCGGCGAAGCTTCTGAGTACTCTGATTGGGCTCTAGGTCATATTTCCTTTGTAGGTCGACATTGCCATCGCCGGTCATCTTCTCCGTTGCCATTAGTCACCGCCTAGAGATCAACCATAGTGCCACCACCTCCAGGCAACGCGATCTCACATTAGGAAGGGTTTCAGGCCTTCAATTGATCATGAGAACATTAGCAGCAGCTTCGATTTCACGAGCACATCCATCAGCTACAACAAGCAAGAGAACTCCTCACTTTAGTGCCACATTGTGGATTTTTAATTTTGAAACATGTTCATAACGTTTCAGGTGCTGTAGCTATTCGCTCAGATCACAAGGCTCGGGTCTTCACTCACGCCCTCACCTGCGCTCAAGTGCACATGGGTTTGGGTCGATTTGGGGTCGGTCTAAATCGATTTGACTTGGGTTTAAACAATATTCTGGGTCTGGTTTGGAGAGAGAGAGAGAAAGAAGGGTATTCTGAGAGAAATAAAGGGGGTTTTGCACTATAGAACCTCAAGTTTCGTGCCCAATACTTGGGCAAACTCAGAGCTTTGGGGCTTGTTACTTAAGCTATCTAAACCTTGGTACCAATGTCTGATTTGAGGAGTTGGCTCTAACTTGGTTTGAGTACTGTTGAGAAGTTGACTTGGGATATTGTGCATAATTGTTGGGGATATTTAATGGTTTCAACCACCATTTTTCTCTTTTTATTTTTACTCTCAGATACATTTTTGAAGGATTAATTGATTATTTTATTTGAGATTGACTATTCATTTCATTATTCCTGATTGTTCTAATTTGAATTGATTTGCTACACTTGCTCCCTGCAAACGACCTCAAAACTCACGATTTTTCGAGCTTTACAATTTTAAATGTCATATCAATTTTTGTTGCTATACTACGATGCAATGTTTTCCTAAACTATGATGAATTTCGATGCAATAGAGTTGTGTAGCAAAAAATATACACAAAACACGTTTAACAAGGATGTAGGTGCACATAAATCGAAATCGCAAGTCTTGGGGCTCATCTTTGTTGAAATATAAATTTCAAATCTTTTTATATGTGATTGCATCATTTTGGACCTATTGGTACCTATCGGGCTTGGGACAGGTCAAAAAGCCTCGTAAAATGTGAAAAATGCATATTTTCAATTAACCATCAATCAAACATTCTCAAAAAGGGGTCATATATGGCACCATTGGATTCCTCTCATCGCAATCTTTCCAACGATACGTTTTTCATGTCAATCTTATGTGCGTAGCTTAAGTTATGTCAAAAATAAGATGAATAGGATTGAAGCGGGATTGAACTAATACCGTGGGGGTAATTTTGTCATTCGGGGACCTCACTTCACCTAAACCCTAATTAGTAATCTATATAAAGCCTTAATTAGGGTTTTAGGGTTTAGGGTTTAGCCTTAATTACCGTGGGGGTAATTAATCCCCTCCCCAAGCTAGACACATCTCAAGAAGAAGACAAGGAGAAAGGAAAGAAGTGCAGAGAAAGAGGGGGACATGCGCTCAACAAGCGCATAGAGAGTAGCCATATGCATGGTGCCATGCACAAAAAGGAGGCAAGTCCACACAAGTAGTGCACAAATGGGGCGATGTGCAAGGGTGTGCATGTGTGTTGCGTCAGTGGTAGGCGGGCAAGTGTAGTAGCGTGAGCTCCCTACATGCAAGGGGAAAGGGGAGGCAGCTGGTTCACTTAGATCATCAGTCTAAGGTTGTTCCAAGGCCAGGTTATGGACCTCCAGACCTTCTTTTGAGCGATTTGAGGCCTTCTTGACCTCGAAATCGCAGAAATAAGGCACCATTGGGTATTTTCATAATCTACATTCATATACCTTCCAAAGTATATTTCGATCTTGGTTTTGATGTGATAAATCCAAAATAACTTATGAGTGGCTTATTAACCCATAAATTGTCATTCCGGTTTAGGGGTCAATCAGACTCTGATTTTGACAAGCCACACGCCATTGGAAACCTCTTATGATGAACTTCAATCTCATAAGTCCTTAATACACATTAGAGGTGTTAAATTACATTTTTACCCCCTAAATACTCCAATAATCATGTTTTAAAAATGGCATTTCCTATTTTGTAAAGAATTAGACACCCAAAGCATGCACGAAGTCTGAGGAGCCTCTGTTCTATACTTTCAAATTCACCATGCCCCCTCAGTGATCATAGGTACCTCAGTGAACATAGGTAGAGTAGGCTTATGTTTCCTATCCTACAACACTAATTGTGAAATAGATGCTCATTTTGAATTATTATTGGTTTATTATATCCTCTACTTGAGTTCCACTATTTGCACAGCAAAAATACACCAATAAATATGCCATCTTGTGTTATTTCCTAGCACTGCTATTGCATCTTATGTAGCTGTAATCGCATTTGTAAATAGTCGCCTCCATGCATTTATAAAGAGGGGAGAAGAGTGTGAATAATTGGCCATCTATTAATTAACATCTTCCTTAAGTGTGGCATTGCAATTTCATCCTTTTTCATATTTTTATTATTTTGAATTTTCCTCTCTCACGCGGCTGCAGGGCATGGTGTGTGCGCGCCTCTCCGCGCCTCTCCTCCTGCCAAAAGCATGTCTAGATGGGCGCGCATCTCCTCCTGCCAGCAGCATGGCTGAGGCACGCCCTCTCCTCTTTAAAACCCCTTGTTCTCTCCCTTGCTGCGGGCATGCACCTTCAGATCCACCTCACCTTCAGGCCAACCTCCTCCCCTCTCCCTCTCCATACACAGTACATCTTCTCACAAGCTGAGAAGAGGCAAACCGTGCGCAGGAGAATACCCACAGTGGTCTCAGACCACCACTGTGAGTTCCACCACCGCCCAGCTCTTTCGTAAGCAGGTGGGAGTGGTGGATTCGCCTTTCGTTTCACTGCCTTTCGTCTTCTCTGCCATTAGCCAAAGCTTCAAGCTCTCAAAGCTTAGAAGCTCCAGCAGCACCGCACACCTGCCTGCAGCCCCAGCCGATCATCGCACGCTCACCAACAGAGTGTGTGCAGCCTTTTTCAGCGCGCGCAGGAACTCCATAGCGCTCCCGCACACATAAAATCGCCTCCACCCGATCACTGCTCCTCGCGGCACTATAGTGCACTGTTCACACCTCTCAGCGCGACACTGTAGCCACCGGCTAGTTTCTCACCTAGCCAGTGGCTCTGCGCTCTCTCTCCTCTACGCTACCCGCTCCAGCCGGTCTCCCAGCGCCTGCGCCTCACCCGCCCGCAGCGCAGTGCGCTGCACCTCGCCTGCCCGCACACGAAGAGAGCACTGCGCTTCACTCCGCACCACGCGCATGCTCTTTCTCCTGCGCCCGCGCATCCGTGCGCTTCAGACATCGGGGTAGCGCGGCAGACGGCTTATCTGCTACGCTCCTCTCCTCCTCCAGCATACACACACACACACTCGTACACTCACACACACACTGGTACACACTCACACACACACTGGTACACACTCACACACACACTCATACACTCACACATACACACACACACACACACACACATATATATATATATATCCACTCACATATATACATAAATATATATACACATTTATATATATATATATACACAAATATATATATATATACATATATATATACATATCTATAAACATATACAACTATATATATACATATATAGTTATAGATATATACATCTATATACATACATATATTTACATATACATCCACCTACCCATATCCATTTATACCCTTCACAACACCACCCATACTCTCGTGCACTCATCCCTCCACCGTGCATCATATCGCGGGAATATTCGCACCAGTTGCTGATATTCCCCGATATCTGCACAAAGCAAGCAACTCCACCCTCACTCCCACACATCCGCTCCCCACTTCACGCAGCACTCAGTCTTGTTGGTTGTGTCTTACTAGACGTGGACCAACTTGACACTGTGCTACATTCCATTTCCACTTCCACCTCCACCCCTATACATATAATATATAACTATATACACATATATATATTCTGTATCTACTATATATCTATACATATATATACTAAGCTAAGTATTTCTTTCTTTTCTAGCAACCTACCCTATTTTCATTTATGTTTTATTTCTTGCTATTAAAAAGATAAAAAAAGAGTAAAAGAGAAAAGATAATTCTTGTCTTGCAGGTACTCGATCTTGCGAATAACAAGATCGATTTCTGGGAACCCCTAGTTGGCTACAAGCCAAGAACCATTTGGCTCAAGGCCAAGGACTTGATTTTTGAGGGTGTACCTCAAGGACAACATTATCACCAACAAAAATCTTAAAAATAAAAAAAAAAACAAAAACATAATAAACGCAAGGGAGAGATACGTTTTAGGAAAGGCATAAAAACTCCTTGATCTTCAAATTCCCGCCTCCCTGAGATCGACCCTAGGCCTAAAAGCGACCAAGATAAAATCAAGTAGGCCAGGTTAAAAATTTTGTGAAGCTGGTTAGACTCAATTTAGGTTAACTCACTATACTAATTTCAACGATAATATCACCATATTAACAAAACCTATTTGAGTCGCACCACACTTTTCTGGCGCCGTTGCCGAGGAGGTGCAAATTGGGGTAAGTGTCTACTCTCATTCCTTTGATTTTCTCTTCTCACACCCTTCTCTTTGTGGGTGTTTTCTTTACTTGTGTGCAAGTAAACCGGTTGCAAGGAGGAGACAAGCAGAGGAAGTCGGAAACGTGGGCAAATCCAAGGTGGGTGCGAGAACGTGAAGTCGCCGACACCGCATTGGAGCTTCGCCCACGTTACTGAAGAGGTAGGTGTCTTCCTCTTAGTAACTTAGGTTATCTTGTCACCTAAAAAAAAAAAGCCCTAAAAACATTTCTTGGGAATTTCTTGGGGCAAGTGGATTAAAAACCACTTGTTGACTATTTGCTATCACCCCCACCACCCCTTGATTTCTCGCAAACTTCGCATAGCGAAAATCCAAGAATCTTGATTCTTGGATCCTTCATTGTGTGAAGTTTTCCTTGAGGCAAGTTAAAATTGATTGATTGCCATCCTTTCTTGCCTCATTTATTCACATTTCGGGATCATATTTTTGGTGGGGGGACTTGGAATTGAGTTGATTCCAACCCCACCACAACTTTTCAATTGCCTTAGATTTGATCCCGAATATTTCAATCCCAACATTTTAATTTTCTTTACATCATCTTGAGGTTGAGCCCTATGTGGAATATCATTTTGGTGATTGGGAGTACTTGAATTGAAGTGCTTTGGCTCTCTTTCACATTAACTTAAAATAGACTTGTGCATCCACACATAGAAATTTCCATCTAGGGAAGCCCATTGCATTTTTAGCATGCATTAACTAATTTACATTGAAGAAGGGTTTGTTGGGCATAAAAGAACTTGTGTTTTCTCAAAACCTGGAGATTGGTTGAATTAGTAACTCAATGGAATCCTAAAATCCATACTACTTAAGGCTGAAATTCTAAAAGCCATTCACCATCTAAAAACTCCAATTCGGGGAGATTTTCCCGTTGCATGCTTGATTTACACACTCTTAAAATCAACGCACTTGGGCATTACCCATATACAATGCCCCTCACATTCCTGGAGCACTGGATCCTAAGCCTCTAAATTAAAACTGGTAGCAACTTGACCCCTATTAAGGATTGGAGGTCTAACTACCTACGTGTAGCGCCTACGTGCTGCTGTGGGTTCCCACGTACTATCGGGTGTCTAAGACTGGGGCAAACGGCCTTTCAAGCTGGCCCGGTGGTTCCGCAATGCTCTCATTTGGTTCTGTAGGTTGTGATAGTAGGTAACTTAGATCTTTAAGTCTAAGGGCATCTTTAGGTCTAAGGGCACATTGTAGAGGTTAGGAAATTGATTTCTTTGATTTGTCATCAACTGTATCCTTACGGCGTCGTCTCTCTCATCCCCTTTTCCCTTTCTATCTCCCCAATTCTTCCTACGGTAGTGCATGTTTGGGAGGAGGTCACAAAAACCTGAATTGTTTGAATTGTCTGATAATTCTAGAAGAATAGAAACTAAATCGTCATCCTCCTCCACAAACATGGCTGCACGCCCACCCCCAAATCCCGAGGGAGGACACCACCCCCCTCAAATACCACTAGGTGGTGGTGAAGCCATAGACCCCATAACCTGCCTCAAAGCCCAAATGGAAATGTATAATGAGCAAATTGAAGCCATTAGGGAAACCTTAGAGGAAATGCAGAACCCTCCCGAACGGGAGGAGCCTAGGTCTCTTAGCTCTTATCAAAATCCCGCTGCTATAGCGACCATTGGGCAAATTTGGGTCCCCATGGGTGGGGACGATTTTGAATTAAAACCTAATGTCATTGGCCTGATTAACTTTCACTTCCATGGTCTTACAAGTAAAGATCCCTTTCTCCATTTGGAAGACTTAACCCGATTAGCTAAAACTGTTAAACCAAGAAACATCAGGTTATCAATTGTCCTCATGAAAATGTTCCCATTTTCGTTGCGGGATAAAGCCTCGCAATGGTTGCGCACCCTTGGGAGAACCATCCATTCTTGGGAAGAGACGCGAACAGCATTTCTGATGAGAACCTCATCATGAGCCATAACTATCTCATTTTGACCTAATACAGAGAATAAAAGCTCCTACATAACCTTAGAAAGGCTTGGCTCAGAGAGATTCTGAGTTTGCAAAGAAAACATAAACTGAGGGGTAAAAATGCAATTTCACCAATCCAATCTGCAAACAGGGTAACTCAGGATCCAAACATAGGTCAAAACAACCTAATAAGAAGAAAAGTGGGATGAAATGACTCAACAAGGGCTACAGCAACTCCGAAGAATTAAATAACATCCTGTAACCCTAAAAACAAACCCACTTAAATACACGAGATTTGAGGTAGATAAAAAATCAAATAAACCCTCTAAAATTCATAGAAAAATAATCTCTAGGGTTTAGAACCTTCAATTTGGCCTTAGGAACCCATTTTGACCTACATTGAGAACCATGCGCAATTAACAACTTAATTTGGGTTTTTGCGTAAATTAACTAGTCAAACAAGGTTTAACCTAGAAATAAAATTCACCATCAGAATCCTTAGGTCCTAATTAATCATGTATAAAAACTTGAGCCTAAGAAGAAACCTTCTTGACCAACTTTACACTTTGGTCCTCATATATTTACTTTTTGGCCCTCAACTTATGAACCCTCACATTTTGGCCCCTAACTCTCCTTCGTTCTTTGCATTTAGGTCCCTCCTGCAAAACCTGAGCAGCACCATGCTCCTGCGACCTTGCGCAGTGCATGGCGCCGCGCAGGGTAAGGGAGGGAGCCTGCCAAGTCAAATGGGGGTGCCCTGCGTCGTTAGTCGTTGCAGGAACACCCCCTGATGGCTGCAACCACCCATACCGGCCGTGCGAACGCACGGACAGTATGGGTATCCTTCCTCCGGCGTCCTTCGGCGAGGGAGACACGTCGTCTCCCTCCGCCCTCCTCTTTGGTTCTGCCCCTATAAATACCCCCGTCGCTCCGCCGTTCTTCCCAGCTCGGATCTGACGGAGATACTTCCTCTTTTCCCACTCCGACAGACGCCCCCTTGCTCCGGCGGCTTCTCCTCCTCCTTCTCGTCACCCTACCGCACTACCAGCAACAGGGTTGCCTTCCCTCGCTCTTCCCGCGCCGCGCCGCACCCAGCGCGCGCTTCTCCAGCCCTCTCCTCGCCGTCGCTCCTTCCCCTGGGCAGCTTCTTCTCCGGCGACAGTCGATACGACTGTCGCCTGCTCCGGCCCCTCCTCGTCCTGCTAAGTAGGTATAACTTCTCCTCTTCCTCCCCTCTTCCTTTTCCTCACTTTAAACCTTTACTGTCGCCCTCGATTCCGACCAATCACCCTCACCTTCTCCACCTCCGGCCACACTCCGGCAACCCACTCCCATCACTCCAGCAACCCACACGGCTCGCCGACCACCACAGAACCTTCACCTCCTCATCCTGATCATCCTCCGCCCTTCCACTTCCCCCGAATCGCCCTCTGCAACTCCACCGAACAAACCCATCTCGCCCCCTGCAGTTTGACCTAGGGCGGCCCTTAGGCTCCGCCCCGCCACCTGCAGACCCCCCGATCACCTTCGCCGTGCTACGGCGAAGGTCCTACGCGTATCTGATTAGGCCGAGAGGCCGTTTCCCTGTGAGCAGGTACTCCGCCCGCCGTCGCCATTGCTGAGCAGCGAAGCTCCTTCGACCTGCTGCTCCAGGCGCGCCACGCCCAGATCAGGTTCCCAGGCTGCGCGGGGTATCTTCGCGAAGAGTCCCAGGCTGCAGCTGGGGCGAAGCCCTCGTGTGAAGCCTCGACTGCCCATTGCCTCCTCCGCGCGGGCGCCCAAATTGGGGTGGGACATTTAGTCCCACCTCAGAAACTCGCAGAGGCACGCGGGCGCTTAAAGGCAAAAAGTGCCTTAAGCTGTTTGCCTCAGTTCACGGGGTGAGGTCCCCTTCACCCGCCCGATTACCCGGCCTCGTCCGCGCTCACGCCCCGCGGACCTGGCTCCGACCCGATTAGCCCGACCTGCACTCCTCGCCCACCACCGCACGCCGGTGGGCCTAGACCCGGGCGCGACCCGCGTACCCGATTACCCGATTGCTCTGGGAGAGCTTTCCTAAGAGCGAATTCTGAGAGAGAGAGACGCGGGGGGGGAAGGGTAGAGTAGGTTTTGCCCTCTGATGAAAACCTTGAAGTGTGCAGGCACAGGTGAAGAAGAAGAAGAAGGACTGCGAAAGAAAAAGAAGAAGAAGACGGAAGCTAAGGGAGACACTGTAGCAGCAGCAGTTTAAGTCGTCTGATTGCAAAATCAGACGACGTCTTTAAGGCAAGGAAGAAGAAGAAAAGAAGTAGGACCGCGGCAAAGAAGAGGAAAGACAAGAAAAGAAGAACAAGAAGAAGAAGAAGATCTGAAGAAAAAGAAAGAAGAAGAGAAAACAAGGAAGAACAGAAGACAGAAGAAGAAGAGCACGAGAGGAAGATCTGAAGAACAGAAGAGAGAAGACAAGAAGAATAGGAAGAGAAGAAAGAAGAGACAAAGAGGAAGAAAGAAGAGAAGAAGAAGAAGCTACCAAATTTTCCATCTCTCTCTCTCTCTCTCTCTCTCTCTCTCTCTTTTTGTAATAAGAATTTGTACTTCCAGAATACAACTTGCTCCCTGAGTTCGACCTCGGGAACTCTTTTATTTTCCGAGTAAAAAAAAAATATATCTGTAATGATGGCAATAACTAGCTGTACTACAACGCTATTTCTATAACAAAAGCTAGTCACAACGCACGAGCCGTCATCAATTTCTCAAGAAATTCTTCCCAATCGGGTGAACCAATGCGCTTCGCCGGGCTATAACTTCTTTCACGCAACAAAACAGCGAGCAGTTTCATGAGGCTTGGGAAAGGTATAATGACCTCCTTCGGAAATGTCCGCACCATGGTCTGCCTAAGTGGCATATAGTCCAGATCTTCTATTATGGGCTAAATGAAACTTTGAAACAGATTGTAGATGCTTCCTGAGGAGGGAATTTTATGAATAAAGACGAGAATGGTGCATTTGAATTATTTGAGAACATGAGTAAAAACTCAATGAATAATACCTCCATTGTCGCCTTTAATCGTACCAGCTTGCCCCGCAATGTTCACGAAGTTGACATGGGACCTTCCCATTCATCCATAGATCTTAACCTTATTGCACAAAAATTGGATGAAGTCTCCGTCGTGCACAAGAAGCTGGACGAGCTTCCGACCAATCCCGCCCGCTTTATGGCAAACACCTCCAAACCATCACTCCGTCACAACCCTAATCCTTCCAATGCCAGGCTTATTCCCAAAAACCCTGTAAGACCATCCTTACCGAGTATCGCACCTAGCGATTCGGTAAGTAATGTGGACCTAGCTTCTGCAAGCCAGTATTTCGACATGGAGGACCAAGCCTCCGTGTGCTCGGATGCATATATACATGCGGACTCGTCTTCTGGCTTAGAAGACGCTTGCGCCCTGGGGAACAACCTGTTCTCTGCTACTTATAACCCAGGGTGGCGAAATCATCTTAACTTCGCATGGTCCAGTAACCCGCAGTGCCAAAACCCCGCGGGTGGGCCAATGCGACCGTCCGCACCCGTCATCCCATCGGCCCAGTCTAATCCTGTGGCAAATCCACCATCGAGTCCTTGTGTATGTCAAAAAGAACACACATCAAGTCCTCTTGATAAACTGAAGCGAATGGTGATGGAAATGTCCAAGCGCCATGAAGAAAACATAACCTCTCTTCAGCACCAATTGGTGCAGCAGAATGCTGAGATCAGTCAACTACGCACGACGACTCAATTTCAGGGCACTCTTCCAACCCAACCTGTTCCTAACCTACAAAATTTTGTATCCCGTGGTCCGCAACCACAAGTACAACCTTTTCAGGGGCAGGTTCATCAGATTCTGCAAGCTCCAAGCATTCCACCGAGATTTCAAGCTAACCCCGCAACAGCACCTCACCCTTATGTCCCTATTACGAACCCTCCTCCGCCTTATGATCCCATTGGACCCACAACGTCCAATGCAATTACTACGAGGAGCGGTAAGCGAACCGTCAATCCACCTTGACCTGATCCTGGCCCATCTTTTTCATCGCCCTCTCATTTGGGATGTGCATCGCATTCTCATAAGGACGATACACCCAAATTAGTGCCAGAATCAGTCCCATTCCCTGAGGCTCTACTGAGGGAGCCAAAAGGAAAGAAAAAGGATATGCAGGCCTTTGATAACCTACGTAATTTATTCAGGGATGTTGAAATCAAAGTACCCCTGTTGGAGGCTATCAACCATATACCAACTGTCGCCCGATTTTTCAAAGACTACACTACACCTAGGTGACAGTCAAAGAAAACAAAGAATCCGGTGATCCTCTCGCCTCATGTGAGTTGTGCTATACTATCAGAGCTACCACCGAAGCAGAAAGATCCGGGCACACCGCTTATTTCTTGTAGCATCCAAGGCTGCAATTTTAACCATGCTCTACTTAATCTAAGATCTTCCATCAATCTTATACCAACCATCATGCTTGAGAAATTTACCTTAGGAAATCTGAAACCCACCCTTGTTACATTGCAGTTGGCAGATCATTCTGTTAAAATACCGAAGGGTGTGGTGGAAGACGTGGTGGTTAGGGTCAACAGTCTCTGTTTTCCTGTTGACTTTCTTGTTTTGGATATGGAAGGTCCTAGCTCACTTTCTGATTGTCCGATCATCCTTGGTCGACCTTTCTTGGCCACTGCCCACGCCCATATCAACTGTGAGTTGGGCTACATTGAGATTTCTGTTGGCTCTGAGAAGCTCAAGCTAAACATCTTCAAGGTAGCCAAGAATTTTGATTGCGATTGCATCGAGGATGACACGTCTGACGAGGACATGGCCGTCAGCGCGTGTATCGGACTAATAGAGACCTATTCTGATTGCTGTGGATTGCCCCTGAACACAGACCATCACCTGACTAACACATATTGTGACGTTCCCCCATCCCTCCCCTTACCCATACCTTCTCCTGACCAGACTTCTGACGAGGTTTTCTCTGCTTCCCATACCTCATGGTCTGAGTCATATTCGGGCTACTCACCGCCGGTCCACCCTCTTGAAGACCGGATTGCCATTTCTTTCCCGCCAAATCAGGCGGAAATGTGACTCCACACTGGGACCTTGAGCCCACATACTGATCACTGGGGCTATCCCTTTTTGGATCCATCAATCCAAGATGCCCCTCTTCTTGGCCAATCTGAGGGCCAACTTCTTCCTCCTACCTTTCTGTCTTCTAATCCGCTTAGGACACTCTCGTCCCAAGATATGCCAGATCTTTTGCCATCCACTCCTGAGCTGAAAGAGCTGCCTGACATGCTTAAATATGTTTTCTTGGGACCAAATGAAACACTCCCCGTAATCATTAGTTTAAAATTGACCAGGGAGCAAGAGTACAAACTAACAAAGGTCCTTATGGAACACAAGGCAGCCATCGGATGGTCCTTATCTGCCTTAACTGGCATTAGCCCCTCCTATTGCACTCACCGTATATATACGGAGGAGGAGGCTCGACCTTCCCATGAAATGCAGTGACGTCTCAACCCTAACATGCAGGAGGTTGTTAAAAAGGAAATCATTAAGTGGCTTGATGTAGGTATAATCTACCCGATCAGTGATAGCCCCTAGGTGAGCCCGATTCATGTCGTGCCCAAAAAGGCAGGACTCACCATCCGTGTCAATGACAGGGGCGAATCCATCCCTACACGCACTCCTACATCTTGGAGAGTGTGTGTAGACTATAGGAAACTGAATGCTGCAACAAAGAATGATCACTTTCCGCTATCTTTTATTGACCAAATCCTGGAGCGGTTAGCGGGAAATAAAATTTTTTGTTTCCTGGATGGATTCTCTGGACATAACCAGGTGGCAATTGACCCCTAGGACCAAGAGAAAATCACCTTTACTTGCCCCTTTAGCACCTTCGCATTTAGAAGGATGTCATTCGGACTTTGTAACGTGCCAGCAACTTTCCAGAGATGTATACTGGCGATATTCCATGACATGGTGGGTGACTTTCTTGAGGTCGTCATGGATGACTTTTCGGTCTTTGAACCTTCATTTGATGATTGTCTCGCCAACCTGAACCGTATCCTTCGGAGATGTATTGATGTGAACCTCATGCTTTCTTAGGAGAAAAGTCATTTTATGGTACACGAGAGAATTGTTCTCGGGTATATCATCTCCGATAGGGGTATTGAGGTTGACAGAGCTAAGCTTGATATAATTGCTGATTTACCTGTGCCTGACTCTATCAAGCAAATCCTCTCCTTCTTAGGACACGTCAGTTTCTATAGGAGATTCATCAAAGACTTCTCCAAGATTTCTAGACCGTTAACTCATCTCCTATCGACCGACGTACCCTTTGATATGGACCCCGACTGCATACGAGCATTCACGTAGCTGCGTGATGCTGTCACCAAGGCCCCTGTTCTCCAGCTACCCAACTGGTCCCTCAACTTTGAGCTCATGTGTGACGCTTCCGACCATGCAGTCGAATCCATCCTGGGACAAAGACGCGATAGGCACCCCTTCGTGGTGTACTACACCAGTGAGACATTAGACGAGGCCCAGCGTAATTATACAACCACTGAGAAAGAACTACTGGCAATCGTCTTTGGGCTGGAAAAATTCCGCTCTTACCTTCTGGGCTCGCATGTTACTGTATTCACTGACCACACGGCCATTCGTCATCTCATGCACAAGAAGGATGCCAAGCCTAGATTGATTCATTGGATCCTTCTGCTCCAAGAATTTGACCTTGAAATCCGCAATAAGGTCGGAACCTAAAATGTCGTTGCTGATCATCTCTCGAGACTGGACCCTAACCACATTGGACTTACCCTGCCAATTAATGAGGTTTTTCCCGATGAGAACCTATTAGCAATTAATGTGGCAAGTGGACCTTGGTATGCCGACATTGCCAATTACCTTGCTTCTGGTTCCCTTCCACGGGGCTGGCCTAAAAACCAGCGTGAGATGCAAAGTATTATTTCTGGGATAATCCACTACTTTTTCAAATAGGTGTTGACTAGATCATCCATCGCTGTACTTCTGACAGCGAATTCCCCAGTATGATATCCTTCTGTCACAATCAAGCCTGCGAAGGCCATTTATATGGAAGGAAAACTGCAGCCAAGGTGTTACAGTACAGTTTCTTTTGGCCCTCCCTTTACCAGGATGCACACAATTATGCTAAACATTGCACTAGGTGCCAGTCGTTAGGGTCAATGTCATGTCATGACATGATGCCCTTGCAACCCATCTTGGCTGCTGAAATCTTTGACATTTGGGGAATCGATTTCATGGGTCCCTTTCCTCCTTCCAACAACTTTGAGTACATCCTCGTTACTGTTGATTATGTTTCGAAATGGATCGAGGCTATTCCCACGCGCCATACTGACCATGTCATATCCACTCGATTTGTCAAAGAGCACATTTTTGCACGCTTTGGGATCCCTCGAGCCATTATCTCTGATGGAGGAAGTCATTTTACCCATGCTTCTTTTTGGGCACTTCTGAGGAAATATGGAGTTCATCATTGTATTGCATCTCCGTATCATCCTCAGACGAATGGCCAGGCTGAGGTGTCGAACCAGCAAATCAAGTAAATTCTCCAAAAAACGGTTCGGCATGACCGTAAGGATTGGTCCGACAAGCTGATTGACACACTTTGGGCATATCTAACCGCCTTCAAGGCTCCCCTTGGTATGTCTCCTTATAGAATTGTTTACGGGAAGTCTTGTCATTTACCCATTGAGTTGGAGCACCGCGCTTATTGGGCGGTTCGCCAATGTAACCTCAACCCAGACCATGTGGTCGAGAAAGGAAACTCCAACTCCAGGAGCTGGAAGAGCTCCGTCGTGAAGCCTATGATTCTGCCTTAACTTTCAAGCAACATACTAAGGCCTTTCACGACAGCCGAATTCGGCAGAAGGAATTTGAGCCATCTCAGCAAGTTTGGCTTTACAATGTCCGGCTCAAATTCTTTCCAGGGAAATTGAAGTCCAAATGGACTGGTCCCTACTTGGTCTCGAGACCATTTCCCAACAGGGCCGTTGAAATTGAAGATCCCAAATTTGGGCATAAATTTACGGTCAATGGGCAGCGGTTAAAATCCTATCTTACTCATGAACCTACCCCTGTTGGTGAAACTTCGTGCCTCACTCTGAGTCCAGCTGGGGATGTTAAATTCAGTGCTCGTTGGGAGGCACCCCAGCAACACTCCTCCACTATCACTTACATAATTCCATTTCACTTCACTTCACACTTCTTCACTTTTCACTTCACCACCCACCATCCACCCACCCTACCTCCCTACTATAACCTAGCACGTCAGCTCTCGTTCCCTAATCCTTGGACCTTGCTTTACCCTGCATGCATATGAGGACATAGCATCATTTGGCATGGGGGGGTGGATAGGCATCCATAGGATCTGGGTATTATATGGTATCATGCAGCTTCCATTATACATATCCATCTATAAATATATACATAGCCTATTTCAAAAATAAAAAAAGGGGTATTTAGCAATGATCTGAAGGCTGAAACAAAAATACAATAAGTGTTTATATTCAACCGCTGTTTTGAAGACTTTCCAGGCCACAAAAGCTTGATTCGCTCAGGCTTGTCTTAATTCACTTGAACAGTGATAAGATAGATCGGAATCTCTCCTAACTAAGGACATATTCTTGTACCTAAGTCACCAGTACAAGAGTCGTTGGTTTGCTTCTACTTGAGAGCCTAAGTAATCTTGGTTCACACTACACATATCGAAAAAGACTAGGTGAACATAAGATCCAACCCTAGTGTTCATTAGGGAAGGTGGAGTCCTAACCTGTGCGCGCAGGTAGACTTTTTATCCCAGACTTTAGTCTTGTGTTTAGGAGAAACTCTTTCCATCGAAAAAAAAGTACTCTCCCACCAAAAATGTGTGCTCCTCCAAATAAAGAGATATACTGACACTTGTTTCAAAAAAAAAAAGAAAACTTGCAAATAAGTCAGTATATCTTTCAAATGTCGGTAAATTCTTCTCCCCAAAAAGTTTTTCAAGGTACGCTGCAAATACCCTGCTTCTACCATATGTTTCTTGAGCCACAAAAGCAATAAAAGTGGGGTTGAGTTTTCCATCATCTTTTTGAAGGTCAATCCGAAGACATGAGCTGAAACTAGGACCAACCTGCACTTAAAAATTCGTGAAACCCTGGGCTTGAGCCTTAATGTTCATCTGGTCAGTCTTGATCCTTCACTATGCACAAACCATAATCTCTTGAGCTCTTGAGTACAGCAAAACCCTCTGAGTCCTGGAAATCATACTTAGGGTTTAAGTATCAAGAGTCCAGGTTAGTCGAGAGATGGTCTATATCATGTAAGACTTAAAGTACTGGTAGTCTTCTCTGCAATTGGTTCTCACAATATCCAACAGATAAACACATCCATGTCGCTTCAGAAAAAATCTTCAACTTAAGATCATTTCTAAACATAATACAAAATGTTTTGCTAGGGACTACCAAAAGATAGGCATGGGGGTATGTTTGCACAGCAAAAATACACCAGTAAATATGCCATCTTGTGTTATTTCCTAGCACTGCCATCGCATCTTATGTAGCTGTAATTGCATTTGTAAATAGTCGCCTGCATGCATTTATAAAGAGGAGAGGAGAGTGTGAATAATTGGCCATCTATTAATTAACATCTTCCTTAAGTGTGGCATTGCAATTTCACTCTTTCATATTTTTATTATTTTGAATTTTCCTCTCTCACGCGGCTGCAAGGCATGGTGTGTGAGCGCCTCTCTACGCCTCTCCTCTTGCCAACAGCAAGGCTAGATGGGTGCACATCTCCTCCTACCAGCAACATGGCTGAGGCATGCCCTCTCCTCTTTAAAACCCCTTGTTCTCTCCCTTGCTGCGAGCATGCACCTTCAGATCCACCTCACCTTCAGGCCAACCTCCTCCCCTCTCCCTCTCCATACACAGTACCTCTTCTCACAAGCTGAGAAGAGGCACA
Organism: Thalassia testudinum; assembly: GCA_037157565.1. Taxonomy (NCBI): domain Eukaryota; kingdom Viridiplantae; phylum Streptophyta; class Magnoliopsida; order Alismatales; family Hydrocharitaceae; genus Thalassia; species Thalassia testudinum. The sequence goes on from JAZHRO010000073.1 coordinate 121,257,769, forward strand.
CCGTGCACAGGAGAATACCCACAGTGATCTCAGACCACCACTGTGAGTTCCACCACCGCCCAGCTCTTTCGTAAGCAAGTGGGCGTAGTGGATTTGCCTTTCGTTTCACTTCCTTTCGTCTTCTCCGAAATTAGCCAGAGCTTCAAGCACTCAAAGCTCAAAAGCTCCAGCAGCACCGCACGCCTGCTTGCAGCCCCAGCCGGTCGCCGCGCACTGACCAGCAAACTGTGAGCAGCCTCTTTTCGCACGCGCAGGCACTCCACAGCGCGCCCGTGCATGCAAAACCTCCTCCACCCGGTCACCGCTCCTCGCGGCACTGTAGCGCACTGTTCATGCCTCTCAGTGTGACACTGTAGCCACTGGCTCGTTTCTCACTTAGCCAATGGCTCTATGCTCTCTCTCCTCTGCGCTACCCTCTCCAGCCGGTCTCCCAGCACCCGTGCCTCACCTACCCTCAGCGCTGTGCGCTGCACTGCGCAATGCGCTACGCCTCGCCCACCCACGCATGCCCGCACATGAAGAGAGCGCTGCGCTTCACTCTGCACTGCATGCGCACTCTCTCTCCTGCGCCCGCGCATCCGTGTGCTTCAGACGTCAGGGTAATGCAGCAGATGACTTATCTGCTATGCTCCCCTCCTCCTCCAGCATACACACACACACTTGTACACACACACACTCGTACACACTCACACACTCACTCATACACTCACACATACACACACACAGAGATATATATATATCCACTCACATATATACATAAATATATATACATATATATATATATATATATACAACTATATATATACATATATAGTTATAGATATATACATATATATACATACATATATTTACATATACATCCACCTACCCATATCCATCTATATGCTTCACAACCACCACCCATACTCTCGTGCACTCATCCCTCCACCGTGCATCATATCGCGGGAATATTCTCACCAGTTGCTAATATTCCCGATATCCGCACAAAGCAAGCGACTCCACCCTCACTCCCACACATCCGCTCCCCACTTCACGCAACACTCAGTCTTGTTGGTTGTGTCTTACTAGACGTGGACCAACTTGACACTGTGCTACATTCCATTTCCACTTCCACCTCCACCCCTATACATATAATATATAACTATATACACATATATATATTCTGTATCTACTATATATCTATACATATATATACTAAGCTAAGTATTTCTTTCCTTTCTAGCAACCTACCCTGTTTTCATTTATGTTTTATTTCTTGCTATTAAAAAGATAAAAAAAAGAGTAAAAGAGAAAAGATAATTCTTGTCTTGCAGGTACTCGATCTTGCAAATAACAAGATCGATTTCTGGGAACCCCTAGTTGGCTACAAGCCAAGAACCATTTGGCTCAAGGCCAAGGACTTGATTTTTGAGGGTGTACCTCAAGGACAACATTATCACCAACAAAAATCTTCAAAAAAGAAAAAAATCAAAAACATAATAAATGTAAGGAAGCGATACGCTTTAGGAAAGGCGTAGAAACTCCTTGATCTTCAAATTTCCGCCTCCCTGAGATTGATCCTAGGCCTAAAAGCGACCAAGATAAAATCAAGTAGGCCAGGTTAAAAATTTCGCGAAGTTGGTTAGACTTAATTTAGGTTAACTCACTATACTAATTTCAACGATAATATCACCATATTAACAAAACCTATTCGAGTCGCACCATCCACATACTTGAGAAATTATCTAATATTGAAATAATTAATTAACAAATGGAGTTAGATGAATAGATGAATAAATAATTAATGATACATGTTTGTACTAACATAATAATGCATGTGATTCCTTCTATTTAATTAAATTGGAACGTTGATTGTTTTACTAATTAGAATATTAGTCCTATGCACAAAAGAACTTGTGATATGATGTTACATGGAAATAATGTGAATTATGAAAGAATATGGTTGAATGAACAAAAGAGAATTACCTGTTATATCTTTTGCTACATTGATTGATGGAAAAGTGATTGATAATGGGTCGGTGAACCTGGAATAGGTGATATTTGTTAGAAGTCATTCTCATGCCTGGTATCAACCATGCGGTTGGCTATATGTGGTATCAACGGTGTGACTGATTATACCTATTAGGGGCAGAGATTGGACCAAGGAGTGAGCTAACCTCCTTGTGACCTTTTATTAGGCCATTTGGCCAATTAGGTAACTAGGTGCAATATGTACATGTTATTGTTGCGAGTGGTTGGTGTTTGTTGTCCTACCTAAAGTGGAAATGACTAGCTGTGTGCTAGTGTGGATTATGTCATGCCCCAAAAACCCAGGCCCCCAACGAGGGTCAGATTATTGGGAGTGGCAATAGAAGAGACACTGGTTTATTTAATTCAGGTTGCACCAAATATAGTCGAGTCACCAAAGAATTCTATTAATCTACGAAATGGAAGAAAGCATTCAAAAAATAGCACGTAAATGACAATTCTCAACACAATCAAACGTTCAATCCAGCTAGCACATAAAGTAGAAATCTAACATAGAACCAGAGTATAAAGGTTACTACACTGCAATGAATCTCGTGCGTCGACGATCCACGACAACAGTAACTAAAAATAGTCAGCAATAGGGATGAGCCAATCGACCCAATAGAGACAAACGTCTACTATTTTCAATAAAACAAGTTTGTGCGCGGGTTCACTAGCTAGCTAGATCCCTAGCCCAAACCCAAACCCTAGGTTTTAACTCTCAAACCCGATTTAACCTTACCAACTACAATGGTCTAATCCCATTACAGAATCATCTTTGTTGATTAATACTAACTTGTTCTAACGTGACAGTTCTAATAATCGAAGATCCTATCACTTGCCACTCTAATCCCTGGAGTGATAAATCAGCTCTTCCTACTGAAGGAGATCTTGATGTACCATCTCCAGTGGTACACTTGTACTAACAACCCCTCCTTGGCCTTTGAAGAGATTAATGCACACATGTTCACCCAACAAGGATACAAGTCGGGTGCTAGAAGGTTGACTACACTCGAGGTCCCTAGAAAACTATTCTACACAAGACTCCTTGAGCACTGGTCCAATTGATTCGATGGGAGCAACTTCCTACTTCACTCTTATGATCCCTGAAAAGCTATTCCACACATAATCACCTATGTTTCCCAATGCCTGATATCCCTAGAAAGCTATTCCACTTAGGATCCCTCACATCTCGATACTTGAGATCCCTGGAAGGCTATTCCATACAGGATCCCACATAATCTCCATCCGTTCAGATCGCTGGAAAGCTATTCCTCATAGGGTTCTCACAATTCTCATCACTTGAGATCCCTAAAAAGCTATTCCACACAAGACCCCTTGAGTCTCGATACCTAAGATCCCTAGAAGACGATTCCAAATAGGATCCCTCGATTTGCATTGCCTTAGATCCCTGGAAAGTTATTCCAAATAGGATGGTTGAAACCCTCACGTCAAGTCGGATTCAGGTCATTTTGAGTGCCTCGTCTTGATGGCAATAACCAACTAGTCATCACACATGGGAACTATTCAAGTTCTAAGGTTGAATCTTGATAGCCTTTAGCTACCCCAGATTTCCAAGTCTCCAACCCATGACACTGAACTCATGATTCACTAGGTTATGGTCTTTGCCTTACGAGCTCACCTAAGAAGACCTAGCCTTCTTATGGCCCTTTCCTTTGATCTGTATCAGAACCAAATAGCCTACTAGATCACCTGGGGTCTTACCCAAGACCTTAAGATCCAAGCATTTTTATTAAAGTTGTAATAGTCATTAATGTTAACATGAGAGATTAGATTCATTTCTTAGCCTTTTCGGGTCACTTTTAGTTCGTTTAGAGAGCTTCAAGCTCACAAAAAGACACTCTATACCCATTTGGGGTTTTATTACAATTTGACCTTAAATACCTATAGACGTTCAAGGGCACATAAGATCCAACAGACTCTCATTTGTGTTTAGAGTCATTCCGAAACCTCTTTCAACCTTACATAACTCATGTGCTGATCAAATGACTCTCTGGTCAATGCCTTCGTCAGTAGACCGACCACGTTATCTATGGAGGCAACCTTTGTGATGATTACATCACCACGCTTGGCAATTCTTGAATGATGTGGTACTTCCTCTTAATATGCTTATTCTTCTATTGAAAGCAAGGCTTCTTTGCTTGTGCTATGGCACTTATGTTGTTGCACAACAACGGGATTGGAAATTGTATTAAGGGAACTACACCAAGCCCCTCAATGAACTTGTGTATCCTCACCACCTCCTTCACAACATTAGATGTGGCAATGTACTCAACTTTGGTTGCCGAATTAGGCATGGTATCTTACTTCTTGCTTCTCTAGCTTACAAAACCATCGTTTAACAAGAAAATAAACCTTGACGTACATTTTTATCGTTAATGTCTGACAGGAAGTTAACGTTAGTGTACCCTAACACCTGGAGATCTCTATCTTCAAAGACTAGACAGTGATCTTTTATCCTCCTCAGGTATTTAAGGATGTTCTTGGCATCAGTCTAGTGAACCTATCTTAGGTTGAATTGGTAACAACTTACCACTCCCACTAAGTGATAGATGTCCGATCTAGTACACAACATGGCATACATCAAACTACCCACTATAGATGCATATGGGCATCCACCCATGGCTCTCTTTTCTTCAACTATTTGGAGAGACATTCCCTTCGATAAGGGAATCCCATGTCTGAATGGGAAAAAGCCCTTCTTGGAGTTATCCAAGCAACCCATGTCTTTGCTTCTACTTCTTAGGGATTGGATGTCTAGGATGCACTATAGGAAAACATGTCAATTGTGATAGAAAATTACTATCACAAAAACATTTATTACTACCAAAAAAGCCTTTGGGGATGGTAACATTAATTGTCACAACACATGGCATGCCCAAAAGTTTTACCGTCACAAATGATAAAAAATTTGCGATGATTAATAACCATCACAAAAGACCTAATGTGACAATTAATAATCATCACAAACTTGTGACAATAATTTACAGACTCAAACTTTTTAACTCCATTTCATATAGCTAATTTGGTGCTAAAATTTGCGACATTTAATAACCGTCACAAAATATGTATACCGTCACAAAACATATCCCTTTACTGTCACAAAAGATCTTTATTGACCTTCATAAAGGACTTTTGCTACAGTAATATACCATTACTAAATACAATTAATGAAAACCACAAACCATCGCAAGCATTCCAATACTTGATTCAAAATCTTTAATGAAGCAAGGGTCATTAAACCTTGACATACATTTTCTATTGTCAATGTTCGATAGAAAGTTAACGTTAGTATACTCCAACACCTGGGGATCTCTTTCTTAAAAGAGTAGACATTGGTCTTTTATCCTCCTCAAGTATTTAAGGATATTCCTAACAACAGTCCAGTGAGCCTATCTTAGGTTGGATTGGTGACAACTTATATCACTCCTACTGTGTGATAGATGTCCAACTAGTACACAAATGACATACATCAAATTGCCCATTATAGATGCATACGAGCATCCACCCATAGCTTTCTTTTCCTCAACCGTTTGGAGAGACATTCCCTTCGATAAGGAAATCACTTCATCTTTAGTGGAGGATCTGATGCAAGGGTCACTTCGGGAAAGGTGAAGGAGTTTAGGGGGTGTGAAGGATTCATGGTCTACACGTATTTCTTGTCCATGGTTTTGCACATACATCCATCCTGAATTCTGTCTTCTCCACCAACCTTCTCGTCTTATGCTCTTACATTAGAGACCAATATTGAATATGTTTATGTGAGAGCACAAAATAATGCATAATTAGATGTGTATTTAATTCATGCAAAATCAAGCAGTATAAACCTAATTTAAGCACATAAAATAGCTTCGCATGAGTAAATATAATAAATTAATCTCAAATATCTCTTCTTAATTCTCTAGTATCTGCATGCAATTGTGACCTAAAATGCATTATGTATAATGTAATAATGTTAAGAAATTAACATAATTAAGCATGTTATCCCACTTTCTTGGAAGTTTTAGGCATGACACTTCCAAACTCTTGCACCTCTGCAAGAGGTCATCACCTCCCAATGGAACTAGGTACCTATAGAGCTAAGCAATGGTACACTAATCAATCTTGCTAGATAGGTACTAGCTTTAGGTTGTGGCTTAGCTAAGCAAATGGAGACTCCTACTCCATGATTTAAATCACATCACTTTCATATACAAAATCATAAGTTGTAAGATAGCAATGCCAAATCAAAATCATGATTTCTACCTTAGTACTTTGCTTCTACTTATTTTAGGATTCCCCTCTTGGAATCCATGACTATGATTCCTGGAAGAACAACTTCCCAATCATCAACACTTTAATGGTTCTATTTTACTAAGTTATAACTTCCTAGGGTATTCATTTATAATCTTTTTAACAAGTGGACAACTTGGATTGGGTGCCCAAAGTATCCCCATAGTCCCCTAACCTCTTAAATAGTTTTATCTAGTATTCAGCTTGATTTAAGTGTCTAAATTATAAGTTTGGTCACCCAAATCTACATCCCTAGCCTCCAACTCCCAATCTAGGTTTAGCATCCAATGACCATTTTGGTCAACGAAACCTATCAGAAGGATGATCCTAAGAAAGAATATCGACCTTGATTTTTGATCCATTCACTATGGATCCATTTCTAATCCCTTCCTAGTCATTCCCTAATCTTTCTTGAAGGTTTACAACATATTTACCATTACAAAATTTTACAAATTCTATACTAATACAAGGCAATATTCACAATAAAACATGAGAATATTCTATCAAATTATTTTACTCAGTGAAAGAGATAGGCACAGTTGCTTAGCTCAATTGCTACCCACCGAAGAAAATACTCCTTGAAGCTCATGCTCCAACCCTTGCTTTTCTCACCATTCTGGCACTTGCTGCAATGGAACATAGCTCCCACTTGGCTTGACTGACCGAGCTTGTTGCATTTTTTCCACCTTCCCCCAAAGTAGTTTTATTTATGGGTTCCTCAAGAAAGACTCCACCAATTTAGAACATGTGCTGGCATGATGAATGAGATTTTATACGCTAAAAGATTGAATTAAAAACCCTTCGTTGTAGTTGCGTAAAAATCCGTCAATCAGATAATTTTACCTAAACTTTAGTGTGTCCCCAGTCGAACACAGGGAGGTAAACGTTTGATTAAAAATCGTGTTTAGAATTATTTTTTACAAAGCAAATTAGTTGGTTGAAATTAATCTATGCAAGTTATTCTACTTAAATAATAAATAATGGAAGAGAGAGATAGAATAATCAAATAAAGAGAAAAACAAAAAGAGAATCAATATTTCATGATCACATGTCCATTACATCTACTTGCTACAACTAGAAAGCTAGAAATATACACTAGAAACTGATAAAAAGATAGGGATGAGAAAATCCTCCTCGACGACTGCTTGGAGGACGAGCCACGTTGACGAAGCGCCAGGACGAGGGTGCTGAGATGCTGGATGAGGGAGAACGGAGCTGGAGGACAGAGGATAAAATAGGGTGACATTACAGCAAGATCTGCTTCCCAAATAGTGGCGAGAAGACAACCATGGGATGCTCCATGAAGGGGATGAGAAGATAGATAAAATTATTTTCCTCTAGCTTTAGTGGAGCATCCTGGGTATGGGACTAGCTCATAGAGCTTTGGAAGAGGTGAGGGAAGAGAGAAAGGGATGGTGATTTGTGTGGGAGTAAGGTCCCTTTTATAGGTGAAGAAGAAGGGAAAAAGAGTCATTTTCAATGCCTTTAAAATGAATGTAGGGCTTTTAGTGATGCATGCAAGCGTTACTAATGCCCTACATCACTGAAGCATGTGTGGAAGGAGGTTCGTAAGATCATGATCTAAGTGCCCACATGTAGCCACGTGTCCAAAAGCTTCACCTTCAACCGTTCGCACTTCGAATCACACCCAATCTCGATCGGACGACCGAGGTTGCATCCTAACGTCTTAAGATCGCGCCCGCGTGTCATCACACGTCATCACGTGTGTTCAGTGTGCTCACCATCCGTGATGCCACGTCACCACGTCCGTAGCCGCTCGATGCCGATCCATTGAGCAAATTCCGCCACATGCATCTTCTCGCGGGATTAATCTACTCGCGTAGATTCAAACCCTCACCTCATGCTTTGCATAAGGAGCTCGCCCAACATGCTACACCCATGGATTGTCGAGAAGGTGATCCAAGGGTTGAGTGCTTGCGACCGTTGGATCGTGGACGGACGGCTCAGATCACGTGATAAAGGATCTGTTGAAGATGTGAGGGTGCAAGCTTGGCTTAATCTCAACTGTTGGATGGAGATCCAACGGTTGCAATTGCATGGTGGAAGCTCTCCTTCGGCAGTGGCGGCTTTGAGTGACCTGGATGATGCCACGTGGCATCATCTAGGCCTTCCATCTTCAAATGCTCGCAGGTGGTGCCACGAATGTCAGATTGGATTGATTTTCATGCTATTGGGTTGCGAGCATCAATTTGAATCCATCCGTGTGGTTGGATTCTTCATCTGAAGTTTGGATTTTCACCACCTTGCCCCTTGACCTTTGATCTTCCTCGGACTGCATTTGATGCTACAGAAGTTCGATCGAGGCGATCTCGAAGGCTTTGAACTCTGATCATCGCCCTAATCAGATCTGTATAGTTGGATCTCCAATTCGAGGTCCGAAATGATATCGCCTTGTCTCCTTACCACAAAAAGGGCAAATTAACCTATAATTTGTGCAAACTAATCTAAACGCAGAATGATGCATACTATGCAATTCTTATAATGCTAAATGTAATTATATGCCTAATTAAGAATACACATAAATAGATAGTTTATGTGACAGATGTGTCTACATCATGGCATAATATGATTGGATCATGCTCTTTACAAGCACATTTTTAAAAAACATAGCTTGGAATACCTAGTTTTCACCTTTGGAAGCCTTTATTAGGGCCACTATTGACCTTTTGCAGCCTTTGGCAACCTTCGACAACCCTTCATGGGCTTCCAACTACCTCTAAGCTACCCTAGAGCTTCTAAGGACTTCAGGAATGAATGGGAAGGTTGGTGGGATCAAGGGGTATATATAGAAGTGTAAGCCTTCACATGATTCATGTGTTTGGGTGATTTTGGTAGTTGGCTCACTACTAAAATAATTTGTTTAGGGGTCGATGTAGCCATCCTTTTGTGCAACTTAATTTGCTTTGTTCATAAATTTCACATCCAATATCTAATTGGCCTCATTCATTTTCTTATGTGTTCCTTTCTTTTAGATCATTACATATCCAAATTTCAACGGTTGGATATCAAAGGGGTCACCCAAAACATTCACAAGGTAAAATGTCAATGTAAGTTGAAAATGATGAATTCCTTTGACTTAAGAACAACCCTTCTCACTTTTTTGTAACCGTCTAGCACTTATTTCTCCTCATGAATTATTTGATGCTTAACCATTGAGGATATTCATATCTAAACATGGCTAGTATTATGAAAGCCCTTCTTAACGGATGCAACATCAAGGCATGAATATAGTAAGACCTTTATATTCCTTTGCATAATTACTTAGTTGCATTCCTTTCCGTAATTTAATACCACACTTAACTTGGTGGAGGATTTGTTCCCACTAACTTTGTGGAGTCAATATCCTTTAAAATGAAACTTGCATGACTTTTCTATCTAAGCATAGCAACACTAATGCTATAGGATTGGTTCTACAGAGAGCATTCTAGGGATGTTATGGTCTCGTTGTATAAGTGTTATAATACTATGATGGTACAGCAGTATGTTAGTTTGTAGCTTTAAAGTACTCTTTTTATCTTCTTTCCTAATTCCTTAACCTTTAAGTATGCTTGAAGAACCTAACATCATTGTCCAACTCCCACTTTACCTTCCCTCCTCCTTCCCTCTTCCCTCTTCCCTCCCCTCCTCTTTTGTTTAATAGTCCTTGTACTAAAAGCAACACGTTTTAGAAGGTATTCCCTACTAAGGAGTTATCCTTGTCCCTCCATCTCCTTGGTTCTTCCTTTGCCTATTTGATGTGTTTTCCTTTGCACCTCCAGATTAGATAAAGGGAAGAGTTGCATAACCGTAGGAAAGTTTCTCTACTACCATGTCTTAGCTTCTATTCTATCTCTACTCAGACCTGGTTGGAAGGATTCAAGATTGTAACCAAATCAAGTTATATACCTAATTCAGGAATTTAGCATGCAATTTGTCATGGATACAAAACTAGATAAAGTGTCCATGAAGGTACAAGCTATTAGTTGGGAATTGTAATGGAGTGAGTCGAATGGATGAACTGCAATGAAGAGAAAGCATGCTTACTTATGAAGCTTGACTTTGTTCCTCATTCTACTTTGTTTCACTCCACTTCATTTTGTACCTCATTCCCCTTTGAAAGGCTCAATTTCATACCTCTCTATCAATTCCATTGTAACGATATTAGTTGATGATAACGTTATCATCAGCCATATCTAACTTTATTTAGTCTTAATCCATTGATAAATGCTCCTACGTAATAGCCAAAGAGTTGTAATTCATTGCATATCCTTTCTGAGAGAAATTCATTAAAACAGGGGCAAATTTGCAGTTTTAACAGAATATCTTAATTGCAGAACAATCACGGGGTTTCCCAGTGTTTGATTGAAGGTCAAATGGTCATAAATGCCTAATAAGTGAGTTCATGCAGACAAAAATGGGTTTTCATTGCATATCCTTTCTGAGAGAAATGCATTAAAAAAGAGGCAAATCTACAGTTTTAACATAATATCTTAATTGCATAACAATCACGGGGTTTCCTAAGGTTTGATTGAACTTCAAATAGTCATAAATGCCTAATAAGTGAGTTCATGCAGACAGAAACGGGTTTTCATGCATTTTTAGAATTAAATGACATCTGAAACCCTAAAAACAGATCCGCTTAATTCACTGAGGTTATGGTCAGGATAAAATTCTTCTAAACCTTCTAAAAATTATATAAAAATATTCTTTAAGGTTTGGCATGCTTGCTTTGACCATTGGAACCCATTTTGACCTAAAACAGAGTCTCAGATGAACAGTTGCCCTAATTTAGGTTTCTACGTAATTTACCTAATCAAACTTAGTTAAAACCTAAATCCAACTTTACCATCAGATTTCTTGAGTATAAATTAGGTTTGTACCAAAATTTGAGCTCAATCAGAGATCATCTTGACCAAGTTTACATTTTGGTCCAGTCTGACTCCTTTCTCTCACATACATGCCCCTAACTTTCTAATTCTTTGCAAGGATCCCCCCAACTTCTTCATCTTATTTGCAAAAAGGTCCCTACCTCCATGGCCATGTGAACCCACCAAGAGCTGATCTTCAAGTAGGAAGATCTCCCTGATTTCACAAAGAAACCCTTCCAAAATTAGAAGGGAGACTCCTAAAGAGATCCCCTTCCATTAGAGCTCTTCCACGACCTTCCTAATTCTGATTTGCGAAGCTCTCAAACTTGGTTTCCAAGCTTGAAGCTTGACCCAATGGCCTATAAAAAGCTCCCGTGCACAGCCCTACATCCTTAGTAAGGTTTTGAGGCCAAATACCCCTTCTTCCTCCATCTCTGGCCAAGCTCCACCTTAGCTCCGGTGGCCTCCTTCCCCATCTTCCTAGGGATGGCAAATGGCCAAGTTGGCCTGTCCATCTTCTTCATCACCTTCCTCCGCACCTCGCCAGCCACAGCGAGGGTCGTCTTCCTTCCCCGGAGCCCTCGTCTTCCACGACACTGGCCAATCAAAGCTGGCACCCTCTTGCCTCTTTCATCCACTATATTAGGTCCTCTAGCTCCCTCTTCTTCCCTCCTTTCTTTTCATCCCTTTATGTTCTCAATTCAACCACTACATTACCTTTGCACCAACATCTTCCTCAACTCTGACGTGAACTCTGACAAGTTCGCACTGCCATTACACACCACTAAACCACTCTACTCCACCTCCAAAACCTCTGCCATCATCTCACGACCAAAAGCCCTAACCTAACTTCATCTATTGACCACCCAAGATCCCCACCAAACTCCCCCGCTTCCGCAGACCTTCTCCAAGGTCATCTGGCCACTACACGCATTGCCTCACCACATAACCACCTCCACCACACGCCTCGTCCTTCGATGACACTCCTGGACTATTTGATTGGGGCTTTTGAGTCCATGTTACTCTTTTCAGGTAACCGGCGCCGTCTACCATCACCGTCGTCATCCCCAACTCCGTCCATGCTTCTCCGACATCAAGAAGCGCCGCTACTACCCCCAGGCTTCTTTCCAGGGCCTCAGCTGAGACAAAAAGCCCCTGCAGCTACGCCAATTTGTGAAGCATCTTCAGCTACTGCATGCGGATAGACGAAGGGGACTTTTAGTCCCACATCGACTAGTCACAACTGCCTAACGCTACATATTAGGATTTTGTCACACCGACCCCTCGCCCAGTACATGAGGGGTCGGATCCCTCTAGCACACACGCACACCTCACTACCACCACACCCGGTAGCCCTGGTCAATCGAATGCCAGAGTACCTGATTACAACCCGGTTATCTGAGAAGAGGAGAAAGAAGGAAAGAGAGAGCAAGGGAGGGGGGTTTTGCTCCTCTGTGTATATGCCCAACACTTAGTTGTTGAGAAGAAAAGGAAGCTCTGCTTGTGAAGAAGGCTGAAAGAAGAAGGAAGGAAGAATAATAAGAGGAGGCACTGTAACTAAAGGAGATTTAAGTCATCTAATTGGGTGTTCCACCATCTGATTACCTCTGACACAGTGCACTGTGCACTAAGCTTGCGTGGATTTAAAGTGGTTGATACTGTTCATTTATTTAGATTATTGAGTAATTAGTATATATATATATGTATCTAAGCTAATAATTGGTGATTTAAATCACCATTATTTTACCTTAGACATCTTTTTACTTTATTAAACTCTTGATATACTCATGTTTTGCATTGAAGATCAATTTTGAGTAGATATTATTCATTGATAATCATTCTTAACTTGATTCCTTATGCTCACTTATACATTAATCAAGATTAGTACGTAAATTGCAATATTTGCTCCCTATGTTCAACCTTGGATTTCATTTAGGTAGCTGAGTTTATAAATTATATCTGTTGAGAGATCGATTGAGGATTTTACACTACAACGATGATAAATTAATCTTAATCCTTTCTAGATCCCTATGGAGGTCGAAAATTAGCCAACACTTTTTGGGAAGGTACATGTAATCTAGAACCAAATGTTATTAATCCAATGCTTCAAGTTTGATGGGTACAATAAGTGAAAAATCGACACCCAAAATTTAACACCTATGCCCAAATCCTTTTGTGTCAGGATATCGAGTGTCATCCGGATTTCAAGCAAAGTGGGCTTTAAGATTTACTCATATAAGGATTATGGAAAATGAGATTATAACACCAATATTCTTTGATACGAAGGACAATAAAATGAGAATGTGGAAGATCAAGATAACATATAATGGCATTAGCCTATATATAGTCAATTGCAGTATTTTCTGTTTATAGACAACACAAATTATGAATGTGATATTCTACAAATTTGTTGTGCTTGTTGAGTCATGACATGTCAATTTCCTGTGGTTGTTGAATGTAATTGATTTGCCTTATAGAAGCATTGCTCATTACCTGCAATTCGTGGAAGCACTCATGTTAAAAACATGTTTAGGATGTATAAATAACTACTAACATATTCTAATTTTGCAAAATTTTCATGCTGACTATTCATTTCTAAATATTCCTGAAAGACAACATTTTGAACTTGTAGTTGGAACAATGGCTAGTTAATCAAAACCAGATATCTTACATGAAGTGACGCTTTAGAAATACTAAACCTATATATATCTATCTGAAAGAAAATTGAAATTGTCTCTCAAGATTGATCTTACGTGTATTCTCAAATTTCAAATTTCTAGGTAAATCCTTTAGATAAAATCTAGATATGCTTATATAATGCAAAAGCTAGGGGGAAAAGGTGGACTTCTTTCAAAATCAGCTTTTGAATATATCATTCCTTAAAGTAAGATAGAAGCTAGAAATATTACAGCATGTGTAACGTACCTCTTGCGCTTAGATTTCAAGGACGTGGCAGACTGTGAATTATTGTGCCAATTGCGCTTGCGTCTATTGATGAACCAGTTGTTGATCTGTTTCAATTGCAATCCCGTTTCTTCCACAAGTTTTGCCTTCTCTTCTTCCTACTCAATCAACATTGTTTTTAGTCAATCATGAATAAGTTTTGAGGATTGGAAAGTATAAAGATGATCGATGTTCTTGAAGCAAATTGAATTTCACAATGCGCTAAGAAAATAGCACTGTAAGCAGTTGAAAATGTGGTGATGAATGGTAATTTTTTCTATGAGTCTTCCTTAAAAGGTTACTTAAGGCTAAATTAGGTTTTTGCAATCTTCTTGGTGAAATCGTGAATTTCTAATCAGATGGATGTTCTTCAAGGCAAAGATTTCACTATGAGATTCACAGTTCTGTTGGAATTGTTTTCTTTTAGCAGCATATATATGTAATGGCCAAAGAATGGCACAAATATGACGAATTAACATACTAGTAATCACCACATACTATATGCGTAATCGATTAGAAAATGTTGGTTGCTAACACCTTTTCTCGGTCATCTCACCAAATTATTGGTATTGTTTTGTCTATTTCACAAAAGGGTCGAAAATAGATGGGTGAAGCAGATCTTGATCCAGGCCTTCTATTCTCCCTTATTTGAGAGCCCTCGCTTGGGAGAGAAGGACGACATAATAACCTCTCGGATTTAATGAGGGCCGAAGGAAAAAAAGAGAAGGATGAAGGATGGACCAAGGGAAAATTTTCAAATCTTAACTAAACCTAGACTCAGGATCAACAATTTGACTAGCATATTGCAACAAATTGATTAGGGTAGCAACTTAAGGCCCCATAACATTTGAGCAAGACCAGCTAGCCTTACTATGGAATCTCTAGCAATATGCAAATATCAGGCCAAAGTTGATGGACCTGTCCTAAAGTAAGTCATCAAGTTTTCCTAGTAAGAGAAAAAACTTGATGGACTTTAGTGTAGTCAAAGAACCTAATGCTAATCAATTAGTCCCAAATGCTCACATAAGCTCATATTACATTGTATTGTTATGTCTTTGTTGATACTTCTATTTATTTTTTCTCATTTATATTTACTGGAGACTGTTTAGTTGTCTTTATATTTCGCCTGGTTCTTCTATGTATTTTTCCCAACATCTCTCTCTATATAGAGAGGTGTAGGGTTTTCTCAAGATAATAGATTAGTCATTTTTCTCCACTTGGTATCAGAGCAGCAGTCCAAGACCGGCATCCTAGGTACCCCACCCAAGTAGGCCTCCAACCCATCCACTAAATCCTTCTCTTCTCTTCCTCACCACTGTTGGTTCTCTCTCAGTCAACAACAGCAGCACCAACAGTAGGAGCACCAGCCCCCGTCTACAGGAGTGCGAGGAGGAAGGGGGGGCCTCACCGGCACCGCCGGTGGGCTGCCCGACCCCAGAAACGTTGTCGATGAGCCCAACAGCGCCGCCAATTGCTGGTTTCATCCTCCAACGGCAGCCTGGTCATGGTTTGGTGCAGATCTGGGCCATTCTAGAGTCCACCCATGATTTGAAAATTCAATTTCAGGTCATGGTTTGGTGCTTCCAGATCAAATCTTGCATCTAGAGTGATGCCTTGGTGATTTTTATATCTATGATGGCTAGTTCTAGCTCTTCGTGATCCACTTCATCGCTACTATGGCAGGGGTGGTTGAGTATGCAAGCTTGATGCTACAAAAGCATGACAGGAGGTACAAGATGGTTAGTCAATTCTGGTGCTTCATTGCATCTCTGTGGGGATCAAAGCTATTTCCAGTCACTCAGTTCTGTTGCATCAGGGAGAACAGTCCAAGTTGCTAATGGCAGACATACACACATTGTTGGCCAGGGGGAAGTATCTGTGACCCCTACGTTGCTGCTGTCGAGAGCACTACACATACCGGAGTTTCCCATGAGCTTGCTATTCGTGAGCAGGATCATGAAGGATCTTCATTGTAGGGTGATTTTTGATGAGGTCGGATGTATTGTCCAGGATAAGCTTTATTGGGAAGACCATCGCCAGAGGTATAAAGGAGAATGATCTTTATCATCTTGGTCAGGAGCCATTTGCAGGTGTCAGTAGACATGATGGTGAGAGTGTCTTACAATGGCACATTCGTCTAGGACATTTCCTCTAAATCACCTCAGGAGGGTGATTCCGCATATTTCACCTACTGTTACTACTAGGTGTAAGGCTTGCCAATTGTGTAAGCATCATCGGTCTTCATTCCCTGCCAGTACTTCTCCGGGATCAGCTGCTCCCTTTGAGTTACTCCATATGGATGTTTGGGGACCGAGTAGAGTTCCAGACATGACAGGACACCGTTACTATCTCGTTGTTGTCAACGACTTCACTAGAGTATCCTGGGTGTTTCTTATAAAGAACAAGGCAGAGGTTTGAGGTATTATAGAGACTCTTCTCTTGGAGATTAGGACTCAGTATTCTGCTACAGTGAAGATTGTATGGACAGATAATGCCATCGAGTTCTGCACTACTAGACTTGTAGAGTTTTACAGGACTCATGAGATTATCCATCAGACTTCATGTCCCCATACCTCGCAGCAGAATGGAGTTGCCAAGAGGAAGCATAGACACCTATTAGAGGTTGCCCGCACTCTTCTTATCCACCATAATGTTCCACAAAGATACTGGGGGATGTTTTAACGGCAACCTACCTCATTAACAAGATGCTAAGTTCAGTTCTTCATGAGCAAATACCGATTCTCCTGTTACACCCAGAAGGTGAGCTTTTCCACATGTCTCTTATGAGTTTTGGATGTATTGCTTTTGTTCATGTGCTATCACCAGGACGTGACAAGCTTGCTCCTCGCACTGTTAACTGCATCTTTTTAGGGTACTCCAAGAGTCAAAAGGGGCAGCGATGCTATGATCCCATCCACCACAAGCATTATATCAGCGCTGATGTGACTTTTCATGAGACGACACCATATTTTTCTGTTGCTGGATAGACAAGTGTTCATGATGATGCAGCTCCCATGCCAATTCCTCCAGTTTCACTTGAGGATATTCTAGTCTACATACCTCAACTGACCTCTTCAAGCTCCACTACCCCCGTGGATAACTACCAGAGATTGCATGGTCCTCTATGCACATATAGTAGACCTCATGCGACACTACAGAGGCCACCAGCCACACCAATGATTGATGTTTCACAGGCGGTTGAGAGTGACTTTGATGGCAGTGATAGTCTAGTTAGACTTGATCCTCCTGATAGTGCAGATCACCACAATAGTGAGGCTCCTTCTGCAGCGACTCAATCAAAGATACTAGATGATTCTGACCTTCCTATTGCTATTAGGAAGGCACCCGGTACATGTGAGTCCACATATCGTGTTGCAGGCAGTTTGGCTACCGATGGTCTTGCTCCTCAGTTTAGCAACTTCTGTCAGGCATTTACAGCGTCACACATTCCGTCTACCTACCAACAGGCCATGCTTGATCCTAAGTGGCGTCAAGCCATGGAGGATGAGATGGCCACACTTCAGAGTAGATAAACTTGGGATCTCACCTCGCTTCCTACAGGTGCACAACTTGTTGGCTCCAGATAGGTCTTTGCCTTGAAATACAATCCTGATGGGTCTATTTCAAGGTATAAGGCCAGATTGGTTGTAAAGGGGTTCACCCATACTTATAGGGTGGATTTCTTTGATACTTTCTCCCCTGTTGCACATCTTGCTACTGTTCAGGTACTCATCTCTATTGCTGCCCACAGAGATTGAAGGTTACATCAGCTTGATATGAAGAATGCTTTTTTCTACGGTGATCTTCAGGAGGAGGTTTACATGCAGCAGCCTGCAGGTTTTGAGGTTCAGGGGGAGTGTGTGTGCAGACTCAGGAAGGTCATTTATGGCCTAAAGCAGAGCCTAAGACCTGTCAGATGTGTTGCAGAGGATGGGAATGCAGAGGTCCTCTTCAGATCATTCTCTGTTTGTCAGGTATGTAGATGATCTGATTGTCACCAGCAGTGATGAGATTGGGATAAGGCAGGTCAAAGAGTCACTTGCACAGATGTTTGTTATGAAGGATCTGGGCCAGCTTAGATACTTTCTGGGGATTGAGGTAGCTAGGAGTAAAGATGAGATTGTTCTTTCTCAACGCAAGTATGCGTTGGATGTCCTTCAGGAGACAGGCATGCTCGGGTCTAAGCCAGCCAATATTCCTATGGACCCCAAGGCACATCTACATGATGAAAGGGTAGAGGTAGTTGATAGCAGAGCGTACAGACAACTTGTAGGTAAGCTATTGTATTTGACCATTACCAGACCAGATATTGCCTTGGCAGTAGGCAAACTCAGCCAGTTTATAGAGAAGCCAACAAAGCTACACTGGTAGATAGTTATGTAGGTGCTTAGATACTTGAAGAAAGCACTAGGTCGCGGTATTCTCTTCCAGAGAGGCTCTCCTATGACAGTGGTAGGATATTCTGATGCATACTATGCAAGATGTGTACTTAACAGGAAATCTACCATTGGTTTATGTACCTTTGTGGCTGGTAATCTGGTTACTTGGAGCAAGAAACAGGCAGTAGTTTCTTGCTCCAGTGTAAAGTTAGAGTATAGGGCGAAGGCCTAAACTGCTGTAGAGATGATTTGGGTACAGTTTCTACTGCATGATTTACACATTCAAATTGAGGAACCTATGGAGATGCGATGCGACAATCGGGCTGCTACATATATAGCCAACAACCTGATGTTCCATGAGCACACTAAACACATTAAGGTTGACTGCCACTATACCAGAGATCTCATACAGCGTGGTTTGCTACGTACTACTTATGTTGTATCTAAGGACCAGGCTGCTGATGTGTTCACAAAGCCTCTACCTCGATGGCATTTGACTACTGCTGTTCCAAGCTGAGCATGATTGACATCTATGCTCCAACTTGAAGGGGAGTGTTGATACTTCTATTTATTTTTTTTTTGTTTATGTTTACTAGAGACTATTTAGTTATCTTTATATTTCGTCTGGTTCTTCTATGTATTTTTCCCAACATCTCTCTGTATAGAGAGGTGTAGGGTTTTCTCAAGATAATAGATTGGTCATTTTTCTCTACGGTCTCCACATGTGTTGTGCTTTGCACAAAATATTCATACATTAGTTAAACTAGAAAAACTAAATGACCCCCTTAATATCGATGTTACGCTGTTCCTTCCAAGTTGGGATCATATAATTGAGGTAACGCTTATTAATTAAAAAGCATGTAGTTTGTGATTTGGTAGCTTACCGTTGGGTAGGGCCACTTGGAGTGCTGTTGCCACCAGTGCTGGAGGATTGTCGTAGCATCACCCGCAAGCTTCCCTGCCCTTCTCTTTCTCAGTATCTCTTCCCTGATGTCTTCGATTCTTGATCTAAATCCCTGCAAATATAAAGGTTTTCCAAGGTTACAATCAATGGTGCAATTGCTCTAACATGTTGTAATTCATGCAGCTGGCTGCTAATTTGGAACATGTACCTGCTTCAGCTCATGCTTCAATTCTTGCCTAACGCGCTCCATCAGCGTACGCTCTGATTCAGTGGGAAGGAGGGGACCAAATCCCATCATGTCATGGGGACTCATTTCCGCATCTAAGCTGTAATCCAGAGGTTGGTCGTCCTCGTCGTCGTCCGACATGGTTGTTCCCGTTCCTTCTTCAAGTGTTACACCTGAGGCATATATGTTGGTAGTGGGCAAAAGCATTTCCATTAGTGCTGGATGTATGAAAGGTGCAGGTGGATTTTTGTTTGATCCGTTGAAGTAGGATCATATGCTTATAATTAATAAATGCTGCAGGCACAAATTAAATGTGGCCCCAAACTCACTCAATGAAATAAAAAATTTGACAAACACTGAATCAGTCAGTAGTTGACAAAATCAGTCAATGATATGAATCCATGCACAAATAGAGGTGAAGGTATTTATAGACAAATGTGTTCAATTAATTAATCTCTGAAAATTATTGACATTTCCTGTCTCTGCAAAGCGCTCTGAGCACTGTGATCTGGCCAAAGTTTCAATGAAACCGTACAGAATCTACAGGCCACTGCAAGATTATTGAAAGCAGGAAAAATTTTCTTGCATGTTGGGTTGTATACCTGCAGGTCCCCTGTCAAAAGGGGCTATGCTCAGTCCTTGGTCAAACCCAAAAGAAATCGAGCCCATCTCCCCCTTATCCAACGTTAGGAATCCACAGGTATGAGGTTAGGGTGGGATATTGAGTATGCTAACTACTAATCATGAAAGTCGAATCCGTCCATTGAATCCTACTGTGTGGGGAAGTCAGAAGAGCTTTTTTCTGCATATAATTTAACTTGAAATAAAGACGTAGGAATTCCTACTTTACTATTGATAGCTAAATGCATGCGTTTGAGTGGGCCACCCCTTGAATGCTCCAAGTAATTTCAATTACCTATAGTTGCCAAACTGCTTTAAGCAGGCTCTTCTTGCTTGAACAACTTGTTCTCACCACCACCATATGAGTACCTTGCAAGTGTGCGAGTGTAGGGAGTCAAGTAGCACTTGGTCCCTCATTAAGCTATCAAATCCACCCTCAAAAGAAGAAAGCCGGCCCACTACCTCATTGGCCCCAAGATTGAAGCCACACCTCCCACAATCTTGATGACCTCCTGGTCCTGAGACCCTGTGCAAGAAGACAGTCACTGAACTTGAGACAACCCTTGGCAAGCACCTAATTATGGATAGTTTGTTGAACCTCCTAATTGGGCCAGTCAATCCCCTCCAACAATAGTAAAGCAACTTCAAGAACCTCCTCTTATTGAAGCAATGAAGGCTACCATATTCGTTGGAAGAGGATAAATTAAGTTCAACCAAGACCATGTTAGGCCCTTGCAAGCCCGTAGATTGATTCTACCCATTCATTTTTAGAGATATTTCGTAATTGCCAAGATTTTAAACCACCTCTAATAAAGTTGTCAATTTGGATTTTGACCCTGCCTAGAACATAAGGTTGATAGGTTGCTACCCACATAATGCAACAAGGAGCCTAGTTTAGTGGGAATGTCTAACTCACTCATTCTCATAAATGGCTATGCTCTTGATCCTCGCACCTATGTTCTTGAGATCTATGCTTGATACAGACAATAGGCAAATGGTGCATTGGACCGTACAAATTGTTTTTCAAACGTC
The DNA here is from genome assembly GCA_037157565.1 of Thalassia testudinum. Taxonomy (NCBI): domain Eukaryota; kingdom Viridiplantae; phylum Streptophyta; class Magnoliopsida; order Alismatales; family Hydrocharitaceae; genus Thalassia; species Thalassia testudinum. Next base: position 121,279,042 of record JAZHRO010000073.1, read on the forward strand.
ACGTGTTTGGAATGATGCGATAATGATGCCAATTATTTAGTCTTTGTGTGATCCAAAGGAAACAATGAAAGGTTCTTTGCATTATTGCCATATATTGTTGAGTCATTTGAGGAGCTTGGAAAAGACTTCGTTTGTTGATTTGCCATCGACGAATACACCAAGGGCAACTTTATCGTTCTGCAACTACCAACCAAGGAAGGAGGAATCCTTATAACCATATCTTCTATGCTTCATTTCTTGATTATTGAATGCAATAAGGTTGACAATATATAGGCCATCCACTATGCAATCATCAATTTGTGGATTAGAAATTCTAGAAGAAGGTCAATTTTCATAGGTCGAAGACTATTCATTTAGTGGCACAATTGCCATCCCTTGTATCTTAGAAGAAGAGGGAAAGGGGGTTAAGCCCTTCAAGACAAAAATAGCTAGTAGCCTTCAATGAATCTCTACAAAAAGTGGTATAAAAGAGTGATGAAGTATCAAATCGGCATGGGTAGCACCAAAGGCCAGAGGATTGTAGTCATCTTTAAAGATCCATATTTTCTTATAACAAAGGTAGAGGACAAATCCAAGGTTATACTTCCTAGTAAGACCTCCGATGCATGTCCACAAAGTCCTCCTATGATTATCATAAATAAAAGGGATTTTTACATGAATGCTATTAAAAACTTTTGAAATTACTTAAATGTCATTCAATTTACTATATTTATAGATATGTCATTAAAAAAGTAGCATTATTTTCGTATTTGCCACTCCATTAGCTATAATCATTAAATTTAACGATTTTGGATTGAAATGTAATAAAATTTTATTTTTGTCTTTAAAAATTATTTTTTAGTCTTCAAATTTTTTTAGTCAAAATTTTTTCTAGTCCTCAAAATTTTTTTAGTCCTTAAATTTTATTCTTTCAATTTTCACCCGTCCCCTTACCAGTTCACCTACCTTCCTCCTCACCACTGACTGAAACGACCCATCACCTTTCAGTCCATTAAGACGTCTAGGATGTCCACCAGATTTCTGTCCAGACATCTGGAGAGAGAGCCAAATGTCTGAAAATGCTTTTTCTTTTCAGCACGTATCGTGCGCACGCCACTCCCTCGCCCACGCCTCATGCCTCACCCTACGACGGCCATCACCCGCACCACTCCCTGCAACGCCACACCTCTCCCCTCACCTCCTCTCCCTTTATAAACCCCCCCTCCTCTCTGTCTCACACCATCACAGCCGAGCGAGAGGAGAGCAGGGAGCCAAAGAGAGAGCAAGTGGAGAGTGGAGAGCAGGTCTGAGCGCGAGAGCAAAGGGCACTGTGCTGCTCTGCTGCAGCGTCTGCGGCAAGGAAAGCCAGAGCGGTTCCACGGAAGTCATTTTTCCGTGGAATCGAACGTCCGATACGGATCGACATCCAGACGTCTTATCGGACGTCCAAAGGTAGAATGAGACGTGTGCATCCTGCATCACGGGAAAACTGCAAGCAAGATCGTTCCTTTAGAGAATAGGAAGATTAAAGTAATGTTATAGATCCTGATTAGAGATCTCTATACAGCAACACGTTAGAAGATAATTGGAATCGGGAAATAATATGTTAAATGTACTTTATGTTTTTAACCACTACTCTACTCAGCATTAGCTGACTCCAGTTATGTAACTTTGTACAGGTCAGGGATTTAAGCAGCCCGAGCCACCGGCTGCTGAGGATGTTGGGCCTAGTCAAGCCTAGCTATAGTTTCTACTGCTAGTTGTAGTGAGTTCCTGTAGTAATATTTTCAGTACTTTCCGTTATGTTCTCTATCTGTACTAGTTTTGTTGTGATGACAATATTCATGTTCTTTAAGGCATGTAATATTCTAGTATTACTGTTCTATTCCTCCTTTTGTTGCCAATTTCTTTCTGCTTAACTACCGTACTTGTGTGGTTGTGGATTGATGCATGTTATTTGGTTATTTTTCATTGGACGACTGGGTCTTGGGATTAATCGAGGCGAGCCGGTCTCTAGTCCTATAGGGATCCGGGTTCAGGTCATGACAAAATGGTATCAAAGCAAGGTCATCCCAAGAAATAAACCAAATAGTTCGGAAATAACCATACTTGTGCATGTAGCTTGGATAGCTAGCACAACGTTTTATCTTGGCTGTCATTTTCGAGTCTTACGTCTCCTCTGTAATTAAACAATTACTGACAATCTTGTTTCTTTTCGATCTCCGTGCCAGGGAGCTCTTGATGCGGGCCGTAGACGTGGTCGTGGCCGAGGACATGGTCGCAGGGGAGGGCGAGCAATGGCCGAGGATGGGGCCGCTCCACCTCTCCTTCCGGGCATTCAGGCCCCAGACCTCACCCAGCTGATCAGGGGTCTCATACGGGAGGAGCTCCATCAACCTCCTCCTCAGCCTCCTCTTCCTGGGGATGCGGAGGGGGAGTCCTCCATGGGGCAGGCGAGCCACCACAACGCTAGACGAGCTGGAGGGGGAGGGGGTGACCCTCCACCGCCCCCACCTCCTTCAGACACTTCGGGGCACGAGTACTTCTTGCCTGGAGGTACACCCATTCCCCTGTTGCGACTACACCACGAGGTCTTCAACCAGTTCAAGTAGCTGAAGCCCCCCTCTCTAAAGGGGGAGGAGAGCTCGTCTGAGGTAGAGGATTGGCTGGAACAGATGGAGAAGATCTTTGACACCCTCTGTCCTCTTGCGAAGTACCACGTAGCCTTCGCCACGTATCAACTGGAGAGTGCAGCTCACAGGTGGTGGAGGGCGGTCAGAGGACAATAGGAGGGAGAGCTGACGTGGGATCGGTTCATGGCGCTCTTCTATAAGCAATACTTCCCACAGACTTAGCAAGATCAGAGAAGGCGAGAGTTTCACACTCTCCGCCAGGGGTCAATGACGGTTAACGCGTACCGTAAGCATTTCCTAGAGCTGTCGTGCTTCACCCTGACAGTCGCACCTACCGAGGAGGAATGCCTGTGGAGATTCACCGAGGGTCTCCGACCTATCATTCGGGGATATGTAAAGCCCCTGAAGCTGCCTACCTTCTCTCGCGTAGTCGAGGCTGCCATGACCTACGAGGAGATCAACCTATCCGTGCGAGACACTAATAGAGGAGGATGGAAGAGGCCCTACCTGCAGGAGCACTCACAGGACCGTTGGGAGAGGAGGCACCAGGCACCAGTAGGGGAGCTGTCCCGTTCTGTGGATCCACCAGGGACCTTTGAGGGTCCCTGACAGGGACCAGCCAACTGCAGCTGACCCCCGCCCAATCACCAGCAGGGACAGCAGACAGAGGGAGCTAGCATACCCCTCTGCTGTCAGTGTGGCCAGCCGGGCTACATACGAAAGAGTTGTCCATCTAAGACCGAAGCACAGCCGACGCTTCCAGCACCGAGCACTGGAGGCCGATCTGGCGGCTGCGGTTACCAGGCCTGAGGAGGACAGCAGTCGCAAGGAGGGTACTGACCCGCTGCCTCTCGCCCGACCCAGAGCACGACTGCTTCTTCTATATTGAGGGCTGAGGGGCGTGTTAACGCCCTGACTCACAGAGATGCTAAAGCTTCAGGCTCCGTAGTGGCAGGTATGGTTACTATTTCCGGTAGGCTCGTTTACACACTTTTCGATTTTGGTGCCACACATTCGTTTGTTTCTACGGATTTTGCTGTCAGCATGAGGGCAAGTAGTGTAATTTTAAAGGAGCCCTTCCTGATTGGAGGATCAGGTGGGCAGGTGTTTGTTGTTGAGGAGGTTTTCACTAACTGTGAGGTCACGATAGGGGGACACAGTCTTCCGATAGACCTGATCATGATCCCAATGGAGGATTTTGGTGTGATTTTGGGGATGGACTGGTTAGTCACGTATCATGCCCTTGTAGACTGTTTCGAGAGGAAGATTATTTTCTCCATACCACGGTTTCCTCCCTTGGAGTTCCACGGCCAGTCGGTAGACAGAGGATTCAAATGTATCTCTACGCTTCAGGCAGTGAAGCTACTGAGGCAGGGGTGCGAGGGCTTCCTTGCTTGCGTCCTACCAGAGCCTGGCCCTGTGATCAGCTTACAAAGTATTCCAGTGGTTCGTGAGTACCCCGAAATTTTTCCAGAGGAGCTGCCAGGACTGCCACCTGAGCATGAGATCGAGTTTGAGATCTCACGAACCGGGGATCGGCCCCATTTCTACTGCACCATACCGGATGGCCCCGCTTGAGCTGTGAGAGCTCAAGTCACAACTATAGGACCTACTAGAGAAGGGCTTCGTGGGGCCCAGTGCCTCCCCGTGGGGAGCCCCCGTCCTGTTTGTGAAGAAGGATGGTACTCTTCGGCTGTGCATAAATTACAGACAGCTGAACTGAGTCACCGTCAAGAATAAGTACCTGTTGCCGAGCATAAATGACCTCTTCGACCAGCTGAGAGATGACACGGTATTCTCCAAGATAGATCTGAGGTCGAGCTACCATCAACTGAGGATTAAGGAAACCGACGTCTCCAAGACAGCATTTCTCACATGGTATGGTCACTACGAGTTCTTGGTCATGCCGTTTGGGCTGACCAACGCCCCTGTCGCTTTCATGGACCTGATAAACCACATCTTCCGGCCATACCTGGATCAATTCATGATGGTTTTCATTGACGGCGTACTCATCTACTCTCGAGATCATACATAGCATGAGTGGCATCTCCACATGGTCTTGGATACTTTGCAACGGCATAAGTTGTACACCAAGTACAGCAAGTGCGAGTTCTGGTTGAGACAAGTCACCTTCTTAGACCATGTAATCTCAGAGGATGGATTGGATGTGGATCCAGCCAAAGTAGAGGCAGTACTCAGGTAGGAGAGGCTGCGTACGGTGACAGAGATTCGCAGTTTCCTGGGACTGGCTGGTTACTACAGACGGTTTATCCGAGGATTCTTGCAGATTGCACGTCATCTGACTCAGTTGACCCGAAAGGACATACCCTTCGCTTGGATAGACAAGTGTGAGTCTTGCTTTCAGGAGCTGAAGGGTAAGCTGACCTCAGCTCCTGTACTCACCATCCCTGACAGCGGTGGCGGATTCGTCGTCTACACAGATGCCTCGTTGCAGGGGTTGGGGGGTGTGCTCATGCAATAGGGTCACGTTGTCGCCTACATTTCGTGACAACTAAAGCCCCATGAGCATAACTACCCCACCCATGACTTAGAGTTGGCAGCAGTCATCCTCGCACTAAAGACCTAGAGGCACTACTTGTACGGAGAGACGTTCGAGATTTTCACTGACCATAAGAGCCTCCGATATCTGTTTGACCAGAAGGAGCTCAACATGAAGCAGAGACGTCGGTTGGAGCTCCTGAAGGATTACGATTGCAGCATCTCCTACCACCCAAGGAAGGCCAATGTGGTGGCTGACGCCTTGAGCCGGAAGGATCCCACCCACTTGGCTTGCTTACGAGCATAGAGTTGGAGACTCATGGAGAAGTTGAGCGGCTGGCGACCCTAGGAGTCATAGGGGTACTGCAAAGCAGTGATAGTGGCGAGGCGGACACGACCAGAGCTGATGGATCGCATCGTGATTGGACAGATGACGAACCTATACCTACGGGCACAGCGAGACCGAGTATTGGTAGGGAGCCCAGGAGAGTTCTCATTCACTGACGGAGTCCTGCATATGAGGGGACACTTGTGCATTCCTAGAGATGAGGAGCTGTTGAGGGAGCTCCTAACTGAGGCACACGGATCCAGATTTACCATACATCCCGGGAACATGAAGATGTATCACGGCTTATGATGTGATTTCTGGTGGAAGGGCATGAAGCGGGATGTTGGTCTTTTCGTTCAGCAGTGCCTGATATGCCAACAGGTGAAGGTCGAGCACCAAAGGCCTACAGGGCCATTGTAACCACTTCCCATGCTAGAATGGAAGTAGGAGAGTGTCACTATGGATCTGGTAGTGGGATTACCTGTGACACAGTGGGGACACGATGCAATCTGGGTGATTGTAAACAGATTAACAAAGACGGCACGGTTTCTGCCGATCTGAGTCACATTTGGACCCGCATATTTGGCAGAGCGATACATCAGAGACGTGGTATGCCTTCACGGGGTCCCCTTCGAGATTATTTCAGACAAAGACACTTGTTTCACTTCCCAGTTCTAGGCAGAGTTTCAGAGGGCTTTGGGGACTTGCCTAAAATTCAGTACAGCTTATCACCCCCAGACAGATGGATAGTCGGAGCGCACCATTCAGACCCTTGAGGACCTTCTACGCGCTTGTATACTGGACTGGAGAGGCTCCTGGGAGGAGCATTTGCCCCTGGCAGAGTTCGCATGCAACAATAGTTATCACTCGAGCATCGGCATGGCACCGTATGAGGCTCTATATGGGAGGAAGTGTACAGCTCCCTTAAGTTGGGTTGAGGTGGGGACCAAGTGGGAGGTTGGTCCCCGGCTAATATGCCAGAATCAGGAGGTAATTGAGTAGATCCATAGACGACTGTGTACTATCCGGAGCAGGCAGAAGAGCTACGCTGATCTAAACCGTAGGGAGGTACAATTTGAGGTTGGGGATCACGTCTTCCTCCATGTTTTACCATGAAGGGCTTGCAGAGGTTTAGGGTGAGAGAAGCTTGCACTGAGATTTATGGGGCCTTTTGAGGTCTTAAAACGGGTAGGACCCATCGCTTACTGGCTTGCTCTTCCTTCCCAGCTCTCTGGAGTGCACAACGTATTTCCCGTTTCCAACCTCAGGAGATATATCGTCGATCCCAGCCATGTCCTTAGCCATGAGAGCATCAAGGTGGGAGATGACCTGACCTATCCCGAAAAGCTGGTACAAATACTAGACAGAGCCGTCCGGAGTCTGAGACGGAAGGAGGTACCCCTAGTAAAAGTCCTGTGGAGAAGCCAACGGTATGAGGAGGTGACTTGGGAGCCTGAGACGGTAATGTAAGAATAGTACCCGGAGCTTTTCGAGAGTATGTCTCTTCGAGCCTACTCCGGTCTTCTTTAAGTTTGTTATACGCTACTACGTTATTTTCCATAGCCTAGTTAGCTCAAGTTTCGAGGATGAAAATTCCTTTAAGTTTGTTATATTGAAATGACCCGTCACCTTTCAGTCCTTTAAGACGTCTGCGATGTCCACCAGATGTCTGTCCAGACGTTTAAAGAGAGAGCCAAACGTCTGAAAATGTTTTCTCTTTTAGGTGCGTACCGTGCGCATGCCACTCCCTCGCCCATGCCTCACGCCTCACCCTACAACGGCCATCACCCGCACCCAGCACCACTCCCTGCAACACCACACCTCTCCCCTTACCTCCTCTCCCTTTATAAACCCCCCTCCTCCTCTCCGTCTCACACCATCACAGCCGAGCGAGAGGAGAGTAGGGAGTCAGAGAGAGATCAAGCGAAGAGCGGAGAGTAGGTCTGAGCGCGAGAGCGGAGGGCACTGTGCTGCTCTCCTGCAGCATCTGCGGCAAGGAAAGCCAGAGCGGTTCCACGGAAGTCATTTTTCCACGAAATCAGACGTCCGGATCGACATCCAGACATCTTATCAGACGTCCAAAGGTAGAATGAGATGTCTGGTAGAGATGTATTCTCCGTATTTTTCTCTGTCAAAGTCCTGACAATGCACGTACATGTGTCAGAGATTGGGAGACAGACCGGAACAAGTTTCAAACGTCCGGAAGTATCTCCAGACGTCTGGCGTAACCCTCGGACGTCGGCACTACATTCCAGACGTCCAATAGAGGCGCCCCGAGAGAGGTATGCCTACGAGTTGGTTTAAGACATCTGGCCCCCTTTTCCAGATGTCTAATTTCTGTCAGACATCATGTTTTAGGCCCGTTCAAGGCCCAAACGATGTCGATTTTCCATAAACGAAACATTGTTGTTTCTCGTACGAATTTCTTCACGTAATGGTAGCTTGTATGTATCTTTTGGAATCCTTTTGACCTGTCCATCCACATCTTAGGTTTCCAGTTCGTCAGGTGTACGAAACCTGTGGAGACGTCGGGAGCTGCTGTACGATCCCCCATTCCACCCAGTTATCCTGGTAGAGTGGTTCTGACTATAAATCTCCAAGATTAATAAAATGCATGAAATTAGTTAAACCTAGGATGTGAGATGAACCCTAGGAAGAAATAAACATATATATCTATTCAATTGAACCCTAGGTTATGACATGAACACTATGGATAGAAAAGATGCATGTGTAGAGAGATGAATGATTGAATAAATCATAAGCTGCTTGTAGTACCTGAGATGAACTACATTATGGATAGGAAAAATGAACTCGTACGGTGAAAAACTGAGATGCATGTTCTGTATGTAACAAACTAGATATGGAATAAAGAAAAATTCATGTACGAACCCTACGGGGAATGTAGAGCGAGATAAGAATACCGCAGTATAGGGAACCAGATGGTTCTGGAAATTGCCGCCCACAGGCGGTCATTAAGGGAAGTGAGCTGACCTTCATGTACATGGTACCGAAGAGAGCAACTATCCCTTGTAGTGTAGAGGAGAGCTTGCTGCCTTTGGGTTGAGACCCGAGGTGGGTTTGGCCACTCTATGTCGACTCTTGCTGGTCCTCGTATACGTGGTACCGAGGTGAGCTACTTAGTGTAAGAGGAAGCTAGCCGCCCCAGGGGGACCCGGGGTTAGGCATGGCCACCCTACATCGACTCTTGTTAGCCCGTTGGGCAAACCGGGATAGTCGAATAAGGGTACGCAGTCTGAGGAGGGGCGAGACCCCTGTTCTGTTTTGAGAGGGTGATGCCTTATACTGTTCCGTGCTGTACATTTGAGGTGTACCCGTTAGCGGAAACGACTGACCACGTGCCAATGTGGGGTAGCTACCCGCGCACTTATCACGTATGCCGTAGTCACCGCTACGTCACGACCGTAACCTCAAGGTGGTAGACTGGGTGTATGACTACCACGGAGGGACTCTCCCGACCATGAGAGTGCCACGTGTGCATCCTGCATCATGGGAAAAGTGCAAGCAAGATCGTTCCTTTAGGGAACAGGAAGATTAAAGTAATGTATTAAAGTAATGTAATGGATCCTGATTAGAGATCTCTATACAGCAACACGTTTGAAGATAATTGGAATAGGGAAATAATATGTTAAATGTACTTTATGTTTTTAGCCACCACTCTACTCAGCGTTAGCTAACTCCAGTATGTAACTTTGTACAAGTCAAGGATTTGAGTAACCCGAGCCACCAGCTGCTGAGGATGCTGGGCCTAATTGAGTCCAGCTATAGTTTTTACTGCTAGTTGTAGTGAGTTCCTGTAGTAATATTTTGCAGTACTTTCCATTATGTTCTCTATCTGTACTAGTTTTGTTGTGGTGGCAGTATTCCTGTTCTTGAAGGCATGTAATATTCTAGTGTTACTGTTCTATTCCTCCTTTTGTTGCCAATTTCTTTCTGCTTAGTTACTGTACTTGTGTGGTTGTGGATTGATGCATGCTATTTGGTTATTTCTCGTTGGACGACTGGGTCTTGGGATTAGTCGAGGCGAGCCGATCTCAAGTCCTATAGGAATCCGGGTTCGGGTCGTGACACTGACCACCTCCACGCCCACTTTCCAACCTCTGACAACCTCCTCTGCCCCCTTTCTCTAACGACCACCTCCTCTCAACCACCTCTTCCTTCCAAGGCAACATCAAAAAGGAGGTCCTCGAAGCCTTAGGAGGAGAAGGTGGTTGAGAGGAGGTGGTGGTTATAGAGAGGGGGGGGGGGAGTTGGTCGAAGCTTGGAGAGTAGGGGTGGAGGTGGTTAGAGGTGAGGAAGAAGGAGGGAGGGGAGGGAGGGGTGAAAATTAAAGAAATAAAATTTGACGATGAAAAAAAATTGACTAAAAATAATTTAAGGACTAAAAATAATTTTTTATTACATTTTAGTCAAAAATCGTTAAATTTAACGGATATGACTAACGGAGTGTCAAATATAAAAACAATGCTACTTTTTCAATGGCATATCCGTAAATATAGTGAATTAAATAACATTTAAGTAATTTCAAAAGATTTTAGTGGTATTTATGTAAAAATCCCTAAATAAAAGTGTAATAATAAAAGAGTAATGTACATTTTCTACTAAATCAACTACATTGTCTAGGTGGGTTATCTATCTTTGGAGAACTATTTCTATACCTTAAAAACAAACTCAAAACCTACATCCCCTCCACCTAAAATTGGCACATTGGGTATGACTAGGCCCCAAGCCTAATCTTTGGTCTAGTTGTTTAGATCCAATGCTAGGAGATGATAGATAGGATCTCAGATGGGATTTTTTATGTGGAAATGGGAACTCATTCTTCAGTGACCTTTTAGGATAACATGCTCTACTAAAGTAGAACATGGGAAATGAGTGACTCAAGGTGCTCAATCATGATGATCTCACAACTTATCGTATTCTCTACTCAAGAGGGCAAATGGTCATTCAACATAAGAAGGACAAGCTCTACCAAACTTTGGGTCTTACTTGGTGTACTCCATTTCAATTGGCTGATTGCTCAACCTCAATGGTTGACTCTTGATCTTAGCTTGTTGACCCCTTACCTTTAGCTAGCCAATTCCTCGACTTGGACTAGCTAAAGCCACTCCTAAGATAAGACCTTTTGTCCTTAGCTTTACCTCAATCTTAGTTTGTTAACCTTTCAACCTCATTAAGATTGCCTTGACCTCAGTCTACTAGCTTCTTGACCTACACTTGCCATACTTTTGTGTTCGCTGATCTACACTTGCCACCAACACATCCCTGTGACCTTTCTTAGACAACTTCTTAGCCTTGGCTTACTTACACTAAGATCATGCTTGTTTGTACCATAGTGCTAAAAAGGGTTGATCTACATGCTAGGAATGTGTCAAGAGGGCCCCTCTCTTTGGTGAATTTACTTCTACACTTAATCAATTGAACAAAGAATGTAAGTGGTATGAAAATAGGAATCAAATGCCTTCAAAAAGAGAAATTTTTGGTTAAGTGTTTTAATAAAAATATCATGTGAATGTATTCTACACAGACAACTATCATACCACCCATAAGTCAAGCCTTACTCTCAAATACTTTCATAAGTCAAGCCTTATTCTTGAATACTTTAATTGAGTCTTAGGTTAGGAATGCAATAGGGTTGACATTCTTCCATAGCATAGATCGGCTATTATAACCAGAATGATCAATCAACTCATAAGGCTCTTGAGCACAATTCAACATACTTGATAAATCTATTCAACTCATAAGAATCTTCTAATTGCATCAAACCTCAAAGATTTTCCATGACCCTAAACCTTCTCTAAGGGTACACTTGTTAGGACTTAAACCTTAATTAAGACTTTTTACGCTTCAAACTATAATACTGCATCTCCCATACCCTATCCAACCACTTTATGTCATGGCTGATTATTATTAAACCATCATTAAAAAAAAACATTTTAGATTGCTTGGAGAATTGTTATGCCTCCAAATTTACCAACAGAGCACAACTAGTTGTCTTTAATCCTTGGATTGAACTTTATGTTTTGAGTCGAAAAGAAGCACCTTTCCATGTTCTTCATACCAACTTTAAAGCATGATTGACCTCAAACCCCAATTTGGATTTATATATTTCAAATTGGGAAGCACCTTTAGTGCCCCTTTAAACTTACTATCGAGTAATAGTTACTTGACATCAAATCTTGATGTAGTCATTCAAATCTAAACTAGGAAGGTGCTTTGCCCACATGATATGAGCCTAGTTCGAAGTGCAGTTGATTTCTCTCAAAACTCAATTAGACATTATGTTTCAAATGGAGGAGTATTTTCAATGCCCTACATAATTACTCAAGAGCATTGTCGATTGATTTTAAATTTAAATTTGAATTTTATTCCATACTAGGTAAGAAATCTTCTAAGTTTGAGGGTATAGAGGGGCAAACTTGTATAAGACTTAGTTCATATTCATTGATCGTTAACTAACCATCATGAAGCATTGATGTTTCATGGTCTACTCTTCCTACGTGAAATTAGCATGTAGAATTGGGGATAAACAATAACGAACAAACCCCCAATTCAAGTCTAGACCAAAATTTTGAGCTTGAGGTTGAGCTTATAACTTCCCAAACTTAACCAACTTATACTTTGAACAAAATCAATCATTTCTGACCATTGATTTTCACTTGACTTTGGGTTTGGTTGAGTTTCATGCTTCAGATCACTAAACCTAAATAAGGAGTTCAATCATCATATATGCACTTTGAATATTTAAACAAAACATTATTCATCTAAACAAAATGGCTAATATTAAGGCCATGTCCTTCACTGTTACAAATGCTATAATGAAGAGATGAAAGGCTATCTCCACAACCTATCGATTATATTCTACAAAAACAACCTATCAATTATAATGTACAAAATATGGGCTTTAAATCATGGTTTAATTTTGAAGGTCATGTGCAACATCCATCAATGGTGGTTTCTCCATGTCCATTGATTTAGACTCTTCCTGGGGACATGTCCCAAACTTGACAAAAGGAAATGGAATTCGACCTAGCTTCATCTATCACTTTATTAGGAAAGACTAGATTGGCTCATTCTGCCATAAATACTACCTTTGTAATCTGCTAGGTAAGATTCGACAATGGGACTAAGTGGAATGAAGAGAAAGAAGATAAGTAGAGCAATCTGGCAGCAGGCATCAACTTTAGGATTAGCCTATAGTTGAAAGGGAAATCCCAAAGGTAGGAATGTACAAAAAACCTCCTAGGTCATGGTTATTAGATAGATTGATAGGTAAAAGGCCCTACAAATGAGATCAAAACTCTCCTCTTTTTCTCTAACTTGCTAACTAGACACTGTAGAAAGAAAGCATTCTTTTGCTTGGCTGAGAGGTGGCTAGTCATTAGCAATATCTCTTTTATTCTCATACTCTTAATGGTACTCAAGCCAATTGAGAGCGGAAACATCCTCATACTAACTCTAGTTACCCTTTCCTTATGTTTCTCATTTGTGATCCTAAGATCATGGTGCATTTAAGGTCCTTATCTTCTCCTACGATGTAGTGCATTCAATTTGATATGATAATTGATATTTCATGTATTTCTAGTTTGCTTCTTCTTTTTAATGGAAGAGCTTTATCTTACACCTAGGATATGCCTTTCATGTAACATTTAATACTGTAAAATATAAATCTCCACCTATGCTAGTGGTAATAAGATAATTATTTGACTTCCTGATGAAGCACCATCCATCACACATGATGGAACTTACTATTTTCATAATTTCAATTTCTCATTAGTTTTTTTTTCTAATTTGAATATGATGGATATCTTGTTGTAATATGTTTTACGTTTTTCTTTTTTTTCAGTCATCTTTATGGTTTTCTTTCTTCCTTTCATTCAATAATCTAGTTTAAACTTTGTAATCTAGGTAATTTTTCATTGAACTAGTTCAATTTCTTGCCAATGCTAATACATTTAGTCATCTTGATATCTCAATTTCCATCCATTATTCTTATGATCCCACACACTATCATAAGTTGGTTTTATTGTTATAGCATTAATTACAATTTGGCTTACAAAACCCTCCTTGTTCTTGGTTATACCAAATACCTATTGTTATTGAAGTATGCATTCTCTCTGAGTGGGCTACTTGCTTGCACCGGTAGTGGTTTTGTCTCATTTTTCTAATCCAATTTATGATAATCAATTTGCCAACAAGTGAGTTGGCATAAGGTGGTAGACATAGCAACAACCCTATAATAATGTCAACGTAGGTTGTAAAACTATTGAAGCTGGGTTGACTAGACTATACTATATGCCTAACCTTCTCTTCATCCAATATTGGTAGGCTACTTTTCAAGCCTTAGGAGGATCCATGAGGTTACATATCTCTTCTTTTTCCCTTTCAAATTCCATAGCCTTGTTCATCGTATTTGCAAGGGTCTCAATCATAAGGTAGCCACATACCTCCTGATACTAAGTTTTAGCCCCTACTTGAGCCTCCAAAGGGAATAATCCCCTTCATAGACACTACCATCTAGCAAAATGGGATAGTTCAATTAGTTCAATCCTATTGCTAATTATCAAGTTGCATTTCTTCACTTCCATAACTCTTTTATCTTTTGATCTTCGCATGTTTGTGAGGACAACTATTCATGTATCAGTCTTAAAAGCTAACCTAGATAGCCTTATTAGATTTTCTTTGCAAGCATCCCATGACCTACATATTATATTAGAACAAGAAGATCTTTGAAAGGGAAAAGGGCTATGTACCGAGACCCATACATCAAGGTTAGGGTAGGGTGATCCTTAGTCAAGGTTAGGATAGGAGTTAGGATTTTGATTGGAGAAAAAGGATAGGATTAATTTGATCAATTGTGAATGTAATTCATTTGATTTTGATTGCTCTTTGTCTCATGTTTAGTGGGATAATGAGCTCCAATTCCTATCTTGCAATTATCCCACACAGCAAGGTATCTCCTTAAATCTGCCATAAGCCACTAAAAGAAGATTGGCTTACAAGCTAGACTCAATTAAATAACAAGCAAAATAGTCTCAAAGGTAGCAAGTGTAAAATCTTAAAGTATGCCTAAAGGATTGTTGAACCTTGATTAACTATGTTCCTACTATTTTGTCCCATTCTCTCAACTACAAATTTAGTCTACTTCTTGTTAGTGCACAAGCACTAATGTTCTTAATTTTGATAATAACAAAACATATATATACATTATGTTGTTCTTAGATAACAAACATTTTAGGTGAAAAGGAAGAGATAATTTAGGTTGGCATATCAAAGGAAAGACCTAAATAGTTAAATTCACGAACAAGACCTATATGGATCATCATGGTTGAAAGATTAGGTCTCAAAGAGAATTGCATTGAAGACCAAAGCATAAAAAAGAAGTAGCTTAAAAGAACAAACTCCTTTGTATTTATTTCTCAAGAGTTGTATATTTATTTTATTTTCTTAGACTCGACGTAAAAGAGCCAAAGAGTATTAATCAAGCCTTAAATAACACATGCATATCCATTCGACATTTAGGAAAATCTTATACTTAGAGCTAAAACTTAAACATAAATATCATTCACTAATCAGACTTCCAATGCCTTCTTCATATGTCAATACTTCACTGATCAGACGTCTAACACATTCATCAGGCGACCTAAAACACAAAATAAGACGTCTAACCATCCCTTGAATTGAATGTTGGAACTCAATGGACACTTTAATCTATCAAATGTCTAGTCATTAATCAGATGTCTAACTCTTCATGTATTAGATATCTAGCACTTTGATCAAATGACTCTGTACCCAAAGTCCAAGTACCAGTAACTTCTAGGACTTTTGCCATTGTAGTTAGATGTCTACCTACTTCCATCAGAAGTCCTATTACTCTAGTTATCAGTTCTATTACTATGTATTGATTTTCTAACCTTTATTATTTAAATTTCTACACTTATTCCAATGACCTCCAATAGCCATAAGACCTTGCTCAACCCATGTAGACACTTCTTATGAATCTTATAAATATCCTACTAGGTTTCCCTTGTTACATACACACTTCAAATAATACTTCATACTTTTTCTATTTGAATTGAGGATCAAATTGCAAGGCTTCTTAAGTGAATTATCACATAGTCAAGTTCTGAAACCTTTCTCTGATTACCACAACACTTGAGCACTCATCTTCCCTAATTAAGCACCTCAAAGATCATCCAAAGGAAAGTTTACTACACTTATAGAAGCTAACTTTATATTAATATTACTTGTGGCTCTGTAGATTTTCTTGTTCCTTTTCTTTCTCTATTGTAATTGAGTATTCAGCCTATGGGATCTCTATCCCTTTCTGCAAGGAGGAGGAAAACTCTTCGGTTGGAACTAGAGTGGGATTTTGTATATGAGATACACCACCCTCAGTTTCAATTAGTGCGGTTTAGTGGATTTTTTTATTTGTTCGACTAATCAGGAAAATCCTAACTTAGGTAGACTTAGGTAGTGGTTTTTACCCTTAAGCTCTTCCACCTAAAAATCTTGACTCTTGTGGTGTGATTTTCTTGTGTGCAATTTATTTTCTTATAAATATTCGATTGAACTAATCACCCCCCTCCAGTGGACTGTCACTTCTATTGGCTATGTACATGATGGCAACACTATCATCCTCTCTATCTAACTCAATTTGACTAATTTCCAAGGCTAATTTCACATAATTGTTATATAAAGAGGTATAATTCAATCTGGTCTAAATCAAGAAGAATTGCTTTGAAAAGGGTTAATTTTGTTGTTTTAACAAACCAATACAAGTGCAGATTAACTTAAGGGACAACTTGTACTTAATTTGAGGTCAACTAAGCTTAAATTTCCAATAAGTGGGCTTACATCGATTGATTTAAAGATTTTATGAAATAAAAGTTAATTTACAATTAATAAAATCCTAATTTCAGTACTACTTTAACTTAAAGGGTTCTAATTGAAATAAATGTAATATAAACCTTCTAAAAATCATTGAAAAATATTCTCTAAGATTTAAAACAATCAATTTTACAAAATGAACATAATTTGACCTAAAACAAAAATTAAGGTTAATATTTAATACATTTTAGGTTAAAACGTAAATTAAATAATCAAACTTCATCAAAATCCAAAATTGACGTAACCATTAGATTCCTTGAGTCTAAATTAGGTCCCCCTAAAAAGTGGAGAACAATTGGACTTCATTTTCACTACTTGGCATAATAACCCTCAAGTTTTGAATTTATTTCATTTAGATACAAAATCATTTCTTTTCGGACCTTAGCTGATGTCAGCAATCTTCCTCCTCAAGCAGGCAGTAGTTTGTGAGAGACTGCAACTTTGGAGGCAGATTTCTTTGAATCCTCTCACTGGAATCTCGTAAATCTTAGTCGAGATCTTCCCCGATCAATCCCACGTTGATTGATTCAATCCCCAACTGTTCTTGCCAGCTGTGGTCGTCGCAATTCGTGGCCGAAATCCTCACCGGAGCAAGATCAAATCAACCATATCAAGGCCACAAATCGGCCTCAATCGCAGAAGCCACTCACCTATAAAGCTTTACAAAGTTCCTACGATCCTCGTCATCAAGTTTTGGTGTGTCAATACCCCTCTTTCCTTCTTCCCGCCAAAGAAGCCGGCCTCTCCGACCTCTTCCTCGCTACAATTCCCTCACCAGACCCCTCTTCTTCCCTGGTCGGATGCCCTCTGTCCTCCTCATTCACTCCTAGGTAGTCCTCTCTTTTCCATTCTCTCTGTAGTGTAGTTTGTAACCCTTAAACTTAGGAACTACCCACCGTACGCCCTCTACCCCTATTGTCTTCCCCACAGTCGACCAACCTCCGACGACCATCTTCACCTCATTCCACGCACCCTCGCCAATCGTCGTCCACCCCACAAGCTTCACCAAGCTTATGGAGCAAAATCCCTCAACAAATTGAGGTAATTGCTCACCGGAGCCCCCTTCCCGACTCCACCCATTCCTGCTGACTTCTTGATCCCAACAGCCTCCCTTGACCGACCTCAAGCTCCGAAGCTTCGCAATCATGAGAGGATCATTTTGCGACCATGAGCAGGTAGTTTCACGCACTAGACTTCCCCGTTGATCACCTCCGTTGCTGTCGACTTCCCCAACGTCAGCAATCGTTGATGACGGTCACTGAGGACCAAAGCTTCACAAGAAGTTCCATGGAGGCATGAGGAACAATCTGCGACATTCTGGAGGTGAAGCCACACACTGACGACCATCTTCGAGCATCTCCATCATCTCCCTTAGCAAGGAAGGAGCTGCTAGCAGGGGTTCGTTTGAAGAAAAGAAAATTTTGTAGGGACCCAATCATAATTTTATTGGGACCAAATCTCAAGAAACTTTATTCCCAGGGACTGAGTTGTAATTCATCTTGATTGGTTGAGGATTTAATTTTATTATTGAATATCTTGCGATTTTAATGCATTATCATGTTGAAATATTATCGTTATGGATTATTTAGTACTTAATCTCATTAATATTCTATTATCCTTAATTAAGTATTGAATAATTGAAATATAATTTCCTTAAGTGAATTATTGAGTTGTGTGATTAATATCTATATTTTTGAACTAGATTTGGAGCTTAGAGAGTTAAACTGATCATATCTAGTTTCTGAGCTTTAAATTCTTGATAGTGTTATTTGCATATTTAATTTGTTTCAAGTAAATGACTTCGGATTTAAAATTTTAAAAAATATAAATTTAAAAGTTAATTTGTATGATTCGACAATAATACAATGAAAGTTTTATCAAATATCAATTCGTGCTCGTCAGCACATTATTGGACAATAATGTTATACCAACTCATTTATAGAGCCTTGCTGTAAATTTTATTTTCTAACTTGTGCACTATCTTTAGGGGAAGCTTCCTTGGAGGCTCTCTCTTCATCTTTCGTTAAATTCTTTTCTTTGGAGAATTTCTGAACATTGACTTCCAAATCCTAGTATCATCAAGATATCCATTTTCTTGGCATCCTGATGCTTCCCTCCTCCATCTCCCTTGCCTTGACAATAACTCCCAGACACATCCTTTTTAAGAGTTGATTTGATTAGTCACACCTTTGTGGACTATGTTCTAGAAACGTACCATGCTCTTCCTTCCACAACTCACTAATAGATCCCTAGACCCATGCAAAAAACATCTAGTTGCATCTTCTTCCTACCATGGGCTCTATGTGGGCTCTTGCGAAGTAATTAAACATTTCATAAAGGTCATAATTGGGTTGCTCTAAAATATGTGTCATAAGACATTTTTAAATTATCAATGAAAGCAAACCTATCAAAAACTTAGCTACGAACTGGGTCACTAGGCATGAGGCAAGTAGGGGAGGCATCCGTTACGACGTTCCTCAAAGGCCCTCATGGCCTTCGGTTCTTTCACTTTGAGCTTCCTTCTCTCCATGCAAGCAAAGAACTTTCTTCATTAGCATGGACTTTGAAGCGCTGCACTGGATGTCACTTTTAAGGGCCTCTAGAATTGATTAGATCTTTTTCATTAGAAATTGTTACATTTATATGTGACTTTACCTAATTGTATGTCATACTAATTTATATCCGCTTTTATCATAGAGCCAAACTTAATGGCACTATGCCTATATAGAACTGATATCCTCAAATTGTAGGTATAAAATCTTAGTGAATGCCACCTTCCTTCATTGATTCACAGACTCCCTAGTTTGGATAGGTAAAACTTCTCAAACTTCAGAACAAGATAATTGAAATGTTTTATATGCTCTAATATTGTTACCTTCTAGATCTATATTAATTTTATTCTATCTTTCTTTCTAATTTATGTAAGGTTAGAGTTTATAGTATATTTCTTCATGTCTAATCTTCCTAAAGGGCCACAAGTTGTAATCTATCTTGATTTTGAATCTTTATTTTATATTGAGACAAATTTTGTCCCAATCCTCCTTCTTAGCCCTATTTATTTATGTCCTAAAGGGAGAGGAATTGTAAAATCACATCCTACTTATAATTAGCTAGTTAGAGAGATAGAGGAGACAGAGATATTACAGACATGAAAAAGCCTCTCTCTATAGGCCCATATGGCTCCCATGGGATAAACTCAGCTAATAAAACATCAAAATTACATTAGTGAGGCACATGTTCGAATCCCTAAACATTATTTGGAGAAGTTGAGGAAAGAGGGCACCTTACTTCTCGCCCCTATGAATATTTCAAACACAATCCTAACACACATAATCTCCGAGCAAGGACCTGCAAGTTGAGAAGAAACAAAGTCCTATACCCAGCCAGATGTCATGCAAATAACCTCCATTATAGACAAAAAATTTTGGATCAAAGTGCCATTTTGAACTCCTTCCACTTGTGAACCCAAAATTGCCTTAACCCTACCAATGACTCATCTCATCCATCAACCTTCATGGTTAAGTCGAACATAGCTTCTTGAATAAATAGGGTGAGTTCCTCCTTTGTAGAAACTGGAAAGTTTTGATGGTGAAGATACTTGTTTAGAGTTGATCCAAACGTACGTACCATGCATCACGATCATGGGCATTAATTAAGCGCTACAAAGCTCGGTAGACAAAGGCATTCTAAAGATCTGATGGCATGTCGGGATTGGACAAATTAAGAAGAAACAAATATATATCTGACCTTTATCTCTCGTCTACTATACATGCATGCATACTGCTGCACCTCCCTTTTTCCCCGGGGGCATCTCATAGCATCTAATGCCATTCATATATATGTCCACTCTTTCCGTTCATCAACGAAAATTTAAAACTACTAAGCACCATATATTATAGTTCACGATCGAGAGGAATACGTACATACAGCTAAGAGTATAAGGCTTGGGAAGCACCCCCAGTTAACTCAGTATCTTAAATCTTCAGTTTGATCAATACCTTGTCTCTCCTTTCTTAGTTATAAATGAAAGAAATGTTATCAGTGGGCGAAATCCCGTGGACAAATTTTACTTCATTGAATCCGACGGTAGAGGTCTGATCAGGGACTTCTATCTTCATTGGAAACCATTCTTCTTTTCGTATTTTCCTTTAAGTAGCAATCTCTTGGATCGTATTGAATAGTCTTTCGAGAAAGGGCAATATAACTCACTAATTATTAGGAGACGGACTTAAATGTTGCCAGAGCTGCATAATAATTATGAGGCAAGAATTGTACCTGAAATGTGAAGCCCCTCCGCAGGAAAGACAAATTAATTAACCACATCTCTAGAATGAAATCAACACTACAATAGAGGCCCATGGAGGCAAACTTGACACCATATCGATGCCTTAATTTGCTTCAATCATACTATATGGTAAGTTGATCACTTGAACTGATATTAGGATATAAAAGACGCCTCCATATCAGTAACTAAACAGGGCCATAGTTAATTAATCTCCACGGTATCAACTGCCCATCCTCAATAGGTGGGGGTTCCTATTCAATTAAAAATAGATGAAAGACATCAAGGTGTGAAGCACGATCAATAGGTCTAGAAGTACCTGAGGACAACTGTTCGGGAAATCTGTCGCCTTAGGTGGTCTCTTTCCCAAACCTCAAATCGTGAGGCAGAGAATAAGATTGATTCTTAAATAGACCTATAATAATTAAGGATTAATGTGTCTTTATGTTATATTTCTTATTACTTTGATTTTTTATATGCTTAAGATGTACAATATAAATTTTAGTAAGTGAATTATATATATATATATATATATATATATATATATATATATATATATATAACTGTATACCCATCTACTTACTCTCTCACATATCACAAATTCTCTGTACAGTAACCCAACCGACGGAACACAATTCCAAGCCCCAATCACGAATTTGGCAAATCAAGATCATAATTGTTGGAATAAGGCTGATAACAGTTTGGCACAACAACAAAGGAATAAGATGTGTTTCGCTTAGCTACTGGTCTTCCTAGAGGAAAATTTTCAACTGATGGGTCTATAACAATCTGTGCGGATTTGCAGCTTGGACTTAATTTGAATATCCAGAACTGAATGCCGGTCACCATGATTTTGCCGAACACTTCCATCAGGATTAGGATCGAGGACTTGCATTGGTGTTTGACTGGTAAGTTAAATGAATTTACAATGTGTTAAATATTTACCGCATCACTTAATTTGACTCCTTTTTTTTTTATTTAAGGAAAGCGGAGATGCAGGCCTACAACCCAAAACAGGTGGCGAGCCAATCAACCACAAGGGGGAGGAGATGGGAGACGAAGATGCGGACCTACAACCTGAAGCGGGAGCCGAGCTCGACCACACGGGGAGGAGATGGGAGGTGGAGATACCGACCTACAACCCGATGCAGGTGACGAGTCAATCAATCACACGAAGGAGATGGGAGACAAAGATGAGGATATGGGAACTCAAACCTGTACCACCCAAGAGGAAGGCACTTATAGGAAAAATAGCACAATTGGTGTCACCTCTCGACCTCAGCTCAACTCCTACTCACATCAGATTAAGTAGAACGTAATTTAAAATAAAATTATTTTATTTTATCTATAAAATAACTTTAATTCATCAAAATATTCAAATTAATTTATCATTTATTCACTTCTTTTATATTCTCCTATTTCTTATGCAAAGTTATTTCCCTTATCAAAGTAACCACAATGATATGAAAATCCGCTGACAGAACACTACAGAAGGAAAACAACCGAAGTGGATTATTTTTCCTCACTCTGGATCATTCTTTGTGGACTGCTTGTTCAAGAACGTCCACTTTACAAATTGACAAGGTCAGGGCACATATGACTGAGTACCGATTAGAAGAATTTGTTTTCTTTTTTCTTTTTTTTTTCTTAAGAGGATTAGAAGAGTTTATGATCGCTTTTATTCTTTACTATTATATAATTGTTCAACATCCGGTCAAAGTTGTACGTTTAATTAATAAATGAAACACTGTTAAAATAAAATTAATAAATCAAACAAAGAAAAATAATATGATTGAAGTCTAACGAAGGAAACAGGAAAGCCGCGCGAGTACAAGACGATCATGAACATAAGGTATTAAATAATAACAGTAAAAATAATGGAAATTAACGGTCATATTTTTCCGTCAACTTTATCTGAATCATAGTAGATCGATCCAAACCCAAACGCATAAGGAAACTTTGTGCCTCCAATTTAATGTCACCAATTTTGAGTGCCCAAGTCATTGCAGCAGTACAAAAGTTAAAATTATATTAAAATTTTATTATTAAAAAATTTATTATAATATGAGGATGAAACATAGAAAACTTGAATTAGAAAAATAAATAAATAAATAATGATATACTAATATATATAGTATTTATTCAATAATTTTTTATATCACATTAAAACGTCTTCACTAAATAAATTAAATATATCAATATATTTTAATTTTTAATCGATATATATAATTTTCCATCAAAATATAACAATTGAAAAGTAAAATACATCAATTAAAATAATTAACCGTCTTCATTCAACAAGATACATCGGTGCATTTTAATTCTTCACCAAAATATACTGGTTGAAAAATAAAATACACTTGTTGAGATAAGTAAGCATCCCCTATCAACAAAATATACTAATATATTTTGATTTTTAACTGATGTATTTTACTTTCTATCAGAACACATCGATTTAAAATCAAAATACATCATTGTATTTTAGTTCTCCACCGAAACATATATACCGGTTAAAAATCAAAATACACCGGTTGAAAGGTAAATAAATATCCTCACTCAACAAACTAGACTGGTGTATTTTTATTTTCAACTAGTGTGTTTGAAATTAAAATATACTGCGCGTTCCGAAATATATTACTTGATGTATTTTGATTTTCAATTGATTTCTTAGATTGAATTTATATAATCTAATTTTATATATGTAATATTCCATACTCTCGTAGAAACATACTCAATGTTGATCTCTAATAAAAAAATACAAGATAAAGAAGTCGATGGTGAAAATGAAATTCAAAATGACCATACATGGTAAAAAGTGTACAACGAAAATAAGATAAGAAGAAGAAAAAAAAGAGAAAGAGAGTCTTGGAGAGAGGAAAAAAAAAACAAAAAAAACATTTACTGTAGCAAACAAAAATTTAAAAGATAAATAAATGAACAACATCGAGAGTATTTGCAGCAATACTATTTCGACGGCTGTTAATATATATATAAATTATCCTCGTTTCTAGATGCACATTTGTATTTTTCATTTACATCAGGATCATATCCATTACGATCTTAGTCATGCATCGAGCTAATAAGATAAAAATACCTTTTGTCTTATTATACTCGAATGTATGACTCAAATCATGATGGATATGGTTTTGGGTGTAAATCCAGGTGTGTGTATCAACATCCTTAAGTAAATTCATTCAAATTAGGAGGATCATCGAACCTATATGATGTAGGACAAGAATATAGAAATGTAGAATGCAACACATTTTGCGAGGTAAAATTAAGTGGGGATCACGATGTGTCCCTCACAAGCATGGAAATTAATGCATCTGGGTGAGATCTACTAATAGAATGCACTGATGTATTTAAATGTTATAGGTAACATTTATCATTAGTGCACAGAATATCACGTATCCCTTATAATTCATATGATAGGCCCATCACTCACCAAAGGTTTAAAAATTATCATTAAATTTCACTTATAATTAAAAATCATAGGTGATATTTGAAATATATTACCGATGATATTTGATTTGGATGTAAAAATCACCGATGATATTTGATTTAAAAGTAAAAATTATCGATGTCTGATTTTAAAGTGGGTAAACGACAATGTAGAACCCACCAAATAACTAATTTAAAAGGTTAGTTTACTTGGAGGGTTAGAAAAGTGGTGTTAAGAAATGTGATACTAATGTTAACCTACAATTGTGTTTACTTACAAAGTGGTGTTAACACCAGTTTGTGTTTACTTGAATTGGTGTTAAGTTGTGGTGTTAACCCTTGTGAGTTTACTTAATAGTGGTGTTAAGTATATAAAACATAAGAGCTGTCAGAGATACGAGCAGTGTATAATTTTAACACAGGTTTGGCTAACACCAATTGAAACTGGTGTTAGACAAACCCGTGTTAAAGTGTGTAAACCCGGGTTAGTAAATTGAGGGTTAAGTAGTCAAGTAAACAAGGGTTAACCTCCCTTTTGAGGGGTTAACTCCCCAAGTAAACTAGGCCTAAGAGAGCAAGCAGCCACATGTCTGTCACTTTTGTAACATGCATTTCAATACAAAATTCAAAACAAGTTTCTTTACATATTTCCAATAATATATGGTTTTTAACTTTTTTGAAGCCAATCTGTATCCTAACAAACTAATATATAGGGTGAGACATATGGAGTCCTAATCGAACTCACCCTTGGAGGCCCCTTAGATCAAGCTTCACTGCCAAGTCATCTATTCCCCACTATCTTGGTACGTATTACTTTTTATGATCACATTTCTACATTCTATTTGTGTTATGGGCACGTGTAATGTGGGTGACATATTAGCATAATAAATCAATGCATTCAAAATATCAACGGTGATATTATTATTGCAACGCAAAAGGTTATGTATCCCTTACAATGCATGCGGTGGGGCCCACTACCTATCAAAGATCAATGTCTTTCAACTATAGCTAAAAATCACCAATTATACTTGGTTCAGAACTAAAAAGCACAAGTGTCATTTCAAGAGTCACTGGTGATATCTAGTTCGAATACAAAAATCATCGGTGATATTTGTTTCATAATTAATTTTAAAATATACCGATGATATTTGATTTATAGACAAAATCACTAGTAATATTTCAAAAATCACGTGTACCCCTTTCATTCTCCTCTTTCACTAATAGTATAAAATGGATCTAGAACTTCTTTGAGACAAAATGGTCAAATGCACCAAAAATAGGAAATCTAAACTCATACTTAAAATCTAACTATTGATGGATTTAATGCCCTAAAGTACACCTATATCACAAATCACATTAGTTTGATTTGTATAACCATATTATCTTAAGTGTTTGAATCTAGATATCTTGAAAAGAATTTGCATTTTTATGATATAAGATGTAAGCATTGCAGATACTTGATTAAAATGATTTTTCAAGGCATTTGTTGTTTAGGTACTAGGTGGCCCACAATCCATTTATAAAGATAAATCTAAAAGTTGATTTTGACATAAGCATCCCATTGTGTGATGTATAAGGGGCATGATAAGGATCCAAATTCTATAAAATTTGCCTATACATCCCGACACAACTACACCATCACGAAAATACCACCTTTCATCACTTGTACCTTACATACCATAACTATGATATTGCAACAGCACCACCAACATCAACACCATCGTTCCCCCTTATTAGACAATTGTTATGATCACCATGTAACCATTCTCAAAGCACCCACATCAACAACACCATCACCATTCACACAACTGCAAGGGAGGCACCGAGCATATAGAAGCCAGATGTATAGCAATTGAAGGATCCATACTAGTAGTGGGTTGTATTATTAAGCTTATAGCAACATCAAAAGGCATTTTATAGGAAGTGTAACCATTCCCAATTTCTTTGTATTTGAGATGAGAAGGGTCAATTTCATGAATGAAAATTGTATACACATCCAAAGAGGTAAGTTGTAAGTAACCATCACCACTAGCAACATTGAATATAAACGAGTACATATTCTTAAAGGGATTAAATTTATCGCTCGATCACCAAGCCCAATCTAACATTACGTGTCTCCTTCGCAAAGGGAACATGTTTATTATTAAATGTATTCCACTCATTAGAATCTACCAGATGACGGATGTGTCCATCTCATAATTTGTTGTTCTAATGTCATGTTATCAAATTTGTAGCTCAACTTGATATAAAAAATCGTTGTAGCCTAAGAATCAACGAAAAGTAGTATAGAACCTTTTTGGCTTGTTTCTTACTACCTGTATTTGTGAAATTATCTCCCTTATACCTTCCTTTACCACATTGCAAGAAACTATCCAAGCCAGCATATTCCTTTCTATATAGCATGCAATCATTCGAGCATGAATCGATCTTTTACCCATCTAGACCAAGCATGTGAAACTATTTCTTTACATCATACCACAACTCAGGAAAATCATCTAGATTATTCAACAATTCCCTTATGAACTGAAGCATCTCAGACACTAATTTCTGTCGTTCTGTTCATAACCTTCTTTCAAATCATCTTCAGAAGAAACAACCTTGACGTGGAATTGATTCCAAGAGAAATACGTTCCTTTGCCACCTTAAAGGAATAATAAAACTAATTATAATCTCTTAATGTATCTTCTACATCCACATTCTCAGCATTTGTTGCTCTCATTTCATCTAACATTTCTTCAATTTGATCAACTTCGATATGGTCGATTTGCTCCCTAACTTCCCTTGTATTCCATGAGACTTCCTATCCATGTATAGTCCAAATGGTGTAATGCCACCACAACCGTTACAAATCACGTGATCAAATATAGTGTTTCAATTGTGGATAAATCCACTCATACACTTATATAGATAGAAAATCTTCTCAGGCAAATCTCCTTGTCGGTGTTACTTTTTTTCATCATGGAAGGCTTAATCAAGGAACAAAATCACTCCATTTTGATATTGATAATAATCTTAATTCGTCAAACTAATCCAAGATTTGTCTATGATAACTTAAAGTTCAAAGTAAACCACCCACAACTTACAAAGAGACAAGGATGATGTGTGCATTTTAATTAATGTTTTCACTTGATAGCCCATCATCGAAGATTTGGTCGCAACATGTGTCTGGAGAAATTTCAATAGTATCTCCATGTACTTCGCTAGTATACCCGTCAAGACTGACCTTAAAACTTGATTCCTCTTGCACCCACTTAAGGACACTTCAGGAGCTTCGCTAAGATCAATTGGTAGATCATAAAAAAGTAGGATGATGCCACTGAAATCTAAATTTCTTATACCTTAGAGGTTAAAATTTTTATTATTTGTCCTTAGATGAATCTAAATTTGTGCAAGTGTGTGTATCTATAAAGTAATAATAAAAGAAATCTAACATAATTAAACAACTTTTAAACATCAAATAGAAGATGATAATAAACCGTCAAATAAAGTCTACTTACTACAACAACATTTAAAGATCTACTGAGGATGAGAGGAAGAGAGTTTGGAAGATATGGGTGAGATGGTGTGGTGGTGAAGACAACAAGAGGATAAAAGAAGAAAAGTATAGTTGAGTCATCTAAAAAACTTGTCTAAGTCTAAAAAACTTTAGCAGAAGTTTCCTTATATAATGAAAATTTTCCTAAATCTTGCATAAGAAAAATGACACCACAAGAAATATACAGTGAGTATACCCTACAAGATCAAAGTGAACATATCACACGTGACAACCATTTACAAATAATATGTGGGTACTCCCTACAAATTTGTTAGAAATAACTACACCGAATCATTTATGTTTTACAATCAATTTAATTAAAACTATACTAAAAAAAATCTTGCAGATAAAAGAATCCATCTCCCATTAAAGCATCTATCCGTAGCTTGTTAGGGTATTGAGCATGGAATTATTGGTGCTATTAGGCTTTTTTATTGGGAAGATCGATGTTTGTTTGCCTATTCTTGGGCATCCATAGTTGTTGAAAAATATATGAAAATGCCATATATCCATACTTCTTGAACGTAAGTTATATAAAAAATATTCTAAAAATTGTTCCTTACATGACACTTGACTTTGATACAACCGTTGGGAGATTAAGTGATTCAAAGCCATTAAACTATAAGAATATGAGACAAATGTGGATAACTTGATTCTTTTATTGGTGAATTTGACAATTTCCCTTTTAATTTAATAACTTCCATATACTAAGTACTTATACATGGTATAGGTTGGAACCTTTAAACCAGATAATTTGAAAATAGAGCATTGACAAGCAGAAATTATATTTCAACACAAGTCATCATCATATCATAAAAAGATTACCTTGAGGAGTTGGTCCTCTAAATTCAAATGCGCAAACACCACAAAGTAGCAACAAATCATAGGATGATATTAGGATGATAGTGGGATATAACGAAAAAATTATCTTAGAATTAGATGCAAAGAAAAAACAAAAAAATACACTACTATGAGAGTCACCGCAATCGATGATGAAGGCATGGGGTGAGAGGCACTGCAGTCATTCGATGAGGATGAGGCAAAGCAAAGCGAAGGAGACTCAGAGGCAGAAGGCAATGGGAAGGATGGGGGGCATTGACAAAAGGAGGGGGTGGAGGGGGAGGTAGGCTGGAGGAGGATGGCAGGGGTGGCAGGATGGCAACACTAGGAGGAGGAGCATGGGGTGAAGGGGGTTAGCGATGGGAGTAGGAGGCTGAAGGGGAATGGGGATGGTGAGCAGAGGAGGGGGATGATGCTGGTAAGGGTGGAGGAGGGGATACAAGGTATAGAGCAAAGGGTGGGGAAGGAGTGGCATGAAGAGACGACAAAGGAGGAGGAAAAGGAGGTAGTGGTGGAGGAATTACCTAGATGACCGATCAGGTGGCCAGAGGTCGGAGCAGCTGGTGTAGGCGAGGGTTGGAGGTATGACAAGGAAGATTGCTGACATGAAGGTTTTCAGTTGGGAAGTATGAAGGGTGTAAGGGCAAAATCGTGGATTATATATTTCCTTTTAGCAACAATTTTAGATGAAATCATTGCCAAAAGGATTTAAAATAAATTTTTTTGTATTTGGCGATGATTCCTC
This sequence comes from Thalassia testudinum, assembly GCA_037157565.1. Taxonomy (NCBI): domain Eukaryota; kingdom Viridiplantae; phylum Streptophyta; class Magnoliopsida; order Alismatales; family Hydrocharitaceae; genus Thalassia; species Thalassia testudinum. The sequence continues at coordinate 121,308,232 of JAZHRO010000073.1, forward strand.
TGGAGCTCTTACAAAAAAGCTTTTAGAAACGATTCTTAAATCGTCACTAGTATCCCTTCCAACTTGACTACTTGAAGCAACTATTGGTGACGATTCTAAGAAAAATCGTCACCAATAGCTCTTATTTGCGATGGTTTAATAATTATCGCTAATTTTAATAGCTCCTCCAATAGGACTACTTCAAGGAGCTACGGCGATGATTTTTTTACAAAATTGTCATCAATAGTTACTATTTGTGACGATTTAAGAATCGTTGCCATAGAACCGTCACTAATCTCGCATTTTTTAGTTGTGACTAATTGCTAACATATTGATGTATGTCATCTATCAACACATATAACATGTCAACAAAGAAAGAATTCAAAAGGATTAAGATTAAAGCATAATAACACAATAACAAAGGAAAAAGATTTTCATTTGAATGCCCCTAAAATCTGCTTCACTTAAAAGTATGGCCCTAGAAATGTTGTGGTTATACATAGACACTTAAAATGTCTCTATGTTTCACATAAATATTGATCCTTACATTATCTTGTAGTTGAATATATTTGATTAATCATAGCTGAATTTTGGTTTGTCCATATGTTGAGATTCATCCAATGACTCTAATTTTATCAAAATAATAAAAAAGGAAAGAAATTACTCTCTTCCATCCACCCCCTCTACACCCACCTCCTCCCTCTCCTCTGACCTACTCTTTTAATATTTCCCTTTTACACCGCTTCATTGTTCTGCACACCTCCTCCTCTTCCTCCTGTGCCATGCCACCTCCTCCACTTTGCCCTCCTACTTCTTACCACTACACCTCCCCCTCACTTCTACTCCTTTGCAGCTACCACCACCTCTAGCTCTCATCCTCCTCCATGATTCTTTCCTCTGCTTCTCCCTACCATAGTCCAATATTCCTCTTCCCCACCATCCAACACCCTACTTCGTCCTTCACCCTTCCCTTTTCCCTTACCACCGTATCTTCCTTGCCTTAGTCTTCTAAATCCTCCTATCGACTTCCTCCCCCTTTCTCCTTCCACTAGTTACCCTCCACTTAGCCTCCCTCTCTCTTTTGTCACCATCTTCCTTTGTGTTGATTGATGCATAATGATATATTAAGCCACCAATATAAGTTTAAAATATTATTATCAAACACATAATTAATCACGAAACAAGTGGCCATAAAAATTAACTGCAATTATATTTGGTTTGTACCCTCCTTCAATCTCTCCACCAATGAGGTTGCATGAGAGTGATGAGATAGAGATCCAGAATGATGATAACCAAAGATAGTATATGCGTTGGCATTGGGGCTTTGGAGATAGCGCGATCGGGAGACAAGAGAAAAAAATTGATGGAGGACCAAGGAGGATGCAAGAATGATAAGTTTTATAAATTTGATTGCAAATAATGGGAAAAATAAGAACTTTCTTTTATGGTTGCATTAATGACAGAAACTATTTTGACGGACCTCAACTCCGAGGACATCGATCACCAGTATATCATACAACTTTGTAAAGTATTTAGGGTATGGTTCTGATTTCAAAAGATTCTAGAGATATCTATATTAAAAAACTAAAACTGCAAAGAAAAAAACTAGGAAAGAAAAGAGAACCCTTCAATAGTGGAAGGCGTAACATGTATGGTTATGCAATAAGTGAGAGTCATACTTGCATCGGAACAAACTCTATGGGAACGGGTTTAAAGAGGGAGAGAGAGTCAAAATTGGACTGGAACAAACCCTATCTATATATATACGCTTAATTACTATTGGGAGAACCTCATGGATATCCAGTATTCTATGCATTTTCTGGAGCTCTTATCGTGGTCTGTCCTTACTGTATAAATAAATGATTTATAAGTTTAGAACTCCTTCCTGTCCTACTTTCAGGAATCTCTACGATCAATTAGTCTACCTTTTTGTTAAGGACCCTCTGAACCTAAGAAAATATTTTTCTGAGCTTTATGCATAATATATCATCAACTAATGAATAGTTATATCAATCTTCACATCATTAATTAAAACTCAGAACCAGGCAAAAAGAACAGACAATAACATGACTTGGTTTTTTTTTTTTTAACATAAGATGCTTCTAACCACCGTGGTCCAACCCAATAATCAAAATGGTCCAACTAAATCATTTAAATATTATGGATGTATTATGCTTTACCAACCTTTTCTTTTTTCTTTATTGAGAGGTTTACCTACCATTTTCTTGCCAAAGAAATACCAATAAAGAATTGGCGAACGATTCAACGGAAATCGCTTTACTTCCCGTGCACTCCCAGCAATCGAACCAAGTGAATTAAAGCCTCCAACGAAATAATATTAGCTGGAATGCCTAATCACTTTTGTTGATTTCTATTGAGAGAGAGAGAGAGAGAGAGAGAGAGAGAGAGAGAGAGAGAGAGAGGTCCCAAAGCATCCCCCACCCAACTTAACCACCATCCTCGTTGTTAAGTAGTGGTCCCTGATTCACCACTGTCCTCTTCTCCTCATGACCACCACCAAAGTAGATGGAGGCACCGGTGCCAAAAAATCACACACACACATATCCTATCCCAAAACTTTCCAGCTAATTAAGACGGATGACTTAACTAACAGCAAGAGTGCAAATTAACTAACTATTAACATCAACATCGCCCATACCAGTGAGATCATGGAGTGACTTCTCGATCTCGTTGCACGCCATGACCGCCTCCACCGCGTGCACCCTCACGTGGTGCTGCAGCTGCTCCTTGAACGAGCACAACACCACCAGGTACTGCGCCTGCCATGCAGTCATTCAAGCATAGCTAGGGTTTTAATTTTCACTAACAGATACATAATCTAGATATCTAGTTTTTTTTTTTTTTTTTGTATTTTAGAAACTAACTCATACCCAGGCACGTAACATATAGGATTAATTGGATTTAACAACAATTAATTAACTCATACCAAGAACTGGTCCAGCTCCTGCTTATCCTGATGCGAGAGGACCGGCCGGTGCTGTGAGGCGTAGGACCTCAGAAGATGGTGGGTCTGTCCGAGCTGCGCATCGATCAGAGGGAGGTGGTGGATCGGCGTGGCCACTCGGAGGCAGCCGACGTGAGCGCTTAGCAGCTGCTCGCATAGGGGATGCACCGCGATCTCCGCCTTGAGGAGCTGCGTCACCTCCTGATCCTGCAGGTTCCCGTCATCCGACGGCGCTCCTCCACTGCTCCCACCCATCTGATGGACCGCGCCGAGGCCTTGCTCTCCGTGCTGCATCATGTCGTCCGACGACCTCTGCAACCAACTGTTCATATATCTACAACTATTTATTACCTAGAGGGATCAAGATTTATTATATTATATATATTTGCGTGTGTGCCTGCGGGGGGTTGGGGGGTGCTATCGATGTCTGCATACGATAAATAGGGGAAACCTCTCAAGTTGGTGTTGGGTGCAGAGGGAAGACAAAGGCGGCTGGTGATGGTGGTGCGGCTCTGGGGGCTCCACGTGAGGCAGGTCAAGTGCTAATCTAATCCACTCGTCGACAACTGTTAGAACCGTAGTAATGGCAGCGTTGGGAAGGATGCACATACGTAGGGTTGAGTTATTATTTAATAATGGGGTGGCTGTTGGGTGGGGCTAAAATTTTTGATTATATATCTCAACAACTGTCAATGTCTTGGCATCGCTTCGTTGTTCTTCTGCCGATGGTTCCGTGTATTTAGACAGTGGTTCTTGGAGTTTTTTATTTTTATTGGTTTTCTTCCGAATGGCAAGTATATTTGAGGATATCATTTTTATATATCCATGTTTCTTCGTTGCTTTGCTTCGTGGCTTCTGAGGATGATGTTTACCAATAAGCAAATTCAGAGTCCTATTTATTCCTCGTGGTCTCTGGTAACGAACAGAGATACAGGTTTTGTGGAAACAAGGAAATGATTCTCATTCTACCACAGGAGCTCGCAGCTCACTCTGATATTTATGGACAACTCTGAACTGTTCTCCTCAGAGTTTGTTACAGCCGAAACAACTGAAATTTGTTATAACAGACTCTCTGAAAATATCACTGCTACGCTTATTATATCAGTACAGTAACAGCCTCTTCCTTATTTTTTGCTCGTGATCTCTATAAATTCATTTCTTAGTTCGAGATCCTCTTCCTCAAAAAAAGTACCGTTCATCCTTAGCTCTTTCAAAAATAGAAATTCGAGACACCCGACGTGCAAAATAGATTGGAATAGATGCAGCTACTATTAATGGACTTTCGCAAATCGGTGGCATCATCGAAAGGGGAAACGGATATATGCATCTATAAGCAAATGCTTTTGGGAGTTCCTTTCATGGAGTAACGTTTTCTTGGAGTACATTTAGGTTGTATTTAGTTGACAGGTTAAGCATTTAATATGTCACTTAACTCATCTTCTATTTACGTCAGGTTAAATAGATTTAACATGTCAAAATATTCAAATAAATTAACTTACTCGCTTCACCATTTATTACCTTTATTCAAGTTATTGTATAAATTTATTCCCTTTATCAAATGAGACCTCGTGGAAGAAAACCCTGCAATGCAATTTAGGAGGAGTATGCGTTGTGCAGATGCAAAAACCGCGCAAGGGGGGAAGGGGGAATATGTATGCATAAATAAAAATGTAAGGAAAGGGGCCGAGGGGCATCGGCCACCCTCACAGCTGTCACTCGTCGATATGTGGACCACTGGAAATTTCGGTGGCCCCCATCAGAAAGAAGCAAATTATAAAAAAAGGAAGATGTAGGAGGGTAGAGAAGAGGACCAAACGCACGCATCCGCCCTTTTCACTCCGTTCTTTGTGTGAAAGGAAGGTCACTACCACCCTCCTACCTCTATTGTCCCCATCAGTCGCCTTCCCGTTCCCTTGTATTCCCATCCCGTCCCACATGGGACTCCGTGATATATTTAATTCTAAAACAATTACTTTTGGGAAAATTGCTACTCTCATTTGCCTGCTTTGGAAATTCTATTGCACTCCTTACGTTGACAAGAATACTAATTTGATCAAATTAACTTCTAAGAAATATTTGAATATATGGAAATCGAAGTCAGCATATCTCCTTCAACACAAATGCAGCAGGGTGCCGAAGGGAAATTCGGCAATTTCGGACATAGAGTTAAGTATTTTGGAAGTGATTTTTTTCTTTATTTTTAACTAAGGGTAGGTGCTTAGGTCCGCTTTTCACCTGTGAGAATTATGCATAGAGATACTCTGGCTATGTTTGCAATTTCTGCATGATTTTAGCATTCTACTCAGCCTACCATTGCAAAAGGAGAAATAAACGACAAACAAAATGAACCCTTCCAATTGCTATACTTAACTTAATTCATACCTACGTTAGATTAAGTCCCACTCAACTTAAGATAAAATTATTTCATTTTTTATATAAAATAATTTTATCTAATTAAATATTTAAATATATTAATTTATTTATTCTATAATTTATTCTACTCATTTCTTATTCTTATATTTATTCTATAAGTTTATTTTTCTTATCAAACAAAATCTAGAGAAACAACTCTTTTGTTTGGAGTAGTTTATTCCTAAATTAATTTATTTCAATTTTACACTTAATTACTTAGTTTCATTGAGGTGGGCGTAGAATTACTTTAATTTGTTGTCTTCTATTCTGATTTTTGCCTATTTATTTGACGTTAAAATTTTCTCTATCACCTAAACTCCTCTTCCAACTCCTTATCCAAACAAAAATATCATCAATCATCTTAATTTATTCTGTTACTTTCTCCCGTAATTCTACTGTCTTAATTTTGGTAGCCAGTTGTTAACGTAGAAATTTTCTTGTCCTACGTTTGACTTAATATAACTTCGTGCTTTTTGTGAGTGCCGACAATGTGCCACGACTATTGAAAGTGCAGTGTTGCGGACTGAACAAAAACAGACAATACCAATCATATGTGTCAGAGCTTCCTACCATCCGCATCTTTCTTGCGAAAATCAATTTTCTCCACATGTGTAAAGATAAATAATGGGAAAATTTTGAAGAAGGAACATAGATATTCACAGAAGTCAGAAAAGAGGGTATGAGTCGTAAATAGGGAGAATCTGGGTATGGGACGCAGTTGCCAACCGCGGCCCCCAATCAATCTCCCTCCACGCAACCGAAAGCCTACGTCGCTTTCGGTAAGGGGAGCTACCCCCTACCACCACCGCGGAAACGCGGCTCCATGGAAAGCTTTTTTTTTTTACTTTTTTTTTTAAACAGTAAAATTGCATTTGATTGACGGATTACCTATTTAATTTGTTATTTAATTAATTTTTTATTTATATTAAATGAAGTAGATTTAATTTTAGATAAAATTATTTTATCCTCTCTTGAAATAATTTTAATTTACGAAAATATCCAAATAAAGTAATTCACTTATTACACTATTTATTTCATTTCTTCAATTTATTCTATAAATTTATTTTTCTTATCAAATCAACCTAGATCAATGGAGATTTTTACCTCTGTTATTATCTGTCACTATTCACAAATACAACTTAGTCAAAAGTTTTTTCTTTTTCCTATTTTTAAAGGTAAATCAAGGGAGAGTCCTCAAACATATGAGGAGATATGCTAATATAAGCATCCATGAAAAATGAGGATACACATGCAAAATTAATTGGTTGTTTTCCAATGTGGTGAGATTGAGGAAGTTAGGTCTTAATTACCATCCATCTCGTTTGGAGGTTAGGTCTTAATTACCATCCATCTCGTTTGGAGGTTAGGTCTTAATTACCATCCATCTCGTTTGGAGGTTAGGTCTTAATCCAGCTAACAAAAGCATTATCATTCTAGAGATAACTAAGAATGTGTCAACGAGGGTGGGTGAGAATGTGTCGAGAGAGTGTATGGATGAGCGATGAGGGAAATTGAGAGGGTGCCATATATATAGAGTCGAGGTGTTGGTGTGCAATCATGGTCGTGGGCATGTGGGTTGATGTGACGTTTGGTTCACGTGTGGAAGTTAGCTTTTGCGGGAAAGCGTGGGTGGACAACGTGGTGGAAAGCATGGGTGTTCACATGAATTCTCGCAAAAGCCAACTCCCTCGTGTGAACCAAACATCACACCAACCCACATGCCCGCACCCTTGATTGCACTCCATCAGCTCGACTCTATATATGTGACACCCTCTCGATTTCCATCATCACTCACCCATGTACTCTCTTGACACTTCGGCCCGCTCTCGCCAACACATTCTTAACTATCTCTAGAATGGCAATGCTTCTGTTAGATGGATTAAGACCTAACCTCCAAACAAGAGGAGTGATAAGTAAAACCTAACTTCCTCAATCGCACCACACTTAACTAATCAAATTTCAATCTTAACTCCCTTTGAAGATTTGGAAAATAATCAAGTAATTTTACATGTGTACCCTCATATTTTATAAACTTGTCTTGGCAAAATTTTTTATTTACCGTATGGGATATCTCCTCGTTTTTGTTTTGAGTACTCTCCCTTACGGTTAAAAGAAAACAGTAAAAAAAAAAAACTTTTCACAGAGGCGCGGTTGTGAATAACAGCAGGCAACGGCAGACGCAAAAATCTACCTTGATTTACCGTAAAAAAAAACCTTCCGTGGAGCCCTGGTTCCACAGTGGTAGGGTACAAGCCCCGCCTACCAACAGTGGCAGAGGATTCCGGTTAACCTACTACGTCGGTGGAGGGAGATTGATTGGTGGCTGCGGTTGGCAACCGCGTCTCATACTCCCGATTTTCCTTACACATGACCCATGCTCCCTTTTTAACTTTTGCGAGTATCTAGGTCTCTTCTCCAAAATTTTCTCAAATAATGAGGGTGTCTAACTCTTGCTGCATTATATCCTTACGCCCCAACGTGCTATTTCTTATAGGAATTGCGCAAGAGCAAAACAAAAAAATAATAGCCACGATATTCTCTTTTTTTGAGTGAAAATGGATATTATTTATACAAGGTCAAATTGGTCAAAAAATAGATACAAGGCCCAAAACCTCTCAAAGGTGAGAAATACGAAGAAACACCTCCCAAAGATGAGAAAGATAATAATACAATTGCAAATCTTTCAGCTCCCTAATACGTCTTAGTATGCTTAAGGCAATTAAGGTCGAGGGGGGTTGGATTATCTTCAAATAGCCTACTATTGTTCTCTTTCCAGATATCCCAAATGGTCGTTGCTAAGGTCCAAGAGAATAGTTCAATATTGAGACTCCTCGTAGCTTCCTACCACGCCAGAAGAGGAGAAACAAATCGCTACAAAGAAGACATGAAGGTGGAGCAGATCTTCTGCCAAATACTTCAAAAGAAAGGACAGGAGAAGAATGAAAGGGGAGTAGATTCAAAGTCATCACCACAAAGCAAACAAGAAGAGTCTACCTCCATGTCCCAACCTCTATGCCAGTCATGGGTAGGGAGTCTTCCCCTAGCCACAAGCCAAGCACAATAACCCCACTTCAAAACTTGTCCACTAGACCATAGAACATCCCAAAGCTGGGAGTTTGGCTTCTTGGTCCTAATAGCATCATAAATTTGCTCAGCATAGAGCAAACCATTCAAATTCACTAGCCAAGTCCATTGGCCATTCCCAAAGAATAAATCAGTCAACAACGGCCTGATCCTAATCATCCAAGCCCATATCTGAGAGTTGGAGGGCCTTCTAATTTGGGAAGAGTAGTCTCCATATCTACAGTGTAATGGTAACACCATCATCATCCATATCTATCATCATTTAGCTAAATTCTAAGGTTAAATTCATGTAACTAATCACTAAAAGGGTATAATTCAATTTTGGCATGATTAAGAGAAAAAAATGAAAATTGAATTAATTCTACTATTTTAATAGGCATTTACAAATGCAGATTAACTAAGGGATAAGCCTATACCTAATTAAAGGTCAACGGAACTGAAATTCCCAATAAGTAAGCCTGTATTAACTGATTTATGATTTCTCTTAAAGGTTAATTCATGAATAAAAATCATAATTACAGCTTCACTTAAATTAACAGGGTTCTAATGAAAATAAATATAATCTAAATCCTCTAAAAATCATTAAAAAATATTCCATAGGATTTGGAATAATCAATTTTACAAAAAGAACCCAATTTGACCTAAAATAGAAACCAAGCTTAACAATCAATACATTTTGAATTAAATTGTAAATTAACCAATCAAACTTCATCAAAACCTAAAATTGGAGTCACCATTAGATTCCTTGAGTGTAAATTTGATCACCCTAAAAAGTTGGGATTATTTGGATTACATCCTTACCTACTTTTCATAATAGCCCTTAACTTGTGAATTCCCTGCATTCTAGTCCAAAAATTCATGCATTAAGGTCCTTGGCTGACGTCAGTTGTCTTCTTCAGGCAACACAACACAGCAGCACAGCTCCTCTCCGTGAGCTATTTGCAGTAGCTGTAGATGGTGATTTACTTGATCAAATCCCACCAAAATTGGTGGGATTAATCACCAGATCAAGCCAAATCTAGTAGGCGTGATTCCAACATCTTTGATTGAGAAATCAATCTCCAATTTGGTCTTGAATTTGGAGTGGACAACCCATCAATTTGATTTTCAATCCTGGCATAATTGACTCTAACAGCTGCTTTGATTGCTTCTATATAAATGCGCGACCACTAAGAAGAGGATTTCATGCTCAATTGCGTAGTAATTCTCCTTTACTTCTTCCTCCTGCTCCAAATCACCTCGTCACCCTCTGCCACGTACAATAGGCAGAGGGTTTGTCCTCCCTATCATCCCACGGAGCTCCAAGCAAAGTTCGTGCCCAGATTCCTCTTCATCGACTCCAATTTCCCTTCTCTCTTCGTCGTCGACCGGCCATGTCCACCAGGTAGATCCTCTCACCCTCTCATCAAATTAGGCTAGGGATTCTATTCTCCACCCCTCCAATTAGGTATCTGAAGCATTTCACTCATGTGCATAGTCTCTAGCTCCCTCACCAACTTCCACCATTAACGCCCACCACCACCTTCATAGTCATTCCACCTCCACCACTCTCACAATCAATTGACCTGGGCAAAAGCTTCCACTCCTCATCGTCGAGCTTTTTCCAAAGTTAATTGGATCCACCACTCACTCCATCACAGAACTCCACCTCTGCCATTAGAGCTCGAAGGAGCTTCTGCTCCAATGAGGTCCGATCACCCTCTCACCCAATAGACCTAGGGTGCATGCCGGAGCTCCTAACGTGTTTAATTGGAGTCAAAAGTCTTGTATTCATCCATGCAAGTTATTGCCGGTTCTAACCATCTTCTTCGACGTCAACGTGGCCATCCGGCAACCTGATTGAGGGGTTCCCCTTGGCAACACCTGCAGACCACCTCAAGGAGCTCATCCAATCGTTGATTTGAAGATCGGATAGCCAAGCATCGACAAGCGTCACCTGCAACCACTGTGAAGGCAAGTGTGAAGAGGAAGAGGCACTATAGTCCCACCTCATGCACCTGCAAAAGCGTTGAGGTGCTATTTCTACAAACACCAACCCCACCCCATCAACTCAAATTCAGGGGATCGGCTCCCCACTCCACACACGCATACGCAGAAGGCCATGCCCACACACAGGCTGACCTTGATCCACAAAGAAGAGTAGGCCCACGAGGGAGAGCTTTGGGCTTAGTGCAATGAGTCATTTTGCGTAAAAAAAAAAACCAAAAGAGGTCTAGTTGCATAAGAACTCTAGTGCTTTGTGATTTAAGTAGAAGCAAACATTTTTTGTTGAGCTTATATGCAAATTTTTTTGGTACTTAGTATCAGATCTCTAGTTTTGAGTTTGATTGTTGTCTTAGTAGCATATTTTTTTAATATCTAACTCTGATAATTGAATAGTGGTATTTGTGCACATGTTTGCTTCCAAAGACAACCTTGGATTTTAAAGGAATATTTTTGAGTAAAAAAAAATCAAATGTTTGTTTTGCTCTAGTCATCAATACTACGATGCAAGTTTTGAAACTCGATTAAAGCGATTAAACATTTTAGCACCGTTGTCAGGTGATGAGGTGACTCATCATAGCTAAAATATCCAAATTAAGCTAAAAATTAGGTTAAATACTATCTAATTAACACAATAAATGGATTAAGTGTGAGAATTAATAGAAATGACCTAAAACAACAAATTTATGTTTAAAATGCATAATTGGGTCAATAATTGAAATATTCTATTCATTAATACAAATTGATGATTTGATTGTTAATTGAACACATTTTTTGGTTCAAAAGTTCAAATCAAGAGTTAAATCATGTTATAATATGTTCAATTAAGCTCCAATAAAAATTCTATTGCATTTGGACATCATTTGAGCCTTGAATTTGGAGTTTCACACTTAGGTCCCCATTCCATAACATTTCATACACATAGAAACCCGGTAGGGACTTGTTGGTAAGACCTTAAGGGCCATCTAGTTATTATTCTTTTCACTAATGGGTCTTGCTGCAATTCTATACCTCTTCACTTTGAGGGCGTCATCACAATTTCCCTAACACACCTGCTGCTCCTCTAATTCACAGTTCATTCATGAAGAACAGGAGCAACAGTGGTCGTCCATCTCTTGACTCACTGATCCAACGATGGATCTACAACTACTGAGCACGTGCCTTTGCACTGTGCGTCGTCACCACTTCCAGATCTCATCTTACCGTGGGTTTCATTTCAAACCTTTCCCGCGCACATCTTAGAACCCATCCCACCGTTCATGCCCTATGCGCCTAATCCCACCATCACGGTTACCTGATTAGTCCATCACCTACTTAAACATTGTCCTTGAGCTCACGTGGCCTCCACCAACTCCCTCCCCATTTGAGTTAGTCCTTTCATCCATGTCTCCAGCTCCCCTTCCTCCTTCATCAATTGCCGGTGACAGGGGCGGTGTCTTCCCCTCCGATTCATCATTGTAGTGACTAGCTACAGCCTTGGGACCTTATTCCTCAGCTGGAGACCCTCTCATCTCCCTTCGTCGCCACAGCAACTCGCTGTGGATCCAGACATCCCATCCATCCACTTAGCTAGGATTTTTAATGCTTTCATAGATTAGATTTGCTACTTTCTATGAGTAGAATTAGTTAGTTAATCCACGGATTTGGCAGTTTAGATAGAAGTAGATTAGCTTAGTGTAGTATTGCTCGATTCGATCTCTCTGATCACGTGGACGTGAATTTGCCTCTCTGATCACTTCTGATCAGAGAGGCAAATTCACGTCCACCCATTAGATCATACAGCTTCCCCTTCGTCTCCCAATCAGAATCATCTTCTTCCCTCAATGTTTAAACTCACTTATCATGCCATCCAGCTGAGCATCCATTGGATCTGAAGCTTGATAGCTCTCAGATCTAAAGAAGCGCCAAATCCATCAAAGGGTCTCCCGTTCATACCATAAGACCACAAAGGCCCTTTCCGTGCTATGAATTGAATCAATTTGATCATTTGAGTCATATTTGATTTTATATGCCGATTGAGAAATTTCTTGAGCAATTTGGTTTCAATCTGATTTGATTGTTCAAATTGAGTTTACATTTATGTGATTGGATTAATGTTGAATGGAGAATCGAGGAGATTTAAATATGCGTTCGTTGTAGTACATTCCTAAATCGCACAACAAAACATTTAAATTTATAAACTCAGATTCTATTTGGAGTCTGAGGTCATTCGCAGGGAGCAAATGTGGAATTCACGCATTAATCTTCATTCAGAATCAATAAGCAGAATAAATTGAGCATAATAACAGATATGCAATAAATACAACTTGTCAAATTAATATTCAATGTAATCCAATGATCATGAGACAAAAAGAATAGAGAAAACCTAAAAATTGGTGATTTAAATCACCATTTAGAGCCCTCTAATTAAGCATGCATCTCATATTCAATTTATTCAAATAACCAAACAGTACCTTCAATCAACTAATCAACGTTAACTTAAGTACTTAAAAATAATCCAATAGTAACCAGAACCAAAGATCAGACGTCGCCTCACAGAACCAGACAACTTAACCTTCACATAGCACAGTGCCTCACAGAAGGCACAAGGGCAACAGCCTTCACTTCTTCAAGCCTTCACAAACAAGGCCTTCTCTTCACAGCACAAGGCAACTTAGAAGCTAAGTATACGCTTCTTCAGCACATGCCTAAGGGCTGTACAGCAAAACCCTACCCCCTCCTCTCACAAATTTCTCCTCCTTTTCTTCTTTCAAAGCTAGGATTTAATCGGGTCAAATGTCGAGTTATCGAATCCAAGCATTGGCCAGACCAGCGTAGGTGTATCACGGGCGAGGCGTGAAGGCGCGAGGAGGTGCGTGAGCGGGGACCTGGCCCCTGGTGTTACTGGGCAAACAAGCTAAATAAAAAAATCCACTTATACGCTATCAGTTGTTTGTAGCTTTACGATGTGGCACCAAATTGCCTCATTCTTCTTCACGTGCAGCAGCTGAGGGCGCGTCTTCAATTGGAGTAGTTGCTGGCACTAAGGCTTTCATTGTTGGTGTGGATCTGCTCCTGAGATGAATCCGCAGCACCTGGGCGTGGAATGACAGTCGTTGGTGGTCAGAGCAAGGCGAACAAGGTCAGAGACGATGGCGATGACGGCAAGCGAACGATCAACTTGCAAATCATGAATACAGGCTCAAAATCCCTAATTAGAAGGTCCAGGAGCTTCACCAGAGGACGGCGAATGTGTTGATGGTGCTTGAGTGGCGTGGGAGTGCATGTTTACGTCTGGCGAAGTCAGGGAAGCGGTGCGGTGTGGGTGGTGTTTGGTGGGATGTTTGGATGGTCAGTCCCCTCAATTTCTTAAGAGGTTTTGCTCGACATGGGACGGTGAAGCTTTTGGGAGCGTCGCAAGGATGTTTGGTGGTCTGTGTTGGTTGGACGAGCTCACCAGAACTTCGTCGGACACGAAGAAGACAAAGGGGGAGATCGGCGTACAGCGGTCGAATTAGGGTGAGAAGAAGTTGAATCATAGATAAGGAGGGAAAAGAAGGAAGAGGGCCTATCTATTGGATGAAATAGGGAGAAACTCGTGTCGGTGTGCCTTGCCGGAAGTGAGGGAGACAAACTCCTCCGGTGGGGGCAAACGACGCGACAAAGGGGTTGGAAGCCCTGGCTTTGGCCCACCATGCGCGAACGAGCATGAGGAAGAGTTTGGCACTCCCAATTTGATGGTTGGGAGGCTGTAGGAAGACGGGGGAGAGGGTCGCCGGAGTTGAGGTTGGAGGTGGCTGAAGTTGAAGGAGAAGACTTGATTTTGGCCTGAACCTGACTAGTTTTGGACTGTGGGAGATGCTAGAGCTTATATAGAGCTCCTGGGCAAGCTTTAAGCAAGGAAATAGGCTTGAGGAGCTTGAAAATTTAGGGAAGAAGATCCCTGATCTTGAGGAGTTCATACAAGCTCTGTGGATCAAATCAAGGTTCCAGATGTGATTTAGGTGATTGGGGACTTAAGATCATCTCGTCCAATTTTGGAAGGTATTGGTCGAGAAATCAGGGAGGTATCCTTGATTGAAGGTTGACACTTTTGGGTTCACACTTGCCATGGTGGTAGGGACCTACTTGTGAAGAAGACAACAAAGTTGGGGGGCTAAACGTAAGGAATTCAAGAGCTAGGGGCTTGATTGAGAGAAATAAAATTTTAAATGACTAAATTACAAACTAGGTCAAGATGGACTTTGATTGGGCCCAAATTTTGGTACAAACCTAATTTGGACTCAATGAATCTAGTGGTGAAGTTGAATTTTAGTTATGACTAAGTTTCATTGGGAAATTTGCATAGAAATCTAAATTAGGGCAGAAATTTGTCTGAGACTCTATTCAAGGTCAAAATAAGTTTAGATGGTCAAATCAAGGATACCAAACCTCAAAGAATATTTTCATATGAATTTTAGGAGGTTTAGATGAATTTTATCCTGACCGAAACCTCTGTAATTCAAGCGGGTCTGAAATTAGGGTTTTAGGTCTGAAGTGGTTCTCGAAATGCATGAAAACCTATTTTTATCTGTATGGACCCTCTTACTAGACATTAATGCTTATTTGACCTTCAATTGACCCTTGAAAAATCCTGTGATAACTTTGCATTCATGATATGCTGTTAAAACTGCATAATTAACCCTGTTTCAATGTATTCCTCTCAGAATGGATGTGCAGGGAATTACAACTCTTAAGCAATTATGTAGGAGCATTTGTCACTTGATTATGATTAATTAAAGCTAGTTATGGCTAATGATGATGTTACCATCATACCCCCATACTTAACTTTTGCTAGACCCTTAGCAAAGTCTTATAGAAAGAATTAGATCTCTAGACCATACCGTAATGCTCAGGTGCCTGATTCGTGACTTTCTCTAGAAATTAGGTCAAAATGCTAACAATAGGCCTAGAGGTACTCAAGTATCAATCAAAATCCAGACTTGACCAGCTTCAACCTGAGTCTGCCGCGAAGGTTTCTAAGGCCCGCAAAAACTGCTAAGAAGTTTGTTGATCCCAATGGTTAAAGCACCCGTGCGTAGAATGTAGTGAGTCCAGGTTTAGTTTGCCAGTGCATTTTTTCTGTAAGAGAGAGATAGAAAAAGATTTTTCATTTGGAGCGTTTTCTCTCTTTTCTTTTTTTTATTTTTCCTTAAATCTAGCCTCAGATTGGCTCTAAACAAAGTCTATATCAGATTCCTTGTCCCCGTCATCAATTCTCGAAGCATCCTTGGCTTTCGATGCTTCGAGATAGCACTGCCCATGGCAACCCCCAAAACCCCAGCTTTCAAAACTTTGAGATAGTGCCGCCAATGGCATTCTGCAGCTAAATTCAGGCCCTGGCAATCAACATTTCAGGATAATCCCACCTATGGCACCTGAACTAGCACAAGGTGCTTACATGCCCTCGATAGGATATTTAGATATCCTATGAGACAAGCACCGAGGAGACGATATGTTATTAAGCATCTTCAAGGCTAATTTCCCACCTCTCTGCGTCGGGAACTCGTCAAATCAACTTGTGTTGTCGAGCCACTCCTAAGCTAGATCTTCGAGATGGCTTTTCAGAACATAACACTTTTGGCATGATTTTCTTTATTAAATGCATTGAACCAAACTTAGTGTGTGATTTTTGGGTGCTTAGGTTACCAAGTCTCGCAAACCAAAGGGCAGACATTGGGGCAGAATAATCCCTAAGCCTTAGACCTAGTACATCTTAATGAATACGTGAATTTATAAACCCTAAAACAGATCAAAGAGGCCTAAGATTAGTACTCATACTAATCTCCTTGTCTCTATCATTTCAAGACTTTAATCTTTCTTTTGATTTGGTCCAGAACTTAAGTAAATTCCATAATCAATTGCTATGACTATCATTTTTTTCTTGATTTTGCTCCTTTTTTGACATTTGCATTTCCTCCTCTTTTACTCCTCAATCATTTCTCAAAATTTCCTCCCCTTTCTCCTTTTTTTGTTCTTTTTCATTTTTTCATTTTTGAATATGTATTTTTTTGTGAGAACTCGTCAGAGAATTGAATTCCATTTGTTTTCACTTTAACACCCCCACCATGCCTAAGTTTTGTAATGTCCTCATTGTAAACCAGGAGGGTAGAAATTCAGTTTGGTTCAAGGTTTAGAACAGGATCAAATGGTGGATGAATGGGTCAGGATGACTGTTACGAACAATTTCAAACTTTGATACAAGTACCAAAAGTGGAGTCGGCAATTCTAAAGTTGAACTCAAAAGTGCAGTAAGAGTGTAGCTCAAAAGATGATCAGAAGGGTCTTGGATTTTTGGAATGACGGGTTGCCTCTCATTAAGTGCTAAATTCAATGCCTTCAGCAGAGCAGAAGGTGGTCAAGGAGAAGGGGTGGTCAAATCAGAGGAGTTTTGTAGAACAAGCACCTTGATAAGTAGCCTGGTTGGTCCAACTAGGTGCTTGTTTAGATCAACAGGCTGATGATGTAGACCAAACCCAATCAATCTAGTGAGTTGATGGATGTAAATCAATAAATGTAGAGCCCACCAGATACTTTAAGGCTCAAAGAGATATGGAAATGTGTATTTAGGGTTTGGCTGAATCAGCTCAGCCTGATCAGAGTAGGGATCCTTAAAAGATAATGGACCTGTGGAGGATATAGGAACCCTACAGGTGAGATCAGAGATAAATAGGAAGTGATTAACAGTCTGATCAATGTCCGAAACTCGATCAAAAGATGGAGGAGAATCATATGAAACTTGATCAGAGAGAGGTGAATTAGAATAGAAGTTGATTCCGGTGGCGGGTTAGGGTTGGGATCGGAATTTGGAAGGCTCTATATGTGGATCAGAAAGTGTGGCTTCTCTAAAATCTGGGTGAGGAGAAGGCTCTTCTAGAAATGATTCAAAGATAGGTTTATCTAGAGAGTCTTCTTGATGCTCATTCAAATCAAATGTAAATACCTGGAGAGTGCTTATAGGATCATGGAATTCTGAGTCAGTGAAAGCTTCGAACTCTGGATTGTGGACACTCCTGGCACTTACAATTTCTGATTTCTAAAGATCATAACAGAATGATTTCAACTCAATGGAACAAGATTATGAGCTAACGATCTCGGGAACAGGGACCTCAGAGTCAGAATCAAAGAACAGGTCATAGATGCTGAGGTTGTAGATTGGCTCGTAATCATCATGAAACAAAGGTTCTCCGAAATTAGAGTAGGATTCAAAATCATTGGAGAATTTGCGAAAATCAATTTCTGAACTTGATCCCAAATCGAGTTTTCCACCACAGGATAAATCATGATGTGTAGAATCAACAACCTGACTTAGATCTAACCTAATCTCAAATTCTAAGCTCAAAGAGGTGTCCTTATTAGGCATAGGCTCAGGTTCTTGGCTCCTAGGGTAGATCCAATCAAAATCCAATCTTCCAACTCCTTGATTTCTGTATCGTAAATCAGTATGACTCCTAATAGATCAATTGGTATCTCTGAGGAGTTTGGAGAGGTATAATCATCAAATATAGGCCTAAAATCATAGTCCAGAACTAAAATCTGATTCTCATAAAATTGGGCCTCTTAATCATACAAAATAGGTTCAGATCTAGATTTTAGATTAAAGGTAGGAATTGGGCTACTAGAATCTGGACTTGGTTCTATTGGGATGTCAGAATCACTCTTGGGGATTACCTTAACAGGATAAGGTTTGGGAATTACATCCTTAAGAGGTTCTGACTCAAGCTCACTACAGGTGTTTGGGAAATCAAGGCATGATGGATCAGCCTCATTGCTCTCTAAGGCTGGTTCAAAATTGGGAACACCTGCAATTGGATCCTCTCAACCCATATCAAGATCAAGCATGTCAATTTGTATGAGGTTTGAATCTGATTCCATTTGGGTTGGGGGTCCACAATAGCCTTAATTTTCTAACCCAGGCTCTGGGAAATCATATTGATCCTCAATATAGATCCAGAATGTCTCATCAATCTCTGAATGTTGATATGGGTATTTTTACTCAATGGCTTATTGTAATGTATTTAGCATATATCCACGTTTCTCAATGTGACCCTGGTGTATCTCCCAAAGTTGTGGATTTGACAGACATTGTATATACTTAGTACTGTATAGTCTCTACAATTCACTAAATTATGATAAAAGCTCATCCCAGGTTGAACCTTGTATCATTTGTGTAAATATCATTCCAACACGGTTCATAATGAGGGTTGTTGTTTCTGATATATTAACCTGAATGTGTCTAGATGAATCTAAGTTTTTGTAATATTCATAATGATGTCTAAGAGCATCCTCACTCATTTCTTTCATGCTCATTTGGGATTTAGGTTTCCTAAAAAGTCTTCCTAATTTGTCAGGTTACATTTTCAAATCAGGTGGGTGAATCAAGATGTAGAATCAAATTCAAGTTCAGATTGAATTGAATAGATTAAATCAGAAATCCCCAAGAAGATCAACTTTAATGAGGCCTCTAGGTCAACAACCTAGGGACCTTTCCTATGTATGTGCTCTAGAGAATAGATAAGGGATCGGATATGAATTGGACCCAATCAAGGCACCCAAAGATTTTTGGATGACTAAGGCTATTTCGAGGCAGATGATACCTCTGAATCAAAAATCCACACACCCAATAAGTACTTGGGAAGCCAAGAAGGGAGAACCTCGCAAAGACCCCTACACGGTAGAGCGTCCTCATGGGTTATAGGGTTTCCCCTACCCGACCTTCCTTGTCACTACAATTCCAAGTAGATCGAAATGTATGAATTAGGACCTTAAGTCTACCAATTTTAGTCACAGTTTGTGCCTTGAATTTCACTTTATTAGAAGTTGATTCAATTTGTGACCTAATTTAGAGGTTGATTGGCCCACAAGGTAGACCAACTTCACCTACCTGCCCTAAAGGATTGAGGATGAAATCTGAGTCAAGACCCAAAAATCATCCTGAATTAACTCTGAAGTTATTAAGTCCAAAGTTTTAGGGTCTTCCTTGAATAGCTCTTCTCAAACAAGGGCTTGGGTAGCACACTGTTACGACCCGATTTTCGAATCCCTACGAGGCACGAGAATCGGACCGACTCGACTGATCCCAAGACCCAGTCGTCCAACGAGAAAGTAACCAAAAGAGTAGTAAAATAAACCACATTCACCATGTATATAACTAGCAGTAACAAAATACAGCAATAAAGAAAAGAAATACTACAGTATACACCACCACAATAGTAAAGAAATAAACATGTACATAAACATGAAGCTTACAATAAAAGAGTACAGGGGTAACAGAAACTACTCACTACAACAGAAAGAAGAGTATAGTGGGTACTACACAAGTAACACTACTGGACTCTACTAAGCCCAGCACCATCTGCAGCCGCTGACTCCGGCTGCTCAACACCTGGTCCTGAAAAGGTAACAAAGGTGACACGTCAGCGAAATGCTGAGTAGAGTGGCAACTAAAAGCTAAGAACACAGTAAGGTGGACAGTAACTGTTATATTTTTAATTCCTTTCTTTACTTTTTCCATTTATTCACTATTGAATTATTTCTCAGATCTTTCTCTTGATCTTGAATGTTCCTCGTGGGAACGATCTTGATTGCAGTCTTTCCCGAAAAGTAGAAGTAACACATGGTGCTCTCCTGGCCGGGAGAGTCCCTCGTGGTGGTCCTACCCTCAGTCAACCACCCCAAGGTCGCTGACAGACGTAACGGTGACTACGGCACGTACGATAAACGCACGGGTAGCTACCCCGTACTGGCACGCGGTTAGTCGTTTCTGTTAACGGGTGCGCCCAAAGCACAGCACGAAACCAGTATAGGGCAGAGCCCTCTCAGTAACAGGGATCTTGCCCCTCCACAGTCCGTGCACCCTCACCTGACTACCCTGGTTTGCCCAGTGGGCCTAACATGTCGGTGTAGGAGGGCTAGCAGAACCCCGAGGCTCGTGGGGTAGCTAGTGCTCTCCCTACACTAGTAGCTCTCCTCGGTACTGTGTACACGAGGGCCAAAAGTTGGTACAAAGTGGCCAGGCCTAACCCCGGGTCCCTGGGGCGGCTAGCTCCGCTCTGCACTAAACAAGGGGACAGTTGCTCTCCTTGGTACTCCGTACTCAAGGGCCAGCTCACTTCCCCAATTATATTCCATTCACTTTCCAAGAGTTCTACTCCTAATTCCCCATAGGGTTCATACTCTTTTAACTCAGCCAATTTAGGTTTCATCGTTTCAGCTTTATATTCATAAAACCCATGTTCTCAACAGTAATTATTCATTCATAAACAGGCAGCTGTTAACCAATTACAGACGGTTATTGTTTCCTTTCTACTTTTCCAAGACTGCAATGTATGGATATTCAACCTAGTTTTTCAGTCCTAGGATTCATGCCATACCCTAGGATCTATCATTCAATCTAGTTTTCCAGTCCGAGGATTCATGCAATACCCTAGGATCTATCATTCAATCTAATTTTTCAGTACTAGGGTTCATGCAATGCCCTAGACTCTATTAATTATTTCACAAGTGTATAATTTTTGATAAATAAATTAAAGGGTCACTCTACCCACAAAATCGGGAGTACTGGGGGCGTAATCGACAAGCCCGCGCGCCTCCGCAACCCCCAGAGTCGCAACGGAATGGGGTCCTAACACAATGATCAATACAAGGAGCTACTCAGAACATTATACAATTACTGTAAATAGGTAAAGGAACTAAATCTGGGAAGAACAAAACTTGAAACGCGGAAAACGAATCCTGAACGGGTCAGAAACGACAAGTCTGTCCAAAATCAGACATCTGGAACTTCTTCCAGACGTCTTAAATGGTAGCTCAGGTCATACCTTGATCTGTGCGGTCCCTCAGACATCCAGAAGCCCGGTGAACCGTCTTGACTTAGTTTCCAAACGTCCGATTGTCACTCCGGACGTCTGAAGACCCTCTCCGTCGTCTGGTGCTGTGCCCAGACATATGATCTGTGTGGGATGGCGTGCCCTTGTGCCTTCCCGAACAAGTCCTGCACACACACACGCCCGTTCTCAACACGAAAGGATGCAGAACACTTCGGCAGAATGGCTGCATGGCCGTACACGCGAAAGAAGAAGAAGGTAAAAATAACGTACCTTTCAGACGTCTGGACCTTCCTCCAGACGTCTCCTGCGTCGTCTGGAAGTAAGTCTAGACATCTGATTCTGGAAAATTTTCCCAGAATCAGGACCTCACCCTCCGCCAGCAGCGCACGGCCGTGCCGCGCCACGCCTGCCTGCTGCCTGAGCTGCAGCAGCTCCTCCGCGGCACCACACGCTTACTGCACCCCCGCCGGTCGGCTCTGGCTACCCCGGCGAGCTCGCACCCTCGCAGTTGAGCTCCCTCTCCATCTCGCAACAGCCCCTCCTCCCCACACACTCGCAGCAGCCGCTGCTGTCGCTCTCACCCGCTCGCTCTCTCGCTGACAGGGTGAAGAAGAAGAGGCGGTGGAGTGAGGGTGAGGGAGAGAGAGGTGTATTTGTAAGCTGCCGAGGGGGGAGAGAGAGAAAAAGCTATCTGCATGGAGGGAGGAAAGAGAAGAAGGAGGGCAGCGGGTTCAGTCTCCGCGTGCATGCGCGCAAACGCAAACCCGTACGCCGAAAAAATTTAATTCCAGACGTCTGGGAAGGCTTCCAGACGTCTTACCAGACGTCTGGACCACTTCCTAGACGTATTAAACGACGCTTGATGCCCCGGGTTATAACAATATAACAAACTCAATGGAAGTTTCATCCCCGAAACTTGCGCTAACTAGGGTGCGGGAAAGAACGATATATGCATAACAAACTCAAAGAGGATCGAAGTCGGTCTGAAAAGACGTACCCGCGAAAAGCTCCGGGTACCGTTCCCGCATCGCCGCCTCAGGCTCCCAGGTAGCCTCCTCGTACCGCTGGCTCCTCCACAAAACCTTTACCAGGGATACTTGCTTCCATCTCAGACTGCGGACGGCTCTGTCGAGAATCTACACTGGCCGCTCGAGGTAGGTCAGGTCATTGCCCACCTCGACACTCTCATGACTCAGGACGTGACTGGGATCGACGACGTACTTCCTGAGGTTGGGCACGTGGAACACATCGTGCACACCAGAAAGCTGGGGAGGAAGGGCAAGCCTGTAAGCAACGGGTCCAACCCGCTCCAGGACCTCAAAGGGCCCCACGAACCTCAGCGCAAGCTTCCCTCTCACCCCAAACCGCTGCAGGCCCTTCATGGGCGAAACGCGAAGGAAGACATGGTCCCCAACCTCAAACTGCACCTCTCTGCGTTTTCGATCTGCATAGCTCTTCTGCCTGCTCCTGACAATGCGGAGTCACCTGTGAATCTGCTTGACTACCTCCTGACTCTGCCGGATCAGCCTAGGGCCAACCTCCCACTTGGTCCCCACCTCAACCCAACTCAAGGGTGCCGTACACCTCCGTCTGTACAGAGCCTCGTAGGGTGCCATGCTAATGCTCGAGTGGTAACTGTTATTATATGCAAACTCCGCTAGGGGCAAGTGCTCCTCCCAAGAGCCCCTCCAGTCCAGTACACAAGCACGCAAAAGGTTCTCAAGTGTTTGTATCGTGCGCTCAGACTGTCCGTTCGTCTGGGGGTGGTAAGCTGTACTGAACCTCAACCGCGTCCCCAGGGCCTGCTGAAACTCAGCCCAAAACTGGGACGTAAAGCGGGTATCCCGGTTGGATACAATCTCCCATGGAACTCCGTGTAGACGTACCACGTCGCGGATATACCTCTCTGCCAACTATGCTGGTCCCAAGGTGACTCGGATCGGCAAGAAACATGCCGTCTTCGTCAATCTATCAACGATTACCCAGACTACGTCGTGTCCTCGCTGTGTAACAGGTAAGCCCACCACCAAGTCCATGGTGATGCTCTCCCACTTCCACTTTGGCACTGGAAGTGGCTGTAGCGGCCCTGTAGGCCTCTGATGCTTGGCTTTCACCTGCTGGCACACTAAACACTGCTGCACGAATTCACCCACATCCCGCTTCATCCCCTTCCACCAAAACTCGCGTCTCAAGTCACTGTACATCTTCGTGTTTCCGAGATGTATGGTGAATCTAGAACCGTGTACCTCAGTCAAGAGCTCTCTCAACAGCTCCTCGTCTCTGGGAATGCACAAACATCCCCTCAGGCGTAGCACCTGGTCTGTAAAAGAGAAGTCCCCCGGGTCTCTTGACAGTACTCTATCACGCAAGGACAGCAAGTACGGGTCGGCCATCTGTCCTGTGATGATGCGATCTATCAGCTCTGGCCTCGTCTGTCGCGTCACAATCATTGCCCCACAGTGCCCCCGTAACTCTAAGGGTCGCCAACTGCCCATCTCCTCCAAAAGGTTCCAACCCTGCACCTGTAAACTAGCCAAGTGTGCGAGCGCCTTCTGGCTCAAGGCGTCAGCCACCACGTTGGCCTTTCCCGGGTGGTAGGAAATGCTGCAATCATACTCCTTCAGGAGCTCCAACCAACATCTCTGTCTTATGTTGAGCTCCTTCTGATCAAACAGGTATCTGAGGCTCTTGTGATCTGTGAAAATCTCGAAGGTCTCACCGTACAAGTAGTGTCTCCAGGTCTTCAGCGCGAAGACGACAGCTGTCAGCTCCAGGTCGTGGGTAGGGTAGCTATGCTCATGGGGCTTCAATTGCCGCGAAGCGTAGGCGACAATGTGACCCCTCTTCATGAGCACACCCCCTAACCCCTGCAAAGAGGTGTCCATGTACACAACGAACCCGCCACTACTGTCTGGGATGGTGAGAACGGGAGCTGAAGTCAGCCTCTCCTTCAGCTCCTGAAAACATGCCTCATAGGCGTCGATCCAAGTGAAGGGCACACCTTCCGGGTCAACTGTGTCATAGGACGTGCAATCTGTGAAAAGCCCCTGATAAACCGCCTGTAGTAGCCTACCAATCCCAAGAAACTACGAATCTCAGTAACCACACGCGGTCTCTCCCACCTGAGCACTACCTCAACCTTGGCTGGGTCCACAGCCAAGCCATCCCCAGAGATCACATGACCTAAGAAGGTCACATCCCTTACCAGAACTCACACTTGCTGTATTTGGCGTACAGCCTACGTCGTCTCAGTGCGTCCAGAACCATCCGCAAGTGCTGTCCGTGCTGCGTCTGATCTCGAGAATAAATGAGCACATCATCAATGAATACCACCACAAACTGGTCCAAGTATGGTCTAAACACCCGGTTCATCAAGTCCATGAAGGCAACGGGGGCATTGGTCAGCCCAAACGGCATGACCAGAAACTCGTAGTGTCCATATCGGGTGAGGAAAGGTGTCTTGGAGACGTCTGCCTCCTTGATCCTCAACTGGTGGTATCCAGACCTCAAGTCGATCTTGGAGAATATCGTGGCACCTCGCAGTTGGTCAAACAAGTCATCGATCCTCAGCAGCGGATATCTGTTCTTGATGGTGACCCTATTCAGCTGTTGGTAGTCCACACAAAGGTGTAGGGTACCATCCTTCTTCTTTACAAACAGTACCGGGGCTCCCCAGGGAGACGCGCTAGGCCTCACAAAGCCCTTCTCCAAAAGATCCTGCAACTGAGACTTGAGCTCTCACAGCTCAAGCGGTGCCATCCTGTATGGTCTGTGGAGATGGGGCTGGTCCCTGGTACTAGTGAGATCTCAAACTCGATCTCACGCTTGGGCGGTAGTCCTAGCAACTCATCTGGGAACACGTCAGGGTACTCTCTGACCACCGAGATACTCTGGAAGTCTTCCACAGGGCTGGGCTCTGCCACCACACAAGCTAGGAAGCCCTCACACCCCTGGCTCAAAAGTCTCGCCGCCCGAAGTGCAAAAATGCACCTGAAGCCTCCGTCCACTGGCTGCCTGTGGAACTTGAAAGAAGGTAACTCTGGTATGGAGAAGATGATCTTTCTCTCAAAATAGTCCACCAAGGCGTGGTAAGCAGACAACCAGTCCATCCCCAGAATTACGCCAAGTCCTCCATCTGTATCATAATCAGGTCAGCGGGAAGGCTATGTCCCCCAATACTGACCTCGCAACCCATGTATACCTCCTCAGCTACAAACAGCTGACCACTCGGACCTCTGATAACGAACGGATCCTCTAACAGCATATAATCCTGGCCCAAACTAACTGCGAAACTGGCGGTGACAAATGAGTGCGTAGCGCCGGAATCGAAAAGCGTGTAAACGAGTCTGCCGGAAACTGAAACCATACTTGCCACCACTGATCCCGAAGCTCTGGCATCCCTCTGTGTCAGGGCTTTGATACACCCCTCAACCCTAGGT
Source organism: Thalassia testudinum (assembly GCA_037157565.1). Classification (NCBI taxonomy): domain Eukaryota; kingdom Viridiplantae; phylum Streptophyta; class Magnoliopsida; order Alismatales; family Hydrocharitaceae; genus Thalassia; species Thalassia testudinum. The sequence goes on from JAZHRO010000073.1 coordinate 121,333,941, forward strand.
GCGGACGAAGCAACCACACTCTGCGTCGGACGGGTAGCTGCTGGCCGGTACCCTCCCCGTGTCTGCTGTCCTCCTCCTCGCGCCTGGAAACCGCGGCCTCCTGTTCACCCTCCAGTGCTCGGCGCGGGAAGCATCTGCTGACCTCCTGCTTTAAACAGGCAGTCCCTCCTGATGTGGCCCGGCTGGCTACACTGGTAGCAGAGGGGAACCCGACTCCCGCCCTCAGTGGGTCCCTGCTGTCGGCTGGGCGGGGGTCCGGTGCTAGCTGCTGGCCCCTAGCGAGGGCCTCCAAAGGCCACTGATGGCCCTGCAAAACGTGATGGCTCTCCTGCTGGCGCCACGTGTCTCCTCTCTTGCCGGCCCTGTGAGAAGTCTGGCTGATAGGGCCTCTTCCGCCCGCTGTCAATATCTCGCGCGGACGGGTTGGTCTCTTCGTATGTCATAGCTGCCTCCACCACCCTCGAGAACGTAGGCAGCTTCAGGGGTTTGACATACCCCCAAATCGCAGGCCGGAGCCCCTCGGTGAACCTCCAAAGGTGCTCCTCCTCAGTGGCTAATGCTGTCGCTACGAAGCGGGACAGCTCCAGAAAATACGTGCGATACGCGCTCACGGTCATCGTCCCCTGGCGGAGAGTGTGGAACTCCCGCCTCCTCCGGTCCTGCCACGTCTGGGGAAAATACTGCTCGCAGAAGAGGGTGACGAACCAGTCCCAGGTCGGCTTGTCCCTCTCCTGTCCCCTGACCGCCCTCCACCACCTGTGTGCCGCACTCTCCAGCTGGTACGTGGCAAAGGCCAAGCGGCACTCCACTGGGGGGCGAAGGGTGTCAAAAACCTTCTCGATTTGCTCGAGCCAGTCCTCCGCCTCTGTCGGGTCCTCATCCCCCTTGAAGGAGGGGGGCTTCAGCTTTCGAAACTACCCGAAAATCTCAAAGTGGCGCTGCAGTGGAGATGCTGGTGCACCTCCAGGTAAAGAAGCCTCATGCACAGAAGTGTCGGAGGAAGGTGGGGGCGGTGGCAGCCCATCCCCTCCCTCGCATCCAGCACCACGTCCGTCACGTGGTCCCATAAAGGACTCCCCCTCCGCAGCCCCAGGGAGAGGTTCTCGTGGCGACGGGTGGAGCTCCTCTCGCACAATATCTCGTATCAGCTGGGCGAGGTCCTGGGCCTGAATGCCCGAGAGCAGTGGCTGGTCTACTGAAACGTCGACCTCAACATGCCCGCCCCTCCGACCTCGTCCTTGGCCGCGCCCGCGGCCCACCTCGCTAGTCCCGCATCGAGGCATCTCCTGCAAGGAAACGTGAAAACAGAATGGAAACACGTCAATATGAAACGATATCTAACGAAGAAGTCAAAGAGCTTATGTCAAAAGCAACGTTGTGGTGGCTACTCTAGTTACAAACACGTGAATTGGTTATTTTCCAGTCAGTTTGTTCACTTCTCGGGACGACCTCGCTCTGATACCATCTTGTTACGACCCGATTCCCGAATCCCTACGAGACATGAGAATCAGACCGACTCGACTGATCCCAAGACCCAGTCGTCCAACGAGAAATTAACCAAAAGTGCAGTAAAATAAACCACATTCACCATGTATACAACTAGCAGTAACAAAGTACAGCAGTAAAGAAAAGAAATACTACAGTATACACCACCACAATAGTAAAGAAATAAACATGTACATAAACATGAAGCTTACAATAAAAGAGTACAGGGGTAACAGAAACTACTCACTGCAACAGAAAGAAGAGTATAGTGGGTACTACACAAGTAACACTACTGGACTCTACTAGGCCCAGCACCATCTGCAGCCGCTGACTCTGGCTGCTCAACACCTGGTCCTAAAAAGGTAACAAAGGTGACACGTCAGCGAAACGCTGAGTAGAGTGGCAACTAAAAGCTAAGAACACAGTAACTGTTATATTTTTAATTCCTTTCTTTACTTTTTCCATTTATTCACTATTGAATTATTTCTCAGATCTTTCTTTTGATCTTGAATGTTCCTCGTGGGAACGATCTTGATTGCAGTCTTTCCCAAAAAGTAGAAGTAACACGTGGTGCTCTCCTGGCCGGGAGAGTCCCCCGTGGTGGTCCTACCCTCAGTCAACCACCCCAAGGTTGCTGACAGACGTAACAGTGACTACGGCACGCACGATAAACGCACGAGTAGCTACCCCGCACTGGCACGAGGTCAGTCGTTTCCGTTAACGGGTGAGCCCAAAGCACAGCACAGAACCAGTATAGAGCAGAGCCCTCTCAGTAACAGGGGTCCAGCCCCTCCACAGTAACCAAACAGAGGTCTTGCCCCTCCACAGTCCGCGCACCCTCTCCTGACTACCCTGGTTTGCCCAGTGGGCCTAACAAGTCGGTGTAGGAGGGCTAACAGAACCCCGGGACTCGTGGGGTAGCTAGTGCTCTCCCTACACTAGTAGCTCTCCTCGGTACTGTGTACACGAGGGCCAAAAGTCAGTACAAAGTGGCCAGGCCTAACCCCAGGTCCTTAGGGCAGCTAGCTCTGCTCTGCACTAAACAGGGGGACAGTTGCTCTCCTTGGTACTCCGTACTCAAGGGCCAGCTCACTTCCCTAGTTCTATTCCATTCACTTTCCAGGAATTCTACTCCTAATTCCCCGTAGGGTTCATGCTCTTTTAACTCAGCCAATTTAGGTTTCATCGTTTCAGCTTTATATTTATATAACCCATATTCTCAACAGTAATTATTCATTCATAAACAGGCAGCTGTTAACCAATTACAGGCAGTTATCATTTCCTTTCTACTTTTCCAAGACTGCAATGTATAGATATTTAATCTAGTTTTCTAGTCCTACGATTCATGCCATAACCTAGGATCTATCATTCAATCTAGTTTTCCAGTCCTAGGATTCATACAATACCCTAGGATCTATCATTCAATCTAATTTTTCAGTCCTAGGTTCATGCAATGCCCTAGACTCTATTAATTATTTCACAAGTGTATAATTTTTGATAAATAAATTAAAGGGCCACTCTACCTGAAAAATCGGGAGTACTGGGGGCATAATCGGTAAGCTCGCGTGCCTCCGCAACCCCTAGAGCCACAACGGAACAGGGTCTTAACACAAGGATCAATACAAGGAGCTACTCAGAACAATATACAATTACTGTAAACAGGTAGAGGAACTAAATCTGGGAAGAATGAAACTTGAAACGCGGAAAACGGACTCCGAACGGACCCTAAACGGGTCAGAAACAACAAGTATGTCCAAAATCAGACTTCTGGAACTTCTTCCAAATGTCTTAAATGGTAGCTCAGGTCATACCTTGATCTGCGCGGTCCCTCAGACATCCAGAAGCCCGCTGAACCATTTAGACTTAGTTTCCAGACGTCCGATTGTGACTCCAGACGTCTAGAGACCCTCTTCGTCGTCAGGTGCTGTGCCCAAACATCTGATCTATGTGGGATGGCGTGCCCTTGCACCTTCCCGAACAAGTCCTGCACACACACACGCCCGTTCTCAACACGAAAGGATGCAGAATACTTCGGCGGAACGGCTGCTTGGCCGTACACGCGAAAGAAGAAGGTAAAAATAACGTACCTTTCAGACGTCTGGACCTTCCTCCAGACGTCTCCTGCATCGTCTGTACGTAAGTCCAGACGTCTGATTCTGGGAAATTTTCCCAGAATCAGGACCCCCTCGCCCTCCGCCTGCAGTGCACGGCCGTGCCGCGCCGCGCCCGCCTGCTGCCTGAGCTGCAGTAGCTCCTCCGCAGCACCACACGCTTGCTGCACACCCGCCGGTCGGCTCTGGCTGCCCCGGCGAGCTCGCACCCTCGCGGTCGAGCTCCCTCTCTGTCTCGCAATAGCCCCTCCTCCCCACACACTCGCAGCAGCCGCTGCTACCGCTCTCACCCGCTCGCTCTCTCGCTTACAGGGTGAAGAAGAAGAAGAGGCAGTGGAGTGAGGGTGAGGGAGAGAGAGGTGTATTTGTAAGCTGCCGAGGGGAGAGAGAGAGAGAAAAATCTGTCTGCAGGGAGGGAGGAAAGAGAAGAAGGAGGGCGGCGGGTTCATTCTGCGCGCGCATGCGTGCAGACGCGAACCCGTACGCTGAAAAAATTTAATTCCAGACTTCTGGGAAAGCTTCCAGACGTCTGGACCACTTCCCAGATGTCTTAAACGACGCTTGATGCCCCGGGTTATAACAACACAAATGCAGGAGGGTTAATTTCCTTTAATGCATGCAAGTGTGTACTAACGCTTCAAAATCCTAAAGTAGAAAGCCTAATTGGTTCTATTTTAAATCCAATTTAATCTCAAAAGTAACACCTTGGACTCAAACGAGAAGGTGAGTAGTCCAAGATCTTTAAAATTTAAGCGCAAATCCCTAATAGGTACAGGAAATCAGGGAAGGGATCTCTAAACAAATCGTCTCATCTTCAATATGATATCAAATTAAGTTCGTAAATCAAGAAACTTGCCTTTAAATGATAATTACTAAGAAAATAAGGCAGATGAATCCTAATTCATTTGTTTCCTTTTCTCTTTCCTAAGATTAGAAGGTTGATGTAGGGAAGGAGAGAAATTCTACTTGCTCCTGGAGTGGCTGATTGCACGGAAGATCTCTTCATGATGTATCTCGCAAAATCACAAGCAAAGCAGATAGGGTAAGTTAATGCTCAGATAAATCAAGAAAGATAAGATTAATGGTGAATTGCGCATTGCTCCCCGACAACAGCGCCAAAATGTTGCATGGCGAATCAAGGAGATTTAAATATGCGTTCGTTGTAGTACACTCCTAAATCGCACAACAAAACATTTAAATTTATAAACTCAGATTCTAATTAGAGTCCGAGGTCGTTCGCAGGAAGCAAATGTGGAATTCATGCATTAATCTTCATTTAAAATCACTAAGTACAATAATAAATATGCAATGAATACAACTTATCAAATTAATATTCAATGTAATCCAATGATCATCAGATAAATAGAATAGAGAAAACCTAAAAAGTTGTGATTTAAATCGTCATTTAGATCTCTCTAATTAAGCATACATCTCATATTCAATTTATTCAAATAACCAAATAGTACCTTCAACCAATTAATCAATGTTAACTTAGGTACTTAAATAATCAAACAGTAACCAGAACCAAAGATCAGATGTCGCCGCACAAAACTAGATGACTTAACCTTCACATAGCACGGTGCCTCACAGAAGGCACAAGGGCAACGACCTTCTCTTCTTCTTCAAGCCTTCACAAACAAGGCCTTCTCTCCACAACACAAGGCAACTCAGAAGCTAAGTATACACTTCTTCAGCACATGCCTAAGGTGCACAGCAAAACCCTCCCCTGAAATGATCCGTGGCCCTTTTGAGCCGTTTAAGACGTCAGGATGAGCCATCAGACATCTGTCCAAACGTCTAGATGGAGGGTCAGACGTCTGAAAGTAGAAGAACAGGACCTGCTGTTCTTTTCCGCGCGTGCACTGCACGCACACTCACCTCTCTCTCCTCACCCCAAACCCTAAACCTCTTCTATTTAAACCCCCCCTCACCCACGCCACTCTCCACCATCCACCTCCACCTTCATCCACCTCCGTCATTCCTTCCTCCCTTCTAATGCGGCGAGAGGAGAGGGAGCTGAAGAGAGATGGGATGTGGAGGAGGAGAGGAGAGCTCGCGAGGGAGCCACGGGAGCTCGGAGGAGCTCATGCGGGAGGAGTCGAGGGCACGGGCGAGGAGGAGGAGCATGCGAGCAGGCACCTTGGCCTCCTGCAGCCACTAAAGGCACTGCTGCAACTCCTGCGGGCGGCGCAGAGGGTTTCACGCAGAGGAGAAGCTTACAGAGGTTTTGCGTATTGGATATTTGCCAGTATCAGACGTATAGATCATCTCCTAGACATCTGGAGTAGCAGAAGGATGTCCGAAGCTAAAGCCAGACGTCTGAAAGCACGCACAATGCTAAGGTACGTGATTTTGTGTGGTTACGGCCATGCAGGCCTCACCGTAGGGTTTGTCCAGCCTTTTCTAATGGCCTGCACCGACGTATGCAGGGAGCAGGTGATGAGAACCTCATCATGAGCCATAACTAGCTCATTTTGACCTAATACAAAGGATAAAAGCTCCTACATAACTCAAGGAAAGGCTTAACTCAGAGAGATTCTGAGTTCGCAAAGAAAATAGAAATTAAGGGGTAAAAATGCAATTTCACCAATCCAATCTGAAAATAGGGTAACTCAGGGTCCAAACATAGGTCAAATAAACCTAATAAGAGGAAAAGTGGGATGAGATGATTCAATAAGGGCTACAGCAACTCCAAGGAATTAAATGACATCCTATAACCCTAAAAACAAACCCACTTAAAAACATGAGGTTCGAGGAAGAGAAAAAAAATCAAATAAACCCTCTAAAATTCATAGAAAAATAATCTCTAGGGTTTAGAACCTTCAATTTGGCCTTAGGAACCCATTTTGACCTACATTGAGAACCATGCCCAATTAACAACTTAATTTGGGTTTTTGCGTAAATTGACCGGTCAAACAAGGTTTAATTTGAAAATAAAATTCACCATCATAATCCTTAGGCCCCAATTAGTCATGTATAAAAACTTGAGCCTAAGAGGAAACCTTCTTGACCAACTTTACACTTTGGTCCTCATTTATTTACTTTTTGGCCCTCAACTTTTGAACCCTCACATTTATACCCCTAACTCTCCTTCGTTCTTTGCATTCAGGTCCCTCCTGCCAAAACCTGACCAGCACCATGCTCCGGCGACCTTGCGCGGAGCATGGCGCCGCGCAGGGTAAGGGGGAGGGTCTGGCAAGTAAACCGGGGGTGCCCTGCATCGTCAGCCGTCGCAGGAACACCCCCCTGGTCGCTGCAACCCACCATACCGGCCGTGCGAACGCACGGACGGTATGGGTCTCCATCTCCGGCATCCTCCGGTGAGGGAGACACATCGTCTCCCTCCGCCCTCCTCTCTGATTCTACCCTATAAGTACCCCCCGTCGCTCCACCGTTCAAGGGAGCTCGGTCCTGACGGAGAAAGACCCCCACTTCCTCTCTTCCCACTCCGACAGGGAGCCCTCCAGCTCCGGCGGCCTCTCCCCTTCCTCCTCGTCGCTCTGCCGCACTACCAGCTGCAGGGTTGCCCCCCCTCGCTCTTCCCGCGCCACGCCGTACCCAGCTGGCGCCTCTCCGGCCCTCTCCTCGCCGCCGCCCCTTCCCCCGGGCATCTTCTTCTCCGGCGATAGTCGATACGACTGCCGCCTTGCTCCAGCCCCTTTCGTCTCCGTAGCTAGGTCAGAACTTCTCCCCATCTCCCCCTCTTTCTTTTCCTCACTGTCTTTTATTTGATTAAACCCTTGACCGCTCCTGTCCACCGTCACCCCCTTCGTCTCCGGCCACCCTCCGGCGAGACGCCCCCATCGCTCCACAGCCTCACACGCCTCGCCGACCCTCACCGAACCTCCGCCTCATCACACTGAGCACCCCCCACCCCTCCACTGCCACTCCACACCTCCGTAACGCTCCCCAAAACAAACCCATTTCTCCGGTTGCAGTCTGACCTAGGGCTGCTGCCAGACACCGCCTTGCGGCTTGCCGCACAGCTCAACACCTTCGCCGTGCCACGGCGAAGGTTCCCCAGTAGTTTGATCAGGCCGAGAGGCCATATTCGTGTCCGACAGGTTCTGAGGCTCGACCGCCATTGACGCCACATTGAAGCAGCTTCTCCCGCGCTCTAGGCTTGAGGACTCCAGGTTTCCAGCTGCTGCGGATTACGGAGACTCCTGCGAAGGCAGCCAGGGAGCAACCGACGAAAATCGAAGCTGCAGCTGCAGAAGCAAGGCCGCGGTCCTCCAGCAGGCGCACGCGAGGAGAGGCCTCAGTTTAGTCCCACATCGGTAAGCCTCGCAACTCTTTCACCGTTTAAATTGTTTTTGTGAATAAGCCTGATGGCCTCAGCACACGGGGTGATGTCCCCTTCACTCGCCCGATTACCCGGCCTCGTCCGCGCTCACGCCCCGCGGACCTGGCTCCGACCCGATTAGCCCGACCTGCACTCCTCGCCCACCACTGCACGCTGGTGGGCCTGGACCCGGGCGCGACCCGCGTACCCGATTTACCCGGTTGCTCTGGGAGAGCTTTCCTAAGAGCGAATTCTAAGAGAGAGTGACGCGGGGGGGGGGGGGGGGGGGGGGGGGGGGTAGAGTAGGTTTTGCCCACTGACGTAAACTTTGAAGTGTGCAGGCACAGGTAAACAAGGAAGAAGAACCGTGGAAGAAGAGAAGAAGAAGAAGGTCGATGAAGACTGAAAGAAGGTGGAGCACCGTAGCAGCGGCGATTTAAGTCGTCTGATTGGAAAATCAGACGACGCCCTGCAGTAAAAGGACTGCAGAGAAAGAAGGAGAACGAAGAAGCCGTGCCGCTGAGCAAGGGACCGCAAGAAGAAAAGCTTTACAACTGAGGCAGAAAGAAGAAAGAAGAAAGGAGAAGCTGAAGAAAGGCAGAACTGAAAGAAAAGAAGATGAGGAGCTCTGAAGAAGAGAAGAAATAAGAAGAAAAAAGAAGAACAGAAGGTAGAAGAAGAAGACCACCAGGAGATAAACAAAGAAAAACCAAAAGCCAAAAAGAAGAGAAAACAAAGAGGAAGAAAGAAGAAACCAAATTTTTATCTCTCTCTCTCTCTCTTTATTTTTGTAATATTTTTGTAATAAGAATTTGTATCTCTAGAATACATTTTGCTCCCTGAGTTCGACCTCGGGAACTCTTTTATTTCCGAGTAACAAATTGTATTAAACTGGTAATCACTTCTCTATACTATACTATGACGAAATAATAGAACTATAGAGGAAGGTCGTCACCAGCAGGGCGTTGGAAAGGAGCGGGGTGCACCCTTTGAGGTGCTTTCAGACGACTGGACACGTCGCCAAACGTGTGACCGTACCTCCAGACGACTGGAAGGAGTGTCCGACGTTTGGAACTCACCTTAGATGATCGTGGAAGGGTCCGGATGTCCGAGGTAGCTGCAGGGAACACAAGGTAAGTGTTGATGTCTTTTAAGACGTCTGGGACTAGACCCATACATCTGATTTTGGATAGTGTGGGTGTTTTTGGCCCGTTTAGGGCCCAAATGGAATCGGATTTCCGCAAACGAAGTACCGTTGTTTTTCACTTGAGTTTCTCTACAAGTTAGTGTCACTTGTATACGGTTTTAGACTCGTTTGATGTGGTTCGTCAATTGTATAGATCTCCAGCCAGTCGAGTACGCGGGAGTCGCGGAAGCGATGAGCTTTGCGATCCGAGCCCCCATTCCTCCCGTATTTGTCAGTAGAGTGGTTTACATTAATATTATGATTTAAATAAATGAACTGCATGTTTAGAATAACTTGAATGAATCCTAGGATGAGAATGAACCCTAGGGCAGAAATAGATGGTTGAGCTTTACTGTATACTTGAGAAACATGTAGAATCCTAGGATGAGAATGAACCCTAGGGAAGAAACAAATGGTTGAGCTATACTGTATACTTGAGAAACATGTAGAATGCTAGGATGAGAATGAACTCTAAGGTAGAAACAGATGGTTGAGCTATACTGCTTACTTGAGATGACTATAAAAACTTTAAATGCTAGCAAATGTACTGGTTATTTATGCGATGCCTTGTCAGTTGGAAAATCACGAGCTGCCTGTTTTAAGAATGGAACCGGAAACGTGAATAGAGAAATCTGAAAGTCTAGATTATGAAACAAAAGAAATATCAGCTTGAACCCTACGGGGAATTAGGAGGAGGACTCCTGTAGACGGGAAGTGAGCTGGCCATTGTGTACGTGGTACCAAGGAGAGCCATTATCCCTTTAGTGTAGAGGGGTATTAGCCGCCCGTTGGGATGAGCCCCGAGGTCAGGCCTAGACACCCTACACTGACTCAGTTTGGCTCTCGTGTACGTGGTACCGAGGTGAGCTACTTATTGTAGGGAGGGAGCTAGCCGCCCAAGGGGGCCCGAGGTTAGGACTAGCCACCCTACACCGACTCTTGTTAGGCCCACTGGGCAAACCGGGATAGTCAGACGAGGGTACGCAGACTGTGGAGGGGCGAGACCCCTATTCTATTCTGTTTTGAGAGGGCAAGGCCCTGTACTGTTCCGTAGTGTACCTTTAGGCATACCCGCTAACGAAAATGACTGACCGCATGCCAGTGCGGGATAGCTACTCGTGCGTTTATCACGCGTGCCGTAGTCACCACTACATCGCGACCGTGACCTCAGGGTGGTTGACTGGGTGTGGGATTACCACGGGGGACTCTCCCGACCAGGAGAGCACCACGTGTACCTCCTATACCATGGAAAAGATTGCAATCAAAATCGTTCCCATGAGGAACAGGCCAGGTCAAGAAATGTTTTCTAACTGAATAAAGGAACAACAAATTAGAAGCACTTGGTTGAACTAAACGAAAATGGATAGTTGTTTAATTGCATAAATTAATTGCTTGTCTTAATTACATGTAAATGGCTAAATTACCACTCTACTCAGCGTTCGCTGACTCTGAAAATTTTATAACCTTGTTCAGGTCAGGGAGTTGAGTAGCCTATACCACCGGCTGTAGAGGGAGCTAAGTCTAGTCGAGCCCAACCATAACTGCATTCTTACTGTTTTTCCTTAGCTCCGGTTATTGTAGTGAGTATTTTTGTTTTATGTAATACTGTTCAGTACTTTCAATTGTACTTTTCTCTATCGTAGTTGTGATGGCCTGTAACTTTGATAGACCTTTTCGCTCTATTTCTTTTATTGTCTCTTGTTTATTTTCTGCTTAGTTACATTGCATGTGTGGTTGTAATTTATTTCCTACTTTTGGTTATTTCTCGTTGGACGACTAAGTCTTGGGATTAGTCGAGGTGGGCCGGTCTCGGATCCTGTAGGGATCTAGGATCGGGTCATAACATCCCCCATCCTCTGACAAATTTCTCCTCCTTTTCTTCTCTCAAAGCCAAGATTTAATCGGGTCAAATGTCGGGCTATCGGATCTAAGCATTGGCCAAACCCGCATGCATGTATCACAGGCGAGGCGTGAAGGCGCGACGAGGTGCATGAGCGGGGACCCGACCCTTGGTGTTACTGGGCAAACAAGCTAAAACACAAAATCCACTTATACGCTATTAGCTGCTTGTACCTTCACGATGTGGCACCAAATTGCCTCCTTCTTCACGTGCAGCAGTTGAGGGCGCACCTTCAATTGGAGCAGCTGCTGGAACTGGGCTTTCAATTGTTGGTGAGGATCTGCTCCTGAGATGAATCCGCAACACCTGGGCGTGGAATGACAGCCATTGGTGGTCAGAGCAAGGTGGACGGGGTCAGAGATGATGGCCGCAATGGCAAGCGAACTGTGAACTTGTAAATCATGAGTACGGGCTCAAAAACCCTAATTAGAAGGTTCAGGAGCTTCATTGGAGGACAACGAATGTGTTGGCGGTGGTTGCATGGCGTGGGAGTGCGTGTGGATGTCTAGCGAAGTCGGGGGGGAGGTGCGGTGTGGGTGGTGTTTGGTGGGATGTTTGGATGGTCAATCCCCTCAATTTCTTGAGGGGTTTTAGTCGACATGGGATGGCAAAGCTTTTGGGAGGGTCGCGAGGATGTTAGGTGGTCTGTGTTGGCCGGACGAGCTCACTAGAACTTCGCTAGACATGAAGAAAACGAAGGGGGAGATCGGCGGACAGTGGTCAGATTAGGGTGAAAAGAAGTTGAATCATAGCTAAGGAGGGAAAGGAAGGAAGAGGGGCTATCTATTGGACGAAATAAAGAGAAACTCGTGTCGGTGTGCCTTGCCAGACACGAGGGAGACAAACTCCTTTGGTGGGGGTAGACGGTGTGACGAAAGGGGTTGGAAGCCCTGGCTTTGGCCCATCAGGTGCGAACGAGCGTAAGGAAGAGTTTGACACTCCCAATTTGATGGTTGGGAGGTTGTAGGAAGATGGGGGAGAGGGTCACTCGATTCGAGGTTGGAGGTGGCCGGAGTTGAAGGAGAAGACTCGATTTTGGCCTGAACCTGACTAGTTTTGGACGGTGGGAGATGCTAGTGCTTATATAGAGCTCCTAGGCAAGCTCTAGGCAAGGAAATAGGTTTGAGGAGCTCAAAAATTTAGGGAAGAAGATCCCTGATCTTGAGGTGTTCACACAAGCCTTGTGGATCAAATCAGGGTCCCAGATGTGATTTAGGTGATTGGGGACTTCCTTAAGATCATCTCTTCCAATTTTGGAAGGGATTGGCCGAGAAATTAGGGAGGTATCCTTGATTGAAGGTCGGTGCTTTTGGGTTCACACCTTCCATGGCTGCAGGGACCTACTTGTGAAGAAGACAACAAAGTTGGGGGGCTAAACACAAGGAATTTGAAAGTTAGGGGCTTGATTGAGAGAAATAGAGTTTTAAAGGACTAAATTGCAAACTAAGTCAAGATGGACCCTGATTAGGCGAAATTTTGGTACAAACCTAATTTGGACCCAAGGAATCTAATGGTGAAGTTGGATTTCTGTTTTGACCAAGTTTGACCGGGCAATTTGCGTAGAAATCAAAATTAGGGCAGAAATCCGTCTGAGACTCTATTCAAGGTCAAAATATGTTCAGATAGTTAAATCAAGGATACTAAACCTCAATGAATACTTTTCTATGAAGTTTAGGAGGTTTAGATGAATTTTATTCTAACCAGAACCTCTGTAATTCAAGTAGGTCTGAAATTAAGGTTTTAGGTCTGATGTAGTTCTCGAAACATGTGAAAACTCGTTTATGTCTGTACGGACCCTCTTATTAGACATTAGTACTTATTTGACCTTCAATTAACCCTTGAAAAATCCTGTGATTACTTTGCATTCATGATATGCTGTTAAAACTGCAAAATTAGCCGTGTTTTAATGTATTCCTCTTAGAATGAATGTGCAGGGAATTATGACTCTCAAGCGATTATGTAGAAGCATTTGTCACTTGATTATGAGTAATTAAAGCTAGTTATGGCTAATGATGGTGTTACCATCAATTAAATGGGATGAGTATGGACTATTCTGATTTGATTTTTATTTGTTTTTTAAGCTCACGCCCAAATTCCATCTGAGTTGCTGATTTTTGGCATCTCCTTGATAGTGTTTGCCAAAAAAATCAATAGCACTGATTAGAGCCATCACAGTGATCCAATTGGTTTTAAAGAATCGCCTAGAGTTCCTGAACACCAATTAATGGTGTGCAGGATCTCTAAATGATCAAATCATCTTAGCGAGCTAAATGAAGATGCCCAGGTGGGTGACATCTGAACTTGATCTCAATGAGTTTAAATTCGCATTTTAGCATTTAGATTGAGATCTGAAGTAGTTTAATGAAGGTTTGGAAGCAATTCTGAGTGCATTTAAAATGCTCCTATTGATTTTCTTCTTCTAAGCTGTATATGGCCTTGTAGAAGAGTTAATTAGGTTTTCTAGGGTTTTTGATCTGTGATCTGGCTTTGAGATTGATTTTAGACTTTTTGATAGATGTTTGCAATGAATGAAATGTGAGTTTTGATGATTCAAATAGAACTGACATGATTTGGTTACTGATACAACAGCAACTTATTTCTATGTGTATTGGATAGATTTTCAAAAGAAGTTTTGATCAATTGAGTTTCTGAAGATTACATGTTCCTCAGATCTTCTGAGGATGAAATTTTAGAGTTTTAAATGGATTTTGAGAACTTAGTTTTCAAGCAGCTGCTAGGTCCATGTGTTCAGTAGCAAGGGCTACTAATTTCAACATCACAACAGCAAGGAAGCAGTAGTAGTTGCTTATTAATGGAGGGTATCAAGCATAGCAACTAAGATAGCTGTTGGACATGGCATGTTCTTTTGTTGCGGCAGCTAAGTTGGCTGCTGAGCTCCATCAACAGTAGTTGGTCTGGAAATGAGAAATTAAAGTGGATTTTAGATTAATCTGAGGAATTAAAGGAGCTGGCACTGTTGTGTAATGTTAGGAATTCATGTCAAGCATTCATGTACTAATATTGACTTTAAATTTGACTTGAATAGCTAATAATTTCATGTTTAAAATCCTTTATCAGCTTCTTTTGAATGTATTAATTGTCCAATTTGAAATTTGAGTGAAAATTGAGTTGAACATCTTATTCAAATGTTTATAAATCTTCCATGAGCTATGTTGAATGAATTTGAATGTCTGAACCTGATGATCAGCCCTTAGAAGTCATTAGAGGCCTTTGGTTACTTAGTTTAAATTCATTTTAAGCCTCTTTTGTTCCAAATTGTAAAAATATAAAAAAATTCTAACAAAATTGTAAAAAATAAATAAACCTGTCTTAAGTAAGATCATGTATTTTTTTAAGTGTATGCAAAATTTCAAAGTATTCCAAATCCCCGAACTAATAGATCATACCAGCCGACGATTCAGTCTACTCTGAAATTCAATAAAAGAAATGATTCTTCTCTCATCTCATTTTCTCTCTCTTCTCTTACCTCTATTAAACATAAAAACACCATAAAAATCTAAAAAAGCTAAAAATTGCATAAAAATACTATGTATATTATTTATACTTGTAAATATAATTAAATACTAAGTTAAATGTAAATATTGTAATATATGTAAATAATGAACACAATAAATTATGAATGTATTATATATATTTAAATAAATATTTATGTTGAGTTATTGTATATATAACCTAATTATATAATTACCTATTAATTTATCATAGATTATATATACATATATCTATGTAATTATAAATAAACATGTATACTTGTATAGTTGTATCTATTACTGTATATGTGCATTTAAATAAGTATTATATATTGTATGGCACCTGTACATTGATTTAATTATCTATTTATTGTATGTAATTATATTAGTAAGTTAATTAACTACCTTATTAAGTTAAAATAAAATGAATTAGCAATTTAACTTATTACCGAAGTAACTTATACTGTACACTTGTAAATATTAATTTTAATTATTTTCAACTTATTTATAATATATTTATACTATATAATAGTATTTATAGCTACATTATATGAGTATCTAATAAAAACATGTAAATAAATGCATATAAATTAAAATAAATGTTCTAAAATAAATTAAAAATGTATAATAAATACCTTATTATCTAAATTAACTATTTATTAAGTCAATTGAATCATTAAATTATTAATTTGTACATTAATTAACTAATTAACCTCTAATTTAATGTGTATAAATCACTAAATTTAACTAATTTTTATATATAATTAATTAAGTTATTTTTATAAATTGATTGTATAATTAAGTAGCCCTATGTAAGTGCTTTGTAATGGTATTATTTAATTGGAATTTGGATCCCAATTGGACACTTAATTCGAGGCCTAAATTCGGCCTCAAGACACGCTTTGTGCACCTAATTCAAGCGCTATGTTTAGTGCCACATCATTTGTTGATGGTCACACGCAACCATATAAATTGTTTTGCCCTTGATGGCTTCTCAGTCGACAGTGTCGGGCGCACACATAACCATGACCCTCTGACCCCATTGAGTTGGGTTGGGAACCCGATGTGCATAGTGTTGGGCCTGCTGTGAGCCTGGTTTGGACTCGAGTAAAATTGGATAAAAATATACATGCTAAGAAATAGGACCGGTTCATAGTAGCGGTCCAGTCTCACCCATATGGGTGTTGTGTATCCGCGAACCAAATCGGCAAGCCCATTAACAACCATAATTTTTGTAAGTGAAGGCTCAGTGTAAGAGAAGGAACAAGCCAAATATGGCTAAGTGTTGGAGGACCTCAGCGTGTTGTGTGTGAGACTTAACAAAAAAAACCGACCAAGTGTGGGAGCTAAGAGTTGTGTGTACTGTGAGTAACAGTTGTATTGTGTGTGTATGTGTATATAGTCTACTGTGTAGTGTGTATATGTATATGTGTGTGTGTGTAGAGAGAGAGAGAGAACGAGTACATAGAGTAATATAAGTGAGTGTTTTAGCCTTTTATGTACATAGTTTTTAATGATGTTTTTGAAGGCTTTAGTAACGATCAAGTGTGTCAGTATAGCCTTTTATGTTAATTTAGCTAAGTTAAAGTTTTGTATATTGTTAATATGATACATAAGTGTGTATATTTATGTGTAGCATATAACAAGCACTATATATAGAGTATATATATTTAAGTACTATTAGTATATATTTTTAAATAGATATATTATATGTATGTATATATATTGTAATGTATATATGTATATATGTATATAAATATATAGTTAGTGTATATAGTTAGAGTCATTGTTTGCCTTAGGTTGTATATAATGTTTCTAAGGCTAGTAGGAGTTAGTATGTTTGTATATATGTTAATATAGTGTATGTAAATATTTGTTCATTATTTTTGTACCTGGATTTAGGTATTAAATTGTATATAGTACATTGAATAGATTAGTTAATTTTTCATGCTTGATTAGTTATAAATATGTTTAAGGCATTGTAGTTAGCATTAATTGATTCATTTTGTACATAATTAACTCATTCATTAATTCTTTGATTCATTTGTATTTATAATCGATATTTTTGGAATAAAAGAGTATTTTTGGAACATAGAGAGTGATGTATATAAATAACTCTCTCAGTAAACAACCGATAAAAATTATGTAAATAAATAAAATGACACGACATCTGTTTGCATTACGACTATACTATGACAACAACATAATTAAAATCACATTTTTATGCAACATGGATTGTCATCGATAACCGGAGAGCAGCACGCATTTACCACTATACATTTTTGTATATTTTTCACCTTATTTTTGTCTCTTTGATTTCTAACCTTATCTTTGATTTGATTATTTCGAGGTGGACATTGGACCCAACACAAGGTGAAGCTCAAGACCACCGTCTTAGATCAACCATGCCAAAGGTAGGTTAATCTTCTTTCTTTTTTTCTTAATCTCCCTCTTCTTCATATAAATAAAAAGAAAATATTAGGAAGCTAACCTTGCCTTATTTTTCTAGAACCATTGATAACAGTGCATCTTGGGGCGATAATTCTGTCAATTGAGGTTTATCTTAAGAGCAAAATGCACATATAACACATCATAAATAAGAATAGGAGCATCGCATGCATTGCACATCAAGATTGCTTATAATGTAGTGTTAACGGCCATTTGTACAAGAACATGTCAAAATAGGCCTCAGATGAACAATTGGACCACACGGATGGATTCAGAGCGACAAATGGAGTCCAACGGACTCAAAATTGTCAAAATCTGACATTCGGAGCTCCTGTAATGAGCCCAAGAAGTTCTGATCGATGATCTGATGATCAACGACCCACAGCGCGCCACGTGGCGCCCGCTCGTTGCATCCTCGCCACCGACCACTTTTGCCTTCACCCGGAAAATGATTCTCAACCGTCGATCTTCGATCGAACGGCTGAGAGCTGCCCGCACACCCACACTCTTCGCGACAATCCGCTACGACAACGCAGTGGTCCACCGCCTCAGCTTGCGCATCCGGCGCGGGATCGAATCGCACTGCACGGAAATTGGAAGGCGAAGGTGCATTGAGGGAAATTGAGCCTCCCGATCAGCAGCGAACGGTGACGATCGAGCTGCACGGCGTAACGGATGCGTGCGGACGCTCACGAGCGCGATGACGCGGCGGACGTGCGCGCCTCAGCAGCGATCTGCTAGTGCACCCTTCGCGAGATCTCAATTGTCCGATCTTCGATCGGACAGCTCACAATGCACGCGTGCAGATTGCCACAGAAGAAGCACAGGGTGCGTTGGTGACCGGCAGGCGAAGGGGGCTACACCGACGGATTTGGTATGGGTTTAGCGACGTCCCGGACGTCGCTAAAGCCCATACTTAAATTAGAAAACCCTTTTGCCTATATAAACTCCATCCAACCACCCATGAAGGGCATTCAATTCACTTGCAAGTGCTCTACCCCACTTTTAGCCACCATTAGTTCTCTTTGTAATCGTCGGAGCCAATGAGCTGCCGACGGAGCCCCTCTCCACCACTGTGGCTGCCTCGCCATCTTCTCTCTCTTTCCCTCTTTATCTTAAGCTTTACTTTACTTGCGTTTAAGCATTTATCTAGTGTTGTAATTGTAAAACTAAAGTTGCATGTCAAATGAAGTTGTTTCCTATCTAGTTACTTGCCCTCTTTTATGTTTAAGTTGCATGTTGTGAATGAAAAATTCTAACCCTATTCTCTCTCTCTCTCTCTTTCTCTCTCTCACTCGCTTTTCACCCACATCTTCTCACAAGCAAAAACCCATTATTTCCGTGACATTAAGTGACAAGAAAAATCTATTTTTCACGCCTCCCTGAGATCGACACTCGGACTCACGTCCATTTCTTCATTTAAAACCGACGTTACAAGCGCAAGCTATAATGACCCTTGTAAACATATGCGTCTTCCGCATGTCAACCATCATTTAAGGCAATAGTTTCTTGATTAAATTTAGATTGAAGATATTTTAATTGATTGATTAGATACACCCAATCCTTGCTTCCTGTCCTACTATGGACTTGTGTTGAATTTGATTAGAACCTTGGGGTGCGATCACCTTCTTGTTTAAGCCCAAGGTGCATCTTAATTTGCATTGGACTCCATTTAGAGCCAATTAGGGTCAAAACATGTGCAGAAACACATTGCAAGCCTTAAAAAGGAATTTATTTGCTGCATTGTGTTACTTAAGCCCTTGTTTGAATTGAATTAACAAGTTTAACCCTAAAATACAGGCTCTAAGATCACTTGAATCTTAAAATCGAGACCTAATAACTGTTTGCAAACCGAAACAGGGTGGTTCGGGTGGGTTAACCTAGATTTCATCCTTGAACCTTAGGATAGGTCAGGTGAAGTTGGTTCACATTGTAAATCAACCAACTTAAAATTAAGTCACAATTTAAATCAATTTCTTAATCAAGTGATAATTCAAGGCACACACTTAAAGTCTAAAATTGGTAGACTTAGGGCCTAATTCACACGTTCCAGTCCACTTGGAACCGCAGTGACAAGGAAAGTCGGGTGGGAGAAGCCTTGTAACTCGTAGGACATTCTACCGTGTAGGGGTCTTTACAAGACTTTCCTTTCTTGGCTACCTTAGTAATTCTCGAGCAGGTGAATTTTTGATCCAGAGGTCCATCTACCTTGAATCGGCCATCGCCATCCAATTGAATTGGGTGGCTTGATTGGGTCCAAGACATATCCAGACCCTCGTCTCTTCTTTAGTGCATGCACGAGAGGAGGTCCTTAAGTCCAGTCTTAAGGCCTCCATTAGTGATTCATTCTCGTCGGGGTCAAACTCTGACCAACTTGTTTGGGTCCTCTTTGATCTGTTTATCATCTCTTATGATCCATCTATATCTGAACCTAGTTCTCCATCTTCTGATTCTATAGAGAACCCAGGTCAAGAAGAAGTGGGTGACATTCAACACCTTCAAAACCAGTTGCAGACTCTTACTGATATGATTAATGCACTTGCCAACCCCCGACGGTGTCCACAGTTGCAGAATCACTATAATCCCGCAGATGTTCCAATTGAGCCTAGGGTGTAATTCCGGTTGGAAGACCTGATACTAAGCTAAAACCAAATATTATTAGCTTGATCCCACATTTTCATGGATTGGGTTATGATGACTCTTTCCAAAAAATCCAGGAATTGAAACATTTGGCCCAGATTTTTGGGCCAAATGTTCAGAACAAGAACACCCTGCTTATGAAGATGTTCCCCTCTCCCTGAAGGATAAGGATGCCCATTGGTATCAGTCCTTGACTAGGCCGATTAATACATGGGATGAACTCCAAGCTGAGTTCCTCAAGAAGTTCTTCCCAGTAGGGCATACTAATGCCCTGAGGCACCAAATCACACATTTTACACAAAATATGGGAGAACCTCTTCATGAGGCATGGGACCCATTTCAGGATCTCATATGGAAATGCCCTCATCACGGAGTTCCTAAATGAGAATAAGTTGAGTCTTTTTATCGAGGACTCCGTGAAGATATCGGACTCTTTGTCAATGCGGCCTGTGGAGGTAACTTCATGGGTAAGGATGAGGCCACCTTTTGAGAAATTCTCGAGAATATGTCCGAGAACTCCATAAACAATAGGTCTCTAGATATGTTCGACCAGAAAACTACCCACGCATTGACGAACACACGAGGAACACATGAAGCTCGAGACCTATCCTCTTCCGTCAACATCGATTTGGTGGCCAGTCGATTGGATAAGGTCTCCATAATTTAGAAGTTGGATGAATTGACTCATCAGCTTCAAAAGGTCACTTCTTCTTAACACAAGCACAACACTTATGCACGATTTCCCACAGGGAGGAAGGCCGAGCATAATATCTACCACCATTCTTACTCTAGGATGGATGTATATCCATCCACTTCTGATCTGAGTTTCGGAGGAAACTTTGAACCCTCTTACTCCAATTGGGGGATCTTTGAACCACTATATCCGGATTATTCCGAAGCTACTCAACCCTATGAGGAGCTCCACACCATCCAGAATGATCCTTATTGTAATTCCTACACCCTGGATGGCGTAATCATCCTAATTTCTCCTAGTCGGGGAATACTCAGAACTCCAAACCTCAATACCAACCTCGACCACAAAATTCATGCTCATATCAACCTGCTCATCCTAGGCCCAACCCGAACTTTCAAACTAGGCCTAATAAGGAAAATCAGATGACCATGATTTTGCTGACCCTAGCTGATATGCAAAAGACCAAAGCCTCATGATGTAGAAACATCCATTTAGGATAAAATGCCTATTTATGCATGTTCCTAGGCTTAGATATGCATTTCATAGTATAAATATCGCATAGCATGAATCATTCTGCATTTAAAATACTTGGTACAAAGTTTAGGTTAATTCGTGTCCTTTTATGGCCAGGAGAGGAGAATTATTTCAGGGCCTCGGATTGATGATTCGACCGTACGGATCTGATCAAGACAACAATCGGAGTTCAACATCTTCGAAAGCATTTTGATCGTATCCCATAGCATCTTATGTAGTCCGAGAAAGATCAACGGCCAAGGGACTAGGTGACACAATTTAGAACTTCAAACGACAAATCCAACCGTACGGATGGATCCAGATCGACGATCATCACCCAATGGAGCAACAGTCGACCCAATTCGACGTCTGTGGCGCCACTTACAAGCATCTGAAGATGGACGTTCCAGATGTCGCCACGTGGTACCATCCAGACCATCCAAATTGGCCAGTAGCAGCCGCTCGTCCAAGGCATCTCCCCTCACGAGATCTGGGCCGTTGGATTCCTATCCAACTGCTACGAGCGATCACGCGTTGGATGGCCTTCGTGACGATCCGCAGGGGTAGCGCAGCGGTCGTGAAGCTCACTTGCAAACCCGCAGTGTGGGTTCAACTCCTCCAACGCCTCAATTCCATCCCAGCGGCGAGGTGTGCCCAAATTTGATTGCTTGATTTTGATCAAGAGGTCGAGATGCAACCATGCGGCACAACGGATGAGCACGGATATGCCCACGCGCACACGCATGATCGCATGCGTGGACCAACACTTCATCTCACACGCGATTTGTGCGTGCAATCTCCACTCATCCTTAGTCGCTTGATCTCGATCGAATAGCTCTCCATCGACGAGGCACGAGACTGTGGGGCACATGAGCGCCGGCATGCGTAAGCGCGCATGGGCATTGGCTGGGGACCTTCAGCGAAGTTTAAGGCAAGTCTACAGCAATGTCTTTAGATGTCACTAATTTCCCATGTGCGAATTGTCTTCTATCCTCCACTATAAAAGGACCCATATCCCTCCCATTCTTCTTCATGTCTTCCTTTCTCTCCCTCGCCACCTCCAAGGCTCTAAAGAGAGCTTGTTCCAAGCCCGGGATGCTCCTCTAGAGTTTTCACCTCTCACCCCCATGATGATAACGTCATCATCAGCTATATCTATATTTATTTAGTCATATTCCATCATTAAATACTCCTACATAACCGCTAGAAGACAATAATTCATTACACATCCTTTCTAAGAGAATACCAAGAAACCAAGGTTAAAATTACAATTTTACCAGCCTATCATGAATGCAGAGTAACCACAGAGTTTCTCAGGGGTTTACTAAAGGTAAAATATGCATTAATGTCTAATAAATGGGTTCATGTAGACAGAAACGAGTTTTCACGCATTTCAAGAATTAAATGACATCAAAAATCCTAAAAATAGACCTGCTTAATTAACTGAGGTTATGGTCATGATAAAAATCATATAAACTCTCTAAAAATCATATAAAAATATTTCTTAGGGTTTGGCATCTTTGAATGAACCTTCAGGACCTATTTTGACCTAAAATAGAGTCTCAGACGGACAGTTGCCCTAATTTGGGTAACTGCACAATTTACCTAGTCAAACTTGGTCAAAACCTAAATCTGACTTGACCATCAAATTCCTTGGGTCCAAATTAGGTTTGTACCAAAATTTAGGCCCAATTAAAGATCATATTGACCTAGTTTGCATTTTAGTCCAGTATGACTTTTTTTATCACTTACGCATCCCTAGCTCTTTGAATTCCTTACAAATGGGTCCCTAAGTTTGTCATCTTCTTTGCAATCAGATCCTTCCGCCATTATTGCGGAAAAACTCCTACTCCAACAACCTTTGACTAGGGATTTCTCCCTGATTGATTGGCAAATCCCTTCTAAAATTGGAAGGAAGACTCCTGAGAGATTTTCCTACAATTTGAGCCATATCTTGGGCTCTAATTCTTGCCCAAATCCTCATGCGAATCATTTGAAGGATCGGTCTCCTATTTCGCAAATCTTCGAAGCTTCCAAGCTTGGTTTCCAAGCTTGGGAAGCTCTCTTGAGACCTATATAAGGACCCCTGAGGACAAACCGTCCTTAGTCCGGTTTGGCCTTAAAATTTCTTAATTTTCCTCTTCCCTCAGCCACCTCCACCGCAACTCCAGCGACCTTCTCGACCTCTCTCCTCCGCGCCTCCAACGACCAAATTGGAAGCATAGCGACCTTCTGCTAGTCCTGCGAGATCGATGTTTTAAATCTTTATGTTGCAGTATAGTCGAAATCTCATGAAAAATAGATAAAATTTATACTCGAAAAGTCCGAGGTTGTTCGCTGGGAGCAAGTAAGAATTTAATTCTCAAGATTGCAATTTCAAAATGTAGTTGAGCACAAAATTTAAGCCAAATAAATTACTCAGAAATGATAATCAATGTAGAACATGAGTATAATAAGAATTTGACATGATAAAAAGAGATCTATAATAAAATAATGGTGATTTAAATCACCAATGATTTAGTATAGTTATATGTATACTAAGGTAATCAATAATGCCATAGTAATCAGATGTCTCCTTTGGAGATCAAATGCCTTAAATGTTCAACTGCTATAGTGCCTTCTTCTTTGTTTCGTCTTCTTTCTCTGCTCTTTTCCTTCTCTTCCTTCTCTGCTTCTCTTCTTCACGCAGAGACGGAAAGGGTCTTAAATTTGGCTAAGTGTTTAGCCAACTCTTCAGAGAGCAAAACCCCTTGCCACTGCGCTTTCTCTCTTTCTCTCCTTGGGTTTCCTCCTTTCTTCTGCCTTCATAAGGCCATACACAGTATCGGGTTATCGGGTATGAGCGCACCCGGGTCCAGGGTCACTGGCGTGGTGTAGTGACAGAGGAGTGTACAGGGCTTAGGCGGGTAATCGGGTCTGCACCAGGTCCGCAAGGGCAATATTGTCGACGAGGAGCGTGAGAGGGTGCGGGAGACCTCACCCCCCAAGTGTTAAGGCGATAAGCCCTCAACACCTTTTCAATTTATGCGAGCGCAAGTTCTTCGCTTCCGAGGTGGGACTAAAGTCCCACCCTTCTTCACGCGTCCGCTGCCGTAGTGATGATGGCTTGAATTGGCACAACTGTGGAGGACGACACCTCCAACTAATGCCCTAAGATACTGCCTGGGAGTATTCCCCGCAATCTAGGATGGCTACTTGGGACTTCAAGCACTGAAGAAGGCTTCAAGCAAGCTTGAAGCTTGCCTGCTAATGGAGGCCGGAGCTCGACACCTGAAACATGAAATATGGGCTAACAACCCTGGTTAAAAGGTTCAACAACATCGTCGTGAGGCGAGGAAGCGAGTGGCGATGATTTCGTGGAGGATGGCGACCTGTGGTGGTCGTTCAGATGCGGATATGGCTGGAGGGAGTGGGTCTATTTGGGGTAAGTTTGGGTGAGCGAGAGGATGAAATAGGAGAGGGGTTTTGTGCGGGAAGGTGAGGCGAAGGTCTTGAGGTGGTTGGTGAAGTGTTTGGAGTAGTGGAGTGAGCGAAGGGCTTCGCTGGAGGGGTGGCTGGAGCGGAAGACAAAGATGGGTTGCGTGTAGGTCGAGGGTTTATTTTTGGTTTTTGGTAGAGGAAACTAACCTAGGAACCTAGAGAGACCTAATTACCTATTCTAAGTGGATGAAAGGGGAAGGACGACACCGGCTGGTATGGCCGTCATCGGGGAAGATGAGTTCTCCAGTGATGAAGAAGCGGGAGGAAGACGTGGAAAAGGGCATCCGCTGGTATTACGGTACGCGGAAGAAGTCGGGGAGGATGAATCCACTGCTCATTTTGCAAGATGGACGAGGAATGTGGACGGGGAACTCGCCGGAGCTTGTGGAGACTTGCAATCGAAGAGGAGAGAGGCAGAGGGGGGTTTCCAGCCGAAATTCAAGCTGAGGAGACTTGGCGAGGTCTGGTGGTTCTTTATATAGGCAGTAGAGGGCGGTTGAAGCTTGGAATCCAAGCTTTCAACCTTGGAAGGTTTGCTGAAGTAGGAAACCCAAATCTCTCATGCGTTCGCATGAGAGATTGGGAAGTCATTTAATTCTCAAAACCTTAATTATGCGAGTCTATTTTTAGGGTTTCAGAAGTCATTTAATTCTCAAAACATGCACAAACCCTTTTTTGTCTGTTCTAACCCACTTGTTAGCCTTTTAGGACCATTTAATTAACCGCTAGGAAAACCCATGGTTGTACTGCATTCATGATATGATGGTAAAATTATAATTTTAACCCTGGTTTCTTATCTTTCCCTCAGAATGGATTTGCAGTGAATTACAGTCCTCTGGCGATTATGTAGGAGCATTTAATGACTTAATCAGATCATTTTGAGCTAGTTATGGCTCATGATGGTGTTTCCATCACCTTCCCCATCTTCTTTCGCATCTCGCCAGCCACCGCGAGAGCGTTCTCCCTCTTCTTCGCTACCGTCTCCCTTATGGAGGGTTCATCTTCCCCACGACCGACAATCACATCGGCGTGGGAATCTCCCTCATTTCGTCCTTAATTTAGGTCCTCTCAACTCCTTTCCTTATGTTTTATTTATCCCCTAAAAGCCAAAAATCAACCCTCGACCTAACCACCATCCGTCATGTCTCCCATCTTCGGCCAAACCTTCAGCAAGGTCCATCTCACACCATAAGCCGCCAACTGCCTCGCCAACGACCCCACAACCTCCGCCAGCTCATGCCCATCAAAACCCCTAACCTATTTCATCCTCTCGACCACTCAAACCCCCGGTCGACCAACCCATCATCCGCATGCCATCTCCACCTCCGTCCGACCACTCCACGCACTCCCACACCCCACGAACACCGCCATCATGTTCCACGACCTACGGAGATCCTCTTGAGCCTTTTAATGCAGGCTTTTAGCTCGTACTTTGTGTTTTAGGTCTTGCATCGGAGCTCCGCTGCCATGCCTATTCTCCGACGTCGTCCTTCATGTTCTTAGCCACGCGAGGCCTGGGTAGCAACTCCAGGTGATGTGGGTGATCCTCAAGACCCTCTCCAAGTCCTTGATTGGGGGCCCTAACATCTGTAGCCGCCTCAATTAGAGGAGCCTTCACAGCAGTTGCTCGCGAGCAGACAAGGGGACTCAATAGTCCCACATCATGGATTCGCAAGACACTAAAGGTGCATAAATTATTTTTGTCTCTGTGGCTGTATGCCTCGAACACACAGGGGGTGAGGTCCCCCACGCACGCGCCTTCTCACAGCCTCACGCCTCGCCCATGCGCACGCACGTGAGTCTGGCCACTTCCTAGGATCCGATAACCCGACCTTTAACCCGATTACACCTGGGTTTGAGAAAAGAGAAGAGAAATAGAGGTGAACAGTGAGAGAGAAGGGGGGGTTTGCTCTTCAGGGCAACCTCCCAACACTTAGTCGCTAGGAAGCTTGTGAAGGCCCTTGTGTGTGAAGAAGAAAGAGAAGGAGGAAGGATTTGTGCAGAAGAAGAGAGAAGAAAAGAGCTTAAGAGAAGAAGAAGCTAAGGCTGAAGAAGCAGACTTGAAAGAAGAAGAAGGAAGGAAGAAGAAGAATAAGAAGAAGAATTGTAGCAGGGTTGAACTTAAGTTGTCTGGACATCTGACCCGACGTCTAACCTGGTTGAAAACACTATGACATTATTTGAGGCACTGTGCATTTATTTAGATCATTGAGTAATTATTATATATGTATCTAAGCTAATAATTGGTGATTCAAATCACCATTATTTTGTCTTAGGTATCTTTTCGCCTCATTAAACTCTTGATATACTCTTGCTTAGTATTAAATATTATTTGAGTAGTTATTCTTCATTGAATATTTAATGTGACAGGTTATTGTTCATTGAATATCTATATTTTGCTTAATTTCTTCTGCTCATTTATATTTTGATTGAGATTAGTGCGTGAATGCAAAACTTGCTCTCTGTCTTCGACCTCGGACTTAAAATTCAAGTAATAAATTGTATTTGTTGACGAGCGATTTTGGTTTGTACTACAACGTATCAATCTTAAACACTGATTTTGTGCGTACAATACCTCATTCATGGAGCATCCCATGGCTGTCCTCTCACCACCTTCTACAAGAAGATCCTCGCTGTGACACCGTCCTGCCCCGTTCTCCTTCCTTCACCGTCATTCTCCTTCCTCCAGCTTCTCGCCACCTTCATATAGGTAACGTTAGAGCGAGTAATCCTCCAAGCGATCGTCGAGGGGGACTCTTCTCAACCCTTTCCGTCTTTTGCTACTTTGTAGTGTAGCTTTCCACTTTCATATCTGTAGTAAACATTGTTTAGCTAAATATTGATATTTTCTCTCTCTTTCTTACTTTGCAAGTAGATTAGCTAGATAATTATGTTGTTGACATGATCTCTTGTCTTATAAAAATTCCCAAAAAAATAACAAAGGATGAAAAAACAACAAAAAGAAATAAAAGCGAAACGCGGATTTCTCAAAACCAAGCGTTCGCCTTCCCATGTTCGACTCGGGACTTACCTCGAGTTTCGGTTATAAATTTTATCTGGTTAGCAGATTTCTATGCACTACGAAGATGGGTTTCCAATTCAAATCTTTTCGTGTACAAAATTGCCCTGATCACTACCATGCAGAGGCAACATAATGCGGAGATGACGGAGGTTCATAACTAGCTCGCATAGATGATTGGGACTTACCAGCCTGGTGCGCTTCCTTCCCAACCTTTGCCTAATCCAAACAACGTGCCAAACCAGAGGAGCATTGTGAACCCAAACCAAAGCCAAGCAAATTATGTTTATCAGGCTCCCAATATACCTCCACTTGATGGGTCGGAGGCTTCTACTTCCTATGCGGGTTATCAGCAACAACCTCCTATCCTACCAACTCTGAACCCAAAGAAAGCAAGATTGAATTTCTTCACGACTCGTAGTGGCAAAGCTACTCAGGACCCACCTTACCCCAGCCAACCTAGTCCGAGTACTTCAAAATTTGAATCCAGGACGGATATTGAGGACAAACCCACTCCAAACCCAGATCCTGAACCCATCATGGAAAAACCTAGAGATGTTCCATTTCTCGAGGCCATGACCAAAGGAAATAGGAAATCTAAATGCGTGGCACCTAAGGAGGACTTAGTCAATGCAAAGACCCGTCACACTTTTAGCCTTTTAAGACATCTGGAGTCTCAGTCAGACATCTGTCCAAACGTCTGGACCCTTTCCAGGACATCTGAAAATGAAATTTCTGTATGCGCACTAAGCCCTGCGCGCGCGAGACGCGCAGGACCTTCTTCCTCTCTCTCCTTTCCCTTCTTTCCCTCGAACCCTAAAACCCCTATGCCACCTATTTAAGCCCTCCCCTCCTTTCCTCTCCACTCCACACACCACCACCTCCACCTTCAGAGCTTGCGGGAGTGGCAAGAGGAGGCGAGCGAGGGAGAGCGAGAGGGAGAGAAGGAGGAGAGTGCGGGAGGAGGAGGCTGAGGTCGAAGAGCTTCGAAGGAAGCTCGGCGGAGATCGCACAGCCACCGCAGGCACGTGCAGGAGGAGGAGAGAACTTGGGGAGGTAGCCTCTCGACCATCTGCAGCGGCTGGAGCTACGACGGCGTGAGGCGGAGCACCGCGAAGAGCGTTGGGAGGAGGTTCTGGTACTGGAAATTTTCTAGTATTAGACATCTGGAGTACAGTCTA
Source organism: Thalassia testudinum (assembly GCA_037157565.1). Lineage (NCBI taxonomy): Eukaryota > Viridiplantae > Streptophyta > Magnoliopsida > Alismatales > Hydrocharitaceae > Thalassia > Thalassia testudinum. The sequence continues at coordinate 121,362,374 of JAZHRO010000073.1, forward strand.
GACGGCTGATGGAGCAGCTGGACATTTGGAGTTAAAGCCAGACGTTTGCAAACTCATTTATCGCGAAGGTACGTTCTTTCTTGCGGTTACGGCCATGCAGGCCTCACTGCAGAATGCATGTCGGGATTGATTTGGGAACTATGGGTGTCGTACGCAGGAGCAACCTTGGGAAGGAGCACAGAATGCTCTCCCACACACTTTTGGACGTCTGATCAGATCACCAGACGTCCGGAGGTGCTTCCAGACGACCGAAGGCGTGGTTCGACGTCTGGAATTGCCTTCTGTAACGAACGCGCGCTTCAGACATCTTTTAAGACGTCTGGGAAGTGGCCTAGACGTCTGACCAGACGTCTGGAACCACTTCCAGACGTCTGGGAATCGGTTATTGTTGGTACGCGCGATTCGTCTGCGCGCCTGAGCACGCAGACCTGCGAAAATTCCCCCTCTCTCTTTTTCCCTCTCCCTCCTGCGCCCTTTGTCGCGCTCTCTCTCTCCTCCTCGTGCGGCCTTAAAAGGCCACACCCTCCCCCTCACTCCCATCACCTCCGCCCCCTTCCTCTTCTCCTTCCAGTCGGTGCGCGAGAGCGAGCGCGAGTGAGCGGCGGCGGCGACAGCCGTGGCGGGTGCGGGAGGAGGTGCTGCGCGGGAGAGGAGGTGTCGGCCGTGAGGGCTCGAGCCTACCGGGGCAGCGGGAGCCGACCGGCGGGGGCGCAGCGGGCATGGAGCGACGCGGGAAAATTGCTGCAGCTCGAGCAGCAGACGGACGAGACGCAGCGCGGCCGGGCGTCGCGAGCGGAGGGCGAGTTGCGCCCTAGTTCTGGAAACTTTTCCAGAATCAGACGTCTGGCTGCAGTGCCCGACGACTGGAGAGACTTACAGACGTCCGGGGTGACCATCGGATGTCTGGGAACTAGGCCAGATGCTCCCACAGGCTTCTGGACATCTGAGAGACCACGCAGAGCAAGGTAACCCCTGATCCACTTTTTAAGACATCTGGAATAAGTTCCAGACGTCTGATTTTGCACTGTTTCCTCGTTTTCGACCCGTTTAGGGCCCGTTCGGGTTCCGTTTTTCGTGTTTCAAGTTGCATTCTTTCAGGAATTAAATCCTCTACCTGTCTACAGTAGCTGTATACTCTTTGAGAAACTTCCTTGTGTTTGATCCTTGTGATAGGACCCCATTCCGTTGCAGTCTCGGGGGTTGCAGAGGCACGCGGGATTCCCGACCACGCCCCCAGTTCTCCTGTTGTAACCGGTAGAGTGGCTTTAAGTATAATCTGTTAAGTTATGAAATCATAAATAGAACCTAGGACATTGCATGAATCCTAGGAATGAGACATAGATTGAATGGTAGATCCTAGGGTGTTGCATGAATCCTAGGGCTAGAAAACTAGATTGTATGATAGATCCTAGAGTATGGCATGAATCCTAGGATGGGAAGAACTAGTGGAATATATGAATAACTGCAGTCTCGGAAAATGTGGAAAGGAAATAATATCTACCTGTAAATTGGTTTAACAACTGCCTGTTATGAATAAATGAGCATGTCTGGGAATATGGGATGTATGAATGTGAAACTGGGAAGGTGGAACCTGAATGTGCTGAGTTAAAAGAACTGGAACCCTACGGGGAATTAGGAGTGGAACTCCTGGAAAGAGAAAGGAATGGAACTGAGAAAGAAAGACGTGGTAGCGTGCTGTCTCTTGGGTACGTAGTGCCAAGGGAAGTACCTGTACCTGTTTAGTGCAGAGCGGAGCCAGCCGCCCCAGGGACCCGGGGTTAGGACTTGCCACTTTGTACCGACTTGCTGGCCCTCATGTACGTAGTACCGAGGAGAGCTACTAGTATAGGGAGGTACTAGCTACCCCACGGGCCCCGGGGTTCTGCTAGCCTCCTACACCGACTTGTTAGGCCCACTGGGGCAAACCAGGGTAGTCAGGCGTGGGTGCGCGGACTGTGGAGGGGCAAGGCCCCTGTTTGGTTACTGTGGAGGGGTTGGACCCCTGTTACTGAGAGGGCTCTGCCCTGTACTGGTTCCGTGCTGTGCTTTGGGCGCACCCGTTAACGGAAACGACTGACTGCGTGCCAGTGCGGGTTAGCTACCCGTGCGTTTACCGCGCGTGCCGTAGTCACCCTTACGTCTGTCAGTGACCTTGGGGTGGTTGACTGAGAGTAGGATCACCACAGAGGACTCTCCCGGTCAGGAGAGCACCACGTGCTACTTCTACTGTTCGGAAAAGACTGTAATCAAGATCGTTCCCACGAGGAACATTCGAAATCAAGTGAAGGATCTGAGAAATAGATAAATTATGAAACAATAGAAAGACGTAAATTAAAGGAAGAAAGAAAATTAAAACAGCTACTATACACTTTACTGTTTCTTTAGTTTAGCTGCCACTCTACTCAGCGTTTTGCTGATGTGTTACACTCGTTACCTTTCAGGACCAGGTGTTGAGCAGCCAAGGTCAGCGGCTGCAGAGGACGCTGGGCCGAGTAGGGTCCAGTAGAGTTACCACTGTTCTTTGTACCCCTTTTGTTTTCCACTGTAGTGAGTAGTTCTTGTTTCCGCTGTACTTTTCTTTACCGGTAGTTCATATTATGTTATGAATGTTGTTCTACTGTTGTGGTGGTACATACTGTAGTGGTTTCTTTCCTTACTGCTGTATTTTCTTACTGTTAGTTATATTCATGTTGAATGTGGTTTATTTTACTGCTCTTTTTGTTACTTCCTCGTTGGACGACCAGGTCTTGGGGTTTAGTCGAGTCGGTTCGGTTCTCGTGTCTCGTAGGGACTTGGGAATCGGGTCGTTACAAGATGGTATCAAAGCAAGGTCGTCCCGAGAAGTGAATCAACTGACTGGAAAATAACCAATTCACATGTCTATAACTAGAGTAGCCACCACAACATATCTCTTGACATGAGCTCTTAGACGTTTTCGTTAGGTACTGTTCCGTACTGACGTATTTCGTTGTTTTGCGTCTCCTTGTAGGAGATGCCTCGTCATGGAACTAGGAGGGTGGGCCGCGGGCGCGGCCGAGGTCGGGGCCAGAGGGACAGATGTGTCGGGCTTGGAGTACATACTACCCCTCCTCTTCTCTTGAGCATACCGTCTTCGGACCTCGTCCAACTAATTCGAGGGGTGGTTCGAGAAGAATTTCAGCTTCCACCCACATTGCCACCCCCTCCCCCCCCTTCCGAGTGTACGACAGGGGGGTTGGTGGTGGAATGAGATTTCCGCTGTCACACTAGGCGTGTTAGGATAACTCAAAGGAGACACGTGACATCCGCAGGAGAGCCGTCACGTTTTACAGGGCCATCAGTGGCCTTTGGGGGCCTTCGACGGGGGCCAGTCGCCAGCACCGGACCCCCGCCCAGCCGACAGCAGGGACCCACTAAGGGTGGGAGTCGGGTTCCCCTCTGTTACCAGTGTGGCCAGCCGGGCCACATCAGGAGGGACTGCCCGTCTAGGGCAGGAGGTCAGCAAATACTCCCCGCGCAGAGCACTGGAGGGCGCGCAGGAGGCCGCGGTTCCCAGGTGCGAGGAGGAGGACAGCAGTCACGAGGAGGGTATCGGTCAGCACCTACCCGTCCGACGCAGAGTGTGGCTGCTTGGTCCGCACCTAGAGCTGAGGGGCGTATCAACGCCCTACCACACAGGGACGCCAGAGCTTCGGGATCGGTGGTAGCAGGTATGGTTTCAGTTTCCGGCAGACTCATTTACACGCTTTTCGTTTCCGACGCTACGCACTCGTTTGTCGCAGCCAGTTTCGTAGTTAGTTTGGACCAGGATTATACGATATTAGAAAATCCGTTCGTAATCAGAGGTCCGAGTGGTCAGCTGTTTGTAGCTGAGGAGGTGTACACGGATTGCGAGGTCAGCGTCGGGGGACATAGCTTGCCAGCTGACCTGATTATGTTACAGATGGAGGACTTCGGAGTGATTCTGGGGAAGGACTGGCTGTTCGCTTACCACGCCTTGGTAGACTGTTTTGAGAGGAAGATCGTCTTCTCCATTCCGGAGTTGCCTTCTTTTGAGTTTCACGGACAGCCAGTGGACGGAGGTTTCAGGTGCATTTCAGCACTTCGGACGGTGAGACTTTTGAGCCAGGGGTGTGAGGGCTTCCTAGCTTGTGTGGTGGCAGAGCCCAGCCCTGTGGCAGACTCCCTGAGCATCCCAGTGGCCAGAGAGTACCCTGACGTGTTTCCAGACGAGTTACCAGGACTACCGCCCGAGCGTGAGATCGAGTTTGAGATCTCACTAGTACTAGGGACTAGCCCCATCTCCACCGCGCCATACAGGATGGCACCGCTTGAGCTACGAGAGCTCAAGTCCCAGTTGCAGGACCTTTTGGAGAAAGGTTTTGTGAGGCCCAGTGCGTCTCCCTTGGGAGCCCCGGTACTATTTGTGAAGAAGAAGGATGGGACCTTACGCCTTTGTGTGGACTATCGACAGCTGAATAGGGTCACCATCAAGAACAGATATCCGCTGCCGAGGATCAACGACTTGTTTGACCAGTTGTGGGGTGTCACGGTGTTTTCCAAGATCGACTTGAGGTCTGGATACCACAGTTGAGGATCAGGGAGACCGACTCTCCAAGACAGCTTTCCGCACTCGGTACGGACACTACGAGTTTTTGGTCATGCCGTTTGGGCTGACCAATGCCCCCACTGCTTTCATGGACCTGATGAACCGGGTGTTTAGACCGTACTTGGACCAGTTCGTGGTGGTTTTCATAGATGATGTACTCATCTATTCTAGAGATCGGACGCAGCACGGACAGCACTTGCGGATGGTTCTGGACACTCTAAGATGACATAGGCTGTACGCCAAACACAGCAAGTGCGAGTTTTGGTTGAGGGAGGTGACCTTCCTAGGTCATGTGATCTCTGGAGACGGCTTGGTGGTGGACCCAGCCAAGGTTGAGGCAGTACTCAGGTGGGAGAGACCGCGTTTAGTCACTGAGATTGGCAGTTTCCTGGGACTTGCAGGTTACTACAGACGTTTCATCAGAGGTTTTTCACAGATCGCGCGTCCTATGACACAGTTGACCCGGAAGGACGTGCCCTTCGCTTGGACAGACGCCTGTGAGGCGTGTTTTCTGGAGCTGAAGGAGAGGTTGACCTCGGCTCCCGTGCTCACCATCCCTGACAGTAGTGGCGGGTTCGTTGTGTACACGGACGCCTCCTTGCAAGGGTTAGGAGGTGTGCTCATGCAGAGGGGTCATGTTGTCGCTTACGCTTCGCGGCAACTGAAGCCCCATGAGCATACCTACCCTACCCACGACCTAGAGTTGGCAGCTGTTGTCTTCGCGCTGAAGACTTGGAGGCACTACTTGTACGGTGAGACCTTCGAAATTTTCACAGATCGCAAGAGCCTCAGATACCTTTTTGATCAGAAGGAGCTCAACATGAGACAGAGACATTGGTTGGAGCTCCTGAAGGACTACGACTGCAGCATCTCCTACCACCCGGGAAAGGCCAATGTGGTGGCTGACGCCTTGAGCCGTAAGGCGCCAGCACACTTGGCCAGTTTACAGTTACAGAGTTGGAGCCTTTTGGAGGAGGTGGGCAGTTGGCGACCCCTGGTGTTATGAGGGCACTGTGGGGCAGTGACGGTGACACGACAGACCAGGCCAGAGCTGATAGACCGCCTCATCACAGGACAGATGGCCGACCCGTACTTGCAGTCCTTGCGCGATAGAGTACTGTCGAGGGACTTGGGGGACTTCTCTTTCACAGACCAGGTGCTGCGCCTGAGGGGACTGTTGTGCGTTCCCAGAGACGAGGAGCTGTTGAGAGAGCTCCTGACTGAGGCACACGGTTCCAGGTTCACCATACATCCCGGAAACACGAAGATGTACCACGACTTGAGACACGAGTTTTGGTGGAGGGGGATGAAGCGGGATGTGGGTGAGTTCGTGCATCAGTGCTTAGTGTGTCAGCAGGTGAAAGCCGAGCATCAGAGGCCTGCAGGGCCGCTATAGCCGCTTCCAGTACCAGAGTGGAAGTGGGAGAGCATCACCATGGACTTGGTGGTGGGCTTACCTGTTACCCAGCGGGGACACGACGTTGTCTGGGTAATTGTGGATAGACTGACGAAGACGGCACGTTTCCTGCTGATCCAAGTCACTTTGGGACCAGCACAGTTGGCAGAGAGGTATATCCGTGATGTGGTACGACTACACGGAGTTCCGCGGGAGATCGTATCCGACCGGGATACCCGCTTTACGTCCCAGTTTTGGGCTGAGTTTCAGCAGGCCTTGGGGACGCAGTTGAGGTTTAGTACGGCTTACCACCCCCAGACGGACGGACAATCTGAGCGCACGATACAGACACTTGAGGACCTTTTGCGTGCCTGTATACTGGACTGGAGGGGCTCTTGGGAGGAACACTTGCCCCTAGCGGAGTTCGCATACAACAACAGCTATCACTCGAGTATCGGCATGGCTCCCTACGAGGCTCTGTACGGACGGAGGTGTACGGCACCCTTGAGTTGGGTTGAGGTGGGGACCAAGTGGGAGGTTGGCCCCAGGTTGATCCGACAGAGTCAGGAGGTGGTCGAGCAGATCCACAGGAGACTCCGCACTGTCAGGAGCAGACAGAAGAGCCACGCGGATCGGAGACGCAGGGAGGTGCAGTTTGAGGTTGGGGACCACGTCTTTCTTCGTGTTTCGCCCATGAAGGGCCTGCAGCGGTTTGGGGTGAGAGGGAAGCTCGTGTCGAGGTTTGTGGGGCCCTTTGAGGTCCTGGAGCGGTTTGGACCCGTTGCTTACAGGCTTGCCCTCCCTCCCCAGCTTTCTAGTGTGCACGACGTGTTCCACGTGTCCAACCTCAGGAAGTACGTAGCCGATCCTAGTCACGTACTGAGTCACGAGAGCGTCGAGGTGGGCGACGACCTGACCTACCCCGAGCGGCCAGTGCAGATTCTAGACCGTGCTGTCCGCAGTTTGAGACGAAAGCAAGTACCCCTGGTAAAGGTTTTGTGGAGGAGCCAGCGGTACGAGGAGGCTACCTGGGAGCCTGAGGCGGCAATGCGGGAGCGGTACCCGGAACTCTTCGCGGGTACGTCTTTTCGGACCGGCTTCGGTCCTCTTTGAGTTTGTTATGGTATTTATGACGTTTTCCCTCACCCTAGTTAGAGCAAGTTTCGGGGACGAAACTTCCTTTGAGTTTGTTATATTGTAACGAACGCGCGCTTCAGATATCTTTTAAGACGTCTGGGAAGTGGCCCAGACGTCTGACCAGACGTCTGGAACCACTTCCAGACGTCTGGGAATCGGTTATTGTTGGCACGCGCGATTCGTCTGCGAACCTGAGCGCGCAGACCTGCGAAAATTCCCTCTCTCTTTTTCCCTCTCCCTCCTGCACCCTCTGTCGCGCTCTCTCTCTCCTCCTCGCACGGCCTTAAAAGGCCACGCCCTCCCCCTCACTCCCGTCACCTCCGCCCCCTTCCTCTTCTCCTTCCAGTCGGTGCGCGAGAGTGAGCGCGAGTGAGCGGCGGCGGCGACAGCCGCAGCGGGTGCGGGAGGAGGTGCTGCGTGGGGGAGGAGGCGTCGGTCGTGAGGGCTCGAGCCTGCCGGGGCAGCAGGAGCCGCCCGGCGGGGGCGCAGCGGGCGCGGAGGGAGCTACAGCTCGAGCAGCAGGTGGACGAGACGCGGCGCAGCCAGGCATCGCGAGCGGAGGGCGAGTTGCGCCCTGGTTCTGGAAACTTTTCCAGAATCAGACGTCTGGGCTGATAGCCAGACGACTGGCACGACGTCTGGAAGACTGTCCCGACGTCTGAAAGGTGAGTTATTTCCGTCTTCTTCCTTTTCTTCGACTGACCGTACTAAGAGAGAGAGATGGGTATGCGCACGTTCTGAGATTCGTATCCAATGCGAATCAGACGTCTGGCTACAGTGCCCGATGACTGGAGAGACTTACAGACGTCTGGGGTGACCATCGGACGTCTGGGAACTAGGCTAGACGCCCCCGCAGGCTTCTGGACGTCTGAGAGACCACGCAGAGCAAGGTAACCCCTGATCCACTTTTTAAGACGTCTGGAATAAGTTCCAGACGTCTTATTTTGCACTGTTTCGTCGTTTTCGACCCGTTTAGGGCCCGTTCGGGTTCCGTTTTCCGCGTTTCGAGTTGCGTTCTTTCGGGAATTAAATCCTCTACCTATCTATAGTAGCTGTATACTGTTTGAGAAACTTCCTTGTGTTTGATCCTTGTGATAGGACCCCGTTCCGTTGTAGTCTCGGGGGTTGCGGAGGCACGCGGGATTCCCGACCACGCCCCCAGTTCGCCTGTTGTAACCGGTAGAGTGGCTTTAAGTATAATCTGTTAAGTTATGAAATCATAAATAGAACCTCGGACATTGCATGAATCCTAGGAATGAGAAATAGATTGAATGGTAGATCTTAGGGTATTGCATGAATCCTAGGGCTGGAAAACTAGATTGTATGATAGATCCTAGGGTATGGCATGAATCCTAGGATGGGAAGAACTAGTGGAATATATGAATAACTACAGTCTCGGAAAATGTGGAAAGGAAATAATATCTACCTGTAAATTGGTTTAACAACTGCCTGTTATGAATAAATGAGCATGTCTGGGAATATGGGATGTATGAATGTGAAATTGGGAAGGTGGAACCTAAATGTGCTGAGTTAAAAGAACTGGAACCCTACGGGGAATTAGGAGTGGAACTCCTGGAAAGAGAAAGGAATGGAACTGAGAAAGAAAGACGTGGTAGTGTGCTGTCTCTTGGGTACGTAGTACCAAGGGAAGTACCTGTACCTGTTTAGTGTAGAGCGGAGCCAGCCGCCCCAGGGACCTGGGGTTAGGACTTGCCACTTTGTACCGACTTGTTGGCCCTCGTGTACGTAGTACCGAGGAGAGCTACTAGTATAGGGAGGTACTAGATACCCCACGGGCCCCGGGGTTCTGCTAGCCTCCTACACCGACTTGGTAGGCCCACTGGGGCAAACCAGGGTAGTCAGGCGAGGGTGCGTGGACTGTGGAGGGGCAAGGCCCCTGTTTGGTTACTGTGGAGGGGTTGGACCCCTGTTACTGAGAGGGCTCTGCCCTGTACTGGTTCCGTGCTGTGCTTTGGGCGCACCCGTTAACGGAAACGACTGACGGCGTGCCAGTGCGGGTTAGCTACCCGTGCGTTTACCGCGCGTGCCGTAGTCACCGTTACATCTGTCTGTGACCTTGGAGTGGTTGACTGAGAGTAGGATCACCACGGGGGACTCTCCCGGTCAGGAGAGCACCACGTGCTACTTCTACTGTTCGGAAAAGACTGCAATCAAGATCGTTCCCACGAGGAACATTCGAGATCAAGTGAAGGATCTGAGAAATAGATAAATTATGAAACAATAGAAAGACGTAAATTAAAGGAAGAAAGAAAATTAAAATAGCTACTGTACACTTTACTGTTTCTTTAGTTTAGCTGCCACTCTACTCAGCGTTTTGCTGACGTGTTACACTCGTTACCTTTCAGGACCAGGTGTTGAGCAGCCAGGGTCAGCGGCTGCAGAGGACGCTGGGCCTAATAGGGTCCAGTAGAGTTACCACTATTCTTTTTACCCCTTTTGTTTTCCATTGTAGTGAGTAGTTCTTGTTTCCGCTGTACTTTTCTTTACCTGCAGTTCATATTATGTTATGAATGTTGTTCTACTGTTGTGGTGGTACATACTGTTGTGGTTTCTTTCCTTACTGCTGTATTTTCTTACTGTTAGTTATATTCATGTTGAATGTGGTTTATTTTACTTCTCTTTTGGTTACTTCCTCGTTGGACGACCAGGTCTTGGGGTTTAGTTGAGTCAGTCCGGTTCTCGTGTCTCGTAGGGACTCGGGAATCGGGTCGTTACACCTTCAGATGATCGCAAAGGAGGCCTGGATGTCTGAGGACACTGCAAGGACCTAAGGTAAGGTTTTGGCACCTTTTAAGACGTCTGGACTTATTCCCAGACATCTGATTTTGGATAGTAGGCACATTTTTGACCCGTTTGGAGTCCGATCGGGGTCCGTTTTACGCAAACAAAGTATCTGTAGTTTCCTTGCGAGTTTCTCTACATACTAGAGACCTTTGTACACTGTTCTGAACCTCCTTTTGTGATTTATTCCCTGGTATAGGGTTTCAACTTGCTGCATGTTTGAGGCTTGCAGAGACGCCCGGGTCTGTGGTTTGAGTTCTCATTACTCTCGAATTGTCCGGTAGAGTGGTTTAATTCCTTTAATAATATTAAAATAAGAATGTGTTGTAGAATTAACTGAATGGAACCCTAGGATGTGGCATGAACCCTAGGATAGAGGAATGAATGATTCTTTTGTGCTGTATGGTGTAATTGTATGCATGATTTAGCTAAATTGTTAGCAAATGTTTACATTATAATTATGAGATGCCTGTAATTTATGAACAATTACCTGTGAAATCACCAGTTGCATGTATTGAATTATGGAAACACGAGCTGCCTGTATATAAATAAGAATTGAATTGTGAATAGTGGAATCTGGATCGGAATAAATGAGGTGAACATGAGCATGAACCCTACGGGAAATTAGAAGTAGAGCTCCTGCGGTTAGATGGAGATCTGGAATGTAGATGGGAAGTGTGATGACCATTGAGTACGTGATACCAAGGAGAGCGACTGTCCTCTTTTTGTGTAGAGCGGAGCTAACCGCCCTTGGGTTGAGACTTGGGGTTAGGATTGGCCATTCTACTCCGACTCCTGTTGGCCCTCGTGTACGCGGTACCAAGGCAAGCTACTAGTGTAGGGAGAGAGCTAGCCACCCCACGGGGCCCATGGTTCAGCTAGCCACCCTACACCGACTTGTTAGGCCCTCTCGGCAAACCAGGGTAGTCAGACGAGGGTGTGCAACTATGGAGGGGCGAGACCCCTGTTTGGTTCTGAGAGGGCAAGGCTCTATACTGTTTCGTGCTGTACTTTGGGCATACCCGCTAGCAAAAATGACTGACCATGTGTCAGTGAGGGGTAGGTACTCGTGCGCTTATCGTGCATGTCGTAGTCACCGCTATGTCTCGACAGTGACCTCGGGGTGGTTGACTGGGTGTAGGACTACCACGAGGGACTCTCCCGGCCAGGAGAGCACCACGTGTACCTTCTACTCTTTGGAAAAGACTGTAATCAAGATCGTTTCCATGAGGAACATGCCAGATCAAGAATATCTGGATGTTTGAGAAAAATGGGTGAAAAGGAAATACACATAAAACAAGTAAATAGAAAAGAGAATCAAACCTATTGCTTTTACTGTTTTAGATAGTATAGATACCACTCTACTTAGCGTTCGCTAACTCTGTCTTTTCATAACACTGTTTACGACCAGGAGTTGAGCAGCTCGAGCTTCCAACTGTGGAGGGTGCTGGGCCCAGTCAAATCCAGCCATAGTTTTCAACACTTTCTTGTTGTACCCTTACTGTTGTAGTAAGTATCAGACTTTTAGTTACTGTTGTCTCTACTATTACTTTCGTTTCCGTTGTTCTGTTGTTGTGGTGGTATGTAATGGAACAACAGTTTTACTTTCATTTATTGCTTTATTTGTTTTTACTGCTTAGTTATATTGCATATGTGAATGTGGTTTGCTTTCCTACTTTTTGGTTATTTCTTGTTGGACGACTGGGTCTTGGGATTAGTCGAGGCGAGCCGGTCTCGGGTCCTGTAGGGATCCGGGAACCGGGTCGTAACAGGCAAACTCTTTAAGCAAGTCTAAATAAGCATCCCCTTGATGGATGCGATATGCCACATACCGGCTTACGCATGATTCTTGAAAGATTTGTGTACACTAAAGAGTAAGCCGCGAAACAAAAACAAGAGTCCGATTCTGTTGTCAGAGCAAGCTAGCTCTATAATTTTGAGTAAACTCCCGCAGAAGTTGAAAGATCCTGGCACTCATTTGATCCCTTGTAGGGGAGGGAACCTAGAATTCAATTGAGTTATTTCCATAAACTTGATTCCCACCACCTTATTAGACCATTTTGAGAAAAAAGAGCTCAAACCAGCTGAGGTGACATTACAATTAGTAGATAAATAGATTAAGTTATAAAGAGAAATTCTTAAGGATGTACTAGTTAGTGTGCGGGATTTTTATTTCCTGATGGATTTCATTGTTCTTGATATGGATACTTCCAAAAATCTTAAGGATACACTTATCATCCTAGGGAGACCGTTCCTAGCAACTATTAGGGCCAACATCAATCGTAAGGAGGGCCAAATAGAGTTAAAATTTGGGAGAAAACTTTGAGGATTGATATTTTTAAGGTCAGGAAAGAAATAAATCGTCGGACAATTAAGGAAGAGTGTGATATAGGTTCTTTGGTTGAAGACCTGATTTCTGAGGAAAACTAAATTTTCCAAGGGCCTAAATCATAAGAAAATCTTGACCCATAGGCTAGAGAGCCTGAATTTGATTTAGATTCATCATTAGCTCCCACCCTTCTCTCTGAGGCCAACCCCGAACGTCCACCCGTTGCTAATAACCCAATCTTGGAGTTGAAACCACTCCCTGATCATTTAAAGTACATATTTTTGGGTTCAAATCATATATTTCCTGTGATTATTAATTCTCGACTCACTAGTGACTAGGAAATGAAACTGATTTCTATCCTCTAGAGACATCCTAGAGTTATTGGTTGGATTATAAATGATTTGACTAGAATAAAGTCCCTTGTATTGTACTCATCGAATTTATGTCGAAGAGGGCTTGTTTGGCATAAAATCATGTTTTTAAATATTTTCATCGCAGTATGGTATGAAAATACGTCGATAAATAAAATATAATGGGATGGTAAGTTCCAATCAAACACAGGGAGGTGGAAAGATGAATTTCTAACAAAATTTCTAATTAAGATCCTAACCTAGATACCTAAGATTGAATGTGGCGGATTCCCTGCATCGAGAACTCACCGGTCGCAAATTCGAAATGTACAATCATCGTATAATGAAGATACATGTAGAATGTGTACATGTAGCGTTCGTCATGACATTGTTTTAGAACATATACGCTGTCAAGATCATTTTGATGAAGCATGCAATCATGGACTTGTGTAGGAATCGCCATAATAACATGTATAGGATTTTTTTTTTCGAATTTTTGCTTTTCAAATTTTTTTGGGATTTTTTGATTTTTATGAAAATAAAGATCTACTCTAACCAGATACTAAAAATAAGTTGTAAGATAAATATGAAGCAAATCAACCTCTATTCAAATAGCAATCATGAAAATTCCTTACTCATAACTGAATGCTTAACAAGGAAATCAAAACACTTACATTATAACAATTAGAAATTAAGTAGAAAAAGTTAATGAGAGGATGATCTAAATTTATTCTACTAGAACAATAGCACTAAGGAGTGATCCTTAGTGTCCTTTGGAAAGCGTAGAGGAGCAGCAATGGTGCACCAAGGGTGGCCTTGGTGGACGACGTGGAGGAGGAGATTGGAGATGATGGAAATGGTGGTTGAAAGGAAGGAGAAGAGGATGGAGGAAGTACAGATGTGTGTGTTCGTTGGAGGGGGTGGGGGCGCGTCTACGGAGGATTGGTAAGGGGAGGGGATAAGAAACATTCGTCGTTGGGCTTCGGTTGTTAATTAAGGAGGGGAAGAGGGTACGTGGGTTTGATTTTTGGTGGAGGGCTTTTTCAAAATAGGTTTTCTTTTAGAAATATCTTTACTTGATGTGTACGTGTGTGTATGTGATTGTGTGGGTTTGTGTTGGCTGCGGGTGTGCGTGGGTTTGAGTTGGGTATAGAATGAGATTAAATAAAAGGTGGAAAATGTGCATGGTTGGTGGATGTACGTGGGTTGTTGGGATGGATTTTGCATAGGGATAAGGGGGGATTGGGTCGTTTAGGTGGGATAGGATTATTTGGTGGGAATTGTTGCATGGGATAGAGATGGGATCTACATGGGATTTTGTTGTGTAGTGCATAGGAATAAGGTGGGATTGGGTTGGTTTAACCTAGGTTTGCATTATGTGAAGGTGTGTGGGTTAGGCTTAGGAGGTCTCTAAATAGGTTTCCTAGGGTATATGGTAGGTTACCTAAGTCAACGGAGGCATGATAAGGCTTCTAGCTCCAAAACAGGAACTGGAGGGCAATATCAAACATCCAGGGAGTCTATTAGATGACTTAAACTCCAAAATCAGACATCTGAAGAACATGTTAATTGTCCACTACTGAAGCAATGTGGACTTTGGCTTCCTTGATCGATTTTCTGCAGAAATTAGACGTCTAGCCTAATCTCAGGATTCCAGAAGAGGGCTGGAATGTGTTTTAAGGGTTTTCTAAGGTAGGTTTTGGTTCCTAAGTGTTTGGGAGACCTAAATAGGTTTTGGGGACTGGTGCAAAGGGATTAGGTCTAGGTTGGCTTGGGTTAGAATAAGCCTATTTGGTAGTGGATGGGGTAATATGTTTATTCCTCCTCCTCTCTTATCCCTTTACTTCCTTTGTTATTCTTTGGCTTCTTGGATTGCCTTATTTCTTGGTCTTCTTTATGCACACATGGACCTACAATCATAACATAAGACATTATAGCATAAATAGGTCCATAAAACACATTATTTATAAATAAGTAAACATAATGTAAATGTAAACTATGCATGAAATGAATGCAATATTTATAACTATGCTATAAATCTACCATAATCTAGTCATTTTAGAACCTATGATTGCTGCACAATTAGGGCGCATGACCTTCTTGCGAGATGCAGAGAAAACTTAACCTGAATCTCTCGGAGGTCGTAAAAAAAGAGATTATCAAGTGGCTCGATACGGGTATTATCTACCACATCTCTGATAGCTGCTGGGTGAGTCCCATTCATGTTGTGCCTAAAAAGGCAGGACTCACCGCTATCACTACTGAATCCGGAGAAACCATTCCTACTCGGATTACGAACTTATGGAGAGTTTGTATAGACTATCGAAAACTGAATACCTCCACGAAGAAAGACCATTTCCTTCTCCCATTTATTGACCAGATCCATGAGAAGCTATCGGGAAATCGATTTCTGTTTTTTGGATAGTTACTCTGGATATAACCAAGTGGTAATTCATCTTGAAGATCAGGAGAAGACAACCTTTACCTGCCCCTACGAGACTTATGCGTTTCATAGGATGCCATTTGGGTCATGCAATGTACCTGCTACTTTCTAGCGGTGCATGCCAGCCATTTTTTCCAATATGGTTGGTAAATACCTTGAAGTCTTCACGGATGACTTTTCGATTTTCAGTCAAACATTTGATGATTGCCCTCAGTATTTGTCGCATCCTAGAATAATTGTTACTTATGTCACTATAATATTTCTTTCAAACAACAATTAGCATTATTGGCAAATGTAATTGCCGCAATATGTATATTATAAAATAATATTAGTAAATTTTAAAGTATAGTTTGGCAAAAAAAAATTATGCCACTAAAGATTTTTTTTGAAGCATTGGTTGGGACTTTTGGTGGAATTGAAAAAAGATTACTAGTTCATGTTCAATATTTTTTTATTATCATAAAGAGTGAAAAGATAAATTAAAATTTATCCCTTTAAATGTAAAACAAAAATTCGATTTCATTTAAGTTTGATGTACACGCCGGTAGAGTTGAAAATTTTCATGAATAGAAAAATAACATTTAACGGTAAATTATATAGTGTCAATTAATTCTTTTGCCACTATTACCTTTAATTTAGAAGTAACTTTTTTATATAGGACACTAAAAATTTTTTTATTAAAAGATAATTAGTAAAGTGGCAAGTATATATGCCATTATATATGTATAATATATTACTATTATAATATTTAAAATCATATTATAGAGGTAAAAAATATTATATGCTTCTAAATTTTTTATCAAATAAAAAATAATATTAATAGTAAATATATATATGGCTCATTAGAAATAAAATTACATGCAGTGACTACCGCAAGAAAATAGGCATTTAACAGTAGATTTTTTTATAATTAAAAAATATCACATGTAAAATAATTTATTAATATTTTTAGTTCCCGCCATCCCTAAAGTTTTAAACAACATTTTTTTAAAATGGGAATGCAAAGGGTTTCTGGGTTTCGTTCCCCGCCCAAATAAAATTTTCTTCTCCCTAAATCCCCCTACTTCCTCTAGTCGCTACCTCAATCGTGGTCTTCCTCCCACCAGTTGGTATCTACCCGCCGGGCCTTTCCCTCCAGTGGCCACAGATGATGTAAGGTTCTCCTCCCTCGCTCTTCCTCGTCGTCCTCCGTCATCCCTTCGTCCTCGCCCCTTCCTCACGCCATTGCTTTCCTCCTCCACCCTCATACACCAACAGATCAACCCATGACCCCACACAATGAGGACACCCACCCCTCGCACCTCTACGTCCTCCTTCCCCAGCCTTGTGATCTCCTTCCCCAGCCTCACCGTTCACCCCTTAACGATTTACCCCAACTTTTTTTCACCAGTGACCCATCTTCTCCCTCAACCCCACCCATCACACACCTCCTCCAACACCTCTCTCTCCATCCAACTCCCCTCCACCATCACCGCCGACCACCTCTTTGCCTCCTCCTCTCAAAGCCGCCGATCAACTCCAACACCGTCATCACCTTCCCCCCCCGTCTCCCCGCATCGCCCTCACCACCTATAGAATACCCTACGCGAACACCCCCACTTGACCACCACGTCACCTCGCGCCCTCACCAACACTTCTCCCCATCGATCTCTGCCTGACCACCTCTCGTATCACTCGTCTCACCCCATCGCTTCCCACGCCAACTATTCGCAACTCTCTAGCACCACTACCGTCGTGCCTCCACCACGCATCTGTCCTGCCTCGAGACCACCTCCACGACATCGCTACCACCTCCCTCAGGCACCACCTTCGGTAATATTTCCCCGCGGCCCCACCCGCCCCCCAACCACCAAAAAAAAAGAGTTAACCCTCATTCTTCTTTCTTTCCACTTCTCTGCAAGGACAAGAGGCTATATTTAGATCTCTCCTGCTGGATAATCCAACTCCACAGTGCTACTACGTCTCAGAACGCAAAGGAGAAGCTCCACTTAAGGGGCCTCTTCCATAGGCTCAGGTTTTTCATTGCCATCAACTGCAACCTTATCTTGGTGTTTCCTATGTACTCTTTTGAAAGTGGTAGCATGAAAGGCTTGTTCATGAGTATTATTCAAAACTTCCAGAACTGATTCTTTGAATCTCAGTATTTGCGATACTTGGAGCTCATGACCACCAACTTGGATCATCTTTCAATGTTGGAAATGATTCTTTAGATGTTGAAAATGATTGAGGATTTTCATTATATATGTATGTATGCATCGAGATATTTCCATGTTTGTTCAATTTTCTCACTACTAATAAGATTGAGGATTTTGTTTTTTCCATAACCGCTTTCTTTTTGTTTGGGTAGATTCTGGGAATGGACAAGTTGTTCCCCTAAATTCCATGTCTCTATTTAATTTGAAATACATTTCCAATGATTATTTAGACTGGTATAAGTTAAGGCAACAAAACAGTTCCTAATCAAGCCCTACCAGCTCATATTATTGAAGATTCTAGTAGGTCAAGCTAGTGGATAACTGATTTATATTATTTCCTACCATCTTACTTTGTGACTAAAGTTGTATCTAATCAAGTCCTCTAAAAGTTGCACTCATATAGATGTGCACATGGCCATAAACTTGTTTCCTAAGAGACCAGAAGATTCAGTTTTAATGTTCTGAGATCTACCTCAACCTTCCACCCTTCCATGCTCTACAGGAAGTTCATGTGATGCCTTGTCCAAGACTTTGTATTCTAGATCATATTGAAATGTGAGGATGCATATACATGTTATCCAGTTTCCACATTAATGCTCTAGTGTATTGACATTGAATCCTATGCATCCATCATGTAGGGATCTAGATCTAGCAAAAGAAGGTAAATTTTGAAGTCAAACATCCTCATTTTTTGTGGAGATTTCAACCTCCCATGTAAGATTTGCATGAAATAATTGAAATTGGGATGATATTTTCAAGTCATAGCTCTAATTTAGTTTTTCTTTCTTAGAATCTAATTTTGTCAGCTATGCTTTTGTCCAGGTTTTCTTTATTTGTAGTTTACACTTTTATCTTTCTTGATGTAATGAGTTCCTAGCTTTTTTTTGCTTAATCTTTTATCTCACCAATTTCTTCAATTTAAGCTTAACATTTTTTATTGACGGTGGCTCTCTATCCACATGTAACATAATCGGTTCTTTTTGCTGACATGTTTTTCCTCTAAAAAATGTGATGCATAAAGTTCTCTCATAAGTCCAACAATTACTCATTGAAAGTTAGACCATAAGTGTTGTGCATATAACTTTTGGGAATTAGAATTTGCTACAATTGACTCAACAAAAGAGTGTAATCCTGGAAAATTAGAGTTGTCATTGTTTGAATTTTTTTTCCTTATCTCCTAAAGGACAATCCAAATTTCATTTTTGCTTTTGGGGTTTGGTGTTTGCTAGTTTCATTTTTTTTACCATTTGTGATTCTTATTTCCTTTTTCTTCCATGCATAAAGGATCTCTTTAGTCGGTGTCCATTGATCTTTACTTACAAATGCTTTCACAAAAAATGTATGTATTTCGTGGAATGTTGAAAAAGATGCTTATGGAAAGATCATGATAGGAAGGAAAAATTCACCTCTTAAATAAATTGCAACATTATCCAATCATGTAGGTTGGAAGGCAAATTCATTTATAAAGCATTTTCTTTTATCTTGTTCAAAAGAAAAGATCATCAAGTTGTTCCATTTTATTAACTGAAAGTCTTGCTTACTTAAAGATATTACAAATGCCTGGAAAAATATCGTATTGGTCCAAGGTTGGGATTATTTGGTTTTCGAATCAAGCTAGTCATAGAGTAGTAAGTAAATTGTTTGTGTAGTCTTTATGATGATTGGAAAAGCTTTTAGTTGGTTGATGTTTTTAGGCCTTGATGGACATCAACTTGGGAGATCACATGCATATGACTTATGAAATATGCTGGATGTGCATTTTGGAGTTGATGTTGCATCAACCCGGATGCTTCCCTAATGAACATTTCAGAATTTTAGAAGTAGAACCTAGAGCTGAAATGCATTTCTGAAGGAATTCAGAAGTAAACAAAATAATTACATCAGTGTAAACCACTCCCTCCCTGATGAATATTTTTTTCTTAATTCTGAATGAAATTGACATCATATAAATGTTTATTTTTCTGACTTTGGAATAAAATTGTTGTCATATAAATAATTTTTGTTTCCTTGTAGATCTTCAAATGCTTAATTGTTTCTTGATGAAATTGACATCATATTAGAGAAGATATATGCTGCCAAGACTATGATCACACTATCTCAGTAGGGTGAACAAATCCTAAAGACTCATTATACTACAGTTAATATTATATTTCTGATTTCTATTTGGCATTGGTTCCAGTGTGTTGATATTTGGACACTAGGCACCCTTTATGAAAACCACCTGCATGTTGTTGTCATTGTTCTTTTTAATTACTCTTTCACTAGACTATGAAGACTTCAATTAAAAATTATTGGCTACATTCTGTTTTTGTGTTTCCTAGACAGATATGATCCAGATTCAAAAGGAGAACCTATTGAATCTTCTCCGCTGAAGAAGGTTGCACCTCTTACTTGACAGTAGAGAATGTCAAGCAAAAATAGGAGAAGCCAATGCTTACAAGTTGACAGTAATTAAGGAATATAAAGACCAAAAAATATCTGGGCATGAAAATTACACAGTTTTAGGTACTGAAATTGACCTGTCATAGAATTACATTTGTTTTGGTTTTATATTGAGAAACACACTTTGATTCTACTAATCAAAGACCCTTGTCTTTTACCATTTTTATTCTTTACAAAAAAGCACAGCACTGATCTGCAGGTTGCCATGTTGGATATAAGGGAAATATATTTATTGTTCAACTTTGTAAAACTATGCATTCTCTCCATGGGTTTAAGGGTACAACAGGTAGGCAAATATATGACACATCCAAATTTAACTTGGATTCAGTAGTTTATTGTTTGTCACATGTGCTCATATCATCCCTATATAATAGTTTTTATGCGTCAAGTGCAGATCCATGTGATTTGAAAAGTCATAGTTTGATCCTTACTATTCCTCCTATGAATGCATATGTTATCTATCGTTATATTATTTCCTTCCAATTGCAATGCTTAAACACTGATTTCTTAACAGTGAATGCTTATCATTGGAACTTTCCTTATAGGAAAGACTATCTTGATCTCACGTAGGAAACTAGAAGCAAGAATTCTACTTAATTCCAAGTTTCATCTTGCTGGTATGCTTCATTGTAATCTCGAAATTTGCCCCACTGATATGGATTTTGTAGGGAAACATGATTTAGTTATCTAACACATTTTTAAATTATTTCCTTTCAGTTAATGAGCCTAATCTGCTGCAAACAGTCAAGTGTGTTAGTACATGGTTGGTTGAGTTGATCTTCCCTTTCATTGCAGAGTAAAAATCTGCGGCTTTCATAGAGCTTCGAGTTAAACCTCGATAACTAGCTCTCTCCCTTGATGTTCCCCTGAAACCATCCCCTTGGGCCCAGCAACAGCAGCCCTGCATGACTTCAAAATTAATGGGGCTTTTATCTACTTGATTTATTTGATCCTAATAGCTCTGAATTATTTGCTCTGATTATTTTCTCTAATTGGTCACTGCAACCATATTAAATCAGATTAATTCCTACACCAAAATGAAAACTAGAGCCAAGTTTTCTACACCAAAAAGAAAAACAGATTAAATCTAGAGGTTTAATCACTGTAATCACTTGAAATCAAATTAACCCATCACTAATTTTAAAAATACAATCAAGATGTCTACTCAGTCACAAGTTGTCTTACCAATATGCATCTACTCAATCACAAGTTTTTAAATTATTTCCTTTTAGGTGTCCTGGGACGAGCTTGATCTAGTGCAGCCTAGTAGCAGCCCCTCATGTTTTCTTCCAGTGACCACTTCTGCAGGCATACAGGGAGCCAAGCATGCTCATTTCAGGATGTCTTTCAGATCTCCACCTCAACAAGCTGCAGATGGGCTTTTTCCCTACTTCTGGGTTCCACCACCTCGATCATGGAGAATGGAGTTCGTGGATCTCCAGTGGCTTGATCATTGGGAAGCTATCCATCTTTGAGAACGTCTCGTGCTTGCTTTCCATCACCTGATGCACTAAAGGTTTGTTATTTTTATGTGACATTATAATCTCAATGTCTACAAGGAGAACTTTTGACTATGTCATCACAATTGGATCTTTTGCTTCTATTTGGAAATGTATTCATGTGAGTTGTGCTTAGATTTTTTGTTCATTTACCATTTTCTATCGCCAATGATGCACCATGGGTCCTTACTGTTGTTGCTAGCTCCATAGATGGAGCCATAAGATCTACATTGAGATAGCCACCAAAGGCACTAATACAAGTGTAATTTTTCTTCTTTGACTAGTGGTATCAATTGTGGGTAGTAACCACTAATATCTAATTCAAGTCCAATCTTTGAAATATCCAATCAATTTCTTCAGGTTGAGATATGTTTCATCTTCAAATGATGCCATACTTTCCCTAATGCATCACCATTTGAAGCATATTTTTTTTTTCCATAGCAAATAATTCTATACTTTCCAGCATGCATCATTGTATGAAGAATATTGTTTTCTCTATATAGCACTGTATAGAGCATTTTTTTCTCCCTATATAGCATTGCTTACTGCTTAAAAAGCTAAAGATGACCTTTATATGGCCTATGAGGTGTCTTTTTTAGATTCGTTGATCAATTGCACCATTGATTGAGAAAATAATTTGTTACCATACACGTTTTTCACTTTATTTATGGGCCTATAGAGGTTGCTTATGCTGATCATGAAGTTGGTGCTTGCAATGTTACTGGGGAGGGAGATATTATGATGTGGTTCCTCACATGGTAACATGCTTTACGGTCTTGAACATATTTTTGCTTTAGTGCTTACATATACAATTTGGATTTGTCTTTTTTTGCTACATTGAGTCAATTCTATTTTTATCTCTCTACAAGTGTAATGTTGGTGAAATTCCATTGCCAAGTACCTAAGGGGTTGATTTTGGCTTTTGGTATTTAGCATTTGCTTGGATATGAAAAAAAGAAACCTAGGAATCAAGGCTTGAAATTTTTATTCCATTTTGAATGAATTTAAGGATGCTATTTGGGAATCAATTATTAGAACTAAGGGTTAAAACTTAAGAAGGAAGATTTACTTTTATTTTATTTTTTTTGAAAATTTCAAATAATGAGCTAATATTTCACGTGAATTTTTTTGGTACTCTTTGTCTTTACATGCTATTGATAATTGTTGTGCTACTTATTTAGTTTGAATCAAAGATTGGAAGATTGAAATTACTTGGGATAGTAAGGATCTGAGGTTGTTGCTTTTGGTGATTGAGTTTTCATGATTCATTGTATTTTCAAAATTTTTTGTATTATTTATTTATTTTTGTATCACTCTTGATAGGGGAATATTTTGGTGTTGAGGTTGCTACATTTTTATATTTTCCTCATTTTCTGATGCATCTCTTTAAAGGGTTCTTATTGTACTTTATTATTGGAAAATCAATAAAATTAGAATTGTCCTTATATTTTGAGCTTGTTAAAATAAAAATCAATATTGGTAATTAAGCGGTATAACAAGATGTTATTGAAGTGAATCAATAGTGGTAATTACATGGAAAAAAAAGTGTCAATAAAGTAAGTTAATAGTGGTAATTTAGTGACAAATAATTATTATTAAATAATATCAATAGTAGAAATTGAATGACAAAATAAAATATCATTAAAGTAAATCAATAATGGTGATTTAGTGGCAAAAATAAAAGTCGTTAAATGAAGTATATAACGATATTAATAGTGTCAATTAAATTATCATTAATAAAATTCAACAGTGGTAAATAAATTATCACTAAAGAAGATCCTTAGCAATGATAATTGTGGCAATTAAAGTGACATTAATATTGATGATTTAGTGGTAATTATACAATTGTCGTTAATCTTTTAGTGATACCAACGAAGGTAGTAATTATTTTAAGTATCGTAAATTATATATAGTGGCAAATAGAAGATCTATAGTGGTAAATATTAAATGTCATTGAAGGTTATTCTTTTTGTAGTAGAAGGATGCTAAATTGAGGTTGATTAGATGGATCTTGCTCTTATAAAAATTTGACCTTGAGATGCACGTAAGGAGGGAAAGTAGAATGTAGTTGCTGATCATTTATCCAATCTTCCTTCTTCGATCATTGACCCTTTTAGACTTATTATCGAGTATTTTTTGGATGAGCATCTTTTGAACGTTGATGCTGGACTTTTTTGCTATGTTGATATTGTTAATTATTTGGTATCAAACTACATCCCGTCTGATTGGCTAAAAGTTAAGGACATTTATTTTAGATGGCAAGTATTATTTCTGGGGAGATCCACACATTTTCTGCATTGGAGTTGATTAAGTCATCCGAAGATGCATTCCCGATGTCGAGGTCAATGAAATAATTTCTTTTTGGCATGACTAAGCTTGCGGTGGTCATTTCTCTGGGTATAAAATCGTAACAAAAATCCTTCAATGCGGCTTTTATTGGTCCATACTCTTTAAAGACATACACAATTATTATAGGGCATGTGTTCGTTGTCAAATTTTAGGTAACATTAGCCATCATGATATTATGTCTTTGAACCTGATTATTGTGTGCGAGATTTTTGATATATGGGGGATCAATTTTATGGGTTCATTCTTGAACTTGAACAACTTCGAATATATTCTTCTGGTTGTGAATTACGTGTCCAAATGGATAGAAGTTGTTTTGACCCAAATCAATAATCATAAAGTGGTTATCAAATTTATTCATGATGTGGATCACATCTTTTCTTGGCTCAATGTCCTGAGAGTAATTATCTTTGATGGGGGGATTTATTTTGTGAATGTGCATTTTCAATATGTACTTAGAAAATATGGGGTATCTCGCCTCATTTCAACCCCATATCATCCCTAGACAAATAGACTAGCTGAGCTCTCCAATTGGGAGATTAAGAAGATTCTTCAAGTCACTGTCTGACTTGATAGAAAAGATTGGTCAACCTGACTTTTGCGAGCATTATGATCCTATAGGACCGCTCATAAAATCAAACTAGGGATGTCTCCGTTCAGACTAGTTTACGGGAAGGTATGTCACCTTTCTGTAGACATGGAACACCAAGCTTATTAGATAGTACAGAAGCGTAATTTAGATCTTAGGAAGGGTAGAATCCACCATCTGCAGATGAGCAAGATTGATGAACTATGCAATGATGCGTATGAAAACTCATATATCTACAAGGATCGGATTAAGGCCTTTCATGATGAGCACATTTCACGAAAGAGTTTCTATCCTGGTCAGAAAGTGCTTTTTTATGCCTGACTTATGCTTTTCTCGGGCAAGTTGAGATCGAAATGGACCAAACCTTTTCTAGTTTGGAGGATCTTTAGAAATGGAGCCATTGAAATTAGTGAAGTTAGTCAAGATTTGAATCTTTTTGTTGTAAATAGTCAAATATTGAAGCCTTTTCTTGAGCTGACTAATTTGAACTTGGATGAAGAATCTGTTGATCTCTATTCCACTTGAGTTGTATTGCACCCAGCTAATGGTGGTAAACTTAGTATTTTACGGGAGGCAACCCGTCATTCTAAAAAATCTGAGACCGTTCTTACCCTTGTGGGCAAACATTCCTACTGCACTTTAGGTTTATACTTTAGAATAGTTGACTCCACCTTCAATCTTCGTATTGGAGCTTGAAATCGTTTACAATAATCATTTCCAACCCACTCGCCCACCCCTATAATCATATTCTAAAATATGAGCTAAGATGAATGAGAACCCATTCGTTTTGCAATGATGGCATTGCAAAACTTACGCATGAAGGGTATTAAAGTGCAACTGATTGAGAATTCATTTTCCTTGAAAGGTTTTCATACAAAAAAAATACTAACGAAAGGGGGTGAGAAAACCTTTTTGAATTTAATTGTAGATCTTTAAGGAATGACAAGGAAAAGGAAGAAGAATGTGATGAAATGCTTAATTTGTTAGTCTTAGTCAAATTTCAAGTTGTTTGTGCTCTGGTCTAGTATCAGGACACTTGCATCCTCAACCTTAGATTTTTTGGGTCAAATATGCCTGAGTAAGCATGACTTAATTTGTCCTATAGAGCAAAGTTAGAAAATTTGATTTCTTGGATTAAGGGGCACTAGTGTTTAGACCAGTTCTTTGTCACTTTTGGTCTAGGAGTTTGAAGAACCAGAACACGACCTTGCATGCACGAATTAAGTTTTAGGACCTGAGTAGAAGGTTAATAAAACATTAGACATAGGTAGAGTTAGAAAATAACTATTTTATAGCAGTTAGGTCTTGAAGGATGGAGAGTCACTTCCTTAATAAGGTGCATGCTTTTAATTTTTGTTTTGGTGGGGCTTGTATACATGAGTCTTAGTAAACAGTATACTTGTTACCACCCCAAAAGGTACACAAATGTCCCAAACAATTGCCCCACAAAAAGAGAGAGAGGGAGAAAGAAAAAAGTGAAAAAAAATAGAAGAAAAGAAAAAAAATGGTGCTAGAATTTTTATTTTTTTTTACGGGGAGATAAAAAAATTGTGCTAGAATTTTTATTTTTCTTTTATGGAGAGATGTACCTTAAGGTTGACCTCGTTGGAAGTTAGAAAGCTGTCGAATTCATGTAGGAGCAGTGGATTGAGTCTAATAGGTTATTAATTTGACATTTAGGACTATTAACTCAATTCACTCTCACTACATATATTCCATCCTTGATAACAACGAAATTAGGAGTGAAATTGACGTCAACTTGAACTGTGTGCCCCTGTGTATAAAAATCAAGAGTCAAGGGAAATTAAATTAGAGAGTCGTTAAACCTTAGTGTTTTAAGCAATTGGGTTGTCTAAAGTACTAGGCATAAGATCATTATTTTCTGTTTGACCAAGATTAACTAATTAAAAATTATTTTTAATTGAGTTGAATAACAAAAATACCCTTGAACTTAACTCTGAGTTGAATTTTGAGAATTTGCTAAGGGATTAGAAAATTTTAGGTATGAGGGTATGATAACACCATCATCATCTATATCTAATCTAATTTTGCTAAATTTCATGGTTAAATTCATTTAACTAATTATTAAAAGGGTATAATTCAATTTTGGCCTAATTAAGAGAAACAAATGAAAATTGAGTTAATTCTACTGTTTTACTAGGTATTTACAAATGCAGATTAACTAAGGGAAGAACCTATTCCTAATTAAAGTTCAATTAAACTCAAATTCCCAATCAGTAGGACTGTATTGATTTATTTAGGGTTTGTCTGATAATTAAAGGTTAATTCATGAATAAAAATTCTAATTACATCCTTAATTAAATTAATAGGGTTATAATAAAATTAAATGTAATTTAAATCCTCTAAAAATCATTAAAAAATATTCCATAGTGTTTGGAATATTCAATTTTACAAAAAGAACTTAATATGACCAAAAACAGGAACCAAGGTTAATATGCAATATATTTTGGGTTAAATTATAAATTGATCGATTAAATTTTATCAAAACTCAAAATTGGAGTTACCATTAGATTTCTTGGATCTAAATTTGATTACCCTAAAAAGTTGGGATTATTTGGATTACATCCTTACCTACTTTTCAAAATAGCCCTTAACTTTTGAATTCTCTGCATTCTAGTCCAAAAATTAGTGTATTAAGGTCCCTAGTTGACATTAGCATGATGTTAGCCATCTTCTTCAGGCAACACAGCACAACACAACTCCTCTCTGCAAGTTGTTTACAGTAGCTATAGATGGTGATTTACTCGATCAAATCCCACTAAAATTAGTAGGATCGATCACCAAATCAAGCCAAATTTAGCAAGTGTGATTGAAGCATCTTTGATTGAGAGATCAATTTGCAATTTGGTCGTGAATTTGGCAATCTCGTGCAATTGACTCTAATAGTTGCTCTGATTGCTTCTATATAAACGCACGAGCATTAGGAAGAAGATTTTGTGTTCAATTGGGTAGTAATTCTCCTCTTCTTCCTCTTGTTGCTGCCATTGACGCACCTCGGGGACACCTCCAAATCAACTCGTTGCCCTCTGCTACGTACAATAGGCAGAGGATTTCTCCCCATCATCCGATGGAGCTCCAAGCAAAGCTTCGTGCCCTAATTCCTCTTCATCGGCTTTGATTTCCCTTCTCCCTTTGTTGTTGATTGACCATGTCCGCTGGGTCGATTCTCTCACCCTCTTGTCAAATTAGGTTAGGGCTTTGTTGAAACATAGGTAGGGTTATTTAATATGATGATATTAACATTGAAAAATATATAGTGGGAGTGATTACACGAATCTATATCAGTTTATCTAAATTTATTACTTAGACTAAATCAAATTTTAAATTTGTTAGTTTTAGGTTAAGGGTTGAACACAGGGAGGTGATTTTGAAGTTAATCGGTTTCTACACAATTCTTAACTTCGGGTTATTTTTGTTCGCTTATTGTATTTTTGGGTTTTCCTTGGTTTTAAATTTTTTTTAGATAATCTTTGCCTTGAGGTATATCCTCAAAACTGTTCTTTGGCTACACATCAAAAATTGGTCCTTGGCGATTCGTCAAAATCAAGTTCAAAATTGATCTCTAAAGACAAGAGTTATCTTTTCTGTTTTAAAATTTTTTTATCTTTTCTTAATCAACAAAATAAAAGGAAATAAGAAAAATAAATGCATAAAGGAAAGTAATGAAAATAATTAACTTATTTATATATATGTATATATATGTGTAAATATAAATATATATATATTATATAACATGGGGAGATTGAATCAGAGATTCAATAGAATATAGTGTGGGTTAATATGATCACCGTTTAAGGAAATGTGATTGATACTAAGAATGTGCTACGTGTGTGTTGTATTCTGAATGGACAATGTATAACTGTATGTGTGAGAGACATAAGCGTGAGTATATATGGGTGTGCGTACGTAGGCGGGTGTGGTGTTTTTGCGGGGATGGTGGGAGAAGGGTGAGTGTGTGTGTGTAATATGTGTAGGCGGGGAGGTGAGGTGACGGGTGAGTCTGTGTATGGTGTGAGTGGCGGCAACACGGAGGCGGGAATGTGTGTGTTGATATATATATATATATATACCCACCTCATCCAACCTCACTACCGCACCCACCGGTATGTGAGTGAGAAGTGCAGGTGGGGATGGAGTGATAGGTGTTGGCGGGGGGTGAAAAGAGGGTGGGAGGGGGAAGTGTAATCGGTTGGTTGCATGTGCGTGGGTTTTAGATCGGTGATGCCGTCATTAAAGTGAGAAATTGATGGCTATCATGGAAAAATGGTTTGCGATGAATCGTGAATGGTAACTAAAGTGGAAAATAGAAAAAATTGTAAAATAGAGGTTCTATAGATATGTTAATGATAGAAAATATTTGATAAAATAAAAGTAAAAATAAGAAAAAAAAAATGAACTACCATATCTAATTGCTCACGAGGGAGTTGGGTGGTGGTGGAGTTTAATGTGGTGTTTGGAATCATGAGGAACTATTTCCTACCTGTTACGTGCTCTCTCAACTGGTGAGAGAGAGGAACTGAGAGTGATGTGGCTGGTTGGGTGCTGTTAGTGGTAATGGTGACGAGGGGGGGAAGTTGCTGGTGGATGAGTGGTATGGTCTGACCTCCCATGCATGTGGGAGGGTGGGGGGGTTGGGTCCTGTTATATAGATAGGGAAAGGATGGTGGGGGGAATGGGGTGCACATAAAGTGTGGGGGCTGAGGTGATGATAAGAGTATTGTTAGGATATTTTTAGGTAATTTATAAGTAGGCACTTGAAGTCTTAGGGAATTATTGTAGGTGGTATATGGTGGTGTTGTGTTAGGTGGTAGAAATGGATGTGATAGTGGGCTCAAATTCTATTTTCCTCTCCATAAAATGCATGCTTGCACATATTTATAAAATGCATGAATATCTACTTAATCTAAATGTGCAAAGCTAGGAAATAGCATAAGTGGGCATAATTAATGGCATGAATTGCTGCATAATCACACTTCCATGCCTATCCTTTGCTAGTTCCTAGTAAAACACTTATTTAATAGTAATGTATTAGTGTTTAGAAATGATCTTAAGCGAAAGATTTTTTTGAAGCAATTTTAATATATTTATTAGTTGGACATTGTGAAAATCAATTGCAAGGAGGACTACTAGAACTCAAGTCTTACATAACATAGATCAACTCTCGATTAACAAGAACTCTTAATATTTAAACCTTAAGTACAATTTCCAAGATTCGAAAGGTTTTGCAAAGTTCGAAAGCTAAGAGGTTATGGTTGTGTTTAGTAATTGATTAAGAATAACTAGATGAACATTAAGATTCAAGTCTGAGGTTTCATGCCTTTTAAAGTCCAGTTTGGTTTTAACTTCAACCCATGTCTTTGGATTGACTTTCAAAAAATGAGCAAGGAATCAACTCAACTCTTATTGTGTTGTGGCTCAAAGAATATTTGGTGAAAACATGTTGTTTGTAATGCACCCTGAAAAATTTTTTTGTGGAAGAATTTTGGAGGACATATTGACTTATTTAAAGAATAACTTTTTTTTATTATTCTTTTTGACCTTTTTTCTTTGGCAAAAGTCAGTATGTCTCCTATAACTTTTTTTGAAAGAGTACACTTATTTGTTAGGTGAGTACTTTTGGTGGAAAGAGTTTTTCTTAAACACAAGATTAAAGCCTGAGATAAGAAGTCTACCTGCATGCACAGGTAAGGACTCGACCTTTCCTAATGAACACAAGGGTTGGATCTTACGTTCATCTGGTCTTTCCTGATTCTGTGTAGTGTAAACCAAGGTTACTTAGACTTCTAAGTAGAAGTAAATCAACTAATCCTGTACTGGTGACTCAAGTATAAGAATACGTCATAAGTTAGGAGAAATCTTAGTCTATCTTGTTAATGCTCGAGTGTATTAAGTTAAAGCTTGAGCAAATTAAGCTTTTGTTACCTGGAAAGTCTTCAAAGCAAAGATTAAATGTCCATAAACATCTAATTTATTTATTTATTTTTTTGCTTCAGCTTTGATATCATAGTTAAACACCTTTGAAATTTTTTTTTTGAGTTTTTGAATTTTCAATTTTTATGAACTTTTTGTGTTTTGTAATTTTTTTGGAATTTTTCAAGATTTTTTCAATTTTTATGGTTTTTTCCCATAAGACTATATATATATATATATTACAAATGGATATGTATAATGGATAAGAATCTACATAATATTTATATAATACCTAGATCCTATGAATGCCTATCCACTTTCTCATGCCAAACCATGCTATGCCCTTATATGCATGCAAAAAGGGTTAGATAGGGTGAAAGGGTCTTAGCGCGAGAGTGAAGTGCAAGGTATATAGCAAGATGGATGGGTGGGTGGTGAAATGTGAAGTGAGTTACAATGAAGTGAAGTGAAATGGAATGGAATGTGAAGTGAAAGTGAAAGGGTTGGTTGAGGTGTCTCCTAACAAGCATTGAATTTAATATCCTCAGCTGGACTCAGAGTGAGGTCAAAGTCAATTTCCCTCCAGTAGGGTAACTGTTTCACCAACGGGGGTAGGCTCACGCGTGAGATACAGTTTCAATCGCTGCCCATTAATTGAAAATTTATGCTCACTTCTGGGATTTTCAATTTCGACGGCATCGTTGAGAAAAGGTCTCAAGATCAGGAAAGAACTAGTCCATTTGGTTTTTAGTTTACCAGGAAAGAATTTGAGTTGGGCATTATAAAGTCAAACCTGCTGTGATGGTTCAAACTCTTTCCGCCTAATGCAGCTTTCGTGAAAGGCCTTGGTTCGCTGTTTAAAGGTCAAGGTAGAGTCATAGGCCTCATGATGCAACTCTTCTAATTCCTGGAGTTGGAGTTTCCTTTTTTGACTACACAGATTTAGGTCAAGGTTACACTAGCGAACTGCCCAATGAGCGTGATGCTCCAACTTCACGGGCAAGTGGTAAGGTTTCCCGAAAATAATCCCATACGGAGACATACCAAGGGGAGCCTTGAAGGTGATTCGATACGCCCATAAGGCATCAATAAGCTTGTTGGACCAATTCTTACGATCAGGTCGAACCATTTTCTGGAGGATTTTATTGACCTACCGGTTTGACACCTTTGCCTAGTCGTTTGTTTGAGGGTGATACAGAGAAGCGATACAGTGGTGGACTCTATATTTCCTCAAAAGTGCCCGGAATAACGAGTGAAATGACTACATCTGAAATGATGGCTCGAGGGATCCTAAAGTGTGCAAAGATGTAGTTCTTGACAAATTTGGTGGTAATAACATGATTAGCATGGCGCGTGGGAATAGTCTCAATTCATTTTGAGACATAATCAATGGCAATGAGGATGAACTTAAAATTGTTGGATGGAGGAAAGGGGCCCGTAAAATCAATTTCCTAAATATCAAAATTTTTTGTAGTTAGGATGGGTTGCAAGGGCATTATGTTGCGATGTGACATTGACCCTAGAGATTTGCACCTAGTACAACACTTAATGTAATTTTGTGTATCCTGATGAAGGGAGGGTCAAAAGAATCCGCATTGCAACACCTTGGCTGCAGTTTTCCTCCTAGAAAAATGGCCTCTGCAGGCCTAATCATGGCAAGAGGATGGCACACTGGGGAACTTGTTATCAGGAACACAGCAATGGATAATCTGATCAGCACCTACTTTAAAAAGTAGTGGATTATCTTAGAAATAATACTTTGCTTCTGCAATGAGACGCTCACGCTGGTTTTTAGACCAGCCTCGTGGAAGAGATCCAGAAACAAGGTACTTAGCGATATTGGCATATTACAGTCCACTTGCCACATCTATCACCAGAAGGTGCTCATCAGGAAAAGATTCATTTAATGGCAAGGTAAGTCCAATATGGTTCGGATCAAGTCTCGAGAGGTGGTCTGTGACTACGTTCAGGGCTCTAGCATTATCTCATATCTCAAGATCAAATTTTTGAAGCAGAAGGATCCAACGAATCAATCAGGGTTTTGCATCCTTCTTATGCATGAGATGACGAATGGTTGTGTGGTCTGTAAAGATCGTAACATGGGAACTCAGAAGATACGATCAAAATTTCTCCAGCCCAAAGATCATCGCCAGCAGCTCCTTTTTAGTGGTTGTGTAATTACGTTGGGCCTCATCCGACGTCTTACTAGCGTAATATACCACGAAGGGGTATTTATTGTGTCTTTGTCCCAAGATGGCTTTAATAGCTAGGTGATGTAGACACATCCATCTAGGTTAAAATACCTATTTATGCATGTCCATAGGCTTAGATTTGCATTTCATATTATAAATATTGTATAGCATGCATCATTCTGCATTTAGAGTAGTTGTGTACATTTTAGGTTAATTGTGTCCTTTTTGTGGTCAGGAGAGAAGGAGATTTATTTCGAAGTCTCGGATTAACGATCCGATCGTACAGATCTGATCAGAAAGATGATCAGAGTCGAACACCTCCGAAATCGCTTTGATCAGAGTTTCGTAGTACCATATGTAGTCCGAGGAAGATTAACGGCTAAGGGATTAGGTGACATAATTTGGAGCTTCAAATAACAAATCCGACCGCGCGAATGGATTCGGGTCGACGATTGTAGTTCAACCGTGTGAAAATCGACTTAATTCGACCTCTGTAGTAGCCCCTACACAACAGAAAGATGGACGGCTCAGATTGCGTTACGTGGTGCAACCTAGGTTGCCCACGTGCACGCAGGCGCGACCGCACGTGCATAGCAGCACAGGTGCGCGTGCTCATGGAGGCATGCATGTGCAGCGGCAGCGCACGCAGGTGCGCGTGAGGAGGTGTGCGACACAGGTGTGTGGAGCTTGTGCTAGTGCAACGGTGGGTGGGCGCATGGGTTGTCTTCAGCGACGTTTGCGGTAGATCTTCAGCGATGTTTATGATCATTACTAAATGTCTTGTATACGAATTTGATTTTTTCCTCCACTATAAAAGGACCCCTACCCCTCCCATTTTTCTTTATCTCTTCCTTTCTTCCTTTCACTACCTTCAAGGCTCTAGAGAGAGCTTGTCTCAAGCCTGGGATTCTCCTCAAGAGTAGTAATGAAATTAGTTTTCCCATCTTTCATCCCCATTTGTGGAGTATTCCATGGCCGTCCTCTCACCGCCCTTCGGGAAGAAGATTTTCGCTGTGATGCCGTCTTGCCCCATCCTCTGCCTCCGGCCCCATCCCCGTTTGTGCTGCTTCTCACCACCTTCCTCCAGGCGACGTCAGAGCCAATTGTCTTTCGAGCGACCGTCGAGGGGGATTTCCCTCACCTCATTCTATCTTTTTACGTTTTTGTAGTGTAGATTTTTTGCTTTCATAGTGTAACATTCGTTTATAAATAGATGATTAGTTCTCTCTCTTTCTCTCCTCTCTCTTTTATATTGTTGCAAGTAGATTAGATAGAAGTCATTGACCTGATCTCTTGCCTTATTAAAAATATCAAAAAAATTAGAAAAGACAAAAACGAACAAAAACAAATAAAAGCAAAGTGTAGATTTTCAAATCTAAACGTTCGCCTCCCTGTGTTCGATCCGGAACTTACTTTTCAAGTTTCGGTTATAAATTTTATCTGATAGACGCATTTTGTGAGTTACGACGATGGGTTCTCCAAACCCTGATTTTAATTCGCGGGGTACGCCTAATCACTAGGTCATAGGCATCACACATTAGCTCAAAGTCGAGGGACCAATCAGGTGGGTGGAGAATAGGGGCCTTAGTGACAGCATCACGTAGCTGTGTGACTTCTCGAATACAGTCGGGGCCCATCTCGAAGGGTACATCGGTCGATAGGAGATGTGTCAAAGGTCTATAAATCTTGAAGAAATCCTTGATAAATCTTCTATAGAAAGAGACATGACCCAAAAAGGAGTAGATTTGTCGAACAGAGCTAGGTATTGGTAAATCAACTATCACATCATGTTTAGCTCTATCCACCTCGATACCCCTTTCGGAGATGATGTCTCAAAATAATATCTTCGTGCACCATAAAATAACTTTTCTCCTAGGAAAGTACAAGGTTTACATTAATACATCTTCGAAGGATGCAGGTTAGGTTGGCTAAACAGTCATCAAAGGTGGGTCTAAAGACTGAAAAGTTGTCTATAAAAACCTCAAGAAAATCACCTATCATATCGTGGAATATCGCCAGCATACACCTTTGGAAGGTAGCTAGCGTGTTACAAAGTCTGAATGGCATCCTTCTGAAGGCGAAGGTGTCAAAGAGGTAGGTGAAGGTGGTCTTCTCTTGGTCGCGGGGGCCAATAGTCACCTGATTATAGCTTAAGAATCCATCCAAGAAATAAAAGAACTGATTTCCCACTAATTGCTCTAGGATTTGGTCGATAAAAGGTAGCGGACAATGGTCTTTCTTGGTAGCAGTATTGAGTTTCCTATAATCTACACACACTCTTGAAGATGTAAGAGTGTGTGTAGGGATGAATTCACCCCTGTCATTGACATGGATGGTGAGACCCACCTTTTTGGGCACAACATGAATTGGGCTCACCCAGGGGCTGTTGCTAATCAGGTAAATGATGCCGCATCAAGACACTTAATAATTTCATTCTTAACAACCTCCTGCATATTAGAATTGTGACGTCGCTGCATCTCGCGGGAAGGTCAAGCTTCCTCCGTATATATACGGTGAGTGATATAAGAGGGGCTAATGCTAGTCAAATAAGAAAGAGACCATCTAATGGTTGCCTTATGTTCAATTAGGACCTTCGTTATCTTGTACTCTTGCTCCCTAGACAATTTTGAACTGATGATTACAGGAAGCATTTCATTTGGTAATAAGAAAGCATATTTTAGCGTGTCAGGCAGCGCTTTAAGCTCAGGAGTGGATGGGGAAAGATCTAGCAAATCTTGAGACAAGAGTGTCCCCAAAAAATCAGAGGGAAGAATGAGGGGTGAAGGAAACTGGCCCTCAAGTTGGCCAAGAAGAGGGGCATCTTAGACTGATGGATCCAAGAAAGGAGAGCTCCAGTGATCAATGCTTGGGAACAAAGTCCCAGTGTGGAATGTCGCTCCCTGCCTGATTTGGATGGAAAGAATGGGCACTCTGGTCTTCAAGGGGGTAGATTGGAGGTGAGCAGCCTGGAAATGACTTAGACCACGAGCGGTAAGAAGCGGAGTGGTCCTCGTCAGGGGTCTAGTTAGGAAGAGATAAGGGTAAGGGGAGCGGTGGGGAAACGTCACAGTAAAGGTTAGTCAGGTGATTGTGATTTTCCAGGGGTATGTCGCAACAATTTGAATAGGTCCCTACCAACTCGATACACGCACTGGCAACCATATCATCGACAGGCGTGTCATCCTTGATAAGATTGCAAATTCTTGGTGGCCTGAAAAATGTTAAGTTTGAGTTTTTCAAAGCCCACGACAATTTCAATGTAGCCTGATTCACAATCTATATGGGTGCGGGCTGTGGCCAAGAAAGATCTACTGAGGATGATCGGGTAATCAGAAAGTGAATCAAGAACTTCCATGTCTAATACAAGAAAGTCAACAGGAAAATAGAGATTGTTGACCCTAACCACCACGTTTACCACCACACCTTGTGCGATTTTGACAGAGCGATTTGCCAACTGCAATGTTGTAGGGGTGGGTTTCAGATTTCCCAATGTAAATTTTTGGAACATGATGGTTGACACGAGGTTAATGGAAGATCCTAAATCCAGCAAGGCACGATCAAAATTGCAGCCTTTGATACTGCATGAAATGAAAGGGATGCCTAGGCTTTCTGCTTTAGTGGTAAGTTTGACAGTATAATACAACTCACATGAGGCGAGAGAACCATTGGGTTCTTAGTTTTCTTTTGCTGTTGCCTAGGTGTAGTGTAGTCCTTAAAGAAACAGGTGACAATTGAGATGTGGTCGATCGCCTCTAGCAAGGAAACCTTGATCTCAACGTCCTTGAGTAAATCACGTAGATTATCAAAGGTCTGTGTGTTCTTTTTCTTGCCTTTTGGCTCCCTTAGTAGAGCCTTAGGGAATGGGAGAGATTCTGGCACCAGTTTGGGTGTCACCCTCACGAGAATGCGGTGAGCAATTTAAATGAGAGGATGATGAAGAAGATGGGCCAAGATTAGGTCGAGGCGGATTGATGGTCTGTTTACCACTCATAGTAATTGCATTGGATGTCACAGGTTGTTCTCAACGATTTTGTGCGGATTTAAAGCGTATTACGTTGTAGTATAACCGACAAAACGTTTAAACAAATATAAAGAATTTTATTACTCGAACAACTAGAGTATCCGAGGTCGAACACGGGGAGCAATCTCAGTACTTTGTAAAACCAGAGAATACAACTGTTAAATGCAAATATAATTGATTCAAAGAGAGAATTTTAAAAAGGATTTGTGAAAAAAAAGTAGAATTGGACGTCTGATTTCTGTATCAGACGTCTTAAATGTGATCTCTCTTTCTCTCTTCTTCTCCTTTCTGCTTCTGTATCTTCCTTCTTCTCCTGCCTTGCCTTTTCTCTTTCTTCTTCTTTTTCTTCTGATCTCTTTGTAGTCTTCACTTGGCCTCTTCTTTGTTCTTCTCTCTCTTCTGCCTTGTCTTCCTTCTTCTTCTTCTCGGCGAAGACTTCTCCTTTCACTGCTACATAGCCTCTTCTTTCTTCTCTTCCTGTTCTTCAGCTGCTAAGTGTTCGCTGCCTCGGTCACTTATTCCTTCCTGCACACCACACAGTAGCAAAAACCTACCCCCGTCCCTCTACCCAAGCGTCTCTCTTTTTCTCAAGCAGTTCACTCAAGCACGCTCTCCCAGAGCCACACAGGTAATCGGGTCGAATTCGCACCCGGAACCAGGCGCACCGGCAAGTGGTGATGCGCGAGGAGTGCGTAGGTTTAGGTCGGGTCGGATCCGCCAGATCCGCAAGATCAAGCCGCGGACGAGGCGTGTGGGGCAGTGAGGGACCTCACCCCTGTGTTTATGGAGGCAGTAAGAAGAAAACACAAAAACAATTTATAGGATACCTGAGTTTTGCAACCCCATGATGTGGGATTATCTGGTCAGTCTTGCCTTCACGCGCGCCCGCAGAGCTTTCGTCACTCGATTGCCCAAGCTGATGGCTCCTCTGTGCGACTGGCTGGCCTCGTTCGCTTCGCGACCTTCGCGAGAGTCTGCTGCACCTGCAGCCTGGGAAGCCTGATGCCCGAAGCTGCTCCAAGCTCCCTGCTGCTTCGGCTGTTAATGGCGGCCGGAGCGTACATCTGACATCCAACAGAACGGCCTATTGGCCCAATCAGAATAGCTGGAAACCTTCGCCGTAGCACGACGAAGGCGGTGGGCGATGCTGCAGGTTGCAGGTCGGCCTAGGCGTGCGTGCCTAGGTCAACCTGTGGCCGGAGATGGTGTGTTGGTCGGGGGGTGCTTGTGGAGGTCTGGAGTGGCAGTGATGGGGTGGAATGGGTTCCTGGTGATGAGGCGAAGCTCACGAGGGGGTTGGCGAGCCGTGTGGAGGGGCGGAGTGGTGTGGGCAGCTCGCCGGAGGGCGGTCGGAGGCGAGAACGATGGAGGTGGTTAGGTACTGTCGAGGGGTAATCAAGTAAACTAGTAGGGGGAAAAGAGAGAGGAGAGGATGGAGAATGTATCTGGGGTTGTCTGGAAGGAAGGGAGGCGGTGGAGAGGACGGCTCGTAACTGCCGTCGTCGGGGAAGAAAGACCCTGAGGGAGGAAGCGGCGACGAAGATGAGGTCAGGAGCACGCGTGCGGGGTACAGTGCGACGCGGGAGGAAGAGGCAGAGAGGACTCTGCTGCTGGTATCGCAGCAGAGCGACGAGAAGGAGGGGAGGAGGTCGCCGGAGCTTGCGGGTCGTTTGGCTGGAGATGGGAGAGAGGGAATTTGGAGGGGATCTCCGTCAAAATCAAGCTTGGGTCCTGCGGCAGGGTCTGGGGGGTGTTTTATAGGTGCTGGCCGCTCCTATCAGCGCGTGAAGAGCGCGCAATTAGGTCTGCCGGCTTGCCGGAGTTGGAAGGAAGGTGGATATCCAAATCTCTTGTGCATTCGCACGAGAGATTGGGTTCACACCAGCGATTGTAATTGGCTTTATAAGGAAGGGAATTCCTCAGAGAATCCCCCTTCCATTTCTGGGAGGGAATCTCTGAGGGATTAGAGAGCAATCCCTCTCTGAACCTCGCCGGAGCTCGGTTCTGCCCTAACAATGGCGGCAGGACCGGATTGCAAAGGGGGTGAAGAACTTGGGGGGCTCTTTGCAAGGATATTCAAAAGATAGGGACCTATTTGTGATTTGGGTGTACTAAATTGAAAAGTAGGTCAAGATGACCTCCCCTTAGGTCCGAATTTTGGTATAACCCTAATTTGGTCCTAAGGAATCCAATGGAGAAGTTAGATTTCAGGTTTGACCTTGTTTGACTGGACATTTTGCGTAAAAACCTAAATTTGGTTAATTGAGGAGCTAGGACCCTAATCTAGGTCAGACTAGGTTCCAAAGGCGAAATTAAGTGTTCTAAACCCTAGAGGATGTTTTTCCATGATTTTTAGCGGGTTTACTCGATTTTTATCCTGACCGGAACCTTGTTAATTTAAGCAAGTTTGTTTTTAGGGTTACCAAGTGTCATTTAATTCTTAGATTGCACATAAACCCATTTCTGATTGACTCAACCCTCTTTTTATCTTATTTGAACCATTTGACCTATGTTTTGCTTATTAGAAATCCCGTTTATGTACTGCAATGGTAAAATTGCAGTTTTAACCTTTATTTCATGTTTTCTTCTCAGAGCACTTGTTCCTTCAGTTAAGCCTTCTTTTAGGTTATGTAGGAGCTTTTATCTTCTTTATTGGATCAAAATGAGCTAGTTATGGCTCATGATGAGGCTCTCATCATACCCCCATGCGTAGCTTTTGCTAGTCCCTTAGCAAAATTTCAAGGTTTTAACTTCCGTTCTAGACCCTGAATGTCTGTCAATAATGATAAGTGCTTCTTCTTTTGTGATTAGGTAGGAATGCCAACAATAGGCCTGGAGGTATTCAAGTACCAACCAAAATCCGGACCTGTTCTGCTTTAGCCTCAGTCCTCCGCAAAGGTTTCTACGGCCCACAGAAACTATCCTAGGGTTTGTTGGACTCCGTGGTTAAAGCACCCGTGCTGGAGACATTTTTAGCCTAAGTTCAGTTTGCAGTGCGTTTTTTTTGTAAGAGAGAGATAGAAGATTTATTTGTTTGGAGAGCTTTTCTCTCTCTTTTCTTTTTATTTCTAACTTCGGATTAGCTTCTCAACATGGTCTGTATCGGATTCCTCGTCCCCATCATCAATCCTCAAGGGTCCTTAGCTTTCGAGATTTCGAGATAATCCCGCCCATGGCAACCCCCAGAACCCTGGCTTTCGAGATTTCGAGATAATCCCACCCATGGCGTTCCGTGGCCGAATCCAGACCCTGGCGATCGACATTTCGTGATAATGCCGCCCATGGTATCTGAACCAACAGAGTGCTTACATGCCCCCAGTAGGATATTTAAATATCCTAAGAGACAAGCACCGAGGAGACGATATGTTGTTACGCATCTTCGAGGGGAATTTCCCGCCTCTCCGCGCTGGGAACTCGTCCAACTCAATTTGTGTTGATTGGCCGCTCCTAATCTAGGTGACTTTTTCAGAACATTAAACGCTTTTCGAGTGATTTGGATGTTTATGGGCACTGAACCAGACTGTGTGTGAATTTGGGTGCTTGGGTTACTGAATCCCGCAAACCGGAGGTCAGTTAACGAGGTCGAATACTTCCTAAGCCTTAGACCTAATACTTAAGTTTCGTATTTTCCTCAACCTCTTGAGGATTATCCAGATTTTAACAGATACGCAAATTTTTAAGCTAACAAATCTAGCCCAAGAGGCCTAAGACCAGCGTTCCTGCTAATCTCTTGTTATGTCTCCATAGCACTTTTCTTTTCCTTTTTTCTTTCTTTTTTTTTTTTGGTCTAGAACTTCAGTTAACCCCTTAACCTTTTACTAATGACTATTTCTTTTCATTTTCATTTTGTGCTCCTTT
This sequence comes from Thalassia testudinum, assembly GCA_037157565.1. Classification (NCBI taxonomy): domain Eukaryota; kingdom Viridiplantae; phylum Streptophyta; class Magnoliopsida; order Alismatales; family Hydrocharitaceae; genus Thalassia; species Thalassia testudinum. Next base: position 121,402,492 of record JAZHRO010000073.1, read on the forward strand.
TTGTCATTTTTCTTTCTTTTCCTCCTCTCATTTGTATGACCCTGAATTGTTCCTCCCCTCTATCAAGTCTCTTTTTTTTTGTTTTTGTTTTTGTGAAACCCTTTCTTGATATGAATTTTTTGACATTTTGCACTTTCATGTCCCCCCTATGCCTAAGATTTGCAATGTCCCCATTGTAAATTAGGTGGGTTCGAATTCAGCTTAGTTCATGTATTAGGACAAGTGTGTGGTGAGTGAATGGGTCGAAGTGACTTGTTGCGAACGATTTCTAATCTCGGGTAGGTATACCTGAGGTGAAGTCGGCTGTTCTAATGGATGAACCCTAAAGTGCAATATGAGTTCCGCCTAGAGATGTCAGAAACGGTTTCGGGTTTTTCAAAGAATGACGGGTTGCCTCCCGTTAAGCACTGAGTTTTACGCCATCGGCTGGGCACAATGAGCTTAAGAGGAATGGAGGGTAAAGGATGACTCAGCCAAATCTATATTGGTTATGTTAATGAACGGCTTGAGTCTCTGACCGTTCATGACAAAGGGTTCAGAATCGTGGCTGAGTGGGCTGATTTCAGTGGCTCCATTTCCGAAGATTTGTCGGACTAGGTAGGGTCCGACCCACTTAGATCTTAGCTTTCCTGGGAATAATTTGAGTCGGGCATCAAAGAGTAAAACTTTTTGACCAGGATGAAAGACCTTCTAGAAATGTGTTTGTCGTGAAAAGCTTTAACCCGTTCTTTGTAAATTCGCGAGTTCTCATACGCATCGTGGCGTAATTCATCGATCTCGCTCATTTGAAGTCTTCTGTGGGTTCCAGCCTTAGAAAGGTCGAGATTACAGGTTCGTACTGTCCAATAGGCTTTATGCTCCAATTCGACGGGGAGGTGACATGCCTTCCTGTACACTAGTCTGAAGGGAGACATTCCTAATTGGGTCTTGTGGGTGGACCTATAGGCCCACAATGCTTCCGGAAGCCGAGAAGACCAATCTTTTTTATCAGGTCGAACAGTAACCTGAAGGATCTTCTTGATCTCTCGGTTAGATAGCTCAGCTAGACCATTAGTTTGGGGGTGGTAAGGAGTAGAGATTCGGTGTGACACCCCGTATTTGGTCATCAGTGACCTGAACTGAGCGTTTGTAAAATGGGTCCCTCCGTCGGAAATTATAGCCCGCGGAATCCCGAACCTCGAGAAAATGTTTTGATGAAGGAATTTTATAACGACTTTATGATTGTTGGTTCGGGTCGGAATGGCTTCTATCCACTTGGAAACATAGTCAACTGCGAGTAAGATGTATTCGAAGCCATCCGAGGTCGGAAAGGGTCCCATGAAATCAATCCCCCAAATATCAAAAATTTCGCATACCAAGATCGGCTGTAGAGGCATCATGTCTCTATGGCTCATGTTGCCCAGAGTCTGGCAACGGGAACATGCCTTACAGTGATCGTATGCATCCTTGAAAATTGTGGGCCAGTAAAAGCCACACTGGAGGACTTTTGATGCGATTTTATGTCCAGAAAAATGTCCACCGCATGCCTGGTCATAGCAGAATGAGAGTATGTCTTTGATTTCCACTTCCGTGACGCATCGTCGGATTATCTGATCAGCACCAATGCGGAATAGATATGGGTCTTCCCATAGGTAATACTTGGCATTGGAGCGCAATTTGTCCTTTTTGGCCTTAGGCCAATCGGGCGTAATCTGATGTAATGCCAGGTAATTAACTATATCGGCGAACCATGGAAGACTTGTACTGATAGTCAGGAGGTGCTCATCAGGGAAATGTTCTGTAATAGGTCCGGAAGGATCAATAATTTCAGAAGGAAGGCGGGACAAGTGATCAGCTACCACATTGTGCTTTCCCGCCTTGTCGCGTATCTCGAGGTCAAATTCTTGCAACAGCAAGATCCATCGGATTAATTGAGGTTTCGCGTCCTTCTTTGCAAGGAGATGCCTCACAGCTGTGTGATCCGAGTATATGATAACACGGGAACCCAGAAGGTATGATCTGAATTTTTCCAAGGCAAATACTACGGCCAGCAGCTCTTTCTCAGTAACCGTATAGTTACGCTGAGCCTCATCCAGTGTTTTGCTGGCGTAGTAAATGACCACAGGTTTCCCGTCAATTTTCTGCCCCAAAACCGCTCCTACAGCGAAGTCAGATGCATCGCATATGATCTCAAAGGGTTGAGACCAATTAGGGGACTGTAGGATTGGGGCTTGGGTGACTCGGTCACGTAGGATCTCAAATGTTTGAGTGCATTCCTTGGAAATCTCGAAAGGCACATCCTTGGAGAGAAGATTGGTCAGGGGGCGCGCGATTTTTGAGAAATCAGGGATGAATCGACGGTAGAAACCGACGTGCCCCAAAAAAGATCGGATGTCCTTAATCGAGCTAGGCATAGGGAGCTTGGAAATCAGGTTAACCTTTGCTCGATCTACTTGGATGCCTTTCTCCGAGATTAAATGTCCCAGGACAATTCCCTCAGGCACCATGAAATGGCTCTTTTCCCAGGAAAGAACCAAATTCACCTCGATGCACCGCCTGAGTATATGAACCAAGTGTTGGAGGCAATAGTCAAATGATTGTCCAAAAACTGAAAAGTCATCCATGAAGACTTTCAGATACTCACCTACCATATCTGAGAATATGGCAAGCATGCACAGCTGAAAAGTTGCAGGTGCATTGCAGAGACCGAATGGCATCCTTCAAAGCGCGTACGTCCCGAAGGGGCAGGTGAATGTGGTCTTTTCTTGGTCCTCTGGATGGATTGCCACCTGATTGTAACCGGAGTACCCGTCCAGAAAGCAGAAGAATCTATTTCCCACTAGTTTCTCGAGGATCTGATCAATAAACGGTAGTGGGAAATGATCCTTCTTCGTGGAGGAATTTAGTCTTCTGTAATCAATGCAGACTCTCCACGAATTAGCTATTCGGGTAGGAATGACTTCTCCGGTTTCAGTCGTGATGATGGTAAGTCCTGCCTTCTTGGGCACCACTTGTATTGGACTCACCCAACGACTGTCGGAGATCGGGTAGATGATCCCTGCATCTAACCACTTTATGATCTCCTTTTTCATGACCTCCTGTAGGTTAGGGTTTAAGCGCCTTTGCATTTCTCTTGAAGGTCGTGAGCCTTCTTCTGTGTAGATTCGATGTGTGCAGTATGAAGGGCTTATACCAGTCAAATCATCTAGAGTCCATCCAATGGCTCTACGATGTTGCTGGAGAACAGAAATCAAACGGAGTTCCTGATCAGGTGTGAGTCGAGAATTGATAATCACAGGAAACGTCTGATTTGAATAAAAAAAGACGTATTTCAGATGTTCGGGAAGGGGCTTGAGTTCCATGACAGGATTGTCAGCAGCAGCGGGTGGTTCGGGGTTTGTATCGGGAGCAATGGTAGGAGTCATAGGTGTGTCTAGATCATGTTTGCACTCCTCTGTTAGCGGTTTTTGATTCTCTAGTGGTTGATCAGGAATAATCAGGTTGTCCTCTATATGCAGTTCATCAACCACGGCTTCGACATCACAAATTTCCTCTATAACCCCGCAATTAATCCCTTGTTGGGCCTTGAAAATGTCAATCTTCAGATTTTGATTCCCAAATTTTAATTCTATCTGGCCCTCTTCGCAGTTTATATTGGCCCTAGCAGTGGCAAAAAGGGTCTCCCTAATATGATTGGTGTGTCCCTTGGGTTCTTAGGTGCATTCATGTCCAGTACTATGAAGTCCACTGGGAAATAAAAATCTCGTACCCTAACAATGACATTCTCGAGTATTCCTTTGGGTGACTTGATGGATCGATCGGCTAACTGCAATGTCACCTCAGTGGGTTTAAGTTCAGATTTTTCAAGGTGGTCAAGGAGGGATGTAGGTATTAAATTTATGGAGGCACCTAGGTCTAGTAGGGCTCTATCAAGTTGGGTTTCACCAATTTTACAAGAAATCAAGGGAGTTCCTAAGTCTTTAGCCTTGGGTGGGAGTTTGCTCAAGATGACAGAGCTGGCTTGCTCTGACAGTACGATCGGATTCCCATCCTTGGTTCGCGGCTTACGTTTAGGTGTACATATGTCTTTCAAGAATCTTGCGTAAGTCGGTATGTGGCGAATTGCATCCATCAACGGGATGTTTATCTGGACCTGTTCAAAGAGCTTGACCAGATCCTCCTCAAAAGCCACAGGTTTGGTTGTCCTTTTTCCTTTGGTTAAGGCCTCAGGAAATGGGATCCTAGTTGGTTCCTCTAGGATAGGTCCAGGTTCTTGATCTGGGACAGTAGTATCTTGGATGACTACCCTAGGGTCTTGGCGATTATCAGGCTTGGAGTGGTTCGGATAATGTGGGTCTTGTGCTGTTTTACCACTACGTGTTGTTACAGAGTTTAATCTGGCCTGATTTTGGTTTGGGTTAGGTAGGAGGGGTGGCTGCTGTTGAAATCCTGCATAAGATGTTGAAGCCTCCATCCCGTCTGGTGATGGAGTAGCAGGGGCCTGATAAATCAAATGTGCGTGGCCTGGATTTGGATTCATAACGCGCCTCTGGGTCGGCACGTTATTTGGGTTGGGCAGAGGTTGCAAAGGAAGGGTGCCAGGTTGGCGGGAATTTGCCATCTGGGCCAGTTGGTTGCGAACCTTTGTGATCTCGTCCTTGTGCTATTTTTGCATTGCCGCATTCGTCTTTTGAATGTCAGCCAGTGTTTGAAGGATAAGAGTCAGTTGATCCTGATTTTGCCCGGATTGGTAGGTGGGATTGGGCCGAGGCTGAGGCGGCTGATATGGACGAGGAGCTTGTGGACGAGGTTGATATGGTGGTCTTTGAGAATTTCCCGCACATTGAAAGTTAGGATGATTTCGCCATCCAGGGTTGTAGGTATTGGAGTATGGGTCATTCTAGATGGCGTTGAGGTCCTCGCAGTTCTGAGGAACCTTAGGAAAGTCAGAATACGAGGGTTCAGAGTTCCCCCAACTCGAGTAGAAGGGATCGAAGGTCACTCCGGTCCGAGAGGCAGACGGGGGTGGATATGGGTCCATCCCCTTGGTAGGTTGGTGGTATATGTTTTGCACTGTTTCCCTTGCCAGAGGAGGTCGTGCAAAAGAGTTTTGCGCAGAGGTGGCTTGCTGCAAATGTCGAGTTAGCTCGTCCACCTTCTTTTCTATAGTAGAGACCTTGTCCAATCGGCTCGCCATCAGTTCCAAGTCGACAGAAGTGGACAGGTCCTGCATCTCATGTGTCCCTCTTAGATTCGTCGATGCGCGGGCATTCGTCCTGTCGAATAAGCCCAAGGAGTCATTATTTATGGAGTTCTCGCACATGTTTTCGAGAATCTCCCACACTGTGTCCTCGTGTTGGCCCATGATGTTTCCTCCGCATGTTGCATTGACGAATAGACGAATATCCTCACGGAGTCCCTGGTAAAAAGACTGGACTTGTTCCCACTTAGGAACTCCGTGATGGGGGCACTTTCGCATGAGATCTAGGAATCGATCCCAAGCTTCGTGAAGAGGTTCTCCCGGTTGTTGAGTGAAATGAGTGATCTGGTGGCGCAAGGCATTCGTCCGGCCAACAGGGAAGAATTTTTTCAAAAATTCAGACTGTAATTCCTCCCATGTGTTGATCGGGAGGGTCTGAGTTTGATACCAGTGTGCAGCCTTGTCCAAGAGGGAGAACGAAAACATTTTCATGAGTAGGATATCCCGGTTTTGTACATCTGACCCGAAGGTCTGGGCCAGATGCTTGAGTTGTTTAATGTGTTGGAATGGATCCTCAGAGTTAAGCCCATGGAACTTCGGTATGGCATGAATCATATTGGGCTTCAGTTCAGAGTCAGGTCCTCCAATTGGGATTCGTACTCGGGGTTCGATTGCCACCGCAGCGGGATTATAGTGATCTCGCATCATAGGTCGCTGCGGTGGGTTTACAAAGTTCTGAAAGAGATCGTTCAAGCGTTGAAGTTGGTGTTCAAGGTTATTCTCCTCTTCAATGGGTTGTGCCATGATGGGAGAAGGAGAATCAGGGTCTGAATCAGATGAAAGATTTATGTGGTGGGGTTGCTGCACAAACAAGGGCGTCGAGACTTGGCCTCGACGAGAATGAATTTTTAAAGGTCTTAAAGGTGGTCTTAAGGACCTCCTACCAAACATGCACCGAAAGATGTGATGAGATTAGAAGGTGCTGGACCCAATCAAGACACCCAAGAATTGTTGGGTGACTATAGAGGTTGGGGGCAGATGGACCCCTGAATCAGAAGATCGTCCACCTGAGAAATACCTGGGCAGCCAGAGAGGGAGAGTCCCGCAAAGACCCCTACACGGTAGAGCGTCCCCACGGGTTACAGGGTTTCCCCTACCCGACCTCTCTTGTCATTGCGGTTCCAGGTATACTAGAATGGAGACCTTGACCTCTTAAGTCTACCTTTTTTTATTTTAAGATCAAGGTGCTTAATGTTCCACTTGAACTTTTAAGTATTTTGAGTGCAAAAGTGACCTAATATTAAGGTTTGTTGACCCAAGGGATCAACTTCACCTCTTGTTCCTTTGAGAGCTTTTAGGTCCTTCCTTTTATGGTTCAAATGGATTATCAGCCTGATTTGCTTAGGGTTCCTCTTGTATAAATCGTTTCAAACACGGTTTAGGCACACCTCTTTTTGGAAAGTTTGTTTCTTTGTTTTAGAGAAGATGTGTCTCTAAAAACCTTAGCTTTGCAATCCCTAACTTGGCTCTAGTGGGTTCAATTTAGTTGCCTTAGAAATTAGCACCTAGGGCTCAATCAAGAAAGTTTTAGCCCTAGTTGCCTTAGTTGGATGAACAGAAAAAAATATGTTGAAATGAAAATCAGGCAACTTGATGAGTTACTAAATATGAAACAGGTAGCCCTAAGTTGATTTTTCTCTTTTTTTCTTTTTAGATTACGAGAGGGTTAAGAGAGAGGGCTTATGGAGATTACCTGTTCCTTGGAGAGTCTGTTGTGCAGTTATTGTTCTTTCCTTTTTGTTTTGCTTTCCCTGCTTGAACACAATAAAAGAGAGAAATTAAGTCAAATATTAGATAGAAAAGTTGTAATCAAAAGCTTTAAAAGTGCCCGTTGCTCCCCGGCAACGGCGCCAAAATGTTCTTAACGATTTTGTGCGGATTTAAAGCGTATTACGTTGTAGTATAACCGACAAAATGTTTAAACAAATATAAAGAATTTTATTACTCGAACAACTAGAGTATCCGAGGTGGAACACGGGGAGCAATCTCAGTACTTTGTAAAACCAGAGAATACAACTGTTAAATGCAAATATAATTGATTCAAAGAGAGAATTTTAAAAAGGATTTGTGAAAAAAAAGTAGAATTGGACGTCTGATTTCTGTATCAGACGTCTTAAATGTGATCTCTCTTTCTCTCTTCTTCTCCTTTCTGCTTCTGTATCTTCCTTCTTCTCCTGCCTTGCCTTTCTTCTTTCTTCTTCTTTTTCTTCTGATCTCTTTGTAGTCTTCACTTGGCCTCTTCTTTGTTCTTCTCTCTCTTCTGCCTTGTCTTCCTTCTTCTTCTTCTCGGCGAAGACTTCTCCTTTCACTGCTACATAGCCTCTTCTTTCTTCTCTTCCTGTTCTTCAGCTGCTAAGTGTTCGCTGCCTCGGTCACTTCTTCCTTCCTGCACACCACACAGTAGCAAAAACCTACCCTCGTCCCTCTACCCAAGCGTCTCTCTTTTTCTCAAGCAGTTCACTCAAGCACGCTCTCCCAGAGCCACACAGGTAATCGGGTCGAATTCGCACCCGGAACCAGGCGCACCGGCAAGTGGTGATGCGCGAGGAGTGCGTAGGTTTAGGTCGGGTTGGATCCGCCAGATCCGCAAGATCAAGCCGCAGACGAGGCGTGTGGGGCAGTGAGGGACCTCACCCCTGTGCTTACGGAGGCAGTAAGAAGAAAACACAAAAACAATTTATAGGATACCTGAGTTTTGCAACCCCATGATGTGGGACTATTTGGTCGGTCTTGCCTTCACGCGCGCCCGCAGAGCTTTCGTCACTCGATTGCCCAAGCTGATGGCTCCTCTGTGCGACTGGCTGGCCTCGTTCGCTTCGCGACCTTCGCGAGAGTCTGCTGCACCTGCAGCCTGGGAAGCCTGATGCCCGAAGCTGCTCCAAGCTCCCTGCTGCTTCGGCTGTTAATGGCGACCGGAGCGTACACCTGACATCCAACAGAACGGCCTATTGGCCCAATCAGAATAGCTGGAAACCTTCGCCGTAGCACGGCGAAGGCGGTGGGCGATGCTGTAGGTTGCAGGTTGGTCTAGGCGTGCGTGCCTAGGTCAACCTGTGGCCGGAGATGGTGGGTTGGTCGGGGGGTGCTTGTGGAGGTCTGGAGTGGCAGTGATGGGGTGGAATGGGTTCCTGGTGGTGAGGCGAAGCTCACGAGGGGGTTGGCGAGCCGTGTGGAGGGGCGGAGTGGTGTGGGCAGCTCGCCGGAGGGCGGTCGGAGGTGAGAACGATGGAGGTGGTTAGGTACTGTCGAGGGGTAATCAAGTAAAATAGTAGGGGGAAAAGAGAGAGGAGATGATGGAGAATGTATCTGGGATTGTCTGGAAGGAAGGGAGGTGGTGGAGAGGATGGCTCGTAACTGCCGTCGTCGGGGAAGAAAGACCCTGAGGGAGGAAGCGGCGACGAAGATGAGGTCAGGAGCACGCACGCGGGGTACAGTGCGACGCGGGAGGAAGAGGCAGAGAGGACTCTGCTGCTGGTATGGCAACAGAGCGACGAGGAGGGGAGAAGGTCGCCGGAGCTTGCGGGTCGTTTGGCCGGAGATGGGAGAGAGGGAATTTGGAGGGGATCTCCGTCAAAATCAAGCTTGGGTCCTGCGGCAGGGTCTGGGGGGTGTTTTATAGGTGCTGGCCGCTTTTATCAGCGCGTGAAGAGCGCGCAATTAGGTCTGCCGGCTTGCCGGAGTTGGAAGGAAGGTGGATACTCAAATCTCTCGTGCGTTCGCACGAGAGATTGGGTTCACACCAGCGATTGTAATTGGCTTTACAAGGAAGGGAATTCCTCAGAGAATCCCCCTTCCATTTCTGGGAGGGAATCTCTGAGGGATTAGAGAGCAATCCCTCTCTGAACCTCGCTGGAGCTCGGTTCTGCCCTAACAATGGCGGCAGGACCGGATTGCAAAGGGGGCGAAGAACTTGGGGGCTCTTTGCGAGGATATTCAAAAGATAGGGACCTATTTGTGATTTGGGTGTACTAAATTGCAAAGTAGGTCAAGATGACCTCCCCTTAGGTCTAAATTTTGGTATAACCCTAATTTGGACCTAAGGAATCCAATGGAGAAGTTGGATTTCAGGTTTGACCTTGTTTGATTGGACATTTTACGTAAAAACCCAAATTTGGTTAATTTATGAGCTAGGACCCTAATCTAGCTCAGACTAGGTTCCAAAGGTCAAATTAAGTGTTCTAAACCCTAGAGGATGTTTTTCCATGATTTTTAGAGGGTTTACTCGATTTTTATCCTGACTGGAACCTTGTTAATTCAAGCAGGTCTATTTTTAGGGTTATCAAGTGTCATTTAATTCTTAGATTACACATAAACCCATTTCTGATTGACTCAACCCTCTTTTTATCTTATTTGGACCATTTGACCTATGTTTTGCTTCTGTGAAATCTCGTTTATGTACTGCAATGGTAAAATTACAGTTTTAACCTTTATTTCATGTTTTCTTCTCAGAGCACTTGTTCCTTCAGTTAAGCCTTCTTCTAGGTTATGTAGGAGCTTTTATCTTCTTTATTGGGTCAAAATGAGCTAGTTATGGTTCATGATGAGGCTCTCATCACAGGTCCAGTGGGATCATAGGGCAGAGGGTTCACAATAGGGACATAGGGTTGATGTGCTATTGCGGGATTAGCCTGAAATCCCGGTGGAGTACTTAGAGCTTGTAGAACTTGGTGAACCTGTCCCTGAGAAGGTCGTACCTGTGGTTGCGGACCATGGGGTATGAAATTTTGCGAGTTTGGGACAGGTTGGGCAGGAAGAGTGCCAATTGTCATGCATAGTTGATTGATTTTAGTATTCTGCTACGCCAATTGGTGTTGAAGAGAACTCATATTTTCTTCATGGTGCTTCGACATTTCTGTCATTATTCACATCAATTTATCAAGAGGGCTTGATGCATGATTCATCTGTGGTGTGCAAGGGCTTGGCGGTGGATTTGCTGGCAGACAATATTGGACCCTTGGGATGATGGGAGCAGACTGTCGCATTGGTCCACTAGTAGGGTTTTGGCGTTGAGGGTTATTGGACCATGTGAAATTTGGATGATTACACCACCGTAGGTTATAAGTAGTAGAATATGGGTTGTCACCCAGGGCACACACATCTTCAAATTCAGGAGACGAATCCGCATATGATAATGCGTCTAAGTACATGGAGGCTTGCTCCTCTATATCGTGATATTGGCTAGTAGAAGTTAGGTCCACATTACTTATCAAGTCGCTTGGCGCGGTACTCGGTAAGGATGGTGCAAGTCATGCGGGATTCTTGGAAATCAGCTTGACTTGGGAAGGATTGGGTTTGTGACGTGATGGAGGAGCTGAAGTGTGAGCCATAAAGTGGGCAGGGTTGGCCAAGAATTCGTCCAGCTTCTTGTGTAGGATGGAGACTTCATCCAATTTTTGTGCGATCAAGTTTAAGTCAGTGGATGAATGGAAGGGTCCCGTGCCAACCTCTTGTGCTTCGCTATAAGGTGTGCTGGTCTGATTAAAGGTGACAATAGAAGCGCTATTTATGGAATTTTGACTCATGTTTTAAAAAAATTCAAATGCTCCATCCTCATCTTTATTCATGAAATTACCTCTGCAGGAAGCATCCGCAATCTACCTTAAAGTTTCATTTAGCCCATAATAGAATATCAGGATTACATGCCACTTGGGCAGATCGTAATGTGGACATTTCCTAAGGAGGTCATTATACCTCTCCTAGGCCTCATGAAACTATTCGTCATTTTGTTGCGTAAAAGAAGTTATAGCACGGCGAAGCGCATTGGTGCGCTCGATTGGGAAGAATTTCTTAAGAAACGTTGTGTGCATCTCTTCCCAAGAATGGATGGGTTTCCCAATAGTTTGTAACCATTGCATGGCTTTGTCCTGCAACGAAAATAGGAACATTTTCATTAGGACAATGTGTAACCCAATATTTCTTGGTTTAATCATTTCAGCTAAACAGGTTAAGTCCTCCAAGTGAAGAAAAGGGTCTTCACTAGTAAGTCAATGATAATGGAAGTTGATTAGGCTAATTATGTTTGGTTTCAGATTAAAATCTGCACTGCCCATGGGGACGTGAATCTACCTAAGGGTCTCTGTAGCAGCGAGATTCTGATATGAGCTGAGAGACCTGGGCTCCTCCTGTTTGGGAGGGTTTTGCATTTCCTGCAAGGTTTTCCTAATGGCTTCAATCTGCTTGGTGTACAATGCCATTTGGGCTTGGAGGCGGGTTAATGGGTCGACAGCTCCACCACCACCTAGTGGATTGGGAGGGAGACTAGGGCGATTCACCAAATTCTACCTTCTTAGGTTTATCAGACAATTCAAATAGTTCAAGGTTTTGTGACCTCCTAAACATACATTGCCAAAAGAAGAATTGGGGTGATGAGAAGAGAGAAGGGGATGAGAGAGATGACGTCGAATAGGTACACTTGATAACAAATCAATCAATCAAGGTCCTAACCTCTAAATGTGACCTAAGACCTAAAGATCTAAGTTACCTACTATCGCTACCTACGAAATCGAATACGAGCATCGCGAAACCACCGGGCTAGATTGAAAGGCCATTTGCCTCAATCTAAGACACCCGATAGCATGTGGGAACTCGTATCAGCACGTAGGCGTTACATGTATGTAGTTAGACCTCCAAACCTTAATGGGGTCAAGTTACTACCAATTTAAGATTAAGAGGCTTAGGATACAAGTGCTTTGGAATGTGAAGGGTGTTGTGTACGGGTAATGCCCAAGTGCGTTGATTGATAAGTGTGTAAAACAAACATGCAACAGGGAACCTTCCTCGAATTGAAGTTTTAGATGGTGAATGGATTTTAGAATTCCACTCTCAAGTAGTATGGATTTTAAAATTCTAATGAATTATCAATTCAACCAATCTTCGGGTTTCAAGAAATACAAGTTCTTTGTGCCCAAACAACCCTCCTTCAACTTGATTTGGTTAATGCATGCTATAATGCAATGGGCCCCCTAAATGGATGTTTCTAGGTGTGGATGTATGAATCTCTTTTAGTTCAATGTGAATGAGAGCCAAACAATTCAATTCAAGTGCTCTCAATCACCACAATTGAAATCCACACAAAGGTGCAACCACCAAGATAATGAAAAATGAAAATGAATATATCAGGGTTGAAATTCGGGATCAAATCAAAGGCAAGTTTAAGGTCATGGTGGGGTTGGAGTTAACTCGATTCCAAGACTCTCTAACCAAAATGTGGATCCCAAATGTGAAAAAATGTGGCGAAGAGGTCTAACAAACAATCAAATTTTAATTCGCCTCAAGTAGAATTGTGCGTTGCAAAAAATCAAAGAATCGGGATTCTTAGATTCTACACATGCAAATGATTGGGAAATCGAGGGTGATGGGGGTGATAAAAAGAATCAAACAGTGGATTTTAATCCACTCGCCCCAGAAATCCCAAGAAGATTTTTTTAGGATTTTTGATTTTTGGGTTTTTTTATCTTTTTATCTTTAAGGTGACAAGAGAACCTAAGTTACTAAGAGGAAAGGACACCTACCTCTTCAGCGATGTGTGCGAAGGTCCAAGCGACGCTGGCAACTTCATGCTCTCACTCCTACATTAGTCTCACCCACATCTCCGGCCTCCTCTACATGTCTCCTCCTTGCAACTAGTTCACTTGCATAAAAACAAACAAAAACACCTGTGACGAGATGGGTGGGAGAAGAGATAATCAAATGAAAAGAGTAGAAACTGACTCCAGATGGTGCCTCTCCAGCAACGGTGCCAAAAAACCTCGTGTCTAAATGTGGGTAAGGTTATTTAATATGGTGATATTAGCGTTGAAAAGTATATAGTGGGAGTGATTACCTACAGGCGAATCTTCACCAGTCTATCGAAATTTATTACCTAGACTAAATCAAATTTTAAACTTGTCAATTTTAGGTAGAGGGTTGAACATAGGGAGGCGATTTTGGAGTTAATCATTTTTTACGCGATTCCTAACGATGGGTGATTTCCGTTTGCTTATTGTATTTTTGGATTTTCCTTGGTTTTAGATTTTTTTGGATAATCTTGTTCTTGAGATATACCCTCAAAATTGTTTCTTGGCTACACGCCAAAAATTGGTTATTGGCAATTCACCAAAATCAAGTTCAAAATTGATCTCGTTACATGCGAGATCGTGTATCTGCAAAGACAAGAGTTGTCTTTTCTATTTTAGTTTTTTTTTCTTATTCAATAAAATAAAAAGAAATAAGAAAAAGAAATGCGGAAAAGAAAGGAATGAAAATACTTAGCTTATTTATATGTATGTATATATGTGTATAAATAAATAAATAAATATATATATATATATATAAGAGGGGAGAGATTGAATGAGAGATTCAATAGAATGTAGCATGAGTTAATGTGACCACTGTCTAAGGAGACTGGATCGATACTAACAATGTGCCGTGTGCGGGGTGGAGTGGATGTGTGGGTGTGTGTGGAATGTTTTAATTTGCACGGAAATCTCAAATGCATAACAACTTGTCGTACTCACTCGGGATAAAATGTGCGGTGTTGAAATGTGTGTGGTATTGTGAATAGGAAACGTATAAATGTATGTGTGGGAGAGATGTAGGTGTGAGTGTGTGTGTGTATATATATATATTTGAGTGAGAGGTGTTGGCAAGGATGGTAGAGTGATAGGCATTGGTGGGTGGTAAAAAGAGAGTGGGAGTGAGAAGTGCAACCAGCTGGAAAATTGGTTGGCTGTGTATGTGGGTGGGCTTTAGATGGATGATGTCACTGGTAAAGTCAGAAGTGGTTGGTGGCTATTACGGCAAAATGATTTGTGATGAATCATAAATAGTAGCTTCAGTGAAAAGTAAGGGAATGCGAAATAAAGGTTCTACAGCAATGTTAACGGTAGAAAACACTCGATAAAACAAAAGTAAAAATAAAAAGAAAAGAATTATCGTGCTCACCTACTCACGAGGGAGTTAGGCGGTGGTGGAGCTCGATGTGGTGTTTGGGATCACGAAGAACTACTCCCTGCCTACTACGTGTTCTCTCAATTGGTGAGAGAAGCAGCATATGGGAGAGGAAGAGAGGGAGAGAGGAGAGTTGAGAGTGATGTGGCTGGTTGGGTGCTGTGAGTGTGGTAATGGTGACGAGGGGGGGAAGTTGTTGGTGAATGAGTGGTATGGTCTGACCTCCTACGCATGAGGGGGTTGGGTCCTATTTTATAGGCAGGGAAGGGATGGGGAGGGAATGGGCTGCACGTAAAATGTGAGGGTTGAGGTGACAACAAGAGCATCGTTAAGATATTTTTAGGTAATTTATGGGTAGGCACTTGAAGTCTTAGGGAATTATTATAGGTGGTGTAGGGTAGTGTTGTGTTAGGTGGTATTAGGTGGTAGAAATGAATGGGATAGGGGGACTCAATCTCTCTCTATCTTCCTCTTCATAAAATGTATGCATGCACATATTTATAAAATGCATGAATATCTACCTAACCTAAATGCTCAAAGCTAGGAAATAGCATAAGCGAACATAATTAATGGCGTGAATTGTTGCACAATTAGGCTTCTACTCTACACCCCTCCAATTAGGTATCTAGAGCATTTCACTCCTGTTCATAGTCTCTAGCTCCCTCCCTAACTTTCGCCATTAACACCCACTACCACCTTCATCGTCGTTCCACCTCCACCACTCTCATGACCAATTGACCTGGGCAAAAGCTTCCATTCCCCATCGCCAAGCTTTTGCCTAAGTTAATTGGATCCACCACTCACTCCATCACATAACTCCACCTTTGCCATTAAAGCTAGAAGGAGCTTCTGCTCCAACAAGGTCTGATCACCCTCGCACCTAATAGACTTAGGGCTTTGCTTCGGCATGCGTTGTCAAAGCTCCTGATGTGTTTAATTCGAGTCGAAAGGCTCGTATTAATCCATGTAGGTTCTCATTGGTTCTGACCATCTTCTTCGGCATCAGCGTGGCCATTTGGCGACCTGATCAAGGGGCTCCCCTTGCCAGCACCTGCGGACCACCTCAAGCAGCTCATCCAATCATTGATTTGAAGATTCGACGGTCGAGCATCGACAAACATCACCTACTACCACTACAAAGGCAAGTGCAAAGAAGGAGAGGGACTATAGTCCCACCTCGTGCACCTGCAAAGCACTGAGGTGCTATTTCAACAAATGCCAACCCCACCCCATCGGCTTAGATTTAGGGGGTTGACTCCCCACTCTACACACGCATATGCATAGGCCCATGCCCACACATGGGTTGACCTTGATCTGCGAAGAAGAGTAGGCCCATGGGGGCGAGCTTTGGGCCTAGTGCAATGGGTTGATTTTGCGAAAAATTACAAAAAAAACCAGAAGAGGTTTGACTGCTTAAGAACTCTAGTGCTTTGTGATTTGAGTAGTAGCAAACATTTTTTGTTGATCATATATGTAAAATTTTTTTGGTACTTAATATCAGATCTCTAGTTTTAAGTTTGATTGTTGTCTTAATAGCATATTTTTTTTATATCAAACTCTAATAATTGGATAGTGGTATTTGTGTACTTGTTTGTTCCTAGAGATGATATCGGATTTTAAAGAACTATTTTTGTGTAAAAAAATTCAAATGTTTATTTTGCTCTAGTCATCTATACTATGACGTAAGTTTTGAAATTTGATGAAAGTAATTAAATAGAGCATATCCCTATCGAGGAACCTCCATATAGAGCATATCCAAGAACTCCATATAGAGTCAATGTTGAGGAACCTCCATACCCACGTGACAGAGGTGCATAATTGGATATCCCTGTTGTCCACCAAGCCAAGACCACCCTTAGAAAAAGGGGAGTAGATGTCCTAGGTGACAAGGTGGGTCTTCCCTTTCTAAATGAACTCTGAAACAAACTTTTGAATGTGTTTAAGGGTGCCTTTAGGAATGACCATGCGAGAAAGCCGAAACCTAAGGGAGCCTTCAATCCCCCAATGCACCCATTGCACTCATCCCATTTTGGAGAGGAGCTTACCTTTCCAGTCCATGAGGAGTGCCTTCACACTATCCTTAATAGCTTTTGAGGGGGAGGAACCTCTTCTGCTCAACAGGGTAATACCCAAATATTTACAAGAAAATTTGCCCTCAAGGACCCCAAGAGATAAGCATATTCACCATCTCTTCTTAGCATGCTTGGAGATAACAACTCTACTCTTTCACCCATTAAACTGAAGTTTGGATATATGGGCCAAAACAAATAGGGTCCTTTTAATTGACGGTGCGGAAATGCATTGGCATGTGCACAAATGAGGTCAGTTGCAAATAGAAGGTGGGAAGGGAAATCAACATCCCTAACCTAAGCTAGTCTGAGTCGTCCCTCTTGAACTTGAATATTGAGAAGCAGCGAGAGGGCATTAAGAGCTAGGGTGATGAGAAGAGGGAAGATAGGATCCCCCTACCTTAGGCCCCTACACATGGAGATAAGCCCAACAAGCACACCGTTCACCAGAGGAGAAATAGAAGGTTTCCAAATGCATCCCCTTATCGAAGATATCCAAATATCACATAATCCATAGAGGAGAGGATTCTACTAATGAAATATTGTTGAATCATGTTAAAGGCTTTGGAAATATCCACCTTAACACACATTCGAGGGGCCACTCTGGTGGAGTTGAATCTTGAAAGAAACTCTTGGGCCAACAGGGAGCGGTCACAAATGAACTTCTCTTTAATGAAAGCCCCTTGGTTGGGTTCCACCGGACTAGGCATGACAAAGACAAGCCTGTTTGCAACAATCTTGGAGATGCATTTGTATAAAAAATTACAGCAAGCAATGGTTCTGTAATCAGTGAGAGAGGAGATCATTGTACCTTTGGGTTTCAAAGTGAGGAATGTGTGATTAGTTTGATGTATAAACTGGCCACGACCAGTGAAGAAGAATCTAATACCTATAATGATGTCACCTCCAATAATAGACCAAGCCTTCTAGGAGAAGGCCCCATTAAAGCCATCTAGTCCTAGAGATTTGTTAGGACTAATTGGCCAAACAACATCCTTGATTTTTTGGGAGGTAGGCATCCTCGTCGAACATTCATTATCTTTAGGGGAAACTTTGCAGGGCAGCCACGATACTCTCGGACATGTCATACCCTTGCTTTTATTCAAACAAACATGCGACATCCACTCCAAAATGATTAATAGCTCATTAAATTTTGATAACCATAGCTGATAAGGTAATGGAATTGATCTTTATAACGTGCACCAGGTCAATTAAGGTACCATTTTCTTGATTTCTTGCATATGGAATAATTGATGTATGACTTTGTCATTTAAAATAGTTATTTGACTTTGGCCTTTGATGAACGTGATTCAAGTAGAGGCATATTGCAATTCTAGTTGAGGTGGAGTTCTCTATCGATGAGAATATCAAATTCTTGTCATTGACGAGAAAATTGGCTTTCTGAGTTGAAGACGAAAGTAGACATATTGGTTATAACTTAGTAAGAGCTTTGATAAAGATAAGCAAAATAATTGAACAGGGATGAAGATAGAAGAGCCGTTGATGCCAGCCTCCCCTAAATACATAAATAAGTTAGAACTTCTAAAATGGGCAATGATGGGAAATACGAATGGTTTAATAGTAGCCCTCCGAAGGAAAAATACTTGAAAGTGTAATAGAAGCTCCTTACCTATCAAGGAGATAAAAAGATCTTCATAGGAAACCTAAGGTGCTTGTTGTGGTATATAAGCAAGCCTTAGTTATGGGTTTAATTTAAGCAAAAGGCAAGACATGGCTTTAAGTTATTCACTAAGAATTTATCATAACTAGCTCGCTTGTTGTTACATAAGGCATGTGAGCACTAATCTTAAGGCTAACTAGCTTGCTTGTTGTTACATATGCATGCGAGCATTAATCACATGATCAAACCGCTTGCCCTCAATGTAATTAAAGGGCCAAACAAAATAAGGCTTGCCCTTCCTCCAATAAGCTATCATTTTTTGGTAGTGCATTCTTTCCCATCTTCAACCAAATAAAAACATCTATTGAGTCATGCTCTTCTATTAGTAGAATACCTTTTGTTTTCTCCCTCTCCCTCTGCATCTCTCCCAATTAGGAGTGTAAATGAGTTGAATTCAAGCGAACCTATCTTGTTTAGGTTTGGTCATTTATCTAAACGAGCCTAAACTTTTATTCAGGTTTGGTTAATTTATTTTGTGAATTAAACCTGAATCGAACTTGAGCAAATATGCCTTGTTTAGGTTCGGTTTGTTTAAGGTTCATTTAAAAATTTTACTAACAGTTATACGAAATGAACTCTAAGATAAAAGCTATTAACTAATTTGTAAGCGTTAGATTCCACTAATAGTTATATGAAATGAGAGATCATAATTCTTAATTAAAGAAGAATAACAGACTTTCCTTTCTCGAACTGTTATAGAGGAAGGGGTTACTTGAGGAGCAAATAGTAGCAGCAATTTGAAAAAGATGTGGGAAAGGGAGAGGGAGCCACCGAGAGATAAGGGTGTAAACGAATCAAGCTTGAGTGAATCTATGTAGGTTCGATTTGGTTAGATAACAGTTTTTCACGGTTCAGGTTCAATAAGGAAAAATAAGAGTGAGGTTCGATTCGATTCGGTTCGATTTTGTTCATTATGGTTCGTTTAAGTATAAAGTTTCAAATATTGTTAATTTATGCGTGATTCATTCAAAGTTTGTTTAAGGGTTCATTTAATGATTTGTTTATGATTAATTTAAAGTATAATGTTTTGTTATAAACGTAAACATAATAAAACATAATTAAAAAAAATAAAACATGAATCGAAAAATAAAAAAATATACAAATTATATCATAAGCATTTCAAAGCATGTTTTAAAAAAATAAAAAATAAAAAATACTTCTATAGTCTACAAAATATAGAAGGAAGGTATCCCTTGAGTTGTCTTGTCATCGCATGTTTCAATCTTGGGAGGTGAAGAGTCTGTTTTGGGGACAAGAATACGACAGTAGCGAGAGTAGTGGTAATTAGTTGTTTCCCTTGTAGGTCCAGATTATATATATATATACACACACAAATTGAACCTAAACGAGCTTACCTTATTCAAGTTTGGTTTGTTTATCTAAACGAACCTAAAATTATGTTTATATTTAATTCATTTATTTACGAGCCGAATCTAAAATGAACTTTTAACGAATTGAATCTAAACAAATATTGAACCTGAAAATTTTTTTGACAACCCTACTCCCAATCCATCAACACTATGGGACATTATTGTCTTTTTCTTCTTGATTGGATGACATGCAGCTTTGATAAGAGTTTCTTGCAATTTATATTAAGAACTCTAATAAATATACATAGAATAATTGAATAACTTGGCATCGTTTCTCCTTTTTTACAACTTGGACAAGTTAAACCATATAAAGAAATACTCAATGTTGGTCATAAAAGAATTTGATCTTTTCCCTACTCTAGATTCTGTATTGAAATGGAGCATTTAGACTATGTTATCTACTTTTTCTCCTATTACAAAAGAGATACTTGGTATATTGGACGAAGCTTTTATCATAATATAAATGTACTACTAAGTCTTTGAGCATTAATTTGCTCGCCTTCCTCCAACTAAAAAAGTTGTTAGCAATAAAATTCAGAAAGAATAGAATATGTGAATCAAAATGAATTTCAAAAATATCAATCCATGATAAACTTTCTTTTGGCAAAATGAAGAATGAAGTTGGGTATTTAATTTATCTTAGATATTTCAAGAAATTATCTCAAACTTTGTCTTGTCTAAATTTGACTTAATTTACATTCATGACATGTAAGGCCCAAGTTAACCCCATTAAGGTAGGTTTACCATGGAGCAATACCTACTAACAAAAATACAATATATACCTTTAAAATGCAAATTTGACGGGTTATCTATAGTATATTGCACTTGACATTATAGAGAAAAAGGATATAAGCTAGGAAATCATACCAAGGTGTATCCATTATAATATATGTGATGAAGTAACTCTTATATATAGTAATAGTGTAAGTATATTGCTTTCCAAATGTTAAGGATCTATATATCTTAATAAATACTTTCTTAAGAATAGTAATTGATATTCTAGGGAGAGTTCTTCATTTATAGCAAAGCTTAGAGTAGTTTTGTTATGTTCCTAGAAAAAGATTGTAAGTTAAGGATAAAGATTTGAATACTTGAATTATTTACTATGAGCTATGAAGTTTTTTTATAGTATAAGTAGACATTTTAACTCCCAACAAGGAAAGTGCTAATATTATTCTTTCATTTTATTGCAAAAAAAAATCTTGTTTGCATTTTTCAAAACATTAGGTTGAAATAATGTAGGAGGGAAGAAACAAGGAAGAATAGAAACATATTGCAACTATCATAAAGTTTTGATGGTTCAACCTTTGGGAAGAATGGAGCTCCTGTTAGGACCATTATTACGATCATTATTATTTAATTAACTAAATTTTTTACTGGTTTATTCCAGGTCGTTCATTGGGAGGCAGTTATTGATTTACATCACTCTCTAGGTCCAAAATTATTCTTTAATTCCAAAACTGGTTAATTTTATATACAATCAATAATGAATGAATGAATGAAGAATGAATTAAAATTTCCATGATGTACAAAAAGTCAATAAAAGTGCTTGCAAAAATCTACTTACAAACAAGCATCAAATGATACATAAGTATGTTCTATACTATCTATTTATAAGTTATATTACTAATACTTACATAAACATTCATTACTAACTCATATTACATAGCATACTAATTTAACTTACTATACTGAGATATACAGTAATACATATAATAGCTATAGTGACAAATGTAAACGACGTTGGACCCTAGAAAAATTATATACAAACTAAAAGAGGGAAACCAGGGTCTATAGCGACAGTTATTTTGCTTACAGTAATACTTTATTTTGTTAGTAAAGGTCTGAAGTTATAAATAGAAATACATAACTATACTACGTGTATATATATATATATATTATAGTTATTTTATACAATTTTATTTATACAAGTTTTCAATCTGTCTATACTTTATACTTATAAGTATTTATACTCTCCCTTTCTCTCTCTTTACTCCTTTGCCTTTCTTCTTCTTCTTCTGGTTAGTTTTATTCTTCGTTAGCTCTCAGCGGCACTTAAGCGTTAAACACCTAGGTGATTAGCCAATGCCATTACAGTTCATAATTAATCAAAAATTTGTTTAATTTGCGGGTAAGTTTTTCGAGGGATACACAGCATCCAGAGGGTGGGACTAGACCTCTACTAAGCACGCCATAATTTCTCATTAGGTTGATTAATTACAAGTTTACATGATCAGATTAGTGGGCTTCACAGCCCGCACACCCTCGGGCCCTCGGCCCCACACAGATTCTCATGCTCAATGCTCAGTATGCTCATTGGTATGATAGGATGATCGGTTGCCCGGGCGCCCGACGCCCGTGACGACTGATCGTCCTATCCAATGAATTCATAATAAGGTGCTGCAGGCACCCCACAGCCACCGATGTGGTGCTATTCTAGCACCTGCGCAGCGCTGGAATTCCAGCGGCTTGCATACAGTTGCAATTTTTGGCCCTTGATTTGAGGGCCATAATTTATTAAATATTAAAAATAAATTATGTGAAAATAAAGTATTTACATAATACTATATAATTTTACAATTAATTTGGAATTTTGATTATATTTACTAAATAAATAAATTAGCTAAAATATACAGTTTATACATACTTAATTTTAGGCTTTGTTCCTTAATTATGTATAAATTATTTATTATATGGTCTAATTGACCTTATACAGAGTTAGTATACATATCTAAGTATTTTATAAACATTTTTATTATATTTTAAAAATTTAATTTATGTTTTATTTACATTTAAATAGCCAATTTTAGGACTATTTTATTTGCAAATTAAATTTAAGTAGTGTATTTATTATAAATATACTTAAATTAGGTTGAATTACT
The DNA here is from genome assembly GCA_037157565.1 of Thalassia testudinum. Classification (NCBI taxonomy): domain Eukaryota; kingdom Viridiplantae; phylum Streptophyta; class Magnoliopsida; order Alismatales; family Hydrocharitaceae; genus Thalassia; species Thalassia testudinum. Next base: position 121,424,661 of record JAZHRO010000073.1, read on the forward strand.
TAAAATACAGTAGTATACACATACAGCGTAAATTACTTAATTTTAACTTAATTTACTAATTTATTTTAATTTAATCTAATAACTTAACTATTAACTTAATAAATTAATTATTTGTTCTCTATACATAATTAAATTAAAGTACAAGTTTTAATATGTTTATGATATATATATAAATACATATATACAGTATTATAACTTAATATGGCTATTTATAGTGATTATTACTTTATATAGCTTATGGTACATATACATAAGTTTAATTAATAAGTAGTTGTATAATTAAGATATAGATAACATACTCTAACTTAAATATTTACTTTACATAATACAATGTATACATACATTATTTAACTTATAAATTTGTGTGCTGTACATTATAGATAATTAAGCTTACTATATAGCTTAAATAATTACTTATATACATATAATCCAAATGATTTTTACTATTGTTGAGGTTTTTTCAGTTTTTATGGTTTTAATTATATGTTATGGAGGTAGGAGATGTGAATGGAAGAAATGGATGAGAAAGAGGACATATTTTTGATGTTTTGAGTAGATATATTCTTTTATTAAAGCTCATGGTATACAGAACCGTCGACTGGCAAATTATGCCAAGTCGAGGGTTTTGCATACCATGAAACTTGGTATGCAGTTAGAAAATTATCTGATCTCAATCAGACAATTTTATTTTAAATTTTTAGAATTTTTTTATGATTTTTATTTAAATCCCAAGTTCACTCATCCTAAGTCTTTAAAGAGATGTTTTAACATGTCCTAAGTGCTTAAGATGAGACCTAACTGTCTAGAAGGCAGGAAACTGTCTTAGACATGCTCATTCTAAGTTATGAAACATATAAAAACAATTAAGCATGTAATTTAAGATAATTTTCAGTCAATTCATATGGTGGACAGTACAAACTCTTTGTTTAGCTGACAAAAGAATTAAAAAGAGTTGATTACAACCTTCAACAGATGTTACAAGCCAATTAAAGTACAGGAAAGATTACATACAGTTTATACAACAATTTACCACAGTCAGCTTCTAACATGAATAGATCTAAGCTACGTCCACATGGTGATAAGACTTGGGATTCCTGCTAGAACAGCAGGGAGAAGTTATTCACTACAGCAGCTCAGAAATTAGGAGAGCGACTAAAACAGACTCGATCATCCTACCAAATCCCTCTTCAGATGTCTCAACTGCTACTGCAGTTGATTCATCTAAAGAGGAATTGATTTGCAGCAGGATAAAGGGTTTAATTCCAACATATACTTCCTGATCTAACCCTTAATACCCCAGATCAGATTCTAGACAATCTGGTTAGGGATTAAAAAGGGTTAATCCAAGGAGTACATGTGGGAATTGAGGAGAGGAATGTAGCTGCTTCTGCATCAGTTACTATAGGTTTGGGATTGAAACACACAAGACATGAATTAGGAATTCATTCAACGAAATCTGACAAGGGTCTCAATTTAGAGAAAAACCATTCGGGATTACAAAGCAAAACCAAATTCCCTTGTCATTAACTTCTGGTCGAACTAAAGTTAAATGAGCAACTGATCTGATTCTTTCTAATGCTATAGACAACATGTAGAAAGAATCATCTCAGTCCAATGAAAACAAACACTCCAATCCTAGAGTTTTGGAATCTTAAGGAATGTGGAAAATTCCTTAGGTCAGGAAAATCGATTTGCTCCTCAAATAACTATAGGATGCAAGGTGGAGTCTCAAATCAACTAAGTGATTTTTCATTGACTCATCCTTTCATTCAAGACAGTGCAAAACTTATGAAAATTCAGTTCAAAACATGGCTCTTCTGAGGTGAATTTTGACTTCAAAATCACCTCAAAATCCTTGCCAAGCAGTGAACTAAAATAAAAAAAACTCAGTCTGCTAGATCAAATGTTCAAAACTCAAGTAATTCAAATTCATTGCAAACCAATTTTCTTTATCAATCCAGCAAATCGATTTTCTTTAAAGCTCAGATTAGGGGATTTTGTGAGCAAAATGGAGTGAGTGGAAAGCCCCTAACATGATCTTTGACGCCAATTCTAGATCTGATATCAAAAGATAATCAGGTTTAAAGTTAGGTCTGATGAGTGGGTGAATTGCGAGAAATAAATCGCGGGAATCAGAAGCGATATGGAAAATATGCGAAGGGAGAGATCTTTTGAAAAATGGCTGTGAACCATCCCCTCTGATCTGGAATGATCAGAGGAGGTGAGGGGAGTGCATCTATTCTACTTCTACTGCTACAGCTAAACTATCAGAACAGTGAAATTAAACACCACAAACTACTTTAATTCTACTTCTAACCTACTTAACTACAGCTACAACTAAATTGTAGAATATTAAATCTACTCTAGCAGGAAGAATGGGACCCATGGGTCCTTAGCCGGTGGCTAAGGAGGAAGAAGGGAGGGAGATGACTCCAGCGGAGGGAAAAGCCTTCTAGTGAGGCTTCAGAGTCGTCCTCAGGTGTTATGAGGTCCTTAGTGACGAGGAGGTCGATTAAAAGTCTGGGATTTCACAGTTGGTGGATGTGAAATCAGAGATTTGGTGGGGAGGGCAGTTGGAGTGGATGAATGACCGCTAAGAGATGTAGGAGAGAGCGATCCCCTGCGCGTGCGACCACTGAGGTGCTTAAGTAGCAAACTCAGTGGCTCAGATCACCGCGCGGGTGAAAATAATCGATGAAGCAATCGGCAGCAAGGATGAGAGGAGAGGGGAGCGCGGTGAGCCAACTCAAAAACTGACTGTCGGATGGGATCTGGGGAGAAGGGTGAGCGCATGCGCTGCTTCGCACGAAGCTTCGATTCAAATCGAGCCGCAAATCAAGATCATGAGAGAGCGGACGGCCAAGATTTGCCCTGTTCTTCGCACGCTACGGTGCATGCGAAGAACAATAGGTGGCAGCGAAATGTTGGAAAAATTGCAGGGAGAACCCTTTCACGAAGGGGTAGAAAAATTGTACGTAGGCCCATAAGTGAAGGGAATTGTAATAGGATGGGCCCTGAGGGCTTTCAAAGGGGTCCCTATGGGTTACAAGTAGGTCCAAAAAGGATTTCTAAAGAAGAAAATGTGATGTCTGAAGGATCTAAGTGTAAACTCTATATTACAAGACCTTAATGATGTCCAAATGCCTTCAAATTTTTATATGTGCTCAATTGAACATTTAAGAAATTAATTATACTTTTGATTTGGCCTTTTAAACTTATTTATGTGTTCAATTCACGCTTGGATCACCATTTGACCTAATTTTAAGAATATCTTGTTTCATGACCTAATTATGCAATTTTAACACAGAATCAAGGTTTTAGGCTTTTTTCTTTGATTCCCACACTTAACCCTTTTTATCTGTTAATTTGATATTGTTTAACCCAGTGTCTAGCTTAACTTCAGCTTTTTAGCTATGATGAGTAGCCAGTTATCACCCCTTTATTCGCATGCAAAGTATTAGTAGAAGTAAAAGAAAGAAACAAGCTAAAAAAGCTAAAATGTCCTATTTATACTTTTATTTATCTCCATGATATAGGATATTTCAAACATTCTAAAGTCAAATGACATTGTAAATATTTTCATTACAAATAGCGGTATAGCCAACATTAACATTTAAAGAAAAGTGTACACTATTTATTTTATTTATGCAAAATGATTATCAATGAATGATATAAAATAGAATTCGTAATCCTTACACACGAAAGGATAGCATTAGCAGGCAGTTAGTCCACTAGACAAATAGGAAGGAAGAGTTGTCAATAGCACTAGATTAAGAGAACCCCCCACCTCTTTCTTACGTGAATATTTGCTACTAAAACATTGACTTTTGAGTTGGCAGTATAGGCATATTAATGTCTATCATTTTCTAATATTGTTGGTAGTTAACTACAATAACCAAGAGAGTGCTTGACACATCTATTGATGAGAGAGATTTTACGCGAGAAAAATTGAGTTTGAAAACCCGTCGTCGTAGTTGCAAAAAATCTGCTAATCAAATAATTTTTATAACTGAAACTTGAAGTGAGTCCCGAGTCGAATACGGGGAAGCAAATGCTTGATTTAAAAGCCGTGTTTGAAATTATTGTCACAAGTAGAATAGTCGATTGAAATCAATCTACATGAGCTACTCTACTTAAAGAATAAATAATAGAAGAAAGAGAGAGAAAATAATTATTTTATAAAACAAATCAAGGTTCATTACAACTACTTGCAAAAAATAAAGCTATTTTAGAAAGCAATAAAAAGAGAAGAGATGGGAGAAATCCTCTCGACAGTTGCTTAGAGGACGAGCTATGTTGATGGAGCACCCAAAAGATGGTGGTGAGATGCTGAATGAGGGAGAATGAAGCTGGAGGAAGGAGGACGAAGCAGGGTGGCATCACAGCGGGATCCACTTCTCGAAGGAGGTGAGAAGATAGCCACGGGTGCTTACGAATGGGGGTGAGAGGATGGGAAAAATTATTTTTATAAACTCTAGTGGAGCATCCCGAGCATGGGACTAGCTCTTTAGAGCTTTGGAGAGGGTGAGAGAAATATAGGAAGGGATGAAGAAATGTGTAGGAGGGGTAGTCTATTTATAGGTGAAGAAATATGGATAAAAATGTCATTTCCAAGGCCTTAAAATTAATATAAGGCCTTTAGTGACACATGCAGGCGTTGGTGAAGGTGAGCATGACCATTGGTGTGCATGGAACATGATTCCTCTAATTTCGATCGAGTGGCTTAGATCAACGCATGCAGCCATTGCTCAAATCGTGCCCCAGATCACCATCGGATGTCTGGGATCGCATCCGGACATCTTAACTGCAGATACGCCTCCCCATGCATCTGATCGCGCATCTGATTTCACGTTATCACATGCATGTAATGCACTTTTCATCACGCCGCCACGTCACCTCCTCTACTGCTGCTCATCGTCGATCAAATGACTCGATTTCTCGTGCAGCTCCTCTTCACAAACTGACTCTGCTCCATGCGACTCGAACACACGCTCGCAGGTTGCAAGTGCCTCTCCTCGCCACTATGCTATGCCCTCTCTTGTGTCTCATTTTGTATTTAAGGCTCAAGCGCTCACGACCGTTGGATCTTCATCCAACGGTCGATCTTCGTCTTAGCTTCGACGATGTGCGGTCGACATGGCCCTTTAGTGGTCGTAGGATCGTAGATCAACGGCCACGATCTTTCGATCAGTGCCACCTTTAGATATAAAGGCACGGCGTTGGATGGTGATCCAACAGCTGAGATCGCTCGGTGGGAATGCCTTCAGGGGATGGAAGGGAGTGAGCGGTGGCCATGGGCGGCTCAAATGATGCCACCTGAGCTGTCTTTCTCCTGCTCGTAGGTGGTGCCACAGATGTCGAATTGAATCGATTTTCACATCGTTGGGCTGCGATTGTTGATTCAAATCCATCCGTGCTGTTGGATTTGTCATCTGAGGTTCAAATTTTCACCACCTTGCCCTGTTGCCTTTGATCTTTTGTGGCTTGTATAAGATGCTACGGATGTTGGATCGGAGTGATTTCAGAGGTGTTAGACTCCGGTCATCACTTTGATCACATCTACAGGGTTTGATTTTCAATCTGAAGCCCAGAAAGATGTCGGCCTGTCCCCTAGCCAATAAAATGAGAAAATTAATTTACAATTTATACAAATTAATCTAAATGCATGATGATGCATGTTATGCAATGTTCATAATGCTGAATGCTTCTATGTACCTAGGAACATGCATAAATAGGCAACTTAGGCCACATAGATGTGTACACATCACCTATCAAAAGCTCAATGGAAAATGCTTACAAAGAAGGAACTCCAACTATATGTTTATGAATGAGTACTTTCCTAAGCTTGAGGTCCCTAGACCCACCTTTTCATGATTTCAGAATATGTGGTTGAAATTAAGCATGTGGTTGATGTGGTTAGCAAGGCAAGTTCCATTTGCCCTATGCAAAACATACATGTTGGGCAAGTGGTGCTTTGAGCTTTCCTCAAGTCTTCCTTGAAGGGAAATAACGTAAAGGAAAACACTTTTAGTAACATATTCAAGAGGTACTTAAGCTTGTTGAAATCTCTTGGAGGAGATTGGATCCTAATTTTATGTGAAATGAGATGATGATATTTTATTTAGCCTCCAATGTGCCGAGCAAATGCAACAATGCTATATCAGCAATGTATCATTTCTTCCTTGAGCAAAAGGCCAAGATATGGCTCATGGATAGGAAAGCTAACATGAAATTCTTCCATGCAATCCTCTGCTGATGTCTTATAAATAAGTCTATAATTCTATAACAAAATGATTAGGAATGATTTTTAGGATTTGGCATCTAATCTTGTAAAAGAATATTTCTCTTCACTTCTACCCTTGGAATTAGACTTTTATGAAGAACTCTATTGCCTTCCTATGATGGGTTTTGAGGAGTGTAGTTCTTCCTTTCTCCCCATCCCTAATGAAGAGGAAATCCTTGCCATTCTTAAGATTATGCCACAAGATAAATATTTTTTCCTTGTAACATCTAATGCTAATTATTTTTTCTCCAATGTGGAAATTGCTGGTGCTAATGTACTAAATGCTATTCAAGCCATTTCTCTGAAGAGTCCATCCCATGGGCCTGTAATAACAATTAATGAATAGAATGCTTTAATCCCTCTTTGAGGAGACTTCTCTATTTATAGACTATCGAGGAGTTTAAGTTAAGATAGGAATATATAATAAGAATACACTAAAACAAGATGCTCTAAATCAAATCACAACACTTCTACAGACATTCCTCAAGCTAGAACGTAGATATAAATTGTGCATTCTCATCTTGGAATGGTATCTATTAAATGAGGTTCATGAAAGTTCCTTAATAACTATATTTATTATTTGTCTTTAGAAGAAATATGAATAGCATAATGAGTCCACACTAAATCAAGTCTTTAGTATAATGGCAATTTACCACAAAATGTGTAATACCAATTTAGATTGAAGCTAGATATCACTTTATACTTAAGTGTCATATCATTCATGAGATTGAGTAAGTCAAAAAGCTAAAAATAGGTGAAGAGGTTAAGTTTAAGTTAGCAAAAGTTGTGGTATTTTACTAAAGGATGTGCTAATCGAATATTGAATGTGAAAGTTATAATCAAAACAAGTTGGATTGTGTGGGTAATATTTGTTTGATTGACCAAAAAGGATATTTTGTCATCCAAAGTTATAAAAGCATGAATTGCTATTGAGATTTCAAGCCTTACTATCATGGTTACTCAAAGTTTAGTTAGGCTAACCAAAACTATAAGTTCGCACATTGGCAATTGGCTTTTTCATGGAAAATTTTCTCTATTAACATCATGATTCATGTGACCACAAAGTTTAATAATACCCATACCTGATCTACAATTTCATTAGTTGAACTTGAAGGGATGCATCCAGTAGAATCTTGAATTTTAAGTTGTTACTCTTCAAACATGTGAGTTATGTGTTTTTACACCACTTGACACATAATTTGAAGCCAATTTCAACCAGCACAACCCCTAAACTCCCTTGGTTGACTAAATGGGTTGTGGGATGCCACCTATAAATAACCTCATGCCTCTCCCACTCAAATTTGAGTCAAATTTTTGTGTTTTCGATATGGACATAGAGGATGAGGTGAAGAAGATCCCAAAGGAGAATCATCGATTCTTCATGATCCATTGGCAAAATTGCAAGATCTTGAAGTCAATGCGAACAACTCCTTGGCTTTGTAACTAGTCATCATCGGCAAGAAATGTGTTAACTTCGTGAGATGATCAACTATGAACTAAATGTTCTCTATGCCCTTAGTTGTATGTAGCAACACAGATAAAAAGTCCATAGCAATATTTTCCATTCTCACTCTTGTATAGGCAACGGTTGTAGTAGTCCAGTGGGTCTCTAATGCTTCATTTCACCTGTTGATACACTCCTATATAAGTTTATTAATTTTTGTGTTCGTCTCTTTTCAACAATCTCATTTCTTTAGATCCTAATACGTCTTAATAACACTAGAATGAACAACATATCTAGAATAATGGGCTTCGTATAGGTTATCTTTGATCAATTAAGTCTATCTTGGAATGCAAATTCTACCTTTGAACTTGAGTAGTCTATCATGGTTGTATGAAAATTCAATAGTCCATTGTTTTCCAATCATGTCTTGAATTCTTTGAAAAGCCAAATCCACCCCATTACCCTTCCTTTATTCTTTCCTTTAACTTTGGCTGCAACATCTACAAAACTGTCAATGTATACAATTGATACTATGACCTTTAATGGATGAATTCTTTCACGATTTCTTGATAATGCAAACTAGCCACTACCACTATCATCTTCCTGGACAAGGCATCTATTACCACATTTCCCTTCCTTGGATGGAAGTAAATAGTGTAGTCATAATCCCTAAGTAGTTCCATTTGACAGCTTTATCTCAAATTCAATTCCTTTTAGGTAAACAAATATTTCAAAACTCTTGTAATTAATATGCACTGCAAAATTTTCACCATATAGGTAATGACTCCATATCTTTAGAGCATGTACTATTGTTGGTAGATCCAAATCGTAAGTAGGGTAGTTCTTATTGTGTAACTTCAATTACCTAGAGGCATATGCCACTACTTAGCCATCTTGCATCAACACATATCCCAAATCCTAGTAAAAAGGACTTGTATTGACAACATACTTTCCCCCTTCTTAAGGTAAAGCCAACACCAGAGCAATTTCAATCGTAAAAAAATCCTCTCACATTCAACCATCCACTCATATGACACCCCAATTTTAAGCCAATTAGGTCATGGGTAATGCCAAATGGGTAAGTCTTGAATGAACTTTTGGTAATAACCAGACATTTCCAACAAACTTTTAATTTTGATGACTATCTTAAGACATTCCCATTTGACAACAACCTCCACTTTTGTTGGATCAATAGAAATCCTAGCTCCCAATATAACATGTCCTAAAAATCCTAGTTCATATAGCCAAAAATAATATTTGCTAAACTTGGAATACAACTTATGCCCTCTCAAGGTTTCCAATACAATCCAAAAATGGTCCCAATACTACTCTTCATTTCAAGAATACACCAACATGCCATCTATTAAGTGTATTATGAATTTATTCAGATTGGATCTAAACACTCGATTCATGAGGTCCTTAAAGGCCATAGGTGCATTTTTCAACCCAAATGGCATAATAAGGAATTCATGGTGACCATATCAACATCTACAAGTAGTCTTCAATATATCTTGTTTGATCTTTAATTGATGGTATCCTTATGATAGATCTATTTTAGAAAAGACTAAAGCTCCCTTTAATGGATCAAATAGATCATCTGTCCAAGATGGTGGATAATTAATTTTTGATAGTGACCTTGTTCAATTGTCAGTAATCTATATGCATGTACAAGGTACCATCCTTCTTTCTAGCAAATAGAATGAAAGCTCCCCATGGTGAGATACTTGGCCGTAGAAACCTTTACCTAGTAACTCTTGCAATTAGGTTTTCAAGTCCTTCGATTGTGTAGATGCATCTTATATGGTACGTGAGATATGGGCTTTGTACCTAGCATCAAGTCTATAGTAAACTCTATTTCCCAATCAAGAGGCAATCCTAACAACTCGTTGGAGAAAACAATGGGCAATTAATTCACTATAGGCACATTCTCCATCTTTTCTTTTTCTCCAACTGGTAGTATACGTTAGCTAGGTAACCTAGACAACCTAGGCGAATTACTTCATTGCTTTTAGGGATGAGATCTGTCTAACTAGTTACATTGGTCTACTTCCTTTGTAGCTCGAATTCCGACATCCTTAGTATTCAAATAAGGCATGGTTCCTTGATAGTCAATCCATTCCCAATTATTATATCAAAATCTTGCCTTCCAATAAGAACAAGTTGGCAAACAATTTAACCCCCAATGAGGATTTCACAATCCTCCATCATGCCTGTAATTAGGTAATAGTTTTCCAAAGGTCCAACAATATTAAATGCTTGCTCTAATCTAATTGACATGGTCTTTAATTTTAGAGCACATTTAGGAGAAATAAATGAATGTGTTGTGCCAGAATTAAATAATCTTCAGCAAAAAAATCTTTAGCTATAACTATGTAACTATACCTTAGATAACTAACATAGAAATTTGAGCATCTTGTCATTAACACTTTTCCTTTCTCCTTATTATCCCTCAAATGTTCTCGTGGTGCCACAAGTCTCCATTTGCGAGCAATCTTTTCATAGTTGTCTAGAGTGCATGTATCTATAAAATAATTGGAACAACCAACAATCCCTGGGATGGGACTTTCTACACCATCTATGAATTCTACATTTATAAGCACTCATATTTAGGGATGAATTAGTGACAAAATATGCCATGGATCAATGGTGATCTTCCCTAGCTTTGGCATTTCCCTTGGTTTTCATTAGACAAAGGCAGTTTCTTGAATTGTTGATTCCTTGATTGAGGTGAATGCTTGTTATTCATCTCCCATTCAGCAATTAGGGCTTGATCTATGATGTTAGCCAAAGTATGTAGGCATAAAACACTAATTTTTTCTCAAATCATGAGATGCAATCCTTGTTGAAATTTCCATTTCTCTTCAAGTAGTACTGTTAAGCAAGATAGGACATGTCGATAAACAATCTTCTATTCAATCACTATTATCCTTCCTTGCTATAAATTTAGGGAGTCCACTTTTTCTAGTCATGCTAGCTCCATGGATAATACTGCTGGCCGAATAGTTTAGTGAATCTCCAATATTACTCAAGATCTATTTTTGTATGCAATTTGGTAGACTTCCACCGCCTTTCTACTTCTCCCTCCAATAGATGTGCAGCTAAATGAACTTATACACCTTTGATATTTGTCGTATGGAGAATAGTTACCATATGCTATATCTAGTCCTCTATTACAACTAGGTCACTTTCCCCTTTACATTAAGGAAGGCAATCTCGATTTATAAACATCTCGTCAACTAGATGAAACCTTTCCTCTCGTCCAAAAGGAGATAACTCCATGTTCTCCACGGTCTCATGGTCTAGGGTCAAAGTAGAAGACAAGGGTCACTAGTGCCAAGGTGACAACCCTAACAAGTGGTGGCTCCTTCTCCTTTGGATGGCTCTTATTTTGCAATGGAGAGTCTCCTATTTCACAAAAACATAAAAAAAAAAAAGAAAAAGAAAACTGACACCCTTTAAAGGATACAATTACAACCATCATGCAAGACTTGCAAAATTTAGAAATATATGGAATCAATACGTAAATCCAAACAGGATCACCAGACATGCCACGCTAAATAAATTTGATTTTTGAAATTGCAAGTGCTTTTAGATTTGATTTTAGCAAATCTGGAAATTGACTTCCAGCTTGAATATATAGTTCACGAAAGTGAGAACCTGCATCGAATTATTAGAAATATTCTAAAAGCCGAAAAGGGTATCGAACCAATCAATACCACTTTTAATTTTTACTGGTCTAACCGATGTTTTAGACCAATCGAACATAACATCATATTAACGTCATCATGCGAAAACTTCTTAAATAACTCAAATCCTAAGATCTGTGGTTTGATTGCATCGACTGTCGTCTACTTCAGCGAAAAAGAAGTAAAATTATGTATTGAAAAATCTCGATTATAGATGAATGATTATACTACAAAACATATCTAAAGTGCTAAAGCCAAAAATATGTTATAACAAATAAATTGGCCTTTTACAATGGTTGTAATAAACACAAATTAATTATACCACACAATCATCTTTCGCAATCACGGTTTTCAAACTCGACAAGTAAACTACAAAATATCTCCTAAATAATACTTCATTGCAATATTGCAAATCAATTATCAAAGGCAATCGATTCCAAAATCATGGGGGCCCAAGGGCTGGACCCAGGTGGTCGGAGCAGTAAGCATCATCGATAGCAAGGGATCAAAGTGGAAGATCAAGGCTTTGAAAATTATGCGAGGGAGACAGTTGCCGGGGAGGATGGGTTGAAGTGAGGTACATGGGGTAAGGATTCTCTTCTTTGTTTCTTTTTGTTTGATATTCTTTGTTTCACGGATTTCGTTGTCCTTTTTTTTTTTCACCTTCCGGAAAAGTGGTTGAGCCAACGGACATGTTCAACCCGTTCGAACGACAGAACTTTTTTCTTTAAATACCAGTCGGTTCGACCATTATCATGGTGATTTCCCTAATTCAGTCCGGTTTTTACACCATTGGTTCCGGGTGTTATTTATAATTTTGGGTTTAGACGATTTATTATCTCTAGAATTTGGAGCACTAACAAGGTTCTAATATTGTCATACAAGTTTATCAAAAGAAATAAATGTAGAAAGGAACATAATTTTGTTGTGCATCTGAAGATCACCAGAAAAGGGAAGTGGCCATTAAAGGACCGAAGACATAATACAGAAAGATATAGACACAGAACAAGGGCCTTACTCCATAATACAGATTGCACAAGACGGGTTGCTTCCTATAACCTAATTTCCCCAATGGAATAACCAAAAAATGCAGACAATACTTGCACAGAAACTAATATTTAATTTAATTACAACCACCATAAAAAATACACGCACGTTATGGTGTATAAAGAAGCTGTTGCGAGCCATGAACTACTGAGTTTTATCTCGCCAAAATTGCTGCATGAGGCATGATCTATGGCAGTGGCCAGATCATGCCAGAAAAAAATTGTTTCCTTTTTACATGGTGGAAGAAAAAACCACCTCAATTACCGAATATGACATCGTCCAAGGGAGGCCGAACCAAATTCTCTTCCCAGGTTCTGCAAAGGAAGAAACCAGCACGTTACCTTCTCGAAGCTTCAATGATTACAAAAGCTTTGTAGAAACTGCTAAGATGCCGGTTTCTCAAAAGCCATCCTACTCCCAATGTTTAATAATGGAGGTCTCATAGTTAATAATTTTAAACATCTATATGATGCAAGGAAGAAAAAAAAAAAAACAAATGCTTACAATGAAGATCCTGAACAAATTTCTAAAATTATCAACCTTACAGCCAGAGAAACAGCCCGCTATTTTTTGAAGATTCCATCCATATTAGATGATTTACCTGAGGTTTCTGAGAAGGGAAAACATCCCAAAATCGAAGTGTTTCATCGCCAGCACCAGTAACGATTCTCTGAAAAGCAAATGAAATTTGTCAGTCAAAGATGGCATTAGCTAGTGGTATGAAAGTTAAAAAGCGGAGATAACAAGCACTACAAGCCTAGCTACCACCGGTCAGTCCCTGGGACAGATTCCACACGTCTGAGTTCCAACGAAAGGTGGGAACCCAGGGTTCAAACCCGGTGAGACAGAGACAAAACCAAGAAGAGAAAAACGAAAATAACCTAGTACCTTTCCATCAGGTGATACAGCAAGATACAAGACTCTGTAACTATGGCCGGTGAGAGTTGCAACCTGCAATGATAAAAGAACCCACAGAATAACTTAAAATGGTTATTATCCAGTTTCATCCAGAGAGGAATGGATGTAGAAAGCAATTACCTTTGACATGGTCGGATATTGCCAAATAATTATCTGATTTTCAGAATAGCCATGGGTGCTGACTAGCTCATCAACATTATTCGACCAGGCAAGGTTGCAGACCTGCGGATTGATAGAAGATTATAGCATCTGTTATGCAATAGAAAATGTAACAATAAAAATTTCCAAAATTCAAGTAATTGCCTATAGTATTATCAACCTCCTCATGATGTTTTGAGGCTCGCTTCAATCCATAAAGTGATTTTACAAACCGGCAAACTTTCTTCTCGTTACTAGGTGTTACGAATCCATTAGGTTGATCCATGAAAATCTTTTCATCAGGATTGCTATGTACGAAGGTGGTCACATATCCATTTGGTCTAATTAGAAGTTCAGCTTTATACATTTTAATTGATCCATCTAGCTAAGTTTTCTCTTGAACCCCATTTATACCCAATTGTAAAGCACCCTCAGGCTATTCAATCAGTTCCCATGTGACATTAAAATGATTGCCTTTGTCTCACATTTAAAGCCTTCTTCTAATCAAGGTTTTAAATATTGATATCGATATCGTATCGATAAGTTAAAAAGGAGATATCGGTGAATTTTAAGAAAATCGCTCAAAAAGACTCAAAATGACGTAAAATGTCACAAATTTAATGAAAATTAATATTTTAATAAGTAATGCATGCACGAAGAAATGTCTAAAAGATAAAAATCATAAATTTTGAATAAAAATATAATAGAAACATGCTAAATCGTAGTGATTTAATCCACAAATTATCACCAAATTGCAGATTAATTAGGTATATTACCTAAATAATGTATAGACTACATCAATTTATGCAATAATCAAGTCTAACACAAGATTTAACTTTAGTATGAATAGTAACCAAAGTTAAATTGCGGTGATTTAGGCCTAATGATGCAAAAAATGATAAGATTAAGGTGATTACTTTGTTGAGAGATGAATAAGGACTTCAAATCACCTAATAATTGAGGCGAACGAATCAATGAACGCTCACAAGGGGTAGCAATAGAGAACGAAGGGGAGGAGAGGAGAGGAAGAAAGCAAAGAAATATGAGACTATAGAGCAATTGCAGAGGTATCATCCGATATCATTAGAGATTAACAATATTTAGGAAAAATTACACATATGCTTTAGTTTCGACAATATATCATCAACACACATTGACATAGGCAATATTTCTCTTGACATCCTAGAAAGACATTTTGGCAATGTCAACATGAGTATTGTTGTTGATGTCGACATATCGGCGACATATCGCAGATATGTCGTGACATCTCTTTCATTGCTCAAAAGATGTTTTTATGAGATCACTATCAACTACATCGATATCTCTAAAAACCACATCGATATCCCCTAATATTTAGGAATATCAATCAAGACCCATTGATATGGGTCAGATATCACCGATATCCTATAAAAAAGTTATTCCCGTGATATCGATATGAGTCATATTAGGGATATGGATATATCGTCAATATATCGCTGATATATCGAGATATCTGTTTCCATGCTTCTAATGCTTGGATTTCAAAAAAAGCTTACAAGCATACATCACCTTGATCTAATAAGTGAGTCACTTATCATGTCCTTTGCAACCTCCATTTAGGCTTAAAGTCCTTTTTAGGTTCATTAAGATTTTAATCTGAGCTAGCCTACATATTTTACATCTTTTCTACTTGTTCAAGAATAGAACCCAATATGGTGGCATCATGTAGGAAGTGTCAAATTTTGTGATACTCGACTTCTTATAGGAAGATATCTTGCAAGAAAGTAGTATCATGTAACTCAACTATGGTGTTAACATTTATGCCAAAGATCTTATACTTTATTACTAAAAATCAATAGGTATGATTGTCCTTGTCGCATTCACTCCTCGAGGATCAGTCTGACGCCATTTTTTGAGGTGATTCGAATGTAAAGGCTTAGGTAGAGTGGAGGAAGCCATCATGCAATCAAAAGAACCATCGAGAGAAGAAGTCTTTTGTGCTTCCTCTTTCTTCCACTCGTCTACCCTTAAGCTCTTATCCACCTGACTCCAATGGTGGGTCAGTAACATTGTATGTTCCTCCCCTTGACTTTCTCTTGGCGAAGTTCTTGATCAAGGTTTTTTCTCTCTAGTTTCTTGGGTTGGCCTATAAAGAAAGTAGGGTTCATGACCCCACCCACCTTGAAGGTGACGATGACCTCCAGCTTTGCCATTCTAGAGAGCTTGGAGACTTTGTGGAACAGGAAGGACCTCCATGGATGTGAGGTGTTCATCTTCAAGCCCCACCATCACTTCTATTATCTTGCCAAGAGATAAGACCCCAATCTTCCCAACATAGGTGGAGTGATGATTACGCTATCCCTTAAACCCACTCCACTGCCATCCTTTCTATTCTTGGGATCCTACTGTTCAAAGAGTAGGTAGGTACTTTTCTTTCTACATATTTCATGAGATTCTATAGCAATCATGATATTGGTTCTAGGAGATGGAGAGGATGGGAAGAGCATGCTTTGTTGGAGGAACAAAAGAACATGGTAGTAGAGGTTTCTGAAGAGGAGGTAAAGACAGCCTTGTCCAGACTCAATGAAAAGTGTTGCTAGGACAGAACGAGTTGCCCCATTTTCTTTCATGAGGTTTTTTAGAATGTGTATGGGAATATGTGATGTCAGTATTCAAACAATTCTAGATGGGGGCGTATGGCTTTAACCATTTGAAAGATTCCTTATGTTTCTTTTGCCAAAAACAAAAAGATGATTTGATGTGGATTGCTCCATTAAATGTTATTTACTTAAGTAGCGAAAGGTTTTTCAATCAATCGTGTCATGTTTTAGATGAAATCATCTTGCTAGTGCAGTAAGCTTTGATCAAAGGCAGTAGATGAATAGTTTTATTACGGTAGCAGAAGTAATCTCTTATGAGAGGACTGGGAGAGGCTTTCTTGTGGAAAGTGAATTTTCCAAAGGTTACAATTCGGTGGATTGGTGTTTTCTATGGTTGTCCCTTAGTGAAGAAAGGATTTCCTAATATGTAGATTCGATTTATGAAGAGACATATTACCTCTACTTCTGGGTTCTTTTGGATGGCCAGCCTACTAGTAGTTGGATTTAGATCTAAGTGTTGTTAGACATGGTTGTCCTTTGGCATCACATTTGTTTGTTCTAGTAGTAGACGTGTTAAACTGAGTCTTGTGATTATGCCTACCAGGCTTTTTACTGGTGTCTTGGTGGGGCAATCAGTGGTAACTCTTCTCCAATACACGAAAAATACTATTTACCTAGTGGAGGGATTGTCCCTCATGTATAGAATGTGGTAGCTATGCTTCATTTATTTGGGGAAAGTTTGGACTCTCACTAAATTTCAATAAGACTACTTGCACTACGTTTGGCGTAAAGGTCGAGGAGGCAGTAGTTGCAACACAAAAATTACACACCTAAGGTAGAACTCCCACTTTTATACTTGGGTTGTTTCTTAGTGTTGACATATTTCGTTTGTTCTCTTACGTTGCATGCTTGTTATTTTTCCTCCTTGGGCATATAGTATTATTTTTTTCACAACTCTCTTCTAAATAAAGGGGCGGGTGTGGAGCTCTTTGGAATGAAACTAAGCTATTTGTTTCTTGTCAACTTAGTATCAGAGCATCAGTCCTACATCGTGGCCCTGGTATTCTACCCAAGTAGGCCTTTGAAACCCTAACCACTGCAACTCCTCTCCTCGTTGCATACTTCCTGCCGTTGGCTACTGCTGTTGCCAGTAACCATCAGTAGCTATAACAACCCCTCCAATGGC
Organism: Thalassia testudinum; assembly: GCA_037157565.1. NCBI lineage: Eukaryota > Viridiplantae > Streptophyta > Magnoliopsida > Alismatales > Hydrocharitaceae > Thalassia > Thalassia testudinum. The sequence continues at coordinate 121,441,942 of JAZHRO010000073.1, forward strand.
TGTAGGTGTTGCCGCCTAGCATGTGCAATGCCCTAGTGGCAATTTAAGGTACTGGCACGGACCACCATGGTCATTGCTGGCCTTTCTTTGGTGTTCTAGGGGGCCGATTTGCCTCTCACAGGCTGGTAGAGGCGCCACCAGTGAGGGCTCATCTCTCTAGCAGCTACGAGGGGCAGCAACTTTGGTTGGCTGCATTAGGGTGGTTCCCCATGCCCTAGTGCCACCTCGTTCAATGCAAGGGGCTACGTTGATGCTCTTGGTCTGATTTTCGGGCTATGTGCGCTTGGATTTCGTGAAGAGGTTCAACCTTCTATTTTCAGAGATTTCTATAATCTGAAATCAGATCTGATTTTTTGGGTTGATCTATGTCAAAGGCACAATGCCATCATCGAAAGGATCAAAGATGGCATTGGATACTGCTATTACGACAGAGACAGTGAAGTATGCAGGCTTAATGCATTTGGAGCATGATTGGAGTCACCATGGTGCAGGATGGCTGGTTGACTCTAGAGCTTCATGGTATCCTTGTGGTGATCAGAGTGATTTCTGGTCACTTAGTTTTATTACAATGGAAGAATAGTGCAGGTTGCTGATGGCAGACACACTTCCATTGTTGGTCAGGGGAAGATGTCTATAACTCCCACTCTGCGACTGCCGGAAGCATCACATGTGCATGACTTTCTAATGAGTTTATTGTCAATGAGTAGGATTACGAAGGAACTTAACTACAAAGTTATTTTCAATAATGTTTTTATCATCTAGGATAAGTTCACAGAGAAGACCATTGCCAGAGGCACAGAGGAAAATAACGTGTATCATCTTGGGCAAGAATTGTTTACAGGAGTCAGTTGGTTTGATGGTGGAAGTGCCTTGCAGTGACACGTTCATCTCGGTCACTTACCTTTGGATCAACTCAAGCGAGTGATTCCACATCTTTCCTGCCACTACTATTAGATGTGATGCTTGTAAGTTGGGTAAGAATCATTGATCTTCCTTTCCTACCAGTACCTCTCCTAGATCTACAGCTATTTTTGAGATACTTCATATGGATGTTTGTGGGTCGAGTAGAGTTCCGGACAAGATGAGACATCGATATTATCTTCCGATTGTAGATGATTTCTCTATAGTGTTTTGGGTGTTCCTTCTGAAGACATAATACTATGCCACAGTGAAGGTTGTGCGGACAAATAATGCCATCAAGTTACTGCACTCTGAGACTTACAAAGTTCTACAAGGCTCATGGGATTATCCACCAGACTACTTGCCAACATACCTCACAACAGAATAGGGTTGCAAAATGGAAGCATAGACATCTGTTGGAGGTTGCCCGTACTCTTCTTATCCACCACAGTGTTCTGCAATGTTATTGAGGAAATGCAGTATTGGCTGCATGCTACCTCATTAATAAAATGTCGAGCTCAGTTCTTCACAAGCAGATACCGATTCTCCTCTTGTATCCATATGATGAGCTCTTCCATGTGTCTCCTAGGGCCTTTGGGTGCATTGCCTTTGTGTGCCATCACCAGGTCATAACAAGCTTGCTCCTCGAGCTGTCCAGTGTGTGCTTTTAGGATACTCTAGGAGTCACAAGGAATATTGATGTTATAGCCCTATCCATAGCTGACACTATGTCAGCATTGATGTGACATTCCATGAGACCATACCATTCTTATTAGTTGTTGGACAGATGAGCTCCCATAATAATATGCCTCTCATGCCTATTCCTCTCGTTCCTTTGCAAGAAATTCCAGTCTCAACTTCTCAGTTTGCTTGTTTTAGTTCAACGACCCCCTTAGATGGTTTCTAAAAATTGCATGGTCCGATGCACATATAGTGTTGGTAAAGCACTCTAGTTATCTTTTTTATTATTTTTGGACTGTTATGTCATGTGTTTTGTCCTATTGGACTTATGATGTAATTTTCCAAACACCTTTCCCTATATAAAGAGGTGTAAGATTTCACTTGAAAAATAAGACTTGTTATTTTCTCTAACTTGGTAGCAAAGCAACGATCCAAGATCAGCGTTCAGGTATCCCACCCGTATAAGCTTCCATACACCACCAAAAACCTTAATTTCCTTTTTTGGGATCCACAGGAGGTCATCGCCGGCCCTAGCCGACCCTCGCTAGTCAGCCGTGCTTTGCCGACCACTCATTGGCCCCTTGTCGGCCTCCTCATCCTCCACAGTCGCTGCTGCTCGCTTGAGCAGCACCGTCGCTGGTTGCCAAAACCACCGCCACTGCTGCTACTTGCTTAAGCGGTGTGGCTGTAGGTCTGATCCAGCCCTCCAGACGATCGCAGCACCTACTGCAGGCTGCACCATCGCCTACAGGGTGGCTCACCGTCACCGCTGCCCCCTCTAAGGTTGCCGTCGACCTGCAACATTTCTTGCTGTGGGTAGTTGCAGGCTGTAAGGGGTGATTCTGCTACCCAGAAATAGTAAAACTCCTTTGAGGCAGTGTTAGGGTCTTACTCATACCATAACATGCGCTAAATTGATCTATAGGGTGCTAGTGTTCTCTCCAATTTCCAGTGATTTATGATCTGAATAGTGATTTCATATCAAGTTTGAAGTGTCTTGTGACTCTTGAGGCACGATGGCCTCCTTAAGTAGTTCAGAGGTGTTGTCGGTTATTGCTATAGGCATCGGGGGTTACAAAACCCCTTTCTTTGTTCCTATTGCTAAGCTGAACGAGACCAATCATGTCAGATGGTCTCAGACGTTCCTCATGACTGTTGAGGGATATGATGAGGAACACATCTTATTGGAGCTGGAGCCACAAGACAAGACTAGGAAGAATGCAACATGGAAGGACAATGCTATGGTTCGGGCTTGGATCATGAACTCTGTGGAGCCCCAAATCGGTGATGAAATTATGTACTACAAGACGACCAAGGATATGTGGGATTCCCTGCGTAACACGTACTCTCACGAGAAAAATTTCAGTAAGATGTTAGAGATTCACCATGCTATTGGTAATCTTAAACAAGAGGGCTAATATCTTTCCTAGTACTATGCCACTCTGAAGGGGTTACTTGAGAAGTACAACGTATGTTGCCCTGTCTGCACTTGTGATACTTAGAGGGCGCACAGGAAGGAATATGTTGTCCTTTAGTTTCTTGATGGACTTGGACTAGACTATGATGCTACAAGGTCCCAGATCCTGACATTGGTTGAGCTTCCATCACTTGAGGAAGCTTACAGTTGTGTGAGTAGGGTGGTTGTCAAGCCATCCATGATAGAGGTTGGACAGACCCCTGTTCTTGTTACTGCTACACGTGGAGGACGTGGTGTTTCATCCACAAGGGGGAGAGGGTGTGGTGGTCGAGGTACGACTGGTAGACCCTGCACTGTTTGCTCGTATTGTAGGAAGATTGGCCATTCAGAGGTCTCTTGCTGGACGAAGCATGGTCAACCTCCCATGTCCAACCAAGCTGTTACTTCAAAGGAGGCGAGTGACGTGTCTCATGCTTTTTACTATGACGTTGTGGTTTAACATCTCTCCCAGCTAACCCAGGAGACCACCACTACTACTGATACAGCTGCTTTAGCCTCCTTAGGTGTAACTATTGCCTACAGATCATGTAGCACTGACAGTGTCATGTGGTTGGTGGATTTAAGTGCATCTTAGCATTTTAGTGGTGATGAGACATATTTCAGACTGGTTCAAGGTATTCCCTCAGTAGATCTGTGCAGGTGGCAAATGGCAGGTGGTGCAGGGTCCATGGCAGAGGAGATGTGGCAATCACTCCTACACTGACCCTGCCTAATGTTTTTTATGTTCCAGAACTTCCGATTAGTCTTTTGTCAGTCAGTAGGATTACAAAAGACTTGCACTATCGTTCAATATTTGACGAGTTAGGTTGTATTTTTCAGGACAAACTCACGGGGAGGATGATTGGTGGCGGACATGAGGAAGGGGGAGTGTATCACTTGATTTAGACTCTATTTGCTGCTATATGTCAGGGCGAGGCTAGTTTTAGTGTTGGTACAGCTCTTTAGTGACATCGTCTTGGGCATCCTTCACTAGATAGGGTTCGACGTGCCATCCCTCACATATCGCCAGCTACCGAGATTTTGTGTAATGCGTGCCAGCTAAGAAAGCATCACAGAGCCACCTTTCCTTCCAGTTCTTCTCAGAGTTCTACTGCTAATTTTGATTTACTTCATATGGATGTATGAGGTCCCAAGAGTTTTAGACAGTCTTGGTCATAGATTTTATCTACTTATTGTGGATGATTTTACCAGGATGTCATGGCTATTTCTTTTGAAGAATAAATCTAATGTTAGGCCCATAATTGAAATATTTATTTTACAAATAAAGACTCAGTTTTCTACCACTATAAAAATAGTACAATCTGGTAATGCTTTAGAGTTCTGTACAACCAAGTTGGCAGCCTTTTACAAATTTCTTGGAATTGTATACCAGATATCCTATTTCCATACCTCACAGCAGAATGGTGTAGTGGAGAGAAATCACCGTTATGTGTTAGATGTGACTAGAATACTATTGATACAGCATAATGTGCCACAGGTATATTAGGGAAATGCAGTGTTAACTGCATGTTACTTGATTAATGGATTGCCCAACTCAGCTATACAGGAACAAGTTCCTTGGTAGGTCCTCTATCTTGAGGACCTATTTACTATACCACCTTGAGTGTTTGGCTGTGTAGCCTTTGTTCATCTTCTAGGACCTGGCAGGGACAAGTTGGCTCTAAGAGTAGTGAAGTGTCTTTCTGAGTTATAGTAGTACTTAGAAAGGATACAGATGCTATGACCCTCGAGGTAAAAAGCATTATGTAACTGCAGGCGTAACATTTTATGAGCTTATTCCTTATTTTTCTACATATGGCCATCAGGTGACATTTAAAGGGCCTAACTCTTATGCTTGTTCCACCAGTTCCTTCTGAACAGATGCCAGTTACACATAATAAGGATACCACTACAACAGAGATTTCCATAAGGCAGAAGGCTAAGATCACTCAGCTCTATAGGTTACCTGTAACATACAGACAGCATGCATGACGAGAACACACCCCCCCACTACCTCAACCACCTGTATCCTCCCCTAGTCAAGTATGGGTTGATACTGACGAGAGTTGTCCTAGTAGTGCTTGTGCAGGTTCTTCTGATGAGTTGTCTCTTGTTGCTACTGAGCATATAGAGGAGGATTTTGACCTTCCGATTGCTATTCGGAAGGCTCCACTTTATTGTGCCCAGTATCATACTTAGAGACAGTCTTTACTGCCAATCTTGGTAGTTCGTTCGCTACTTCCATAGCTGCTTTCTCCAAGACACAGGTTCCTACATCCCATCAGCAGGCCATGTTGGATGCAAAATGGCTTTAGGCCATAGAGGATGAAATGGCTACTCTACGCTCCAAAGGGACGTGGGACTTGATCACCTTACCTCCTTATGCCAGAATAGTAGGGTGCAATTGGGTCATTATTATCAAGTACAATCTAAATGGCACAATATCTTGTTATAAGGCGAGACTGGTTGCAAAATGATTTACCAAAACATTTGGGGTGGATTTCTTTAATACCTTCTTTCCTATAGCTCGACTATCTACTATTTGGATTTTGATGTCTGTAGCTGCTCACCACGATTGGCATCTCCATCAATTGGATGTGAAGAACGTGTTCTTGTATGGAGATTTTCAGGAGAAGGTCTATATGTAACAATCCCCCCGGATTTGAGACTCAGGGGGAGTGTGTATGTAGACTAAAGAAAGTCATCTATGGCTTGAAGTAGAGTTCGAGAGCCTGGTTCCAGAGATTCTCAGAGGAGGTACAGATCATAGGACTTGTAAGATCTTCTGCTGATTACTCATTATTTATCAAGAAGAGTAGAGGGGGAGTGGTTATACTCCTTGTCTATGTAGATGACTTGATTCTCACTAGAGATGACATTGCTGGGATAAGAGGTGAAAAGGAAGCTAGCTGAAGCCTTTGTGATGAAGGATCTGGGTAAGCTCAGATACTTTATGGGCATTGAAGTGGCACAAAGTAGAGAGGGCATTATTTTCAGTCAGCACAAATATGCCCTTGATGTCTTGCAGGAAATAGGAATGATGGTGTCTAAACCTACTAATATACCTATGAATCCCAAAAGACACCTTTATGATGCAAAGTCTCTACCGGTAGATAGCAGATCTTATAGGCAGTTGGTTGGTAAATTATTGTATCTTATTATTACACATCCTGATCCTTCCCTTGCAGTGGGGAAACTCAGCCAGTTCATGGACAGACCAATCAAGCAACATTTGGATATTACTACGTAGGTGCTTAGATACGTGAATAAAACACCTGTCAGAGTTGTCTTATTTCAAAAGGGCACACCTATGAGTATTGCTGGCTATTCTGATGCCAACTATGCAGGGTACATGGTAGAGAGGAAGTCAACAACTAGGTTTTGCACTTATGTGGCAAGAAATCTAGTGAGCTGGAAAAGCAAGAAGCAGCAGATGGTATCCAAGTCTAGTGCAGAGTCTGGATACCGAGCTATAGCTCAGACAACTACAGAAATGGTCTACGTCAGATTAGTGCTACATGATCTCCATGTGCAGGTAGAGGGACCAATGGAGACGAGGTGTGATAATTGTGCTGCTACATACATTGCAAACAACTCGATGTTTTATGAACAGACGAAGCATGTTGAGGTTGATCGCCACTATACTAGAGACTTGATATAGCGTGGAGTTATCTACACTACATTTGTACCTTCTGAAGATCAGATTGTGGACATATTCATGAAGCCCCTTCCAAGATCAGCATTTAATAAATGTTGTTCCAAGTTGAGCATTATTAATATATATGCTCCAACTTGAGGGGGAGTATTGGTAAAGCACTATAGTTATCTTTTTTATTATTGTTGGAATGTTATGTCATGTGTTTTGTTCTATTAGACTTATACTGTAATTTTCCTAACACATCTCCTTATTTAAAGAGGTGTAAGGTTTCATTTGAGAAATAAGACTTGTTATTTTTTCCGACTTATAGTATACCTTATATGAGGCTACAGAGGCCTCCTCCACCAGCGCATGATGCTCTATAGGTTGATGAGAATGCATCTAGTAATAGTGACAGTTTGGTCTCATAATCTTGATCACAATAGTTAAGGTGCAAAAATCGATCTATGCGGCCGATTAATCAGTCGCATAATCGTATGCGATCCAAAAATGAACCAAGTACTTATATTTGACCCTATAGTTAGTCTATCTCATTAATCAATTGATTAAGTTTTAAGGTTTCAATTTTTTTAAGCTCTGATGCACGTGTAATGCACCTCCAAACCAAAACTTAATTAAACTTGATGTTTAAATGCACCCAATTAAACCCAACTTCTCCTATTACCCCAAGTTCCCAGCGCACAAAAGGCTCAACCCTAAGCAAAACCCTCGATCCTGAGTCCCTCTTCCTGTCTCATTTACCCCAACTTGTCTCCTTTAAATTTATGATACACCAATATTAATGTCTTATTTTATGTGTTGTGATATTGCTAGTAATTTGTTAGAAGCTATATTGAGAAAATATGTACATAAAAAAAATGATATTATATATATATATGATATTTCAATTAATATATAAGTATACTTAATATTTATAATGGTATATATAATTATATTTAAAATTTTAAATATTAAAAAAAATCCTAAATTAATCACCCGTATCCCGTATACTCCTAGTCGGTGACCTCTTCGATTAAATACCGACTGCCGGTTTTTGCAGCTGTGACAACAATAGTATGGTTCCCTCTACAGACACAGAGGTGTCGGATAATTCAAACCTTCCTATTACCATTAGAAAGGCATCTCGCACATGTAAGTCCAGATACTGTGTTACAGGTAATTTGCTTATTGACGACCTTGGTTTTGAGTTTGGAAGATTTTGTCGGCACTTACAATCTTACACATTCCATCTACATACCAGTGGGCCATACTCTATTCGAAGTGGCATCAAGCCATGGAGGAAGAGATGGAAGCACTCCAGAGTAGACAAACTTGGGAACTTACCACACTTCCTACAAATGCACGACCAATCGATTCCAGATGGGTCTTTTCCTTAAAATACAACTTTAATGGGTTTGTTTAAAGGTACAAGAGTAGGTTGGTGGCAAAGGGGTTCACCCAGACTTCTGGGGTGGACTTCTTTAATACTTTTTCTCCCGTTGCACGCCTTGGCACTATTTATGTATTCATCTCTGTTGCAACTCATAGAGATTGCCAGTTGTACCAGCTTGATGTGAAGAATGCTTTCTTATATGACGATCTTCAAGAGGAGATTTACATGCAGTAGCCCTCAGGTTTTAAGGCTTAAAGGGAGTGTGCAAATTCAAGAAGGCCATCTATGGCTTGAAGCAGAGCCTGAGAACATGATTCCAGAAGCTCTTAAATGTGTTGTAGAAGATGGGGATGTAGAGATCTTTCTCAGATCACTCTCTATTTATCAAGAAAACAGAGAAAGGCGTGGTGACACTCCTAGTTTGTGAATGACCTAATTATCATTGATAATGATGAGGCTAGGATAAGTCAGGTTAATAATCTCTTACACAACTTGTTATGGAGGATCTAGGTTAGCTTTGATACTTCCTAGGGATCGAGGTTGCCAAGAGCAGCAATGAGATTGTTCTCTCTCAACACAAGTATGCGTTGAATATTTTTCAGGAGACAGGTATGCTAGGATCCAAGCCAGCCAACATTCCCATAGACCCCAAAGCATATCTTTATGATGAGAAAGTAGAGTCTGCTAATGGTAGATCATACAAATGGTTGGCAAACTACTCTGACTATTACATGGCTCGACATTGCATTTATTGTAGGCAAGCTTAGTCAGTTCATGGATAGACCAACCAAGTAGCATTGACAAGCTACTATATATGTGCTCAGGTACTTGAAGAAAGTACGTGAACATGGTATTCTCTTTCAAGCTGGGATACTTAGATGAAGATTATGCATGTGTTGCAGATAGGAAGTATACTTAAGACTTTTGTACTATTACCTGGAGGAGAAAAAAGCAGACTATGGCCTCTTATTCCAGTGTTGAGTCAGAATATAGGGCCATGCCCTAGACTGGCACTGAGATGGTTTGGATTAGATTCTTGTTGCAAGATTTACATGTTCAAGTTGAGCCCATGGAGATGAGATGTGACAATAGGGCAACCACGAATATTGCCAACAATCCTATGTTCCATGAGCGCACCAAGCATATGGAAGTTGATTGCTACTATACTAGAGATTTGATTCAACGTGAGGTATTACATAGAACATTTGTTGCTTCAGAGGACCAGATGGCTAAGATCTTTATGAAGCCTTTGCCACGTGTAGCTTTCGATACATGTTCCAAGCTGAGCATGATTGATATCTATGCTCCAGCTTAAGAGGAAGTGTTGACATATTTTGTTTGTTATCTTATGTTGAATGTTATTTTTCCTTCCTACACGTGTTATTTTTCCCATACATCTCTTCTACATAAAGGGATATGTGACTCTTTGGAATAAAACTAAATCATTTATTTCCTATCAACTCAGTGCCTAAGGCTTGCATACCAAGGATTTTACTATTCATTCTAGAGAAGGTTGGAAAGTACAACACCTCTTCATGAGTGATCAACATACTTTGGTGAAAATTGTTATACACACCCTCCATCCAAATATTGAATCCTCCAGTAGTATACAATCCTTATACACACCCCTCCCCCCGTTTCCTAAGCCAGCCACACCATTAACCGTACTGACTTCTGTTGGGGATGAGGTCCTCTGAGCTAATAATGGTGATGCTATTGGTGACGAGCTGCTCACCGACTTGGATATGCACATTCTCCTTAAAAAGGGGGCATGACATAGGACTCTTCCAACTCGACATGTTGCATCCATAACACCCAATATACAAGCATGTCTTTATGGCTTGTTTTGGTTTTCCTTAAGAAAATTCACCATGACATCTATCAAGAGGCTTTGTCACACCTGCATTGAAAAATGGTTATAAATGAGGTGATGCCTAAACTTACATCTCATGGTATTTGTGAGCACATAAATCTATCCATTGATGTCATTGTGATGACTAAAAGTGGGTTTTTACACTAAAAAAAAAAGGATCTATTGCATACTATAAAGAATTGTCAAGGAGGGTTTCCCTTAAGCATATGGCATGGATTTCTTTCAGACTTTAAACTAGTCCTTAGCTTTTGACAATCTTGATTCCAATTTCTATGGCAATATAGTATGATACCTTTACATTAGCTTCATGCAAAAAATCTTTTTTATATGGTCTCCTTACCAAAATGGTAAAATATGCAACAAACTCCCAAGTTTTAGTCTCTCGAAGAGTGTTCAAAGCATCTCAATTGAAAAAGGGTTGTATATGTCCTTAAGCAGTGCTTGAAGGCTTGGTTTAAAAGCTAACCGAGGTACGTAAGATGATTGATTTTCGTAGATCTTATGTAGATCACTCCTTGTGTTCGTACCTCAATTACAATTTTAGTGATGCTTAACTATATTGTTGATATCTTTATTGCAAGAGATGATGCTCAAGGCATCCTTGATATGACCCAAGGGAAGAATGATATTAATTTGCTTAAGGAGACAAGCACATTGACTTAAAACAAGCAAATATTCCTACAGATCTGAGATTCATCTATGTAATGTAATAGTAGAGCTTGTGATACAAACAATTCAAGGTCTTACTACAAAATCTCTTATACTTCAATATCACATGTCCTTCTTTAGCAGTGGGGAAAATAGTTAATTCATGGACAAGCCTACCAAGGTACATTGGGATGTAGCAATCATGATTCTCAGATACTTAAAGTTCTTTTTAAGGAAAGGTTATCTATTCACAAAGGGCACATCACTAGGATACCTAATTTTGATGCAAATTACATAAGGTGTAGGGAGTCCACCATAGTCTTCTACATATATATATAATGGACAATTTTGTCATATGAAAAAGTAAGAAATAGAGAATGATTTCCAAATCTATTGTTGAATCTAAGTATAAGGCCACGACAAAGTCAGTTACTAAGAAAAGTGGATCCATTTCATACTTTATGATCTTCATATCCTTTTGAATCTCTTATGAAGATTTAATATGATAATAGGCCTACACTTTGTAATAACAACAACAATAACAAACAACAAAGCCTTTCCTTACACCAAGTATGTCTACATGGATTCCTTTCCTTCACTTAGATCTACCTTGAATCATTTCTTGGCTTAAATTGGAGTAGCCTAGATCATGCATGGATTTCCTTCTAGCACTTCTTTGGCCTTTCCCCTCTTCTGGGAGGCTCAATGTAAGGGCTTGAGTTTTATTAAGCCTCATTAAGTGAATTAAACCTTAATTAAAATGCTAGTGATGGGCTAAGGAGAGTTGGATGCCTAATTAGTATTATTGAGATCTTATTGGGTAAGTTACCCAATAATGTCATATACAAAATGTAAGGGGCTATGTGAAGTACAAGCAGCTAAGGGACCCTTCCTTAACCCAACTTATTGTGTGGAAGGGTTTACTTGCACATTCTCCAACTTAAATAAAAGCCTTGAATTGAGCATGGGAGGTAAATTTGAGTCCAACATACACATCTCCTCCAACATTCCACCAACTCCCCATCCTCTTCCTCTTCTTCATTCTTCAACCATTTGCTACTACGGAGGGAATCTAAAGCCCTAATGAAGTTCTAATTGAAGGTAACCCCCTCTCTCTTCTTCGTATGGTCCTTCTTGCCCTAATCCTCTCTTGTTTTTTGCTTTAAAGGGGGAATTGAAGGAGAAAGGTGAAGGGAGAGGGTATTAGAGCTATTGTTGGAGGAATTGAGGTGATGCTCCGACCCTAAGAGGCTGTTAAGGGGGAGAAAGGAGGAGAATAGGCAAGGAGAGGTCATCTTCACCAAGGAACAAGGCGAAGACAGTGAATCTTGGAGGTTCAACCTTCAAATTAGGTAGGGACCCTTCCTTCTCTTGTGCATTAACCATCTCTTGATTCTTGGGGCCTAGAAATTCAAATGCATGTGCATGTGATTCACTTTTTCACTTTTGCCCTTGATTGTAAGATTTGGACTTGCATGCAAAGATTTTGATCTTGTTTTTGAGTTGTGATGGTCAATTGATGATGGGATGGGTTTAAGGGATTATTTTGATGATTTCTTATGCACAAAAGTATTTAGAAGGTTGAGTAACCGTAGATACCATTCTTGGAAGTGTTTAGGGCTTAGCTTGGGGTTTAGTGGTCAAAAAAGGTCATTTGCAGCCAGAACTCACCTTGACAGAAGGCCTAATGTTGGGTTTGAAATGGCTAACGTTAGGTATCCTGAAAAATCTCAGAATGGGTCACCACAATAAAAACTAATGTTAGGTCAAAAAAACAAATGTTAGAAGGGTTGGAATGTGAATTTTGGTGAAGAAATTAAGGGAAATGACCCTTAATGTTGATAACCATACCCCTTTGGTGCTTAATGAACATGATCGGCATATTATTCTTGGATTATTCATATTTGTATTGGCTTAATTTGAGAGCAAGATTTCCTATCCTAAGTAAAGGGCTTCGCATGTGAGAATTAAGGTCTTGAAACATGAATTGATTATAGGGTAGTATATGAAACATGAGGAGGGCCTTATGTTATCTATGGTCCTGCTATAACTTGAAAGTTTCCTATTAAACCATAATTGAGATGATTATTAGAACTGTTCTTGTTCTTTGAGAATCTCACTTGTTTTGCTTATACTTGTGATTTGGGCCTTAATCTTCCTTGAATGAACACTTCAATACCATTAGTGGGGAGAAAGGGTTAAAGTGAAGTATTGGGTTCATAATATGGCATTGTGTAGACCACAAGGATGTTTAGGGACTCTCGTAGTCTGTGTTTGAAAGGTTATAGGTAAGTGGTATTAAGGTTTAGCCTTGGAACTTGAGATGTTTAAACACAACTAGAGAACAACAGAGCCTTGTAAGGTGAAGAAGGGGAAATTGAGGTCAAACAGGAAGAAATGGGTTTTGAGGCCATGGGGTTGAATCCAAAGGATGGGAATGATAAATTTCTAATCATTAATGAAAGAATAAACTCTATATCTCGTCAAGTCTAGGTTCTAAGAGGATGTCATAAACACCTTATGGAACCTAGTTAGAACCTAGAAGTTAAAACCTAGGATGTATAGCTACATGTGTGTGTGTATACACATATGATTGTGAATATCCTTATGGTTAATAAAATGGAGTTATGACCTTGTAAGTGACCGGTTGGTTAATAAGAGGAAGGTTATTAAGTTGTTAATAACCAAGGAAAAAGCTATAATTAGCTAGTTAGATACTAAGGCCTAGTTTGGTAAGGGGGATAACTCATTAAAATAGGGGTTAACCTTGTTTGGTGGGAATGATATTTTGACCTGGGTTAAGAGAACTTAACCTAGGATAAGTTATTCTGAAGTTGATGTGGGATAAGCTTTTTTTTGTAGATTATCCTATGTGTTTTCACAGGTTAACCTAGAAACTTTCCAAATAATCATAGGTTAACCCACCAGGATAACCTTTATGACTTCCAAACAAAAATGGAGAATAACCTACTGCAAAAAAGTTATCCCATGAAATCTATCTCTCTATCCAAACTAGCCTTAAAGGATTGTGTAGGAGACACAACTTGAACTTGGTAAATAGTGGGTTCCCAGGGAACTTAATGGGTCCCAAGGAGAAGTTGGTAGATGGATTCTACCTAAGAATTGACCTGGAACTAGATAGTTCCTTGTTGTGGTAGTTGGTCGAGAACTGACAACCAAAACTTGAAGATTCAATGCAACAACCAATGCCTGCAAGTGTGGATGCTAGTAGGTACCCTAAAGGAGTTTAAATGTGCATCACTCCCTATCAAGAAGTGAGTAGAAATGTCGAATGGCTAGTATTTCAAAATATACATAGCTCCTATCAAGAGAGAGATTCCATGTGTCCATCTGCTTTCATCACCACACATCTAAAGATCAAATGGAACAATTGTCGAATAGTGTTGTGTGAAATAGCCTTGTAGGGATCTTGAGTATTAGGAAGAAGGTTGCTTCCTTAAGTTCAACTCATTTGACGATGAGTCAACATTCCGAAGGTATCCTTATATGAAGGTCACATATGCTTTTAACATCTCTAAAGGTCGAAGAGGGGTTATTTGCACAAATGCAACCAATAGGAAGGATACATCTCGATTTCCTTTGATAGGAAGGGTTGATTAATTATTTTAATGTCCTAGGTAGTGAGTGAGAGAACCACTAGAAAATAAAAATAAACTTGCGTTAAAAGTACAGCTTCAATTAATGGATTCGAGTAATAAGCCTAGACATTTGAAGAATATGATAAACAGAAGCAAATCAACAAAATATCAAAGCATAAATAATAAATAACACTTGGGTTTATGTGGAAACCCCACTCACAAAGAGTGGAGAGAAAACTACAGGAGAAGGCCCCGATAGGGCGAGTATCTATTTATTCATCTCAAAGAATAAGTGGAAGGATACATGCCTATTTATAGACCACCAGATACTCCATAATCCCACAATAAACGATGTGCAACTAAACAAACAAAACATTCTCCAACATCCCCTCAAGTTGGAGCATGCAAGGCTCAACTTGTACAACATAGAAATCACACTCTATACAACAGAACAAAATTCTCTCAATCTGGTTCTTGCTTATAAGCAGGTATGTTAATGACGACAAGGCTCGAGTTGCTAGATGAACTGTTGTAGTTGGCTCTGACAAGGGCTTCTCCTGTGGAGACTTCAATTGATGCTGGTGGCTTTCCATTCAATATCCCTGTCACGGTCCTTCCTTTAAAGACCTCGAAATTGGATCTCCTCTCTAGAGTCCATGAAAGTAGATCCCTCACATAGAAACCTGACACAAGCCCTTCCTATGAGGACCTCAAAACTGGATTTCCCTCCTCTAGAGACCTCAAAACTTTGAACCTCCTAAAGTTGTGGTTTCTCATGTAGTGATTTCGAACAAAAAGACTCTCAAATAGGGGATGACTATAATAAGATCCACAATCTCTCCTTCTCACATACTCTATGGAAGAAGAAACAATCACAGACAAGAAATAACAATCAAAATATAGAAGAGTTCCTACACCTCTTCTCTTCATCAAATTCTCTTTTTTTTATCTTTCCTCTCATTTTTCCCTTTTCCCCTTTTCTGTCATTTTGCTTTTATCTTTTTTTTTTTCTCCTTTGCCTTTTCTACTCCTTTGCAATACTAAAAAAGTACCCAAGGAAAACCTGAGGGTAAAGATGACAAAGGTAAAGGCAGGACCTAAAAGATACCTCCCAAAAATCATGGCTAAGCTTTGATTTCCTTCTTGGACTTAATCACCACCAATGTCTTCGAAAAAACATTGAGGCGCATCTTTGCTGTCGAGAGTTGTCATCAGCTCCTACATCGGTGGCAAAGATCTCGCTGCTTCCTTCATCTTCATTGCCATCGCCACTCTTCCAATGCCTCCAACAGCCAACACCTTCCCACGATCTCGCCTCCTTCGCCGCCATGACATCTCCTATTCTCATGATTGGGTGCAAGATCCTCACCTCACCTCATGACCACCGCTAGTGCTCACTTTGGCGTCACGCACCTACTGTGATATCTGTAATTCTCTGATTGGAGGGGGTGAGATATGCGTGACGTAATATAAAGTACGGAATTAAAATAGACAATCTCACAAAAATAAGCAATCACACAAAAGGCACAAGTATTTTTAGGTGAAAACCCAAACCGGGTGAAAACCACCACCTAACCCTCTTGAGTTAGGATTTCTTGATTGACCTAGTCGATCAAATCCACTAAACCCAGTCACTTAAATAAGGGTGACTGAACCTCAATTACAACCACACTACTTAGACCAAGGGTAGTGTACCTCAACACCCCTTCTCTTCACAAGAAGGAATTTGTCTTGCGAAGGAAACGGGAATTTGCAAAGCAAATACCCAACCAAAGACAATATAAAGTACAACAATCCTATAAAGCCTCAAATATTTAATCCTAGCTTCTATAAGAGTTAGGAAACTTCTCTTTGGTGGAAGTGCGTCGATGTGACGACGCGGGTGCGTGAACCACGCTTTGGCACAACAACGCTCTCGTAACGTCGGTGGGAGAGTGGGTGCACAGCAGGATGAAGCTTTTAGGTGAAGAGAGTGCTTTTTTAGCTAGAGCTTCTACTTCTTTTGGATACAAAAGATGTGGAAAGTGGTTTGCTTAGTGTGTTTTGGTGTATCTTACAAGTCAAAGGGTCCTCTATTTATACAGGCCCTAGGAAGGCTTTGGAAGACCTTAGAAGGCTTCCATAGCCGTTGGGTGCAAAGCCAAAGAGAATCAGGCCGTAGTCAGAATTAATCATGATTCTGACAGGATCATCAGACATCTGGAAAACCCGTTTAAGACGTCTGGGAACTAAGTCAGATGTCTGATTTTAGGCGGGTTTCCTTCCTGACTTGAATCAGACCTAAACAGAGTTCTAGTGAAAGTCCATCAGACGACATACAGGACGTCTGGCACAAGGTCTGGACGTCTGGAAACCTATTTGTTATCTGGAAATGGATTCCCAACGAGTCTAACGGCTATAAAATATCTGAAGGAAGATTTTGTGGCAGTTGAGGCAAAATGGTTATGTATCAGACGTCTAGGGTCCTTTACGGACGTCTGGTACGAGGCTAATGGTTATTTCCTTAATGTTTGCTAAGGGAGCCAACGATCCACTAATTGGATGTCTGGACTAAGGTCTAGACATCTGATTTCATCAAACAGAACTAACTAAGTCCAACCTAAATAATCGGACGTCTGAGTCAATGGTCAGACGTCTTAAAAGTTTTTATCAGATGTCTGAAATTCAGATTAGACGTCTGAAAAGGTTGTCTGATCCCTATTTTGATTTTCTAAGTTCTCTATAGAAAACCTAAATATCCTAAGGTAGTGCAGGTGTTCCTAGGACTACTTTAAGGATCCTTTGAAGCTCTTTAACAGATATTCTAAGAAATAAAAAAAGCAAGAATATGACAAAAGTACATAGAAAAAGATAAACAGAAATCTATCATATTTTTCTTGTGCTTCCATCTTCAAGCTTTCGCTCCTCGCGAAGCTCCTCCTCCTCTGTCCAGCTCCTCTAATCCGCCATGGATGCGAGCTAAAACTTCGTCTAAACACCTGTCTATTTGCAATTTGACTTGAAAACTAGGACTCAAAAACAAATGTTAAAAGACACGTACTTTGTTATCATCAAAATAAACGATTGTGGTGCTCTTGCACCAACAATATCACCTCGCACTTCCCCTCAAGTAATGGAGGCGATACATGCATCGTCATGTGCGCCTTACATTCTTCGCACCGACATGCAGGACGCGATAACACCACCGTACCTCCTTTCTTGATGGTTGCTCCATCGTGTGTGGCCTTGCCATCACAAGGCTCCTGTCAATGCATACCCTCCTTTGGCTGCTACTAAGAGATGCCCTTCCTCCAAGAACACGAATGACAATAACAATTTTTTTTTTTTTAACGAGAGAACCCAAGATTAACTTGTTTTGATACCAAGTTGAAGAATATGATAAGCGAGAGCAAATCAACAAAATATCAAAACATAAACAAGAAATAACACTTGAATTTACGTGGAAAACACACTCATGAAGAATGAGGAGAAAATCACAAAAGAAGACCCTAATGGAGCGAGTTTCTATTTATTCTTCTCAAAGAATAAGCAAATGGGTACATGGCTATTTATAAGCTACCACATACTCCATAATCCTACAATAGACGATGTAGGACTAAACCAACTACACATACTCCAACATAGACCAATGGAAACTGATGGAGCTAATTGATGAAGGGCTAGGAGGTTAGTCTTAAACCAATGGGACTTGGTTAAGTTATATAGAGTTTTGGGAATAAACCTAGGATTAGAATTAGAGCAAATCTCAGAGATGTAAAGTATCAGTATACAACCATGGTTCTTGAATACATCAATAGCTTTATCGTCCTTATTGAGCTGATTGGCTCATACTTATATTTTGACCCACTTTTAGAAATTGTGTCGAGTCGTACAACACATACCCACATAACTTGTTGCTAACTCAAGTATCTTAGAGTGACTCGCATCCATTACATATGCACTCGAGAAGCAATCATAGACAAAAGGTTCCACATTCAGCAGTTAAGGCCATTGTTGCCTCCTCGCATCGTTAAATACATGATCGATGAGACGATGACGACATGTTTCCTGAAACTCCTCCAAGCAATGGAGGAATATGATGCTGCTATATAGGATATAATGAATCTATAATAGAAGTTGGTAGGCAATGTACTTTGTATTTTGCTAGCCATCCTCTTGTATAATGACAATGTAGTTACAAATCCTCTACTTTTGTATATTGAGAAGTACTGTAATTAGTCCACCCCTTTTTGCCGGACTTTAATGCTTACAATATGTAAACATACGCCAGTTAGCCCTTTTGATAATGATCTTACAATACTATGGAATTTTTATCTTTGTACCATTACAATTGTATTTCCATTTAAATTGCTCAATGGACTATGTCAAAATTAAGCAACCTAATTAACAAACTAACACCTTTAACTTTTCACGCCTAGTAACCAACTCTTAATTAGGAAAGGGGTTTCGGGGTGTGACACTCAACATCCTACTTCTCACATCTCTTGATTAGGGCATTAATTGGCTCTCTATAAATGTCCAAATCACCTTAAGCACATCTCTCTCATTTTATTATTTATCAATGCTATTCCAACCTTTTCCCTAATAATCGCATTAAAAATCCAATCATTCCTTGTATAACTACACATCCAACTTACGATCTTCATTTTCAATACAAACATCTTACATATATACTGACATATGGTAGCTCAACACTCAAAACCATACAACTGCTATATAATACTTTAACTTTTAAAGGAATTTCCACCAAATGGATAGTTTTGGGAATCATTTCAATATCCATCCTTTTTCTAAGGTGAAAAGAAAAGCACTTTCAAGGGAATCTTTTATTAGACATAATGCTTTCTTCAACTTCAACCAATCCATATTAATTCTGTGTGTAACATATGGCAACTTGTATTAAAAGAGTGGCTAAAAAGGTGATACACATATCTAAAGGAGTACTAGGATAAAAAGAAGCTTGGAGGTCAAGCAAAAAAGTGCAAGAAAAGCTTAAAGATAAAAGATGTGCTTCAAAGCCTAACTCATATTAGGATAAAATTGATGAAAATGTAGAAGACTACAAAAAAGCAAAAAATTAGAAGATAGTTAGTGAAATAATAGCGAAAGCTTAGAAGCATATCTACAAGAAATTTGATTCTATAGAATGCAAAAGAGGTATCTTCAAACTAAGTTAAACCAAAGTAGAGAAAAATGAAACCTTCCATAAATAAGGTGTATCAAGGATGCAGGTAGAATGCTTATAGCTAGTGAGGATATAGAGATAATGTGGAAACATGTGGAGATAGATTGACATTACATGAAAGCCTTGATTAAGAGGAAGCACATCCACATTATGTATGTTTCTTGAAAAGACATCTTCATTAAGGCATTTTCTCAAGTGTTCATTTAATAGAAGTAGAAAGAAATGACTCGAATTAGTTCATTCTATAACCCTACCTCAACATATAAAGAGGTGGAAAAAGTATAGGACCACTCAAGATAATAAGAAAATAAGGAGATACATCACAACAGAAATAATAAAAAGACGAGATCGAAGGTGCTTAACACTCTCCCGCAAGATGGAGTATAAATGTCAATCATGTTCAATTTTGAACAACAATTATCAAATTATGCTTGTGACAACACTTTTGTGATGATATTTGTTATCTGGTCATCTGAGGAGACATGGGTGGTGTAGATAAGACCTCTCTGGAACAAGTCATATGCATAGAAACATATATCTCGATATGTCGCTGATATATCTATATCCCCAACATGACTTATATCGTTATTAGAGGAATATCTTTTTTCCATGATATCGGTGATACATCACCCATATCAGTCAAAGAGATGTCGTGATACGTCACTGATATGTTGATATCACTAACAATACCCATGTCGATATTGCCAAAATGTCTTTTTTCCAAAATGGGCAAAATATCGGCCATGTCAATGTATGTTGGCGATATATTACAAAAACTGAAGCATATGTGTGCAATTTTTCTTAACTATCACCAATATCTAGTAACATCGGGCAATACCTCTGTAGTTTCTCTCCAGTCTCCTTTTCTTTCTTTGCTTTCTTCCTCTCCTCTCCTCCATTCTCTGTTGCTACCTGCTGTAAGTGTTCACCGATCCATTCACCTCGATTATTAGGTGATTTGAAGTCCTTATTCATCTTTCAACAAGATAATCACCTTAATCTTGTCATTTTTTACATCATTATGACTAAATCACCTCAATTTAACCTCGGTTACTGTTCATATCGAAGTTAAATCTTGTGCTACACTCAATTGTTGCACAAATTGATGTGGTCTACACATTATTTAGGCAAGAA
This sequence comes from Thalassia testudinum, assembly GCA_037157565.1. Taxonomy (NCBI): domain Eukaryota; kingdom Viridiplantae; phylum Streptophyta; class Magnoliopsida; order Alismatales; family Hydrocharitaceae; genus Thalassia; species Thalassia testudinum. The sequence goes on from JAZHRO010000073.1 coordinate 121,462,448, forward strand.
CCATAATTAATCCCCAATTTGGTGATAATTTATGGCTTAAATCACTACAATTTAACTTCGATCACTATTCATGCTGAGGTTAAATTTTATGCTACACTCAATTATTACAAAAATTGATGTAGTCTACATATTAACTAAGCAAGATTACTAATTAATCCCCAATTTGGTATTGATTTGTAACCTAAATCATCATGATTTAACATCGAGATGAGTCTGGTCAGGGTCAATCTAAAAGCGGGAGTAGCTCCTTTGACGGTCACAATTGATATCCACGTCTTGGATTACTTCTGTATTGTAGTGATGAAGATTACCAACGATACATTAATGAATACAATACTTAATACAACTTAATGACGTGGGAGTCCTACTGTATGTTAGAGTATTACAAATAGAGGGAAAAAATCAGAGCAGAGGTATCGAGCCAAGTTGAAGCTCAACATGGTATTGATTTGGTGGCATTAATTAGTACTTGGTGTGATCAACCAGTACTAATATTTCATTTCTTCTGGTGAGTATTACCATGAACATCTCCAGTTATTATTATGTTATGTGCATTTTCTTTTCAATGCTATAATATGACTTTATCGATATACTAGTAGCGCATTTCTATTATGTTTCATTCAAAATTTATGATTTTGATCTTCTGAGCATTTCTTTGTGCATGTAATAGTTATTAAAATGTCAATTTTCATCAAATTTATGATATTTTGGGCCATTTTAGGCCTTTTAAGCAATTTCCCTTAAATTCATCGATATCAGCGATACATCCCCAATATATCTTCTTTTTGATTTGTCGATATGACATTGATTTCGACATTTAAAACCTTGGTCACATGTATGGTGTCAATCGACCCCCACGTGCTTGATCCTCTAGTGGAACGTGGGATTGTTGGTAATGTAGGTCATCGCCTTGTCACATCTCTATATGTGTGTTAACAGGTATATGTAGGTCTACAAGAAGAGATCTTACCTATATCATCTCTGAGGTAATGTGTCATGGCCCTGTACTCTGACTCGACACTAGACCTCGAGACAATAACCTATTTCTTGCACTTTCAGATCACTAGGTTTCCTGCCACATAGGTGCAGAAACATGTAGTAGACTTCCTATATGCCAGATACCCTGCATAATCAGCATCTAAATAGGCTACCATACTCATAGAGGTTCCTTCGGTGAATAAAATGCCTCTTCCTGATGCTTTCTTCATGTACCTCAGCACCATCGTTGCAGCATCCCAATGCTGCTTGTGGGTCTATTCATGAAATGACTCAGTTTCTTAATTGCAAGAGAAATATCTGGTCTAATAATAGTCAAGTACAAGAGCTTGCCCATTAACCCTTTGTATTGTCTATTGTCCACTACCTCAACCTTGTCATTGTACATATGAGTCTTGGATCCATAAGGATATTGGCTAGCTTTGCTCACAACATGCCAATCTCTTGCAGCAAGTCAAAAGTGTCCTTTCTCTGGGAAGGTACTACATCTTTCTTACTGCATTCCACATCAATCCCAAAAAAATATCTCAGCGATCCCAGATCCTTCATAACAAAACTCCCTGCAAGGCATTCCTTGACCTTAGTGATCCTAGTCCCATCATCTTCTATAATAATCAAATCATCAACATATACTAGAAGTGCCACAACGTCCTTCCTTGTTTTCTTGACAAATAAGAAATGATTTGAAGAGGATCTCTTAAAGCCAATTGTCTCAATAATCTCTCAGAGCTTCTGAAACCAAACCCTAGGGCTCTACTTCAGGCCATATATAGCCTTCCACAGTCTACAAACCCGGGAACACTCCTGGGTCTCATAACCTGGTGGTTGCTGCATGTACACCTCCTCCTGTAAATCACTATAAAGGAAAGTATTCTTTACATCCAATTAATGAAGAGGTCAGTCCTTCTAAACAGTTATAGAAATGAGAATACGCTTAGTTGAGAACTTGACCACAGGGGAAAAAGCATCAAAGAAGTTTACGTCATAGGTTTGTGTAAACCCCTTTGCTATAAGGCAAGCCTTATGTCTAGAAACTATCCTGTTAGGGTTGTACCTGATGATAAAGACCCATCAACACCCCACAACGAATGCTCCATCAAGAAAATCTACAAGTTCCCTCATGTCACGTGTCTAAAGTGCAACCATCTCATCCTCCATGACATGTCGTCATTTTGGATCAAGCATGATTTGCTAGTAAGAGGAAGGAATCTGCGTAGTGGGCGAGGCACTGTAAAACTTAGCAAATGTACTCCCTAGAAACTCTGTAGATTCAACACTAAAGATAAGGTATCTGGTACAACTGTGTGGCACCTTCCGAATGATGCAATCAGAAGGTCAATATCATTTGGTGCAATAATAGTAATTTGTGCATCATTTCTATGGCCTAAGGAACTAAGTGGAGCACCATCATCAACCTGAAGTGACCTTGTATCAACATCACTAGCCAAGACATCATCAGTCGGCTAAACCTCTATGCTTACTTGAAGCGGGAGCGGAGTCGGTGTAGAAGAGGAGGGGTGCTACCTGTAGGTAATGGGGAGAGTACTATACCTCATAGGCTCAAGAAGAGGTGGCTTAGACTCGGTGATTGGGATAACCTCCAAGAGAGTACGGGGAATAGGCATGGGTGCCTTAGCAGTCTCAAGAAAAAGACTCCACCTATATATAGAAAAGTAAGAGACTGACTCATGGAAGGTGACATCAGCACCATCATAGTATCTCCTGGTGATAGGATTATTAGCACCAATACCCCTTTTGAGTATGGGAGTATCCCACAAACATACACTTGACAGCCCTATAACAAGCTTATCCCGATTAGCAGCTGTAATGTGAACACAAGCAATACACCCAAACACTTGAGGTGAAACATGAAACAGATTACCATCTAGATACAGAACCCGTCAGGGAATCCGTTCATGTTTCACAGAAGTAGGCATCTTATTGATCAGATAGCAAGCAGTAAGAACATCATCTCCCTAATAGAGAGAAGGGACACTATGATGTATCAGTAGGGTGTGAGCCATATCAAGTATATGTCTGTGTTTTCTCTCTACAATCCTATTCTACTGGGAGGTATGGTGGTAGATAGTTTGATGCATGATACCATGGGACTTATAAAACATGGACAACCTTTGGATACAAAACTCAAGAGCATTATCAGAATACATATTGTCAAATTGATTCTTTATTTCCAAAATGAAATGTTCAAGAATAGTGTCAACATCAAACTTATTCTTTAACAAAAATAATCAAGATAAACAGGAAAAGTCATCAACAATGATCAAATGATAACAATGACCTAGTCTATTAAGAATACGACTAGGTCCCTACACATCAATATGAACCACTAGAATATCTTAATGGACCTAGGACTATGACTGGTAGGAAAAGAGCTATAGTGATGCTTGCCCAACTAACAAGTATTGCAGAAAATAGCAGTAGGCAAAGAAATATGTAGGATGACTCATTGGAAATATTCAATGGAAGATGGCTAACCTAGAGGTGTCACTGAAAAGGAGTCCCAAAAGGAAAGGCAACACCCTCGTGGCAAGTAGCAACAAACGGAGAATGGTCCAAACAATATACACTCCCTCTTCACAATCGCCACCAATCGTCCTCCCCGTCAGGATATCCTGAAAAATACAAGTCTGGGCATCAAAGATTACACAACAATTTAACTCCTTGGTAATTCTACCAACAAAGAGCCAACTAATGGGAAAATCTGACACAAATAAAACATCTGGCAGCCTCATCATGCGAGTGACCAAAATCTCTTCCCGATCTGGAAGTGTCTCCCATCTACTACCTATACAATCTTCCCTAAAGGGGCAGATCTGAGATAACAAAAACATCTTTGATCTCTACTGAGGTGTCGTGAGGCTCCAGAGTCAATTAACTAATCATCAACTTGTGACGGGAAAACAAACTTTGTACCTGAAGGTGAGGCAAAGGTAGCAATCTCAAATAGAGTAGGTGTCTCCCACGTTAGTTGACTAGATGCTGAAGTAGCTCATCATAGTCAGCCTTAGCCACTGCAACAGCATCTGTTGCTCAGCAATCACAACCGCCTAATTGGCCATTGGTGGTTGTCCATGCTTGGTCCGGTAATTGGTCTCCATATGCTGAGGTCTACCATAGTAAGTGCAAGTGAGGTGTCCCCTCCCAACCGATCCACAACCATAACCCTTGCCTCTCATCATAGGGGCACCTTTGCCATGCCCTTGAGTGGCAACAAGAGCAAACATATGTCCTGCAGACTTAATAGTAGTAAGAGCAACTGAAATCCTATTTATTCTATTGTATGCTTCCTCTAGAGAGGGAAGAATGGAAAGGGTGAGAAGTTGTGACCGAGCTACTGCGTACTCTAGTCCAAGGCTAGAGAGAAGCTGTAGAACTACAGCCTCCTTGTGATAGGCCTGCTAAGAAGCATATGTGCACACAGGTCGACATGCATTATACTTCTTCAAAAGATCCTTCAAGGTCGAATAGTATTGTGATAGGGTGCACCCTCCTTAACAAATCTACGACAGCTCATTGTAAATTTAGAAGAATATTAGAGTTCTTCTCGTAGGAGTAGGTATCTCTCAGACTATCCCACATTTCCTTGGTTGTCATGTAATACATGATCTCATCTCCAATTCTCGAAATGACGCAATTCATAATTCATGCATAGACCATGGCATTATCCTTTCAGGACACCTTCTTGCCTATCTTCTCTTCCAATTTTGGTTGAAGGAGAATATGCTCCTTATCATGGCCTTCTATGGTCGTCAGAAATGTTTGTGACCACCGAACGTAATTTGTCTCATTCAACTTTACCATGGGACCAAAGAAAGGGCTTTTGTATGCCCTATCCTTAAACGAATGCTTTGATGTCACTTTAGACAAACTTAAGGATGCCATCTTGTCTTCAACCAAAACCTAGCCTATATCAATGTACTAACGGTTTGAAAAGAAAGCCAAACCATCAACGCAAATTTGGTATTCTCTTTATTGATCATCAAAGGGTCCAGAATACCCTAGTTCATCTCAACTAATCACGATTGGCACAGGATCATGCCCAACAAGGATCAGTAAGTAGAGACCAAAAGTCCCACATGCAAAAGAGCCCCTCACAAGATGGAACGAGGGTCAAAAACACCCTCAAACTATCTGGTTGGTGATAGGCAAAGTAGCTGGTTGTGATGGAGCTCCAAAGAGGGTTCTAGCCAATAGAAGGTTGGATCTGGTGATCCTCAAAGTGAGGAAAATAATGGAGAGAGCTTACTGGAACAACCACTAGATTAGAGGCTAAACCCTAATTTGAGTCCAGTAATGGAGGATAGTGTTGCCACTGGAGGTTGTTTGATTCGACAAAGGGCTGATCGGTTCACCTTCGGGGAGGGTCTGACCGACTAATGAGGGTCAGGAGACCGTTCCACCGGTGGTGGTGCATCGGTTTGAAATCCTTTTCGTTGATGGTCTTTGCAAATCCAGGGTGGCAAAGAGAAGCTCCTTAGGGTTTTTTCTTTTTTATTTGGTAGAGAACGAAAAATGGTATGGGAATCGAACCCTGACCTAGGATCGTTGCTCTAATACCAAGCATAAAGAAATAACTCAAATTAATTTATTTCGTAGCCCTACCTCTCAATATGTAGAGAGGTGGAAAAAATACAAGACCACTTCTCAAGAAAATAAGAAAATATGGAGATACATCACAATAGAAATAATGAAAAGACGAGACTAAAGGGGCTCAACAATAGATGTTCCAAGCTTAGCATTATTGATATCTACACTCCAACTTGAGGGGAGGTTGAAACCTTTTATTTTATTTTGATTTCATTCTTTTTCTTTTATTTTTTTCCCTTGTGTGGGAGTAGGGTCCTGCCTCCTGTGATATTTGGTTGTTGTCCCTTGTTCTTTTATCAATAGAGAAGAATTGCTACGGAATAAAAAATAACTCTAGTTCTTCCTTTCAACTGAGAGTATAATGGGTACTTAAGGAAACAAAGACATTATAAAAGGACAAGTTGAGTATAGAACTCATTGAATTGGGACTAGTTACCTGAGGGGATTTCTCACCAGACTGAAACTTAAAGGATCCAACTAACCCCAAGGCCATAATTTAAGGTTTTTTTTTGTTTTTTTTGAGAAGGAAAAGGAAGATTACCTGAGATCAATCATCCTGAAACTTGTATAAAAAAATTAAACGGACTTACATCATATTAAATCAAAATTCAAATAATTTAAGGGTTTTACTTTTCATTTTATATTTAACCGAGCAAATTTGTTTTAAAAGGATATTTAGCCTAGTTGATGATTCCAAAATCTCAATGGTGTGTATAAGTATATAGCTTCTCACTAATCCTCTCAAGGAATCTTTACATCATATGAATACTACTGGTATTTGCAACCACAACTATGGATTGTTATCACAAATTCCATCAAGACAATGGTAATTGGGGAGATGTAGGGCAAGGCCATTGTTGTGCATATATGTAATAGATAAAGCATGATCCATTCCATTTGCTCTATACTCTCCGCTTACCCTCTTGACCCCAAAACCTAAAGCTTTCTAACAAGCCAAAGGTCTCGGCTGGCCACCTCTCGGCAGCTGAGCCCCCCTTCCCCACCACCCTCTTCTCCTACTCATACTCAACCTTTCCAAGCGGTGTCTTTCCCCTCACTCATATTGTTGTGGTTTAAATCACTTCCTTTCTTCCTTGTATAGTGGCCTCAACCCCTTCATCGGCCCATGGTTCCCCTTCCATGCATCCTTGTTAGGTTTTGGGTGGGTGCCACTCCCTACAATCCTCATCAGATTCATACATTGCAAGTTTCACCATCCATGATCCTTCCCATGCTTTGCGTGCAACATAGGATCTAGTGAAGGTAATGTTCTAGCCATAATCCACGAGGGAGGGAGGATGCCATTCACAAGTGGATCTGCCTTGCCTGCAACCTAAAGTGTCCAATCTTCCCAATGCGTTGTATGTTGTACAGTCCCAACCTAGGATGGTTGAATCTTGTCACTCACCCCTCTTGAGATCAGCTAGGGCTATAGAGCAAGGAGATAAACATTGATTGAGCCTTGCATTAGTGTTCGGAAGATGGACTTCAGGAAATGGATGGTTTGTCTTCAAGTTGGACTTCAACTATGGCCTCTTTTGTTCAATTTAACTCGCTTATGGGACCATGCTAGGAACCATATGAATTATAATCAAACACTCCACCAGCATCAGCTTGCTGCTGTTCTTGTCATGTGCAAATTGGCAATAAAATCAATGGCGCATATTGTACCAAAGCTTGGAGCTATGCTAGGAGCTGGACTTTCTTCTCTCTTTCCTGTTGTCTTTGCTTCTGCTTTTATTTTTTTTCCTTTTTTTTTTTGAGTTCCCCCTTCTCGAGAGTGTTGTGGTCCCACTTGTAGGGGTGTTAATGCTGCATGCTTGCTCTTGTTGTATCATTGCACCAGTTTCTTTCCCATTGTTAATGAATGATTGCTCTTCAAGCAATTAAAAAAAAAAAAGATCTATGCAAGTACACAAGAGCAATGAGAATTCTTGTTTCCTGATTCACTTATGATGTGCATATTTTATTCCACAATCTGCTATTCTACTTAACCACTGTCACATACCGACATGGCTGCAAACCAAAACTACAGGGAAGGTATCCCATTGAAGCATACAGTTTATCATTGCATGTCTTAGTAAGGCATTATCTAATAGGAATATATGAAGAATAATTACCAAATGCCTTACGCTACATTTTCCTAATTTAGTCTATTGACATCATTGCAATAACCAGCACTGTCAGCTTTACTGCCAATCAATTAAAATACCTCATTCTGGAAACCATCTCTGCAGAATTTCGATATTGTGTTTTATTGTCTATGTTTCCAGATGAAAAACATGTGCAAATGGTTAAATGTTGATTGTAATTGCATTAAGTACCTGACTTCCAGTATCTACACAGCTCAAGTGCAAGTCAGAGGTTGTATTCCAAAAATGAATACACTGACCTGCAGTACCACCACCAGAAGCAAGAACACCATGTAAATGAGGTGACCAAGCAATAGCTTTTACAGCTGCCGTGTGCTCAGTGTACTTGAGTATGGGCCTATTTGAGTGTTGATTCCAAATGAGCAGCTGCATAGAAAATCAAAAACTCATACTTGACAATAGGTACTCACCCATGGTGTAAGAAGCTTTCCTGAAATAAGGATAAAAGTACTTACTCTGTTATCATTTCCACCCGATGCCAGTTTGCTATTATCAGGGGACCACTTTAACCCACAGACCTATAGATAAGCAGCAAACAAAAATGATAACCAGAGACAACCTCTTAAATAGACAGAGTGGGTGACTGCTTGTTTAGACTATAGATCAACGTACAAATTATAGATACAGGGCATTTGTCAATTTACACGAGTATGCAATTAACACATAAAATACAATACCCTATTAAAATTACAGAAAAAACTGAAAAAAGGAGGAGAAAATGTTTTTAGAGATAGAAGACAACCTCTGACTTATGTCCCAGTAATTTGATAACTGAATCATCTTGGACACGAATATCATGATGGAGAATTGCCCTGTCTTGACTGCCAGATGATAAAAGTTGAGAGCTCCAACACAGAGCACCAATACGCTGGCTATGACCCTCCATTGTTCTCACCTTTTTACTGTGTGAAACATCCCATACCTAAAGAAATAAGGCATGACGGATTTGTGAGTAAATTTAGTGCAAGGGTGAAGGCTAGAAAAATGAAGAGCATTCCTCAGTGCTCTTTAATTCTCTGCAGCAGCTATACCACAGTTGTCCAAACTAATTTCATTTTTCCTCCCATGGATGTGTTTTTTGGAAAAAATTTCCAGTTATTTACATGTCCTGGGAGATTGATAGTCAAAAAAGTATCATGTCCACTCGTTACCAGCCAATATCCTGGAACCAGTGGTGATAACTGAGAATTTATGCTGAGTTGACAGATCAGCAGGTCAATTTCCTTATTCTCATTATCTTTGTATACTAAATCAAATGCTTAGCTGACATAGCATGCAAATCTATGAGCAACAATACCCAAAAGTGCACATGGAATAGGACCTGCTGACTACTATGTAGGAAGACTAGTAATCTGTAGATTATATAGATGAGATGGCCCAAAAACACCAGAAAGAAGCCACTAAAGCTGTTTATTCCTTCACAAGCCTTGCCTACAAGTCCAGAAGTACACCTTTTTCAACAAGAATGTAACTAAGAACGCAGCCAATATATATATATATATATATATATTAAATTGAAATTATCCAAAGGATAGAAAAACCAACCTATGTAACATCAAATAGCATGAAAATGATGTGTCAGACAACATCTTTTAGGCACATCTGTCACCATAAAGGATTCAAGTTTTCTTTGCCTGGTATCTCCACTAAGCTATTCATTGACTGATACAGTTGGAACAGTGGGACTTTCACCATAAGCACATTGTCCACAAGAACTCATTTGGCAGTAGTCTTGATTTCACATTGGGGCTATAGGATTGTTTGGAGTGCTAAGACTCATTTGAAGGTACAACCTCCTTATATGACTTATAAGAAAGAGGAACCTATGAAGCCCCCACCAATGAATACTACCTAGGGGCAATCGGATTCACCCCACCTATATCTCATGTAATCCTTCAGGTCATCTTCAAAGAACTACCACATTTTTTTGTCATATAAGAAAGGTCTATAAATCCTGTTAGATGTAGCTTTAAAACATAATATCTTCTCTTTGCATTAATGCCATTGAATATACTACTCCCTTATTCTTTGAATGTCCTTATGCATGAGAAGGCTGGGAGGCTTAATCTTACTTGAATCAACCAACTCTCAAAGGATTTGTTTTGGGATAGCTTAATTCGAGGAATGATCAAGAGACCACAGATATGTCTAGGCCGAAAGTTGAGAAAGCTATGCCCATGGCATTTCCTTTTGCACTATGGCTAGAGTGTAATTATGTAGTTTCTGTATGTAGTACACCTGCCGTGGTTGAGAGTATCAATGTTCTTGTTGAGTTGAAGTCATGCAACATCTGAACTTGGCACCTCATCTATTTTCACTCATATGATGGTGATGATGATCTTCCTTAATGGTCATCCTTTCATTTACGAAAGAAAGGATGCTCCTCCTGAACCTTCTGTGAGAAAGATTTTCCATATATATAGAACCACACTGCTTTGGCTACAAATTTCATTGTTTGATTACCTAAATCTCCTAGGTTAAAGCTCTTCACAACAGCATTGAAGGAAATCCTTGCATTCATTCAATGTTGCCCTGTAGGAAATTAGTGGACCTTCCAATGATATACCAATTACTTGAAAAGATCCATGGAAATCAGAAGCCATGTTATAGTTCAAAATCTCATTTCCAGTCATCAATGGTTTTGCTCATCTTACAAGGACCAGCAATTAAATTGCAGATGATTGGAAATTTTTCTATCACCTCTCAAGACAGAACCTTTTATTTACATGTGCCAATTACAGAGAAGAATGCCTTGCCTCATTGTTGGCTTCATTAGTTGCAGAAGAAGAAGAAGAAGAAGAAGAAGAAGGCTCCAAAGGAACAATTTTCGTAGCATTGGACCCTTAGAAAGTGTGGTTTTGTAATTTATTATTGCAGCAACTCGATTACAACGAATATTCTGAATGACTCACCCAAATCACTATGTTTCTCTATTTTATATAACATGTTGGACCTTGACCTAGTAGATGCATTCTTAGATTAGCCTAAACGTTAAAGGCCAAAGCATTCCACACCAAAAGCAGAACTCCACCTATATATAGTTCTTCTAAAAGGTGTTTAGTACCCTCAAGTGAGTATAGTAGGTAGCAAGCTGAGGAGGGGAGTAGCAAAGGCTGATTTTATTAAGAACTACACTCTTCCTAGCTTCTCCTGGGAGTTGATTAAGGATTGGCCTTAGAATAAGGATTAGAATAGTACTACATTTCATACTTATAACCATATACAACTTTTTTGAGATAGCCATGTGGGACTATTCTAGAGAGGATCACAATCCCCTTAATTTTGTGATGTTTGCCTACGTAGTTCTTTTGATACTGTTCATAATGAATTGAACCCAATACCAAGAATAATAGAGAAAATGTAGCCTTAACAATTGCTGGACTTTGGCCCAAATGGACTCAAGACATTACTATTCAACTTTTTTTTGAAGAGGTATTACTATACAAAATGCTCAAGCCAAAGTCAGAAATTTGTAATCTTCATTCTTAGAAAGCTTACTCTCAAATCAAATCATAGTCAAGCCAAATATGCTTGAATCTGTTACAACCTTCCCGATTGATCACTTAACTATTATCATACCAATACAAGACATTGCAGCTTAAGCTTAATCCTGCAAGTTTCCAATCAAACCAATAAAACCTCACCTTGGATACCAATTATAATGACCCGAATTTATGCTTAAATCATTATTGTATACCATCCTAAATAACATGCCAGGCTTTAAGTATGACATATTTATAATTAATTCTCACCAAAATGAAAATTTCCAAGATTGCCTCCACACCTGTTACCATATATATTATATATGAGGAACACTTTATAATAGTTTGGGCATCTGAATATAAGGCTGAAGAGAGACCCACCAAGAAAAAATGAGAAGTTATTGTTCAGTTGCCTAAGAGGGATGGGGGAAGACCGAAGTGCAAGAAAGAAACCATCAAGCATGATCTTGATTGCTCACATTCAAGGCAAAGAATCCATGTAATCAATCACACTTGACATGGAAGAAGGTTTGGCAGTGGGTGATGTTGTTATTGTTGTTGTATCATAAATAATTTTTGCTATGTGACCAAGTGTATTACCCCATTATCAAGTAATCTCGCATATTTCAGCAAGTTCTCCAAAATAAATTGGTTAATTATTTCTCCCAGTTGAGATATTTTTTTCAAAATAGTAATCCTTAGTGTGGAGAGAATAATGACATGTCTTATTGAAAATAAAGCCCCCTAACCACTTTATATATAGAGTCAAGTTAAAAAAATTACATACTAATTCTAGCAAGAAAAAAAAATGACAACCAGGAATGGAAAATAGCTAGAATTCTTATTCTGAATAAAACAAACTTATAACTAACTCAACTTATTAAGTCTAACACTTAGCATATGCAAGTGTCAAGAGTCTGATGCTTGAACCATTTAAAGAAAAGAGCAAGACCCACCACCAAGGTCTACACTAGAAGTCTCATAAGTGAGTTTTGGTGGCCACTAAGGACTTAAGCTTTTTCTTCAAATCAATGCATAATAACACCATCTTACAAAAGTTTTACTTATCCAAATTTAAGTGTACTCTATAAAACAATGAGAAGGTTGGATTTAGAAGATCCAAAGTAGACCACTTTCTCTTTATGCGAAAGATAAATGCTAAAGTAGTTGTGATTCTTGTCTATGTAAATGGTATCATTTTGACTAGAGATGATACACAAGAGATTAAAGCTACCAAAGAGTTTCAGACCAAGCACTTTATTACAAAGAACTTGGGGTTACTCTGGTATTTTCTTGGGATTGAGGTAGTCTAAAACGTAGATGGAGTTGCCCTTTCTTAAAGGAAATATGTAATGGATCTTCTTCAAGAAACTAAGATGTTAGGTACTAAATCAGCTTATATTCCTATGGACCCTAGCACACATCTACAAGATGATGACTCAGCTCTAGTAGATGCCAGAAAGTATAGATGTCTTATAGGGAAGCTCTTATATGTTATAGTGATATGGCCAAACATTACTCTTATAGTGAGCAAATTAAACCAGTTTATGAATAAACCTAGGAGGATACACTGGGAAGCTTCTATGATGATCCTCAGGCATCTAAAATCCTCACCAGGAAAAAGTGTATTCGTTGCATGCAGTACATCATTGGATGTGGTGGCATACACCGATATAGATTATGTAGGATGCCCTAGGGATAAAAAATCTACCACTGGCTTATGTACCTTTGTTGAGGGCAATCATGTGACATGTCATATGGAAAAGTAAGAAGTAGATGGAGGTGGCTAGATCAAGTGCTAAATCTGAATATAGAGCCATGACTCAAGCTACAGGTGAGTTGACGTGAATTCATTCTATGTTGGATGATCTTTATGAGCCTTTGACTGGCTTCATGGAAATGAAATGTGGTAACAAGGTAACTCTTTTCATAGCTAACAATCCAGTATTTCATAAGAGAACTAAGCATGTTGAGGTGAACTATCACTATACTCAAGACATGATCCAAAAGGGTTTAGTCTCTATCTTTCATGTATCTTCAGTAGATCATACAGTAGATATGTTCACCAAGGCACTTTCTCAAGCTAACTTTAATAAATGTTGGGCTAAGTGGAGCATAAAAGATATCTATGCTCCAACTTGAGGGGGAGTGTACAGAGATACGCATTTTTCCTCCCTTTTTGTTTCTTCTACTGTTATTTTCTCTCTTTAGTTGGGTCTACTTGAAATTGTTCCTAGCCCCTCTTCCTATATTATGGGGTCTAGGGTTTCTTGTGAAAAAGAACAATCCATTCTCTCCTCAAATGTGAATAAGACAAATGGAATTGTAAGCTATCACTAATCATGACAAGCAAATTTAAGCCATTTGATCTTAGGCCGGTCCTGTATTTCTTTACATGACGAAAGGAGTTACCAAACATCAGTTAAATGTACCCCATATAAAGAAGTTGTCAACGTGTTCTATAGTATTATAGCAGCCTACAAATGGACCTTCTAGCAAGTAAATAAAGAAAAAAGAAAAGAAAAAGAAAAAACTGACCTGCAACTTCCCTAGACTTGTTCCAATTGCCAAGTAAGTACCCCGCCGTGACCATCCCACAGAACATACAATGTCATCATCCCCAAGATCACAGAGCTGGGTTACCTAAACCAAACATCATTGAAATTACCAAGTCCCCTTAACAGTTCCACTTCACACTTATTTCCACATCAATGCCAGGAAGCTAGCGACAAAAGGAAAATGAAAGCCAAATTCTACCTTGCTGGTGCATGCATTCCAGAGGAAGACGCAATTACCCAATCCAACAGCTAACAAATTTTGTGGTGACCAATCCACTAAGTTCATATAAAAATCATCCTGCAATTCTGGCGCATCTAGAACCTTCCACATTAGACAGTCTGATCAGCAACTCGCACAAAAATATATGCACCGACTTGTGACAGGTTTATGAAAGAAATATAGGGTTATCTAATTGAAAAGTTCAAAAAAAAAAAAAAAAAAACACGAGAGGAGGAAAAGGGTAAATTTCAAATGACCAAGATTATTCCACTTATTCCTATGTCTAAAGAAATGGAAAGAGTTCCCATATATTCCTCCAACATACCATTTATGCAGAAAGAAGAGTTTAATTTCCCAGTATTTTGGTCGGGAGAAAAACAAGTTCGCGAGCATTTTCCAATACCTTGTACGGTGAAGCGGGGACCTTCCTTGGCGCCTTGGGCCTTCTACACACCACACCCGCAAAAGCATTCTCTCCGAGCACACCATCCAACGCCAACCTCCTCCGCGGCACGTTGTGCTTGAACCTGTATATCCTACTCGGAAAAGGCGAGTACGAAGTGGACGGCGACGAAGACGCGGAGGAGCTCCCCCCGCTATCATCGCCCAGCAAAACAGACCTCAGCAGCGACTCGTACGCCGCGCCGAACGGCGGCGTCGACCCAGAAGACGAGGGAGGCGTCCGCGGCGGGAGTTCGAAGAGAGAGAAATTGGATCCGGAACGGCTGGGGATGAAGCGGTCGCTGTAGATCGTCCTCGCCGGCGCGGGCGAGCGGAGTGGGGTGCCTGGTGGAGAGGGGAGCGGGGGCGATCGGCGGCGGAAGGGAGGGCAGGGGTGCTTGGACGGCGGGGATGACGCCATTAGAGTTCGAATGGAACGGGAGGGATTCCTCCCAGGGTTTGGATCCGGGGAAGAGAGTAGAGAGTTCCGTTGTAGAGGAGCGAGGTTTGGTTGGTTTGTTTTCCCGGGAAAAGGCGTTGCTGGGGAATCGCTCGTTTACCCTTTTTTCTTTTATAGGGTAACGCACCGGTTTCCCACGGGGGGAGTGGGAGAGAGCGGGTGACCGGTCGGTTGCTTCGAGATCCGTGATACGAACGATTCGGCGATCAGGGGAAGGCACGCCTCCTGAGTCCCGAATGGGGAGGAGATCATGGGGAAGATTTGCCCTTGGATTCGGGAGTCGCGTGGGGGCGATTTAATGGAGGGTGAGGATCCGTTTTGACTGCCCATCGCATGGGGGGTTTTTCCTTTTCTTTCCTCGAGTTTGAACGCCTTTGCGTTAAATAAAATCAAGGTCATGGTCATGGTCATGATCTCGGGACCTTGAATGATGCATGTTCCGCTCCGGTTCAGGGTTGGACCCTGACCTGAGGGGGTTCCTTGCCATCTTGACAAACGTATATGACAATCGACTCCATTAGATCTAGTGATGTTTATAACCCTAAACGTGTATGCAAAAGGATTCATTTTCCTTTTCTAGCTTTTCTTTCTCCGGTCAATCCTTCGTTGTCATGGAAGCTTTATGAGTGACCTATGGAACCTGCATTCATGCATGATTTATTCCTTTTCTAAGTTCACCGTGACAAAGGAATGGTATCATATTTTCTAAGTTAATCTGCTGTTATTTTCTACTTGTGTTTAACAAAACAATAACAATCATGACTTCTCTAAGATCTGCATGGAAAGAGTTACGTCTAACATGAGGATGATTTTTGCTTTGGTGAGTATTAACTTGGTGAAGATGATCTATCTAATGAGTGTAAACTTGCATCATCCCTTTGGAGCTACTTTCTTATAAATTATGTTTATTGTTTTCCATAGGTTTATTTCCCTCCGTATCTGTCTTATGATCTTTAAAAAAAGGCGCTAAGCACCTCCGGTGTATGTTTCATCCCCCACCTTCTTTCTCATTTCCTCTAATACAGTGGCAACCACATCAAAATTCCCTCCATGACATGAATCCATACTTATTTTGTTAAATATTTTTGCTGGTCAGATGAATAACAAAAAATAACCTAGATATGTTCTCTTCAGGGGTAAAAGTAGATATCTTAAATATTTTGTTAGGATTTTAACAAGAAGCACATTTATTTTTGCAATCTTTATATAATTTGATATTTATTTTGCTGCTCATTTTGATGGTGGGACGATCCGATGGAAGTTTTACCACCTAAATGCAATTAAGTGATTCTCTTTTTCAGAAAAATGATGTGTAGGAATGATAGTGTTGTTATTATTTTATTATTTTTAAAAATCTATATCTATACCATTAACTACAAAAAAAAAAAAAAAAAGGTAGGAACTATCTTTTCTTCATTTTTTGTTACCTCCTCCTCCTCTACCTTTTAGCCCTTCTCTCCTCCTCTTATCTTCAATTCACACGATCTCTCTATCATTGTATATTTCTACTTCAAAATTAATTAAATAATTATTTAAATGAAATTTCGACAATACTCTAATAATTTATATTATTATTAATCATTAAATTTAATAAAAACAAAAGTTAAGTTATATATTAAATTCCAACAAAGTGAGGATACTATTACTAGTTTTATTTAAAGCATACTTGATGTACTCAGCAACTTACATATATATATTAAAAGATGATAAATATTTTTTTTTCATTTTTATAAATTTTATGATGTGAAAAATCAAATGTTAGTGTGGCATTGTTTCCTACCAAAAAAAAAACATTTTTCGTAATGATTATTCGGCGACGGATTTGAAATCATGGCTAAGAGTTAATATTTGTGATAGTTATACGATCCCCCATCTCAAATAACACAAGTTGGACTCGTAATTAAGACATTGAATGTGATTTGGTAGGATTATATGTGAGATTAGTAAAATTGTCGGTAACAATGATTTAATGATGATTATTTATTTTATAATCATCTAGGTAATGAGATCTCATAGTTAACAAATTAATGGGCATTTGAATAAGGGCCATTGTGATGTTTATAAGATAAATTATCGCGAATCTAGATTACCTTACTTGCAAGCATGTTCGACCCCTTGTTCCTTCCAAACAGGCTCATTCTCCTCATCCTCTTCCTCCTCTTGCCCTCCACGCAAACTCCAGCTTCCTCGTCCCTGCTGACACCACTACACCTCATGCACTACGTTAAGCCATCCCCCTCCTCCACCACCACCTGCCATCACCACTTGCCCCTCCCCTTGTTGCCCCTCCTCCTCCTACTCCCCTCTTCATTGCAAGCCCCTCCCGACCCCTCCCCCACCCGCCCCCTTCCCCCCCACATCACCACCACCTCCTCCTTCCTTCCTCCTCGTCAACCCTTCCCTCACCCACCTCCTGCCTGCTCATCCTCCCATCACCACCTCCTCCTCCTCCCCTCCCGGCAGCTCCCTCGTCACCACCACTTCCTCTTCCTCCCCTCCCCCTCACCACCCCCTTCCGCTCGTTAGCCCCTTTTCTTGTAGTGGTTAAAGTTTTAAGGCACTAATTCTACATAAAATTCATCAATTTTATATAGATGATTCATTAGATACCAGAAGATATGTGTTTGTGGTAAGCCCTAATAATTAACAAAACCATATATAAAAGGACCAGATACCTTTGATGGAATATAAGTTTGTCTTCTTCGATGTTGGAAACACCGAGGGAAATTTGGCTTGAAGGATTGGTTTATATCTGTTTTGCGATGGCAAGATTTGTCTTCCTGGAATCTGGTTGTTGTGACATGTAATTGTTTTGACTTAAACCTCCACCCTAGCAGGTACCTAAGTTGATTATCAAAAATTTCTAAGATCTGGATTGTCTAACATATAAATATAAACAAAATACATGTATAGGACACAATAGTGTATATATATATATATATATATATATATATATATATACCGAGAGCACAGTTCTCATAAATTCTTTAAAAATCACATAATTTCATCCATTGGATCATTCTTTTATTTGATGATACCACCACACTTTTTTTATTTAATGATTTTCGAAACCACTATAATATTTATAGAATTATATCAATCAATATTATTGCATTTATTTACAATATTTTCAAGTATGAAAACTGACATTCATCTCATTCTGATGTTTGCAATTTTCATTGTTTTATTTGTTCATCATTACTTATTTTTATTTTTGCATAGCAACAAATTCTTCACATTTTATATATTACAAGTATCAATATAATGTAATTTTTATAGCATTCATTTCACAACCAAAATAAAAATCTCATTTTTTGTATTACAAATCTTCATGTAATATTTTCTTGTATTATAAATTATATAACCGAAATGTAAAACATATTTTGCATTACAAATTCCATGTAACGTAATTTTATAATATAATTTTTACATCAGATGTTTATAGATAAATTTATATTGCAAATATTTTGTATTATAATTTTTATAACAAAAATCTATATCATAATTTTGTATTACCCCAATTATCAAGTAATGTCGCGCATTCAAGCAAGTTCTTCAAAATAAATTGGTTAATTATTTCTCCCGGTTGAGATAATTTCTCCAAACTAGTAATCCTTAATGTGGAGAGAACAGTGACACGTCTGAAAATAAAGCCCCCTAATCTTTTCATTCAGGTTAAAAAAATCACATATTAAATCTAATAAATAAAATGACAAATAAAAATAAAAAATAATTAAAATTCTTATTTTAAATAAAGAAAACCTATAAATAACTCAACGAATTAACTCTAACACTTAGCATATGCAAGTGTCAAGAATCAGGTGCTTGAACCATTTAAAGAAAGAGCAAGACCCACCACCAATGTCTACACAGGGAGTCTCAGAAGTGAGTTTTGGTGGCCACTAAGGACTAAAGATTTTTCTTCAGATCAATGCATAATGACACCATCTTACAAAAGTTTTACTTATCCAAATTTAAATGTACTCTATAAAACAATGAGAAGGTTGGATTAAGAACTGATTTTATTAAGAGGTGATGGAACCAGAGAAGCATGTTCCAAGATGAAGGTTCAAACAAGTAACTGATTTTACTTCGGTGGTTTTTCACCTTGCAACCTGAGCGTCTTCATACATGCAAATTGTTTTATTCTCGTTGAGTTTGAACGCCTTTGCATTAAATAAAATCAAGGTCATGGTCTTGGGACCTTCAATGGATGCATGTTCCTCTTCGCGTTCAGGATTGGACCCTGACCTGCAGGGGGTCATTGCCATTTTGACAAACGTATATAACCAGCGACTCCATTAGACATAGCGATGTTTACAATCCTAAGGTATATATCTTCGATAAAATATGTACGCAAAGGGATTCGTTTCCATTTTCTGCCCTTTCTTTCTCCGGTCATTCCTTCGTTGTTACTGCATTGATGGTTTATTCCTTTTCTAAGTTCACCGTTGTAAAGGAATGGTATCATATTTTCTCTGCACCTATTGTTATTTTCTACTTGTGTCTAACAAACTGTGACTTCTCTACGATCTGTATGGAAAGAGTTACGTCTAAATTTGAGAGTAATTTTTGCTTTGGTGAGCTTTAACTTAATGAAAATGATCCATCTGATGAGTGTAAAGTCACGTCATCCCTTTGAAGCTACATTCTTATAATATATGTTTATTGTTTTCCACGCTTCGAACCGGCCATACTGTTTTATAGGTTTGTTTCTCTGTATATCCTATTTAAAGTATATTTGATGTACTCATCAACCAACATGCATATATTAAAAGACGATAAATACTTTTTTAGCCGTTTTGCAATTTTTATGACGTGAAAAACCAAATGTCATGTATGGCGTTGTTCGCTATCGGAAAAATCATTTTTGGTAATGGTTATTCGATGGCAAATTTGAAATCGTTGCTAAGAGTTAATATTTAAGACAGTTATACGATCCACCGTCTCAAATGGTGCAAGTCGGACTCCCTATTAAGACATTGAATGTGATTTGATTGGATAATATGTGACCGTTAGTAAAATCATCGATAATAATAATTTAACAACGATTATAAAATAATTGTCGTAGGTAGCGAGATGTCACAGTTAACACATTAATGGGTTCAGTTCAAAGTTGTTGCAATGCTCAGTAAAATCGTCGCAAATAATGATAATGTGACGGTGATTTTATATATGTCGCAAGCAGCGCAATCTCGCACTTAATACATTGATGGGGGTTTGCTTTGCGATAATTGCAACAATTGCTAATATCATCACAAATAATGATTAGGCAATGTTGATTTTGTAATTGTCTCATCAAAAAGTGAAAGCAAAATTTTTCAGTTCACACACAGGTGCATTTTTTGAGATGATTAGCGATGGTTATACGATAAACTATCGCGAACCTGGATACCTTACTTGCAAGTGTGCCCGACCCCTCGCTCGTCCTCCCAACATTCTCATTCTCCTCCTCCTCTCACCCTCCATGCAAACTCCAGCTTCCTCCTCCCCACCGATGTCGCTACTCCTTATGCACTGCAGTAAGCCACCTGAAATGACCGATTACCTTTTTAGTTAGTTAAGATATCTGAAATTTCAATCAGATGTCCAGATATAGGCCCAGACGTCTAAAAGTGAAAATTTTCGTACGTTCCTTTACACTTTACACGTGGGCGACGCAAAACGCTTCTCTCTCTCCTCCACACCCCTCACCCCTAAACCCTAATCCCCTCCTATTAAGCACCCCCTTCTCCTCACCCACGCCACTCTCCACCAACCACCACCACCTCCAGCCGTCCTCCCTGTGCAGCTGCGGCGAGGGAGAACGAGAGCGATGAGAGAGAGGGAGAGAGGAAGGAAGAGCGTGAGAGAGGACTAAGGTTGGTGGACCTTCGGGAGCACGGTGGAGCTTGCGCGGACGGCGGCGAGCATGCGCACAAGGAGGAGGGGCTCGGGGAGGTGGCCTCCCAGCCCTCTACAGCTGCTGCGGTGCGTTGCGGATGACACTGCAAGGAGAGCAGCGTCGCGGAGGAGATTCTGGTACTGGAAAAGTTCCAGTATCAGATGTCTAGAGCATCGACCAGACGTCTGGAGAGGCACTAGGACGTCCGGAGCTGAAGCCGGACGTCTGAAAGCATAATATCGCACGAGGTACGTGTTTCCTGCGTTACTTTCCACCATGCAGATCGTAGCACAGGAAATGTTGGGATGAGAATGGGTCTGTGGCTTTCGTACACAGGTGAAGGTCATTGGAAAGGCACGTGGTGCGCTTTTCCAAGCACTTTTGGACGTCTGATTACATTGCCAGACATCCGAAGGTACTTCCAAACGACTGGAGGCTTTGTCCGACATCTGAAGCTACCCTCAGACGGTCATGGAAGGATCCGGACGTCTGAGGATACCGCAGAAGACACGAGGTAAGATCTGACGTCTTTTAAGACCTCTGGGACTAGTCTCAGACGTCTGATTTTGGACAGTAACCGTGTTTTTGGCCTGTTTAAGGCCCAAGCAGAATTGAATTTCCGCTAACAAAGTACCGTTGTTTTCCACTCAAATTTCTCTACGTGTTCGTGTTGAGTACCTACTATTTTGATCTCGTTTGATGTAAATTAGTCGCTGGTACAGGTTACCAGCTGGTGGCGTGTTCGGAGCCCGCGGAGATGATGAAATCTGCGGTGCAGGCCCCCATTCCTCTCGTGATATCCGGTAGAGTGGTTTAATTCATTTGTTAAGATGTGAATAAAGAATATGCATGCTTAGATTAAATTGATTGAAACTCTAAGATGTGGAATGAAACCTAGGGTAGAAATGTATGAGCCTGATGCTGAGCTACTCTGTTTACTTGAGATGTATGTTAAAAATACGAGCTACTTGTATGCAAATGAAAAATTGAACTGTGAAACCACAAGTTGTATGTAAATAATTGAAAATTGAATTGTGAAAACACAAGTTGCCTATATATGGATGAAAAACGAGTTATGAAACATGAGATCTGAATATGGATAAATGAGATGAATATGAGCATGAACCCTACAGAGAATTAGGAGTAAAACTCCTATATATGAAAGGAATCTGGAATGTAGACGGGAAGTGAGTTGGCCCTTGTGTACACGGTACCAAGGAGAGAAACTGTCCCTTTTAGTGTAGAGCAGAGCTAGTCGCCCTTGGATTGAGACCAGGGGTTAGGATTGACCACTCTACACCGACTCTTGTTGGCCCTCGCAAAGGCATGCTACTAGTGCAGGGAGGGAGCTAGCCACCGCACGGGGCCCGTGGTTAAGCTAGCCACCCTACACCGACTTTGTTAGGCCCACTGGGCAAACCGAGGTAGTTGGACGAGGATACGCGGACTGTGGAGGGGTGAGACCTCTATTTGGTTTTGAGCAGGGAGACCCCCGTTCTGAGAGAGCAAGGCCATATACTATTCCGTGTTGTACCTTAGGCGTACCCACTAGCGGAAACGATTCACTGTGTGCTAGTGCGAGGTAGCTACCTGTGCGCTTATCACGCGTGCCCTAGTCACCGCTACGTTGCGATAGTGACCTCGAGGTGGTTGACTTGGTGTAGGACTACCGCGGGAGACTCTCCCGACCAGGAGAGCACCACGTGTACCTTCTACTCCGCAGAAAAGATTGCAATCAAGATCGTTCCCACGAGTAACAAGCAAGATTAAGAAATACTTGGATACTTTGTGAAATAGATGAACCAGAAATACAGAGATGGGATAAATAGAAATGAGAATAAAAACCTGCTTGTTTATTTTTACTTTACTTGCACGTAAATAATGTAAACACCACTTTACTCAGCGTTCGCTGACTCTATCTTTTCGTAACCCTGTTTAGGACCAAGAGTTGAGAAGCCTGAGTTTTCGACTGTAAAGGGTGTTGGGCCCAGTCAGCCCAGTCGTACTCGTTTCTTTCCAGCTCTTTCATTTTCCTACTGTTGTAGTGAGTAATGGACATCTATTTTACTATTCCTGTTACTTTATGTTTCCTTTCTGCTATTGTTGTGGTGGTATGTACTATTTTGAGATATTTGCTCCACTTTTCTTTACTGTTTCGTTTTTCCTTTTGCTTAGTTATATTGCATGTGTGAATGTGGTTTATTTCCTTCTTTTGGTTATTTCTCGTTGGACGACTAGGTCTTGGGATTAGTTGAGGCGAGCTAGTCTCGGGCTCGGTAAGGACCCGGGAACCGAGTTGTAACAAGATTATATCAGAATAAAGTCGTCCCGAGAAATGAACTAATTGGTCCGAGAATAACCACTCATGTGCATATAACAAGGATAGCAATCACAACGTATCACTTTGATATTCGTTTCTGAGTCTTTTTTTTGATGTAATCCGGTATTACCAACAACTCTTGTTTTATCTCTTGCATTTCCTTGCAGGAGATGCCTCGTTGAGGAGTTTCCGAGGCAGGCCGTGGTCGTGGCCGTGGACGAGGTTGGAGGGGCGGACGTGCCTGACCTGAGGCACCAGTTGACCCACCAATCCTCCCGGGCGTTCAGGCCCATGGTTTCGCCCAGTTGATCAGAGACATCGTGCGAGAGGAGCTCCAGAAGCCACCTCGGGCACCTCTTCCTGAGGACGGGAGGGAGAGTCCTCGGTGGGACAGAGAGACCGTTGCAACGCCAGATGAGCAGGAGGGGGTGATCCTCTACCACTCCCACCACACTCTGACACTTCCGAGCACGACCCCTCCTTGCCTGGAGGCGTGCCCGTTCCCCCACTGCAGCTACACCACGAGCTTTCAGACAGTTCCGGAAGCTGAAGCCCCCCTCCATCAAGAGGGATGAGATCCCGTCTGAGGCAGACGACTAACTGGAGTAGATAAAGGTGTTCGACACCCTTCGCTCTCCTGCGACGTGCCGCGTGGCTTTTACCACGTACCAGCTAGAGAGCGCAGCACACAGGTAGTGGAGGGCAGTTAGATGCCAGGAAGGGAGAGAGCTGATGTGGGACCAGTTCGTGGCTCTCTTCTGCGAGTAGTACTTTTCGCAGACCTAGCAAGACCAGAGGAGGTGGTAATTCCACCCTCTCCGCAAGGGGACGATGACGGTTAGCGTGTACCGCATGCATTTCCTCGAGCTGTCACGTTTCGCCCTGACAGTTGTGTCTACTGAGGAGGAGTGCTTGTGGAGGTTTACAGAGGGGCTCCGACCTGCGATTCGATGGTATGTCAAACCCCTAAAGATTCCCACTTTCTCTCTTGTGGTCGAGGTGGTCATGACTTACGAGGAGACCAACCTGGCCATGCGAGACACCGACAGCGGACGGAAGAGGCCCAACCAGCCAGAGTACTACTCTCAGGGCCGTCAGGAGAGGAGGCACACGGCGCCCGCAGGAGAGTCGTCTCGTTCTGCGAGGCCACTAGTGGCCTTTGGGGGCCCCAGACAGGGGCCAGTTGCCCACACTAGACCCTTGTTCAGCCGCCAGCAGGGACCTACTGAGGGAGGTCGGGTACCCCTGCTACCAGTGTGGCCAACCAGGCCACATCAGGAGAGACTGCCTATCTAGGGTCGGAGCATAGCAGATGCTCCTCACACTGAGCGTTGGAGGCCGAGCTGGCGGTCGTGGTCACCAGGCGCATGGAGGAGGACAACAGTCACAAGGAGGGTACCGACCAGCTGTTGCTCGCCTGACCCAGAGTGTAGCTGTTTCATCTGCACCAAGAGTTGAGGGGCGTATCAACGCCCTAACACACAGACGCTAGGGCTTCGGGTTCGGTGGTGGCAGGTATGGTTACTGTTTTTGGTAGATTAGTGTACGTACTTTTTTATTCCGACGCCACCCACTCTTTCGTCACTACGAGTTTTGCCATCAGTTTGAGGCAGGGTAGTGTACTGTTAGAGGATTCGTTTGTGATCAGAGGCCCAAGTGGCCAGTTATTCGTAGCCAATGGGGTCTACACGGACTGCGAGGTCAATATAGGGGGACACAGCCTCCCCACTGACCTGATTGTGATCCGGATGGAGGCTTTAACGTAATCCTAGGGATGGACTGGCTGTCCGCCTATCACGCCTTGATGGATTGTTTCGGGAGGAAGATCATCTTTTCCATACCGGAGTTGCCTTCCTTTGAGTTTTACGGGCAGCCAATGGACGGAGGTTTCAGATACATCTCCGCGCTTCAGGCAGCAAGGCTTTTGAGCCAGGTGTGTGAGGGCTTCTTGGCCTGTGTAGTGGCAGAGCCTAGCCCCGTGGCTGACTTTTAGAGTATCCCGGTGGTTTGCAAGTACCCCGACGTTTTCCTAGAGGAGCTGCCAAGATTATTTCCTGAGCATGAGATCGAGTTTGAGATCTCACTGGTACTGGGGACCAGCCCCATTTCTACTGCATAGTATTGGATGGCATCGCTTGAGCTGCGATAGCTCAAGTCACAGCTATAAGACCTGTTGGAGAAGGGTTTGTGAGACCCAGTGCATCCTCGTGGGGAGCCCCTGTGTTGTTTGTGAAGGACGGTACCTTGCGACTTTGTGTCAACTACCGACAGCTGAATAGGGTCATTGTCAAGAACAAGTATCCACTGCCAAGGATCGACGACCTCTTCGACCAGTTGCAAGACACCTTAGTATTCTTTAAGATAGATCTGAGGTCAGATTACCACCAGTTGAGGATCAGGAAGATCGACGTCTCCAAGATAGCTTTCCGTACCCGGTACGAGCAGTACGAGTTCTTGGTCATGCCGTTTGGGCTGACCAATGCCCCTGCTGCCTTTATGGATTTGATGAACCGTGTTTTCAGGTCGTACTTAAACCAGTTTGTGGTGTTCCTTAATAATATACTCGTTCACTCACGGGATCAGGCATAGCATAGACAATATTTACCCATGATCCTAGATACCTTGAAGCAACGTAGACTGTATGCCAAGTACAGCAAGTGCGAGTTTTGGTTGCGACAGGTGACTTTCTTGGGCCACGTGAATTCGGGAGATGGATTAGCTGTGGATCCAGCTAAGGTAGAGGTCGTACTCAGGTGGAAGAGGCCACGCATAGTGACAAAGATACGCAACTTTTTAGGACTGACAAGTTATTACCGGCG
This sequence comes from Thalassia testudinum, assembly GCA_037157565.1. Lineage (NCBI taxonomy): Eukaryota > Viridiplantae > Streptophyta > Magnoliopsida > Alismatales > Hydrocharitaceae > Thalassia > Thalassia testudinum. The sequence continues at coordinate 121,488,389 of JAZHRO010000073.1, forward strand.
GTTTATCAGAAGATTCTTTCAGATCGTGCGTCCTATAACCCAGCTGACATGGAAGGACGTGCCCTTTGCCTGGATAGACGAGTGCGAGGCATGTTTTCAGGAGTTTAAGGAGAGACTGACTTCAACTCCTATACTTACCATCCCAGACAGCAGTGGTGGTTTCGTGGTTTACATCGACACTTCGTTGTAGGGTTTAGGGGGTGTGCTCATGCAGCGGGGTCACGTTGTCACTTATGCTTCGCGGCAACTGAAGCCCCATGAGCATAGCTACCTTACCCATGACTTAGCGTTGGCAGCAGTTGTTATCGCGCAGAAAACATGCAAGCACTACCTTTACGGTGAGACTTTTGAGATCTTCACATATCATAAGAGCCTCAGGTACTTGTTTGACCAGAAGGAGCTCAACATGAGACAGAGACCTTGGTTAGAACTCCTGAAGAATTACGACTGCAGCATCTCCTACCACCCAGGGAAGGCCAATGTGGTAGCCGATGCCTTGAGCTGGAAGGCGCCCACCCACTTGGTCAGCTTACAGGCATAGAGTTTGAGACTCATGGAGGTGGTAGGCAGTTGGCAACCCCGGCAGTCACGAGGGTACTGTGGGGCAGTGACAGTGACGCGGCAGACACGACCAGAGCTGATAGACCGCATCATTGCAGGGCAGATGGCTAATCCGTACTTACAGACGCTGTGAGACAAGGTGTTGACAGAGGACCCAGGAGACTTTTCCTTTTCAGACGAGATACTGCGCATGAGGGGACGCTTATGCATTCCTAGGAACGAGTTGTTGAGAGAGCTTCTGACTGAGGCGCACGGGTCCAAGTTTGCCATACATCCCGGAAACACAAAGATGTATCATGATTTGCAACGCGAGTTCTGGTGGAGAGGGATGAAGCAGGATGTTGGTGAGTTTCTTCAGCAGTGTTTGGTATGCCAGTAGGTGAAGGTCGAGCACCAGAGACCTGCAGGGCCATTCTAGCTACTTCCTGTGCCAGAGTGGAAGTGGCAGAGCATCATCATGGACTTGGTGGTGGGTCTACCAGTTACCCAGCAGGGACATGACGCAGTTTGGGTGATCGTAGATCGGTTGACGAAGACAGCATGGTTTCTACAGATCTGAGTCACCTTTGCATCGGCACAGCTAGCAGAGCGATACATCAGAGATGTGGTGCGCCTACACAGAGTTCCTCGTGAGATCGTATCCTACAGAGATACTCGTTTCACTTCTTAGCTCTGGGCAAAGTTCTAGCAGGCCTTGGGGATGCGTCTAAGATTCAGTACAACCTACTACCCCCAGACCGACGGCCAGTTAGAGCGCACGATACAGACACTTGAGGACCTTCTGCACGCCTGTGTACTAGATTGGAGAGGCTCCTAGGAGGAGCATTTACGCCTAGCAGAGTTTGCATACAATAACAGCTATCATTCGAGTATCGGCATGGCACCTTTCAAGGCCCTGTACGGGTGGAAATGTACTGCACCCTTGAGTTGGGTCGAGGTGGGGACCAAGTAAGAGGTTGGTCCCATGCTGATCTGGCAGAGTCAGGAGGTGATAGAGCAGATTCACAGACGACTTCGCACTTCCGGAGTTGGCAGAAGAGCTACGCTGACCAAAAGCGTAGAGAGGCGTAGTTCGAGGTTGGGGATCATGTCTTTCTCCGTGTCTCACCCATGAAGGGTTTGCAGCGTTTTGAGGTGAAGGGGAAGCTTGCACCGAGGTTTATGGGGCCCTTTGAGGTTCTGGAGCAGGCAGGACCCGTTGTTTACCAGCTTGCCCTTCCTCCCCAGTTTTCTGGAGTACACGTGTTCCACGTGTCCAACCACAGGAAGTACGTTGCCGGTCCTAGCCATGTTTTGAGCTACGAGAGTATCGAGGTGGGGGACGACCTAACTTATCCTGAGAGGCCGGTACAGATACTAGACAGAGCCGTCCGGAGTCTGAGACGGAAGTAGGTACCACTAGCGAAGGTTCTATGGAGAAGCCAGTGGTACGGAGAGGCGACTTGGGAATCTAAGGCAGTAATGCGAGAGCGGAACCCAGAGATTTTTGAGGGTACGTCATTTCGGACTTACTTCGAGCCTCTTTAAGTTTGTTATGCGTTTTTACATTCCTTTTTCCGCACCCTAACTAGCTCAAGTTTCGGAGACGAAACTTCCTTTAAGTTTGTTATGATGAAATGACCCGTTGCCTTTTTAGTCGGTTAAGACGTTTGGACACATGCCCAGATGTCTGAAAGCAGGAATTTTCGTACGTTCCTTTACGCCCTGCGCGCAGGCGACACGCAGCGCTTCTCTCTCTCCTCCACACCCCTCACCCCTAAACCATAATCCTCTCCTATTTAAGCACCCCCTTCCCCTCACCCACACCACTCTTCACCAACCACCACCACCTCCAGCCGTCCTCCCTATGCAGCCGCGACGAGGGAGAACGAGAGGGACAAGAGAGAGGGAGAGAGAGGAAGAGCGTGAGAGATGAGGACTAAGGTCGGTGGACCTTCAGGAGCTCGGCAGAGCGCATGAGGAGGGGCTTGGGGAGGTGGCCTCCCGGCCCTCTGCAATTGCTGAAGCTGCTGCGATGCGTTGTGGACGGCACTACGAGGAGAGCAACATCGCGGAGGAGATTCTGGTACTGGAAAAGTTCCAGTATCAGACATCTAGAGCATCGACCAGACGTCTGGAGAGGCACCAGGACGTCCGGAGTTGAAGCCAGACGTCTGAAAGCATAATATCGCGCGACGTACGTGTTTCCTACGCTACTTTCTGCCATGCAGATCGTACCATAGGAAATGTTGGGCTGAGAATGGGTCTGCGGCTTTTGTACGCAGGTGAAGGGCGTTGGAAAGGCACGCGGTGCGCTTTTCCAAGCACTTTTGGACGTCTGATCACGTCTCCAGACGTCCAAAGGTACTTTCAGACGATCGAAGGCTTTGTCCGATGTCTGAAGCTACACTTAGACAGTCGCGGAGGGATCCGAACGTCTGAGGATACCGTAGGAGACACGAGGTAAGATCAAATGTCTTTTAATACGTCTGGGACTAGTCTCAGACGTCTGATTTTGGACAGTAACCGTATTTTTGGCCCATTTAGGGCCCAAACGGAATCGGATTTCCACGAACGAACTACTGTTGCTTTCCACTTGAATTTCTCTACGTGTTCGTGTTGAGTACCTACTGTTTTGAGCTCGTCTGATGTAAATTAGTTGCTAGTACAGGTTACTAGCCGATGGCATGTTTGGGGCCGACGGAGACGACGAGATTTGCGGTGCAGGTCTCCATTCCTCCCGTAATACCCAGTAGAGTGGTTTAATTCATTTGTTAAGATGTGAATAAAGAATATGCTTGCTTAGATTAAATTAATTGAAACTCTAGGATGTGGAATAAATCCTAAGGTAGAAATGTATGAGCCTGATGCTGAGCTACTATGTTTACTTGAGATGTATGTTAAAAATACGAGCTGCCTGTATGTGAATGAGAAATTGAACTGTGAAACCACAAGTTACATGTATATGATTGAGAATTTAATTGTGAAAACACGAGCTGCCTGTATATGGATGAGGAACGAATTATGAAACATGAGATCTGAATATGGATAAACGAGATGAATGAGCATGAACCTTACGAGAAATTAAGAGTATAACTCCTGTGTATAAAAGGAATCTGGAATGTGGATAGGAAGTGAGCTGGCCCTTGTGTACATGGTACCAAGGAGAGCAACTGTCCCTTTTAGTGTAGAGCGGAGCTAGCCGCCCTTGGGTTGAGACCCGGGGTTAGGATTGACCACTCTACACCAACTCCTGTTGGCCCTCGTGTATGTGGTACCGAGGCGTGCTACTAGTATAAGGAGGGAGCTAGCCACCCTACGGGACTCGGGGTTAAGTTAGCCACTCTACACTGACTTTGTTAGGCTCGTTGGACAAACCAGGGTAATCGAATGAGGGTACGCGTACTGTGGAGGGACGAGACCCCTGTTCTAAAAGAGCAAAGCCTTATACTGTTCCGTGATGTACCTTACGCGTACCCGCTAGTGGAAACGACTGACCGCGTGTCAATGCGGTGTAGCTACCCGTGCGCTTATCACGCGTGTCGTAGTTAATGCTTCGTTGCGACAGTGACCTCAGGGTGGTTGACTAGGTGTAGAACTACAGCGAGGGACTCTCCCGGTTAGGAGAGCACCACGTATACCTTCTACTCCACGAAAAAGACTGCAATCAAGATCGTTCTCACGAGGCCCAAGCAAGATTAAGAAATACTTGGATACTTTGTAAAATAGATGAACCAGAAATACTGAGATGAGAAATAGAAATGAGAAAATAAATTTGATTGTTTGTTTTTACTTTACTTGCACGGAAATAATGTAAACACCACTCTACTCAGCGTTCGCTGACTCTGTCTTTTCGTAACCCTGTTCAGGACGGGAGTTGAGTAGCCCGAGTTTCAGGCTGCAGAGGGTGCTAGGCCCAGCCGAGCTCAGCCATAATCATTTCTTTCCAACTCTTTTATTTTTCTGTTGTTATAGTGAGTAATGGATATCTATTTTACTGTTTCTGTTACTTTGTGTTTCCTTTCCGCAGTTGTTGTGGTGACATGTACTATTTTGAGACAATGGCTCTACTTTCCTTTACTCTTTCATTTTTCCTTCTGCTTAGTTATATTGCATGTGTGAATGTGGATTATTTCTTACTTTTTGTTATTTTTCGTTGGACGACTAGGTCTTGAGATTAGTCGAGGTGAGCCGATCTCGGATTCGGGAATCGAATCATAACACCACCCCCCTCGTCCACCACCACCCGGCAACACCGCTAGCCCCTCCCCCCCCCCCCCCCCCCCCCCCACTAGCCCCTTTTCTGGTAATTGTTAAAGTTTCAAGGTACTGATTATACATAAAATTGATCGAATTTGAGTAGATGATCCATTATATACTAGATTACAAAAATCATATGTAAAAGGACCAAATGTCTTCGATGGAATATAAGTTTACCTTCTTCAAAGTTGCAAACACCCAAGGAAGTTTGGCTTGAAGGATTGGTTTATATCTGTTTTATGATGGCAATATGTGTCTTTCTGAAATTATTCTACTTATATCTAATGTGTAATTATTTCTACTTAAACCTCCACCCTAGCAAGCACTAAGTTGATTTTCAAAATTTTCCAAGATCTCGACCATCTAACATGTAAATATAAATAAAATACATGCGTGCACAATATACATATATATATATATTTATAGAGAGAGAGAGAGAGCATATCAGAGAAGAAAGAATTTGAATTGGAAATAAATGTCTAGCATTAATTATCATTCACAGACATCACACAAGGAAGAGAGAACAGGTCTAGAGAAAATAGTACTAAAAGAAAATATACTAAAAAGAACTAATTATTGCTAGCAAGAAATCGTCTTACAGACCAGCTGTGGTGCAAAACTCAGGCCAACACCATTTCCTCCTACAGCCACGAGACCTTGCTACTATTCATCAAAACTGAGTACGAGCGCAAATGGAAAAGTCAATAAAACCTGAGTAGAGTAGCAAGCAAAGGCAAAATATCAAGAACTAGAGGAAGCTACAAAATCAAGAAGAGCAGGTACTTGTTCATGTTAACTCTTAATTTTTTTTCCACCTTTATGATCATCAACAACCCAAAATCAATTTTCTCGAAAGAGACGAGAAGATATTGTTGCAAAATTCTAAACAGTGAGGTTGATAAGAGACACTCTCTTGGCCAAGAGAATGACCCGTATCTACCCTGCTACTTGGTTAATCACTTTAGGATCCCAAACTAGGTGAAGTAATAACTACAAGCTCATGTGATATGCATGCAAGACGTTACTCTACACTAGCACACAGTCAGTCATCTCCATTATAAGGTACGAAAGAAAAACAATAAGAGGTAACTCGTAGGAAGTAACACGTACCCACCCGCACCTACTTGCCTAGTTAGCCAAACAACCTAACAAAAGAGTCGCATGGAAGCTATCTTACTCCTTAAATCAACCTCTGCCTTTGAACATGGTATAATTAGCCATGCCATTGATACCAAGTACGAGACTATTCACATATATCATTCTTGAAGTCCCCATCACTTAATCATTATCGATCAAAATATCATATATAAGTATGCTTAATCGATCTCAAAAGAGTTCAATATGAATTTTATATCATTTTTATGTCATGTTTATCCAAGTACAACACTTCCACAGTTTATTCAAGTAACTTTTAAGGTACATATAGATTAATCCATTGGTTTTATTTTCTGTTAGTTTAGAAATTATGTGTTCATAGGTAATCAAGACCATTTATCGACAAATTCACAACTTAGTATATATTCCCATCAGACAATTATTTAGACTTAAGAATCAAATCATTTACATACTTCCACATACCAAACACGCACCAATTATCCAACCAACTTAACCATTTATTATCAAGAACAGTTATAACATATTATGATTAGTCTAGCATTAGTTAGTACCCATGACTAGAAGAAATGTAACTATATAGAATGAACTCTAGAACTCAACAAAAGAACACACACATAGCGAAGTATTCGTTAATCATAAACCAGCATCATTCACATCTTCATTGCCTCATTCAAATTCAGCTCTTTCTTTAATCTTGCATATATCCTCCAGCAAACTTCTTCGGGATGTCAAATTTCTTCTCTGATTTCTCTCAAATTGCATGGTCATTTGCACACAACCACATTTTCAATTAGTATAATTTTTACCTTCAAAATATGGTGGTCGAATAGTGGACTGTTCCTCACTTTGTCTCGTTGCAATAATCTTTCCCTCCATGTTCGGATCCCTGTCGGGTATGACTCCTTATTCATGAGAACTTGACTCTAATACTAACTGTGAATTGGTACTAGAGGGGGGTGAATAGTGCGATATGAAGAAAATGATGAACTAATGAAAATAAGAATAATCACTGAAGCATTCACCACAAAAAATAAGCTCTTTTAAGGTGAAAATCCAACTTAGGTAAAAACTATCGCCTAAATTTCCTAACTTAGGATTTTATGATCGACTGACTCAATCAAATCACTAACGTATTGTTTAAACGAAGGTGGTAGAACCTTAATACAAATCACACTATTTTAGACGAAGGTAGTGTACCATACAACCACTCTTCTTCTTGAAGAGTATTTAACCTCTGAAGGAGATGGAAATTCACAAAGTGAATATCCACATAAAACCTAAAAATATAATAACCTATAGAGCCCAAAATAGAGTAAATAACTTAGCTCCTATAAGCAATGAGAACTTTCCTAAAGTGAAAGCTTGGAGAGCAAGCACTGAAATCCTCTCTTGGAATTGTCACTTGGTGGATGTAGGTGGAACTATTTGGCTCACAAGTGTATTCACTTTTCTTATGTTGTCTAAGCTTAATTAGAAGTGTTGGTTGGTATTTACAGTGTTAGGAATACTCTGGAGGTGCTTAGGGACAAGATATTCCCATTAGAGCAATTAATGCTCAAAGCTATTACAACAAATTTTTGGAAAAGAAAGCAAATCCAACAAACAAGGGTAGTCGACCTACAACACTAGGGTCTGTTGACCAACATAATTTTTTTGTTGACACCCTACAATGTGATAAGTCCACTTTAGTAGGCTATAATTAAGGCTAAGTACATTACTATTAGAATGAGAATTTAATTTAAAACATGCACTATATCGACAAACTTAATTAAACTTCAAAATTATCATTTCGTACGTTGCATCAACTTTTACATGTCTTGATTATGCAATTTGATTAATTATTTATATGTTATTCTTTGGATGCAGGAAAATTTTGGTTGGCATTTTAATTGATCATTTTTTAGGAAAGTCGTCTCTCTTTTGAAAGGTAATAAGAACTTTGTGCCCAGATTTCCATACCAATTAGAGATCCCTCTAATTTCTCCTCTCTGTCAATCAATTAATGCCACCGCTACCATCCCTTCTTTATTTTGTCTCCATCTCTCTCCCACACATGCACTATTATGACCTGGTTCCCGATCCCTACAGGATCCGAAATCGGCTCACATCGACTAATCCAATACCTAGTCGTCTAACAAGAAATAACCAAAAGCATGAAAATAAACTACATTCACATATGTAATATAACTAAGCAGAAAAAACGTACAAAGCAGTAAAGAAAAATAAATCTACTGTTTCAGTACATAGCACCATAACAACAATAACCACGGAAAGTAAAAAGTAAACAATATTAATAGAACAGTAACTAAGAGTCCATTACTTCAACAGAAGAGAAAAGAAAAGAAGTGCTAAATAAAACCTACGGCTGGACTCGACTAGGTCCAACACCCTCCGCAGCAGGAAACTCAGGCTGCTCAACTCCTGGTCCTGAACAATATTATGAAAAGATAGAGTCAGCGAACGCTAAAAAGAGTGATATCTATACTATATAAGTACAAAATAGTAAAAGCAACATGTTTAATTCTTATTTTTATTTATTTGTTTTATGTATTTCCTTTTCACCCATTTCTCTCAAGTATCCAGATATTTCTTGATATTGCATGCTCCTCGTGGGAGCGATCTTGATTGCAGTTGTTTCCATAGAGTAAAAAGTACACGTGATGACCTCCTGGCCAGGAGAGTCTCCCGTGGTAGTCCTACACCCAGTCAACCGTCCCGAGGTCACTGTCAAGACGTAGCGGTGACTTGGCACGCGTGATAAGCGCATGAGTAGCTACCCCGCACTGACACATGGTCAGTCGTTTCCACTAGCGGGTACGCCCAAAGTACAACAAGGAACAATATAGGACCTTGCCCTCTCAGAACAGGGGCCTCGCCCTTCCACAATCCGCGCACCCTCGTCCGACTACCCTGGTTTGCCTAGAGGGACTAACAAGTCGGTGTAAGGTGGCTAGCTGAACCTCGAGCCCCGTGAGGTAGCTAGCTCCCTCTCTACACTAGTAGCTCGCCTCGATATCACATACACGACGGCTAACAGTAGTCGATGTAGAGTGGTCAATCCTAACCTCGGGTCTCAACCTAAGGGAGGGTACCTCCGCTCTACACAAAAGGGGATAGTTGCTTTCCTTGGTACCACGTACTCAAGGGCCAACACACTTCCCAAACACATTCTAGATTTCCGTCTATCAACAGGAGTTCTACTAATTCCCCATAGGGTTCATGCTCATGTTTACCTCATTTATTCCGATCCATATTTCACCTTTCAAAATTCATTTCTCATCTATATACAGGCAGCTCGTATTCTAACAGGCAACTCATAATTATATTATAGGCAATTGTTAGTAGTTTATCTCAATCATGCAAGCAAGTACACCATACAGTACAAACGGTTCATTCATTTCTCTACCTTAGGGTTCCATTTGGCTATTTCCACAGGCACATTCTTATTTAAATATTATTAACGGAATTAAACCACTCTATCAGGAAACACGGAAGAAATGGGGCTTGCGCCGCAGACCCACACGTCTCTACAAGCCCCAAACATACAGCATGCTGAAATACTATACCAGGGAATACATCACAAAAGGAGAGTTTAGAACAGTATAATACAGACTCTAGTACATAGAGGAACTCGTGAGGAAAGTACAGGTATTTCGTTTGCATAAAACGGAACCCGATCGGACCCTAAACAGGTCAAAAATGTGTCCACTGTTCAAAATCAGACGTCTGGGAATAATCCCAGACGTCTTAAAAAGCGTTAGATCTTACCTTGTGTCTCCTGCGGTGTTCTCAGACGTCTAGAGCTTCTCTGCGATCGTCTGAAGGTAGTTCCAGATGTCGGACAATGCCTCCGATCGTCTGGAAGCACCTCTGGACGTCTGGTGAGGTGATCAAACGTCCAAAAGGGTGTGGAAAAATGTCCCATGCACCTTCCCAAGGACCTTTACCTGCGTACGAAACCTGCAGGTCCAAATAAGGCCAGACATCCTTCTGCGGTGAGGCCTGCATGGCCGTAACCGCGAAAAAAACGTACCTCAGCATTGCACGTACTTTCAAACTTCTGGCCCCAGACCCGAATGTCCAACTGTCGCCCCGGTCGTCTAGTCGACTCTCCAGACGACTTGTTATAACCCTGGCATCAAGCATCGTTTGAGACGTCTGGAAAGTGGTCCAGACGTCTGGTCAGACGTTTGGAAGCCTTCTCAGATGTCTGGAATTTAATTTTTTCGGCGTACGGGTTCGCGTGTGTGTGCATTGTTTCGTGTTGAGGACGGTGGCGTAGGTGTGTAGGACTCGTTCGGTAAGGCCCAAGGGCACGCCATCCCACACAGATCGGACGTCTGGACACAGCACCAGACGACGGAGAAGGTCTTCAGACGTCCGAAGTGACAGTCGGACGTCTGGAAACTAAGTCCAGATGGTTCAGTGGGCTTCTAGACGTCTGAAGGACCATGCAGGATCAAGGTATGACCTGAGCTATCATTTAAGACGTCTGGAAGATGTTCCGGACATCTGAGTTTGGGCAGACTTGTCATTTTTTACCAATTTAGGGTCCGTTCGGAGTCCGTTTTCCGCGTTTCAAGTTTCGTTCTTCTCATATTTATTTCCTCTACCTGTTTACAGTAATTGTATACTGTTCTGAGTAGCTCCTTGTAATTGATCCCTGTGTTAGGACCCCGTTCCGTTGCGACTCTGGGGGTTGCGGAGGCACACGGGCTTGCCGATCACGCCCTTAGTACTCCCGATTTTGCAGGTAGAGTGGCCCTTTTAATTATTTACCAAAAATTATGTACTTGTGAAATAATTAATAGAGTCTAGGGTATTGCATGAACCATAGGACTGAAAAACTAGATTGAATGATAGATCCTAGGGTATTGCATGAATCATACGATTGGAAAACTTGATTGAATTATAGATCCTAGGGTATGGCATGAATCCTAGGACTGAAAAACTAGATTGAATATATATACATTGCAGTCTCGAAAAAGTAGAAAGGAAACGATAACTGCCTGTAATTGATTAACAGTTGCCGGTTTATGAATGGATAATTATTGCTGAGAACATGGGTTATATGAATATAAAGCTGAAATGATGAAACCTAAATTGGATGAGTTAAAAGAGCATGAACCCTACGGGGAATTAGGAGTAGAACTCCTGGGAAGTGAATGGAATGGAATTGGGGAAGTGAGCTGGCCCTTGAGTACGGAGTACCAAGGAGAGCGACTGTCCCCCTGTTTAGTGCAGAGCGGAGATAGCCACCCCAGGGACCCGGGATTAAGTCTGGCCACTTTGTACCAACTTTTGGGCCTCGTGTACACAGTACCGAGGAGAGCTACTAGTGTAGGGAGAGCACTAGCTACCCCACGGGCCCCGGGGTTATGCTAGCCCTCCTACACCGACTTGTTAGGCCCACTGGGCAAACTAGGGTAGTCAGGCGACGGTGCACGGACTGTGGAGAGGCAAGACCCCTGTTTGGTTACTGTGGAGGGGCTGGACCCCTGTTACTGAGAGGGCTCTGCCCTATACCGGTTCCGTGCTATGCTTTGCGTGCACCCGTTAACGGAAATGACTGACCGCGTCCCAGTGCAGGGTAGCTACCCGTGCGTTTATCGCGCGTGCTGTAGTCACCGTTACGTCTGTTAGCGACTATGGGGTGGTTGACTGAGGGTAGGACCACCACAGGGGACTCTCCCAGCCAGAAGAGCATTACGTGTTGTTTCTACTTTTCGGGAAAGACTGCAATCAAGATCGTTCCCACGATGAACATTCAAGATCAAGAGAAAGATCTGAGAAATAATTCAATAATGAATAAGTAGGGAAAATAAATAAAGAAATTAAAAATATAACAGCTACTGTACATCTTACTGTTTTCTTAGCTTTTGGTTGCCACTCTACTCAGCGTTTCGCTGATGTATCACCTTTGTCACCTTTTTCAGAACCAGGTGTTGAGCAGCCAGAGTCGACCTAGTAGAGGGTGCTGGGCCTAGTAGAGCTCAGTAGTTTTACTTGTGTAGTACCCACTGTACTTTTCCTTCTATTGTAGTGAGTATTTTTTGTTACCACTGTACTCTTTTATTGTAAGCATCATGTTTATGTATCTGTTTATTTCTTCACTGTTGTGGTGGTGTATACTGTAGTATTTCTTTTCTTTACTGCTGTATTTTGTTCTTGCTAGTTATATACATGTTGAATGTTGTTTATTTTACTGCTCTTTTGGTTACTTTCTCGTTGGACAACTGGGTCTTGGGATCAGTCGAGTCGGTCCGATTCTCTTGTCTCGTAGGGATTCGGGAATCGGGTCGTAACAAGATGGTATCAGAGCTAGGTCATCCCGAGAAGTGAACCAACTGACTGGAAAATAACCCATTCACGTGTCTGTAACTAGAGTAGCCATCACAACGTTTCTTTTGACATATGTTCTTAGACTTCTTTGTTAGATATCGATTCATATTGACGTGTTTCCTTTCTGTATTCGCGTCTCCTTGCAGGAGATGCCTCGACGTGTGACTAGCGAGGCGGACCGCGGGCGCGGCTGAGGATGAGGTCGAAGGGGTGGGCATGTTGAGGTCGACGTTTCAGTAGACCAGCCACTGCTCCCGGGCCTTCAGGCCTAGGACCGAAGCGGAGGATTGGCTCGAGCAGATCGAGAAGGTTTTTGACACCCTTCACCCTCCGGTGGAGTGCCACGTGGCACTTGCCACGTACCAACTGGAAAGCGCGGCACACAAGTGATGGAGGGCGGTCAGGGGACAGGAGAGGGACGAGCTGACCTGGGACCGGTTCGTCGCCCTCTTCTGCGAACAGTACTTTCCCCAGACTTGGCAGGACCAGAGGAGGCGGGATTTCCACACTCTCCGCGAGGGGACGATGACCGTGAGCGCGTACCGCACGCGTTTTCTAGAGCTCTCGCTTCGCAGTGACAGCAGTGGCCACTGAGGAGGAGCGCCTTTGGAGGTTCACCGAGGGGCTCCAGCCTGCGATTCGGGGGTATGTCAAACCCCTCAAGCAGCCTACGTTCTCGAGGGTGGTGGAGGCAGCTATGACATATGAAGAAACCAACCCGTCCGCACGTGATACGGATAGCGGGTGGAAGAGGCCCTATCAGCCAGACTTTTCACAGGGCGGACAAGAGGAGACACGTGGTGCCCGCAGGAGAGCTGTCACGTTTTGCAGGGCCATCAGTGGCATTTGGGGGCCGTCGACAGAGGCCAGTTGCTAGCATCGGACCCCTGCCTAACCGACAGCAGGGACCCACTGAGGGCGGGAGTTGGGTTCCCCTCTGCTACCAGTGTGGCCAGCCGGGCTACATCAGGAGGGACTGCCCGTCTAGGGAAGGAGGTCAACAGATGCTTCTCGCGCCGAGCACTGAAGGGCGAGCAGGAGGCCGCGGGTTCCAGGCACGAGGAGGGTACCGGCCAGCAGCTACCCGTCCGACGCAGAGTGTGGCTGCTTCGTCCGCACCTAGGGCTGAGGGGCGTATCAACGCCCTGACACACAGGGATGCCAGAGCTTCGGGATCAATGGTGGCAGGTATGGTTTCAGTTTCCAACAGACTCGTTTACACGCTTTTCGATTCCGGCGCTACGCACTCGTTTGTCGCTGCCAGCTTCGCGGTTAGTTTGGGGCAGGATTGTATGCTGTTAGAGGATCTGTTCGTGATCAGAGGTCTGAGTAGTCAGCTGTTTGTAGCTGAGGAAGTATACACGGGTTGCGAGGTCAGTGTTGGGGGACACAGCCTTCCCGCTGACCTGATTATGATACAGATGGAAGACTTTGGCATAATTTTGGGGATGGACTGGCTGTCCGCTTACCAAGCCTTGGTGGACTGCTTTAAGAAAAAGATCGTCTTCTCCATACCGAAGTTGCCTTCTTTCGAGTTCCACGGTCAGCCAGTGGACGGAGGCTTCAGGTGCATTTTTGCACTTCAGGAGGCGAGACTTTTGAGCTAAGGGTGTGAGGGCTTCCTAGCTTGTGTGGTGGCAGAGCCCAGCCCTGTGGCAAACTTCCAAAGTATCCCGGTGGTCAGAGAATACCCCGACGTGTTTCCCGACGAGTTGCCAAGACTACCGCCCGAGCGTGAGATCGAGTTTGAGATCTCACTGGTATCAGGGACCAACCCCGTCTCCACAGCACAATACAGGATGGCACCACTTGAGCTACGAGAGCTCAAGTCTCAGTTGCAGGATGTTTTGGAGAAGGGCTTTGTGAGGCCTAGCACGTCTACCTGGGGAGCCCCGGTACTGTTTGTAAAGAAGGATGTTACCCTACACCTTTGTGTGGACTATCGACAGCTGAATAAGGTCACCATCAAGAACAGATATCCGCTACCGAGGATTGATGACTTATTTGACCAGCTGCGAGGTGCCACGGTATTCTTCAAGATCGACTTGAGGTCTGGATACCACCAGTTGAGGATCAAGGAGGCAGACGTCTCCAAAACAGCTTTCCGCACCCGGTACGGACACTACGAGTTTCTAGTCATGCCATTTGGGCTGACCAATGCCCCAGCTGCCTTCATGGACTTGATGAACCGGGTGTTTAGACTGTACTTGGACCAGTTCGTGGTGGTATTCATTGATGATGTGCTCATTTATTCTCGAGATCAGACGCAGCACGGACAGCACTTGCGGATGGCTCTGGACACACTGAGACGGCGTAGGCTGTACGCCAAATACAGCAAGTGCGAGTTCTGGTTGAGGGAGGTGACCTTAGGTCATGTGATCTCTAGGGATGGCTTGGCTGTGGACCCAGCCAAGGTCGAGGCAGTGCTCAGGTGGGAAAGACCGCGCATGGTTACTGAGATTCGCAGTTTCTTGGGACTAGCAGGCTACTACAAGCGATTTACCAGGGGCTTTGCACATATTGCACGTCCTATGACAGTTGACCCGGAAGGACGTGCCCTTTACTTGGACAAACGCCTGTGAGGCGTGTTTTCAGGAGTTGAAGGAGAGGCTGACTTCTGCTCCCGTGCTCACCATCCCAGACAGTAGTGGCAGGTTCGTTGTGTACACAGACGCCTCTTTGCAGGGGTTAGGGGGTGTACTCATGCAGAGGGGTCACGTTGTCACCTACGCCTCGCGGCAACTGAAGCCCCATGAGCATAGCTACCCTACCCATGACCTAGAGTTGGCAGCTGTCGTCTTCGCGCTAAAGACCTGGAGACACTACTTGTATGGTGAGACCGTCGAGATTTTCACAGATCACAAGAGCCTCAAATACCTGTTTGATCAGAAGGAGCTCAACATGAGACAGAGACATTGGTTGGAACTCCTGAAGGACTATGACTGCAGCGTTTCCTACTACCTGGGAAAGGCCAACGTGGTGGCTGACGCCTTGAGTCGGAAGGCGCCCGCACACTTGGCCAGTTTACAGGTGCAGAGTTGGAGCCTCTTGTAGGTGATGGGCAGTTGGCGACCCCTAGAGTTACGGGGGCACTGTGGGGCAATGACTGTGATGCGACAGATGAGGCCAGAACTGATAGATCGCATCATCACAGGACAGATGGCCGACCCGTACTTGCAGTCTTTGCATGACAGAGTACTGTCAGGAGACCCGGGGGACTTCTCTTTTACAGACCAGGTGCTGCGCATAAGGGGACGTCTGTGCGTTCCTAGAGATGAGGAGCTGTTGAGAGAGCTTCTGACTGAGGCACACGGTTCCAGATTCACCAAACATCCCGGAAATACGAAGATGTACAATGACTTAAGACGCGACTTTTAGTGGAGGGGAATGAAGCGGGATGTGGGTGAATTCGTACAGCAGTGTTTAGTGTGCTAGCAGGTGAAAGCCTAGCATCAGAGGCCTGTAGGGCCAATACAGCCACTTCTAGTGCCAGAGTGGAAGTGGGAGAGCATCACCATGGACTTGGTGGTGGGCTTACCTGTTACCCAGCGAGGACACGACGCAGTCTGAGTAATCGTTGACAGATTGACAAAGACGGCGCGTTTCTTGCCGATCCGAGTCACCTTGGGACTAGCACAGTTGGCAGAGCGGTATATCCGCGACGTGGTACGTCTACACGAAGTTCCGCAGGAGATCGTATCCGACCGGGATACCTGCTTTACGTCTCAGTTTTGAGCTGGATTTCAACAGTCCCTAGGGACGCGATTGAGGTTTAGTAACTCTTACCACCCCCAGACGGACGGACAGCCTGAGCGCACGATACAGACACTTGAGGACCTTTCGCATGCTTGTGTACTGGACTGGAGGGGCTCTTGGGAGGAACACTTGCCCCTGGCAGAGCTTGCATATAATAACAGTTATCACTCGAGCATCGGCATGGCACCCTATGAGGCTCTGTACGGACGGAGGTGTACGGCACCCTTGAGTTGGGTTGAGGTGGGGACCAAGTGGGAGGTTGGCCCCAGGTTGATCCGGCAGAGTCAGGAGGTGGTTAAGCAGATTCACAGGCGACTCCGCACTGTCAGGAGCAGACAGAAGAGCTATGCAGATCGGAAACGCAGAGAGGTGCTGTTTGAGGTTGGGGACCACGTCTTCCTTCGTGTTTCGCTCATGAAAGGCCCGCAGCGGTTTGGGGTGAGAGGGAAGTTCACGCCGAGGTTCGTGGGGCCCTTTGAGGTCCTGGAGCGGGTTGGACCCGTTGCTTACAGGCTTGCCCTTCCTCCCAAGCTTTCTGGTGTGCACAACGTGTTCCACCCATCCAACCTCAAGAAGTACGTCGCCGATCCTAGTCACGTCCTGAGTAACGAGAGCGTCGAGGTGGGCGACGACCTGACCTACCCCGAGCGGCCAGTGCAGATTCTCGACAGAGCCGTTCGCAATCTGAGATGGAAGTAAGTACCCCTGGTGAAGGTTTTGTGGAGGAGCCAGCAGTACGAGGAGGCTACCTGGAAGCCTAAGGCGGCAATGCGGGAAGGGTACCCGGAGCTTTTTGCGGGTACGTCTTTTCGGATCGGCTTCAGTCCTCTTTGAGTTTGTTATGCATATATCATTCTTTCCCGCAACCTAGTCAGCGCAAGTTTCGGGGACGAAACTTCCTTTGAGTTTGTTATATTATTATTACCCTAGCATCAAACATCGTTTAAGATGTCTGGGAAGTGGTCCAGACGTCTAGTCAGATGTATGGAAGCCTTCCCAGGCGTCTGGAATTTAATTTTTTCGGCGTACGGGTTCGCTTCTGCGCGCATGCGAGCGCAGACTGAACCGCTGCCCTCCTCTTTCCTTCCTCCCTGCAAACGCAGCCCTTTCTCTTTCCCTCTCTCCACGGCCGCCTTCAAATACCTCCTCTCCTCTCCCTCACCCTCACTCCACCGCCTCCTCCTTCCTGTCAGCGAGAGAGTGAGCGGGCGAGGGCAGCAGCAGCTGCTGTTATGCTGCGTAGGGAGGGGCTGCTGCGTGAGGGAGGGAGCTAGACCGCAAGGGTGCGAGCTCGCCAGAGCAACCAAGGCCGACCGGCGGGTGCGCAACGGAAGCGTGGTGTTGGGGAGGAGCTGCTACAGCTCAGGAAGCAAGCGAGCGCGGCGCGGCACGGCCGTGCGCTGCGGGCGAAGGGTGAGGAGGTCCTAATTCTGTGAAAATTTCCCAAAATCAGACGTCTGGACATACATCCAGACGACGCAAGAGATGTCTAAAGGAAGGTCCAGACGTCTGAAAGGTACGATATTTTTACCTTTCCTTCTTTTGCGTGTACGACCATGCAGCCGTTTCGCCGAAGGCTTCTGCATCGTTTCGTGTTGAGGACGACAGCGTATGTGTGCAGGACTCGTTCGGGAAGGTGCAAGGGCTTGCCATCCCACACAGATTGGACGTATAGGCAAAGCACCAGACGATGGAGAGAGTCTCCAAATATCCGGAGTGACAATCGAATGTCTGGAAATTAAGTCCAGACGGTTCAGCGGGCTTCTGGACGTTTGAAGGACCACGCAGGATCAAGGTATGACCTAAGTTATCATTTAAGACGTCTGGAAGATGTTCCAGACGTCTAATTTTGGGCAGACTTATCGTTTTTGACTCGTTTAGGATCTGTTCGGAGTCCGTTTTCTGCGTTTCAAATTTTGTTCTTCTCAGATTTATTTCCTCTACCTGTTTACAGTAATTGTATACTGTTCTGAGTAGCTCCTTGTAATCAATCCTTGTGTTAGGACCTGTTCCATTGCGACTCTAGGGTTTGCGGAGGCACGTGGACTTGCCGATCACGCCCCCAGTACTCCCGATTTTGCGGGTAGAGTGGCCCTTTTAATTATTTACCAAAAATTATGCACTTGTGAAATAATTAATAGAGTCTAGGGTATTGCATGAACCCTAGGACTGAAAAACTAGATTGAATGATAGATCCTATGGTATTGCATGAATCCTAGGACTGGAAAACTAGATTAAATGATAGATCATAGGGTATGGCATGAATCCTAGGACTGGAAAACTAGATTGAATACATATACATTGCAGTCTCAAAAAAGTAGAAAGGAAACGATAACTGCCTATAATTTGTTAACAGTTGCCGGTTTATGAATGGATAATTATTGTTGAGAACATGGGTTATATGAATATAAAGCTGAAATGATGAAACCTAAATTAGTTGAGTTAAAAGAGCATGAACCCTACGGGGAATTAGAAGTAGAACTCCTGGGAAGTGAATGGAATAGAATTGAGGAAGTGAGTTGGCCTTTGAGTATGGAGTACCAAGGAGAGCGACTGTCCCCCTATTTAGTGCAGAGCGAAGCTAGCTGCCCCAGGGACCCGGGGTTAGGTTTGGCCACTTTATATCGACTTTTGGCCCTCGTGTACACAATACCAAGGAGAGCTACTAGTGTAGGGAGAGCACTAGCTACCCCACGAGCCCTGGGGTTCTGCTAGCCCTCCTACACGGACTTATTAGGCCCATTGGGCAAACCAGGGTAGTTAGGCGAGGATGTGCGGACTGTGGAGGGGAAAGACCCCTATTTGGTTACTGTGGAGGAGCTGGACCCCTGTTACTGAGAGGGCTCTACCCTACACTAGTTCCGTGCTGTGCTTTGGGCGCACTCGTTAACGGAAACGACTGATCGCGTGCCAGTGCGGAGTAGCTACCCGTGCGTTTATCGCGCATGCCGTAGTCACCGTTACGTCTGTCGGCGACCTTGGGGTGGTTGACTGAGAGTAGGACCACCACGGGGGACTCCCACAGCCAGGAGAGCACCACGTGTTACTTCTACTTTTCGGAAAGACTGCAATCAAGATCATTCCCACGAGGAACATTCAAGATCAAGAGAAAGATCTGAGAAATAATTCAATAATGAATAAGTGGGGAAAATAAGGAAAGAGATTAAAAATATAACAGTTACTGTACACTTTACTGTTTTCTTAGCTTTTGGTTGCCACTCTACTCAGCATTTCGCCGACGTGTCACCTTTGTCACCTTTTTCAGGACCAGGTATTGAGTAGCTAGAGTCGGCGACTGCAGAGGGTGCTGGGCCTAGCAGAGCCCAGTAGTTTTACTTGTGTAGTACCCACTGTACTTTTCCTTCTGTTGTAGTGAGTGTTTTCTGTGTGCCTAGGTTACTAAATCCCGCAAACCAAACGGCAAGCAACGAGACCGAATAATCCCTAAGCCTTAGACTTAATATATTAGCCTCACACTTTCCTCAACCTCTCGAGGATTAATCTAGATCTTAACAAATACGTGAATGTTTAAGCCTTAAAATAGGCCCAAGAGGCCTAAGGTCGATATCCATTACTTATCTCCTATGTTTAGCCTTTCAGGTCTTAATTCATCATCCGATCCAACCTAGAACCTAGACTATCACCATTTTTTTCCTATTGTTTGCTCCTTTTCTCTGTTTTTCTTCCTCAATTCTGATCTTTCAATTCAGCTCACAAAATTTTCCTCCATTTTTTCTTTTGAATGAAACCCCTAAATGAATCGAATTTTACAACGTTTTACACTTTAATACTCCCATACCTAAGATTTACAATGTCCTCGTTTTAAATTAGTTGAGTTCAAATTCAGCTTAGATTACACATTAGAACAACTTTGGGTGGGTGGCGAACAGGTCGGGATGATTGTTGCGGACGATTTCAAGCTCTGATACGAATATCAAAGGTGGAGTCAGATGTTCTAATGGATAAATCCTAAAGTGCAATATGGCTTCAGCTCAGAGATAGCTCAGAAGGGTCTTGGGTTTTTCAAAGGACGAGTTGCCTCCCGTTAAGCGCTAAGTTTAATGCCATTAGTTGGGTGCAATGCGGCTCAAGGAGAATGGAGATCAAAAGATACTACAGCCAGATTTGAATCAATGAGTTCGATAAACGGTTTCGATCTTTGACTGTTCACAACAAATGGTTCTGAGCCATGGCTGAGTCCACTAATTTCGATAGCTCCATTTCCAAAAATTCTTTGGATAAGAAAGGGTTCGATCCATTTTGATCTTAGCTTTCCTAGGAAGAGCTTGAACTTGACATCAAAGAGGACTTTAACCAGGATGGAATGATTTTCGCAAGATGTGCTTATCATGAAAGGCTTTCACCTGCTCTTTGTAGATACGCGAGTTATCGTACGCATCATTGTGTAACTCCTCGATCTCGCTCATTTGCAACCAATAATGGATTTCAGGTTTTATGAAATCAAGATTACACTTCCATACCGCCCACTAGGCCTAAATGGAGACATCCTTCCCATACAGGGAGGTGACATGCCTTCCCATACACGAGCCTAAATGGAGACATCCCTAGCTGGGTCTTGCAAGCAATCCTATAAGCCCACAAGACTTCTGAAAGTTGAGTGGACCAATGTTTCCTGTCAAGCTAAATAGTAACCTGAAGGATTTTCTTGATCTCCCGATTGGATAGCTCAACCAATCCATTAGTCTGGGGGTGGTAAGGAATCGAGATACGATGCGACACCCCATACTTTTTCACCAGGGACTAGAAGTGCTCATTTGCAAAATAAGACCCGCCATCACTAATGATGGCTTTAAGAACCCCAAATCTGTAAAAGACGTTCTCTTGAATGAACTAGAAAACAACTTTATGATCATTTATTTTTATGGGCACGGCATCAATCCATTTCGAGACGTAGTCAACAGCAAGTAAGAAATACTCAAAGTCGTTAGATCCAGGAAAGGGTCCCACAAAATCAATTCCCCATATGTCAAAGATCCCGCAAACGATAATTGGATTCAAAGGCATCATATCGCGTGGGCCCATGATGCCGAGGGTCTGACAACGGGCACATGCCCTACAGTAGGATTGTGCATCTTTGAACATAGTGGGCCAAAAGAACCCACATTGGAGGATCTTCACTGCAATTTTACGCCCAGAGTAATAGCCATTGCAGGCTTGGTCATGGCAGAACAAGATGACATCATTGACCTCATTGTCGGGAGTGCATCTTAGGATTACTTGGTCATTACCGATGTGAAATAGATAAGGATCTTCCCAGACATAGTACTTAGCATCGGAAATCAACTTGTCCCGCCAGGAAGTTGCCCAATCAGGTGAAACTTTCCTCATAACCGAGTAATTCATGATATTAGCTAACCAGGGAAGTCTATTAATGGCCAAGAGATGTTCATCCAGAAAATGCTCGGTAATAGGTCCAAACGGGTCAATGATTGAAGGACAAGGTGATGATGCCAAAATCTTTAAGCGAGCCATTGAGGAGTTTTAAGTCGTTTCATTGTAACAAAGCCTCAATCAGTCGAAAACAATTAAATTTATAACTCACAATCAAAGAAGAATCCGAGGTCGATCACATGGAGCAAACATGAAATTCACAACATTAATCTCATTCAAAATCAAAGAGCACAATTAATTGAGTACTAAAAATAGATATGCAATGAATACAATTTGTCAGATTGTAATTCAAATAATGATGAGGTAAAAAAGAAGAGAGAGAATATAAAAAGTGATGATTTAGATTACCAACTAGGTTCTCTAATTAAGCATGCATCTCATATTCAATTTATTCAAATAACCAATCAGGATTCAATATTAACTATAGTACTTAAATCAATCAAAAGTAACATTCAAATAATGCCACAATGTCCACAACCAAATTAGACGACAGATCTGATGACCAAATGGGTTAAGTATCTCAAGCACAAGGCTCTCCAGTGAGCCTTTCTTCTTCAGCTTTCTTCTTCTTCACAAGCACGACCCTTCTTTTTCTTCAAAGCCTCTCCTTCCTTGAATGCCTTCTATTTCCTTCAAGCCTCCCTTAAGGCTTCCCTTTTTCCTCTCAGCCTTTCCTTAAGGTCTTTATAAGCCTTCAGAGACCTCACACACATAGAGGACGGCCTCTCTCAGCAGCTAAGTGTCGCATAAGGCGTACCTTCAGAGACTAAAACCCTCTCCCGCTCTCTCACAAATCCCTCCTCTTCTCTCTCAAACCCAGGGCATATTCAGATCCATGTACGGGTAAACGGGTCATGTACAGTGACCAGGCTAGCAGGTGACATTCATTGGACGCGTTTGTGTAAAATCATCGTTGTAGCACGTTTTACAACGTCAATTTTACTTAGAAAAATAATCGAATGTGAGTTTGAGTGTCGAACACAGGGAGGTAAAGTATTGAATCCGCTAATCACTTTCGTGACACAAAAATATCGCTTTTGATTCACTTGCAAAAAGGAGAGAACGAGAAAGAGAGAAATAGGGAGAGAGAGGGGGGAGAGAGAGAGAGAGGAGGGAATAGGGTTAGAGAATCATGATGCGAATAATATATCAAAGATGTATTCTATTAGTTATCAAATGTTATGATGAATAAAATCTAGATGAATGCTTCAAATGAAAAACATGTACTACACTATCACATAAAATAAAACTAAGACAAGGAAGAAGACGACGTCAAGGCAGCCACGGCGGTGGAAGAGCTTCCATCGGCGGCTTCAAGACCTTGCTTCGAGCTCTAAAAGGTGGTGGTAGCTCTTGGGTAGAAGCTTGGCCAAAGTGGAGGGTAGGCCCTTTTATAATGGAGGAAGAAGGCCAATATCGTCCTCGAGTCAACGACATTCAAAAACGTCACTGAAGACCTGCCACAAGCATCGCCGAAGCTCCTGCCCTCACGCCTTCAAGGCTCTGCGCTGTGTTGCGCGCCCTGCCAGCTATGTCACACGTGCATGCGCTGGTGCACGTTGTGCTAGGCTACGCTCCTTCGGCGCACGCGTGCACGCTGCTGCTGCTGCTCCTTGCCACATCTCAATTGCAAGATTGAGAAGGGTCTTAGGGCTTGAACCCGTGTCTGGTGGATGTGAGAAGGCACCGCGACCGTTGCGCCAAAGCTCCCGCTTGGTTGTATTTTGAACGCGCGCCTGCAACTCTAAGATCAGACGAACTAAGTTACTTGATGAAGTGCCAGAGAGAGGGGGCACTAGTAGCCGTTGATGGTCGACGTTGGGCGGCCTAGATGGCACCACGTAGTGCCATCTGAGCCGTCCATCTTCTTTCTGTTGCAGAGGGTACCACAGTGTTCAGATCGCGATGATTCCCGCGCTCCCGGGTTGCGATCATTGCTCCGAATCTATCCGTACGGTCGGATTTTTGATCCAAAGCCCATAAGGATGTCGCGTTGCCCCCTAGCCATTAATCTTTCTTAGGCTTGTTGTGGCAGCTACAGTGGTCGGATCCAAGTGATGTTGAGTCTGTTGGACTTCGTTCGTAATTCCAGATCCATCCGTATGCTTCGATCACTCATCTGAGACTTGTTTTAAAATAGACTTGTGCACATAATCATTAAATATTGATTCTAAGCAATTAAAATATAAAGATCACGCAATATGCATGCAATGCTTCCAAGCCCATTATAATATGTCATTATAGCACAAGTACCATCAAAATTAACTCTAATTGATAATATTAACAGTGAAAATTGTAAAGTTATCATACCCCCATGCCTACCCCTTGCTAGTCCCAAGCAAGCTTTAATCTAAACGTGTTGCTAATCCCTAGAGGGGGAAAGAGAGTGGAGAGGAAGAGGAAGTAAGGGAGCCTAACGTTAATGATCAAAAGGGGTAGGAGGGCGTCGGCTGTGATTGGCCGGGGTCGTGAAAGAGGAGCTCTCCGATGAGAGGGCAGCAAGGAAAGAGAGGGTTGGAGAGCTCTTCGCCGGTGTTGCGAGGAGTGAAGGAGAAAAAGACAATCCTGCTACCTATGGTATGTGGCAGCAGGCGAGGAAGTCGAGGGAGAGGGCATCACCAGAGCTGGTTGGAGGAGGTCGAAGGGAGTTTTTGGCAAAGAAATGCAGCCAAACCAAGCTAAGAAAGAGAGGTTGTGCACGCCGACTCTTTATAGAGCTTCAAGGAGAGCTCTATAACAAGAAGGAGCTCTGATTGGCTCCTTAGGATTCAAGAACCCCACTGATTTTGTGCGTTCACACGCACGAATTAGAGAGATTTAGGAGTTAAGAACATTCCCAATGGATTCGTTATGATGTGAACATCAATCCCACCAATTTTGGTAGGATTTGATGAAGATTCGAGTGGGATTTGGCTTGGTCAAGTTGACCTCCAATGGTGGCAAGGATCGATCTGTGAAGAAGACAACAAACCTAGGGGGCCATTTCCAAGAATTTCAAAAGCTAGGGGCGTATGTGAGAGAGAGAGAGTCCGAATGAACTAAAATGCTAACACGGTCAAGATGATCTCTGATTGGGCCGAAATTTTAGTACAAACCTAATTTGGACCCAAAAAATCTGATGATGAAGTTGGATTTTAGTTTTGTCCAAGTTTGACAATATAATTTGTACAGAAATCCAAATTAGAGTGTAACGACCCGATTCCCGAGTCCCTACGAGACACGAGAACCGGACCGACTCGACTAATCCTAAGACCCAGTCGTCCAACGAGGAAAT
The DNA here is from genome assembly GCA_037157565.1 of Thalassia testudinum. Lineage (NCBI taxonomy): Eukaryota > Viridiplantae > Streptophyta > Magnoliopsida > Alismatales > Hydrocharitaceae > Thalassia > Thalassia testudinum. The sequence continues at coordinate 121,513,089 of JAZHRO010000073.1, forward strand.
AACCAAAAGACAGTAAAGTAAACCACATTCAGCATGAATATAACTAACAGTAAGAAAGTACAGCAGTAAGGAAAGAAACTACTACAGTAGGTACCACCACAACAGTAAAACAGCATTTATCATATAACAAAAACTGCAGGTAAAGAAGGTACAGCGGAAACAAAAACTACTCACTAGAACAGAAACAAAAGAGGTACAAAAGGCTGTGGTAACTCTACTGAACCCTACTCGACCCAGCGTCCTCTGCAGCCGCCGACCCTGGCTGCTCAACACCTGGTCATGAAAAAGGTAACGAGTGTAACACGTCAGCAAAACGCTGAGTAGAGTGGCAAACTAACTAAAGGCAACAGTAGAGTGTACAGTAGCTGTTATGTTCTATTACTTCCTTTATTCACATCTTTCAATTTTTCTCACTATTTCATTTATTTCTCAGATCCTTTACTTGATCTCGAATGTCCTCGTGGGAACGATCTTGATTGCAGTCTTTTCCAAAAGTAGAAGTAGCACGTGGTGCTCTCCTGGCCGGGAGAGTCCCCCGTGGTGATCCTACCCTCAGTCAACCACCCCAAGGTCACTGACAGACGTAACGGTGACTACGGCACGCGCGATAAACGCACAGGTAGCTAGCCCGCACTGGCACGCGGTCAGTCGTTTCCGTTAACGGGTGCGCCCAAAGCACAGCACGGAACCAGGGCAGAGCCCTCTCAGTAACAGGGGTCCAACCCCTCCACAGTAACCAAACCGGGGCCTTGCCCCTCCACAGTCCGCGCACCCTCGCCTGACTACCCTGGTTTGCCCTAGTGGGCCTAACAAGTCGGTGAAGGAGGCTAGCAGAACCCCGGGGCCCGTGGGGTAGCTAGTACTCTCCTAACACTACTAGCTCTCCTCGGTACTACGTACACGAGGGCCAACAAGTCGGTACAGAGTGGCCAGTCCTAACCCTCGGGTCCCTGGGGTGGCTAGCTTAGCTCTGCACTAAACAGGGGACAGTCGCTCTCCTTGGTACTCCGTACTCAAGGGCCAGCTCACTTCCCCAATTCTATTCCATTCGCTTTCTAGGAGTTCTACTCCTACTTCCCCGTAGGGTTCCAGAACATCTTATGTCTTACTTTCCAGTTTCACGTTCTTACAAACCATGATCCCAATCATGTTTCTTTATTCATAACAGGCAGCTGTGAACTCAATTTACAGGCAGCTTCATATATTCCTTTCCATTTTTCCAAGACTGCATTATTATATATTCCACTAGTTTTTCCATCCTAGGATTCATGCCATATCCTAAGGTCTATCATACAATCTAGTTTTCCGGCCCTAGGATTCATGCAACACCTAGGAACTATCATTCCATATATTTCTCATTCCTAGGATTCATGCAATGTCCTAGGTTCTAGTTATGGATCCATACTTTAACAAATTTTATTAATACTTAAAGCCACTCTACCAGGTACAACGGGAGTAATGGGGGCGTAATCGGGAATCCCGCGTGCCTCCGCGACTCTCAAGACTGCAACCGAACGAGGTCCTATCACAAGGATCAAACACAAGAAGTGTCTCAAAACAGTGTATAGCTACTGTAGACGGGTAGAGGAATTAATTCTGAAACGAACGCAACTCGAATCGCGGAAAACGGAGCCCAAACGGGCCCTAAACGGGTCGAGAAAGACGATACTGTGTAAAATCAGACGTCTGGAACTCCTTCCAGACGTCTTAAACGGTGGATCAGAGAATTACCTGTTCAGCGTGATTTTCCAGACGTCCAGAAGTCTGCGGGGACGTCTGTCCTATACCCCAGACGTCCGATGGTCCATACGGACGTCTGTAGGTCACTCCCGCCGTCTGGTACAACTTCCAGACGTCTGATTCGCAAAGGATGGCGAATCAGCGAACCTGCGCACAGCCAACCCCCCTCCCTCAGTACGGTCAGTCGACAAGAAGAAGAAAGCGGAAACTCACCTATCAGACGTCTGTATGATCTTACAGACGTCGACCTTGCCGTCTGGCTATCAACCCAGACGTCTGATTCTGGAAATTTTTCCAGAATCAGAACCCTGCTCGGCCTCCGCTCACGACGCCGCCCGCGTCGCACCTCGCGCTCCTGCTGCTCAGACCGCAGCAGGTCCCTCTTCGCGTCGCTCCGCGCCCCCTGCGCCCTCCGCCAGCCGGCCAAGCCGCTCCGGCGAGCTCGCCCTAACGGCAGAGCTCCGCCCTCGCACGCTGCACCTCCGCGCTCACTGCGGCCGTCGCTGCCGCCCTCGCGTCCGCTCGCTCTCGCGCACAGGAAGGAGGAGACTGTGGAGACGGGAGGGGAGGCGTGGCCCTTTTAAGGCCGCGCGAGGAGGAGAGAGGAGGTGGCAGGCCGCCTGCAGCCGCAGAGAAAAAAAAGAGGGAATATGCGGTCTGCGCGCTCAGGCGCGCAGGCGACTCACGTGTGTCGAAAATAACGGATTTCCAGACGTCTGTAAACGATCCCAGACGTCTTATCAGACGTCTGGTTGTGATCCCAGACGTCTTGTCCAACGTCTGATCCACCTCCCAGACGTCTTAAAAGACGTCTGGGGCACACATTCGTTACATAGAGCAACTTTCTGTCTGAGACTATTCTAGGTCAAAATAGGTTCTGATAGTCAAACCAAGGTTACCAAATCTTATGAAATATTTTTCTATGAATTTTAGAAGGTTTAAATGAATTTTATCCTGATCAGAACCTCTGTTATTTAAGAGGATCTGAAATTAGGATTTTAAGTTATGAATCAGTTCTCAAAGTGCATGAAAATCCTGTTTTTGTCTACACGGACCCTCTTATTAGTCATTAATGGACATTTGACCTTAGATAATCCCCTGGGAACCCTTGTAATTATTCTACATTCATGATATGATGTTAAAACTGTAGAATTAATCATGTTTTAATACACTCTTGTCAGATTGGATATGCAATGAATTACGAATCTCCGATGATTATGTAGGAGTTTTTGTCAATTAATCCTAGCTAATTAAAGATAGTTATGTCTCATGATGATGTTATCATCATACCCTCATGCATAACTTTTTCTAGTCCCTTAGCAAAATCTTATAAAAAGAACTAGAGTTCTAGACCATGCATTGAAGTTCAGATTCCTGATTTGTTCCATTTTCTAGAAATTAGGTCAGAATGTTAATAGTAGGCTTAGAGGTACTCAAGCATCAATCAAGATCTAGACCTGACCTGCTTCATCTTGAGTCTGCCGCAAAGGTTTCTAAGGCCCACAAAAATTGCCTAGAGGTTCGTTGAGCCTAGCAGTTAAAGCACCCATTAATAGAGTGTAGCATGTCTAAGTTCAGTTTGCGAGTGCATTTTTTGTAAGAGAGAGGGATAGAAGTAGATTTTTCATTTGGAGAGTTTTCTCTCTCTTTCCTTTTTAGATTTCCCTAGATCCAACCTTGAATTGGCCCTAAACACAATCTGAATTAAATTCCTTGTCTCCACCATCAATCCTCGAAGGGTCCCTGCCTTTCGATTCTTTGAAATAGCACCGTCCATACGAACCCCCAGAACTCTTAGCTTTCGACACTTCGAGATATTGTCACCCATGGCATTCTATAGCTAAATTCAGGCCCTGATAATCGACATTTCGGGTAATCCCGCCCATGGCACCTAAACCAGCACAAGGTGCTTACATGCCTCCGGCAGGACATTTAGATATCCTAGAAGACAAACACCGATGAGACAATATGTTATTACGCATCTTCAAGGGGAATTTTCCACCTCTCCGTATCGGGAACTTGTCCAATCAACTTGTGTTATCGAGCCACTCCAAAGCTAGATCTTCGGGATGGCTTTTCAGAACAAAACACTTTTGGCAAATTTTTCTTTATTAAGCACACTAAACCTGACTTAATGTGTGCTTTTGGATACTTAGGTTACCAAGTCCCGCAAACCAAAGGCTGGCAATGTGGCCGAATACTCCCTAAGCCTTAGACCTAATACGTTAGCTTCGCATATTTCTCAACCTCTTGAGGACTAATTTGGATCTTAATGGATACATAAATGTTTAAGCCCAAAAAAATAAGCCCAAGAGGCCTAAAATCAGCACTCATACTAATCTCCGTGTCTCTTTGTCATTTCAAGACTTAAGCTTTCTGTTCTTTTTGGTTAGGTCTAGAACTTAAGTAATCTCCATAATTAAGTGCTAATGACTATCATTTTTGCTTTGATTTTTGCTCCTTTTTTACATTTGAATTCTCCTTTTTTCCTCCTTAAGAGAGATTTACAATTATTTCTCAAAATTTCCTCCCCTTTCTCAAATTTTTTTTTCCTTTTTCATTTTTTTTATTTTTTATCAATTTTTTAATATGTATATTTTTTTGTGAGAACCCCTCAAAGAATTGAATTTTCATATGTTTGTACTTTAATGCCCCCCATGCCTAAGTTTTGCAATGTCCTCATTGTAAACCAGGAAGATATAAATTCAATTTGGTTCAAGGATTAGAACATGATCAAGGGTGGGTGAATGGGTCGGGATGACTGTTGCGGACGATTTCAAACTTTGATACAAGTACCAAAGGTGAAGTCAGCTGTTCTAAATTTAAACTTAGGAGTGCAGTAGGAGTGTAGCTCAAAAGATGATCAGAATGGTCTCAAGTTTTTGGAATGATGGGTTGCCTCCCGTTAAGCACTAAATTCAATCCTTTCAGCTGAGCAGAAGGTGGTCAAGGAGAAGGGGTGGTCAAATAAGATGAGTTTTGTAGAACAAGTACCTTGATCAAAAGCCTGATTGGTCCAACCAGGTGCCCACTCAGATCAACAGGCTGATGATGCAGTCCAAACCCAATCATTCTGGTGGGCTGATGGATGAGAATCAAAAGATACAGAGCCCACCAAATACTTTGAGGCTCAAATAGATGTTGAAATATAAATCTAGGGTTTGGCTGAGTTGGCTCAGCCTGGTTAGAGTAGGGATCCTTAAAGGAAAACAAATCTGACAAGGATGTAGGAACCCTACTGAAAAGATCAGAAAAGGATAAGTGATTATCGATCTGATTAATGTCTGAAACCCGATCAAAAGATGGAGAAAAATCATATGCAACTGGATCAGAGAGAGGTGAATCAAAGTAGAAGTTGATTCTAGTGGCGGGTTGGGGTTGGGAACGGTTTTGGAAGGGCTCTGTATGCAAATCAGAAGGTGTGGCTTCTTTGAGGTCCAAATCATTGACCTTAGCATCAAAATCAAAGGATGGATCATGAATGCTAAGGTCGTAAGCTGGTTCGTAATCATTGAGAAACAACAGATCTCCGAAATCAGAGTAAGATTTGAAATCATTGGAGAGTTTGCGAAGATCAGTGCCTGAACCTGATTCCAGATCGGGATTTCCACCATAGAATGAATCAAAATGTGTAGAATCAGCAACCTAACTTGGATCTAACCTATTCTCAAATTCTGGGCTTGAAAAGGTGTCCTTATTAGGCATAGGCTCAGGTTCCTGGCTCCTAGGATAGACCCAATCGAATCCCAGCTCTTCCAACTCGTCAAGTTATGTATCATAGATCGATTTGACTTCTTAAAAATCAATTTGTCTCTGAAGAGGTTAGAGAGGTGTAATCATCAAAGACGGGCCCATAATCATAGTCCAAGCATTGATTTTCTTCATATTGGGCCTTATGATCATCCCAAATAGGCTCAAATCTAGATTCTAGGTCAAAGGTAGGGATTGGGTCACTAGAATCTAGACTAAGTTCTATTGGGATGACAAAATCATTCTCAAGAACTACCTTAACAGGATAAGGCTCGGGAATTACATTCTCGAGAAGTTCTGATTCAGGCTTATCATTACAGGTGTCTAGGGAATCTAGGCTTAACAAGCCAGTTTCAAGGTTTTCTAAGGCTGGTTTAGAATCGGAAACACCTGTAATTGAATCCTCCTAACCCTTATCAAGATAAGGCATGTCGATTGATATGAAGTTTGAATCCGATTCCATTTGGGTTGGGGAACAACAACGTCTATTCTCAAACCTAAGTTTTGAGAGATCATCAATTTCTGATATGGGTAAATTTAATTTATGACCTGTTTCAACATAGTTATCAAGTTTTCCCGTTTCTCAAGATCATCTTGGTACTTTTCCCAAAGTCGTGGATTTGTTAGACATTGAAGATACTCGAAATTATGTAATCTTTCCATTTCAATGAATTCTGTCATAAGAATATCCCAGGTTGAACCATTTGTCATTTGTGTTATTATCAGTTGGGCACGATTCATACTGTGGGTTGTTTCTGGTATATTAACCTAAATGTGTCTAGATGGATCTGAGTTTTTGTAATATTCATCATGATGTCTCAGAGCATCCTCAATCATCTTTTCTTTCATGCTCATTTGGGATCCAGATTTCCTTAAAAGTCTTCCTAATTTGTCAGGCTACATTTTCAAATCAAGTGGATGAATCAAGATGTAGAATCAAACTTAGGTTCAGATTGAAGTGAGTGGCTCAGATCAAAAATCCCCAAGAAGAACAATTCTAATGAGGCCTCTAGGTTAAACAACCTATGGACCTTTCCTATGTATGTGTTCTAAAGAATAGATGAGAAACTAGATGTGAATTGGACCCCATCAAAGCACCAAAAGATTTTTTGATGACTAAGGCTTGTTTCGAGGTGGATGATACCTCGGAATCAAAAATGCACACACCCAAGAAGAACTTGGGTAGCCAGAAAGGGAGAGCCCCGCAAAGACCCTATACGGTAGAGTGTCCCTACGGGTTACAGGATTTTCCCCACCCAACCTTCCTTGTCACTACGGTTCCAAGTAGATCGGAATGTATGAATTGAGACCTTAAGTACACCAATTTTAGCATATTTTGTGCCTTGGATTTCACTTGATTAAAAATTAATTCAATTTGTGACCTAATTTGGAGATTGATTGAAATACAAAGTAGACCAAATTCACCTGACCTGCCCTAAAAGATGAAGAATGAAATCTAAGTCAAGACCCAAAGATCACCCTAAATTAACTCTCAGGTTTATTAGGTCCAAAGTTTTAAGGGTCAAGTGAATTTAGAGCATGAATTTACTATTTTTCTAATTAGATCTTTTTAAGCAAGGGTTTACGTAGCACACAAATGCGGGGGGGTAAATTTTCTTTAATTCAAGCAAGTGTGAAACTAACACTTCAAATCCCTAGAGTAGAAACCCTACTTGGCTCTATTTCAAGTCCAATTTAATCCCAAATGTACATCTTGGACTTCAAATAAGAAGTGTGTAGTCCAAGATGATCAGAAATTAAGCGTAAATCCCTAGTAGGTATAGGCAAATCAGGAAACTTACCTTAGAAATGATGCTTACTAGAAAATAAGGCAGAAGAATACTAATTAATTTTGTTTCCTTTTTCTCTTCCAAAAGATTAGGAGATTGACTAGAGAAGAAGAAAGCGTTACCTGCCCCTGGAGTGGTTGATTTGCCCGAAAGATCTCTTTATGATGTACCTTGCAAAATCACAATCAAAGAAAATATGGCAAGTTAGTGCTCAGATAACAATAAAAAAAGATAAGACTAATGTGTCAATTGCGCGTTGTTCCCGAGCAACAATGCCAAAATGTTTAATGCAGGCTATTGAGGAATTTTAAATCGTTTCGTTGTAGCAAAACCTCAATCGTTCGAAAATAATTAAATTTAAAACTCACAATCAAAGAAGAGTCCGAAGTTAATCATAGGAAGCAAATATGGAATTCATAACAATAATCTCATTCAGAATCAATGAACACAATTAATTGAACATTAAAAATAGATATGCAATAAATATAATTTTTCATATTGTAATTCAAATAATGATGAGGTAAAAAGAATAGAGAGAATCTAAAAAGTGGTGATTTAGATCACCAATTAGGTTTTCTAATTAAGTATGTATCTCATATTCAATTTATTCAAATAACCAATCAGGATTTAATATTAACTATAGTACTTAAATCATTCAAGTAATGCCATAGTGTTCACAACCAAATTAGAAGTCTGATATGATGACTAGACGGCTTAAGTATCCCAAGCACAAGGCTCTTCAGTGAGCCTTTCTTCTTCAGCTTTCTTCTTCACAAGCACGACCCTTCTCTTCTTCAAAGCCTCTCCTTCCTTTAATGCCTTCTCTTTCTATCAAGCCTCCCTTAAGGCTTCCCTTCTTCCTCTCAGCCTTTTCTTAAGGTTTTCATAAGCCTTCAGAGACCTTCTCACACACACAGAGGATGGCCTTTCTCAGCGACTAAGTGTCGCACAAGGCGTACCTTCAGAGACCAAAAACCTCCCCCGCTCTCTCATAAATCCCTCCTCTTCTCTCTCAAACCCAGGGCATATTCGGATCCATGTACGGGTAAACGGGTCATGTACAATGACTAGGCTTGCAGGCGTGGGTCGCAAGCGAGGTGTTAAGTAGGCGGGTTAGTGGATGTGAGGGTATGAGGGACTCGACACCTCGATGCTTGGGCGATAAAGCCTTAGCATAAAAACGTAATAAGCGTTGCTGCCGCTTTGTTCGTGCACAATGTGGGATTATTAAGGCCACCTTTCCATCACGTGCATCTGTAGAGGAGACTTCGTTGAATTGGTGTGTTGCTGGCGATGAAGTCCTCAATTGAGAAATAGGAAGGCTTCGTGATCCTCGTCCGCGGCGATTGAAAGAGATAGTAGGGTAGACGACAGCCAGAGAGAGGCGGACGTCATCAAAGATGATGAAGGCGACATCGGAAGACAGTGGGTACTTGAAACATGAGTTACGGCCTCACAGCCAAGTGTTGGCGAAGGTGGCCGTGGTGTTTTCGTGGCGTGGGCATGTGTATGGTGGCCGGGTGAGCTCGGAGGAGGTGAGCGGAGGTGGGTATGTTCAATGGGATGTTTGAGCAAATGTTTGGTGGAATTAGGTGGGGGGTTTTGAAGTAGGGAGGACGACGATGCTTATGGAAGTCGTGGCGTAGCGAGCGGTGCACTTTAGCGTCAGGGAGGACACATCGGAGGTACGCCGAACGTGGGGAAGACGGAGATGGAGTGGCGTGAATGGCGGTCGAATCAAGGTTTTAAAGAGGGGGAAAGAGAGTAGAGAGGAAGAGGAAGGAAGAGAACCTAGTATTAACTGTTGAAAGGGGCAAGTGGGCGTCGGCTGTGATTGGCCGGCGCCATGGAAGAGGAACTCTCCAGTGAGAGGGCGGCAAGGAAAGAGAGGGTCGGAGAGCTCTTCGCCGGTGTTGCGAGGAGCGGACGAAGTAGGGGAGGTGTTTCCCTCTGCCTATGGTTTGTGGCAGAGGGCGAAGAAGTCGGGGAAGAGAGCTCGTCGGAGCAGGTCGGAGGAGGTCGGAAGGAGGAATTTTTGGTAAAGAAGTGCAGCCAAACCAAGCTAAGGAAGAGCGGTTGTGCACGTCGGCTCTTTATAGAGCTTCACGGAGAGCTCTAGAACAAGGAGCTCTGATTGGCTCCTTAGGATTCAAGAACCTTACTGATTTCATCCGTTCGCATGCATGAATCAGAGAGATTTAGGAGTTAAGAACATTCCCGATGGATTCGTCATGGTATGAACATCAATCCCACCAATTTTGGTGGGATTTGATGAAGATTCGAGTGGGATTTGGCTTGCTTAAAGCTGGCCTAGAGGTCCATTGACCTCCAATGGTGGCAAGGACCGATCTAGGAAGAAGACAACAAACCTAGGGGCCATTTGCAAGGATTTCAAAAGTTAGGGGCATATGTAGAATCAATAACCTGACTTTGATCTAACCTAATTGCAAATTCTAGGTTTGAAAAGGTGTCATTATTAGGCATAGGCTCAGGTTCTTGGATCATAGGATAGACCCAATCGAATCTCAACTCTTTCAACTCAGTTTCTATATCATAGATTGTTTTGACTTTCGAAAAATCAATTTGTATTTCTGAGGAGGTTGGAGAGGTGTAGTCATTAAACATGGGCCCATAATCATAGTTCAGATCAAAAATCTGATTTTCTTCATATTGGGCCTCAAGATCATCCCAAATAGGCTCAAATTTAGATATTAAGTCAACGGTAGGAATTGGGTTGCTAGAATCTAGTTTAGGCTCTATTGGGATGTCAAAATCATTCTCCAGAATCACCTTAACAAGATAAGGCTCGAGAATTATATTCTTGAGAGGTTCTGATTCAGGCTTATTATTACAGGTGTCCGAGGAATCTAGGCTTGATGGACTAGCTTCAAGGCTCTCTAAGGCTAGTTCAGAATCGAGAACACCTGCAATTGGATCCTCTAAACCCTCATTAAGATCAGACATGTCAATCATTATAAAATTTGAATCTAAATTCATTTGGGTTGGGGGTCCACAACAACTTCGATTTGAGAACACCTGCAATTGAATCCTCCAAACCCTCATTAAGATCAGGCATGTCAATTATTATGAAATTTGAATCTGAATTCATTTGGGTTGGTGGTCCACAACAACCTCAATTTTCGAATCCAAGATTTGGGAGATCAATTTTTGTGTGGGTATATGGATATCTTTGATTGATGATCTGTTTCAATATATTTATCAAATTCTCCCATTTCTCAAGGTCATCTTGGTGCATCTCCCAAAGTGATGAATTTATCACACATTGGAGATACTTAGCATTATGCAATCTCTCTAATTTAGTATATCCCGTCATGAGAATATCCCAGGTTGACCCATTTATCATTTGTGTCACTATTAACTGGGCATAGTTCACAATGTGGGTTGTTTCTGCCACATTAACCTGAATGCTCCTAGATGGATCTAAGATTTTGAAATACTCGTCATGATATCTAAGAGCAGCCTCGATCATCTTCTCTTTTATGGTCATCTAGGATTCAGCTTTCATACAAATTCATCTTAATTTATCAGGTTGCATTTTCAAATTAGGTGGTGGATCAAGATGTAAAATCAAATTCAGGTTCAGATTGAAGTGATTAGATCAGATCAGAAATCCCCAAGAAGATCAATTCTGATGAAGGCCTCTAGGTCAGAAAACTTAGGGTCCTTTTCCTGTGTATGCGCTCTAGAGAATAGATGAGGAACTGGATGTGAATTGGACCCAATCAAGGCACCCAAAGATTTTTGGATGACTAAGGCTTGTTTCAAGGTGGCTGATACCTCTAAATCAAAAATCCACACATCCGAGAAGTACGTAGGCAACCAAGAAGGGAGAGCCCCGAAAAGACCCATACACGGTAGAATGTCCCCACGGGTTACAGGACTTCCCCCACCCAACCTTCCTTGTCACTGCAATTCCAAGTTGACCAGAATGTATCAATTGAGACCTTAGGTTTACCAATTTTATTCCTAATTTGTGTTGTGGATTTCACTTTATTAGAAGTTAATTCAATTTATGACCTAATTTAGAAATTGGTTGGGCCACAAGGTAGACCAACTTCACTTGACCTACCCTAAAAGATGCAGAATGAAATCTGAGTCAAGACTCAAAGATCACACTAAATTGAGTCTCAGGTTATTAGGTTTACAATTTTAGGGTTCAAGTGAATTTAGAGCCTGATTTTAGGGTTCTTATTAGATCTTTTCAAGCAAGGGTTTAGGTAGCACATAAATGCGGGAGGGTTAATTTCCTTTAATTTAGGCAAGTGTGAACTAACAAACACTTCAAAACCCTAGAGTAGAAGCCCTAATTGGCTCTATTTCAAATCCAATTTAATCTCCAGATGTACACCTTGGACTTCAAACAAGAAGTGCATAGTCCAAGATGATTAGAAATTAAGCGTAAATCCTTAGTAGGTACAGGCAATCAGGGTAGGGATCTCTAAATAGAATCATCTCAACTTCAATCAAATAATGATTTGAATTCGCAAATCAGGAAACATACCTTTAAATGATAATTACTAAAAAATAAGGTAGGTGGTTCCTAATTGATTTGTTTCCTTTTCTTTCTTCCAAAAGATTAGGAGATTGATTAGGGAAGAAGAGAGAGTTTACCTGTCCCTAGAGTGGTTGATTTGCGCAGAAGATCTTTTCGTGATGTACCTCACAAAATGACAAACAAAGTGAAACAAGGCAAGTCAGTGCTCAGATAAATATCAAGAAAGATAAGATCAATGTGTGAATTACGCATTGCCCCTCGGCAACGGCGCCAAAATGTTTAAACAAGCTATCAAGGAGTTTTAAACCGTTTCATTGTAGTAAACTTTAATCGTTCGAAAACAATTAAATTTATAACTCAGATTCTAAAGAAGAGTCCAAACACAGGGAGCAAATATGGAATTTATAACATTAATCTCATTCAGAATTAATGAGCACAATAAACGGAGCACAATAAAGATAGTCAATGAATTAATCACTCAGAAATATATTCAATAAGAACCAATGTATAATGAAGCAAAAAGGAAAGAGAATCAAAATAATGGTGATCTGAATCACCACTAATCTTCTTTAATTAAACATGCATACAATTACTCAATTATTCCAATCAGAATTCAATTGAAAACTATAGTACTTAAATAATGTAACAGTAACTCTAATAAATCATTCAAACCAGACGTCGGGTTTCTCCTTTCAGATGACTTAAGTGTCTCAAGCACAAGACTCTCCAGTGAACCTTTCTTCTTGTCAATGCCTTCTCTTTTCTTTCAAAGGCACGGCCCTTCTTTTTTTCAAAGCCTCTTCTTCCTTCAATGCCTTCTCTTTCTTTCAAGCCTTCCTCAAGGCCTCTCCTTCCTTCTCAAAGCTTCCCTTCTTTCTTCAGACGCCTCTCCTTCACAACAGAGGGGAACCAACTCCCTCCAGCGACTAAGTATCACACAGGGCACAAGTCTCAGAGAGTAAAACCCTCCCCCGCTCTCTCACAAGTCCTCTTCTCTCAAACCCAGCGTATAGTCGGATTAATAACCGGGTTTATGGATCCGAGTAATCGGGTCTGGCTAGGGTCACCGGCGTGGATGGTGACCGACGAGTGCGTGAGGTAAGGTGAGTATGGGACCTCACCCCTGTGTTCTTGAGCCGAAGAGCATATGGGACAATTTCCTAATATGCGCTGCCTCTGGTCTTGAATCCCACGATGTCAGAATAAAGCGCCACAGCTTCTTCGCACGTCAGCTACAGATGGAAACTCCTCTTGATTGCAGCCGCAATGGTGGTGGCTTTGGCTAATTGGAGCTATAGCTATGTTCCTCGAACAAAACCGCAACTGCTGGTGGTTGTATTGAAGCTTGATGTGGATGGAGTGCGGCGGACAACGTCGGGGAAGATGGCGACAGCGACGGACAGCAGGCGAAGACCTGAAACAAACATACGGGCTCAAAAGCCCTAGTTAGATGGTTCACTAGCGCCACCGGAGGATGTGGAGTCCGGTGGTGGTGGTTGTGTGGCGAGTGGAAACGTGTGGTAGCCGAACGGAGGCGGAAAAGGTGAACGGCGAGGGGTGTGTTCGGTGGAGCGTTGGAGTGGGTTTTTGGTGGATTTGAGTGAGGGGTTTTGTGCGGTGAGGTGAGGTGGAGGGTCTGAAGGTGGAGCGGTGGTGTTTGGCGGTGTGTAACGATGGGGAGGCCACATCGGAGGTACGCTAGACGTGGGGAAGACGGAGAGGTTGAGGGCGAACGGTGCGTCGAATTAAGAGGTAGAGGGGTTAGGGAGATTAAGGAGACGAAGAGGAAGATGCTAGACCTATCTATATGACGAAGAGGTGAGGGTTTGCACCGGCTTTGATTGGCCGGTTGTGGGGATGATGATGTCTTCGGCAAGGGAGAACGGCGAGGACGAAGGGGTAGGGTGGCTCCTGCTAGTGTTGCGAGAAGCGGAGGAAGGAGGGGAGGTGTTTCCCCTTGCCTATGGTATGTGGTAGAAGGCGAGGACAGAGGTTGGAGAAGCTCTCTAGAGCTACAGTCGAAGGTGGCCGAAGAGAGGAGTTTTTGGCAAAGAAGTGTGGCCAAACCAAGCTGAGGAAGAGCGATTGTGCACGTTGACTCTTTATAGAGCTTCAGAGAGAGCTCAAGAATAAGGAGCTCTGATTGGCCCCTTAGGATTCAAGAAGAACCCCACTGATTTCTTGCATTCGCATGCACAAATCAGAGATATTTAGGAGTTAAGAACATTCCCAATGGATTCATCATGGTGTGAACATCAATCGCACCAATTTTGATGGGATTTGATGGAGATTTGAGTGGGATTTGGCTTGGTCAAAGGTTGCCTAGAGGTCGTTTGACCTCCAATGGTGGTAAGGACCTGTGTGCAAAGGAGATAACAAAGTTAGGGGGATCTTTGCAAGGATTTTGAAAGCTAGGGGCGTTTGTGAGAGAGAGAGTCAAATTGGACTAAAATGCAAACTAGGTCAAGATAATCTCTCATTGGATCCAAATTTTGGTACAAATGAAATTTGGACCCAAGGAATTTGATGGTGAAGTTAGATTTCAATTTGACCAAGTTTGACTAGGTAATTTATGCAGAAACCCAAATTAGGGTAACTTTCTGTCTGAGACTGTTAAGGTCAAAATGGGCTCCAATGGTCAAATCAAAGATACCAAACCTCATGAAATATTTTTATATAAATTTTAGAAGGTTTAGATGGATTTTCTCCTGAATAGAACCTCTGTTATTTAAGCGAGTCTGAAATTAGGACTTTGGGTTTAGGAATCAGTTCTCAAAGTACATGAAAACCCGTTTTTGTCTGCATTGACTCTTTTATTAGTTATTAATGCTCATTAGACCGTAGATTAACCGCAAGGAAACCCCGTGATTAATCTACATTCATAATATACTGTTAAAACTATAGAATTAACCCTAATTTAAAGTATTTTTCTCATAAAGGATATGCAGTGAATTTCGACTCTCCGGCGATTATGTAGGAGCATTTGTCTCTTGATTGTGATTAATTAAAATTAGTTATGGCTCATGATAACGTTATCATCAGAAGGTAAGACAAATGGTTAGCTACCACATTCTACTTTCTCACCTTGTCGTGAATTTCAAGATTGAATTCTTGCAACAGCAAGATCATCGAATTAATCTAGGTTTCACGTCCTTTGTAAGCAAGTGCCTCACCACAGTGTGATCCGAGTAAATTATCACATGGGATCTCAGGGGATATGATCAAAATTTCTCCAGACCAAATACTACAACCAGCAGCTCTTTCTTCGTAATTATGTAATTATGTTGAGTCTCGTCGAGTATCTTACTGGTGTATATATTACCAACAGTTTTCCGTTGATTTTATGCCCAAGCACCGCTACTGCTTAGTCAGACGCATCGCACATGATCTCGAAGGGTTGAGACCAATCAGGGGATTGTAGGATTGGAGATTGGGTAACTCGGTAACGCAGGATTTCAAATGCGTAAATGCACTCATTTGTCATCTCAAAAGGTGTGTCCTTTGAGAGAATATTCGTTAAGGGGGGCGCGATTTTGGAAAAATAAGATATGAATTGGCGATAGAAACCAACGCCCCAAAACCGATCTGATGTCTTTGATCAAGGAAGGCACAAGTAATTTGGAAATCAAATTCGCCTTAGTTGGATCAACTTGGATACCTCTCTTAAATACGAGGTGTCCAAGCACAATGCCCTCAGGAACCATAAAGTGACTTTTCCCAGGAGAGAACCAAGTTCACTTCGATGCATCTTCGAAGGATTTGGACCAAGTGCAGGAGGAAATCATCAAAAGATCAAAGAAAAATCGAGAAGTCGTCCATGAAGACTTCAAGGTATTTACCTACCATATCAGAGAGTATGGCTAGCATGCACCGCTGAAAGGTGGCAGGTGCATTGCAAAGCCCGAATGACATCCTACGAAATGCGTACGTACCGTAGGTGTTCGGTGCGTAATTCGCATTTTAAAAGTTATTTAGTTGTAGTATAGTGAGAAAATACGTCGACAAATAAATTTATAAAACTCCGGTGAGTACCGGATCATTCGCAGGGAGGCAATCTCAATTTATGCAGAAGCGTTTCAATAAAACTAATTCTAACTAGATATATATATGTATATATGTATAAAGCAGATATCCAGAGAATCAAAATTTTATTACAATTAGATAAAGTTTTTCATAGTAGAAAATGCTAAAAGAGACAGATAGATAGAGAGAGAGAGATAGAAAGTGCAGAGAGACGACGTTACTTGTAGGATGCTTGTCGAGATGCGACAGCACCTCAGATCCAGAGCACCGGGACCGAGTTGCAGAGGAGGTGGAGAATTGCAGAGAAGACGGTAGAAGAGATCTGGAATTGATGAGAGAGAGATGCTTCAACTTAGGGGGCCCTGGGTCTTCTTTTATAGTTTTGATGGAGGGCAAAAAGGATATTTTGGCCTCAAAACCGTCCAACTCTTATTTGATCAGACCAATCAACGGATCTGATTTGGCCTCAAAATACCTTCATTTGCGCTTAAAACGCTTGGATTCGCTCTGGTAGCAACACGTGGCAACTGCTGCTTCGTCGATCTTCGATCGCATGGCTCTGATTCCTCCTTACGCGCACGCTTATCTTCTTCGCTCACCTCTCGCCTTCAAAACCCGCCTCAACGTCAGTCATCCAATCGTAACGAGCGCTGCTGCCTTAGCATCGAAGCAAGCATGTTAGATCGCATGTCCGCCCGCGGCTCGCTCTCATCGCGCCACGTAGCTTTACAATCGGTCAATTGCGGTAGCGCACGCCCGCACAACCAACGCCGCTTTAATTTCGCGCAACGCACAGCTCGAACGCACGTCACCCGCTTCCACGCGCACACGAGCCAATGCGCTACGTGAACCTTTTGTTATATATACTTGTTTATTTTTATTTATGCTTATCCAGTTTGGGCGGGCGACGTGGTAGGCTCGTGGCCGTTGGATGGAGATCCAACGGCCCACAGCATGCGGTGTGGCCTTCCTAGATGGGGTGGTGGTGAGGGAGCGACTGTGATGACGTCACGTGGCACCATCATGGTTGTCTATCTTCTTTGCTTTGTATTTGGTGCTGTAGACCTCCAATCGAGTTAATTTTTACACCGTTGGACTGCGATCGTCGATCCGGATTCATCCGTGTGGTTGGATTCTTCATCTGAGGCTCAGATCTTTGTCCTTTGGCTCCATGATCTCTGTTCTTCAAAGGACTGCACATGATACTCTGGTTGTCTGATCGAGACGATTTCGGATCC
Organism: Thalassia testudinum; assembly: GCA_037157565.1. Lineage (NCBI taxonomy): Eukaryota > Viridiplantae > Streptophyta > Magnoliopsida > Alismatales > Hydrocharitaceae > Thalassia > Thalassia testudinum. Next base: position 121,530,146 of record JAZHRO010000073.1, read on the forward strand.
GTTAGACTCCCGTCGTCATTCTAATCAGATCTGTCTGGTCTGATCTGACATCCACGATTTTGAATCATCTGCGATTAAAATCATATCTCTTTTAGGTCATAAAATAATGATATTATCTATACGGCTACTCAAACTAACTAGTATGCGAATTACGATGCTTATGCATGCATTGACTCGAAGTTATGCTAGAATCTAGCTCAATTCAGATGTTTTAGGTTGCATAATTGATGTGCAATCAGTAGTGGCAAGTAAAGGTGGTCTTTTCCTGATCTTCGGGATAGATTGCCACTTAGTTATATCCGAAGTACCCATCCAGAAAACAAAAAAATCAATTTCCCACCAGTTTCTCGAGAATCTGATCAACAACGGGAGAGGGAAATGGTCTTTCTTCGTGGAGGCATTTAGTTTCTGAGAATCTATACAAACTCTCAACGAGTTCGCAATTCGAGTTGAGATGGTTTCTCTAGATTTGGTCGTAATGACGATGAGTTTTGCCTTTTTAGGCACAACTTGGACGGGCCTCACCCAGCGGCTGTCAGAGATAGGGTAGATGATTCCTGCATCGAGCCACTTGATAATCTCTTTTTTCACAACCTCCTGTAGATTTGGGTTTAGTCTTCTCTACATTCTTGAGATGGTCGTGAGCCCCCTTTGGTATAGATACGATGTGTACAATACGAGGGACTTATTTCAGTCAGGTCATCCAACGGCTCTTTAATGCTGCTAGAGGACAGAAATCAGCTTTGTTTCCTGATCAAGAGTGAGTTGAGAGTTGATAATCGCAGGAAACGTTTGATTCGAACCCAAAAATGCGTATTTTAGATGATCCAGGAGGGACTTTAATTCAAGCACTGGGTTATCCGCAGCGGGTAGGGGTTTGGGATTGGCCTCAAAAGACAAGGTGGAAGCTAAGGATAGATCCAAATCAGCTTTGGACTTCTCGATCTGTGGGTCAAGATCTTGTGGTTGAGGTTCTAGGAGAATCAGGTTTTCCTCTGTAATCGGGTCCTCAACCAGAGAACTTATGTTGTAAACTTATTCGATTACCCCACAGTTTATTCCTTTCTAGGCCTTAAAGATATCGATCCTCAATGTTTTATTCTCGAATTTCAACTCGATCTGGCCCTCCTCGCAATTGATAATCGCCCTAGCTGTGGCAAGGAACAGTCTCCCTAAGATGATCAGTGTGTCTCTTAGATTTTTAGTAGTAACCATGTCTAATACAATGAAGTCCACTGGGAAGTAGAAATCTCGTATCCTAATTAGAACTCCTCTTGGTGACTTTATTGATCTATCAACCAGCCGTAGAATCACCCCAGTCGATTTGAGCTCGGTTTCCTCAAAATGACCTAGTAGGAATGTGGGGATCAGATTTATGGAAGCTCCTAAATCCAATAAAGCTTAATCGAACTCTAGGTTGCCTATCTTACAAGAGATCAAAGGGTGCCAGGATCTTTCACTTTCTGTGGGAGTTTGCTCAAGATGATAGAGTTGGCTTACTCAGACAACACAATCGAGTCCCGTCTTTGTTTCACGGCTTCCGCTTTGGTGTAAATAAGTCCTTCAGAAATCACACGAAAGCCAAGACGTGGCGAATCGCATCCATCAAGAGGACGTTTATTTGGACTTATTCAAAGAGCTTGACCAAGTCTTCCTCAAGTGCCACGAGTTTGGGTTTTCTATTTCCTCCGGTCAAGGCCTTAGCAAATAGAACCTCTATTGGTTCCTCTAGGATTAGTTCAGGCTCTAGATCTAGGATACATATGTCCTGGATGACCATCCTAGGGGTGGGCTCTAAATTACCAGGGCTAGAGTGTTTAGGATAAGGTGGATCCTTTGTCATTTTGCCACAACTTGTAGTAATAGTGTTTAGGGCTACCTGGTTTGGGTTCAGAGTTGGCAAGAGTTGTGGTTGTTGCTGATATCCTGCATATGATGTGGAAGCCTCTGTCCTATCAAGTGATGGTGCAAAAGGGGCCTAATAGACATAGTGAGCTTGGCCCTAATTTGGGTTCATAATGCACCTTTGGTTTAGCACGTTATCTAGATTTGGCAAAGGTTAAGAAGGGAGTGCACCAGGCTAGCAAGTCCTAGCCATCTGTGTGAGTTGATTTTAAACCTCTATGATTTCTACCTTATGTTGTTTCTATATCTCAGTGTTGGTCTTTTGCATCTCAGCCAAGGTCTACAAAATCAAGTTCATCTGATCTTCCTTTGTAGGCCCGAATTGGAAATTCGGGTCAGGCCTAGGCTGAGTGGGTTGATATGGTCGCGAAGCTTGTGGTCGGGGTTGGAATTGAGGTTTTAAGTTTTGATTATTTCTCGACCATGCAAAATTTGGATGATTGCACCATCCAGGGTTATATGAGCTGGAGGATGGATCATTTTAGATGGTGTGCAGATCCTCGTAGGTATAAGGAATTCCAAAGTAATTAGAGTAGGAGGGTTCAGAGTTCCCCCAACTAGAGTAAGATGCATCCATCCCCTGGTATGCATGGCGGTGAATGTTATGCATGGCCTCCCTACCTGAGGGCGGTTGTGCATACGTGTTTTATTGCATGACCTCTCTACCTGATATGATGGCTCTCTTCTTCTCAATGATAGAGACATTATCCAAGCGACTGGCCACCAACTCCAGGTAGATGGATGAGGATAGGTCTCGTGTCTCATGTGCCCCTCACGTGTTTGACAAAGCGCGGGTAGTCGTCCGATCGAACACACCCATAGACTCATTATTTATGAAGTTCACGCACATGTTCTCGAGAATCTCTAGAAAGGTGTCTTCATGTTGACCCATGATGTTGCCACCAAAGGTTGCATTGACAAATAATCGAATGTCCTCATGGAGTCCTTGGTAAAAAGACTAGACCTATTCTCATTTAGGAACTCTGTGATAATGACATTTCCACATGAGATCCAGAAAGCGATCCCATGCCTCATGAAGTGGTTCTCCCACATTCTACGTGAAATGAATGATCTAGTGACTCAAGGCATTGGTGCAACCAACTGGGAAGAATTTCTTCAGAAATTCAGATTGGAGTTGCTCCCATGTGTTGATCAATCGAGTTACGGTTTGGTACCAATGGACAACCTTATCCATAAGAGAGAATGAGAACATCTTCATGAGCAAGATGTCTCGATTCTGAATAGGTGGTCCAAAGGTCTGGGCCAGATGTTTCAGCTATTTGATGTGTTGGAAGGGGTCTTTGGAGTTCAAGCCATGAAATTTGGGGATTGCATTGATCAAATTCGACTTTAATTCAGTGTCAAGTCCTCCAGTTGGGATTTGCACCCTGGGTTCGATAGCCACCGCTACAGGATTGTAGTGATCTCGCATCTGCAGATGCTGTGGGGGATTCATGAATGCATGGAATAAATCAGTGAAGCGTTGTAATTGATTCTGAACATTAGGCACTTCTTGATTCTCCATGGATGCAGATGATGGAGAGCCGGGCTCGAATGTGGAAGGATCGGAAGAGATCTCGATCCGATCGGATGAGAACACAAACAATTGGGTCGGGGCTTGACCCTAACCAGAGTAAACTGCTAATGGAGGCCTCAAGACTGGTCTTAAGGACCTTCTCCTATACATGCACTATGGAATCAGATGAAGGGCAGAATGTGTATTAGACCTAATTGAGGCACCCAACAATGCTGGGTGACTTTGGCAGTTCAAGGTAGGTGGATCTCTGGATCAGAAACTCACCCACCCAAGAATTACTTGGGCATCCAGGAAGAGAGAGTCTCGCAAAGACCCCTACACGGTATAGCGTCCCCATAAGTTACAGGGTTTCTCCCACCCGACCTTCATTGTCACTGCGATTCCAAGTAGATCAGAATGTGTGACCTTGACTCCTAAGTTTACCAATTTTAATCCTACTTGTGCCTTGAATTTCACTTAAACTTGAAGTTAATTTGATTTGTGACCTAATTTTGAGGTTGGTTAATTCACAAAGTGAACCAACGTCACCTGACATGTCCTAAAGTTGAGGATGAGGTTTGGGTCAAGAACTCAAATCACCCTGAGTCAGTTCTCAAACAAGTTATTAGGTCCCAAATTTTAAAGATCCAAGTGATTTATGGAACCTTGTCTTTAGGGTCCACTTGATTAGATCAATTTAACTAAGGGCTTGGGTAACACACAATGCGGCAATATATTTCCTTTTGAAGCAAGTGTGTACCCCTTGAACCCTAATGTGGAAACTTTAGATTGGCTCTATTTCCAAGTCTAATTCTTCCAAAGATGGTACCTTGGGCTCAATCAAGAAGGTGAATAGCCTAAGAAATCCTATGTCCCTAATAGGTGCAAGTATCAGGATGAGGTTCTATAGTCAAATTGAATCAAATCAGGAAAACTTGAATGATAACCACTAAGTAAATAAGGTAAGTTGGTCCTGACTGATTTCTTTTTCAACCTTTCCAAGAGAGGAGGGGCTTAAAGAAGAAGGAAATGTGATTACCTGCCCCTGGTGTGATTGCTTGTGCGGTCGATCTTCAAATTCACCTGCAATAACACAACAAAGTAGATATAGAAAGTTAGAATCAATCAGAAAGTGTGATTAGTGACTGAAATGCGCATTGCTCCCCAGTAATGGCGCTAAAATGTTGGCTCGAAATCCGTCGTACTTTAGAAAAATGTGTTGTAGTATAGCGACGAAAATCGAATCGATAATTTAAATTTATAATTGCTCGAAAAATCATGAGTTCCGAAGTCATTTGCAGGAAGTAAATATTACAATTCAATCAACTAACCAAATATAAATGATGTATGCAATTAATATCCAATCACAAATATAAGAATAATCAATTAATACTCAAATTGTATCTTAGAACAAAAATATAATAAAAAAAATAAAAAAGGTGGTTGAAACCACCAATCAGTCTCAACAATTAGGCACAATTCTCAATCATATCTCAAATACTTAGCCAAATAATAGTCAAGTTCTCTTCACAGATCAAACGTCCCAAATAAGCTTCAAACGACTTAAGTATCAAGTCCAAAGCACCTCTAAAATTACCTAAGTGCAACACGAATTCCAAGGCAGCACAGTGCAAAACCCCCCTCATTCCCTCAAAAATTCCCCCCCCCCTTCTCTTCAGAGCCGGGTGTTTGATAATCGGGTAATCGGATCTGGGGACCAAGCTTGCCTGGGTGTGGGCGGTGGGTGAGGAGGGAGTGGGCAGGTGAGGGACTTCACCCTGTGTATTGAGGCAAGCAACCAATGCACTAAATTCCTTAAATATCAATTTCAAAACCAAATGCCCACAATGTGGGACTGAGTGTGTTGCTGCTCTTCGCATGTGCTGCAAGGGTGTTCCTTTTTTGATTGCAGCTGCTACATGGCTTCGTCCTTCGATCAAAGCCCTGGGCAACTTCATGGGATGATGATGGGACCCTTCGAGGATTGATGATGGGGACAAGGAATCTGATACAAATCGTGTTCAGGGCCAATCCAATGTTAGATTTAGAGGAATCATAAAAAAATTACAAAAAGAAGAATCTCGAGAATATCCCTCTCTATCTTCTCAAAATACACTGGCAAGCTGAACTTGGACATTGCTGATCGAATGCACGGTTGCTTTAATCGCTAGGGTCAACGAACTTCTAGGTAGATTATGGGGCCTTGGAAACCTTTGTTACAGACCCAAGGCTGAGGCTAGTCAAGTCTATATTGAATACCTTTAGGCCTAGAGTTTGTATTTCGACCTAGTCTCTAGAGGTGCGACACGATAAGGCATCCTGACGATAAAATATGACCTAGAGACCTGGTCAGATCCATATGATTTTTCTCGAGACTAACAAAACTTAAGTATTAATGTATTTGATAAGTCACTTTAATAGGCTATAATTAAGCCTAAGCACATTATTATTGGAATAGGAATTTAATTTAAAGTATCACTATATTGACAAAATTAAGCTTTAAAATTATCATTCTATACATTATATCAATTTTTACATACCTTGATTATGCAATCTTAAGAAAGCCGTCTCTCTTTTGAAAGGCAATAAAAACTTTATATCCAAATTTCCATATCAATTAAAGATCCCTCTAATTTCTCCTCTCTATCAATCAATCAACGCCATCAACGCTATCCCTTTCCTTATTTTGTCTCCATGTCTCTCCAACACACGCACATAAATAAAGCTCCCCCTTCAACGATTGTAACGACTCGATTCCCGAGTCCCTACGAGACACGAGAACCGGACCGACTCGACTAATCCCAAGACCTGGTCGTCCAACGAGGAAATAACCAAAAGAGCAGTAAAATAAACCACATTCAACATGAATATAACTAACAGTAAGAAAATACAGCAGTAAGGAAAGAAACCACTACAGTATGTACCACCACAACAGTAGAACATTCATAACATAATATGAACTGCAGGTAAAGAAAAGTACAGTGAAAACAAGAACTACTCACTACAGTGGAACCAAAAAAAGGTACAAGAGAACAGTGGTAACTCTACTGGACCCTACTCGGCCCAGCGTCCTCTGCAGCCGCTGACCCTGGCTGCTCAACACCTGGTCCTGAAAGGTAACGAGTGTAACACGTCAGTAAAACACTGAGTAGAGTGGCAGCTAAACTAAAGAAACAGTAAAGTGTACAGTAGCTATTTTAATTTTCTTTTTTCCTTTAATTTACATCTTTCTATTGTTACAAAATTTATCTAATTCTCAGATCCTTCACTTGATCTCGAATGTTCCTCGTGTGAACGATCTTGATTGCAGTCTTTTCCGAACAGTAGAAGTAGCACGTGGTACTCTCCTGGTCGGGAGAGTCCCCCATGGTGATCCTACTCTCAGTCAACCACCCCAAGGTCACGGACAGGCGTAACGGTGACTACGGCACGCGCGATAAACGCACAGGTAGCTAACCCGCACTGGCACGCGATCAGTCGTTTCCGTTAACGGGTGCGCCCAAAGCACAGCACGAAACCAGTACAGTGCAGAGCCCTCTCAGTAACAGGGGTCAAACCCCTCCACAGTAACCAAACAGGGGCCTTGCCCCTCCACAGTCCGCGCACCCTCGCCTGACTATCCTGGTTTGCCCAGTGGGCCTAACAAGTCGGTGTAGGAGGCTAGCAGAACCCCGGGACCCGTGGGGTAGCTAGTACCTCTCTACACTAGTAGCTCTCCTCGGTACTACGTACACGAGGGCCAGCAAGTCGGTACAAAGTGGCCAGTCCTAACCCCGGGTCCCTGGGGCGGCTAGCTCCGCTCTGCACTAAACAGGGGGACAGTCGCTCTCCTTGGTACTCCGTACTCAAGGGCCAGCTCACTTCTCCAATTCTACTCCATTCACCTTCCAGGAGTTCTACTCCTAATTCCCTGTAGGGTTCCAGCTCTTTTAACTCAACACAATCAGGTTTCACCTTTCCAGTTTCACGTTCATACAATCCATGTTCTCAATCACGTTTATTTATTCATAGCAGGCAGATGTTAATTCAATTCACAGGCAGCTATTAATCCCTTTCCACATTTTCCAAGACTACAGTATTCGTACATTCCACTAGTTTTCCCGTCCTAGGATTTATGCCATATCCTAGGATCTATCATACAATCTAGTTTTCCAACCTTAGGATTCATGCAACACCCTAGGATCTACCATTCAATCTATTTCTCATTCCTAGGATTCATGCAATGTCCTAGGTTCTATTTATGGTTTCATAATTTAACAGATTATACTTAAAGCCACTCTACTGGTTACAACAGGCGAATTGGGGGCGTGGTCGGGAATCCCGCGTGCCTCCGCAACACCCGAGACTGCAACGGAACGGGGTCCTATCACAAGGATCAAACACAAGGAATTTCTCAAAACAGTATACAGCTACTGTAGACGGGTAGAGGATGTAATTCCGAAAAGCACGTAACTCGAAACGCGGAAAACGGACCCTGAACGGGCCCTAAACGGGTCGAAAACGACGAAACAGTACAAAATCAGACGTCTGGAACCTCTTCCAGATGTCTTAAAAAGTGGCTCAGAGGTTACCTTTGCTCTGCGTGGTCTCTCAGACGTCCAGAAGCCTGCGGGGGCTTCTGGCCTAGTTCCCAGACGTCCGATGGTCACCCTAGACGTCTGGAAGTCATTCCCGTCGTCTGGCACTGCAGCCAGACGTCTGATTCGCGTTGGATGCGAATCTCAGAACCTGCGCGTACCCATTTCCTCTCTCTCTTAGTACGGTCAGTCGAAGAAGAGGAAGAAAGACAGAATAACTCACCTTTCAGACGTCTGGACAGTCCTCCAGACGTCGTCCTCGTCGTCTGGCTAGACTCCAAGACATCTGATTCTGGAAAAGTTTCCAGAACCAAGGCGCCACTCGCCCTCCGCTCGCGACGCTCGGCCGCGCCGCGTCTCGTCCGCCTGCTGCTCAACTACAGCAGTCCCCCCTGCGTCGCTCCGCGCCCGCTGCGCCCCCCCCGTCGGCCGACCTTAGCAGCCCCGGCGAGCTCGCCCTCACGGCCGAGCGCCTCTTCCACGCGCAGCACCTCCTCCCACGCTCACCGCGGCTGTCGCTGCCGCCGCTCACTCGCGCTCGCTCTCGCGCACTGGCTGGAAGGAGAAGAGGAAGGGGGCGGAGGTGACGGGAGTGAGGGAGGGGGCGTGGCCTTTTAAGGCCGCGCGAGGAGAGAGAGAGAGGACTGGGTGGGTCTGCGGCCGTAGGAGAGAGGGAAAAAGAGAGGGAGAGAGAGCGTACGTAGGTCTGCGCGCTCAGGCGCGTAGACGAAACACGCTTGCCAAAAATAACCGATTCCCAGACGTCTGGAAGTGGTTCCAGACGTCTGGTCAGACGTCTGAAGCGCGCGTTCGTAACAACGATTCAGGGGGATCTTCCTCCCACAAGACCAATGCCCACCCCTCTACCCTCTCCCTCAACTTGCACGCACACAGGACCGGGGAGAACTTAAGCCGTCCAACCCCTCCCACCAACGTCCAAGAAGAGAGAGACACCTCCCCACCCACGTCCTTCAGTGCAACAGCAACTCTAATGCCCTCGACCGCGACTTCCCGCCACTATGAGTCACCCGCTTCCCCATCGTCGACCTTCATCTCCTTCAACCACGCCTCAACCTCCTCGACTGCGACTTCCAACCACTGCAAGCCTTTTCCGCACCGCTCACCGAACGACCGTGCAATCTCCACGACACCACGTGTCCTCACTGTGGTCGGAGGTGACAGCTTCGATGTCGCCTACGTGCTCCTCCATGACATCTCTGCCGGTGCGTCCTCCATCCACGGCCCTCAAACAATCGCATTCATCTTCAACCTTTGCACACCGAAGGAACCCAACAACCACCACCGCGCAGCCACCTTCTCGACGCGCCAACGACCTTCTCCACATGATGACAACCTCCACCGTATGTGTGCACCACCCGCAACCAGGTGCAGCGACTCCTCCGCCCCTAGATCATTGTCGGCAACCCATACCTCTGTCAATCTCCTTTCCAGCCAACCACCACCGGTTGCCATTGACCGCACCGTCACCACCAACAAGGAGCTCTTGACCACGCCAACTTTCCTCGAGCTCCTCAGATATCACTAAGGCCCCACGAGTGCACACGGTAGAGAGGACGAGATCCTCTGTTTTGGGTTTAATTAAAAATTACATTCAATGGTGGGATTTTAACCTTGATTTTTGGGTATTTTATTGAGGTGAAATTGGTTACATGACCTTGCACTCTTGATTTATTACATAACTTCTTATCACCTCATTTCGCACCAAATTGTGATACGGACCTCAAATTTCTGATCGAGAAAGATATGTATTTATGACTTTATTGCATTTGTGCCTCCCTGTGAAACGACCTAAAGTTGAAGTATAATTTCAATATATTTTTATTAATTTTTTATTAATTATTTTCTACCACATGGTTTACTACGACAACACATTTGATTATCATCATTTCTCGATATTATCTTTTAAGTGAAAATTCTCTCAATCACAATGGGTGTGGGTCGCCAAGAATGGTCTTCACTAGTTGGACGACTGCTAGTCGACTTGCCGTATAGTGGCTGGTCGATCACTTGGTTGTCTAGTTACTAAAGGCTTCTAAGTTATGATTCCTTGGAACAGGCTATAAGTAGATGGATAATACAGTATCGGTCAACGATGAGGTACTCATCATAGCTCATAATTCACCAAAAATAGCTAGTTTACCTAATTAATTAGTACTTAATATCATATAAACAAGGTTAAGTATCTATATAGTTAATAATAGGCATGAATCTAAAATACATACTAATTAGGCCTTATTATCATTAATAAAATGTCTTATTAAAATCATGAACTAAGCCATCTAGAATATTGTTAATTAAGTTAGTATTTAATTAACGTATAAGTTAATAATTATAAGCCATAGATTCAGATCTAATTTATATGCTAAACCTTTAGATGAAAATGTAATTTGACCCCATAATTTTGTTCCTTAATAGTCATATAATCTTTTATAAAAAGTTAAGGGGAAAATAAATTAAATTGCACCCTTAAATCAAGAAATTACATTTTAGTCCCTGAGAATATTTCTTTTAAGTCTTTTATAATTGCAAATAGGTCCCTATGTACACTCAACTCAGCTTCATCATCTTCGACGATCGACAACCGTCCAAAACCCATCTTCCCCAATGAGGGTTCAGCTAACGATCGAATGTTATTTCTGTGGCCGCCAAGACTCCTCTCAACAATTTCTTTCAATCCAACAGTTCGAATTAATTGTTAACATCTCAAATCATGTGGAAACCATCGCCGTCGTCAAAGAAGACAACGATGATTCTCCTGAACCTAGACACCTCCTCTGTCCAGATTCTTTCCCCTTACACCTCTAGCAGGCCTATAAATAGACCCCCAGACACTCCGATCGACCGCATCAAGCCCCTTCTCCCTCCTTCAATGCGCTTGATCATAGGAGTTCCTCCCCAACCTCCGACGTCTTCCTATCCCATTCTCGCACAAGCTTCGACGGAGCTCATTGCCTCCCTCAACTCCTCTCCCTCTGCTCTACCCTACCACTGGCAAAGTTGCACCCCAATCCTCTCTCTCTTCTGTCTTCCATCGGTCTGAGCTCTTCCTTACCAAGTGTCTTTCACTCTTAGTTCCAACAAGCTATTCTCAAAGCCATTCTCACCATTTTGTCTAGGTAAACTTCCAAACTCTCACATCCCCTTCTATAGAGTAGATTAGGCTCTTTAATTAGTAGATTTAGGTAGTTTTTAGCCTTTGATCTCACAGCTTTGTCTCCAATGCCGGCGACACAAATTTCGATGTCCGTCGGCCATCTATCACATAATTGACACTCAATTCACCTTCTCCACCTCTCCACGATCATCTTCCATCTTTTATCCCTCACAATTAGCCATTCTACATAATTCGCCCAATTTTCACAGTCACCAGAGCTCCACTATCTACGGCAAACCTCCTCCGAGCATTACCACACTCCATTGGCCCTCCACTCATCATCGCCACGACTTAAGGACCATTTTTCCCAATTCTATTGCAAGATTCCATCATTCGTTGAATCTGTCCACCTCAACATTCTTCTCTAATTGATTTGACTTCGTCCAACCACTACAATCCTTCTCCGGCCAAATTAAGAAGCTATATACCTTCTGGACCTCAAGAGGAAGCTTCTAAGCTCTTTCTCCTGTAATTTCTTGAACTATTGCGACATGCCATATTTCCACCATCATTGTCGTTCTCTGATCGTCTACGTCATCTCCAGTGAAGTCAAAACTCCATTCAACAATCCATAACATACTCCAACAACCTCTAACCAACTCCACCCATCCACTAATCAATTTCCTACCTTCCAATTCAAATTTCATCACTTCTACTATGTACAGTTCATCTCCTCCATCTCCAGCAAAGAAACCACTACATTGATTCAGCACTTCAAAGCAAAATGACATGTCTATGAGTATTAGTGGACTTCACTAAGTTCAAAACCACTGAGTGCAGGGTTGCTAGGATCTTCGTTTGATCTATCGACCAAACCCATATAACAACAGAGGTGGCAACCTATGGAAGTGTGTAGGAGTGTTCAATTCTATTTGTTCTCAAGTCCAACAGATTCAATAGATCAATCTAAGTTTGTTAGCATCTTTTCTTTGGCATGAAACTCTAACTACAAGTCAACTTTTGACTTGGGTGCGTTGACCTCAGTCCACCATTAGAGCTCGAAAAGCTCTAAAGCTTGGTTTTAAAGCCCAAAACATACTTTAGAAGCTTCCAGAAAGGATTGCAATCCATTTTAGCAAAGACTAGAGCTTTACATTAGGTTTTGTATTCTTTTCATGAAAGTTCTGTGTTTTAGCTATGTTCAACCTGTGTAGCAGGTTCTTAAGTTCGAATTTGAGCTTTGGATGGATTTCTTAGGTCCTAAGATGAATGCTAGAACACTAGGAAGTACTTGGAGTTTATTTGGGAAGCTGAGTGAGTATGAGTTGAGTTCATTAAAGTTTTGCCATAAACTTGCAGGTGATCTGCCACCATGAATTCAGAAGAAGCATCCAATGATCTTATAATGAATTCTCAACCAATTGATGATTCAAATTGTTTCTTTGAAGTTCCAGAAAGATGTTTGAAGAGTTAAATTGGTCATTGATGTCTTCGAGAAGTAGTAGCAGCTGCTGGGGATTGAGTCAAGCTTCAGTCCATGTTGCTAGCGTCTATTTGTGAATTGCTGAAGAAGAGGGAGTTGGTATAGTCCTACATCGGAGGATTAAAAGTGGTTGGTGGCATATATAAATTCACCTTTTCAGCATAGCTGACCATGGAGCCCCAGTGAGCGAGAATTGTTAAGTGAGATTCGACCACGTGGTCTGATCTGGGTACGAAAACGATACGCTTTTTGAAGTAGAGCACAAATGTAAGCACATGTTATGTTACACATACACTTACCATTTAACGTACAGTTGTAATGGAGATTCTTGTTGATAAACAACACATTTTTTTAGTATTCAAATTAATTGATTCTTTGCTTTTGATTCATACATTAATTGTTTTATTCTTGTTGTTCTAATTAACGTCTGTAGATATAAATGCCATGCTTTTTAGTCTTATTCTTTTGCAATTAAATCTATGTGCTTAACATATTTATAAGTTATTAATTAATTATATAGCTAAGTATACTAACTTAAGTAGCTAAGTTAAATCTAAGTATTCCTTATAAATTTAATCTATGTAGTAATGAGATATAACGTACTTATATCTAAGTATTATTTATGTTCTTAACTTAAAGTAATTAAACTTAAGCTTAACCTATACTCTTTAGCAAGTTATAATTCATTAACTTAGGTAAAGTATAACTTATATAATGTTAATAAGAATTAGTATTTAAATAAATTAAGAGTTTACTTATTTGAAATATACAAATCATTATATATACTCTATTAACACCTTAAGTTAAATTAATTAAGTTATATTAATATAAAGCTTTATTATAAATCTTTAAGCTAATCTATTAACTTTCCCCTTATTTATAGAAAGCTAAATTAACATAATTAAAATAAGTGAAAAATAATTTAAATAATAATTGGTAAATTAAATTATAATAATAAACTTCCCAACGAACGACCTAGATTCAAATCAGTATAAATTTTATAAAATATGTAGGTTATGTTGCATACTATACTATGATATAATAACACTAATCATAATTGCCACTTAACCTAACATCAGTCAACGCCCTACTAAGGGGTTGGACGACCTGTGGTTGATTGACCAATGAAGAGCCTAGGGAAATTAGCCTAGTAATTCGTGTATTAACTAAGCACAAGTTCCAAAGCTTTTCGAATGTTAAGCAACCAATGTTAAGGAGACAGGTCAGCAGCCAATCGGTGCCCTACATAAGAGTCGATCAACGGGTCAAGCTATAAGTCAACTAGCTATTGAAGTGGACGAATAATTGGTGAATTAAATTATAATAAAAAACCTTCCAGCAAACAACATAGACTCAAATCAATATAAACTTTATAAAATATGTAGGTTATTTTACATGCAATACTACAACATAATAACACTAATTACAATTGCAACTTAACCTAACATCAGTCAATGCCCTACTAAGTGGTTGGACAACTTGTGGTAACTGGCTAGTGAAGAGCCTAAGGAAATTAACCTAGTAATTCATGTATTAACTAGGCACAAGTTCCAAAGCTTTTCGAATGTTAAACAACCAATGTTTAAGGGACAGGTCAGCAACCAATCGGTGCCCTACATAAGAGTCGGTTGGCGGGTCAAGCTATCAGTCGACTAGCTATTGAAGAACCAGTCGATGCCCAACTGAATTGGACGATGCCCAATACCTAGCAAGGGTTAGGTTTTCTAGATAACCTAACGGTTACGTTATACGTTACTTAACTTTATTTTATGCTCTTTACATAAATCTAAGGAAAGAAAAGAGAAAATAAAAACATCGATTTACAACAAATAAATCTATCATATTCTTCATTCTTCAAGCTTTAATCTTTCATCCAATGCCTCTTCAACCATTCTCCTTGATACTTTTGTCTATCAAGTTCCTTCATGCCTTCATGGAGCTTAAGCTTGAGCTTCCATCAAGCTTCCTTTCATTTGCATTCATTCAAAAAACTTAATCTCAAATACAAATGTTAAATAACACTTGTTTTATTATAATAAAATTAATTCAGTGATTGTGGTGTGATACCACCAACAAATATGACATCTCAAGAAGCACAATCAGTATAAGACACCTTCTTGGGTAGGAGGATCACTCTTACATGTTCCACAACTCAATCCATCACCTTAGGATTATTATGAGAAGTAGTGGCTACATCATGTAATGTAAACACTAGCTAGACTCACTAAACCATAGATAGTCATTCATCCACTCATCGACGAAGCAAAGTACAAACCAACTTCAACCCTCGAGCCATGTACCCCACTTTCCCAGTTAGCCACTAATCTAAGCTACAAGTCATATGCAGGCTAGCAACTCTCTCACCAGTCCAACTGATCTAAGTCTAGACCACTGGAAGGCTAACAATTCCCTACATTGTTAGGAATTTAGGGGTATTATTCTTATTTTTTATTTGACTTAATTTCCATGTAATTAGGAATCCTAAAAGATTTAGGTTGTTGAGTCCCAATAGGAGTATGAGTTTGAAATCCTGTTAGGAATAGAATTTCATGTAGAAGAATGGGTCTTGTATTGTTATGAAGAAAAGAATGAACCATAATAAAAAAAAGCTTAGAAGCCCACCAAAAGTGACCCCAAATCCAATCTATTTGAAGGCAACGCACCCTTGGCCCACAAGCCGGCTCATTCACCCAAAACCTACCAATTGGGCCATCACCCCAAAACCAGCCAGTCGGGTCGCTTAACCATGTGTGCACTAGCGATCCAACTGCCAAGAGCCTCAGGCAGTACCAAGGCTTGAGAAGTAAAAGCTAAGATGGCAACACAAGAATCAAAGTGACAACTCAAGAATAAAGGCATCTACCACAACAACAGTTTTGACCTACACCGACGGTCAACAACCGTCTGTATAGGTGGAAAAGACTATTGCTATTTCTTTATGGACCTATTCCGACAGTCATTTTTGGCATTGCATTAAGAGGCTCGCTGTAGGGTACGTCGACAATAAAAACCGTCAGTGTTGCACCATGTGCTACAAGGCTATGCAATTGTGTTTATACCAACAGCAACGTTTTTTACCATCGGTGTAGATACCATTACTGACCATTATTTATGTTGGTGCAACACTATATGTTCACTAATAAAAAATATTGTGACGATTTTGTCTAGAATCGTCAGAGTTGATCTTTCATGTACTATTCATTAATATCTCTACTAAGATATATATCTTCGATGACCTATTTCTTATAAACATCAATTATATATTATGCATAAATGAAAATTGCAATATAGATACTCAAAGTCATCTAAATTAATACAAATTAACCAAATAATCTCCTACAACAATTTTCAAATATAAATATTGAAATCAAAAGAATTCAACATAACTAAACATTTCTCCATCATCACCCATTTAAAAGTATGACCATGTTTCAAATACCAACAATAGCAAACACCCAACACCTTAATCACCCACAAAAAGTAGAAAAAAAAATCTACGTATATTTTTTAATCCCAAGGTTACAAGGAATTCATATTTAGATTAAGGTCTCATACATACTACAAAGGTTATGCATGGTTCTCTTTTGCATGGTTAAATGCAAGTCATGTATCTTTTCTGCACTTTATATACCTATATCATTTTCATCCAAAAATAGTTAACTAGATATCCTAAGATGAACAAAACATTTTCCCAAAATTCGAAATACAAGTTACATGACTATTATGAAACACAGGAGAAATTAATATCATGTAATTATATATTTATAATTCTCTTGGATTTCATGACTACATCCTTGAACCTCCCATTCATAAAACATAAAGATTAAAAAATGAATGCTTTAACTTGAAATCAAAGAAAAGATACACCTGGGAATGGAACCTTCATGTTTTGTGAAGCAAACAAGTAAATATTTACCACAAAAATGAAATTGAAGATCTTTTCAAAAAAAAAAATGAAATTGAAGATTAGGAAATAAGGCAACAAACACAAATCCAACTGCATGCAATACAGTGAGATTCTAAGACCACACACCATCAAGGTAGCATATCCATGAAAATAAAGGATATTCATGTAGGTTAGCCAAGGAAACTAATATGAAAACAGTAGAAAACACCTTGATCGCCTTATCCAGTGTTGGTGAGCCAAGCGATGAGCTTCTTGTCGTCAAATTTACGGGCCCAAAGCACCTAAATAATTTGTTTCCTAATGTGGCTCTTATAGAAGTTGACCCTGATATAGGCCTGCAATTTTCATTTACATATGATATGTTACTACATTCTTATTATGAGTTTGGTGATATCACAAATCACCTTTCTAAAGTTGAAGAATGCCTTGACCATATTCTAGGCAGTGCTCATAGGCAAAAAGTTAAAAGGAAAGAAAATAAAATCAATGGTTACATCAAGATTTCTCGTTTCAATAAAATGCGGAATAAGCTACATAGCTTCAGAAACACCTTCTATACAATGATGGAAAGCAAAATATAAAATGAAGAGTGGAAATTTTAGCCTGAAATGTACCACCCTCATTGTAATGCGTCAACGTCGTGTGCTACTGGATGTCCAAGTACGTCTCGAAGATGAACAACATTATCACAAATCCTACATTGCGACAGTTTTGAATTAAATGGTCTGAAGAGGGACTAGAGTATATGTACAACAAAAAAAAAGGTGATCATAAAGATCTAAACCAACTGACCATTTTGGTTTGTTTAGATAACCAATAGCACCTCCATCATGTCAATAATAAAAACTCTTAAATTTTTGTGATTAAATTAGAAAGTTCACACTTTAGAAAGTTCGGCTAAAGGATCATACCTAAATGTTTTTAAAAATCCAAAATAGCTGTCATAAAAAACTAAACAAGGAGATGCTGGTTAGTGAGTACCATTTTCAAAAAGGCTCTTATAGAATGTTGCAAAGCCACCAATTAGGATGCTAGGAATGGAAGTAATTCCAAAAACCCAAAAATCATGCTGGAACCAAAATCAAAGTCTAATTTAGACCTTTTCAGCCAATAGGTTAGTTACCAATTCGAATTATGTGGGCAAAGCTAAATGCAGTTGAAATAAGAGGGTAAAATATATGCACAAATATGGACTCTGAAATACTAAGTTCTGATTTTAATGAGTTTTCTCTATGACTGGTGTTTGAACTTGATTATCAATACTTCTAAGGTGACTGAAGCTAACAATCTCACATAGATCTGCTTAAGCAAATGTGGTAAATTAAAAATTTCCTTGTTCCAGCCAACGAGCATACTCACAGACCTTTCCATAGCATCCAGCAAGATGATTCCATTAAACAAAGAGCCACCAATTATAGCTCAAAGTGCACAATAATAAAGTTAGAGCTTCATGTCTTGAAAGAAGTCCATCTTTGTCACCTACGAACTGATGTCGCAAAGCAAGTCTTTGCAACCTGTCATTTAGACCATATTAAATTCCTTTAAGATAAGGCCTGAAACCTAGCCTTATATTAAATCAGATCCTTAATTTCTTACAGTTGGAGCTTGACACCTCGCCTGGACCAATACCCTTATCATCTGATTGGCTAGGTTTATTGTTTGGCTTGTGATCGTAGCAACAAACTTCGATCCCTGCACTTCCTTGCTGGTCATGATTGCTGTCCAGTTGCTCACCATTTCTGTCCTCCTATCCCCACTTGCTGCCTCATCTTCATCTCTGTCTTCTTGTACCCTTGCAAGGGACAGAGCCAACTCCTCTTCATTGCCAATTGCATTGTTCAGAGAAGGAGTAAGTGTATTGGGCTCCAAAACCCTACCAAACCCACCGCCTAGAGATAGAGAAATATGATCATCCTACATGTAATTAACACAAGTAATCAACAAACACTAAATCAACCTACTTAGATTGTCTACTTAGACCTCCTAATCTTGATGCCATGATTGAACCTGCTTGTCTGCATGCTAGGATGGTACAAGGGGCTTTTGGGTGACTTGCTTCATTTCTGGTATGTCTGATCAACAGGTAGAGAAATTCCATAGTTCTTCAATTTGTTCTGCCTCTGGCATCTGTTCTGATAATGTTGCTTAGAATTTGGATATTTCTCTGTACATATTGCCTGTGAACATTTAAGGGAGTGTTATGGTGATTGAATCTCTCTTTTTGAGGGAACGTTGTCTTGTATGAAGTTCCAAGGTTCTCTTGAAAATTTGACTGAGGGGAACAGGTTTACCATATATACTTTCAATTGCTCTTGGCACTAGAGAGCTGTCAATTTGATCTGTAGGTCGTGGTAATCCTTCATGGAGCTCTCTATCGCTCTTTTTAACAGCTTGCTCTCATCCTTTATCCTCTTCAACTCTGTCTGCAGCAACGATAGCTGCAACAACAGATAATTTTATGATACACATACCTGTGTGCCTTTCCATGTATATGTACAAGAAGATGCCATATATGATAATTGATATATACATCTATGTTGAAAAAGTTACGTACCTCATCTCAAACCACATTTCGCTTGCATTTCTCTCATCTCTCATCACCCTCATCCCGATGATCTCGGGTCTTCGGTTTTCTTTATCCTCTGTATCAGCATCAAATAAAACCGTTATGGAGCCAATCTTGCCACCATCAATACTGAAACAAAATTACCAAAGTAGTAAGAATTACCAATGTGAACAAGGAAGATGACAGATGTATCCCATTAAATAGTAAACTTGGATCAATGATTGTTGAAGGATAAAGGATTAATCTCTAAAGAAAGATTACAAGGTGCAGATTACTATTTTATCATAAATAGCATATGCCATTACACTGTAATAACTGTGATGTGTCCATGGAATTTTGAAAGATATTGTAGTTAAACAAGAATGAAGTTTCAATCATCAAAACCCATGTAAACAAAGTTTGAGTGATAAGAGAAGGAAGACAAACCTTGGTTCTTTTCTCTTTTCCTCTAAAAAGGATCATCGCATAAGGATTGTAATGATGTTTTCCCTCAACATCCTCTACTCTATCAACTGTTATAGAAATAACCCCACGTTTAGATGATAATGCACTTTGGAATGATCTGACAGCCTCTGCAATCATGGCATCAGTCACAATGTCTGCCATAACTGACCCTATATTGTGAATAGTTAAGAAAACCATTACATATATCTGTGAAGACCTGAGAAGTGTTACCGAACCAAGTAGAATCCATGGAAGAAGGGAGAGTGTTGTTGAAATAACCAAGTATGGTATTTGTTTCTTTCCTTTGATGGGGATGCAGTCTGAGAGAATTCTGCAGAAACCACAATCAAGTTTTTAACTGCAGTCAAAATATAACACAAATGGCATTAAACCAAAAGAAAAAAAGAAACTGCATGAAGAAAATGCTACAGAAGTCCTACAATATCCAAACTATTACATTCTCTTCCTTCTAGTAAAAACATTGATAAAACTTCTGCATATGGGATGTAAGGCAAAATAATAAGCAGTTAGGATTGGAATTGATAGGTATGTTGTTCGTGTGAGTTATAGATAGCATCATGTATGCAATTGCAAACTGGAAATGTTTCTTTCATTTGTTTTTTTGAAAAAAAACCTTTGCTTGAAAGTTGGTCATGGGAATAATTAGAGATCCGTTCGTGCCCCAGAAAGTGCTCAACAGCAGGCTTCTTCACACATGTTCAGCATTGTAAGATTAAAAAGTGCCAAGAAATTAATTCCATGTCATTTTTTCTCAATATTCAAAAATTAGGACCCTCTTTTAACAAAAAAAAAGTGATACCTTCTGTTTTAGCATTTGTAAGGTTTCTTCTACACTAGTTTTAGGAGGACCTAATTTCTTGACTTCTTCAACATGTTTCTACCTCTTTTCCTGTTAGAGAAACCAGGGGACTATGTTAAAATGAGACAATCCATACAAACCATTCAATAAGAAAAATATCCATGTATCTAGAATTGAGGTCAAGTTAAAGGTTCTTTTTTTTTTAAAAGGAGGCCATCTTAAAGGATGTAAGCAATTTGGTACCTGCTAAGGTGGAAATATATATGTATATGTACATATTAAGGGTAATGGATAGGGGCCTTGGGAGGAGGTTGACATTGTGTTTCACAACATCACATAACTCTCTGGCATTTTTTCGAACACCTTGAGGGCAACTTGGTGTCACCGGACCTAACCAACACAGTGAAGTCCAAATTCCACATGGTTGCCCTCTAGTTCAACTCTGTCTCCTACCAAGTCCACGACCTCACCTACGAACTCTCCAACCTCCTTAATATCCTCCTCCTCGAGCTCCATCTCCCTAATGACATTGACGAACCTTGCCAAGCTCTTGCATGCCCAGTGTTGAAGGTCCTTCCTCGATGTCGATCCCTCCAAGGAAAGGTTCTAATTGGACATCCTCGACGTTGTTGGAAGATCGACCGGGAGAGAATTCCTAACAAAACCCTTAGACGAGAACCATCCTCACTAGGATTAGAACTTTGATTGAGAAAACTAGATTTGGAGATTGGATCAATGAGGGATAATCGATGGAGATGGAAGGGAAGGAGAAGCCCTAGATACAAAAAGGAAGTAGCGAACCTTTGCTCTAAATCGATTGTTGTTAGGGATTCGTGGATCTGAGCAATGGAGAGAGATCTACTACATTTTCTGTGATCTGCGACTTGTGATCTGATCTTAGTGATTTGTTCAAGCAACAAATCTTAGAGAGGCGGGAGGGAGACCTGAGAGAGATAGAAAAGAGGGAGTCGTACGAGGAGATAGGAGATGACCTCTTCTTATTGGTGATGGAGGAGGCAAGGACGATGAAGGTGGCACGGCGGCGACCTCAAGAGCTCCTTGGTCATTAGAGGTGAGGCGAGACAGCGAGGTTGAGGCGTTGGAAGCGGAGGGGGGAGTGGAGAGGGAGAGTGTCGGAGAGAGTGAGGGGCGCCGCGTGTTTCTTCGTGTTTCGTTTGTGCGTGTGTTTAACGTTTGGTTGGGGGTGCGTGTGTGTTGGGGATCTGGGGTGGGGTTTGTGTTGGTGTTGTGTGTGGTGCGGTGTGTGTTTTTTTTGTGCTTGGGGGTGGCGGTGGTGGTGGTAAGTATTAAAAAAATTTAAAAAAAAAACTCTTGTGAATATTGAAATATAAGTTGATATCACTGATATCTTTTATAAATTACATCAATGCATATTAAATGTCATTATATATCAACCATCGATATATGTAACTTATTTTATAGTATACATGTCTGTCGAGGAAATTTGATAGGAGTAATCTTACCCATATGATTATCGTCATTCTCTTTTCCTAAGGATCCCTTATATAAGAGAGCCTTATGAGTTCTAAGAAAAGAATAGATTGCTAAAGAATGTACACTAGATCATACTTTAGTAGATAGTTAAGGGTTAAATCCTCCGATCAGAGAGTCCCACCGACTCAACCATATTGTGTTTATGAATAGGAGTAGCGCTACAAACTATGCAATATCAATTACAGAGAGGACAAAGAGTGAGAGTCAAGAGAGTTATATTCTATTTCTTTTATAATGAAAGTTTTTCTCTTCTCCATTGTTGTAAAAAGATAATCGACCATTATTAAATCATACATTCATATTTATGTGCATGCTATATATTTTTTATTCATGTTTATGCTTCCAATCAATAGCCATATGGTTGCCCTTGTCAATAGTCATATGGGTTTTTGTTGGTTTTAGATTATCAACATGTAAATAAGAAAATGACCATTTTTTTTCTTCTTGGAAAGGTGGCTTTTGGTTGATGGTTTTAGGAGGGTTTTTGCCCCTTTTCTTGAACCTAGAATTTGTTCATTTATTGTTATATTAATTAATTAGTTAATTAATTAAATAATTTTTGGGTTTGGGATGTTCTTGGTATTTCTTCGGCATGGAGGTTACCCATAGGCCTATTTAATGTTTCTCGATGTGGATGAGTTGAGGGTAGCTATTCTAGCTAGGAATATTTGAGGGATTTGTTTCTTCTGGTGTTTCTAAGGATCTTTTATATCTTTTTACGTTTTGCTATTCTGATTCTAATCTTTGTATCTTATTGGTGTTTTTAAAAAATATTTTGGTTTTGCGATTTTGTGTTGTCATTGGATTGCATATGTTTCTTTAGTTTTGTTCTAGAGAGGTTGGATCTTTCACTTGTAATTGAGAGATTCATGTTGAATTTGATTATATACATATAAGGTTCTATCTATTGAGTATAGCGCCTACAAATTAATATACGAACATGGAATTGCATCAATCATATTATGATCAAACAATGGTGATTTTACATTAAGATAAAGGAAGTTGCCAAAATAAAATTGATTACATGGAATAAAAAAAAAACCTTAAAAAAATACGAGTGTAATAATATGTTAACTAATTAAATATACTATTAAAAGGATAGTGCAATAATTCGTGTTACAATAACAAATGCAATAATATAGTTATAGTAATCGAAAGACCAAGTAGACCTTAAAATGTGTGTTAAAATCATAAAAATTTGTAACATATATGAATATACGTTGTAATAATGAAGGTATGAAGTTGTAACATTGATATGTATGTGTTATCATGATGATAATGATATTTATAACAGATTAACATGCATGCCGTAAAAGATGAATGACGATCATAATAATCTACTACAATATGATTAACCTCTCTTACAAAAAAAAATAATTAAACTTGGAAACATGTGTTAGTCATGTATTATAAAAATAATAATGTATTTATATAGATAAATGTCAGATCTTATTATAAATCTATAATACAAACATAGTCATAATACGAAAAATAAGAAATATATCATTTAATAACATATTTATTATTTTTGTATTACATTGCATACATATAAGGGGTTATTTTAATGTTATCATTTAATAACACTCGTCCATGATGCTAATAAATAAAAAAACATATATTGATAATACAAAAAAAAGAGTACGTGAAATAATATTGTGTTTACAATATTAATATATATCATGTGCATCCCTAATGTTAAATAATATCATAATATATTATCCGTTCATCATATATCTTTTACGACGTGCATGTTATTTTATTATAAATTAAAATTATAGAAGTTAAAAGAAAGTTTTGAAATTTAAAATGGATGGAACGAGACGATTCATTACCCAATAAAGCTACAATGAAAAGGTGATTTGCAATTAATTTTTCGTAATACATAGTCATAATTTATTCTTTGTAATGCAAATGCAAAAATGGGTGCAATTGGGCAGTGAAGGGGGGTGCTGCAGTGACAAAACAGCTAAAGTAAACCGTAAGCATCCAATTTAAAAGAGAAAAAATCAAAACATTCTTACTTCGTCTTACCTATTCAAGAGAAAAAAGCAGCAGTAAACGGGATAAACTCAAGTAAAGAAGAGGAACAAAGAGATCAGCACAAGCTCTACGTCAAATTGAGGTTAGAACCAAATGATTTCCAATACAATGTTCCATTTTCTGTTTCTGAATATATGAAATATAACTTGGATAAAACACGAAAACTACCTACATGTAAATTGTTTCATGTAATGATTTTAGGGTTTCCGTAGTGATTTAAATATTGGTAAAGATTATGAACATGTTACTCGTAAAGATTATGAAAATATTACTGTAAAAAATTATATGGACGAACACAATAACTGTAGAACTAAAAAAAGAAAAATAAATACTTCTTGAGTACTGGGTATAGTAAAATATAACAACACAACAACAAATAATAAATACAAAGAAAAGACATTCAATGGTAAATAAACATGTTCGTGAATGATAAGCGTTATACGAATGGAGCACTCAGAAGAATCAAACAACAATAGAAGCCCAATGGTGAATGGAGAGGGCAACAAGAGAGGTAAGGGTTCTGACGATCGTAGTACCTTTGAGGTTCAAAAGCAAAAGGAAAAGACATTTGGAGAATAAAGGAAAGCTAACAAAGATGGGCAAACCTCACAGAGAAAAACCCCACGAAGAAAAGGGTGTAAGTAAAAAAATTTTACTTATGTAATTTCTAGTTGAATAGTTGTTTAGTGAATTTATATACAATGTGCATGACATTTAAAATCAAACCTAGATGTAGAGAAAGTCATGCATCGATGTTACATTCAGCATTTTAAGGATTTAATGGATAAACACCCACTCTCAGATAAACGTAAGGCACTCATAAAGAAAATAGCACTTCATCAGCTGATAGGAGTTAGTAAGATAAATATAAACACAAAGATCCTCAAATGGATGATCAAGAGGTATACAGGAGACATAAATTTCTTATTAAGAGATAGAATTATAGAATTTTCAAATGTGGATATTGGGATTGCCCAGTAGTGGATACAAAATTAAGGTTAATGAGAAGGGTTTGCCATGGCGAAACTACTACCATGAATCGATATTCAAGAAGGAAAAGCATCTTGATTGGAGGTCAATCGAGCCTATAGCATAAACCTACTATCCTTTTAGTGATGATTGTTCTGTATATATCTTCATTATGGGACACATTACTCTAATGTTCACAACATTTTTGTTTCCTGATTCGAGGCATTCATTCCCTCGAATACTGTTAAATTACATTGGTTCCCTTGAGGATATCAAGTATTTCAACTGGTCTTCAATGGTGGTGGAATTTATGTTGGAAAAGATGAGAGAGATGGCAAGGAAGCTAGCATTATAGGAAGAAAACACAATCTATGGGTCGATTGGCTATGTCAACGGATGTGTTGCTTGTTTGTATGTAAGTATATATACAATATGGAACTTTAGTTTAACATGACTAATGCTATGTTTGTAGTTTGAAATTATAATGAAATATATACATTAATGTGTAGGTGTGGATGATAGAGCATTGCTTCCAAAATTCATACATTAATCGCAATCTTAGACCAAGAATTCAAAAGTGGATAGGGGCAAACATCTTGGAGAAAATGTGGTATGTTAAACAAGTAAAATACATACATTTCTTTTGTTCATTACAGCTATAGCAATAATATGCTACAAACATAAAACAAAAAACAGATAACCAAGAATAATGAGATGTTCAAGGTTGGAGCAAATAACTATATTTTTTCACTTGAGACATTTGAGACGAGAGATTTTCTACATAGGAGGCATTTTCAAATTATTGATACTCCAACAGGCTTGGTACCTCTTTGGATTGAGGTATCAAATGAACAATATCATGCTTGTGGAGAGGAGGAAATATGCAAAAGAGTCTTGCATTAATAAAAACAAGGGCTTAAAGGAGGAGTTGGAAAGCTGCAAACGATGATGGTGGAGGCTCCTAGGTGTGGCAAAAATAGTCCAAGGGGAGAGAAGGATGGTACCAGGCTAAGGGTTCAGTTAACCTTAAAACATTGCACATGTGTAGAGAATTAGTTAATCTTACTCACTACACCTTTATTTTATTTTTTTAGATTTTTTATAGTGTTTTTTATTTATTAACAAAGTTCATACAACCTAGGCCTTAAAAGGGATTTTGAAGGTGAACCTAAGGCACTAGAGTTATGTTGGGGGCTAGAATAGCAGTAAAGACATTCAGTGATGTTCCACATATCAACTATAAGGTGTTCAAGCATATAAAAGTGAATTTCAACTTAATTTCATCCAACTTCTATGTTTGGGCTAATTTACACATAAATGGCTGACAAAGGATGTTTGACTGAGAAATTACAAGATATTCAAATGTAATTATAGACTCTAATAGTACATTAAAGCTTGTTACAAAGTAAACTACACATTATAATACATGTCAGCCATTCAACCATTGCCCAAATTGTTCCAATCCCATAACTAGCTGACAGCAGCATAGTTGCAATAGCAGCAACTTAAGACACAAAGCAGCAACTACTGCAACAGAACCAACAGCAAATTCAGCTCAATCCAGATGTCTTAAACAATGGTTGCCATTGCTATTATTTCAACAACCATCCAACCAAAAGGTCAGCAGCTGAATCAAAAGAGATTAAGATCTTAGAGATTCCATTTTCAGCTGTAGGCAACTCTCAACAGAAATCTGAAAATCATTTAAAGTTATAACTAATGTTGCCCTGATTTGGGCTGTTGATGTGGATCTCTCATTGATCTGATCACTTGATCATCTTGAACACCATTGATTGGTGTTCAAGGTGATCTAGTGATCATCTCAGGATCTGTTGGGTCCTTGTTCAACCTCAAATCAGTTTTACTGTTCATCCTTGGTAGAACTCTCCAACATAAGGCTTGATTCAAATATAGGCTCATCCACAAGTCAAAAACCAAATCCAAAGCATTGGAATCCTTACACCAAATCAAACACTTAAAATCTCAAAAAGCTCAACCAAATCAATGAAGCTCAAAATACATTCCAATTCACTGAATTGGACATTAAAAACCATTTCAAACATGATAGAGCAATTCGAGTTTATAAAACAAGATTGGGGGATCTTTGTGGCTTTACAAAATGAGTAGGAGACACCCCAAGGTGATTTGTGGCGCTAATTTCAGATTTGAGAACCAAGGTTCTTAGGTCTGAAATTAGACCTGATGAAGGGATGATTAGTGAAACTAAAATCAAGGGAAAACAGAATGCGAAGTGAAAACATGAAGAAGGGGGAATTAATGATCAGTGAAGGGGGTGAAATCATCCCTTCTGATCTGAAATGATCAGAGGAGGTGGAGTGCAAATTCTACTCTAAATCTACTCCTAAACTACACTAACAATCATCACACAGATCTCTAATTACTCCTACTCCTAGAAAGCAATAAATCTAATCTATGAAAGCAGTAAAAATCTAATCCAAAGGACGAAGATGTCTAAGGTGACCCACCGGCAGCTGGTGACGACGAATGGGGAGAGGATCAGCATCCGATGAAGATGTCCAAGGTCTACCACCCGGTCGGCTGGCAGTGAGTGAAATTGAGGAGGAGAGACCAAGTTTGTCATAGCCGATCTACGGAATTGGAGGTGAGGAGCTACTGATATGGACAAAGGGACTGCTCAAGGTGGAGGGAGCAATAGGTGCACATGCGATTAGTGGAGGTGCTTAAGTAGAGGATCGAGAGTGAAACTAGTCACCTCGCGATGGAATTAGGCAAATAGGGTGTGGGCAGTGAGGATGAGAGGAGAGGCACACACGGGGATTCAAATCGAAATGTGGCCGTAGGATCAGATTTGGGAGGAGAGGTGGCCACACTCAAGGAATCGCGTGAAGGTTCTAATGAATGCGAGCCACAGATCGAGGGAACAAAAGGATGAATGGCCACGATGGCCTCAGTTCTTTGCGATGAACACTGTTCACGCGAGCTGCAGGTGCCATGGGATCTAATGGAGAAATTGTGCAGAATGCCCCTCAGGGAAGGGGTAGAAATATTTCAAAGCAGCCCATTAGTGGTTAAGAAAGATTACAGAGCGGTCCTTATGGGCTTGCAAATGGGTCCCTACATCCTACAAATAAGTCCCTGGAGAGATTTCTAAGTCTGAAATGTTATGACTTAAGGACCTAAATGAGAATTTTTAAATGCAAGGCATTAATGATATCCAAATGCAACCAGGTTTTTAGTGAAGCTTAATTGAACATCTCAGAAGTTAATTTTACTTTTGATATGGAATTTCGAGCTTATTAGTGTGTTGAATTTGCAATTGGATCACCATTTTGTATTTAATAATATGATATCTCAATAATTGACCTAATTATTCGTTTTAGCACAAAATTAATGTTTGAGGTCTTTTTCTCTATTTCCCACACTTAATCCCTTTTTATGTGTTAATTCTATAGTGTTTAACCTAGTTTCTAACTTAATTTAGGCGATTTAGCTATGATGAGTCGCAACTCATCAGATGGCTGGTAGCCTTGAGAGGGTGGCCAGTGACTATGGTGGCTGGCTGCTATGGTGATCGGCGGCTATGTGAGAGAGGGAGAGAGTTTGTGTTGGAAGAATTATTCTTTGCTTAAAAACAAGAGGGATTATAAAGACTCCCTATATAGAAGGGAGAACATATCACAATCGTAACAAATTCTAACCTAATCAAATCATATCTTCTAATTTAGAAAAGACTAAATGCTCTAAACAAATCTAATAAAAATAATCATACCAAATAAACCAAACTTGCAGCTTAACCAAAGACCCAAAATGGTACTCTAGGACTCCCAAAACTGGCTCCCAAGTGGGTTCCTAATGTGGCACTACGACGTGGCCTGACTGGCTGCCACATGGAACTACCACATGGCACACTTTATTCCCAACAGTTTCTTTTGAAACTAAGGACACGAAGAATACAAAAGGCACTGTTGAAACAAAGGAGAAGACATGTTTAGGGAAGAAGAGAGGAACAGCCTCAAGTTCAATGGTAAGAAGAATAAAGAGAAGAACAAAGAAGAAGTCAAAGGGAGAAGAAAAAATTGAAAGCCTTATGAGAAATTTGGACAAAGAGGATATGATAAGTGAAGGCAAGGTGGGAAAGAAGGAACCAAAGAGAAGAAAAAAAGGGAAGCAAGAAGAGGTAGTCGTACATGATTTGGATGGTGATAATCAAGATGAAGCATAGGCAGAGGAGAATGCAACAAATGTACCTAAAAGTTCAGATACCTGTTATGTCATCTGGATCGCTAATTAATTAGGATTAATTAATCACGTTGTAGTATAAGTGCAATTCAGGCGGATGTCATTTTATTTATATATAATTTTTATTGATTTTATTTCAGGTTGTTCACTGGAAGGAAGTTATTGATGTGCATTACTCTCTATTATCCAAAAATCATCTTTTATTCAAAAAAATATTAAGTTTATTTACAAATGAACGAAAGAATCAAAGAATGAGTTAATCTAAGTAAATTATAAACAATAATGAATTAATTAATGTGAATGGCAATGCCTCAAACATATATACAGGTATAAAGGCATTAAAAACTAATATAGGTTAATTATGTACAATACCATCTAAGTAATGCCTTAATATAGGTACAAAAAGAATATATATACACTATATCATATGCTATACTAACATATATAACTATATACACTGACGTCTATAAACGTCACTAAAAACCTTAAAAACATATATATACAAATGACAAATCGAATGTATATAACTCTATATATGAATATACAAGTATACTATACTACTAATATAACTATACTAACTATATTCATACACTAGCTATATACACTTACTCTCACTTAACACACAACACACACTAACACTTGGCTCTTACTCCAACCGTAATGCTTAGCCAAATTAAGTTAACTTAACCTATGTTTAGTCTTTACTTAACCAAAACTTTGTTATTGGCAGGCCCAACCCCTCGTAGGATCTACAGCCCATAAGGGTCGGATCAACCACTACTAAACTTGGGCCCTAGTTTTTATTAAGTATGTTTTTGTACAATTTCAGTCCTATTCAGGCCCACAGACCAGACCGCTCATGGCCCATCCATGCCAAATCGGACTCTCAAGCCCACCAAAACACGCACACACACCCAATGCTCAGTTTGTGTGCCCAACGTTGACGACCAAGAAGGTCATGGGCGTTGGGCATTATATACCAGTGCGGAGCTCCATAGTTAACGATGTGGGACAATCTGTGGCGCCCAAATGTGGCACAGATGGCATGGATTTTGGCCAACTTAAGGCCCTAATTTAGGAACTTATTTAATAATTATTTTTAAATTAAATTATATGTACGTGTAGCCTATACATAAGGCTACTTATTGGTATAATTATTTTAACTTAATTAAATATATAATTATATTTAAGAATTCCTAAAAGTTAGTGAAAAATGTACATTGATTTCAGGTTTAATTCATTAATTAAAGTACAAATTAATAAATTAATTATTCAATTGACTTATAAATTATTAGTATACATTATTAACTTATTATTACAGATTTTTAATTTATTTTTATTCATTTATTTTAATTTATATACATTTAAATACTTGATTTATACATATATACAGCATAAATAATATCCTATTGTATAAATAAATTATAAATATACTGAAAAGACTTTAAATTACATTATACAACCATACAACATAATTTACTTCAAAATTTTATTAAATTACTAATTTAAATTATTTTAACTAACTAATATACATAATTAACCTATGAATATAATTATGTAAACTATATAGATAAATAAATAAATATATGGCTACATTACTGTACATTATAATTACTTTAAGTTATATATACAATTATAATTATAGTTATAAATATATACATATCTGTTTATAAATACATATATATTACATACATATTATATGAATAAATAAATACATAATTACATCATTATACTGTACACTGTATAACTTAATATAAATACCTACCTAAGTAAATAAGATAGATATATATGTTATTTATACACTTTACATACATATAGATACTATATACACTTAATTTAGTATTATTTATTTGAAAGGTCTTAATTTAGTATTATTTACAAGTATAAATAACATATACATAGGTATTTTTATGAATTTTTGGAATTTTTTAGATTTTTATTTTCTTTTTGTATTTTATAGAGATAAGGGAAGAGGAAGGAAAGGTCAGAAGAAAAGAAGAAGACACTTTTTATTTTTTTATTTTTAGTTCTTTTATTTCTAAGCAAGAGAAAACCTAAGCTTCTATCAATATATTCTACTAATTACAGGACTCAAAACCTAACCTAACTTGACACACACCTAAAACTAAACCTAAGCTAACTCAAGTCATTTATTTTATTTTATTACGAATATTTTTCTATTTTTCTTATATTTACAAATTGGATTGAAATAGTTTTAAATGAGAGTTAAGCAATGAAACCAAAGCCTAATATCTATGTGAAAGTACTGAAATATGCTGCTGAATATGAATAATACATAGTAAGCTTCTAGCAAATTAAATAGATCAAAATCAAGCTCAGATCATGGATTAAACAATGAATTCTAACAATTTATACTTCTGACATATTTTATTCCAACTAAATTGACGATTAATTCAATTTGAATTTAAATCGCAATTGTTGGAATTAAAGGAATGGCAGTATAAACATCCAGACATCATTAGATATCATAATCAAATACAGAATACTATGATTTTGCAAGATATTCAACATCAACATGTGATTTAGATAGTAATGCAACTCTATTTGCTAACAAAGGATCTTAACCACTGATTTACAAGCTTTTGATAAATTCAAAGTTGATTATCAGTACATGAATACTTTACAAAACATCAAACTACTTCAGGAAATCAATTGGCTTCTTTTTGCATTGAGGTCAGCTCTAATTTTCAACTCATAAGTTCATCTAGAATGCTGAAAATACCTGTTGTTAACAACCTATAGGTCAGGTCTTCTAAGATCCGGAATCTAAATTCAAAACACTGTAGAAATCATTCAAAATCCATCGCCTAATAC
Source organism: Thalassia testudinum (assembly GCA_037157565.1). Taxonomy (NCBI): domain Eukaryota; kingdom Viridiplantae; phylum Streptophyta; class Magnoliopsida; order Alismatales; family Hydrocharitaceae; genus Thalassia; species Thalassia testudinum. The sequence continues at coordinate 121,562,059 of JAZHRO010000073.1, forward strand.
TCAAAAGCCATTTTGCAATCTTATTGAAAACGTTAACATAGTGGTTGAAGGGTTGGGATTCAAAAATCACATCAAACCTAGGTGAAATGGCTTTTTATTCAGATTCAACTCAACCAATTAAAATGCCATGCTAAATTGTCGCAAACATTCATTAAATGTTATGGAACTCTCTACATACGAGATCAAAGATGCAAAAATCCAAGAAACACTAATTGATTCCCCTCTTTATGCTATAGACAGCATGAAAGAGAGAACTCAAGTCAGGCAGTGAAATCAACTACAATTCAATCCCAAACCTTTGTTAAAGCATTTCAACTTCATTCAAACTCAAATTAGCGGTTTAAAACCATTTAGATCAGGGTTGCATTGTTGCCCACCTGGGCGATTAATATGAGATGACCACAGTGACTTGGTTACTGAAATGTCCCTTTTAGGGACTATTCGGAGTTCTTTCGGAAAGTTAGAGGCGTGAACGTAATTTTTGACCCCTTGAGTCGGGTGTGCGGGCCTTACGGAAACAAGAGAGGGTAGAGGGGGAGTTTCTGCAATTTTCTCCCTCTCTCTCCTCCCACACACCACTCACCCACGCACACACACACGTGCACTTCCCTCTCCCCACAAAAACCCTAACCCTTTTCTATTTAAGACCCCCACAGCCCTCTCCACCTTCACACCCTCACCACTACCTCCACCTCCTTCCCTTGCAGTCGCAATCACCACCAACAGCCTCCCTACCTCCACTTGCAGCCACACGTGGAGAGGAGCTCGCAAGGAAGAGGAGAGCGAGGGAGAGAGGGAGAGCGAGGGCGAGGAAGAGAGGAGAGAGCTCGAGGAAGCTCGAGAGTGCACGGTCGGAAGAGCTCGAGCCGAAGAGCTCGCACGAACAGGGACTGCCCTTACCATAGCCAAAGTTGCAACCATGGGAGAGGGAGAGCGAGGGCATGAGAGAGGAGAGAGCTCGCTCGGGGAAGCTCGTGCGAGAGGGAGGAAGCACGGCCGGAGTGCAGCCGCGGGAGCTCAGAGGAGCACCCGCGAGAGGAGAGAAGGCTGCAGGAGGAGGATCCACAACCTCCTACAGCTACTGGAGTAGCTACTGCGGGCTCTGCGGGCGAAGCTTGCAAAAAGATGAAAGCCGCGAAGGAGTTCTGCATATTGGATTTTTTCAGTATCAGACATCTGGAGCAGCAGCTAGGTGCTTTGCTACGCTAATTGCCTGGGAGTGTGAGTGCACGAGACCAACCGCGACTTCTGGACCTGGGATCCTACAGTGCTAGAGCCTAGAGCACCCTCGCAAGCTCCTTCGCGTCGTCGCTAATGGCGGTAGAGGCTCAGACCTGCAATCACTGAACATGGCCTTTCTGCCCCATTAGAGCACACAGGCAGCTTCGCCGTGGCACAGTGAAGGTAAAGTAGTGGGTGGTTGGCCGCGGGGTGGCCTAGGCGTGCGTGCCTAGGTTGCTCTGTGGCCATGTTTATGGGTGTGTTCGGTGGGCGTTTAGGGAGGTGATGGCGGTCGATGGAAGGGCGGAAAGTGGCCAGTGGGTGATAGCGGAGGTGATGAGGAGTTTGATGAGGCATGTGGTGGTGCGGAGCGGTGGATGCGCCTTCGCCGGTGGTCGGCCGGAGATGGAGAAGGTGGTGGTGGTCTGCGGCGTCGAGGGGTCGAAAGTGCAAATTAAGAGAGGGGAAATGAAGAGGGGAGAGAGAGAGACTTACTGAGGGTAGTTGGACGAAGGGGGGACGGTGGAGGACAAGCGGCGCGTAGGTGCCGACGTCGGAGAAGAAGCCCTAAGATGAGGATGACGGCGACAAGGAAGGGGTCGGAGAGACGCGCACAGGTACGGCGCGACGCGAAGGAGCACGGCGGAGAAGACTCTGCCACTGATATGGTGGTAGAGCGATGAGAAGAGGGAGGAGGAATCGCCGGAGCTTGTGGGCAGATGGCCGGAGACGAGGGAAGATGAAATTCAGGGGGTCTCCACGGCCATAACAAGCTTGTCAGATGCGGCTGGACCTGAGGCAACATTTAAAGGCACAGGCAGAGGGCCTTGTGCTTGGAAGGCAAGCTTCCAAGCATGGGACTCTCGCTGGAGGTATGGCCGAAAATGATACCCATACCTCTCGAGTGTTCGCACGAGAGGTATGGTGCGAATCAAGGCATGGGGAGCTGCTCAGGCTGTAGGGGACTTCTTAGAGAACCCCCTTTCAAATATGAGAGTAGCTCCCAGAGGAAGCGAGGAGAAATCCTCCTCGAAACTTTGCCGGAGGTATGGGTCTTCTACTTCAATGGTAGAGGGATCGGAATGCAAAACGTGACGAAGAAGTTGAGGGGGTTTTTGCAAGGGTTTTCAAAAGTTAGGGGCCAGAATGTAATTGGGTGGACTATTTTGCAAAGTAGGTCAAGATGGCCTTCCCTTAGGTCAAAATTTTGGTACAAACCTAATTTGGATCTAAGGAATCCATTGGTGAAGTTGGATTTTAGGTTTAACCATGTTTGATTGGATATTTTGCACAAAAACCTAAATTAGGTCAAATATTGAGCTAGGATCCCAATCTAGGTCGAAATAGGTTCCAAAGGTCAAATTGAAGGTTCTAAACCCTAGGGGATATTTTTCATGAATTTTAGAGGATTTAGTTGATTTTTATCCTAATTAGAACCTTGTGAAATTAAGTAGGTTTGTTTTAGGGTTACAGAATATCATTTAATTCTTAAATCTCACCAAAACCCTTTTCTGACTGAACCATCTCACTTTTCCTTTCATTAAGTCCATTTGACTTATGTTTAGCCCCTGGAAAATTTCGTTGATGAACTGAACTTTGTTTCATGTTCTCTTCCCAGATTAATGATCCCTTGAATTAGGCCCTTCTCTTGGTTATGTAGGAGCTTTTGTTCTCTTTTTTAGGTCAAAAAGAGCTAATTAGGGCTCATGATGAGGTTCTCATCATACTCCCATGCCTAACTTTTGCTAGTCCCTTAGCAAAATTTCAACATTTTAACTTCTGTTCTAGACCATGAGTTTCTTTTACCAATTATGATAAGTGTTTTTTCTTCTTTTTCTTTTGTGATTAGGTCAGAATGCCGACAATAGGCCTAAAGGTACTCTAGTACCAACCAAGATCCAAACTTGACCAGCTTTAGCCTTGGTCCTTTGCGAAGGTTTTTAAGGCCCGCAGGAACTACCCTAAGGCTCATTGGACTCTATGGTTAAAGCACCCGTGCTTGAGACATATTTAACCTTGGTTCAGTTTGCAGTGTATTTTTGTAAGAGAGACAGAGGATTTATTTGTTTGGAGACTTTTCTCTCTCTCTTCTTTTTATTTCTAGCTTTGGATTGGCTTCTCAACACGTTCTGTATTGGATTCCTTGTCCCTATCATCAATCCTCAAAGGTCCCTAGCAGTCGATGCTTCGTGATAGCACCACCCAGGTAACCCAGAACCCTGGTTTTCGAGATTTCGAGATAATCCCGCCCATGGCGTTCCGTGGCCGAATCCAAACTCTGGCAATCGTCATTTCGTGATAATGCCACCCATGGTATCTGAACCAGCAAAGTGCTTTCATGCCCCCAGTAGGATATTTAAATATCCTAAGAGACAAGCACCGAGGAGATGATATGTTGTTACGCATCTTCTATGGGAATTTCCCACCTCTCCACGTCGGGAACTCGTCCAAATCAACTTGTGTTGATCAGCCGCTCCTAATCTAGGCAACACTTTCAGAACATTAAAATGCTTTTGCGTGATTTTGATAGTTATGCATATTGAACCAGACTGTGTGTGGATTGGGGTGCTTAAGTTACCGAGTCCCGCAAACCGAAGGTCAGTTAACGAGGCCGAATACTCCCTAAGCCTTAGACCTAATACTTAAGCTTTGCATTTTCCTCAACCTCTTGAGGATTATCCAGATCTTAGCGAGAACTAAGAGTCTAGCCAAAAAGGTCTAAGGTCAGCATTCCTACTAATCTCTTTTTGTGTCTCTTTAGCACTTTTCTTTACTTTTCTTGATGTGGTCTAGAACTTCGATTAATCCCTTAATTTCTTACTAATGACTATCTCTTTCTTTTTCATTTTGTGCTCCTTTTTTGGCATTTTGCTCTTTTTCCTCCTCCTGTTTTGTATAGCCCAAAAATTCTCTCTTCTTCATAGTTTTTTTTTTTTAGCTATGTGATTTTTTTTTGTTGAAACCTATTTTTGATATGAGTTTTCATACATTTTGCACTTTTATACCCCCCCATGCCTATTATTTGCAATGTCCCCATTGTAAATTAGGTGGGTTCGAATTTAGCTTAGTTCATTCATTAGGACAGGAGTTAGGTGAGTGAACAGGTCGAGGTGACTGTTGCGGATGATTTCTAAACTCGGGTACGGGTACCTGAGGTGGAGTCGACTATCCAAATGGGTGAACCCTAAAGTGTAATATGAATTCAGCATAGAAATGTCAAGAAAGGTTTCGGGTTTTTCAAAGAATGACAGGTTGCCTCCTGTTAAGCGCTGAGTTTTATGTCATCGGTTGGGCGCAATGGGATCAAGGAGAATGGAGGATAAAGGATGTCTCAGCCAAATCTGTATTGGTCATGTCAATGAACGGTTTGAGTCTCTGACCGTTCACGACGAAGGGTTCGGAATCATGGCTGAGTGGACTGATCTCAATGGCTTAATTTCCAAAGATTCATCGGACTAAGTAAGGTCCGATCCACTTAGATCGCAGCTTTCCTAGGAATAATTTGAGTGGGGCATCAAAGAGTAGGACCTTTTGACTAGGGTGAAAGATCTTTCTAGATATGTGCTTGTCGTGAAAGGCTTTAACCCGCTCTTTGTAGATTCACGAGTTTTCATACGCATCGTGGCGTAATTTAGCAATCTCACTCATCTGAAGCTTTCTATGGGTTCCAGCCTTAGAAGGATCTAAGTTGCAGTTCCGTACTGCCCAATAAGTTTTATGCTCCAATTTGATGGGGAGGTGACACGCCTTCCCGTACACCAGTCTGAAAGGAGACATACCTAATTGGGTCTTGTGGGCTGTCCCATAGGCTTACAAAGATTCCAAAAGTCGGGATGACCAATCCTTCTTATCAGGTTGAACAGTAACTTGGAGGATTTTCCTGATCTCCCGGTTTGATAGCTCAGCTAGCCAATAGTTTGGGGGTGGTAAGGAGTAGAGATTCGGTGCGACACCCCGTATTTGGTCAGCGGTGACTTGAATTGAGCATTTGTGAAATGGGTCCCTCCATCAGAAATGATCGCACGTGGAATCCCAAACCGTGAGAAGATGTTTTGGTGAATGAATTTGATAATAACTTTGTGATCATTGGTTCGGGTCAGAATGACTTCGATCCACTTGGACACGTAATCAACATCGAGTAAAATGTATTCGAAGCCGTCTGAGATATGGAAGGATCCCATAAAATCAATCCCCCAAATGTCAAAAATCTCACATACTAGGATCGGTTGTAAAGGCATCATGTCTCGATGGCTCATGTTTCCCAAGGTCTGACAACGGTTACATGCCTTACAGTGATTGTATGCATCCTTAAAAATTGTGGGCCAGTAAAAGCCACACTGGAGGACTTTTGATGCGGTTTTGTGTCCTGAAAAATGTCCACCGTATGCCTGGTCATGGTAGAAAGAGAGTATTTCTTTGATTTCCGCTTCCGTGACACATCGTCGGATAATTTGATCAGCACCAATGCGGAATAAATACGGGTCTTCCCAAAAGTAATACTTGGCATCAAAGCGCAATTTGTCCTTCTTGGCCTTCGGCCAATCAGATGAGATCTGATGTGATGCCAAGTAGTTTACTATGTCAGCAAACCATGGAAGCCCTGTATCGATAGTTAGGAGGTGCTCATCAGGAAAATGTTTCGTGATGGGTCCGGAAGGGTCAATGATCTCAGAAGGAAGGCGGGACAGGTGATTAGCTACCACATTCTGTCTTCCCGCTTTGTCACAAATCTTGAGGTCAAATTCTTGCAACAGCAAGATCCATTGAATTAATCGAGGTTTCGCATCCTTCTTTGAAAGGAGATGCCTCACAGCAGTGTGATCCGAGTAGATAATAACATGGGAACCCAGGAGGTAAGATCTGAATTTTTCTAGGGTAAATACTACGGCTAACAGCTCTTTCTCAGTAACAGTGTAGTTACGCTAAGCCTTGTCAAGTGTTTTGCTAGCGTAGTAAATGACCACGGGTTTCCCGTCAATTTTCTACCCCAAAACCTCTCCTACAGCGAAGTCAGATGCATCTCACATGATCTCAAAGGGTTAAGACCAATCAGAGGACTGTAGGATCAGGGCTTGGGTAACTCGGTCACGAAGGATCTCAAATGCTTGAGTGCATTCTTGAAGATATTGAAAGGTATGTCCTTGGAGAGAAGAGTGGTTAGGGGGCGCGCGATTTTCGAAAAATCAGGGATAAATCGACGGTAGAAACCAACATGCCGTAGAAAAGATCGGATGTCTTTGATTGAGCTAGGCATAGGGAGTTTGGAAATCAAGTTAACCATGGCTCAATCAACTCGGATGCCCTTCTCCGAAATCAGATGTCCCAGGACGATCCCCTCAGGCACCATGAAATGGCTCTTTTCCTAGGAAAGAACCAGATTCACGTCAATGCATCGCCTGAGTATTTGAACCAAGTGCTAGAGGCAATCATCAAATGATGCTCCAAATACTAAAAAGTCATCCATGAGGACTTCCAGATAATCACCTACCATATCTGAGAATATGGCAAGCATGCACCGCTGAAAAGTCGTGGGTGCATTGCAGAGACTGAAAGGCATCCTTCGGAACGTGTACGTTTCGAAGGGGCAGGTGAACATGGTCTTTTCTTGGTCCTCTAGATGGTTTGTGGCTTACGCTTGGGTGTACACACGTCTTTCAGAAATCGTGCGTAAGCCGGTACGTGGCGGATTGCATCCATCAAAGGGATGTTTATCTAGTCCTGTTCAAAGAGATTGATCAAGTCCTCCTCAGGAGCCACGGGTTTGGTTATCCTTTTTCCCTTGGTCAAAGCCTCGGGAAAGGGAACCTTGGTTGGTTCCTCTAGAAAAGGTTCAGGTTCTTGATCTGGAATAGGGACATCCTAGATAACTATCCTAGGGCTTGGATCACTGCCAAGCTAGGAGTGGTTTGGATAAGGTGGGTCTTGAGTTGCTTTACCACTATGGGTTGTTACGGAGTTTAATCCTGCCTGGTTCTGGTTTGGAGTTGGTAAAATGGGTGGTTGCTATTGAAATCCCGCATAAGATGTCGAAGCTTCCATCCTGTCAGGTGGTGGAACAGAAGGGCCTGATAAATCATATGTGCGTGGCCTGGATTCATAACGCGCCTCTGGGTCGGCACGTTATTTGGGTTCGACAGAGGTTGCGAAGGAAGTGTGCCCGGTTGGCGAGAATTCGCCATCTGAGCGAGTTGGTTGCGAACCTTTGTGATCTCGTCCTTGTGTTGTTTTTGTATTGCCGCATTCGTTTTCTGAATGTCAACCAGTGTTTAAAGGATGAGTCATTTGGTCTTGGTTTGGCTCAGATTGATAGGTGGGGTTGGGCCGAGGCTGAGGCGGCTGATATGGACAAGGGGCTTGTGGACGGGGTTGATAAGGTAGTCTTTGATTCTGAGAATTTCCCGCCCACTGGAAATTGGGATGATTTGCCATCCAGGGTTGTAGGTGTTGGAAAATGGGTTATTCTGGATGGCGTTGAGGTCCTCATAGGTCTGAGGAGCCTCAAGAAAGTCAGAGTATGGGGGTTCAGAGTTCCCCCGACTAGAATAGAGCAAATCGAAGGTCCCTCCGGTCTTGGAGTCAGACGGGGGTGGATATGGGTCCATCCCCTGAGAAGATCGGTGATAGATGTTTTGCACAGTTTCCCACAAGAGAGGTGGCTATGCAAAAGAGTTCTGCGCAGAGGTGGCTTGTTGCAAATGCCAAATCAGCTCGTCAACCTTCTTCTCTATGATAGAGACCTTGTCCAACCGACTGGCCATCAGCTCCAAGTCAACGAATGCGGACAGGCCCTGCGTCTCATGTGCTCCCCTAAGATTCGTAGATGTGCGGGCATTCGTCCAGTCGAATAAGCCCATGGAGTCATTATTGATGGAGTTCTCGCACATATTTTCGAGAATCTCCCACACCGTGTTCTCATGCTGACCCATGATGTTTCCCCGTAGGTTGCATTGACGAATAATCGAATGTCCTCACGGAGTCCCTGGTAAAAAAACTGGACTTGTTCCCATTTAGGAACTCCGTGATGGGGGCACTTTAGCATGAGATCCAAGAATCGGTCCCATGCCTCATGAAGAGGTTCTCCCGTTTGTTGGGTGAAATTAGTGATCTGATGGCGTAAGGCATTTGTCTAACCAATGGGAAAAAACTTCTTCAAAAATTCGGACTAAAGTTCATCCCATGTGTTGATTGGACGAGTCTGAGTTTGATACCAATGAGCAGCCTTGTCCATGAGGGAGAAAGAAAACATCTTCATGAGTAGAATATCCCAGTTTTGTGCATCTGACCTGAAGGTCTGGGCCAGATGCTTGAGCTGTTTAATGTGCTGGAATGGATCCTCGGAGTTAAGCCCATAGAATTTTGGTATGGCATGAATCATATTGGGCTTGAGTTCGGAATCAAGACCTCTAGCCAGGATTCGGACTCGAGGCTTGATTACCAACGCAACGGGATTATAGTGATCTCGCATCATAGGACGCTGCGGTGGGTTCACAAAGTTTTGGAAGAGATCACTTAGGCGTTGAAGATGGTGCTCAAGGTTGTTCTCTTCTTTAACAGGTTGTGCCATGATGGAAGAAGAAGGAGAACTTGGTCCTGAATCAGAGGAAAGATCTATGTGGTGGGGTTGCTGCACAAACAAGGGTACCAAGGCTTGGCCTCGAGGAGAGTGAATTTCTAAAGGAGGTCTTAAGGACCTCCTACCAAACATGCATCGAAGGATTTGATGAGATCAGAATGTGCTTGACCCAATCGAGACACCCAAAATATGTTGGGTGACTACAGAGGTTCGAGGCGAATGATACCCCTTAGTTAGAAAGGTCGTCCACCTGAGAAATACCTGGGCAGCCAGAGAGGGAGAGTTCCTGGTTCGTTCAAAATCGGTTTGTATGTGTATTTTATTACTCGAAAATAAAAAATCTCCGAGGTCGAACTCAGGGAGCAAAACTTGATTCCAGAAGCGTAAAAAAAATCACAATTTACAATAGATACTGTTTTACAAAAGAAAAAGACTAAAGAAAGGAAAAATGTCTTCTTTTCTTCTCTCTTTCTTCTTTTATCTTCCTTTCTTGCTCTCTCTTTCCAGACGTTTGACTCCAAGGGTCAGACGACTTAAATGCCACTTGCTATAAGGTTTTTCCTCTTCTTTTCAACTGCCGCTGCTGCTGGTTCTTCTTCTTCCTCTTGGCTTCTTCTTCTTCTTTGTTGAGCTGCGCCTCCTCCTTTTTCTTCCTTTCTTTCTATCCTGTGCCTCTGCTCTCTCTTTTCTCTTCTTCTTCTCTGCTGTGACAAGTCCTTCTTCTTCTTTCTTTCTTTGCCTCAACTTCTCTGCGGCTACAGTGCCGTCTTCATCTTCCTCCTTTGCTTCTCTGTTGTGCGAGTCCTTCTCTCCTGACTTCTTCTCCCTTCTTTCTCCTTCTCTTCTCGCTGCTGCACTCCCTCCTCCTCCTTCTTCTTCTTTTGCTTTCCTGCACAGTGCACGATTAGGCAAAACCTAACCCCTACCTTCCCCACGTCTCTCTCTCTTAAATTCACTCCAGGGTTCACTCTCCCAGATCCTTAATTGGGTATGCGGGTCAGGTGACGCGCCCGAGACTAGGCACACCGGCGTGGGTGGTGCGTGAGGTGTGCACAGGCAGGGTTAGTCGGATCCAGGTGCCAGGTCCGCGGGGGAACTGTCGCAGACGAGGCGTGGCGGGGGGGCGAGGGACCTCACCCCTATGTGTTTCGAGGCGATAAGCCTGAAACACAATTTCAACTTATGCGTGGTGGGGCCCTTGCAAACTAACGAGGTGGGACTAAATGTCCCACCTGCTTCTGCTGGCACTGTCAGGAGGTAAGCTCCACCCAATTGGAGCAGCTATGAGTTGCGCACGGCCTATTCTCAGGTTGGATGCACTCACCCACTCAACACGCATCGCCTGGACTCCTGAAGCCCTGAGTGTGCGACTTGGAGCTCGAGAACAAGCAAGCTTGCTTGCTCATTAATGGCGGACAGAGGCTAGGATCTATAAGACACAAAAACGGCCTTGCGGCCCTGTAAGCCCATGGGAAAACCTTCGTCGTATCACAGCGAAGGTGAAGAAGGGGTCAGCTGGCCACGGGGTGACCTAGGCGTGCGTGCACAAGTCGCCCTGTGGCTGTGAAAATGGGTGTGCTCGAGGGAAGTGTTGAGAGCGTGTGGTGGTGAATGGGAAGAGGGGTTATGATCAATGAGTCATGGCGATGCTTGTGAGGTGGTTGGCGAGGTGGGTGGATACGTGGAGTGGTGGACACACCTCGTCGGTGGTCTGCAGGAGGTGGAGAAGGTGATGGTGGTCGGCGTGTGGCAGTGAGTGATTTAGGAAATAAATAAGGGGGAAATGAAGAGGGGAAAAAGGGGAATGGTTGTTACTTACTTAGCAGACGAAAGAGGGGGAGGAGGCGGCGAGCGGCTGTGCTGCCGTCGCCGGAGACGAAGGAGCCCAGGAGAAGGGATGGCGACGAGGAAGAGGCACTGAAGGGCGCTTGCTGGTACGGCCAGGCGCGGCGGAGGACGATAGAGGTAACCCTGCCACTGGTATGGTGGTAGGGAGATGAGAGAAGAGGAGGAGGGTTACTGAAGCCTGTGGGCGAATAGCCGGAGGAGGAGGAGACGAATTTTGAGGGTTTTCTTCGGCCAAAACAGGCTTGAAGGAAGTGGCAAGGGCTGTCGTTCCTTAAATAGGTGCTAGCCGAAAGGGAATCGTGAGGAGATGTGGGTTCCTCGCCGGAGGCATGGCTGGAAAAAGACCCATACCTCGAGCGTTCGCACGAGAGGTATGGTGGCCGGCAGGGCATGGAAGCCGACCCATGCAGAAAAGGACAACGCAAGGAGTCCTTTCAAATCTGGGGTCGGCTCCCCAGGTCTGTGCAGCGCCATCCTCCGCGCAAAGTCGTCGAAGGTATAGCCTACACAGGCGGGGGCAGAGGGACTCGATTGAAGAAAGAGACGAGAAAGGTAGGGGGGTATTTGCAAGAGTCCAAAAAGTTAAGGGTCAAAAAGTAATTGTTGATGACCATTTTGTAAAGTGGGTCAAGGCGACCTTTCCTTAAGTCCAAATTTTGGTATAACCCTAATTTGGACCTAAAGAATCCAATGGTGAGGCTAGATTTTAGGTTTGACCATGTTTGACCGAACAGTTTGCACAAAAACCCAAATTAGGTCAAAAATTGGGTATGGTTCTCAATCTAGGTCAAGATAGGTTCCAATGGCCAAATTGAAGGTTCTAAACCCTAGAGGATATTTTTTCATGAATTTTAGAGGATTGAATTGATTTTTATCTTGCCTAAAACTTTGTGAATTAAAGTAGGTTTGTTTTAGGGTTACAGAATGTCATTTAATTCCCATATTTTGTCATAACCCTTTCCTGATCAAACCATCCCACTTTTCTCTTAGTAAGCCCATTTGACCTGTGTCTAGACCCCTTAGAAATCCCATTTATGTATTGCAATGGTAAAATTACAGTTTTACCCATTGTGAATTATTTTATTCTCAGATTTGTAATTCCTAGATTTAGGCTTTCCCTTAAGTTTTGTAGGAGCTTTTGTACAATTAATTAGGTCAAAATGTGTTAGTTAGGGTTTATGATGAGGTTCTTATAGGTCCCGTGAAGACCCCTACACGGTAGAGCATCCCCACGGGTTACAGGGTTTCCCCTACCCGACCTCTCTTGTCACTGAGATTCCAGGTAGAGACTAGAATGGGGACCTTGACCTCTTAAGTCTATCTTTTTTAGTTAAGATCAAGGTGCTTAGGATTTCACTTGAATTTTAGGTCTTTTGAGTGCAAGTGACCTAATTTTAAGGTTGGTTGACCCAAAGGATCAACTTCACCTCTTTGTTCCTTTGAGAGCTTTTAGGTCCTTGCTTTTAGGGTACAAATCGATTAAGTGCTTGATTTGCTTAGGGTTTCTCTTGGATAGATCTTTTCAAACAAGGCTTAGGCACACCTTTTTTGAAATTTTTGATTCTTTTCTTAGAAGAAGATGTGTCTCTAAAACCGTAGCTTGTAATCCTTAAGTTGGCTCTATTTGGTCCAATTTAGTTACCTCAAAAAATGGTATCTAGGACTCAATCAAGAAGGTTTTAGCCTTAGTTACCTTAAGTGGATATGCAATTAAAAATGTGTTGAAAGTAAAAATCAGGCAACTTTTGTGAATTACTAAATATGGAAACAGGTAGCCTAAGATTGATTTTTCTTTATTTTCCCTTTTAGATTTTGAGGGGATTAAGAGAGAGGGCTAATGAAAGTTTACCTGTTCCTTAGTGTGGTTGTTGTGCAGCTGCTTTTCTTTCCTCTTTCCCTGAGACAAACACAACAGAAGAGAGAAATTAAGTCAGTATTGAATTAGAAGTTGTGATCAAAGCTTCTAAAATGCCCGTTGCTCCCCGACAACGGCGCCAAAAATGTTGCTTGCTTACGAGGAGAGATCGTGTTTTAAAAAAAACATTTGTTGAAGTATAGTTGAAATCGTCGCGAAAACAATTAACAATTTATTTTACTCGAAAACTAAAGTATCCGAGGTCGAATTTAGGGAGCAAATTGGTATTTTAGAAACTAAAATCACAATTCTCAAAATATGATATTTAACAATAATATAAATGAGAGTCTATGTATAAGAAAACTAAAAAAAGAATAGAAATGGAAGAGGAAATTGAGTATTCTCTTGATGGCTTCCTCTTTCTTCTCTTTCTTCCTTTTCTTTCTCTTTTTGGCTACACCTTTTCCTTCTTTCTTTCTCTGACTTTCCTTGTGAATCAGATGCCTTATCTTGCGATTGCTACAGTGCGCACTCTTTCTTCTTCTTTGTTTTCTTCTTCTTCTGGTTGATCGCTCCTCTGCTACAGTGCTTCGTCTTCTTCCTTCCTTAGCTTTGGCTTTTGCCTTGAGTTCTCCTTCCTTCTCTTTTCTTCTTCAGCCACACTTTCTCCTTCCTTCTTCTTCTCAGCTTCTCTACGACTATAGTGTCATCTTCCTTCTCCTCTTTTGCTGCTCCTGCCTTCAAGTTCTTTTGCAGCTGCTTCCTCCTCCTCCTCCTCCTTTTTCTTTCCTGCACAACACCACGCAGCAAAACCTACCCCTACCCTCCCCGTGTCTCTCTCTCTCTATTTTGCTCTTAGGAATGCTCTCTCAGAACCAACCGGGTATTCAGGTTGGGTCAAGTGCACCCGGGTCCAGGCGCATCGGTGTGGTGTAGTGAGTGAGGAGTGTAGAGTTAATCGGGTCGGTCAGCCAGGTTCGCAGGAGCGTGGGTCGTGGACAAGGCAGGGGCGTGGGCGAGGGACCTCACCCCGTGTCGTTTGGAGGTGATAAGCTAAAAATAGAAAAATAATAAATATCACTCACCACGCTCTTAAGTTCACGAGGTGGGACTAAAAGTCCCACCCACTTCTGCTTGCACCCACAGGAGGAAGGTTCGTGCAATTGGAGCAGCTAGGAGCTTTGCTGCACTAATTGCTTGGGAGTGTGTGTGCACGAGACCAACCCACGTCTTCTGGACCTGGGATCCTACAGTGTTAGAGCCTGGAGTAGCCTCGCAAGCTCCTTCGTGTCGTCGCTAATGGCGGCGGAGGCTCAGACCTGCAATCACTGAACATGGCCTTTCGGCCCCATTAGAGCACATAGGCAGCTTCGCCGTGGCACGGCGAAGGTAAAGCAGTGGGTGGCTGGCCGCGGGGTGGCCTAGGTGTGCGTGCCTAGGTCGCTCTGTGGCCATGTTTATGGGTGTGTTCTGTGGGCGTTTAGGGAGGTGATGGCGGTCGATGGAAGGGCGGAAAGTGCTCAGTGGGTGATGGCGGAGGTGATGAGGGGTCTGACGAGGCGTGTGGTGGTGCGGAGCGGTGGATGCGCCTTCGCCGGTGGTCGGCCGGAGATGGAGAAGGTGGTGGTGGTCTGCGGTGTCGAGGGGTCGAAAGTGCAAATTAATAGAGGGGAAATGAAGAGGGGAGAAAGAGAGACTTACTGAGGGTAGTTGGACGAAGGGGTGAAGGTGATGGACGAGAGGCACGTAGGTGCTGTCGTCAGAGAAGCCCTGAGATGAGGATGACGGCGCGAGGAAGGGGTCGGAGAGGCGCATGCGGGTACGACGCGATGCAAAGGAGCACGACAGAGAAGACTCTGCCACTAGTATGGTGGCAGAGCGACGAGAAGAGGGAGGAGGAATTGCCGGAGCTTGCTAGCAGATGGCTGGAGACGAGGGAAGATGAAATTCAGGGGGTCTCAGAGGCCAAAACAAGCTTGCCAGATGCGGCAGGACCTGAGGCAACATTTAAAGGCACAGGCAGAGGGCCTTGTGCTTGGAAGGCGAGCTTCCAAGCGCGGGACTCTCGCCGAAGGTATGGACGGAAATGATTCCCATACTTCTCGAGCGTTCGCACGAAAGGTATGATGCAAGTCAGGGCATGGGGAGCTGCTCAGGCGGTAAGGGACTTCTCAGAGAACTCCCCCTTCAAATCTGAGAGTAGCTCCCTGGGGAAGCGAGGAGAAATCCTCCTTGAAACTTCGCCGGAGGTATGGGTCTTCTGCTGCAATGGTAGAGGGACCGGAATGCAAAAGTGACGAAGAAGTTGAGGGGGTTTTTGCATGGGTTTTCAAAAGTTAGGGGCCAAAATGTAATTGGGTGGACTATTTTGCAAAGTAGGTCAAGATGGACTTCACTTAGGTCTAAATTTTGGTACAAACATAATTTGGACCTAAGGAACCTATTGGTGAAGTTGGATTTTATGTTTGACAATGTTTGACTGGATATTTTGCATAAAAGTCCAAATTAAGTCAAATATTGAGCTAGGACCCAATCTAGGTCGAAATATGTTCCAAAGGTCAAATTGAAGGTTCTAAACCCTAGGGGATATTTTTTTATGAATTTTAAAGGGTTTAGTTGATTTTTTATCCTGATTGAAACATTGTGAAATTAAGTGAGTTTGTTTTATGGTTACAAAATATCATTTAATTCTTAAATCTCACCAAAACTCTTTTCTGACTGAACCATCCTACTTTTTCTTTTATTAAGTCCATTTAACCTATGTTTAGCCCCTGAAAAATTCCGTTGATGAACTACATTGGTAAAATTACAGTTTTACCCTTTATTTCACATTCTCTTCCCAGATTAGTGATCTCTTAAATTAGGCCTTTCTCTTGGTTATGTAAGAGCTTTTGTTCTTTTTTTTAGGTCGAAAAGTGCTAGTTAGGGCTCATGATGAGGTTCTCATCATTATATAAATGAAAATCAGAATGTGGACAATGACATTTGAGTATCGAGAAACGAAATGAAGTGAATACAGTGCATGAACCCTGCAGGGAACTAAGAGAAGAACTCCTGTATATAAAAAAAATCTCGTTTGTAGACAGGAAGTAAGCTGGTCCTTGTGTACACGGTACCAAGGAGAGCAGCTGTCCCGTTAGTGTAGAGGAGAGCTAGCTGCCCTTTGGGTTGAGACCCGGGGTTTGAACTAGTCACTCTACACCGACTCCTCTTCAGCCCTCGCGTACGTGGTACCGAGGTGAGCTACTTAGTGTAGGGAGGGAGCTAGCCACCCCATGGGACTCGGGGTTAGGACAAGCCACCCTACACCGACTCTTGTGAGACCCACTAGGCAAACCGGGATAGTCGGACAAGGGTATACGGACTGTAGAGGGGTGAGACCCCTGTTCTATTATGAGGGGCGAGACCCCTTTTTTGAGAGGACAAGGCCCTGTGTTGTTCCGTGCTGTACTTTTGGGCATACCCGCTAAACGAAACGACTGTGTGCTTATCGCGTGTGAGACCCCTGTTCTATTATGAGGGGCGAGGTAGCTGCCCGTGTGCTTATCGCGTGTCTCGTAGTTACCTTTACATTGCGACCGTGACCTCGGGGTGGTTGACCAGGTGTAGGACTACCATGGGGGACTCTCCTAGCCAGGAGAGCACCACGTGTACATCCTACATCGCAGGAAAGACTGCAATCAAGTTCGTTCCCTTGAGGGACAGATAAGATCAAGAAATGACCGGATTCTTAAGAGAATAAACAAATCAGAACCACTTAGTTGAGCTAAATGGAAATGAATAATTACTTAGTTGCCTGTCTTATGTTAATTGCATGTAAATGGGTTAACCACCACTCTATTTAGCATTAGCTGACAACGGATTTTATAACCTTGTTCAGGTCAGGGAGTTGAGTAACCAACACCACCGGCTGTAGAGGGAGCTGGGCCAAGTTGAGCCCAACCTTACCTGTTGTTCCCTTTTTGTTTCCAAGATTTCTGTAGTGAGTACCTTGATACATGTAATACTGTTTCTGTTACGTTTCCATTATACTTTTCGCTGTTGTAGTTGTGATGGCATGTAATATTGTGAGACTTTTCGTTCTGTTTCCTTTACTGTCTCTGTATTATTTTCTGCCTAGTTACATTCCATGTGTGGTTGTGAAATATTTTCTGCTTTTGGTTATTTCTTGTTAGAGGATTAGGTCTTGGGATTAGTTGAGGCGAGCCGATCTCGAGTTCGGTAGGGATCTAGGATCAAGTCGTAATAGTTACTTTGGTAATTTGCACACCATTGATCAGTGTTCACGATACCCTTGCAATTCTCCAGAACCAATCAAGTCATCGCAATAGCTGCAAATCAATGCAACTGATTTTCCTCAACCATTGTGACCTGACGAGGATAAAAATCAAAAACTGACATAAGAATTAGGCATGAGCTTAAAAAGCAATTAAAATCCAATCCAAGAAGCTTACAACCATCACATTAAATCCAAGAATGCAAATGTAAGCTTAATTTGATCAATTAGAATCAATTAAAGCACATTAACTCCGAAAATTCTTCAATCAACCACCAAATGCAAATTAACTATGATCGATCATATCAAATTCAATTCAGCACAAGGGGAGGACCTTTGTGATCTGTGGAGTGTATGAGGAGGTTCTTAATTGATCTTAGCGTGCAATTAGATCTAATAGCTAATGAACTTCAAATCTGATGGCTACTGTGATAGAGGAAGAGAATTGTGGATAAAAACTTGGAGGAAGTGAAATAGAAGTGATCATGATATGAGGAGGAAGGAAAATGAATCAAAATGGATGAGTGAATCTTCCTCTCCGATCGAAATTGATCAAAGAGGGTGATTTGGCAAAGAGCCATAATTAATCTAATCTAAACTAATCTAAACCAAATCACCAACCAGGATCTACTCTAAACAATCTACACTATCTAATTAAGATATGAAAACCATGAATCCAATCTAGAAAAGTAATAAATCCTAATATAAATGGACGAATGGGACCTCTAAGAAGATCCCCAGCTGGTGGTCGTGGCGACGAAGGAGGAGGAATCTCCAGTTGATGAAAGCTCCTAGGGGAACTCAGGGACATCCTCAAGTGTCATGGAATCCTTAGCGACGTGGATCGAAATGGAGACGAAGAAGAAGAAGCCACCATCATTAGCTTCTGATGAAGAGGAGGAAGAGCTGGAGAGGACGAATGGCCAACCCAAGGAAGTAGGAAGGGGGTTGGTGAAGTCGCATAGGTGAGTATGAAGAATTTTTCATAGGTGTTGGGGAGCTCTAATCACCTTAGACAGTGGACCATGGATGTTAAGTTTAAAGGGCTACGATGGGTTTGGAGGAGCACGGGAAAGATTGGAGATGAATCATAGCTCTTGGATGAGATCTAGAGAGTGGTGTGAAGGTGTTTGCACCAACGATCAAAGGATGGTGGTAGATTCATTATTGATCTAGTGAGGAGTAGAATGGATGGCTGCTGCTACGCAAGTTCATCGTGATGGAGAGTGCGCGAGCTGAGAGCCCCAGGTATGTTGGTGAATTTGCAGGTTAAACCCCTACGTGAAAGGATAGAAATATTACAGACCAGCCATAAGTGGTGAAGATCATGACAGAACAGTCCCTGAAAGCTTACAAGTTGGTCCCTGCAACTTTTAGGCTTAAGGAAATGTGAAGACGTAATTGTATAAGGACCTAAATGAAAAACACTAATTCGAAGGCCCATATGAGGTCAAAATGCTATGAAATTTTTTATGGCATGATAATTGAACATTTTAGAAAATAATCCCATAGTTGATTTGTACTTTCAAGATCAAATTGTGTTCAATTGGCATTTAGAACATCCAAATGTATTTTATGTATAGAATATCTTCAAATTGACTTAATTATGCATTTTTAGCGCAAATTGAGTGTTTTTGGTCATTTTCATTAATTCCTACAATTAACTCATTTATCATGTTAATATGATAGTGTTTAACCTAGATTCTAGCTTAACTTTGTCATTTTAGCTATGATAAGCCACACCATCAATACCGAGCTACCTGTGAATCAAGATGTTGATAATGATGTGATACATACTTCATAAATTCTATTCTTTTAGTAAATAAATTAAATATCCTATTATAGTTGAATTGTTCTTTTGCATGTAAAATTCACTTGTAACAAAAAAATTAAATAACATGTGCAATACCTCTATGATCCTTATAATTATTGCCAAAGACATGATCAAGTGACTTAGGAAAAAAAATCATTATCAAGTCATTTCTTAGAGATTGAGCAGACAAGTAATATTGAAATGACCCTTCCAAGGATCGTTGGGAGTTTTTCCGGAAAATTAGGGGCGTGAACGAAAAATTTAAACCCCTTGGGTTTAGTTGTGGGCTTTGCAGGAAAGGAGGGAAATGCGAGGGGGTGTCACTCTATTTTCCCCTCCTCTCTCTCTCCCCACACACACTCACGCACGCACACACACACTCCCTCTCCAAACCCAAAATTGTAATCCCACTCCTTCTATTTAACCCCTCCACCCCACTCCATCTCCGCACCACCACCTTCTTCTCCTTCCCCTTGTCGGCGGCCATCTTCTTCCCCGCCCCCCTACTGCAGTGAGTGGAGAGGAAGGAGAAGGACGGGACGAGGAGGAGAAGGACAGAGGGTGAGAGCGTGAGCGAGGAAGAGGGAGGGCATGGAAGGGAAGGAGAGACCTCGAGAAAGCCCAAGCGTGCGCAGCGGACAAGCTCAAGTAGGAGAGCTCGCGCTGGAGGAGCACCTTGTTGCGGGTGCAGCAGCGAGCACTCGAAGTTGCGAGGGAAGGAGCCACGGTCGAAGGAGCTGCGGGATCCACAAGAGCCACAGGAGCTTGGAGGAGCTAGTGTGGGAGGAGGTGAGCATGCACATAAGGGGAGGGGCTCGTGGAGAAGAGCCTCTTGATCCCCTGCAGCTGTTGGAGCTGCTGCTGGCGTGGTGCGGGAAGAGGCAGCGAGGAAGACGAGCCGCGCGAGGAGTTTCTGGATATTGGATTTTTCCAATATCAGACATCTGTAGAATTTGCCAGACATCTAGAGCGGCGGCGGACATCCAGAGTTGAGGCTGGACGTCTGAAAACTAGTAGACTGCTGAGGTAAGCGTCCTGAACGCGCATGCATGCGCGTACGTTACATACGTAATGTTGCGCTATCGAAGGTTTTAACCTGCGAGTGTGTACACAGGTACAAGCTTTGGAAAGGCGCATAAGCAAGCTCTTCGAGGTGCTTTAGGACGTCTGGACGTCTCTACAAACGTTTGATAGACACATTGTACGTCCGGATGCCCAGACAAACGTCTGGAAAGACCCAGGATGACTGTGAAAGGGTTCTAGACGTTTGCAAGTAACGCAGGAAAGCAAGGTGAGGTTCTGAGATCATTTAAGACGTCTAGGTCTAGTCCTAGACGTTTGATTTTAGGCAGTATGCACATTTTTGGCTCGTTTAGAGCCCAATTGAAGGCAGATTTCCGCAAACGGAGTATCATTGTTTTCCGCTCGAGTTTCTCTACGTGTTAGTGTTGAGTATATACTATTTTAAACTCATCTAATGTGACTTAATCACTGGTACAAGTCACCAGCCTGTAGCGTGTTCGAGACCCACAGAGACGACAGGACCTGCGGTTCCAACCCCCATTCCTCTCGTGTTTCCCGGTAGAGTGGTTTACCATAATATTAAGATTTAAATAACTAAAGTGCTTGTTTAGAATAACTTGATTGAACCCTATGATGTGAAATGAACCGTAGGGAAGAAACGAATGAATATTACATGAACTAAACTGTTTACTTGAGATGCATGTTAAACCCTAATTGCTAGTAAGTGTATTAATTAAGTTGATGTGATGCTTCCTCAGCTAGTAAAACATGAGCTGCCTGTTATAAAAAAAAAATGAAACCCGGGATGTGAACAGTGAGATCTGAATGTTGAGAAATGGAATGAAAGGAATACAAGCACAAACCCTACGGGGAATTAGGAAAAGAACTCCTGTGTACAGGAAGAACTTAGTAAGTAGACGGGAAGTGAGTTGGCCCTTGTGTACATAGTACAAAGGAGAGTAACTGTCCTGTCGAGTAGAGGGGAGCCTGCCGCCCCTTGAGTCGAGACCCAGGGTGGATTTGGCTACTCTACGTCGACTCTTGTTTGGCCCTCGCGTTTGTAGTACCGAGGTGAGCTACTTAGTGTAAGGAGGGAGTTAGCTACCCCACGAGGCTCGGGGTTAGGACTAGCTACCCTACACCGACTCTTGTTAGGCCCACTGGGCAAACCGGGATAGTCAGACCAGGGTATGTGGACTGTGGAGGGGCGAAACCCCTATTCTGTTCTGAGAGGGCAAGCCCCTGTGCTGTTCTGTGCTGTACCTTAGGCATACCCATTGGCGGAAATGACTGACCGTGTGCCAGTGCGAGGTAGTTACCCGTGCGCTTATCGCACGTGCCGTAGTCACCGCTATGTCGCGACCATGACCTTGGGGTGGTTGACTGGGTGTAGGACTACCATGGGGGACTCTCCTGGCCAGGAGAGCACCACGTGTACATCCTACATCATGGGAAAGATTGCAATCATGATCGTCCCCTTGAGGGACAGTTAAGATCATGAAATGATTAGATTTCTAATAGACTAAACAAAACAGAACCACTTAGTTGAGCTAAATGGGAATGAATAATTGATTAGTTGCTTTCCTTATGTTAGTTGCATGTAAATGGCTTAATTACCACTCTACTCAGCATTAGCTGACTACCGATTTTATAATCTTGTTCAGGTCAAGGAGTTGAGTAACCAGCACCATCGACTGCAGAGGGACCTAGGCCCAGTCGAGCCCAGCCTTAGCTGTTGTCGTTTTCTGTTCCAGCACGTTCTTTTTGTAGTAGTGAGTATTTGTTATATGTAATACTATTTCTATTATATTTTTGCTTTATTTTCCGCTGTTGTAGTTGTGATGGCCTGTAATATTATTAGACATCTCGTTCTGTTTCCTTTACTGTATCTGTATTATTTTCTACTTAGTTACATTGCATGTGTGGTTGTGGAATATTTCCTGCTTTTAGTTATTTCTCATTGGATGACTAGGTCTTGGGATTAGTCGAGGTGAGCCGGTCTCGGGTCCTGTAGGGATCTGGGATCGGGTTGTAACAGAGATGGTATCAGAGCAAGGTCGTCCCGAGAAATGAATCAAATGGCCTAGAAGTAACCACTCACATGCATATAACTAGAATAACTATCACAACTATCACTTTAATCTTCACTTCTAAGTCTCATTTCCTTATGTAATCATGTGTCATTGATAGCTCTTATTCTTTCTCCTGTATCTCCTTGTAGGAGATGCCATGTCGAGGAGTCCTCAAGGCAGGCCGCGGACGTGGCTGTGGGTGGGACCGAAGGGGCGAACATGCCGTACCTGAGGCACCAGTTGACCCACCTCACCTTCCGAGCATTTAGGCCCAGGATCTCGCCCAACTGATCCGGAATATAGTACGTGAGGGGCTTCAGCAGCCTCCTCGGCCACCCCTCCCAGAGGACGTAGAGGGGGAGTCCTCTGTGGGACAGGGGGACCCCCGCAGCACTAGATGAGTTGGAGGGGGAGGGGGTGATCCTCCACCACCCCCACCACCCTCAGACACTTCTGAGCATGAGCCCTCCTTGCTTGGAGGCGTACCTGTTCCCCCGCTGTATCTCTACCACGAGCTTTTTGGCTAGTTCCGGAAGCTGAAGCCCCCCTCCTTCAAGGGGGATGAGAGGCTGTCTGAGGCAGAGGACTAGCTGGAGCAAATAGAGAAGCTGTTCGACACACTCCGCCCTCCTACAGAGTGTTGTGTGGCCTTTGCCACGTACTAGCTGCAGAGCGCGGCCCACAGGTGGTGGAGGGTAGTCAGAAGCTAGGAGGGGAGAGAGCCGACGTGGGACCAGTTCGTGGCTCTCTTCTGCGAGCAGTACTTTCTGCAGACCTGGTAGTACCAGAGGAGGCGGGAGTTCCACACTCTCCACCAGGGGGCAATGATAGCGCGTATCGCACGTGTTTTCTAGAGCTGTCACGCTTCGCCCCGACAGCTGTGTCTACTAAGGAGGAGCGCCTGTGGAGGTTTACTGAGGGGCTCTGACCTGCGATTCAGGGGTATGTGAAACCCTGAAGTTCCTACTTTCTCTCATGTGGTCGAGGCGGCCATGACTTATGAGGAGACCAACCCGACCGTGCGAGACACTGACGGAGGACGGAAGAGGCCATACCAGCCAGAGTACTCACAGGGCTGTCGGGAGAGGAGGCACACGGCGCCCGTAGGGGAGTCATCTTGTTTTGTGGGGCCACCAGTGGCCTTGGGGGCCCCAGACAAGGGCCAGCTGCCAACACTGGACCCTCGCCCAGCCACCAGCAGGGATTGACTGAGGGAGGAGGTCGTGGCCCTCTCTGCTACCAGTGTGGCCAGCTAGGCCACATCAGGAGGGATTGCCTATCTAAGGTTGGAGCACAGTAGATGCTCCCTGCATCGAGTGCTGGAGGCCGATCTGGAGATCGCGGTCACCAGGCGCGTGGAGGAGGACAGCAGTCACGAGGAGGGTATTGGCCAGCTGCTGCTCGCCCAACCCAGAGCATGGTCTCTTTGTCTGCACCCAGGGCTGAGGGGCATATCAACGCCCTAACATACAGAGATGCCAAGGCTTCAGGTTTTGTGGTGGCATGTATGGTTATCGTTTCTAGCAGAATAGTCTACATTCTTTTCAATTCTGGTGCCACACACTCTTTTGTCTCCTCAACCTTTACTGTCAATTTGGGGCCAAGCACTGTACTGTTAGAGGTTCCGTTCCTAATCAGAGGGCCAGGTAGACAGTTGTTCGTAGTAAAGGAGGTCTTTACAGATTGGAAGGTCGCTATAGGGGGACACAGTCTTCCCACCGACCTGATAAGAGGACTTTGGCGTGATCCTAGGGATGGATTAGCTGCCACCTATCACGCTTGGTGGATTGTTTTGGGAAGAAGATCGTCTTCTCTATACCGGAGTTGCTTCCCTTTGAGTTTACGGCCAGCCGGTAGATGGAGGTTTCAGGTGCATCTTCCTACTTCGGGCGGCGAAGCTTTTGAGCCAGGGGTGTGAGGGCTTCTTCGTTTGTGTGGTAGTAGAGTCTAGCCCTGTGGCCGACTTTCAGAGTATCCTGGTGTTCTGCGAGTACCCCGATGTCTTCCCAGAGGGGCTGCTAGGACTACCGCCTGAGCGTGAGATCGAGTTTGAGATCTCACTAGTACAGGGGACCAGCCCCATTTCTACTACACCATATAGGATGGAGCCACTTGAGCTTCGAGATCTCAAGTCCCAGTTACAGGACCTGTCAGAGAAGGGCTTTGTAAGGCCGAGTGCATCCCCGTGAGGAGCCCTTGTGTTGTTCGTAAAGAAGAAGGACAGTACCCTGCAACTTTGTGTCGACTATCGACAGCAAAATTGGGTCACCATCAAGAACAAAAACCTGATGCCTCATATTGACGACCTCTTTGACCAGTTGAGAGACGCTACAGTGTTCTCTAAGATAGATCTGAGATCAGGTTACCACCAATTGAGAATCAAGGAGACCGACGTCTCCAAGACAGCTTTCCATACTCGATACGGGTATTATGAGTTCTTGGTCATGCCGTTTGGGTTGACCAACGACCCCGTTGCTTTCATGGACATGATGAACCATTTTTTTAGGCCATACTTGGATCAGTTTGTGGTGGTGTTCATCGACGACGTCCTAGTCTACTCTCGGGATCAGGCGCAGTATAGATAGCATTTACATATGGTCCTGGATACTTTGAGATGATGCAAGCTGTACGCCAAGTATAGGAAGTGCGAGTTTTGGCTGAGACATGTGACTTTCTTGGGCCACGTGATTTCAGGAGACAGATTGGTTGTGGATCCAACCAAGGTCGAGGCCGTACTCAGGTGGCAGAGGCCACGCACAGTGGCAGAGATACGTAGCTTTCTAGGACTGGCAGGCTACTACCGACGATTTATCAGAGGGTTCTTGATGAGAAGCTCATCATGATCTCTAATTACCCCTAATTAACTAGTCTTCCTAATTAATTAGCTAGGATTATGTGAATATATGGGTTAATTATTAAATAAGGGATAAATAGTAAATGACCTTAAAATAAGTTAAAAATGCTAATTTATCATCCAATTAATATTATTAATAATCTAATTAATAATTGGACTCGAAATATTACTAAGCATTCATCTAATTAATGAGTTAACTAACTTAAGCATAATATATACCTAAGTATGTAATAACTTATGTAACATTACTTAATTAAATAAATTAATCTAAAAAGGCCAATAATGTAAATTCAAGGTCTAAATATAATAATTACCTTATTTACAATCATATATAAAAAGTTGAAAAAGATCTAAATTAAAATAAACCTTGAAAACCTGAGTTTACATTTTTGGTCCTTATATTTCATTTCAATCGGGTCCTTATTTTCTATTTAAGTCCTTAAGTTTTATCGTAAACACATCCCTGACTTCTTCTTCTTCTCTTCAACCGATTGAACGGCTGACGACTGAAGGTGCAGCCACCGCACGATCACCATCCATCCGACGTCATCTCTCCTTCAAGCTCCTTGAGCTTGTGCTCACCATCCCATCTTCATCCATCGGTTTGGATGACTCTTTTATCCTAATTTAGGGTTGGAGATAACTTCACCGTTGTCGGAGAAGACGCCAGTGGTTATCCTCCTCCTAGCCTCAATCGCATCCAGATTCCACCTCCTTCTTCATCGCCATCAACCATAAATACCCCCTAACCCCCCTGATTTCTTCCAAGTTGGCTCCCTTCCCTCTTCTTCACTGCAGCCGACTTTGATAGGCTATTCCCTCCACAATTCCGGCAATCTTCCACCACATAATCCGACTTCCTCCATCCACCTTCATTGGCTCTGGAACTCCGCCGAGGTCAGCTGCGCCTCTGGACACAAGCATTGACTAAGGAGATCCTCTGCTTCACCTCACAGCCGCCGCCGGAGATCTTCCAACTACCCTCTAATTTCACCCCTCCATCATGAGCCATCGACGGAGTTCCTCTGACCCCTTCATCCAGGTAACAGTAGGATAGGAGTAGGAGTAGGGGTAGGATAGTTTGATAGTTAGTTAGGTAGGTAGTTAGCTGTAATGTCAGATTTCATCTTCCTCGACTCCGGCGAGCTCCTTGAGCTTGCTAGAGCCTTAATTTTATCTTTTGAAACCACTAATCATCTTCCTTTATCTTCCACGATCATTTCTATCATAATTAATTCCTAATTTGATCACTAATTCGCCTAATCCACATCCACCTTCATCAACTACTTCTGTTGTCCATGACAGCAATAGTTGACCTAATTCCACCTCCATTGGATCCTCCATCACCTACTCATTACTAAGGGATCCTAATCATCACTGTAATTTGATTAAATACCACACATAACTTAAATGCCTAATTCTATTTAAGCTCTTGAGCTCGCTGTCAATGGCAGCTCAGGAGTAGTTAAAACTTTAAATTAACTATATATTTATGATCACAATCTCTTTTTGACTTGTCTTGACCACTCAATTGAGTTGGAGATCAAGTCCCAAGCTTCAACAAACTTAAATTTTCTGAGAACTGAATTTACTATTAAATCTTAAATCTAATGAGCAAATGAAGAATTCCATGCGATCCTGAGGTTCATTGTGATCTCAAGAATCTTTTTAAGTTGAAAATGGCATGATTTCCCTTTCTGTACACAAAAATTCTCTTTTTCTAGACTCATCGAAGTTCCGACGAGCTCCGGCGAGTCAAATGTGTTCTTCAGCCTATAGAATTTGATGAAAAGCTCCAAAATGATAAATTGAGGTTCACTGATCATTTTGAGGTCAATTATTTGAAGTTTTAACAACTAGAGCTAGAATTACTCATGCATATTCTCCAACTCCGGCAGAGTTGGAGAAGTCTATTAGAAAGCTTAAAGACGCATTTAATGAATTTAGAAGCTTCAGTGCAATGCACTGAAGTTAATTCTGTACTCAAATCTCTGTAACAACTTCCTGATTACTCTGACGAACAGACCACTTTTTGAGTTCAGGCGATGAGCCTGAAACCCTAGATTCCTAAGTTCAAACATGTATTCAGAGGTCTGAGCAAGTTTCTGAGGTTGAGGAAAAGAGATTCTAAGCTTTAATTTCTTGAGAAAAGGCTTAGAACAGAAAGTCAAATTTGAAGCCTTACAGTCAAACCCAAGCTTGATACCTTGGTTCTGGACTCAATTTGATGATTTGATGAGTTTAATTGACTTTGAGATGTTTATGAATGATTTTAAAGTGAATTGGATAAGCTTTGATGGTTAATTCATTTGGATTTCAAATACTGCCAGTTTGGGTTATTTTTGAACCCAAACTGTTGGCAGTGGATTTTTGTTGAGTTTTGATTGCGAATTCTACCTAAAAGAGTTGATAACAACCTCCAGAATCTGTTTCAATCGATTAAACATGACTGCAGATGTCTGTTAGGTCATTCTTTTGTTTGATTTCATTCCTTGAAGCTTTTAGAGAAGCTTTGAGCTTCTCTGTGTTCCTTGAAGCCTTTAAAAGTTCAAAACCAATATCTGAAGCTGCAGAATTACCTTTAGAAACCATTTAGAGCCTTAACTAAGAGAGAAAGTCCAACCTATGGACTCTGTAGCATCAATTCCACTGTCTAGGCCAACAATACCCGTAGAAAACATATAACTTCGCCCTTCAAATCGGAGAGGAAATCTTCCCCTTAACATCAAATTGACACTGTAATCTTGTAGAGCAACTCAAGAGCTTTCCAACAAGCTTTTGTTTGCTTGAATTGGAGCTCTGAGCTAGGAGTTATTGCCAGCTGAAGTTCGCTATAGAAGGGGGAAACATAGTCCCACATCGAGAAACCACGAGCGGCCGCCTTGGTATAAGACGTTTTTGTGCAAAGGGCATTTCAGTCGTCAGCGCTCGGTGCACGAATACAAATGGACATTTGACCTGAGCATGTGCCTGTGTGGGCGTGGGTATGTGTGGCCCTGGGAGGGCGAGGCCTGGGAGGCGTGAGCCGGTTTGGCTCGAGAAACTTGAACCGAAAATAAATTGAACCATAATAAAACTAGGTGAGAACTTAGTAGGGTCTGGTCCCACCCTGTAAAGGGTGCTGCATATCCCCAAAAAGTCTGAGCTGCAAACAATAAACCAATTTTTGGTTGAAGAAGAAAAACTTGGTTCAGCTGAAAGTGAAGGAAGCTAAGTAGTGCTGAAGGAAATATGTGAAGGAAGAAGTGCTCAGGTTCAGCAAAGACTAAGCTTTCAGAGAAGTTAAGGAGCTAAGGAAAGAAAGAGCTAAGGAAGGAAAGGAAGAAGAAGAAGAAATCGTAAAGGCAAAGAAGGAAGAGGCTGAATAGGCACTAAGGAAAGAAGGAAGGCAGAAAATAAAGGAAAAAGAGAAGAGAAAGATAAGTAAAGAATTAGAGAAAGAAAGAAGAAGAAAAGAGAGAGAGAGAAGCTGAAGAAATAAATGCTTTATTCAATTTCTTTTTACTTTTAAATGTTGTAATAAGGCATGTTTTAATTAGAAGAACTCTCTATTGCCTTAATTCATTTGAAATAAATTAAAAATTAACATATTTACTTGCTAATAAAGTAGATCATTTGAGTAAATATGTTTTCATATGGAATTTTGCATATTTCTTAAATTTAAATCAATTTACGAAATTCATGTTATTAACTTAATTAAACCTCCTATGAATTGTTTTAAATAGCTTGGTAAATTCTAAGTAATATATACCTCTCAGCGAACGACCTGGACTCAACCAGTTAAAAGTAAAAAAAATCTAAAATGTTAGGTTAACTTAACCCTATACTACTCAATCGACACAAATTCGAGTTAACCTAAGTTACTTTCTTCTACACTTAATTAAGCAAAATTAACTTAATTAACTGTGTTGAGAGAGAAATTTATCATTTCTCAGATCGTGCGTCCTATGACTCAGCTGACTCGAAAGGACGTGCCTTTTTCCTAGACAGACGAGTGTGAGGCGTGCTTCCAGGAGCTAAAGGAGAGACTGACTTCAGCTCCTATGGTTACTATCCCATACAGCAGTGGCAGGTTCGTGGATTACACCGAGGCTTCATTACAAGGGTTGGGTGGTGTGCTCATGCAGCTGGGTCACGCTGTCGCTTACACTTTGCAGCAATTGAAGCCCCATGAGCATAGCTACCCCACCCATGACTTAGAGCTGGCAGCAGTTGTCTTCGCGCTGAAGACATGAAGGCACTACCTGTATGATGAGACATTTGAGATCTTCATAGATCACAAGAGCCTCAGGTATCTATTTGACTAAAAGGTGCTCAACATGAGATAGAGACGTTGGTTAGAGCTCATGAAGGACTACGACTGCAGCATCTCCAACCACCCAGGGAAGGCCAATATGGTGGCCGATGCCTTGAGCCGGAAGGCGCCTGCCCACTTGGCCAGTTTACAGGCACAGAGTTGGAGACTCATGGAGGAGGTGGGCAATTGGCGACCTCAGGAGTCACGGGGGTACTGCAGGGCAGTGACAGTGACGCGGTAGGCACAACCAAGGTTGATAAACTACATTATTGCAGGACAGATAGCTTATCCATACTTATAGATACTACGAGACAGGGTATTGACAGGGGACCCAAGAGACTTCTCTTTCCCAGATGAGATACTGTACATGAGGGGACGCCTATGCATTCCTAAAGACGAGGAGCTGTTGAGAAAGCTCCTGACTGAGGCGCACGGGTTCAGGGTCACCATACTTCCCAGGAATACAAAGATGTATCATGATCTGTGACGCGACTTCTAGTGGAGAGGAATAAAGAGGTATGTTGGTGAGTTTATTCAGTAGTGCTTGGTTTGCCAGCAGGTGAAGGCCAAGCACCAGAAGCCTGCAGGGCTGTTACAGCTGCTTCCTGTGCCAGAGTGGAAGTGGGAGAGTATCACCATGGACTTGGTGGTTGGTCTACTAGTTACATAGCGGGGACACGACACAGTTTAAGTGATAGTAGACAGGTTGATAAAGACGGCACAGTTCCTGCTGATCCGAGTCACATTATGGCCGGCACAGCTAGCAGAGTGATACATCAGAGATATGGTGCGTCTACATGGGTCCCTCATGAGATCGTATCTGATAGGGATACTCCTTTCACTTCCCAATTCTAGGCAGAGTTTCAGTAGGCATTGGGGACTCGTCTGAGGTTCAGTATTGCCTACCACCCCTAAACCAATGGGCAGTCAGAGCGCACCATACAGACACTCAAGGACCTCCTACACGCTTGCGTACTAGATTGGAGAGGCTCCTAGGAGGAGCATTTGCCTCTGATAGAGTTTGCATACAATAACAGCTATCATTCGAGCATCAGCATGGCACCTTATGAGGGGCACTACACAGTATGAAGTGTACTGCACCCTTGAGTTGGGTCAAGGTGGGGACCAATTGAAAGGTTGGTCCCAGGCTGATCCAGCAGATTTAGGAGGTGATAGAACAGATTCACAGAAAACTCCGCACTGTTAGGAGCAGGCAGAAAAGCTACGCCGATAGGAAACGCAGGGAGGTACAGTTCGAGGTTGGGGATCACATCTTCCTCCGTGTTTCGCCCATGAAGAGCTTGCAGTGTTTTGGGGTGAAGGGGAAGCTTGCGCCGAGATTTGTGGGGGCCTTTAAGGTCTTGGAGCAGGTAGGACTCATTGCTTACCGGCTTGCCCTTCCTCCCCACCTCCTTGGAGTGCACGACATGTTCCATGTGTCCAACCTCAGGAAGTACATCGTTAATCCCAGCCACGTTCTGAGCCACGAGAGCGTCGAGATGGGAGACGACCTGACCTATCCCGAGAGGCCAGTACAGATACTAGATAGAGCCGTCCGGAATCTGAGATGGAAGTAGGTACCACTGGTGAAGGTCCTATAGAGAAGCTAGCGGTACGAGGAGGCAACTTGGGAGCCTGAAGCGGCAATGCGAGAGTAGTACCCGAAACTTTTTGAGGGCATGTCTCTTCATATCTACTTTGATCCTCTTTAAGTTTGTTATGTGCTTTTACGTATTTTCCACACCCTACTTAGCACAAGTTTCAGGGACGAAACTTCTTTTAAGTTTGTTATGTTGAAATCATCCTTCCAAGGACCATTGGGAGTTTTTCCAGAAACATAGGGGCGTGAATGAAAATTTTAAACCCCCTGGGTTTAGTTGTGGGTTTTGCAGGAAAGGAGGGAAATGCAAGGGAGTGTCAAGCTATTTACCCCTCCCTTTCTCTCTCTCCCCACACACACACTACGCACACACACACGCACACTCCCTCTTCAAACCCAAAACCTAAATCCCACTCCTTCTATTTAACCCCTCCACCCCACTCCATCTCCACACCACCACCTTCATCTCCTTCCCCCTGCCAGCGGCCATCTTCTTCCCTACCCCCTGCCGCAGCGAGTGGAGAGGGAGGAGAGGGACAGGACAAGGAGAAGGAGAGAGGGTGAGAGTGTGAGCGAGGAAGAGGGAGGGTGTGGAAGGGAAGGAGAGACCACGAGAAAGCCCGAGCGTGCACGACGGACAAGCTCGAGTAGGAGAGCTTGCGCACGAGGAGTGCCTTGGTGCAGGTGCAACAACGAGCACTCAGAGTTGCGAGGGAAGGAGCCGCAGTCGAAGGAGCCGCGGGAGCTCGAAGGAGCTCGTGCAGGAGGAGGCGAGCACACACATAAGGAGGAGGGGCTCGTGGAGAAGGGCTTCTCGAGCCCTTGCAGCTATTGGAGCTGTTGCTGCCGTGCTGCGAGTGGAGGCAGCGGGGAAGATGAGTTGTGCGAGGAGTTTCTGGATACTAGATTTTTCCAGTATCAGATGTCTGTAGAATTTGCCAAACGTTTGTAGAATCTGCCAGACGTCTGGAGCGGCGGCGGATGTCCTGAGCTAAGGCTAGACGTCTGAAAACTCGCTGAGTGCCGAGGTAAGCGTCCTGAACCCACATGCATGCACGTACGTTACGTACGTAACATTGCGTTGTCGAAGGTTTTAACTTGCGAGTGTGTGTGCAGGTACAAGCCTTGGAAAGGCATGCAAGCACGCTCTTCATGGTACTTTAGGACGTCTGGACGTCGAACAGAGGTCCGATAGACACATTAGACGTTCGAACACACAGACAGACATCTAGAAAGACCCAGGACGACTGAAAAAGGGTTCCAGACGTCCACCAGCAACGCAAGGAAGCAAGGTGAGGTCTGAGCTCATTTAAGATTTCTGGGTCTAGTCCCAGACATCTGATTTTAGGTAGTATGCACATTTTTGGCTCGTTTAGAGCCCAGTTGAAGGTGGATTTCCGCAAATGGAGTACCGTTATTTTCCGCTCGAGTTTCTCTACGTGTTAGTGTTGAGTATATACTATTTTGAATTCATCTGATTTGACTTAGTCACTGGTACTGATCACCAGTCTGTAGCGTGTTCGAGACTTGCGAAGACAACAGGACCTGCAGTTTCAGCCCCCATTCCTCTTGTATTTCCCGGTAGAGTGGTTTACCTTAATATTAAGATTTAAATAAGTAAACTGCTTGTTTAGAATAACTTGATTGAACCCTAGGATGTGAAATGAACCCTAACGCAGAAACGAATGAATATTGCATGAGCTAAACTATTTACTTGAGATTCATGTTAAACCCTAATTGCTAGTAAGTGTATTAAATAAGTTGATGTGATGCTTCCTCAGTTAGTAAAACACGAGCTACCTGTTATAAAAAAAAATGAAACCCAGAATGTGAATAGTGAGATCTGAATATTGAGAAATGAATGAAAAGAATACAAGTACGAACCCTACTGGGAATTAGGAGAACTCCTGTGTACGGAAAGAACTTAGTAAGTAGACGGAAAGTGAGCTGGCCCTTGTGTACACAGTACCAAGGAGAACAACTGTCTTGTAGAGCAAAGGGGAGCCTGCCACCCCTTGGGTTGAGACCCTGGGTGGATTTGCTACTCTACGTCGACTCTTGTTTGGCTCTCGCATACGTGGTACCGAGGTGAGCTACTTAGTGTAGGGAGGGAGCTAGCCGCCCCACAGGGCCCAGGGTTAGGACTAGCCGCCCTACACCGACTCTTGTTAGGCCCACTGGGCAAACCGGGATAGTCAAACTAGGGTATGCAGACTATGGAAGGGCGAGACCCCTGTTCTATTCTGAGAGGGTAAGACCCTGTGTTGTTTCGTGCTGTACCTTAGGTGTACCCGCTCGCGGAAATGACTGACCTCATGCTAGTGTGGGATAGCTACCCGTGCACTTATCGCGCGTATCGTAATCACATCTACGTCGTGACCGTGACCTCAGGGTGGTTAACTGGGCCTAGGACTACCACAGGGGACCCTCCCAGTCAGGAGAGTACCACGCGTACATCCTACATCACGAGAAAGACTGCAATCAAGATCGTCCCCTTGAGGAACAGTCAAGATCATGAAATGACCAGATTTCTAATAGAATAAACAAAATAGAACCACTTAGTTGAGCTAAATGGGAATGAATAATTAATTAGTTGCTTGTCTTATGTCAGTTGCATGTAAATTGCTTAATTAGCACTCTTCTTAGTGTTAGCTGACTACGGATTTTATAACCTTGTTCAGATCAGGGAGTTGAGCAGCCAGCATCACCGGCTACAGAGGGAGCTAGGCCCAGTCGAGCCCAGCCATAGTTGTTGTCGTTTTCTGTTCCAACACGTTCTTTTTGTAGTAGTGAGTATTTGTTATATGTAATACTATTTCTATTTTATTTCTGCTTTATTTTTCGCTGTTGTAGTTGTGATGGCTTGTAATATTATGAGACATCTCATTCTGTTTCCTTTATTGTCTCTGTATTATTTTCTGCTTTTGGTTATTTCTCGTTAGACAACTGGGTCTTGGGATTAGTCGAGGCGAGCCGGTCTCGGATTCTGTAGGGACTTGGGATCGAGTCGCAACAAATATGATATACAAAACTAATATTGATCCATGAATTTATTGAAATGATTCATATGCTTAATGTTTTAATCGTAAATTGTAAGCTAACTAGGAACTATCACACGCCGTTGGATAACTACTTCAAGTGGCAACATCTCCACAACCTACCGTATGGAGGCATGGTTGGAGATACTATAAGAAAATTCATTCATATATTAATTTTGAATCATTACTGATTTGTATTACAATTTTCAACAACCAAAAGAAATAAGATTCTGTTATTGTATTAGAATTTATAAGTATTGTTATATTAAGAAAGATGTGCAATTAATCTATATTACATCATTCTAATTGTATTATGGATGTTCCTATTAAGCATTGTAATACAATAATAAATATAATAAATCCCTGCCATCCTAGAAATAATTACTATGAGGTTGAATTATAAGGTAAATGTAATGTTGTAAATGATTGTAATACTCTTAGTTTTGATAAACATTTAATAGCATTGGCACACATATGTAAGTTTTATTACAATGTATGGATCTTCAACTTCTACACTTGTAGTCAACATGAAATGTAAGATATCTTTAAACTCATAAAAAGAAGTGTATATATTGCCCACAATCTAATTAATAGCGATGAAGTGCTCCATATATATTGCCTCGTCTGTTAGCCTACTTAAAGTAGAACAGCTCAGTAGTTTGTCTTCAAGCAACCGAATCCACTGTCAGGTAGCCAGACTCACCGAGTTGCCAGGTAAACAAAAATGGGTCAGACGGACCCCACTTCAGGTAACCGCATCCATCAAGATAATGGGAAGGCGGGTAAAGACTCGTCAGGTTCGACTCTTTGTTGAAGTGCCGGTATCCAAATTTAGTTCTATCCTCGAATAAGCAAATTTAATCACGAAATTTATTTCACAAGCGGAAGAATTTTTCTTCTCTCATCAAACCCGGGGAGCAAAGATCTCACAATCGAAGGGGGCCACCTGTGGTGGATTCCTGGCCATCTCAGCGAGTCGTACAACATATACAGAGAGCGAGGGAGGTAAATCATGGAGGTAAGGAACTCCACCAAACGGACTAACTTCTCCTTGGGCCCCTCGCCATGAGTACTAGTCATGGAGCTTGAAGAGACGAGAACCGTTGCGACAAGGCAACAATGGAGATTCAAAGCTATTCACCTCTGATCGCAACTACGAGCCTTTTCTGCGTACGACCGCAACCTATAAATCTCGAACGTGACGACTTTCACACTTTGGAGTCGATGTCTCGATCAAGTTGCTCGCCTCAGTCAATGGGTCGTCAAGAATGGGTTTACAATGGTCTTCGATGGAGTTCTAGCGAAGAACTGGAGTGGGTGAAGGAGAGAGAAAGGAAATGTTGCGTGAGGTGTCACGAATGGTCGGATTCTCCTTCCACTTTATTCCTCTTTGCACGCCTATACCCTGTCAATTAAAGCCCTACAATTTACTGCCACCAATGGAACTCATCCACACCTCATCTGTAGCAAAAGCAAGTCCCCTCCTGAGAAAACTTCCAACCCATATCCATCCCACTTCTAATTCCCCTGAATATCCCACACCCAAGCTCCAATTCTACCTTTAAATCCTGAATCAAACACAGCCTTAACGTTTCAATATTTCTTGACAAACGTATCATAGTGACTTCATAATTATTTATTCACAGAAAAGTACAGGTTATTGATGTGAAGCCTGACTTTTCTAGGCGAGGATAATGTAGATCTTTTCTGGGCGAGGTTATCAAAAGTAGGGATCACAGCCGGTAGTTAATGCCACTCGTCATTTTTTATCGCAACAACCGCCTCTCGATCTCTCTCGATCGTGGTATCAGGAAGAAGGAAGGATGGTGTCAGACGCAAGCAAGAAGAAGGCGGCGTTCAAGAGGGGCGGGAAACCTTGGAGCGTGTTTATGAGCGTCCAGAGGCATTGGATGATGCATCAACTATTTAAGAAGCGTGCTGCTGAAATTCTGTATGGTCTTGGTTTCAACAAGGTAATGCAAGCAAAGAAGACCAGGGATTAATTTTTCTGGTGGGTGGTGAATGAGGATTGCTCTAGCTCGCTCACTTTTCATGAATCCAACTATTTTATTGCTTGATGAACCAACTAATAATCATCTAGATCTGGAAGCTTGTGTCTGGCTAGAACAAGAAGAGACACTGAAAAAATTCGACAGGATTTTGGTTGTCATATCACACTCCCATGACTTTCCTAAATGGCGTCTGTACAAACATCATCCATCCATATGCAGAACAAGAAACTGAAGCTATTTACTGGGAACTATATATACATAAATATATATATGACCAATACGTGCAGACTAGGGCCGAGCTAGAAGAGAACCGGATGAAACAGTATAAGTGAGAGCGGCAGCAGATTGCTAAGATGAAGGACTACAACGCACGCTCTGGCCATGGTTCAGCTAAGCTGGCAAGGCAAGCGCATGCAAAGCAAGGAGAAAACACTGGCAACGATGGAAATTAAGAGGTGTCAAGTTCCAAGGTTCTAGTATTCCGGTTTACTGGCGTCGGCAAACTCCACATGCTGTTGCTTGACGAACCCACGAACCACCTACTGGATACCGAGACGATCAACCCTCTAGCTGAAGCCCTGAACGAGTGGGATGGTGACTTGGTTTTGGTTAGCCACTATTTCCTCCTCATCAATCAGGTGGCACAAGAGATTTGGGTGCGCGAGAATCAAACCGTAACCCGGTACGAGGGTGACATCATGAATTCCAAGGAGCACCTGAGGATCAGTTCTGGTATCTCCGACCGAGTTAACCAACCCGCTTTGCCAAATGGTCTCCTTGGACCCGTGAGGTCCACCTTCTCATCCTATTTCTGTATGATGGTGACACCGGTAACTGTGACTACGGTGAATTAAGTGGTTACCATTGGGTAGAAGGATTACAAGCTTTGGTTGTGATTTTATTGTGTCTGGCCTGCTTTGGTTCTCCCACGTTGCGGGCCCCGGATGCTGTTTGTGTTGTCTTCGGTGGGACCTTATGACCTTGTTTGTTTCCCGGACTACGTGGAAAACTCGGGTTTAACCCTCTCCAAAAATACTCGGCTGACCAAGCTATTGAGCTGGGATTTAGTTGTTCCGCGGTGGTGGTGGAATAAAGGTAATCCGGTGGAGATAACCCGCTTGACACCCTCTTTAACCCATTGCCCTTCTTCGCTCCCGTCGCACTCAACCTCGCAGGGTACCCGTTCGTCGCTTTAGAGGCCACCAGCGTGCCCTAATTGCGCCATTTCATCTGCGGAATCGGTTATCTCGCGTGTTGCTTGCCGATTGTGATGTACCATTTCTTCCAATGAGTTGTGGCAAGAATCTTTTCTTCTTTAGTTTATCTTATTTTTTTCGATTGGGACTTTGATTACGTGTTAGGGTTAATTTCTCATATCTTCAGATCGATGGTTTTTGAGTAGGAGTTCTCTTTATTAGGGTTTTGTTCAGATCGATGGTTTTGTGTTAGAGTTTTGTTCATATCGATGGTTTCTTTAGATCGATGGTTTCGTGTTAGGTTTTTGTTGCTCGTCTTATGCTTCGAACGGTCGATTGGGGATTTTTGTTCTTTTTGGCCTTTTGAGTTTCTTGTCGAGATGGAAGGTTTTTGTTGCTCGTCTTTTGCTTCGAAAGATCGATTGGGGATTTTCACTCTTGTTTGCCTTTGAGTTTCTTGTTAAGATGGAACATAGGGTTTGTTTTTCTTGTGGCCCTTCGATGGCGCAAATGGGTATTTATGTTAGGGTTTGCATTGGGTTTGGCGATTTGGGTATGTCAACATTGTTGGCTATCTAGTTGGATTCACAAGCTTTCCTGTTTGAAGCTACTAGTTTTGTTGAGCTTTCCTGTTTGATGTTAGACTGAGAATCCTTCCTCACTATTTGGCTGGATCTCAACTTTGTGTCAATCAACTCTTTTGTGAATGACAGCCTTTTGAAAAGGTGAAAGCATGGGTTGGATGTTGGACAGCTTGTTTTGTTTTGGTGTCTTTTGGTTTATGTTGCACCTGTGTGAGTGAATGAGGTGGTTGTGTTGTTGGGCCTCTTCCTACATCCTATTGGGTACTTGTTTTGTCACATCTCAGATATGCATGCCTACTTTTATCCTTCATATATCCCGTCAATTGCAAGCATGAGAGATAGGTTCTTATCGGTTGTCTTGACTATTGGTGTGGTGTGAGGATGGAGACTCTTGTTAGCCCTGCTTGCTCTGAGTGTGGCTGCATTAGCCGTGACATGTGGAAAGCCATAAAGTGCAAGGTCAAGAGGCAGCAGCTATATAAGTTCCTGCCTTATATCCTAGACGTTGTCACTTGGGTGGTGGTGCTAATCTTCTTGGAGGAGGAGGAAGAGGAAGGTAAGGGCAGAGGTTATGTTCTTTGCTTGAGGTTGAAGGCAGTTACTTATTTGGTCATGTATTATGTGGAATGGTATGTGATCGAACTCCGGAGAGCACTGGACTTGTTCGGCAGCTGAGGTGTCACCATAGGAAGGTCACGAAATGACTTTTCTGGAGGTAAGTGCCCTGATCACAGTTTCTAGTTGGTGATGGTATGTTTCTATTTTGGTTTACAATGAGATATGATGATGTTAAGTTCATAGGAATTTTTTCTGGAGGGGATATTTTATAGGTTTTCATCTCAAATGTGTTGGAATAGATTTTTGAACAGATGTGTTGCCGATTCCCCTTTGTGCGGTAAATGTCATGTCTTGATATACTGCTAAGTTGAAGTTGCTTGTTTATTTTTTGCTATGATATGAAGTCAAAATGAGATCCCCATATAGGTTGATGTAAAAACAAGCTTTCAGGTACGTGTATATACTTTGATTTCCAATGTAATGAGTTGTATATGATTAAAACCTCTTGGAATCATATGTTAGCAACCTTGAAATCATGCTAAATCAATGTTTGTAATTTATTTGCCATATTTCCAGATTTCTTACTAAAAATAGGGTGAGAGTTGAGCCTTTTAAACATGTGTATAGAGCTATATTTGAATTTGTAGTTATTTTGCTTGTAGATAATGGTAGTAGAAATTTATGTTACTTCATTAGTTATAAACAAATGATGAAAAACAAAAATAGAAGAACAGCTTCTTTTATCCTTATTCCACTAGTTTGTTTCATGTTTGTTTCCCTTACTACTATTTTTCTTAGCTTGTATTAAAAATTGTTTTCCTGAATAAGTTTGACTTAATGGTTATGTTTTTGTAGTTGTGTTGCTACTTCTAAAAGAATGACGTTTCTATTTACGGTAAAATGCTATTTGATAAACATCGTACATGTTGTTTGTGTTTGTGTGATTTTTGTAATAAGTAATGACAGTTGTACTGTTGAATTGAAGTTGTTTGTTAATTTTTTGCCATGATTTGAAGTGCAAACGAGTTGCCCATACAGTTTTCGATTAAAAAGAGATCAAGCAATGTTAAGTTCATAGGAATTCTTTTAAGGAGGTGACATTTTATACTTTTTCTGCTCAGATGTCTTGAAGTAGATTTTTGAACATGGTAGGACATTTTCCCCTTTGGGCAGTAACTGTCATGAATTGCTAAATTGCTAAATTGAAGTTGCCTGTTTGCTTTTTGCTATGATATGATGTCAAAGTGAGTTCCCTATTTAGATTGATGTGAAAACAAGATTTCAGCTACTTATATATACTTCGATTGGATTTGTAATGAGTTGTAAACACTTAAATCCTTTTGTAATCATATTTCAGCAACCTTTGAAATCTGTCTAACTTGTTTTAAAGTGTGAAATCTGTCTACTTGTACCCTATGCTTCGATGGAATTCGAAATCATGCTGTCATGTTTGAATTTGATGTATATTAGTTGCTAGAAGTTCAACTCACTGAATTCGACAATTCCAGCTCCATCGTATAATTTGAGGGCTTTGAGTCAATTTTTTAAATTTATTTGACCTCTTTACAGATTTACTACTATAAATAGGGTGAGAGTTAAGTCTTTTGAACATGTGTATAAAGTTATATTTGAATTTGTAGTTGTTTTGCTTGTAGATAATAGTTGTAGAAATTTAGTTTACTTGATTTGTTAGAAAGAAAAGCAAAATCATAACTAAAAAACAAAAAGAGCTTCTTTCCATCCCGTTTGTTACTTTGTTTCTTGTTTGTTTTTGTAACTAATGTTTTCCTAAGCTTATATTGAGAAGTGTTTAGCTAAATAAGTTTGACTTAATGGTTATGTTTTCGTAGTTCAGGTGCTACTTCTGAAAGAATGATGTTTGAAGTTATGGTGAAATGTTTTTTGGAAAACATCGTACATGGTGTTTGTGTTTGTGTGATTTTTCTAATAAGTAATTAGAGTTGTACTGCTATTTTGAAGTTGCTTATTAATTTTATGCTATGATATGAAGTGGAAATGACTTTCCTATAATGTTTTGGTTTGAAATGAGATCTGATGATGTTAAATGATGTTAAATTCATACGAATTTTTTATGGAGGAGACATTTTATACTTTTCATCTCAAATGTCTTTGAATAGAATATTTAACATGGTAGCACATATTTCCCTTTGGACAGTAACAGTTATGAATTCCTCAACTGCTGAATTGAAGTTGCTTGTTTATTGTTTGCTATGATATGATGTCAAAATGAGTTCCCCATATAGATTGATGTATAAACATGCTTCCAACCACTTGTATATACTTTGATTGGATTTGTATTGAGTTGTTCATGTTTAAATCATTTTGGAATCATATTTCAGCAATCTTAAAGTCTGAAATCTAACTTGTACTCTATGCTTGGATCCAATATTCCAATGCTAAATCATGCTCTCATGTTTGAATTTGAGGTATATTAGTTGTTAGAAGTTCAACACACTAAATTCTATGATTCCAGCTTTATTGGTATAATTTTAGGGCTTCGAACCAAATTTTGACATTTATTTGTCTTTTTTCCATATTTATTATGATAAATTGGGTGAGAGTTGAGTCTTTTGAACATGTGCATAGAGTTATATTTGAACATGTTGGAATATTTGATTGGAAGTAATCTTTTTTATGGTGATATTAATTTGTTATAAAAGATCTCTTCACCTTAGTTGATGCCAGAATAACTTTCATTTTAAAAAATTTAAGGATGAGAAGACAAAGTCATGGAGTCCCCCAAACTACCAGTCAACAAATCGAACAGCCTAAGTCAAGTTGGGTTAGGTCCAAGAGAGTTAAGAACTGGACTATTGAAATGGACTTCAAGTTGATGTCTATTTTCAAGGAACACTGTAATGACCCATCACACTTTTAGCCTTTTAAGACGTCTAGAGTCTCAGTCAGATGTTTGCCCAGACGTCTAGATCCATTCCCGGACGTCTAAAAATGAAATTTTTATACTACGCATTACACTCTATGCACGGGCGGCGTGCAGAACTGTCCTCTTCTCTCTCCCTTCCTCTTTCTTTCCCAACCCATAAACCCCACACCTTCTATATAAACCCCCCCTCCTATCTCCTCTCCACTCCACACACCAGCCACCACCACCGTCAGTGCTTGTGCAAGAGCGGCAAGAGGGGGCGAGTGAGGGAGAGCGAGAGGGAGGAAGGAGGAGAGCGCGGGAGAGGAAGAGGGCTCGAGGAGGCGGCCTCCCGGCCCTCTGTAGCGACTGGAGCTGCTGCGGCGCGAGGCGGAGCGAGCGGAGAGAGCTGCGAGAAGTTTCTGGTACAGTATCAGACGTTTAGAGTGGAGTCCAGATGACTTACGGGGTACCTGGACGTCTGGAGCTAAGGCCAGATATCTGAAAGCACATTTATCGCAAGGTACGTATCTCCTTGCGCCATGCATATCGCAGCGTAGGGGTATGTGTCGGTTGACCACGCCTGTGATTTCGTACGCAGGTGCAGCTTTAAGAAGGAGCACGGAACACTTTCCCACGTGCTTTTGGACGTCTGAACACATCACTAGACGTTCGGAGGTGCGTCCAGATGACCGGAGGCATTGTCCGACGTCTGGAACTGCCTTCAGACGATTGCAGAGAAGGTCTAGACGTCTGAGGATACCGCAGGGACTTAAGGTAAGATCTGATGCCTTTATGACGTCTGGGATTATTCCCAGACGTCTGATTTTGAATAGTAGGCACGTTTTTGACCCGTTTAGGATCCGATCAGGGTCCGTTTTATGAAAACAAAATACCTGCACATTCCTCGCGAGTTCCTCTACGTACTAAAGTCTTTGGTACACTGTTCTGAACTCTCCTTTTGTGATGTATTCCCTAGTATAAGGTTTCAGCCTGCTGCGTGTTTGGGGCTCACAGAGATGCTTGGGTCTGGGGTTCGAGCCCCCATTACTCTCAAGTTGCCTGGTAGAGTGGTTTAATTCCGTTAATAATATTTAAATTAGAATGTGCTTGTGGAAATAACCGAATGGAATCCTAGGCTGTGGCATGAATCCTAGGGTAGAGAAATGAATGAACCGTTTGTGCTATATGATGTACTTGCATGCATGATTGAGATAAACTGCTAGCAATTTCCTGTATTATAATTGTGAGTTGCCTGTTAGAATATGAGCTACCTGTATTTAATGAACAATTACCTATGAAATCACCAGTTGCATGTATTGAATTATGGAAACACAAGCTACCTGTATATGGATGAGAACTGAATTGTGAAAGGTGAAATCTGGATCGGAATAAATGAGGTGAACATGAGTATGAACCCTATGGGGAATTAGGAGTAGAACTCCTATGGATAGACGGAAACTTGGAATGTAGACAGGAAGTTTGCTGGTCATTAAGTACGTGGTACCAAGGAAAGCAACTGTCCCCATTTGTGTAGAGCGGAGCTAGCCTCCCATGGGTTGAGACCCGGGGTTAGGATTGGCCACTCTACACCGACTCCTGTTGGCCCTCGTGTACGTGATATTGAGGCGAGCAACTAGTGTAGGGAGGGAGCTAGCCACCCCACGAGGCCCAGGGTTCAGCTAGCCACCCTACACCGACTTGTTAGGCCCTCAGAACAAACCGGGATAGTCAGACGAGGGTGCGCGGACTGTGGAGGGGCGAAACCCCTATTTGGTTCTGAGAGGCGAGACCCCTGTTCTGAGAGGGCAAGGCCTTATACTGTTCCGTGTTGTATTTTGAAGCGTACCCACTAGCGGAAATGACTGACCGCGTGTCAGTGCGGGGTAGCTACCCGTGTGCTTATCACTCGTGCCGTAGTCACCGCTACGTCTTGACAGTGACTGATGAGAACCTCATCATGAGCCATAACTAGCTCATTTTGACCTAATACAAAGGATAAAAGCTCCTATATAACTGAAGGAAAGGCTTAACTCAGAGAATTCTGAGTTTAAGGAGAAAACAAGTCATAAGGGGTAAAAATGTAATTTTACCAGTATAATCTGCATACAGGATAATTCAGGGTCCAAACATAGGTCAAAGCAACCTAATAAGAATAAAAGTGGGATGAGATGATCTGGCAAGGGCTACAGCAATTCCAAGGAAATAAATGATAATCTGTAACCCTAAAACAAACCCACTTCAATTCACGAGGTTCAAGGCAAAGAAAAAATGGAATAAACCCTCTAAAATTCATATAAAAATACTCTCTAGGGTTTAGAACCTTCAATTTGACCTTAGGAACCCATCTTGACCTACATTGAGAACTATACCCAATTAATAACTTAATTTGAGTTTTTGCGTAAATTTACCAGTCAAACAAGGTTTAATCTAGAAATAAAATTCACCATCAGATTCCTTAGGTCCTAATTAGTCATGTATAAAAACTTGAGCCTAAGAAGAAACCTTCTTGACCAATCTTACACTTTGGTCCTCATATATTTACTTTTTGGCCCTCAACTTTTGAACCCTCGCATTTTGGCCCCTAACTCTCCTTCGTTCTTCGCGTTCAGGTCCTCCCTGCAAAACCTGCCAGCACCATGCTCCGGCGACCTTGCGCGGAGCATGGCGCCGCGCAGGGTGAGGGGGAGGGTCTGGCAAGTAAACCAGGGGTGCCCTGCGTCGTCAGCCGTCGCAGGGACACCCCCTGATCGCTGTAACCCACCATACCGGCCGTGCGAACGCATGGAAAGTATGGGTTTCCATCT
The DNA here is from genome assembly GCA_037157565.1 of Thalassia testudinum. Lineage (NCBI taxonomy): Eukaryota > Viridiplantae > Streptophyta > Magnoliopsida > Alismatales > Hydrocharitaceae > Thalassia > Thalassia testudinum. The sequence goes on from JAZHRO010000073.1 coordinate 121,605,570, forward strand.
CCGGCGTCCTCCGGCGAGGGAGACACGTCGTCTCCCTCCGCCTTCCTCTCTGATTCGGTCCCTATAAATGCCCCCGTCGTTCCACCGTTCTTGGGAGCTCGGTCCTGACGGAGAAAGACCCCCACTTCCTCTCTTCCCACTCCGATAGGAAGCCTTCCAGCTCCGGCGGCCTCTCCTCTTCCTCCTCGTCGCTCTGCCGCACTACCAGCTGCAGGGTTGCCCCCCTCGCTCTTCCCGCGCCACGCCGTACCTAGCTGGCGCCTCTCCAGCCCTCTCCTCGCCGCCGCCCCTTCCCCTGGGCATCTTCTTCTCCGGCGACAGTCGATACGACTGTCGCCCTGCTGCTCCCCCTTCGTCCCTGCAAGTAAGTTAGAACTACTTCCCTTCCTCTCCTCTTTCTTTCCCCGGTTTCAATTTGTTCAATTAAGCCCTCGACCGACCCTGACCATCGTCACCCCCTTCGTCTCCGGCCACCCTTCGGCGAGATGCCCCCATCGCTCCACAGCCTCACACGCCTCGCCGACCCTCACCGAACCTCCGCCTCATCACACTGAGCACCCCCCACCCCTCCACTGCCACTCCATACCTCCGTAACGCTCCCCCAAACAAACCCATTTCTCCGGTTGCAGTCCGACCTAGGGCTGCCGCCAGACACCGCCTTGCGGCTTGCCGCACAGCTCAACACCTTCGCCGTGCCACGGCGAAGGTTCCCCAGTAGTTTGATCAGGCCGAGAGGCCATATTCGTGTCCGACAGGTTCCGAGGCTCGACCGCCATTAACGCCACATTGAAGCAGCTTCTCCCGCACTCCAGGCTTGAGGACTCCAGGTCTCCAGCTGCTGCAGATTACGGAGACTCCTGCGAAGGCAGCCAGCCAGCAACCGACGAAAATCGAAGCTGCAGCTGCAGAAGCAAGGCCGCGGTCTTCCAGCAGGTGCACGCGAGGAGAGGCCTCAGTTTAGTCCCACATCGGTAAGCCTCGCAACTCTTTCACCGTTTAAATTGTTTTTGTGAATAAGCCTTATCGCCTCAGCACACGGGGTGAGGTCCCCTTCACCCGCCCGATTACCCGGCCTCGTCCGCGCTCACGCCCCGCGGACCTGGCTCCGACCCGATTATCCCAACCTGCACTCCTCGCCCACCACCGCACGCCGGTGGGCCTGGACCCGGGCACGACCCGCGTACTCGATTTACCCGGTTGCTCTGGGAGAGCTTTCCTAAGAGCGAATTCTGAGAGAGAGTGACGCCGGGGGGGGTGTAGCAGCGACGATTTTGCCCACTGACGTAAACTTTGAAGTGTGCAGGCACAGGTAAACAAAGAAGAAGGACCATGGAAGAAGAGAAGAAGAAGAAGGCCGACGAAGACTGAAAGAAGGTGGAGCACTGTAGCAGCGGCGATTTAAGTCGTCTGATTGGAAAATCAGACGACGCCCTGCAGTAAAAGGACTGCAGAGAAAGAAGGAGAACGAAGACGTCGTGCCACTGAGCAAGGGATCGCAAGAAGAAAAGCTTTACAGCTGAGGCAGAAAGAAGAAAGGAGAAGCTGAAGAAAGGCAGAACTGAAAGAAAAGAAGATGAGGAGCTCTGAAGAAGAGAAGAAATAAGAAGAACAGAAGGCAGAAGAAGAAGACCACCAGGAGATAAACAAAGAAGAAAAACCAAAAGCCCAAGAGAAGAGAAAACAAAGAGGAACAAAGAAGAAACCAAATTTTTATCTCTCCCTCTCTCTCTCTCTTTATTTTTGTAATATTTTTGTAATAAGAATTTGTATCTCTAGAATACAGTTTGCTCCCTGAGTTCGACCTCGGGAACTCTTTTATCTCCGAGTAACAAATTGTATTAAACTGGTAATCACTTCTCTATACTATACTACGACGAAATAATAGAACTATAGAGGAAGGCTGTCACCAGTGACCTCAGCGTGGTTGACTGGGTGTAGGACTACCACAGGGGACTCTCCCAGCCAGAAGAGCACCACGTGTACCTTCTACTCTACGAAAAAGACTGCAATCAAGATCATTCCCATGAGGAACATGCAAGATCAGGAAATATTTGGATACTTGAGAGAAATGAGTGAAACGGAAAAATATATATATAAAACAGATAAATAGAAATGAAAATTAAACTTGTTGCTTTTACTATTTGTACTTAGATAATATAGATACCACTCTACTCCGCGTTCACTGACTCTGTCTTTTCATAATACTGTTCAAGATCAGGAGTTGAGCAGCTCGAGCTTCTGGCTGCAAAGGGTGCTGGGCCCAATCGAGCCCAGCTGTAGTTTTCTTTAGCACTTCCTTTTCTTTTCTCTACTGTTGTAGTAAGTAATGGACTTTAGTAACTATTCTGCTTCAACTGTTTACTTCCGCTTTCCGTTGTTATTGTTGTTGTGGTGGTATGTACTGAAACAGCAGATTTATTTTTCCTTTACTGTTTTGTACGTTTCTTCTGCTTAGTTATATTGCATATGTGAATGTGGTTTACTTTCCTGCTTTTGGTTATTTCTTGTTGGACGACTGGGTCTTGGAATTGTTGAGGCGAGCCGGTCTCGGGTCGTATAGGGATCCGAGAATTGGGTCGTAACAAACACTTCGTAGCTAAAGATTGGGAAATCGATTCATTTACCAAACATGGTTGGCAGGAAATTGTAGTTGAGTTTGATCGAGACACACATCTCGGTTATGACCATGACAAGCTCCTATATAGGTGGACTTTGAAGAAGAAATTTCGTTCTTACCACTGTCTCTTAAACATGAGTGGTTGGGGGATGGATCCCACCACCATGTGCCTTGTAACTCCAACTCCATAAGTTTGGTTGAAGGTATCTCCCTTTGCTTCCGTTGTTTTGTCTTACTTTCTCTCATTACTTACAATTTCCTTATCACCATACTGAAATCGCTTTCGTACTTCTCTTTAGTTACCTCTGAAGCTAAGGAAGTTAAAGGGAAAACCATTCCCTTGTATGACAACATCAACAGCATTATTGGTAAGGACATCGCAACAGGAGAACATGCAATGTCTTCTAATCAGATCTCATATTCATCTGAGGAGGAGACACCAGCCAGTTATATGGATTTAGTTCCACCTGTAGAGACTCGCAGTACATCATCATTTCATTTTACTCAAGAGTCATATCAAAATGCTTTAGATGAGAATATGAGCTTTCAGGAACTGTTATCATCAGCCCCCCCCCCCCCCAAACCTCATTCAAGTTATGGTTATGGAGGTTCAACAAATCCTTCTCAAGGTCAAGGGAGTCATGAAGTTCCTCCACGATCCAAACCCCCACATGTTCACCCAAGTGGGGATTGTAGGAAAAGACCAAGTACAGAAGGCACTTCTAGTGGTGGGAAAAGGCGTCGCACGAGCTCAGCAAGTGCAGCAATGGAAGGAATTCAGGAGACAAATTCATTGCTAAAAATGATTGTTGATCACCACATTTCTAAACCTCAGAAGGTTGACACAAGCCAGGAGATTCGTCATTGTCTTGAGATGGTCAAGGAGAGAGTGGTGTTCTTCTCCCCCTCTAATACTGTTGTCCTAGCTCACCATTTGTCGAGGAGTAAAAACCGTGCAATATTTACAAACATCGTTGATAATGCTGAAGCATTCCATAATTGGTTGCAGCGAGTACTTCAGGGTTGACAGCATCATCATCTTATGCTTTGTCCTTCCAACGTAACACTTGATTTCATTCATCCTTTCACGCCATCATCATCATCGATTGTGCCATACTTGATTCTACCCGCATCTTTATGTTATTTTCCTTTTCATTTGTTGCTTTCCTGATGAACGATGGTTATGTAATAATCACCGAACACTTCACCGTACTTTTAATTTCTTTCTCGATGGATCATAGTTTATGTTATTTTTTTAGATGCATTATGTCAGTTGTGCTCTTCAAATATATGTTTCAATCACTTGTTGCTTAAAGAATATAATTTCCTCCAATATGCATTGTTATCTATTAGGTCGTCATGTCCTTCTTCTTTAGTTTCAGGAATGTCAAACTCAACTAGTTCTAACAGTATTGATAGTTCACTATAGTCATGTGATTCCTCAAGCGAGGACTCTGTGACTGATAGTCAACAATTGTCGAAAGACAAGGAGATGATAGTTGTGGAGTTGCTACTACCAACTATTGTCATGGCGCAATGCTACCCACCAGCTCCCCATAGAATTCCTCTTAACACAAACGCTATGTCAGGACACAAGTGGATCCATGACATCCTCTACCACCCAAATCCGAAGCGATGTAGGGATGAATTTCGAATGTTGAAGGAAGCATTCTGGACATTTGTTGATTTGTTAAAGGGAAGAACAAACTTAAGAAACACATGCAACACGACTGTAGAGGAGCAGCTAGGCATTTCCCTCTCCATATTGGGATATGGAGGATCAAATCGTCAGCTCATGGAGAGATTTCAACACTCTAGGGAAACTATAAGTCGCTACGTTAACAAAGTCGTGAGGCAGATCATCAAGTTGAAGCAACTTCTGATCAAATTATCCGATGTTGATGCTCTGATACTTGTTGAGATAAATGGGAATCCGAAGTTCTTCCCTTATTTTCAGGTACTCATTATATTTCTTAACGTTATTTCTAAGCGTCTAACTTCTTCGATATTTTGAAAACATTAACCTTCATCACGTAACAGGATGTTCTCGAAGCTATTGATGGATGTCATATTAAAGTGACAGTTAGAGGAGATCAACAAGAACGCTTTCATTGTCAAAAGCAATACACCTCTTAGAATGTTATGGTCGTGGTAAATTTTGATATGGAATTTGTATACGTGGTCACCAGCTTCGAGGGTTCCGCGGCTAATATGCAGGTCCTTAACTGGGCAATTGATGTTGGAAAATTTCGAGTCCCACAAGGCAAACGCTACTTGGTTGACTTAGGGTATGCAAATAACAATAGATTCTTGGTCCCATACCGAGGTGTTGCATACCATTTGCAAAAGTACAGGGGTTGTGCGCACCATAATGCCAAGCAAATATATATCATTGACACGCTTCCTTGCGTAATGTTGTCGAGCGCATGTTTGGTGTCCTTAAAGGACAATTAAGATTATTAGACAACCGACCATTCTATAAGTTTAACAACCAGTGTCGAATGGTTATGGCTGTTTGCATCCTACACAACTTCCTCCTTCGTTTTGAACCAAATGATGAGCTATTCTAGGAATTACTAAACCAGTGTGTAGATAACATGAACATCGATCATGATGACCCCGAAGGCGAGGTTGATCATGTTGTTGTGAATGCAGGCAAAACTATCCGCAATAATATTTCTAAAGCTCTTTGGAATGATTATATGGGGAGAAGATCTGATCGTCATACATCATGATATCGTACATTATCTTTCTTCATTTGGTCGTATAATATATGAAGTGTAACCTGTTTGTATGCTTTACCAATGTATCGTGCTCATTTGTTGTAGATCTTATATGATTATGGTTATCGATGTTAAAGATGTTATCATCATGCGACCCTTTGGATACTCGTTGCATAATTTCGGGTGCTCGTTGCATAATCTCTATAGTGTAATGGTATTCGAAAATGAAAATTAGTAAATGTATGTTGCCGAAAGATTTTATTTTTAAATGGCAATGACGTTATCGTGATGCTTTACTATGATATTCCCAATTCTTCATTAACAAGTAACATCTCAATTTCTCGATTTATCTTGACAATTAAAATATAGTCAATGGAGATTGCGCCAAGGTGTGGACCCCTTTGGAGGCATGGTAGGAGACACCGACAGTGATGAGACAATACAACAGCGGTTGTATTATGTATGCCCTCGGATTAATGGAGTGAGTTTAATTGACAGCTTCATTCACGCATGATAATAACGTCAAAAATGAAAAACTGAAGTTATATTCTCTGACATTAAAAAAGTAGGGATGCAGCTACAGGGTTCGAAGTTCTGATCACGAGCTAATGGTACAGTCTTCCCATGCAGAGTTCACCTTCTTTGCTGCACTATATGGGAGGTCCGAGAGGATGCATTCTTCGTAGGGGGAATGCGTCGGATGATTATGTCGGATGGCTGACTAATCAGTTCGGCGATCTCCAACGTAGGCTAGACGCTAAGAATGACGAAGCACATAAGCAGCAGCTGCAAGTTATATCATACAAGTCGCAAATAGCAGAGCTATAAGAGAGAGTATGTGACCTTGAGATAGAACTCGTGGTTCATCGTGTCGAAAGAAGCTACGAGGGGATGGTTGGACAATTCAACAACATGTCCATGTAGTATCTCTATGTCATATAGAGGTTTCCTTTATTTTGTATTTTGGCTGATCATAGTCGTATGCTTTCTATTTTGGCCGCCTAGCGAGATAAATATTTGAAACATCGATATTTTCCTGTTTAAGTAAGACATTTGCTTTCTATTGTCGTCTTCTCCTAAATGATTATTCATGGCCACTATTCTTACTTGGCAATGGACTAAGTACTCACCTACGAGCATCAGTGGGTTCTATTTGATGCTCTATTTAGGTGGAAATAAGAGGGCCTAAACACACCATTGCTCATCGAGCCAACTATGTGTTTAATTAACTTTTTCATGCTATGAAAAATGCTAGAATTGTCAAGTATATGTCACAATTGTCATATTACAGTTGGAAACAGTTTCTTCTCTAAGGACAGTATCCAACCAGGAGTATGGAGGAGGTCCTATCTGATGAGCATCAATGGTTAATCCTCCATTCATAACTGTGAAGGAAACAAGAGGGCCAATATGGAGGTAGACACTTCACTCGTGCTACCTGGTAAACGACACAGGAGGAATTTATCTAGCAAACTAATTACCACGTTGGACTCAGCTGGTTCTATAAGTGCTTTGCTCATTATCATAATACATATCTCATTATTAGACGATTGGTGGACTCTGGAGATTGGGTATGGGATGGGGATTCCTGCATGCTTATTCCATTACATTATGCACGTCAATGGAACCATGTAAGTATCTGTACAATTGTTGCTTTTACTTTTCGTCTCAAAGTTTTTGTCCTACGAGTAACGAAGGTTTCCGTTCAACAGCTTCATAGCTGTGATAGGTGGCTCAAAAATCGCTGCTTCCCCCAGTATACTTTAGTGGGGATGATTTTGAATTAATGGGTGTATGACCTGCTTGCCCACTTTGAACTTCAATTATGTCGATGATATTTGAACTTATTCATGAACCTCTACGATTGTACTAGGAACTTTATTTCATAACTACCCATCATGTTATGTTGCTTACCCCTTTTTGCTTTTTTTAACTCATGCACGAATTTTTATTTATGTCCTATTATGTATTTATTGTTACATTATGGCTAATCATTCATGTACAGGATGTTCATATCACCATGTCCCCTTTAGTGCAATGATGGCTATGATGAGAGCTTCTGTTATAATTATTACTTATATGGAGGATTAGGTTTTGGTAGTTAAGGATGGAGATGGTGATGCTGGCTACGTAGGCAAAGTAATTATATTTGTACGCATGGCACGGATGGCTACGTTGTAACAATCACATGCGATACAAATACGAGGTGAAATTTCATTGCTTAAACGTTGCGGATGGCTGTTTCGCAGCAATCCTGTGCGAGCAAACGAGAAATAAATACAGCATATTAATTACCATCCATAACTACTAAACTCTAATCCAATGACAGTTATCATTTATATATGAAACAGCCTAAGCCTAGCACAAATTTAATATCACCACATTGCAATGCTTAATATATGGATGCCAGGTAATTCTCCTTTTTTATATGCTTATGGTAGGGGGTAATTTCTTCCATTGCAATTATTCATTAACTTGTGCAAACTATTATGCTTGGAAGTTAATACTCTGTTACTGCATGTTCTATATTCTTTTCTTACCCTACTGCCTTGTTATTTTGTACATTATAATGACATTATGATTTCCATCCTATTTATGCATAAACATTGTATGGTTTCTATCCTATGACTACTGTTGTAAATTTGCTACTAGGATATTGTTTACATTTATGTTGTATTTATGCAAGAAACTTGTGTAGTTTATCTCACACCCTACTGTTGTGCTAATTTTGTTGGAGTTGTGAACTTCTTTATCGCTTGAATCCATAAGTACAAGCACTTTCTCTCATTTCCTATTGCTTTCTTATTTATGTTGTCATAATTTCTCATTTTCATCCTACTGATGCACAAACATGTTATTTATGTGTACTAGTGTGATTTTGATAGTAGGGTACTGGAAAGATGTATCTCCTATTTAGGCATCGGACTTCTTTAGTGCTTGCAGCTGATACAGCTACTGTCCTTTTACCTTTCTCTACTACTTTTTAACTTATGTTGGCCTAATGTTATGATTCCTATCTTATTTATGCACAAACATATTGCATTTTCTATCCAATGCCTACTGGTTTATTTCTATTGATATATCTCTATGCATTTTCTATCCAATGCCCTAATACTAGGGTATTGTATGGATTGATCTGCTATTATTTTTGCATGAAACTTGTCTTCTTTCTATCAACTCCATATTCCTGTGTTAATTTGGTATGAAGAAACATACTGCATTTTCCTTTTTCCCTTGATGTATTTGCTAAAGTTGTCTTCATTTGGTTTCCTCCATCCTTTTCTTATGGGCTATGCATTGCTGTGTAGTTAGAGGTGCAATTATGCCTTTTGCTTTTACTGTATTTTGTTATCCTCTGGTTATATAGGACAATGATGGGAGGAAAAGGTTTAAAAGTGGAGGAAGGTGTTGGCTTTGAGCACAAATGGGAGGAAATGTAGCTTCCTAGTACATCTCACGTTACCACCCTTTCCCATCTCCACAACACTAGTTATGAATCTAAATCTTCCTAGTACAATACAGCTTCCCGTTGAGATTAGTTTCCTTCTTACTTTTTGGCATATGTAATTTGTTTACATCCACATTTTGATTTGGTTCTAATTTTACATTCCAGCTTTTTTATGCTCTTTTGCCCATGCTCTTTTCCTTTACTCTGACTGAAATTTGTGCTTCTATTTAATGTTATATTCACATTCAACACTCATATGCCCACTGATATGTTCTATTATTTAGATTCTTTAATCCTATGTAACTTTCGATTCACATTATTCTTATATTATGGAATTTTGGTTGTGGTTCCTTCAAATCCCAAAGTAAATAGGGAAGCAGTTTTTGGGTGCTGGGCACTTTAGTGCAGAGAAATTATATAACTTCGGGGGAGAGGGCCAATGCTGATAACATTCTTGCAGTGGTTGTAGCTTTTATAGGGAGGATTACCTTATTTCCTTGTAACATTTTGTTTGTGCTGGTGACCACTAGCCTCTAGGAACAACAACAGTCACCAAACCCCGCCCCTCCCCCCCTATACACACACACACACAGACAAAAACTGAAAGGAAGAAACAAAGGAGCGAGATCAAGAGTGTAGTTATGAGTTAGACTTCTTTTTTTTATTACTTGTATAGAGATTGAGCATGCTTCAATCTCTTACTTGTATAGTCATACAATTTGGGGTTACACAAATTGAGCATGCTTCAGCCATGCTCAATTTGGATGCTCATCTAATTTATGAACTTGCTGGTTATCTTTATTTGACTGTATGGAATATTTGACTGTGTATCTTTATTTCATGGTAATATCTTACAAACTTGTTGGTTAGTAGGATGAACTTAGTAAGCCTGACCTTTCAACTGCTTGCTCTTTCTGCATTGTATAAAAATAATTTACTTCTTTCCATGAATGTAACTTTTTGCATTAGCTATTCTTTCTACTAGTGGCCATGGCTTGCTCTTCGTGCATGAGTTATATTCTCCTACATTTCTCCTACATGAGCTACTCTTTCTGCATGGCTGCTGGCAAGCATGGCTATGGAAGATTTCTCATGTTGATTACCTTATACTTGCATGCCATACCTTAATTAATCAACCATACCAAGTATGCAATCAAAATGAAGCAGTTGTCCTTATTATTGTAGATTTATTTATATTGAATTAATCAACCATGCCATCTATGCAATTAAAATGAAGCAGTGGTTATTACTATTGTAGATTTATTTGTATTGAAGATTTCTATCATCTTTCAGGTTATGATTTCAATTGTACCTTTCCTTCATACTGCTGAATATGCGAAGTTAAATGTAATAAGATGACTTTCCACCTTCGTACTTGTTGGTGACATGCTACTAATTGCGTTCTTTCCATGACCGTCTATCTTTACTGCCTTTTTTCCTTTCACTGAATTATGAGATTGTATAACTCTTAGCCATTACAGAAAGGTTCCTCTTGACTCAATTGATATTATGAAATATCCATTTGCCGATGGACATTGTCAGTTTGATTTTCTACTTATTTGTTACATTCTTTATAATTATCTAGCTGAGTATGTTCAATTTATGGTAATATTGGAGTAAATGCCTTGTTTCCATGTTGGTCCATATTCACTGTCTTCTTTCCTTTCATTAAAATTTCGATATTCTATAAAGTCAACCATTAAGTTTTTGCCTTGCTTCGTGTCTAATTTCATACATTTGTTCTTACACAAGCAGATGGAGGTTCTGATATGATGGACATCCTGGTGTTCTACCTATTTTTCCATTCCTTAGGAAAATTTGACTAACGGAGTTCATATCTTACTAATTTGATGCATGTTGTTCTTCTACTTGGTCTATCTTTACTGCCTTCTTTCCTTACTCTAAAATTCTGATCTTCGGAAAAATCATCGCTTAATTTTTTGCCTTGCTGCATTCATAGAAATATTACCCTCAATCCTACTTTCATACATTCAATTTTGCACATGGATGGAGGTTTTGATATGATTTTCATGTTCTTACTACATTATTTAGGAAGATATTACTCTCCTGTTTATGTTAAGTTCATGCTAATATGATGATAACTATCGGTCACATTCAATTGAGGTTAACAATGAAGTTACTTTGATGGTGTTCAACCTAAATTTTATGCTAATATAATAGTAACTGCCTTATTTCCAAGCATGTGTTTTTTCTTTACTTTGACTGAAATTTCTACATTCCATAGAAGTCTACCATTATTTATTTCCCTTGCTGCTATTAGATTTTTGTTCTTTCCTGATGTCTATGTTTATATTTTTGCACTTTCCATATGTCGACGGAGGTTCTCATATGGTGTCTGTCTATATAATTTATATCCAATTGCCTCTTACATATCAATGTATATACATGCAATCATTTCTGATATACAGCCTCTTCCTCCTTTATAGTTAATGCAGGTGTCCACGCACTCCAATGACTGTTACGTTTTTTAATTAACCCTTCCTTGTAGCAATCTGTTGTCCTTTTGTGCTAATGATAGAAATTTATGTAATTGCTATTTGATTTGTGGTTGCTCCTTCACTATACCGAATGTTCATCTGCTTTTATGTAAATAGATATTTACGAATTCATTTACCAAAATGTTTGCTTTTTCATTTGCCCTTGTTGGGTTTGCTATATGTTCAACATATATTCGCGAAGTCAGAGGTTTTACATTGCCAGGAATTACTGACACCACCTCTATTCCAGCTGCTACCGTTATAGTTAATTTGGCTTCTTTCTTTGTGATTGAAGATGGTTTTCTTAATATTCCAGCTATAGTATGCCGTATAGGACACTTCCTTCTCTTATCTCTGATGTTCATGTACCTTCTTCAGATTTTACTATTACATCTATTTCCAATTATGTACTGAGAACATTTTCAAGTTCATTGTGCAATGATGACACCTCTCACAAATAAGTTACGTTATATTCGAGAGGTCTTCTGAGCACACATTTTTCATATCAATGTGACGATTATGTCTTCTCCATGCAATATATAACTATCTGCAAGTTCAATCTCAAAGCATCCTGGGTTGATGAGCATCTACGACTTGCATGCTGCATCAAGTTCTTCAAGAGCTTCCATGTAGAAGTAAAATTATGTCATCAGAGACAATCGTCGAACTTTATCCAATGTTACTAATTCTCACCTTTTGTATTTTTTCGAACTTTGTAATTGTTCTCATGCTATAAACATTTTCTCATGTGCATTTTTGACAACTTGTAAGATATATATTTAACATCAATGAAATCAATATTTTCTATCTTCCTACATCCTTCCCCTTTCACTTCCCTTCATGTGTAGGCTTCCCAACGTTTTCTGATTTATAATAAAGGATGAAATTTCTTTCCTTTAATAAGTGGGTGCAATTTCCTTCTCGAATTTTTATTTCATTACGTTTGTCAATTACATTACGATATCTCAAATTTACATAGCAATAGTTTTGATGACTTATCCTCTCCTTTAGAATTAACATATTCATAAAATCACATCTAATTATATTCAACATTGCTTGTCATTTATATCTACCAATAACTTTCATATATACATTCTCGTCATCAATTTAAGACTCAATTAATCACCACTACAAACAAAATTACTACTAATTTGCATACCTCCGTCAAAGTGACATGGTGTACAAGTTTGTAAATGTCGTCAAGTTGTTTCAATTTTCCCATATACATTTTGACAACTTGTAACATATATAGTGCTTTCAATAAAATCAAATTTTGACATATTCTTACAGCTTTTTGCTTTCAATTCCATTTAGGTGTATCTTTCCTAACGTAGATGATGTTTAATGAAGGGATTGGTAATTTCAATTATGTACTCGGTCCATACAATTTCCGTTATGATTATTTATATCGTTACATTTCTCATCCACATTACAATACCTAAAAATATAACATCAACAGTAATGACAACTTATCTTCCCTTCTATAATTATCATATTTACATCCAATTTCAAAACATAATATCACATATATTTTTATCCAATATTACACGCCATTTCTATCTTCCATATATACATTCTCCATGTCACTTTCATACTCAACTAACCACACATTGTTAAGACCCGTGTTATTAAGCCTTTTTAAGACGTCTGTACTTTAAGTCAGACATCTGATAAGATGTTTGGACTAAGGGTTAGACGTCTTGCAAGACGTCTGGACTCATTCCCAGACGTCTGAAAATCAAAATTTTCATGTACGAGCTTGTGTCTGCGTGCGTGTTGCGCGCAAACAGTACGTATCCCTCGTTTTCTTCTCCTTCTCTCTCCTCTCGCCAGACGCAAACCCTAACCCCTTACCTTATATAACCCCCTCCTCTCCCTCACACCACCCCCACTTCCAGCCACTTCTTTCCTCTACCCTCCAGCAAGTGCAACCGAGCAAGAGCGACGGAGAGGAGGAGTGTCGTGAGAGGAGAGGAGGAGCTGCGTGAGGAGAGGAGAGAAGGCTTGCGAGCTCGCGTGGGAGCTCGTCGGGGAGCTCACGGCCGGTCGGCACGTGCGCAAGACGAAGGAGTGCGTCGGGGAGGTCCTCCCCAGCATTGTTGCAGCTGGAGCAACAGGCGAGCGGGTGCGGTGCGGCCCTGCGTGGCGCGAGAAGGCGAAAGTAGGTTCTGGTTCTGGGATTTTTCCAGAATCAGATGTCTGGAGTGACCGCCAAAGGAAGGTGCGGAGGTCTAGAGGTGGTGCCAGATGCCTGAGGAGGAGGCTTCGCAAAGGTACACCTTCTTGCGAATACGGCCATGCAGGCCACTCCGCCGAGACACTGTTCCATACCCTTTTTGAGAAGATTTCGGTTGATTCGCACAGGTGTTGCTTCGGAAAGGCGCGGGACACGCCCTCCCACGCACCTCAAATGTCTGGGCAAGGCACCAGACGAAGGGAAGCATTTCCAGACATCCGGAGAGGTTGTCGGACGTCTGGAACTGGGTCCAGATAGTCCAGCGGAGTTCCTAAATGTCTGAGGAATAGCGCAGGACTGAGGTATGGCTTTGGACTCTTTTAAGACGTTTGGAAGGTGTTCCAGACGTCTGATTTGAGTCAGAATCACTGTTTTAGACCCGTTCAGGGTTCGTTTGAGGTCTGATTTCCGCAATTAAGATATCGATGTTTCCCGTATATTTTCCCCTACTTGTTAGAATACTTGCTATACTGTTCTAAGTATTCTCTTGTGATTGATCCTTGTGATAGGACCTTGTTCCATTGCAAGTTCGGGGCTTGCTGAGGCACGTGAACCTGCCGTTCAAGCCCCCATTACTCCTGGGTTTACTGGTAGAGTGGCTTCCCCTTAATTTAATTACAACCTAATTGCCTGTGTGGAATGAATGATTAGAACCTAGGACATGACATGAATCCTAGGACTAGAAATACTGGATTGTCTATATTGAATGAATGAATTGCAGTCTTGAATGAATAGATAGAATGATAACAATTGCCAGTAAATAAATAACAGTTGCCTGTGAAACGTAAAGTACTTGTGTTAGCAAACTGTTGCATGTGAATTCCTGTTGTTTATGTTAAATGACATACTATGAGCTGCATGTATATAAATTGAAATTGGAAAGGTGAATGTTGGAAACACGAGCTATCTGTGAATAAACTAAATATGGAATGGAGTTACAAATTGCATGTGTATAACCTGAGAATGGAAATAGAAATGATGAAACCCGGTATGGCTTGGCCTGAGAAACATGAGCATGAACCCTACGGGGAATTAGGAGTAGAGCTCCTGGAAATAAATGGAATGGAACTGGGAATGTGAGTGGGGAAGTGAGCTGGCCCTTGAGTACGGAGTATCAAGGAGAGCGACTATCCCCCTGTTTAGTGCAGAGCGGAGCTAGCCACCCTTGGGTAGGGATCCGGGGTTAGGATTGGTCACTCTGTACCGACTTCTTGGCCCTCACGTACACAATACCAGGGAGAGCTACTAGTGTAGGGAGAGAGCTAGCCACCCCACGGCATGACCAGAAACTTGTAGTGTCTGTACCAGGTGCGGAAAGCTGTCTTGGAGACGATTGCCTCCTTGATCCTCAACTGGTGGTATCCAGACCTCAAGTCAATCTTGGAGAATACCATGGCACCTCGCAGCTGGTCAAACAAGTCGTCGATCCTCGGCAGCGGATATCTGTTCTTGATGGTGACCCTATTCAGCTGTCGGTAGTCCACACAAAGGCGTAGGGTACCATCCTTCTTCTTTACAAACATTGGGCCTCACAAAGCCTTTCTCCAAAAGATCCTGCAACTGAGACTTGAGCTCTCGCAGCTCAAGTGGTGCCATCCTGTATGGTGTGGTGGAGATGGGGCTGGTCCCTGGTACTAGTGAGATCTCAAACTCGATCTCACGCTCGGGTGGTAGTCCTGGCAACTCGTCTAGGAACACGTCGGGGTACTCTCTGACCACCGGGATACACTGGAAGTCTGCCACAGGGTTGGGCTCTGCCACCATACAAGCTAGGAAGCCCTCACACCCCTGGCTCAAAAGTCTTGCCGCCCGAAGTGCAGAAATGCACCTGAAGCCTCCGTCCACTAGCTGACTGTGGAACTCGAAAGAAGGCAACTCCGGTATGGAGAAGAAAATCTTCCTCTCAAAACAGTCCACCAAAGCGTGGTAAGTGGACAGCCAGTCCATCCCCAGAATTACGCCAAAGTCCTCCATCTGTATCATAATCAGGTCAGTGGGAAGGCTATGTCCCCCAATACTGACCTCGCAACCCATGTATACCTCCTCAGCTACAAACAGCTGACCACTCGGACCTCTGATCACAAACGGATCCTCTAACAGCATATAATCCTGCCCCAAATTAACTGCGAAACTGGCTGCGACAAATGAGTGCGTAGCGCCGGAATCGAAAAGTGTGTAAACGAGTCAGCCGGAAACTGAAACCATACCTGCCACCACTGATCCCGAAGCTCTGGCATCCCTGTGTGTTAGGGCGTTGATACGCCCCTCAGCCCTAGGTGCGGACGAAGCAGCCACACTCTGCGTCGGACAGGTAGCTGCTGGCCGGTACCCTCCTCATGACTACTGTCCTCCTCCTCGTGCCTGGAAACCGTGGCCTCCTACTCGCCCTCCAGTGCTCAGTGTGGGAAGCGTCTATTGACCTCCTGCCCTAGACAGGTAGTCCCTCCTGATGTGGCCCGGTTGGCCACACTAGTAACAGAGGGGAACCCGACTCTAGCCCTCAGTGGGTCCCTACTGTCGGCTGGGTGGGGGTCCGGTGCTAGCAACTGGCCCCTGTCGAGGGCCCCCAAAGGCCACTGATGGTCCTGCAAAACGTGACGTCTCTCCTGCGGATGCCACGTGTCTCCTCTCTCGCCGGCCCTATGAAAAGTCTAGCTGGTAGGGCCTCTTCCGTCCGCTGTCAGTATCTCGCGCGGACGGGTTGGTCTCCTCGTAGGTCATAGCTGCCTCCACCACCCTCAAGAACGTAGGCAGCATCAGGGGTTTGACATACCCCCGAATCGTAGGTCGGAGCCCCTCGGTGAACCTCCAAAGGCGCTCCACTTAAGTGGCTACTGCTGTCGCTGCGAAGCAGGACAGCTCCAGAAAACGCGTGCGGTACGCGCTCACGGTCATCGTCCCCTTGCGGAGAGTGTGGAACTCCCTCCTCCTCTAGTCCTGCCACGTCTGGGGAAAGTACTGCTCGTAAAAGAGGGTGACTAACCAGTCCCAAGTCGGTTCGTCCCTCTCCTGTCCCCTGACCACCTTCCACCACCTGTGTGCCGCACTCTCTAGCTGGTACGTGGCAAAGGCCACGCGGCACTCTATCGGGGGGCGAAGGGTGTCAAAAACCTTCTCGATCTGCTCGAGCCAGTCCTCCGCCTCGGTCGGGTCCTCATCCCCCTTGAAGGAGGGGGGCTTCAACTTCCGGAACTGCCCGAAAAGCTCGAAGTGGCGCTGCAGTGGAGATGCTGGTGCACCTCCAGGTAAGGAAGCCTCGTGCACAGAAGCGTCGGAGGAAGGTGGGTCCAGTGGCGGCCCATCCCCTCCCCCGCGTCCAGCGCCGCTTCCGTTGCATGGTCCCACAAAGGACCCCCCTCCGCAGCCCCAGGGGCGATGGGTGGAGCTCCTCTCGCACTATGTCCAGTATCAGCTAGGCGAGGTCCTGGGCCTGAATGCCTGGGAGTAGTGGCTGGTCCCCTGAGACGTCGACCGCAACACGCCCACCTCGCCGACCTCGTCCTTGGCCTCACCCGCGGCTCGCCTCGCTAGTCCCTCGTCAAGGCATCTCCTGCAAGGAGACGCGAAACAGAACAGAAACACGTCAATATGGAACGATATCTAACGAAGAAGTCTAAGAGTTCATGTCAAAAGAAACATTGTGGTGGCTACTCTAGTTACAGACACGTGAATTGGTTATTTTCCAGTCAGTTGGTTCACTTCTCAGGACGACCTTGCTCTGATACTATCTTGTAACGACCCGATTCCCGAATCCCTACGAGACACGAGAATCGGATCGACTCGACTGACCCCAAGACCCAGTCGTCCAATGAGAAAGTAACCAAAAGAGCAGTAAAATAAACCAAATTCAACATATATATAACTAGCAGTAACAAAATACAGCAGTAGAGAAAAGAAATACTACAGTATACACCACCACAACAGTAAAGAAATAAACATATACGTAAACATGAAGCTTACAATAAAGAGAGTACAAGGGGTAACAGAAACTACTCACAACAACAGGGAAAAAGTATAGTGGGTACAACAAGTGACACTACTGGGCTCTACTAGGCGCAGCGCCCTCTGCAGCCGTCGACTATGGCTACTCAACACCTGGTCCTGAAAAGTAACAAGGGTGACACGTCAGTGAAACGCTGAGTAGAGTGGCAACTAAAAGCTAGAAGAAGCAGTAGAGTAGACAGTAGCTGTTATATTTTTACTTTCTTTATATTTTTCCATTTATTCACTATTGATTTATTTCTCAGATCCTTTTCTTTATCTTAAATGTTCCTCGTGGGAACGATCTTGATTGTAGTCTTTTCCGAAAAGTATAAGTAACACGTGGTACTCTCCTGGCCGGGAGAGTCCCCCGTGGTGGCCCTACCCTCAGTCAACCACCCCAAGGTCGCTGACAGACGTAACGGTGACTACGGCACATGCGATAAATGCACGGGTAGCTACCCCGCACTGGCACGCGGTCAGTCGTTTCCGTTAACGGGTGCGCCCAAAGCACAGCACAGAACCAGTATAGGGCAGAGCCCTCTCAGTAATAGGAGTCTAGCCCCTCCACAGTAACCAAACAGGGGTCTTGCCCCTCCACAGTCCGCTCACCCCCGCTTGACTACCCTGGTTTGCCCAGTGAGCCTAACAAGTCGGTGTAGGAGGGCTAGCAGAACCCTGGGGCCCGTGGGGTAGCTAGTGCTCTCCCAACACTAGTAGCTCCCCTCGATACTGTGTACACAAGGGCCAAAAGTCGGTACAAAGTGGCCAGACCTAACCCCGGGTCCCTAGGGTGGCTATCTCCGCTCTGCACTAAACAGGGGGACAGTTGCTCTCCTTGGTACTCCATACTCAAAGGCCAGCTCACTTCCCCAATTCTATTCCATTCACTTTCCAGGAGTTCCACTCCTAATTCCCCGTAGGGTTCATGCTCTTTTAACTCAGCCAATTTAGGTTTCACCGTTCCAACTTTATATCCATACAATTCATGTTCTCAACCGTATTTATCCATTCATAACAGGCAGCTGTTAACCAATTTATAGGCAGTTATCGTTTCCTTTCCACTTTTCCAAGACTGCAATGTATATATTCAACTAGTTTTCCAGTCCTAGGATTCATGCCATACCCTAGGATCTATCATTCAATCTAGTTTTCCAGTCCTAGGATTCATGCAATACCATAGGATCTATCATTCAATCTAATTCTTCAGCCCTAGGGTTCATGCAATGCCCTAGACTCTATTAATTATTTCATAAATGTATAATTTTTTATAATTAAATTAAAGGGCCACTCTACCCGAAAAATCGGAAGTACTGGGGGCGTGGTCGGCAATCCCGCGTGCCTCTGCAACCCCCAGAGCTGCAACGGAATAGGGTCCTAATACAAGGATCAAAGACAAGGAGCTACTCAGAACAGTATACAATTACTGTAAACGGGTAGAGGAAATAAATCTGGGAAGAATGAAACTTGAAACGCGGAAAACGGACTCCGAACGGATCCTAAACGGGTCAAAAATGACGAGTCTGCCCAAAATCGGACGTCTGGAACTTCTTCCAGATGTCTTAATAGGTCGATCATGCCATACCTTGGTCTGCGCAGTCCTTCAGACATCCAGAAGCCCGCTGGATCGTCTGGACTTAGTTTCCAGACGTCCGACTGTCACCCCGAACGTCTGGAGGTCCTCTGTCCAGACGTCTGATCGGTGTGGGATGGCGAGTCCTACCGCCCTCCCGAACGATTCCTGCACACACACACACACTCGCTCTCATCACAAAGGGGTGCAGAAGAATGCGGCGGACGGCTGCATGGCCGTACACGCTTAAAAAGGAGAAGATAAGAAAATATAGTACCTGTCAGACGTCTGGACCTTCCTCCAGACGTCTTATGCGTGTTCTGGACGTAAGTCCAAACGTTTGCTTCTGGGAAATTTTTCTAGAATTAGAACCCTTCTCGCTCTCCGCCCGCAGTGCACGGCCGTGCCGCGCCGTGTCCGCCTACTGCCCGAGCTGCAGCAGCTCCTCTGCGACACCCCACGCTCGCTGCTCTCCCACCGGCCGGCTCTAGCTGCCCCAGCAAGCTCGTACCCTCGCGGTCAAGTTTCTACTTCCTCTCGCAACAACCCCTCCTTCCCGCACGCTCGCAGCAGCCGCTGCTACCGCTCTCGCTGGCAGGGAGAAGGAGAAGAAGAAGGTGGTGCAATGAGGGTGAGGGAGAGGGGAAGCATATTTGTAGGCAGCGCGGGGAGAGAGAGAGAGAGGAAGGCTGCGTCGTCTGTAGGGAGGGAGAGAGAAAGAAGAACGAAGGCGGCGGGTTCAGTCTGCGCATGCAGGCACGCAGACGCGAACCCTTACGCTAAAAAAATTTAATACCAGGTGTCTGGGAAGGCTTCCAGACGTCTGGGCCAGTTCCCAGACGTCTTAAACGACTCTTGATGCCCAGGTCGTGACATTGCCACTCTACTCAGCGTTCGCTGACATTTTGTACTCATAACCTTTTTTAGGTCCAGGTGTTGAGCAACCAGAACATACTGCTGCAGAGGGTGCTGAGCCCAGTAGAGCCCAGTAGTGGTAGTTCTTTTGTACTCGTTTGTAATAGTGAGTAACTTCTTGTACTTTTATATTCTATACTCTTTCGTTCTACACATTATATTCCTGTACCCGTTTACTTTCCTACTGTTGTGGTGGTGTATACTATAGTAGTTTACTTCTTTATTGCTGTACTTTGTTACTGTTATTTACTAGCATGGTGAATGTGGTTTATTTTACTATTTTTTGGTTACTTTTTCGTTGGACGACTGGGTCTTGGAATCAGTCGAGTTGGTCAAATCTCATGTCCTGTAGGGATTCGGGAAACGGATCGTAACACACATGAACAAACAAAACTACTTGCATTCTTTCGTCAATGTAATACAGTGCACGATTACTTCTTATTCATTGATGTCAAAATCGATTATATATACATTTCAATTTTTCATCCCTTATATAAATACTTCTACTACCAAAACAAGTTCCATAACTCTTAACTTCAACCTCACATTCGTTGCTAATATTTAATTATTCCATCTTCCCCTATTTTTCATTTTCATTCCATAAGAATTTCAGAAATTACATGTAGACATAACCATATTTAGAAAGACAACGATAATTTGGCAAATGATGTATTTCAAAACAATTAATACATTCAATACTACTCCTTATAAGTAAATATAAAATAACATAACTTACAACTTAGTCCATAAACATTTTCCATGAACTAAACACATCACTTTGTATATTGTCAAATATCTGCTAAATGAAGTTACAAAGTTAAATAAATTAGTTCATGATGTATTTTAAAATTTATGCCTTACTACTATATAATCAAATCTGAAAAAGAAAAATATAAAAATTACTTCAAACTCCATAACATCGGCAAGGGACAAAAATGTCATTTACAATTATCTCCCCCATATAAAATAACATCACCTACTGCTTATTCCACCAATTTATTTCACTCACCAAATAACTAACCAGAATAATTTAACTTTATTCCTCATCTTATTCCACTAACCAAACACCAAATTAGAATAACTAAACTTTATTCTACCACTTATTCTACTAATCAAATACTTTAAGTAGAATAACTTTACTTTATTCCTCCACTTATACCACTACCAACCAAACATCAAAACACAGTTACCCAATAATTTATTCCACTTACCAAACGACACTTATGTATATATTTCAACTTTGATAAAAATTCTATTCTATCAGCAATGACATTAATTATTATATCTCTTTTAGTCAAAAAAAAAAAAAAAACAAAGAAAGAAAAAGCCTCACAACACTCCAAGTCATGATCATGATCTAGGGTAATTACTTCGATCCCCGCTGCATAATCAATTACTAGTTATGTTCTTACCAATAAGAGTAAAAAATGGTCAGCTAGAGAGGGATTCTACTTCACCTTAAACACGAACTTATTGGTCTTGGTACAAATACATATATACTTTAATTTGGAACGGTTTGACAGCTGCATACAAAGATAGTACAATTAAAATAGAACTGCAAGATAAATTGGATCTGGTCATATATATTTCCTCCGCTTCTCACTGTCTAATCTTTCAAGCTAAAAGAGGAACCGTATATATAACAAGCACACATATATATTTTTAGGTGGTAATTGTTTATTCTAGCTCTCTCCATATATTAGGGAATGATGCGGTGAGGTAACTCGATCTCATGCTGCATGGGATTCCTCCAAGTTGGACTGAGAGTACTGAGGCATCCTTACGCAAGGTACGAGCATGAGAGGCTCCTTCTTCTTTAGAACAACCATGAATTTCTCCTCCACGTCAACACACGGGACGCCCTCCGGCAGCCCCCACTTTAGCGAGTGGACGAGAGTGCCCAACATATAGACCACCATCCTCTCCCCCAAGTTCATTCCGGGGCACATCCTCCTTCCTTTCCCAAACGGCAAGAAGTCAAAGCTCCTCCCGTTGTAATCCCACTTCTTGTTGGCTCTGTCCTCCTCCTGGAAGAAGAACCTCTCTGGCTTGAACTCATGTGGCTGCTCCCAAACCGATGGGTCCCTCTGTATTGCCCACACATTGACGAAGACCCTCGACCCCGGAGGAATCGTGTACCCATCTATTGTAGCAACCTCGTTCGGTGTGTGAGGAACCATGAGGGGCAGGACAGGGTACATGCGGAACGTCTCCTTCACCACGGCGTCCAGGTAGTGCAGCTTCGGCAAGTGTGACTCTTCTAGTATTCCCTTCACCCCAACTACCTCGTCAAGTTCCGCTTGCGCCTTGGCCATCATTTCTGGGTTACGAGCCAACTCCGTCATCGCCCACTCAACTGTGCTTGTGGTAGTGTCTATTGCTGCAGTGATCAGATCCTGCAGGGAAACAAGAAATTTAAGTACTTCACTTAATTACATATTAATTATATATATATAGAAATTAATCTAGGTAATCAAGTTGAAATTTAAAATCTGTTTTTGTCCGCGCGCGCGTGTATATATATATATTTATTTATTTATTTATTGCTTTATAACGTACCAAGATTATAGCTTTAATGTGCTCCATCTCAAGTTCCGTGCCGAGTTCTTTCGTCGCGACAAGATTCAGCATCAGCTGGAGGAAGTCTTTGGGCTTTGCTTTCACGTCGTCGTCGACGTTGTCCTCCTCATGACCCTTCTTCTTTGCCTTGAGCTCTACGATATCGTCGAACACAGAATCATACCTCTTCGACAACGCCTTCATCCTGCGCTGCAGGCCCTGCAAGTCAAGCGGTGCAAGAGACGGGATGAAGTCGGAGACGTTGGGGAGGCCGGAGACCACGACGACGCCGTCAATGATGTCCTTGACCTCCTCGGCGAGGCCTCCCATGTTGCCCGTGCCATCTCTCATGGCGTCGTCCCACATCATGCCCAATATGACAGCGACCGCAGTGGAGGACACGGCCTCATGGATGTCCACAACGCTGCCAGCCCTCGTCTGCAGCTCGCGGATCATACGGTGCACCTCCCTTCGGCGGAGCGACCGAAAGGAGTTGATGACCGAGGAGTTGAGCAGCTCCCTCATGACCACCCTTCGAGCGAAGCGCCAGTAGGGGCCATAGGGGGCCCACAAGATGTCCAGTCCACCTTTGGTGACTATGTTGGCAACTTCGGGGACGGAGTGGCTGGCGAAGACGGTGTCCTGGTCTCTGAGGACCGCCCTCGCAGCCGAAGACGTGGATATCACCACGCATAGCCTCGTGCCCAGACGGAAGCTCGAGATCGGGCCGTAGGACTTTGACACGTCCGCGAAGCAGCGATGCATGTTGGTGCTTAGGAAAGGGAGACGGCCCAGCAGAGGGACGCCCATTGGCCCAGGCGGAAGGCACCCACTGGCCGCCTTCCGCTTAAACAGAATTAGGCCGAATACAAATATTAATGTGGTGAGTATCAAGGGAACGTCAAGTAGAATCGGTGCCATATGCATGGTAGATTCCATTCTTGATATATATATATATATATATATATATATATATATATATATATATATATATATATATATATATATATATTTGTGCGCTATGAATGGAGTTAGCACTAGCGCTGAGTGAGTGTAGCTCTACGTTTATGCTTGCACGCACCTATACATATATAGCAAGGGGAGTACCAAACCAAATACCGGAAGGCAGGGCAAGAGGGCAATCCTGCAGACTATGCAGCGGTTCGGTCTAACTTGGGTTCTATATTATAATGAGAGAAATGTTTATGCACGCAGTTGTCACGTTATCTCACCACAAATTTAACGCCTTCCTGACGTAGAATAAGAATACTCACCGAGAGACTGTAGAAAAGTACAGTGGGATCACATCACATCTATTGACAGTGGTAATCGTAATAAATAATCTAACCTAACGTATATCTTGTTAGGCAATGTATGTGATTAAAAGTTCTCATAAAATCCTTTTCACATGTAATAAGATAATTTCTTATGTTATAAATAAATGAGGAAAATCCCTCAAGACTCATCCCATGACCCCCAGGCAATAAGATTAAGAACTTTCCCCTGTAACGATCCATGTAATGTAATTTGAGTGAAAATCTTCAAGAAATTATAATACCATCATTTTTAATTAATTTTATGAAAATCTTATTCTCCCTCACATACATACCTCCTGTGAAGAAATTAAGTTATTAATCTCGTACCTCGTATTTGTAATTGACTATTTGTGATTATGTTACGTTTTAAATGTTAAACAAATTTTTTTGATGACCTACAAGAGCCTTTACGGCCATCACTCCCCGACTCTTTTCCTAAAGATGAATGATTTCCGCAAGCTTTTTCCCACGCCATATTTCAAGCGCAAAACCTTGTCCGTTCCTGGCCCAGGAAATGTCGAAATGGGGGAACATGATACCTTTTGGAATGCATGGCGGCTTTTCCTAGAGGGATAGTATTCCTACGTCTCTTTCAACGACAAATCCCATGTCTCTTATCTCCTCCCTTCATCCGGTGAGAGAAGACAAAATCGGGAGGCGGTCCCGCTTCCAGGATCCGTGACGGCATTTTTTGGTAATGGGGGAGGCTTCGGATGGGACATAAGATCGGGCTTACGCCTCCCTTCCCTCTTTTTCCTGGGTTGGTAGGCGTGGGATGGAGCGCGGAATAGGACTTCCGTTTTCTCTTTTCGTTTCCTAAAGTGGTCCCATGTCCGGAAAGGGCTGTCGCTCCCCGAAACTGTCATTATTCGAAAACACAGACAATGAAGATGCTCGACTTCAAACAAACCTCGAAAATGCCAAAACATGCCAACTTTATTCCTACTTTCGAGAAGCCTTCCCACATGGTAAAATGCCAAGCAGGTAAATCCACACACAAACACGGCAAAGACTTTTCATTTCAAGCCATCTAATTATAAACCAACAAGAGATTTTTTAAAGAGCAATATCGACTTTCCAATAAGGGCGGCGTCGAACCTTCGTAGAAATTGACTTCGACTTTTCATTTATTTTTTCAAATGACAATGACGGTCGGAGTATTATAGAATATTTGGGAAACCAGGTTTGTTGGGAGTTTCTTGAATTTTACCTAAGATCTCATTCATGAGAGTTAGTTATTTATGAAGAAAAATAAGTCAAAAATAGGATAGTGATGAGAGGTAGTAAGTACCTTCAAATTTAAAACATAGCACGTAATCTGCATAAGAATATGATTACCCGAATTTAGAGTAAATAGGAGGATTCAACCATATCAAACCTGTCTTCATTAAAGTAGATCCAGATCTGAATAAGTCCCGATGCCACCAAAGTTAAAAGGAAGGTAACAACACCTATGATGCCCACGCCAACATCAACCATGGGATTACCGATGCAATTAATACTCTAACAACAAACGAGTCCTGATAATAGGCTTACCGAGGAATGCGACAAGACCACGGAGAAAATCTCATAAAATTTTCCGATTGTAACAACACTTAATATAAATATAAAAGAGAGCCCTCACAAGAGCTTCTCTATACAATCCAAGAGAAAAAAAATCACGTGAGATTGTAATCCTACTACTTCCAGTGGATCTTTACGGAAGCCTTACCTTCCCTCCAGACACACACCCCTTGTAGTCGAACTAGGTCACCAACTCACTCGTCTCTTGTGCGATTGCATATTTGTGTGTGATTCGTTGAGTCGCATCTTACCTTCAATTGAGAAACCCGATCAATTAACGCCGTCTGTGGGAGCTGATAATCACTTGATATCGTTCCCTGATCGAGAATCTCGATGATGGCCCCAACCACTCGCAACTTCACTCGTGGCCACTCCGAGAAAGCCCATGCGAAGTCCAGCGTCTTAGTGTCCAAACGACACCCTCAGCACATCGATCCCAGTAAAGGGAAGTCAATACAACCAGACCGGTTGCTCGAGGCCCCTAGGCAAGACCCCCTCCTCGAGATGCAAGCGAGGGAGGAGTACGAGGCCAAGTTGGCGGCTTTGAAAGCGAAGCAGCAGTCTATCGTTGGAAAACTCCTCGAGATCAAACAGATCAAGGAGTTCGGCAAGACTCAATCGGAAGAGCCCCAGAGTTCGAGCCCCAACAATGAACAATTGAAGTGGCGTCGTGTGGTGGAAGAAAACGCCCACTTGCGCGAACAACTCGAAAAGCAAAAGAGCAAACTTCATAGCCAGCGAGGCGAAGCTCCCCCCAACCCGCCAAAAGGTCCACGCCTGCCTTTGTCGAGGGAGTGGTCAGAGGTTCAACCCTCGTCCACCAGCGGCGAGGGCTCCATCCTAGAGATCGTCCGCCAAGTCAACCATGTAATGAGGGGTATACGCCCACGCGCATACGTCACTACCTACCCATTCACAGAGGTGGAAGTTCAAGCAGCCCGTCATGGCCCAGCAGGTCGACATCCCACCAAACAGAGTAGGCGGTGTCACCCTAGCTCCCCCAGATAGAATACCATCGTCAAGTCTTGGTGGCCACATCCGTGCTACGCCAAGACACCCACCTCTCGTCACCTAGGCCAATTAGCACAGAGGTCGAGGTAATCTTCAGGGTCAACGCAGCCCCAAGCCAGCAAGCCACTCCTTTTAAGTCGACACTTCCATGCGCCTTCCACACTCTTCAGTGGGGCGAAAGGAGTATAGTCAAGCAAGCGGCATCCAGGTTGTCCACCTCTCTGCCCGACCCAACAAAGCACACAGACCCGCTTCTAGTGACACTCCTGCTGGCAGGGCAACTATAACCCAGGCTTGTGGTGGATGAAGGCAGTGCCGTCGACATTTTGTTCACAAAGACACTGCTCAAGTTGGGCTTCCGAGAGGAGCATCTCTCCCCATCAACCCATCTAATCGTGGGCTTTATCCTCACGACGCTACCAAGCTCGTCAAGGTCGAAGCAGACCTTGATCCCTCCGAGGTTCAAGAGTTACTACTCCTACTCCGAGCCAATGTGAACATCTTCGCTTAGTGCGCCAACAACCTACCAGGAGTTGACCAATCCCTCATCAAAAACCACCTAAATATTCAAGTGGGCACCCGCATGGTCAAGCAGGCACGCCGGAACAAGTCAATCGAGCACCGGCAAGAGGCTGAGGCTGAAGTTTAAAAGCTCCTTGAAGCTGAATTCATCGAAGAGTCCTTGCACCCGGCATGGTTCTCGAACGTGGTAATGGTGAAAAAAGCCAATGGTAAATGGCACATGTGCGTGGACTTTACCAACATCAATGAAGCCTACCTGAAAGATGAATTCCCACTACCAAGGGTCGACACTCTGGTGGACTCCTGTAGTAGGCAAACTCATATGTCTTTCCTAAACGCCTACAATGGGTACCACCAAATCAACCTTACTCCAGCAGACAGACCTCGCACATCCTTCATCACTGATAGGGGTCTGTTCCAGTATAGAATCATGCCCTTTGGCTTGAAAAATGCTGGACCAACTAACCAGCGCCTTGTAAATATGATTTTCTCCAAAATAACAGGAAAATCATTTGAAGTGTACAGAGATGATATACTTGTAAAGGGATCCAACTTCCCTCAACACTTAGAATATTTGGCAAAGGCGTTCCAAGTACTAAGGAACACCAGCCTTCGGCCTAAACCCTGAGAAATGCACCTTTGGGGTCTTGGCCAGCAAGTTCCTAGGATTCTTGGTCTCCCGCAGAGGAATTGAAGCCAACCCCAAAAATATTGATGCGATTGTGGACTTGCAACCACCAAGCACACTAAAAGGGATGCAGTCGTTGGTCGACAAAATCTCCTCTTTAGGTTGATTCTTCTCTCGATCCTCCAACAAGTGCCTCCTCTTCTTCGAGTGCATCAAAATGAGCAAAGACTATGCCGTCGCCCATTGGACTCCTCCCTACCAGAAAGCTTTAGAGGAAGTCAAACAAGCATTTCGAAGTCCCCCCATCCCCGAAAGCTACCGACGTCCACATCCGCCATCAACGCCGTCTTAGTCAACAAGCGGGGAGGAGCACAGCGACCCGTCTACTTCATTAGCAAGACCTATCAAGGTGGAGAGGCTAAGTACATGGTTATTGAGAAGCTTGGGCTAGCTCTGCTCACTACAACCAGGAAGCTACGCCCCTACTTCCAAGCCCACACCACAGTAGCCCTGTCAAACTACCCCTTGCGGCGGATGCTACACAAGCCCACGAGATCAACTTGGTAGATCAAATGGATTATGGAACTAGCCGAGTTTGACGTCCAGTACTAATCGAGGAGAGCAATCAAGGCACAAGTCCTAGCGGATTTCGTGGAAGAATTCACAGACCCAGATGCCTCCCTCACACTCTCCTAGTAACTCTACGTTGACAACTCGTCCATGACAGCTGGATCTGGGGTCGATATAGCTATAACCGCCCCAAGCGGCGCTACTCATAAGTACGCCATTAAGCTGATTTTTCCAACATCCAACAACCAGGCGGAGTACAAGGCCATGTTAGTAGGCATTCGAGTGGCCAAGTTTAAAGGCGTGTCCTTGTTGGAAATCCATACGAACTCCCAGCTGGTCGCCAATCAAATAAATAGCGAATACCAAGCTCGGGATCCAAACATGATCTTCTATGCTAACAAGGTCAAGGAGCTGGTGATGAGAACCTCGTCATAAACCCTAAACTAGCACCATCTAACCTAGATTTGTAAGAAAAAGCTCCTACATAACTTATAGAAAGGCTTAACTCAGAGAATTCTGAGTTTGTGAAGAAAATAGAAACTAAGGGGTAAAAATGTAATTTCACCAACACAATCAGTAAACAGGGTGACTCAGGATCCAAACATAGGTCAAACTAACCTAATAAGAAGGAAAGTGGGATGATTTGATCCAACAAGGGCTACAGAAAATCCAAGAAATTAAATGACATCCTGTAATCCAAAAACAAACCCACTTCAATTCACGAGGTTCGAGACAAAGAAAAAAATCAACTAAAACCTCTAAAATTCATATAAAAATAATCTCTAGGGTTTAGAACCTTCAATTTGACCTTGGGAACCCACTTTGACCTACATTGAGAGCCATGCCCAATTAATGATTTAATTTAGATTTTTATGTAAATTGACCGGTCAAACAAGGTATGATCTAGAAATAAATTTCACCATTAGAATCCTTAGGTCACATTTAGTCACGCATAAAAACTTGAGCCAAAGAAGAGACCTTCTTGATCGACTTTGCATTTTGGTCCTCATCTATTACTCTTTTACCCTCAACTTTTGAAATCCTCACGTTTTGGCCCCTAAGTATTCATCGTTCTTTGCATTTAGGACCTCCCTGCAAAACCCTGAGCAGCACCATGCTCCGGCGACTTTGCGTGGAGCATGGCGCCGCGCAGGGTGAGGGAGGCCCTCTGCCCTTTCAACAAGGTGTTCTCTGCGACGTCTGCTATCGCAGGAACACCCCCATGATCTCTACGGCTACCCATACCTTCCGTGCGAACGTGCGGAAGGTATGGGTCCCTACTCCGGCCATCCTCCGGCGAGGGAGGCATGTCGCCTACCTCCGCCCACCTCTCCGCCTTCGCCTCTATAAAAACCGCCTCCGCCTGCAGAAGAGGGCAGCTCGGACCTGACGGAGAAACACCCCCATCTTTCCTCTCTTCCCACTCCGGCAGAAGCCCTCCAGCCTCGGCGGTTCTTCCTCCCCCTCCTCGTCGCCCTGCTGCAATACTAGCAGCAAAGCCACCTCCGCCCGATCTTCCCGCGTCATGCCGTACCCAGCGCACGCCCTCCCGCTCTCTCCTCGCCGCCACCCTCTCCCTCTGGGCATCTTCTTCTCCGGCGACAGTCGATACGACTGCCACCCTGCTCCGACCCCATTCGTCCTTATAACTAGGTCAGAACTTCTCCCCACCTCCCCCTCTTCTTTTCCTCACTGTTTTTCACTCAATTAAACCCTCGACCACTCCTGTCCACTGTCACCCCCTTCGTCTCCGGCTACCCTTCGGCGAGACGCCCCCATCGCTCCACAGCCCCACACGCCTCGCCGACCCTCACAGAACCTCCGCCTCATCACACTGAGCAACCTCCGCCCACCCATTACCGCTCCACACCCCCACCACACTCCCCCGAACAAACCCATTTTTCCGGTCGCTGTCCTACCTAGCCCTGCCGCTAGACGCCGCCCCACAACCTGCTGTCCCCCGCTAGTTTGATTAGGCCGAAGGGCCGTGTTTCTGTCTGACAGGGTCGCTGCTCCAGCCGCCATTAACGACGACTGAAGCAGCTTCGAGGCGAGCTCCAGACCCTGTAGCTTCAGACTCCCAGGTGCTGCAAGTTGGGGCGAAGTCCGCGAAGACTCCTGCCCCGTCAGTTGGCTTCGACATCAGCTGCAGCTGATCAGAGGGCGAGGTGGAGTCGTCCTGCGGGCGCGCGTGAAACGAGGACAAAAGATAGTCCCACATCGTGGGATTTCGAAATGCCACCTGCGCATAAATTGGAAAAGTGCCTTAGCCTTTTCACCTCCTGACCACAGGGTGAGGTCCCTCTCACCCGCTTCACCCGGCCTCGTCCGCGACCACCCCCCGCGGACCTGGCCCGACCTGTATGCCTGACCTGCACTCCTCGTCCACCACCTCACGCCGGTGGGCCTGGACCCGGGCGCGAACCTGTACCCGAATACCTGGCTCTGGGAGAGCGATCCTACGAGCGAAATCTGAGAGAGAGAGACGCGGGGGAGGGTAGGGTTAGGTTTTGCTCTGACCAAGCTATGTGAGTGTGCAGGTAGAGAAAAAGAAGGAGAAGAAGAAGAAGAAAGACTGCAAGAAAAAGAAGAAGCAGAAGAAGGAGCACCGTAGCAGATGCTACTTAAGTCGTCTGATTGAGAAATCAGACGACGTTTTGAAGAAAAAGAAAAGAAGAAGGAAAGAACAGGTGCCGCAGCTAGAAACAAAGAAGGGGAAAGAAAAGAAGAAGAACAGAAGAGAAAGAAAGAAAGAAAAGAAGGAAGAAGACAGAAGAGCTGAAGACGATCAAGCAAAGAGAAGAGAAGAAAAAGAAGACAAAGACAAGAGAAAGAAGAGAAGAAGAAAAAGCCAAGAGACCAATCTCTCTCTCTCTCACTCTTATTTTTGCAACAGAAACATTGTACTTCTAGAATTATAGTTTGCTCCTTGAGTTCGACCTCGGGAAACCTTTTATTTCTGAGTAAAAATTGTAATGATAGCGACAATCGTAGCTTATACTATAACGACTGTACTATAATAAATACAAAGCACCACGGTTGCTAGCCTCTCATTTCATTGGCGCCGTTGCCGGGGAGCAACGGCTATTCTAGAAGTTATATTTGTAAGTTTCTAATAATCTCTCTCTCTCTCTTTTGTGCAGATACAGAAAGAAAAAGACACAGCCGCACCACAGTCACTCCAAGGACAGGTAACCTCCTATTAAACCCTAAAATTTTAAAGAGGAAAAAGAAAGAAAAAATAGGCATAACCTGTCTTTTATACATAGTAATAGCTGCATATTCTCAAAAACTATTATTCCTACACACAATATTAAAGATAATTAAGGGCTAACACCTTCTTACCTGAGCCCTAATTACCCAGCAAAGAATTAACTGACCAAGTAGAGCCAACATAAGGTCAAACATTAGGATTTCAGAGACACACCCCTTAATCAAGAATTGAGGAAATCCAAAAGAGGTGTGCCCAAGCCATTGATTAAAAATAACTATCAAGAAAAATCCTAAACAATTGACTCTCTAAACACTTGACGTAGATTAAAAGTAGTCATCGAGAGACCGTTGAAAAGTACAGTGGGATCACATCTTGAACAGATGATTGACAGTGGTAAGCGTAGTAAATAATCTAACCAAACGTATACTTGTGTAGGTAATGTATCTGATTAAAAAAATCTGATGGGATCCTTTTCAGTAGTAATAAGATACTTCTTTGTATTATAAACAAATGAAAAAAATTCTTCAAGACTCACCTCATGACCCCATGCAATAAGATCGAGGGCTCTCCCCTATAATAATCCATGTAATGTAATTTACAAAAAAAAATTTCAAAACAAATTATAATATCATCATTTCTAATTGATTTTATGAAAAGTTTATTTTCCTCCCGATGAAATTAGATTATTAATCTCATACCTCTTACTTGTAATGGATTATTTCTGATTATGTTACGTTTTAAATGTTAAATAAATTTCTTTTGATGACCTCCTGAAGCCTTTACGGCCATCACTCCCCGACCCTTTTCCCAAGGAGGAATGTTTCCCGTAAACTTCTTCCCACGCCATACTTCAAGCGCAAAGCCTCGTCCGTTCGTGGCCCAAGAAATGTCAAAATGTGGGAACATTATACCTTTTGGGGTGCATGGCGGCTTTTCCTAGAGGGATGGTATTGCTGTGTATCTTTCAACGACAAATCCAATGTCTCTTATCTCTCCTCTGTTCATCCGGCGAGAGAAGACAAAATCGGGAGGCGATCCCGCTTCCAGGGTCCGTGACGGATTTTTTGGTAAGGGGGAGGCTACGGGTAGGACGTGAGATCGGGCTTACGTCTTCCTTTCCTCTTTTTCCTAGGGTAAGTAGGCTTGGGATGGAGTGCTGCATAGGACTTACGTTTTCTTTTTTTTCTTTCTTAAAACGGTCCCATGTCCGGAAAGAGGTGTCCCTCCCCGAAACCATCGTTATTCGGAAACACAAACAATGAAGATGCTCGACTTCAAGTAAACCTCGAAAACGACAAAACATGCCAACTTTATTCCTAGTTTCGAGAAGCCTTCCCACATGGTAAAATACCAAGCACGCGCAAACACCGCAAGGACTTTTCATTTCAAGTCATCTAATTATAAACCAACAAGAGATTATTTAAAGAGCAATATGACCTTCCAACAAGGGCGGCGTCGAACCCTCGTACAAGTCATTTATTTTTTTAAATAACAATATGGTAACCGAAATATCTATAGAATATTTGGGAACTAGGTCTAGTCCGTTCCTCAAATCTTATTTAAGCTCTCACTCGTAAGATTTAGTTATTTATAGAGAAGAATGAATAAAAATAGGTTAGTGAAGAGGGGTAAAAACTACCTTCAAATTTAAAAGTTAACACGTAACCCGTGGAAGGATATTATTGTCTGAATCGGAAGTAAACAGGTGAATCCAATCTTACCGGATTTACCTTCACTCAAGCAGATCCGAATACTAATAAGCCCAGTCTCGTCAAAGGATCCAATGCCACTAAAGTCAAAAAGACAGTAACAACACCTATGATGTCCACGTCGACAGCAACCATAGGATTACCGATGCAATTAATGCTCTGACAACAGACGAGTCCTGACAATAGGCTTACCAAAGAGTACGACAAGGCCACGAAAAAGATCTCATAAAATTTTCCAGTTGTAACAACACTTACTATAAATAGATAAGAGAGCCCTTACAAGGGCCTCTTCATATAATCCAAGAGAAATAAAATCTCGTGAGATTGTAATCCTAGTACTTAGTGTATCATTACAAAAGCCTTACCCTCCCTCCAAACGCACACCCCTTGTAGTCGAATTGGGTCACCAACTCGCTCGTCTCTCATGCGATTGTATATTTGTGTGTGATTTGTTGACTCGGATCCTACCTTCAATTGAAAAGCCCGATCAGTTGGCGTCGTCTATGGGAATCGATAATCACTTTCAATCGTTCCCTGATCGAGAATCTCGATGACGGCCCCAACCACTCACAACTTCACTTGCGGTCACCCCAAGAAAGCCCAGGCGAAGTATAGCGTCTCAGTGTCCAAACGACACCCTCAGCACGTCGATCCAAATAAAGGGAAGTCAGTACAACTCAACCGACTGCTCAAGGCCCCTGGGTAAGACCCCCTCCTTGAGATGCAAGCGAGGGAGGAGGAGTATAAGGCCAGGTTGGCGGCTTTAAAGGCGGAGCAGCAGTTTATCGTCGGCAAACTCCTTTAGATCAAACAGATCAAGGAGTTCGGCAAGACTTAACCGGAAGAGCCCCAGAGTTCGAGCCCTAACAACAAACAACTGAAGTGGCGTTGTGTGGTAGAGGAAAACACCCGCTTGCGCGAACAACTCGAAAAGCTAAAGCGCGAGCTTTATAGTTAGCGAGGCGAAGTTCCTCCCAACTCGCCAAAAGCTCCACACCTGCCTTTGTCATGGGAGTGGTCAAGGGCTCAACCCTCATCCACCAACGGCGAGGGCTCCATCCTGGAGATCGTCCACCAAGTCACCCCAACAATGATGGGTATATGCCCACGTGCATACATCACCACCTACCCATTCACAGAGGAGGTGATGACGACCCCCTTGCTGAAGAAGTTCAAGCAACTCGTCATGGCCCAGCAGGTCGACATCTCACCAAACTGAGCAGGCGGTGTCACCTTGGCTTCCCCCAACAGAATACCATTGCCAAGTCCTGGCAGCCACATCCGTGCCACCCCAAGACACCCACCTCTTGTCACCTAGGCCAATCAACACAGAGGTCGAAATAATCTTCAGGGTCAACACGACCCCAAGCCAGCAAGCCACTCCTTCTAAGTCGACACTTCCATGCGCCTTCCACACTCTTCAGTGGGGCAAAAGGAGTACAGCCAAGCAAGCGACGTCCAGGCTATCCGCCTCTCTAACCTACCCGGCAGAGCACATGGACTCTCTTCTAGTGACACTCCTGCTTAAAGGGCAACTATAACCCAGGCTTTTGGTGGATGGAGGCAACGCCATCGACATTTTATTCACAAAGACGTTGCTCAAGTCGAGCATCCGAGCGGAGTGATGTAAACATGTTTATATTACATAAAATGTCTATTTATGCATGTTCTTAAGCATATAATTGCATTACATACTATAGATATTGCATATCATGCACCATCTTGCATTTAGATTAGTCTGAATAAAATGGAGGTTAATTGTCTCCTTTTATGTTCATGGACAAGGCGACTTTTTATCGGGACCTCGAATCGAAGATCCAACTGTACGGATTTGATCAGGGAGACGATTGGAGTTCAACGACTCCAAGATCGTCCTAATCGGACATCCATAGCACCAGATAGAGATCGAGCAACCCTAAAGATCATGGGACAAGATGGTGTAAATCCGCACTTCATATGACAAATCCAATCTCATGGATGGATTCGGATCGACAATCGTAGCCTAACGGCGTGAAAATTGACTCAATCGGATACCCGTGGCACCATCTACATCATCTAGAAGATGGACGGCCAAGATGGCGCCAACTCGGCCGCCCAAATCGGCCCAGTCAATCTTGGAGACCGTCGCATCCTCTCACCGCGTGATGGGTCTTGGTCGTTGGATCGCCATCCAACGGCCATGGACGCCCACGCCTCAAAGTGTCCGCGTGACAACTTCACCACTGTAGCGCAGTAGTCGAAGGCCTTATCGCAAACAAGAGGCGCGGGCTCGAACCCCCGCGAGCCTCAATTGAGCACAGACGCATGGGACGGCTCAAATTGGGCCGTCGGATCTTGGATGTGCGGCAGTGAGGGCGGAGACGTGGCGCGCTCAGAGGCAGCGATGCGCGGACGCGAGATTGGACGTGCTAGGTGCGCATTGAGGAGCTGTGGTTGTCGAAGATTGATAAACGTGGGCGGCATGGGAGAGGAGCAGACAGCAAGCGCAGTGCACGTCGCCCACGACCTGGGCTTTAGTGATGCTTAATTCCGTCACTAAAGGGCTCTCATTTAATATTTTGAAATTATAATGTCCATAATTCCCTCATTCCTTGCAACTATAAAAGGAAACCCCCTCCATACGAAATTCGCATCCCTTCCTTCTCTTCTCTCCCTCTCCAAAGCTCAAGAGAAGCTTATCCCACACTCGGGATGCTCCTCGAGAGATAAAGTCAAATTTTCGCCCTCATTTCGGAAGCGGATCCCGCAACGACGATGACGTGCTGCCCCATTCTCGTTCTTCCTGCCTCGCCCTCCTTCCCGCTCCGTCCTTCGTCTTCCAAGTGTTGTCCCATCCGGCTCATCCTCCAAGCAATCGTCGAGGAGGATAACTTCTCTCTCCCATTCCTCCTTTCAGCTTTCTAGAGTAGAATTTTCTTTCTAGTGTAATAGATTTCCCGCTTTCTAATGTAATTTCTCATTGGTTTAATTGTATAAATATTTTGAAATATTAAGTGCATGTTCTCTCCCTCTCTCTCACTTTTATTCTGATTGTTTATATTGCTTCATTGTAATTACTCCGCTTTTCAACAAAAATCCTAAAAAAAATATAATTGCGAATTTAGATTGACGTAGCCTCCCTGAGTTCGACCTGTGATTTTTATTCCGGTATAAATTTTATTTGTTGAACACGAGTTCTTGTCTTTCAAACTATAACGACAGGTTTTTCAAAATCAAATACGATAGCATAGTAACCCGTAGCTTCAACATTTTGGCACCGTTGCAGGGGAGGCAACTGTTGATTCCCTACTTGGAGGGGGTGACGTAATAGATTGCGAAAATATAATGTAAAATAATTTCACAAAATTCAATCACACAAGATACACAATTATTTCTAGGTGGAAACCCAAACCGGGTGAAAACCACCACCTAACCCTCTCGAGTTAGGATTTTCCGATCAACCAAGTTGATCAAATCCACTAAACGAATCACTTAAATGAGGGTGATTCAACCTCAATTACAACCACGCTACTTTATACGAGGGTAGCGTACCTCAAACTCCTTCTCTTCACGAGAATGATTTTGTCCCACGAAGGAGACGGGAATTCGCAACGCGAATACCCAACCAAAGAACAAAGATAAATAACAACAATCCTATAAAGCCAATAAAGTAATATTTAATCTAAGCTTCTATAGGAATTAAGATGCTTCCCTTTGTAAGGAGTGCGTCGAATCGATGACGCAGGTGCGTGAGCTACATGACGGCGCAACGTCGCTCTCGTGAACTACGGCAGTAGAGCGAGTGCGCAAATGCTTGATGCTCTCAAGATGAAGAACTTGAGCTTGGAGAGCAAGAGCTTTTCTAGGACACAAAAGAGTAGAAAGTATGTTTCTTGGGTGTGTCTTGATATGTCTTGAGTGGCAAAGGCTCCCATCTATCGATAGAGGCCTTAGGAAGGCTTTGGAAATCTTCCATAGCCGTTGGGAGCAAAGCCCAAGAGAATCAGGCCGAAATCAGGAACAATGATTGCACTGACAGGGTTATCAGACGTCTGATCCTGGCGTCAGACGTTTGGAAGATCAGTTTAAGACGTCTGGGAACAAAGTCAGACGTCTGATTTTAGGCGGGTTTCTTCTTGACTTGAATCAGATCTAAATAGGGTTCTAGTGCAAGTCTATCAGACGACATACAGGACGTATGGCATTATGTCTGGACGTCTGGAAACCTACTTTTCTGCGGGAATAGATTTCCAAGAGAGTGCAACGGCTAGAAAATCTCTGAGAAGAGATTTTCGGGTCAGCCGAGGCAAAACAGTCATTTATCAGACGTCTGGAAAGGCTTAAGGACATCTGATAAGGCTCTAACGATCTTATTCTTTAGTGTTTGTTAAGCCAGCCAACGGTCCACTAATTGGACGTCTGGCAAAAAATCAGACGTCTTCTAAGACATCTGGTCTAAGGTCTGAACATCTGATTTCATCAGACAGAGCTAACTAAGTCCAGCCTAAATGTTATCAGACGTCTGAATCAACAGTCAAACGTCTTAAAACATATTATCAGATGTATGATTTTGGAATTAGACGTCTAAAAAAGTTGTTTGAACCCTATATTAGTTTTTTAAGTTCTCCACAGAAAACCTAAGTGTCCTAAGGTTGTGCAGGTGTTCTTAGGACTACTATTAGGGTACTTTGAGGCTCTTTAACATGATGTTCTAAGGAACAAAAAGAGAAAGGAAATAAAGAAAAAAGTACATGAAAGAAATAAACAGAATTCTATCCTATTCTTCTTGTCCTTCCATCTTCAATCTATCGCTCCTCGCGAAACTCCTCTGTTCTCCATCAAACTCCTCCAATCCGTCCTGGATGCGAGCTCGAACTCCGTCTAATCACGTCTCCATTTGCAATTTGACCTGAAATCTAAGACTCCAAGTTCAAATGTTAAATGACACGTGTTTTGTTATCATCAAAACAAACGATCGCGGTGCTCTAGCACCAACAGCAACGGTTTCCGATCTTCTTTTCGCATTTCACGCACTTTATTGTCTTCTAACTTACTTTCTCTTGCGTCTATTGCTTTGCTGAAGACCTCCATCAAGGAATCGTCAAGCGGTAGACCGGAGTAAAGTGCAGTTGAAGACAACTATAAGTGCTCCCCATTCTTCCCCCCTCCATAGATTTCATTTGTCACATTAAATTCAAATTCCAATTAACAAAGGTGTTTGCATAAATCCTAAGAATAGTTTGGTTGTTTGGATTCTCACTCACACTCATTCCACCCTCGTTTATAAAAAAAATAAAAAGATAATTTTGTGGGGTAATTTTCAACAGACACACAACATACACCCACATTCAAGGCACTTAACCTACTTGATTTGCTTCTACTCAACTGGGTTCTGATCTGTGGAACCGGTACACACAAAGCAACACATAAAAGAGTAGAAATCATTCTAGGTTAACCATTTTTGTGTGCCTAACCTAGTGGTGCAGTTGTGGCAAGTTGTTTAAGTTGTTTGAGCCGCACCACTCAACCTAAAATCAACTCATCAAGTAGCTTCTCCGTAGGATTTTCAATCTAGGTCTATTCCAGGCACTCCACTTTATTTATGGTTTTAAAGTAAAGCAATCTTCTCCCGTGCTTGAAAACCTGGTTTGCCTCAAACTTGATTGAAATCAACCTAATTTTAAACCCTAATTTTCCGGATGAAGCTATCCTTGCAGTTTTAGGTGTCCAAACCCCATGGTTTGCTGACATTGTTAACTATTTGGCCGTTGGTCAAATCCCCCAAGATTATACCAAGCAACAACGAGATAGACTTAAATCAGAGGCCAAATACTACTTCTGGGAGGACCCTGAACTGTACCGCATCGACTCTGATCAGATTATTCGCCGCTGTATTCCGAAGAATGAATTCAACAGTATACTCAAGTTCTTCCACGCATCTACGTGTGATGGACATTTCTCCAGGAAAAAGACGGCTGCAAAAATTTTGCAATCGGGCTTCTATTAGCTGTCTTTATTTAAGGATGCCCAGGATTTCTCAAGGTCATGTTCTCGATGTCAGG
The DNA here is from genome assembly GCA_037157565.1 of Thalassia testudinum. Classification (NCBI taxonomy): domain Eukaryota; kingdom Viridiplantae; phylum Streptophyta; class Magnoliopsida; order Alismatales; family Hydrocharitaceae; genus Thalassia; species Thalassia testudinum. The sequence continues at coordinate 121,644,694 of JAZHRO010000073.1, forward strand.
CACTTAGGAGCATAGCCAAGAGAGATATGATGCCCTAAACCCAATTCTTCTTGTCGAAATCTTCGATGTTTGGGGCATCGATTTCATGGGACCCTTTCTCCCTTCATTTGGGCATCAGTACATTCTTGTTGCTACTGCTTATGTGTCCAAATGGATTGAGGCAATTCCCACCCAAACCAATGACCACAAGGTGGTCATCGATTTTGTCAAGAAAAATATCTTCAGCAGGTTCGGGATTCCGAGGGCCATCATCAGTGACGGTGGCACTCATTTTACTAATGCCCAATTCCAAAATTTGTTGACCAAAAATGGGTTAGGCACCGAATCTCCACACCTTACCATCCCCAGACAAATGGATAGGTTCAGATCTCCAATCGGGAGATCAAGAATATTTTGCAGAAAACGGTTAGGCCTGATTGCAAGGATTTGACTCAAAAGCTTGAGGACGCTCTTTGGGCCTACCGTACGGCGTATAAAACGCCCATCGGCATGTCTCCATTTCGTTTGGTGTATGGAAAGGCATGTCATCTACCCGTAGAGATTGAACATAGGGCATTCTGGGCGATCAAGCAATGCAATTTAGATCTGAATTTAGCTAGGAAGACCAGGAAACTCCAACTATCTAAGTTAGAAGAGCTTAGAAATGATGCATATGAGAATGCCAAGATCTACAAGGCTTGAACCAAAGCTCTACATGATCAATTGATTTCCCGCAAGAGATTTGAGCCGAACAAGAAGGTCTGGTTATTCGATTCTCAACTTAAGCTCTTTCCTGGCAAACTTAGATCTAAATGGAACGACCCGCTCATTCTCGATCAGATTTTTCCAAATGGAGCCGTTCAGATTTCTGACCCAAAGACGAGTAACACATTTAAAGTCAACGGTCAACATCTAAAGCCTGTTATTGACCGTACTCTTCCAGAACCTGTCTCTGGCACGGTTACTCTAGCCATATTCTGACTTCTTTGGCTGGACTTCGCCTAGATAACGGCATTAAATTCAGCAGTTGTACATATGTAACGACCCGGTTCCCGAGTCCCTACGAGACACGAGAACCGGACCGACTCGACTAATCCCAAGACCCAGTCGTCCAACGAGGAAGTAACCAAAAGACAGTAAAATAAACCACATTCAGCATGAATATAACTAACAGTAAAAAGTACAGCAGTAAGGAAAGAAACTACTACAGTAGGCACCACCACAACAGTAAAACAACATTTATCATATAACAAAAACTGCAGGTAAGGAAGGTACAGCGGAAACAAAACTACTCACTAGAACAGAAACAAAAGAAAGTACAAAGCTGTGGCAACTCTACTGGACCCTACTCGGCCCAGCGTCCTCTGCAGCCGCCGACCCTGGCTGCTCAACACCTGGTCCTGAAAAAGGTAACGAGTGTAACACGTCAGCAAAACGCTGAGTAGAGTGGCAAACTAACTAAAGGCAACAGTAGAGTGTACAGTAGCTGTTATGTTCTATTACTTCCTTTATTTACATCTTTCAATATTTCTCACTATTTCATTTACTTCTCAGATCCTTTACTTGATCTCGAATGTCCTCGTGGGACGATCTTGATTGCAGTCTTTTCCAACAGTAGAAGTAGCACGTGGTGCTCTCCTGGCCGGGAGAGTCCCCCGTGGTGATCCTACCCTCAGTCAACCACCCCAAGGTCACTGACAGACGTAACGGTGACTACGGCACGCGCGATAAACGCACAGGTAGCTAGCCCGTACTGGCACGCGGTCAGTCGTTTCCGTTAACGGGTGCGCCCAAAGCACAGCACGGAACCAGGGCAGAGCCCTCTCAGTACAGGGGTCCAACCCCTCCACAGTAACCAAACCGGGGCCTTGCCCCTCCACAGTCCGCGCACCCTCGTCTGACTACCCTGGTTTGCCCTAGTGGGCCTAACAAGTCGGTGAAGGAGGCTAGCAGAACCCCGGGGCCCGTGGGGTAGCTAGTACTCTCCTAACACTACTAGCTCTCCTCGGTACTACGTACACGAGGGCCAACAAGTCGGTACAGAGCGGCCAAGCCTAACCCCGGGTCCCTGGGGCGGCTGGCCCCACTCTGCACTAAAACAGGTACAGGTACTTCCCTTGGTACTGCGTACCCCAGAGACAGTACAAACTACATCTCAGTTCCATTCCTTTTCTTTCCAGGAGTTCCACTCCTAATTCCCCGTAGGGTTCCAGCTCTTTATCTCAGAACATCATATGTTTCACTTTCCAGATTCACGTTCTCACATTCCATGATCTCAACATGATTCTCTATGCATAACAGGCAGCTGTTAATTAAATTTACAGGCAGCTTTATATATTCCTTTCCATTTTTCCAAGACTGCAGTAATGTACATTCCACTAGTTTTTCCATCCTAGGATTCATGCCATATCCTAGGATCTATCATACAATCTAGTTTTCCGGCCCTAGGATTCATGCAACACCTAGGAGCTATCATTCCACATATTTCTCATTCCTAGGATTCATGCAATGCCCTAGGTTCTAGTTATGGTTCCATACTTTAACAGATTTTATTAATGCTTAAAACCACTCTACCAGGTACAACGGAAGTAATGGGGGCGTGGTCGGGAATCCCGCGCGCCTCCGTGACTCTCAAGACGGCAACCGAACGAGGTCCTATCACAAGGATCAAACACAAGGAGTGTCTCAAACAGTGTATAGCTACTGTAGGCGGGTAGAGGAATAAATTCTGAAACGAACGCAACTCGAATCGCGGAAAACGGAGCCCAAACGGGCCCTAAACGGGTCGAGAAAGACAATACTGTGCAAAATCAGACGTCTGGAACTCCTTCCAGACGTCTTAAACGGTGGATCAGAGAATTACCTGTTCGGCTTGGTTCCCCGGACGTCCAGAAGTCTGTGGCGACGTCTCTCCTAGATCCCAGACGTCCGATGGTCTCTCCGGACGTCTGGAGGTCACTCCCGCCGTCTGGTACAACTTCCAGACGTCGGATTCGCAAAGGATGACGAATCCGAACACCTGCGCACAGCCAACCCTCCTCCTTCAGTACGGTCAGTCGACAAAAGAAGAAGGAGAAAGCGGAACTCACCTTTCAGACGTCTGTATGATCACACAGACGTCGACCTTGCCGTCTGGATATCAGTCCAGACGTCTGATTCTGGAGATTTTTCCAGAATCAGAACCTCGCTCGGCCTCCGCTCGCGACGCCGCCCGCGTCGCACCTCGCGCGTCCGCTGCTCCGCCCGTAGCAGGTCCCTCTTCGCGACGCTCTGCGCCCCCTGCGCCCTCCGCCGGCCGGCCAAGCCGCTCCCGGCGAGCTCGCCCTCACGGCAGAGCCCTGCCCTCGCACGCCGCAGCTCCTCCGCGCCTTCTGCTGCGCCGCTGCCGCTGCGCCCTCGCGTCCGCTCGCTCCGCCCGCAGCAGGAGAGGAGGAAAATGGTGGAGACGGGAGGGGAGGCGCGCCCCCTCCCCCTTTTAACGCCGCGCGGAGAGGAGAGAGAGACGCCCGCAGTCGCCTGCAGCCGCAGAGAAGATGCGGATCTCAGGTCTGCGCGCACAGGCGCGCAGACGAATATCCCGTGCGAGTATAACTGTTCGTCAGACGTCTGTAAACTATCCCGGACGTCTGGTCAGACGTCTGGATGTGATCCCAGACGTCTTTACAGACGTCTGGGCCACCTCCCAGACGTCTTAAAAGACGTCTGGGGTACGCGCTCGTTACAACATATGACACAAAGTCGACCCGAACTTCATATTCAGGTGATATCTTTCATGCTCTACCCTTTCGTTCATGTATCTTTTTCTCAATGTGGACATTGCATCAGCTAGGCATAGGGGGTAGATTCATTTTTTAATCATTTTGTCAGCTTTGTGAAATTGTATTTCTCTTCTATATATACATAAAAAAAATTTTGAATTAGGAAGGAATACTTGGACATCAGGACTTTTCAATCTTAAGAAATATTACATTAGAATCTGAGCACAAAGACCCTTCAGGTCTTTGGACTTAATCGGCCTGTGTATCTACTAAAATGTGGATTTGTTTTTCTAATCCTCGCCAACTTGAATTCTATTTTAATTTAGGTAAATAAGTTTGGGTGATAAGTACACAACTTATCATCCCGCCCTCTGATTTGAGGGAACTTTAAGTCTAAAGCATCTACACACTATCTTGTCACTGACTCGTTGTTCGACAGTTTTAACGGAAATTACGTAGCTAATGAACCTTCTAGGGTGATATGGCTAGTAAGTTATCGTGGGTAACAGCCCATAGGTAGGTTGTCCAGAGCCCAGTCACTGGACCATTCTCTTCTTGCTGCCTTTAGGTAAATCTTAGACCAGAAAAGCCACCTACTTAAAAAAAAAATAGAAAAAGTCAAAAAGAAAAGAAAGAGAAATGGAGAAAATAAAAAGAAAACAAAAGAAATAAACCACACTTCACCGCACAAGTATGGCTAGCAAGTTGTCGGTGGTAACAGCTCATCAACCAGTTGTTCAGAACCTAGCTTAAGAAATGCACTTAAAATTCCCAAAACACTTAGTAAGAAGTAGAGAAGTAGAATAAACTAAGAAGATATACACTAGATTGACCCTTTTGTTGACCCCATAAAAGTAAAAAGTAGGGAGAAAGCTACCGGTCGTAAAGATATACCTTTAGGCAAAACTCTCTTTTTAAGGTCACCTAGAGGCATAGAAACCCAAAGTTCGTTCTAATTGCCGATCAACGAGTCTATCACATTCATAATAAGATGCTTAGAACTTAGGTTTCTCATCAAATCTTGAGTGAGTTGAATAGCCGTAGAAAGCCACTCTTTAACCCTAAACTTAAAGCCCAAAAAAATTAGAAAAGAAGAAAACGGGAAAAAGAAATTTTTCTTCGAATAAGGCAAGGGCTTGAGGCGGTCTACATTTTGTTAGAAACCCAGGCAGTGTTGTGTCTTTGAAAGTTCAGATTCTAAGTAAACATTTTCTTAATGTTGAAAATAACTTATGCCCAAATAATCCAACCTAATTCTTTTATAAATAGCATACAATTTTTGCTAGGGACTAGCAAAAGATAGGCATGGGGGTGTGATGTAAACATGTTTATATTACATAAAATGTCTATTTATGCATGTTCTTAAGCATAGAATTGTATTACATACTATAGATATTGCATAGCATGCATCATCTTGCATTTAAATTAGTTTTAATAAAATGGAGGTTAATTGTCTCGTTTTATGTTCATGGACAGGGTGACTTTTTATCGGGACCTCGGATCGAAGATCCAACTGTACAGATTTGATCAGGGCGACGATTGGAGTTCAACGACTCCAAGATCGCCCTAATCGGACATCCGTAGCACCAGATAGAGACCGAGGAACCCTAAAGATCATGGGCCAAGATGGTGTAAATCCGCACTTCAGACGACAAATCCAACTGCACGGATGGATTCAGATCAACGATCGCAGCCTAACGACATAAAAATCGACTCAATCGGATACCCGTGGCACCATCTCAACTGCATCCTCTCATCGCGCGATGGATCTTGGCCGTTGGATCGCCACCCAACGGCCATGGACGCCCACACCTCAAAGCGTCCGCGTGACAACTTCACCACTGTAGCGTAGTGGTCGAAGGCCTTATCACGAATAAGAGGCGCAGGTTCAAACCCCCGCGAGCCTCAATTGAGCGCCGACGCATGGGACGGCTCAAATTGAGCCGTCGGATCTTGGATGAGAGGCAGCGAGGGTAGAGACGTGGCGCGCTCAGAGGCAGCGATGTGTAGATGCGAGATTGGATGCGCTAGGCGTGTGTTGAGGAGCTGCGATTAGCGAATCTTAAGCCGTCCAATCTTACGATTGGACGATCGAAGACTGATGAATGTGGGTGGCGCGGGAGAGGAGCAGACGGTAGGCGCGGTGCACGTCGCCCACGACCTGGGCTTTAGTGACGCTTAATTCCGTCACTAAAGGCCCCTCATTTAATATTTTGAAATTGTAATGTCCATAATGCCCTCACTCCTTGCAACTATAAAAGGAGACCCCCTCCATACAAAATTGGCATCCCTTCCTTCTCTTCTCTCCCTCTCCAAAGCTCAAGAGAAGCTTGTCCCACACTCGGGATGCTCCTCGAGAGATAAAGTCAAATTTTCGCCCTCATTTAGGAAGCAGTTCTCGCGACGACGACGACATGCTGCCCCGTTCCCGTTCTTCCTGCCTCGCCCTCCTTCCCACTCCGTCCTTCGTCTTCCAGGTGTCGTCCCGTACGGCTCGTCCGCTAAGCAATCATCGAGGATAACTTCTCTCTCCCATTCCTCTTTTCAGCTTTCTAGAGTAGAATTTTCCTACTTTCTAGTGTAATAGATTTCCCGCTTTCTAGTGTAATTTTTCACTGGTTTAATTGTATAAACATTTTGAAATATTAAGTGCATGTTCTCTCGCTCTCTCTCGCTTTTATTCTGATTGTTTATATTGCTTCATTGTAATTACTCTGCTTTTCAACAAAAACACTAAAAAAAATATAATTGCGAATTTAGATCGACATAACTCCCTGAGTTCGACTCAGGATTTCTATTCCGATATAAATTTTATTTGCTGAACACGAGTTCTTCGCTTTCAAACTACAATGACAAGTTTTTCAAAACCAAATACGATAGCGTAGTAACCCGTAGCTTCAACAAGGAGCATCTCTCCACATCAACCCATCAGATCATGGGCTTTATCCTCACGACACTACCAAGCTCATCGAGGTCGGGTAGACCTTGATCCCTCCGAAGTTCAAGAGTTACTACTCCTGCTCCGAGTCAACGCGGACATCTTCGCTTGGTCCACCAATGCCCTATCGAAGTCAATCAATCCCTGATCCAGAACCACCTGAATATTCAAGTGGGGACCTGCACGGTCAAGCAGGCACGCCGGAACAAGTCAATCGAGCAATGGCAAGCAACTGAGGCTGAAGTCTAGAAGCTCCTTGAAGTTGAATTCATCGAAGAGTCCTTGTACCTGACATGGCTCTCGAACATTGTAATGGTGAAGAAAGCTAATGGTAAATGGCACATGTGTGTGAACTTCACCAACCTCAATGAAGCCTACCCGAAAGATGAATTCCCACTACCAAGGGTCGACGCTCTGGTGGACTCCTGTAACAAGCAAACTCATATGTTCTTCCTGGACACCTACAATGGGTACCACCAAATCAACCTTGCTCCAGTGGACAGACCTCGCACATCCTTCATCATTGATAAGGGTCTATTCCAGTATAGAGTCATGCTCTTTGGCTTGAAAAATGCTGGAGAAACTTACCAGTGCCTTGTAAATATGATTTTCTCCAAAATAATAGAAAAATCATTTGAAGTGTCCATAGATGATATGCTTGTAAAGGGATCCAACTTCCCTTAATACTTAGAATATTTAGCAGAGGTGTTTCAAGTACTAGGGGACACCCGCCTTCAGCCTAAACCCCGAGAAATGCACCTTTGGGGTCTTGGCCGGCAAGTTCGTGGGATTCTTGGTCTCCCGCAAAGGAATTGAAGCCAACCCCAACAAGATCCAAGCGATCGTGGACCTGCAACCACCAAGCACACTAAAAGGGATGCAGTCGTTGGTTGGAAAAATCACCTCTTTAGGCCGATTCTTGTCCCGATCCTCCGACAAGTGCCTCCTCTTCTTCGAGTGCATCAAAATGGGCAAAGACTATGCCGCTGCCCATTGGACTCCTCACTGCCAGAAAGCTTTAGAGGAAGTCAAGCAAGCACTCTGAAGTCCCCCCATCCCTGAAAGCTAACGGCGTCCACATCCGCCATCAACGCCGTCTTAGTCGGCGAGCAGGAAGGAGCACAGCGACCCGTGCACTTTATTAGCAAGACCTATCAAGATGCAGAGGCTAAGTACACAGTTATTGAGATGCTCAAGCTAGCTCTGCTCACTGTAGCTAGGAAGCTACGCCCCTACTTCCAAGCCCACACCATAGTCCTGTTAGACTACCCCCTGCGGTGGATGCTACACAAGCCCACGAGATCAACTCGGTAGATCAAATGAGCTATGGAATTGATCGAGTTTGAAGTCCAGTACTAACCGAGGAGAGTTATCAAGGCACAAGTCCTGGCGAATTTCGTGGAGGAATTCACAGACCCGGATGCCTCCCTCACACTCTCCTAGTAGCTCTACGTTGACGACTCGTCCATGACAGCCAGATCTGGGGTCGGTATATCTTTAACCACCCCAGGCGGCGCTACTCATAAGTACGCCATTAAGTTGACTTTTCCAACGTCCAACAACCAGGCAGAGTACGAGGCCATGTTAGCAGGCATTCGAGTGGCCAAGTCTAAAGGTGTCTCCTTGTTGGAAATCCATACAGACTCCCAACTGGTCTCCAATCAAATAAACAACGAATACCTAGTTCAGGATCCAAACATGATCTTGTATGCCAACAAGGTCAAGGAGGAGCTGGCAGATTTCAAGACCGTCTCAATTAGGCGAATGCCAAAAGCTGACAATCCCCTAGCAGATGCGTTGGCCAGACTCATTGCTACTATCCCTCTAGAGCAAGAGGAAGACATCTGTCTCCAGACTCTAAAGGAGCCAACTGTACTCGCTCCCAAGATGTTCATGATAGAGCAATCCATGTCCTAGAAGATGTCTTTCGTCACTTACTTGAACTCTAGTGAGCTGCCCCAAAGGGAATCACAACCCAAGGCATTTCGCCTAAAGGCCTCAAGGTACACCTTAATAGAGGGGCAATTGTAAAAGCAAGGGTATTCCAACCCCCTATTACACTGCCTGATAAAAGAGGATACAACCCAAGTCCTTCGAGAAGCCCACGGAGGCATATGCGGGAACCACGAAGGGCACAAGGTACTCCTAGCCCGACTATTCCAGGTGGGCTACTTCTAACACTAGATGAAGCAACACTGTAAAGACTTCGTGCGTAAGTGCGACAACTACTAGCGATTTGCTACCTTGCACCACTTACCACCTGGAAAGTTAATGCCTATAATGTCAACCATCCCCTTTGCAAAATGGGGAATGGACTTCATTGGCCCCTTCCCGCCAACCCTGGCTTAGAAGTAGTTCATACCGGTGGTAATTGATTACTTCTCTAAGTGAGTCAAAGCGAAGGCTATGGTTAGCCCGACAGCTGACAGAGTTATCTCTTTTGTCCATAAAAGCATTATAGCTCGTTACGGGATACCTCAGTACATTATCACAGACAGTGGTATCTAGTTTGCCTGCAAAATGTTCGAAGAATTTTGCACCAGCTGGGGCATCTACCTATGCTTTACATCCGTAAGACATCCCCAAACAAATGGACAAGTTGAGGCAACCAACCGCACCATCATCTCAGCGCTAAAACGCCGTATAGATTCAACCAAAGGAAGATGAGCAGATGAGCTGCCGGGCGTGCTATGGGGTTATAGGACTTTCCAGAGGACTTCCACAGGCCACACACCATTCAGTCTTGTGTACGACATAGAAGCCCAGCTACCAAATGAGATAGTCCTTCCCACCTACCAAACACAACTCTATGACCCCACCACCAATGACGACCAAGTCCACTTAGCCCTAGATTGAAATGACCCTTTCCTGCAGTTGTTTGGCATTTTCGGAATCCATGGGGGTTTCCCTGCAGTTTTAAACCTCTTATCTTCTGTTTTGAGGGTTTGTGAGGGGGAGAGGGAAATTGCCGGGACATCCCCGCAATTTCCCTACCACCTCTCCTCACCGTATGCTTCCTATTCCCTCCCCCTCACCCCACACGCCGTGCCATCCCCCCCTACGGCACCCTCACCTCCCTCTCTCGACCATTCCCTCCCCCATACCTCCTCCATTTAACCCTCTCGTCCCTCCATCCTCCGCACACCACAACCGAGAGGAGGAGAGTAGGGAGCCAAAGGAGCGTGTGCGGGAGAGGAGGAGAGCTACCGCTGTAGCGAGTTCTGCTGCAGTTGCAGCAACATGCGGAGAGGAAGGCGTCGCGAGAAGAACTCGCCAACAATTTTGTAGAATCATTTTTCTGCAAAATCAGACGTCTGCGGAGTGCATCAGATGTCATGTAAGATGTCTTAAGGTATGTTCGAACGTCTGATAGTGCATATTTTCGATTTATTTTTCCTGCAAAGTTCTGATCGTGCATGTGCGTGTGTCAGAGGTTGGGAAGTGCACTGGTGCGAGGATAGAGGCAATTTCAAACGTCCGAACTTGTTTCCAGACATCTGAAGACACCCTCAGACATCTGCACTGAGCCCCAGACATCCAAGGAAGGCACCCCAAGCAAGGTATGCTTGTGAATTCGTTTAAGATGTCTAGGGACCTTTCCCAAGCGTCTGATTTCAAACGAAATTGGTGTTTTTGGGCCCATTCTAGGCCCAAACGATTACCGTTTTCTACAAACAAAATGTCTTTGATTTCCGTGCGAGTTTCTTTACGTAATAGTACCTTGTCTGTCATTTTGAACACTTTTGACCTACCAACCCATGTTATAGGTCTCTAGTCTGTCGAGTATACGGGACCTACGAAGACGTCGGGAGCTACTGTACAAGTCCCCATTCCACCCGGTTACCCTGGTAAAGTGGTTTTTACCCTAATCTCGAAATTAATAAAGTGCATGCATAAAATTAGTTGAACCTAGGATGTGAGATGAACCCTAGGAAGAAGTAAACACATGCTTTAGAATATATCTATTTGATTGAACCCTAGGTTGTGACATGAACACTACGGCTAGAGAAAATGCATGTGTAGAGAGATGAATGATTGAATAAATCATAAGCTGCCTGTACTACCTAAAATGAACTATGTTATGAATTGAAAAATAAACTCGTACTGTGATAAATATGGAAACTGAGATGCCTATTATGTATGTAACAAACCGGATATGGAATATGAAAAGTTCATGTACGAACCTTACGGGGAATATAGAACGAGACAAGAATACTGTAGTACGGAGAATCGGATGGTTTTGGAACACGTTGCCACGGGCAGCTATTCGGACTTGGTTTAGGGAGGTCAGCTGGCCTTCGTGCACATAGTACCGAATAGAGCAACTATCCCTTTTAGAGTAGAGGGGAGCTTGCCGCCCCTTGGGTGGAGACCTGGGATAAGTTGAGCCACTCTACGTCGACTCAACAACAGCTAGTTGTTGTAGTGAGTTCCTGTAGTTCATGTTTTTCCAGCTATATGTGTACTAGTTTTTGTTGTGATGGTTCTGTTACGATGGCCTATAATATTATGGCGATTACCGCTCTCTTACTTTACTGTCAGTTTTACATTTGCTGCTTAGTTACAATACTTGTGTGGTTGTGGAATGAATGTGTATTCGGTTATTTCTCGCTAAACGACTGGGTCTTGGCGTTCGTCGAGGCAACCCATCCTCAAGTTCTGTAGGGAGCCGAGGACGGGCCATGACAAGAATTATCACAATTACGGGATACCTTAGTACACTATCACAAATGGTGGTATCCAGTTCACCTGCAAAACATTCAAAGAATTTTGCACCAGTTGGGGCATCTGCCTATGCTTTACGTCCCTAAGACATCCCCAAACAAACGGACAAGCTGAGGCAACCAACCGCACCATCATCTCAGCACTAAAACACCGTTTAGATTCAACCAAAGGAAGATGAGCAGACAAGCTGCCGGATGTGCCATAGGGTTATAGGACTTGCCAGAGGACTTCCACAAGCCACACACCATTCAGTCTTGTGTACGGCATAGAAGCATGGCTACTAATCAAGACAGTCCTTCCCACCTACCAGACACAACTCTATGACTCCGCCACCGATGATGACCAAGTCCACCTAGCCTTAGATCCCGTAGATGAGCTAAGGGACAAGGCTTTGGAAGCATCTCTCAAGCATAAGGAAGCGACTTCTACCACCTACAATAAGTGGGTCCGCAAACGGACATTCTCTGAAGGAGACTTAGTCCTATGGAAGTGTGAATTCTCCATGCCAAGCAAGTCAGGTGAGAAGCTAGACGTCCCTTGTGAAGGGCCTTACAAAATTTGCAAATACACTCTAGGCAACTTCTATGAATTGCAAACCCTAGGCGGCAAAAACATCCCCTGCACTTGGCAAGCAAGCAACCTACATTTGTATTATGTATGAATACAGACAAAGTCAATAAAGACAAAAGCCTTGTTTCATTGATAGATTGTGTTGCTTGTTACATAAAAAAAAGAACATGACAGCAACACCAACTCAAGGACTCCCCTCCTAGTCTACAAAATATTCGCCCTAGGCGTACAAGGCACCAGCGAGGTACGAAGCAGGCTTCTCCCCTCAGTAGGCGGTTCCGTAGCCCCTGACGAACCCGGCTTGTCTGCCCCCTTTATAGGAGCTAGCTAATCCTCGAGCAGCTCCACAGGAGCTTTGTCAGAGATCAGGCCGCCGGCCTTCTGATGGTCTAACTCAAACGTGAACTGGTCCATCGACTAGTTTCATAACTCCTCCACTGGAGTATGCTTCCCCGCAAGGAGGGATTGCATAGCAGCCAGGATGTACCTCCCGATCTCTTTTAAGAGCACCTCCCGGCTCTCTGCCATGGACGGATCATCGGCAAAGAACACCATCACCGTCTCAGGATCCAGCTCAAGCAGTGCAACATGCTCCAACTCGAGCACCTGCTTGTCCCTCTCCTCCGTGAGCTACTGGGCCTTAACGATGTCAACTCTCAACATCTCCACAACCGCCTCCGCCTTCTCTCGACTTACCCTCAGAGTGGCAAGCCTATCAATGGTGGCACTCAAGCAGAGGCACTCTTCTTCAAGAGTCGCCTCTTACCCCTCCACTGTCGAGAAATGTTTAGCCTTGAGCACTTGCACCTCCTCCTTCAAGGAGAGGACACCGATGCAAGCGGTTGATAGGTGCTTGGACAAGCCATGTAGAGCCATGACTTCAGTCCTGTGCGCTCTGATGAGGCTTGAAATGACCCTTCCATGGACCGTTGGGAGTTTTCCAAAAAGTTAGGGACATAAATGCAAAAATTTTGACTCTTTGAGTTGAGTGTGCGTGCTTTGTAGGAAAGGAGGGGAATGCGAGGGGGTATAGAGCTATTTTTCCCTCTCTCTCACCTACACACACACACACACACTCCACCTTCCCTCCAAACCCTAACCCATCTCTACTTAAACCCCTCCACCCCACTCCACCACCACTTCCACCACCTCCACCTCCTTCCCTGGTCTGTCGGCGAGCCACCAACGGGCTTCTTATTCTCCACTTGCAGCCACGCACGGAGGAGAGGATCTCGAGTGAGGAGGAGAAGGAGAGAGGGAGAGAGTGTGTGCGTGGGAGAGCGAGAGCGTGGGAGAGAGGAGGAAACTCGGGGAGCTTGGGTGCCCTGCGGACGAGCTCAAGCAAGAGGGCTCGCGCGTAGGGAGCACCTTGCCGCGGGTGCAACGGCGAGCACTCGGAGTTGCAAGGGGAGGAGTCACAGGAGCCCACGAGAGCTCTGAGGAGCTCGTGCGGGAGGAGGCGAGCACCCACACGAGGAGGAGGGGCTCGTGGAGAGCCTCTCAACCCTCTGCAGCTGCTGGAGGTGCTGCTACCGTGCTGCGGACGGAGGTGCAAGGAAGACGAGCTGCGCGAAGAGTTTCTGGATATTGGATTTTTCCAGTATCAGATGTCTGGAGCATCTGCCAGACGTCTGGAGCGGCAGTGGACGTCCAGAGCTGAAGCTAGACATCTGAAAACTCACGGAGTGTTGAGGTAAGCATCCTGAACGCGCATGTAAGCGCGTACATTACGTACGTAACGTCGCGTTATCGAAGGTTTTAACCTGAGAGTGTGTATGCAGGTACAAGCCTTGGAAAGGCACGCAAGCACGCCCTTCAAGGTACTTTAGGATGTCTGGAGACGATACCTGATGTCTGACGGCACCCCCAGACAACCGGAGGGAGTATCTGATGTCTGGGATCACCTTCAGATGATTGCAGAGGGTTTTGGACTTCTAAGGAAGCCATAGGGAAGCAAGGTAAGGTTTTGAGCTCGTTTAAGACATCTAGGTCTAGTCCCAAATGTCTAATTTTAGACAGTATGCACATTTTTGACCAATTTAAGGCCCAAATGGAATCGGATTTTCGCAAACGAAGTGTCGTTGTTTTCCGCTCGAGTTTCTTTATGTGTTAGTGTCGAGTATATACTATTTTGAACTCATTTGATGTGACTTAGTCACTGGTACAGGTCACCAACCTGTAGCGTATTCGGGGCCCTCAGAGACGACAAGACCTACGGTTCTAGCCCCCATTCCTCCCGTGTTTCGCAGTAGAGTGGTTTACTACAATATTAAGATTTAAATAATGAAGAACATGTTTAGAACAACTTGATTGAACCCTAGGATGTGAAATGAACCCTAAGCAGAAACAAATGAATATGACTTGAGCTATACTATTTACTTTGAGATACTTATTAAAACGCTAATTACTAGAAATTATATTTGATACATGATGTGATGCTTCTTCAGTTGTAAAAACATGAGCTGCCTGATATACGAATGAGAATCAGAAGATGAATAATGAATTATGCATGTTGAGAAATGAAATGAAACAAACACGAGTATGAACCCTATGAGGAACTAGGAGTAGAACTCCTGTATACGGAAAGGATCTTTTAAGTAGACGGGAAGTAAGCTGGCCCTTGTGTACACGGTACCAAGGAGAGCAACTGTCCCTTTTGTGTAGAGAGGAGCTAGCCACCCCTTTAGGTTGAGACCCGGGGTTAGGACTAGTTACTCTACACTGACTCCTATTTGGCCCTTGTGTAGTGGTACTGAGGTGAGCTGCTTAGTGTAGGGAGGGAGTTAGCCGCCCCACGGGGCCTGGGGTTAGGACTAGCCACCCTACACCGACTCTTGTTAAGCCCACTAGGCAAATCGGGATAGTCGAAAGAGGGTACCAAACTGTGGAGGGGGGAGACCCCTGTTTTGTTCTGAGGGGCGAGACCCCTGTTCTGAGAGGGCAAGGCCTTGTGTTGTTCCATATTGTACCTTTAAGTGTACCCGTTAGCGAAAATGACTAACCACGTGCCAGTGTGAGGTAGCTACCCGTGCACTTATCGCGCGTGCTGTAGTCACCGCTATGTCGCGACCGTGACCTCGGGGTGGTTGACTGGGTGTAGGACTACCACGGGGAACTCTCCCGGCCAGGAAAGCACCACATGTACATCCTACATCACGGGAAAGACTGCAATCAAGATCGTCCCCTTAAGGGACAGTCAAGCTCAAGAAATGACCCATTTTCTAATAGAATGAATAAAACAGAACCACTTAGTTGAGCTAAATGAAATTGAATAATAAATTAGTTGCTTGTCTCATGTTAATTGCATGTAAATGGTTTAACTTCCACTCTACTTAGCATTAGCTGACTACGAATTTTATAACCTTATTCAGGTCAGGAAGTTGAGCAGCCAGCACCACCGGCTGCAGAGGGGGCTGGGCCCAGTCAAGCCCAGCCTTAGCTATGTTCTTTCTCGTCTCAGAGCTTCTTTTGTTGTAGTGAGTATTGATATATGTATACTGTTTCTATTACGTTTCTATTCCAGTTATATTTTCGCTTTATTTTTTGCTATTGTAATTGTGACGTCCAGTAATATTGTGAGACATTCCATTCTATTCCCTTTACAGTCTCTGTATTATTTTTTGCCTAGTTATAATGCATGTGTGGTTGTGGAACTTTTTTTGCTTTTGATTATTTCTCGTTGGACGACTGGGTCTTGGGATTAGTCAAGGCGGACCGATCTCGGGTCCTATAGGGATCTAGGATCAGGTCATAACAAGGCTTTCCTCCAGCCCCCCGTCAAGGTCCAGGGCCCTCCTCAGGCCAAGCCGGACCCTTTTCAGCTCCTCCAGTTGGGCCACCTCACTGGCCGCCTACTGCTGCGAGCGAAGCTTGCACGTGGCCTCCTTCGCGACCTTCTTCACCTTCTCACGGCCGGCAACGACCTCCTCAATCTGGTGAGCAAAACTCCCTTGCTCCACCTTGGCCATCACGACCCACTTAGCAGCCATGTCCGCTGCATCAACGTTGCCACTAGGCCCAGGCAAGTCCGAAGGAGAGTCGAAAGGCGAGACAAACGAAGTCCCAAGAGCCTCAGCCCGTCAAAGGCAACCAACAAGCACATCAGATTAAAAGATCTAGCCAAAGAAATAGTATAAGATAGGCCAGAAAAACTTACCACGCGCATGTAGTGGTAGAAGACATGGTTGAAATTCATACCCCCCAGTTGGGAGGTCGCCCAAAACAGGGCAACATTTAAGTGCCATAGCACTTACCGCTTTAGGATGGGGGCAATGCTCGATGCGCCCACCTGAACCAGCATCCCTCGGCTGGGTACGAAGCCATCGCCAGCCCTCTCTTGTACGAACCTTGTCACAAATCCAACTGTCTGGCCGATCATCCCCGAGCGCCCCCAGCCAATAGGGTCCACCAAGACTCTCGCCCCTTTTGTGCTTCGCCTATACTAAGGCTAGTCGAAGACGCTGCCGGTGATGGCCACCTCTTGCGCTAGCTGGGCAAAGGCACCGATAGAACTCGACGAGGTGGCAAAGTCGACAACACCCCCTGTACGAGTCACCTCCAAAGGTGCCTCGGGTGGAGAGTCACTCAGGATGATCAACTACGGAGGCCCAGGCGGCCCATGCGGACTGACAAGAGCAGATGAGACACCCTCCGCCTCAGCCCCACTAGGGTCTAGTGCAGCAAATGTCGTCGACTCTCCTACAAGAGGGCTCTCAGGGAGACCCCTCCTTAGGCGCTTCAATGGGACTTCCATCGCCTCAGCGACCTCCTTAATGTCCTCCTTCCTCTTCAACCCCTTGTGGTAAACAAGCTAACCCCCCTCCTCCTTCTCCATTGGCCTCGCCTCACCCTACTCCACTAACCTCTCCTCCCCATGTCAGGACCCATGGTGAGAAGAGCCACTACCTCGATGCTTGGGAGTATTCGGTCGAGCAAACCACCCAAAAGCTAAAACCAAAAAAGTCAAAAAATTAAGTAGTGGGCGGGAGTAATACATGATCTAAAAGCTATTGTTGGTCGAAAAAATCATCTTTTAGAAATATACGCGTTGTAGTATACAACGAAAGTCGCAACAACACTGTTGAGTGGAATTTCTAAGCTAAAAGTTTGAGTTTGAAAACCTGTTATTGTAGTTGCGTAAAAATCTGTCAAACAGATAATTTACCGAAACTCAAGGTGAGTCTCGGGTTGAACACAGGGAGACGAACTTTTGATTAAAAATTGCATTAGAATTATTGTCACAAAAGCAAATTAATTAGTTGAAATTAATCTAGTAGCTATTCTACTTAAACAATAATTAATAAAAGAGAGATAAAGAATAATACAAATAAAGAGATAATTAGGAGAGAATAAACAAATGCTTCATAAGCATAACATTATTTTCATTACATCTAATTGCTACAATTAGAAAGTAGGAAATCTATACTAGAAAGGATAAAAAGAGAAGGGGATGAGAAGTTATCCTCCTCGACATCTACTTAGAGGACAAGCTATGTTGACGGAACAACCGAACGAGGGTGGTGAGATGCTTGACGAAGGAGTCGAAGTTGGAGGATGGAGAACGAAGTAGGGCGACGTCTCAGTTACATCCGCTTCCCGAAGAGGGTGAAAGGGCAACCGCAGACGCTCCACGAACGGGGGTGAAAAGATGAAAAAATTATCTTTATAACTCTAATGGAACATCCCGGGTTTGGGACAAGCTCGTAGAGCATTAGAGGAGGTGAGAGAAAAAAAGAAAGGATAAAGAAATGAGTGATAAGGGTGTGATTGCGCAGCAATCATAGGTTCTAAAATGCCGAGATTATGATAGATTCTAGCATAGTTATAAATATTGCATTCATTTCATGCATAGTTTGCATTTGCATCATATTTAGTTGCTTATTAATAAATAATGTGTTTTATTGACCTATTTATGCTAAAATGTCTTATCTTATGATTGCAGGTCCATATGTAAATGAAGAAGATCGAGAAAAAAAGATAGAAGAATGAGAAGAAAAGATCTAGGAAGCCAAAGAACAATAGAGGAAGTAAAGAGAGAAGAGAGGAGGAGGAATAAACGTATTACCCCATCGACCACCAAATAGGCTTATCCAAACCCAAAGCTAATCTAGACCTAATCCCTTTGCATCGGTACCCAAAACCTATTTAGAGACCTCTTAAGCCTACCCACACACCTTCACGTAACCCATGTTATTTTTCATGTATGCAAACTCACGCACAAACACAATGTATGTAACAAAGGAAACAACCACACCTAATATTTCCCACATATGTAACTTTCCTTCCTCTTATCTTTACTAGAACCCATACATTTACCAAACACCCAACGTAACCATTCACCACATATTCCATGCATTTCCCACGAAACATTCGAACTCCCACCGCCAACTCCACCAAACGGCCATATCCAATTTTTCTCCACCACTAAAATGAAATCCCAACGGCTTATGATTATTTTATCCCCTCCTATTATTAAAAAAAAAAGCTCCTGCCTCCAACAACTCTCCCAATATCCTACCCCTCTCTCCCCCAATTATTTAATCCCTCTCAATTGAAAAAATCAAAGGAAGGCTACCGAACTCCCTCTCCCATCCGTGCCTCTTCCTCCTCTCCTCTCTCCGGCTCTTCATCATCTCCAGCCTCCACTCCGTCTCCTTCCTCCACCGTCCACCAACATCACCCTTGGTGGATCATCGCTGCTCCACCATGCATTCCAAAGGTCACCAAGGATTACTCTTTGGTGCCTTCTTTCTATTGATATAATTTTTCTCAGTAATTTTATTTCTAGTATATTTAATTCTAGTGATTCTAGTATTCTTTTTTTATTTTGACAAGTATTCAAGTAGACATGTAACCATTATATGATATCTATAAAATTAGTGTACTTCAAATCACTCCTGCTATTTCTTTCTAGTAAGTAGTTAGAGTAGATTTTTATTTCCAAAAATAAAAAAAAATCCCAACAAAAAAATTTGCAAAACAAAAATTGAAAAAAAAAGAAAACATATTCGTATGGCTGCACCTATCCACATTAACGACTCACACGTTTTTTTTAAACTCACTCAACAATACTAACATAACGAAAATCATGCAATCTGAAACTTACATATTTACATTTTATATTTTCTTAACGAATGCACTTATTATCCGTGGAAATAAGAAAACAGGTGAGATTAATATTCGCGAGTTGAAAATTGGATTACGTGTTTAGGAGTCAAGTCTAGTTTTATAAGTCTAGTTGTTCATCGATTTCAATTTTGTATTTTCCGCCTCCCTGAGTTCAACAGGGATTTATCAAGTTTCGTTATATTTTATTTGTCAACATGTTCCACGCTATACTACGATAATATCATCTTTTAAAACGTGATCTACGTGCCGAACAAATTAGCGCCATTGTCAGGAGAGGCATGGCAATTTTGAAATTAATATCTCATTAATTGTCTTATGTCTGTTCTATGTGTGCATATTCGAAGTGGGGATGGATCTTCGCATGCGTCAATCCATAGTCGAAAAAAAGAAAGGTGTACATATTCCGTTTAAATTTGTTTTAGTTAGTATTAGGTTTTGAAAAAAAAATATATGTTATGTTAGGATTTGTTGTTAGGATATGTTAGGATTACTTTTATTTGAAAGTTTATTTTAGTTAGTTAAAAAAAACTCAAAAATATCAAAAATATAAAAATAAACTTAAATTTTTGAATTTAAGTTTGTTCATCATATTTTTTGACTTTTTTTTATCAAGGGTGATTATTAATAGCATTTTATCCTTTAAACACCCTTAATTTTATTTTTAATAATTTGGTTAGGACTTGAAATCTATTTTAATATTCAATTGCCAAAAATATGGAGCTCCAAAAATCTTAAAATTCGAACCATAATTGAAAGATCAAATTATCTTTCAAATGCCACCATTTTTATAAGAAAATTCAATCTGTGGAATTTTTCAAAATTCATAAACCACATGGGGGTTAGAATCAACTTTTTTCAAAGTTTGTCCACACTTTGTAGATTTATTTTGAGATCTGATTGAGTTGAAATTTGCATCATTTGAAAGACACTAAAATATAGTTTGATCAGTAAAAGTTTCAAAATTTATGGAGCAGTTGTGATACAATTTTGATCTGAAATAAATTAAAGGGGTCTGACCGGACTGGCTGACCCCCTATGAATATAAAAATCATAACTATTTTTATGGATATTATAAAATCTTAGAAAAATACTCTGAAAAGCTAATTGTAAAAGGAAGTTGCATACCAATTTTCATACTTTTTGGACTTTTGTACTGATCTAAGGAATAGTTTTATCCAAGAACAGGGTCTGCAGGCCTTAAAACCTAGAAGCATAAATCCTAGGCTTCCACCTTAGGGTTTACTTTTTGTCCTAGTGGCTCCAACCAGACCTTAATCACTAGGCTAATAACTGATTAAGAAGGATTGAGTAGTCACTTAACTCCTTGCATTTTACATCCTAGCCTAGGACTCTTAACTAGCCCTTGTTCTAGTTTATGCACAGTAGAAGGTCGGTAAGACCTATCCTAGTTGGTCCTTGGGCACCCCCCAGAAGGCGGCTATCTACCGTACATCAGCGACACCTCTCACCTACTTCCACCTCTCTTCCTTCTTCCTCAACTACAATGGCTGAGCAAGATCCTCCTCTTCCTCCCCTTAAGGGGAATGAGGCCCAATTGATGGCTAGGATTGAGGCGACATTGGTTACGCAAAATCAGCAGAACATTGTGAGGTTCGAGGCCATCCTCAACACCTTACATAGGATGCAGAACCCCCCGCGTAGAGAACAACTGCGGGACCATTATGATCTGACAGCACGTAATGTGTTACCTCAAGTCCGGATGCCCGCAGATGGTGACGCATTCGAGTTAAAACCTAATGTGACAAGTCTAATTCAAACTTACTTTTATGGTAACTCGAATGAGGATCCATTCCAGCACCTACAGGATTTGAGTTAGATTGCTGAGACAGTCCAACCCAGAAATGTAGCCATTAGGATTGTTCTTATGAAACTTTTCCCTTTTACTTTGAGGGATAAAGCTTCTTATTGGTTCAAAACCATAGGGAAACCGATCTACACCTAGAAGGAACTACATAGGGAGTTCCTCCAAAAGTTCTTCCCTATTGGTCGCACTAATGCAATGAGGCGGACCATCACAACTTTCACCCAGCAATCGGGTGAGAAGTTGCATGAGGCCTGGGAGCGTTTTCATGATCTTCTGAGGAAGTGTCCTCACCACGAGGTGACTCATCGTTACCTTGCCCAGGTGTTCTATCATCGGCTGGATGAGACACATCGGTGTCTAGTTGATGCGTCTAGTGGTGGGAACTTCCTTGCCAAGGATGAGGCAAGAGCTTTCGAGTTATTTGAGTCCTTGGCAAAAAACTCTCTCAATGCTACATCAATGAGCCAATTCTCACACCCTACCCAGCAACGCATATCGGTCCATGAGGCCCAGGCCGAGTCAACCTGGGCTAATATGGACATTATTATGAAAAGCTGGATAGTATGGATCTACTGCATAAGAAGGTTGACAAGCTTAGTCAGTCTTGTGCAATGAGATCCGAGTTTGCATCTTCTGGGCCAATATCTATTCCATCTATTGCCTCATCCAGAGTACCTCTTACTAGACCTCATCTTCTTACTCGGGATGCATCTGTCTACTCTTCTGTTACTTCTTCATGGACTCCTTCCTATAGGGAGCTTATGAACAGTCTTTAGCTGGCATCTGTTGACCAAGTGAACCTTTATAGAGATGATATGAGCTTGACTCATATGATATGTCGTCTCAGGCATCTTTGGCCTATTAGAATGTCAACGCACTTCATGGTTATAGGCGTAACAAACCATACTCGGAGACGTACAACCCTGGTTGGCGCCAGCATCCTAATTTCTCCTGGGGTGGAAATCAACAAAGACCTACTTTTGCTCCTCAACACCAGCCGTGACAGTATGGGGACTCTGCACCTTCATTTCCTAAACAGCAAGAAGTTCCATATCAACAACAATCTCGATCCATATATCAGACTGTTCACGATACTGCATCTGACCCTCCTTTGCAATCTGATGCGTTAGAAGAGTTAAGAAAAGAAATTCGATCAATGTCAAAGAGTCATGTGCAATTAACAAATCAAGTTCAGAAAATACATGAGAATCAGTTTCAGATACTATAGGAGACTAAGATGCAGGGAGCCTTGCCCTCCTAACCTGTCTCGAACCCTAGGAATGTGCAGAACCCAGGTCTTCCACCTAGGTATCCTACACACAGGGTCAAGCACATGCGATACTTCAGGCACCTCCTGTACCACTTGGATATAATCAACCTGGTTTGTTACCTAATCCTGCCCAAAATGTTCCTTCCGCTCCTCCCCCACCTCATGATCAGTTTGCCGATGCAAAAGCTGTTACATTGAGGAGTGGAACTACCACAAAAGATCCACCATATAGGTAGGCGGATCATGATTTATTGCGACCTCTTCCTCAAGATGGTTCTTCCTCCTACTCTTATTCTGATAGGGAACCACCTAAGGAAGACAAAGAAAAAAGACCAATGACTGACGACCCTGAGATTCCTCTCCCTTTTCCTGGGGCTGTCATTAAAGATTCATTAAGGCTGAAAAAGGGAGTTAAGAATCATGAGGACCTCGTGGCTATGTTCAAAGAAGTACTATTCAGGTTCCTCTTCTTGATGCCATAGATCACATTCTTGCTATTGCCAGGTTCTTCAAGGACTATTGTATCCCAAGGAGATAGCAGAAGAAGGGAACAAAACCCAAGGAGGTTTTGTCTCAGCAAACTAGTGCGGTAATACTAAGTAATCTACCGCCTAAAAAGGACCCCAATACACCTTTGATCTCTTACTTCTTGTAGGACTCACCATTTGACAGAGCCCTTCTTGATTTGGGTTCCTCCATTAATTCAACTCCCACTGTTGTTTATGATCGATTTAGATTTGGGGAGTTGAAGCCTACCTCAGTTACTATGCAATTGGCGGACCGGTCGGTGAAGGTACCGAGAGGGGTTGTTGAGAACGTCATTGTGAAAGTCTGCAAATTCCATTTTCCAGTGGATTTCTTTATTCTTGATATGGAGGTTCCTGCTAATCTCCGCAATGCACCTATAATTCTAGGTCGCCTATTTTTGGCGAACGCTCGTGCAAACATCAATTGTGCATCCAGATGCATGGAAATTGCCCTAGGGAATGAGAGATTAAGACTGGATATATTTAGGGCATCCAAAAATTTTGATTGTGATCTAATCGAGGACAAGTATGAGGATGATGATCAGGAGTATTGTGGCAACATTGGGCTTCTCTGCAGTGACCCAATGTCTTATTCATCCTCATTGACATCAGGGTCGACCGATTCCTACCTAAGGCCTGAGACTACTACTCTGCATATTTCACCTTTCCCCTCAGTTGATTGCTTGGGGTGTGCATCTGATTCCAGTACCCCAGACTTGGTATATCCTGGTACGTCCAGAGGACTTTATGGTTCTAACTCACTACTGCATTTGCAGACCAATATGGTTGGTACGGACAGACTCGGTCCATATGAGAGGTATTCTGACAAGATTTATGATCCATTGTTACCCTCTTCAGCATTACATGGTACAACCACTACTACCCTTCCTGCAGTAGTTGAGTCTGATGGCTCTAAGCATAATGATAATCAGGTATACCTCCTTGATCCTTCCCTTTCCTTCCCTCCTCATTCTACTACTGATTTTACATCTCCTCCACCTATGCTCGAATTGAAGCCCTTACCTGATTCTCTTAAGTATGTGTTCTTGGGTGAGCATCAGACTTTCCCTGTTATTATCAGCTCCCGCTTAACCCAAGAACAAGAACTTAAATTGATTACAATGCTCCAAGATCATAGGGCTGTTATTGGGTGGAGTATCTCTGATTTGCGTGGTATTCGCCCATCCTACTGCACTCGTCATATATATAAGGATGAGGGGGCAAAATCGACGCGACAACCTCAACGAAGACTAAATCCAAATATGATGGAGGTTGTCAAAAAGGAAATATCAAATGGCTAGACACTGATATCATATACCCTATTTCAGACAGCCAGTGGGTGAGCCCAATACAGATTGTTCCTAAAAAGGATAGACTCACCATGATCAAAATCGAGCAAGGCGAATCCATCCCAGCCCGCGTTGTGACTTCTTGGTGAGTCTGCATCGATTATTGAAAACTCAATTCGACTACTAAGAAGGATCACTTTCCATTGCCCTTCATTGACCAAATTTTGGAAAGATTAGCTGGACGGAGTTATTTTTGTTTTCTGGATGGATACTCTGGGTATAATCAAGTAGCGATTAGCCCAACTGATCAAGACAATACAACTTTCACATGTCCTTTTGGTACATTCGCTTTCAAGCGAATGCCTTTTGGCCTGTGCAATGCACCTGCTACCTTTTAGCATTGCATGATGGTCATCTTTTTTGACATGATTGGGGATTATGTGGAAGTGTTTACGGATAACCTCTACATTTTCAGAGATGATTTTGACTCTTGTCTTGATAATCTCACTAAGATCCTTAAACGGTGCATTCAAGTTAACCTAGTACTATCTTTGGAGAAGAGCTATTTCACGGTGAGATATGGCATAGTACTAGATCATAGGATCTCTAAGGATGGATTAGAAGTTGACCGTGCTAAGTCTGATATCATTTCTCATTTACCTCCCCCTTGCTCGATCAACTAAATTAGGTCCTTCTTGTGGTATGTTAGATTCTATAGAAGACTCATTAAAGATTTCTCTAAGATTGCTTGACCACTGACGATTCTTCTAGTTGCTGATGCCCCATTTGACTTTGATTCTAACTGTCACAATGCTTTCATGATTCTACGAAAGGATGTATCTGATTCTCCCATTCTCCAGCCACCCAACTGGTCACTGGATTTTGAGATGATGTGCGATGCATCAGATTTTGCTGTCGGAGCAACCTTACGCCAGCATCGGGAGCGCCACTCATTTTTGATATACTACGTTAACAAGACACTGAATGAGCCTCAGCGTAATTATACTATTATAGAAAAGGAGTTTCTAGCGGTAGTTTTAAGGCTGGAAAAGTTTAGATCATACTTACTTGGGTCCAAGATCATTATTTACACAGATAATTCAACCCTCCGACATTTGTTGGCTAAGAAGGATGCCAAAACACGCCTTATTAGATGGATCTTCTTCTACAGGAATTTGACATTGAAATAAGAGACAAAGCTGGAGCCCAGAATGTTGTGGCTGATCATTTGTTGAGAATTGACCCAGCTCATATTCCTTTTTCCCCTTCTATTTTTGATAAATTTCCAGATGAATCACTGTTGGCAATTGACTCTGTTGAGTCTCCTTGGCATGCAGATATCACGAATTATCTTATCGCAGGCAAGATACCGTCAATATTATCTAAGGACCAAAGGATGAGATTTATTTCTGAGTCCAGGCATTATTTTTGGGATGATCCCCTGCTGTTCCGGACTGGTTCTGACCAAGTGATCAAGAGATGTGTCCCAGATTCTAAGATCCCGAGTATGTTATCCTTTTGCCATAGCGAGGCCTGTGGTGGGCATTTTTCCTATAGAAAGACTATTGCGAAAATTTTGTAGTCTAGTTTCTTCTGGCCTTCAATTTTTAAGGATGCACACCTTTATGCCATGAACTGCAAGCGATGCCAGTCAGTAGGTTCCATGACTAGGCAAGACACGATGCCTCTTCAATCGATTTTGGTCGTGGAGGTGTGTGATGTCTAGGGCATCGATTTTATGGGCCCATTCCTAAACTTACATGGCTTCGAGTATATTTTGCTAGCGGTAGATTATGTCTTGAAGTGGGTGGAAGCTATTCTTGCAAGGCATGCTAATCATAAAACTGTTATCTCTTTCCTTCGGGAATGTATTTTTACGAGATTTGGTATTCCCCGTGCATTGATTAGCGATTGGGGAAGTTACTTTATTCATGCCCATTTCAGAGCTTTATTGAAGAAATATGGGGTTCACCACTGCATTGCCACCCCACATCACCCACAGACTAATGGGAAAGCTAAGGTGTCTAACCGACAAATTAAACTCATTCTTCAGAAGACGGTTAGACCCGACCAGAAAGATTGGTCTGATAGATTAATTGATGCACTTTGGACATATCGGACCACGTACAAGGCCCCGCTCGGAATGTCACCATATAGAATGGTGTATGGAAAGGCCTTGCATCTTCTAATTGAGCTGGAGCACCACAACATCTGGGCGATGCAAAAGTGTAATTTTAACCTCGATACGGGAGGTTGTGAAAGGAAGCTCTAGCTTAGTGAGTTAGAGGAAATACAATGAGAAGCCTATGAAAATGAAAAAAATTACAAGGATAAAACCAAGGCATTTCATGACAGCCACATCCAAAGGAAATCATTTTCTGTCAACCAGCAAGTCTGGTTGTTTGATTCAAAGCTAAAATTATTTGCAGGGAAGTTAAAATCGAAGTGGAGTTGACCTTTTACAGTGATTCACCCAAATCCAAATGGAGCTGTCCAGATCCAAGACCCGAAAACTGGGCATGCTTCTACTGTAAATGGCCAACACCTCAAGCCATTTTTAGGCTAAGAACCTCCTCCTGTTGACGAAATGATACATCTTCTTGAGGACGTGTGACCGAGTTTTCGCTAGCTAGAGGTGTTAAACTCAGCAATTATTTATTTATACATATGTACATAACTCTTATTTTCTTTTTATATATATAGAGCACATTTGTCTTCTCATTTGTATAGGTGTTGGAATATGCTGAATGTTAATATTCAGAAGCTTTTCCAAGTCATTTCCACCATTTCCCTCTCTCTGCACTTTAAATTATTATATGTTTTATGTTTATTTTCATACATGAGGACATGCAAGCATTTAGGCATAGGGGGTAGTATACTTACACTAAAGATTTTTTGCCAACACCTAAAAAAAAAATGGAAAGAAGAAGAAGAACAACATTTATACATAGCATTTATTCACAAAAAAATTTATCAAGGAGATTTTATTGAGGATTTTCTTCTTCAATTATTTCTTAGTTTAGAATCCAGTACAATTATAATACTTGCACGTAGACGTTGTAATAGATCCACTATGAAAACCAATAAGCATTTTTAGTTTGTCAAGGAGAAGCAGTGCTTCTTTTCCTAAACACTTGAGCAGTTAGTTAAAGAGTCAGGCAAATTATCTTTCAGTAGATCCAGCAAACATTTGTGAGGTGAGAGTAGAGTGTTTACTGGTGATCTAAATATAGTGTGAAAACTCTTAAGTTCTGGATAATTGGGTAATGATACCCAAGAGTTAGGCATAGTTTTCCGCTCTCGGATCCCACATACGAACTTTGTGTGAATTTTTTAGAGCAACCAAATAAGACAAATACGCAGAAATCAAGTTCTAATAAAACTATGACTAAGGTGAATGGTCACGACCATCCTTTATGGAATTCTCGGCTGAAGAAGGGTGTTAGTGTCAAAGGTTAGAAATACATTATCCTATTCATTTATTCCCGGTGCCGAGAGTAGGCACTTCCACCAAATAAGCCACACAATGTCCTCTTAAACGCTATCATTTCCCATGCCTTAAAAATGAAAGTTGCATTGTGTTGTGTTGTATTGGTAGCTACAAAAAATAAATAAAAGAAAAGAAAAAAATAGAAAAAAAATAAAGAAATAAAAGAAGAAAAATATATATGGAAAAAGAAAAAAAGAGAGAGAAATTTTAAAAAAAAAGCTTGAGTTCATAGTTGTGTTTATGTGTTATGAATAAATTTCATTGAGGCAATAGTACCCACTATCATTTGCGATCCACCAAATATGACCCATACCTACTTTTCTGTATTTTTGACTACCCGAATACTAGTTGAGAAATTCTAACTTAGTTGCAGGGTTATCAGAACTTATTAAGGTATTAATGTCATGTGAGGCCACTAAATAATGACCGTATTTACACAATCTAGTAAATTGCGAGCTCGAAAAAAAAAAGAAAAAAAAAAAGAAAGAAAGAAAGAAAAAGAGAGAGAGAGAGAGAAAGAGTGAGTACAAAGGAACCAAAAGGGAACACAGTTTTGAGTCTCTCTTTGGGTCGACTTGTTTGATAATCTAGATATCTAGAGTCTGTAGTACTAGTCTCTATGTAGCGCCAAATGAATGTAAGTCACCGAATATGAAATTATTTGACTCAAACATCTTCTACCTAAGCTAGAAAGCTAGGGTAGAAATTTCAGATTATTTGTATCCCCGAGGGAAGAAGTTTGCCTATCCTGATATAATTTTTACCAAGGGTCAAGTACGAACTTTAAGTGTGGGTTGTCTTTTCACTTGAATTTGTTGCTTAGGCTACTATCACTACACTTTCACATCAGTTTGATTTCTAGATTTTTGAAAGAAAACAAGAAGAAATCTTCCGTCAAACCCTTAATAAAAGAATAAGCAGTTCTTTGGGGGTCGAGTTGTAAATAGCATTGATCATACACTTTGCATTTGTTTTCATTCTTGCATTTGCTAGAGACTAATAAAGTTTAGGCATGAGGGTATGATAGCGCAGCAATCATAGGTTCTAAAATGTCTAGATTATGATAGATTTCTAGCATAGTTATAAATATTGCATTCATTTCTTGCATAGTTTACATTTGCATCATATTTAGTTTCTTATTAATAAATAATGTGTTTTATTGACTATTTATGCTATAAAGTCTTATGTTATGATTGCAGGTCCATATGTGAATAAAGAAGATCTAGAAAAAAAGATAAAAGAATGAGAAGAAAAGATCCAGGAAGCCAATAAACAATAGAGGAAGTAAAGGGAGAAGAGAGGAGGAATAAACGTATTATCTCATCGACCACCAAATAGACTTATCCTAACCCAAAGCCAATCTAGACCTAATCCCTTCACACCAGTACCCAAAACCTATTTAGAGACCTCCTAAGCCTAACCCACACACCTTCACGTAACCCATACTATTTTCCATGCATGCAAACTCACATTAAAACACAATGCCTGTAACAAAGGAAACAACCACACCTAATATTTCCCACATATGTAACTTTCCTTCCTCTTATCTTTACCGAAACCCTATACATTTCTCAAAAACCCAACATAACCATTCTCCATGAAATCCATGCATTTCCCACGAAACATCCAAACTCCCACCGCCAACTCCACCAAACGGCCATGTCCAATTTTTCTCCACCACTAAAATGAAATCCCAACGGCATATGATTATTTTTTCCCCTCTATTATTAAAACAAAAGCTCCTACCTCCAACAACTCTCCCAATATCCTACGCCTCTCTCCCTCAATTCTTTTAATCCCTCTTCACCGAAAAAATCAAAGGAAGGCCACCGAACTCCCTCTCTCATCCGTGCCTCTTCCTCCTCTCCTCTCTCCGACTCTTCATCATCTCCGGCCTCCACTCCATCTCCTTACTCCACAGTCCACCAAGGCCATCCTTGGTGGACTGTTACTGCTCCATCACACACTCTAAAGGTCACCAAAGATTACTCCTTGATACCCTCTTTCTATAGATATAAATTTTCTTATTAGTTTTATTTCTAGTATATTTAGCTCCAATGATTCTAGTATTCTTTTTTTATTGCTGACAAGTATTCAAGTAGACATGGAATCATTATATGATATTTATAAAGTTGGTGTGATTCAAATCGCTCTTGCTATTTCTTTCTGGTATCTAGTTAGAGTAGATCTTTATTTCCAAAAATTAAAAAAAAAAAACCCAAAAGAAAAATTTGCAAAACAAAAATTGAAAAAAAGAAAACATATTCGTATGGCTGCACCGATCAACATTAACGACTCGCATGTTTTTTTTAAACTCACTCAATAGTACTAACATAACGGAAATCATGAAAACTGAAACACACATATTTACATTTTATATCTCCTTAACAAGTGCACTCATTATCCGTGAAAATAAGAAAACAAGTGATATTAATATTCACGAGTTGGAAATTGGATTACGTGTTTAGGAGTTGAGTCTAATTTTAGGAGTCTACTTCATTTATCAATTTCAATTTCATATTTTCCGCCTCCCTGAGTTCAACCGGAACTTACTAATTTTCGTTATATTTTATTTGTCGACATGTTCATGCTATACTACAACGAAATCATCTTTTAAAATGTGATTTATGCACCGAATAGGGTGCCCTTTTATGGGTGTACAAATTGAGGGCAAAAGGGTCTTTTAAGGGCTTAGAATTAATGCTGGGTCTTTAGTGATTGATATAATCATCACTATAGCTAAACATTGCTGAAGATGCACTTCCATCTCTACCGTGTGATGAGGATCCAAGTGCTCAGAGCGCACCATGTCGCCCGCCATTCAACTTCAACTGTTTCACGTGCCCATCTTGTACACATGATCTCAGTCGTCCAATCAAGAGATCGGATGGCTTAAAAACCGTGCGCGCCTCTTCGTCTTCAAATGCTCCACATGCCCGCATGCGATCGTGCGCGTGATCGTGCGTCATCGCACTTGTGTAGCATGCTCCTCCATCCAATGCATGATAGGGCACCACGTAGAGGCCACCATCATTGTTTGATGCGTATCCGACGTCCGAATTTGATGCGCGCACCTTTTCAGCGGATTAATTCTGCACCACGTGCCTTGAACGCACACCGCTCCCTTGTGATAAAGCTCTCAACCCCTACTCTGAGGGGCGCTTTTGGTGGCGTTTGTGCTTTTAGGGGCGAGCGCTCGCAATCGTTGGATGGCAATCCAACTATCGAGAGCGCTTGCACCCTTTCCTTCAATAGAATTGGTGCGCGGCCTAAGATTAAATCTCGACCGTTGGATCGATGATCCAACGGTTGGGATTAGATCGGGCAACGAAGAAAAGATGCTGCGGGCAGTGTTGGGTGCTTTGGACGGTTTGGATGGCGCCACATGGCTCCATCCTAGCTATCCATCTTTTCTGACTTGTAGATGGTGCCACAGATGTCGGATTAAATTAATTTTCACGCCACTGGGCTACCATCGTTGATCTGAGCGCATCCATGCAATTGGATTTGTCATGAGGTACGGATTTTACACCACCTTGCCCCTTGACCTCTTATCTTTCTCAAACTACATCTGATGCTATAGAGGTCTGATCAGGGCAATCTTGGAGGCGTTGGACTCCGATCGTCGCCCTAAACAGATTCGTACGGTTGAATCTCAAATCCGAGGCCCTGAAACGATATCGTCCTGTTCCCTAGCCACAAAAAAGAAAAATTAACCTAAAATTTGTATAAATTAATATAAATGCAAAATAATGCATGCTATGCAATATTTATAATGTTGAATGCTTCCATGACACTAGAAACATGCATAAATAGACATTTTAGGCCAATTAGATGTGTGCACATCAAACACTTAAATTTATAAACTCGAAAACACAAGTGAGTCTGAGGTCATTCGCAGAGAGCAAATTAGCAATTTAATCCACTAATCATAATATCAGGAATAATATACAATTGAATCAAAAAGATGCTCAATGTATATTAGAATAATATCTCAAGAATAATCAAGAATCAGAATGCAAAATGGTTGGGTTAAAATTGTGGTTTGAACCACCAAATCAACACTACAAGTTTAGCTCTAATTATCTCAAATATATTAACAGTAATTCCCAACCACTAATAGCAAGTTCCACATCAGTAGATGTAACTACAGTATCAAAACCAAAGCAAGAAGTCCACCAGACGTCAATACAAGGCTTCGGACACCTTAACCTCAAGGGGACTAAAGCACCTACAAAATCAACACAAGGCACAAGGGCCTCGCAATACCTCAGAAGGCTAAGTGTTAAGCACGGGAGAGGGGGTACAAATCCTAAGAGAGGAACAGTGCAAAAACCCCCCAGTTTCCTCTAAGATTTCTTCTCTTCAGAACCAGAACAAACCTGGGTAACCAAGTAATCGGATCCAAGCCCAGACCGGCATGGCGTGAACCGCAGGAGAGGGCACGTGCACTGGAGCGTGCAGCAAGACCTCACCCCGGTGCTCTCGAAGGCAACCGACTAAGGGCACGAATTGCACTTACCCTCCTTCACGAGCTTTCCCACACACAATGTGGAACTAAAGTGGGTAGATCCTTTTTGCTACTGTCTGCAATGGTGTGGTTGAGAAATTGAGGCAGCAGCTGCTACATCTTGCTTCAACTGCAGACCTGGGATGCTTCAGAACCTGGAACCGCGTCGAGTGGAATGCTGCAGCAGGGAGTTTGAAGGTCGAAAGCAGGCGAGCGATGTCAGAGAAGATGGTGGCGGCGATGGCACTCCAACGAGGATCTAAAAAAGGAAATACGACCTCACATCCTCGCCTGAGTGTGGCGAGTGTTGTGGTGGTGGTGGCATGGTGCGAATGTGTGTGTGCGCATGTGGCGAAGTCAGAAAGGGTGAATGGAGGAGGTGGTGCTCGATAGCGGGTTGGAGAGATCGAAGCCCCAAATTTCCTTGGGGCTTTTGATCACTGAGGTAAGGCGATGCTCGTAGACTCAATGGCAGGTGGTTTGGTGTGGTGTGGCGTTCGCACGACATTGCCAGAGCTTCGTTGGCGTGGTGGAAGACAAAGGTGTTGCGGTGCGTACGGCGGTCGAAAGTAGTATCTAAGTAGGTAAAAATGAAGAGGAGGGGAAAAGGAAGAAATTGAGGGAGGTTAGAGTGAGATACGGAGAGATATCAAAGCTGGCTGTGATGGGCCAGCGTCGGGGAAGACGAATGCTCCAGTTGTTAAGAGCGGCAACAACGAAAGGGAGAGGAAGCTCCTGATTGGTATGGCAAGGAACGGAAGACTTTGGGGAAGACGTTCCCTCTGCCTATCGTATGTGGCAGAGGGTGATGAAGGAAGAACAAGGAGGTCGCCGGAGCTTGGTAGGAGCAGGTCAGGGAAGGAGGAGAAGAAGCTTTTCTGGACTAAAACCTTGCTAAGGAGGACAGTCAAGAGTTGGGGGTTCTTTTAAAGGGTCAAGGTCGAGCTCTAATCGCTTGATTTTCGCGACGAGATCGAGCTTTAAAGAGTTATTCGGTGTAGTATATTTGAAATCACCACGAAAAAAAATGATTATCAAATTTATTACTCGAAATTCAAAAACTTCCGAGGTCGAACTCAGGGAGCAAATTAGTATTTCAGAAGCAAAATATCACAATTCTCAACAATAATGCAATGTATATAAAAATCTAGAGAGTAAAAAGAAATAAAATTTTCTCTTTTCTTCCTTCTTCTCTTCTCTCTTTCTTTTTCTTTGCTTTCTCTCTTCCTTCTCTTCTTTCTCTGTCTTTTCTTTCTCAGACGTCTGATTCTGTGGATCGGACGTCTTAACTGATGACCGCTACAGTGCTCCTTTTTCTTTTCTTCTTCACTTGGCTTTCCTC
The DNA here is from genome assembly GCA_037157565.1 of Thalassia testudinum. Lineage (NCBI taxonomy): Eukaryota > Viridiplantae > Streptophyta > Magnoliopsida > Alismatales > Hydrocharitaceae > Thalassia > Thalassia testudinum. Next base: position 121,678,045 of record JAZHRO010000073.1, read on the forward strand.
CTTGGCTTCTTCTTCTTCTCTTCCTTCTTCTGCTCCTGCTTCTCTCTGCTGCGCCTTCTTCTTTCTTCTTCTCTTTCTCTGCGGCTGCCTTTTTCTTCCTTGGCCCCTTCTTCTCTGTGTTTGGCCAAGTCTTCAGACTTCTTCCTTGTCCTCTGCAGTCTCCTTCTTTCTTCTTCAGCCTCTGCTCCTTCTGTCTTCAAGTCTTTCTTCTTCAGCCGTGCCTTCTCCTTCCTTCAGCTGCTCCTCTTCTTCTCTTCCTCTTCCCCGCTGCTGCTTCCTCTTCCTCCTTCTTCCCTGCACAGCACAGAGAAGCAAAACCTAACCCGTACCCTCCCCGCGTCTCTCTTTCTATTTCGCTCGTAGGACTGTTCTCCAAGAGCCTTTCTCGGGTAAACGGGTCGGGTCAGCGCACCCGGGTCCAAGCGCACCGGCGTGGGTGGTGCGCGAGGAGTGCACGGGTAGTCGGGTCAGGCAGCCAGGTCCACGGAGGTGTGGGTCGTGGACGAGGTGTGGTGGGTGAGGGGACCTCACCCCGTGATTCGGAGGTGATAAGGTGAGAATGCTTTTTCAATTTATTCTGGTGTAGGCGCTCTATCGTATCCGAGGTGGGACTATCTGTCCACCTTTCTTTGCGCGTGTCTGCGGCAGGGACAAGGACTCCAATTGCAGTAGTTGTGATGGCCTTTGACTCCAATTGATGGCCTGGAGTCGTGCGCGAGTGTCTTCCGCGCAACCTAGGACAGGAACCTGGAGCTTGCTTCAAGCTTGCTTCAAGCTTTGCGCCAATGGCGAAGGATGCCTGTATCTGAAATCACCATGACAGCCTCGCGGCCACGTCTGAACATTCAGGAAGCTTCGCCAAGGCACGACAAGTGTGCTGTGATGGTTGGCGTGGCATGGGGACGCCTGTGCAAGCGTGCCTAGGGCACACTTGTGTGCGTATGTGTGGGTGTGTTTGGGTGAGTGGAGTGGTGGTATGAGTGAGGGGAAATGTTGAGTGGAGTGAGGGGATGCTTATGGACTTGTCGGCGAGGGGTTGAACGGCCTGTGGAGGTGGAGTGGCCTCGCCGGAGTTGGTGGCCAGAGGTGAAGGAGATGATGGTGGTGGAGTGTGGCAGTAGTCGATTTAGGAAATAAATAAGGGGAAAATGAAGATGGGAGAAAGAGGACTTAACTGAGGGACTTGGAGCGAAGGGGAGAGGCGGAGGGCGAGCGGCGCATGTCTGCTGTCACTGGAGACGAAGGCCCTGAGGGGAAGAACGGCGACGAGGAAGAGGGTCGGAGGGGCGCGTGCAGGTACGGTGCAGTGCGAAGGATCACGGCGGAGAGGACTCGACCACTAATATGGTGGAAAAGTGTTGAAATGAGGGAGGGAGAGTCGTCGGAGCCTGGGGGAAGATGGCCAGAGGAGGAGGAGACGAATTTGGGGGGCTATCTCTGGCCAAAACAGACTTGAGAGAAGCAGAGGGCGAGGGGTTTGCTTAAATAGGCACGGCCAGAGGGAAGAGTCGCACGGAAGCGGCGGGAATAGCACGCCGGAGGTATGGCCGGAGTGAGACCCATACCTCTTGAGCGTTCGCACGAGAGGTATAGGGCGATTCAGGGTACGGGGAGCTACTCATGCGGTAGGGGGCTTCGCAGAGAGCTCTCCTTTCAAGTCTGGGAGTAACTCCCCATGGAAACGAGGAGAAAATCGGTTCGCAAAGTCGCCGGCATTGTGGGTCCCTGCTGCAATGGCAGAGGGACCAAAATGAAGAAAGTGACGAAGAAGTTGAGGGGGTATTTGCAAGGGTTTTCAAAAGTTAAGGGTCAGAATGTAATTGGGTGGACCATTTTGCAAAGTAGGTCAAGATGACCTTCCCTTAGGTCCAAATTTTGGTACAAACCTAATTTGGACCTAAGGAATCCAATGGTGAAGTTGGATTTTAGGGTTGACCTCGTTTGACTGGATATTTTGCATAAAAACTCAAATTAGGTCAAATATTGGGCTCGATCCCCAATCTAGGTCAAAACAGGTTCCAAAGGCCAAATTGAAGGTTCTAAACCCTGGGGGATATTTTTTCATGAATTTTAGAGGGTTTAGTTAATTTTTTATCCTGCCTAGAACCTTGTGAATTAAAGTAGGTTTGTTTTAAGGTTACAGAATGTTATTTAATTCTTAAATTTCACAATAACCCTCTTCTGACTGAACCATCCCACTTTTTCTCTTATTAAGTCCAATTGACTTATGTCTAGACCCTTAGAAATCCCGTTGATACACTGCAATGGTAAAATTACAGTTTTACCCCTTATTTCATGTTCTCTTTTCAGATCAATAATCCCCTGAATTAGGCCTTCCTTTAGGTTATGTAGGAGCTTTTGTTCATTTTATTAGATCAAAGTAAGCTAGTTAAGGTTCATGATGAGGTTCTCATCATACCTCCATGCCTAGCTTTTGCTAGTCCCTTAGCAAAATTTCAAGGTTTTTACTTCTGTTCTAGACCATGAATTTCTTTCACTAGTTATGATAAGTGCTTTTTCTTCTGTGATTAGGTCAGAATGCGAACAATGGGCCTAAAGGTACTATAGTACCAACCAAGATTCGAACCTATCCAACTTTAGCCTCGGTCCTCCACGAAGGTTTTTAAGGCCTGTAGGAACTACCCTAAGGTTTATTGGACTCCGTGGTTAAAGCATTCGTGCTTCAGATATTTTTTAGCCTTGGTTCAATTTGCAGTGCGTTTTTGTAAGAGAGAGATAGTGGATTTATTTGTTTGGAGAGTTTTCTCTCTCTTTTCTTTAATTCTATCTTCGGATTGGCTTCTCAACACGGTTTGTATCAGATTCCTCGTCCCCATCATCAACCCTCAAAGGTCCCTGGCAATCGATGCTTCACGATAGCACCACCCATGGTAACCCCAGAACCCTGATTTTCGAGATTTCGAGATAATCCCGCCCAGGGCGTTTAGTGGCCGAATCCAGACCCTGGCGATTGACATTTCGTGATAATGCCATCCATGGTATCTGAACCAGCAAAATGCTTTCATGCTGCTGATAGGATATGTAAATATCCTAAGAGACAAGCACCGAGGAGATGATATGCTGTTACGCTTCTTCGAGGGGAATTTCCCACCTCTCCACACTGGGAACTCGTCCAAATCAACTTGTGTTGATCAGCCACTCCTAATCTAGGCAACATTTTTAGAACATTCAAACGCTTTTGCGTGATTTTGATTATTATGCGCACCGAACCAAACTGTGTATGGATTGGGGTGCTTAGGTTACCGAGTCCTGCAAACGGAAGGTCATTAACGAGACCGAATACTCCCTAAGCCTTAGACCTAATACTTAAGCTTTGCATTCTCCTCAACCTCTTGAGGATTATCCAGATCTTAACGGGCACTAAAAGTCTAGCCAAAAAGGCCTAAGGTTAAGCGTTTTTACTAATCTCTTTGTATCTCTTTAGCACTTTTTCTTTACTTTTCTTAACGTGATCTAGAACTTCGGTTAATCCCTTAATCTCTTACTAATGACTATCTCTATCTTTTTCATTTTGTGCTCCTTTTTTAACATTTTGCTCTTTTTCCTCCTCCTGTTTTGTATAGCCCACAAAAATTTCCTTCCCTCCAGTTTTTTTGTTCTTTTTCTCAATTTCTTTTTTTTTTGGTGTTTTCGACATATGTGATTTTTTTGTGAGAATCCTTCTGCCTTTTCTTGATTTCTGTATGTTTATACTTTACCACCCCCCATGCCTAAATTTTGCAATGTCCTCACTGTAAACGGAGGGTGTGAAACAGTGTTGGGTCCAGGGATTTAGAACAGGATTTATTGGGTGGGTGAATGGGTCGGGAATAACAATTGTAGACAATTTCAAGCTCTGACACGTGTACCAGAGGTGGAGTTGGCAGTTCTAATGGATGAACCCAAACGTACAATTTGAATTCAGTATGGAAATGTCAAGAAAGGTTTCAGGTTTTTCAAAGAATGACGGGTTGCCTCCCGTTAAGCGCTAAATTCGATGCCTTCAGCCGAGCGGGAAATGGAATGGAGAGGGAATGGTCAAATCAGTGGACTTTTGTATAACAAGCACCTTGATCAAGAGCCTGGTTGGTCCAACCAGGTGCTTGTTCAGATCAGTAGGCTGATGATGTAGTCCAAACCCAATCAATCAAGTGGGTTGATAAATGTAGATCAAGAGGTGTGGAACCCACCATATACTATGAAGCTCGGACAAATGTGGAAGTGTGAATGTGGGGTTTGGCTGAGTCGAATCAGCCTGGTCAAAGTAGGGATCCGTAAAGTAATCAGTGAATGACACAGGAACCCTACAGGAATGATCAGAGAATGATGGAGCATGGTCTTCAGTCTGATCAATGTCCGAAACTCGGTATAGATGTGGAGTTGAATCGTCTGCAATCGGCTCAGTAAGAGGGGAATTAGAATAGAAATTGAGTCCGGTTGCAGGTCGGGGTTGAAAGCGGGTTTTGATTGATTTTGTATGTGTGGAAGAGGTGGCTTCAATGAGAATAGTGTATGAGGGCCCTTCTAGAAATGAATGACAGGTGGTCTCCTGTAAAGAGTCCCTTGGATAACTATCAAATTCAAAAGTGAATGCCTGGAGAGTGTCTATAGGATGAGGGAAATCTGAATTGAGAAAAGATTCGAATTCTAGGTTACAATCACTCTCGGCATTTTCTAGTTTTGGTTCCTGAGGATCGAAAAGAAATGATTCTATGTTACTGGAACCTGAACTTAAATCAGTGATCTCGGGAACTGGGACCTCAGAATCGGAGTCAAAGAATGAGTCATGTGAGCTGAGGTCGTAGATGGGCTTAGTGTATTTAGGAAGTAGAGTCTCTCCGAAATTTTAGTCAGATTCAAAATTGTCAGAGTTTGCAAAATCAAGTTCTAAATGAGATTCAAGATCATGAATTCCACCACAGAATAAATCACATGATGTGGATTCAGCAACCTGACTGTGGTCTAGCCTATATGTCAATTCTGAGCTTAAAAAGGTATTTTTATTGGGCTCAAGTTCCAAGCTGGTAGGACAGACCCAATTAACACCCCACTCGTCCAACTCCTCGGTTTCTGTATCGTAAATTGGCCTTACTTCCAGAAAATCAATCTAATTTCCTGAGGAAGTTGGAGAGGGATATTCATCAAATAGAGGCCCGGAATCATACTCTTTATTGAAATTTTGATCTTCATCATATAGGGCCTCGTAATCTTCCCAATAAGTTTTAGATCCAGATTCTAGGCTTAGGATGTGGTTGGAATTACTAGAATTTAAGTTCGAATAACCTTATCAGAATAAGGGGCGGCATTTACACCCTCAAGAGGTTCAGTTCTAAACTCATTATTGCAAGAGTCTTGGTATTCTAAGCTTGGTGATTCATGGTTTAGGGTTGGCTCAACATTGTGTTCCCCTGTAATTTCCGAACCTAATTCAATATTAGGCATGTTGTCCTCTATCTGGGTTGGGAATCCATAATCACTCTATGCCTCAATCTCGAGATCTGGGAAACCAGATTGATCCTCAATACTGTTCCAAGATGGTTCATCCTCTGTTTGTGGTATATACGGGTATTTCTGGTTGATAGTTTGTTTCAGTAATCTCGTCATCTCTTCCCGTTTTTCAAGAGCATCTTGGTGTTGTTCCAAAGTATAGGATTTGTCATGCATTGAAGGTATTCAGAATTGTGTAATTTTTCTATCTCAATGTATCCTATTCTCTCGGGTTGATCCTTTTGTGGCTTCTGTCAACAGAATTTGGGCACAGTTTATGATGAAGGTTGTGGTTGTTGGGACATCAACCTAAATGTCTTCTGTTGGTGTTAAGGGTTTATATTTAATTTCATAGAACTCAAGGGCATCCTCAATCATCCTATCTCTCATAGATCTTTGTGATTCAAGTTTCTTGAAGGGTAATGCTAAGTAACTAGGCTGCATATTTGCATCAGGTGGTGAAATCAGGATGTAGAATCAGAATTTTGATGTAGAATCAAGTTGTAAGAAGAAGGGGAACTTGGTTCAAAATCAGAGGAAAGGTCTATGTGGTGGGGTTGCTGCACAAAAAAGGGTACCGAGGCTTGGCCTCGGGGAGAGTGGATTTCTAAAGGAGGTTTCAAGGACCTCCTACCAAACATACACCGAAGGATTTGATGAGATTAGAATGTGCTGGACCCAATCAAGACACCCAAAATATGCTGGGTGACTATAGAGGTTCGGGGCGGATGATACCCCTTAGTCAAAAAGGTCGACCACCTGAGAATTACCTAGGCAGCCAGAAAGGGAGAGTCTCGCGAAGACCCCTGCACGGTAGAGCGCCCCCATGGGTTACAGGGTTTCCCCCACCCGACCTTTCTTGTCACTAAGATTCCAGGTAGACCAGAATGGGGACCTTAACCTCTTAAGTCTACCTCTTTTAGTTAAGATCAAGGTACTTAGGGTTCCACTTGAACTTTAAGTCTTTTGAGTGCAAAGTGACCTAATTTTAAGGTTTGTTGACCCAAAGGATCAACTTCACCTCTTTGTTCCTTTGAGAGCTTCTTAGGTCCTTTCTGTTAGGGTTCAAGTAGATTAAGAGCCTGATTTGTTTAGGGTTTCTCTTGGATAGGTCTCTTCAAACAAGGCTTAGGCACACCTCTTTTTGAAATTTTTAATTCTTTCCTTAGAAGAAGATGTGTCTCTAAAACCCTAGCTTGTGATCCTTAAGTTGGCTCTATTTGGTCCAATTTAGTTGCTTCAGAAATTGGTATCTAGGGCTCAATCAAGAAGGTCTTAGCCCTAGTTACCTTAAGTGGATGTTCAATCAAAAATGTGTTGAAATTAAAAATCAGGTAACTTTTTGTGAATTACTAAATATAGAAACAGGTAGCCCTAAGTTGATTTTTTTTTATTTTTCCTCTTTAGATTTTGAGGGGATTAAGAGAGAGGGCTAACAAGAGTTTACTTGTTCCTTGGTGTGGTTGTTGTGTGGCTACTTTGCTCTTCTTGACTTTCTTTCCTGCAACAAATACAACAAAAGAGAGAGAAATTAAGTCAGTAATGAATCAGAAGTTGTGATTAATGCTTCTAAAATTCCCGTTGCTCCTTGGCAATGGTGCCAAGAATAATCGAATGAATTTTGTGACGAGATTGTGTTTTAAAGAGTTATTCGTTGTAGTATATTTGAAATCACCGCGAAAAAAAATGATTGTCAAATTTATTACTCGAAATTCAAAAACTTCCGAAGTCGAACTCAGGGAGCAACTTGGTATTTCAGAAGCAAAATATCACAATTCTCAATAATAATGCAATGTATATAAAAATCTAGAGAGTAAAAAAATTTTCTCTCTTGTCGGCGAGGGGTTGGACGGCCTGTGGAGGTGGAGTGGCCTCACCGGAGTTGGTGGCCGGAGGTAAAGGAGATGATGGTGGTGGAGTGTGGCAGTAGTCGATTTAGGAAATAAATAAGGGGAAAATGAAAAGGGGAGAAAGAAAACTTAACTGAAGGACTTGGATCGAAGGGGGGAGGCGGACGGCGAGTGGCGCGTGTCTGCCGTCGCAGGAGACGAAGGCCCTGAGGTGAAGAACGGCGATGAGGAAGAGGGTCGGAGGGGCGTGCGCGGGTACGGCGTGGCGCGAAGGATCACGGCGGAGAGGACTCGGCCACTGGTATGGTGGCAGAGTGATGAAATGAGGGAGGGAGAGTCGCCAAAGCCTGCGGGCAGATGGCCGAAGGAGGAGGAGACGAATTTGGGGGGCTATCTCTGGCCAAAACAGGCTTGGGAGAAGCAAAGGGCGAGGGGCTTACTTAAATAGGCACGGCCAGAGGGAAGAGTCGCACGGAAGTGGCAGGAACAGCACGTCGGAGGTATGGCCGAAGTGAGGCCCATACCTCTCGAGCGTTCGCACGAGAGATATAGGGCGAGTCAAGGTAGGGGAGCTGCTCATGCGGTAGGGGGCTTCGCAGAGAGCTCCCCTTTCAAATCTGGGAGCAGCTCCCCATGGAAACGAGGAGAAAATCAACTCGCAAAGTCACCGGCAGTATGGGTCCCTGCTGCAATGGCAGAGGGACCAAAATGAAGAAAGTGACGAAGAAGTTGAGGGGGTATTTGCAAGGGTTTTCAAAAGTTAAGGGTCAGAATGTAATTGGGTGGACCAATTTGCAAAGTAGGTCAAGATGACCTTCCCTTAGGTCCAAATTTTGGTACAAACCTAATTTGGACCTAAGGAATCCAATGGTGAAGTTGGATTTTACGTTTGACCATGTTTGACTGGATATTTTGCATAAAACCCAAATTAGGTCAAATATTGGGCTTGGTCCCCAATCTAGGTCAAAATAGATTCCAAAGGCCAAATTAAAGGTTCTAAATCCTGGGGGATATTTTTTCATGAATTTTAGAGGGTTTAGTTGATTTTTATCTTACCTGTAACCTTGTGAATTAAAGTGGGTTTATTTTAGGGTTATAGAATGTCATTTAATTCTTAAATTTCACAATTATCATCTTCTGACTGAACCATCCCACTTTTCTCTTATTAAGTCCAATTAACCTATGTCTAGACCCTTAGAAATTCCATTGATGCTCTGCAATGGTAAAATTACAGTTTTACCCCTTGTTTCATGTTCTCTTTTCAAATCAGTAATCCCCTTAATTAGGCCTTCTTTTAGATTATGTAGGAGCTTTTGTTCATTTTATTAGATCAAAGTAAGCTAGTTAGGGTTCATGATAAGGTTCTCATCAAGCTCTAAGCTTGGAAGGAAGCTCAGATTGCACAGATTTTCAGGGAGAAAAATCCCTAAAAATCTCAAGTTCGTTTGAGCTCTAATGCTTGATTTGGAGATCAAGAGGCAATTTAAGATATTGGGAATCTCCTCACGAATCTTCCCTCCAAGTTTGGAGGTGATTGGCTTTGATTCGAGGGAGAAAACCTCCCCCGAATCTCGTTGAAGGTGTGTTCCCACCGCCAATGGAGGCAGGGACCTAAGTGAAGAAAATGATGAGAATTTAGGGACCCATCTGCAAAGAATTTAAAACATGAGGGGGTAAATGTAAGAAATAGTCTTAAAGGGCTAAATTACTAACTAGGTCAAGATAGACTCTGATTGAGCCCAAATTTTGGATTTAACCTAATTTGGACCCAAAGAATCTGATAGTGAACTTGGATTTTAGTTTTGACTACGTTTGACTGAGTAATTTTCACAGAAATCCAAATTAGGGCAAAATCCCGTCTACAACGTCGTCCTAGGTCAAAATTGGTTTAGATGGTCAAACCAAGGGTACCAAACCTCTTAGAATATTTTTCTATGAATTTTAGGAGGTTTATATGAATTTTTTCCTGACCAGAACCTCTTCAACTTAAGCGGGTCTGAAATTAGGGTTTTAGTGTGCAATTTTGGTTCTTGAAATGCGTGAAACCCCGTTTCTGTTAGTGCTAACCCACTTTTTAGAATTTTGAGTTCATTTAAACTTTATTTAACCCCTGAGTGACCCCGTGGTTAAACTTTGTTCATGATGTGCTGTTAAAATCACAGAATTAACCCCAATTTCCCATTCTTTTCTCAAATCAAAATAATACAAAATTACGACCCTTAGATGATTATGTAGGAGCTTTTATCAATCATACCTGACTAAAAGTAACTAGTTAGGTCCTATGATGGTGTTCCCATCAGCTATTGCCTCCCTCCTACTTACATGGTGTAGGCAATAAGTCCGCCACTCATGCTAAAGCCACCTAGACGTCCTCCCACCAAAGTTTCGATCAAGCAATAGGATCGAACTTAATAATTTTATCTATGTCCACCTGCACAGACGAGTCAAGCTCCTCGGATCGAGGCGATAGATCCCTCTCAGGCGGACCATCCCAAGTAGAGGGGACTCTGAGGTCTTCAATATTCAAAAGAAAAAAAAATGGTGATCTTGCCTAATGGTAACACCATCATTATCTATAACTAGCTTTAATTAGTCAAAATCAAGAGACAAATGCTCCTACATAATCCCTTAGAGCCGTAATTCCATGCAAATCCATTCTGAGAAGAAAACATTAAAATAGGGTTAATTATGTAGTTTTAGCATCACATCATAAATACAGAATATCCACGTGATTTATTAGGGGTTAATTGAAGGTCAAATGAGCATTAAAGTCCAAAATGTGAGTCAACATAGACAGAAATAGGGTTTCACACATTTTGAGAACTAAATCAGAACCCAAAATTCTAATTTCAAACCCTCTTAAATTAAAGAGGTTATGGTCAAGATAAAATTCATATAAAATTATTCTGAGAGTTTTGGTACCCTTGTTTTAACCATCTGAACGTATTTTGACCTTGAACAGAGTCGTAGACGAGATTTTGCCCTAATTTGAGCTTCTGTGCAATTACCTAGTCAAAAGTGGTCAAAACTCAAATCTGACTTCACCATCAAATTCCTTAGGTCCAAATTAGGCTAAGGGAAAAACTTGGGTCCAATTAGAGTCCATCATTACCTAGTTTATTTTTTAGTCCATTAAAATCTATTCCTCTCAGTCAAGCCCCTAGCTTTCAAAAATATTTACAGAAAGGCCCCTAACTTTCTCATCTTTTCACGGATAGGTCCCTGCAGCTATTGGACATCAACCAACCTCAGCACTGAGTTTTGACCGCCTCAAAACCCAATCAAACTAACACCAAATCCCACCAAATTTGGTGGGATTGATGTTCACATTGTAGGGAATCTTTTAAAGGTGATTTGGGATCTCAACTCGCTAAACTGAGCCTTAGCGAATCCACGAAATCCGTGGGTTTCTTGTAACCTAATCCCTAAGCAAATCAAGCCTCTTCCCTTGTTTAGAGCCCTGTTTGAGCTCTATAAAAGCTCCTGAAGCTTCAGGCCATGCTCCTTAGCTCAGTTAGGCCTCAATTTCTTCAAATTTCTTCTCCCTCGACTGCCTCCAATCGCAGCTCCGGTGACCCCTCTACTTCGACTTCTTCTCCCTCTGCCACATACTATAGGTAGAGGGAAACTTCCTCCCTCTATCATCCGCTTTTCACCATACCTGCCAAGAGCATCCTCCCCCTTTTCATCGCCGTCTCCCTCACCAGAGGAATTCACCTTCTCCGCAACTGGCAAATCAAAGCCAGTGTAATTCCTTCCTCGTTCGTCCCCAACTTAAGTTCCCTATCTTCCACTCCCTCTCCTGAATCTTTCTAACACCTTATCTCCCCAATTCAGCCACTCAATCATCTCCTCCCCCTTCGTCTTCTCCGCCTTCGGCGTAGCCATTCACACACCACATGCACCCAAACTGCTCGCCACCACCTCCAAAACATCCGCCGTGCTTCCTAGAATAAAAGCGCCCTATTTATTTGGAGTTTCATCCACTCCAAACCCTCACCGAACACCTCTTCCTCCGTTCGTCCTTCCCGACGTCGCCACAACACCACAAAGCTCCAAACACCTCGCTGACACCACCTACGTCTTCCTTGCAACTCAACGATACTGCTGAACCATCTGATTGGGGCATTTAGCCCGTATTTCCTTACTTTAGGTCTTGTCGGTCCTCGCTGCAGCGCCGTCATCATCACCACCTCCGTCCGCATTACTCCGACCTACTCCGACCTCGTTACAACTCCCAAGTGCTGCGGATTCACTCTAGGAGCTTGCCTACAGCCTCAAGTGGAGACACGAGCAACTGCAGCGGCATCAATCGATGTGGATTCAACTTGCTGCAACCTCGCGTAAGGAAGATAAGGACATAGTCCCACATTGTTCACCACCAAACGCTCACAGCAGTATAAGTGGAAAACGTTGCAAAAGCTCCTTGCCCAATAACACTGGGGGTCAAGTCCCCTACGCACTCACTTAGCCCTCACTCGCACCCTTAGTGAGCCTGGACTTGATACTGCTCATGACTCGATTACCCATATATGGATCCGATTATACCCGATTATGAGAGAAGAGGACAATTTGTGAGGAGGGGGGAGGGTTTTGCCTTAGGTTCCTCTACCTCAGGGTACGTGTTGAAGAGAGTTAAACACTTAACTTCTAAGAGAGAAGTCTTCCTCTGTGATCGCCGTTGTGCTGTGGCTCTAAGTTTGTGCTGGTGCCTTGTGTTGTGAATACTTAAGTCGTCTGGGACTCACACCCAACGTCTGACATTGGTTGAGGCACTGTGGAGTTATTTGATATTTGTTCTGTCGAGGCTACTTGAGAATTAAGTGGTTGAAAGACCCCTGTTGATAAATTTGAGTTAATTGCTTATGTACTTAATGTGGGGATTTATATGGTGATCTAAATCACCATTGTTTTTGAGGTTTCATTTTTTTATCATGCTGATCTCTTGAGATACAAATGCTATTATTGAATATATTTCTGCATATATTATTCATTGCATACTGGTGGGATGGCCAACCGCGGTGCTGCTTTGTGCCTTTATATTTATTATAATACAGTCGTTATAGTATAAGATGAGACAGCTACGGTTGTCACTACCATACAATTTTTTTTACTCGGAAATAGTTTTCCCGAGGTCGAACTCAGGGAGCTACTGGAATTCTAGAAGTACAAAATTTCTTTACAAAAATAAAAGAGAGAGAGAGGGAGAAATAAATTTCTGTCTTTGGCTTCTTCTTCTCTTCTTTCTCTTTTTGCTTTTCTTTTCTTCTTTCTCTTTTCTTCAGCTGCAGTGCCTCTATCTACGGGTCTTTCTTGGCTCTGTTTGCCTTCAATTCCTCTTCTTCTGCTTGTCTTCTGTTTCTTTTCTTCTTCAGTTCTTCTTCTTTTTCTTGTCTTTATCTTCTGCAAAGTCTTCTTTTTCTTCCTTCTTCTCTTTTCTTTCTTTTCTGCTGCGGAGCCTTCTCTTTTCTTCTTCTTCTTCCTTGGTCTTCTGCTTTAGCTCCTCTGAAGGTTTATCTGTCGTCAGATATCACAGTCAGACAACTTAAACGGCGGTTTGCTACAGTGCTTCCCCTCTTTTCTTCCTTTGCTGCTTCTTCTTCTCTTCTTCTTCCTGCTTCTTCTTCCTTGGTCTTCTGCCTTGCTCAGTTGCAGAGCCTTTTCAGAGTTTCTTCTTCCGCTCCTCTTCTTCTTCCTACGGCCAAGTGGTGAACCTTCTTCCTTCGCGCCCTGTTCCTGCACAAGGCACAGAAAAACCTAGCCCTTCCCTCTACCCGCACGTCTCTCTCTCTGTAAATCGCTCATAGGAAGCTCTCCCAAAGCCGAGTTATCGGGTCGGTTAGCGTACCCGTGACCAGGCGCACCGGCATGGGTGGTGCGCGAGGAGTGCAGGGTAAATGGGTCGGCCAGGTCCGCGTGGCGTGGGTCTCGGACGAGGCAGGCGAGTGGGCGAGGGGACCTCACCCCGTGTTCTGAGGCGCTTAGGTAAAAACACAAAATCAATTTAAATGGGTGCGGCACTTCGAAATCTTACGATGTGGGACTAAACTTTGTCCCTTCTCGCGCGCGCCCGTAGGAAGAATCGCGACCTTGCCTCAGCAGCTGTGTCCTCGCTTCCCTTCACGTGACAGCTACCTGCCTTCACCTGGGTCTCTCCAATTCGCCTCGGCTGGAGTCCTGATGCTTCGAGGCCTGGAGCTCGCTTGGAAGTTCCTTGCTTCGTCGCCAATGGAGGCCGAGGCTGAAAATCTGCCTAACACAAATAGGGCCTCTCGTCCTAATCAGACCACAGGGAAACCATCGTCGTGGCACGACGAAGGTGGTGCGAGGTGCAGCAGGCCGCGGGATGGCCTAGGCGTGCGTGCCTAGGTCGTCCTGTGGCCGAAAATATGGGTGTGTTCGGGGGTGTGTTCAGTGGGTGTAGAGCGGCAGTGGGTGGGCGAAGGATGTTCAGCGTGATGAGGCGGAGCTTTTACGATGGTCGGCGAGTTGGGTGGAGCTGCGGATCGACGGGGGCAACTCGCCGGAGAGTGGCCGAAGGCGAGGAACGTGATGGTGGTCAGGGACAGTCGAGGGTCGGTTTGAATGAAATAATGTGGGGAAAAGAAAGAGGGGACGAAGGGAAATAACAGTAACCTACCTACAGGGACGAAGGGGGCCGGAGAAGGGCAGCAGTCGTATCGACTGTCGCCGGAGAAGAAACACTCAGAGGGAGAGAGCAGCGGCGAGGAAGAGGGCAGGGAGGCGCACGCTTGGTACGGTGCGACGCAGGGAGATCAGGCGAAGGTGGCTCTGCTGCTGGTATTGCAACAGAGCGACGAGACGGAGGAGGAGGAGCTGCCAGAGCTGGTGGGTTCCTGTCGGAGTGGGGAGAGAGGAATGGTTGGGGTTTTCTCCGTCAAGACCAAGCTGCTCGAACCGGCTGGCGATGCTAGTTCTTAAAAAGGGGGTGGCGGAGAGGCGGACGCAAGTTGGTGACGTGCATCCCTCGCCGGAGTATGGTCAGAGACGAGACCCATACCTTCCGTGCGTTCGCACGGAAGGTGTGGGCGTCGTCAGGTGGCATGGCGGTGTCCCTGCGACAGCAGACGTCGTAAGGAACATCGAGTTCAATTTGTAGGACATCCCCCTCACCCTGCGCGGCGCCATGCTCCGTGCAAAGTCGTCGGAGCATGGCGCTGCGCAGAGCCTTGCATGAGGGACCAAAATGCAAAGAACGATGAGGAAATTAGGGGCCAAAATGTAAGGATTTTGAAAGTTGAGGGTCAAAACGTAATTGATGAGGACCAAATTGCAAAGTCGGTCAAGAAGGTCTCTTCTTACGCTCAAGTTTTTATGCATGACTAAATTGGACCTAAGGATTTTAATGGTTAATTTTGTTTCTAGGTCAGACCTTGTTTGACTGGCCAATTTACGTAAAAATTCAAATTAAATCATTAATTGGGCATGGTTCTCAATGTAGGTCAAAATGGTTTTCTAAGGCCAAATTTAAATTTCTAAACCATAGAGATTATTTTTCTATGAATTTTATTGGGTTTAGTCGATTTTTACCCTGCCTCGAATCTCGTGAATTGAAGTAAGTTTGTTTTAGGGTTACAGAATGTCATTTAATTCCTTGGAATTGCTGTAGCCCTTGTTGGATCAGATCATCTCACTTTCCTTCTTATTTGGTTTTTTGACCTGTGTTTGGACCCTGAGTTACCCTATTTGCAATTTGTGCTAGTGAAATTACATTTTTACCCCTTATGACTTGTTTTCTTCTTAAACTCAGAATTCTCTGAGTCAAGCCTTTGTTTGAGTTATGTAGGAGCTTTTTCTTGCATATCTAGGTTAGATTGTGCTAGTTAGGGTTCATGATGAGGTTCTCATCACATACCTTTGTGACAAATAATTATTGTGCTCATTTGATTTATATCGCAATTAGTGTTGTGAATTCCATATTTACTTCCTACGAATGACCTTGAATTCACATTTTTTTTTAGGTTCATAAATTTAAGTGTTTTGTGCGAGTTTCGTCCTATACTACAACACATATTTCTAAATATCGACGATTTAGCACTAAACATTACCCCTTCAAACTATCAAGGAGATCCACTATCTGGTATTTGGTCTGATGGCTGTACAAGATATTAGTGCCTGATGGAGGCTTACTCCTCTTCACTTTGAGGGGCATCAGCCCAAAAAGTAGGCAGAACAAAACGAGGCGAGGAATAATCCCCAAGTGGAAGCAGATGATAATGAAGGCATTCAGAACCAGCCAACAATTAAGGTTGAGCTGCGAAAGGGCGAGGTGGCAAAAGGCAAGCAAGGAGGACAAAAAGGGGTTCAAAGGTACTTGTAAACCATGCTCTATGGCGTATTTATAAATTATGAACATGTCCTTCGTCTCTTCTAAACACAGACGGGTCAAAGATCCATAAGGGTGAAACGGAACTCCATCGAGTCCATACTCATCCAGGAACACTTGAATGGCGAAGCGACTACAAAAGTCTGAAGAAAAACTATTTGAGTCCCTCGTCTCAACAAAGACTTCGGACAAGGAAGCAACGGACTTACCCTTGCCAGCAAATCTAGCTATGATAATGCTTCCTCTAAGCTTGGGACGAGATGCCCCAACGAAGGGGACTCTCTCACAACATGCTGGGGAAGACGACCGCCAAGCGCACGTAGTGCTCTCTACGTCAATGAAGGGTAGGTGGGGCATTAACTATGCCCCACCACCCCTATTTATAATTGTAAAGATCGTCCCACTTTTAGCCTTTTAAGATGTCTGGAGTGGCAGTCAGACGTCTGTCCAGACGTCTGGACCCTTTCCCAGACATCTGGAAATTAAAATTTTGTACACGATCTGCATTCTACACACGGGAGGTGCGTAAAACTCTCCCTTCCTCTCTCTTTTCTCCTTCCCCCTGCCAAACCCTACACCCTCCAACTCTATAAAAGACACCCTCCCCCTCCTCTTCTCTCCACTCCACACACCACCATCTCCACCATTAGAGTGCGGCGGAGCGACGAGAGGAGGTGAGTAAGGGAGCACGTGAGAGCGAGGAGGAGAGTGAGTGAGGAGGTGGAGAAGGCCGAGGTCGGGAGCTTCGTGGAAGCTCGTCGAAGCTTGCACGACCATCGCGACGTGTGCGGGAGGGAGTCTGGAGCGTCGTCCTCGACCACCTGCAGCAGCTGGAGTTGTGGCGAAGAGAGGAGAACCGTGGCGGAGCGCGGCGAGGAGCGCTAGGAGCACGGTCTGATATTGGAATTTTTCCAGTATCTGACGTTTAGAGTGAAATTCGGACGATTGGCTGAGCGTCTGGACGTCTAGAGTCAAGACCAGACGTCTAAGAGCACCTTTATCGCGAAGGTATGTTCTCTTCGCGGTTACGGCCATGCAGGCTGCACCGCAGAGGATTTGCTTGGCTAATTTAGGGTGGCTACTTTGTCGTACGTAGGAGTAGCTTTGGGAAGGTGTGTGGAATGCCTTTCCATGCACTTTCAGACGTCTAATCGACTCACCAGACGACCGGAGGTGCTTCCAGATGACCGGAGGACTGGTCAGACATCTGGAACTACTTTCAGACGATCGTAGGAGAGTCCTGGATGTCTGAGATCACCGCAGGAACTTGAGGTAACTTTTAAGACGTCAGGACTTGTTTCTAGACGTGTGATTTTGGTCAGTAGACATGTTTCTGACCCGTTTAGGGTCCTATCGGGATCCGTTTAACGCAAACGAAGTATCTGTAGTTTCCTTGTGAGTTTCTCTATGTATTAGAAACCTTTATACACTATTCTGAATCTTCCTTTGTGATGGGTTCCTTGGTTTAGGATTTCGACCTGCTGCGTGTTTGGGGCTCGCAAAGGTGCCTGGGTCTGCGGTTCAAGCCCCCATTACTCCCGGATTGTGTGGTAGAGTGGTCCACCCCTGTTAATCTTATTAAATAAGAATGTATCTGTGAAATTAGCCAATTGGAAACCTAGGATGTGGCATGAACCACAGGACAGAGAAATGAATAAACCAAATTGTTCTGCATGATTGTACTTGTATACATGAATTAGTTAAACTGCTAGCCGTTGCCTGTAATAAAGTATGAGCTGCCTATTAGAATATGAGCTGTCTGAGATAACTAAACAGTTACCTGTAAAATCATTAATTACCTGTATTAAATTATGGAAACACGAGCTGCCTATATATAAACGAGAACTGAATTGTGAATGATGGAATCTTGATCGGAATAATGTGGTGAACATGAGCATGAACCCTATGGGGAGTTAGGAGTATAGCTCCTATGATTAGATGGAAAATCTGGAATGTGGATGGGAAGTGTGCTGACCCTTAAGTACGTGGTGCCAAGGAGAGCAACTGTCCCCTTTTGTGTAGAGCAGAGCTAGCCGCCCTTGGGTTGGGACCCGGGGTTAGGATTGGCCACTCTACACCGACTTCTATTGACCCTCGTGTACACGGTACCGAGGCGAGATACTACTGTAGGGAGGGAGCTAGCCACCTCACGAAGCTCAGGGTTCAGCTAGCCACCCTACATCGACTTGTTAGGCCCTTTAGGCAAACCGGGGTAGTCAGATGAGGGTGCGCGAACTGTGGAGGGGCGAGAACCCTGTTTGGTTTTGAGGGGCTAGACCCCTATTTCTGAGAGGGCTAGGCCATATACTGTTCTGTGTTGTACTTTGGGCGTACCTGCTAGCGAAAATGACTGATCGCGTGTCAATGCGGGGTAGCTACCCGTGAGCTTATCATGCATGCTGTAGTCATCGCTACGTCTTGACAGTGACCTCGGGGTGGTTGACTGGGTGTAGGACTACCACGGGGGACTCTCCTGACCAGGAGAGCACCACGTGTACCTTCTACTCTTCGGAAAAGACTGCAATTAAGATCGTTCACAGGAGGAACATGCGAGACCAAGAAAAATCTAAAAGTTGACGAAAAAGGGTGAAAAGGAATTATATGTAAATAAAATAATTAGAAAAGAGAATTAAACATGTTACTTTTACTGCTTTAGATAGTATGGTTACCACTCTACTCAGCGTTCGCTGACTCTTCCTTTCCTTACCATTGTTAAGGACCAAGAGTTGAGCAGGTCGACCTTCCAGCTGCGGAGGGTGCTGGGCCCAGTTGAGCCCAGCCATAGTTTTCTGCACTCTTTGTTGCACCCTCTTTACTGTTGTAGTGAGTTTCAGACTTTTAACTACTGTTCTTGTTACTATTGCTTTCGTTTTCGTAGTTCTTGTTGTTGTGGTGATATGTACTGGAATAGCAACTTTTACTTTCCTTTACTGCTTAGTTATATTGCATATGTGAATGTGGTTTATTTTCCTGCTTTTTGGTTATTTCTTGATGGACGACTGTGTCTTGGGATTAGTCGAGGCGAGCCGGTCTCGGATCCTGTAGAGATTCGGGAATCGGGTCGTAACAATAATTCCCCCTCGAGGGTGGTCCCCCCTTCCATGGCACGGATTTCCAAATAATGAAATCCCATGGTATCTGGCACGGATTCCAAATATCCCGCCAAAAGCCCTCGATACTTCCGCCTTCATTGCAAGCATTAAGTGCCCCCTACGCGAATATCCACTGCTGCAATCAGGGCAATCTCATCAATGGCAGGCACGACATATGAGGCCTCCACCTCATCATAACGGCAATTAATGCCAATCATGTCACACAACTAGACGAAACTTAATTCCATCAATGACTAGCCACCACTCGCAGAAAGTAGCGCTTACGTCACACTCTCACTTGGGTTGTTGCCTCTTAAGGCGGACAAGGACTAGGCGGCGATATGCCTACGCTCCCTTCAGACGCTGCCTTTTTAGGTCAGCAGGGACTCAGGCGGCAATATGCCTATGCTCCTTACAGTTGACACCTCTTAAGGCTAGTAGGAATTCAGGTGGACGCACCTCACATTCCATCAATATTACCGCCTCTTAACGCCAGCAAACTACCTCTTAAGGTCAGCGGGAAATCGGGCTCCTATGTTCACATTCCCTCAATATTGCTGCCTCTTAAAGCCAGTGGGAAATTGAGCTCCGACACTCACATTCCCTCAATATTACGACCCTTTAAGGCCAACAAGCCACCTCTTAAGGCTGATGGAATGCCTTAGAACTTTTCACTTCATGACAAATGTTCACCCAGCTTGTGATACAGCCAGAATAACATTTGAGAGCATAATATACTACGAAGTTTTAAGTATTCTTACTACTCTCTCAACAGCATTCGCTCGTTAAAGAGTGGAGGCATATGATGAGGGGAAAAAAATGCCCTCAGACTTAAAACTTCTCACGTAGCCCGTATAATGGTTCGGTTACCCAGACTTGGAGTAAAATGGTGGATTCAACCTTGCCCAACCTGCCTTCACTCAAGCGGATCCGGATCTAGGTAAGTCCGACCTCGTTAGAGGGCCTGGTGTCACCAAAGTCAAAAAGATGATAACAACACCCACAATGCCATGCCGTTAGCAACCATAGGATTATCGATACAATTAATGCTTTGACAATGGATGTGTTGGTGCTAGAGCACCACGATCATTTGTTTTGATGATAACAAAACACGTGTTATTTAACATTTGCAATTTGAGTCCTAGATTTCAGGTCAATTGCAAATGAGGACGTGTTTAGACGGAGTTCGAGCTCGCATCCAGGACGGATTGGAAGAGCTTGACGGAAAACAGAGGAGGTTCGCGTGGAGCAAAAGATTGAAGATGGAAGGAAATGAAGAATAGGATAGATTTCCTTCTTTTGTACTTGTTGTATTTTTTGTTTCTTTTGTTGCTCTTTATTTCCTTAGATATTTCATGTTAAAGAGCCTCAAATAACCCTAACAGTAGTCCTAGGAACACCGGCACAACCCTAGGATACTTAGGTTTTCTGTAGAATACTTAGAAAACCAATATAGGGTTCAAACAGCACTTCCAGACGTCTAATTCCCAAATCAGACGTCTGATAAAGTATTTTAAGACGTCTGACTGTTGTTTCAGACGTCTGATAACCTTTTAGGCTGGACTTAGTTTTCTGTCTGATGAAATCAGACGTCCATACCTTAGTCCAGACGTCTTAGAGGACGTCTGATGGACTTGCCAGACGTCCAGATAGTGGACCGTTGGCTAACTTAGCAAGCACGGCAGTTTATGACCGTTAGAGCCTTATCAGACGTCCATAGGACTTTCCAGACGTCTGATAAATGACCGTTTTGCCTCGGCTGACCCAAAATCTCTTCTCAGAGATTTTCTAGCCGTTGCAACATTTGGAAATCAATTCCCACAGTAAAAGTAGGTTTCCAGACGTCCAGACATAGTGCCAGACGTCCTGTATGTCGTCTGATGAACTTGCACAAAAACCCTATTTAGATCTGATTCAAGTCAGGGAGAAACCCGCATAGAATCAGACGTCTGACATTGAAATCAGACGTCTTAAAGTGGCCTTCCAGACGTCTGATGAAAGAGTTAGACGTCTGATGACCCTGTCAAATATAATCATTGTCCTGATTTCGGCCTGATTCTCTTGGGCTTTGCACCCAACGGCTATAGAACCCTTCCTAAGCCTTCCAAAGCCTTCCTAAGGCCTCTATAAATAGAGGGGAACCTTTGCAACACAAAGACACAACAAGAGAAACACAAGAAACACTTTGCAATACACTAAGATCAAGTATTTCCACTCTCTTGTGTCCAAGAAGCTCTTGCTCTCTAAGCTCAAGTTCTACATCTTGAGAGCATCATTCCCTTCGCGCACCCGCTCTCCCGCCGTTGTCTACGAGAGCGACATTGCGCCGTTGCGTGGCTCACGCACCCGCGTCATCGTCGACGCACTCCTTGCAAAGGGGAGTTTCCTATTTCCTATAGAAGCTAGGTTTAAATTATTTTGTTGGCTCTATAGGTTTGTTGTTTTCTTTTATCTTTGTTATTTTGTTGGGTATTCGCTTTGCGAATTCCCGTCTCCTTCGTGGGACAAAATCCTTCTCGTGGAGAGAAGGGGTTGAGGAATGCTACCCTCGTACTTGTAGCGTGGTTGTACTGAGGTTGAATCACCCTCGTTTTAAAGTGATTCGGTTAGTGGATTTGATCAACTAGGTTGATCGGAAAATCCTAACTCGAGAGGGTTAGGTGGTGGTTTTCACCCGGTTTGGGTTTCCACCTATAATTTCTTGTGTACTTGTGCGATTGATTTTTGAGATTGCTTTATATTTTATTTCCGCATTTTATTTCGTCACCCCTCCTGGTAGGGCGAAACCTACAGGATGAGCCCTGACAATGGACTTACCAAGGAGTACGACAAGGCCGCGGAGAAGTTCTCATAAGATTTTCCGATTGTAACAACTCTCTATAACTATAAATAGAGAAGAGAGCCTTTACGTACAATGGGCTCTTCATACAATCCGAGAGAAAAAAAATTTCGAGAAATTGTAATCCTGTTACTTCTAGTGGATCTTTACGGAAGCCTTGCCCTCCTCTAAATGTATATCTCTTACGATGGAACTGAGTCACCAACTCACTCATCTCTCGTGCGATTGCTTATTTGTGTGTGATTTATTAAGTCAAATCCTCAATTTGAGGAGCCTAATCAAGTAGTGAGTGTTACTCATGAGATATACATGTTCCCTCTTGTGTTTTTGACGGGAGAGGGGTGGGTTTTGGGGTGTAATAATATTTATTTTTAATTTCGAGAAGCCTTCCATTTTATCCTACATAGGTAAGTATGACACAATCACATAAACACTACAGACACTTTTGAAGCCATTGAATTATAAACCAACAAGAGACTTTTTAAAATGAGAATCGGAACGGGTGTATCCAAAGAATCTTTCGCAAGCTGGGGGTGACAGGAGCACCCCCAAATAAAGCTCTAATATTTAGTCGATAGATAAAGTAAAGAAACATAAAAGTTAACATAAAAAGTTAACGTGATGTAAATGTTAATTTTATTTGATAATTAATATTTAATGTAAAAAATTAAAAAAAATGTAATATTTGTTACATTATAAATTTTATTACATTTAAAAAAATTATCTTATTTTTTTAAATAAAATATACAAGTGATTAATAATTTTATATCGATGATAAATTATTTTACGTTAATGATAATTGTTATGGGTGATTTTACATCGGTGTAAAATTTACATCGGTGATAAATTATTTTAAGGTACCTTTATATCGGTGTAAAATTATTTCAAAGGTGGTTTCACCTTTACAAAGTGATTTTGACTTATAGGTTTAGGATTTAAGGTTTAGATTTATGCAAAGTAGTTTCACGTATGAGAAGTAATTTTTCACTTGAAATGTGATTTTTCACCTTAGGGTTTAAGATTCCTAAAACCTATGGTGAAAAATCATTTTTCAAGTGAAAAATCATTTATCATATTTGAAAAAATACTTGAAATTTAATTTTGCACTAGTGTAATCTTACTTTGAACTACTAAGGTACAAATTGATTTTATACCGATGTAAAGTGAGATTGTACCTGTGCAAAGTGATTCCAAAGAATATTTGAGTGATTTGAATCCATATAAAAATAATTTATTATTAATTTTAACAATAATAGATCCTATCACATGTGAATATTTTTTTATATAAAAAAAATACCAAGTAAAAATTACATTCACAATGTTATACATTAATTTTAGCATCAATTTTCACATTTTTCAAACTCACACCCATTAAAAAAAGCCTTTACCCTTCTACATTACGAAATAAAAGTGAGTTCTCCCCCGCCACGTCACCGTCCAACCCGCCCGCCCCTCGCTCTCTCTCTCTCGCTCCCCTCCCCCGCCCCCCGCTAAATTATATTACCATATTGCAACTGCGCTGACTCGGTTGGACCTACCAACTCTGTCGTAGACAGCTTTGTGCGAGGGAAAATTGCATTCGATCCCTTTTAATGTCAGATTTTTACCCATGAAAGCTTTCCTTCCCATACAATAGGTTAATTGTGTTTAACTTAAAGTAGTCCCCCAACTTACCGTTGCGGATAAATGTAGAACGTAGTAGATACTTTCTAAATTAAGTCAGTTGACAAAACTGCTGGCAACATGTATGTGAAAAATATTTCCTTTTGTGAAAAGTACTCTATCACTGAATAACCTCTTGGTGGTGTCGGTGGATAATAAGGATTAAAAGGGTGAGGAATAAGGATCAAATTTTCCAACCTTTTATCTCTTTTTCTTCTCATCAAATTAAAAAGAAAAAGAAAATCAGTGGCACACATAACTAATTTTAATAATTATTTTTTATTTAATTATAAACCTAAAATATAGATTGTACATTTTTCATGTGACTTTTTTTAACATCTTTCTTTCTTTTTATTTTTTTTCTCTATCCGTCTGACAGCGAAATGCAGGGCAAAACACGCTAGTGTCTACTAAAGAAGGATTTTGGAGGATCCTCCTCTATCCACACGTCAAGCCCTCCCTCTCCCCTTCTACCCCACAACAACACCCCCCCCCCCCCCCCCCCCCCCCACACCAACTCGCTCTCTCCTTTTCTCTCTTTCTCTCACTTAAATTAAAACTCATGATAAAATCATCTCCCTTGCTTATTACATATCTAAAACAAGTTCCAGCGAGGCATGAACTAAATACGAGTTCATAAGAGTCACACGTCTTCTTTTTTTTAATTTTTAATGATTTAACCGAAAGTGTGTATACGAGAGTCACACGTCTTCTTTATAGTTTTTTTTTTTTTCAATTACTAACCTTTCTTTTCATGGTACTAGGCAAGAGTTCATAGGAGCTGCGGGTCATCTTCACGGTGTCTTTTCTAATTTTTAATGGTTTAGCATTTCTTTTCGTAAGAAAATAAACCAAGAAACAAAATAAAGCTCTAATATTTCAATACTAAATAGGTGTCATTGCATTAATAAAGAAAAATCCTTGCATTAGTCTATATTAAAGGACAGGTGTCGTACTCCCAACAATTCTCACCGCCCCCTCCCCCTCACCCCTCGATGTGTATCCTTCCCACAAACAACCGCTACCTCCATAAGCTCTCCTCTACCTCCAATCGCACCACCTCCTTCGACTTCACCCACCATGTCTCCCTCCACTTCCAAGAGCCCCTTTGGCCCAACTCCCCCCTCCACAACATCTTTAACGATAAGACCAGCCTGCACCTCTTCAACCTTGGCACCACCTTCTGCACCCAATGGCCCACGCTCTTCAAGTCCCTCACCACCCACCCTTCCCCTGACGACTCCCCCCACCTCCACCTTACCATTGTTCTTCCCTTGCCCCCCCTCCAGCTACAGGGCCATGAAGGTTGTCACCTCACATATGGAGAGATTCGCATGCCTCATGTGATCTCTTTCGCCTTCCGCTACGAAGGAGAGGGACCTCTTCACCCTCGACCTCTCCCCCTCTACGACCTCCACCTCGACAAGCTCTTCGCCGTCAATTACGTCAACGCCCTCCACTCTCTCCCTCATCAATGTCAACAATAGGATGAAGCTCTTCACCTCCATTGTACTAGAAGTAGATTTAGCATAACACATTTAACATGTTGAATTGCACTTGATTTCATTAAGTTGAAATCTAAGAGTTGGATTCCAAGTAGTTAATGTTTAGATACTAAATCCTAACATCCCATAATTAGTTATGGACCAGTCATATAAGAATCAAGTGCGATTAGATTCCAACCCTTAGATGGATATCCATGGGTTCTTGCCATATTAGGACTACGTTTTAGAACCCAATAAATATCTACCAAAGCCTTCATTGGGAAACCCTAATTGATTTCAACCAAAATCAATCAATTGTGTGCTACCAAATCCCATCACCATAAGAGAGAGGAAGAAGAGGAGAGCCACTATCGTCCCTTTCCTCTTCAATTCTAGACATCCAAGGGCCTCATAAGTAGTCCTAAGGCTCTAAGGGACGTCTAGAACCCTCATCGGATGTCCAGATTTCCTCAATTCTAGATGTGCAACACATCTGTCAGAGGTCCAGAGGACTCTCTGGACATCTGGTAAGAGCATCAAACGTCTGATACTGTCAACGACAAGTTCTAAATTTGTGGTGACCGTTCTCTAGAAGGGGATTCCCCGAAAGAGTCACCTTGGGAAATGCGAAGACATTTGCAAGGCATGAAGGAGTTTACATAACACACTTGGAATGAAGTGTTCTTGACGCAAAAGGTTTCATCCGCCTATCGAGAAAAAGGGAGTCCCATCAGGCGGGACTTATTGTAGGAGGCAGAACATGTGAAGTGTTGTGCTACACCACCTTAGAGGTAATCCCATTACTCATGGGGAACTCGAAATGGGGAGATACTAGATCTTACCATGTGATTCCGGTTACATAGGTCGTTGTCGTTTCTTGATTTTGATTTATTGAATTTTCAAGCATCAATCCAAGTTTTGATTCATAGAAATTTTTAAATGACCATTTTATCATGTTTCTACGATGCCACAAGGATCTAGGGGCAAAATTGTTCAATCCCCACCTCTCGAGCAATATTCCAACATTTCTTGCATAGCAACAACCCACTTTGGATTAAGCTAAGCCTCAACAACTTTAGGAATCACAATGGAAGAAAGAATGAAAGGAAACACTTGTAACTTGGGCTAAGTCTAGCAAAGATGACATATCTATTTATAGGATGCTTGGTACAACTCCTCATCCCTTTCATAAGAGTAATCAAATGATCATCTCTAGCACTCACACCTAGAAGTTCAACATCACTCCAATCTTTAGAGTTATCAAGATCATCAAGGCTTTCATCAAGTATCTCTATCAAGATTGGATTTGAAGTTAGGGAGGAAGAATATGGATTGGGATTGGTCTCACTGGTCTCACGATCACAAATTTACTTTTGTCTCTTATGATAAACTTTTCCATATTTACTATCCACCTCTTATTACCCTTGCTTTTGAGGACCCTAACCTTGGTTCAAGTCTATCATGTAACTATTTTCACAATCAACAAAACACGTAGCTCCTCTTCCTCCACACACTCCCCATGAAAAAGAGTAGGAAAAAATAAGATTTATCTTCAAGGAATGTGACATCCTTCAAGACATATCTTTTCCCCATTTTTGGGTCACGGCACTTATACCCTTTCTAACTAATAGAGTATCCAAGAAAAACTCCTCTAATCGAGCGAGGATCATGTTTCCCACTTCTAGGTGCAAGGTTATAGAAGAAGCACAGGTAGCCAAAGACTATGGATACAAGAGGAAATGCCACTTTATCTGGCATCAACATGGAAAAAGGAGTTTTGCCAACAATAACTCGAGTCATCTGGTTGATCAAGAAAACACTAGTAAGAATGGCATCAACACAAAATCCTTTTAGCACTTGACATTGAAAAAGCAATGCCCGAGATACTTCCATGATATGTCAATTTTTCCTCTCATCTGCTCCATTCTGTTGAGAAGTGTAGCTATAAGAAGTTTCATGGATAATCCCCTTGTCTTGAAAGAATCCATGCAATGCTTTATGAAGATATTCTCTTCCATTATCTAATCTAAAAATTTTTACCCAAATGTCAAATTTGTTTTCAACCAAGTTCACAAAAGATCTTAAAATCTTTGGAACTTCAAACCTATTTTTCATCATATACACAAATGTGCAACGTGACTAATCATTGACAAATGTAATAAAATACTAGAAACCATCCACAAAAGATATATTCACAGGCCCAACAACATCAGAATGAACCAAGTGAAAAGCGGTAGCACTTCTATTTCCTTACTCCAAAAAAGTAGTATGAGTTTACTTAGGTAAATGACAAGTTTCCCACCATAAGGAGGGTATCTTCATTCCAACAAACAAAATAAGAAAAATCTTTTGTAAAATGGAAAAGCTCAAATGGTGTAGTTGATTATGCCACAAAAAGATCTAGTCCTGCTCATCACAATTTTTCTGAAGAACTAACAAAATGAAGTTCAAGGTAAATACAACTCTAGTAGGAAGCTTGTAGAGGCCATTAGAGAGCAAACCAATCCCAATCTTCCTCCCCATCTCCAAATCCTACAAGACAACCCAATGTTCATGCAATATTAGTTTGCACTTCAACTCTTTAGTAATCTTGCTAATAGATAATAAGCTTAATGGTAAATCAGGGACAAGAAAATCATCGTCAGGGGAAACTCAGTCAAGAACAATAACACTCTCTTTCCCTACTACTTTCACACTTGACCCATCAGCAAGGGCTACTTGGTCTTTACCAAAACCAAGTTTATATTAATCAAACAGCTTTGCATTACCTATCGTATGGTTTGTAGCACCACCATCAAGAATCCATTCATTTGTAGAGTTAAGGTGTTCGTTACCTTTACTTTCCTAACCTACAAGAGCCTGATTGAGATTGTTAGTTTTAGCCAATCCTTCCTTAATAGACATAGCTCTAGAAAGTATCCCTTACAATTCTTGAATCTGATCAATAGTAAAATCCTATAAGGTCATCCTGGAACTATTATGCCTTTGGAGCTTCTCAGAATCTTGTACTTCAATGTAGTAGCCGCCATAAATCTCCCACTCTGATAATTGTAAGCACGACTCATTAAATTAAGAATATACTTCAAATAGTTAGGATCTGATCAAAATTAAGAATCTGACTCTTTGCCACTTCAAATTTTGAATTCAACCCCACCAAAAATGTAAAGGTACGATTCCTCCATTCATGCTTCCAGAATAACTTTTGGTCATTTGCACTCTCCCATGTTTCTTCTGCATGATAATTCAAGTCTTCCACTTGGATTTCAAGGCACCACAGTATGCGACCACAAACACGGTACCTTGTCACATGCCATAGATTTCTCTTATGAGATGATAAATCCCCACCTCCTTTTTCTTTTGGCTATAAATGTTCTCTAGTACCACCCACATGTCTCTAATCATCTTCTCCCTCAAGTGACTAGATCTCAACCAACACTGAATTGACAATCCATGTCTTGACTTGGTTGTCCTTTAAGTACCATTGTTCCCACAATTTGTCCATTTGGTCGAGTTTCGGATTGGTGCCATCAACACAGCCAATCCTACCCCTTCCTACGATTTCCATTTCAATGGTCATACACCACAATAGATGGTTATCCATCATTAGTTTCATCAAAGTAATTTGAAGATTCATGTTGTCCTATCCTCTCATCGCTCCACCATCCTCAGTTGCAGTTAATTGAGATCACTGTGGTTGTCCCTCTAGCTAAGAAAGTCCAAGAACCAACCCAAAACAACAAGAAGAGGCTCAAACCCACAAGCCACCAGCACAACCCAAGATAAGGGTAGAAATCCAGAGTTCTACTGCTTAGATGACCAAATGACCAAATTGAAGTTCCAGTCGAAGCAAGAGGAGCTTGCCAGAGCACCTTCGAGGGTGAAATAGCCATGGGAGGCACCACCCAGGCGATAGGAAGGAGAAGAGAAGGTGAGGGTGGGTGTTGTGTGCCCCTAAATAGTTGAACGAACCTGTAAGGGTTCCGTTGGAGCTAATTGAGTAGCCATCAGAGTGCCACCGAGGTTACCAAAGCTCATTAGGATTCCAACAACATCGACGTCAATTGTTGTAGGTGTCACTCGGACACTTCCACACTACTATAGGTTGCTAGTCTACGATAGGAACCATGATTTGCTGAAGGTGTGAAGCTGGAGTTACTTCACTCAGGCCTCACTCCCTCACCGAAAGCACGAATAACGAGTCAAGAAGAATATATTAGATCACCATGGCTTTATACCATGTTGATCAAACACAAGAAACACAAGATTATGTGGAAAATCTGTTACAGGAAAAACCATGGGAGCACAAGCTCCACAAGGGCCTAATGCTTATTAGCAACTAGGGTTTTGTTTTTTACCCACACATCTCAAAGAGGTGAAGTGTTACATATTTATAAGGGCATAGATTATGTGGACTCACCCACGGGTCCATATACCCATTTACAATATGCCACTTAACACAAACAAAAGAAATGCCAGGTAAGCTTTCCACAAAGTATTATTTGTGAATGATAACTTGAAAGAAACTATATTTTGAATATTAGTGGGAAATGGGGTTGGCAATGGCAATTTAATGATTCTAGAGGACCCATCTACACTCTCAACCATGGATGATCCTTACTCCTTCCAATCTTAGTAGGCTCTGATACCATGTGATATAACCAAGACATTAAGAAGATAAGAGAGGAGAGTTGGAGAGAGTGGTTTGAGGTGGCGATTCAACACATCTTGTAAGGCATGTGCCTAGCTATATTTATAACCCATTCTATTACAATTCTACAAAGTAGGCCTAACAACCTTTGCATACAAGGATATCCTTTAGCTATAGGTATTTAGAATCATGCCACTAAATAGTTGTATGCCATATACATGTATTCTGCATATATACTATAACATGGTGTTCCAATTCAATAAGGAGATGGAAAGGCTTATCATAGATTAAACATTATGGCAACAAATCAATAGAAGTTTTATATGCTATTCGATCGGCCTATAATGCATCACTGGGTCAAACTGTCTTTTGCAAGATGTTTTGATTGCAATTTTTTGCCAAAGAAAAATAAGTTACAATCGCTGTACGGTGCACGAAATCATGAATCAACAAAAATAAAAAAAAAACAACATGCATAGCATGGGTTGCCATCCAACGGTAAGGCAATCAACATCATCTAATTTTTATTAAATATCAGAAAAATGTGTTTTACAAAGATCAACTTGAAATTCCACTAGAGGGAGCTGAATAGTGAATTGAAATTTAATACAAATGAAATGGAATCACACAAATAACATTCACCACAAGACACAAATATTTTTAGATAGAAATCGAACCCGGGTAAAAATCACCACCTAAGTCTTTCCAACTTAGGATTTCCCGATCTACTAAGTAGATTAAATCCATTAACGTATTACTTAAATAAGGGTAATATAACCTCAATTACAATCACACTACTTTAACTCGAAGGTAGTGTACCTCAAAATCACTCTTCTTCACAAAGAGTATTTTATCTTACGAAAGAGATGGGAATTCGCCATGCAAATACCCAACCAAAAACTAAAATAAAAATAATAAAACCTATAGAGCCTAAATATTAAGTTTAACCTAAGCTTTTATAGGCAAGGATTACTTCCCTTAAGGTGGAAGTGGATAGGCGTAAGTGGCACAGCGTAACGATGCTCTCGAATATGTATTTGTTTGCTTGGAGAGAAATGGCAGGGTTTTCCTCTTTGATTTTTCACTTAATAAGCTTAATATGGTGGAAAGTATTGTCTGAAGGTATGTCTAAACAAAGCAGAGGTCCTCCTCTATCTATAAAGGCCTTAGGAACCTTCAAGAAGGCTTGGGAAAAGGCTCATAACCGTTGGGATAGATTCTAAGATAAATCAAGCCGAAATCAGGGTCATAATAACTCTGACAACAGAATCAGACATCTGAAAAACGACTAATGTAAAGTCTAGACGTCTAATACTGTAGGGTGTGTGTCCTAGATTTGATTGGATCTCAACAAGGATCTTGTCAATAAGTGTCAGACGTCTAATTTAGCATTCTAAGACATCTGACAATATTTTTAGACGTCTAATTATAAGGGGTTGGTTCCTGGATTGAACTAGATACAAATTGGGTTTTAGTATAAAGTGATCAGACGTTTTACTGGACATCTGGATATAATATTAAAATAATCCTAATTTGGCTCTCAAGGATAATGGTCTAACATGAGTAACGGTACTATCATTGGACGTCTGATCTAAACATCAAATGACTAAAAATGACTTATTAGACATCTGGTAATCATATTAGACGTCTGATCTGTCTGTCTGATTACAATTTAGATTTTATAAGTCTATTATGGGATTTGCCTAAGTATTCTAGGGATGAGTAAGTGTTCCTAGGATTTAGGTTAATATATTTTAGACTCTTTACACATAATCTTAAGAAAATAAGGAGCAACAACATACCAATAGAAAAAGTGTATCATATTCTTCTTTTTTCATCTCCATGCTCCTTGATGCTTTTGTCCTTCCATCAAGCTCCTCTATATTCCATGCATGAACTTGAGCTTGAACTCCTTCACACTTGTTTCCACTTACATTTAATTTGAAACTATAAACTCAATGCAAATATTAAAATACAAGTGTTTTGTTATCATCAAAATCAACGATCATAGTAAACTTGCACCAACACAACTCACACACACACACAATAGATAAAAAGAAGAAAGAAATAACCTGGCAAGTGGTGATGGCAGCGTCGGATCTCCTCAATGTTCCTTTTGCTGACACCATAAGGATAAGCATTCAGGGTGGAGCTCCTAGGCGTGGAGCTAGTGGCTCCACTAGGTAACGAGAGATGAGGTGTTGGCGTGGCGTAGCCTCCTTAGATCTCTTCGCCTAGGGAGTCAAAAAAGGCCAACGTGTGTAGATGACCTCTCCATGAGGCTATGATGGTGATGCCCATCTTGAGGGGTCGTAGGTGTCAGAGGAGCTTGACCCCCTCCTCAAGGGCTTTCGTACGTCGATGTGAAGGTTGGGCACTCCACGCCTAAGGAGATGGAGAAGGTGGATGTGGAGAGGGAGAGCCCTTTTTTTCATGGTCATGTGGAAGGGTGGTGGGAGAATAAGAATCGGTCCTCAACCAAAAGTGGAGCCCTCCTTTTGTGCGTGGTTTCCTCAAAAATGGAAAGGGTAGGCACTGACTCTAGAGGAGGTTATGGAAGGTTGGCGTGTGATTAGGAGGGATTTAAGGAGCATTTACATAGATTTCAAGTTGAGGAGGAGGTTGTCCGAGAGTCTTTGGTGTGGTCCCCATCCTCATGGCAATTTATGAAGAACTCCAACCTATCATGGGATTTATTTGGATCATGATTATATTAAGGGACACTTAGGTCATATGAAGTAAAATTTAAGCGTTGAAAGAGGTGTATTATGAAAATGTCCTCCCTGCTTTTTAATTACGACCTCTTTTGCAATTCGCTCCTTATGGAAAATGTGAATCATGTGGCACATTGCTCCATCTTCCACATTTATTCCTACAAGTAAACAATCAAGAATTATAATTCAAGATGGAAAAAGATTAAGGCACACGAAATTAATCAAAAATGCAAGCAAGCCTAGCTAAATGCAAATATTTGATTAATGCACTATACTAATGTAGTAATGCATGTATTGCTACAAAAGTAATGCAAATTAAGCATGTTTAATGTCAAATTATGTATGCGCATCATGTTTTAATCTTCTTATTGGAGATACTTCAGTTTGCTCATTGGTTAACAAGTGATAAGGAGTTACAATTCTGTGTGTCATCCTATATTTGTTGAATAAAGCATAAAGTTGAGCATGAAATTGCACTGGGGGGGGGGGGGGGAATAGTGTGGTATGAAATATAATGCAAAAATAAAAATTTGATCACCACAAAAATTCAATCACAATGATACAATAGATTTTTAGGTGAAAATCCAATAGGTGAAAACCATCACTTAAGTCACCTCAACTTAGGATTTGACCAATTGACCAAGTCGATTAAAACAATAATGCACTACTTGAACGAGAATAGTGCAGCCTCAATATAACGCGCAATGGGGACAACCATTGCAAGGTTTTGCCTCACCAAGCAGCCAAGAATCCACAGACCAAACACCCAATACAACATGAACAAAAATGAAAATAAACAATCCTAAAGAGCCCAAAATATAGTTAATTAATTTAGCACTAAGGATCAAGAGCTTCCTTGAATATGGAGTGTCGTAATAATGGAAGTGATACTCATTGTGAGATGGAGACCTTGAGAACAAGAACACTTGAGCAATGGAGCCTCCAGAGAGCTTATTGAAGCTTAGGAGAAGTATTAGAGTGTATTAGCGTCTAAGAAATGTGTTTGGCAATGGAGAGGCTTAGCATTATTTATAGAGGTCAAGGGTAGCTTCCAAAAGGCTTAGGAGTGGTTAAGTAGTCGTAAGAAACAAATCCAATAAGATTTGGTTGCAATTATTTTGAGTGTAGAACAAGTAAGTTCTGAATTGGCTATATCAGATGTCTAGATTAATGGCCAGATGTCTAGGGAAGGGCCATTAGACGTTTGTTAAGGAAGTGAACGTCTGGGACACAAGGGTGGAGCCTCTTTAAGAGTTTTGGTCTTAAGCCTAAGACATCTAGATACCACATCAGACATCTAATCCCAAAAAAGGGGTCCCTTAAAAATCTCTGGACTTAGTTCTGTCCAAAAGATAAGACATCTAGTATTGTGACTAGTCATCTCTGACAATCAAATCTATTGTAAAGTGTGAAGATTTGATTTGATCTAAAAAGAAAAGATTTGAAAATTCAAACTCAAACAGTCATATATCAGACATCTTGGATCAACATCAAACATCTAATAAGGTTGTCTATGTAAGGTATTAATCAGGTTATTCAATTGAGCTAATCAGATGCCTAATGATTATGTTGGACATCTGATTTTGATCGTCTAATGAGGGATCCTTTTAGGCGGCTTAAGAGAAGATTTAGGCTATCAAACATCTTGGGAACCTATAAGGCATCTGATTTTGGTCGAATGACTAGTTTAGGCAATTTTCATTTAGGTAGTTTTGAATTCTAATTTTTAGGCACCAACCTTAGGCAATCAAATGTCTGATGAGTACATCAAACATCTAAGATTGCTTTTTGTTCTATTTTTTACTTTCTAAAATTTTCCTAAGTCTTCTATGGTTATGTTAGGTATACCTAAGGCTTGCTATAGTCATTTGGAGCTCTTTTACAACAATAGCCTAGACTCAAAGAAAAATAAGGTTACAACTCGATTTGCATTTATATGAATGAACTAAATACATGGAGACCCTACCTAGGTGACTTAGACTAAGTCTTGATAGCTTTGAGTCCTCCAATGAATTTGTTTCATCCTTTACTAAGGGACTTCACCTTTGATATTTGATGAGACTCCAGCAAATCTTATCACACATTATACGAAGCTAATATTTATATCTTATCATTCTTATTTAACCATTAATTTAAGTCTATTTTGAAAAATCATCAAAACCATCGATACGAGGGGTTGCACTAACAGAGTATTCATGAAGTAAGTTCTATCATCGCTAATAATAGTTCAAGGAAACCAAGAACCTTGCAAACATGTTTCTTCAAACAAAATTGACATTTTCAATTTGATCATTATTCTAAATGAGAATTGACCCGATCCATTTTGATACATAATTGACGGCAACCAAGATATACTCAACCATATGAGGGAATAAATTGTCCAAGAAGTCGATATCCTAGATGTCAAAGACCTCAACAATCAAGATTGAATTAAAGGACACTATGTCCCTCTTGATCATTTTGCATAAGGATTAGCACCTGGCACAAGCCTACTAAAGTCACGGGTATCTCTGAAAACTATTAGCCAATAGAAACCATTTTGAAGTACTTTCACAGTTGTTTTCTTGTCGGAGAAATGTAGTCCACAAGCTTTTCTATGACAAAAAATCAATGCACACTATCTAATAACCTAATCAACACAGCCTAAATAGCTTTGGACCTTTCTGGAATTAATTTTTAATCTCATATATGTACATATACAAATCCCATTTGTATTTTACAAAATTCTTTTGCAAGCTATATATCAATATCTTTGTAGTTTAAGAATTTCAATCCTGCAAATAATTTAATTTGGCACCGTTTTTGTAAGCATTTAGAGTTATTTTTAAACATGGCAGATAATTCTCATGTTCAAAGCTTTAACAATTTACATTTATCTTATGCTACATATACTTCCTCATGCAATTGACTATCCTTCAATTTCATTACTATGAGGCTACTTTGTATATTACAAATTTGATTTGCATATTAAAAACTTATTGTGCAACTTGTGTGGTAATATGTAACATACAAACTTCGCTCCCGCGCATACGAAATGCCCTTTTATTTTTATGGATTTTAAGTCGGATGAGACAAACCGTTATCAGAGAATACCGTCCTCACAACCGCCTAGTTTTGATCCCATGGCAACTTTAGCCACTAGTAGGGATGTCAATGTAGCATAGGAGCGAATTTTTATAAAAAGCCTCGTTTAATGGGCTTGAACCATGTTTATTAGTATATTGCAGAATAAATTATATTTTAATACTTGCAATTAAATGGAAAAGGTCAGACAACATCAAGGATGTCTAACGACTCCCACTCGTCTCATTATCGTCCAATCCATCCACGTCTATCGATTGATAGTACAGTAAGCTAAAAGAATGTTGGCTTAGTAGGTTAGAGGGAAAAAATGTGTGAGATAATTGATCTGCTTGGAATGTGGGCATTCGCTGATCCCAACTCGAGGATGGCAAAGGCATCGTAACCATCCAGCACAATTTAATACAACCACTGCGCATTATAATCTGAATCAAAAATCATACACCAAACCCGTCACATTTTTCTTGTTGCTGCCTCCACTGCTGCAATATTCACACCAATTCTGTTTATTAACACATAGTAGAGTCGTCTCTCAAATTAAACACAAAAAATTCAAAATACAACAAAGTGAAATGTGCACATTGACAACTCTAAGATACCCATAGCATTGATAGGTCACATGTATAGATTTTCAAGATCTGAGCCCTTCACCTGTATGGAGGGTACCCGGGCTGTAGATAAGCTGGTTGGACATTCCCTGGGGGAGGATAACCCGCCGGAGGGTAAGGGTTAGGCTGGGCATAAGGAGCATATGGTGCCGATGGAGGATATCCCTGAGGAGGGTAGCCAACAGTAGGTGGAAGCGGTTGCTCTATGCGTGACATCGTCTGAGGTGGCGGCACCGCCATCACTGGAGGTGGCCCAAACTTTCCGTCTCTCTTGTCCATTTCAATCTTATGCTGGGTCTGCATAATGTGGACAATAACCAATTAGAACAAGTCAATAGTGACATGAAGTAAAGCATGCGAGATCCATGAGGGGAGTCTGTGTCACTTACCTGCATGCAGGCACATACACTGCACAGAATCAGATGGTATGTCAATGAAAATTTTGGCCAGCAAAAGAACAAGAAGCCAAAAACTAAAAAAAAACCAATACTATTTCAAACCAAAAAACAAAACTTACCTACAGAAAGCAAAGTCAGCCAAAGAAAAGTTAGCGGTAATATTATTTCAGAAGGAAAAAGGAACCTACCTACAGTAAACAATGTCAGCTAAGAAGTTAAGAATCTGAGCAGCATCTGCGAGTTCATCACCTCCAACCAGGCATGCAATTATGGAGAAGATACATGCTATTTGTTGGAGACAGAACATGAAGCCCTACACAACATTCCATCAGAAGCAGAAAAAAAATATCAGGTCAAGGAGCTATCTGAATTGAAGAATATAGAAAAAGTAAAGAGGGGTGCAAAAATGTTCTTGGTATGTATGTATTCTTGAAAGGCAAAGCAAACAATATTTTGTTCACCTCTTGATTAAACTTTTAACTTTTTGGAAAGGTAAATCATAAGTAATCCAACATCTTGGGTACATTCAACCAAGACAACCAACTAAAAGGTAAACATGGGGGAAACTTATTTAACACATCAAGCATGTTCACGTGGTTGTTTTTGTGTCTGTGTGTGTGCATGAATGCACTCATGTCTCTGCGTGTGTGTGCATGTGTTTGTGTGTGAGAAAGAGAGAGAGAGAGATTACAATGATGCAGTTGTCACACTTGGTGGTCTGAATGTTGAATTCATCTTGAAGCAACCACCGGGTAGATGCAACAGAGTTTCCAAAACACAGGAAAACCTGTACAACAAAATGAAATCCTCAACATGCCTATTAAGAGAAATAGCTCCCAGCATCAAGAAGGATGTGGATCTGTTCCATTACAAAGAGGTTCTCTTCAAAGCATAGTAACACAGCAATAAAAAAAATGTGAACTGCATAGAATTATTTCTTGCAAAAATATTGTCCTCTATTATTATAGTAGAGAAGAAAAAACAATTTTGCTTCAATATCCATACATTATTTAACTTGTGCCAATTGTTAAAAAATAGTATCAAAGAGTCAGATTCAGAGTGTCAATTAATGACAAGTAGATCATAAAATTGACTCCTCAATGTTGTACCAAGAGTGTACTGCATCCTGAGGGTGACAAGTGAATGGTCATGGCATAAATGACGAAAGCTCACTTCGGGACAACCCAGTGAAGGAGGGTCATGCTTCACATTGGCATCTTTGCCAAAATGGAGCTTTGTGCTGTAGATTCTACAACCATGACCATCATGCAGGGCATTTCTGAGAAGCACCCAAGTGCCCCTGCATTGTGGTGAAGGGCACAAGAAGTTTCTTTGTCAAACTAAAAGGTTTCTTTGTCTGACACCGGAGAAGGAAATTTGCATGGCTCTCGAAAGAGCGTTTGATGTATTTTGGGTGGATATGGCACAGCACAATATGCAGAGGTTCTTGATTGGTGATCCCTGTTATCCCCTTTGCTCAGAAATTTATTCACTGGGACTTGGGAAGAGATCATGTCATTTGCCACCCTACTCAAAAAAAGTCGGCAATTTGATCTCATTCGGATTGTGCACTGGGGAAATAAGATTGAAGAAGGAAGAAGCCACTTGCTAGAGTAAGCTTTGAATCCAAGGGGATTTGTCCTATGGTCAGATATTGGACTTTGCATAATACCCCACTTTGTTGCTTCACAAGCAATTTAGGAGGGTTCACTCTGGCTACGTGGCATTCCATGGATGGGATGGTTCAGATTGTGGCAAGTCCCTTATTTGAAGGGAAGGATCCCTTTAGTTTTCAAATGCCTCAAGAAGATAGCAGTAATCAACTCATCCAGCCCCCTAACAAAGATTAGATCATGTAATCTTGAGGTTACAGGTGAAGGCTGACATTGAGGTTGCATCTTTACAAGATATTTCTTGTTCATTTTGGTTGAGGCATAAAGATCAGTACTTCCAGATTGCAATCCATCAATCATCCCCAATCATGCATGGAGGTCAATGCTGGTTATTGGAGATTCAATGCCACCATAAGATGGGAATAATAGAGAGGGGCATTTTGCTCCTTTCACTGATTCTGACTTTGAAATGTCAATTATTTTGTAAAGTGAGAAGGTGCAACCAATGGAAAGGTGAGACAAATCCTGGGAGGTAGAACATCATAGACTGCTGAGCGCTCAAGAAAAATAACTAGGTTTTGGAAGCATTTAGTTGGGGCATCATAGATCATTGGATAGCTCTAGCATTGATAGGTAAATACTTAGCTTTAGGAAGCGCTCGGAGGCAAACAAAAAAGTTTCTCATGGAAGGTGAACTTTGTGAAGGTTTATAGTTCTTCTGATTAGTTGTTTCTGCAAAGCTTATAAGAGAGACATCTGCACTCATTGATTTCATCTAAGTGCTGCACCACTACTAATCTGGTATATGGTAGAATAGAGGGGCCATAATTACAGCCTTATGGAGAAGTCAGGCTGACCCTTGCTCCTATTTTTCCTTTCCTTGTTATGTATTTTCTTTTCCTGAAAAGACTGCTATGCACTTTCCTTCTCCCCTGAAAAGAACTCGCTATGTACCTTTGCTGCCTACCAACCTGGATTCCTGATGAATTTTGCTCCTGTTACAGGAGTCACTACTTTGGTTCCCATTTTTCACTATATTGATGCCACTCTTCTTTGTGAAGATACCTATTCCATGTTCCAATGAAAATAGAGATTGCTGTGTTGATTGCATTGTTATTTTTTTCTAGAAAGTATACTTTGATTGCATTGTTTGAGGTGTTCTCAAGCCTTTCGATTGATCCTAGCAGTTACTCTTTTGTATCATTCAGTGTGGGTAATGGCAGAAAAAAAAAACATGCACCTTGGTAAAAGACTCCATGGCACTCATTGCCTTTGATTTATCTCAGGCCAACCTTTCCCAAATAAGCCTTTTGGGAATTTTCAATTGGATTCTTGAGGAAAGCACGAAGAAGAGGTTGGAAGGCTCCAGAGCTTGCATCCTCGAGAGAGGAGGGAGAATGATCCTCTTTAAACCAGTACCATGTACCCAAACTCTCCTTATGCTTGTATTCCGTTGACCATAAAAGGTTGAACTACGAATGGGCCATTTGAGAAGATTTCTTCAGCAGCAAACTGAAGAGGAAAGCAAGGAAAATTCTTGTGTCATGGAATGAGATATGTCATCTGACTTTTAAATGTTTGGATGTTTTGCACCTTCAGGTAATGAATTGAGCTCTTTTTTCGGAAAAATAGCTAGTATCTTGTGAAGGGAATCCACAATGGTGGCCTGCGGTGATGCTTTAAACTTTTAGAGGGGCTCGGTTGCAGTTATGCCGCATATTGTTGATTATATCCATACTCAACTTTGTGGCAGCTTGTGCTTTAAGTTTCGGCATGATGAGGGGACAATAAGAAAAACTTTTTTAGAAAAGTTCCCAAAGCTGCCTACAGTTGCTGAAGATCAAGATGCCACCGTGATACCCAATTGATCTTCTACTTAAGGAGACTTAAATGGTTGCTAAACCTCTTTATTTTGAACTTCTTTATCATATCAGCATGTATATGATGTTTTGTTTTTAAATAAGATGTCTACTAGGTGCATATAAACAGCTTCAAAATAGCACTTCAGTTGAAATTTGCAAATTTGATAAACCCCTTTATTCTGAACTTCTTTATCATATCAGCATGTATATGATGTTTTGTTTTTAAATAAGATGTCTACTAGGTGCATATAAACAGCTTCAAAATAGCACTTCAGTTGAAATTTGCAAATTTGATAAACCCCTTTATTCTGAACTTCTTTATCATATCAGCATGTATATGATGTTTTGTTTTTAAATAAGATGTCTACTAGGTGCATATAAACAGCTTCAAAATAGCACTTCAGTTGAAATTTGCAAATTTGACATAGCTTTCAGAAAATTGGCCAACTAGACCAAGGTTCAAAAGTCAATATACGGTATGCGATCAATCGAGCCACCGCATACATAGTAAGCGATATTCAAATGAATATGCAATTTTACATTTTTATTTTAAAAAATATAAAATAATTAGTTAATTTATTACATTTTGTATTATATGTAATGCTATAACTATACAACTATCCCAAGTACAACAACAACCAAGTCTTTTCCTACATTAAGTGAGTTCAGCTATATGATTCTTTACTTCTACACAGATCGATTTTGAGTCATTTCAGGACTTAAATTAAAATAATTGACGTCATCCTTAATAGTTTCCTTCCAACACTTGTTTAGTCTTCCTCGCCTCCTCTTAACAGATTCAATCTTCAACTTTTCGCATCTTCTGACCGGAGCATCTAGTGGCCTTCTTTGCAAATGTCAAAACCATCATAGGCATGTCTCTCTCATTTTATCTTCTATCAGTGCCACCCTAACCTTTTCTCAAATAATCTCATTTGAAATGCGATCATTTTTTGTATAACCACACATCTATCTTAACATCTTCATTTCTGCCACAGACATCTGCACTTGCTTATAGTTCATAGTCCAAAATTCAGAACCATACAGCATGGTTGGTCTAACCGCAGCTCGATAGTACTTTCCTTTTACTTTTAAAGGAACCCACTTATTACAAAGAACACCAGATGCATCCCTCCATTTCAACCACCCTGCATTAATTCTATGTATAACACCTTCATCAATTCCACCATCTTGTTGGAAAATGGATCCCAAGTACTTAAAAGCATCTTTCATTGGAATGCACTCTTCTCCAATTTTTACATACATTTCTTCATTGTTCCCTCTACTACTAAACTTGCATTCTATATACTCGATCTTTATCTTGCTTAAGCATAGTCCTTTAGCTTCTAGGACTTCCCTCCAAAGCTCAAGCTTTCTGTTCACTCCATCTTTTGTCTCATCAACCAACACAATGTCATCAGCAAAAAGCATACACCATGGCACCTCAACTTGGATATACTTCGTTAACTCATCCATGACCAAGGCAAAGAGAAAAACTTAAAGCCGATCCTTGATGCAGACCAATGGTGATATCAAAGTAGTCCGTCAAATCATCCTTAGTCCTTTCACAAGCTACAGCTCCATAGTACATATCTTTTATGAGGTTGATATATAAAACTGGTACCTGTCTCTTCTCCAAAATTCTCAACAAGATATCTCTTGGGACAGAATATAGGCCTTCTCTAAATCAATAAAAACTATATATAAATCCTTCTTGACGTTGTAGGTCTCCATCATACATCTCAAGAGATGTATTGCCTCAATAGTAGATCAACCTAACATAAAGCCAAACTGATTTTCAGTTACTACAGAGACATGCCTCACCCTTCTTTCAATTATTCTCTCCTAAAGTTTCACTGTATGGCTCATCAATTTAATACCTCTATAGTTGGAACAATTTTGTATATCTCCCTTGTTCTTGTATAAAGGTACCACAAAACTTTTCCTCCATTCCTCTAACATCTTCTTGCCTCTCCAAATAATATTAAATAATTTTGTGAGCCAAGTTATACCCCTTTTCCCATTACTCTCTAAACGTCTATAGGAATATCATCAAACCCAACAACCCTCCCACTTTTTATCTTCAAAGCCTCCACTACTTTCTTTTATATCTTTCAATAGCTTGCCCAATTCACATAATCTTCTGAGTTAGCTAACTCCCCCAAGATGATATCATTTATTTTTTATTAAAAAGCTTATAAAAAGTATCTCAAGTAGTATAATAAAAAATACATAGTTAATACTCTTACTCTTTAATTACCATACAGCCTATAATATAAAAGATTAGATATCTTGAAAAAAGAAAAATCAAAAATAAAATCCAAATCAAAAACCTAAATTCAGACCCAATAATCTAAAATGAAACCTAAAATAAAAATATAAAATTAGACCCAATAATCTAAATAAAACCAGATGTCAAAATAAGAAATCAAACCCAATAACATCATGTTAAACAATACCTAAAATGCTAAAAAGAAGAAATATCTCAAATCAAAATCATACATCTACCTCAAGAGCTTGGCTTGCTGCTATGTCGACCAAAAGAATCCTTACCGTCGACGCCACCTCCAATCGAAGAAGCTCAACACCACCATCGACCGAAGAAGCAAGTGTTGCTTGCTACTCGTCGTCACTATCGTGCAAACATCTTCGTTGCTAGCCGAACGATGGCCCTCATCGCCACTCCCAACCTCACACAATGGGTTTCGGTGGGCGATGGATGGGGGTGTAATGGCTTCCTGAATCCTGACGATTGACGAGGGTTTTAGTTTTGGGGGTTTTAGGGCTTCCTAATGGGATGCGATGGGCCTTTATTTTGCAAGGGCTATCATGTGGGAGAGGAGTATCAGGGGTGGGGGGTTAATCTGTAACAGTGAGGGAGTATGAAGGGTAGGGTATTGTTCATGTGGGCTTTTTTTAGAAGAGCCCATTAGTGGCTCTATCTTAAAAACGGGTGAGTATGCTGTCGAGTAAATGCCTACTCGACCCACTTATCCAGACCCACTATAGGATCGCATGGCATTACTCGATTCGAGAAGATGTCTACTAACGCCTATGCGGGTGCCTACTAGACCTAGGCAACCGACTTCCTAAACACTGAAGTAGACCACATACTCAATAATAGCCTCATAGTTAGGAGTTAGCAAGGTCTCCACATTGAATACAAATAAGCAAATCAACATGTGGGTAGGTAGGTACACTGCCCAAGAATGCCATATAATCAACTTGAGTACTAACCCAATTATTTAAAAAAAAAAAAAGGGAATGGGTGGTTATCCGTACGATAACCACCCACAATCACTTCATTTCAACCACATCATCAAAAAATTACATCAAGGCAAAAGTCTAGACTTCCAGAACTCCACCTAGGGTACAATGGAATAAAAGAAATTCTCAACATAGGATCTATCTCCTCTTAATAGCACTCCATTCCTGTCCAACCATATACCCCACAACATTGCTAGAACTTTTGCGCGTTCATTCTTGGATCTAAAAGTATTGTGTCCCACACAAGCACCCCCAACGGAAAAACGACCAGAAGCTAACCTCATCCCGAAGAACAATCCGATCAATCCCCATCTTCTACCACACCTGCTCTACAAACGGACACCGAAAGAAGAGGTGTTGAACGTCCTCTTCCGCACCGACACAGAGAAGGCAGCTCATGTCATCCATCTGGGTACACCTTGCTCTCCACCTCTGTCATTATCCTCCCCCGCCTCATCAGTCACGCAAAGATCTTTACCTTTAGCGGACACTCCGCCTCCCAAAGAAGCCAGTAGTCCATCCAGAGATCTACGTCTATGTCAACCCAACTGTCATTCAGTCTGCGAAAGACCTCCACAGAGAACTCACCTTCATCCCAACTGTAAATGTCACTCCCCACCTCTAGCTCCCAACCTTCTAGTTCCTGTAACAATCTCTGGAAGTCTATACATCTCTGATCAGACTACCCCCTCCGAAAGATAGGACACCAAGCCCCAGACCAACAATCTCTGACTAGGGCAGTCGGGTCAGCCACACACCCAAAGAGAGGAGGGAACTTGTCCTTGAAGGGTACACCAGTTCCTTGCCAATCATCCAGCCAGAATCTGAAGGCATCACCCTCACCAAAACAGGAGAGAAGAATGCACCTTCGTCGTTGCAGTCGCCAGCCCCTTAAGAAAGAAAGATGCCCCTTGAGGTGGTGATTCCAAAGGCCCCCAAGACGTAAAGGATCCATAGCACCTCATGATATCACCAAATATGCCAAGCTCCCAACCCATGAGCCTAGCAATCCACTTCGTGAGGAGGCTAGTATTAACCTTCCCCACCTCTCTGATCCCCAGGCCCCCCTCCTGCATCGGCTTACAGACCTCCTCTCAGGCCACCAACCTAACCCCCCTTCCCGCAGCTCCCACATTGGACCAGAAAAAGTCATGCATCAGCCCCAAGATCTTTTCTATCTGTTTCGACATCATGTAAAAAGAAATGGACGCTGGAACAGCCTTCACCAAGACAAGCCTCCCCCCCCCCGACAATCATCTAGCCAACCACCCTAACAACCTCCTTTCCATCATCTCCAGCAAAGGAAGCCACTCGCGTAATCCAAGCCTCTTATCTGAAAAAGGAAGGCCCAAATAGACCAACGGCAAGATACCACCTCCGTCGCAAGTGCTCCAGCCACCAGCTCTATTACCTCCTCCGCCATGTTTATCGAGACAAACGTTGACTTATGGTAGTTAATCTGCAGTCCAGACGCTACACCAAAAAGCTTTAGTAAGATCCTCATCCTCCTAGCCTCCAACCTTCCTCCTTCAACTAGAAAGAAGGTATCATCAACATATTGTAAAATTGCAATCTGATCGCTCCCTCCAGCCCAGAAACCAGTGATCAAACCTCTCTCACATGCTCTGTGGGTCGCCCTCGCCAGCGCATCCGTTGCAAGCACAAACAGCATAGAGGCTAGAAGACACCCCTGCCTAACACCTCTCCTAGGCTGCACCCAACCTCCTGCTGGGTTCCCATTGATCAGGACCAAGAAAGATGTCACACATCTCTTCATCCAGTCAATCCACCTTGTAGGGAAGCCTCTTCTCAAAAGGGATGCCTATATGAAATCCCACTACACTGAGTCATACACCTTGCTGAAATCCACCTTCCAAAGAAACGCTTGCTTCTCCCTCCTCCAAGCAGCCAAAACCTCC
Source organism: Thalassia testudinum (assembly GCA_037157565.1). Lineage (NCBI taxonomy): Eukaryota > Viridiplantae > Streptophyta > Magnoliopsida > Alismatales > Hydrocharitaceae > Thalassia > Thalassia testudinum. The sequence continues at coordinate 121,722,916 of JAZHRO010000073.1, forward strand.
ATAGCAACGATGAACTCGTCCAAAATACCCCTTCCTGATACAAAAGCTGTCTACACAGGGGATATCAAGTCACCAAGGACAACTCTAAGCCTATTCACCAGCACCTTTGCCATATAAAGGTAGACAGCATTTAAAAGTGCAATTGGGCGGAAATCCTGAATCTCCTCTACTCCATCTTTCTTAGTACTCACCTAATTATTGAACGAGATTGAATTAAAATATTCACTAGAATCAATTATGCCACACCAAAAAAAAAACCTTTTGACACCAATCATATAATACTTATACCTAATAGTTTCCTACATGATATCCAAACCCACAACACATGCTTTGGGATAATATCATGAGCATTTTATTTGTAATGATGCTTTGGGATGACATTATTACGAGCATTTTACTTTTGATGTGCCCTAAAACCTACCATTTGGTTGCAATACAACAATCAAACCCTTTCAAACACTAAGTGGGGTCGGTTATATAGATTCTTTGCCTTCACTCAGATCGATTTTAAACCATTTCAGGACTTAAATTAAAGTAATTGACGTCATACTTAATAATTTTCTTCCAACATTTGTTTGGTCTTCCTCGCCCCTTCTTAGCTGATTCAACCTCCAACTTCTCGCATCTCCTAACTGGAGCATCTAGTGCCCTTCTTGATAAATGTCCAATCCATCTTAAGCATGTCTTTCTCATTTTATCCTCTATCAGTGCCACCCTAACATTTTCTCAAATAATCTCATTTGAAATATGATCCTTTCTTGTAATAACCACACATCCATCTTAACATATTCATTTCTACCATATATATTTTCTGCACATACCTATAGTTGATAGCCCAACATTCAGAACCATACAGCATAGTTGGTCTAACCACAGCTCGATAGTACTTTCCTTTAACTTTTAAAAAAACCCTCTTATCACAGAGAACACCAGATGCACCCATCCATTTCAAGCACCCTACATTAATTCTATATAACATCTTTAATTCCACCATCTTGTTGGAAAAGGATCCCAAGTACTTAAAAGCGTCTTTCATTGGAATGTATTTTTCTCCAATTTTTACATGCATCCCTTCATTGTTCCCTCTACTACTAAACTTGCATTCCATATACTCAATCTTTGTCCTGCTTAGGCAGTCCTTTAGCTTCCAGGACTTGCCTCCAAAACTCACGTTTTCTATTCACTCCATCTCGTCTCATCAACCAACACAATGTCATCAGCAAAAAGCATACACCATAACACCACAGCTTGGGTATGCTTCATCACCTCAACCATGACCAAAGCAAAGAGATAAGGGCTTAAAGTCGATCCTTAATGCAAACCAATGGTGATATCAAAGTAGTTCGTCAAATCATCCTTAGTCCTTACACAAGCTGCAACCCCATAGTGCATATCCTTTATGAAGTTAATATATAAAATCGATACCTGTCTCTTCTCCAAAATTTCCCACAAGATATCCCTTGGGACAGAATCATAAACCTTCTCCAAATCAATAAAAATCATGTGTAAATCCTTCTTGACTTTGTAGGTCTCCATTATACGTCTCAAGAGATGTATTGCCTCAATAGCAAACCGACCTGGCATAAAGCCAAACTGATTTTTAGATACTACAGAGACTTACCTCACCCTTCTTTCAATTATTCTCTCCAAAAGTTTCATCGTATGGCTCATCAATTTAATACATCTATAATTGAAACAATTTTGTATATCTCCCTTATTCTTGTAATAAAGGTATTACAAAACTTTTCCTCCATTCCTCTAGCATCTTCTTATCTCTTCAAATAGTATTAAATAATTTTATGAGCAAAATTATATCCCTTTCTCCCATCACTCTCCAAACGTCTATAGGAATATCATTAGGCCCAACAACCCTCCTACTTTTTATCATCTTCAAAGCCTCCACTACTTTCTTTTGTATTCTTCAATAGCTTGCCTGATTCACATAATCTTCTGAGTTAACTAACTCCCTTAAGATGATATCATTCTTTTGTTTTTCATTAAAAAACTTATGAAAATATCTTTTCCATCTTGTATTTATATCATCACTAGCTATAAGTACCCTTCCTTCATCCTTGATGCACCTTACATATGTAAGGTCCTTCACTTTCCGCTTTCTTGCTTTAGCTAACTTGAAAATATCTTTTTCACCTTCTTTAAAATCAAGTTTCATATAAAAATGCTCCCAAACTTTTGATTTTGCTTCACTAACTACTTTCTTTGTTTCTTTCTTTGCTCTTTTATAATTTTTCACGTTTTCATCGATTTTATCTCGATATAAGGCTTTAAAGCAAGCTCTTTTAATTTTAAGTTTCTCCTGCACTTTCTCACTACACCACCAAGCCTCCTTTTGTTCTAGAACTCCTCCTTTAGACACGCTTAACACCTCCTTTGCCACCTTCCTAATACAGTTTGCCAAATTTAACAACAATTCATCAACACTTCCATCAAGATCCCAAGTTTTTTCTTGCATTATCTTCTCTTTGAATTTCTCTTGCACTTTCTTAAGATTTCACCATTTAATTCTCAAATTCTTAAACACTAATTTTCTCTTCTTTGCCTTCATACAAACATTTGATTGCAATACTTAGTTTTTTTTTCCTAAGATGGTTGTTTGGTATCAATACTTATGATTTTCTTTCTGGTATTCATGTTTTGGTTTGCCTAGCAACACTAATTTAATTTTTATTTTTTATTACTTAAAAAATATAAACCCACATACTCTCTACCCACCCATCCACCCACATACGAATACTTGCAACAAGGTGAATTGTCCAATTTGATACCCACACTAACCATGTGAACCTTCATTTGATATCAACCACACTTTTTGCCCACAGGCCTCGAAACCTTTTAAGATCCAATCAGAAGCCTTTCCGTCTTCCCATCAACCAAATGTACTTATGAAGATACATCTAAGCTAGCCTAGATCCATTTAATCCTATTCCAATCATCATTTCCTAAACACTATCCACATCATCTCCTTTTCCTAGTTGTTTTTCCACCACATTCATCTACTTCACCCTGCCACCTCATCACCTAAAATACCAACCATGCCTCCCACATCTCATACCAAATCTCCAACTACATTCATCTACTTCACCATGCCTCCCACATCTTGTACCAAATCTCCAACTACATTCATCTACTTCACCATGCCACCTCATCACCTAAAATACCAACCATGCCTCCCACATCTCATACCAAATCCCCACCCCTTCCTTTTCACACATGGCTTCTACCCATTCTTAATGTTGCCTCCACCCCCTATGCCTCAATCATTTTCTCGCAATCCAAATCAACTCTCTTAAGGAGATTAATTCCTAAACCTAACCAAATCCTAACCCATCCAAAGCCTTGGCTACCTATCATCCATCATGGGTATGCATACTCCTCTCCCTTGTGTTCAATGCACACAAGGTCCCCTAACCCCCTAACCCCAAAGCAAAGTTCTTGCATGAAGTCAACAACAAAGCACATAACCTTCCCTCATGCACTTTCAATGATGCATCTTTGGACAAAAAAGGTCATGCTAGGGTGATTTTTGGAAGTCGCCATGCCGACATGATTTAGTTGTCAGAAAGCAGAAATTTCACTGACATGCCAACCATATGGGTGAATATTCTTACCCATATGGGTATGATACCTTCCAAGATTATTTTGCTCCTTAATTCCAACCCCAAGCTCCCCCTCAAATTCCAACAAGATCACAATCATCACAAGATGATTCTAAAATAACAGAATTCTCCCAAACATGTGTAACTAATTATACGCATGACAGACCATACACATATAGTAGATTTCCCCGTCTTGAGATTTTGGTTGGTATGAATGAATATGAGTACAAACAGCACATAATGAATCATCAGGCAATGTATTCATATATGTCTTGGGAGAGTTACTGTAAATACATTCAAAGTATTGATCAACACAATAGTCAACGATGGTATCAATCAAGTGATGATGGTACCCATGATAGAGATATGGATCCAGCAAGACTCTCTTAGTTCTGGTGAAATATGACTTTCGAGTTCCAAGTTCCGACTTTTGAGTTCTTACCTCCAATGCATCAAGACATTACGGTTTCAGCTCTTACTTTGAAACTATATGCTTTGATTCTTTCATTCTTCAATTCTTTGTATTCTTAAATTCTTTGTATTCTTCAATTCTTAAATTCTCTGTATTCATTGATATTTCACTATTAAACTTTAACATGGTATGGTCATATTGTATATAAATATTATGATGTAACACTTATTGTTACATAATCAACATTTGATTTTCTTGAAATTGATATTATTTTGACTACTTCCATTTTTGTCGGTATGCATCAGCATGCCCTCGACATCCCTCCGAAATGACATATTTTTTAGTCATCGAAATTGTCGAAATCTACCATCGAAAAATGAGCATTTCCACGACGTACCCTCAACATGACTTCGAAATGCACGCTTAGAATTTCATCGGTACGACGTTGAAATTGGCATTTCGAACCTTGGTATTGCACATCAATGAAGTCAACCACTCTCCGAGTAAACTTCTCAATCATCCAATCTCCTTAACGAATTTCCATTAACGGATGAAGGTACAAAGTGAAGCTTTGAATAGTGGAGCAAGTGAAGCTCATCTCTCCTGAGCATCCGACTCACAAGGTTGCTGCACATGCTCAATCAATAGAGCAAATCCCAATACGAGGAGAGCAGCAGTCCACCTCTATGCTCCCACAGTCAAATGCACACTCATCCCCTCCTTCAAAGCCAACCTCTTCCCTCTTTAAAGGGTTTTTTTTCCTCTCTTCCTCACAGAGTCACAGCCACCCTCCTCTCTTGGCCAATTCGTCTCATCTTCACTTCTTAACCTGCCATCACCACCATCTCCTCTTTAGGCACCCATTGTTTCTCATCAGATCACCTCTTGTCCAGGTTGATCAACTGCTTGCACAACTTCATCTTTCAACCAGCCCATTGTTTCTCAACGCATCACCTCTTGTCCAGGTTGATCAACTTCCTCTACAACTTTATCTCTAGACCTGCTTGCTGCCTATTCAATGTTTTCTTTTTCCTTTTTTTTTGACGAAATGCCTATTCAATGTCATATACCTTCATCTTCATCATCCTTGCAGTTTGCTGAACATTCAAATTTATGTGAACGACATACCTTATGAAATGAAAAGTTATTCAAATGATCATCCTATGTATTAATGATATGCCTTCGATGTCATTGCTAGTCAATATGTATGTGGTATGCATTCAGATGTGAATGACAATACCTTACGAAATGAAAAGTTATTCAAATGATCATCCTATGTATTCATGATATGCCTTTAATGTCATTGCTAGTCAATATGTATGTGGTATGCATTCAGATAGGCCATCACATAATACTCAATATGAGTATGTAGGCAAGTATATAGTTTCAGATTTTTTTTTAGTAGGTAAAAAAATAAAACTAATTAATTTTTCTTTTACAAGTAATTAAATCAAGACATGAATATTAATGTAAAAGCAACCACCTTTTAAAAAACTTAGGCATTACAGCCAAAACATAAGCCCTTATGCAAAGCTATGGATGGACTTAAATCAGGTGGTGGAGAGAATCCCTGGATGCCTATGGCTAATTTTGTGTGTGTGTCTGGGGGGGGGGGGGGGGGGTGCTTCAATGTTTCTCCGCATCTGGAGGATAGGCCTGGGGTAAGGGGGAGAGATTGCAGTTCAGACACATTTGCGGAATTCGTTGCTATGCATGGCCACCTCAATGTGCTTCAGAGGTCATGTACCGATACCTAGAGGAATTCAGCAGGCCAAATATTTTGAATTGATTAGTTACTTTCCAATGTGGAAATGGCAAAAGTTTTTTCTCTAGCAGATGTTCGACTCCTAGAGAGGCCATTCTCAGATCATACGACCTACTGTGGCAGTCGAATGAAGACATTTTGGGACATATTTCAGATTTGAAAAATCATAACTTTTAGAGGAGGGTTTTAGGAAAAAGGTGGCAAAGTAGTAGAAGTCAACTCAGTCGAGGGGCTCAACGGTGACACAGATGGAGGCCAGGTTGTGGGACCTGTAGGTGTTTCTGAAGACATACATGAAGCAGATTAGAGAGGAACAGAGTAGGAGAAAGGATGAAGCATTGTCGAAGATTGCAAGGATTGATAGGAAGGAGGACTTAGGGAATTTGTCTGAGGCTAACCGGGTGGCTAGAGCCACACACTTACATACAATACAGGTGTAGGGTCGTAAGGTAAAGATGGAGTGAAAGACCAGGTCAAGGCAAGAGTGGTTGAAGAAGGGTGACTATACTACTAAGTACTTCTACATGGTGACTTCAGGGAGACAAAGGAGAAATAGATAGAGAAGCTACAAGTGAATGGCACAGAGTTCTTAGGCAAGGAAGCTGCAAGTGATGCAATCGCAAAGTACTACAAAGAGTTCACGGGCAAAAAGATGGGTAGGAGGTGGAGGTGGTTAGGAGCAGAGACGCCAAGATTAACAATGGAGCAAGCCGATGGCCTTATTTTTTCCTTCAGCAAAGATGAGATCCGAAGGGCAATTTGAGGATTGAATACATATGGTTGTCCGGGCCTTGATGGGTTTCCAGTGCACTTTTATAAGGAGTTCTGGACCTTAGTTAAGGACGATGTCATGCAAGTAGTTTCCAAGTTTGCGAATTGCAACCAAAGCTTCAATAGGCTTAACAAGTTTTATATGTTCCTGCTTCCAAATAAAGATGGAGCGGAGGCTTCGAAGAGTTTAGACCCATCGCGTTGTCCAACGCTATCTCATTGTTGCCAAGGTTCTTGCTAACAAGTTAAGGGGACCTTGGATGGCATTGTGTCAGCAATGCAAACAGCTTTTGTCTTGGACCGTAATATCCTAAATGGGTTTGTTATGTCCTCGAAGATTCTGGCCTTTTGAAGGAGAAGAGGAACGTGTTCCTACGAAAGGTTGATTTAGCAAGGCCTATGACTCGATCCAGTGGTCATTTATTTAGGCATCTCTGATGAAGAGAGGCTTCCCTACTCGATGGGTGGATTGGATGAAAAGGTGTGTGACGACATCCTTTTCCATTATTATTAATGGAAACCCTATGGGTGGGTGGATACAGTCGAGGAGGGGGGTTAGACAAGGGTGTCTTTTGGCACCTATGCCTTTTGTTTTGGCAACAGATGCTCTAGCGAGATCCACTACTATGCTCTGTGAGAAGGACCTTGTTAAGGGCTTCTCATTAGGGAATGGAGTGCAGATATCGATGCTTCATTATGCTAATGATACTATTTTCTTTGTGGAAGGATCAGAGGTTGAAGCACGAAGAATGTATTTTCTTTGTGGAAGGATCAAAGGTTGAAGCACGAAGAATGCATTTTTTTTCTGGAATTGTTTGGTGAGGCTCCTGGTCAACAGGTTAATTTTTGCAAATCAACTTTTGTCCTGATTTAGATGTCGCCTGAGCAAGTCGATGGGTGCAACATGGAGTTACATACGATAGAGGGCAACTTACCCATTTCCTACCTTGGTCTTCCTTTGTCAGAGGGTGTCAGTACAAGAATGAATCCCTTTGATTGATGGATTGGAGAGGAGGTTGGCAGGGTGGGCCTCCAAGGTTTTATCCTACGAGGGAAAGGTTAGAGATTCTAAAGGCAACCCCAGCCTCCATGCCTTCCTACTTCACATCTGTCTTGAAGCTGTCAAGGAAGGTTGAAAGTAAGATCTCTGGCTTGATGAGAGATTTGTTCTAGACGACGTATGGTTCAACTGGGAAGGGAGCGAGAATGGTGACTTAGGAGGAGGTCGTAGCAATTGAAGGAAGGAGGTTTGGTGCTAAGGGACCTAGGAAAATGAATGACAATCTCTTGACCAAGTGGATCAACAAATTATTCATGCAAGCTTGTCATGGGAACTCCATAATTTGGGACGCTTTGACATCTACTCAGAGTGGCCATCCTCATTTCCATAAGGGCTTATCCCTGATTTTACCGAAGGTGCAAACTTTCTTTGTCCCATACATTAGGGCGGGTGATACTTTTCGCTTATGGCTAGATAATTGAATGGGATAAGAAAGGCTGAAAGATCGATTTCCAAGATTATTTGCAATGGTTGCTTGTAAGGAAGTTAGAGTGGCTAATTGTCGGAAGGAATCACAATGCCTTTCCTTTGTGGGAAATCTTTCTGATCAGAGGATTTGAAGCTCCAGGTTTTATTGCAGGAATTGGACAGCTTCAAACCAAAAAATGGTGATGATGCTTTCATGTGGGAAGAATGTGAGTTCTCAATAAGGGAAGCTTATAGAAGGTTGGGCAGTGGGCCGGTGATGGATTTAGATTTCATCAAGGACTACAGAAAAATCTAGTTAGCTACTTATCCGTTGAAGGTCAAAATTTGTGCTTGGCTGCTTAGGAGGGGTAGACTCATGACAAGAATTAGGAGGGCCAAATGAATGTAAAAGGCAGAGAAGGTCTGCTCGCTTTGTCTCGCAGCAAATGAAGATGCCAACCATTTGTTTTTTGGATGTTGCTTTTCCTCGCAGGTCTAGAATAAGTTTTCTTTAGAGTGGTCCCATACATGCTTTGTCGACTTCTGGAGGTGATTCAGATATGGGAATCAAAATGGTAGGCAAAATGTGTTTAGGATGAAGAATGAGAAGGCGAAGGTCTTGGAAATACTCTAGGAAGTGAAGTAAAAATCAGCTTAGTCGGCCGAGTACTCAATCGACTAGCTTAGTCGGCCAAGTACTCGGTCGACTACTCCTAAGCTTCCCCCCACCCCCCCGACTAAATACTCCATGAAGTGGTCAGTGTAGTTGACCGAGTACTCGACCGATTTCTCCATAGAGAGATAAACATGTCATAGTCGAGTATTGGTTTCTTAGGTCAAATAAAACCCTCCCCACTCGCCCCCCAACACCCTTTAGCGCAAGACCATCGGGCCTAACCCCTTCCCACAAAACCTTACGACCATCGCAACCCTTCCTCCGATCATCGCTTCTCTTCCAGAGCACCGACCTTGCATCCTACTACTACGACCACAATCATCAAAGTTGTTGCTGCTACGAGTCATAATCAGTTATTGCTACTCCTGTCCTCTCCTTAATTGTTGTAATTAGGTTTCCTACATCTTTCGTTTTAAAAAACTAAATAATGGTTGTTTGAATTGTTAAATGGTTGTTTGAATCGTTAAAATCCTTCAACAACTAACAAGTTAAAGTTCTCGTACTTTTAATTAAAGGCATATTTTACTTCTTAAATATATATATATATATATATAATATTTGACTAGATACTCCCCGACTACTCTACATAACCTGACCAACTGAATACCGATTACTGATTTTTACAACAGACTCTGGGGCATCTGACTTGGAAGGAATGCAACATCTTCAAGAGCTAAACCCCTTATATTGAAAATTTTGTTGCATCTCTTCTTTGGCCAATTTATGGGCCTCCATTTTGTAATCTAGTTGTTTTTTACCTTTAATTAATAAATTTTCTACATGATCATCAACCGGATAACCACCCTTTTTTTTTTTAGAAGAGTGTTGTAATATTAAATGGCCTACTACCATTGCAACCAAGTGTGCAGCCTTATATGCAGAATACTCAACCCATATATGTGCCATATATATGGTCACATCTATATGTGGTGTGGTCCCCTTTCCATCCAGGAGTACTCGGCCAAGAACTTGGTTTAGGCAGCCAATTTTGCGAACCTTGCATGTGTTGGTCACTTTCAGGTGCTTAATTCAGTAGTTAAATCACCTCAATAATTGTAGTTTCATTGACTTCATTTTCTGATTTATTCACCATTGCATTTAATTGTAACCATGTGGAATAATTGCACATAGACTAATCATCAATAGCATCAACAAAGTTGGTAGTTTAACATCATTCGGAGTATTAGCATGCACATAAGGCTCTCCATGGATCATGACCCAACTTGTCCTATTTACATATTTCTCTAATCGTTGGCTTAAATAGTGCTTATTGACAATATAACACAATCAATCATGACAAGGATTAATTTAACAATGGTTAACTTCAATCTTCTACTAATGGAATGATATGCATGAGAAGAAGAGCAACTCTGTAGGGACACTGAAAATAGTTTTTTTGAAAAGAGGGATATTGTGTAAATACGAAGAATAATGGTGTGTATTTGTAGTATAAAATGTTTATAAGGGCATTTATATAGAGATGCCCTTCTTAAAGATAACTTTCTGATATTCTGTCAAATACATTGACATCAAACGTTAGATTATTGATTAAACATCACTTCCACCCACGGAGTAACTCTTTTGACAGAGTTTGGTTAGATTAAAAACAACCATGGCCTCAAAGCAGTTTTTGAAAATCATCCCTTAACCACTTCCGTGTATTCCAGCAAAAAAATAAATTCACGATTAAGTGTCCTGTGAGAGACTTTGAATTTGGTTGTACTTCAGCCTAAATTGAAATGAGCAGTAGAATTCACAGTTTATAGACAGCCAATGAACAAAAAGAAGTATCTCGAGTAGGAATAATCCTATTAAAAGAAAAGCATCTATTTATAAGTAATCTGAAACAAAACCAAACAAAGAGCAGGGGTATGGTACCTCTGTGCAAAGACACAACTCAGGGCAATGGCGTTCCCCACAGCCACCACTGCATGGAAGATAGCCAGCACAACAAACGTATCTACCACAGGAAGATTATGTTGACATTCAGTGAAATTTATGGTAAGTTTGTATTTCAATAAGTAATTACTTAATTGTCAAAATATTCTTCGTAGAAAAAGGGAAAGATGACTATAAGAGGTCAGTGGTCATCCAACCTTTATCAACTATATCAGAAATTCACTTACCTTGACATGTCATTGTAGAGTGCCCGTTTGCGAAGCAAGTAGGAGACGCATGGCCCACTATTCAAAAGCAGGAAAATATCCAAAAGCTACAGTGTAAATCCCCAAAACAGAAAAACAGACTAAAAGAATTTGATATAATTCAAAGAAAGGCACACTGAAAAAGGGAAAGATCAAGCATCTCAAACATTCTATATAAATGGTTGAGATATAAATGATTGAGATGGTAATCAGTTCTTATGAGTAGAAAAGAGCACCAGAAATATTAAAATACCCTTTTACGACTAGAAATCAATACGGTTTTTTTAAAAAATGTAAAAGGATGGCTATTGAGGACCGTAACCATCCAGGTCGTTTCATTAAAAAAGGAATGGCCTTACAAAGACTGCAGCTAGGCATCAGACAAGAAACCTGCCTCCCTCACAACATTTTCCACCTATGCCCTATCACTCCTAGAGAGTACAAAGTGGCACTGAATCCAGATAGAGCAGATAACCGCTACAGCCTTTATCCATTCAACGGTGTTTGTTTGGACATTGCTTCTGAAGAAACTCCATAACCTCTCAAGGGAGGACACATCAACCCCTTGAAGCCGCAGGGTTTGACCAAACTGCAACAAAGAAGGTGCAAGAACAAAACAGATGGGAAACATCCTCATCATCCTAACCACATAACGAACAAGATACATCTAGATCATCAAATCAACTTCTTAGCACCTTCGTGGCCACCTTCTCCCTTCTCATGAGCCACAAAAAAAAATTGACCTTTAAAGGAACCTTCATCCTCCAAAGGAGGCAACAATCAATCACAAGGTCATTACCCTCAAACACCGGACCCTAAAGTACTCTATACGCCTTAGCCACTGAAAAGCAACCCTCACTCCAAACAAATAGATCAGATCTCATATCATTCAGCCACACCTTAGAGAGCATCAACATGAGTAACTAAAAATCCTAGACTCTAGCCTTAGACAAACTTGCCCTCAAAATAGAAGCCCAAGACAAGGAGGTCGGGTCCCAAACCCCACCAACACAGGCGTGCTTATCAACTACCAATATGTACAATCGAGGGACCAGATCCACAAACCTCCCATTTTCCAAGTAGTCATCATCCCAAATATGAAGCTTTCTCCATTCCCAAACACCAGAGCAAAAAAGGTAGCAAATCCCTACATAACTGGCGTAAGGGATCTCCAAAAGGCATAATCTCCTCGATGGGTTACAACCCTCTCCCCTATGGGTAAAACCATACCATAGGAATCTTGCATGAGCATGTCCCACATGTTTCCATTGTTAAAGAGCTACACCATCCACTTTGCTAGCAAGGCATCACAAAAGTCAAAACGTAAGCAAATACCAAGACCACTAGCTCTCTTGGGCTTAAAAACCTCATCCCGAGGGACTAACAGCAAAAATCTCCCCTCATGGATCGGTCCCTTCCAAACAAATCGCTTTCCTAAGTTCCAACTTCTGAAAATTCTTCTTCAACAGCTTGAACACAAGTAAATAAAAAACCAATATGGCAGCAAGGACGGCTTCGAGGAGCACCAACCTCCCTCCTCTAAACAATAACTTGCCGCTCCAACAATTCAGTCTCTTTCCCATGCGCTCCAACAAGGGGGTCCAATCTTCGGATGTAAGTCGCTTCCCCTTCACAAGGAGGCCCAAGGAAATGAGTGGCAGGTGTGTCACAAAGGTGTTGAGATAGTGTGACGTGGCCAGCACTTCATCTATGTCCATATGGAAGGGGACGAAATCTGACTTTTTATGATTAATAACCAAAAAGTCATCATCTGCATATTGCAAGATGGGTGTGAGATGGGAACCATCACACCTCAACCTAAAACCAAAGAACAATCCACCATCATAGGCTTAAAAGCCATAACTACCAAACTAGCAACTGCAACGTTGAACAGAAGTGGCACCAACGAACATTCTTGTCTCACTCCATGCTAAGGTTGCGTCCAGAACCACACAGTTAGCCATGCAAGACAAACAAAGACATGGTGTTGACGCACCTCTTCATCCATTGCACCCATGTCTCCAGAAATTGTCACCCCCTCAAAATCTCCCATAAATATGACCATGCAGTCGAATCATACACCATTGAGAAATCAACCTTCCACAAAAAAAAGACGCATCAAAACTCCGCCAAACAGCAACCATCTCAACCGAAGGAAAGAATTCTTGAAGGGACCACCCTTTAAGAAAAGCAACCAATGAGTTGAAGCAGTACAGCTTGCAGTCAATCTATTTGTTAAAACCTTTGCTACAATAAGGTAAACCGCATTGGATAACACAATAGGTCTAAACACAACTACAATCTCTGCACCTGGCCTTTTCAACAAAAGGAAATAATAAAACCTGTTCAATCTATCAAAGCCACGGTTATCCACCAAAAACTCATGAATCATTGTCATGAAATCCACCCTCACAACCTCCCACAACTCCTTACAAAAGAGAACTTGTAAACCATCTAGGCCTAGGGCACCCTCAGCCTTCAAACCATCAATAGACGTTAAAACCTCATCTTCAATCACCTCCCTAATCAACTCACTCCGCATTTCTTTGTCTAGGGCAAGCATATCAAAGGCCCAAAGTCACCAAGAACCTTAAGGCCTCCGTCTAGTAATTAGATCTCCTTACACTTGTAGAGAGATGGAAAAATGTGTATTCGAGTCCACCTCATTAAGCCACAACTGACATGATTTATGCCTCCAATCAATCTCATGTTTGCAATCTTCCTACTGCATGATAGCTTGCAGTCAATGTCGTTCATCACGTTCCACCTCCTCTAAGGCCTGACATCTTCTGCTCTGTCTATTGCCAAAATCCCCTCTAAAGCCTCAACTCTCACTCATTTCCTCCTCTCCTTAACCTCCTTATACTAAATCAAAGCAAGTCCAAGGGCCTGAATTTTGGTTGCAAGTGTGCGAGCAACCGAGGATGACTAAGGCACTTCATCCCATTTCACTCTCATAAAATCACAAAAACCAGGTTCTAACAGCGAGGACTTCTAGAACTTGAAGTAAGATGAGAACAATATGCCTTCATTATTGTCTCAAACCAAAGGCATATTAACATCTACTAACTAGAATTGTTTCGCCAATTCCACAAAGCTAAGAAATCTATCTATCCAGGAGATAGGCCCATTACCATTCCTCCAAGTATAAACTACCCAAAATATAGGAACGTCGTAGATATCCAATTCTTCCACCAAAGTCATAAAATCCATTGTAGCCTTGTTCATTCTACCATCAAGTTTTTCATCAGAGGTGACGGTAACATTAAAATCACCAAGGTTTACCATCTATATAAGCTATTGTCTGACGCAATTCCTCCCCATCGTTTTAAAAAACTAGCCTTGAGGCACCTGAGGCATAAGCCTCAAGGTAAGGTGGAAGAAAATCACCCCAAGGCTATAGCCTCGAGGATGCAATGCAAGGTATGTGCCTCAATTTGTCGAGGGGGAGCTACAGCAGTAAGGTGGCGAGGCAAAATCGAGGCTATAACCTCAGTCAACAATCTACATTTAAAGGTCATGTGAGTTTCTTAACTATCAAGTGTTCTTTAAGGGGCAGAAAAGTAAAATGTTCTAGACTTGTAGTTGGCAAGGATGTTAGTCGAGATGTTTCTTAACTATGATGTCGATTCAACTTGGAGTGGTATGGATTGGTATTATTAATTAGAGATATTGCATTCAACAGAGAGCAAGATGGTAGACAAATGGTTTTCAATGAACTGATCATAGAAATCATTGATTTTTTGGACTGACATAAAGCCTAGAATAGTTAAAAATTTGGTACTAGTGGTGGAAGTTGTTGAGATACCATTTATAAGCATAAAGTGGAGACAAAATGATATGAAGTTTTATGAACTGAATGCTTGTTTGCTTTGGACACACTTGTCACACCTTAACTAGCTAATAGGAGATTGGAAAATATCTTATTTGTTTCGTTAGAACAAAAATATTTGAGTGGAGTGTTTATTATTATTATTCTCTCAAAAAAATATTATTATTATTATTTTGATTTTTTTAGTAAATGAAGATGGATGTGTGGTCATACAAGAAAAGACCGTATTTCAGATAAGATTATTAAAAAAAAGGTTAAGGTGGCATCGATAAAGGATAAAATGAAAGAGGCACATCTAAAGTGGTTTGAACATTTACAAGGAAGGCCACTAAATGCTCCAGTTGGGAGATGCGAGAAGTTAGAAGTTGAACCCGCTAAGAGGGGGCGAGGAAGACAAAACAAGTGTTGGAAGGAAACTATTAAGTATGACCTCAATTACTTTAATTTAAATTCTGAAATGACTGAAAATCAATGTATGGAGGCAAAGAATCCATATAGCCGACTCCACTTAGTGTGAGAAAAGGCTTAGTTATTTTTTTATTTTTTTAGTACTATTATGTGATTAATGTTTTGATTTTTTGAAGAGTTTACATATTGTGTGGTACTTATATATATTTAAATCTTGTTATATTAGTTTATATGTGAATAGTGTATGTGCAGTAATGATATTTAGTAATGGACATTTAAATATTATGATAGAGAAAAAAAACATGGAAGTGTTTTTACATTATGTTTTTCATTATTAACACTTAACATCATATATTTGTATCATTTTTTCTTATTTTCCATCCAAAAATTGAGCTTATGCCCTACCTCCATGAAGGCAAACTACTTTGGTGCCGCCTTGCATTTTTTAAAACCTTGTTCCTACCACAATGCCAATCTAGCAACATCTTCACAAGGTTCGTAAACAAGGGAGAGAACGAGATAAGAATCATCAAATCTCCAAGTGAAAGCTCCCATAAACACATGATTTCTAGTCAATGATGTGTTCAACTCGAACTGTGCATCATTCCACATCAACAAAATTGCTCCCAATCTTCCTAACACATTAGCTACCATAATACATGTAATAAGATCACTACATAGTTCCCTTCAAATTGAATCCTCCAACGACTCAAGAAGTCTCCTAAAGAAGTCCAAAATCAATCTTCCAATGTATTAGATACCACCGCAAATTCAATCTTCACGACCAATCACGAAGACCCCTAATGTTCCAAGAAAGCACTTTAACCATGGGAACATGCATTCCCCCCTAACCCACTAACAAATGACACCTTCTTAGCATTAATCACCTTCGCCACTCTCTGACCAACCAAATCAGTACCTAGGTCAATACTTTTGTGAACCACCACCATAGATCTTTTTCTTTGTAAACACCCACTATTTGTAAAAAGAATTATATATCAACCTCTATTTTGGAAGCATCGACCTACCAGTCTTAGACCCCCTACTCGAGGAACCACCAGCACTCCACTTCAAAATCCCTAGGTTCACACAGTTGGATGCAAACCACCCCCAACCCATCGACGAAAAGCTTATAGAATCACCAAGGGGGGGCCTTCAGCGACGACGATTTCCAAGAAGCACCATCAAGAGCATCCGCAAAAGGTGGTATTGTAGAACCACCAACTACGATGCCATCGAAGTCATCGCATAGAGTTTAAAGTGCCAAAGCATCAATCAAAGCACCATTAAATGTTGGACAACAGTCCAAGTCCATCACGTGCAACACCATCACTCGAACACCATTGCTCGAACGATCCCAACCTTCTCCATCATGAACCTTACCCGAGCAGATCCTGCCTCCATCACGCACAAAAACTCCAAGCTCCTCACCGCACGCTAGCTCCAAAAAACGTTGGGGAGGAACCAACCAAAGGGCCATTAGATCCAAGCCCATCTTCGTGGCCACCAAAGATGGAGCTGAAAAGAAGTGGTGGGTCGAAGGGTCCATAAACAGATCCAATATATGCTCCACCAACCCCAAACTTACCCTCCAAGAAAGCCCCCAACTTGCCAACAAAGAAGTGGGCCCCACACAAAGGATCCACATCAACTCCATTTAAAGCCCTTCCCGAATTACCATTGTCTCACTAGGGAATTCGAAATGATACCACCCAATCCGAAGCGATCACCAAGATTCCAACAATCCCTGCAGGCCCAAACCTTTGTTGGATGCTTCACCTTCTCCGACGCCGGTGCCACCGCTTGCCCACCAACACTGCAACACCACCCACTCTTGACGCCACAAAGGAAGAGGACACCTCCACAAAGGAACAAGTACTTTCCACAACTTCAACCTTAACAAGCCACGAAGAGCCTCCATGTCACAGAACCATCGCCAACGGTACATCGAGCATCCTTCGAACCTCCACCGTCACCTGAACCACCCAAAGATCCTCTACCTCAAACCCCAATAGAGGAATCAACTTCAACTAGGAAAACTCTGACATCAAAGCTTCAACCACCTCCGAGGTTCGGAGGTGCAAAGGTACACCTCTCAATCAAGATCAACCTTCTACCACGACAGTGGTCGCTCAGGGAAGGAGCTTCGCATCATCCACCCACGATAGCCCGACCTCTACGATTTTCACACAAAATACTTCAACCGCCTTAATTCACCTCATTAATGGAGGAACAACCCCCTAACACATTGCCCACAAGGGTCCCTCGGAGAGAAGCAGCAACGACACTTAGTAAGGGCAACGAGGGTGCAACAACTTCTCTTTCACCACATACAACATGATCTACCGCCTCTCATACCCAACCCTTTAATCGAGAAGATGCTCGCAAAGCCATACAAGATCGCTACCTGTGGCCAACACCACAGCACCAAAAATACACAATCAAATCACGATAATCCATTACAAGGTGTCCACGCTCACCACGACAAAAGCAAACAATGTCTTGTACACATTAAGCACCTTCTCCATGTCCTTCCCTATGACTCTGCTAACGAACATGCACCCAACCATCCTTGTCACCCTCACGGTCTGTAAAGGTTTTAAATGACAATATCGATGTCGTATCGACAAGTTAAAAGGGGATATATCAAGTATATATCACTAATATTGGTGATTTTTAGGAAAATCACTCAAAAAGATCCAAAATGACCCAAAATATCACAAATTTGATGAAAATTAACATTTTAATTACTACATGCACAAAAAAATACCTAAAAAGCCAAAATTATAAATTTTGACTGAAAAGATAATAGAACGCACTATTAGCATCTCGACAAAGTCATATCATAGCATTGAAAAGAAAATACACATAACATGAATATAACTAAAGATGTTTACAATAATACTCACCTGAAGAAATGAAATATTAGTACCAATGGGGCACACCAAGCACCAACCAATGCACAACCTCTGTTCCCCTATTTGTAATACTCTAACATACTCACAGTAGGACTCTCACGTCATGAAGTTATATCAAGTATCGTATTCTTCATCACACAGTATAGTAATATTCCAAGACGTAGATATCAACTGACTCTCAGAGGAGCTGCTCTTGCTTCTAGATTGACCTTGACCAGGCTCATCTCGATGTTAAATCACGATGATTTAGGTCACAAATCATCACAAAATTGGCGATTAATTAGGGATCTTGCCTAGGTAATGCGTAGACCACATCAATTTGTGCAATAACCGAGTGTAACACAAGATTTAACCTTGATATGAATAGTAACCGAGGTTAAATCGTAATAATTTAGGTCACAAATCATCACCAAATTGGAGAGTAATTAGAAATTTTGCCTAAATAATATATAAAATATATCAATTTATGCAATAATGAAGTGTAGCACAAGATTTAACCTTAGTATAAACAGTAATCAGGATTAAATCGAGGTGATTTAGGTCTAATGATGTAAAAAAATGGTAAGATTAAGGTAATTACTTTGTTGAGAGATGAACAAGAATTCCAAATCATCTATTAATCGAGGCGAACGAATCGATAAACGCTCACAGCAGGCAATAGCAGCGAACGGAGAGGAAGAAAGCACAGAAGAAGACTGGAGAGCAATTGCAGAGGTATCGCCCAATGTTGTTAGAAATCAGTGATATTTGGGAAAAATTACACGCATGTACTTCAGTTTCAACAATATATCGTTGGCACTCATCGACATGAGAGATATTTCGCCTAACATCCTGGAAAAAAATACATTCTCGCAATATCGACATAGATATTGTTGACGATATTGACATATCGATGACATGTCGCCGATATGTCGCTACATCTCTTTTACCATGAGTGATATATTGCCGATATCCTGGAAAAAAGATATTCCCGTGATATCGATATAAGTCATGTTGGAAATTTGGATATATCACTAACATATCAAGATATATGTTTGCAGGTCAATCCCCCCCCACCCCCCGAACACGTCTCCCCTCCATCGAAATGTTTCTAGAAACCAATAAGTTAAAAGGTTCTCTACTAAACATACAGCCTCATCAAATAGCAACCAAATATGACATGAAAAAAGCTCTTGATCAAGTCAAACAGGGTTTATTTATAGCACGCTCAATTTTTTTCTAAATTCCTTGAGTTACCTTGAGGCTTACTGAGAATTATATTTGCTTCTCAACATATTATATCCTAACTGATGATTTTCCTAAAGAGTTTGACTCTCGAAGTTGTGAAAGCCAACAAGGATGTCCTTTATCTCCTACTTCCTTTTAAATACATATCCAGAATTTCTACACAAAATTTGCACTCTAATTGCTTGGAAGGTTTCTCTTCATTTCCCATGATACACTTTGAAGCATGCATCTTGCCTACACTAAAAACATGCTTCTTGAATATGTTGTAGCTACCACGGAACCCTTGCCAATTTAATGCATATCTAGCCAACAAGTTAATTTTCCAGCCATGTGTATACTTTTTGTAGATGAAATTGTACTAGTTGATGCAAAAGAGGACAGAGAAAACAAAAAAATTAAACTTTGGAGAAATGCCTTAGAAGTGAGGGATGAGACAAAGATTGAGTGTACGGAATACAAGTTCAATGGCAAAGGAGAGAAAATTGAAACAAATTGCATTTTGAAGAAAGATTGTTTTGAACGTTTCGGTTCAATTATTAAACAACAATAAGGAATTGACAAAGATGTCACACGTAGAATTAATGCAAGTTGGTCAAAGTATAGGGGGGATGGCATTTTATGTGAAAACATGATATATGGATCCTGGGTTGTCCACTATAAGCTTGTGCAGAGGGTATCTGTGGGGAAAAGTGAAGATACTAGGGCAGATGTGTGGCTATATAAGGTAGGATCAAATATGCAATAAAACTTTCAAGGAAAAGCTAGAGTGGCAGAGATTGAGAATAAAATGAGAGGTCCCTATTAGCTACATCGGAATGGTGGCCTTTATTCTACCTACATGGTCTACTCCCTAGTTGATTTCTTGGTAGCAAGCAGGGGAGCACCAAAAATGAGTTAAAGGCCAAAGATACCACTCAGGAAGTCAAGCTTGCTCGATCTCCTTGATGACATTCACTTTGTATATTCCCCTGCTTGTAACTGCCATATCTTTTCTTTTTCTTAATGACCTAAAATCTCCTAGAAGTAAAGTATGGGAATGCCAAAAGTCAATATGTATGATCCCACGGTAAGGCAACAAACAACCCTAAACAGCAATGGAATCCATTTCATGGAAATTATAGCCACTGTGGGATACGATCTCATGACCTAATAAGATGTCCAGAGGGAGAGATTAGCTACCACCCACATGATGGCAATACTTCATATTTTTACCTAACCATGATGTTACTTTTCCCTTGGTGGCAATATGTATATGATATGTTTAAAAAAAAAAAAAAAAACCTCTTTCTTCACCAATCACCTCCCACCAACACCCAACACCATTTCTACCTGAAGCCCTTCCCTGTTACAGTTCCCACGAGATCCCAACAAAGAGGCACCTCACTCCATCCAGTCACCACCATTTCTGATATCCTTCAATCCCTCCTCTTCTTTCCACCGCCATTTCCCGCAAATCCCCGTAAGCAGCATTGGTCAAACAACCACTCCACGAGACCAGCGTGATCCTTTTCAACTCAACCCACACTTTATACATAGCAACAAATAAGCAAAAACGGAAGAAAAAGAAACGACTCGAGGCCCAACCATAAACTTGGCGTACAAAGTCCACAAAAACCATCAGGAAAATGCAAACAAAAAAGAAAGAAATGAGGAAGGGAAAAGAAAAGGTAAAGCAAAGCCAAGAGGATCGTTAAAGAAGAGGAGAGGATATGATCCGAGATCGTCACTCACCACAAGAGCGCGAGGCAGCAATCTGCCAACAACAACACAAGGAATCATCATCAGGGGAGATCTGGACAGGAAATCAAGATGGATCCCATGATGGTAATAAGAAAAGGGAGGAAAGAAAGAGAGGAACTCACAGGGGGTGTCTTCCTTGATGGTGTCCACGAGACTCGTGTGCCACACGTTCCTGTTTTCCTGCCGCATCTTCATCTTGCCTAAGTTGTCCGTCGAAGTCCCCATCTCTCTCTCTCACTCTCGCTCTCTCTCACTCTCGTCGCAAGCAGATCAGCACAAGAAGATAGATAGATCACCGGATCTCGAACTCTGTTTTACGCCCAACGAAGGAAAGGAAGGAAGGAAGAACTCACTCCGCGTCAAGGCCTTCGGGGAGGAAGGAAGACGGATGGGGAGGTTTCCAGAAGGGAAGACACGAACCAGTGGTCCAGCAGGTCCGCCTCTTTCCTTCCTTCCTGACTCGGAAAGCGGGGTAGAGGATACTTGGACCCTACCGATATTTGCCCACCTCTGCGGAAGCGCGTTGCTGTGGGAGAGACTTCCTTTGTGCGTGGTCGCCCGCCCGCCCGCCCGCCCGCCAACACGATGCCTCGCAGGGCGAATATTTCAGTTGCAAAATCCTTCTCTGTAGTTTGTGTTTGACCACAGGCTGCATTTGGCGGCAGATTTGGGAGCGGGTCAGAGGTTCCGAGTTGGGTTCGAGGTTGCGTTAAGATCTAAGGTCAAAGAGAGCTCCACCTTTTTTTTATTTTATATTAATTATTATTATCACTTCAATATCAATATATATTAAAATATAATCTACTAATATTAATATATATTAAAATATATTTATTTGAACAAAAATATACCCACTTATAATCATATTATCATATTAAAATAACATCCACTGGTATCATACGAATTATTACAAACGAATATCTTTTTAACTTAACACATTTTAATTCTAGCTCGGATCTACATAGACCCCTAGTCAAATTGAAAATCAAGCGTACTTGGGCATAGAAAGTGACTTTTAGGTTTATTTCATTGTAATCTAGTTACTTAAGTACGGATTTTTCTTTAAAAATAAGAGGAAAGTTGTAGGTAATTTGCTCTCGGGTATAAGTTAGAAATAGGTTGAGAAGGGTACAAGTTAAGGTAGGATGGTGGACTGCAATAAGAGAGAACCTAATTTGGATGGGCTCGATCTAATTGGATAATCACTAGACCCACCTAGAGTCTATTAGATCAATTGGGGTTGATAACAGAAAATTAAGCTAGGAATAGGTTAATTGGGATATAAGGAAATGTGGATAGACTTAGGAATAAAGGAATAAGGCTTAGGACATGGCTTGTTTGGTTATGAATCATGGGCTTAGGTCGGTTTAGTTTAAAGTAATTGGGTTTAGGGTTTTTCCTCCATCGTCTCCTCTCTTGATGCTATCTCTTCCCTCTCTTTCTTCTAACTCTTTATTCCTCTACAAGTGTCCATAACTTTTCTATATAGCTTTTTTTTTGCATCTACATCTTCACCTAGTCTTCCTATTACCTACATCACAAAATTAAAAGCATCGAATAACACAATGTACTAACATTATTTTATGTACAGCTATCAAAATAATGCAATGCATGATATACGTGATATGAATGCAATATAAACACAATAGCTCGATTTCTAACATTATTTAGGTGATTTAAGACCTATGACTGCTATGTAATCACAATTATAATCCAAAATAACTAGCTACACCTACCTTATTTTTATATCCTTTGATTATACTTCCTTAAAGCCCAAACAATCCAACAAGCATTCTAGAAGAAAATTTTTCAAGGGACCTTGACCTACAGCCATCTTTCTAATTTGAGAAAATATTTAATACACGTTGTGAGTCTTATTTTGGTTGAAAATTATATATGTGGATGTTATTTTTAAATTTTGGATTTTATGTCAGGGATTTTGAATCTCTTACTCAAACAAAAAGTGTTCTCTCAAGCAGACTAGAAGAATGTGATTTGAGTGCATCACCTTTCTACTTTTAAATCTTGATATAAAATTTTATTTTGATCTTTAATGTCAAAAAATAGTATTTCGATGTCCTCTTCTGCATCCCTGTCCCATAGTAAAGGGGCATACACTCAAGCCTATAGCATGACCCAAAATAAGCCAATGCAAAAATATGATCACCTGTGATCACATGGGTCTCTTCACTTACAATTAATTGTGTATGTATTTAGTCTATGCTATTAAGTCAAGAATAAACATTTGGTATAATAATTTTTTAAAAATTTTAATATTATAATATTTGATGAGAGAGAAATGGACTCTCACAAGAATTTACACATGCAACATATAATATAGAGCCCAAATGACTATAAAATTTGTCAACCTAGCATATGCAAAGTGGAGGTAGGCAAACCTTACTTAACCCTAGTGGATCCATCAAAGATAACCCGACCATATGGGTCCTCCATAAGATACTTGATGGGGGAAAGAAAAAGTCGCCCAGAGTCGATCCACAAAGTAGGCAAGCCTAAGAGAAGAGCAACCCTACCTAGAGGCTAGAAAAGTCCTCCACTGCCTGAGTAAACCACCTAGGTATGTTGGCCCAATCCTCTGCTCAGAAACAACCAACAGCACTTTCTCCATGTGACCACTCGATTTGCGGCCACCAAGAAATCACCCATAAGATGGGTGCCTCGAGCCCTACAACTACCCTGCTCCCATAGACCCCAAGCGATGACAACACCAGAGACAAGATGGCGTCCCGGAGATGAAGGCGACAAAGAAGAAATCACGGTGGCAACACGAAGAGCGAGGTGACAAGGCAAGCCCTAAGGCAACCCAGTTTCACTCCCTGAGGATCAAACAATTACCTTTCCATTCCATATATAAGAAGATGGTTGCATCTGGAAAAATGACACACCCTTGGTAATACTCTCAACAGGAGGAAAAGTTATTGTGAATATTCAAGGGTCAAGTTCCCTCCCCAGATATACACCAATTCGGTGGAACTGGATAACCAAGCTCTCATGTTGTGGCAGCTCTCTCCCACCTTCTCCTCTCCACTATCCTATTCGGCCTCATAAGCTCAATTAGTTGGCATCATTTGTGGGAAACGCAACAAAAGTCAAAGCTCTTCCAAGCAGAGGATGCGATCACTGCCTAAGCACCACACGAGTAACTCGAGTATGTCAACCATCCCACAGCCTAAGACTTAGTTAAGTGAGCATCATGTGCCCACCAAGAGCTAAGCATTGGATTAGTCTACCCAAGCATCCCTCGACCAAGCACTTGGTCGGGCAAGCATCACACACCCATAAAAGGTTGTGAGGTGGATTGTCAAGTGCACTCGAGAGGCTCCTTCATGGTGGAATATCTAAGCATGTCCTGTTGAGTACTCCAAGAAAACTTGCCTGTACAAAAAGATAAGTCTTTCTTTCCTTTATTTATTTCCATGATATGATAAATGCACACTTAATTTATAACATTCAAGCAACTCTATCACATATTTATATTCTAACCGTTTGGAACCGAGATGTACATTCCATCACATGGAATTTTGCAACTACCTATCGTATAAAACTATACCCTACTCATCTCCACACCCGCCTGCGAGCTAACAAACATAGAGATTGAAAAACCCCTTCATTCCCAATATGATAGGCCACCAGAGAGAGCAGGCCGCCATAGGGTCCCCCCATGAGAGTGGACCCGACCCTCCCAAGATGAGTAGGCTAAGTGCGAAGAACGTTGGCATACTAGTGTGAGTTGATACATCTAAAAGATGTCTCATGGAGAACCTAGGTGCTTTAGTATCGCTAGCGTAGTGCATGGTTTAATATCGAGTCAATAGAGATGCAAGTATATTTAAGTCAACTTCTTCGATCGACAGATACTAGCATTGTTGTGAGCTTCCTAACCATTTGCTTTTCCGAGAACACCCAGACAGGGGTCGAAACCCTAAAGGCATTGTCCAAGTGCCAACCAACACCCCCCTCCCCCCTGAGAAGAGAGAATGAGAAAGGTGGCAAGAGAGAACCTACCCCCTTGCACAACCGAGCAATAGCTACTGGGGGCAAAAGGAACCCCTAAGTGGGTACACACAAAGAAGAAAATAATTTTACTCTCGCAGTCGACACAACCGAACAACAAGAGTGGGGGAACTAATGAGAGAAGGAATTAATCCTCACAAAATAGGCCCAAAAGAACCACTATGACAACCCAAAGCACAAGAAGTTCAAAAGAGACCAACCCCATTAAGTGGCAAGTAAGTAGTTCAAGCTGCTAGAATAAACTATTCTGCTTAAGCAATCCACCTGAATTATTAGCTAGTTTGCCCGGAGTTGGCCAGTCCTCAGGTGGGCAGCTTGCTTGAGTTGGTTAGTTTGCCTGAGTTCCAATTTGCTTGAGTTGGCTAGTGTACCTGAGTTCCAATTTGCTTGAGTTGGTTAGCCTGCCTGAGCTGGGCAATCCACCCGAGTTCCAGGCTACCTGAGTTGTTTAGCCCGCCTGAGTTGGCCAATCCGCTTGAGTTGGCTTGTCCACTTGAATTCCGATTCACTTGAACCAGCCTGCTGAAGCTGGCCAATCCTCCTAGGAAGATGAAGAGACACCAAATAAGGGTTCTTGAGGAGCAAGCTAAATTGTTAGACTTCCCCGAAAAGGAGTAATTGCATGTAATTATTATACCCTTTTGGTTCTCTATAAAAGGGGACCTAAGGAGGGACAATGGAGAGGAGAAATAGATGGAAAGTTGTACTTTATCTCTATTATTTCATACATATTGGATACATTGAGTGTTAAATCCTCTCCCCACACGTACACTCGTCAAGAGTAGACTAAGTTACCAATCTCGTATTTTTGGGCGTGCTTGCTTAATTATTTTTCCATTTTTCTTGGTTCTTTCACATTTTTCATGATATACAAATTCTTTGATGGCCTCGACAGCAACCTCTGAGGTGCATTAATACTCAACTGGAAAAGGAAGTGAATCTCAAAATGAACAAGCTTGCTAAGGTAAGCATCCCACCAAAATGTTCTATCATCTAGCCAAAAAGGCTCTACCGGGCCAGGGGTTGCTAAACGAATTGAACTATTCAAATTCAATTCAAATTTGGCTTGGTAATTATTTGATTTAAATAAAATAATTTGAATATAAATCTAATATTTAAATTTGATAGCCTAACAAATTAAATCTCTTTTTTTATTTAATTCGAAAAGATTCAATTGGATTCGATAATATATATGTGTATGCATGTATGTATGTATGTATTATATGTGTGTATACATACATACGTACATCAATGCAAGGTGAGTAGGTGAGAGGCTTTTATATAAATTGTTGGATCGTTTGAACTTTGAAGGACTAGGATCTTTTTCTAAACAAAATAGCAATCACATGGGATCTCACCCTCCCCTTCCCTCTCCCCATGCCCATCAATAATTTCTCCTTAACCCTCCTCCCTTCCTCCTCTCTGGAAACTCTCTCCTCTCTTTAGTCTCTTCAAGGGCTCCTCCCTCCTCAATGGTGGCTCTCCTCTCTCTAGAAGTGACTCCTCGTGGCGATACCCCCTCTTACTAAAATATAAATCAAAACTTACAAAAAAGTATTGAAGAAGAAACAACTGACACATTTTGTATACTTATGTATTACATAAACATTCTATAAGGATTTGATAAATATTTGAATCTTTAACAAACCAAATACAAATTTAGGTAGTTATATTCGATGAAGATTTGAATTCAAATTTTTGTAACGAATTGAATCCAACTCTGAGTGGATTTGGTGAGATTCGATTCAACTAGCGCCCCTAACTAGGCATGCCTACTGACCAAAAATCACATGGGCACCTACTAAAAGGAGTTGATTATGAAAGTCATTGCCTAAGTAGAGAACCTCAAAGGCCATTTTCAACTAACAAGGGATAATTCTACTCGAGAAGGCATGTTAGCTGCATAATACAGAATAGCCTCAACAAGATCCCATGATTACCTCACAAGGAGCATTACTCAAATTCGAGAAGGTAATATAACGCCACCAAAACCCTTATAATGTACCCTTGATTATTGTAATGGTCAATCATTATAAAAGGAGGATGGAACATCCACCTAGGGGCATTTGATCTTGTAATTTCGAGATCTCATGTTACCACCTTACCTAGTGAATTTGAAGTTATGACTTCCCTAAGATATACACCTTCTAAAGGTGGAACTTGGTAAAAATCCTTTATTTACTACATGGTTGATTGAATTTTGTGCGATTGATTCAGGTGCTCCCACTAAACTCAAACCCATTCAAGTTAATCAAAAAGAATACCAATCATTTATTGTGTTATGGGAAAATAAGCTCTACTAGTTGCATAGCTTTGACCCGACTTGTCCAATATGGTAAGGAGATGCTCAACAATAGCCAAGGGCTCTCAAGATGAATAAGAGAAGCCTAGTATTTCTCAGGAGCACCATGTCTAATTTCTTAATCACCCAAACAAGGAGTAGTAAGAGGAGATTGCTGCTCATTCTTTCACTGCTCGTTCCCTCTAGGTCACCAACAACATCGATGACCACCTTAAGCAGGTGGAGATCAATCTCCACCCTTCAATGTCGCCTAAGCAACTTCCTATATGGCTTAATAAGTAGGAACCTTCCTCAGTGAGGTGGCACAAGGAGAACTACCTCCTCCAGTTGACTTGACCCTACAAAGTAGTCGAGCAACTTTAGAAGTCCTTGTACATGGCTCGTAGCATAAAAAACAAACAAATGCTAGGTAGTCTAACCTGTCTTGGCTTCCCGCTTGAGACTTACTCTCAACCAAGATGCTAGGTGCCCTCTTGGCGTTGAAGGATGGAAGAGGGAAATTCTACCCTAAGAAGAGCTAGAGGAGTCCAAGAGCCAAAAGGGAGAACTTAGGCAACAATTAAGGGATGAGGTAGAATGCTCGACCTTAACCATCCAACTCTCCTTTTACTGCCCTAACAAAAACCCAACAGGAGTCTAAGATCCAATCTACCATAAAGCCTCTAACTTCATAGGAATGCCAAGTCAATTGATCTAGTTAAATAGGCCATGAGAACCATAAGGGAGCTAAACAAATGGGTTTATGTCACCACCTTCCCCTTTATCAAGGACATGATGAACATCCCTCTCCCACCTCGCTGCAAGACACCCCTAATAGCCCATTATGGTGAGATGACAAATATCATTGACTTTGATGGAAATTTTTTCTCCATGCCTATCAAGATGGCATCATTTACCAAGTTTTTCCATATTTTCTAACAAGCCTAGCATACAACTAGTTTAATGGCCTTTCTTTAGGTCATATCACCACCTTCCAAAGAATTGTTGCACAATACTCTACTTGTAGTTGTTGCACCAAGGAGAATCTAGAGTGACTTATCATGATTAAGCAAAGAAAAGGTAAGTCCTCCCACTTTTATCTTGGCCACTTCAAGGCATAGTAGTTTAAGTGTCACCATTAGCACGAAGCCATTGCCATCCACAACTTAAAAGTCGAACCCTTGGCAGTAAAGTCTTGGAATGATCTTAATGATTTCTTGCTAAAAGACATGATGAATCTCTAGCTATAGGAAAATTGATTTGCCAAGCAAGAAGATCTTTCTGCTCATGTTGAAATGCTACCTAAAATAATGAGGGGAACCACCACAATTATGATAAGCAAAGGGGAAATGGGGTGGGCAAAGGGTCAATCAATGACAAAACAATGGTAAGAAAAGGAAGAACGAGGTAGTTGGCCCCACAACAGATGATCATAAGCTTAAAGAGAGCCTTAGTATGAATAGTACACTCACGTTATTAGCAATTAGGAAGACATCCTAGCAGATGTTTTGGCGGCTAGACAAAGTCTTGCCATTGGCCCCTCCACTAAAGAGAATGATAGGTAGCCCTGTTACTATTATCACAAAGCAAAGGTTGCATAATGGAAAATTCCCATGACCTACGTGACCAGACTAAGTACCAAATCAATTACAACAATGTTCTTCAGTTTTTGAAGCAGCATGAGGATGACCCCAAGGGGAAGAAGAGTTGGGAGGACCCACAGGAGTTAGACCATGACAAGTTGTAGCAACTACAAGAGGCAAACATGGTTGGTATGGACAAGCCTGTGGAATATGAGGACCTTACATTGGTCCTTGCACAAGAAGGCCTCTACTCAGATCTCCCACCAAAGGAGTATCATGCTAGAGCCTTGTGCCTCCTAGTGGAGAGAAAGAGGAGGTAGCTTGGGGAGCTAAACCAAGTGCCTATTGAGGGGTATGATAAAGTTGATATTTATGGTTAACATCATCCCAAGTCAGCTTGGGGGCTGGCTACCCAAGTCTCACCCGTAAGCATTGCTTTAGCGATCTCATGCTAAGGGGTAAGAACCCTCTCCCAAGAATTCGAGTAGTTAGCAATGATGTTACTCCAAAGAATGCCCAAATCCATTTTGGTGGCATATGACTCATAGACTACCAATTTATATTCCATTGTTCTAATATATTCTTGTTGCATGTTTATTATTTTCTAGAGGTTGCTAAAATTAGTTTGTTGTCCATTTTCACGACCCCACTTTTTCGAATTCTTTGCCACTACCTCCTTTTCTTTCTACTCCTAAATACGAAGAATATGTCTGAAAGACTAACCTTAAGCTAAACCTATCTACTTCCCACCTTGTTCGAGAGCATTTGTTGCATCTACTATTGATGTACTATTTGAAAAGCTAGTTAATTCGAGTTAATTATCGTGTCCTAATATAGTGTCGCAATCTAGATGGATGCTATTTTTTTTATATACAATTTTTATTGATTTTATTCCAGGTTGTTCACTAAGAGACAATTACTAATATACATGACTCTTTATTATCCAAAATCATCTTTTATTCCATAAATGTCAATTTTATCTACAAATGAATGAATTAAAAAGAATTAAAGAATGAACTAATTTAAGTCAATTACATACAAAGGAAACCAATTAATCAATGTTAATGCAAATGCCTTATGAATATACACAAGATTAAAGCATCAAAAACTATTCTAAATTATGTTAATTATATACACAAGGATCTAAGTGTTTCAACTAATTATCTACAAGATTAAATAATGACTTAAAACTAAGTACAATCAAGGCACAAAAAAAGCTATGGATAACACTTATGCATCTATATATATATACACACAATAATACTAAGCTACTATCTAATTTATAATACTAACATACTTAATATACAACATATATACAATATATATTCTAACTTAACCTATACATGTATATATATCTATATGTGTGTATATATATATAATACTAACTATTTAAATATACTACATATATACATGCTACCAATATATACATCACTACTTATAGATATATAAGCCTTAAAAACATTTATACAAAAATAACGCAAAAATTAATATTCTTTTATTTACAATACACATATATAATACATAACATATGTACAATAGTTACATATATATATATATACAACTTAAGTATATATATTTATACATATATACTAACACATGTAGCACACACACATTATACACACAGATTTCTCACATATACACTAGCACTTGAGAGCCTACGCCTACACTTAGTCGTTATTTTAAGTTAAGAACATTTAGCTTAGGCCAAAAAGAATGGTCGTTTTTTGCGTAACTTGATGGCCCAATAGATTGAAGCAGTCGCTACTAAGCCCACCCGACGAGGGATGTATTTGCCACATTTTAGTTTAATTTAGGCCCACACCCTTTCTTTTCTCTCTCTCTCTCTCTCAATTCTCAATTTATATGGTCTATGGGGGAGTGAACACATGTACTGGCCGACGAGCTTACCAACGCAGTTCTTTAAATACCACATAAGTCGCTTGCACATACACGATGTGGCACTATCTGCGCTCGCTAAAAGCCATGAGCCAGAGTGATTTAATAGCATATTTAGGCTATTAATTAAGGCTTAATTAATTATTTATTTTACAATTGAATTACATATGCGTGTAGCCAATACATAGGGCTATTAGATGGTATAATTAGTTTGCCTTAATTAAATATAGAATTATATTTAAAAATTAGTTAAAGTTGCTCAAATTTACATGTTAAATTAGTGTTATTTACTTAATTAAAATATAAATTGATGAATTGATGGTACAATTGAGACTTAATTTATTTAATTTATATAATTAAAAGATTAATAAATATTTTAAATTTAATTTTAACTGATTTATTTATATATTTACAAATTTATATACATGATTTTATTAATATATACATAATTATACAATGTACATAGTATTTGATAGTATAAATAAGGTCATAAATATACTAAAAATAATTTAAATTATAATAAACAATAATACAGTATAATTTACTTCATTAGCTAATTAATTTATTAACCAACATTCTTTTAACTTAATAATATTCTTAATTAACTTATATAAATATAAATATATATACATTATCTACATAAATAAATAATATAGATGTATTACTATACATAATAATTATCGTTAATAGTATGTTTGAGTTATATATACACACACATAGGTTATATACATATAATACAAATAATTATACACTATATACATACATATATTACTATACCATATAACTTAACATAAACAATCAGTCTAGTTTGTTTATATATAAATAGTACAGACAAAGTTTTTATACACACTTATGTACATATAACTTAATATATATTAAATTATAAATGTATACAAGTATATATACTATATACATAAGTATATTTGTAGGATTTTTGAGTTTTTCATATTTTTGTTTTGTTTTTGTGTTTTATAGAAATAGAGAGAAGAGGGGAAGTTGGGAGGGAGAGAAGACTCTTTTTGTTGCTTTTTGTTTTTGAATTTTCACTAAAAAGAATTGGTCTTCAGTGGCAAATTAAATAGTGGTATATAATGTATTTATCACTAATTCTTTAAATTTAGTGGCAAATTTTTTGTATTTGCCGCTATAACATTTTGTCAAGCAACAATTAGTAATAGTGGCAAATATATTTGCCGTTATTAATTTTGATTCAGTGGTAATTGTTAGTTATGCCACTATAATATTTTTGTCAAATGACAATTTACATTAATGGCAAATATATTTGCCATTATAGTTTTGATTTATTAGCAATTGTTGCTTATGTCACTATAATATTTTTATAAAATGACAATTAGCATTAGTGGCAAATATATTTACAACTATAGTATTTGATTTAGTAACAATTGTTACTTATGCCACTATAATATCTTTTTCGAATGACAAATTGGTGTAAATGAAATGATGCTACTATTTCATCTTCAACATTTTTTTAATAACATAGGGAAAAACTAAGTTGAAACTTATTCATTCAAATAGAAAAAAAAACTTTTGATTTCATTTATTTAAGATACATATAGGTGGGAATTAGAGCAATCACACTACAAAAAAATAACCTTTAATGGTAAATTAGATAATGACATAAAATATATTTGTCACTAATTCTTTTAATTTAGTGACAAATTTATATATTTGCCACTGTAATATTTTTGTAGATAACAATTAGTTTCTGTGGCAAATATATATGTTGCTATACATATAATTTAGAAGCAAAATAAAACTGTGTCACTATTTTTATTTTTATCAAACAACAATTAACGTTAGTAGTAAAAATACTTACCTCTATATATATAATGTACATTATTATATTAATCTTTTAAAAGTAACCTAGTGATAATAAATATATATAATACTAAAAATCTTCTTCAAATCGTTAATAAATATATTTACCCAATGTAATTTAATTCCACCTCCCTTTCTTTTTCAAGACAATTATACACGATGTTAATATCTACTATCATAAAAATATTAATTTTTGCCATGATATTGATAAGTTGTTATAATTTTCATCATAATAATTTTTGAGGTGGATAAAAATAATTACAATTGATTAAAGTAAAAAATAAAAAATTTCACTTTCCCTCCCAAATCGCCATTTCCCTCTTCCCGACTTTCCCACTACCATTTTCCCCCTTACCCAAGATGAAAACATGCCCACACTTTCCCCCAAAACCCTTCCACCCTCAAAACACCTCTCGCTGCCCCCTTCTCCCGAAACCCTCGAGCACCCTCATCCGTTCCTCTCAAAAAACAAGCATCGCACTCACTGCTCCCTTCCCTAAAACCACCCAGCGCTGTCGCTCATCCTCAATCATCCTCATCCTCAATCTCAGCCCGTTCTCGTCACCCTCATTGCCGACCTAACAAACCAGTTCATCCTCAAAAGCTCAGCCCACTGCACCCACTGCTCGCTCATCCTCGTTGCTGACCTCAACTCACCACGCCCTCATCAATCTCACAAGCTCGCTCCTTGCTGACCTCAGCCCACTGCGCCCTTGCCATTCTTACAACCCCGCTCATCGTCGACCTTAGCCCACCACGCCCTCGTCAATCTCAACTATGCCAATGTGTTGTCATCGCCGATTGATTGCATGTTCATCAATTGCACACCTCTTCTTTAGCTACAATTAGCCCTCATCTACTTGGGTCATTGCATAAAGCAAACTAGCAGCTTCCTCGTCCTCCTCCTCTCTGCCGAACCCCTATTCCTCCAATCCCCTTTAATCAATCTCCTATTGGCTATCTGCAAATTTTGATTAGCAAAAAAGTTTGGCTCCTTTCTTGGATTTTTACTGACAACTTTGTGTTTGGTTTCAGATAGAGAATAATATTATTCACGTACACTTGTAAATTTCCTTGAGTGTGTAGTGATTTTGTGACATGTAGTAACTTGAAGATGTGGTGATTGCAGGGTTGTGAGCAACCTTGGACTGCTGATGTTAACTGCAACGCAAATCATCATAGTTTTCTCTTTTCTGAGGGTTTTGTTGTCTTTGATCTATCGAAAAATACGGGATTAGTTCAATCTTCCTATGTTCTAACTGTCAAAATAGTTGATGGGATCTTCAAAATTTGGTTACTACTGTTGGATTTCTAAGCAGAAAGATACTGTGCTTGTTATATTTGGGCATTACATGTAACTCTTAGGACCATGATGGGGATAATGATGGAAGTTGTATGTGGAATTGATTTCGACCATGAACTACCGTGATGTCAACAAAAGATGAAAGAAGTAGACTATTTTTGGTCTCAAAAGGAAGTACTCCGATTGTGCTTTTGTGTGTATGCTTTCTAAGTTCTTCTTTTAATACAAGAGTTTGCAAGAAAAACTGAAAGCATATAGTCTGGATATCTGAGTTTGAATGATTTTTCATGCTTGCAATTTTTGTTTTATTTTGGTTGCTTGGAACTTTTACTGCAAATTGATGCCATTGTAGTATTGAATAGCTCTATTTTCTCATTTAAGCATTCTTAGTTTCAGGTCGAGGAATTGGCTCATATCATAAAGGACAACTTAATCTGCAAGCATCTAGTTCTTTCTACTGAGGAGGCATTGATTGATTGCCTTCAAAATGATTTAAGGTATTTTTGAAATTGAAATATTGGCAGTTCCTTCGAGGTCAATCCTTTTCCATCCTAGAGTTCAATTCTTTTTATTGTTACCATTGTTATATTTAAGAAAAGGGAGATCTAGAGTGTTATCCCTTTGAAAAGAAGTTGAGGTTGTTTATCAATTGGAATTTCAGTGTGGATCCTATTTTACTTTGCATAGTGTCTTTTTACAATGATTGGGCTACCTTCTGGATACTATGGCTATTGGAGCACCTTATGCAGCGTTTGTGGTGGGTACTTGAGTATGCATTTATAAGGACAGTGGGTTCAATGATATACAAATTAATGCACTTTTCTGCAATAAGCTTTTCCTCCAAATCATCATACCTCTGATAGAAGCTCCACATCCATCAAAAAATATATGTACTGCCAAAATTTGAAGTGGCATTTTTACATGTGTTATTGAAAGCTTTTCATATTACATAAATGCTATTGCAAATTCATAGTTACATGAATGCTACATAACTCCCTTTACATAAATGCCACTAGTACAAGGTAGTTAGAAGATCCATTATCTTTATAAGAAAATGCTAGAAGAAGGTCAGATTTGCCATATGTGGTATGTTACTTTTAAAATTAGTGCTTCCTGCCCCCCTTGCCCCTACTATTGACTTTGTTAGACCATCTTCCACCTTGTTCCTTATAACACCATATAGTCTTCTAATGCTTAAACCACCTTCAGAACTGGGCTTACAAATAGAGTCCCAACTAATCAAATGCTTTCCTTGTGAAATGAATTATTAAATGATCAAATGTGTTTGTGCTTACCGATGGTCTGTTATTATTATGGTGCCTTTTTTCCTGTTATTTGGATTTTGTTTTACTAATTGCTATTAATTACATAATTAAATTCACTCAAATTAGATTGCTTACAAGAATACTCAAAATGGAAATTATTGTCAAAGATTGCAGTTTTGATTCATATGTTTCCCCTGAGCCTGAGGGTAAATATTAGATTTTGAAAAATGTCCAGGTGTGATGTCCTTCTAGTTTCTGCTTTATACCAAGGAATTTTAATCTTTATTTTCTAATTTGTTATAATTAGCTTGGTTTTAACTCAGTGTGAGATTGTAGAACTGGGTCTATAACTGCAGGTTTTTTAGTTGCATACTTTTGGAATTACTGATGAGCATGTTGCCATTCTGGTTTAGGTTCATAGTGATGTTATAAGGTATCGCTATGGAGATGAACAACATCTTGATGAAGCATTGAAGAGAATATTTCAATATGGACAGGTATTATAACTATAGTATGTATATGGCTTGGAATGGATGCCTGCATGTGCCTGTCTACATATGTAAACATATATATGGTATTCATGTTGGTGAAGGCAGGAACACATCATGTTGGTAATCATCTTAAATCTTTACCAATAAGTGAAATAATATATATTAATGCCCCTGGCATTGTACTTTTCCATAAAGACAAAATTGTTGCTCACTAGTGCTATTCAAATAGCATTTTTCCCCTACAAAATTGCATTGTTTTCCTCTAAAAAAATTCATGTTGGGGAAAGTTTGCTCTCAGAACTTTTGGGTTTTGGGCCCAATCAAATTCATATACGAAGTAGCACACATCAAAATGTTAAACCCTAGCTGAAAGGTAGCAATCTACTCGGTACTTGGGACTAAATTTAGGTGCATTACAAATTTCCCACTTTAAATCTTGATGTGATGTCCATTGCACTCATATGATCAGTCAATACTGACTCATAGGTATTTGCGGCTTACTTGCCAAGTTTTTCATTGATTTAATTTGTAAAAATGCAAGTGCAAACCAAATTTATTTGAGAAAACCTGAAAAAGCACCCTTCTTTTTTGGACAAGTAAAAGGGAAGGCTGCAATAAAGTAGCACCCTTCCCATTTTTATTAGAAAAAAATGGGGTCGCATAAGAGATTACAAATGCATCTGCCCTACTCAATACAAACCTTCGCTTGAAAGAGCACCCTCCCAGCATACATTGTAGCCCCTTCAGAAATCGCCCTACTACTCTCCAACCAAATTGACCACACGACTGCTAACAGCAATGCTCATTCCTTTGTTCTATTTCATACAAAGAGGAGCAAAATGACCTCTTCTATAAGAGCTCTAGACCCATCAAAATAGGAAGTCACTCCATGTCATCCCTGGTTGCATCTAAACATAAGGTGCAAAATGACAAATAAAGATAGTCAACGCCATCCAAAGCATCCTAACATATCACACAAGTTGTGTCTGCCTAATGGTACAATCTCTGATGCCTCGCCTTGGTGATAATCCTCTATCATTGTGCTTCTTTGGTGAAAAGATGGACCTTCAATGACACTTTTCCTGACAAAACTAGCTTGTAAGTTTTAAGGAAATCTTCATCACGATCTAGCAGGGGAGATCTCAGATCCTTAAAAGCCTTCTGAATGTTGAACTTCCCATTTTCCCACTCCTGTGAATCCTTCACTTCAGACCTTAGGGTGTTGCCTCCAAGAAGCTCATGGAGCTAGAACAACTCATCCACTCAAACATCTGAGAGAGCAGATGCAAATGTTGGCCTTCAATAACCTTCTCTCTCAGCAAAAGAGTCACTCCAACAATCCCATGGTGGGAATCTCCTAGTTTTGAGCCAAAGCATACGTGCAAGGAAAAGCCTCCCATGGAGGACCATGTGAAGCTCAGTAAGCCTACCAGAATGTAAAGCCTGTGCCAATGCTTATACATGGTACAAAATGCTCCTCCAACTTTGGGAGCTTATCGCAAGGATAACCACCCCTTTTCCTTTTCAAAAAATTTGGTCCTTGTAAAGATTGAGATCCAGGTACTTGCTGTGGACTAGTCCTCATCTTCTAGATTTAATTAACAGATTTTGATTGAAAATGTTAAAAATTAGCCAATATCTCTTATTGATTTTGTCTATCTGGTCTAACAGTTGGAATAGGCATACCTAACATATATCTCTGATTGATTGATGGAAATGCAGTGTTCACTCCTTTAGTACATTTTCTCTTAACCCAATTCATGAGTACAAACCAATTATTGAACTAAGGAGTTGGACCTTAATTCTTAGACTCAAGAGTCATCACTGTGAGAGATTGTAACCAATTTATTGCATAGAAGTTCTCAGGAATGATTTTTTTCTCAATAATGGTGTCAATTCTATTTAGTTGCTCACATTCCTGTGAGAGACTTGAACATAGGTCCGAGTTTTACTTAGAATCTTGGTTTACTCTCTACAAGGATACTATTTGGACAATTATTAAGAATTTATTAGGAACATTTTCCTCTATCAAAAGTAAGGAAAGAAATTTTATCCTTTTCTTTTGTGAAAAAAAGATTCTATCTTGGATTATTTTAAGATAATTGCTTTGAAGATCCTTTCTGGGTACTAAATTAATGAAAAGATAAATCCCTATATTGTTACTTAGAAGGAAAAAAAAAATTGTGTTGAGTATTGTGAGGATATTATTCTTGCCGGTCCATGAAGTTGGGTTTATACTTTGCTATAAAGGCTGATAGTCACCATTATATATTACAAAATAGGAATAAGCCTTCCACTGCAAATTTCTGAATCAATTTGGGTTTGGGAATTGTTTGTCACTCTGAATTGGGGTTTTAAAAATGGTATGTTGCAGTATAGTAGATGAAGCGCGAAAACAAATAGAATTTATATTTGAATAGAAATCCGAGGTCAAACGTAGAGAGTAATTAGCAAATCAATTTCAAGATCACAATTCTAAGCAAAAGATATAAGCAATTGTAACCAAAACTTATCGAAGAATGATATAT
The DNA here is from genome assembly GCA_037157565.1 of Thalassia testudinum. Taxonomy (NCBI): domain Eukaryota; kingdom Viridiplantae; phylum Streptophyta; class Magnoliopsida; order Alismatales; family Hydrocharitaceae; genus Thalassia; species Thalassia testudinum. The sequence goes on from JAZHRO010000073.1 coordinate 121,761,112, forward strand.
CAATAATTCAAGTATCAATATGCAAAAATGATGGGTTAAAATGGTGATTTAAATCACCAATTAAGTCTTTTAATGTTGAGCTTCAAATATATCAAATATATCAATAGTGATTATCAACCAATATTCCACGTCAGTTAAGTATCTCAATAATGCAACAGTAGTCTACAACCATCAATAGAGGCAAAGGCCTCTTTTCTCCTTCAATCCTCAAGGAGAGGCACACAGTACAGTACCAACAGAGGAACGAAGGTCCTCTCAGAGACTAAGTGTAGAGAGATCAGAGAGTGAGGCAAATCCCCCTCCCCCCCCTCTCTCTTTCCTTTGCTCTCAGAATCAGGCAAACCAGACCGAACCTGGGTAGTCGGGTAATCAGATCAAGGCCTAGACCCACGTGGCGTGAGTGCGGGCGAGGGCATGTGCGTGGAGCGTGCGAGCGGGACCTTACCCCAGTGCTCTCGGAGGAAACCAGCAACGAGCACAAATTCAACTTATGTGTTGTGGGCGCGTCTGCGTTCCACGATGTGGGACTATCCCACAGAGGCTCGTCGTGTGCGAGCTACAGATGCTTCTTCGCCAAATTGGTGTGGGGGAAGCAGTCAATGTCCCTAATTGATTTCCTAGGAAGCTTCCTAGGTCGAGTCTGCTTTGATCTGGAGCTGCAGTTTGGTTGCTTCGATGCTTGGAGGTGAAGAACCCACTAGAGAAGGCAGTGGCGGCAGTTGTCCGGTGTAGCACCTGAAAAGAGTAGCACGGTCTTTCGACCTCGTCAAACTAGCTCAACAGGTCTGCCGAAGCACGGCGAATGTAGTGGTGGTGGTTTCATGATGTGGAGAGGTGTGTGCGTAGGGTGAGGTTGGGGCGAAGCTGCGAAGGTGGTAGTGTTTGGGGAGATGATAGAGTGGTTAATCGGTGGAATTAGGTTAGGGCTTTAGTCAGTGGAGTTGTGGCGAAGCTGATGGGGGTGGTAGCGGCAAAGTTCGTGTAGTGGAGCGGCGGGAAGGCATCACTGAAGCTTCGTCGGAGCGGAGAAAGACGGAGGGCATGAGGGCGGTAGTGCGGTTGATTTGAAGTGTAAGTGGAGGGGAAGTGATGTAGAGGAGGAGAAGAGGTAGAGGGATGGAGAGCATCGGTTGTGGCTTGCTCGGAGATGGAGATGGCAAGGCGGCGGCGACGAGTGAGGCAGAAGAACGACCTCTCTTTGGTTGGAGAGGTTCGCGAGGAAGAGGGGAAGCTAGTCAGCCGTCTAATTTGATGGTTGGATAACCGGAAGAGGAGAGTGGAGGGGAGTTGTTGGAGTTGAGTTTGAAGGTGGTTGGAGATGGAGAAGAGGAGGTTTTCTTAGACCAAAACTCGCTAAGGAGGTAAGGTTGGGGTTCCATGGCTTAAATAGAGCTCCAAAGAGGGCTCTAGATTGGGAGAGAGCTTTGATTTGCTCTTTAGGAAATCAAGAAGCACCCATTGATTTCGTGCGTTCACATACACGAATCAAAGGGTTTTAGGAGTTAGGATCTGTCCCAATAGGTTTGTTTAGGTGTGAACATCAATTCCACCAAATTTGACGGGATTTGATTGCCATTAGAGTAGGATTTGGTTTGGTCAAAGCTTGCCTGGAGGTTGGTTGACATCCAATGGTGGCAAGGATCAATCTGCAAGGAAGATGAAGAAGCTGGGGGCTATTTGCAAATAATTCAAAAGTTAGGGGCATGTGTAAGAGAAAATAGTCAGACTGGATCAAAATGCAAATTTGGTCAAAATGATCTCTGATTGGGTCCAAATTTTACAGTAAACCTAATTTGGACCTAAGGAATCTGATGATGAAGTTGGATTTAAGTTTTAACTAAATTTGACTGGATAAATTGCATAGAAACTTAAATAAGGGCAATTGTTTATCTGAGACTATTTTAGGTCAAAATGGGTTCCAATGGTCAAATTAAAGATACCAAACCTTATAAAATATTTTTCTATGATTTATAGAAGGTTTAAGTGAATTTTATCCTGATCAGAATCTTAGTTAATTAAGCGGATCTGTTTTTAAGGTTTCGGATATTATTTAATTCTCGTAATGCGTGTAAATCCGTTACTGTCTGCATGGACCCACTTATTAGACATTAATGACCGTATGACTTTTAATAAATTCCCGAAATATCAGTGGTTATTCTGTATTTGTGAAATGATGGCAAAATTGTATAAATAACCCTGTTTTCATTTTTTCTTCTCAAAATAGAATATTAAGCATTTAGGATCCCTTGATGGTTATGTAGGAGCTTTTATTGACTTTATCAGATCAAATTGGGTAGTTATGACTCATGATGGTGTACCCATCAAGAATGGAGCAAAATGATGGTTACTTGTCTTTTTCTTTTGTTTCAAGTGTTTAGAGACAAGAATCCTAATGATTTAGTATGACTTCAAAGTTACCTAATGGACATAATTCTCAGTCATTGGTCGAGCAACAGTAGGCCAAGGTGTAATTTGTTGGGTGTGTTCTTACCTCACTTATACATCTATTTATATATATACTTTTTTGAGAAACAACTATTTTATGTCATTTTGATTTGTTTAAAGTGGTTATCATAGAATGTTAGATCAAATTTTCTTCCAATATTCTTTGCTGCAATTGTTCAATAACTATTTTCAGATAAACTTCATTAGAAGATCACTAGGAACACTACCAGATAAGTTGCCAATTTATTGTTCTAATGCATCAATTTGAATACATATGATTACATGCAATTGGGATGTCACAAAGGCTGTGAAGAAGATAATTGATGTTTGCTCGAAATCAGGTTTTAAATTGTTGCGTTGTAGTATAGTTGAAATCTTGTGAAAAACAGATAAAATTTATACTCGAAAAAGTCTGAGGTCGTTTTCTGGGAGCAAGTAGGAATTCAATTATCAAAATTATAATTTAAAACAATAGAGATAAGAAATTATAATAAAAAATTAATTCAGAATAATGTGGTAATAAGATCAAGTGTCAGATTGCAAAAAGAATGGAGTAAAATGATGATTTGAATCACCAATACCTCCCTACAATATTGGCAAATGGAACTCAATAGTTATATATGAAATAAACTCAAATCAATCATCTGATGGTAGGATCAGACGTCTTAAACGTCTGACTCTACAGTGCTCTTCTTCTTTTTCTTTTGCTTTTCTTTCTCTGCTTTCTCTTTTCTTCTTTTGTTCTTCTCTTAGTTTCCTTCTCCTTTACAGACTCTGCTGCGTCACTTCTTCACTTCCTCTTCTTTTGCTGCTTTCTCTTCCTTCTCTTTCTTTCTCTGTTCTTCTTACTCTTCTTCACACAAAGGGGGAAGGGTCTTCAGATTTTGGCTAAGTGTTAGCCAACTTCCCAGAGAGCAAAACCCTCCCCTATCCCGTGCAAATTCTCCTCTCTTTCTCTCCTTGGGTCACGCTCTCTTAGAGCCTCCAACAGTACCGAGTTATCGAGTATTCGAACCTAGTGCACACCCGGGTCTAGGGTTGCGGGCGTGAGTCGCAGCCGAGTGTAAGGCTTAGGCGGTAATCGGGTCTGCACCAGGTTTGCGGGGGTGTGTTGCGGACGAGGCACGTGAGGTGTGTGAGGGACCTCACCCCTTGTGTCTGAGGCGATAAGCCTCAGGCACTTTTGCAATTTATGCGGTTGCAAACCTCTATGAACTTCCAAGGTGGGACTCAAGTTCCACCTTCGTGCGTCTGATGCCGCAGTGACGAGGGCTGGAATTCGCACCACTGCAGAGGCCAATGCTTGCTACTGATGCCCTGAGATCCTGCCTGGGCATATTCCACACGACCTGGGATGGCTACCTGGGTCTGCAGATGCTGAAGAAGGCTTCCAAGCAAGCTTCGAAGATTTCCTACTAATGGCAGCTAGAGGCTAGTACTTGAAATCACCAAAAAGGCCTTTCGGTTGCATCAAAATGTTCAAGAATGATTGTCGGAGCACGACGAACTTGCTGAGGGTGTTGGCGTGGCGTGGGCGTGAGTGATGAGGTCTGACAGAGTCAGACTGTGCGTGTGAAGGTGGTGGTGTTTGGTGGTGATGTAGGGGAGCCAATAACTCTTAGTGAGTGAGGGCTTTTGATCGTCGTGATGAGGCGGAGGTGTGGAGAGTGGAAGTGGTAGCGTATGTGGTCTGTGGTGGCCGTTAGGGCTTGCCGGAGGTCTATTGGAGAGGTGGAAGACATAGTCGCAGAAGGTGTTGGTGAGGTCGAAGCAGTATGTTGGATGTGCTGGTGTGATGAGAAGTTGAGGAGTTGGTTGAGAGCAGTAGCAGACGAAGGGGAAAGGAGATGGCGTCGGTTGTGGTATGGCTGGCGTCGGAGAAGAAGGGTGCTTCGGTGGATAGAAAATGGCGACGTGGATGGGGGAGAGGCTCCTGTTGGTACGGCTAGGAGCGAAAGAATGAGAGGAATGTGGCTCCGTCATCGGTATTGTGAACGGAGGAAAAGAGGTAGGGTCGTCGGACGTCGAGGAGCAATTCGGCCAAGAAAGAGGAGAGGAATTTGAGGTGTTCAAGGCTGAATTAGAGCGTGGGAAGATCGATTTGATCTAGAGGTCTTTTTATAGGCCTTTAGAGGGAGTTCTGGGCTTGGGAAGTAAGCTTTCCAAGCTTGGAAAGCTTTGCCAGAGTTAGGATTTTTTTGATATCCTAATCTCTCATGCGTTCGCATGAGATTGGGAATGTTTTGGGGCGTGAGAATTGGTTCAAAAGGAAGGGAATTCCTTGACGAACTTTCCTTTCAAATTTGAAAGGGATTCATTAAGGAATCAAGGAGATCTTATCAATTTTAGGTCGCCAGAGTTTGTAGGAATATGATTAATGGCGGCAGGGATCTATTTATGAAAATGATGACAAAGTTAGGAATCTTTTTGTAAGGATTTTGAAAGTTAAGGGTATATATGTAATTAGACAGGATCAAGTTGCAAACTAAGTCAAGACAATCTCAAATTGGGTCTAAATTTTGGTAAAAATCTAATTTGAACCTAAGGAATTTAATGGTGAAGTTGGATTTTGATTTTTGACTGGGTAATTTATGCAAAAACTCAAATTAGGGTAAATGTCTATCTGAGACTCTGATTTAGGTCAATATGGGTTCTGATGGTAAATTTGAAGGTATCAAATCTTAGAGAATATTTTTATATAAATTTTAGAGGGTTTAGGTGAACTTTCTCTTGACCATAATTTCAGTTAATTAAGCGGATCTATTTTTAGGATTTTAGAAGTCATTTAATTCTCAAAACACGTGAAAATCCTTTTCTGTCTGTTCTAATCTACTTGTTAGCCTTTTAGGATCATTTGACTCTTAATTAATCCCTGAGAAAATTCGTGTTTGTATTGTATTCATGATATGATGGTAAAATTATAGTTTTAATCTTGGTTTCTTGTCTTAAACAGAATGACTATGCAATGAATTATGACCTTCTGAAGGTTATGACTTCATCAGATCAAATTGAACTAGTTTATGGCTCATGATGATGTTTCCATAAATAAGTTATCTTGTTGGCACTATTTACAACTTTATTTTATTTTTGTTTGCAGGTTGGTCTTTTCTTTTATGATATTTTCTAGGTGTTCTTTACTCCAATTATGGTCAGTGTTGCAAAATCTTTCAATGCTCCCATCAAGGTCAGTGTCATGCATGTCTTAGTTTTAGTATAAATATTCTACCATATTATCTAGAAAAAAGCACATATGTTCTTTATGGCTTCATAAAAATGCATGCTTCATGATGAGTTGCACTAGTGAGTGTTTTCATCATTTACCAATGCTATATGCTTATGAGTGCATTTCTCAGTTACTGTTATACGTTTTGTGTTTTCATTTGTCACAAAGAATGTGTTGGATATTGTGCCATAATACTAGCAGGTATCTGCAAAATAGTTTCTAAAAGTTTATTTTTGAAAAGTACAACAACTATAAGATATGTGATGTGTCAATCCACGAAAAACATTGTTAATCTCGTAACTCTTCTTGGTGTAACTATTGTTTCCAACTACTCAGCCATTTTCAATGCTTGGACTAGGTGATATTGTGATTCCAGATCAATAAGTAAAGTCCTGCTACAAGGCTTGTACTTGTCTTTTTGTACTAATGAAATCAAAAGACAAGTATGCTTATTTTAAGTTAGTTTTTAACATATTTCATTTCAGGCATAGCAGTCACAAAATGCATGTGCTTTGAAAGATCTAGCATATTTCAGCTCGTGAGGTGGGAGCGGCCTGTAAAGACTCGTTGGTGCAGGTGATTGGAGATTGAGGTCCAAGAAGAAGAAAAATTATCCCTTTTTTGAGAAGGCATATGCTAGGCTTTATGAGAAAATGAAGAAGTTGAACGTAGGGAATTCTATTGGAGAAGTTGGTTTAGAGATGTTGGAGTTGACGAGAGGTGGGAAGGAGTGCTCAAGTTCTGCTGCACTTGAGGTTTTCATTTTTGGTAGTAAGAAGAGCATGTGGGATTGCTATGATGGTAGGAGAAGCGATATTGGAGTGACAAATCAGTCTTTTAAAGGTTATAAGGACAATTTAAAGGAAAATGTGTTGATATTCGGAAGCATTTGGGCAAAAAGCTCTTCTACTTCGAATAAGATAGTTGGTTTGGATGAATTCGCCACAAAACCTCTGGATGGTGTTGGGAACGTGTTAGTTGCAAATGATCAGAGTAAAGGTGTGAAGAACAAGGAGAGTAGTCTTCCTCCTAAAGTTAATAGGAAGAATACCTATTTGTTTTCAAACATAATGGATAGGTTTGGCAACAATGGAATTGTTGATGAGTCAAAGCTGAATTATAAAGGCATAGAAGACAATTTTGGCAAAGAGAACATGACATTTACTCGTGTTGATTCTACTATAAGAAATGATGATTTCTGCAAATTCAAGTTCTAGGTAGCAAAGGGGGATGGAAATTATGTGCAAGTTGTGGAGGTTCAACCAAATTGAATCACAATGTGTGAAGTGGTCTTGAAAAATCTTCCTTGCATTCATCATCTACTAACTCTAGTTTAGATACTTCTTTTGGTTCTCAACAAGGAAGCAATGTGACACATCTTGAATTCTGATTACTTGATGAATGTACCACAAAGGAGAATATCTTTTCACCGATGAACCAAAATTTGGCATTTGATAAAAGTAGACGATCGTCTAAAGATGCTAGGCAGAGAAAAGATGCAAAAGCCAAGTTTGCCTTTTGCAACATAGAAGAAAACAAGCAATAGTTTTTCTACTTCTAAGAGTAATGGCCTTAATGTGAGGAGATTAGATAGATTCTACACGAAGTTATTCACCTAGGGATTTTTCTCCTTTCCAAGAGACCGATCATGTAGCTCAATCTCTTACAAAGGAACCCCACAATGCATGAAACTCTATATTTAACAAACCACCTCATACATTCAATGATGTAGTTTTAGGCATGGAAATTGGCCTGTATGGATATGTTTCAGACAATAAAGCTTCTTCCATCTAATCTTGTTTGCTAGATCATTAGACCTCTAGACAAGGTAGAAAAATAAGAAAACTTACACCTGCCCATGTTTTCATCAATGACAAAATGCATGGTTTGATCGAAACTACTAGTGGCTTTTATTTCTATGGATCTCTTTCCGTTGACAAGTAGTGTAATGAAGTTGGATCAGTCACAAGGTGAAGGAGAGGAACATGTTCCAATGGACTTGGGGAGCAAGTTGGAGCAATAATTTTTTTTTTTTTGACAGCAGGGAGGCTCAAACTTAGGACCTCAACTCACAAGAGTGACATTCCACCATTATTCTATGCCATGTTAGGTAGTTGGAGTGAAATGACCCGCTGCCTTTTTGGGTTGTTTAAAATGTCTGGGTTAGCCGTCAAACGTCTGTCCAGGCGTCTGGATATAGGGTTGGACGTCTGAAAGTAAAAGAACCGTACCTTTTTTCTTTTCCGCGCACGCTGCACACGTATCCCTCTCTTTCCTCACCCCAAACCCTAACCTTTTATCTATTTAAACCCCCACTTCCCCCCACGCCACTCTCTCCAACCCCACAGACCACCACCTTCATCCTTCTAGCCACCAGTGCGGCGTGTGGCGAGGAAGAAGAGAGAGAGAGAGGGACGAGACGTGGAGGAGAGGGGAGCTCGAAAGGAGGAGCTCGCGAGGGAGCGCGAGAGCGTGGGAGGAGCTCAAGGGGAGGAGCTCGCGAGGGTGGCCTTTGCGGCTTCCTGAAGGTGCCGGCATAGCAGCTGTGAATAGTGCGGAGGGGCCGCACGGAAGAGAAGGTTCGTGAAAGTTCTGCGTACTGAATATTTTTCTAGTATTAGATGTCTGGAGCACATCCTAGGCATCTGGAATAGTCAGATGCCCAAAGATGAAGCCATAGGTTTGAAAGCATGCTCGTGCCAAGGTACGTGCTTCTGTGTGATTCTCAGCTATTTTTAGCTCTATGTGTACATACGCAGGGGGTAGAGCGTTGGAAAGGCGTGGGGTGCGTCATTCGAGGTACTTTTGGATGTCTGGACATGTCGTCAGACATCTGACCGTACCTCTAGATGATCGGAAGGAGAGTTCGATGTCTGGAACTCACCTCAGACAATCACGGAAGGGTCCGGATGTTCGAGGTAGCCGTAGGAAACCCAAGGTGAGTATTGACGTCTTTTAAGATGTCTGGGACTATACCTAGACGTTTGATTTTGGACAGTGAATGTTTTTGGATCGTTTAGGGTCCAAACAGAATCAAATTTCCGCAAACGAACTACCGTTATTTTTCACTTGAGCTTCTCTACGAGTTAGTGTCACTTGTATACGATTTTGGACTCGTTTGATGCGATTGGTTAATTATATAAGTCTCTAGCCAGTCGAGTACGTGGGAGCTATGGAGGTGACGGGATCTGCGATTCGAACCCTCATTCCTCCTGTATTTGCTGGTAGAGTGGTTTACATTAATATTAATATTTGAATAAATGAATTGCATGTTTAAAATAACTTGAATGAATCCTAGGATGCGAATGAACCCTAGGTCTGGAACAGATGAGTGTGGTTGAGTTATACTGTATACTTGAGATACATGTAGAACCCTAGGATGAGAATGAATCCTAAGGCAGGAACAAGTGAGTATGATTGAGCTACACTATTTGCTTGAGATGAGTGTACAACTTTAGATGCCAGCAAATGTACTGGCTATTTTCATGTGATGCCTTGTTAGTTGGAAAATCACGAGTTGCCTATTTTAAGAATGGAACTGGCAATGTAAATAGAGAAATCTGAAAGACTGGAATATGAAACAAAAGAAATATCAACATAAACCCTGCGGGGAATTAAGAGGAGAGCTCCTGTAGATGGGAAGTGAGTTGGTCCTTGTGTACGTCGTACTAAGAAGAGCCACTGTCCTTTTTGTGTAGAGGGGTACTAGTCGCTCGTTGGGTTAAGCCTAGACACTTTATATCGACTCTGTTTGGCTCTCGTGTACGTGGTACCGAGGTGAGCTACTTAGTGTAAGGAGGGAGCTAGCCACCCCAGGGGGCCTGGGGTTAGGACTAGCCACCCTACACTGACTCTTGTTAGGCCTACTGGGTAAATCGGGATAGTTGGACGAGGGTACGTGGACTGTGGAGGGGCGAGACCCCTGTTTTGTTCTTAGGAGTGAAACCCTTATTATGAGAAGGTAAGAACCTGTACTGTTTCATGCTGTACCTTTAGGCGTACTCATTAATGGAAATGATTGATTGCGTACCAGTGCGGGATAGCTACTTGCGCGTTTATCACGCTTGCCATAGTCATCGCTACATTGTGACTGTGACCTCGGGGTGGTAGATTGGGTGTAGGATTACCACGGGTGACTCTCCCGATCAGGAGAGTACCACGTGTACATCCTATATCATGGAAAAGACTGCAGTCAAGATCGTTCCCATGAGGAATATGTTAGATCAAGAAATGATTTAAGTGAATAAAGGAACAACAAATTAGAAGCACTTGATTGAATTAAATGAAAATGGATAATTACTTAATTGCATTGCTTGTCTTAATTACATGTAATTGGTTAAATTGTCACTTTATTCAACGTTCGCTAACTCTAGAAATTTTATAACCTTGTTCAGGTCAGAGAGTTGAGCAGCCAGCATCACCGGCTGCAGGGGAAGCTGGGTCCAGTCAAGCTTAGCTTTAGCTGTATTTTCTTATTGTTACCTTAACTTCTGTTGTAGTAGTGAGTATTTTGTTCTATGTAATACTGTTTCAGTTACTTTTCCACTATACTTTTCTCTGTCGTAGTTGTGATGGTCTGTAATATTGGTAGAATTTTTGCTCTGTTTCTTTTACTGTCTCTTATTTTCTTTCTGCTTAGTTACATTACATGTGTGGATGTGAATTATTTCATACTTTTGGTTATTCTCGTTGGACGACTAGGTCTTGGGATTAGTCGAGGTAGGTCGATCTCGGGTCTTGTAGGGATCTAGGATCTGATCGTAACATGGAGAAAATTAGGCAAAAGAAGCCTTAAAAGTTGAAAGGTGTAAATCTAGTATAACAAAAGGCCTATGAAAAATGGAGGTTAAGGAAAAATAAAGTATATGCCTATGGAAATGTTTTCAAAGTTGAAAAGTATTACGCATGAGGATTGGATTGTGTTTCTCCAAATGAAAGTTCTAGAAGCTGTAGTCAGGCTTCGATGTTGTGCTTTAGAAACCATGCAACAACATGGATGTGAATTGGGAAGATACCAGAAGTCCTTGATGATTGTATGATGGATATCTTTAAAGACAACAATTTTTTTGAGGCTCAACTTAGAGTACGAAATTGTTATCTTGTACTTGGAGAAACTGAGGATGCTATGAAAATTTATAGAAGTTTCCTTCAATCGGATGGAAGTGGAATACCGATGCAAAAGTTCTGAATGAAGCTTCGGATGGCTTACAAAAATCTCAGCAAGTAGAAGATTACAATTGTTGTTCTTCTAAACTTCTTCAAACAAGAGCCATTAATGATGTGAAAAATGCCTTGGAAATAATCTCAAAGGCATTGCTAATAAGCCCATGTTCAAATAGGTTGATCAAAATGAATGTAGAGGCTTATGGTATGTTGTCTAATCCAACCATTCAAAAAGAGTATGGTGTAGAAGAAGAGATGAGGGCTTCCTTTAAGGAGAACAACAACTCGTGTAAGACAAATGGTAGCCACTGTTAGAAAGGTAATCACAAGTATCGTTCAAAGAAATATTGGAAATCATATGGAAGCTCAGATGAAAGGTAGTACCATTCTTATCGCTTTAGATAGCATTCGTAAAGAAGAGCATGGCCTATTTCTTTTTCTTTGTAGCTTCCTAGTGCTAGTCAATTTCATAGCAACATAATATGAGCTACATCTCATAATGGCTTGGAGAGGGGACAGAAGAGGATGAAATTTCCATCAGCCATTTACAATGATTGCATGTTCGCATGTTTGATGATGGCAACTGCAATGGTGACTTGGAAGATTGTGGATATTCTAGGTGTTCATTACTATATAATCTAGGATTTGTTTCCTTCATACAGATGAGAATTCCACCCACCTTCAAGAATTTCTATAGACAGAATTTGTATTTCTATTCTATCACATGACAGATGGTGGGGGGGGGATGGAAGATACCTTTTACAAATCATTTTTGCCAAATTGAAAGTGCATTAGTTGGCAAAAAAAAATTCTATTGTAGTGATTTTGCTGGAAATATGGGTGTTTGTAACTTAAATTTGTGATCTTGTTGATAATTCCATCAAAGAGAAAGTGAAAGCCTACTAATTCATTGTTCAAAAAAAAAAAAAGTTCTTGGTATCTAACAAACATAACTTTTTTCTTACAAAAGTTAGACAATTACCACCACCAAAATAGCCAAAAACATCCCTCCAAAATCCATAACTTTCCAATCCTTTCCATCCCAACTTCAAATAGCCCCAATGCAACTCCACAACACACTGCCAATTTAACCACATCAGATGATGAAACCACAACAGACAGAGAATGAATTAAATCAGAAACACCATCTTATACGAATCACGGAAAAGTATCATATAACATAAGGCAACAGATTCAAACTTGCAAGGCACGAGGGTAAAACCTAAGTAGGCTGACCTAGCTTACAGTGAGATTTCTCTTCAAGTATCACTGCAACTTTTATTATAGTACAAATGCCACTGCCAACTTAATTACTCTACTAGAGTTAGCTTTGAACTAGAGCCTACGACTACAGCACTAGCTTGGCTAGGCCCATTTATTGATTTATTTCTATGCTACTTTCTATTTTGTTATTCGTTAATATCCTACACTAGCTTGAGATTCAAGATGTGCTCCTTGTAGATTTACTCCTATGTGCAGGGATTAACCGTGACATAGATCCTGATGCTAAAGAGTTAGTATCCATCAGGTAAGTTCAGCTATGTTTCAAATCTTACTGAATTTAATTTTCTTGATTAACATATCATTTGTCACCTATTGCTTGAAAGTTGCTATGCATTTTTTGGATGTGTTTCACAATTATGGGCCACGTAATTTATAACCACAGAATGGTAATATCTATTATGTACTTAATGATGTGTGTTGTTTACAATAGATGATTCCATGATTGGCTACTTTCATGGGTAACTGTGTCATTTTGATTTCATTATGTTATTTTTTATTCACATGGTTGCATTAATATTATTTTTTACTTTTTGGAAAAACATCTTATGATCCTATTGGACATCCCCTTCAAAAAAAAGTTCCTACTAAATATGCTAAATATGACCTTCGCAATAGTAAATGTGTCTATTAATTTAAACTATTTTTGCATTAGTTGGATGCAACATCAATGTTTTTAGAATCAAGTAGTACCATTTCTGTGTATATAAAATCAATCATGGAAGCATATCCAGCTAAAATTTTTCAACCCTAAATTATTGATTTTGAGATCATGGAAGGAAAATTTCATGTTTGCATTGATGTGTCTAAAATTTTGTCGTAGCTATTTGTTGAGACTGGTGGTTTTCTGAGGCAGCACATGCAATGACTTTTCAAGGTATTGAGATATTGCTTTATCCCATTGAAATTTAATTAGAACCACAAGATGAAGGGCTTGATTCTCAGGGACACTAGAAGTGAGAGATGCAAGGGCATGTTGGTTCCAATCTGGTATATCCTTTTCCTTCAATGAAGTTATCCATGTATTTGATTATTTCATATCTTATCATTGTCATCTCTTCTTTTCATAAATGTAGGATCCTCTTGTGGTAATTGGCTTCTAGATTAGGCAAGATTAAGTTGATCTTCTAGAGCTAGAACTGGTAGGCTTGCAAATGCCAAATCACATGGCCATATTCAACCAAACGAAGATTGCAAGATACAAAAAGAAAATGGGAAGGAGGCTAACAAGAGAGATGAGCTGCTTATGAAAGATATTTAGCAATTGGAAAGTTGGAATTAGATCTTCAGAAGACACAATATGTCATGTATGAACTCATTGTATTTTTATATTTTCTGTAATTTTCTTCTCTTGTATCACCCTTAAGAGGGGAATATATACTTTAATGATCGGAGAAGTCAATAAAAGGGACTTTGTGTTCAGGCTCTTATGTTTTGGTCTTGTTAAAAAAATTTATTTCTCAGTAAAGAATTAAGCATCATTGAATTAAATTAACAGTGGTAATTAAATTGTAAAAGAAAGTACTATTAAAGTAAATAATTAATGACGATTTAGTGGCAGAAGAAAGAGCTATTAAAGCAAATCAATAGTGACAATTTAGAGACAAATAATTGTTACTAAATAATATCAAAAGAGGTAATTAAATGGCAAAATAAAATGTCACTAAAGTAAATCAATAGTGGTAATTTAGTGATAAAAAAAGTGATTAAATGGAGTATATAGCGACATTAATAGCGTCAATTAAATTGCTACTAATATAAATCAATAGTGGCGAAATAGTGACAAATAAATTATCACTACAGGTCATTAGCGACTATTTGCCGCAATTAAAGTGCTGCTAATACCATTGATTTAGCGATGATTGTACAATTGCCACTAACCTTTTAGAGACATCAACAAAGGTGGCAATTAAGTAGTAATTATTTTAAGTGTCACTAATTACATATAGCAGTAAATATATTTACTATAGTGGCAAGTATTAAATGTCGCTAAAGGTAATTTTTTTTTAGTTATTTCTAAACCTATAAGAAATTTAGAACTTCCATAGGTAAATTCTCCTAACTAAAGGATTCTAAACCTAAACCTAACTTTACACACACCTTAAACATATACAAATCTCACTCAAGACATATTTCTTTTATTTATTTACAAAATTTATCTAATTTCTACACTATTTACAAGAAAATGTTGGAAAAAGACATGTAAATGATTTGAAATTTATTCAAAGCCCGTAAAATATAGCAAAAATGTTGGGAATACATGATTTAATGTTATAAACATCCAGGCATCATTTAGAATCCAATTGAAACTCAAACATGAATTAATCATTGAATTTAACATGAATACTTGTTTTGGACAGTTAATGAATACGTGTTGATAGAAATTTTACATGCGGTTTCATTTAATTTATAGCAACTCAAGAGTGCATGAATGCTTTATAAACATTATTCTACATCACAACTTGGAAAACACAACATGGGCTATAAGTATTATCAAGATCTCTCTAAATCTTCTTTCACTCAGTATAGCAACTGTAGTAATTCTTTGTGCAATTCTCACTGTCGCAATATCTGCAGACGAATCTAAGGTTTAATCTATGCATTCCAAAACTTCAAATATCAGAAATTTAGTTCTATGCAAATCCATTCCAAAGAATCTATTACAAACTTAAGTTCATAAAAAACTCATTAAAATCCATGATTGCAGCATGAAAATCCCAAATTAGTTTGAGCTGCTATGGTTGCTATTGTAGCTATTAATGCATTGAAGAAACACATCTCAGAGATGATTTAAAATTCAAAACATCATTCAAATCATTCCATCGTGTTCTAAAATCATTGAAAATCATCTTCAAACCATGATCAAGTCATTAAAACTCATATTGATGTCCAAAATGCCAAGAGTGATGGGAACACCATCATGAGTCATAACTAACTTAATTTGATATGATTAAGTCAATAAAAGCTTCTACATATCTATCAAAAGGTCTTAAGGGCACAAAACATTGATTTGAGAAGAAAATAAGATTACAGGGTTATTTATGCAAATTTACCATTCTATCACAAAAATAGAATAACCACGGGTTCTCTTAGTGGTGGAACAAATGTCAAATGGTCTTAAGAGTCTAATAGTGGGTTAGAACAGATAGAAAATGTTTTCATGCATTAAAAGAATTAATGGACATTTGAAATCCTCAAAATAGACCTGCTTAATCTACTAAGGTTTTGTTCAGGATAAAATTCACCTACATCCTAGAAAAATTATATAAAAATATTCTCCAGGGTTTTGTACATTTAATTTGACCATTGGAACCCATCTTGACCTAAAACAAAGTTTCGGACAAACATTTGCCCTAATTTGGATAATTATGCAAATTACCCACTCAAACTAAGTTAAAACCAAAATTCAACTTTACCATTGGATTCCTTAGGTCCAAATTAGGTTTGTACCAAACTTTTGGCCCAATCTAGATTGTTTTAACCTAGTTTGCACTTTGGTCCAAGTCTGATTTTCTTTATTTCACATGGGCCCTTAGCTTTTGAATTTATTACAAAAAGGCCCCTATCTTTATCATCTTTTTTTTCAAAAAGGTTCCTACCGCCATGAATCCTAACCCTACTACTCTGGCGACCTTAATATGTTATGTTCTCCTTGATTCCTTGACAAATCCCTCTCAGAATTGAAGGGGAAGTTCGCCAAATTCCCTTTCTTGTGAGCCAAATCCTAAGCCCTAAAATCTTCCCAATATCTCATGCAAACGCATGAGAGATTCGGGTATCATAGAGTTTCCAAACTCCAACGAGCTTTCCTAGCTTGGGAAGCTTACTTCCTAAGCCCAGAACACCCTCTAAGACCTATAAAAGACCCCCCCAAGTCAGACCGAAGATCCCAAGCTTGATTTTGGCCTGGAATACCCTCAATTCCTCCCTCCTAGTCCAGTTGAAAAGCTCGTCAAGCTCCGGTGACCTCCTACGTCTTCATCCTTCGTCTGACTGCAACACCGGCGGCAGATCCTCCTTCCCTACCTTCCTCCGTGTCGCGCCATACCAGCGAGTGCCCCTCTATCTTCGTTGTCGTTGCTGTCCCCCTCTACTGGAGCATCTTCTTCCGTGGCGCCGACCTACCAACACCAGCGTCGTTCTCCCTCTTTCGTCAGTTAGTTTAGGGTTATATTAGTTCCCCTAGGTCCCTAGTTTAATTTCCTACCCAAAAATCCCAAAAATATCCTCTCGACGCCGCCGTTCACCTCCATCATCCTCCACTCAGACCAGACCTATGGCGAGGCTCCCCGTTCATTCCACTACTCCAAACGCCTCGCCAACCACCTCATAACCTTCGCCACACCACCCTCTACAAAACCCCCTTCCTATTTTGCCCTATTACGCACCTAGCCACTACACCGAACAGACCCACCATCGCGCACCAACTCCGTCACCGTCCGGCCACCTCAACCACTCTCACTCTACACTGCACCCACCACCACGTTCGCCATCTCACAGCGATCCTGCCGAACATTTCTGACAGGACCAAAGGCTCGTTTTTGTGTTTTCAGGTATTAGGTCTTGACCCGCCATTGACGAGGAACTTGAGCTTGCTTCAAGCTTGCTCCAGCACTTGCAAACCCCAAGTGGAAGTCTCAGGCGCAGCGGAATCCCTCCAGGAGCACAACCCAGGGACCAATTTGGCTTTTTTCTAAGCCTTTGACCGGAATTAGACGGAGTAACTGCTACTACGTTGTGCGAGTAAGGAGTGGGAACATAGTCCCACATCGGGCGCTGACAGACGCACGGCACCTCATAAATTGATTTTGCCTCACAGGCTTATTGCCTTAACTGAACACAGGGGGTGAGGTCCTCGCATGCCCCTTCACCTGCACCTCGCCTGTGGCCCGTCACCCGCAGGCCTAGCATAGACCCGACTTGCCTAACCCGTCTTCACTCCTTGACTGCGATATCATGCCCACAGCCCTGGTCCCGGTACGCTTAAACCCGAATCCGATTACCCGAGGCTCTGGGAGAGCGGATCTCAGAGAGAGAAAGAGAGAGAGCGCGTTGGGGTAGGAGGGTTTTTCTCTGAGGTTCAACGACTGATACTTAGTCGTTTGAAGAAAGAACCCTTCCCCTTGTATGTGAAGAGAAGAAAGAAGAAGAGCAGCCATAGAGAAGAGAAGGAAGAAGGAAAGGAAGCCAAAGAAGAGAAAGAAGAGAGGAAGCCACAGGAGCTGAAGAAGAAGAAGGGCTGAAGCAAACAAAAGAGGAAAGCTCTGAGACTTAGTAGAAGTGCACTGTGCACTTATCCTACATGGAATTGAATTGCTTGATACTATTGAAATATTTGATATAATTGTGAGGGTAATTGATGATTTAAATCACCAGTTTACCCCATTCTTTTTGCACTATTTGACATTCGCTTTCATTTTTATATCATTACTGCTTGGAATTCTATTGCTCATATATTTGTGTTGAATTGTAATCTTGAGAATCATTTTTGCTACTTGCTTCCTGTGTTTGACCTCAGACTTCTATTCAAGTATAAATATTATTTGTTTTTCACGCTGATTCAATCTATATTGCAACACATCAATTTTAAAATTCGATTCAGAGCGACTAACAAAGAGAACTTGGAACATGATCAACAAAGCCATACATTCCATATTGAACTCAAAGTGTTAAAACCGATTCCAACCTATCACAAAGATCTATGAGAAATTCTCGAACTCGTCAAAACTTTAATCAATGTTCATCAAACCCTAAAGCCTTAATTTGGTTTACCTTCCTTTGCTATAGACAGTGATGGAGGCGAAACCAAAATTAGGCTTTCAAATCACTTACAAAACAATTCCAGACTTTCATTCTAAATCTCTAAAACATCATCAACTTCTCTAGAACATATTAAAATAGATTCAAAGAAACCAAATTATCGCCCCAGGTGAGCTTTTGATGTGGATGCACCATAATGATCTCCTTGCACATAGTTGATTAGTGTTCAGGGATCCTAGGCGATCTTCTAGGAATGATTAGGTCACTGTGACGGCCTCAAATCCATGCGTTGGATTTTCATGGGTCCTCACTACCTCAAGGGGAGAAGAAACAATACCCAACATTCAAATTAGGTGTGAGCTAAATTCATGTGAAAAACCAAATTAACATCGGTCATTCCCATCTCATTCAGTTCAATTTGATAGTCAAAAACTCAATTCACTCGATTAAAACGAATCTAAATCAGATTGAATCCCAAATCTATCGATTAGGCATGAAACTCAAATTAAAGCGAATCAAATGAATTACAATCAATTTAAAACATAGGGAGGGCTCTTGTGGTGTAGTGGAGTGAGTGAGAGAGCCCTTTAGTGGAATTGGGCTTGAATTAAGTCTAGAAGCTAGAGAACTTTAGATCTAATTCTACTAAGGTGAATGGAGTGATCAATGGATTAAATCAATGAGGAAAAGGTTTGAAAGTGGTCATGAGGTGAGAGGGGAGTGCTATGAATCGAAATGTCAGGGTGAATTGGCCTCTCTAATCTGAATTGATCAGAGAGGTCTGATCGAAGAGAATTGATAGCTAACGCTAATCTAAAGTAGTATAAAGCAATCAAACAATATATCTAATCTAAACTACCTAATTAGACTAGGAAAATGGTAAATCTAAACTAGAAAAGCAATTAAATCCTAGACTAACAGAAGAATGGGACCTTGAGAGAACCATGACCAGTGGCCAATGGTGACTGAATGGAGGAAGAAATCTCCAGCGAAGAAGAGTCTACTAGTGGAACTCCAATTTGCCCTCAGGTGTTGCATGACCCCTAACGGCAAGGATTGAGTTGAGAAAGGAAGTGTGTGCTTCTGTTGCAAGCTGCAAACAAATGGGAAGGAGGAGCTTGAGTGGACGAATGACCAACCCAAGAGGTGTAGGGGGGAATTGGTAACAGAGCTTAGGTGGCTAGAAAGCTCCTTAAATAGGCGTGAGGGAGGTGTAGTGACCGGATCGGTGGGCTAATGGTGTTGTGTATCAACGATGGAGATGTGTTCTAACAGGTGTGGGAAAGTTTTTTTTTTTTTTTGAAACAGAAAGGAAAGCTATCGAATCGTGGATAGCAAACTAGGAAAGCTTTTATTGACTATATAAGAAAAAAAAAGAGGATTACAGGATCGAACCCCACATATGTATGAGAGTCCAGCAATTGTTTACAATATTATCCACATGCATTGGTCTCTCCTGAAATAATTTCTCATTTCTAGCTCTTCATACCGACCATAGCACTGCCACCATGGGCACATGGGGCTTATTTGTAACCAAAAAGGACCTCCATAAGTTCTCCCACGTCTGAATCGAACCCCTGCAAACCCTTCTCCAGACACAATCTGTTACCATGCAAGAAGAGAAGATATGACGACTGCAGTCATTGTGTAACCCACATAGCTGACAGAATTAGGTAGGGGTGCCCATCTTCCTATGCCACATGTCACCTGTTATCAGACCATCCCTTCTACATAACCACAGAAATTTTTGCACCTTTAATGGAACTTTGAACTTTCATAATTTTCTCCCAATCTCATCCACCTCTGCCGACCTGGACGATATGATGAGTTTTTCATAGGCAGCCGTTGGAGAGAAAATACCCTCCCATTTGTATGTATCGCACTCCTCTGGTTTAGGTTTGAAGGCATTTAGTTCCTGCAGGAGGCGTTCATACTCCACCCATGTTCTGGTTCCATAGCCATTCCCCTCGTCATTATTTATCTTCCAATTTTCTGATTCCATGTCCCAATAATCATACACCATCGCATTTTTATCAAGAGTAGCCGAATAGGCAAGAGGATATCTGTTCATTAACACCCCACCTGGTGCCCACTTTTCAATCCAAAATCTGAAGCTTCTTTCATCTCCCAAGACTGATTTAAACAAGTTCCAATTATTAGCCATAGCACTCACCACAGAGGCCCAAAAAGGAGAAGGCTTGAGGGGGTTTAGACTACTCTTATCATTTGCCACCCCATAGTTGTCATGTACAATCTCTGTCCAAGGCCTCTATTCCCCTTGCAGCAGCCTAACTGCACATTTTAAAAGCAAAGCATCATTAAATTCTTTGAGAGATCTTATTCCCATGCCACCATACTTCTTAGGAGGGCAAATTGTATCCCATTTAACAGGTTGGAAGAAAGTACCTTGGTGAGAAGCTCCTTTCTAGAAGAATCTCTTGCGCATGACATCAAGTTTCTTTTATATTGATTTTGGAGCTCTGAAGATGGAAAAGAAGACTGGAATAAATGTAATCACTGAATTTAGCAAAATAAACCTCCCCCCTTTCAATAAGTATCAACTGCTCCAGCGTTCTAACTTTGTAGCCACCTTCTCGAAGATAAAATTCCAATCGTTCTTCATTTTTGTACACTTCAGCGGCAGGCCTAGATATTTGATTGGCCATGAGACCACATATGTGCCTAAGATGGAAGATATGTCACTCTGATCATTACCATCCATACCAAAGCAAACTAGAGATGATTTGCTTCCATTTAGCTTGAGATCGGAAATTTCTCCAAAGATGTTAACCATATAATAGAGTGCTTGTGCTTCCCTCTTCCCTACTTCTACAAAAAAGACCGTGTCATCTACGTATTGGAGAATGGGGGCCAAAGCCTTTCTATTTGTCATTGAATAGCCCCTTATCAACCCATCTTCTGCCAACTTGCATGCATATCTGGCTAAAGTATCTACGGCAAAGTTAAAAATCAGTGGGGCCAAGGGACAACCTTGCCGCACCCCACATTAAGGTTGTATCCAGGCATTACAAGGTTTCCCATTTATCAAAGGGGAGTAGGAAGCAGTTGTGATGCACCGTTTCATCCATTGGATCCAAAGAGGGGGGGACTTTCTTCTTTTAAGAATTTCCCATTAATACGACCACGAGAATGAATCATATGCTCTAGAGAAATCTATAAGGTCGTAGGATGTGATCTGGGTGAGAGTAGGAAGGTGTGTGCACCGACTCTAACAAGTTGGAGGAAGATCCACCGTAGGATCATGGAAAAGGGGATGGACGGCTCTTATTGCACGTGTTCTTCGTGCTCAGCAGTAGTTGAAGATGAGATGACTAGGTCTATTGGTGCTTTTGCTCCCAGGCCTTTAGGTGAATCGTTAGGAAAATTGTAGGAAAGCTTATTTGTGAAGAGAACTTGATGGGAACACTATCATGAGCTTTAACTAGCTCATTTTGACCCAATGAAGAGAATAAATGCTCCTACATAACCAACTAAAGGTCATAATTCACTGCATAACCTTTCTTAAAGAAACACAAGAAAAAGGGGTAAAATTGTAATTTTACCAATGCAGTAAAACCATGGATTTTCTCAAGGCTAAACAAAGGTCAAATGGTCTTAATAAGATAACAAGTGGGTTGGATTTGACAGAAAATGGTTTGTGTGTGTTCTGTGAATTAAATGACTTCTTGAAATCCTAAAAATAGACCCACTTGAGTAACCAAGATTCTGGTCAAGATAAAATTCACTTAAATCATCTAAAAATCATAGAAAGATATTCTCTAGGGTTTAGTACCTTCAATTTGGCCATAGCACCCATCTTGACTTAGAATGGGGTCTTAGACAGATATTTGCCCTAAATTAGGTTTTTTCATAAATTTCCCAGTCAAACATGGTCAAACCCAAAATCTAAATTCACCATTGGATTCCTTAGGTCCAAATTATGTTTGTACTAAAACTTGGACCCAAAATGAGTTTGCCTTGACCTAGTTTGTAAAAAGGTCCAGTCTGATTACATTTCTACCTTTGACTTTCAAAAACCCTTACTAACAGCCCCCTAGCTTTCTCATTATCTTCACAAGTAGGTCCCTTCGCCATTATCGCGGAGGAAACCTACTCCGACGACCTTTAACTTGGAAGTTCTCCTTGATTGCTTGAAGGATCTCTTCCAAAATTGGAAGGAAGATCCTCTGAGAAATCCTCGTTAGTATGAACCCATCCTTGAGATCTGATTCCCTCTCAATCTCTCATGCGAATGCATGAGAGATGTGGGTATCTCAACAACTTCCTAAGCCGTAACCGACCTCCAGAGTTCTATTTAAAGGAGCCCAGATCTCCCTGACTCCTCCACACTCGATTTTGGCCGCGAATACCCCTAATTCCTCTCTTCCCCTCACGGTCGTAGGCTCCTCGACGTTCGGTGACCTTCCCTGCTCCTCCTCGTCGTCCGACCGCCATACCTGTGGCGGATTCCTCCTCCTTGACTTCGTCCGCGCCTTGTCATACCAGCAGGCGCCCGTTCCTCTTCATCCTCGCCGTTTCCACCTCACCGGAGCTGCCTTCGTCTCTGGTGTCGGCCACACCAGACCTGACGCCCTCGCTCACCCCCTTCGTCCACTAACTCCCCAGCTAAGTTCCCTCTCACTTCTACTTTCTTCCCGCATTTATTCCACTTCAAATCGACCACTGCTGCCCGTCACACCTCCATCCCTTCCATCTCCGACCACCAACTCTGGCGAGGCCATCCCACCTCCACAGGCCACCACAACCCTCGCCGACAAGCTCACAACCTCCGCCTCACTTCACTGATCACTTCGCCTCACTTCACTCACCGCGTCACTCACCTAAACACCTCCCCGAACACACCCACTCACTCGCACACAGAATGCTCTAGACACGCACTCACAGGCACTGCCATGCCACGCCAATACCCCCAGCATATCTGCCGTGCTCCAGCGAACCTCCTTAAATGATTTGACGTGGCCGCGAGGCTGTTCTTGTGTTTTCAGGTTTAGTCCCCATCCACCATTGAAGAAAGCTTGAAGCTTGCTTGCAACCGCTCCAGACCTTGCTGTTCCAGGTGTTGCTATCCCAGGCTACGTGGAATTCCCTTGCGCATGCATCCAGGCCCTCAATTGCATTCGAGAGCCTCAGCAGTTGAGGCAATTGAGATGGCCACTCCTTGCTGCGATGCACAGAAGATAGGTGGGACATTTAGTCCCACCTCGGAAGTGAAAGAGCGCTTGCACCCAAATAAATTGCAGAAGTGAAGAAGGCTATTCGCCTCCAACACTGAGGGTGAGGTCCTCCTCCCCCCTTCACCGAACTCGTTCGCGGCACTGCCCACATGGACCTGGCCAACCCGACTACCTGACCTGACCTTCACTCTTTGCTCACCACACAAGCCAGTGAGCTTGGACCTGGGTATGCGATAGGTCTGATTACCCGACCCGGCTAAGGCTCTGGGAGAGCGAGACTGAAATAGAAAGAGAGAAAGAGAGAGGAGAGCTACATGGGGTTAGGGGGGTTTTTGCTCTGAGAGGAGTGGCTCCAACACTTTGCCAATTCAGAGGAAGAAGAGGAGGTTAGGCAGAAGAAAAGAAGAAGAGAAAGAGAAGGACCTCAGAGAAGAAAAAGGCAAAGGTAAAGAAAGAAGAAGAGAAGGCCAAAGGAAGAAGCTGAAGAGAAAGAGAAGGATCGAAGAAGAAGAAGAAAGGCAAAGGAAGAAGAAAGGAGAAGACAGAGAGAAGGCCAAAGGAAGAAGCTGAAGAGAAAGAGAAGGATCGAAGAAGAAGAAGAAAGGCAGAAGGAAGAAGGAGAAGAAAGAGAAGAAGCAAAGGCAAAGAAAGAGAAGGAAGGATCAGACACTTTAAGTGGTCTGATTCCTTCATCAGACGACAGATTCTAATTTACATTGCATATTCATACATTGAGTTCCTTGGTAATATTGTAGGAGTATTTGGTGATCTAAATCATCATTTTACTCCCATATTTTTACATTCTGATACTGATTTTACTACATACTCTTTTAATTTTGAATTGTGATCTTGATTTCTAAATACCAATTTGCTCCCTGTGTTCAACTTCGGAAATCTTTTCGAGTAATAACATTGTATTTGTTTGAACGCTATTTCGACTATATTACAACGCAACACTTTTCAAACACTGACTTAGCGATTGAACAAAACTATAACCAGAATGTCCCTGAATGCTTGCAAAGTGACCCTTGACGACTTTTTGATGAAGAGAATGTGAAGGTTCTTTGTACAAGAATGACCTCGATGAAAAACATCAAATACAAGGTTCTAATGATGTCCAAATGCAATATAATTTTTATGGCACAATAATTGAACATATTAGACATTATTCCATCACTAGATTTGTGATTTTATGCTCAAATTGATGTTTAATTGACATTAAATATAGACATATACCATTTAAATATGTAATCTCTCAAAATTGACCTAATTATGCATTTTTAACATAGGATTGATGTTTTAGGTCATTTTCCTAAATTCTCACACTCAACTCATTTCTTGTGTTAATTTGATAGTGTTTAACATAGTTTTTAGCTTAACTTGGGCATTTTAGCTATAATGAGTCACACCTCATCATACCCCCATGTTTAGGTTTTACCAGTCCCTTAGCAAACAACTCATTAAGTGCAAAGTAAATCAGCATCAACAGGGTCAGTGTGAAGAGATTTCTTTAACTCATTTCAAATGTTAAGTGTTTAGAGATGATCTTCAAGTTGAAATTTCTAAACTCAAACCAACTGTGTTTATAAAGTGGACATTGTGAGAACTAATTGCAGGGAATACTACCAGTACTCAAGTCTTACATGACATAGACTATCTCTTGACTAACAAGGACTCTTGATATTTAAACCTTAAGTGCAATTTCCAGGACTCAAAGAGTTTTACCAAGCTTAAAAGCTAAGAAGTTATGGTTGTGCTCAATGCAGATTAGAACTAACCAGATGAACTCTAAGACTCAAGTCCAGGGTTTCACTTCTTTTTAAGTCTAGGTTGGTCTCAGCTTCATCTCATGCTTTCGGATTGACTCTCAAAAATGGTGAAGACTTGAACCCAACACTTATTGCATTTGTTACTCAAAGAATATTTGGTGGAAGTGTAGGGTATATGTAATGCACCTAAAACAACCATATTTAATGGATATACAAGTATATACAACTTGAATTGGAGAACATACTGACTTATTCCAAAAGAATGTCTTTTTTTCTTTTCTTTTTGACTTTTTCTATTTTTTCTGGTTTTCTCATTTTTTTGATTTTTTTCTTGATTTTTCTTCTTTTTTTAGAAAGAAAATGTCAATGTCTCTTGCAACTTTATTTGGTGAAGCACACTTATTTGGTGGGTGATGACTTTACAATTATTAATGTTAATATTATAAATTAGTGTTAATTTCGAGGGCACAAATGCATTAATGTCATATTATAGTAGGTTTGGGAGCATTGCATGCATTCTGCTTTATTTTATGTTAAGATTATTTAAAATCAATGTTTAATGATCATGTATACAGGTGCATATTGAAACAGGTCTCAGATGAGCAATTAGATCGTACGGATGAATCCAAATTAACGAATGGAGTCCAACGGACTCAAAATCACCTCAATTCGACCTCAGCTCCCACAACAAGCCCAAGAAGTTTTGATCGTTGATCTAATGATCAACGGCCCAAACTCGGCCATGTGTTACGCATCGATGCACCCTCAGCCACCGTTCTCTCTCCGACGCTCCTTCATCAAGCGATCTCAGCCGTTGATCCTTGATCAGACAGTTGAGAGCATGTGGGCAAAGGTGCATGAACCTGACCAACGCGTGAGGGTAGTGTGTTGATCAGCGCCTCAACACCAGATCAGTAGATGCGAGTTCAAGCACTTGCAAGGCTCAAATATCTGCTGAGCGCGGAGTGCATGGCATGGGCACGCGTGCGGCGCACACTCGCTCGCAGCACAGCACTAGCTTACATCATCACAAAGTGAGCGACACGGCGCGTAGTGCGCGTGCGATGGGCGTGCGTGAGCTGGTCTTCAACGACATTTGAGGCGAAGTTTTAGCGACGTCTTTAATGGTTCTGTTGACTCAAGAATGGATCTTGCCACTATAAAAGGACCTACACTTCATTATTGGGCATCTTTTACCATCTTCTACCAAGCAATTCTCCCACCTCCATAGAGCTTCAAGCAAGGTCCCGAAGCTGTTGAGCCATCGACGGAAGCCCCTCCGTCGCCATGGCTGCCTTGCCTCTCCATCTAGTTGCTAGTTTCTTTAGTTTTATGTTTATACTGTTTTAAGATTTCGTTTAGCATTATAGTTAAAACATTTTGTTTTCACAATATATTATCATTTGCTTAGTTTCATGCGTAGTTGGCAATCTTCACATTATTATGAATCTCTAACTCTCTCTCTCTCTCTCACTCTCTCTCTTTTCACGAGTAAACAAAACGAATATCTTGTGACATTAAAAACGAGCGATAAACTGATCCGATTTCTTGCCTTCTTGTGTTTGACACTCGTACTCTTGTACGATTATTCTTATTAAAATTAAGGTCATAAGCGCATGCTACAACGAACTACTTAACCAAATGCGTTTCACGGCGTCAGTTTTTGGCGCTGTTGCCAGGGAGGCAACAGATCTTTTATTCGCTCTCATTTCCTTGGCCATCACTGGTACTTGCATTTTTTGACTCACCTTTCTCTCTTCCTACTTATTGGTTGCAAGAATCTCGCGCATCGGCGACGGGAGGAAGATAGCAGATTGGATCAAAGGAAGTCCAAGAGAAGACCGCCAACAACCTGAAGATTTGATATCTTGTCTTCCCATGATCCATTGGCAACCCCTCATCCGTGGACCAAGGAAAATATTAAAAAATAAATTAAAAAAAATTGTGAGTTGTGGTGCTTAAAAAAAACCTCTTTTGTGTTTGTTGAAGAAAACACCACCACTAGGTTCTCAACCCATCAATCTCGCAACACTGTTTTCTAGACTTGGGTTGAGCACAAGATTACAGGACCCTTAACACCTCTAAAAATTCTAAACAAAATCTCAGCGGTGCTTCTTTTAGTGGGAGAACTTCACCTAAAATTTTGTAGCCAAACTCTTTGTGGTTTGGCTGTGAGAAATTTTCTACTGGAAGTGCGCAAGGTTGTCCTGAGTTATGGAGACCCAAAAGTTGTTTCTATTGCTGCAAACTCCACGTAGCTTGGATTTGTGTGAGATTTTTGTTCATGGAAAGCTCTTGAAGTGCTCTACACTTCTTCTAAAGACTATTTATGCATTTAAAAAAGATTAGTGCATGTTCTGACTCAATTCCTAAACTCGCGCACTGATCTAGAGGTTCTGAACAGATTGACCCCCTCTTGTAAAAACGTGAATTTGGGTGATCTATCGTCCTTGAAAAATTCTGAAATTTATTTTATTGGAAAACTCATTTGGTTTTGGTCTAGATAGGGTCATTGATTGCTTTGTTTAGACCCGTCTTCATAAAATCTGAATTAAAAAGAAGACTCATTCAGTAGAAGTTGCATGCCCTAGGATCTTCCACATTATAGTACTTTTAACTCCATAGTCACACACGAGACCCTAAAGAAAATCAATATTCACCAACCGTGTGACTACATCTTTGTGCCTTGATTGAATTTGTAAACAAGTGAAATCCTAAAATCCAATAAAGCAAGGTTCAAACTCTAAAAGTCATTCATCTCAACCTTGCTTGATAAACAAACACTTGTTTTGGCATTGGGTCCTTGCACCCGATTGTGCACACAGTTTAATTGGAATTTTTAAGGGCACCAAGCCTCTTAACACCCTTCACATAATCCCTGAGCACAAACACTGACCTAGCCCAAATTAAAATTGAGTAGACGTTAGCTTTATGATTCATTGAGTCTGTTTCATGGTATTTTCCTAAACACATTGCGAATTAATGATGTCTGCTTGCTTCAAAAGGTGCTAAGTTGGGAGGCTCAGTTGTCAAACGACTTAAATAAGCAAGGGTTTGGCATAATTAACAGCCCTCAGGACATGCTCCCCTTGCTTCGCCTTTCCAACTTTACTACCTTTGAGACTAAGGACAACACTAAATTCGTCGTGTGGTTGGAATTTATTCCTGAAGCATAGGTCACCTAGGTCTACACTATAGAGCCTAGATTTGTTTGCTTGGTTGTGCACACACTATTCTCGTATTTGTTTCCCCTTGCATCCCTCCCTATTTTCTCTAGTGTATGCACGGAAGAGGATCACTTCATCCTGAATTGGTTGCTTTAGATAGAGAGATTAAGAGGAGATTTGATTTTTTAAGGGGAAGGACTGAGGAAATGGTCGATCCAAGAGTTAAGGAGGTTTAGGACCAACCTCAACCTGATGCCATGGCCATGATTCAGGCTCAGATTGTTGGTGCTAAAGCACCACGATCATTTATTTTGATGATAACAAAACAATTGTTATTTAACATTTGCTTGTGAGTCCTAGCTTTCAAGTCAAATTGCAAATTGAGACAAGTGTAGAGACGGAGTTTGAGCTCGCATCCATGGTGGATTGGAGGAGCTTGACGGGGGAAAAGGAGCTTCGCGAGGAGCGAAAGCTTGAAGAAGGAAGGAGATGAAGAATATGATAGATTTCCCTTCTTGTTCATTGTAATTTGTACTTTGTTCTTTTGTTGCTCTTTATTTTATCTCTTAGTAGCATGTTAAAGAGCCTCAAAGTACTCTCAAAGTAGTTCTAGGAACACCTGCACAACCCTAGGATACTTAGGTTTTCTGTAGAGAACTTAGGAAACCTAAATAGGGTTCTGACAGCCTAATCAGAAATCTAATATGGAAATCATATGTCTGATGGTGACTTTTAAGATGTTTGATTGTTGACTCAGACGTCCAATAACTTAGGCTGGACTTAATAGGTTTTGTCTGTTGAAATCAGATATCCAGACCTTAGTCCAAATGTCTTAGAAGACGTCTGATGGTTGTGCCAGATGTCTAATTAGTGGAACGTTGGCTTACAAAGTTACCATTGAGGAAAATAATCATTAGGCTTCTATCAGATGTCCGTAGAGGACCTAAGACGTCTGATGTCTGACCGTTGAGCCTTGACTGACCCAAAATTACTTTGTAAGATATTCTAGTTGTTAACCTATCTTGGGAATCCATTTACACAGTACAATAGGTTTCCAGACATCCAGACCTAGTGCCAGACGTCCTGTACGTCGTCTAACGGCCTTACACTAGAACCCTGTTTAGGTCTAAACCAAGTTAGGAAGGAAACCCGCCTAGAATCAGACGTTTGACTTTGTTCCTAGATGTCTTAAACTAGTTTTCCAGACGTCTGATACCTGGACCAGACGTCTAATGACCCTGTCAGAATCATTTAAATAATTCTGATTACGGACTATTTTGCCTTGGATTCAACCCCAACGGCTATGGAAGCCTTCCTAGGCCCTCTATAAATAGAGGAGGACCCTGTTAGTTCAACCACTCGTATATAATATTTTGATGATTTTACAAAATGAAGAAAATGAAATAAAAAATAAAGCGTAGCATATCGTTTTCTCTCTGTAATAACATATTTGCAGGATTTTATAAAGTTTTCCAAGATGGAAGATTAAAAGCGTGAAGACAAGTAGCATAAGTATTAGGTCTTAGGCTTTTTCATGTAAACTTTCAAAGGTTGTAATTTTCATTTTATTTGAGTCTAGAAATGTTGTAAAGAGCCCCCAAACATAACCTATAAATAGCTAACTTAGGCTCTCTACACTTAGGATAAATTAGAAACAAAAACCTAACACTCATACTTTTATTAGACGTCCAGAACAATGGTCAGACGTCTGATTTTCCAGTTTAAGACGTCTAACAAGTATCTTAGACGTCTAATTTCCAAGAGTTCTGCCTTTGGTTTTTCTCCTCATAAACATCAGTCGAAGCACTTTACTTTCAGACGTCGATAACCTTACACAGACGTCTGATTCTTTACCTAGACGTCCTCAGATTAACCGTTGGACTAAGCCTAGGTAAAAATGAATTTCCAGATGTCTGGACACACTTCCAGACGTCTGCTTTTGAACCGTTGGGCATGATTTCTGTGTGTATCTCTTTACGTCCACATAATCTTTTGGCAGTAGAAGTGGTGAAGAGTTTTTAGGTTTCCAGACGTCTGGTGACGTCCTCAGATGTCCATAACAACGTCTGATCCTCTAAACCTAGAACCCTGTTTGGATATGATGAAAGCAGGAACGAATCCACCCTTTGTTAGACGTCCGATAACCTAATCAGACGTCTTATGTGAAAATATCAGACGTCCTTCTTTTGATCCAATAGAGTCAGTTAAGGATGTCCTACAACATTAGACGACCAGAAGTATAATCAGACGTCCTGTAAGACGTCTGATCGTAAAATTAGACATCTGATATTGCTGTCAGACTCATTGTTGCCCTGATTTTGTGTGGATTTCGTCCTAAACTCTTGGGATTTGTCTCCAACGGCTAGAAGAGCTCTCCCAAGTGTTCTTGAAGGTCCCAAACTTTCCTATAAATAGACTACAACTCCTCTTAGGTAAGATACACACCTCTTGAGATATAATTCCATTAGAAAAATCTCTTGCTCACTACTCTAAGCTCCATCTTGCCCTTGTGCTGTGCTAATACTCTGATTAAAGGGCAAATCCATACTCCCGGCTCACTCCATTTTGCAAATCATCAGGGAGTTCTTTTCATGCTTAGTAGATAAGAAAGCAACTAAATTATTGGGGTTCTCTATAGGTGTCGTTTTACTTCTTAATTTTTGTACTTTGGGTATCCGGCCTGTCGGGTTCCCGTCTCTTCATTTTGAAGGGAGAAACCTTCGTTTAGGGATAGGAGGTGAGATTTGTAATTGAGGTATACTACCCTCGTTCAAGTAGTGTGGTTAGTGGATTGATCACCTTGTGATCGAAAATCCTAAGTCAAGAGATTGGCTTAGGTGGTGGTTTTCACCCATCTTGGGTTTTCACCTAAAAATAATTGTGTACATTGTGTGATTGAATTTTTTTTATTAGAATATTCTATAATTTCACTATTCACCCCCCTTCTAGTGCAATTTCAGACCCTTGCCTTGCAAATAGACACCAAACAACACGTTTTCCAGATCTTTTGTGTCCAAGAGAAATAGAAGAAGCTCTAGCTCTCCAAGCATCCATTCCACACCTGAGAGCTTCATCCTGCTATGCACCCACTCTCCCGCCGACGTTACGAGAGCGTTGTTGTGCCAAAGCGTGGTTCACGCACCCGCGTTGTCACGCCGACGCACTCCCACCTAAGAGAAGATTCTTCACCTATAGTAGATAGGTTCTTTTATATACTTTGTTGGCTCTATAGGTCTGTTGTATTTTTTTTTTTGTTATTGGTTGGGTATTCGCGTTGCGAATTCTCGTCTCCTTTGCGAGATAAAATCCTTCTTGTGAAGAGAAGGGGTTTTGAGGTACACTACCCTCGTTTTAAGTGACTTATTTAGTGGATTTGATTGATTAGGTCGATCGGAAATCTTAACTCGGAGGGTTAGGTGGTGGTTTTCACCCGATTTGGGTTTCTACCTAAAAATCACTTTTCCCATTGTGTGATGGCTTATTTTTGTGAGATTGTTTATTTTTATTCCACATTTTATACCTCACGCATATCTCTCTCTCTTTCTCTCTCGCTCTCTCTCTTTTCGCAAGGAAACAAAACGAATATCTTGTGACATTAAAAATGAGCGATAAACTGATTCGATTTCTTGCCTCCCTATGTTCGACACTCGTACTCATGTACAATTATTCTTATTAAAATTGAGGTGTAAGCGCATGCTACAATGAACTACTTAACCTAACGTGTTTAACGACGTCAGTGGGACTTTGGTGGTAAGAACTTATCCTAGACACAAGGCTAAAGATTGAGATAAAGTGTTTACCTGCATGCACAGGTAAGGACTCCACCTTCCCTAATGAGCACTAAGGTTGAGATTAAGTTCGCCTGATCTTTCCCAAATCCGTGTAGTGTAAATCAAAGTTACCTAACTCTTAAACAGAGACAAACAAACGAATCCTATATTGGTGACTTAGGTATAAGAATGTGTCCTAGGTTAGAAAAGATTTTGGTCCTATCTTGTTAAAGCTCAAGTACATTGAACCTAAGCCTGTGCGAATTAAGATTTTGTGGCCAAGAAAGTCTAATTAGCTAAGGTTGAATGTCCATAAATACTTATTATATTTTTTGTTTAGCTTTAAGATCATAGTTAAACACTTATAAGAATTTTTATTTCAATTCTATTTCTCCCTTTCAAAATTTTCTGGAGCTTTTCCCTTAGAAGTGAATATAGAGGTCCCTTATTATTTTTTTGGAATTTTTGTTTTTAAAACTTTTATGTGTTTTTATTTTGTAATTTAAAAAAAATTCAAAAAGTTTTAATTTCTTGGATTTTTCAATGATGCTTTCTATATACAATGAAGGATGTGTCTATAATTACATTTAAGTAAATGATTTCACCATTTACACCCCTTATGCTTAAGTGATGTAATGTCCTTATTGAATGATTAGGGTGGATGTAAATGCATGCTCTGCTTTTCACTAACTTAGGTTCGGATGAAAAAGGAAGGTTGGATGGAGGAGATTAAAAATTTTTGTGCATCGATTTCAAGTCTGATAACAATATTAAAGTGGATAGTCAGGTTGAGTAGTGAAATGCAAGACAAATGTAACTATGAATGCAGACTAAGAATGCAAGGATAGACAGTTAAGGAAGAAATGAGAAACAAAGAAGGAGAAAATAGCTATATACGGATATGGGTTAACTCCCAAGAAGTGCTAAGTTTTGCGCCTTCAGTTAAGTGCAAACCTAGAATTAGAAGGTCCAAAATGTGGGAGCGATAAGCTAGAATTGACAAGTCTGAGATCATGAGTCTCAATAAAAGGTTTCAATCTTTGCCCATTTATAGTGAAAGGTTTAAATTTGTCAATCTTAGTAATCTCAATAGCTCCATTATCAAATACTCAATTGATGATGAAAGGTTCAATCCACTTAGATCTGAGTTTCCCTAGGAAAAGTTTAGGTCTAGAATCAAGTAGGACTTTTTGACTAGGGTGAAAGGTTTTCCTATGGATGTCGTAGTCGTGAAAGGCCTTGAGTTTATCCTTATAAATCTTCAAGATTTCATAAGATTCATTCCTTAATTCATCTAGCTCAAAAATTTGTGATCACTGGCCTTCTCTAAGTCCAAATTACACTTCCTGATTGCCCAATAGGCCTTGTGCTCAAGCTCTACGGGAAGATGACAGGGTTTCCCGTACACAAGTCTAAAAGGAGACATGCCTAATGGGATTTTGTGAGTTGTCCTATATGCCCACAAAGCATTAGAAAAGCGGTAAGATCAATCTTTCCTATCAGGTCTAATGGTAGTATGCAAAATCTTTTTGATCTTCCGATTAGATACTTTAGCAAGTCCATTAGTTTGTGGGTGATAAGGTGTTGCTATTCAATGTGTCACCTCATACTTTTGAAGCAGGGACTAAAAATGCATATTCCTAAAATTAGACCCTCCATCACTAATGATGGCTCTAGGTACCCCAAAATGAGAAAAGATGTAATCCTGAACAAATTGTGTAGCAACTCTATGATCATTCGTTCTCGTGGGGATGGCTTCAATCCATTTAGACACATAATCCACACCTAATAAGATGTACTCAAAGCCATGAGAATTTGGAAAAGGTCCCATAAAGTCAATGCCCCAAATGTCAAAGATCTTGCACACTATAATCGGATTCAAGGGCATTATATCTTAGTAGCTAATACTACCGAGAGACTAACGTATGCATGCCCTACTATATTCGTGTGCATCCTAGAAAATCATGGGCCAATAGAAACCGCTCTGTAATATCTTGGCAGCGATCTTTTTGCCAGAGAAGTGACCGCCACATGCCTAGCCATGGTAGAACGACATAATACTATCGATCTTTTTATCAGGGATGCACTTCCTAAGGATATAGTCTTTACAGTGCTTTAATAACTAAGGTTCTTCCCAGTAATAGCGCTTAGCTTGGATTCTAAGTCTGTCTTTCTAATGTCTAGTCCAGTCAAGGGGAACTACTCCAGAAGCAAGGTAGTTGACTATGTTAGCATACCAGGGAAGATCAGAATGAATGACTAGCAATTGTTCGTTAGTGAAGTGGTCCACTATAGGAAGTCAAGGAGATATCGCTTCAGAAGGAAGGCGGGATAAGTGATTAGCTACCACATTTTGCTTCTTAGCCTTGTGATGAATCTTTGAATCAAATTCCTGTAGAAGCAGGATCCATCTAATCAGACGAGCCTAGACATCCTTCTTAGCGAGAAGATGTCAAATTGTACTATGGTCAGTGTAGACTATAATATGGGAGCCTAAAAGATAGGGTCTGAATTTCTCAATTACAAATACTACTGCTAGCAATTCCTCTTCAATGACTGTGTAACTTCTTTGTGCTTCATCTAAGGTCTTATTAGCATAGTAAATGACCGTAGGCTTCCCATCCAATTTTTGACCAAGGACATCCCCTACTGCATAATCAAAGTCATCACACATGATTTCAAAAGGTCGAGACCAATCTAAGGGCTGCAGTGTTGGTGCCTTGGTAACTAGATTACAAAGTGTCATATAAGCATAAACACAATCGTCAGAGATCTGGAAGTTTACATCCTTAGAAACGAGATTTCTAAGAGGTCGGGCAATCTTAGAGAAATCCGCTATAAAGTGGCGATAGAAACCAACGTGCCCGAGGAAAGATCTAATCTGTTTAACCGAAGAAGGTAATGGCAGGTCAGATATTAATTTTACCTTCACACGGTCAGCCTCAATTCCTCTCCTAGAAACTAAGTGACCTTAGACAAGTCCCTCTGGTACAATGAATTGTGACTTCTCCCAAGAAAGTACCAGGTTAATACTAATACATCTCTGTAGGACCTTAGTCAGGTGGTTTAAAGAAGTGTCAAAAGTGCTTCCAAAACCCAGGAAGTCATCCATGAAGACTTCTAGGCAATTACTTACCAAATCTGAAAGGATTGCAAACATGCACTGCTGAAAAGTAGCAAGTGAGTTACACAGTCCAAAGGGCATCCTACGGAAAGCAATTGTTTTGTAGGGGCAAGTAAATGTCATTTTCTCTTGGTCATTAGGGTGAATTGCCACCTAATTGCAGCCTGAATAGCCATCCAAAAAGCAAAAGAATTTATTCTCTGCCAATCTTTCCTATATCAGATCAATGAAGGTGATGTGCACACATGTAATTAACCTAAAATGCCTATTTATGCATGTTTCTAGTGTCATAGGAGCATTCATCATTATAAATATTGCATAACACGCATCATCAAGCATTTAGGTTATATTGTATAAACTTTAGGTTAATTTTTCCTTTTTGTGGTCAGGGAACAAGGTAACATTTATCGGGGCTCAGATTGAAGATCTAACCATACGAATCTAATCAGAGTGATGATTGGAGTTTAACGACTCTGAGATCACCCCGATCGGACCTCCGTAGTATCAAATACAGTCCGAAAAAGATTAGAGGTCAAGGGGCTAGGTGGTGTAAATCTGTACCTCAGATGAAAAATCCAACTGCACGGATGGGTTTAGATTGATGATCGCAACCCAACAACGCGAAAATCGATCCAATCCGACATCTGTGGCACCACCTACAAGCATATGAAGATGGATGGCTAGGATGGTGCCATGTGGCACCATCCCAACCATCCAAAACTGCTCGTGTCCCTCCGTTCAACCTCTGAAGGTGAGAGATCAAGATTCAATCTCAGCTGTTGGATCGAGATCTAAAGGTTGAGAGCAGTTGCCCCTTAATTCATAAGCGCGACACAAGAGTGGCTGCAGCGCGTTGGTTCAGCGCTCGTGCGCAAAGAGGGAGGCACGGGTTCGAACCTCGCCTCGCCTCAAATCAACTAAAGGAGTGGGTGTGGCTAAATTCAGTCGTTGGATGAAGCGTGGACGGACGATCGAGCGGTGACATGGCGCGTTGTGGAGCATCTGATCAAAAGCGAGCGGCGGTGATGAGGTGCACGACTACAACGATGTGCGTCTATAGTGACGCACGTATCCGTCACTAAAGGCAGCAAAGTTTAATGTTGAAAATTAAAATGCCTCTTTTGTCCCTATGTATGCAACTTTATAAAGGCCCTACGCCGTCCACATTTTCTTTATATCTTCGTCTCTTCTCTCACCCCCTCTAAAGCTCTAAGAGCTTGTCCCAAATCTAGGATGCTCCATTAGAGTTAAAAATACAATTTTTCCACCTTCTTACCCCCTTCGTGAAGCATTCCACGGTTGTCCTCTTACTGTCGTTCGAAAAGTAGACTCCACTGCAACATCGCCCTGCTCCGTCCTCCTTCCTCCGTCTTTGTTCTCCCTCGTCTCGCATCTCACTACCCTTGTCCGGGCGCTCCGTCAACGCGACTCATCCTCCAAGCAGCCGTCGAGGAGGATAATTTCTCTCCTTCTTCTCTTTATCGCTTTCTAGATTAGATTTTCTGCTTTCTAGTGTAGCAATTAATTGTAATGAACATGAATTTGTGGCTATGAAATATTTGTTCATTCTCTCCACATTTTCTCTTTATTTGTATTATTCTTTCTTTGTCTTCTATTAATTATTCTTTAAATAGATAGCTAGCGTAGATTTAATTTAACTAGTTAATTTACTTCATGACAATCAATAAACGAGATTTTTATCAAACGTTTGCCTCTCCGTGTTCGACCCAAGACCCACCATAGTTTTTGTTAAATTATTTGTTTGATGGATTTTTATGTGACCACAACGACAGGGTTTTCAAAACTCAAATTTTCATCATGGAAATCACGTTTAACATCTTGGCACCTTTGTCGGGGAGGTGACGCTCTTTGATTTCTCGCTTTCTCCCACCTTATCTTTTACCTCACTTTCATCTTTTCCTACTGTGATTGCAGGTACCCTTTCAAGGCAGGCAAAAGCAGTAGATTGGAGTAAAGTGTTGTTGAAGGGTTTGTAAGTATACCCCACCTCCCACCCACTAGTTTTCATTCCATCACTTAATAACACGAACCTAATTATCCTAGGAGCTCTCATAATCCCTAAGGTTAGCTTTGGTTGTTTGGTTGTCACCTCCACCCGCCTCACCCTCTACTTATAAAAAAATCTAAAAAAATCCCACAGAGGTACATAACCTTTTCTGATTCTTCAGAGGTACATAACCTTTTCTGATTCTTCATACTCAACCGGTAACTCGATCTTTGGAACCGATACACCCATCAACACATAATTGAGTAGAAATCAGATTAGGTAATCACTTGTGTGCCTAATTCAGTGATGCATTAGGCCAATTGTTTGAGTTGTTTGGGATGCACCACTTCATGTAAATTCAACTCATCAAATAGCTTGCTCATTAGGGTTTAAATTTAAGGTAAGTACTAGGCACTCCACTTTATTTTGATTTCAAAGGAAAACATCTTCACTCATGTTTGCAAATCCTAGTGTGCCTTTTGAACTTGTTTGAATTCACCTTAATTCAAACCTTAAAAGTTACTTAAGTAAGATTTGAATTCTAAAATTCACTCATCCAAATAATCTTGCTTGAAAACCTTGGTTGTGCACGCACTCACACTTATTCAATCAATAACCCAGATAAAAGGCTCATCACATTCTAAATCCCATTCAAACCTAACCCTAATTAAAATAGAGTAGATGTTGGCCTTGAGGATTGGACTCGCTCTTTGGAGCCCAGATCGAGATTATTTTCAATTAATATTCTTTTACCATTCAATCTGATGTCTAGCTAGGGGAGCAAAGTCAAATGACCACGATTGGGAGGTATCAAAGGAACCTGAGGCCAAAGCCAAGGGAAGAACCTTCTCCCCAATCCCTCCCTCTAACTAGTTGGATTGGCCAAAAAGAAGTAGATCAAATCATTCTTTTCATTTCAAGACGAGTTCTTGGAGTTTGTAGATCTTTAGGCTATCTCACCTAAGGATAGGTTTGAGTGTTTGTATTGCAGGACACCTTTCTTCCTCCCATTTTGTCATTGATCCTTCCACATCGTACACACATTTCCACTCCTACCCTCTTGACATTTCTTATCTCCAATATGATGATTATTATCTCGACTCGTGCTGTAATCAACTATCTTCTAGTTAGGATAACTCGGATTGGGGATACAATTTTGGACCTCCATGTTCAGGGTCTTACCCTAGACATCGTGATTGTGATTTCTATCCTTCTTTTAGCTATAATGATTATAGATCTCCACCCATTGATGATCAATTTAACCCAGTCTACAATCAAGAAGCATATCCTGATTACAATTCTTACCCTCCCCCATATTACACTACATATGGGTCACCTCCCCTCTCTGAACAACCCAAAATGACCTATTATCAGGGAGGGTATCAAGAACCTCAATTTGTTGACTCCCCTAGACTGAACCCAAACCCACCCAACCCTGAATCAAACCATTTGGTTCAGGTGAACCAAGTTCAAGATAGGGTATTGGCTAATTTAAGGAATACCATTTAATCTTTAGAAGCTCAGCCAACACCCTGCACTGACGAATTGGAGCCTCTGATTCAAATGATTGACGATCTTAACAAATATTTGTTGGATTAGCTCCAAGATGTTAAGGATAAGGACTCAGGTGAGTTTTTACTTGGGAAGTTATCGAAATTGAGGATGAGATTTGTAGTTGCTTTAGTCCAATCTTCAGATGATTCCCAAGATGAACCCACTTTAGGAGAGTCAATGTTAAAACCTGCTCAGGCACCTGTTGGGGGGAACACGTCTTACGAGACCAGGGATGACCAGATTATTCAGAGCAATTCATTGTGGATGAATTGATTTCTTCATCTGAGATCCCTAAGCTGAGATACGAAGAAAAGTATGCCTCTTTGTACCAGGAAATGATCAATGATTTTAAGACATATATTAATGCGGATCCAAAATTCTTTGATTCTGAAGGTGAAGAATCTTTATGTGAAGTCTCACCTGAATATGTGGAAAATGATTTTAGTGAGACAACTGGGCCTATGGAATCCAATGAATCATTCCATAGCCCAGTAATTGAGGAAATTGATCCTCAATCACAGCCCATTGAGCATATTGACGATTTTGATTTTGAGATCACTAGACCCAAGTCAATTCTAATTCGGCCACAAATCTTGGACTTGGAAATTTTAGATGGGGTGATTAACATGGAGGAGGTCCCGGAATCTGAAATCCTGATTGTGGAGGATAGGAATTTGGAAATGAAGATATGGGAAGCTAATTACAGGGGAAGTAGAAGTTTGAATCTAAGGGTTCCTATATACTTGAAACCACCAAACTTTTACCAGGACCCTTATGATATTTTCTACTCCGAGGATGTCCAACCCAAGAAAAAATTCAATGATTATCTTTTTGATTTTCCTATTATCCAACTTTTTGGACTTGGGTTGCATCCTCACAAATCGCAAGCTTGACCCTGCTTGCATACTAATCTTAGGTTCTGGTTAATTTTTATTCAGAACCTTAGATACACTCGAACTTGGGGCATGGGTCTGCATCACAACCTCGTCCACATCTGTGGACATCTTCTCCTAGCAAGTCCAAAAATATATTTTCTTATCTTGATCCTGACCTGCACCTGTGAATTATTTATTTCTTCTTTATTTGTATAGTGTGTCTAGCTGAAGGCAATAAATTTAGCATATATACAGTCTATTTTCATCTCAGAGCTAACTGGGCAATCACGAAATTCAGGTGCTTTCTTCTCTACTCTACTCTTTTTCATGTCTTTTTAATACAATGAAGACATTGCATTAGATAGGCATGGGGGGGTGGATATCATCATCCGAATCATCTTGTTATCTCTGTAGATTCTTTTTATTTTCTCTTTATTTTTTTTAAATTTTGAATTAGGAAAAGAGAGCTTGGGCATTAGAATTTTTCAACCTTGGGGAATGATACGATAGGAGTTGAACACATAGATCCTTCAGGTCTTAGGGCTTAATTAGTCCAGGTGTCCACTAAAATGTGGATTTGCTTATCGAGTTCTCGTCATTCTGAATTCAATTTCTAATTGGTTAATAAGTTCTCGGTTTGCTATCATTCTCGATAGCATTTCTTTCTGTCTAAAAAAAAAAAAGGTTAATAAGTTGGGGTGATAAGTACACGACTTATCAACCAGCTCTCTGACTTGAGGGGACTTTAAGCCTGAGCATCTACACACTCTTTGCATTGACTCACTTTTCGACGGTTTAACGGAAATTGGGTAGCTAATGAACCTTATAGGGTGTCATGGCTGGCAAGTTGTCGGTGGTAACAGCTCATTAGTTGGTTGTCCAGAGCCCAGTCACACGACCATTCTCTTCTTGTCGCTTTTAGGTAAATCTTAGATTAGTTAAGTCACCTACTTAGAAAAAAAGAAAAAAATAGAAAATTATCCAAAAAAAAAAAAAAGAAATAGAACAGAAGAAAATAAAAAAAGAAATAAATCACACTTCACCGCACGAGTATGGCTAGCAAGTTGTCGGTGGTAACAGCTCATTAGCTGGTTGTCCAGAACCCAGCTCACAAAAATTCA
The DNA here is from genome assembly GCA_037157565.1 of Thalassia testudinum. Lineage (NCBI taxonomy): Eukaryota > Viridiplantae > Streptophyta > Magnoliopsida > Alismatales > Hydrocharitaceae > Thalassia > Thalassia testudinum. Next base: position 121,801,567 of record JAZHRO010000073.1, read on the forward strand.
CGTTTAATTCTAAACACTTAGGAAGAAGCAGAAAAGTATAATAAGCCAGGGAGATATACACTGGGTTTACCCTTATGTTGACCTCATAAAAATAAAAAAGTAGGGAGAAAGTTATCGGTCGTATAGATACACCTTTAGGTAAAATTTCTTTCAAGGTCATTTAGGGGCGTAGAAACCCGAAGTCCATTTTCACTGCCGATTAATGAGTCGATCACATTTACACAAAAAGATGCTTAGTACTTAGAGTTCTCTTTGAGTCTTGAGTGGGTTGGGTAGTCGTAGAAAGCTGCCTCGAAACCTTGAACTCAAAAATAAAAAAAAAAATAGAAAAAGAAGAAAAAGAAAAAGATGCTTTTGCTTTCGAATAAGGCGAGGGCTTAGACGGTTTGCATTTTGGCAGATACCCAGGCACTGTTGTGTTTCTGTAGTTCAGGTTCTTAGTAGAAATTTTCTAGTGTTGAAAAATAACTTTTGCCCAAGAAATTCGATCCTAAATTTTTTTTATATAAATAACATGTAGTTTTGCTAGAGACTAGCAAAAGATAGGCATGGGGGTGTGATGTGCACGCATCTAATTGACCTAAAATGCCTATTTATGCATGTTTCTAGTGTCATAGGACAATTCATCGTTATAAATATTACATAGCATGCATCATCAAGCATTTATGTTAGATTGTATAAACTTTAGGTTAATTTTTCCTTTTTGTGGTCAGGGAACAGGGCAACATTTATCAGGGCCTCAGATTGAAGATCCAACCGTACAAATCTGATTAGGGCGACGATCAGAGTTCAACGACTTCAAGATCGCCCCAATCGGACCTCCGTAGTATCAGATACAGTCTGAGAAGGATCAGAGGTCAAGGGATCAGGTGGTGTAAATCCATACCTTAGATAAAAATCCATCTTCGTGGATGGGTTTGGATCGACAATCGCTGCCCAACAATGTGAAAATTGATTCAATCCGACATCCGTGGCATCACCTACAAGCATATGAAGATGGATGGCCAGGATGGTGCCACGTGGCACCATCCCAACCATCCAAAATAGCTTGCTCCCCTCTTCTCAACCTCTAAAGGTGAGCGATCAAGATTCAATCTCAGCCGTTGGATCAAGATCCAACGGCTGAGAGCACTCACCCCTTAATTCATAAGCGCGACACAAGAGCGGCTGTAGTGCGTTGGTTCAGTGCTCGTGTGCAAAGAGGGAGGCGCAGGTTCGAACCCCGCCTCGCCTCAAATCAGCTGAAGGAGTGGGTGCGGCTAAATTCAGTCATTGGATGAAGCGTGGATGGATGATTGAGCGGTGACGTGGCGCACGGAGAGGCGTTAATCGTGCATGCGCGCTATTACTCATGATTAGACGCACCATCGCACGCGGGCGCTCTTAACTTACAAAGAAGAAGCAGTGCTTGAGGATCTTAGGCCGTCTGATCGAGATTGTGAGTACGTGATCAAGGCGCGAATGGCTGAAGGCGGATTAAGCGTCGACGTGGCATGTTGTAGAGCGTCCGATCAGAAGTGAGCGGCGGTGATGAGGCGCATGGCTATAGCGACGTCCGTCTACAGTGACACAAGTATTCGTCACTAAAGGTAGCAGAGTTTAATGTTGAAAATTGAAATGCCTCTTTTGCCCCTATGTATGCAACTATATAAAGACCCTACGCCATCCACATTTTCTTCATCTCTTCCTCTCTTCTCTTACCCACTCCAAAGCTCTAAGAGCTTGTCTCAAACTCGGGATACTCCGGTAGAGTTAAAAATATAATTTTTCCACCTTCTCACCCCCCCTTCGTGAAGTATTCCACGGTTGTCCTCTCACTGCCATTCGGGAAGTAGATCCCACTATAATGTTGCCCTGCTCCATCCTCCTTCCTCCGTCTTCATTCTCCCTCGTCTCGCATCTCACCACCCTCAACCGGGCGTTCCGTCAACGTGGCTCATCCTCCAAGCAGCCGTCGAGGAGGATAATTTCTCTCCCTCTTCTCTTTATCACTTTCTAGATTAGATTTTCCGCTTTCTAGTGTACCAAGTAGTTGAAATGAACATGAATCTATGGCTATGAAATATTTTTTCATTCTCTCCCTATTTTCTCTTTATTTGTATTATTCTTTCTCTGTCTTCTATTAATTATTCTTTAAGTAGATAGCTAGCATAGATTTAATTCAACCAGTTAATCTAATTCGTGACAATAAATAAATGAGATTTTTTATCAAACGTTCACCTCCTCGTGTTCGACTCAAGACTCACCAAAGTTTCAATTAAATTATCTGTTTGATGGATTTTTACGGGACTACAACGACAGGGTTTTCAAAACTCAAATTTTCAACATAGAAGTCCCGTTCAACAGAAGGGCAATGGAAAGTGATCTTTCTTTGTGGCTTGGTTAAGTTTGCAGTAATCAATACATACTCGCCACGAGATTGCAATACATGTTGGAATGACTTCTCCAAATTCAATGGTTATGACGGTAAGTCCAGCCTTCTTAGGCACTACTTGAATAGGACTCACCCACTGACTATCAAATATAGGGAAAATAATTCCATTGTCTAGCCATTGAATCATCTCATTTTTAACCACCTCTTGAAGTGTTGGTTTCAATCTACGTTGTCACTGTCTAGTAGGTCTTGATCCTTCTTCAGTGAAGATTCTATGTGTGCAGTAAGAATGACTAATGCCAGTCAGGTTTGCTAAGCTCCATCCTATAGCCTGTCTATGTGCTCTTAGGACAAAAATGAGTCATGATTCTTGATTAGAGTTCAAATGAGAGTTGATAATCACAGGAAAAGTCTGATCTTGTCCCAACATAATTAAGTGATTCAGGAAGAGGTTTAAGCTCAACAGGTGTACGATTAGAGGAAGGAGCAGGTGAGAAGGTATCGGAAGATCCTAAAGACACTAAAGGAATTGGAGGTGAATCCAAAGTCTCTCTAGTAGGTGTCTCAGGAAGAGTCAGATCAGAGGTAGAAGGGAATTGACGTTCTAATATAAATGAATCAATTAGGGTATCCTCAACCAACTTGTCCAAAGAATCCAAAGAATAGATTTCCTCAACAAGACTACAAGATGGTCCCTTTTGTACCTTAAATATATCAATCTTCATCTTTTGATCTCCAAACTTCAATTCTAATTAATAGGCCCTCCTCATAGTCTATGTTCGCCTTGGCTGTCACCAAGAAAGGTCTTCCCAGTGTGATAGGTATGTTCTGGATATCCTCAGGTACTTCCATGTCAAGGACAATGAAATCCATAGGGAAATAAAAGTCCTTAACGTGTATAATAGCATCTTCCAACACGTCCCGAGGTGTCTTAACTGATCAGTCAACTAATTGCAAAGACACCTTAGTTGTCTTTAGATTTCCAACCTTGAAATGAGTAAGGAGGGAGGTTGGGATAAGATTGATGGAAGCACCCAAGTCAAGTAAAGCTCTATTGAAATTGGTATTTCCTATCATACAGGAAAGTAGAGGGGTGCTTGGAACTTTCTTCTTTAAAGGGAGGTTGCTTCAGATAATGGAACTAACTTATTCCAATAGGATAATACGACTATTCCCTTTCTAAGCTCTCGCTTTACGCTTACGTGTACATAGGTCTTTCAAAAACTTAGCATAAAGTGGGATGTGGTGAATCTCATCCAATAAGGGAATGTTTATATGGACTTACTCAAAGAGCTTAACCAAATCCTCTGCAGGAGCCAAACTAGTCTGTTTCTTTTTTTCCTTTACTTTTCTTCTTTAAAGCCTCCGGAAAAGGTATAGAAGTGCTAGTAGGAGGATCAGGCCTATGTTTAGAAGATTTAGGATTAGGAGGTGAATTAGATGGAGGGTTAGAAGGTCTAGGTTGAGATATGGAAATAGGAAATGGTGGATCAACAATGCTTCTACCACTCCTAGTAGTAATGGCATTAAGTTTAGCTCTAGACATAGACAGTGTATCCAGATTAGGAAGAATAGGTGGTTGTGGTTCAGAATAAAAGGAATTTGGATCAGAGTAAAGATTAGGTCGTTCATGCAAGGTTTGTGAAATAAAGCGTGCCTAACCTTGCACATGTGTGGTCTAGGATGTACATACCTCTGGGCTGGTATGTTCCTAGGGTTAGGTTGTGTTTGAGGTGAGAACAAATGTGTTTGACGGGAATCTGTCAAATGTGCTAGTTGGGCTCTCATCACAACTAATGCTGCTCTTGTGTTTTGCTGCATTACAATGTTCTATTGCTGCATGTCAGCAAGCTCTTTCATGATCGTCCCCAACTGCTCCTCTCGTGTAGGCCTAGATTGAGAGTACTAGGTAGGCCTTGTTGGGGTTGCTGGTAGGCATGTGGTGGATCTCCATGTTGTGGTGGAGGTGATGCTCTGATCAGGTTCTGAAGTGGTGGTGTAGAAGATTGTTGGAAATTGAATCACTGTGAATTTCTTGACCACGAGAAATTTGGATGATTATACCATCTAGAGTTATAGGTTTGTGCGCATGGGTTGTTTTGAATGTCGTGGGGCTCCTCCGAAACTCTAGGAAGTGCAGGGAAATCAAAATATGGAGAAACAACGGTTCCTCCAATCGGTGGGGAAGGATAATGCAATGAATACTTAGAAGGTGTCATAGATATATTATTCATAGTTTCCCTCCCTGTAGGAAACTAAGACAAGGTGTGTTGTGCAGGTGACTGAGAAGAAGATGGCTTAGAGAGGAATTTTCATACTTCATCTACTTCTCAATTAAGCCCACCTTATCTAGTTGACTGGCTATTATCTCCATGTCGCATGTACTAGATTGGACTTTGTGTACCCCAGTGTATAAGTGGGAATGTGAGGATCTTCTATTAAAAAAGCTCATTGAGGCATTATTAATCGAATTCTCAACCATACCTTTGAAGAGCTCGAAGGCAAAATCCTTGTCTCGACATAGGAAGTTGCATCCACATGTGGCATCTACGTCAAGGGAATTTTTTTTGGGATTTTTGGGAATATTTTCTGATTTGTTTGGATTTTTCTTAGTCAAGCGGGTTAGAAGGATTGTTTTGACTCCCTCTCACAGTCTCACTAATTTGATCGAACACTAAATCTAAGGACCCAAGAAAAATATGTTGAATTTATCTATGATATTAGACTTAGTAAGGAAGAGATAGCCACAAATTACGTGCAAATTAGAGTTGTATATAATTCGTTAAAAATTCGACAATTTGTAAATTTCATGTTCTAATTTTAGTGCGACCCTCGGTCAATGTAGGAATTTTATCTTTTTCTATATAAAGAATTAGACTCTAAAATTTGGTATGGATCTTCCCTACTTGAATACCTAACTCCAAACAAAATTTGGAGATTTTTGTACTCCTATAATTGACTTTAGAAATTTTACAAAATGAAAGTCAGAATTAGTGCGAATGCAAAAAAACGAACATGTATGAAACAGAAACCAATCGATGCGAGACTTCACCGCAGGTTTTGGGAATTAGAATTGATGACTAAAAGATAATTAGACAAGTTTAAACCACTGATGATTACTCTCCCCTATGGTTGTCTCATCCCATGCAAACCCGATAAGGCAATAACCCAACTCGGATACTAGATCCTAGGATTGGGCTATCTTATGTGTGTCTATGTGTGCATGAAACAACTTGGTTTTCTAACAACCATACAAGAGCGAATAAAAACCCATCTACAATGAACACTTGTCGATCCTAACCTGTCACTCACACGTGAAAGGAAATTATCTACACATAGATGTAATATTCATGCTCATCATCTCAAAAGAAATATGCATAATCATTGAAATACTCAAGAGTTTTACAAAAGTAATAACAACAGAGTAAGAGAAACCCTTGAACCCTTTGAGATGTGCGTGGCTCCACGTGGTGAATCTTGAATGCTCCAAGTTTCGCTAATCTCTTGAAAAGTTCCTCCTCCAAGAACATGTCTTCTCGCGAAAAGACGAACACGCGGGATACAAGCATGAAGATGGAGATGATACTGAAGGTAACACCATCATCCTCTATATCCAGCTCAAATTGGCTAATTTCTTAGTATAAATTTACCTAATTAAACCATTAAAGGGTATAACTTAAGCATATCAAGAATTCAAGGACATGCATCAAAATTGGTTTATTCTGCGATTTTAATAAGAAAATATAAGTGTAGATTAACTCAAGAGTGAACCTATACTTAATTGAAGGTCAACTAAAGTTAAATTTCCAATAAGTGAGCTTGCATTGATTGATTTAAGGATTTTATGAAATAAAAGCTAATTTATAATTACAAATCCTAATTTTAGCACCACTTTAACTTAAAGGGTTCTAATTGAAATAAATGTAATCTAAAATTTCTAAAAATCATCGAAAAAGATTTCCTAATGTTTAGAATGATCAATTTTACAAAATGAACCCAATTTGACCTGAGTCAAAGACCAAGGTTAACAATTAATACATTTTGGGTTAAAATGTAAATTAACCAATCAAACTTTATAAAACCCAAAATTTAAGTAACCATTAGATTCCTTGGGTCTAAATTTGGTTACCCTAAAAAGTTGATACTATTTAGACTACATCTCAACGTACTTTGCAAATAGCTCCCTAGCTTTCAAAAATTGCACTCTTCAGTCCTTGGCGATGTCATGCTGTTGCCAGCCTTCTTCCTAGCATAGAATGTAATAGTAGCTTCCTTGCATGGAGCTTGATTTGTAGCTACTATTGGTCATGATTTTCTCGACCAAATCCTACCAAATTTGGTGGGATTGATCCTTAGACCATGGTAAATTCGAAAAGCACGTTTTCGAGCGTTTTTAGTGGCAAGGACGACCTTCATCTTGGCCGTAAATTTGGGATGAAAACCTATCAATTGTGCCACTCAAATCCGATGATTTAAGGCAATTTGATGCGCGGCTCACCTCTTTATAAAGCTAAGATCATTCTTGTGCTTAGGTATGCGATTTTGGGCATCTTTCCTTCCCCTCTTCTTCCTCCTCACTAGTGCCATGAAAGACCACCTTGGAGGTTCTTCATCCTGCTCATCCGTCACTCCTCCGACGAAATTGTTTGAGGGCTTCTCCTCCCTGTTCTTCCCCAAAGTTTTATGCGAAGCTTAAGCATCTACCTCATCCTCAATCGCTCCAATTTCCTCCCTCCTTGGTCGTCGGTGGGCTTGCCAATGCCCAAGGTTTTCCCTACCCCTTTCCTTAAATTAGTTTAGGGCTTTTTCTTAGCATGATTACGTATAGCTTTAGGTTTGTTTAATTTGATTTCCACTACCATTTAAACCTTCAACCACTCCTACAATTAAAGGCTCGAAGGAGCTTCATTGCCCCACCATTCCACGCATCCACACACCCAATAGAGTTGGGGCTTTGCTTTGAGGTGCCATGCCGGAGCTCTTGAGAGTTTAATCAAGGTCAAACGACCTGTATTTTGGCTTGTAGATCTCACCGGAGACCTTGCTGAAGCTGCCATCTTCTCTAACTCCAGTGACTTCCCACGACGTTGCCACTGCCACTGCTTTGATCGACGATCGGAGCTCACCAACACGTCAGCAAGACTTCCACAACTACCTCTTCCATTTTCCAACTCAATCCAATGGCTGAATCTATTTCCCAGTGTCTCTCCGGTGACGAAGAAGAAAAGGAGGTGCTGGAAGGGACCTGATTGAAAGAAAAAATTCTTAGGGACATAATTGTAAGCTTTTAGGGACTAAATTGCAATTCTCAGGGACTGATTTGCAAATTTATTTGAGAAATTGAGGATCAATTTTATTTTTTGGATATTTAAGGTTTTCATTGGAATATTATGTTAAAACATTATTGACTTGGTATGGTTAGTGCTTAATTACATTATTTCTTGATGATCTCCAATTAAGCACTAATTAAAATATAATTTCCTTGATTGTGTTATTAAATTATGTGATCAATCTTTTTGAACAAGATTTTGTACTTAAAAATTAAATTAATCATATCTAGTTCCTAAGTTTAAATTTTGCAAAACCTAGACAGTGGTAATTACGCACTAAATTGCTCCCTATGAACGAGCTCAGAATAATTTTTGTTTCGGGCTTATAAATCTTTAAAGTCCTTTTTTGTGTGTTTTGACTATAATACGACGTGTTTTTATCAAACATTGAAACGTGCGAAATAGATACCAACAGAGAGAGGGTGCCCAACCTTAAAGGAAGGCTTATGGACGCCCAATATGGTGTATGAAGGTGGTGGTTAGGGCTTTTGGAAGAAGGCGTAAGTTGTCGCTATGTGGGCAAAGGAGAGGATATTTATATAGAGTGTTGCAACAACCTTTTAGGGTTTTCCTAAATTATCTGGAATTTTCGACCATGTTATGTTCTAAATTTCAATTTGCACAAAAAAGAAAAGTTGTAGCCCTTGAAATCATCTTTCAAATGCAACTTGAATCACTCCATTTAGATTTAAAATGAAAAAACTAAAGATGGGTCGGGCTGTCGTGAATTTTGGAATTAGAATTCTAGAATGTGCAAAGTATGAATATGATTTTTGGAAGGTGGATGGTGGACGTCCAAGGCTCTTTTTGGAATGTTAATTAGTGTAGACAAATGGATCTTAGGGTTTTTAAAGGTGACACCAATGCAAACTTAAAGGGAATATTCAATGAACGTGTTCATACTTGAGAGAATTAAGGAAAGGGAATCAATCAAGTTTACTTAATTAGAAATGAAGATTCTTGATTGATTTTCTTCCAAGAAATATTATCACACCAATAAATATGGATTTTTTGTGGAGGAATAAAGTGAGACTTGTACCATTTTTCCCTTAGGATTAGGATTTCAAGGGTTCTCTTTGATTTCCACCCATTTCTAACCTCCCAAAACCATTTCTGATCTAATTCTTCTCATTTTTGAGCTCCAAGGCACTACTAACATCCATTTCTTTCTGTATCATCCTGACTCGACTTAAATTAAAACCATATATTACCATTTTAAACCAAAAATAGGCTTCTCAGCACAAAAATAACCCACATGCATGTTGTTTTAACCTAAATGCAGAATATGAAGTATCTAAATGCAGTTAGGCCTTTACTTCTATGAAACTAACATTATTTAGACATTATTTGGATATATAAATATGTGTTTATCAAAAGGTGTACATCTAGGGAGAGTATGATGACTCTCAATTTTTACTATAAGTATGGCGTATTACAGGAGAACTCTTAGGAAAAAGAGATACCCCTGCATGAAGGGGATCATTGCTTATTTAAAATATTATAGTCATAACATCCGGAACTTAGTGCCTTCAAGATCCTTACATCATGGGTGCTATGGATCAAAACTCGGTCGTTGATCACTGATCATTATGCGCCACGTGAGCCACGTTAGTCATGCCTTGTGACGGACATCATTCAGCCGGATAGTCACACTGTTAGCCAGCTAAGGTAACCACCTGAGCATGATGGCTGTCGTTGTCGGTCTCATTGTCTAAATATGCTAGTTGTTGTTACTAGTCTTACAGCTTGACCAGCTTGTAGCTTTTGGCAGGAAACTTCAGGCAACTTGACCTTTTGTTTGCCTGCCTCATGGGTGACCTTCCTAGTAGGTCTTTCCCATTTACTTTCGTAGTTGAGTTTACACCCGACTAAAGGCCACCTTGGACTGACTATCAGGTCCATTTAAGGTGCCTTTTTCATTTTGAGCCTGATAGACTTAATGAGCTTAATTGAGGACTTGTTGTCCCTCATCGGATGCCTTTCTTTAGTTAAGAGATACTTGACACTCTTCATATACTATTGCTTCTTCATGGGTGATATTTATATATTTATTAACATTAATTATGCCTAACTAATGCTAGGTTGAGCATAAATTAGGTTAGAAAGCATTTAGTTAGGTTAGATTAATTATTTAGATGCATTTTGTAAATATTGCATTCTTTTGGATTTTTATGCAAATTTTCCATTATCTATATTTGGTATTTTGATGTCCTTGCTGGAATATGTGCAAGTACCAAGTTTGGAGCAGTTTGGAGGCTTGTAGATTGGAGAATTGAAGTTGACTTCACTTATGCAAGGAGGTTGAGTCAATTTAACCTTAGCTTAATTAACCTTAGGACTAGCCCAAACCCAATTTTTCCTAACCCTAGACCTAACCGCCTAGCCTAATTCCAAACCTATCTTGGTCAGCCATAAGTTTATTTGAAGATCTATTAATGGTTGGCCAACACCCTTGACCTAAACCTACATCCATCTTATTTCCTTAAACTACTTAATCCTTAAACCCCTTAAGCAAAACCCTAAGCCTTATCCCCTCTCCATAGCCACCACCTAGGGTCTTTTAAAAGACCCTTAACCATCCAAAGAAGTGGCCTCCTACACCCCTAGATCAAGATCCTAAGGCTTTTAAAAACAATTCCTAAAGATCTTATCCCAATCACAAATGGTGCATATCCTACTACCATATTATCCTAGCCTTCAACACATGATCCAAAGGCCCTCATTAGACCTTCACATGGCTGGCCACCTTAGACGTAAAAACAACCTTCTAGCCCCCCCGGTCATTCTTGGCCCTCCATCTTCCTCCCAACTTCATCCTAGCCCTTCCTGCTTCAACAAAAATAGTTTTTACTAACAAAAGATATATGGCGGTAAAGCATAAATGTCATTATAGCTATTTTCCAACACTTTTTGGATTTGTCACTTTTTTGTTGGTATAACTAGTGTCGCTAAAGATTTATCGATAATTATAAATTATTGGTAATTTTTTAATTTTTAGCGATGATTATTTTTATTGATATTTTCGTTGGTAAATGCTACTTTTAATGACTATCTTTTTGTTGCTACAATCGACGCTATTGTCAAAAAAAAATTGTGACAAAAATAATCATGACAATAAATTAACAATTGATAAACGCTAGTTTATCATCATTCTTAAGCTTTAAAACAAACCTAGCTCTTAGGAATTTTACTCCGCAAGCGAGTTTTTGGGTTGCATTAGGCATAAATTAGGTTAGGCATGCATTACACATTTTACTGTCTTTTTGATATATTTATTTGAGTGTTAGGGATAAACAGATAGTCAGATTCCCAGAACCCTAGCACTCAGGAAGACAATTAGTGAAGAAGAAGCTCAAACCAGCTGAGACTCAGCCTAATCTAGCTCATCATAGCTTGATACCAGCTCACTTGGACTAGGGTTAGCTCATCCTAGCTCCATTCAGCTTAAGATAGCTCATCTTAGCTCACCTTAGCTCAAGTCAGCTCAGATCCAGCTCAACTTAGTTGAGTCTAGCTCATCTTAGCTCCTATTAGTTCACTGGGAGCTCTAGCTAGCTCAGCTAAGTTAACTGGAGTCCACCTTAGCTCAGGTCCAGCTACCTTTAGCTCCACTCAACTTAAGTCAGCTGAAGATGACTTCACCATAGCTCAGGCCAACTCAAGTCCAGCTCTCGGGGACTCTACTTAGCTCAACTTAGTTGAGCAAAGCTACCTTAGCTACTCCAGCTAGTTAGGTCCTCCTTGAGAAGATCAGACCCTGCTCACCTCAGCATATTTCAGGAAAGGCCAGCTTGCTTTAGCTTGGCTTAGCAACTAGCAAAGAACTAGCAAGCTAAGCTAGCTAAAGTAGTTCCTTGCCATTCTCTTCAGTAGCTATCAGCTCCAGTTCAGCTCCAAGCATCACCTTCTTAGCTCCTCTCCTCAAAACACTAGCTCCAGACACCTCCTCCTCTACTCAACTACTAGCTAAGCTAGCTTAGCTAGCTTAGCTTAACTACATCTCAACTCCCACTGGCCATCCACCACCTTCAACCTAACTCCACCTCATCACCTACCTAAGTCCACCTAAGCCCCACCTAAGCTACCCCATTTTGGCTCCAACCCTAGCCACCCTTTCAACCCTCTCCAACACCAAAAGACACCTCCAAGTTGGCGCCAATAACCACCCCTCAAACACCTTCATTTTGGTGCCAACCTTAAGCCTTCATCCCATCCATCCATCCACCACCAAACACATCTCAACCCTTCAATCTTGGCACCACTTAAGCCCCCTTCTAGATCCCCATTTTGGCGCCAACTCAAAGGACACAAAAGGGGGTAACCACCCCCATGTGTCCCTCCATTTGGCACCACCTATTCCTAGCCCTTAGATCCCACAACCATCTCCACCAATCCATCTCAACCATCCACCCATCTCCACACCAGCCCCTCCTCCACCTCTATATATACCCACCATATCACCACCATAAAGGCATCCTCCCTTAGTCTAATTTCTACCTTAAAACCACCTAACCCATGGCCAAGAAGAAGGAGGAAGGAAGAAGATTAAGGAGGCTATCCCTTGCCTCCTTGGTGCCTTCTTCCTCTCCATTCTTCTTCTTGTGCCAAGCCAAGAGGAGGAGACTCTCTACATTAGGAGGATGGCTGGACATTGGAGGAGAGATTACGGTGGTGCACGCCCACCCTTGGAGGAGAGATTTAGGGTGGAATCATCCACCTTTGGAGGAGCCAAGGCACACCCCCCTAGGCTTTCCTGGAGGAGGCCACACCTTGGAGGAGCTATTCAAGGAAGGAGAAGAAGGAGATCTTCTTTTCAAGCCAAGGAGTAGCTAGGCTTGGAGCAAGAAGACTCTCTTCTTCACCAGATTTTGCAAGAGAATTTGTATTTTTAGTACTTTTGTATTTTCAATTTTAAGTAGAAGCATTCCTCTACATGTTTTTGTAAAACACATTTCCATTAAATCAAAGTTGTCTTCTTTTCAATTTTTGTCTCATTTTCTTTTATAATCTTTGTTTCTAGCACGTTTTCATTCCCTCTTCCTAATTACTCTAGGCCTCCATGTGCCTAAGGTGAGCTTAGGGAGAGGCTATTCTTGTCACCTTAGGGTTAGCTTTTAGGTGTTAGTCTCTTTCCATTTTTAAAAGTGTGAAAGCCTATTATTTCAAAACCTAAAAAGTATACATTCAAAAATATAAAAAGAAAGGTGATTCCCTCTTTTCAAGTAAGAGATTTGAATTTACAAGAATTTACCTCCTTGGATGACCCTAGATACTCCACTATCTAGGATTACAAATTTAAAAGTGTTCGCGAATTCATGTGTTACAACGATTTGAAAACCCTAATTACAAATTATGTGTATTTTCCGAACAACAATATAAGATGCTTTAGTGTCAATAACTTTTCATCGCTAATTAATCTCATAATTCTTATAATTTTTATTATGACAAATTTTGATGTCGCTAATGGAGATTATTTAAGGGTAATAACATTCATCGCTAATTTTAGTTGACAAACCTTTAATTCAATGCCATAATTTTATTTCAAATAAAATCATTATTTTATATATATAAGTGGATAATTAACTTTTGTAACCATCGAATGCTATATTTTAAGGATCGTCATTATACTTTTACGTCAACTTTGATTATGAAAAATATATTGACATTTAAATGACTCCTAAATTAAAATGAATAAATATTTAAATAATAAAATGATATGAAGATCTATTAGAATAGCAATAAGTATTTTAATTTTAAAAGCAAATAACTAAGAATTCGTAGGAGATCTAAGCCATCTGCGTGTTATTACAACAATTAATTTAATGGTAGAAAATAAGAGTAAGCAAATCCTCAGTTTTCAACAAAAACAACCTAGCCTATCTACCTATCATCCATCCTAGCCTTTGATTCCAAACCAAATTGTTCCTAGCCCTCCACCTTAGACCTAGAAAATTCCATAATTAGAGACCCCACGCCCCTCTCCTAGGATCATCTTCCTTAGTCTAATTTAGAGTTCCTACATCTCACTACCTTCTCTGTAACCTTCCTATTTAGATCCTCACACCATCTTACATTAGAATAGAACACCACCTTCACGCCAGCTTCTGCCTCATCCTCTGCTTGTGGCCATCCTTTTCACTTGCTACAGATCTTCTTCCTCAACTCAATCTCTACTTTAAGGCAGCTGTGTCCAACATTTATTTTCTACTTCATTTCTTTGTTTTTCTATTTTTCTAGTTATAATTCTAGTTGTTCTACTTAGTTTTCTAGTTCTAATTTTAATAGTGACTTTTGTCCTAGTAGAATAAAGTTCTATTTCCGTTATCTTATTTACAAGTTCCTGTCTTCTCACCTCCTTTCTCTATTTATCTTGTGATTGATTTCGTTCTTCTCATCTTCGTCTCTTTATTCAAAAAAACAAAAAATTAGTTAGTTCATATTTCGTTTTGTGTTTTTGCATCTACGTTAGATCTGATCCCGCGCCTCCCTGTGTTTAACCTAGGACTCACCAGACTTCTGGTTATTATTTTTGTCTCGAAAAGTCATGCTACAACGAATGCTTTATCTCTTGTGGTTTTCTACGAGTCAATGGGCATTTATCAAACTCTATATGGTAAAGTCATATTAATCTTTCCCCTTTATATGATAAAGGTTACTTGGGAATCCATGGATAGCTTTCAAGATGTCTAGCATTACCAGTGAAGGCAACTTAGTGCTTAATACATGGAAGCCCTTTTGATTGAGTAATTAGTTTATCCAAGGAACTTGTAGGGTGCTTGATGTACCTTCTAGATCGCTCGTTAATTATGATCAATTAATGCATGTTATAATATAGTCGCAATCCAGACGAATGTCATGTTTATATACAATTTTTACTGGTTTTATTTCCGGTCATTTACTGGGAGACAGTTATTGATATACATTAGTCTTTATTATCCAAAAATCATCTTTTATCCCAAAATGTTAAGTTTATATACAAATGAATGAATAAAGAATGAAAGAATTGAAAATTGAACTAATTTAAGTCAATAATGTACAGTAATGAATGAATTAATGTCGATAACCATGCCTTAAATATATAAAAAGGTAGAAAGGCATTAAAAATCAATATAAACTAATCTATGTTAGTTATGTACACTAACATAGGCACAAAAAGAATATATACACACTAGAATACACTTTAAGTTATATTAACATTTACTACCATGTACACTGATGCTTATAAATGTCACTAAAGAGCCTTACCAATATTATATACAAAATAAGGCTAAAACAGTATATAATACATTATACGTATACTCTATATATACATATATACTAAACTACTATATACTAACTATATACTATCACACATATATACACGCATATACTATACATATAAACACTTAACACATGCACACATACAGCTACCTAACACTTAGCCAAATTACACACTAAGATTAACATAGTATCAACACTTACACTTAAGTTATTTATCACTTAGGCAAAAATTTGTTAGTTGGCGATCCTAGTAGTTCGTAGGATCAACGACCCACTAGGGGTCGGATTGGTACCACTGCTAAATCGGGCCCTAGTTGATTTATTAACGTATTTTTGTATAGTTACAGGCCCATACAGGCCTACATCCACACCTCATAGCCCACCAATATGTACGTGCACACACACCCATGCTTATTGTGCACCTAGCACTGATGACTAGGAAGGTTATCAGCGCTGGCCAATTTATAGTAGTGCGGGAGTGTGTAAACCCCCGATGTGGGACCTTCTTTGGCGCCAAAAATCAAGTGCACAGCTCATGGATTTAGCAGAGTTTAAGGTGTTAATTTACTAATTATTTTGAAATTAAATTATATAGTTATGGAGCCTGTATATAGGTCTACGTATTGGTATAACTTATTTACAATAATTAAATATATAAATAAATTTAAAAATTAGTTAAAGTTAGTGAAAAATACATATTGATTTTAGCCTTAATTTGTCAATTAAAGTATAAATTGATGAATTAATTGTACAAGTGACTTATAAATTAGTTAATTTACATTAATAACTTATTATTACATTGTTTAATTTATTTTTAGTGATTTATTTCTATTTATACATATTTAATTCTCATGTTTTATACATATATACATAAATATATAGTATAAATACTGTCCTATAGTATAAATTTGTTATAAACATACTGAAAATAATTTAAGCTATTATATACACATGTACAACATAGTTTACTTCAATAGTTTATTAAATTACTAATTTAAATTATATTAACTTAATAAAATACCTAAGTAACTTATAAAAATAAATATGTGCAATAAATACATAAATAAATAAATTAAAGGGTACATTACTGTACAATATAATTACTTTAAATTATATATACAATTACAATTGTGTTTATAAATATATACATGCTTTTTACAATTACATAAGGAATATGTATTATTATAAATAAATAAATAATTATATTATTATACTACATACCGTACACTTTACTATAAATACCTATCTAAGTAAATAAAATACATATATAAGTTATTTACATACTTTATGTACATATAAGTTATTATATACACTTAATTTAGTATTATACACAAGTATAAATACTATATACAAGAGTATTTTTATGGAATTTTTAGTATTTTTAAGATTTTTATTTTTTTTATGTTTTATAAAGGTAGGGGAAGAGGATAGAAAGAAGAGAAGAGAAGAAGAATGACTCTTTTTATTGTTTTTGTATGTTTTTCTTTATTTCTAAACTAAAGCAAACTAGGACTTTTACTGGTGTGTTCTACTAATTACAGGACTCAAAACGTAACCCAACTTTATACACACCTAAAACTAGACCTAATCTAACTCAAGACACATTTCTTTTATTTTTTTCCTGTATTTACAAGTTAGGCTAAGTGAGGCTTAAATGATGCCAACACTTGAAATCAAAGCCTATCAAACTCATTCAAAAGCTCTGAAACGTGTTGGAATGGTAGGATATAACAATATAAACTTCCATGAATCTATTGAAATTAGAATCAAACACAAATCATGATTTAAACATTGAATTGCATCAAACAACCATATAAGACAGATTTCAGCAGTCTAAACTGTTGATCGAGTTTTCAAAATGGATTGGACATGCTTTTAATTCAAAGGTAGATACATGCTTCAATGTTCTTGTTCTTCATCAGATTAACTCAAAAAAATTATTTCAATTTTAAACATGTTAGGATTTCTTCAAATTTTCAGATCAAATATGTGAACAGGTTTTGTTAGTTCGTTTTTGCTGCTATTGAAGATAAATTCAGACTAAATAAGGCTTGATTCATGCATTCCAAAGTTATCTCAATGTCTAAAAGAATAATTCTAAGCAAGATATATTCCAGAAGTTCTAGTACAAGCTCTAGGACAATCTGAATCCACCAACTACTAAAAACTTCCTTTAAAAATCTCTGTTCAAACAGAGAACTTATAGCTGCTGGTATAAACTCTTCAGACTAAAACTTGCACTTAGATTGTCTTAAAATCACTCTATCTTAAGCTTCAAAAATCTTATAAAATCACTTCAAATCACCGATAATTGATTAGAAATCTCCAACCTTCCAGATAAACCTGGAACAGGCGATTGACACTTGAAAATCTGATATCCTGCTCAAATCAATCAAACTTAAATATTAATGGTCACAAATATTCCTCAAAGAGTCTAGAATCTTATGCAAACCAAATCAAGGTCAAAAGACCCTAAAACCCTAATTTGATCTTTCTCTTGTGCTATAGACAACATAAAGAGCAAGAGAGCAAATCAGGTATTCAAATCCTTTACAAAGCATTCCCAAACCTTTCTTAAGGTGTAACAAGGCTCATTCAAATCTCGAGCAGCAGATTAAAACCAGATTGATCAAGAACTCATTGTTGCGTACCTACTCTGTCATTGTGTGATCCCTATAGTGATTTAATCATTTTGGATTCCTACACACTATTAGTTAGTGTTCAGGGATCCATTGTGATCCTATAAAACCTATTAGATCATTGCAAAGGCCTCGAATTAGTGACACTGATTCTCATTGGCTTTGCTACCTAGCGAAGCACAAAAACAGTATCAACACTATAAATTGGGCGTGAAGAACTCTGATGATGAAAATCCAATCAAATGACTTCAAAGCAATCGCAATACATCCAATTAAATCCAAATTGACTCAATTTCATCAATTAAACCCAAATTAAATTCAATTGTCTCAGAAATCACTCGATCAACATCTCAAATCAAATTTAAATCAAATTGACAATTTAGCTCAATCTGAAACCAGGGGAGGGTTTTTGTGATTTGTGGAATGTATAAGGAGACCCTCAATTGAATTTAGTGCTCCATTAGATCTGCGAGCTACTAAGCTTCAGATTTAATGGATGCTTAAGTCGATGGGATGATCGGTGGATTAAAACATCGAGGGAAGAAGTTGAACATGATTGTGAGGTGGAGAGGGAGTTGAATGATGTCCTGTGAGGGAGCAAATTTGCCTCGCTAATTTGAATTGATTAGAGAAGGTGAATTGAGGGAGACTAACACTAACCCTAATCTACTCCTAAACTAAGCAATCAATTAGTGAATTTACTATCTAGCACTACTCCTATCTAATCTAAACAACAATAAAATCTATCTAGAAAGAAGTAAACTAATCTATGAAAGCAAGTAAAGTCCTAGCTAACAGAGGAATGGGGTTCTTGGGCTGCAGCTGGCCACTACAATGACGAAAGCGGAGAAAACCTCCAACGAAATGAATGGGATCCCTGGATCCACAGCGGGATGCTGTGGCGATGAAGAGGAAGAAGACACCATCGCTATCACCAGTGGTCGAGGAGGAGGACAAGGAGCTGAAGGGGTAGACAATTTAATCAACTCAAGAGTGGAGGGAGCTGATAGCCTTGCACAGGTGAGTGTGGAGGTTCTTTTATAAGCGTTGGGGAGATCAGGTCACCGTAATAGTGGGCCAAGGCAGGTTGTGTATCAATGGTGGATGAGGAGCGTAGGAAAAGTTTTGGGATGAAGTGTAGTCGTTGGATCAGATCTAGAGACTGTCACCAAGGTGTTCGCATCGACGATGGAGCTCCGATGGAAGATCCACCGTTGATCAGATGTGCCAAGAATGGACGGTTGCTGGCGCTTGTGTTCTTTATGCGAAGAATAGGAGGAGAGGAGGGCACTGCAGGTGTGTTGGGAAAATTACGCAAAGAACCCACGATGTGAAGTGGTAGAACATTTACAGGAAAACCCATAAGTGGTGAAGAAATGTAACAGGACCCTAAATGCTTACAGATGAATCCCTGATGACTTTTTATGTGAGGAAATGTGAAGTCATGAGGACCTAAGTGTAATGCATGTAATCCAAGGTCTAAATGATGTTCAAATGTCATGATATTTTTATGATATGTTAATTGAACATATTGGAACATAATTCAACCATTGATTTATACTTTCAAGCTCAAAATTGGTGTTTAATTGACATTTGGATCATCCATTTGCTTAATTAATAGATAATCACTCAAAATTGACCTAATTATGTGTTTTTAGTACAAATTGAGTGTTTAGGCCATTTTCCTTAATTCCCACACGTAACCCATTTCTCATGTTAATATGATAATGTTTAACCTAGATTTTAGCTTAACTTGGGAATTTTAGCTATGATAAGTTACACCTCATCATACCCTCATGCTTAGGTTTTACTAGTCCCTTAGCAAACAACTCATTAAAGTGCTAAGCATTATAGCATCAGTTAGGTAAGCGTGATGAGATTTCTAGTTAACTCTTTTTCAATTGTTAAGTGTTTAGAGATGATCTTTAAGCTGAATTTTTTCATAGCAAGCCAACTGTGTTTATAATTGGACATTGTGAAAACTAGCTGCTTAGGAGAACTACCAAATTTCAAGACTTACATAACATAGACTATCTCTCAACCAACTAGGACTCTTGATATTTAAACCTTAAGTGAGATTTCCCAGACTTAGAGGCTTTTTTTTAATATGACTCTTGTAGTTGTTGCTAAACATAACCGTGCCTTCATCCATAGGCTTCAACTCCAAGAAGAGCCACTTGTCGTTGATCATGTGCTTGGAACATCTCGAATCCATAATCCCCTGACCTCTATGTTTTCTTGGCTCCTACAAAAATCCTTCAGGTTGAGTTTCTTGCTTTGGCATGTGGTCTTTTTGTTCCCATCTTTCCCTAACTTTTCGTACTTTCTCATCATGGATTACATAAATCCAATTCCTCAAGTTAATCTCCTTGCTAAGTCCTATAAAATAGGATTGAAGTGTCTCTTTCGGTATCCAAGTAAGCTTGGATTCACGTTTGTTAGTGTGAACAGTTTTGGGGGGTTCCTTTTTCTCTACCTTTTGGCTAGATGACGATGGGCTAGTTTCATAGTAGCCTAAACCAAATTTTCTAGATGAGGGTTTTTGGTGGTTTGTTTGGAATTGCCCTTCCCTTAGTAAATTTGGCTAAATCTTCAAGGAGTTAGTTAGACTTCTCCTTGAGATAGGTTATCTCCTTTTATAGTTGGTCAATTTTAATCTTAAAGAATTTAATGTCCTCTTGTAGAATTCCATTCTCTTCGTCAAGACAAAACTTTCCCTTTTCTAAAAGATTTACTCTAAACAGGAGATTCTTGTTTTCAGATTTTAAGATTTGTTTTCAGTTTTCAGTAACTTACACTCTTTAAACAAAGAATCAAATGCATCTTGTAATTCCTCAAAGGAATAAGATTGTACCTCATTGTTTTTGTCGAAGTTGCTCCTATTCTCAAGTGCCAAAATCCCAAGGCATGCGGTCTCCTCCAATGAGTCTTCGACTTCTACCTCTTCCTCTTCACTTGAACTTGAATTGTCCCACGTGGCCTGAAAAGCCTTCTTTGTTGGCTTAAATTTGTAGGACTTCAAGTTGCTCTTCTTGTCCACCTTCTAAATCTTCTTGTCCTCTTCCTTCATGAGAAGTGAGCAACTATAAAGGTTTAAATTTTATGTGACTATTGTACATTTAATTCGACCCTTGTGGAGGCTCTATTAATGCTTTCTGAGTTAATTAGGATTCGATCCAGGATTTGTTTATTTTTTCCATTGAAGGTTGGACCTTTTTTTTATTTTTTCTTCTTCGACCCTCGTTGGGAATCTTTGGGAAATCATCCACTTCTTGGGATTGGTGCTCTACATTAGCCTTAACAATTTTGGGTTGAGGGGCTTTTGGTGAGGAAGCCTTTTTGGGTGGATTCTTTTAAAAGGCTATTTAGGTGGAGGGGTTTTCCATGAAAATTTTCCTATATTGTTGAGTGAGATTGCAGGGCACCTCTCCCTCCATTCTCATTTGCATGAGCTAGGAACCCTTCCTCCATTCTTTCTTCAATGCAGAGGGATTTTTTTCCCTCATCGTCGACTTCCCCTAACTCCTGTCCTCCACTGTTTACTCCTCCTCCTCTCCCTTTCATTGCTAGTTGCCACCCCTACGTGTGGCTGGAAACCCCTGCGAGCAACCAGTCACCCTCATGCACATGACTGTTTGCTAGCGCAACCACTGCTGTGTTAGCTGTAGTTGTTACTGTTGCTGGTTGTTGTTGCTGCTACGGCTACAGTTGTTGTTGTGGCCGATATTAAAGGTCAACAGAGGTTTAGGACCTCCGTAGGGATCGCATAAGGTTGGTGTGTTCCCCCTTCCTCTCTTTGCATTTGAACCCTTAGCCCTACGTACTACTAGTTTTAAGGATTTGGGATTTTGTTAGGGGCATTGGGGATGGATTTAGGGGAAATAACAATTTCTGATGTGGGTTGTTATTTATTGTTGATTGCGAGGAATTCGAAGGGATAGCCACCTTATGTCGGTGAAGATGGGAAGCTTAAGACAAGGTAGGGATTTTTGTTTCCCTTCTTTTAAGAGCCATTTCTTGAATGCCTAATAAAATTTGGAAATGTGGTGTCTTAGGTTTGAAATTTCACACTTAATGTGTTAATTTCGAGTCTCTTAAGAATGGTACCTGTGAAGGATTTTAAGGATGCTAAGGCTAGGGCGTGCATGCATAGTTGTTGGAAGTCAGGGGGTGGTGAATGCCTGTGATTATATCATGTTGTATGTGGTTGCATGTATGAGATTTCGCAATTGCATGTTGAGATCTAAGTAGAAATGGAGTTTTCCGTGCTTATGATAGGTCATGAGTGTATCTCGGTGACCACTTATGTTGGGCCTGAAGTTAATAGATCCAATGGGGTTTTGTAACTTTTAATGTCCTCAGCATGGATAGTTACTGGTTATGAAGGTTTGTGAATACCTGGGAATGATTTATGGAACATATTAGAGTGGTGTCGTACTCATTTTTTTATTGGGATTTTTATGGTTAGAATGCCATATTTATACCAAATGATGTGTGAAAAATTGAATCCAAGTCCTTGGGGTCAAGGGAGGGGTTCATGCATGGTGTGTGTGTGCGATGCTGTTATCAATCTGATTTTGGTGCTGGAAAGACCTAATACCGGTACTAATATTTAGTACCAGTATTGGATGGTTATTCCAAGACATATTGGCTTGCAAGTCAAGGGGTTGGGAGTGCCCATTATTGATGCTAAATGGTATCGGTACTGACCACTTTTTCAGACCTAAACAATTTGTAATGAATATCTAGGGGTGCCCAGTATCGGTTTTGAGAGTTAGTATCGATATTGTCACCAATCGGTGGCCAGCAGGATGGTCCACAGGATCAACCCAAATGAATGCCTATTAAACCCATTTTGGAGGGAAAAAGTTATAGGATTTTTATCCCCATTTTAAACATTGAAAAGAATGCCTTGTAAGGCCAAAATCTTCGAAATTAAAGGTTCGAAAGAGCTCGTAAGCTCCCTAAATTAAGGCTGGAAGCTAGTTTAAATTGGACAACTAATGAAGCTGATCTGAATATTTTGCATCATTGATTCTAGCTAGGATCTAATAAAAAGGAAAAAATTCTTGGATTTGAGGGGTTTTAAGGAAAACCTTAAGAGATCTAGCATGTCCATAGGATTGTGGGATCCTAGTATTGGACAAGGAATCGTCTAAAGATGGTGAATAGGCCTTAATAAGTGGAATCATAAGGAATAACACTTTGACCTGGTGAGCTAAGGGTTCACTGCCATGAATTGGAGGCTCGAAAAGTAAAGGTAGCTAATGGCTACTTGTGGTGGACATTGGAACCTGGAGGGTTCCCGGTCATGATGACGTGCCCAGTGGTTGTCGTCGAGCGACGATGACAAGGAGTATTGATAATTGATTTTTCGCTATGAAATTTGTTCGGGAAAGATTTGTCATTGTAAATTAGCAATGCATGGTACGAAAATCGATATCACACAAAATAGAACACAAATTAACTCTATTAATCAAATCGCCCATGGAGTTCTAGCCTAATCAACCACGCAAAAATAGATGAAAAAGTTGTCATCCCCACAGGGAGGAACTGAGCCCAAGAAACTCATATACATATTGTGTTCATGTTCACAAATATGATGGATTAGTTTCACCAAAAATAAAATATTAGATCAAAATCAATAGCGTTAAACAGGATGTGAGAAACATGGAGAGGTTTAGAGGAATAGAGAGAGAGAGTGTGAGATAATAAAAAGAAAGAGAGAGGGTGTGAAATGTAAATGTAATAATATATATATAAATTAAACTCAAAATCTTCAACCACCTCTCGTCTCTCATTTAAACTAATACCACCGTCGTTGTTCAAAATAAGGGAGCGGCCTCCCCTGCTCACTGCACGCGTGGAGGAACTACGATCGGTGGTGGTGGCTGTGAGCAAGTGTGGTGGTAAGGGTGATGGGTTTTTCATAGGAAGGAGATGAACAGAGGAGGAGGATTGAGTGGTGTTGTGAAAGGAAGGAGAAGATGAAGGAGAAAGAGAGAAAGGGAAGTGGAGGATAGCGGTGTGTTATGATCCGGTTCTCGAATCCCTACGAGATACGAGAATCGGACCGACTCGACTGATCCCAAGATCCAGTCGTCCAACGAGAAAGTAACCAAAAGAGTAGTAAAATAAACCACATTCACCATGTATATAACTAGCAGTAACAAAATACAGCAGTAAAGAAAAGAAATACTACAGTATACATTACTACAACAGTAGAGAAATAAACATGTACATAAAATGAAGCTTACAATGAAAAGAGTATAGGGGTAACAGAAACTACTCACAGCAACAGAAAGAAAAGTACAGTGGGTATTACACAAGTAACACTACTGGGCTCTACTAGGCCCAGCGCCCTCTGCAGCCGCCGACTCTGGCTGCTCAACACCTGGTCTTAAAAAGGTAACAAAGGTGACATGTCAGCAAAATGCTGAGTAGAGTGGCAACTAAAAGCTAAGAAACAGTAAGATGGACAGTAACTGTTATATTTTTAATTTCTTTCCTTATATTTTCCGTTTACTCGTTATCGAATTTCCCTCAGATTCTTCTTTTGATCTTGAATGTTCCTCGTGGGAACGATCTTGATTGCAGTCTTTTTCGAAAAGTAGAAGTAGCACATGGTGCTCTCTTGGCCGGGAGAGTCCCCCGTGGTGGTCCTACCCTTAGTCAACCACCCCAAGGTCACTGACAGACGTAACGGTGACTACGGCATGCGCGATAAACGCACGGGTAGCTACCCTGCACTGGCACGCGGTCAGTCGTTTCCATTAACGGGTGCGCCCAAAGCATAGCACGGAACCAGTATAGGGCAAAGCCCTCTCAGTAACAGGGGTTCAGCCCCTCCACAGTCCGCGCACCCTCGCCGGACTACCCTAGTTTGCCCAGTGGGCCTAACAAGTCGGTGTAGGAGAGCTAGCAGAACCCCGGGGCCCGTGGGGTAGCTAGTGCTCTCCCTACACTAGTAGCTCTCCTCGGTATTGTGTACACGAGGGCCAAAAGTCAGTACATATTGGCCAGACCTAACCCCGGGTCCCTAGGACGGCTAGCTCCGCTTTGCACTAAACAGGGGGACAGTCGCTCTCCTTGGTACTCCGTACTCAAGGGCCAGCTCACTTCCCCAATTCTATTCCATTCACTTTCCAGGAGTTCTACTCCTAATTCTGCGTAGGGTTCGTGCTCTTTCAACTCAGCCAATTTAGGTTTCATCTTTTCAGTTTTATATAGCCCATGTTCCCAACCGTAATTATTCATTCATAATCAGGTAGCTGTTAACCAATTACAGGCAGTTATCGTTTCCTTTCTACTTTTCCAAGACTGCAATGTATATGCATTCAAGCTAGTTTTCCAATCCTAGGATTCATGCCATACCCTAGGATCTATCATTCAATCTAGTTTTCCAGTCCTAGGATTCATGCAATACCCTAGGATCTATCATTCAATCTAGTTTTTCAATCCTAGGGTTCATGCAATACCTTAAACTCTATTAATTATTTCACAATTGCATAATTTTTGATAAATAATTGAAAGGGCCACTCTACCTGCAAAATCGGGAGTACTGGGGGCGTAATCGGCAAGCCCGCACACCTTCGCAACCCCCAGAGCCGCAACGGAACGGGGTCCTAACACAAGGATCAAAGACAAGAAGCTACTCAGAACAACATATGATTACTGTAAACAGGCAGAGGAACTAAATCTAAGAAGAACGAAACTTGAAATGCGGAAAACAGACTCCGAATGGACCCTAAACGGGTCAAAAACGACGAGTCTGCCCAAAATCTGACGTCTGGAACTTCTTCCAGAGGTCTTAAATGATCGCTCAGGTCATACCTCGATCTGCGCGGTCCTTCAAACGTCCAAAAGCCCACTGAACTATTTGAACTTAGTTTCTAGACGTTCGATTGTCACTCTGGACGTCTGGAGACCCTCTCCGTCGTCTGGTGCCGTGCCCAGACGTCTGATCTGTGTGGGATGGCGTGCCCTTGCGCCTTCCCAAACGAGTCTTACACACACACACGCCCTCTCTCATCACGAAAGGATGCAGGAGACTTCGGCGGAACGGCTGCATGGCCGTACACGCGAAAGAAGAAGAAGATAAAAATAACGTACCTGTCAGACGTCTGGACCTTCCTCCATACGTCTCCTGCGTCGTCTGGACGTAAGTCCAGACGTCTGATTCTGGGAAATTTTTCCAGAATCAGAACCTTCTCGCTCTCCGCTCGCAGCACACGGTCGTGCCGTGCTGCGTCTGCCTGCTGCCTGAGTTGCAGCAGCTCTTCCCCAGCACCACACGCTTGCTGCGCACCCGCCGGTCGACTCTGGCTGCTCCGGTGAGCTCGCAACCTCGCGGTCAAGCTCCCTCTTCCTCTTGCAACAGCTCCTCCTCCCCACACACTCGCACCAGTCGCTGCTGCCGCTCTCGCCTGCTCGCTCTCTCGCTGATAGGGTGAAGAAGAATAAGGCGGTGGAGTGAGGGTGTGGGAGAGGCATATTTGAGGGCAGCGCGGGGAGAGAGAAAGAGGAAATGCTACATCTGCAGGGAGGGAGGAAAGAGAAGGAGGAGGGCGGCGGGTTCAGTCTGCATGCGTATGGGTTCGCGTCTGCGCGCATGCGCGCAGACGTGAACCCATACGCCGAAAAAATTTAATTCCAGACGTCTGGGAAGGCTTCCAGACGTTTGGACCGCTTCCCAGACGTCTTAAACGACGCTTGATGCTCGGTTATAATACGGTGTTGATGGGAACATCATTATGAGTTCTAACTAGTCATATTTAGTTAGGTTTGATCGTTAAAGGCTCCTACCTAATCATCTGAGGGTCTTAACTCTGTATTATTCTGATTTGAGAGAAGAATTGGAAATCAAGGTTAATTTTGTAATTTTAACAGCACATCGCAAACACATATTAACCACAGGATCACTCAGGGGTTAAATGAAGGTCAAATGAGCTCAAAAGTCTAAAAAGTGTGTCAACACTAATAGAAACACAGTTTCGCACATTTTGAGAATCGAAACAGTACACAAAACCCTAATTCTCAACTTGCTTAAATTGAAGAGGTTTTGGTCATGATAAAATTCATCTAAACCTCCTATAATTCATATAAAAATATTCTAAGATGTTTGGTACCCTTGGTTTGACCATTTGAACCCATTTTGACCTAGAACAGAGTTTCAGACGGGATTTTGCCCTAGTTTGGACTTTTATGCAAATTACCCAAGAAAACGTGGTGAAAACTCAAATCCAACTTCACGATTATATTCTTTGAGTCCAAATTAAGTTAACACCAAAATTTCGACCCAATCAGAGTTCATCTTGATCTAGTTTACAGTTTAGTCCCTTAAATCTTTATTTCCCTCAATAAGCCCCTTAACTTTCAAGTTTATTACAAAGAGGTCCCTAACTTATGATCATTTTATTCATTTAGGTCCCTATCCCCATTGGCGGTGGGAACGCACCTCAGGTCGAGATTCTTGTGGTAGTTTCTCTCTTAAATCAAGACCAAATCCCTCTAAATTTAGAGGGATTAATTTTGAGAGATTTCCCAATCATTTGGACCAGATCTAGGATCCTTAAGCGCTTTCTAGGGCTCAAGTGAGCTCGACAAATTTGGAAGATGCTTTTCTCCAGGAATAACTGCCAAATTAGGCCGCTTTCCTCATTTCGAGCTTGTTCTGAAGCTCTGTAAAGAGCCCTCATGCCTTAGCCGTTCTCCTTAGCCAAGAATCGACTGGAAACACCTCTCCTCTCTCTCCTTCGGCCACTGTTTCTTTGAGCTCCGGCAAGCCTCTCCGCCCCCTTCATCCAGCCAGCCAATGGTCAAATTGACCGGATAACCATCTCCCTTTCTTCGTTGTGCAACTTTCCAGCCAAAGAAAGTGCGTCTCCCTCCTCTGCTTCCTCACCGCTCCCTCACCATTGACTTCATCTTCTCAGATGTTGACCCACCAACATCGGACATCCTCACCCACTCTTTCTCGCTCTAAGTATCTCTTCTCTCTTCCTCTCACTCCTCTTCTCCTTTCTAACCCCTTAAATTCTAGGATCGCTCACCATATCGCCCTCACCACCATCATCTTTCCCAACATCGACGTGAACTCTGATGTGTTCGTACCACCACTCCACTCCACTAAATCACCCGCTACTTGATCCAAAAGCTGTTGGTGCTAGAGCACCACGATCATTTGTTTTGATGATAACAAAACACGTGTTATTTAACATTTGCAATTTGAGTCCTAGATTGCAGGTCAATTGCAAATGTAGACGTGCTTAAACGGAGTTCGAGCTCGCATCCAGGACGGATTGGAGGAGCTTGACGGAAAACAGAGCAGGCTCGCGTGGAGCGACAGATTGAAGATAGAAGACAAGAAGAATATGATAGATTCTTTTTAATCCTTTCTTGTATCTCTTGTCTTTATTTTCTTGCTCTTATTTTCCTTAGAATATTTTGTTAAAGAGCCTCAAAGTACCCTAACAGTAGTCCTAGGAACACTGGCACAACCCTAGGATACTTAGGTTTTCTATAGAATACTTAGAAAACCAATATAGGGTTCAAACAGCACTTCCCGACGTCTAATTCTAAAATCAGACGTCTGATAAAGTATTTTAAGACGTCTGACTGTTGTTTCATACGTCTGATATCTGTTAGGCTTGACATAACTAGTTCTGTCTGATGAAATCAGACGTCCAGACCTTAGTCCAGACGTCTTAGAAGACGTCTGATGGACTTGCCAGACGTCCAGATAGTGGACCGTTGGCTAGCTTAGCAGGCACAGCAGAATATGACCGTTAGAGCCTTATCCGACGTCCTTAGGACTGTCCAGACGTCTGATAAATGACCGTTTTGCCTCGGCTGACCCAAAATCTCTTCTCAGAGATTTTCTAGCCGTTGCAACGTTTGGAAATCCATTCCCACAGTAAAAGTAGGTTTCCAGACGTCCAGACATAGTGCCAGACGTCCTGTATGTCGTCTGATGGACTTGCGCAAAAACCCTGTTTAGATCTGATTCAAGTCAGGAGGAAACCCGCTCAGAATCAGACGTCTGACCTTGAAATCAGACGTCTTAAAGTGGCCTTCCAGACGTCTGATGCCAGAGTTAGACGTCTGATAACCCTGTCAAGTGTAATCATTGTCTTGATTTCGGCCTGATTCTCTTGGGATTTGTTCCCAACGGCTATAGAACCTTTCCTAAGCCTTCCAAAGCCTTCCTAAGGCCTCTATAAATAGAGGGGAGCCTTTACACACCTAGACACACTAAGAGAAATACAATACACACTTGGATACACCTAAGCAATATACTTTCTACCCTTTGATGTCCAAGAAAAGATCTTGCTCTCCAAGCTTAAGTTCCATCACCTAGAGAGCTAAATTCCCTTTGCGCACCCGCTCTCCCGCTGTTGTCTACGAGAGCGATGTTGCGCCGTTGATAACACCACGCAAGGGGGTAGTAATTAGGTTGAATATGGCCCATCTTTAGAATAAAAGGCACAACATAAAGTAGAATAGGAGCATTGCATGCATCAAGTACCAAGATTGCTTATAAACTGTATTAATGGCCATTTGTGTAAAGCATTTGTCAAAGCAGGCCTCAGATGAGCAATCGGATCGCACGGATGGATTCAGGACGACGAACGGAGTCTAACGGACTCAAAATCAGCCAAATCCGACATCCGGAGCTCCCACAATGGGCCCAAGAAATCCTGACAGATCAACGGCCTAGAACGCGCCACGTCGCCCCGCCCCCGCCGCCCGCACGCCCCCAAGCCAGCCAAGGACGCATCTCGGCCGTTGATCTTCGATCGAACGGCCGAGATCCGCGCGCTCGCCCGCGGTCGCCGCGACAAAGCGCGGGCGTGGCGCAACGGTTAGCGCGCACGCCCGCGTTGCGGCGACGCGCGTTCGATTCGCGCGGAGCGAAAATCACTTGCGGGCGAAGGGCGCGGCAAAATTGAGCCGCGCGATCAGAAGCGAGCGGCTAGGATTGCGCCACGCGGCGCGACGACAGCGCCCCACCTCCCACGCGCGCGCGCACGCCGGGCGGAAACGCGCGCGCGCACGCGTGCCCGAAGCGCGATCCTAGCGCAGACGCGGGAGGATCTCAGCCGTCCGATCATCAATCGGACGGCTCTCGTTCGACAGCCACGGATCGCGCCTGAAGAGAGAGAGGGGCGGGTGGCTGACCGGCGGCAGAAGGCCTTCACCGACGTATCTGGAAGCAGTTTTAGCGACGTTCTGGATGTCGCTAAAGCACATTCTTCTTTTAGGAAGCCCTTAACTCTATTTAAACCCCCTTCTACCACCATTCAAGGCATCCTCTCCCACTTGCAACTACTCCACTCCTCTCCTAGCTAGTCTTAGGCACTCTTGTAATCGCCGGAGACGACGAGCCGCCGACGGAGCCTCCTCCACCGCCGTGGCTGCCTCGTCGCTCTCCACTCCCTCTCTACCTCTCTCTCTCTCTTTTAAGCTTTCATTTACTTTTGTTGAAGCATGTATTTAATATTGTAAACCATGAACTATGAATGCATGTTTAATGAAACTATTTTCCATTTAGTTGCCATTTTAATTTCTGTTTAAAGTGCATGATCAAAACCAAGAGCTTTCTAACCCTAAACTCTCTCTATCTCTCGCTTTTCAAAACCGTCTCTTTCGCAAGCAAAACTCCGCCTTTTTCGTGACAACAAGTGGTAAACAAAATCCGATTTCCACGCCTCCCTGAGATCGACACTCGGACTCACCTCCGTTTACTTCTTTTAAAACCGACATATCAAGTGCAACTATAACGACACCTCTTAACACACACGCACGTAGGCACGTCAGTTTTTGGCGCCGTTGCCGGGGAGGCAACGGATTTGTTTTATCACCTCCATTCCACCTTCATTCTCATATCGTCTAATGCCCTATTTTCCTTTTTACTTGACGGATGCAGGAATTCGGTGCATGGACGGCGAAGCGACGCATTCCACTATGGTAGCAAGGAAGTAGACGCCTTGAGGACCGATAGTGAGTACTCTCTCTCTCTCATTGTTTGCTTGCGTGAAAAAGCTAAAAAAAATCATAAAAATTGAAAAAAATTGGCGTGGCGAATGATTGCTTGACCCACATTCTTAACACACCACCCTACAAAAAAATGTACACTCTAATATACTGGACAAATTCTTGGAGTGTTCTTTTCTTTCTCTCTTGAGTGGTGTTTGCGAAGCCACCGTGAGTTGACCTGGGCCGCACCACTCAACCCTAAAACTGACTCATCTAATAGAAGCTGCATGATTATCAGGATGAGTACACTAGGGTTTTAGAGCCTCTACAAAATAAAAGGAAATCTACTTTCACTAAGTTGTGTGCAGAACTTGACGTGCCCACTGAAACTTGTTTGAAAAAATTAAGACACGTCAACCCTAAAAAGTACTTAAGTAAGGATGAAACACTAAAAAGACACTATATCTTAACAAATCCTTGCTTGAAAATCATGTTTTGCTAGAAGCACACACTTTGAAAGTAGAACATTAAGAGGCACCACCCCAATCAACGCCTCATCACATCACCCTAAGCACAAGCACTATCCTAGCCCTTTAAAACTGAGTAGACGTGCCCTAGGCAGGACTGAGTTAAGTCTCAAAAGGTGAGGTTTTGTCTGCTAGGCACTTGGCTTTCATTCCCTTGGTAGAATCTGGTGACTAGGCTGCGGGGCAGTGTCAAACGACCGTGGTTGTGGGGTCTATGGAACCGGAGGCGTAAGCCAAAGGAAGAACCTTCCCTGCAATCCCCTCGTAATCAACCTGGCCAGATTAGCCTTGAGAAGGGAAGTCCAGTGCTTACGGACTTAATCACCCTTTGTGAGATTTCTAGGTCTCCTAAGGAATACACCATAAGGATTAGGCTTGCGTGCTTGATTGAAACACATTTCTCGCATCTGTCGCCCTCCGCATCCCCTCCAGTTCTTCTCTAGTGTATGCACGGGAGGCGCTCACTGCATCCCGAATTGTGTGTTTTGGGGCAGGAATCTAGGCGACGTAATTCTGTTGAAAACATGGCTGAACCTAGGGTAGATGAGGCTGAAGATCAACCCCCACCAGATGCTATGGCTGTCGTCCAGGCTCAAATCAATGCTAACCATCGGCTTCAGCAACGACAAATCCACACCATCATGCAAGCCATACAACGGTTACAGAACCCGCAAGAACAACCACCACCTTTCGATGACATACCAGGACAACCACCACTTGATTTACCACCATTTCAGAACCAGCCAAGACCCCTCCGTGATTTCTATAACCCTTCTGCCATTAGAGTCGAGCCACACCTTAGGATCCCAGAAGGGGGAGACGATTTTGAGCTAAAACCTAATGTATTAAGTCTAATCCAGAGCCACTTTCATGGAAGCTCAAATGAAGACCCCTTTCAGCACCTAGAAGATCTCGACCGCATAGCAAGAACAGTAAAACCTAGGAACATTAGCCTTGACATTGTTCTAATCAAGATGTTCCCTTTCTCATTAAGAGACAAGGCTTCTCATTGGCTTAGAAACCTAGGTAGACCCATCACCACCTGGGAGGAACTGAGGCATGCATTTTTAAAGAAATTCTTCCCCATAGGAAAGACCAATGCCCTCAGAAGAGCTATCACTACTTTCACACTCCAGGGTGGGGAACAATTTCATGAGGCATGGGAAAGATTCAATGAACTTTTGAGGAAATGCCCACACCACGAAGTTCCAAGGTGGCAATTGGCCCAGATCTTCTATCACGGTCTGGATAGCAACCTACGGAACTTCGTCGATGCCTCATGCGGGGGAAACTTCCTAAACAAAGATGAGGAGAGCGCGTTTGAGCTCTTTGAGTCTATGAGCGAGAATTCGCTCAACAATGCCTCCATGAACCAGTTTAACAGATCCAGTCAACCCCGTGGTGGGATTTATGAGGTGCAAGCAAATTCTGGAATGGTTGACATGGACATTATTGCCAAAAAGTTGGATCGAGTGGAATTGGTGGACAAGAAGATTGATGAGCTTCTAAACCAGACCAGGAACCCCTTGCAGACTTTCACCCTAGCAAAAGGAGCACATAATGTTGACCTGGTCCAACCCTTCACCCAACTAAACCTGGAACAACCCCCAACCATGTTCCAAGGAGGGACCTTTGCTCCCTCAACCCTTGATTACTCCCTTCCTTCTTCATCAACATCGGCTATTCTAGAAGATGTGCAAGCCGTCCAAGGATATGCAAAACCTGACCCTTTCTCCAACACTTACAACACCGGC
The DNA here is from genome assembly GCA_037157565.1 of Thalassia testudinum. Lineage (NCBI taxonomy): Eukaryota > Viridiplantae > Streptophyta > Magnoliopsida > Alismatales > Hydrocharitaceae > Thalassia > Thalassia testudinum. The sequence continues at coordinate 121,834,429 of JAZHRO010000073.1, forward strand.
TGGCGTAATCACCCCAACTTTGGTTGGACAAACCAGAAACTACCGCAATTCCAAAACCAGCCCAGGCCAAACCAACAGCCACACTTGCCCCCCTATCAGCAAGGACCACCAGTTAGACCCCAATATAACCAAAATAGGGCAGCCCCTCCCCCACAAAATCAAATGGACACCCTAATAAAGATGATGGCTGACATGAACCAAAAACATCAGGAAGAAATGGCCTTGGTAAAGGGACAGTTAAGCCAACTCTTGGACTGTAAACAGCAAGGATCTCTACCTTCCCAACCACAACCAAACCCGCGAAACATAATTAACAGAGGCCCCAATTCGCAAGGGTTCCAAGGCAACCCCGGGCAGGTTCATATGGTCCAACCGGCTCCACAAACACCTCCTGGGTTTGGCGCCTCTTCATCCTCATCTTCTCAAGGATCACCCCATGGCCCCAATGCCTCTGCGAATGCGGTGACCTTGAGAAGCGGCACCAAAACCCAGGATCCCAAATGGCCGACTCTCCCCGAGACTTTACCCGACTTAGAAGAAGCACCAACCAAGGACCCAAACATGGAACCAATCCAGACACCCTATCCTGAGGCCTTGGAAACAATCAAGAGAAAAAAGAATACTGTGGAAACTGAGGAGCTGATGGAAATTTTTAAACAAGTACAGATTAATATTCCGCTTCTAGAAGCTGTCAAACACATCCCCGCTTACGCCAAGTTCTTAAAGGATGCCTGTACACCCAAGCGTAAGCCGAGACCTCAAGCACCTAGGAAGGTTGTACTCTCTGAGCAAGCCAGTTCCGTGATATCAAGCAACCTTCCACTCAAACGAACTGACCCAGGAGCACCCCTGATTTCCTGTAACATCGGGGACATGACATTTGATAGAGCGCTCCTGGACCTAGGTGCTTCTATCAACCTAATTCCCACAACCTTGTACCACCAATTTGGTTTTGGGGAGCTGGCACCAACCCCTGTCACCATCCAGCTGGCAGATAGATCAGTGAAAACCCCGAAGGGGGTTGTTGAGGACGTGATTGTACGGGTCAAGGACTTCTATTTCCCAGTCGACTTTTTGGTGCTCGACATGGAAGTCCCTGAAAAATTACAGAACGCACCCATAATCTTAGGCAGACCTTTCTTAGCCACGGCTAAAGCAAACATCGATTGTGACACGGGATGTATGGAAATCGCCTTCGGAGACAGGAAAATGCAATTAGATATCTTCCGGGCAACAAAGTCTTTTGATTGTGATTACATTGAGGAACATGATCCCGTGGAAACTTTAATCGAGGAATGCCTTACCCTCAATTCTGTCTCAGACCACCAAACCCGTAGTTCTGACTCGTCACCATCATTACCTGTGGACCTCTGTAAGGCTGAGTATCATCACATGACACCATTTGAAGAAATCAATGTTGATCAACTACCGCCCTTTCCATTCCCATCGACTGTGGTTCCACCCGCACCTGAACTTAAACCATTGCCCGAGAATCTCAAGTACGTCTTCTTGGGACCTGGCCAGACCTTCCCAGTGATTATTAATTCCCATCTAACCAAGGATCAGGAACTAAGGTTGACTGCAACTCTTTCAGAACATCGGGCCGCCATTGGTTGGACCATCTCAGATCTAAGAGGAATTAGCCCCACCTATTGCACCCACAAGATTTACCTGGAAGACGGGGCCCGACCTTCCCGCCAGATGCAGAGACGGTTAAACCCTAACATGCGGGAGGTCGTTAAAAAAGAAATTATCAAGTGGCTCGACGCCGACATCATCTACCCTATCTCTGATAGCCCCTGGGTGAGCCCCACTCAAGTGGTTCCAAAGAAGGCTGGGCTCACCGTTGTCACTAATGATCATGGCGAATCCATTCCCACCCGCACCACCACCGCATGGCGGGTGTGTATTGATTATAGGAAGCTTAACGAAGCCACTAAGAAGGACCACTTCCCCTTGCCATTCATTGACCAAATCCTTGAAAGATTGGCAGGGCAGAAGTATTTTTGCTTCCTGGATGGATATTCAGGATATAACCAAGTCGCAATTGCTCCAGAAGATCAGGAAAAGACCACATTCACTTGCCCGTATGGCACGTTTGCATTCCGTCGAATGCCGTTCGGGTTATGCAACGCACCCGCGACCTTCCAGCGTTGCATGCTAGCCATTTTTTCAGAAATGGTGGGTGAATACTTGGGGGTCTTTATGGATGATTTCTCTGTATTCGGGAATTCATTCGACCATTGTTTGAGCAACTTGGAGAAAATCCTGAAACGATGTATCGAGGTTAACTTGGTGTTAAGTTGGGAAAAGAGCCATTTTATGGTTCAAGAAGGAATTGTCCTCGGACACATCGTTTCGCATAAGGGCATCGAGGTAGATCGAGCTAAGGTTGATTTAATTTCCAAACTTCCTCCACCTAGTTCGGTCCGACAGATTCGCTCTTTCCTAGGACATGTTGGCTTCTACCGAAGGTTCATCAAAGACTTTTCCAAACTTTCCAAACCCTTGACCGACCTTCTAGCCAACGACGCAACTTTCCACATGTCTCCTGATTGCACCCAGGCTTATCATACCCTCCGGGACTTAGTCTCCACCGCACCTGTACTTCAACCCCCAGACTGGTCCCAGGGTTTTGAGATTATGTGTGACGCATCAGATTTTGCCATAGGCGCTGTCCTGGGACAAAGGCAAGACAAGAAGCCCGTGGTGATCTACTACGCGAGCAAAACGTTGGACGAGGCCCAGCGTAATTATACGGTCACAGAAAAAGAGTTGCTTGCTGTAGTCTTTGGACTGGAAAAATTCCGATCATACTTGCTGGGATCCCACGTGACTATCTACACCGACCATTCAGCCATCCGGCACCTGTTGGCCAAAAAGGACGCAAAACCCAGGCTCATCAGATGGATCCTGCTTTTGCAGGAATTTGACCTGGAAATCCAAGACAAGGCCGGATCGAAAAATGTGGTGGCTGACCACCTGTCAAGACTTCATCCAGACCACATTGGACCCTCCCTACCTCTATCTGATACCTTCCCTGATGAACACATCCTAGCCGTGCAAGACAAGAAAATTCCATGGTATGCTGACTATGTCAACTACCTGGTTATAGGACAAACCCCGCACAGCTGGTCCAGACAGCAACGGGACAGGTTCTTGGCTGAGGCCAAGCACTATTTCTGGGATGATCCCATGCTGTTTTGCCTCTGTGCTGATCAGATCATCAGGATGTGCCTCCCCGAAGACGAAGTTTAGAGTGTGCTTTCCTTTTGTCATGACCAAGCATGTGGCGGCCATTTCTCTGGCAAGAAAACAGCTGCAAAAGTTTTGCAGTCTGGATTTTATTGGCCGTCCCTATTCAAGGATGCACACATCTTTGCCAAGACTTGCTCACGATGCCAAACACTAGGGACAATGACCAAAAAAGATATGATGCCCCTTCAGCCCATTTTGATTGTCGAAATTTTCGACGTTTGGGGTATCGATTTTATGGGCCCCTTTCCACCATCCAACGGCTTCGAGTATATCTTGGTCTCGGTAGACTATGTTTCCAAATGGATTGAAGCCGTCGCCACCCGACGATGCGATCACAAGACGGCCATGGACTTTGTCAAGAAGAACATCTTTTCCCATTTTGGAATACCCAAGGCCATGATCAGTGATGGTGGAAGCCATTTTATCCATTCCCAGTTCCGTGCCTTACTTAGAAAATACGGGGTAAACCACCGCATTGCCACCCCGTATCATCCACAAACAAATGGGCAGACTGAGGTCTCAAACAGACAAATCAAGAACATTTTACAGAAGACTGTGAGACCTGACAGGAAAGACTGGTCCACACGACTTGATGATGCCCTGTGGGCATACAGGACCGCTTTTAAGACCCCGATAGGCATGTCACCTTACCTCTTGGTCTTTGGCAAAGCTTGCCATCTCCCTGTCGAATTGGAACACCGGGCTTACTGGGCTGTTAAGCAATGTAACATGGATCCCCAGTTAGCTGGTGCGCAAAGGACTCTTCAATTATCTGAGCTTGAAGAAATTCGTCGGGACGCCTTTGACAATAGTCGGCTATATAAGGAGAAAATGAAAGCCGTCCACGACCGACTCATTCATAGGAAAACCTTTGAGCCAAACCAACAAGTCTGGCTATTTGATGCACGCCTGAAACTCTTTCCAGGGAAACTTAGGTCCAAATGGACAGGACCATTTCGGGTGGTCAAGCCCTATTCCAATGGGGCAGTCGAAATCGCCGATCTTAATACCGGGCACACCTTTACAGTCAATGGTCAAAGATTGAAGCATTTCCTGGCCTAGGTACCCCCCAAGGAAAGTGTCACCCTTGTTGAGGGCTGACACCAGGCACCGCCCAGCTGGAGGCGTTAAACTCAGCGCTTCCTGGGAGGCAACCCAGCGGATTCAGACTGATCTGGTAGTTTACGTCACTCAGGTACTATCTTTTTGAACCCTTTTGCATCCATGCATCTGCCAATGAGGACATTGTCCAACTTAAGCATGGGGGGGATGGTAAACTGCATAATCCTGAGCTTAATTAATCAGTCTGAATGAATAAATTAATTGATTAAAAAAAAAAAAATGAATTTAGGAAGAAAAACTTAGGCATTAGAAACTTGTCAATAGTGGAAAATAATACAAAAAGAACTTAAACACTTAGACTTTTCAGGCCTTCAAGCTTAATTAGCCCTGGTGTCCATTAAAATATGGATTTAGCGGCGAACCCTTGCAACTTTAAGCTATTCTAATCCACCTAATAAATAAGGTAATAAGTATACGACTTATCAACTCACCCTCTAACTCAGGAAAACTTTAGGTCTAAGCATCTACACACATTTTTGCACAGACTCACTTCTCGGAGATTTTGACAGAAATTGGGTAGCTAATGAACTCTCTAGGGTGGTATGGCTGGCAAGTTGTCGTGGGAAACAACCCATTGGCAGGTTGTCCAGAACCCAGCCACAGGCCATTTCTTTTTCACTGCCTCTAGGTACATTTGAGATTAGGGAAGCCACCTACGTAAAAAAAAAAAAAAAAAAATAATTAAAAAAAAAAAGGGAAAAGAAGAAAAGAAAATAAACCACACTTCACCGCACAAGTATGGCTGGCAAGTGATCGTGGGTAACAGCCCATTGGTCGGTTGTCCAGAGCCCAGCTCAATAATTGCACAAAAAAAGAAGACCAAAAACACCTAAGGAAGAAGCGGGGAAGTAGTACAAGCCGGGGAGATATACACTGGAAAATCCTTGTGTTGACCCCAAGTAAAATGAACGTAGGGAGAAAGCTACCAATCGAACAAATACACCTTCAGGCAAAAATTTATTTTCCGGTCACCTAGAGGCGTAGAAACTCGAAGTCTGTCTCAATTACCGTTAAGTAAGTCTATCACAACATTCACACCAAGATGCTTAGCACTTAGGGTTTTGACTGAGTTTTGGGTGGGTTGGGTAGCCGTAAAAAGTTACCAACCCACACTGAATTCTAAAAATTCTAAAAAGACATATATAGATATATACGTATACATAAGTATAGTTATATATACAAAGCAAGGATTCGGGCGATTCGTATTTTGGCAGACACCCGGGCGCTGCTTAGTCTTTGTAGATTAAGATCTTCGTATAGTTCCTCTTATTGACAAGTAACGAAGTGCCTAAGCAATTACTTCTTGAATTCGCCAAAGAAATAAAGGCTAGAATAAACCTTGCTAGGGACTAGCAAGGAGTAAGCATGGGGGTATGATAACACCACGCAAGGGGGTAGTAATTAGGTTGAATATGGCCCATCTTTAGAATAAAAGGCACAACATAAAGTAGAATAGGAGCATTGCATGCATCAAGTACCAAGATTGCTTATAAACTGTATTAATGGCCATTTGTGTAAAGCATTTGTCAAAGCAGGCCTCAGATGAGCAATCGGACCGCACGGATGGATTCAGGACGACGAACGGAGTCTAACGGACTCAAAATCGGCCAAATCCGACATCCGGAGCTCCCACAATGGGCCCAAGAAATCCTGACCGTTGATCTGGAGATCAACGGCCTAGAACGCGCCACGTCGCCCCGCCCCCGCCGCCCGCACGCCCCCAAGCCAGCCAAGGACGCATCTCGGCCGTTGATCTTCGATCGAACGGCCGAGATCCGCGCGCTCGCCCGCGGTCGCCGCGACAAAGCGCGGGCGTGGCGCAACGGTTAGCGCGCACGCCCGCGTTGCGGCGACGCGCGTTCGATTCGCGCGGAGCGAAAATCACTTGCGGGCGAAGGGCGCGGCAAAATTGAGCCGCGCGATCAGAAGCGAGCGGCTAGGATTGCGCCACGCGGCGCGACGACAGCGCCCCACCTCCCACGCGCGCGCGCACACCGGGCGGAAACGCGCGCGCGCACGCGTGCCCGAAGCGCGATCCTAGCGCAGGCGCGGGAGGATCTCAGCCGTCCGATCATCAATCGGACGGCTCTCGTTCGACAGCCACGGATCGCGCCTGAAGAGAGAGAGGGGCGGGTGGCTGACCGGCGGCAGAAGGCCTTCACCGACGTATCTGGAAGCAGTTTTAGCGACGTTCTGGATGTCGCTAAAGCACATTCTTCTTTTAGGAAGCCCTTAACTCTATTTAAACCCCCTTCTACCACCATTCAAGGCATCCTCTCCCACTTGCAACTACTCCACTCCTCTCCTAGCTAGTCTTAGGCACTCTTGTAATCGCCGGAGACGACGAGCCGCCGACGGAGCCTCCTCCACCGCCGTGGCTGCCTCGTCGCTCTCCACTCCCTCTCTACCTCTCTCTCTCTCTTTTAAGCTTTCATTTACTTTTGTTGAAGCATGTATTTAATATTGTAAACCATGAACTATGAATGCATGTTTAATGAAACTATTTTCCATTTAGTTGCCATTTTAATTTCTGTTTAAAGTGCATGATCAAAACCAAGAGCTTTCTAACCCTAAACTCTCTCTATCTCTCGCTTTTCAAAACCGTCTCTTTCGCAAGCAAAACTCCGCCTTTTTCGTGACAACAAGTGGTAAACAAAATCCGATTTCCACGCCTCCCTGAGATCGACACTCGGACTCACCTCCGTTTACTTCTTTTAAAACCGACGTATCAAGTGCAACTATAACGACACCTCTTAACACACACGCACGTAGGCACGTCAGCCGTCGCGTGGCACACGCACCGCGTCATCAACTCGACGCACTCCTTGCAAAGGGGAGTTTCCTAATTCCTATAGAAGCTAGGTTTATAATTATTTTGTTGGCTCTATAGGATTGTTGTTTATTTTATCTTTGTTATTTAGTTGGGCATTCCCTTTGCGAATTCCCGTCTCCTTCGTGGGACAAATTCCTTCTCGTGGAGAGAAGGGGTTGAGGAACGCTACTCTCGTACTTGTAGCGTGGTTGTATTGAGGTTGAATCACCCTCGTTTTAAGTGATTCGGTTTAGTGGATTTTGATCAACTTGGTTGATCGGAAAATCCTTACTTGAGAGGGTTAGGTGGTGGTTTTCACCCGGTTTGGGTTTCCACCTAAAAATTCTTGTGTTCTTTGTGTGATTGTCTTTTTGTGTGATTGGTTTTCTTTGGTGAGATTGCTTTATATTTTATTTCCGCATTTATTACGTCACCCCCTCTTCGAAGGGAGAACTTTCAATTGGTATCAGAGCAGGTTCTTGCAAGATCGGAGTAACACCCGGCAAGAAGATCATGGAGGGAAGCTGTTCCACAAGCAGGATTTCCGAGGGGCAGTCCACAACCCGTCCGCCGTTCTTCGACGGGAGCAACTACCCCTACTGGAAGTTGCGGATGAAGACCTGGCTTCAAGCCACCGACTTCACGATCTGGGCCAGATGCGAGACGCCATTTGAGATCCCAGAAAAACCCGCGGGAGGCTACTCACAGCTGCATATTCGAGAGCTTTCACTCAACGCAAAGGCAATGAATGCCCTGTATTGCGCGTTGAGTCCGAAAGAGTTCGAGAAAATCCAAGAGTGCACTACCGCCCATGAGATATGGAGGAAGTTAGAAGACACTCATGAAGAGATGAGCTCGGAGGAAGAAGAAGAAGAAGAAACCTCTTGCTTTGGTTTCATGGCCAGAGGAACCAATAGCGACAGTGAAAGCAGAAGCGACTCCGACGACGAGGTAAATCTCGATCTACAAGAAGCTTTTAATGAACTTTTTGAAGTTAGTAAATCACTAAAAAGAGAAAATAATAGCATTAAAAAGAATCTTAGTTTTCTTAGAAATGAAAATGATAGGTTAGAAAAACAACTCAAGGACATAGAAACTAGTCCTAAGGATAATAACCTGTTATTAGAAAATCATAACCTTATCAATGAAAATAATAAATTGATTGAGGAAAATGTTAGTCTAAAAATAGAAATTTCTGATTTAAAGACTAGGATGAGTATTATAGAAAAAGAAATTGCATGTCTTAGGGAAAACTCTAACAAATTAATCAACAAAGTAGATGATTTATATAGCCCTAAGATTGAGAAAGGATCTCCGTCAAGGAGACTCGCTAACAAATCCGGATCCAAGCTCACTTGGATACCGAAGGGAAAATTAGAATCTTGTTTTGTAGGGTTCAGGGATAATTACACCACAAAGGACTGGACCTACAAACTCAAAGCTGGTCAACTCAAGTTGGGAGAACCAAGGAGTAGACCAAGGAGGAGAACAAGAAGACCAACGAGACGGCGAACAAGCAACAGACCCGCCGCACGTCGACCACCAGATTGGAGACTGGGGCCAATGCCCGGGCCTCCAAGCTACGGATGGGAGCCCCATCCGATGTGGCCACCACCACCATTCGGGCCATTTTATTGGCCATGGTAGGTAAGGTAAAAATTCTTGACCCTATCTTTGTTTATCAGTAGCATTTAGATAGGGGGAGTTAAAATTTATGAGCTAATTGTCAATTTTTAAGGGGGAGATATAAGGTAGCTAAATTTCCTTTAGAAAGGGGGAGAAAAATAATAGCTATCTTGTTAAAAAAAAAAAGGGAGGACATTACCTTTGTTAAAAGAAACTCATAGAAGAGCATGTTTTAAGGGGGAGTTATAGGAAATGTACAATCAATTAAACCTTTTTGATAATGTCAAAAAGGGGGAGGATTTTTTGCATTATTATCTATGGTTTTGTCATCATCAAAAAGGAGGAGATTGTTGGTGCTAGAGCACCACGATCATTTGTTTTGATGATAACAAAACACGTGTTATTTAACATTTGCAATTTGAGTCCTAGATTTCAGGTCAATTGCAAATGTAGACGTGCTTAAACGGAGTTCGAGCTCGCATCCAGGACGGATTGGAGGAGCTTGACGGAAAACAGAGCAGGCTCGCGTGGAGCGACAGATTGAAGATAGAAGACAAGAAGAATATGATAGATTCTTTTTAATCCTTTCTTGTATCTCTTGTCTTTATTTTCTTGCTCTTATTTTCCTTAGAATATTTTGTTAAAGAGCCTCAAAGTACCCTAACAGTAGTCCTAGGAACACTGGCACAACCCTAGGATACTTAGGTTTTCTATAGAATACTTAGAAAACCAATATAGGGTTCAAACAGCACTTCTCGACGTCTAATTCTAAAATCAGACGTCTGATAAAGTATTTTAAGACGTCTGACTGTTGTTTCAGACGTCTGATATCTGTTAGGCTTGACATAACTAGTTCTGTCTGATGAAATCAGACGTCCAGACCTTAGTCCAGACGTCTTAGAAGACGTCTGATGGACTTGCCAGACGTCCAGATAGTGCACCGTTGGCTAGCTTAGCAGGCACAGCAGAATATGACCGTTAGAGCCTTATCAGACGTCCTTAGGACTGTCCAGACGTCTGATAAATGACCGTTTTGCCTCGGCTGACCCAAAATCTCTTCTCAGAGATTTTCTAGCCGTTGTAACATTTGGAAATCCATTCCGACAGTAAAAGTAGGTTTCCAGACGTCCAGACATAGTGCCAGACGTCCTGTATGTCGTCTGATGGACTTACGCAAAAATCCTATTTAGATTTGATTCAAGTTAGGAGGAAACTCGCTCAGAATCAGACGTCTGACCTTGAAATCAGACGTCTTAAAGTGGCCTTCTAGACGTCTGATAACCCTGTGAAGTGTAATCATTGTCCTGATTTCGGCCTGATTCTCTTGAGATTTGTTCCCAACGGCTATAGAACCTTTCCTAAGCCTTCCAAAGCCTTCCTAAGGCCTCTATAAATAGAGGGGAGCCTTTACACACCTAGACACACTAAGAGAAACACAATACACACTTGGATACACCTAAGCAACATACTTTCTACCCTTTGATGTCCAAGAAAAGATCTTGCTCTCCAAGCTTAAGTTCCATCACCTAGAGAGCTAAATTCCCTTTACGCACCCGCTCTCCCGTCGTTGTCTACGAGAGCGACGTTGCGCCGTCGCGTGGCACACGCACCGCGTCATCAACTCGACGCACTCCTTGCAAAGGGGAGTTTCCTAATTCCTATAGAAGCTAGGTTTATAATTATTTTGTTGGCTCTATAGGATTGTTGTTTATTTTATCTTTGTTATTTAGTTGGGTATTCGCTTTGCGAATTCCCATCTCCTTCGTGGGATAAAATCCTTCTCGTGGAGAGAAGGGGTTGAGGAACGCTACCCTCGTACTTGTAGCGTGGTTGTATTGAGGTTGAATCACCCTTGTTTTAAGTGATTCGGTTTAGTGGATTTTGATCAACTTGGTTGATCGGAAAATCCTAACTTGAGAGGGTTAGGCGGTGGTTTTCACCCGGTTTGGGTTTCCACCTAAAAATTCTTGTGTTCTTTGTGTGATTGTCTTTTTGTGTGATTGGTTTTCTTTGGTGAGATTGCTTTATATTTTATTTCCGCATTTATTACGTCACCCCTCTTCGAAGGGAGAACTTTCAAAAGCTTCACTGCATGTCACTGATCAAAAGCCCCAAAGAAATTTGGGGCTTTGATCTCTTCTTCACCCCATCGAACACACCCACCCATGGTCGTCGTCTCTAACGCTGGTTGAGCACCACTCACCTCCAAACTCCATGCAACCACCACTACTACATTCTCCTTCACACGACGAAGTTTGTGAGCATATTTGATTAGGTCGTGAGGCTGTTTTCTTGCTTTTCAAGTCTGACCAAAGCACCACCGCCACCACTATCTTCTCCGATCACATTCACCCGCCTCCGACCATCTGCCGACCTGCTACTGCCCTCAATCGACGTAGACTCATTGAAGAAGCCTCCCAGGTCTTCAATCGATTGAGGAAGCAGTAGCCATGATCTCAATTCCTCGACGCATCTACTGTAGCTCACGCGGGGCTTCGCGTTAAGGAAGGAGTGGGAGTTTAGTCCTACATCGGAAAGACAGAGGCTTGCGAAGACACATAAGTTGATTTTGTGCCAAGTCCTTATCGCCTCGACATAGCGGGGGTGAGGTCCCCACCTCACGCGCCACGCACACCTCGCCCACCACACATGCCAGTGGGGCTTGGTCATTGTTTATACCTGATTACCCGGTTACTGTTCTAACCTGTATACCTGGGTTGGAGAGAGATAAATCAGATAGGGAGGAGGAGGTTTTTGCACTGTGGCCTCGGGATTCGTGCTTCCCCCCACACGCTCAACATGAATCCGCTCTACTTGCCTTCTGTGCCTTATGCCTGAGAGGTTTCCCTTGGGCCTCTGCTGCTGTACTGTGTTGCCTTAGCCTTTTCTGAGGCGTGAGATAAGGCGTCTGTGCCTTGATCATGTCGACTGATTGGTTACTTTGGTGCTGTGCTATGATATTACTGACATTTGATTGAGATTACTGTTAGTTTATTTGAGTTGCATTAGAGCTTAGAATTTAGGGTTAATTTGGTGGTTCAAACCATAATTTTTAACCCAATCTTTTTGCATTTTGCTACCTGACTTTTTGAGATATTCTTTTGATATTTATATTAAGCATCATTTTGATTCTACTTGCATATTCTTCTCAATAATTGTGATTAGTGATTTATGAGCCACAACTAGCTTTAATTAGTCAAAATTAAGTGACAAGTGCTCCTATTTAGTAGCTTGAGAGCCATAATTCCATGCATATCCATTCTGAGAGAAGAACACTAAATCAAGGTAATTCTATAGTTTTAACATCCTATCATGAAATCAGATTAACCACAAGGTTTTCCAGGGGTTAATCCAAGGTCTAATGAACATTAAAGTCTAATAAGAGGATCTATATAGGCAGAAACGAGGTTTCATACATTTCGAAAACTAAATCAGCACCCAAAAACCTAATTTCAGACCTACTTGAATTATAAAGGTTATGGTCAAGATAAAATTCATATAAATCTCCTAAAATTTATATAAAAATATTCCCTGAGATTTGGTACTCTTGGTTTTACCATCTGAATCTATTTTGACCTTAAACAGAGTCACGGATAGATTTATACCCTAATTTGGGTTTATGCGCAAATTGCCCAATCAAAATTGGTAAAAAATGAAATTTGACTTCACCATCAAATTTCTTGGGTCCAAATTAGGTTTGTACCAAAATTTGGACCCAATCAGAGTCCATCTTGATCTAGTTTGCATTTCAGTTCATTAAAATATTATTTCTTTCAGAAAAGCCCCTAACTTTCGAAAATCCTTGCACATGGGTCCTTAACTTTGTCATCTTCCTTGCGAATCTACCCTTGCCGCCATTGGAGGTCAACCGACCTCCAAGCAGCTTTTGACCTCCTCAAATCGTACTCAAATCAACAGCAAATGCCACTAAATTTGGTGGGATTGGTGTTCACAATACGAGGAATCCTCTGAAGGTAGTTAGGGATCCCAGATCACACCAGTTAGCCCTAGCGAACCCACGAGATTCATGGGTATCTTGTGCTTCAAGCACAAGCCAATTTGGGCTTGTATCCTTGTCTAAAGCTTACCCTGAGCTCTATAAAAACATCCCCTTTGTGAAGCCTTGATCCTTAGCTCAGTTTGGCCTCATTTCTTCGCCAATTCTCCTTCTTCAGTCACCTCCACCGCAACTCCGGTGAAGCTTATCTCTTTGACTTCCTCGCCCGCTACCACATACTATATGTAGCAGGATTGTCTTCCTCACCTTCCTCCGCTCCTCGCTAGCCATAGAAGGAGTCCCCAGACCCTCTTCGTTGTCGCCGCTCCATCACCGGAGGCTTCACCTTCTCTTGCACTGGCCAATCATAGCTAGTGCCTCCCTCGCCCCCTTCATCCTTAGTTAGGTTTTAATTCTCTCTCTCTCTCTCTTCGTAGTTTAGGTTTAGCCCTTTAGATCTTAGGTTTGACTGACAACTCACTGCCTCCCTCACCGTATTCCTTAGCTTCGGTCGAACTCCGGTGTAGCCACCCGCACTCCACAATCCACTAAACTCCACGCCACTAGTCTCAAAACCTTCACCGTTTCCCGCCCACCAAAACCCCTCAAGAGATTAAGGGGATTACCTACTCAAAACCTCCACCGAACAAACCCATATCCGAACCTCTTCCCTAATTCGCCTTACAACATTTTGGCATCGTTGCCGGGAAGCAACATGCAATTCACTATTAGGCTTATCTTTTTTGATTGGTTTGAGCACTAACTTGCCCTATCTGCTTTTGCTTGTGATTTTGTGAGGTACATCACGAAGAGATCTTCCATGCAATTAACCACTCCAAGGGTAGGTAAACTTTTTCTTCTTCCCTAATCAACCTCCTAATCTTGGGAAAGAAAAAAGGAAACAAATGAATTAGGATTCACTTGCCGTATTTTTATAGTAATTATCATTCAAAAGGCAACAGATTTCTGATTTGCGAACTTAACTTGATATCTGATTGAAGCTGAGACAATTTTGATTAGAGATCCCTATCTTGATTTCTTATACATATTAGGGATTTGCGCTTAAATTTTAAACATCTTGAACTATTCACTTTCTTGTTTGAAGTCTAAGGTGTTACCCTTGAGATTAAATTGGACTTTAAATAGAGATAACTACGGTTTCTACATTAGAATTCTGAAGTGTTAGTACACATTTGCCTCCATTAAAGGAAATTAACCCTCCCGCATTTGTGTGCTACCCAAACCCTTAGTTGAAAAGATCTATTCAAGAAAAATGGTAAAAATTAAGCTCTATATTTACTTGAACCCTAAAACTTTGGATCTAATAACCTTAGAGTAAACTCAGGGTGATTGTTGGGTCTTGACTCAAATTTCATCCTCCATCTTTAGGGCAGGTTAGGTGAAGTTGGTCTACTTTATGGGAGAACCAACCTCTAAATTAGGTTACAAATTGAATCAATTTCTAATAAAGTGAAATTCAAGGCACAAATTAGGACTAAAATTGGTAAACTTAAGGTTTCAATTCACACATTCCGGTTTACTTGGAATTGCAGTGACACAGAAGGTCAGGTGAGGGAAACCCTTAACCCTTGGGGACGCTCTACCATATAGGGGTCTTTGCGAAGCTCTCCCTTCTTGGCTGCCCAAGTACTTCTCGGGTGTATGGATTTTTGATTCAGAGGTATCATTTGCCTCGAAACAGCCTTAGTCATCCAAAAATCTTGGGTGCCTTGATTGAGTCCAGTTCATATCCAGTCCCTCATCTATTCTTTAGAGTACATACACAGGAAAGGTCCCTAGGTTGTTGACCTAGAGGCTCCATTAGAGTTGATCTTCTTGGGGATTTCTGATCTGATATGATCAATTCAGTTTGAACCTGAATTTGATTCTACATCTTGATCCACCACTTGAATTGAAAATGCAACCTGACAATTTAGGAAGAATTTTTAGGAAACCTGAATCCCAAATGAGCATGAAAGAAAAGATGATTGAGGATGCTCTTAGACATCATGATGACTATTGTAGAACCTTTGATCCATCTAAGCACATTCAGATTAATGTTTCAAAAACATCAACCCATATTTTGAACCGTGTTACAATGATATTGACACAAATGACTCATGGTTCAACTTGGGATGATTTCTTAGTAGAATATATTGAATTAAGGAAATTACATAGCAATGAGTATCTACAATGTTGGTCAAATCCCTACTAATGGAAAAACACCAAGGTCTCATGGAAGAACGTGGAAAATTATTGAATATGGTGTATGAAGCTATCAATAAAAAATACCCATATATCCCCTTAGAAACTGATGAGACACCTTGGAACAACATTAAGGATCAACATGATTTCCCAGAACCTAGATTTGAAAATCAAGGTTGTTGTGGACTCCCAACCCAAATGGAATCAGATTCAAACTTTGTGTAGATTGACATACCTGATCTTGATGTTGGTTGGGAGGATCCAATTGCAGGTGTTCTCGATTCTAAACTAGCCTTAGAGAGCCATGAAACTAGTCCATCATGCCTTAATTTCCTAAACACTTATAGTAAGCTTGAGTCAGAACCTTTCGAGGATGTAATTCCTGAAGCTTATCCTGTTAAGGTAATCCTCGAGAGTAATTTTGACATCCCAATAGAACAATGTCTAGATTCTAGTGACCCGATTCCTAACCCTGACCTAGAATCTAGATTTGAACCTATTTGGGAGGCCCAATTTAAGGATAATCAGATTTTAGATCTAGATCATGATTCTAGGCCTATATTTGATGAATACACCTCTCCAAACTCCTCAAAAATACTAATTAATTTTTTGCAAGTCACGCCAATTTATGATATAGAAACAGAGGAGTTAGAAGAGTTGGGATTTGATTGGGTCTACTTTAGGAGCCAAGAACCTGAGCCTATGCCAAATAGGGATACCTCCTTGGGCTCAGAATTTGAGGTTAGGTTAGATCCAAGTCAGGTTGTTGATTCTACGCATCATGATTCATTCTATGGTGGAAATCTCGATTTGGAATCAAGTTCAGAAGCTGATTTTTGCAGATTCTCCGATGATTTCGAATCATAATCTGATTTCGGAGAACCTTTGTTTCTTTACGATTATGAGCCAATTTACGACCTCGACATCTATAACCCATTCTTTGATTCTGACTCTGAGGTCCCTGTTCCCGAGATCATTGATTTAAAATCATGTTCCATTGAGTTGGAATCGTTCTGTTATAATCTGCAGGAATCAGAAACAGTAAGTGCTAAGAGTGTACACAATCCAGAGTTCGAATCTTTCACTGACTCAGAATTCCATGAACCTATAAACACTCTCCAGGAATTTACATTTGATTTGAATGAACATCAAAAGGACTCTCTAGATGAACCGATCTTTAAATCATTTCTAGAAGAACCCTCTTTGCACCCAGATTTTGAAAAAACTACATCTTCCGATCCACATATAGAGCCTTCTAGAATTTGATCCCAACCCCGACCCGCCACCGGAATCAACTACTACTCTGATTCACCTCTCTATGATCCAGTTGCATAAGATTCATCTCCATCTTTTGATCGGGTATCAGACATTGATCAGACCGTTCACCACTTCTTATCCTTTTCTGATCCTATCAGTAGGGTTCCTACATCCTCTACAGCTCCATTTTCTTTTGAGGATCCCTACTCTGATCAGGCTGAGCCGATTCAGTCAAACCCTAGATTTTCATTTCAACATCTTTTTAAGCCACATAGTATCTAGTGGGCTCCACATCCACTGATTCACATCCATCAACCCATCAGACTAATTGGGTTTGGACTGCATCATTAGCTTGTTGATTTGAACAAGCACCTGGTTAAACCAACTAGGCTACTTATCAAGGTGCTTGTTCTACAAAACTCTTTGATTTGACCACCCCTTCCCCTTGACCACCTTCTGCTCGGTTGAAGGCATTGAATTTAGCGCTTAATGGAAGGCACGTCATTCCAAAAACTCGAGACCCTTTTGATCATATTTTCGAGCTACACTCCTATTGCACTTGTGAGTTCAACTTTGGCAGAGCCGACTCCACCTTTGATATTTGTATCAAAGCTTGAAATCGTTCGCAACAGTCATCTCGACCTGTTCACCCACCCTTTGATCCTGTTCTAAACCTTGAACCAAATTGAATTTAGACCCTCCTAGTTTACAATGAGGACGTTGCAAAGCTTAGGCATGGGGGGTGTTAAAGTGCAAACATATGAAAATTCAATTCTCTAAGGGTTTCTCACAAAAAAATACATATTCAAAAATGAAAAAAAAGTAATAAAAAAATGATGAAAAAGAAAAAAATTGGGGAAAGGGGAGGAAATTTTGAGAATTGGTTGCAAATATTTCTTGAGGTGGAAAAGAGGAGGAAATCCAAATGTCAAAAAGGAGCAAAATCAAAAACAAAATGATAGTCATAACAATTGATTATGGAGTTTACCTAAGTTCTAGACCTAATCAAAACAAAGATTAAGTCCTGAAATGATAGAGATAGGGAGATTAGTATGAGTGCTGATCTTAGGCCTCTTGGACCTGTTTCAGGGATTAAATACTCACGTATTTGTTAAGATCTAGATTAGTTCTCAAGAGGTTGAGGAAAGTGCGAAGCTGATGTAGGAGGTCTAAGGCTTAAGGATTATTCGACCTTGTTGCCTGTCCTTTGGTTTGCGGGACTTGCTAACCTAAGCACCCAAAATCATACACTAAGTCTGGTTCAGAGCTTAATAAAGAAAATCATGCCAAAAGTATTCTGTTATGAAAAGCCATCTTGAAGATCTAGCTTAGGAGTGACTCGATAGCACAAGTTGATTGGACGAGTTCCCAGTGTAGAGAGGTGGGAAATTCCCCTCGAAGATGCGTAATAACATATCGTCTCCTCAGTTCTTGTCTCTTGGGATATCTAAATATCCTACCAGGGGCATGTAAGCACCTTGTGCTAGTTCAGGTGCCATGGGCGGGATTATCCCGAAATGTCGATTGTCAGGGCCTGAATTTAGCTACAGGACGCCATGGATGGCACTATCTCGAAGTGTCAAAAGCCAATAGTTCTGGGGGTTGCCATAGGTGGTGCTATCCCGAAGCATCGAAAGCTAGAGACCCTTTGAGAATTGATGGTGGGGATAAGGAATTCGATACAAACCGTGTTTAGGGCTAATTTGAGGTTGGATTTAGGGAAAAATAAAAATAAAAAAGAGAAAACTTTCCAAATGAAAAATCCTTCTTTATCTGTCTCTTATAAAAAATGTACTGACAAACTAAACCTGAACATGTTACATCTATGCATGTTTGCTTTAACCGCTGGGGTCAACAAACCTGTGGGCAGTTTTGCAGGCCTCAGAAACCTTTGCTACAGACCCAGGCTGAAGCTGGTTAGGTCTGGATCTTGATTGATACTTGAGTACCTCGAAGCCTATTGTTGGCATTCTGAACTAATTTCTAAATAGTGGAACAAATCAGGCATCTAAACATCAAAGCATGGTTTAGAAATCTAGTTCTTTCCGTAAGATTTTGCTAAGGGGCTAGCAAAAGTTAGGCATGGGGGTATGATGGTAACACCATCATGAGCCATAACTACCTTTAATTAGTCAAAATCAAGTGACAAATGCTCCCACATAGTCACCTGAGAGCCATAATTCCATGCATATCCATTCTGAGAGAAGAACACTAAATAAGGGTTAATTCTACAGTTTTAACATCATATTATGAAAGCAGAGTAACCACAGCGTTTGCCAGGGGTTAATCCAAGGTCTAATGAGCATTAAAGTCTAACAAGAGGGTCCATACAAACAGATATGGGATTTCATGCGTTTCGAGAACCAAATCAGCACCCGAAACTCTAATTTCAGATCGACTTGAATTACAGAGGTTATAATTAGGATAAAATTCATCTAAATCTCCTAAAATTCATATAAAAATATTCTTTGAGGTTTAGTACTCTTGGTTTGACCATCTGAACCTATTTTGACCTTAAACAGAGTCAAATAGATTTCTACCCTAATTTAGGTTGTTGTGCAAATTGCTAAGTCAAACTTGGTAAAAATTGAAATCCAACTTCACCATCAAATTCCTTGGGTCCAAATTAGATTGTTACCAAAATTTGGGTCCAATTAGAGTCCATCTTGACCTAGTTTTCCTTTTAGTCCATTAGAACTCTATTTCTTTCAGAAAAGCCCCCAAATTTCAAAAATCCTTGCAAATGGGTCCTTAACTTTGTCATCTTCCTTGCAAATCTGCCCTTGCCACCATTGGAGGTCAACCGACCTCCAAGTAGCTTTTGATCGCCTCAAATCCTACTCAAATCAACACCAAATCCCACCAAATTTGGTGGGATTTGTGTTCACATTA
Source organism: Thalassia testudinum (assembly GCA_037157565.1). Lineage (NCBI taxonomy): Eukaryota > Viridiplantae > Streptophyta > Magnoliopsida > Alismatales > Hydrocharitaceae > Thalassia > Thalassia testudinum. The sequence continues at coordinate 121,853,598 of JAZHRO010000073.1, forward strand.
TGAGGAATCTTCTAAAGGTGGTTAGGGATCCTAGATCACGGCAGTTAGCCCTAGCGAACCCTCGAGATTCATGGGTATCTTGTGCTTCTGGTACAAGCTAATTTGGGCTTGTTTCCATGTCTAGAGATTACCTTGAGCTCTATAAAAACATCCTCTTTGCGAAGCCTTGATCCTTAGCTCGGTTTGGCCTCATTTCTTCACCAATTCTCCTTCTTCGGCCACCTCCACCGTAGCTCTGGTGACTCTTCTCTCTCTGACTTCCTCGCCTTCTACACATACTATAGGTAGTGGGACCGTCTTCCTCGCCTTCCTTCGCTCCTCGCCAGCCACAGCAGGAGTCCCAAACCCTCTTCGTCGTCACCGCTCCATCATCGGAGGCTTCACCTTCTCAGACGTTGGCCAATCACAGTCGACACCTCCCTTGCCCTCTTCATCCTTAGTTAGGTTCTAATTCTCTCTTTGTAGTTTACGTTTAGCCCTTTAGATCTTAGGTTTCATCAACAACTCACTGCCTCCCTCACCGTCTTCCTTCGCTCTGGCCAAACTTCGGTGAGGCCACCCGCACTCCACAATCCACCAAACTCCACGCCACCGGTCCTAAAACCTTCACCGTTTCACGCCCACCAAAATCCCTCAAGAAATTGATGAGATTATCTACTCAAAACCTCCACCGAACAAACCCATCTCCACACCTCTTCCGCAATTTTCCTTACAACATGTATGCTTTCTAAATTGGGAGAATTAACTAATGAATGCATGCAAATTATATTAATCTGCATATCTTTATTTCATGACTAAATGCATGTATTAATACGTCGTAATATGTTGGAAATAGCAACCTTTGGCTTAGTAATAGTCCACTAAAGTAGACTCATCACCGACCCAAGATGGCAAGCAAGCTGATGTGTGCAGTGGAATCAACTGTGCATGTGTCGTGCTTGCATATGCATGGATGGAAATGTTGGCGGGAACTTTTGCACTTATGTGCTGCATTGTTTGGAATTTCTTCCAAGCTCCCTTGCCTTATCTGGTTCTTGCAAGATGACAAATATAAACAAATAACTTATAAAGTCTATTCTTATGTATTCAGTCAAAAAATTCAATGCTCATGCAACAGTGCCTAAACTAATTTTCTAATAATCCCCAGGCTCTAAATTCAATCGAACAACTGGAATGTAAGCATTTAGGTAGAATTATAGTCTACTAAAGTGGACCTATCAAGTACTTGAGGAGGACTTGATAAGTTGAATGTGTGGGATGTAGGACTTGGTCATGGCCCCAGTTCTAACAACAGACTGAGAGGGCGCACTCAAAGGATCGTGTTCCACAAGGAAGCAATGGTGTAGCGCATTAAACATCTAGCCAACCCTTCCTGACATGGGTAAGAGTTGTAGACTCAGTCAGATGGCTGGTTGAGAGGGCATGCCCGGAGTACATGCTCCTAACGGGAGGCAGTAGTGTGGCTCATTAAACATTTAACCTACCCTACCACAAGTAAATACGAATAATCATGATCATACCTAGATGAATATGAGTCGAGTTGCTCCTATTAATCTCGAGGATTTGGCTTGGGTAGTTCCCAAGAGACCTGACTCTTTTGACTATGGTTAGCAACATTCTCGATATGTCGAGAATGGGTACACTTTTCGCAAGGGTTACCAGCTCTACTAGTCCCTCCCCTGGCCAGGGAGAGACTACCAGACTGTGGTCCAAGGGAAGGATATGTCTCAATCTCCTCTAGTAGAGTGGGATGATTCCCAGAATTTGACTTCTGAGGCAAGTAAGGGGGTAAATCATGTGGTAATAAAACTAAATAACCATGAGAATAAATCCTGGTAAATGAGGAAAAGGCTTGCAGCTAGCTTGTAGTGTTAATGAAACTTGAGTTAATTATAGGAAATGCGAAAAGGCCTATGGCTAGCATTTTATGTAGTTAAGGCATGAGTAAATGGGGAAAATGGCTTGTAATTGGCCTATAGTGCAAAAATTCATACACTACTTTTCTCTATTTTGGGTGTTACACGTGATTTTGTCCCTATTGAGCTACTTGGTTCATTCTTGCGTTTGTGATCCATTTTTAGGTATCGTTGCCAAGATGCATGTGACATGTCATGTTGGATTTGGGCCTTGATGCGTGAAAATTTAGTGAAGAAAAGAGATTAGGGTTTCGAAAAACTCATGTCGTAGTACGTTGTAAATATTTGCAATCAAATAAAATACCAAGTCTTAATGAGTTCCGAGTCAAACATGGGGAGGCAACGCTTGATTCTAGAAATTTGTGTTTCATTTTATATATTTTTGGTATTTTTTGGCTTTGTAGTTTTTTTGGGATTTTATGTAAACAAAATAGGATAGAGCTTTGAGCTAAGCTAGGTGACAAAATAAATAGATGCAAAACTATGCTACGAGACATGATAAATAAAGAGAGAGCTAGAAAAATCAAATTGATATTAAGATGAGAGTTTATTACAATCTAAATAGCCATAATATAATAAAATAATGACAATTGAAATGAAAGAGAGTGGGGGTGAGAAGATTCTCCTGAGATGGTTGCCCAACGAGAGGACAATGCTTGGCGGCAGTTGAATGAGGAGGATACGGAGTCTGGATGATGAGGTTGAGATATAGGAGGAAGATAGGTAAAGGAAGGCTTGGGCCAAGTTAAGGGGAATTTGGGATGAGGAGATGGAGTTATAATACTATGAGAATGGGGCTGAGGAGGTAGAGGTGATCAACTTCCTAAATGGGGGTGAGAAGATGGCCTTTAGGTCTCCTATGAAGGGGATGAGGAGCATGATGAGTTTAAGTAGAGGGAGGGGGATTATCTAGGTTAATAGGAGACCTAAGGGATTGAGAGTGGAGCTAAGGAGCTTTGATAGGCTTCTAGAGCTCTAGAGTAGAAGAGGAGGATGTAGGAAGTGATGATTTGGAAAGGGGAGGGTGCATGGCCTTATATAGTGGTGAGGAGAGGGCAAAAAGAGCCCATAGTTGTGCATGGCACTCAATGCTCGTGCGCACGACACACACTGCGCATAGCACAGCCACGTACGCCTACGCATCACGCACATGTGGTGCTAGCAATGTGTGCGCACAACTAAGAGAAGCCTCAACCGTCTGATCTTCATCAGATGCTTGAGATTGCGTGTTCATCGTGCACTCCAATTGCGCACATCACAATCGCATGCATCCACTCTTGACATGTGGTGCCATTTGTGCCACTCATTGTGCACTTGCACCACTCCTCATCATGCGCCCTAGATGACATGGCTTGATCTCCACCGCTCGATTGCGATCGAGTGGTCTTGAGTGCAAGTGCCTTATGCGCTCGATCTGAGATCGTGCTCAATCATGCCTTACCTAATGTGGCACATCCTCTACCATCTGATCTCCATTGAACGAGCGAATTAAATCACTTACGTGCCAGCGGATTGAGTCTCGATCTCGCGTTGCCTCTTTGTGATCATGTTTTTGAGTTTTGGAAGGCTTTAAACAATCTCTTACACTTCTGTGATGTGCCACTTCTTTTATGCTGAAGCCTTTTTGTTCTTGAAAACTAAAAATTAATTTGCACACAAGGAACATCCACTAATAGACATCTACATGCCATACACAAACCAAAAGAACAATAAGGAAGAGCATAAAATATAATGGAAGATGTTTTGATACATTCATAACATCCAATTTATTAACCCGTAAACCACAATCATGTTGAACTTCCTTATCATCCAAGCATATACAAGGACTACTACATACAAATCAAAGCAATACTCCACCACTAAGAAAACACACAAATGACGGTATTTAGTCCAATGAGCAACAACTACATGAAAAGGAAAAGAACCCAAACTCATATACCCTTAGTGCTCTTAGCGAACATTCCACTAGAGAAAATAGTACTTTTAGGTAGGCTCTCCTTGTTATATTTCAAAAGTGTGGAAGAATAAAAAGGATCAATCGCTCATTGTTAACTAACTAGTTTACTTAAACCTAGGCCAAAACATCCTGTCCATGTGACATCATGAAAAGGGAAAACGTTTGGCTACATCCTTGCATATAAGAATGCACTTACATTAGCATTTTTCCACAACAAAAAAAATTGACATGATGGACTGAGTATAGGGGTGTGAGCTTGATCAATTTAGGTGAATTTGATTCACATTGGCAAAGTGTTCACTCATGACCTAATTGAATTGGATTGGGTAAAGAAATTTAGGTGATTGGTTTGGCTTGGTTGGATAGAGTCAAAACCAAATTCCACATGTTTGTAGCAAAAAGGTTTTTTTTTTTTTTTTAAGCTTTACTACATAATGGATTATATCATCTAACGGCACAACAAATCAAACCTCGTCCATGCATATCATTTATATAAGAAAAAACTCCTAAAAATTTGGTATATATCATTTACAAGTCAATCTCGTTGGTATATTTCATTTATAGCAAGTCAAGTCTCATGTGCTAACAATAAATTTATATAAATGCCTACTAAAAGTTTAGCATCTCACAAAAAATCTATGCATGTAACCACAAAAACCTATACATAGAATCAGGTTGGGTGGGAGGGTGTAACTTATAGGTTACCCATATTCTTAATCCAAGTTATTTGAGTGGGTTGATAAAAAAGTGTATGGGTTCACTTTTCCTTTAATTTGGCATCAAGAGGATATGCAAAGCCTTGTTATATCCAATATAAACTTAGTATAGATAAGTAATTATCTCTTCCACAATTAACGTAATGACCTAAGTTTTCATCAAATCAAATTAAGAAAAATTATCATTAATAACTTATTATGCATGGACCTAATCGGTTCAAAGTAACTACTTAAAATGTTTAAGTTGAGGTTATGAAGTAGTAATTCTTAATAGTTTACATTTAAATATTTATTTGTAAATATTTTTTATAAAATTATTTTTAAAGATGTTACAATTAAGATACCACGGGACGATTGGACAAGAATATACAAGTTCTTCAAAAGTAACATCCGATGCTAATCTCTCTCTCTTAAAATGTCTTGTCTTAACAGTTTACCGTTGAAATCTAAGAAGCTTCCTGTCAATAACTCGAACATCAATAACTCATCAGTTCAAATCTTATCAATGTTAAATTTACCCCAATGGAGTTGGAGCATTTATCTATAACCTAGCACGGGGACCTCATCGTAAAAAATGGAAAAAAAAAAACTCGATATGGACGTACGGTTTAATCCGTCAACTCGACAACCCTGACGTCCCCCTTAATCTGTTAAATTCCACTCCTTCAATCCAAAGCTCGGCTCTGTTCTACCCACATGGAGAAGAAGGCCCTCCCCGTAGCGCCATGGAGACACGCGTGGCGTGCCGCCAAGACCCTCTTCTTCCTCTTCGCCATGCTCGGCTCCCTCCTCCTCTTCTCTGCCCCTCCCCTCCTCGTTGCCCTACTCGACATCGTCGTCCCCTCCGCCATCCACCACGCACTCATCTCCCCTCTCTCCCTCGGGGCCTTTGTTGAACACCTCCGCACGTTCGACTTCAGGTCCACGCTAGTGGATGTCCCCCTCATCTCCATCGTCCGCTCCCTCGTTATCATCTGTAAGATCAGGAGTGGTCATCAGGAAATGATGAAAAGTGGGTTTTTTTTTTTAAAATTAATATGTGGTGATAAGATTGGAATTGGTGTCTTCCGTGTTCGTGTATAGGTGTCTACGCGTTATGTGATGGGCCAGGGAGGTCACGAGGGCCGTACCTTGGGGTGACTATGGCGTGTTGTATGGGATCGGTGGGATACGTGGTGGGGAAGGCGGCGGCGGCGGCGGGGGCTGTGAGGTGGGGGATGGAGGAGGCCGTAAAGGCCGTTTTGGTTAGCTCGGTGGTGCTGGCGGTCGTGCACGCGTTGGTCGCTTATAGGACGAGCTCCAGGGAGAGGAGGAAGCTGTTGGTCTTCAGGATCGACCTCGAAGCAGTAAGTTTTGATTGGCTCTTTTCCTTCTAAAGTGTTTTTTTTTTTTTTCTTGTTAAGGTGATTAATTTTTGCTCGAAATTTGGTCGGTCACCATGTGAATATTTGCGATTCGAGGAACAGCCAGGCTTCCATAAATGAAACTGTTTCTGCAATTATAATCCAATTTCGAGTATCGGATAATTTTGAAATTTGTTCTTATTTTGAGAATTGAGACCGGGATTTTAATCTATAATCTGGGAGATCGATCCACTCGTCGAGTTAAATATTTTCGATTTCATTTACGAGTACCATTGGTCAAACTAAAAATCAACCGATAAGAATTTTTATTTGTATTTATCCTCTTTGTTGTTTAATGATTAAAGATAAAAGTAGACGCGTAAATATGTCGAATTCGAGTTTGATTTATTTACCTAAATGAACCTAAATCTTTATTTAAGTTGGATTCGTTTATTTTACGAGTTGAATCCAAATCGAACTTGAACGAATTTATCTTATTTATGTTCGATTCGTTTAAAGTTAATTTAAGATTTTCACTAATAATCATACGGATGAATTCTAAGATAAAAGTTATTAACTAATTTGTAACTGTTACATTTCACTAATAATTATATGAAATGAGAGATTATAACTTTTAATTAAAAAAAAAAAAGTCACATACTTTCATTTCTCAAACTATTATAGAGGAGAAGGGAGGTTATTGGAGGAGGAGGTAGCGGCAACAATTCGAGAAAGATGTGGAGAAGAAAGAGGGAGCTACTGAGAGATTGGGTGTAAACGAATCAAACATGAGTGAACCTAAGTAGGTTTGGTTCGATAACAAATTTTCAAGGTTCAGGTTCAATAAGAAAAAATAACTGTAAACGAATTAAATCTGAGCGAACCTATGTAGGTTCGGTTCGAGAATAGTTTTTAAACGTTTGAGTTTAATAAGAAAAATAAGAGTGAGGTTCGGTTCGATTCGTTTTTGTTATAAAATGTTCGACTTGGCTCGCTTAATTTATGATTTGTTTAAGTGTAAGTATGAAATGTTGTTAATTTAGGTTCAATTCGTTTATAGTTCGTTTAAAGGTTCGTTTAAAGTACAATGTTTTGTTATAAATGTAATTTGATAAATTATAATTTAAAAAAATAAAATATGAAACAGAAAATTTAAATTGAAGTCATGTTTCTGAAAAAAAATATAAATAACAAAAAATACCTTTAAAGTCTACAAAATATAAAAGAAGGTGTGTCTTGAGTTGTTTTGCCGTCGCCAGTTCCAATCTTTGAGGATGAGAATGCGACAATGGTGAGAGTAGTGGTAATTGATTGTAGCCCTTGTAGGTCTAGATGTACTATATATATATATATATCAAATTTTTAACAAATTGAATCTACACAAGCCTATCTTATTTAGGTTTGATTTGTTTATTTAAATGGACCTAAAATTAAATTTATATTTGATTTATTTATTTACAGGTTGAATCTAAATCGAATTTTTGATGAAATGAATTTAAATGAATATTGAATATGAAAAATTTTTGACAATCTTAAATAAAAGGAGTGAAAGGTGCAAGATTGAGAAAACTAACAAGAATCTACGAGCAAAAGTGATGTGTTTTTGTAACATACAGATGGTCTTGACGTGGCATTATTGTATAATTAGTATTTGTATTGATGTAAAATAATTTTATATCGATATAATTTAATTTTAAAGTAAATATTTGAGTGATTTTTATTATTTACATAAATATAAAATAATTTTATATCTATATATTATAATTTAGAGATGATATTGATTTTTTTTAAGTGATAGGTAAATCTCACAAATCGACAATAGTTACATTTATTTTTTACATGAGGACAACATGTGAGGTGATCCCTCCTTAAACTGTAACATACATCAGTTTTAACACTTTTCTACTTGCGTCCAAATATCTTCTATTGGTCGAACTCTCGTCGAAATTCCAAAACTTATCAATTGTCGACTTACCTTTTTGGGTTAATTTTCTTCGCACCCACCTCAAAACGATTTTTTCTCTGTGTATAATTTTCAGACCTTGATTTCATTTATCTTAACCTCTTTGCGCCTCTATCCATAGTTACTAATCCTGCACATCTTAATCGTACTTAATAACACTGATAACATCATAAATTTTCAGTCTACCCATATGGCATTTTGCAACTATGACATCCCCTTGAAAGCCACATAAAAATGTTAATTTACGGCCGTACTCTTTTGGAATGTATCTCGAGAAGCTATCGAGGTATGTTTGGAAATGCGAGTATTTAAAGAAGTTATCAATTCCTAAGGCTATGATTGTTTTTGAGAATTACCAATCTACTTCATGCTTGGGCCTTAAAAGGCTAGTGAAAAAATAAAAAAAAAATTTTTGGAAAGTTATGTTGACTCTTGTTTATTTCCCACTAGGGATGGAATAGAGATTAGTTTTCACATTTATTTTGATATCCTCTATTCTGATTCTTTTTTATAGGTCCGTACAAATCACAATTCAATTCAATAATAGTTTTGTTCAAATAAATAATTATTAGTACAAAACTATCCAAATAATACATCACTTATTTACATATTATTCATTTTTATTATTCTCCAAAAGAAAAAAAATTGTAATTTATTCCTCTTCAACTTTAACATCTACTCTAAATACCAAAAGTCACTTCTCCACTTATTCCTGAAAAGGTTAATTTCATGTATAATTCCTCCAAAAACCCATTCCTCTAACCAAATTAGCTCAAAAGGAATGAATACTTCATTGGATGTTTAATTCTTGTGAGAATATATAAAAATTTAGAAAATGATGCATTTTGTATCGTATGAATGTAATGGATGTGATTCCTATCATAAACATTGGCATTTAATATGTGGATTTGTTGAGTGGATGAAATACAAAAAAAAAGTAACATAAGTAATGTCACGTGGTGAGATTTACCACTATTCAAATAGTTACCACTACTTATAAATGAAGAAATCACTGATGATTTTTTTTTGCATCGAAGCAACTTAGTTTAGAAATGATGGTGATTTTTTTGAGTTAAAATTTAATTTTATATCAATGTAAAATATATTTGCATCAATATAAAATTATTTTACACTATTACAATATGCAATATTATTAAAAAATAATAATGATAATTTTTTAGGTGACAATGAATCTCATCACACGATAATATCTATATTACTTTTTGTATTATTTTTTTTGAGGATATTTTAAATTCATTCATTAGTGGATCCTACCTAAATGGAATGAATGTCCACGTAAAAAAACAGGCGACTTAATTTTGACTTTTACACTATATTTTACATTACAAATTATATTTAGGCACTCTCGTCCAAAAATCTTCTTTCTATCTATATTTATGTTTATTCATCTTATTTAATATTCTTATTAAAAAATGAAAATAAGAAACGGGTGCGCCTAACGTTGGCGGCCATTTGAGAGTTTGAACACTTGAAAAAGCTGTTTCCACGCCACAGAACATCATTTGGTTGGCGTTCGTGCATGGTCCATATCAATCTTTTGCACGATAATAAATGAGCTCAACTGTCACAAAAAAAAAAAAAGGAAAACAGGAAGGTTAAGAATACAATCTTTCATCTAATTCGATATTTGAAAATCAATTGAAGAATGCTATTCCTAGGGAAAGAATTCCAACGACTAGGATTCTCTGGACCTACTTAAGGCCCTCTGTTTCGTATCCAACAATTGGACCGTTGAGGACAGCACACCTGCCAGCGGAAATGAGTAGGAAAGAGAGGCATATTGATCGATCATTCCAGAAACAAAGCTCCTTTTGTCATTTCTTTCTCCTTTCTCTCCGTTATAGATTCGTCTCATCTTTCCAATCAGCCTCCACTCGTTGCTTCCAATTTCCGTGTGAATTTGGGTGCTCTTTTCTGCGAAGAAAATTAACAATAAGCTATGCTGTCCATTTGCTTTTTAGACAATTTCAAATTGTTAGAGAGAGAGAGAGAGAGAGAGAGAGAGAGAGCCATTGTTTAGACAAAGCAATAGAAGGGTTAAATTAGTGCTTCTTAACGTTGTAAGAAAAAAAAGAAGAAAAAACTGTTAGAATAGAGAGCATAATGCGACTTAAATCATGTTCGACCGTCAAGAATTTTTATTTTGGATCTAGATATTAAAAACAAAAAGGAGTAAAAAATGATCTATTTTACGGTGTAATAATGTGATGTAATGATGTAATATCACCGTTAATTATTTTATATTGATATAAAATTACCTAAAATTATTTTGAATCAATATAAAATATTAATGAAGTGATTATATATCGATATAAAATTATTATAAATTATTTTACATCAATATATTATAAATTACTTTATATCGAAATAAAATAACAACGAATCACTATACATAAAATCACTCAAAAAATAACCGTGAATCCTTTTTTAATGTAAGCTCCGTTTCCACGGACGAGGAGACCGTCGAATTGTTCGTGGAATTAGACATGTATTTTTCAATTTTCTTTCTAAAACGCACTCGCTGCTTACGTGGTAAAACGGGACGAAGATGACAATGCATGGGATTTCAGCTTTTCAAGGTCATATTAAAGAAATTTGAGTCCCTTCGATCACTTCTGTCTTAAAATATATAATATGCATCTTTGTGTTCATATTTAAAGAGGTAATGTTAAGGTGGGAAAATTCTCCATTCCTCTCCAGAAATATTCCAAAAATAAATAAATAAATCGGAAGTCATGTGGTAAGAGCACCTACTCGAATTAGATTCTGTAATTAACCTTAGACGACGCGAGGCCACAAATTTAGATTGTGGTAAACCTCACATCTATTCTAGAAATAGACTTGTTGCCATAGTCTCACTCAATTGTTTTCCTTTGCACGACTTCAAAATTCTTGCTCCCAAAGTTTTTATTTTTTTTTAATTTTCTCTTTCTTTGACTAATTTGTTCCCTTGGTTTCGTTCGTTCCGCTGGTAATGAGTGGTGCCGCACGGTTTTCCCAATTGCCCTTTACACACTTCGCTGTCTTCTAGAACTTCGGCAGCCTTCTTCCCGATGGTCAACTTCGCTGTGTGATTCGCCGTCGTGCCCTCTATCGCGTGTTAGACGCGCCCAATACGTGTTCAGAAACTTCGCGATCGCGAGGGCTCAGAATATTCTAACCGGTAGAATGCTCATCGTAGCAACGGAATCCGACGGGGCATTTGTTCACCAACCCAACAAATTCGTAAATTGAAATTCTCCGCCCTTTAATTTCGACGTTGACTACTTTTTCCAAAACATCCACGAGTTGCATGTACGAAATTACAAAAATATCCAGTTTATCTGGGAAGCCTTACTGCAACATCTTCATTTTTCTTGGCCAGAAAGCTGGTTGGCTAACGGTTCCTGCGATCGTATAAACAACTCTAGATTAATTTGTTGCTGAATCGGATTTCTCGAAATAGGACGAAAAAAAGGAAATTGCGTTGATCAGAAACGACAAAATTGTAACCCAAACCTTTTCTCTATACAAATTAATTTTTAATCCGAACCACCGTAAACTATCAAGTTGATTTTTGGAAGATGATTAAACATCTCACCCCCCTTTGCTTAGTTCATAATTCAAGACGGTCACGTCTCGTTTCGTCTCCACAGAGCAATTTACTGTAAACAAATTTTTTATAGGAGACTACTTTCTTCGAATTAACGTTGACTGAACGATTGAAAGCAACAAAAATTATCCTCCGGAGAAGTTAAAAACTCGCGTATCTCCTCTCCTCACGGGACGTCAATGGTATTTGGTACATGGATTTGCGGGTTAATTACGACCTTCACCATATCCTCGACCTTGGGAAGAGGAAAAAAAAGAACATCCTTGGGCCTTACGTCAACAAATCTACTGTTAGGTATTTATTTCCCTGTCAAGGTTGAGGCCCACCTGGCAAGTTCAAACCACTTTCACTTGGTCGCTGTTATCGTAATTAAGTTTTTTTTTTTGTATATTTGCCTGTCGGGGTATGCTCGGATGGTGGTTGACCCACCTTTCAATTTCGATAGGACATGGGTGTCTATTTGAGTCGAACTCTGCTTTACCCGAAAGGATGTGTGCGTGGGAGCTCTTTCCCCTGGTTTACCAAGAAATTACACCCTTGGATTTAGATCAATCAAGAAGAGAACAATGTTAGGCATTGAAATGCTATGGGCAATCTTATCCTTCTTGCCTCCCGTGGATGTCTCAGCTTATATGTCATTGATATCACCTTACTAGGAATAATGGCACTAATACGATGATCGTAGGTTGGAACGTTTGCAGTCTCTCAAGATTTAACTTACAAAATATTCTACGTACCAAAAAAAGGAAAATAAAAACAAAACTTATTCTCTTTTTTATTAAATTTGGTATGTCATAAAATACTCTACCATAATGTCCACGTGGTTAAAACAAGTGGCCAAACCTCAGCCAGAATGAGCCCAACCATTAATCCGTGAAATGCCGAAACAAACGGACCCTACCATGTCTGTATGACTTGTCTACATACATCTTTGTTACATCGATCTAAACTTGATTGTGGTTAGATTATGATCCGAAGGAGATCTGATCCATGATATGGATACAAATTAGATAATCTTCATGTGCTAGGGTAGTGTTGCTCCAAGCATCATTGGATAATTCCAGCTTAATAATGTAATAGAAGATTCTTATAATTAACAAAATTAACCTCTTTATGTTTTGTTAAATATTATTTCAGGTATCTGCATTGAAAGGGACGAATAAGAAAGGCACAAAATGATAGAGGCTCCGGAATCCAGTGGGCGAGACCATCGTTAATTAGGTGCTTGATTGGTTTAAGGACATGTTGTTCCATGTCAATGCCTTAGCTGGATGACGAACTTACACATCGTGGTATGTCGGGGAAGACGAATAAATCTACATGTGAAGGTATTGGATGAGGGTGACGTGATGGCGCCCAACAACATTACTTCCAAGTGAAGGTGTTTGGTGGCGATTTCTTCACGGAGAAAGCAAACAGATTTCATTCGATTTTCCAAGAGCTGGCGAGTGCTTTGGCTGTGTTGGCCTTCGGTGTACAGCATGATTGAGGAGATGCATCTCAACATTTATCCACAAAAGCATTTTTTTTTTATAAAGTAAACTGGACGTATATGTCGTATGTATAATAATTAAGCAATAAGGCTGTGTGGATGCCTGGAAGAGGGTCGATTCTTTATTCTCAATTGCATCAGAGGGATCGAGGAACCGTGCAGCCATTTCTGCCATCTTCTCCTAAATTCTGTATAAATGAAGGAAAGCGAGAGACGAAGAGAGGAGGGAAAAGGAAGGCCATTTCCCGGCCTTCAGAAAAAATTTAAGAGGCCAAAGGTGTAGATGGATTGATTAATCGGAAACGAGGAATGTTAAGAATCTTAATGGTAACGGATATGTATTATTATTATGAAATTATATATATATATATATATATATATATATATATATATATATATATATATATATATATATATAAGTGATTTAATTATGTAAATTGATTGGTTACATTTTATTAGGATATGAGTTTTAATACATACAAATTTCAAGGGAAATATAATTTTGTGATGGGTGAAATTATCATTTTATATTTAGCGGTTATGATTAGTGGAAGGATGCGAGCGAAGTGGCTATTCGATTTTCTGCATCCCATTGCAAAAAAAATGTAAATGGAGCCCATGACAGAATCCAAGGGATATGCTCTCATTCAGTTCTTTTCCGCTTTCGCTCTTTGAACTCTATCGATGTTTCTTTGCCACCACCTCTCGTTGGAGAAGCAAACCCCACGACTCTAGAGGATCTTCATGATCTCCTCGACGCTTCCGTTATGATGGATTCAGTTATCCCTCAACCGTTTTCCTTTTCTATTTTCTCTTTGGTTGATGATATGAGGAATACATTATTCTTAGGATTATATATATAGAAAATCATTTGATTTTAATTTTTATTTGAATTTAATTCCATCAATGAAGGGTAATCAAATGAACATGAGGAAGGAACCATGGTTAAAAGTTTGTTCATTACTCGAGAAAATTGTGAGCTTATATGTAGTTGATCAAAGATAGACTTACATGAGGTACTTGATTTTAAAATGAATTTCAAAGTTGTGAAGATTTTTATTTAGAAAGGGATATATAACATCAAATTGTAGACTCTCTTCTCTGGTCTCTCGACCAAGAGGTAACCATAACCACTTGGTCATTTGACAAGGCCTTCTCACCTGAGGGCTTGCATTCCTTGAATGTACGCTATAAGGTGCTAATATTATCGGAGTAAAGCACTCAAGGTTAGATAACATTACCAACTTCTTGTATGAGAACAACTTCCGTTGTTATATCAGTTGAAATAAATGCATATAGGAAATAAATAAAAAAAATATATACATTTTCAATGTTTTCGGATAAATAAAAAATATTAAATCAAGCAAGTCAAACATGATTTGGTAAGATCCAGAATAAAATAAAGAACAAATAATATGCAATAACATAAATACATAAAACGAGAAGGGATTAAATTTTACTCCAATCGAAACACCCATTAAGGACTTTCCTTAGAGAAGGTATCGCCCTCCACAATACTGGTGCATCGAGGTCTGATGAACTCCTCCCAGGATACGACAATCTACCTCAAAGATTCGGCGCACTTTGATCTTGGACGTCCTCGAAAACCACCTCAGGAGAACGAATTCGAGATAATTTTGTTTCCAACTAAATTCCCGATTGATCTATCAATTGAATTGTTTGATTAACCAAAAACTTCTCGTGGATCTCTCAATCTCCTTGTGCAAGATCAACAAAAGTGATTGGAGATTCCCGTTTAAGGAAATTCCCGTTTTATGGAAATATGACAATCGATCAATCAATTAATTTCATTGATCAACTAAAACAATTGGTCGATCAGACTTCACTAATTGGTCGACTGATGAGTGGCTACTCATCATAGCTAAAAAGTTGAAGTTAAGCTAATCACTGGGTTAAACAACATCAAATTAACAGATAAAAAGGGTTAAGTGTGGGAATAAAAGAAAAAGACCTAAAACCTTTATTCTGTGTTAAAATTACATAATTAGGTCACAAAATGAGATATTCTGAAGATAAAGAACAAATGGTGATCCATGTGTTAATTGAACACATAAACAAGTTTAAAAGGCCAAATCAAAAGTACCATAATTTCTTAAATGTTCAATTAAGCACATATAAAATTTGAAGGCATTTGGACATCATTTAGGCCTTGTAATATAGAGTTTACACTTAGGTCCTTCAGGCATCACATTCTTGTCCTTAGAAATTCCTTTTGGACCTACTTGCAAACAGCAGGGACCCCTTTGAAAGGCTGTAGGGTCCATCCTGTTGCAATTGTCTTCACTTATGGGCCTGCACGCAACTTTTCTACCCCTTCACGCAGGAGTTTTCCCTGCAATTTTCCTGACATTTCGAGATACGCCTGCTGCTCTTCGCACGCACTGTAGTGCGCGAAGAACATGGCAGATCTCAGCCGTCTATTGTCTCTTGCGATTTTGATCTGCGGTTGGATCTGAATAGAAGCTTCGCGCGAATCGGCGCGTACACTCACCCCTCTCCCTAGATCCCATCTGACGGTTAGATTTTGAGTTGGCTCGCCATGCGCTCCTCTCCTCTCATCCCTGCCGTCGGTTGCCTCATCAGCTATCCTCACCCGCACGGTGATCTAAGCCACTGAGTCTGATACTTAAGCACCTCAGTGGTCGTGCGCGCAAGGGATCGCTCTCTCCTACCCAGTTTCTCCTCCCCACCAATTCTCTGATTTCACAGCCACCGACTGTGAAATCACCACCTTCTTCTCGACCTCCTCGTTGCTAAGGACTTCATAGCACCTGAGGACGACCCTGGAGCCTCACTAGCAGACTCTTCCCTCCGCTGGAGTCATCTTCCTCCCTTCTTCCTCCTTAGCCATCAGCTAAGGACCCATAGGTCCCATTCTTCCAGTTAGAGTAGATTTATCATTCAGCAAATTAGTTGTAGCTGTAGTTAAGTGGGCTTAGAGTAGAATTCAAGTAATTTGTGTAGTTTCCCTACTAGGAAGGGGTGACGTAATAAATTGCGGAAATAGAATATAAAATAATCTCACAAAATTCAATCACACAAGGTACATAATTATTTTTAGGTGGAAACCCAAACTGGGTGAAAACCACCACCTAACCTTCTCGAGTTAGGATTTTCCGATCAACCAAGTTGATCAAATCCACTAAACGAATCACTTAAACGAGGGTGATTCAACCTCAATTACAACCATGCTACTTTATACGAGGGTAGCGTACCTCAAACCCCTTCTTTTCACAAGAAGGATTTTGTCTCACGAAGGAGACGGGAATTCGCAAAGTGAATACCCAATCAAATAATAAAGATAAATAACAACAATCTTATAGAGACAACAAAGTAATTTTTAACCTAAGCTTTTCTAGGAATTAAGATGCTTCCCTTTGCAAGGAGTGCGTCGAATTGATGACGCGGGTGCGTGAGCTACACGACGGCGCAACGTCGCTCTCGTGAACTACGGTGGGAGAGCGGGTGCGCAAAGGTTTGATGCTCTCAAGATGAAGAACTTGAGCTTGGAGAGCAAGAGCTTTTTCTAGGACACAAAAGAGTAGAAAGTATGTTGCTTGGGTGTGTCTTGGTGTCTCTTGAGTGGAAAAGGCTCCCCTCTATTTATAGAGGCCTTAGGAAGGCTTTGGAAGGCTTTGGAAAGCTTCCATAGCCGTTGGGAGCAAAGTCCAAGAGAATCAGGCCGAAATCAGGAACAATGATTGCACTGACAGGGTTATCAGACGTCTGATCTTGGCATCAGACGTCTGGAAGATCAGTTTAAGACGTCTGGGAATAAAGTCAGACATCTGATTTTAGGCGGGTTTCTTCCTGACTTGAATCAGATCTAAACAGGATTCTAGTGCAAGTCCATCAGACGACATACAGGATGTCTGGCACTTTGTTTGGATGTCTGGAAACCTAGTTTTCTGCGGGAATGGATTTCCAAGAGAGTGCAATAGCTAGAAAATATCTGAGAAGAGATTTTTGGGTTAGCCGAGGTAAAACGGTCATTTATCAGATGTCTGGAAAGGCTTAAGGACGTCTGATAAGGCTCTAACGGTCTTATTCTTTAGTGTTTGTTAAGGCAGCCAACGGTCCACTAATTGGACGTCTGGCAAAAACATCAGACGTCTTCTAAGACATCTGGTCTAAGGTCTAGACGTTTGATTTCATCAGACAGAGCTAACTAAGTCCAACCTAAATGTTATCAGACATCTGAATTAACAGTCAGACGTCTTAAAACATATTATCAGACGTCTGATTTTAGAATTAGACGTCTGAAAAAGCTGTTTGAACCCTATATTGGTTTTCTAAGTTCTCCACAGAAAACCTAAGTGTCCTAGGGTTGTGCAGGTGTTCCTAGGACTACTATTAGGGTACTTTGAGACTCTTTAACATGATGTTCTAAGGAACAAAAAGAGTAAGGAAATAAAGACAAAAGTACATGAAAGAAATAAATAGAATTCTATCCTATTCTTCTTGTTCTTCCATCTTCAATCTATCGCTCCTCGCGAATCTCCTCTATTTTCCATCAAGCTCCTCCAATCTATCTTGGATACGGGTTCGAACTCCGTCTAATCACGTCTCCATTTGCAATTGACCTGAAATCTAAGACTCCAAGTGCAAATGTTAAATGACACGTGTTTTGTTAACATCAAAACAAATGATCGTGGTGCTCTAGCACCAACAATCTCCTCCTTTTTGATGATGACAAAATCATAAATAATAATGCAAAAAATCCTCCCCCTTTTTGACATTATCAAAAAGGTTTGATTGATTTTAAATTTCCTATAACTCCCCCTTAAAACATGCTCTTCTATGAATTTCTTTTAACAAAAGTAATGTCCTCCCCCTTTTTGTAATGACAAGATAGCTGTTTTTCTTCTCCTCCTTACTAAAGGAAACTTACATCTCCCCCTTAAAAATTGACAATTAGCTCGTAATTTTTAACTCCCCCTATTTAAACGCTAATGATAAAAAGATTGGGTAAAGAATTTTTACCTCACCTACCATGGCCAATAAAATGGCCAAATGGTGGTGGTGGATGCCACATCGGATGGGGCTTCCATCCGTAGCTTGGAGGCCTGGGCATCGACGCTGATCTCCAGTTTGGCGGTCGACGTGCGGCGGGTCCATCGTTTGTTCACCGTCTCTTTGGTCTTCTCGTTCTCCTCCTCGGTCTACTCCTTGGTTCTCCTAACTCTAGTTGACTAGCCGTGAGCTTGTAGGTCCAGTCCTTTGTGTTGTAGTTATCCCTAAAACCTACAAAACAATATTCCAATTCTTTCTTTGGTATCCAAGTGAGCTTGGATCTGGATCTGTTAATGGGTCTCCTTGACGGAGATTTTTTCTCAACCTTAGGGCTATAAAAATTATCTACTTTGTTGATTAATTTGTTAGAGTTTTCCCTAAGACATGCGATTTCTTTTTCTATAGTATGCATCTTAGTCTTTAAATCAGAGATTTCTAACTTTAAATTATCATTTTCTTCAATCAATTTAATATTTTCATTGATTAAATTTTTATTTTCTAATAACAGGTTATTATCCTTAGGACTAGTGCTACTTTTTAGGTCCTTAAGTTTTATTTCTAACCTATCATTTTCAGATTTAAGAAAGCTAAGGTTCTTTTTAATGCTTTTGTTTTCTATTCTTAATAATTTACTAACATCAAATAGTTCATTAAAAGCTTCTTGTAGATTGAAATCTACCTCATTGTCTGAGTTGCTTCCGCTTTCGCTGTCGCTATCACTTCCTCTGGCCATGAAATCAAAGCAAGTGGTTTCTTCTTCTATAGACTTTTCTTCTTCTTCTTCTTCCTCCGAGCTCGAATCGTCCCAAGTGGCATGGAACGCCTTCTTCTTAGACTTCTTGTCCTTTTCTTTTTTCTTCTCCTTTTTGAGAAGAGGGCATTCTGGTCGCAGATGCCCTTTCTCGTTGCAGTGGTAGCAACGTCTTGGGTTTTCCTTCTTCTCCTTTTTCTCTTTCTTTGATTCCCTACAAAACTTGCAAAATTTCTTAAGTAAAATTTTAAAGTCTTCGTCGTCGAAACTTACCTTGCTATCCGATGCGGCTCTGAAGGCGAGAGTCTTCTTCAGTTTAGGCTCAGGTGTATCCTTCTTCTGCTTCAACTTTGTCTCGTAGGCCATTAGATTGCCTAGGAGATCTTCCATGTTGAGCTTCTCCATTTCGTTTGCCTCCTTGATGGCGGTGACTTTCTGTTCCCACTCCGATCCGAGGGAACGAAGAAGCTTCCCTTGAAGCTCCCCCTTGATGAAAGTCTTCCCTAAGGCTTTCAAATTATTTACAATGAGAGTGAACCTAGTGTTCATCTCACTTAAAGATTCGTTAGGCTTCATAGAAAAAGATTCAAATTCTTGAGAAAGTAAATTTATTTTAGAAGTTTTTACCTTAGAGGTACCTTCGTGAGTTACCTCAAGTGCGTTCCAAATCTCGTATGCGGTGGCGCATTGCGAGATTCTGTTGAACTCCTCTGGGCTGAGCGTGCAGTAAAGAGCGTTCATGGTCTTCACATTCAAAGAAAGCTCACGAATTTGTTGTTGCGAGTAGCCTCCCGCAGGTTTCTTTGGGATCTCAAATGGCGTCTCGCACCTGGCCCAAATCGTGAAGTCATTGGCTTGAAGCCAAGTCTTCATCCGCAGCTTCCAGTAGGGGTAGTTGCTCCCGTCGAAAAATGGCGAATGGGACATGGATTGCCCCTCGGAGATTCGGATTGCGGAACTGCTCCCCTCCATGATTTTCTTGCTGGGTGTTACTCCGATTAGCAAGAACCTGCTTTGATACCAATTGTAGTTTCCCTACTAGGAGGAGATGACGTAATAAATTATGGAAATAGAAAATAAAACAATCTCACAAAATTCAATCACACAAGGTACATAATTATTTTTAGGTGGAAACCCAAACCGGGTGAAAACCACCACCTAACCCTCTCGAGTTAGGATTTTCCGATCAACCAAGTTGATCAAACCCACTAAATGAATCACTTAAACGAGGGTGATTCAACCTCAATTACAACCACGCTACTTTATACGAGGGTAGCGTATCTCAAACCCTTTCTCCCCACGAGAAGGATTTTGTCTCACGAAGGAGACGGGAATTCGCAAAGCGAATACCCAATCAAAGAATAAAGATAAATAACAACAATCCTATAGAGCCAACAAAGTAATTTTTAACTTAAGCTTCTATAGGAATTAAGATGCTTCCCTTTGCAAGGAGTGCGTCGAATCGATGACGTGGGTGCGTGAGCTACACGACGGCGCAACGTCGCTCTCGTGAACTACGGCGGGAGAGCGGGTGCGCAAAGGCTTGATGCTCTCAAGATGAAGAACTTGAGCTTGGAGAGCAAGAGCTTTTTCTAGGACACAAGAGTAGAAAGTATGTTGCTTGGGTGTGTCTTGGTGTCTCTTGAGTGGCAAAGGCTCCCCTCTATTTATAGAGGCCTTAGGAAGGCTTTGGAAGGCTTTGGAAAGCTTCCATAGCCGTTGGGAGCAAAGCCCAAGAGAATTAGGCCGAAATAAGGAACAATGATTGCACTGACAGGGTTATCAGACGTCTGATCCTGGCATCAGACATCTGGAAGATTAGTTTAAGACGTCTGGGAACAAAGTTCGAGGTCTGATTTAGGCGGGTTTCTTCCTGACTTGAATCAGATCTAAACAGGGTTCTAGTGCAAGTCCATCAGATGACATACAGGATGTCTGGCACTTTGTCTGGATGTCTGGAAACCTAATTTTCTGTGGGAATGGATTTCCAAGAGAGTGCAACGGCTAGAAAATCTCTGAGAAGAGATTTTCGGGTTAGCTGAGGCAAAACGGTCATTTATCAGACATCTGGAAAGGCTTAAGGACGTCTGATAAGGCTCTAACGGTCTTATTCTTCAGTGTTTGTTAAGGTAGCCAATGTCCACTAATTGGACGTCTGGAAAAAACATCAGACATCTTCTAAGACGTCTGGTCTAAGGTTTGGACGTTTGATTTCATCAGACAGAGCTAAGTCCAGCCTAAATGTTATCAGACGTCTGAATCAACAGTCAGACGTCTTAAAACATATTATCAGATGTCTGATTTTGGAATTAGACATCTGAAAAAGCTGTTTGAACCTTATATTGGTTTTCTAAGTTCTCCACAGAAAATCTAAGTGTCCTAGGGTTGTGCAGGTGTTCCTAGGACTACTATTAGGGTACTTTGAGGTTCTTTAACATGATGTTCTAAGGAACAAAAAGAGCAAGGAAATAAAGACAAAAGTACATGAAAGAAATAAATAGAATTCTATCATATTCTTCTTGTCCTTCTATCTTTAATCTATCGCTCCTCGCGAATCTCCTATGTTTTCCATCAAGCTCCTCCAATCTATCTTGGATGCGGGTTCGAACTCCGTCTAATCACGTCTCCATTTGCAATTGACCTGAAATCTAAGACTCCAAGTGCTAAATGACACGTGTTTTGTTATCATCAAAATAAATGATCGTGGCGCTCTAGCACCAACAATTTGTAGTGTTTAATTTCGCTGTTATGATAGTGTAGTTGTTGCAGTAGATGTAGACTAGAATTTCGCCCCTCACCTCCTCTGATCATTCCAGATCAGAGGGGATGGTTTCACACAGTCCATGATCACGAATTTTCTCTCTCTCCATGTTTCCATATTCACTTCTGATTTCCACGATTTGTTTCTTACAATTCACCCATTCATTCAGACTTAATTTCAGATCTGATTGGTTTTTAACCTCAGATCTGAAATGGGCGTCAAAAAGCACATTAGGGGCTTCCCATTCACCTCATTTTGATCACAAAAGCCCCTGATCTGAGCTTAAAAAAAAATGATCAGTTTGTCGGATTTTTTTTTAACTCAGATTTCAGGGATTTTTACTTAATTGGGTTTTGCCTATTTTGATCTGACAAACTGAGGAATTCTAATTCTCATTCATTGTTTGGCAAGGAATCTGAGATGTTTCTGATGTTAGAATTCATCTCAGAGGAGCCATAATTTGATCTGAGTTTTTATGAGGATTTTAATGCATTGAATGCATGAAAGAACTAAGGAAAATCACTGTGGTGATTTGAGGTTCTATCTTGTGTTCATGAGTTTATGTTTGTGAAGAGCACTGATGATTTCTTAACCTAAGGAGTTCTCAATACTCAAGGTTTTAGAATCTGGGATTTGAATTGTGGATTTTAATTGATTGATTTAACTCTTTCTACATGCTGTCTATAGCATTAGGAAGAGTTAGATCAGTGTTTTTGCTGATTTAATCTGATGTGAATTTATTGACAGGGTTTCTTGCATTTGAAGTGGAATATTGAGTGTTTTTGATAAGTGAAACCCTTGCCAGATGGGGTTTAGGAATTTCTAAGTCTGAATTTATGGTTTTAATCCCAGAGTCAACAAGATTGCTGCAATTACAGCTACAATCCCCTTCTTTCCATAAGTCTAATTTCATTCCAGATGGACTAACTGTAGCTGTAGTTAAGCCATCTGAAATCAAATCTGATTTGCTGCAGGGTGGGAGCTTAGAGTCCTTGCTGCTGCTGTTTCTGAGTTTTAATGTGCAGCAGAAATTTTTGATTTAAAACTCTATAGAATGTAGCTTGAAGATAGTTGACATATAGTTGTAATGAATTCCTTCTATACAAGCTTTCCTGTATAAGAAATTGAAATTCAATTCTGTAAATGCTTGTTGCTTTTCTTCTAAATGTTTGTTAGCTATTTCATTTTCAGTTTAACTGTCCAACACATGAACTAAATGAAATAAAAAATGATCAGTGTGCTCAAGTGGGTAGAATTTCTTTCAAATTTCATACTGATTGTAAGTAAGGCAGTCAATGCCTTCTCAGATCTCTTAGGATCCATCCTAAGCCTCTAGGACCCCTTAGAAATCTTTTGAAAGGTTTAGGATGGATGAGATTTGAAATTCAATAAAAATCAGAAGAAAATTCTAAAGAATTAAAATAAAACTGTCTGATCGAAAATCATAAAGTTTTCCAATTACATACCAAGTTGCATGGTATGTAAAACCCTCGACTTGGTATAAGTTGCCAGTGAATGGATTTGTATACCATGAAACTTAATAATAGAAGTTATATCTAAAAACATCAAAAACACCTCTCTCTTCTCGTCTAATTCTTCCCTTCTCATCTCTTATCTCTATAATATGTATAAAAATCATAAAAAGTGAAAAAATCCAAAAATACCTAAAAAAGTACTTTGTATATTAAGTGTACTTTTGTAAATATAAGCTTTATACTAAGTTATATATGTAAATAAGTAGCATATGTATATAAACTGTACAAACAACTTATGTATATATTGTACACTATAAATTGGGTATTTAAGTTAGATTATACTGTACATATATTAATTATATAACTATTTATTAATTAAATTAACTTATATGTATTCTTAGACTAAATAAATCAATAGACAGTATAAATAACAGTATTAAGCTATAAAACTGTATATACATATGTATATGTAGATTATAAACGAATAAAACCCTGTACCTTAATTTAAGTCTTTATACATAATAAATAATTAATTTATTAAGTTAATAGCTAAGTTATTAGATTAAATTAGATAAATTAGTAATTTAGAGTTATAATTAAGTTAACTGATTCTATATACTTAGACTAATGTACTTTAAGTAATTTAAGCTAATTGAAGTATGTTTATATCTTATTATATTATTTCAACTTAATTTATAAGTAAAACAGTTCAAATCTGCTATTTAAATATAAATAGAACAGAAATCAAGTCTGTAAAATATAATAAAAATATCTATAAAATACTTATACATATATACTAACTCTATATAGGGTCAATTAGACCATATAGTAGCTAATTTATAAGTAATTAAAGAATTAAACATCAAAATCAGTATGTATAAACTGTATACTTTAGTTAATTTATTTATATAGCAAATATAATTAAAATTTCAAATCAAGTGCACAATTGTATAGTATTATATAAATACTTTATTTTCCCATAGTTTATTTTTATTTTAAAATAAATTATGGCCCTCGAATTGAGGGCCAAAATGCCCTCTGTCATGCAGTAGCACGCAATTTCACCGCAGATGCGGCGCTCGAATAGCGCCACATCATGCGCTGGAGAGCACGCGCTGCAGTATAAATTGAATTTGTTAAGTAGAAGGCACAGTCGTCACAGGCGCTAGGTGCCCGAAACAACCATACCTTATACATTTTGAGCATATACATGAGCATATGAATCTGAGAATTTGGGGGCCGGGGGTCTAGGGGTGTGTGTGTGTGTGGGGGCTGAGAGGCCCTCCGATCTGAGCTTGATAATACACAATTAAGCGGCCTAATGACAATTAGGGCACGCTTAGTAGAGGTCTGGTCCCACCCTCTGGGTGCTGTGTATCCCTCGAAAAGCGTGCCGGTAAATTAAACACATTTTTTAATTAATTAAGAGGGTTAATGACAACAGTTAATCACCTGTATGCCGTAGTGTTGCAAAGACATATATTGCAGAATAAGGCAAAGAAGAAGAAGAAGAAAGGTAGGATAGGAATAGCGTGGAAAGAGAGAGAGTGAAGAAGAAATACGTATAGTAAAGACAGAGAGTGAAAATACAGATACAAAGGATTATAATATATATATATACGTAGTACAGCCATTTACTTTTATGTAAATAACTTCGTACCTTTACTAATAGAATAAGATGTTGCTCTAACCGTCGCTACAGACCCTGGTTTCTCTCTTTTAGTTTGTATATAGCTTTTTCTGGGGTCTAGCGACGCTTGCATCTGTCACTATAGCTTTTATATGTGTTACTGTAGGTGTCAGCTTAGTAAGTTAAATTAGTATACTATGTAATCCTAGTTGGTAGTGTACTTTTATGTAAGTATTAGTAATATAACTTATAAAGAGGTAGTTTAGAGTATAGTGATGAAGTGTTTGGTGCTTGTTTATAATTAGTTTTTGCAAGCATTTTAATTAATTCTTTGTAAGCAATCAAACCAATTATTCATTCATTCATTCATTCTTTATTAGACATAAAACTTCTTTTTGGAATTAAAGGATAATTTTGGAATTAGAGAGTGATGTAAATCAATAACTGCCTCCCAGTGAACGACCTGGAATAAAACCAGTAAAAATTAGTTAATTAAATGATGGTTGTAATGATGGTTGGTATTCCATACAATCCAATGCAATGACACTAATGATATTTCTATCAATAATTACATCCACCAATCACCACCATCTACACATCATCATCGACCAAACCAATTGATTGACCAAAACAATTGGTCGACTAATTTTACATTTTAATCAACTAATCTAGGTCAAAATCGTGAGATTAAAGATACGTAGCAAAAGGAGTCCAAGTTCCAAATTGATTCTCACTCGAGCCTGAACCTGAATTGGGGCGGGGTGGGGCATGCATGCATGCTTGGTCCCCAACCCCACCTCTCACTCTTTGCTACATAAGATATGGGAGGTAGAAGACTTTTACACCCACTAAGAGGTTTGTCCACTTCAAGTATGAGACTAAAAATCTCTCCTAAATCTCACTAATTTCAACATGAATTCTCACGTCACCATATAACAATTATATCCCAATTGATGCAATTAGCCTCTCAAATCCAATAATCCCCACAAATTCATCATTGAAATTCAATGATAAATTCTCCGGCTACCACACTTTGCTTTCAGTAAAGGTACCTTCCGGTTTCAACCCTTACCTGGGTCATTCAACTTCACCACCATAGGAATAAAGTGAAACTAGTCTTAAACTCTAGACCATTGATGTGTGGTGTATAGTGGTGACAACAGAATGAAGTTCTTGGTGATAATCTTCAGGGTTGGTACTCTTAAGGTCATGCACCCTTTCCTGTTTCATGAGTGTAATCAGGAAAGACCTTATTCCGTTACCTGTGACCCACAATAACACTCACATAGGTGGCGTTCTCCAAGGATGCATTGCTCACATCCTGCCATGAAGGCTTGAACCCATTCAGAGCCTTTGCTCTTCCTAAATTTGCAGCTTAAGGCACTCAGGCTTTCAGAGATTGGACTCAGAAGCAAAAGCATCTACAATGAGTGCCAACCAGTTCCCCATACAGCTTGTTGTTACCACATTGAACTTACTTTGTGGGATCTCCACTCAATTAGGTTTGGTGTCAGTCTCATCCCAAGCTTAGACTTAAGAACTAAAGATCTATCAAGTTCTTTAGTAAACGGATTTGCTGTGTTATCCTTAGATCCTATAAATTCCACAGCAATCACTCCTTGAGACACTAAATCCCTTACAGACTTGAATCTGATTTGGATATGTCTCCTTATTTTCTGATTAAACTTTGAACTCTTAATCTTTGCTATAGTAGTCATGCTATCACAATGCAAAGATATCGTAAGAATTGGCTTACCCACCATAGGGATTTATGTAAGAAGTCCCTTTATTCATTCAACCTCAATTTCAGTGGTGTCCAAAGCACATAGCTTAGCCTCAAAGGTAGACCAGGCTAAAATGGTTTGTTTTGCAGACTGCTAGGAGGCTGCACTGCCTCCAAGGGTACAGACATACCCTGTAACACCATTACTCCCATAATCCTCCATTTGACCGATCCAAATCACTATATCCTTCCAAAACTGAAGGATATTTACCATAATGCAAATTAAGGGAAATAGTTTCCCTTAAGTACCTAAGTACTCTGTCTAAGGCATCCCAATGAGCATGGTCAGGACAACTTATGTATCTGCTCAACTTAGTCACGGAAAAAGAAATATCTGGTCTAGTACAGTTAGCCAAATACATCAAGCTTCCTATAATCTGTGAATTTGTGAAATAGGCATTTTACTTTTGTTCTTATAGAAAGTTTTTGATGAATCAAAAGGAGTGCTTACAGCTTTGCAATCTTCATAGCTAAATTTCTCAAGAACCTTCTCAACATAATGAGGTTGAGAAATAACTATCCCCTCTGCTGACCGAATCAGTTTGAGGCCTAAGATCACATTTGCAATACTCATATCCTTCATCTCAAACTTACTACTCAAGAACAACTTAGTTTCATTCACAATTCTAATGTCTGATCCAAACAAAAATATATCATCTACATATAGGTATAAGACAATACACATATCACCCTTGATCATAGAGTAGACACACCTGTCAGATTTGTGACCAACAAAGTCAAAAGATTATATAGTCTTATCAAACTTTTTATGCCATTGCTTGGGTGCTTGTTTCAAATCATAAAGAGATTTAAGAAGCTTGCAAACCTTTTTCTCATTCCTAGAAGCTACAAATCCCTCAGGCTATCCATATAGATCTCCTCCTCAAGATCACCATGAAGAAAGGCGGTCTTCACATTCATTTGGTGGACAGTGAGATCATAAATAGAAGCCAATGCAATAAGCATCCATATAGTAGTTATCCTAGTTATTGGAGAATAGGTATTGAAATAGTCGATTCCTTCCATTTGTTTGAACCCCTTAGCAACAAGTCTAGCTTTTTATTTTTCAATAGATTCGTCAGGCCTGAGTTTTCTCTTAAACACCCACTTACACCTAATAGTAGAACACCCTGGAGATAAATCAACCAATTCCCAAGTACCATTAGAGATGATTGAGTCAGTCTCATTCTTAACGACATCTTTCCAATGTTTAGCTTCAGAAGAAGCCATAGCATCACGATAAGTGGGGGGATCGCCCTTGATCTGGAAAGTAAAAAAATTACTTCCCAAGTCCTTGGCAATTCTTGGTCTTTTACTTCTCCTAGGTTCAGACTCTTCTACTTGATTAGGTTCAGAATGAGAAGAGCTAGCTCCCACATTAGACATCCTTTCCACTTGATTAGGAATAGAACCAGATGTTGTGGCTAGATCATTTGAAGTCACATTTTGAGGTAACCAAGTCTTCATAGGGAAGACATCCTCAAAAAATGTAGCATCGCGAAGCTCAACAATAGTGTTGACATCGATGCCTGAAATCCCAGAGTTTATAACAAAAAATCTATAGGCATAGCTATTATCAACATAACCCAGAATGATCGCATACTATCTTAGGTCCAAGCTTCTTCCTCTTGTGTTTTGGGACAACCACTTCTACAAGGCAGCCCCACACTTTAAGGTATTTCAAACTTGGTTTCTTGTTTCTCCAAATCTCAAATAAACTACTTTCCTTATGCTTGAGGGGAACCCTATTCAGAATATAGCATGTCGTATTCAAAGCTTCCCCCCACATGTATGTAGATAATCCTGAGCTTTGCAAGAGAGCGTTGACCATGTCAATTAGGGTCCTATTCTTTTGTTCTGCTATCCCATTAGATTGAGGGGAATATGGGGTCGTCACTTCATGAACTATACCAAAAGCTTGGCACTGTTCATCAAATAAATTGGACATATATTCCCCTTCTCTATCTGACCTCAGTCACTTAAGAGTTTTCTCAGTTTGTGTTTCTGGTTCTTACTTAAAGATCAGAAATTTACTTAATGCTTTATTCTTAGACTTAAGCAAATACACATAGTAGTATCTGATATTGTCATCTATAAAGGTGATAAAATACTTTTTATTATCCTTAGTCAACACACCGTTAAACTCGTAGATATCCGTGTGCACCAAATCTAGAACCTCAGTATCTCTAGTAATAGAGTGAAAATGCTTCCTAATTTGTTTAGCCTACACACATATCTCGCATTTCTTAGTTTTATTTATAATGTGTTCAGGAATTATATTTAATTTCATCATTCTTTTAAAGAATTGAAGTTTACATGACCCAATCTACCATGCCATATATTACAAGATTCAATATTACTGCAAATAGATTGAATCAAATAAAAACTAACATTATTTGGAGCATTTTTAGATGATACATCCATATCACATCTCACTCTAAATAATAAATCAAAATTTGCCAAATACCACTTTCCATAAAATATTCCATGTCTCAACATAACAACTTTATTGTAATTTCCCACTTGGAGGGGGTGAGATCAACGTGACGTAAAAAATGCGGAATTAAATATATAACAATCTCATAAAATAACAATCATACAATAGGCACAAGTATTTTTAGATGGAAACCCAATCTGGGTGAAAACCACCACCTAATCCTCTCGAGTTAGGATTTCCCGATCAACCAAGTCAATCAAATCCACTAAACAAATCACTTAAACTAGGGTGATTCAACCTCTTACAACAACACTTCTTTGAACGAGGGTAGTATGCCTCAACCCCCTTCTCTTCACGAGAAGGATTTTGTCCCTCGATGGAGACGGGAATTCGCAACGCGAATACCCAACCAAATAACAAAGTAAAAGATACAAGAAGAGTCCTATAGAGCTAACAGGGTAATTCTTAAACTAAGCTTCTATAGGAGTTAGGAAACTTCACTTTGTTGGAAGTGCGTTGAAGACGTGATGCGTGAACTACGCAATGGCACAATGGTGTTCTTGTGAACTAC
Source organism: Thalassia testudinum (assembly GCA_037157565.1). Classification (NCBI taxonomy): domain Eukaryota; kingdom Viridiplantae; phylum Streptophyta; class Magnoliopsida; order Alismatales; family Hydrocharitaceae; genus Thalassia; species Thalassia testudinum. The sequence continues at coordinate 121,883,040 of JAZHRO010000073.1, forward strand.
GGCGTTAGAGCGGGTGTGCAATTGGATTGAAGCTTTTTAGACGTAGAACTAGGCTTGGAGAGCTAGAGCTTTCTTTTTAAGATCAAAAGACACAAAATGATGTGAAAGTGTGTTGCTTGGTGTGTATTTGAGTGGAAAGGGTTCTCCTCTATTTATAGAGGCCCTAGGAAGGCTTTAGAAGGCCTTGGAAGGCTTCCATAGCCGTTGGGTGCAAGGCCCAAGAGAATCAGGCCGAAGTCAGAAATAATCATGATTCTGATAGGGTCATCAGACGTCTGGTCCTGGCATCAGACGTCTGAAAAACCCGTTTAAGACGTCTGGGAACTAAGTCAGACGTCTAATTTTAGGCAGGTTTCCTTCATGACTTGAATCAGATCAAAATAGGGTTCTAGTGAAAGTCCATCAGACGACACATAGGACGTCTGGCACAAGGTTTGGACGTATGGAAACCTATTTGTTCTTTGGAAATGGATTCCCAACGAGTCTAACGGCTATAAAATCTCTGAAGGAAGATTTTGGGTCAGTCGAGGCAAAACAGTCATGTATCAGATGTCTGGGCCTCTACGGACATCTGATATGATGCTAACGGTCATTTCCTCAACGTTTGTTAAGGAAGGCAACGGTCCACTAATTGGACGTCTGACAAAGGCATCAGACGTCTCCTAAGACGTTTGGACTAAGGTCTGGACGTCTGATTTCATCAGACAGAACTAACTATGTCTAGCCTAAATAATTAGACGTCTGAGTTAATAGTCAGATGTCTTAAAAGTTTTTATCAGACGTCTGAAATTCAGATTAGACATCTGAAAAGGCTGTCTGATCCCTATTTTGGTTTTCTAAGTTCTCTATTGAAAACCTAAGTATCCTAGGGTAGTGCAGGTGCTCCTAGGACTACCTTAAGGATCCTTTGAGGCTTTTTAACATAAGATCTAAGACAGAAATAAAGAGCAAAACAAAGAAATAAAATTAAATAGTACAAAGAAAAAGAAATCTATCATATTCTTCATCTCCTTCCTTTTTTAAGCTATCGCTCCTTGCGAAGCTCCTTTGTTCTCCATCAAGCTCCTTCAATCTGCCATGGATGTGAGCTCGAATTCCATCTAAACATGTCTCCATTTGCAATTAACCTGAAACCTAAGACTTCAAATGCAAATGTTAAATGATACGTGTTTTGTTATCATCAAAATAAACGATCGCGGTACTCTAGCACCAACATTTCTTACATGTAAAGTTTAACTCAAAACCCTCTCTAACTAACAAGGAACTAGAAAGAATATTCTTTTTGCACAGTAGGAACGTACAATACCCTACGCAATGTCTAGACTCACCCTGAGGAAAACCTTAAGTCCACGTGTCTGAATCCGAGCACCTTAGCTGCAGAGTCATTCTCCGTCTTCACAGTCTCACCACTGCAGGTCTGATAGGAAGAAAAGAACGATCTATCAGTACAAATATATACATTGGCTCCAGCATCCACGAGCCATTCAGTAGGATCGTGAATAACATAGAGTTTGGGTTTTATTGAGACATACCCATCGCTAGCCCCGGCCTCCTCGCTGACCACATTCACCTGAAGATTCCCATCTGTGGTCTTCTACTGAGCTTTATTAGAAGGACAATCACTCTTCCAATGCCCAACCTGCCCACGGTGCCAGCATGGTTTATTCTTGGATTTCTTCTGGATCTTCGATTTGACCTTCATTTTGTTTTAATCGTTCTTATTTTTATTCTCCTTGCCCTTAGATGTCATGACATTTACCTTAGACTCCATAGGCATTACAGGTTTCTATTTTCTACGCTCTTCCTCAATCGCAATGGCTATCATTAAGTCATCAAGAGAAATCTTTTCCTTCCTGAAGTCCTCCCAAGATTTAGGAAATTTCTCAGTGATAGACATGACTTGAAACTTCTCAGGAATCTTCATTGCAGCCTTTGCTAAACCATGGAGCAATAACATAAATTCGTGTGCCTATTCTGATACCTATTACCCTCAATCATTAAGAATTTAAGGAATTTTACGACAGAGTATTTTTCAATACTAAAGTTCTCGGTATTATACTTCTTGTCCAACTCCTCCCATAGCCCCTTCGTAATGGACGTGGATGTGCTGTACACATCAAACAACACATTGGACGATGCCAATAAGATACAACTATGACAAATATGGTTGCACTCATTCCACACATCTACCGCCTTTTGGTCTTTAGGAGTAGGTTTTTCCTTATCCAAAATCAAGCAATCGGTTTCTAACATTGAGATCAAACTAATGGTGGTCAACCAAATTCTCATGCGTTGTTACCAACGCTTGAAATTTTGCCCACCAAATTTCTCCGGCATACCAGATAAGTCTACACGTGATTTGAAAGTCATTTCCGACATCCCAAATATTTTAGACCATTGATGTGGGGTGTATAGTGGTGACAACAGAATGAAGTTCTTGGTGATAATATTCAGGGTTGGTGCTCTTAAAAGCCATGCAACCTTTCCTATTTCATGAGTGTAATAAGGAAAGACCCTATTGCCACTACTAGAAAATGGGATATGCTGTCGGTTAGTTGCCGTCGGTCAATAAAACTGACGGCAATAATATTTTTCTTGTCGCTTACTTAACTAAGTGACGGCGAAGGCCTGTACTCGACCAACTGCCCGTTGAAGAAAAGCGATTTGGCATTCAGTTGCCATTAATATTCACCATCGGTTTAGTAACATACGACAAATATATTTTTATCGTTGCTTATTAAAATAAGCGACGGCAAAGGCCTGTACTTGACCAATCGTCAGCTTAAGAAAAGCGATTCGGTGCGCGGTTGTTGTTAATATTCACCGTTGCGACAAGGAGCAATATTGCAATTTAAGGGAAAAATGAGAGAGAGAGAGGAAGAGTGGGTGATCGGCGTTGGGTGGTGGTGTTGAGGAGGCACCTAGGTCTGGAGAAGGAGGTGAATGGAGGATATGGAGGTCGAGGAGTTGGAGGAGAAGGGAGTGGGTCTGGCAGAAGAGGGTTGGCAGGACATCTGAAAATTTCCCAAGAAGGCCATGGAGGAGGTTGAACGGCAACGTTCTTTGTTTCAGATGTCGACAAAGGGGACATTTGGCGGTGATATGCAGAAACCCTTTGATCTTCTTGGCATGCAGGGGCGAAGGGCACAAATGTGAGTCTTGCCCTAGGAGGAAACCGCAGCAGACAAAGATGGCATTCTCGTGCCCTGTCTGGAAGGTGAAGAAAGAGGCCCGATTGCCACCACCGCCGGCATTTGGCAGGCATTCAATTGTGGTGGAGATCTTGATTTCTGAAGAGATCTCGTCTGCAGAGATCATGCTGAGGGGCGCTTTGATTGGCAAGATTATGGTAGGCAAACCATCGATTGAAAGGCTTCAAGACCTGGTATGTTCCCTAAATCTCTTGTCTGCAGGCTGGAAGATAGCTTTGCTTTCCCAATCTCGATTTCTGGTATATGGTCTGGGTATGATGGATGTTGAGCGACTGAGATTTCGCTCGAGCTCATTCGAAGAATTTATTGTGATTTGGAGAATGGTGTCTCCCTTTGATGGGGCTCTCCGTGATCGGCCTCCTCAAAGAGTGGGTTCTAGGAGGATTCTTCTTGAGATTAATGGATTGCCGCTGCATCTGAGATCTAAGGGGGTTGTTACTAAGATCTTAGCAGGCTTTGCATCCATCAGTGAAGGGTCTGAAATCATGATTGGAGAAGGGGACATCAGATCACTTAGAATTGAGGCTGATGACTTCAATGCTGGCTCAATTCCTGACATGGTTACAATCAGATGTGGGGGCTCCTCATGGCTTATTCGGCTGGTAGTGATTGGACAGGTGCCTGGGCAGGTTGAACAAGGGCAAGTTAAGACGTCTGGAGCCAGCACTGAGGTGAGGAAACAGGATGAAAGGCTCAGTCGCATTCCACCTGTTGAAGCTCCTGAGTCCAAAAAGTGAAAGGACAGCCACCAAGACTATGTTGAGGAGGACCTGATGGAAGAGGTTGATGCAGTTGGTGATTGCAGCCGAGCCCTGGTAGTCAAAGAGGATGGTTATATGGAGGTTGCTGAGAATTCTGTGATAGATTTAGAGGTGCTTAGCAGTAAAGAGGAGGGCAGGACAGGAAGGGAGCTGGTACTCAGAAATGACAGTAGTGTTCTCAAAGAGGCAAACCAGATGCAGCTCTCAATTCCTACTGATCTAAAATATGGTAGTGGATCAAATCAGAAAAGAGGTGTGGGTAGATCTCCCTATATGCTTAGAAGGAGAAGGAAGGAGAACTTGCCCCCTATTGAGGAGCAGGATATTGCAAACTCAATTATGGTTGAGTTTGTGGGTAGTATGGCCCAAGGGGACCACTCTGTCAAGGAATGAGAGTGATGACTTGGAATGTGCGTGGGTTGCGCAATAAGATGAGAAGGACTTCCTTGTGTAGATATCTCTCTGAGTGGGAGGTTGATTGTTCTCTCATTCAAGAGACACATTTGGAGATGGAGAATGGTCAGGAATGGGATTGCTTTGAGCAATCTGGTCGCAGTAATGTTGTGGTAAAGGGTGCATTTGGAAGGTCTGGTGGAATGGCCTTTTGGTGGAGAAAGTCTTGCCTTTTGGTAACTGAAGTTATTTGTGACAGGTACATGCTTTCTTGCAGATGCCAATCTCCCCAAGGAGATATGGAATGGTTTGTGTCTTGCATTTATGGTCCTTGTGTGGCTGTAGACAGGGCTGGTTTGTGGGAGGATCTCTCTGCAATGCATCAAAGAGTGCAGGAGGTCCCTTGGCTTCGAGGGGGGGATTTTAATTGTTATCTCTCATGTGATGACAATCCTGATGGGAGATTGGACAGCTCAATGGCAGGCTTTCAAATGGTTGTGCAGAATATGGGATTGACAGAATACCCCATTAGTGGAGTGGAGTTTACTTGGAGAAATGGCAGTGGACATGTTTCTAAATTGGATAGGTTTTTTGGCAGTCCTAGCTTGTTGGAGAGGCATCAGTTATTAGCAGTTATGAGCCTTGATAGGCCTTTCTCTGATCACACTCCGCTTGTATGGGACAGTGGGATGAATTCAGACATTGGATCATATTTCAAACTCAAGAGATCTTGGTTTAGGGAGGCAGGTTTTGTGCAAATGGTGTCTCAGTGGTGGCAGAACAAGGCTGTGCAAGGTTCTACTACACAGCAACTGGCTGCAAAACTGTCAGGCCTGCGTGACATGCTTAAAGAATATGGGTAGACTGTGGCTTTGATCAGAGAACAAAAGAGGAGGGAGGCTCTGGCAATAATCAGAGACTTGGATCTGAAAGAATACAGGCAGTCTTTGAACCTCCAGGAGCAGCAGCAGAGGTAGCTGATGCAATTTGTAGTGGAGGAGGAGGATCTGAAAATAGAAATGGATTGGCGTGAAAGATCTAGACAGCTATGGCTTAGAGAGGGTGATGCGAACACGAAGTTTTTCCATCTTGCGGCCAGTGCTAGGAGGAGATTCAATCTTATCTCATCAGTTAAAGTAGAAGAGAGAACTGTTACTTCTGTTAGTGAAATCAGAACTGAAGCAGGTAAATATTTTAAAGAAATATCCAAGGCTACTCCAAGAGGCTCTTGGAGGATGGCATCGGTGGATTTCCCTTGTGTTAGTGGTGATCAAAGAGACTTGTTAGTCACTTCTATGTCTGAACAAGAAGTACTAAAAGCTATGAAAGATTTAAATAATGAGGGGGCTCCTGGTCCGGATGGGTTTCAGGTTTTCTTTTACAGAGAACTATGGAGTGTTGTCAAGGTGGATGTATTGAAGGTTATTCATGAATTTGAATTGGGCAACTCTGGTTTTGAGAGGTTGAACAAATCCTATCTGTTTCTGCTTCCTAAGAAATCAGGTGCGGAGAGGTTTTCTGGTTACAGACCCATTGCACTATCTAATTCCATCTATCTTATTATTAGTAAGGTTATAGCCAACAGATTGCGGGAGGTTTTAAAGGACTTGATAATGTCTGTCTAGTCCGCTTTTCTTCCTGGGAGATCATGTTACGACCCGGTTCCTGAATCCCTATAGGACACGAGACCGGACCGACTCGGCTGATCCCAAGATCCAGTCGTGCAACGAGCAAGTAACCAAAAAGCAGTAAAATAAATCACATTCACCATGCAAGCAACTAACAGTAACAAAAGTACAGCAGTAAAGAAATAAACTACTACAGTACACACCACCACAACAGTAGAGAATTTAAATAGGTACAGGAATATAAAGTTGACAATAAAAGAGTACAGAAGTGTAACAAAATTACTCACTACAACGGAAACGGAGTACAACAAAAAGGTACAACTATTGGGCTCTACTGGGCCCAGCACCCTCTACAGCCATAGGCTCTGGCTGCTCTACACTTGGACCCGAAAAAGGCTATGAGTACAAAACGTTAGCGAACGCTGAGTAGAGTGGCAACCAGCTAACTAAAACAGTAAAGGTGGACAGGTAGCTATTGTTTTCAATTTCTTTCTTTCTTTAAATAATTACTCTTTCTTTCATCACTTGGTTTAATTATCAGGTCTCTTTCTTGATCTCGAATGTTCATCGTGGGAACGATCTTGATTGCAGTCTTTTCCGAAGAGTAGAAGTAGCACGTGGTGCTCCCCTGGTTGGGAGAGTACCCCATGGTGGTCCTACACTCAGTCAACCACCCCAAGGTCACTGACAGACGTAACGGTGACTACGGCATGTGCGATAAATGCATGGGTAGCTACCCCGCACTGGCATGCGGTCAGTCGTTTCCGTTAACGGGTGCACCCAAAGCACAGCACAGAACCAGTATAGGGCATAGCCCTCTCAGTAATAGGGGTCTAGCCCCTAAGAACCAAACAGGGGTCTCACCCCTCCACAGTCCACGCACCCTCGCCTGACTACCCTGGTTTGCTTAGTGGGCCTAACAAGTCGGCGTAAGGCGGCTAGCTGAACCTCGGGCCCTGTGGGGTGGCTAGCTCTCTCCCTACACTAGTAGCTCTCCCCGGTACTGTGTATGCGAGGGCCAAAAAGTCGGTACAAAGTGGCCAATCCTAACCCTGGTTCCCAACCCTAGGGCGGCTAGCTCCGCTTTGCACTAAGTAGGGAGACAGTCGCTCTCCTTGGTACTCCGTACTCAAGGGCCAGCTCACTTCCCCATTCACATTTCCAGTTCCATTCCATCTATCTCCAGGAGCTCTACTCCTAATTCCCCGTAGGGTTCATGCTTATGTTTCTTAGGCCAAGCCATACTAGGTTTCATCATTTCTATTTCCATTTCTCAGGTTCTACACGTGTAGCATATAACTTTATTGTTTACATTCTAGGTTTATTTGTAGGTAGCTCGTGTTTCCAACATTCAATCTTCCATTTCCAGTTCATATACAGGCAGCTTGTATTTAATCGTAAATAACAGGAATTTACATGCAACAGTTGCTAACAACAGTACGGTACATTTCACAGGCAGCTGTTATCCATTTACAGGCAATTGTTATTATTCTAATTACTCATCCAAGACTGCAATTCATACATTTCATACAACTATTCTAGTGTTTCTAGTCCTAGGATTCATGCCATACCCTAGGATCTAACATTCATTCCACATATGCATACATGTTTGTAATTAAACTAGGGGAAGCCACTCTACCAATAACCCAGGAGTAATGGGGGCTTGAGCGGCAGGTTCACGTGCCTCCGCAAACCCCAAATCCGCAATGGAATGAGGTCCTATCACAAGGATCAACCACAACAGACCACTCAGAATATGATAAACGTATTCCTACAAGTAGAGGAACTTATATGAAGAAGGACGGAATCTTAATTACGGAAATCAGATCTCTAACGGACCCTAAACGGGTCAAAACAGTAATTCTGACTCATATCAGACGTCTGGAACACCTTCCAGACGTCTTAAAAGAAGTCCAGAACCATACCTCGACCCTGCGCTACTCCTCAGACATCCAGGGACTCTGCTGAATCGTCTGGACCTAGTTCCAGACGTCCGACCACCTCTTCGGATGTTTGGAGACGCTTCTCGCCGTTTGGTGCCTCGCCCAGACGTCTGAACTGAGTGGGATGGCATGTCTTGCACCTTCCCGAAACGAATCCTGCACGCATCGACACAAAATCTTCTCAAAATGGCATGGAGCAGTGCCTCGGCAGAATGACCTGCATGGCCGTATCCGCAAAGAAGGTGTAGGTCGTGAAATTTACCTCTCAGTCGTCTGGAGCTTCTTCTAGATGCCGTCTACGTTGTCTGGACATCGGTCCAGACGTCTGATTTTGGGAAAATCCCAGAACCAGAACTCGCCTTCACCTTCTTGCGTCACGCGTGGCTGCGCCGCGCTCGCTCGCCTTCTGCTCTGACTGCAGTAGTGTCGGGGAGGACCTCCCCGACACACCTCTCTGCCTCGTGCATGCACCGACAGATCGTGAGCTCTCCGGCGATCTCCCACGCGAGCTCGCAAGCCTCCTCTCCTCTCCTTACGCTACTCCTCCTCTCCGCTGCTTCGCTCGCTGCACTTGCTGCTCTCGCTCTCATTGGAGGAAGGAGAAGGTGGCTGGAAGTGGGGGGGTGGTGTAAGGGAGAGGAGGGGGTTTATATAAGGGGTGGGATTAGGGTTTTGCATCGGCGAGGGGAAAGAGAAAGAGAAGAAATGCAGCTGCGTACTGTCTGCGCACAGCACTCGCGTAGACGTGAGGACGTACACGAAAAAATTTGGTTTCCAAACTTTTGAGAAGATGTCCAGACGTCTGACCCAAATCCCAGATGTCTTAGAGGGATTTAACAACACGGGTCTTAACAGATCATTATAAGAGTCTTTCATTATTGTGTAGGAGATGGTAATGGGTTGGCACAAGAGAAAGACCAAGGCCTTTTTATGGAAACTAGATTTTTCCAAGGCCTATGATTCAGTTTCTTGGTCGTATCTGACTAGTCAATCTTTCGCTTTAAAGTCGTTTGTAGTTTAATGTGGTGGGAAAATCGACTAATCAATTTTTAACAAGAAATAACCACTCGCAGAGGAGCGGGTCGTATCCACAGGGAGGTAATAACGTATTAAAATTCGCGGCACTTAAAAATGTATGTTCGTAGTCAATTTGGACAAGAACCAAGCCAAGATTGCCTTTAGATTAAGGTTTAAGCAAGAAACAATGCTGAAATGGCAATTATGAGAAAGTATAGGATATTTTCCGCAATGCAGAGTCAATAAAATATGATTAAAATGTGGCAATGGCAGAAAATGTAAATTTTAATTGACGGTTTACTGTAGCAAAACAGGGGAATTTTTCCCCGTTGTCTTGCGCGACGAGGAGCCGATGGCCGGGTGCGGGAAGCTCGGAGGAGGTCCCTTGGACCAAGAGCTTTGAATCGGTGGTGGCGGCGAGTCGCGCGGCGGCCGGAGGTGGCCGGACGAGCTCCGACGGAGGTGCTGCTGGTGGCGGTCTGCAGGCGGTTGTGCGTGGGCGGAGGGTCTGCGGAGGGCGTTGGCGCGGTTGGCGTGGGCGCGCAAGCTGCAGGCGCTTCTGCAAGCGCGGGCGGAGGCGTGCTCGGTGGGTCTGCGGCTGGCGTGTACGGCTGGCGCTGCGGAGGTCTGCAGGTGCGGGGAAAGCGTGGCTGCGGTGGTCTGCAGGCGCGTGGAGATGGCTGCGGTGGTCTGCAGGCGCGGGGAAATGGCTGCGGTGGAAGTGAGCGGGTAACTTCAGACGTCTGGGAAATTTCCCAGACGTCTTAAGTTACTGAGAGGGTGGCTGATCAGTAGCTCAGTGATGGTGGTCGGCGATGACAGCTAGGGGGATGCACGCTAAGGTGCTCACGGTGATGCGGCGAGCTCCGGATGGCGGTGTGGCCTGTCACACCACACGCCCACGGTGATGGAGGCTCGTCGCCACAGTAGAGGCCGGCAGTGTGGAGTGGAAGAGAGAGGTTCTCTCTGCACAGTGGTGGGTCGGTGGCGGAGGCCTCCCGAGCTCGGCTGCCTCCCTCCTTTTGTAGTGGCCTGCACAAGTTTGAAATCAGCCGCCCGACCAGATCCACCACATCCGCTCCCCCTTGAATGGCTTCTTCACTGCAGCAGCCGGGCGTTGGAGCGACAGCCAGCCGTTCTGAAGGAAGAAGAATAAAGAAAATAATGTTAAAATATTAGGGTCATTTATGTACAGACCCTCAACTTCTATGTTAATGAAAATAATGTACCTAATTGGTTATCTAATTAGATGAATGCTATTCTAAGCTAATTCTAAATGCACTTAAGATATGAATGCAATGTATGGATTATGTAATTAAATTAAAACTATGAATTAATCTATTTGCATCCTAATTATGCTAAATAAATGTTAGAATTAACGTAATGTGTAGGCACTTAAATACTTAAATAGCCCACAACTATGGGCTAATCAAACACCCCCATGCCTAGTTTTTGCTAGTCCCTAGCAAAATTAAGCGAAACCTAGCACTCTAAGTAGACTAGTCAACTCACTTAGTCTTCCTTCAGAAGCATATTAAGTTCAGGCTCTAGACCCAAGGTTCCTAAGTAGTTGCTATGTTATAGACTAGGTCGGCTAAAGACGAGTTGCAGGCACAAGTTTCCCTGATTTCTGACTCTACCCTAAAGTTTATTGATCCCTGAGATTAAAGCATCCGTGCTTGTGCATTGGTCCGAGTTATTTGAGTTAAAGGAAAATTTTTTTATATATACACCCTTTTTTTTGTTTGTTTGTTTGTTTGTTTGATTCTTCTAAGTCTAACCTCAGATCAGCTATCAACACGGTCTGTGTCGGATTCATTGTCCCCATTACCATACCTCGAAGGGTGCCTGGCTTTCGATGCTTCGAGATAGCACCGCCCATAACGACCCCAAGAACTCTTGGCAATCGACACTTCGGGATAGTATCGCCCATGGATTTCTTAAGCGAATTCAGGCCTATGGCAATCGGCACTTCGAGATAGGGCCGCCCATGGTACCTGAACCGCGCAATGCGCTTACATGCCCCCAGTAGGATGGATATCCTAAGAGACAAGCGCCGAGGAGGTAATATGTTATCATCGCATCCTCAAGGTGAGTATATACTTGACCTCTCCTGCGGCGGGAACTCTTCCAATCAAAATGTGTTTTCAAGCCTCTCTTAAGTCAAAATTAAGAGAACCAAATCTCTTTTCAGAAAGACGAAAATTAAGTTGATTACCAGACCAAGTGTGTGAAATTTGGATGCTTGGGTTACAAGGACCCGTAAACCAAAAGGTAGAATAAGACTCCAGGTACTACCCCACCTTTTAACTCAAACCCTAGCTTCCCTTCCTCAACCTCTTGAGGAATGGTCCGCAACTTAACTCCTACTTAAGTTTTTAAGTCCACAAAGGACACTAAAGGTCTAAAGCTAGTAGCTCATTTAGCTTCTAAAGTTTGACCCTAGAATTAACTTAGTCTACCCTAGAGTTCTGATTTGGCAAGATCTAGCCAGTTAAGCTCAAAACCTTTTTTTTATTTATTTATATATATATATATATTTGTTTTTTTTTCCTCTTTTCTCTCTCTTTTTTTTTTTATAAATGCATGCTATAAACAAAATGCCTCAGGTCCTCTCCCCCATGCCTGGTTCAAACAATGTCCTCATTGAAAATCAAAAATAGCTAAAGGAAGATATTACTTGAGGCGGAGAATGGTAGGAGCTAAGACTCCTCAAGAGTGACTTCGTCAACTAGATGGCCATCTAAAGTTATGTACGGTTTTAACCGTTGACCGTTGATAAAGGGAGTTGCTGAAGAGGAAGGATTTTTGATCTCCACAGCTCCATGGGGGAATACTTTGGTGATTATGTAAGGCCCATCCCAACGAGATTTTAATTTCCTAGGAAAAAGCTTAAGTCTGGAATTGAAAAGCCAGACTTGTTGGTTGGGTTCAAAGGTCTTTCGAAGAATAAACTTGTCATGCAAGACCTTAGTTCTTTCTTTATAAGCTTGAGAGGTGTCATAAGCATCATTCCTCAGCTCCTCAAGCTCACTTAATTCTAGAAATCGTGCCTTACCTGCCTTCTCTAAATCCATCTTAACACTTCGAATAGCCCAAAGTGCTTTATGTTCCAACTCAACAGGTAAATGGCATGCTTTTCCATACATAATCCGAAAGGGAGAAGTACCCAAAGGGGTCTTATAGGCCGTTCGATAAGCCCACAAAGCATCATCGAACTTTTGGGACCAATCTTTCCTATCAGGTCTAACGGTCTTTTCCAAAATATTTTTTATCTCCCTATTTGATACTTCAACCTGGCCACTTGTCTGAGGGTGGTAAGGGGTAGCAACCTTGTGAGTCACTCCCAAACTCTTAATTAACCGATTGAAGTGGTGGTTTCGGAAATGAGGTCCCCCATCACTTATAATAGTCTTGGGGCAGCCGAAACGGGATATGATATTGGCCTTCACAAATTTCAAAACCACAGAGTGGTCATTTGTGCGCGTAGGAATGGCCTCTATCCATTTAGAGACATAATCAACTGCCACCAAGATATATTCAAAACCATGGGATGACGGGAAGGGGCCCATAAAGTCAATTCCCCACACATCAAAAATTTCAACAGATTGAATAGGATGTTGAGGCATTTCATTCTTCTTCCCAATCGTTCCAGTCCGTTGACATCTAATACAGGCCTTAACAAAATTATGAGAATCCTTAAATAAGGAAGGCCACCAAAAACTGGACTGGAGAACCTTAAAAGCAGTTTTCTTAGCACCAAAGTGTCCTCCACAATGAAGTTCATGGCAAAATGTCAGCACACTTTGCTGTTCCTCTTCAGGCACACAATGTCTCAATACTTGGTCTTGTCCAATTCTAAATAATTCTGGCTCTTCCCAATGAAAATATCTCGCTTGAGAAATGAATCTCTTTCTTTTCTGCTTATCCCAAGAGCCAGGAGTTTGTCCAGTGACCAAGTAATTTACAATGTCTGCATACTAAGGTAAAGTTGGTGTTACCGCCATCAGAGTTTCATCGGGAAATGTCTCGCGAATGTCTTCAGAAATAGAGTCATTAAGAGGAAGGCGAGACAGGTGGTCAGCCACAACATTTTCTACTCCTTTCTTTTCACGTATTTCCAAGTCAAATTCTTGAAGGAGTAAGATCTACCTAATCAGACGTGGCTTAGAATCTTTCTTAGCAATGAGATGTTTCACTGCTGCATGATCAGTAAAAATAACCACCTTAGACCTAAGTAAATAAGACCTAAACTTCTCCAGAGCAAAAACTACAGCAAGTAATTCTTTTTCAGTGACGGTGTAGTTTTGCTGAGGTTCAGTTAAAGTCTTGCTTGCATAATGCAGCACATGAGGTCTTCCCTCAACCCTTTGTCCAAGGACTGCTCCCACTGCATAATCTGAAGCATCACACATAAGCTCAAAGGGGAGTGTCCAATCAGGAGCTTGGAGAACAGGCGCAGAGATCAAGGCCTCCTTTAGAGTTTGAAAGGCCTCGGCACACTTTGAATCAAAACTGAAGGAAGATTCCTTCGCCAATAAGTCACAATGTGGCCTAGAAATCTTACTAAAATTTTTAATAAAGCGCCTGTAAAAGCCAGCATGGCCCAGAAAGGATCTAATCTGTTTGACATTCATAGGCAATGGAAGTTTGGAAATAGAATCAATCTTGGCTTTATCTACTTCCAAACCTTGCTCGGATACAACATGCCCAAGTACAATTCCTTTCTGTACCATGAAGTGACTTTTCTCCCAGCTGAGGACTAAACCAGTCTCCTTACATCGTTTCAACACATTCTCCAGGTGCAGGAGACACTGGTCGAAAGACGAGCCATAAATAGAGAAGTCATCCATAAATACTTCGACACACTCGTCAATCATGTCCGAAAAGATAGACATCATACACCGCTGGAAAGTTGCAGGGGCATTACTTAATCCAAACGGCATACGCCTGAATGCAAAAGTACCATAAGGACTCGTGAATGTCGTCTTTTCCTGGTCATCAGGAAAGACTGCCACCTGATTGTACCCAGAATATCCATCGAGAAAGCAATAATACTTATTCCCTGCCAATTTTTTGAGAATTTGATCAATAAAAGGCAAAGGAAAGTGATCCTTCTAGGTAGCGGTGTTCAGCTTGCGGTAATCAATACAGACCCTCCATCCAGTTGAGGGTCTAGTGACAACTTGTTCACCTTGGTCGTTGAGTTCCACAGTAAAGCCTGCCTTCTTTGGCACCACATGAATGGGACTGACCCATTTACTATCAGCAATGGGATATATGATCCCAGCGTCCAACCACTTCAGGATTTCCTTTTTTACAACCTCCCTCATATTAGGGTTCAGACGTCTCTGCATGTCCCTAAAAGGCTTGATGGAATCATCAGTATAAATGTGGTGCATGCAGAGTGTAGAGTCTATACCCTTAATGTCAGCAATGCTCCAAGCAATAGCTTCCTTGTGCCTAGATAGGCATTCAATCAAGGCTCCCTCCTGTGCCTCAGACAGCACAGCCGAAATGATAACTGGGAGCGTATTATTGGCACCTAGGAAAACATACTTGAGAGTGTCAGGGAGGGGTTTCAACTCAAGGTTGGGGGCTTGTATGGTTGAGGGTTTCATAATAGATGTCCCCATCTCAGGTAGCAAATCTGCCTTCGGCGGAAATGATGGGGGAAGAGACTCAGTAGAAACTCCTAGCAATTCCTCTAGTTCTAGTATATCCCCTTCACATTCCTCCAAGAGATGGGAATGCTCATTTAGCATGACATGCTGAAGGGGGTCATCACATAACATTGCAGGAGTTGCCTCTTCAATCAGGTCATCTATCACCTCAACTTGAGAACAATCCTTAAGTCCAGCTTGTTTGTAAGCATCAAACACATTAAGCCGGATTTTCCTATTCCCAAAGCCCATTTTCAATGCCCCAGTATTGCAATTAATTGAAGCATGGGAAGTTGCAAGGAAGGGGCGACCCAAAATGATGGAGGGTTTGGTTGGCTTGTTGGTAGGGTCAGTGTCCAAAACTAAGAAGTCAACGGGAAAGAAGAAATCCTCCACTCTTACGAGGACATCTTCCAAAATTCCCCTTGGTGTCTTAAGTGATCGATTAGCAACTTGAAGGATTACAGGGCTAGGCTTCAGATTGCCTCCCCCAAGTTGTTCATACACGTAGCTCGGAAGGATGTTCACCCCCGCACCCAGATCAAGCAGAGCCTCATCAATTTGTAAGTCACCAATAACTATAGAGATATATGGGGCTCCTGGGTCCTTAAGTTTCGGGGGTGTGCCATGTTGAACAATTGAGCTAACAGAATCAGGCAGGACAACTTTAGATTGGACCTGTTTTCTAGATTGCCGCTTTTTCGTGCACAAGTCCTTTAAGAAGCGGGCATAAGACGGAATCTGCCTGATAGCTTCAAGCAAAGGCAGGTTAATCTGCACTTGCTTGAAAGTTTCCATAATCTCATCCGTCTTATCTTTGGCTCCAGATGAGCCAGCAGAAGTCTGCCCAGAGGTGGATAAGCGCTCTGGAAATGGCACTCTCGATCTCTGGGTGGAAGGGTTGTCATGTCGAGTAAGGGGTGGAACGGGGGCAACTTCTTCTGGTGAGGTGATTTCAAGCGGAGAAGATTTGGGCAAATCTTCTTCGGTGGGGGTGAAAGTCGGGGTGGATGTTTTTTTAGGGGGTGAGACTATAGGAGCATCGGGTTTAGAAATTTCTTTCCCACTCCTCAGAATAGTCACCGCCTGAGCATGCTCCCTAAAGACAATCCCTTTTCCTTTAGGATTTTCCTCAGCAGCACTTGGAAACTTCCCAGTCTCCCTCTGTCTAACGGCCTCAACAAGGTGTCCAATTTGTGATTTCATCTCATGTATAGCCTTGTCATGAGATTGGATGATGGCACTTTGACTTTCTTGCATAGTTTTCAACATCGCCTTCAATTCATCCATCTCAGAGGTTTTAGGTTGGGCAAAGGTCTGAGGTTGGTTCATTTGATGGTTTTGAAAGGATTGCGGTTTGTAATTCCCTGAATTTGAGATATTTCCTTGTCTCCATGAAAAGTTTGGGTGGTTCCTCCATCCCTCATTATAAGTGTTGGAGAAAGGATCATTACGAGGTCTTGGACGGAACCCTTGAGCGGCATTCAAATCCGCTTGTACAAGCTCAGGGAATTGGGAGGCCAAGTGGCAATCCACAGTGGCGTGTGTATTGCCTTGACAAATTACGCATTCGGAAGCTTGGGATGTGGAGGTGTTAGGTGTGAATGAACTCGGGTTCGACATAAGCCTTTCCATGTTTTGATTCAGTAATTGAATTTGATAGGCTAAATTCTGGGTGTCCCTTACTTCATTCGCCTCCAACTTTCTTTGCATGAGAGTGGGCTTTCTATCCATGTAGGCAGAATTCAAGTGAATAGAATTCTCACTCAAAGTATCAAATAAGTTCCAAGCTTCATCCTCAGTCTTAGATAGAAAGGTTCCTGCACAGGCACCATCCACAGTTTGCCTATGCGAATCATTAAGTTCGGTGTAGAACCTTTCAACCAGTTGCCATTTAGGCACCTGGTGATGTGGGCAAAGTCTCAGCAAATCGTTAAAGCGCTCCCACGCATCATGGAAAGCTTCCCCACCCTTTTGAGCAAAACTCATGATTTCCCTCCTAAAGTGATTTGTTTTGCTCATTGGGAAGTACTTCTTCAAAAACTCCTTTTTCAAGGCATCCCAAGTATTTATATTATCAAGGGTATGATACCAATACTTGGCTTTGTCCTTTAGGGAGAAGGGAAAGAGGGTCCGCATTTGAGCGTCATCAGTAACGCCCTACAGCTTCACCGTGGAACAGACCTCGGTGAATTCCTCAATATGCCTATAAGGGTCTTCCCTAGTAGTACCATAAAAGGAGGGTAGCAAGGATATGGTACTACTTTTGATCTCATATGGATTGTCCCCTCCAGGTCTATGTAGTGCTGGGCCAGCTTGGTTGGTTGGGATGAAATATTCCTTAAGGCTCCTTTGACCGGCCATTTCCACCCTTGGGAGGTCTTTTCTTAGGATTCTTTTCGGTTCAGGATCAAATACAAGTTGTCTCCTAAGAGAACGCCTACCAAGCATGAACTACAAACACAATTCAAACAGACTTGTTTGGTCTTTACAGATTTAGGCTTTTGAATTTAATTCAAATTGTAGGTGACAAAATAAGTTGCCCAATCAATTACGCGGCTATTGTCAACCTTCGAAATGCCTAAAAAGACCTAGTTGGAACTTAGGTATTCTTCCCTAAATCTCAAATGGTCAAGTAAATCCAAAGACGGAAGATCGAGGGATGCAAGTAGGCCTAAGCCTTCCTTTGAAGCTGTGCTTTCGCGGTGCTCCTCAACTACCCCCAAAAATCCGTGACAGGGTATCCCCCTCTTTGGATTTACAAAACCTTTGATTTCCAGTTCCGAACACTTCAGAATCCAACGATAGGAGGGCTCTTGTCCTAGTCGTTTCAAGACTTAGGAGTGTCTAAATGAGTGTTATGGTGCAACAGATATAAGTGTGCATTCACCGCAAAATGATTTTGAATTTTTAATCGCACACCACATTTTACAATCAAGTCCTTGATTTTTAGATGTCCCTCCTTTAATTAGTCCCTTTTTTTTTTTTTGAATATATGTGACCACTTGTTAGATCGCTTCAAGACAGACTTTGTGGTCTTTGCATTAAATCCTAAATGCAATGCGTGATCAAAAATATGATGCAAAGTAAGAGAATGCGTACCTTGCCTCCAGCGATCTTCGATGCAAAAATGCACGCAATGCAGAAAAGCAAATCTAGAGGCTGCTCATACAGACCTAAATGGTTCGTCCTAGGGTAGGCAGCTTCTAGCAGGCAGCTCATTTTTTTCTTTTTCTATTTTTTTTAGAACTACTTATGCACAAGCAAATAAAAGAAATAATAAAAAATAAACCTAAATCTAAAGAAAAGGGAACAGGCTCCCAAAAATTACCCAACACGGGTCCAAAACAAAATCGGGGAACAAACCCCTCAAAATATGCCCCAGAACAAGGGTTTCAAACTAACTGTAATGAAAAATTAAGTCTACAATCTTAATTCTATTCCAATTAAACTAATGACTAAATGGTGTCCGTCGCGTCCTCGTCCTTCTCCTCCGTTTAAAAATGGCTCGTCCAATTCTCTTCTGGCGATGTCAAGGATCGCCTCTCACAGTGGCTGATTCTTGCACAAATTTTCTCGCACAGAAAAGAAAATAATGAATGGTCAAATCTTTGTGCAATTGACAAATAATCAAACTAAAATTAGGCGAAATTATTGCGTCTGTTGCCTCCCCAGCAACGGCGCCATTTGATTGGTCGATCTTTCGCTTTAAAGTCGTTTGTAGTTTAATGTGGTGGAAAAATCGACTAATCAATTTTTAACAAGAAATAACCACTCGCAGAGGAGCGGGTCGTATCCACAGGGAGGCAATAACGTATTAAAATTCGCAGCACTTAAAAATGTTTGTTCGTAGTCAATTTGGACAAGAACCAAGCCAAGATTGCCTTTAGATTAAGGTTTAAGCAAGAAACAATGCTGAAATGGCAATTATGAGAAAGTATAGGATATTTTCCGCAATGCAGAGTCAGTAAAATATGATTAAAATGTGGCAATGGCAGAAAATGTAAATTTTAATTGACGGTTTACTGTAGCAAAACAGGGAAATTTTTCCCCGTTGTCTTGCGCGACGAGGAGCCAATGGCCGGGCGCGGGAAGCTCGGAGGAGGTCCCTTGGACCAAGAGCTTCGAATCGGTGGTGGCGGCGAGTCGCGCGGCGGCCGGAGGTGGCCGGACGAGCTCCGGCGGAGGTGCTGCTGGTGGCGGTTTGCAGGCGGTTGTGCGTGGGCGGAGGGTCTGCGGAGGGCGCTGGCGTGGTTGGCGTGGGCGCGCAAGCTGCAGGCGCTTCTGCAAGCACGGGCGGAGGCGTGCTCGGTGGGTCTGCGGCTGGCGTGTGCGGCTGGCGCTGCGGAGGTCTGCAGGTGCGGGGAAAGCGTGGCTGCGGTGGTCTGCAGGCGCGTGGAGATGGCTGCGGTGGTCTGCAGGCGCGGGGAAAGCGTGGCTTCGGTGGTCTGCAGGCGCGGTTGGAGCCGTGGCTGCGGTGGTCTGCAGGTGCGGGGAAATGGCTGCGGTGGAAGTGAGTGGGTAACTTCAGACGTCTAGGAAATTTCCCAGACGTCTTAAGTTACTGAGAGGGTGGCTGATCAGTAGCTCAGTGATGGTGGTCGGCGATGACGGCTAGGGGGATGCACGCTAAGGTGCTCACGGTGATGCGGCGAGCTCCGGATGGCGGTGTGGCCTGTCACACCACACGCCCACGGTGATGGAGGCTCGTCGCCACAGTAGAGGCCGGCAGTGTGGAGTGGAAGAGAGAGGTTCTCTCTGCACAGTGGTGGGTCGGTGGCGGAGGCCTCCCGAGCTCGGCTGCCTCCCTCCTCCTTTTGTAGTGGCCTGCACAAGTTTGAAATCAGCCGCCCGACCAGATCCACCACATCCGCTCCCCCTTGAATGGCTTCTTCACTGCAGCAGCCGGGCGTTGGAGCGACAGCCAGCCGTTTTGAAAGAAGAAGAATAAAGAAAATAATGTTAAAATATTAGGGTCATTTATGTACAGACCCTCAACTTCTATGTTAATGAAAATAATGTACCTAATTGGTTATCTAATTAGATGAATGCTATTTTAAGCTAATTCTAAATGCACTTAAGATATGAATGAAATGTATGGATTATGTAATTAAATTAAAACTATGAATTAATCTATTTTCATCCTAATTATGCTAAATAAATGTTAGAATTAACGTAATGTGTAGGCACTTAAATACTTAAATAGCCCACAACTATGGACTAATCAGTATCTGTGGGAGATCCTTAAAAGAAGGAAGTTTCCACCTTTATTGATACAGTGGGTGAAGAGATGCATTACGACAGCCTCTTTTTCCCCATTGATAAATGGGAAACCATGTCGCTCTTGGATTCAGCCCCAGTGTGGAGTTAGGCAAGGATGCCCACTTACCCCTCTAATTTTCAATCTTGCAGTGGATACTTTGGCAAGATATGCCTGCAAACTGGCAGTGGATGGTTTTATAAGGGGGTACTCAATGTCTAATAATAAGGCTTTAGCCCCTATACTCCAATATGCAGATGACACTGTTTTTTTTGTGGAAGGGGGGAAGAGGGAAGCGCAAATGCTTCTACACATGGTAAAGATTTTTGAGGAGATTTCTGGTCTCAGACTAAATGGAAATAAATCCTCCCTGGTCTATTTTGGGATGAATGGAATGTTACAGAATGACATCTCTACCATTCTGGGTACACTTGTGGTTTCATTGCCTATTAAATATCTGGGTTTGCCTTTGAAATGTTCTAAAATGAAGAAAGCAGATTGATCTTTCCTATATGAAAAGGTGGCTACGAAATTGGAGGGCTGGAGCAGTAGATACCTATCAAAAGGGGGGAGGTATATATTACTGAATTCATTCATCACTTCAATTCCAATATTCTTTTTCTCTGTTCTCAAAGCCCCGAAGTCAATCTGGAAAAAACTTGATGTGATGCGCAAAAGATTCTTTTGGAAAGGGGCCTCTCACCAAGGGGCTTTTCTTCAACCTTTGAAGTGGGACTCAATTTGCAAGCCAAAAAAGATTGCAGGCATGGGTGTTAGATCCCTTAAGGAATTTAATGAAGCTTTGCTATTGAAGTGGGCTGTTCGGTTGCTACAGGGGGAAAAAAATATGGACAGAAATCATTCAGGATAGTTATGGGACTACCAATGATGAGAATAATCGTCTAAACCCCCATAAACCATCTCCCTTTTGGTCTTCAGTGGTGCTTGCCCTGAGGGACAATTGGAATTTTTGCAAATCTGTATTAGGTGGTGGGAAAAGCTTCAAGTTCTGGCTAGAGAATTGGGTACCTGGGGGGTGTTTAAAGATAGGTTCCCCCTCGCTTATGTAGTGGCTTCGGATAAAAATGCTGTGGTGTCTGATTATTGGGATGTGGAATCTGAGCAGTGGTCTTTTAATAATGTTGTGTGGAATACTCATGAAACAAGAACATAAGCAGAGAATGAATGTCTCATGCAAGAACTTGCTGCCTTTAAACCCATGCCTCATGAATATGACACAT
Organism: Thalassia testudinum; assembly: GCA_037157565.1. Lineage (NCBI taxonomy): Eukaryota > Viridiplantae > Streptophyta > Magnoliopsida > Alismatales > Hydrocharitaceae > Thalassia > Thalassia testudinum. The sequence continues at coordinate 121,904,158 of JAZHRO010000073.1, forward strand.
ACAAATGAGAGGATAAGTTTTCTACTATGGCTGCTTATGACAAGCTGATAATGTCTTCTAGGATGGTGGAATTTGATGAGATGGGGAAGAAGCTATGGAATTTAAAGATACCATTGAAGATACAAATTTTTCTGTGGCTCTGCAGAAGGGACGGTCTGATTACTGGAGATATGAGGCATAGGAGAATGGGTACTCCCACTTAGTTTTGCTACCTATGTGGGATGCATAATGATTCTAGCATTCATATCTTTTCTTCATGTGTGGTCATTGATTATGTCTGGAGGGGAGTATGTAATGAGTCTCTCCCCACATGGGAGAATCTGTGGCGCTATCTTGTGGATGGGAATAAGCCATGTTTACATATGGTGGCTGTGTTATGGTCTATATGGAGGGCTAGAAATGAGTGTGTTTTTCAGGAGACCCTAGTGTATGTGGATAATATTGTAAATTTTTGCTAGAGTCTCATACACATGTAATTATTTCATTTTTATTAATAATAGCTCTCCTGTTTTGATATCAATGATTCGATAGCATTCCTTTCTTTCTCAAAAAAAAAAAAAATTCACCGTCACTCTAGAAACCGACGGAAAGTATATTTTTGGCGACTGTTAGTGTAATAAGCGATGGCGAAATGTTGGTTTAAATTTTCCATGGAATGTTTGGGCGCAAAGGAGGGGAGACGTAATTTACCATTTTCCTGCGATTTCTTATATAACTGACGATAAATGTCGGTTAAGTGAGCAGTTAAAATTTTCAGCCAAAATTTGGGCGCGATGGGGGGAGCTTTTAATTTATCCTTTTTCGTCGATTTTTGATATAACCGACGGGAAAGGTCTATTAAACATATTCCTATATAGAGCCCTCTCCTCCCCCATCACACATTCAATCGACGTCGCCCCCTCTCTAAACCCTTGCCACCAAAGCTCCTCGTCGATGCCCCTCCTCCTCCTCAGGTAACTCCTCCTTATCCTCCTCCTCCTTGTCTTTGTTATCCTCCTCCTCGTGCCCTCCTCCTCAGTGCTGATTGTTCTCCTCCTATCCTTGTCGCCTTGCCTCCTACTGCCCCTCTCCCCCTCCTCGACTCCTCCTCTCCAACCCCCTCCTCCTCCTCCTCCCCCTCCTGTCGTCCTCCATGACCCCTCCTGCCAATGTCATCCTCCACCCCTGACCCCCTCCTGCCAGCCTCCTCCTCCACTGTACCCTCCTCCAGCCGTCCCTCCTCCCCGACACCCTCCTCCTCCACCTCCTCCCCCTCCTACCATCCTCCTCATCCTCCCTAACCCCTCCTATCGACCTCCTCCTCCACCCTGCCCCACTCTTGCTGGCCTCCTCCACCCTGCTGCCCCTCCTCTAACCCTAAATCGATCCCCCCTCCTCCTCCTCCCTCTTTTGCCGTCGCCCTCCTCCCCCCTGACCCCTCCAATAGCCTCCCCTTCCTACTCGACCTCCTCCTGCTGCCCCCTCCTCCTCCCCAACCCTCCTCATCCTACTACTATGCCTTCCCCCATCCTCCTCTCCTCCTTACTCCTTACTGCCATCCTCCTCTTCATCTCCTCCTCATCTTCCTTTCTTAATTATATCAAATTAAAATGTTAAGTTATTAATAACATGATGATTGATTATTTAATTTATTTTGCACTATTGAATTTATACGTTGTTGGTGATGGCCACGGTTGGTCACGCTCATAAGCTGCAATACATCGGAGGTATAATTTCATTTCTTTAAATTTATTTTTATAATATTTTAGGACTATATTAGATGTGGGGTATACCCACATAATATTATTTATTGTATGATTTATTGTGAATGTGGGGTCTGCCTACTTGTTTGATTGAATGAAATTTAATGTGGGTGTGCCCACTTTTATTATGAGTATTATTTTGCTGTGCAGGTTTATAGAAAACTAAAAATATAAGGGAAAATTCTGTCAAATTTTTTTCAAAATTGTTTTGATGTTTAGCTGGGATTAATATATGTTGTTTAGGTTTGGTATTAGGTTGTGTATATGGTGCTTGGTCTAGGGTTTTAGGATTTGAGTTCGGAGAGGGTTATGGTGGTTGGGTTGGGCTAGGGTTTAGACGTTTGGTTTAGGTTAGGGTTAGGGTTTTATGATTTAATAAGGGTTTGGGTCAGGGTTAGGGTTTTCGCTTGCTCTCGCCCTTGGTTTTCATGTTTAGTTTAGGTTAGGGTTTAGGATTATAATTATAATTTATTATTTAATTAATTTTACTTTTGAAATTGCAGGTTATCATTGTTGGGTACACTCGGAGGCTTCAGTAGTTTTAGGTATATATATACATTCAATCTTTTTAATTTAATTGAATGATATTGTGTTTTTGTTTAATGTTTAAATTAGTTATTGTTTAGATGCATACACTTGCTAAAGAAAATATATGCACGCGAGGTCAAACGTTAGGTATTCTAACCCCTAGGTTAAAAGTTCTTTTAGTCAAATTGTATCCAAATTACTCGCCCGTCGAGACTTATGATCATGTTATATGGACAATACAGGAAGTATATGTATACCTCATTTGCATGCATGATGTGTTGTCTTTATAGCATGTCATAAGACTCGATCAACTTTAGTTCAGTGAAGTACCGAACTAAAGAAGGTCCTTAAAGATTTGATGATAACTTAGTTTTGTTCGTTACATGTAATCATGTGCGGTAAAATTTCAGTTGCTTATTCCTGCTTTTTTTCGGTATACCAACTAATTTTATCTAGTTTCCTGTGGTGCCCTTAATTGGGTGTTAAAGAAAATCTAGCTAAGGTTAGTATTGGGGGTATGCTGGAGAAGTGCGGGGAGATGCTGCCAAAATTTCACCGCACTAAGGTTGCATGTAACGAGCAAAGCTAAGTTATCATCAAATCTTCGAGGATGGGCTATAAAGTGAAAATCTTAATCAACATACACATCATTTGGTCATTTCCCTTCCTAATAAGTGATTTGTTTACATTAAATTTTAGGTTATAATGGATAAATCTTGGATTGGATTGCGGGGTTCAGATTACACCAGATATAAGGATGGAGTAATTTTATTCCTAGATTGGGCCTTTCATAACGATAGGAAGATATTTAGGCAAGGAGGTCAACTAGATAATATCTTTTGCCCATGCAGAAGATGTTTAAATAGTTCCTTGCATGATCGTAATATTGTGCTCGAACACTGCATTTGTAATGGGTGGTGGTAGCATTATACTATTTGGGTAGCTCATGGAGAGGAGTTGGCTGAGAAAGTCATAAACAATGAGAACACTGTTGACCAAGAGATTGACGAGAACATAGCTGATAGCGGAGGTGAAGAAATAGAAGAAATGTTGAACGAGATGAGAGCAGGAGAGGATATAAATACAGATAAGTAACATCCGTTCAGTTGTAATCCGTTCTATGATGCTGTTAAGGCGGCTAAGGATCCTATTGCTCCCAGTGTTACGAAAATGTCAAAGTTGTCATTTTTGTTAAAGATGTTTCAACTGAAGGTTATGAATAGAGCTAGTGCTAAATTCATGACATAAATACTTCAGTTTATTGCTGAGCTATTGAATAACCCTGATGATTTTCCAGCTTCATAGTATGAGGTAAGGAAACAGATTCGTAAGCTTGGTTTGGATTGTCAGAAAATCGATGCATGTCCGAATGACTGCATTCTTTTAAGAAATGGATTCGCAAATTTGAGTAATTGTACGGAATGTGGACTTGAGAGATATAAGGAAGATAAAAATGAAAGTAAGAGGAAACAACCTCAGAAAGTTCTTCGTTACTTTCCACTGACACCTAGGCTTCAACGCCTTTTTATATCAACTAAAATTACACGGTTGATGACATGGCACCAGGATTGTAAATCTCAAGATGGAAGAATACGTTATCCTATATATTTAGAGGAGTGGAAAAGATTTGACGAAAGAAATAATTTATTCACTTTAGAAACAAGAAACGTGCGGTTTGGTCTTGCAAGCGATGGATTCAATCCATTTAAGTGTATGTACCCGTCATACTCTGTATGGCCAGTGGTAATGGTCACTTATAACTTACCTCCCAGGTTGTGTATGAGATCGTCATTTATGATGCTGACCCTATTAATCCCCGGTCCAAAACAACCAGGAAATGCAATAGATATTTATCTCCAGCCATTAATTGATAAACTAAAACAGTTGTGGTACACCGGCGTGAAGACGTATGATGCTGAAAAGAAAGAATTTTACAATATGCATCTAGCATTGTTGTGGACCATAAACGACTTCCCGATGTATGCAAATTTGTTAGGTTGGAGCACTAAAGGAAAGCTTTCTTGCCCAGTCTGTGTGGAAGACACTCATCACCTACGATTACCGGAAAGTAAGAAATTCTGTTACTTAGGACATCACAGATTTCTACCTATTGAACATAGATGGCGAACGTCACAGTTCAGGAGTAAATTTGATCGCAGAACGTGTCGGTATTCAAAGAAAAATCCAAAGAATAAACTTAGTACAGATTCTATCAGGTTGTCGGGTCAGGTTATAATGGAAAGATTATAAGAAATGGGTAAGATACAGTTGGGTCGACCATTTAAACAAGACCAGACAGCCTTGAGGAACTCTGGATTTTGAAAGAGAAGCATTTTCTTTATGGAACTGCCGTACTGGAAAGATCTTACAATACGTCAAAATTTAGGTGTTATGCACATCGAAAAAAATGTGATGGATAACATCTTAGACGTATTAAATTTAATAGATGATCCAAAGGACACGGTTAAAACAAGGAAAGACATGAAGAGTTTGGAGATATGTCTGGAGCTGCATATTCACGAGGATGATGGCTACTTCCCACTTGCTATTTACAACTTGAATCAAGACTAGAAGAGTAGAATGTTCTCCTTCTTAAAGGGAATTCGGGTGTCAGATGGGTTTTCATCGCAGCTTTCTCATTGTGTGAATGAAGCGTAGAAAAAGATATCTGGTTTGAAAAGTTATGACTCCCACGTTTATATGCAAGTATTATTTCCACTAGTGATAAGGGGATACTGCCAGAGCCAGTTGTTGATTCATTCACAGAGATGAGTAGGTTTTTCAAAGCTGTTTATTTAAAGACGGTACAAAATGATACGTTGGATCACTGGGATAAACAAATAGTCATTACTCTCTGTAAGATGGAATAAATTCTTCCCCCAGCCTTCTTCGATGTAATGGTTTATCTCACCCTGCATCTTGCAAATGAAGCGAGAATCGGTGGACCTATACAATTCAGATGTATGTATCCTGTGGAGCGATTTTTGAAAAAGCTTAAAGATTATGTTTTGAATAAGGCAAAGCTGGAAGGATCCATTGTAGAAGGGTATCTCGTAGAGGAATGCATAAATTTTACTTCCATGTACATGGATGAAATAGACAACCGCTTTAATAAACTTCAAAGGAACTATGAGGCGGAATACAGTAACAGTGATGAAGAATGTTTGTCCATTTTTGTTACCAGAGGAAGGTCGATTCTTCATACACAGAGTACAAGGCAATTTCAGAAAATGACAGACGTTGCACGCATCTATATAGTTTAAAACAAATTTATGAAATTGATCCATTTTACGAGGAATTCGAAAGATTACCTCTTTTAAGGACAACTGAATTTGGCTTCTTAGATTGGTTTAAAATCGAGTTAATCAATTAAAAGAAGATAATGACCCAGATGGGTACCAGATTTTGTTGTAATTGCCGATTCACCATTACATTATGCACATTACCACTCTGGGTATATAATAAATGAGTTCAGATTTAGGATAAAAGAAATTTATGATAGAAAGGTTACACAATAAGTTGAAGTTGTTGATTCAGATCTTTCCATTGGTCCAGATGGATATTATGGTGAAATCAGAGAAATAGTGGAGATCAGTTTCAGATATGATCGTTGAGTTGTTCTATTTAAATGTCATTGGTTTGATGTTTTTAAACAGGGTACTGATTTCAAAATTGATAAGAAACACAATTTTTTCAGTTTAAATCCTAATCGTCAAATTCTTCAGTCTGATGAACCATTTACATTAGCATGTCAAGCGGCACAAGTATTCTACGTCCCCGATAATTGCCAAAGGGGATGGGTTATACCTATAAGAACAGTACCGCTCAACCATTTTGATGCACAGTCTGAAGCATATCAAGAATTTACAGAAGGTCAACCGATGTTGACATCTAATTAAGGTTAGTAACAATTTATTTGCTTTGTTTAATTTCTGTTTAAATGAAATTCATATTAAAATTGAAATTTACAGGGGCATATATGTCATTACAAAGAGGGTTTCGAGTAAAATTGAAATTCATGTCTGGTGATTTATATATTAATGATTTTTAATTATATTAATTATTGCATTTTTTATGTGTTACTGATGAAGTTGTTTAAGAAAAAATCCAATAGAAAAGGTCCTCCTGAGACATAGCCCTCCATGCAGCCTGATTCGTCTCCTCAGGCTCAACCACCCCCCATAGCAGGCTCAGCCACCCCTTCGACAGCAGGTTCAGCCACCCCCCCAGTCATGTTTCGTACGACCCTGGGAGATGGCACATTTACTACATACAGGGGGGAAGGGAAAGAGGAAGGTGATTGCTTAGACCTTGCCAGACCGAGCAGAGGATGATCTAGATTATAGAGGATCAGATGTGGAGGAGGAGGCAGAGGATAAGTGGTGGGGAGTATGTCCCCAGTTCATGTTGACCCTCAGCAACGGGCTCAAGTTTTGGTAATAAATCATATATGTTTAAGAAGTAAATTACTTATATATTTTAAAATTTATTATTACTTTAAAAATATATAATGAATATGATTAATGTTTACGCAGGTAGAGTAGCAAGAGGACGGGGGAAGACCAAAAATCTAGACCTCCAGCGTATCCCCGAGGGCACGAGGATAACAATTAGGCTTAGAATCACAGGGGAGGCGGAGAATTACCTAGCCTTTATCAGTCGAGTGCGCACAATTGTTAAGTCTATTGTGCCCATTTGCTACTTTGATTGAAGGAAGGTGCCCGCCAAGCTGAAGAGGCAGATCATTCGTCAGTTGGAGGTAAATTTATTTATAAAAGTTATTTCTTTTATAACTTTATCTTAAAATTATTATAAAATAAGATTGACTAATATTTTTTAAAATTAATGTAGGTAAATTACGATTGGGGGGATGACCCTAATGCCTCCTGATATATCCTTAAGCACGCCGCCAAAATCCACAGGGATTGGAGGACAGAGACCTAGAGAAATGTAAGAATTTTCAAACATTTACATTTTTTATGCACATAATTTCTTATATTATTGCTAACAAATTTTATTTGGTATTTAGTTTTTCTCGAACAAGAGTTGACCTGAGGAGGCAATGGATGATGCTCCTCCTGATGTCATGCCTGACGATTGGAAGAAGGCATGCGAGCATTGGCTAGATCTGAAGATGAGGGTTAGTAAGTAATTAAAAATTACTTCATTAATTTCATATCTCTTAAATTTATAGAAAACATTATTGTATATGTCTACAGGAGCAAGCAAAAAAAAATAAGGCCAATAGGGCTAAAGCTTCACCACAGACCCATTGTTTGGGTCGAAGGAGTATCGAGACGGTCAGGAGCTGTTATGTAAGTGTTGGAACTACTTTTAAGTTGAATATTACTTAATTTTTAAGTTATTTTAACCTAAGTATATCGTTTTTATATTTTCAGTCCGCTACACATGATGGGATTGAAATGAATAGAATGGATATCTACAAGGTCACTCATAGTAAGGCCGCAGCTGAGGGTACTTGTAAGTGGATTCATCAGTCATATCAGGAAAAACACGTAAGTTTCCTAAACTCAAAAATTTTATAGCTTTATTATATATATTATAATAATATTTTTTAATACATTTAGGATCAAATGGTACAATTAGTACATCCCCCCATTAATGATACCTCTAAGAGCGTCCATCAGCCTTTAGATGCAGATGAGGCATTTAGGTCAGTGATTCCATCGGACCATGGTAGTTTTGTTCGTAGTGCGGGGAGGGCATACATGTTATCTACCTGGTATGGAAGGAAATGTGCCGTCTTAGCTACTGTCATCGATCAGCTGCATAAAAAGATTGACACATTACAGAGACGAGAGGAGGAGAGGGAGAAGAGAGAGGTAGAGATGAATGATAAGATGAGTGCTATGGATGATAAGCTTCAAACGCTTATACGCCTTCTTCAGAGGAAGGGTCAATCAGAGCATCATCTTCCACAAATCCTAGTATCTACAGACGAGATGACGATGACTCCATGGGTGGTGCAGGTGGCGCTGGTGGCATTGGGGTAGTTGTATCTTGATTTCTATTTATTTTCTTTTCTTATATTTTTCATGTAAATATTTCATTTTCAAAGTTTTAATGTATTAGATTTTATATTTATGAAATATAAATTTTTGTTCATTTTTATTTTAAGTAGATTTGTAGGTATTTTCCATCATTTGATAATTAAAAAAAAAAACCCATACATTTACCATCGGTTATTTTAATAACCGACGGCAAATATCCGACAGTAAAACTTTTATATAAGCGTCGGTAGAAGATTTTTATACCGTCGCTTATGATAACGAACGACATAAATATTTTTACTGTCGCTTATATAAGCGACGACGTTTTCTTTAAACGATGGCAAAACTGAAAAAAGGCACGTTAGTGCACGAAAGAGTAACTTAACAACGTCGTCGCTTATTTAAATAAGCGACGGTAAATTAAATTATCGTCGGTTGGAAACCGACGAAAAAAGGCCCAATTGCTTTACTGAATGAACGATATTTCGACGTCGGATGTTCCTTGTAATCGATGGGAAAATGGAATAGCGATGGTATCTATGCTGTCGCCTTGTTGCGTCAGTTATAATGGATTTGCTGTCGGTTCTCAACCGACGGCAAAAGGCAAACTTGTTGTAGTGTCCTTACCTGCAGCTCACAATAACACTCACATAGGTGACGTTTTCCAAGGATGCACTGCTCACATCCTACTATAAAGGCTTGAACCCATTTAGAGCCTTTGCTCTTCCAAAATTGCAGCTTAAGGCACTCAGGCTTCCAGGGATTGGACTCAGATGTAAAAGCATTTACAATGAGTGCCAACCAGTTCCCCATATAGCTTGTTGTTACCACATTGAACCTACTTTGTGGAATCTCCACTCAGTTAGGTTTCGTTGCTGTTGCGGGCGAACTCCCAATGGGTCTTGTCCTATCCAAAGCCTAGACTTAAGGACTAAAGATCTATTAAGTCCTTTAGTAAACGGATATGCTGTGTTATCCTTAGATCCTATAAATTCCTCAGCAATCACTCCTTGAGACACTAAATCACTTACAGACTTGAGTTTGATTTTGATATGTCTCCTTGTTTTCTGATTAAACTTTGAACTCTTAATCTTTACTATAGTAGTCATGCTATCACAATGCAAAGATATTGCAGGAATTGGCTTACCCACAATAAGGATTTCTGTTAGAAATCCCTTTAGCCATTCATCCTCAATTCTAGTGGTGTCCAAAGCACATAGCTCAACCTCAAAGGTAGACCGAGCTAAAATGGTTTGTTTTATAGATCGCTAGGAGATTGCGAAGACATACCCTGTAACACCATTACTCCTGTAATCTTCTATTTAATCGATCCAACTTGCATGACTATATCCTTTCAAAATTGAAGGATATTTACCATAATGCAAATTAAGGGAATCAGTTCCCTTTAAGTACCTAAGTATTCGGTCTAAGGCATCCCAATGAGTATGGTCAGGCAGGACAGCTTGTGTATTTACTCAACTTAGACATGGAAAAAGAAATATTTGGTCCAGTACAGTTAGCCAGATGCATCAAGCTTCCTATAATCTATGAATATCTTAGTTGTGAAACAGGCGTTCCACTTTTGTTCTTACAGAGAGTTTTTGATGAATTAAAAGGAGTGCTTAAAGCATTGCAATCTTCATAGCTAAATTTCTCAAGAACCTTCTCAACATAATGAGATTGAGAAATAGCTATACCCTCTGTTGACCGAATTAGTTTAAGGCCTAGGATCACATTTGCAACACCCATATCCTTCATCTCAAACTTACTAAAGAACAACTTAATTTCATTCACAATTCTAATGTCTGATACAAACAATAATATATCATTTACATATAGGCATAGGATAATACACATATCACCCTTGATCATAGAGTAGACACACATGTCAGATTTGTGACCTACAAAGCCAAAAGACTGTACAGTCTTATCAAACTTTTCAAGCCATTGCTTGGGTGCTTGTTTCAAACCATAAAGAGATTTAACAAGCTTGCAAACCTTTTTCTCGTTCCCAGGAGCTACAAATCCCTTAGGCTGGTCCATATAGATCTCCTCAAGATCGCCATGAAGAAAGGTGGTCTTCACATCCATTTGGTGGATAGCGAGATCATAAATGGAATCCAATGCAATATGCATTCGGATAGTAGTTATCCTAGTTACTGGAGAATAGGTATTGAAATAGTCGATTCCTTCCATTTGCTTGAACCCCTTAGCAACAATTCTAGCTTTGTACTTTTCAATAGATCCGTGAAGCCTGAGTTTTCTCTTAAACACCCACTTACACCCAATAGTAGAATACCCTGGAGGTAAATCAACCAACTCCCAAGTGCCATTAGAGATGATTGAGTCCATCTCATTCTTAACGACATCTTTCCAGTGCTTAGCTTTAGAAGAAGTCATAGCATCACAATAAGTGGGGGGATTGCCCTCGATATGGTAAGTAATAAAATCACTTCGTAAATCCTTGGCAATTCTTGGCCTTTTACTTCTCCCAGGTTCAGACTCTTCTACTTGATTGGGGTCAGAACAAGAAGAGCTAGCCCCCAAATTAGACATCCTTTCCACTTGATTATGAATAGAACTAGATGTGGTGGCTAGATCATCTGAAGTCACATTTTGAAATAATCCAATTTTCATAGGGAAGACATCCTAAGAAAATGTAGCATCGCGAAGCTCAACAATAGTGTTGACATTTATGCCTGAAATCTCAGATTTTATAATAAAAAATCTATAGGTATAACTATTATCAACATAACTCAGAAAGACCGCGTCAACTGTCTTAGGTCCAAGCTTCTTCCTTTTGTGTTATGGGACAACCACTGTTGCAAAGCAGCCCCACACTTTAAGGTATTTCAAACTTGGTTTCATGTTTCTCCAAATCTCAAATGGACTACTTTCCTTATGCTTGAGGGGAACTTTATTCAGAATATGGCATGCCATATTCAAAGCTTCCCCCCACATGTAATTAGGTAATCCTTAGCTTTGCAAGAGAGCATTAACCTTGTCAGTTAGGGTCCTATTCTTTCACTCTGCTATCCCATTATATTGAGAATATGGGGCAGTCACTTCATGAACTATACCAAAAGCTTGGTACTATTTATCAAATAAATTAGACGTATATTCCGCTCCTCTATCTAACCTCAGTCTTTTAAGAGTTTTCTCAGTTTGTGTTTCTACTTCTTTCTTAAAGATGAGGAATTTACTTAATGCTTCATCCTTAGACTTAACCAAATAAACATAGCATTATCTGCTACTGTCATCTATAAAGATGATAAAATACTTTTTATTGTCCTTAGTCAACACACCGTTAAACTCGTAGATATCCGTGTGTACCAAATCTAGAACCTCACTATCTCTAGTAATAGAGTGAAAATGCTTCCTAGTTTGTTTAGCCTGTACACATATCTCGCATTTCTTAGTTTTATTTATAGTGTGTTCAGGAATCATATTTAATTTCATCATTCTTTTTAAAGAATTGAAATTTACATGACCCAATTGTTGATGGGAGTTATCTAGGAGTTTTAAATATGCATTGTTGTAGTAAAGTCTCCTAAATAGCTTTCTTAACAAATACAATTTATAACTCAAATTCACAAGAGTATCGGAGGTCGAACACAAGGAGCAAGTATTATAATTCACGCGCTAATCGAAATGAATGTATATATGAGCACAAGAAATAAGCCAAGAACAAGATTTTCAATGAATAATGATCTACTCAAATTGATATTCAATTATAAGCATGAGTATTTCGATAGATCATAACGATAAAAAGAAATCTAAGTCAAAATAATGGTGATTTAGATCACCAATTATTAGTCTTAATTAAGCATATATATATCAGCTACTCATAATACTAAATATATAAATAATGTCCTTCAATTAGAATGCCACATCACTTAAGTCTCCATAAAGTCACAGTATCAGAACCAATGCCTTAGACAATCATACGACAGCTTTCCCAATCATACGGCTTAAAGTGATCAACGCTTTCAAAGCCTTTCTTCTTTTCTTCTTGAGTCTTCTCCTCCTTCTTCTTCTTGAGCCTTCTCTTCTTTCTCAGGCACAGCCCCTCTCTTCTTCTTCTTCACAACATAGGGGACCCAATGATGAGAACCTCATCATGAGCCATAACTAGCTCATTTTGACCTAATACAAAGGATAAAAGCTCCTACATAACTCAAGGAAAGGCTTAACTCAGAGAATTCTGAGTTTAAGGAGAAAACGAGTCATAAGGGGTAAAAATGCAATTTTACCAGTATAATCTGCATACAGGGTAATTCAGGATCCAAACATAGGTCAAAGCAACCTAATAAGAATAAAAGTGGGATGAGATGATCTGACAAGGGCTACAGCAATTCCAAGGAACTAAATGATAATCTGTAACCTTAAAACAAACCCACTTCAATTCACGAGGTTCGAGGCAAAGTAAAAATAGAATAAACCCTCTAAAATTCATAGAAAAATAATCTCTAGGGTTTAGAACTTTCAATTTGGCCTTCAAAACCCATTTTGACCTACATTGAGAACCATGCCCAATTAATAACTTAATTCAGGTTTTTGCGTAAATTGACCGGTCAAACAAGGTTTAATCTAGAAATAAAATTCACCATCAAATTCCTTAGGTCCTAATTAGTCATGAATAAAAACTTGAGCCTAAGAAGAAACCTTCTTGACCAACTTTGCACTTTGGTCCTCATATATTTACTTTTTGGCCCTCAACTTTTGAACCCTCACATTTCTACCCCTAACTCTCCTTCGTTCTTTGCATTCAGGTCCCTCCTGCCAAAACCTGACCAGCACCATGCTCCGGCGACCTTGCGCGGAGCATGGCGCCGCGCAGGGTAAGGGGGAGGGTCTGGCAAGTAAACCGGGGGTGCCCTACGTCGTCAGCCGTCGCAGGAACACCCCCCTGGTCGCTGCAACCCACCATACCGGCCGTGCGAACGCACGGACGGTATGGGTCTCCATCTCCGGTGTCCTCCGGCGAGGGAGACACGTCGTCTCCCTCCGCCCTCCTCTCTGATTCTACCCTATAAATACCCCCCGTCGCTCCACCGTTCGAAGGAGCTGGGATCTGACGGAGAAAACCCCCAACTTTCCTCTCTTCTCACTCCGGCAGACGCCCACCAGCTCCGGCGGTTCTTCCTCCTCCTCCTCTTCGCTCTGCCGCAATACCAGCAGCAGAGGCTTCTTTCCCTCGCTCTTCCCGCGCCACGCCGCACCCAGCTGGCGCCTCTCCGGCCCTCTGCTCGCCGCCGCCCCTTCCCCCGGGCATCTTCTTCTCCGGCGACAGTCGATACGACTGTCGCCCGCTCCGGCCCCTCCTCGTCCTGCTAAGTAGGTAGAACTCCTCCTCTTCCTCCCCTCTTCCTTTTCCTCACTTTAAACATTTACTGTCGCCCTCGATTCCGACCAAACACCCTCACCTTCTCCGCCTCCGGCCATCCTCCGGCGAGCCGCTCCCATCACTCCAGCAACCCACACGGCTCGCCGACCACCGCAGAACCTTCGCCTCCTCACCCTGATCAACCTCCGCCCTTCCACTTCCCCCAAATCACCCTCTGCAACTCCACCGAACAAACCCATCTCCCGACCCACAGTCCGACCTAGGGCAGCTCTTGGGCTCCGCCCCGCCGCCTGCACACCCCCCGACCACCTTCGCCGTGCCACGGCGAAGGTCCTCCGCGTTTCTGATTGGGCCGAGAGGCCGTTTCTCTGTGGGCAGGTACCTGCACTCGTCGCCGCCATTGTTGAAGCGAAGCAGCTTCGACCTGCTGTCCCAGGTGCGCTGTGCCCAGGTCACGCTCCCAGGCTGTGCGGGGGCATTTCGGCGAAGCGTTAGGCTGCAGTTGAGGCGAATCCCTCGCGCGAAGGCCTCGCGTAAAGCTGCGATTACCAGCTGCTTCCTCCGCGCAGGCGCGAAATTGGGGTGGGACATTTAGTCCCACCTCGGAAGGCTCTGAAGGAGCGCAGCGGTATAAAGCGAAAAAGTGTTGGAGGCTTATTGCCTCAGCACACGGGGTGAGGTCCCCTTCACCCGCCCAGTTACCCGGTCTCGTCCGCGCTCACGCCCCGCGGACCTGGCCCGACCCGACTTAGACTGACCTGCACTCCTCGCCCACCACGCACGCCGGTGGGCCTGGACCCGGGCCCGACCCGTACCCGGCAACCCGGCAGCTCTGGGAGAGCTATCCTAAGAGCGGTTTCTGTGAGAGAGAGACGCGGAGGAGGGTAGAGGTAGGTTTTGCCCCTCTCTGATCAAGCTGTGTAAGTGTGCAGGCACAGGTGAAGAAGAACCGTGGAAGAAGACGAAGGCTGAAGGAAGGAGGATCACCGAGCGGCACTGTAGCAGCGGCGGTTTAAGTCGTCTGATTGGAAAATCAGACGACGTCCTGAAGGCAAAGAAGGAGAAGGAAGGTGAGGCAGAGGAGAACACAGAGAGGCCAAGGGAAGAACACGAGAAGATCTGAAGAAAGAAAGAAGAAGAAGAACAGGGGACCGCTCTGCAGAAGAAAAAGGAAGAGACGAGCAGAAACAGCTGAAAGAAGAAGAAGAACATCACCACTGCAGATAAAGAAGAAGAACAAAGGAAGAGAGCAGAAGATCTGAGAAGGAAGAAGAGGAGAAGCAAAGAGAAAAGAAGAAAAGCCAACAAATTCTTTCTCTCTCTCTTTATTTTTGTAATAAGAATTTGTATCTCTAGAATACAGTTTGCTCCCTAAGTTCGACCTCGGGAACTCTTTATTTCCGAGTAACAAATTGTATTAAACTGGTAATCACCTCTCTATACTATACTACGACGGAATAATAAAACTATAGAGGAAGGTCGCCACCACCCAACTCCCTTCAGTGACTAAGTGTCGCGTAGAGCCCTCTTCTCTTTAGCACAAGGCAGACAGTCACGCAACAAAAACCCTCCACAACTCTTTCACAATTTCTTCTCTCTCAAACCCATTGCATAGTCGGGTCAATAACCGGGCATATGGATCCGGGTATTCAGGTCTGATCAGGGTCACTGGCGTGGGTGGTGACCGAGGAGTGCGTAAGGTAAGGTGAGTATGGGGCCTCACCCCTATGTTCTGAGGCAAACAGCCCAGAGCACAAATCTCTTTTATCTGCTGCTGCTTCTTCTTTCCTTCATGCGGTGGGACTATTGTCCCCCTCCTTCCTTTGCATGCGCCATCAGCAGAGAGGCTTCTCCAATTGGCGTAGCTACTAAGGCCTCAAGTCCCAATTGAAGCCCTGGGATGATGCCTAGTTTTGGACCGCAGTTATTGAATGCAACAACTGGGCGGTTGGTGGCTGGAGTGAAGCTGACGGTGACGGAGATGAGGACAGTGACGGTGAAGGCCGGTGATACCTGAAAAGACCAGTATGGGCTCAAAAGCCCCAATCAGTAGGTTCAACAGGATCGCCGAAGAATGGCGAGGGTGATAGTGGTGTTTGCATGGCGTTTGGTGGAGAGTAGAGGTCAGGTGACCTTGGGGAGGGTGCCTGCAGGTGGTGGTGTTCGGGGGACGTGTGTGATGGTTAGATGCCACAATAGCAGGAGGGCTTTTGTGTAGGTGATCATGGCGGAGCTAATGGAAGTTGTGGCACTGTGAACAGCGGTGTGTAGTAAGCTCTCGACCTCGCCGGAGCTTGGCCAAAGCGGGAGAAGATGGAGGAGTTAAGGGTGAATAGGTGGTTGAATATAATGTCTAAAGAGGGGGAAATGAAGTAGAGAGTGGGAGACAGTTAAGGGACCTAAACTAATGGACAAAAAGGCAAGGACGGCGTTGGCTTTGATTTGCCGTCACCCAGGAAGGTGAAAACTCCGGTGGAGGTGCGGCGAGGAAGAGGGAGATCTAGGAGCCCCTAAGTTGGTCATCGAGGAGCGGACGAAGGAGGGGAGGAACGTAGCATTCCCAATTTCGCCATTGGGAGGCCGTAAGACGACGAAGGGAGAAGCTCACCAGAGCGAAGGCGAAGCAAGCCAGAGATAGGAAAAGAAGACTTGTTGTGGCTCGAAACCTTGCTATGGAGCACGGTTTGTCCTCAGGGGTCCTTATATAGGCCTTAAGGGAGCTTTCCAAGCTTGGAAGCTTTGAAGCTTTGTGAAATAGGAGAACCAATCCTTCAAATGATTTGCATGAGCCTTTGAGTAGGAATTAGAGCCTAATGTGTGGCTCAGAAGGAAGAGGATTTCGCAAGGAATTCTTCTTCCAATTTTGAGAGGGATTCGTTAAGGAATTAGAAAGAAATCTCTAATTGAAGGTCGCTGGAGTAGGAGTTCCTCTGCAATAATGATTGAGGGACTTAATCGCAAGGAACATGACAAACTTAGGGACCCATTTGTAAGGAATGCAAAAAGCTAGGGGTGCATATGTGAGAAAAAGAGTCAGACTGGACCACAATGCAAACTAGGTTAAGATGATCTCTAATTGGGCCCAAATTTTGGTAAAAACCTAATTTTGACCCAAGAAATATGATGGTAAAGTCATATTTTGGCTTTGATCAAGTTTGACTGGGTAATTTGTGCAGAAACCCAAACTAGGGCAACTATTTATTTGAGACTCTATTTTAGGTAAAAATGGGTTGCAATGGTCAAATCAAAGGTACCAAACTTTAGGGAATATTTTTATATGATTTTTAGAAGGTTTAGGTGAATTTTATCCTGACCAAAACCTCAGTTAATTAAGCGAGTCTGTTTTTAGAATTTCATATGTCCATTAATTCTCAAAATGCGTGAAAAAACTATTTCTGTTTGCACGTACCATTTTATTAGACATTAATGACCATTTTAACTTTAATGGACCCCCTGGGAAACCTTGTGATTGCTCTGCATTTAGGTTATACTGTTAAAATTGCGGTTATGTAGGAGCATTTGTCAGTTGATTATGACTAATAAAGTTAATTATGGCAGATGATGACGTTATCATCATACTCCCATGTCTAACTTTTGCTAGTCCCTTAGTAAAATCTTATGAGAAGAACTCAAATTCTAGACCATGCCTTTGAAGTTCAGAATCCTGATTTATTCTTCTTTTTTAGAAATTAGGTCAGAATGCTATTAATAGGCCGAGAGGTACTCAAGTATCAATCAAGATCTAGACTTGACCAGCTTTGGCCCCAGTCTGCCATGAAGGTTTCTAAGGCCCACAGAAACTATCCAAAGGTTCATTGAACCCAGCAGTTAAAGCACTCGTGCTTGTAACATGGTTATTCCAAGTTTAGTTTGCAGTGCATTTTTGTAAGAGAGAGGAATAGAAGAATTTTTTACATTTTTGGAGAGTTTTCTCTCTTTTTCTTTTCTTTATTTCTAGCTTTGGATTGGCTAAAAAACACGGTCTATATCGTATTCCTTATCCCCACCATCAATCCTCACAGGGTCTCTGGCTTTTGATACTTCGAGATAGCACCGCCCATGGCAACCCTAGAACCCTGGCTTTCGACACTTTGAGATAGTGTCGCCCATGGCGTTCTGTAGCTAAATTCAAGCCCTGGTGATCGACATTTTGGGATAATCCCACCCATGACACCTGAATCAGCACAAGGTGCTTACATGCCCCCGGTAGGATATTTAGATATCTTAGGAGACAAGAATCGAGGAGACGATATGTTATTGCGTATCTTCGAGGGAAATTTTCCTTCTTTCCGCGTTGGAAACTCGTCCAAATCAACTTGAGAATAAACGCTTTTGCGTGATTTTGATTATTAAGCACACTAAACTAGACTGTTGTGTGGATTAGGATGATTAGGTTACCGAGTCCCGCAAATCAAAGCTCAGTTAACAGGGCCAAATAATACCTGAGCCTTAGACCTAATACGTAGGCTTCTCATTTTCCTCAACCTCTTGAGGACTATCCGGATCTTAACGGATACGTGAATATTTAAGCCCTAAAACAAGTGCAAGAGGCCTAAGATCAACACTCATACTAATCTCCATGTCTCTTCAGCACTTTTGACTTTATTTTTCTTTCTTTTGATTTGGTCTAGAACTTAAGTAAATTCCATAATCATTTACTATGACTAACACTTTTTGATTTAATTTTTAGCTCTTTTTTGACATTTAAATCACCTCCTCTTTTCCTCCTTAAGGATGAATTCAAAATTTCCTCCCTTTCTCCATTTTTTTTCTTTTTTTCAATTTTTTATTTTTTTTGTTTTTTGGAATATGTATTTTTTGTGAGAACCCCTTAGAAACTTATGTTTTTGTTTGCTTGCACTTTAACACCCCCCATGCCTAAGTTTTGCAATGTCCTCATTGTAAATCGGAGGGTATGAAATCAGTTGGGTTCATGGGTTAGAACAGGGTAAAAAGGGTGGGTGAACAGGTCAGGATGACTGTGCGGACAATTTCAATCTTTGATACTAATACCAAAGGTGGAGTCTGCTATTCTAAAATTGAACTTAGAAGTGCAATAGGAGTGTAGCTCAAAAGGATGATCAGAAGGATCTTGATTTTTGGAATGACGGGTTGCCTCCCGTTAAGCGCTAAATTCAATGCCTTCAGTCGAGCAGAAGATGGTCAAGGAGGAGTGGTCAAATCAGTGAAATTTTATAAAACAAGCACCTTGATCAAAAGCCTGGTTGGTCCAACCAGGTGCGTGTTTAGATCAACAGGATGATGATGCAGTCCAAACCTAATCAGTCTGGTGGGTTGATGGATGTAAATTAGTAGATGCGGAGCCCACCAGGTATTTTGTGACTCAAAAAGAAGCGACAGTATGAATCGCGGGTTTGGCTGATTCTAATCAGCCTGGTTAGAGTAGGGATCCTCAAGTGCAAATGGATCTGTGAAGGATGTAAGATCCCTATGAGAGTGATCAGAGAAGGGTAGGACATGATTTGTATTCTGATCGATATCCGAATCCCGATCAAAAGATGGAGAAGAATCATGTGAGATCGGATCATAGAGAGGAGAATTAGCATAGAAATTGATTCCGGTAGTGGGTCGGGGTTGGGATCAGATTCAAGAAGGTTTTGTATGTAGATTAGAAAAGGTGGCATCATGGAGATTCAAATCGTTGACCTTAACGTCACAGGTGTTGGGCATCATAGATTCTAGGTTAAAGGTAAGGATTGGATCACCAGAATCTAGGCTGGGCTCTATTGGGATGTCAGAACCATTCTCGATAATTACCTTAACAGGATAAGGCTTGGCATTTACATTATTGAGAAGTTCTATTTTAAGCTCATCATCACAGGTGTTGGGGAAATCTAAGCGATGGACCAGCTTCCTGGTTTCCTAAGGTTGGTTCAAGATCGGGAACACCTGTAATTGGATCCTCCCAACCCTCATCAAGATTAGGTATGCCAATTGTTATGAAGTTTGAATCTGAATTCATTTGGGTTGGGGGTCCATAACAATTCTGAATGTCTAACCCAGTCTCTGGAGAAGCTTTAGGATCACTCCAAGATGTCTCATAAATGGCTTCTCATAATAGGTTTAGAACATCTACACGTTGTTCAATGATATCTTGGTGTATCTCTCAGAGTGATGGATTTGCAAAGCAATGTAAACCCTCCGTTCTATGAAATTCTCAAATTTCATTGAATTCTGGTTGGAGGGTCTCTTGGGTTGAACCATTTCTTAGTTGAGTAAGTAGTAGTTTAAAACGGTTCATAATAAATTTTGTTGTTTCTGGGATGTTAATCACTTTGAAATGGATTTTAAAATCGTCGCGTTGTAGTATAGATTGAATTAGCTCGAAAAATAAATAGAATTTATTACTCGAATGAAAGTCCAAGGTCGAACACAGGGAGCAATTAGCAAAAATGCTTCTCAAGATTGCAATTCAACAAAACTATATAATCAATAGAATTCCAAGCAAATATGAATGAAAGTGAACGTCAGATAATGCAAAAAGAATGGGGTAAAATGGTGATTTGAATCACCAATTACCCTTAACAATTATCTCCAATATTTCAACAGTACTAAGCAATTCAATTCCACGTATGATAAGTGCACAGTGCACTTTAAATGAAGCTCAGACGTCTGCTCAGCTGGTCAGATGGCTTATCCTACTCTGTGCTACAGTGCCCGACTGCTTCTCCTCTTTGTGCCTTCTTCTCTTCTTCTGTTGGGCTTCTTCTCTTCTACAGCTTCTCTTCTCTTCTTCTTCCTCTGGCTGTGTTGTAGCTGCTCTTCTTTTCTTCATCTGCGGCTGTGCCTTCTCTCTTCTTCTTCTCTTGTGGCTTCCTCTCCTTCTTCCTTCTTCACACGCAAGGGAGAGGTTCCTTAAACGGCTAAGTGTCGGCCGTTGGTCTTGAGAGCAAAACCCCCCCTACCCGTACGCGCTTTCCTCTCCTTCTCTCTTTAGGATCCACCCTCCCAGGGCCTCGGGTTATCAGGTATTTAGGTAGAGCGCACCCGGGACCAGGGCTGCCAGCCGTGAGTGGTAGCTAAGGAGTGCTTAGGTTAGGCGGGTACACGGATCAGCCAGACTCGTGTGTAAGGTGTCACAGGTGAGGCACGTGAGGGGTGCAGGGACCTCACCCCCTGTGCTTGATGAGGCGATAAGCCTATAGGACTTTTTCAATTTATGCGGGTGCGAGCACTCATCAGCTTCCGAGGTGGGACTATCCCACCGCCTTCTTCTGCGTGCAGCTGCAGTGGGTTGCCTTCGCGGAATTGGAGTAGCAGCAGTAGATGTGGGTGCCAACTGAAGACCTGAAGCTTTGCCTGGAACCTCTCCACACAACCTAGGTGTATCACCTGGAGCTTGCACGGCTGGAGAAGGCTTCAAGCATTACTCGAAGCTGTTGTAATGGCAGTCGAGGGAGCGAAGACATGAAAGTCAGAATACGGCCTCTCGGCCTTGTCAAATAAGTTTAGGAGCTTCACCGTAGGGTCGCGAGTATGGTGGTGGGTGTGATGTGTCATGAAGGTGCTGTGGTGGCTGGACGGTGTTGGAGTTGGTGCGTGGAGGTGGGTGTGTTCGGCAAAGGGTTTGGAGGAGCAATCGACCTAATTAAGTTAGGGATTTTGCTCCTAGGGTCGAGGCGGAAGTGTAGGGATGAACGGCAAGGGGTTTGGTGGTGTGTGGAGAGAGATGTGCCTCACCAGAGGAGTGGCCGGACGTGGAAGGGATGACGGTGAACGGGCAGTAGCGTAGTTGAAATTGAGTGTGGATGGGATGAAAGTGAAGTAGAGTTAAGGGACTTATCTAGGTAGTTGGTAGACGATGGGGAGTCGAGGCGGTGCCGATTGCGGTATGGTCGGCGTCGGGGAAGAAAGCACTCCGGTGAGTAGGAATAGGTGAGGAAGACGAAGGACGAGGCATCGACTGGTACAACACGACATGAAAGAGAGCGAGGGAGATAAGTCTGCTGCTAATATTGCATGCGGACGAAGGATGGAGTCGGAGGAGCTCGCCGGACATCGAGGAGCTTCGACCAGATGAGGAGAGACAAAATTAAGGGGGAATCCGGTCGAATTCGAGCGTGGGAGGTTCGGTCTGATCTGGAGGTCCTTTTATAGGCCTTTGGAGGGAGTTTTGAGCTTGAGAAGCAAGCTTCCCAAGCTTAGAAAGCTTGCCAGAGTTGGAATTCTCTAGGATACCCAAATCTCTCATGCATTCGCATGAGAGATTGGGAAGGTTTGAGGGCATGGGAATTGGCTCAAAAGGAAGGGAATTCATTGACGAACTTCCCTTTCAAATTTGAGAGGGATTTTGATGAGTCCATTTTAATGGAGTAATATTACGCCTAAGTAACTTTAATCTTACCTTTTAGGTTTGTTAATAATTACATTAAGTTATAGAATGTTTGCATGCATCATGATTTAAGTTTACATCTATTTTATAGCATTCTATAACTTA
The DNA here is from genome assembly GCA_037157565.1 of Thalassia testudinum. Lineage (NCBI taxonomy): Eukaryota > Viridiplantae > Streptophyta > Magnoliopsida > Alismatales > Hydrocharitaceae > Thalassia > Thalassia testudinum. The sequence continues at coordinate 121,926,244 of JAZHRO010000073.1, forward strand.
ATATGTAATGATTTTATGTTTTTATGTGCAGGAAGAATATTGGGAAAAGAACAAGGAGGGGAGGGTAAATTTCCCTTTCAAACAAACGGTGCCATCTTTTCCCCATCCTCTGGCTAGCCGCAACTCTTCCCTCAACAGCCGCCAGCCAAAAATAGCAAAGGGATTTGGAAAATCCCTTAACTCACGCACGCAGGGAGAGGAGATAAAGAGCTTGGGAAAAGTTGGATGAAGTGATCTTCTTCCTCCCCCTTGAGGGGATATCCATTGCGTTTGAAGGCTTGCACTGTGCACCCACCGCCAGCCACAACCTCTACTGCAAGAGTCACCCTTCCAGCTTGCAATTGCTTCAGGCGCACCGCACCAGCGCCATCACCGCACCCCCTTCCAGTGCCATCACCTTCCAGCCTGCACCCGTGCCCAACACCTGCAGGCGCTTATGCCCTCGCCACCAGCGCCCTGCAGGCGCCCGCTCCGCCCCACCCACGCCCGCAGGCGCTTCCCCCTTCCAGCGCTCACACCACCCCAGCCTGCCCTTGCGCACCCGTCGCACCCCTGCAGGCGCCCGCACCCCCATAGGTGCTTCCCTTGCACTTGCCAGACCCGCATCCCACCTACCAGGGTGCACCAGCACAGCACCCATCGCAGCGTGCCCTTGCCACCCGCGCTCCCGCCAGCAGGCGCTGCAGGTGCTCGCCGCCCATGCGCGCCCTCTACAGACCGCCCTCACGCCTTCAACCCCGCCAGCGCCTTTAAGCCCATAGGCGAACCCACGCCCGCAGGCTCTTGCCCCTCTCCATCGCCTACGCATGCCTCTACTCCTCCACGCAGCCATCATCATAGGCCACGATTCTCCTCTCCAACCACGCCATCGACCTCCCCTTGACGTTGCGAACACGACCAAGTCCCCAACCGTGCCAACCGCGGTCCACAATCATGTCTCAATAGGTCGTCACCGGCGAGCTCCTCCTCCGTCGGCCGGCCACCTCCGGCCTTCTCCGTCAACGCCACGACCTCCATCGGATCGGCCTCATCTTCGCCAACCTCCCTCGTGTGTTAACAGCCCCGCCGACTCTCCTTCCCGTATGCAAGCAAGAGAGAGAGCAAATGCTCTATTTTGAGTGGTATTAAAAATTACAACATATGCCATTGTGGGTGTCCTATTCATTTATTTACCAGATTAATATATTATGGTGAATTTGCATGCGTGTCCCTCTATTCTTGATAAATTGCTTCTAGATGAGTATCTCATGAATTAGATAAGAGCATGCCACATTGATTATCACAAATAAGGAATGTTTTATTGGAAATTAGTATTTACGTGTTTACCATTGACAAGATTATTACTTAATAGAATACTAGGTTGTGGTGATTTTACATTTAAACACCTAATTCTTTTATCAATTACTTAGAATGATGACTTATTTTGAAAAGGAATGATACGAATTAGCATGCAGAACCACTAAGTTTCTCGAATAAATAGGTCACCATTCACTTATTCAATAGGCTTATTCCTCTCTGTGGAGATGACCTAACTATTCGTGGTTAGATTCTGAAAATTAAAATGTTTTGAAAAGTGATTTTCTACCACGTGATTAAATACGACACATCATTTTATGTTAAAGTTTTCAACGAAAACGAAGATCGCTCTTTCAGATTCGTCAAGGAATCAAGGAGAACATGCCAAATTTAGGTTGCTGGAGTTTGTAGGAATAGGATTTATGGCGGTAGGGACCTAGTTGAGAAAGCGATGATAAATATAGGGTCCTTTTTGTAAGGATTTTGAAAGTTAAGGGCATATGTGTTATATAAAAGAACCTGACAGAATCAAATTGCAAACTAGGTCAAGACAGTCTCGGATTATGCCCAAATTTTGGTACAAACCTAATTTGGACCTAGGAAAGATAAAGTTGGATTTTGGTTTTGAATAAGTTTGATTGGGTAATTTATGTAAAACCCAAATTAGGGCAAATGTCAGTCTGAGACTCTGTTTTGGGTCAAGATGGGTTCTAATGGTCAAATTGAAGGTACCAAATCCTAGAGAATATTTTTCTATGAATTTTAGAGGATTGAGGTGAATTTTATCTTGACCATAGCCTCATTTGGTTAAGCGGGTCCATTTTAGGGTTTCAGAAGTCATTTAATTCTCAAAACATACGAAAACCCTTTTTTGTCTGTATTAACCTGCTTGTTGGATATTTAAGACTATTTGACCCTTAATTACCCCCTAGGAAAAGCCGTTGTTGTTGTGTATTCAAGATATGATGGTAAAATTATAGTTTTATCCCTGTTTTCTTGTCTTTCTCTCAGAATGACTATGCAATGAACTATGGCTCTCTGGTACTTAAGTAGGAGCAATTATTCCTTAATAATGACTAAATTGAGCTAGTTATGGCTTATGATGGTGTTCCCATCATACCCCCATGCCTAGCTTTTGCTAGTCCCTTAACAAAATCTCATGGAATTAACTCAAATTCTAGACCGTATGCCTTTTTATGCTCAGATTTCCATTGTGTGCTTTCTTTTGTAGATTAGGTTAGAATGCCAATAGTAGGCCTAGAGGTACTCAAGTACCAACCAAGACTTGGACCTGACCAGCTTTAGCCTCAGTATGCCACATAGGTTTCTAAGGCCCACAGGAACTAACCTAAGGTTCGTTGAACTCCACGGTTAAAGCACCCATGCTTGTAACATGTTTTAGCCTAGGTTTAGTTTGCAGTGTGTTTTTGTAGGAGAGAGATAGAAGATTTTTTTTTTTGGAGAGTTTTCTCTCTCTTTTCTTTCTTTATTTCTAGCTTCGGATTGGATTTACAACATGGTCTGTATCGGATTCCTAGCTCCCACCATCAATCCTCGCAGGGTCCTTAGCAATCGATGCTTCGAGATAGCACCGCCCAAGGGAACCCCCAAAACCCTGTCTTTCTAGATTTCGAGATAATCCCACCCATGGCTTTTTGTAGCTAAATCCTGACCCTGGCAATCGACAGTTCATGATAATGCCGCCCATGGCATCTAAACCAACACAAGGTGCTTACATGCCCCCGGTAGGATATTTAGATATCCTAGGAGACAAGCACTGAGGAGAAGGTATGTTATTGTGCATCTTCGAGGGGAATTTCCCGCATCTCTGTGTTGGGAACTCTTCTAAATCAACTTGTGTTGATTAGCCGCTCATAACCTAGGTAGCTTTTTCAGAACAGATTTAACGCATTTGCGTGATTTTGATAATTAAGCGCATTGAACCAGACTGTGTGTGGATTAGGGTACTTAGGTTACCGAGTCTCGCAAACCAGAGGTCAGTTAACGAGGTCGAATAATCCCTAAACCTTAGACCTAATACTTAAGCTCGTATTTTCTCCAACCTCTTGAGGATTATCCAGATCTTAATGAATACTTAAATTTTTAAGCCTAAAATCACAGCCCAAGAGGCCTAAATTAGCATTCATACTAATTTTTTTTTTCTCTTAGCACCTTTTGTCATTTATTTATTTCTTTTGATTTGGTCTAGAACTAAGTAGATTCCTTAATCTTTTACTAATGATTATCTCTTTTTTATTTCAAACTCTACTCCTTTTTGATATTTAAATTAACTCCCCTTCTCTCCTCCTCTAGAATGATATGCAATTTTCAAAATTTCCTCCCTTCTCTATTTTTGTTCTTTTTCACTTTTTTTTATTTTTTTGGAATATGTATTTTTTTTTATGAAACCCTTTTTTGTGAAGTGATTCTCACAATATTTTGCACTTTAATACTCCCCCATGCCTATGATTTGCAATGTCCTCATTGTAAATTAGGTGGGTTAGAATTTGGCTTAGATCGTATATTATAACAGGTTTAGGTGGGTAGACAGGTCGGGGTGACTGTTGCGGACGATTTCAAGCTTGAGTACTGGTACTAGAGGTGGAGTCAGTTGTTCTAATGGACGAATCCTAAAGTGCAATATGAGTTCAGCATAAGATGTGTCAAGAAGGGTTTTGGGTTTTTCAACAAGATGACGGGTTGCCTCTCGTTAAGCGCTGAGTTTAATGCCATCAGTCGGGCACAATGAGCTCAGGGAGAATGGAGATCAAAAGATACATTAGCCAAGTTTGTATCGGTAAGTTTAATGAATGGCTTAAGTCATTGGCCATTCATGATAAAAGGTTTGGAATCAAGGCTGAGTTGACTGATTTCAACCGCTCCATTTCTAAAAATCCGTCGGATAAGATATGGTCCAATCCATTTCTATCTGAGTTTTCCTGGGAATAGTTTAAGTTTGGCATCAAAGAGTACGACTTTCTGACTAGGGTGAAAGATCTTTCTGGATATGTGCTTGTCGTGAAAGGCCTTAACCCTCTCTTTGTAAATTCATGAGTTCTCGTATGCGTCATTGCATAGTTCATCGATCTCGCTCATTTGAAGCTTTTTGTGGGTTCCTGCCTTAGAAAGATCTGGATTACACTTCCGAACAACCCAATAGGCTTTGTGCTCCAACTCAACGGGGAGGTGACATGCCTACTCGTAAACCAATTTGAAAAGTGACATGCCTAATTGGGTATTGTGGGCGGTCCTATAAGCCTACAAGGCTTCCGAAAGTCGGGATGAGCACTCTTTCCTGTCAGGTCGGACAATGACTTGAAGGATTTTCTTGATCTCCCGATTCGATAGCTCAGCTAGACCGTTGGTTTGGGGGTGACAAGCAGTAGAGATTCTGTGTGATACCCCATATTTGGTCATCAGTGATATGAACCGAGCATTCATGAAATGGGTCCCTCCATCAGAGATAATGACACGTGGAATCCCATCCCGAGAAAAGATGTTCTAATGAATGAATTTGATTACCACTTATGATCGTTGGTTCGGGTTGGGATGGCTTTGATCCATTTGAATACATAGTCAACAACGAGAAGAATGCACACGAAGCTATCCGAGATAGGGAAGGGTCCCATGAAATCAATCCCCCAGATATCGAAGATTTCGCATATGAGAATCGGCTGTAAATGCATCATATCGCGGTGGCTCATCTTGGTTAAGGTCTTGCAACGAGTGCATGCCTTATAGTAATCGTATACATCTTTGAAAATCGTGGGCCAATAAAAGCTTCACTGGAGGACTTTTGCTGTGGTTTTATGTCTAGAGAAGTGTTCGCTGTAGGCCTAGTCACGACAGAAGGACAAAATGTCCTGAATTTCTGCATCCGGAATGCACCGTCTGATGAGCTGATCAGCATCAATGCAGAAGAGGTACGGGTCTTCCCAGATGTAGTACTTGGCGTCGGAAAACAATTTGTCTTTCTTGGCCTTCGGCCAATTAGATGGGATCTGATGTGATGCCAAGTAGTTCACCAAGTCAGCAAACCAAGGAAGTCCCATACTAATAGTCAGGAGGTGCTCATCGGGAAAGTGTTCTTTGATGGGTCCAGAAGGGTCAATAATGTCAGAAGGAAGGTAGGATAAGTGGTTAGCTACCACATTCTACTTTCTCGCTTTATCGCGAATCTCAAGATTAAATTCTTACAATAGCAAGATCCAGCGGATTAGTCGAGGTTTCACGTCCTTCTTCGCGAGGAGGTGCCTCACTACAGTGTGATCCGAGTATATAATAACGTAAGAACCCAAAAGATATGACCTGAATTTCTCCAGGGCAAAAACTCCGGCTGGAAGCTCTTTCTCAGTAACTGTGTAGTTACGCTGAGTCTCATCAAGTGTCTTGCTAGCGTAGTAGATGACCACGGGTTTCCAGTCTATTTTCTGCCCAAGTACCGCACCTACAACATAATTAGATGCATCGCACATGATCTCAAAGGGTTGAGACCAATCAGGGGACTGTAGGATAAGTGCTTGGGTAACTCGATCATGTAGGATCTCAAATGCCTGAGTGCACTTCTTGGTGATTTCGAAGGGGACATCCTTAGATAGAAGAGTAGTCAGGGGGTGTAAGATTTTCGAGAAATTGGGAATGAATCGACAGTAAAAATCGACGTGCCCCAGAAAGGATCGGATGTCCTTGACCGAGCTAGGCATAGGGAGTTTGGAAATCAGATTCACCTTGGCTCGATCAACCTAGATGCCTTTTTCAGAGATGAGATGTCTCAGGACAATTCCCTTAGGTACCATGATGTGACTCTTTTCCCAGGAAAGATCCAAGTTCACGTTGATGCATCGCCTGAGGATTTGGACCAAGTGTAGGAGGCAATCATCAAAAGATTCTCCAAATATCGAGAAATCATTCATGAAGACCTCAAGGTATTCACCTACCATTTTCGAGAATATGGCAAGCATGCACCATTGAAAAGTAGCGGGTGCATTGCAGAGACCGAACGGCATCCTTTGGAATGCATATGTTCCAAAGGGGCTGGTGAAGGTGGTCTTCTCTTGATCCTCAAGATGGATTGCGACCTGGTTATAATTGGAGTACCCATCCAAGAAGCAGAAGAATCGATTTCCCGCTAGTTTCTTGAGTATCTGATCAATGAACGGTAGTGGGAAATGATCCTTCGTCATGGAGGAATTGAGTCTTCTGTAATCAATGCAGACTCTCCATGAGTTCATTATAAGGGTCAGTATGGTTTCTCCTGTTTCAGTCGTGATCACGGTGAGTCCTGCCTTCTTAGGTACAACTTGAATTGGACTCACCTACCGATTGTTGGAGATCGGGTAGATGATCCTTGCATCTAACCACTTGATGATCTCCTTTTTCACGACATCCTGCAGGTGTGGATTTAGGCGTCTCTGCATTTCATGGGATGGTCGTGAGCCCTCTTCAGTATAGATGTGATGTGTACAGTATGACGGGTTGATGCCAGCTAGATCATCAAGAGTCCATCCAATGGCTCTTCGATGCTGCTGGAGAATAGAAATCAGGGGTGTTTCCTGATCAGATGTGAGTCGGGAGTTGATAATCATAGGAAATGTCTGATTGGAACCCAAAAAGACATATTTGACATGGTGTTATCGCTGTAAGATTGATGTTTAAAATAATCGCGTTGCAGTATAGTCGAAATTGCTTTGAAAACAAATACAATTTTATTACTCGAAAAGGTTTCCGAGGTCGAACACAAGGAGCAAATTGGTATTTAGAAATCAAGACCACAATTCAGAATTAAAAGAATTTGCAATAATAGCAGTAGCAATGTGCAAAAATATGGGAGTAAAATGGTGATTTAGATCACCAAATACTCCTACAATATCACCAAGGAACTTAATGTATGAATATGTAATGAGAGCTAATGATTTGCTGTTTGATGAAGAAATCAGATGACTTAAGTTGTCTGCTTCTTCTTTTCTTCTTCTCTGTCTCTGCCTTTGCTTTCTCTGTCTTCTTCTCTTTCTCTGATTCTTCTTTCCTTCTCTGACTCTTCCTTTCTTCTTCTTCTTCTTCTTCTTTCTATGCAATCCTTCTCTTCTTCTTAAGCTTATGTCTTTGGCCTCCTTTTCTTCTTCTTCTTCCTTTGCCTTTGCGAGCCTTCTCTTCTTCCTTCTCTTCTTCTTTCTTCTGCCTTCAACTTTGACCTCTTCTTCTTCAAAATCGACTAAGTATCGGCCGAAGATTCTTGTAGTAAAACCCTCCCCCTACCCGTGCGACACTCCTCTCTTCTTCTCTCTTAGGATCTGCTCTCCTAGAGCCACAGGTATTCGAGTAATCGGATCTAGCGCATACTCGGGTCCAGGCTCATCGGTGTGCGGTAGTGAGTGAGAAGTGCAGGTCAGGTGAGGTCAGCCAGTTCTGCGGAGGCAGTGTCATGGACGAGATCAGGTGTGGGTGAGAGGGACCTCACCCCATGGTAACTGAGGCGAACAACCTATGGCAACTTTTCAATTTATGCCGGTGCGAGCGCCTCTTCATTTCCGAGGTGGGACTATCCGCGCACCCTACTTCTCGCGCGCCTGCAGCAGGGGTGATCTTCCAATTGCAGCTGCTGCTGAGGCTCTCGACTGGAATTGAGGGCTTGGAACTGTGTGCGAGACACTTCAGCGTGTCCTGGGAGCGTCAACCTGGGACAACAAGGCCTGGAGCGACCTCAAGCAAGCTTCGAGCTTGCTCACCAATGGCGGATAGGGCTTGTAACCTGAAATCAATAGAACGGCCTCGCGGCCATGTCAAAGTGCTCAGGGAGGATCATCGGAGCACGGTGGATGTGCTGCGGGTGGTGGCGTGGCGTGTGGGTGTCTGTGAGTGTGTACCTAGGTCACACTGTGTGCGTGTGAGTGGGTGTGTTCGGGGGCACGTGTGAGTGGATGGATAGGTGAATGAGTAGAGGGGAAATGCTCAGTGAGGTGTGGTGGAGGTTTTGCGAGGGTCGATGAGGGTTTTGGTGGCCAGTAGAGGTGGGATGGCCTCGCCGGAGGTGGTGGCCGGAGATGGAGGCGATGGAGGTGCGAAGGGCGGTAGTGGCGGATTTTGGCAAATGAATGGTGGAGAAAAAAGTAGAGGGGATAAGGAACTTAGCTAGGAAGTTAATGGACAAAGGGGGGTAGCAAGGGCGTCAGGTTTGGTGTGGCTGATGTCGGAGATGAAGGTGGCTCCTATGAGGTGGGAATGGCGAGGATGGAGGAGAAAGTGGCGTTTGCTGGTACGGCGAGAGGTGGAGAAGAACAAGGAGGAAGAATCCGCCGCAGGTATGGCGGTCGAACGAAGAGAAAGGGCAGGGAAGGTCGCCGGATGTCGAGGAGCCTTTGGCTGTGAGGGAGAGAAGAATTTGAGAGGTTTCACGGCTGAATTTGAGCGTGGAGAATGCGGTGTGATCTGGGCTTCTTTAAATAAGTCTCTGAAGGGCGGTTAGGGCTTGGGAAGCAAGCTTCCCAAGCTTGGAAGGTCGCTGGAGTTGGGAGTTGTTACGATACCCAAATCTCTCATGCGTTCGCATGAGAGATTGGGATGGAATCAAAGCTCATCAATTGGTTCAGATAGGAGAGAATTTCTCAAAGATCTCCCTTCCAATTTTGGAGGAGATTCTCTGAGAAATCAAAGAGATTTTCCCTGTGAAAGGTCATCGGAGTGGGTTTCCTCTGCGATAATGGTAGAGGGACCTACTTGTGAAGATGAAAAAGAAGTTAGGGGGCTAAATGCAAGGATTTTTGAAAGTTAGGGTTAGAAATGTAATCACACATGACCTTTTTGCAAACTAGGTCAAGGAAAACTCATCTTGGGTCCAAATTTTGGTACAAACCTAATTTAGACCTAAGAAATCCAATGATGAAGTTGGATTTTGGTTTTGATCATGTTTGACTGGGTAATTTATGTAAAAACCTAATTTAGGGCAAATATCTGTCTGAGACTCCATTTTAGGTCAAGATGGGTTCTAATGGCCAAATTGAAGGTACTAAACCCTAGAGTATATTTTTGTTTGATTTTTAGAGGGTTTAAGTAAATTTTATCCTGACTAGAACCTTAGTTAATTATGTGGATCTGTTTTTAGGATTTCAAAAGTCATTTAATTCTTAGAACACACATAAACCCTTTTCTGTTTGATCCAACCAACTTGTTATCTTATTAAGACCATTTGACCTTTATTCAGCCCTTGGGAAAACCTGTGGTTGTACTGCATCGGTAAAATTACAGTTTTACCCCTAGTTTCTTATTTTTCTCTCATAATGGTTATGTAGTGAATTATGACCTTCAGTTAGTTATGTAGGAGCATTTATTGACTTCATTGGGTCAAAATGATCTAGTTAGGGCTCATGTTGGTGTTCCCATCATACCCCATGCCTAGCTTTTGCTAGTCCCTTAGCAAAATTTTAAGGTATTAACTTTGATTCTAGACCATGAAATCTTTTGATGCTCAAAACTTTGATGTGTGCTTCCTTTTGTAGATTAGGCTAAAATGCCGATAGTAGGCCTAGAGGTACTCAAGTACCAACCAAGATCCGGAGCTGACCAGCTTTAGCCTCAATCTGTCGCAAAGGTTTTTAAGGCCCACAGGAACTATCCTAAGGTTCGTTGAACTCTGCAGTTAAAGCACCCATGTTTGTAACATGTTTTAGCCTCGGTTCAGTTTGCAGTGCGTTTTTGTTAGAGAGATAGAGGAATTTTTCTTTGTGGAGAGTTTTTTCTCTCTTTTTTTTTTATTTCTAGCTTCGGATTAGCTTCACAACATGGTCTGTATCGGATTCCTAGTCCCCATCATCAATCCTTGAAGGGTCCTTGGCAATTGATGTTTCGAGATAGCACCGCCCATGGCAACCCCCAGAACCCTGGCTTTCGAGATTTTGAGATAATCCCGCCCATGGTGTTCTGTAGCTAAATCCAGACCCTAGCAATCTACATTTTGGGATAATGCCGCCCATGACATCTAAATTAGCACAGGGTGCTTACATGCCCCTGGTAGGATATGTAGATATCCTAGAAGACAAGCACCGAGGAGACGATATGTTATTGCACATCTTCGGGGGGAATTTCCTACCTCTCCGCACCGGGAACTCGTCCAAATCAACTTGTGTTGATCAACCACTCCTAATCTAGGCGACTTTTTCAGAACAATTTAAACGCATTTGCATGATTTTGATACTTAAGCGCACTGAACCAGACCGTGTGTGGATTGGGGTGCTAGGTTACTGAGTCCTGCAAACCAGAGGTCAGTTAACGAGGCTGAATAATCCCTAAGCCTTAGACCTAATACTTAAGCTTTGCATTTTCCCCAACTTCTTGAGGACTATCCAGATCTTAGCAGGTACTTGAATTTTTAAGCCTATGATCATAGCCCAAAAGGCCTAAAATCAGCTTTCCTACTCATCTCTTCTTTGTTTCATTAGCACTTTTTTTTGCCTTTCATTTTCTTTCTCTTGATATGGTCTAGAACTAAGTCAATTCCTTAATTTCTTACTAATGACTATTTCTTTTCTTTTCTTTTCAACTTGTGCTCCTTTTTGAAATTTTTATCTCCTCCCCATTTTCTCCTCAAAATTTGATATGCCATCGAAATTTTCTCTCCTCTCAATTTTTTTTCTTTTTCAAGAATTGTTTCATTTTTTTGGTATTTTTGGAATATGTGATTTTTTTGATGAAACCCTTTCTTGTGAGATGAGTTTTCACGGTGTTTTGCACTTTAATACCACCCCATAACTACGATTTGCAATGTTCTCATTATAAATTAGGTGGGTTCGAGTTCATCTTAGATCGTTCATTAGAATAGGTTTTGGGTGGGTGAATAGGTCGAGGTGACTGTTGCGGACGATTTCAAGCTCGGGTACGGGTACCTAAGGTGGAGTCGGCTATTCTAATGGATGAACCCTAAAGTGCAATACGAGTTTAGCATAGGATGTGTCAAGAAAGGTTTCAGGTTTTTCAAAATGACAGGTTGCCTCTCGTTAAGTGCTGAGTTTAACGCCATCGGCCGGGCGCAATGAGCTCAGGGAGAATGGAGGGTAAAAGATGTCTCAGCCAAATTTGTATCGGTAAGTTCAATGAACGGTTTGAGTCTCTGACCATTCATGACAAAAGGTTTTGAATCGTGGTTGAGTTGACTGATTTCGACAGCTCCATTTTCGAAGATTCGTCGGATAAGGTAAGGTTCGATCCATTTTGATTTGAGTTTTCCTGGGAACAGTTTGAGCTTGGCATCAAAGAGTAGGACTTTTTGACCAGGGAAAAAGATCTTTCTGGATATGTGCTTGTCGTGAAAGGCTTTAACTCACTCTGTGTAAATTTATGAGTTCTCATACGCGTCGTGGCTGACGTGTGAAATATGTGTTTGTTTAAGAAGATCGTTATAGTTCGTGCTCGCAACGTCGGTTTTAAAAGAAGAAACGGACGTGTGTCTGAGTGTCGATCACAGGGAGGCGTAAAAATCAGATTTTCTTTGTCACTTAATGTCACAGAGATACCAAGTTTTTGCTTGCAAGAAGATGTGGTAGAAAAACGAGTGAGAGAGAGAAAGAGAGAGAGAGAGAGTAGGATTAGAGTCTTTTAAATCATAGCAATTACTCAAAGCAAGATGGAGAACAACATCATCACTATATTAAACATGCAAATCAAGTTTTACAAATACAATAGTAGCTAAATGCTTGAATAAAAAGGAAGTAAAGCTAGATTAAAGGGAAAGAAAGAGAGAGAGAGGGGAGATGGCGAGGCGGCCACGGCGGTGGAGGGAGGCTCCGTCGGCGGCTCGTTGACTCCGTTGACTACAAGAGGGGCTAAAGGGGGCTAGGAGGGTGTTACAACACTTTCAAGGTGAATTGAATGCTTTACATAGGTGGTTGGGAGGGGTTTATATAAGGGGAAGTGGTTTCCATTTTTAGTATGGGCTTTAGCGACGTTCGGGATGTCGCTAAACCCATGCTAAAAGTGTCGGTGATGCCTCCTTCCCAGCGGTCCTACGCGCGCGCTGTGCCTCTTCAGCGCGATTCGTGCGCATGTGTCGTGGGTCGGCCGATCGCGGATCGGACGGTCGAGATCGCTCGTGGGACGCACGATTGGATCGCGCTTGCTGCTCTCGCGCCCCACGCGTCATCGCGGGCATTTGCCTTGGACGCGCGAGATCACACTGCATCGCCTGCTGCTAGCTGCTCGATCGCGCATTGATGGCCGAAATCGCGTGCACCAATCCCGCCTTGAAATTGTGCTGCGGAGGGCAATTTGAACCCGCGCCCTGCGGGTGAGTTGTGAGGCCGCGACCGATGCACTGTGTGGGTGAATGGTCGCGATGAGGAAGCAAGACACATGGGCGTGGGGCATGGCAAGGCTGTCCGATTGAAGATCAACGGCTGAGATTCATCCTGCGGTGGAGGCACTGGTGCTGCGCTACAGTTGAGGAGCGCGTGTGTGCACGATTTCCAGTCTTTCGATCTGTGATCAGACGACTTAAAGTGGTGCAGCGCGATGAAGGGAGGTTGAGGGTGCGGCGAGGCTGACATGTGGTGGTCTCGTGACCGTTGATCATCAGATCAACGGTCAGAACTTCTTGGGCCAATTGTGAGAGCTCCGGATGTCGGATTTAGCTGATTTTGAGTCCAGTGGACTCCGTTCGTCGCTCTGAGTCCATCCGTGCGGTTCGATCGTTCATCTGAGGCCTGTTTTGACATGTACGTGTACACATGGTCGTTAATAATGCATTATAAGCAATATTGATGTGCAATGCATGCAATGCTCCTATTTCTTTTTATGATGTATCCTCTGTGCATTTTACCTTTAAGACTGTCCCCTTTTGGTAGAGTTAGCATTGTACATGCAGTGTTATCATACCCTCATGCTTACGCCTTGCTAGTCCCTAGCAAGTTTTATTCTAGCCATTATTTCCAGTCAGAATTTAAGAAGTAATTACTCAGACATTTCGTCACTTGTCAATAGGAGGAAATATACTAAGATCCTGATCTATAGGACTACGCAGCGCCCGGGTGTCTGCCAAAATATGAATCGCCTGAATCCTTCCTTTAAGGCATGTATATATATATATATTTCATTTTTTTCTTATTTTTAGATTTTTGGAGTTAAGAGTGTGTTGTCAACTTTTTACGGCTACCCAATCCACCCAAAACTCGGAAAAAACTCTAAGTGCTAAGCATCCTGGTGTAAAGATCGTGATAGACTCACTCAATGATAATTTAGACAGACTTCGGGTTTCTACGCCCTTAGGTGACCGGAAAAGGAAGTGTTTCGCCTGAAGGTGTATTTGTTCGATCGGTAGCTTTCTCCCTACGTTTGTTTTACTTGGGGTCAACACAATGATTTTTCCAGTGTATATCTCCCCGGCTTGCTCTACTTCCCCGCTTCTTCCTTAAGTGTTTTGGTTCTTTTTGTGCATTTAATGAGCTGGGTTCTGGACAACCGACCAATGGGCTGTTACCCACGATCACTTGCCAGCCATACTCGTGCGGTGAAGTGTGGTTTATTTTGTTCTCTTTTTTTTCTTCTTCTTATTTTTTTTTAATTTGGTAGGTGGCTTCCCTGATCTCAAATTTACCTAAAGGCAATAAAAAGAAGGTGGTCCTGTGGCTGGGCTCTGGATAACTTGCCAATGGGCTATTACCCACGACAACTTGCTAGCCATACCACCCTAGAAAGTTCATTAGCTACCCAATTTCTGTTAGAATCTCCGAGGAGTGAGTCTGTGCAAAAAATGTGTGCAGATGCTTAGACTAAAAGTCTTTCAGAGTTAGAGGACGAGTTGATAAGTCGTATACTTATCACCTTATTTAGTTGGTGGATTAGAATAGATTAAGGTTGCAAGGATTTGAACCTAAATCCATATTTTAACGGACACCAGGGCTGATTAAGCCTGAAGGCCTGAAAAGTCTAAGTGCTCAGGTTCTTTCCGTATTATTTCCCACTATTGATAAATTTCTAATGCCTAAGTTTTTTTCTTCCTAAATTCAATTTATTTATTTATTTATATATTTTTTTATTTTATTCTACTCAGACTGATTAAATGAACTCAGAATCATGCAATTTACCTCCCCCCATGCTTAAGCTGGACAATGTCCTCATTGACAAATACATGGATGCACAGGGGTCAAAAAGATATTACCTAAGTGAAGTAAAATACCAAATCAGTTTGAATCTTCTTGGTTGCCTCCCAGGAAGCGCTGAGTTTAACGCCTCCAGCTAGGTAGTGCTTCGTGTCATCCCTCAATGAGGGTGACAACCTCGTTCGGGGGAACCTGGGTGAGGAAGTGTTTCAATCTCTGGCCATTGACTGTGAAAGTGTGCCCAGTGTTCGAATCAGAGATTTCAACTGTCCCATTAGAATAGGGCTTGACTACCCAAAATGGTCTTGTCCACTTGGACCTGAGCTTCCCTGGAAAGAGTTTTAGATGGGCATCAAAAAGCCAAACTTGTTGATTAGGCTCGAAAGTTTTTCTATGGATGAGTCCATCGTGGACGGCTTTCATTTTCTCCTTGTATAGCTGACTATTCTCAAAAGCGTCCCGTCGAATCTCCTCGAGCTCGGAGAGTTGGAGCGTCCTTTGCGCACCGGCTAACTGGGGATCCATGTTACACTGCTTGAGAGCCCAATAAGCTCGGTGTTCCAACTCAACAAGAAGGTGACAAGCTTTGCCAAAGACCAGGCAATAAGGCGACATGCCTATCAGAGTCTTGAAAGCGGTCCGGTATGCCCACAGGGCATCATCTAGTCGTGCAAACCAATCCTTCCTATCAGGTCTCATAGTCTTCTGTAGAATATTCTTGATCTGCCTGTTTGAGACCTCGATTTTCCCATTTGTTTGCGAATGATACAGGGTAGCAATGCGGTTGTTAACCCGTATTTTTTGAGTAGGGCACAGAATTGGGTGTGGATAAAATGACTTCTACCATCACTGATCATGGCCTTTGGTATTCCAAACTGAGAAAAGATATTCTGCTTAACAAAGTCCATGGCAACCTTATGATCGCATCGGCGGGTGGTGATGGCTTCAATCCATTTGGAGACATAGTCTACAGAGACTAAGATGTACTCAAAGCCGTTGGATGGTGGGAAGGGGCCCATAAAATCAATACCCCAAACGTCAAAGATCTCGACAATCAAATTAGGCTGGAGGGGCATCATGTCTTTTTTGGTCATGGTCCCCAGAGTCTGGCAGCGAGAGCAAGTCTTAGAGAAATTGTGTGCATCCTTAAATAAGGAAGGCCAGCAAAATCCGGACTACAGAACCTTTGCAGCCGTTTCTTTCCTGAGAAGTGGCCACCACAAGCTTGGTCGTGATAAAAAGATAGCACACTCCGAACTTCGTCCTCAGGGATACACTTCTTGATGATTTGGTTGGCACAGAGGCGAAACAGCATGGGCTCATGCCAGAAATAATGCTTGGCCTTGGCCAAGAACTTGTCCCGTTGCTGTCTGGACCAGCTGTGCGGGGTCTGACCTACAACTAGGTAGTTGACATAGTTAGCATACCAAGGTAGTTTCTTTGTCTTGCACAGTCAGAATGTGCTCATCCGAAAAGGTGTTGGATAAAGGCAGGGAGGGCCCAATGTGGTTTAGGTGGAGTCTGGATAGGTGGTCAACCACAACATTCTTTGATCCAGCTTTGTCGCAGATTTCCAGGTTAAATTCCTCCAAGAGTAGGATCCATCACTGAGCCTGGGCTTCGCATCCTTTTTAGCCAATAGATGCCAAATGGCTGAATGGTCCGTATAGATGGTCACATGGTATCCTAGAAGGTAAGATCGGAACTTTTCAAGTTCAAAAACTACAGCGAGTAGTTCTTTTTCTGTGACCGTATAATTTCGTTGGGCTTCGTCCAACGTCTTTTTTCGTGTAGTAGATCACCATGAGTTTCTTGTCTTGTCTTTGTCCCAGGACAGCGCCTATGACAAAATCTGATGCATCACACATGATCTTAAAGTCCTGGGACCAATCCGACGGCTGAAGTACAGGTGCTGTGGAGACTAAGTCCCAGAGGGTGTGGTAAGCTTAAATGCAATCAGAGGTCATGTGGAATAGGGCGTCATTGTCCAGAAGGTCAGTCAAGGGTTTGGAAAGCTTGGAGAAGTCTTTGATGAACCTTCAGTAGAAGACAACATGTCCCGGGAACGAATAGATCTGTCGGAACGAGCTAGGCGGAGGAAGTTTGGAAATCAAATCAACTTTAGCTCGATCCACTTCAATGCCCCTATGTGATATAATGTGACTGAGGATGATTCCTTCTTGAACCATGAAATGGCTCTTTTCCCAACTTAACACCAAATTAACCTCGATACATCATTTCAGGATTTTCTCCAAGTTGCTCAAACAGTGGTTGAATGAATTTCCAAATATAGAGAAATCATCCATAAAGACCTTTAGGTATTCACTTACCATTTCTGAAAA
The DNA here is from genome assembly GCA_037157565.1 of Thalassia testudinum. NCBI lineage: Eukaryota > Viridiplantae > Streptophyta > Magnoliopsida > Alismatales > Hydrocharitaceae > Thalassia > Thalassia testudinum. The sequence continues at coordinate 121,942,964 of JAZHRO010000073.1, forward strand.
AATGGCTAGCATGCAACGCTAAAAGGTAGCGGGTGTGTTGCACAACCCGAACGGCATACGACGGAATGCAAACGTGCCGTATGGGCAAGTGAATGTGGTCTTCTCTTGATCTTCAGGGGAAATGATCTTTCTTGGTTGCTTCATTGAGTTTCCTATAATCAATACATACTCGCCATGCGGTGGTGGTGCGGGTGGGGATGGATTCGCCACGTTCATTGGTGACAACGGTGAGCCTGGCTTTCTTCGGAACCACTTGAGTGGGGCTCACCCAGAGGCTATTGGAGATGGGATAGATGATGTCAGCGTCAAGCCACTTGATAATTTCCTTCTTGATGACCTCCCACATATTTGGGTTTAACCGTCTCTGCATTTGACGGGAGGGTCGCGCCCCATCTTCTAGGTAGATCTTGTGGGTACAATAGGTGGGGTTAATTCCTCTCAAATCTGAAATAGTCCATCCAATGGTAGCCCTGTGTTCATATAGGGTCGCTGTCAATCTAAGTTCCTGATCCTTAGTTAGGTTGGATTGATAATTACGGGGAAGGTCTAGCCAGGTCCCAGGAAGACATACTTGAGATTCTTGGGTAGCAGCTTCAATTTAGGTGTGGGCGGCACAATGTTTGATGGAAGGGGAAAGGGCTAGAGTTGATCAACATCAATTTCCTCGAATGGTGTTGGTTGATGGTAATCAGCCCTACAAAGGTCCATGGGCATAGATGGTGATGGGTCAAAACAGTTGTTACAGGATTGGTAGTCCGAGACATAACTAAGGGTGAGGCATTCCTCAACAAAAGGTTCCACGGGATTGTGTTCCTCGATACAGTCGCAATCAAAAGACTTGGTCGCCGGGAAGATATCCAACTGCATTTTCTTGTCTCTGAAGGCAATTTCCATGCATCCCGTGTCACAATCAATGTTTGCCTTAGCCGTAGCTAAGAAAGGTCTGCTTAGGATGATGGGTGTGTCCTGTAGATGTTCAGGGACTTCCATGTCGAGCTCTAAAAAGTCGACCGGAAAATAGAAGTCCTTGACCCGTACAATTACGTCCTCGACAACCCCCTTTGGGGTTTTCACAGATCTATCAGCCAATTGGATTGTAACAAGTGTGGGTGTCAACTCTTAGAATCCAAATTGGTGGTACAGGGTTGTTGGAATCAAATTGATGGAAGCACCTAAGTCCAGGAGCGCTCTATCAAATGTCATGTCCCCGATATTGCAGGATATCAGGGGTGCTCCTGGGTCAGTTCGCTTGAGTGGAAGGTTGCTTGATATTACGGAGCTTGCTTGCTCTGAGAGCACAACCTTCTTAGGTGCTTGAGGTCCTGGCTTACGTCTTGGTGTACAGGCATCTTTTAGGAACTTGGCATAAGCCGGGATGTGCTTGACGGCTTCGAGGAGCGAAATATTAATCTGAACTTGCTTAAAGATCTCCAAAAGCTCCTCAGTTTACACAACACTTTTCTTCTTCTTGATTGTCTCCAAGGACTCGGGATATGGTGTCAGAATGTGGATAGGATCTATTTCTGGGTCCTTGGGTTTTTCCTGTGCCTCTTCTGAGTCGGGTGTCTCAGAAGGTGAAGTCTCGGGAAGAGTCGGCCCTTTAGGGTCTTGGGTTTTGGTGTCGCTTCTCAAGGTTACCGCATTTGCAGAGGCATGGGGACCATGGGTTGATCCTTGAGAAGACGAGGACGAAGAAGCACCAAACCCAGGGGGTGTTTGTGGGGCTGGCTGGACCATGTAAGCCTGCCCAGGATTGCCTTAGAACCCTTGCGAATTGGGGCCTCTATTAATCATGTTTCGCAGGTTTGGTTGTGGTTGGGAAGACAAGGATCCTTGTTGTTTATAGTCCAATAGCTGGCTTAATTGTCCCTTTACTAAAACCATTTCCTCCTGATATTTTTGGTTCATTTCAGCCATCATCTTTATCAGGGTGTCCATTTGGTTTTGTGGGGGAGGGGCCGCCCTATTCGGATTATATGGGGGTCTAACTGGTGGTCCTTGTTGATAGGGGGCAGGCTTGGCTGTTGGTTTGGCCTAGGTTGGTTCTGAAATTGAGGCGGTTTCTGGTTTGTCCAAGCAAAGTTTGGGTGATTCCGCCAGTCGGTGTTGTAAGTGTTGGAGAAAGGGTCAGGTTTGGCATAACCTTGGATAGCCTGTACATCTTCAAGGATAGTAGATGTTGAGGGGGAGGGAAGAGAGTAATCAAGAGTTGAGGGAGCAAAGGTCCCTCTTTGGAATGTGGTTGACGTGCCTTCGTGCGTGTGTGTTAAGAGGTGTCGTTATAGTTGCACTTGATACGTCGGTTTTAAAAGAAGTAAACGGAGGTGAGTCCGAGTGTCGATCTCAGGGAGGCGTGGAAATCGGATTTTGTTTACCACTTGTTGTCACGAAAAAGGCGGAGTTTTGCTTGCGAAAGAAACGGTTTTGAAAAGCGAGAGATAGAGAGAGTTTAGGGTTAGAAAGCTCTTGGTTTTGATCATGCACTTTAAACAGAAATTAAAAAGGCAACTAAATGAAAAACAATTTCATTAAACATGCATTCATAGTTCATGGTTTACAATATTAAATACATGCTTCAACAAAAGTAAATGAAAGCTTAAAAGAGAGAGAGAGGTAGAGAGAGAGTGGAGAGCGACGAGGCAGCCACGGCGGTGGAGGAGGCTCCGTCGGCGGCTCGTCGTCTCCGGCGATTACAAGAGTGCCTAATACTAGCTAGGAGAGGAGTGGAGTAGTTGCAAGTGGGAGAGGATGCCTTGAATGGTGGTAGAAGGGGGTTTAAATAGAGTTAAGGGCTTCCTAAAAGAAGAATGTGCTTTAGCGACATCCAGAACGTCGCTAAAACCGCTTCCATATACGTCGGTGAAGGTCTGCTGCCGCCGGTCAGCCGCCCGCCCCTTTCTCTCTTCAGGCGCGATCCGTGGACGTCGAACGAGAGCCGTCCGATTGATGATCGGACGGCTGAGATCCTCCCGCGCCTGCGCTAGGATCGCGCTTCGGGCGTGCGTGCGCGCGCGCGTTTCCGCCCGGCGTGCGCGCGCGCGTGGGAGGTGGGGCGCTGTCGTCGCGCCGCGTGGCGCGATCCTAGCCGCTCGCTTCTGATCGCGCGGCTCAATTTTGCCGCGCCCTTCGCCCGCAGACGATTTTTGCTCCGCGCGACTCGAACGCGCGTCGCCGCAACGCGGGCGTGCGCGCTAACCGTTGCGCCACGCCCGCGCTTTGTCGCGGCGACCGCGGGCGAGCGCGCGGATCTCGGCCGTTCGATCGAAGATCAACGGCCGAGATGCGTCCTTGGCTGGCTTGGGGGCGTGCGGGCGGCGGGGGCGGGGCGACGTGGCGCGTTCTAGGCCGTTGATCTCCAGATCAACGGTCAGGATTTCTTGGGCCCATTGTGGGAGCTCCGGATGTCGGATTTGGCCGATTTTGAGTCCGTTAGACTCCGTTCGTCGTCCTGAATCCATCCGTGCGGTCCGATTGCTCATCTGAGGCCTGCTTTGACAAATGCTTTACACAAATGGCCATTAATACAGTTTATAAGCAATCTTGGTACTTGATGCATGCAATGCTCCTATTCTACTTTATGTTGTGCCTTTTATTCTAAAGATGGGCCATATTCAACCTAATTACTACCCCCTTGCGTGGTGTTATCATACCCCCATGCTTACTCCTTGCTAGTCCCTAGCAAGGTTTATTCTAGCCTTTATTTCTTTGGCGAATTCAAGAAGTAATTGCTTAGGCACTTCGTTACTTGTTAATAAGAGGAACTATACGAAGATCTTAATCTACAAAGACTAAGCAGCGCCCGGGTGTCTGCCAAAATACGAATCGCCCGAATCCTTGCTTTGTATATATAACTATACTTATGTATACGTATATATCTATATATGTCTTTTTAGAATTTTTAGAATTCAGTGTGGGTTGGTAACTTTTTACGGCTACCCAACCCACCCAAAACTCGGTCAAAACCCTAAGTGCTAAGCATCTTGGTGTGAATGTTGTGATAGACTTACTTAACGGTAATTGAGACAGACTTCGAGTTTCTACGCCTCTAGGTGACCGGAAAAGAAAATAAATTTTTGCCTGAAGGTGTATTTGTTCGATTGGTAGCTTTCTCCCTGCGTTCATTTTACTTGGGGTCAACACAAGGATTTTCCAGTGTATATCTCCCCGGCTTGTACTACTTCCCCGCTTCTTCCTTAGGTGTTTTTGGTCTTCTTTTTTTTTGTGCAATTATTGAGCTGGGCTCTGGACAACCGACCAATGGGCTGTTACCCACGATCACTTGCCAGCCATACTTGTGCGGTGAAGTGTGGTTTATTTTCTTTTTTTTTTTTTTTTTTTTTTACGTAGGTGGCTTCCCTAATCTCAAATGTACCTAGAGGCAGTGAAAAAGAAATGGCCTGTGGCTGGGTTCTGGACAACCTGCCAATGGGCTGTTACCCACGACAACTTGCCAGCCATACCACCCTAGAGAGTTCATTAGCTACCCAATTTCTGTCAAAATCTCCGAGAAGTGAGTATGTGCAGAAATGTGTGCAGATGCTTAGACTCAAAGTTTTCCTGAGTTAGAGGATGAGTTGATAAGTCGTATACTTATCACCTTATTTATTAGGTGGATTAGAATAGCTTAAAGTTGCAAGGATTCGCCGCTAAATCCATATTTTAATGGACACTAGGGCTGATTAAGCCTGAAGGCCTGAAAAGTCTAAGCGTTTAAGTTCTTTTTGTATTATTTCCCACTATTGACAAGTTTCTAATGCCTAAGTTTTTCTTCCTAAATTCAATTTTTTTTTTTTTTTAATCAATTAATTTATTCATTCAGACTGATTAATTAAACTCAGGATTATGCAATTTACCATCCCCCCATGCTTAAGTTGGACAATGTCCTCATTGGCAGATGCATGGATGCAGAAGGGTTCAAAAAGATAGTACCTGAGTGACGTAAACTTACTAGATCAGTCTGAATCCGCTGGGTTGCCTCCCAGGAAGCGCTGAGTTTAACGCCTCCAGCTGGGCGGTGCCTGGTGTCAGCCCTCAACAAGGGTGACACTCTCCTTGGGGGGTACCTGGGCCAGGAAATGCTTCAATCTTTGACCATTGACTGTAAAGGTGTGCCCGGTATTAAGATCGGCGATTTCGACTGCCCCGTTGGAATAGGGCTTGACCACCCGAAATGGTCCTGTCCATTTGGACCTAAGTTTCCCTGGAAAGAGTTTCAGGCGTGCATCAAATAGCCAGACTTGTTGGTTTGGCTCAAAGGTTTTCCTATGAATGAGTCGGTCGTGGACGGCTTTCATTTTCTCCTTATATAGCCGACTATTGTCAAAGGCGTCCCGACGAATTTCTTCAAGCTCAGATAATTGAAGAGTCCTTTGCGCACCAGCTAACTGGGGATCCATGTTACATTGCTTAACAGCCCAGTAAGCCCGGTGTTCCAATTCGACAGGGAGATGGCAAGCTTTGCCAAAGACCAAGCGGTAAGGTGACATGCCTATCGGGGTCTTAAAAGCGGTCCTGTATGCCCACAGGGCATCATCAAGTCGTGTGGACCAGTCTTTCCTGTCAGGTCTCACAGTCTTCTGTAAAATGTTCTTGATTTGTCTGTTTGAGACCTCAGTCTGCCCATTTGTTTGTGGATGATACGGGGTGGCAATACGGTGGTTTACCCCGTATTTTCTAAGTAGGGCACGGAACTGGGAATGGATAAAATGGCTTCCACCATCACTGATCATGGCCTTGGGTATTCCAAAATGGGAAAAGATGTTCTTCTTTACAAAGTCCATGACCGTCTTGTGATCGCATCGTCGGGTGGCAACGGCTTCAATCCATTTGGAAACATAGTCTACCGAGACCAAGATATACTCGAAGCCGTTGGATGGTGGAAAGGGGCCCATAAAATCGATACCCCAAACGTCGAAAATTTCGACAATCAAAATGGGCTGAAGGGGCATCATATCTTTTTTGGTCATTGTCCCTAGTGTTTGGCATCGTGAGCAAGTCTTGGCAAAGATGTGTGCATCCTTGAATAGGGACGGCCAATAAAATCCAGACTGCAAAACTTTTGCAGCTGTTTTCTTGCCAGAGAAATGGCCGCCACATGCTTGGTCATGACAAAAGGAAAGCACACTCTGAACCTCGTCTTCGGGGAGGCACCTCCTGATGATCTGATCAGCACAGAGGCGAAACAGCATGGGATCATCCCAGAAATAGTGCTTGGCCTCAGCCAAGAACCTGTCCCGTTGCTGTTTGGACCAGCTGTGCGGGGTTTGTCCTATAACCAGGTAGTTGACATAGTCAGCATACCATGGCATTTTCTTGTCTTGCACGGCTAGGATGTGTTCATCAGGGAAGGTATCAGATAGAGGTAGGGAGGGTCCAATGTGGTCTGGATGAAGTCTTGACAGGTGGTCAGCCACCACATTTTTCGATCCAGCCTTGTCTTGGATTTCCAGGTCAAATTCCTGCAAAAGCAGGATCCATCTGATGAGCCTGGGTTTTGCATCCTTTTTGGCCAACAGGTGCCGGATGGCTGAATGGTCGGTGTAGATAGTCACGTGGGATCCCAGCAAGTATGATCGGAATTTTTCCAGTCCAAAGACTACAGCAAGCAACTCTTTTTCTGTGACCGTATAATTACGCTGGGCCTCGTCCAACGTTTTGCTCGCGTAGTAGATCACCACGGGCTTCTTGTCTTGCCTTTGTCCCAGGACAGCGCCTATGGCAAAATCTGATGCGTCACACATAATCTCAAAACCCTGGGACCAGTCTGGGGGTTGAAGTACAGGTGCGGTGGAGACTAAGTCCCGGAGGGTATGATAAGCCTGGGTGCAATCAGGAGACATGTGGAAAGTTGCGTCGTTGGCTAGAAGGTCGGTCAAGGGTTTGGAAAGTTTGGAAAAGTCTTTGATGAACCTTCGGTAGAAGCCAACATGTCCTAGAAAAGAGCGAATCTGTCGGACCGAACTAGGTGGAGGAAGTTTGGAAATTAAATCAACCTTAGCTCGATCTACCTCGATGCCCTTATGCGAAACGATGTGTCCGAGGACAATTCCTTCTTGAACCATAAAATGGCTCTTTTCCCAACTTAACACCAAGTTAACCTCGATACATCGTTTCAGGATTTTCTCCAAGTTGCTCAAACAATGGTCGAATGAATTCCCGAATACAGAGAAATCATCCATAAAGACCTCCAAGTATTCACCCACCATTTCTGAAAAAATGGCTAGCATGCAACGCTGGAAGGTTGCGGGTGCGTTGCATAACCCGAACGGCATTCGACGGAATGCAAACGTGCCATACGGGCAAGTGAATGTGGTCTTTTCCTGATCTTCTGGAGCAATTGCGACTTGGTTATATCCTGAATATCCATCCAGGAAGCAAAAATACTTCTGCCCTGCCAATCTTTCAAGGATTTGGTCAATGAATGGCAAGGGGAAGTGGTCCTTCTTAGTGGCTTCGTTAAGCTTCCTATAATCAATACACACCCGCCATGCGGTGGTGGTGCGGGTGGGAATGGATTCGCCATGATCAATAGTGACAACGGTGAGCCCAGCCTTCTTTGGAACCACTTGAGTGGGGCTCACCCAGGGGCTATCAGAGATAGGGTAGATGATGTCGGCGTCGAGCCACTTGATAATTTCTTTTTTAACGACCTCCCGCATGTTAGGGTTTAACCGTCTCTGCATCTGGCGGGAAGGTCGGGCCCCGTCTTCCAGGTAAATCTTGTGGGTGCAATATGTGGGGCTAATTCCTCTTAGATCTGAGATGGTCCAACCAATGGCGGCCCGATGTTCTGAAAGAGTTGCAGTCAACCTTAGTTCCTGATCCTTGGTTAGATGGGAATTAATAATCACTGGGAAGGTCTGGCCAGGTCCCAAGAAGACGTACTTGAGATTCTCGGGCAATGGTTTAAGTTCAGGTGCGGGTGGGACCACAGTCGATGGGAATGGAAAGGGAGGTAGTTGATCAACATTGATTTCTTCAAATGGTGTCATGTGATGATACTCAGCCTTACAGAGGTCCACAGGTAATGATGGTGGCGAGTCAGAACTACGGGTTTGGTGGTCTGAGACAGAATTGAGGGTAAGGCATTCCTCGATTAAAGTTTCCACGGGATCATGTTCCTCAATGTAATCACAATCAAAAGACTTTGTTGCCCGGAAGATATCTAATTGCATTTTCCTGTCTCCGAAGGCGATTTCCATACATCCCGTGTCGCAATCGATGTTTGCTTTAGCCGTGGCTAAGAAAGGTCTGCCTAAGATTATGGGTGCGTTCTGTAATTTTTCAGGGACTTCCATGTCGAGCACCAAAAATTCGACTGGGAAATAGAAGTCCTTGACCCGTACAATCACGTCCTCGACAACCCCCTTCGGGGTTTTCACTGATCTATCCGCCAGCTGGATGGTGACAGGGGTTGGTGCCAGCTCCCCAAAACCAAATTGGTGGTACAAGGTTGTGGGAATTAGGTTGATAGAAGCACCTAAGTCCAGGAGTGCTCTATCAAATGTCATGTCCCCGATGTTGCAGGAAATCAGGGGTGCTCCTGGGTCAGTTCGTTTGAGTGGAAGGTTGCTTGATATCACGGAACTGGCTTGCTCAGAGAGTACAACCTTCCTAGGTGCTTGAGGTCTCAGCTTACGCTTGGGTGTACAGGCATCCTTTAAGAACTTGGCGTAAGCGGGGATGTGTTTGACAGCTTCTAGAAGCGGAATATTAATCTGTACTTGTTTAAAAATTTCCATCAGCTCCTCAGTTTCCACAGTATTCTTTTTTCTCTTGATTGTTTCCAAGGCCTCAGGATAGGGTGTCTGGATTGGTTCCATGTTTGGGTCCTTGGTTGGTGCTTCTTCTAAGTCGGGTAAAGTCTCGGGGAGAGTCGGCCATTTGGGATCCTGGGTTTTGGTGCCGCTTCTCAAGGTCACCGCATTCGCAGAGGCATTGGGGCCATGGGGTGATCCTTGAGAAGATGAGGATGAAGAGGCGCCAAACCCAGGAGGTGTTTGTGGAGCCGGTTGGACCATATGAGCCTGCCCGGGGTTGCCTTGGAACCCTTGCGAATTGGGGCCTCTGTTAATTATGTTTCGCGGGTTTGGTTGTGGTTGGGAAGGTAGAGATCCTTGCTGTTTACAGTCCAAGAGTTGGCTTAACTGTCCCTTTACCAAGGCCATTTCCTCCAGATGTTTTTGGTTCATGTCAGCCATCATCTTTATTAGGGTGTCCATTTGGTTTTGTGGGGGAGGGGCCGCCCTATTTTGGTTATATTGGGGTCTAACTGGTGGTCCTTGCTGATAGGGGGGCAAGTGTGGCTGTTGGTTTGGCCTGGGCTGGTTTTGGAATTGCGGTAGTTTCTGGTTTGTCCAACCAAAGTTGGGGTGATTACGCCAGCCGGTGTTGTAAGTGTTGGAGAAAGGGTCAGGTTTTGCATATCCTTGGACGGCTTGCACATCTTCTAGAATAGCCGATGTTGATGAAGAAGGAAGGGAGTAATCAAGGGTCGAGGGAGCAAAGGTCCCTCCTTGGAACATGGTTGGGGGTTGGTCCAGGTTTAGTTGGGTGAAGGGTTGGACCAGGTCAACATTATGTGCTCCTTTTGCTAGGGTGAAAGTCTGCAAGGGGTTCCTGGTCTGGTTTAGAAGCTCATCAATCTTCTTGTCCACCAATTCCACTCGATCCAACTTTTTGGCAATAATGTCCATGTCAACCATTCCAGAATTTGCTTGTACCTCATAAATCCCACCACGGGGTTGACTGGATCTGTTAAACTGGTTCATGGAGGCATTGTTGAGCGAATTCTCGCTCATAGACTCAAAGAGCTCAAACGCGCTCTCCTCGTCTTTGTTTAGGAAGTTTCCCCCGCATGAGGCATCGACGAAGTTCCGTAGGTTGCTATCCAGACCGTGGTAGAAGATCTGGGCTAATTGCCACCTTGGAACTTCGTGGTGTGGGCATTTCCTCAAAAGTTCATTGAATCTTTCCCACGCCTCATGAAATTGTTCCCCACCCTGGAGTGTGAAGGTAGTGATAGCTCTTCTGAGGGCATTGGTCTTTCCTATGGGGAAGAATTTCTTTAAAAATGCATGCCTCAGTTCCTCCCAGGTGGTGATGGGTCTACCTAGGGTTCTAAGCCAATGAGAAGCCTTGTCTCTTAATGAGAAAGGGAACATCTTGATTAGAACAATATCAAGGCTAATGTTCCTAGGTTTTACTGTTCTTGCTATGCGGTCGAGATCTTCTAGGTGCTGAAAGGGGTCTTCATTTGAGCTTCCATGAAAGTGGCTCTGGATTAGACTTAATACATTAGGTTTTAGCTCAAAATCGTCTCCCCCTTCGGGGATCCTAAGGTGTGGCTCGACTCTAATGGCAGAAGGGTTATAGAAATCACGGAGGGGTCTTGGCTGGTTCTGAAACGGTGGTAAATCAAGTGGTGGTTGTCCTGGTATGTCATTGAAAGGTGGTGGTTGTTCTTGCGGGTTCTGTAACCGTTGTATGGCTTGCATGATGGTGTGGATTTGTCGTTGCTGAAGCCGATGGTTAGCATTGATTTGAGCCTGGACGACAGCCATAGCATCTGGTGGGGGTTGATCTTCAGCCTCATCTACCCTAGGTTCAGCCATGTTTTCAACAGAGTTACGTCGCCTAGATTCCTGCCCCAAAACACACAATTCGGGATGCAGTGAGCGCCTCCCGTGCATACACTAGAGAAGAACTGGAGGGGATGCGGAGGGCGACAGATGCGAGAAATGTGTTTCAATCAAGCACGCAAGCCTAATCCTTATGGTGTATTCCTTAGGAGACCTAGAAATCTCACAAAGGGTGATTAAGTCCGTAAGCACTGGACTTCCCTTCTCAAGGCTAATCTGGCCAGGTTGATTACGAGGGGATTGCAGGGAAGGTTCTTCCTTTGGCTTACGCCTCCGGTTCCATAGACCCCACAACCGCGGTCGTTTGACACTGCCCCGCAGCCTAGCCACCAGATTCTACCAAGGGAATGAAAGCCAAGTGCCTAGCGAACAAAACCTCACCTTTTGAGACTTAACTCAGTCCTGCCTAGGGCACGTCTACTCAGTTTTAACGGGTTAGGATAGTGCTTGTGCTTAGGGTAATGTGATGAGGCGTTGATTGGGGTGGTGCCTCTTAATTTTCCACTTTTCAAGGTGTGTGCTTCTACAAAACAGGGTTTTAAAGCAAGAATTTTTAGGGTGTGGTGTCTTTTAATGTTTCATCCTTACTTTAGTGTTTTTTTAGGGTTGACGTGTCTTAATGCTTTCAGACAAGTTTCAATGGGCACGTCAAGTTCTACACACAACTTGGTGAAAGTAGATTTCCTTTTTATCTTGTAGAGGCTCTAAAAACCCTAGTGTACTCATCCTAAAGATCGTGCAGCTACTATTAGATGAGTTAGTTTTTAGGGTTGAGTGATGCGGCCCAGGTCAACTCACGGTGGCTTCGCAAACACCACTCAAGAGAAAAAGAAAAGAACACTCCAAGAATTTGTCCAGTATATTAGAGTGTACATTTTTTTGTAGGGTGGTGTGTTAAGAATGTGGGTCAAGCAATCATTCACCACGCCAATTTTTTTAGTTTTTATGATTTTTTTTAGCTTTTTCACGCAAGCAAACAATGAGAGAGAGAGTACTTACTATCGGTCCTCGAGGCGCCTACTTCCTTGCTACCATAGTGGAATGCGTCGCTTCGCCGTCCATGCGCCGAATTCCTGCAACCATCAAGTAAAAAGGAAAATAGGGCATTAGACGATATGAGAATGAAGGTGGAATGGAGGTGATAAAACAAATCCGTTGCCTCCCCGGCAACGACGCCAAAAACTGACGTGCCTTCGTGCGTGTGTGTTAAGAGGTGTCGTTATAGTTGCACTTGATACGTCGGTTTTAAAAGAAGTAAACGGAGGTGAGTCCGAGTGTCGATCTCAGGGAGGCGTGGAAATCGGATTTTGTTTACCACTTGTTGTCACGAAAAAGGCGGAGTTTTGCTTGCGAAAGAAACGGTTTTGAAAAGCGAGAGATAGAGAGAGTTTAGGGTTAGAAAGCTCTTGGTTTTGATCATGCACTTTAAACAGAAATTAAAAAGGCAACTAAATGAAAAACAATTTCATTAAACATGCATTCATAGTTCATGGTTTACAATATTAAATACATGCTTCAACAAAAGTAAATGAAAGCTTAAAAGAGAGAGAGAGAGGTAGAGAGAGAGTGGAGAGCGACGAGGCAGCCACGGCGGTGGAGGAGGCTCCGTCGGCGGCTCGTCGTCTCCGGCGATTACAAGAGTGCCTAATACTAGCTAGGAGAGGAGTGGAGTAGTTGCAAGTGGGAGAGGATGCCTTGAATGGTGGTAGAAGGGGGTTTAAATAGAGTTAAGGGCTTCCTAAAAGAAGAATGTGCTTTAGCGACATCCAGAACGTCGCTAAAACCGCTTCCATATACGTCGGTGAAGGTCTGCTGCCGCCGGTCAGCCGCCCGCCCCTTTCTCTCTTCAGGCGCGATCCGTGGACGTCGAACGAGAGCCGTCCGATTGATGATCGGACGGCTGAGATCCTCCCGCGCCTGCGCTAGGATCGCGCTTCGGGCGTGCGTGCGCGCGCGCGTTTCCGCCCGGCGTGCGCGCGCGCGTGGGAGGTGGGGCGCTGTCGTCGCGCCGCGTGGCGCGATCCTAGCCGCTCGCTTCTGATCGCGCAGCTCAATTTTGCCGCGCCCTTCGCCCGCAGACGATTTTTGCTCCGCGTGACTCGAACGCGCGTCGCCGCAACGCGGGCGTGCGCGCTAACCGTTGCGCCACGCCCGCGCTTTGTCGCGGCGACCGCGGGCGAGCACGCGGATCTCGGCCGTTCGATCGAAGATCAACGGCCGAGATGCGTCCTTGGCTGGCTTGGGGGCGTGCGGGCGGCGGGGGCGGGGCGACGTGGCGCGTTCTAGGCCGTTGATCTCCAGATCAACGGTCAGGATTTCTTGGGCCCATTGTGGGAGCTCCGGATGTCGGATTTGGCCGATTTTGAGTCCGTTAGACTCCGTTCGTCGTCCTGAATCCATCCGTGCGGTCCGATTGCTCATCTGAGGCCTGCTTTGACAAATGCTTTACACAAATGGCCATTAATACAGTTTATAAGCAATCTTGGTACTTGATGCATGCAATGCTCCTATTCTACTTTATGTTGTGCCTTTTATTCTAAAGATGGGCCATATTCAACCTAATTACTACCCCCTTGCGTGGTGTTATCAGTGGTCAGGGGTTGTTCTAGGTTTATTTGGTTAGGGGTTGGACCAGGTCAACATTGTGAGCTCCCTTTGCTAGGGAGAAGGTTAGTAATGGGTTCCTGGTCTGGTTCAGTAGCTCATCTATCTTTTTATCCACCAATACCACTCGATCCAATTTCTTAATAATGATATTCATGTCAACCATTCCAGAATTTGCTTGTACCTCATAAATACCAACACGGGGTTGACTGGATCGGCTAAACTGGGTTATGGAGGCATTGTCGAGTGAATTTTCACTCATAGACTCAAAGAGCTCAAACGTACTCTCCTTGTCTTTGTTTAGGAAGTTCCCCCTGCATGAGGCATCGACGAAGTTCCGTAGGTTGCTGTCCAGACAGTGGTAGAAGATATGGGCCAATTGCCACCTTGGTACTTCGTGGTGTGGGCATTTCCTCAATAGTTCATTAAATCTTTCCCATGCCTCATGGAATTGTTCCCCGCCCTGGAGTGTAAAGGTAGTAATGGCTCTTTTGAGGGCATTGGTTTTTCCTATAGGGAAGGATTTCTTTAAGAATGCATGTATTAGTTCTTCCCAGGTGGTGATGGGTCTTCCTAGGGTTCTAAGCCAGTGAGATGGTTTGTCTCTCAGAGAGAAGGGGAACATCTTAATCCAAACAATGTCAAGGCTAATGTTCCTAGGTTTCATAGTTCGGGCGATCCGGTCAAGATCCTCTAGGTGTTGGAAGGGGTCCTCATTTGAGCTTCCATGGAAGTGGCTCTGAATTAGACTTAGGACATTTGATTTCAGCTCAAAATCATCTCCCCCTTCGGGGATCCTAAGGTGTGGCTCTTTCGAATAGTAGAAGGATTGTAGAAGTCGCGGAGGGGCCAAGGTTGGTCCTGGAATGGTGGTGGATCAAGTGGCGGTTGCCCTTGTGGGCCTTGGAAAGGTGGTGGTGGTTGCCCCTGTGGGTTCTGCAACCGGTGTATGGCTTGCATGATAGTGTGGATTTGTTGCTGCTGAAGCCGGTGGTTTGCGTTAATCTGGGCCTGGATGATGGCCATTGTGTCTGGTGGGGTTGGTCCTCAACCTCATCTACTCTAGGTTCAGCCATGTCTCTAGCAAAATCAGGTTGCCTAGATTCCCATCCCAAAACAAACTCTTGATGAAGTGATCGTCTCTCGTGCATACACTTGAGAAGAACAGGAGGGGATGCGGAGAGCGACAGATGCGAGACGTGTGTGTGTACAACCAAGCAAACAAGCCTAGTCCTTATAGTGTATTCCTTAGGGGACCTAGAAATCTCCAAAGGGGCGATCAAGTCCGTAAGCATTGGACTTCCCTTCCCAAAGCAAATCTGGCCAGGTTGATTACGAGGGGATTGTAGGGAAGGTTCTTCCTTTGGCTTGCGTTGCCGGTTCCATAGACCCCACAATCGTAGTCGTTTGACACTTCCCTGCAGCCTAGTCACCAGATTCTACTAAGGGAATGAAGCCAAGTGCCCAGCGAACAAAACCACGCCTCTTGAGACTTAACCCAGTCCTGCCTAGGGCACGTCTACTCTGTTTTAAAAAAGGGCAAGGATAGTGCTTGTGCTAGGGTTATGTGATGAGGCATTGATTGGGGTGGTGCGTCTTAGTTTTCCAATTCCAGTGTGTGTGCTCCTATCAAAACATGGTTTTCAAGCAAGGATTTTTTTTTTAAGATGTGGTGTCTTTCAATGTTTTGTCCTTACTTTTGTGTCTTTTAGGGTTGACGTGTCTTAATGTTTTTAGACAAGTTTCAAGTTGGCACACCAAGTTTTGCACACAATTGGTGAGAGTAGATTTCCTTTGATGTGAAGAGGCTCTAAAACCCTAGAGTGCTCATCCTAGTGTTCATGCAACTGCTATCAGATGAGTTGATTTTAGGGTTGAGTGGTGCGGCCCATGTCAATTCACGGTGGCTTCGCAAACACCACTCAAAAAGAAAGAAGAACACTCCAAAAAGGTTGGTTCATTAAGGATGTTAGAGTTTTTTTTTTTTTTTGGGTGATGTGTTAAGGATGTGGATCAGGCAATCATGCACCACGCCAATTTTTTTCAAGTTTACAATTTTTTTAGATTTTTTTTTAGGCAAGCAAACAACCACGGGTGAAGAATTACTCACGATTGGTCCTTGTTGCGCTTACTCCGTCTTTACCGTCACGAGTTACACTACTTCGTCGTCCAAGCGTCGAATTCCTGTAACCATCAAGTAGAAGGAGAAAAGGCGTTAGATGATGTGAGCATGGATGTAAAATGGAAGTGACAAAATAAATCCATTGCCTCCCCGAAAAAGACACCAAAAACTAATGTGCGAAAGACGTGTTTGTTTAAAAAGATCGTTATAGTTCGTGCTCGCAATGTCGGTTTTAAAAGAAAAAATGGACATGAGTCCAATTGTCGATCATAGGGAGGCGTAAAAATTGGATTTTCTTTGTCACTTAATGTCATAGAGATATCGAGTTTTTGCTTGGAAGAAGATGTGGTAAAAAAACGAGTGAGAGAGAGAAAGAGAGAGAGAGAGTAGGGTTAGAGTCTTTTAAATCATAGCAATTACTCAAAGCAAGATGGAGAACAACATCATCACTATATTAAACATGCAAATCAAGTTTTACAAATACAACAGTAGCTAAATGCTTGAATAAAAAGGAAGTAAAGCTAGATTAAAGGGAAAGAATGAAAGAGAGAGGGGAGACGACGAGGCAGCCATGGCGGTGGAGGGAGGCTCCGTCAGCGGCTCGTTGACTCCGTTGACTACAAGAAGGGCTAAAGGGGGCTAGGAGGGTGTTACAACACTTGCAAGGTGAATTGAATGCTTTACATGGGTGGTTGGGAGGGGTTTATATAGGGAGAAATGGTTTCCATTTTAAGTATAGGCTTTAGCGACGTCTGGGACGTCGCTAAACCCATGGTAAAAGTGTCGGTGAAGCCTCCTTCCCGGTGGTCCTACGCGCGTGGTGTGCCTCTTCACGCGCGATCCGTGAGCGCGTTCTTTGGGCCATCCGATCGCATTTTGGACGATCGAGATTACTCGTGGGGGGCGCGCTTGGATGTGCTTGCTGCGCTCACACCCCACGCGTCATCGCGGGCATCTGCCTTGGACACGCGAGATCGTGCCGCGTCGCCTGCTGCCAGCTGCTCGATCGCGCATCGACGGCCGAAATCGCGCGTGCCAATCCCACCTTGAATTTACACTGCGGAGGGCGATTCGAACCCGCGCCCTATGGGTGAGTTGCAAGGGTGTGACTGATGCACTGT
Source organism: Thalassia testudinum (assembly GCA_037157565.1). NCBI lineage: Eukaryota > Viridiplantae > Streptophyta > Magnoliopsida > Alismatales > Hydrocharitaceae > Thalassia > Thalassia testudinum. The sequence continues at coordinate 121,959,451 of JAZHRO010000073.1, forward strand.
GCGGGCGAATGGTCGTGAAGAGGAAGCGAGACGCGTGGGCAAGGGGCGTGGCAGGGCCATCCGATTGAAGATCAATGGTCGAGATTCATCCTGCGGTGGAGGCACTAGTGCTGTGCTGCGGTTGAGGAGCACGCATGTGCGTGATTTCCAATCGTCCGATCTGCGATTGGATGGCTTAAAGTGATGCTGCGCGATGAAGGGAGGTTAAGGGCACTACGAGGCTGACACGTGGCAGCCTCATGACCGTTGATCATCAGATCAACGGTGAGAACTTCTTGGGCCAATTGTGGGAGCTCCGGATGTCGAATTTAGCTGATTTTGAGTCCAATGGACTCCGTTCGTTGCTCTGAGTCCATCCGTGCAGTCCGATCATTCATCTGAGGCCTATTTTGACATATACTTGTACACATGGTCGTTAATAATGCATTATAAGCAATCTTGATGTGCAATGCATGTGATGCTCCTATTTCTATTTATGATGTATCCTCTGTGCATTTTACCTTTAAGACTGTCCTCTTTTGGCAGAGTCAGCATTGTACAATGCAGTGTTATCAGTGGTGTAATTCATCGATCTCGCTCATTTGAAGCTTTCTATTGGTTCCTGCCTTAGAAAGATCTAGGTTGCAGTTCCGTACTGCCCAATAGGCTTTGTGCTCCAATTCGACGGGCAGGTGACATGCCTTCCTGTACACCAATATGAAGGGAGACTTACCTAATTGGGTTTTGTGGGCGGTCCTATCAGCCCACAAAGATTCTGGAAGTCGAGATGACCAGTCTTTCCTGTCAGCTCGAACCGTGACCTGGAGGATTTTCTTGATCTCCCGATTCGATAGCTCAGCTAGACCGTTGGTTTAGGGGTGATAAGGAGTAGAGATTCGGTGTGACACCCCGTATTTGGTCATCAGTGACCTGAACTGAGCATTAGTTAAATGGGTCCCTCCATCAGAGATTATAGCACGTGGAATCCTGAACTGAGAAAAGATGTTCTGATGAATAAATTTGATAACCACCTTATGATCCTTGGTTCGGGTCAGAATGGCTTCGATCCATTTGGACACGTAGTCAATAGCGAGTAGAATGTACTCGAAGCCGTCCGAAACAGGAAAGGGTCCCATAAAATCAATTCCCCACACATCGAAGATTTCACATACAAGAATCAGCTGTAGGGGCATCATATCATGATGGCTCATGTTGCCTAAGGTCTGGCAACGAGTGCATGCCCTACAGTGATTGTATGTGTCTTTAAAAATTGTGGGTCAATAGAAGCCACACTAGAGGGCTTTTGCTGCGGTTTTATGACCTGAGAAATGTCCATTGCATGCCTGGTCATGGTAGAAGGACAATATGTCCTGAATTTCAGCTTCTGTGACACATCGTCAGATGATCTGATCAGCACCAATGCGGAACAAATACGGGTCTTCCCAGAAGTAATACTTGGCATCGGAAAGCAATTTGTCCTTCTTGGCCTTTGGCCAATCGGATGGAATCTGATGTGATGCTAGGTAGTTTACTATATCAGCAAACCATGGAAGCCATGTACTGATAGTCAGGAGGTGCTTATCAGGAAAATGTTTCGTAATGGGTCCGGAAGGGTTGATGATCTCAGAAGGAAGGCGGGACAAGTGATCAGCTACCACGTTCTGTTTTCCCGCTTTGTCGTGAATCTCGAGATCAAACTCTTGCAATAGCAAGATCCAGCGGATTAATTGAGGTTTCGCGTCCTTCTTCGCAAGGAGATTCCTCATTGTGATCCAAGTAAATGATATCACGGGAACCCAGGAGATATGATTTGAACTTTTCCAGGGCAAATACTATGGCTAGCAGCTCTTTCTCCGTAACTGTGTTGTTACGTTGAGCCTCATCAAGTGTCTTGCTAGCGTAGTAGATGACCACGGGTTGCTCGCCAATTTTCTGCCCAAGTACCTCTCCTACAGCGAAGTTAGATGCATTGCACATGATCTCAAAGGGTTGAGACCAATCAGGGGACTATAGAATCGGAGCTTGGGTAACTCGATCACGGAGGATTTCAAATGCTTGAGTGCATTTCTTGGAGATTTCAAAAGGAACATTCTTAGATAGTAGAGTGGTCAGGGGGAGCACGATTTTCGAGAAATTAAGAATGAATCGATGGTAAAAATCGATGTGCCCCAGAAAAGTTCGGATGCCCTTGATAGAGCTAGGCATAGGGAGTTTGGAAATCAAGTTCACCTTGGCTTGATTGACCTGGATGCCTTTTTTTGATATGAGATGTCCCAGGACAATTCCTTCAGGCACCATGAAATGGCTCCTTTCCCAGGAAAGAACCAAATTCACGTCAATGCATCGCCTGAGGATTTGGACCAAGTGCAGGAGGCAATCATTAAATGATTCTCCAAATACTGAAAACTCATCCATGAAGACTTCCAGATAATCGCCTACCATATCTGAGAATATGGCAAGCATGCATCGCTGAAAAGTAGCAAGTGCATTAAAGAGACCGAATGGCATCCTTCGGAATGTGTACATCCCGAAGGGGTAGGTGAAAGTGGTCTTTTCTTAGTCCTTAGGATGGATTGCCACCTGGTTATAACCGGAGTACCCGTCCAAAAAGCAGAAGAACCTATTTCCTGCTAGTTTCTCGAGGATCTGATTAATAAACGGTAGTAGGAAATGATTCTTCTTTGTGGAGGTATTGAGTCTTCTGTAATCAATACAGACTCTCCACGAATTCGCCACACGGGTCGGTATGATTTCTCCGATTTCAGTCGTGATCACGGTGAGTCCTACCTTTTTAGGCACAACCTGGATTGGACTCACCCACCGACTGTTGGAGATTGGGTAGATGATCCCTACATCTAACCACTTGATGATCTCCTTTTTCACGACCTCCTATAGATTAGGGTTTAGACGTCTCTATAATTCCCTACTTGGAGGGGGTGAGATGTGCGTGACGTAAAAAATGTGGAATAAAAAGATAACAATCTCACAAAATTAGCAATCACACAATGTACACAATTATTTTTAGGTGGAAACCCAAACCGGGTGAAAACCATCACCTAACCCTCTCGAGTTAGGATTTCCTGATCAATCTAGTCGATCAAATCCACTATACGAACTACTTAAACGAGGGTAGTTCAACCTCAATTACAACCACGCTACAAGCACGAGGGTAGCATTCCTCAACCCCTCCTTTTCACAAGGAGGATTTTGTCTCACGAAGGAGACGGGAATTCACAATGTGAATACCCACCCAATAACATAGAACAATTATAACACAACCTATAGAGCCAACAAAGATTAACCTAGCTACTATAGGTAAAGAAACTTCCCTTTGAAGAAGGGAGTGCGTCGGCGTGACGATGCGGGTGCGTGAACCACGCAGGGGCACCTAGCCGCTCTCGTAATTGTGGAGGGAGAGCAGGTGCACAACTGGATTCAAGCTCTCTAGGTGTGGAACAAAAGCTTGGAGGGCTAGAGCTTCTTCTAGATGAACTTCTACTTCTTTTTGACACAAGAGATGTGAAAGTGTGTTGCTTGGTGTATTGTGCAAGCCAAGCAATCCTCCTATATTTATAGAGGACCTAGGAAGGCTTTGGAAGGCCTTGGAAGTCTTCCATAGCTGTTGGGTGCAAATTCAAGGCAAATCAAGTCGGAATCAGGATCAATCATGACTCTGACAGGGTTATTAGACATCTTGACTTAAGGTCAGACTTTTGGGTTGTCGTCTGATTTTAGAGTTAGTCGTCTGATCTAGGTAGGTTGATCTTCTTGGACGATGTTGAATCAGAGCGGACGTCAAAACAAGTCTTTTAAGACGTCTAGACATAAGGTCAGACATCTAATTCTAGATGGGTATCCTTCCTGTTTTTGTCCAGACCTAAACAGGGTTCTAGGTCTAAGTGATCAGACGACAGATCGGTCGTCTGGCATAGGATCTGGACATCTGAAAACTAAGTTAACAGCGAGTATAGATTTCCAAGAGAGTACAACGGCTATGAGATCTGACACAGGTGATTTGGTGACTAACGAGGCTCAACGTCTATTTATCAGACGTCTGGGAATCACTACGGACGTCTAGAAACTAATAAAATGTCAGACTAACGTTAACTCTCTAATAATAGGTTGCTAAGGCCAACGGTCATTTTATTAGTTGTCTAGAAAAGGCATCAGACATCTCCTAAGACGTCTGGACTAAGGTCTGGACATCTGATTCTAATAGACAGAACCTATTAAGTCCAACCTAAATGTTTTGGATGTCTGATCAAACAGTCAGATGTCTTAAAAGTCACTATCAGACGTCTGATTTCCAGATTGGATGTCTGATAAGACAGTCTGAACCCTATTTTGATTTTTTAAGTTCTCTATAGAAAACCTAAGTATCCTAGGGTAGTGCAGGCGTTCCTAGGACTACTGTTAGGGTACTTTAAGGCTCTTTAACAAGAATCTAAGAAATAAAATAAAGAGCAACAAAAGAAATAAAATATAAAGTACAATAGAAAGGAAATCTATCCTATTCTTCATCTCCTTCCTTCTTCAAGCTTTCGCTCCTCGCGAAGCTCCTCCACCTCTGTCAAGCTCCTCCAATCCATCATGGATGTGAGCTCGAACTACGTCTAAACACCTGTCTCCATTTGCAATTTGACCTGAAAACTAGGACTTAAAAGTAAATGTTGAAAGACATGTGTTTTGTTATCATCAAAATAAACGATCGTGGTCTCTAGCACCAACAGTCTCTGCATTTCACGAGAAGGTTGTGTGCCCTCTTCGGTGTAGATACGGTGTGTGCAGTAAGAGGGGCTGATACCAGTCAAATCATTAAGAGTCCATCCCATGACTCTTCGATGTTGCTAGAGAACAGTAATCAGACAGGATTCCTGATCAGGTGTGAGTCTAGAGTTGATAATCACAGGAAACGTCTGATTGGAACCCAAAAAGACGTACTTCAGATGGTCGGGAAGAGGCTTGAGTTCCAGAACAGGGTTATCAGCAGTAGCAGGCGGTTTGGGGTGTGTGTCAGGAGTAAGGGAAGGAGTAATGGGTGTATCTAGGTCAGGTTCGGACTCCTCTGATTGCAGGTTTTGATCCTTTTGTGGTTGATCGGAAGTAGTCAGGTTGTCCTCAATATATGGATCATCAACCACAGCCTTGATGTCACATATTTGTTCTATAACACCGCAATTAATCCCTTGTTGGGCCTTAAAGATGTCAATCTTTAGTGTTTGGTTCCCGAATTTTAGTTCAATTTGGCCCTCCTCACAATTTATGTTGGCCCTAGCAATGGCTAGAAAGGGTCTCCCTAGTATAATTGGTGTATCCCTCGAGTTTTCTGGAGCATCCATGTCCAAGACTACAATGTCCACTGGGAAATAGAAATCCCGTACCCTAACAATGACATCCTTAAGAACTCCTTTAGGTGACTTAATAGATTGGTCAGTTAACTGTAATGTCACCTCTGTCGGTTTGAGCTTGGATTACTTAAGATGGTCAAGTAGGGATGTAGGTATTAGGTTTATGGAGGCTCCTAGATCTAATAAAGCTCTGTCAAATTGGGTATCACCAATGGTACAGGAAATCAGGGGAATACCTGGGTCTTTTGCCTTAGGTGGGAGTTTTCTCAAAATTACAGAGCTGGCTTGCTCTGACAGTACAATTGGACTCCCACTTTTGGTTCTCGGCTTACGCTTAGGTGTACACACGTCTTTCAGAAATCATGCATAAGTCGGTATGTGGCGGATTGCATCCACCAACGGGATGTTTATATCGACCTGTTCAAAGAGCTTGACCAGATCCTCCTTAGGAGCCACGGGTTTATTTGTCCTCTTTCCCTTGGTCAAGGCCTCGGGAAATGGAACCTTGGATGGTTCCTCTAGAATAGGTCCAGGTTCTTGATTAAGGACAGGCTTGTCCTAGATAACTATCCTAGGGCTTGGGTTAGTACTACCAGGCTGAAAGTGGCTTGGATAATGTGGGTCTTGTGTTGGTTTGCCACTACGGGTTGTAATAGAATTCAATCCTGCCTGGTTTTGGTTTGGGGTTGGTAAAATAGGAGGCTGCTGCTGATATCTCGCATATGATGTAGAAGCTTCCATCCCATCGGGTGATGGAACAGAAGGAGCCTGATAAATCATGTGGGCTGGGCTCGGATTTGGGTTCATAACATGCCTCTGGTTTGACACGTTATTCGGATTTGGTAGAGGTTGCGAAGGAAGTGTACCAGGTTGGCGGGAATTTGCCATCTGGGCGAGCTGATTGCAAACCTCTGTGATCTCGTCCTTGTGCTATTTTTGCATAGCCGCATTCGTCTCTTGAATGTCAGCCAGAGTCTGAAGGATAAGAGTCATTTGATATGTTTGATTTGGCCTAGATTGATAGGTGGGGGTGGGCCGAGGTTGAGGCGGCTAATATGGACGAGGAGCTTGCGGACGGTGTTGATATGGTGGTCTTTGATTCCGATTATTTCCCACCCACAGGAAATTGGGATGATTCCACCATCCAGGGTTATAGGTATTAGAGAATGAATCATTCTGGATGGCGTTGAGGTCCTCACAGGTTTGAGGAACCTCAGGAAAGTCAAAGTACGAGGGTTCAGAGTTCCCCCAACTAGAGTAGGTCGGATCGGAGTTTCCTTTGATCCTAGAGCCAGACGGGGGTGGATACGGGTCCATCCCCTGAGAAGGTCGGTGATAGATGTTATGCACAGCTTCCCTCCCTGAGGGCGGCTGTGCAAATGGGTTTTGCGCAGAGGTGGCTCGCTGCAGATGTCGAGTCAGCTCATCTACCTTCTTCTCAATGATAGAGACCTTGTCCAATCGACTGGCCATCAATTCCAAGTCGACGGATGCGGACAGGCCCTACGTCTCATGTGCTCCCCTTGGATTTTTCGATGTGCAAGTATTCGTTCAGTCGAATAAGCCCATGGAGTCATTATTGATGGAGTTCTTGCACATATTTTTGAGAATCTCCCACACAGTGTCTTCGTGTTGTCCCATGATATTTCCTCCGCATGTTGCATTGACGAATAGGCGGATATCTTCACGGAGTCCCTGGTAAAAAGACTGGACCTGTTCCCATTTAGGAACTTGGTGATGGGGGCACTTTCGCATGAGGTCCAGGAAATGGTCCCATGCTTCATGAAGGGGTTCTCCAGATTGCTGGGTGAAGTGTGTGATCTGGTGTCATAAGGCATTCGTTCGACCAACTGGGAAGAACTTTCTCAAAAACTCGGATTGTAGTTCAACCCATGTGTTGATTGGACAAGTTTTAGTCTGATACCAGTGAGCTACTTTGTCCATGAGAGAGGAGAACATCATGAGAAGAATATCCCGATTTTGGACATCTGACCTGAAGGTTTGGGCCAGATGTTTGAGTTGTTTGATGTACTGGAAGGGATCCTCGGAATTAAGCCCATGAAACTTAGGAATAACATGAATCATATTGGGCTTGAGTTCATAATCAAGACCTTTAGTCGGGATTTGGACTCGAGGTTCGATCGCCACCGTAGCGGGATTATAGTGATCTCGCATCATAGGACACTGTGGCGGATTTACAAAGGCTTGAAATAGATTATTAAGGCGCTGAAGTTGGTTTTCAAGGTTATTCTCTTCTTCTACTGGTTGTGCCATGATGATGGAAGGAGAATTGGGTTCTGATGAATCAGAGGAGATGTCATGTGGTAGGGTTGCTGCACAAACACGGACGTCGAGGCTTGGCCTCGATGAGAGTGAATCACTAAAGGAGGCCTCAAGGATGGTTTTAAGGATCTCCTACCGAACATGCACTGATGGTTTGGACGAGAGTAGAATGTGATGGACCCAATTAAGACACCCAAAAATTTGGATGACTATAGAGGTTTGGGGCGGATGATACCCCTTAGTCAGAAAGCCATCAACCTGAGAAATACCTGGGTAGTCAGAGAGGTAGAGTCCCGCAAAGACCCCTACACGGTAGAGCGCCCCCACGAGTTACAGGGTTTCCCCCACCCGACCTCTCTTGTCACTGATGTTCCAGGTAGACTAGAATGGAGACTTTGACCTCTTAAGTCTACCAGTTTTAGTTAAGAGTAAGGGTGTTTAAGATTCCACTTGAACTTTAGATGTATTGAGTGCAAAAGTGACCTAATTTCAAAGTTGGTTGACCCAATCAAGGGGGTCAACTTCACCTATTTTTCCTTTGAGAAGTTTTAGGTCCTTTCTTTTAGGATTCAAGTGAGATTAAGAGCCTGAATGTTAGGATTTTCTTGAAAAGATCTCTTCAACCAAGGCTTAGGCACACCTCTTTTTGGAGAGTTGATTCTTGCTTATGAAGATGTGTCTCTAAAACCTTAAATTGAAATCCTTAATTTGGCTCTAATCTTGGTCCAATTTACTTTGCCAAAATATGGTATCTAGGGCTCAATTAAGAAGGTGGTAGCCCTAGTTACCTTAAATGGGTACACAGATCAGTATTGTTGTTGAAATCAAATCAGGTAACTTTGGTGAATTAGCTAAAAATGGAAAGCAAGTAGCCCTAATTGATTTTATCTTTTTCTTCCTTTTTAGAATGAGGAGCTTAAGAGGAGACTAATCAGAAATTACCTCCCTCGGGTGTGTTTGCTGTGCGGCTGTCTTCCTTTGAATTTTCTCCCCTGAAATAATCACAACAAAAAGAGATATATCAAGTTAGTACCAAATCAACAATGGTAATCAAGATTTCTAAATTTCCCATTACTCCCCGGCAACGGTGCCAAAATGTTTGAGACGCTTGATCGAGTTTTAAAAAGGTCACGTTGTAGTACAGTCGAAAAAGCATTCAAAATAAATACAATTTATTACTCGAATTTTAAAGTCCGAGGTCGAACACAGGGAGCAAATTAGGGTTTAGAAAACAAGATCACAACTTGAGAATTTGAAATAACAGAATATGTAATAAGATCAATGTTATAAGAAGATAGGAATAAATGTAAGCACAAAATATTAAAGAAATTAATGTATGTGAATAAATACAAAATTGGACATTTGATTTGTGAATCAGATGCCTTAAAATGTGAATGCTACAATTCTTGACTCTTCTTCTTTTCTCTGTCTCTGGTGGCTACTTTCAATCTTCTTCTTTCTTTCTCTTCTTCTTTATCTTCTTCTGATTCCTTGCCTTAGCCTTTCTCTTCCTCTGGCTTCTTCTCTCTCTGTCGACTACCTTCAGCTTCTTTTTCCTTCAGTTCCTTCCTTCTCTTTTCTTTCTTTCTCTGCCTTCCTTGCTCTTTCCTTCAACTCCTTCTTCTGCCTTAGCCTTCTCTTTATCCTTGTCTTCTCCTTCCTCTTCCTTTGGCTTGGCTTCACCTTTCTCTGCAGAGCAAAACCTACCCCTACCCGCGCGAGCTCTCTTCTCTCTTTTCTCTCTTTGGTTTGCTCTCCCAGAGTCACTTCTCAGGTAATCGGGTCGGATACGCGCCTGGGACCAGGTGCGATGATGGGCGAGGTGTGTAGTCGGGTAGGGTCACTAGGTCCATGGGGTGTGATCGCGGACGAGGCGTCGGGTCGGGTGAGAGGGGACCTCACCCTGTGAGTTGGAGGCAATCAGCCCAATGCAGAAAATCGCTTTATGCAGATGCGGCGCTCCGCAACTTTCCGAGGTGGGACTAACTTCCCACCCTCTTTCATGCACGCCTGTAGCCGAGTGTCTTTGTTCAATTGCAGCTGCAGTGATGGCTCCTGGCTTAAATTGATCACCTGGGGATGTTTGTGAGAGTGCCCCACGCGGCCTGGGACTGGATCCTAGAGCGGGCACGGCCTGGAGAAGCTAGCAAGCAAGCTTCCTGCTGTGCGTCAATGGCGGTGAACCCCTGGACCTGAAATCACACACACGGCCTCGCGGCCATGTTAAAAAGCTCAGGGAGCTTCACCAAGGTGCGGGGAACGTGCAGAGGTGATCGGCGTGACGTGGAACCACCTAAGGTAGCATGCCTAGGGCACACTGCAGCCATGCGTGTGGGTGTGTTCGGGGGTGCTTGTGGGTGAGTGGTGGAGTGTTGTGAGTGGGGGGTTATGTTCAGTGAATCGTGGCGATGCTTATGGACCGGTCGGCAAGGAGGGAGGTGGTCTGTGGAGGTGGAGCGAACTCGCCAGAGTGGTGGCCGGAGGTGAAGGGGATGATGGTGGTGGAGTGCGGAAGTGGTCATTCGAGGGAAATAAAGAGGGGAAAAGGGAGTAGAGAGTGAGGGAGACTTATATGGGAGTGAAGAGACGAAGGGGGAGGCAAGGATGGCGTCTAGCTCGTATCGCCGATGCTGGAGATGAAAGTGCTCAGTGAGGGAGGTCAACGAGTACGAAGGGGATGTAGGAGCATCGGCGGGTGCTGCGCGACGTGGACGAGCGAGAGGAAGAGGAACCTACCACCGGTATTGTGGCCAGGTGACGAGGGAGAGTGGGAGAAGTCGCCAAAGCTTGATGAGTAGATCGGCCGGAGGAGGAGAGATGAAATTGGGGGGTTTCTCCGGCTGAATTCAAGCTTAGGAGATGTAGGGTGTGTTGGTGTCTCTTAAATAGGCCCTGGAGGTTGGGTTTGTGCTTGGAAGCCAAGCTTCCAAGCACGGAAAGTTCACTGGCAGAGGAAACTTGAGAGAGACCCAAATCTCTCATGCGTACGCACGAGAGATTGGGTACCAAATAGGGCTTCTAATTGGGTTCACATTAGAGGCGATTTCTCAGAGAATCTCCCTTTCAATTTTGAAGGGGATTCTCTGAGAGATTAGGGAGAAATCGCCCTTGCAAGCTTGCCGGAGTAGGATTCCCTTCGCTATAATGGCGGAAGAACCTAATTGCAAAGAACAAAGAAGAAGCTAGTGGGTCAAACGTAAGGGTTTTTGAAAGATAGGGGTAGAAATGTAATTGGGCTGGACTTATTTGCAAAGTTGGTCAAGATGAATTCTCCTTAGGTCCAAATTTTGGTAAAAACCTAATTTGGACCTAGGGAATCCAATGGTGAGGTTAGACCTTGGGTTTGACCACGTTTGACTAGGCAATTTACATAAAAACCTAATTTAGGGTAAATATTTGTTTGAGACCCCATTCTAGGTCAAAATAGGTTACAATAGCCAAATTGAAGGTTCTAAACCCTAGCGAATATTTTTCTATGATTTTTAGAGGATTTAGGTGAATTTTATCCTGACCAGAACCTTGTTAAATCAAGTGGGTCAGTTTTAGGGTTACAAGAAGTCATTTAATTCCCAAAATTCACATGAACCCTTTTCTGTTTGAACCAACCCACTTTTTATCTTGTTAAGACCATTGACCTGTGTTTAGCTCATGAGAAAATCCGTTGTTGCACTATAATGGTAAAATTATAGTTTTACCCCTTGTTTCTTGCTTTTATCTCAGAAAGGTTATTTAGTGAATTAGGACCTCCAGTTGGTTATGTAGGAGCTTTTGTTCTCTTCTATGGGTCAAAATGAGTTAGTTAGGACTCATGATGGTGTTCCCATCATCAGCTATCTAGGACAATTCAAATCCCAACCACTGCCCCATCAATTCCGATCATCCAACAACAGTAATTGTAGTAGCCATAGTTGCAGCAGCTGCAGCAACAGCACAACAGCTACTAGTTTGAGCGGTAACTTCAGTAGCATCCAATAGCTGCAACAGTAGCTAACAGATGGTCTTCAATTCAAAATCAGACGTCTTAAAAAAAATTCAAAGGCTACTATGTAGCCATTTTCTTAGTTCCAGTAGGTCTGATCATCAAATCAACACAAAAATTATCCAAGATCAGATCTAGGATCATAAATGTCCAAATCAGATTATGATTTTGAAGTTAACACCAATTTGTATCAAAATTAGGATTGGAAAACTCATGGAAATGTAGTTGCAAAAGCAACACTTTAATGTACTCATTTGGGATTCAACACACTTGCATCAGTAAACACTTAAAATCTGAGAAGAATTCAAACCCACTTTAAAATCAATTGGAAGTATTAAAATCTTCATAAAAAACTCTTATATGGAAATCTTCATTTTAAATCCGAGAAAGAACACTGACCTAACCCCTTCCTTATGCTATAGACAACATGAAGGAAGAGATCAAATCAGTCAATTAAATCCACTTGAATCCCAATTGTCTAAGAGTCTTAAGGAATGCTGAAAATTCCTTAGGTTGGAAATCAAAATCCCAAACAACAATTCCACACGAAAATACATGGTAGAGCCTCAAATCAACAAGGTTGATTCTCCTTGGTTCTCCCACACATTGAAACCCATGAAATCCCCAATTCATATCCAATTCAAACATGGCTCATCTGAGGGAAAATTCTTCATTAAAATCATCTCAGATTCATGGCCATGGACTGATCTACTCAAAAAACAAATCGATTCACTTGATCAAAAACCCTTCAAAACCCATTTGATCAAAATCTCATGATCTTGCATTGAAATCCAAATTAAAACAGATCAAGCAAATCGAGTCCATTTTAAATGCAGATCAAGGGTCTTTTTGGAAAATCTGAAATGGATGGGAGACCCCTAGATGGTTTTTGAGCGCAATTCCTCATCTCAAAGCTCGAAAGCAATGGGATGAGGATTTGACTCTAATGAGTGGGTGGATTGCAAAATAAAACATGAGGAAAATTAGAACGTGAAATGGGGATGTGAAGGGGGAGATCAGTGATCAGTGAGTGAGATGAATTCATTTCCTATGATCTGAATTGATCATAGGAGGTGGGTGTGTGAATTATACTCGAATCTACTCCTAAGCTAACGATCAAACCAGTGGATTCACTAACTGATCTACTCCTAACCAAGCTACTGTATGCTAATTATTAATCTAAGCTACTCTAACAAAGTAGGAAATCCTAATCTAATTAGATGAATGGGACCTTTGGATGCAAAGCCGACGGCTAAGGAGGAAGAATGGGGAGATCTCCAGTAAAGGAAAAGCCCACAAGAGGAACTTCAGGGTCGTCCTCAGGCGTACGTCATCCCTAGTGGCGAGGAGGAAATGGTGGTGAAAAATCACACCATTGTCACTAATGTGGCGAGTGAATAGGGTAGAAGAACTGGAGGGGACAAAGGGATCGCCTCAAGAAATTAAGAGAGGAGGTTGATGGCACGCACGAGATCAGGGGATGTGCTAAAGTAGGCTAGACCAGTGATTCCACTCACCGCATTGGTGAGATTAGGTGTTTAGGGCATGGGCGGCGAGGATGAAAGGAGAGGAGAGCAGGATCAACCAAATCAAAGATGGGCCGTTGGATGGGATCTGGGGGTAGAGGTGAAGATATGTGCAAATTCGAGCGAAGCTTCGATTGCATTTGAGCCATCAGATCAGAGGATGAAGGATAGAACGACCGGGATTGGGCATGTTCTTGCGATGAACAGTGCACCAAGAGGTGCACCATTCACGTAGGTTCTATTAGTGCTTTTACAAGAGAGCCCTTCATCGAAGGGGTAGAAAAATATTAAAGAAGCTCATAAGTGATAAGAAATCCATACAGAGTAGTCCTTAGAACCTTACAAATAGGTCCTTGCATCATACATATAGGTCCCTGAAGGTTTTCTAATGCATGAAATGTCATGATTTAAGGACCTAAATGAGAATCTCTAATTGTAAGGCCCCAATGATGTCCAAATGCAATTAAGTTTTTATGGAAGCTTAATTGAACATTGAGGAAGTTAATTACATTTTTTATTTGAACTCATTTGTGTGTTTATTTTGCAATTGGATCATCATTTTACGTTATTTAATAGAATATCTCAATAGATGACTTAATTATACATTTTTAGCACAAATTTGGTGTTTTAGGACTTTTTCTCTATTTTCCACACTTAACCCTTTTTATGTGTTAATTTGATAGTGTTAACCTAGTTTTTATCTTAACTTGGGTATTTTAGTTATGATGAGCCACTACTCATCATACCTCCATGCTTAGGTTTTAGTAGTCCCTTAGCAAACAACTCATTAAAGTGCAAAGCATTTTAAGTATCAGCAAGGTAAGTGTGATGAGATATCTCCTTTTCTTTCTTTTCTTTTTCTTAAAAAGTTAAGTGTTTAGAGATGATCTTTAAGCTGAAAGATTTTTCCTTTGATAAACCAGCTGTGTTTATGTCTAGACATTGTGAGAATCTATCGCTTAGGAAGAGTGACCAGAACTTAAGACTGATATGACATAGACCATCTCTTGACCAACAAAGAGTCTTGATATTTAAACCTTAAGTGCGATTTCTAGTACTTAGAGGATTTTACAAGACTTAGAAGCTAAAAGGTTGTGGTTGTGCTTAGTGATGGGTTAGGACTAACTAGGTGAATTTCAAAACTCAATCCTAGGGTTTCACTTCTTTTTAAGTCCAGGTTGGTCGTAGCTTTAGCTCATGTTTTTGGATTGACTCTCAAAAAACATGGAAGGCTCAAGTCCAACTCTTATTGTGTTTGTGGCTCAAAGAATATTTGGTGGAAAAGGGTATTTATACTGCACCCTAAAAATACTTTTTTTTGGTGGAAAACTTGTATTTACAGGACTTGGAGAATATACTTGACTTATTCCAATGAATTTCTTTTTCTGAAACTTTTTTTTCTCTTTTCTTTCTTTGTTTTTTTTTGCAAGTAACTGTCAGTATGTCTCTAATAACTTTATTTGATAGAGCGCACCTTATTTGGTGGGTGAGTTCTTTGGTGGAAAGAGCTTCTTCTAGACACAAGACTAAAGACTAGGATAAAGAGTCTACCTACTCGCATAGGTAAGGACTCCACCTTCCCTAATGAACACTAGGCTTGAATTTCAAATTCACAAGATCTTTCCCGACACTGTGTTGTGTAAACCACGGTTACTTAGACTCCTAAGTCAAAGCAAACCAGCGAATCTTGTACTGGGGACTCAGATACAAGAATACGTCCTAAGTTAGGAGAGATCGTGGTCTATCTTGTCAAAGCTTAAAGTGTATTAAGCCAAAGCCTGAGCAAATCAAGGTACAGTGACCTGGAAAGTCTAACCAGCAAAGGTTGAATGTCCATAAACACTTATTCTATTTTTGTTTTCAGCTAGAAGATCATAATTAAACACTTAAATTCTTTTAAAAACTTTTTCTCTCCTCAATATTTGTTGTGGAGTTCTCCCTGTAACCATAAAGATCAGGTCGTCCCTTCTTGTATTTTTGGGATTTTTGTGTTTTTGACATTTTTTTTGTATTTTTGACTTTGTAATTTTTTTTCAAAATTTTCAAAAATTTTTGTTTTATTATTTTTGATAATACTATACCATATACACTATATGTGTGTCTACAATTGCATTTTAGTAAACGATTCACCATTTACACCCCCATGCTTAAATGATGCAATGTCCTCATTGTATGCATAGGGTGGATGCAAATGCATGCTCTGCTTTTCACTATCTTAGATTGGGTGATGGAAGGAAGTCGGAATGAGGAGATAAAAATCTCTATGTGGACAATTTCAAGTCTGATACAAGATTAGAGTGGAAAGTCGGGCTAAGAAGTGAAATGCATGACATATGTGACAATGAATGTATGCTAAAAATGTAAGGGTAGACACTTAATGCAAGAAAGGTGAAAACATGAAAGATGAAAATAACTATATACAAGGATAGGTTTGCTAAGTTTAACACCTTCAGCTAGGTATAAACTCAGATGAAGATGTATCGTTAAAAGTAGGTTCAAGAAGTTGGAGCGAAATGGTAGAATTGACAAGTCTGAGATCATGTGGCTCAATGAAAGGTTTCAATCTTTGTCCATTGACAGTGAAAGGTTCAGATTTGTCAATCTCAATGATCTCAATGGCTCCATTGTCAAAGATTCTTAAGATTTTGAAAGGTCCAGTCCACTTGGATCTTAGTTTCCCTGGGAAGAGTTTTAGTCTTGAGTCAAATAGGACTTTTTGAGTAGGGTGGAAGGTTTTCCTAAAGATGTGAAGATCATGGAAGGCCTTTAATTTATCCTTATAAATCCTCGAGCTTTCATAAGATTCATTCCTTAATTCACCTAGCTCGAAAATTTGTAATCTTCTATGATCACCTAGGTTACACTTTCTGATGGCCCAATAGGCTTTGTGCTCAAGTTCTACGGGAAGATGACAGGGTTTCCCGTACATAAGTCTAAAAGGAGACATGCGTAATAGGGTTTTGTGAGCTGTCCTATACGCCCACAATGCATCAAAAAGGTAGGAAGACCAATCCTTTCTATCAGGTCAGATGGTAGTTTGTAAAATCTTCTTGATCTCCCGGTTGTACAATTCAGCTGGTCCTTTGGTCTGAGGGTGATAAGGTGTTGCAATCCTATGAGTCGCACCATGCTTTTGAAGTAGGGACTGAAAGTGGATGTTCCTAACGTGAGACCCTCAATCACTAATGATGCCTTTTGGTACCCTAAATCTAGAGAAGATGTAATCCTGAACAAATTGGGTCACAACTCTATGATCGATAGTCCTCAAGGGGATGGCTTCAATCTATTTAGAAACATAATCAACTGCTAACAAGATGTACTCGAAGTCATGAGAATTCAAAAAAGGTCCCATGAAGTCAATGCCCCAAATATCAAAGACTTTGCACACTAAGATCGGATTCAAGGGTATCATGTCTCAGCGGCCAATACTGCCGAGTGACTGACAGCGTGGACATTCCTTACTATATTCACATGTGTCTTTGAAAACTGTGGGCCAGTAAAATCCACTTTGTAAGACTTTGGCAGCAGTCTTTTTGCCAGAGAAGTGACCGCCACAAGCCTGGTCATGATGGAACGACAAGATGTTTTCTATCTCCTTATCAGGTACACACTTCCTAAGAATCTGGTCAAAGCAAGATTTGAAAAGCAAGGTTCTCCCAGTAAAAGTGTTTGGCTTCAGATTTAAGTCTGTCTTTTTGATGTCAATTCCAATCAAGGGGAAATGCTCCAGAAGCCAGGTAGTTGACAATGTCATCATACCAGGGAAGATCAGAATGGATGACCAGCAATTGCTCATCAAGGAAGTCTGTAATTGGTAGTGAAGGAGATATCACTTCAAAAGGAAGGCAGTTTAAGTGGTCAGCTACCACATTCTGCTTCCTAGCCTTGTCACGAATCTCTAAATCAAACTCCTGCAATAGGAGGATCCATCTAATCAGACAAGATTCCGCGTCCTTCTTGGCGAGAAGATGTTGGACTGCAGTGTGGTCAGTGTAGACTATAATATGGGAACCTAAAAGATAAGGTATAAATTTTTCTAGTGCAAATACTACTGCTAGAAATTCCTTTTCAATGACGATGTAATTTCTCTAAGCTTAATCTAAGGTCTTGCGGAATAGATGACCGTGGATTTCCTGTCAAGTTTTTGCCCAAGGACAACCCCTACTGCATAATCAGAGGCATCACACATGATCTCAAAAGGGTGATACCAATTCGGGGGTTGCAGTATTGGTGCCTTGGTAACCAGATCACGAAGTGTTGCATAAGCACTAATACAATCGTTAGAGATCTGGAAGTTTACATCCTTAGAGAGGAGATTGGTGAGAGGTCGGGCTATCTTCAAGAAGTCCGCTATAAAGCGGTGATAAAAACCAACATGCTCGAGAAAAGATCTAATTTGTTTAATCGACGAAGGTAAAGGCAAGTCAGAAATCAACTTCACCTTCGCATGTCAACCTCTATTCCTCTCTCAGAAATAAGGTGACCTAGAACTTGTCCTTTTGGTACCATGAAATGTGATTTTTTCTAGGAAAGTACTAGATTCACATTAATGCATATTTGTAGGACCTTAGTCAGGTGATCTAAGCATGCATCAAATGTGCTCTTGAAGATTGAGAAGTCATCCATGAAGACTTATAAACAATCACCTACTAAATCGAAGAAGATTGCAAACATACATCGTTGAAATGTAGCAGGTGCATTGCATAATTCAAATGGCATCCTACAGAATGCAAAGGTTCTGTAGGGACAGGTGAAAGTTGTTTTCTCCTGGTCATCGGAGTGAATTGCCACCTGATTATAACCTGAGTAGCCATCCAAAAAGGTAGAAAATTGATTCCCAGCCAATCTTTCTAGTATCTGATCAATAAAGGGCAGTGGGAAATGATCTTTCTTCATGGCTTGATTGAGTTTGTTGTAATCAATACATACTCACCACGAAGTAGCAATCCATGTAGGGATGACTTCTCCAGAGTTAGTGGTTATGATGGTAAGTCTAGCCTTCTTAGGCACAACTTGAACATGACTTACCCATTGACTATTAGAAATGGGAAAAATAATTCCATTGTCCAACCACTTGATCGTCTCATTTTTAATCACCTCTTGAAGTGTAGGGTTCAGTCTACGCTGTGGCTGCCTAGTCGGTCTAGATCCTCCTTTAGTAAAAATCCTATGTGTATAGTAAGAAGGACTAATGTCAGTCAAGTTTGAAAGGCTCCATCCTATAGCCTGTTTATGTGCTCTCAGGACAGATAAGAGTCGTGATTCTTGATCAGAGGAAAGATAAGAGTTGACAATCACAGGATAAGTCTGATCTAGTCCTAAGAAGACATACTTCAAAGAGTCAGGTAGAGGTTTAAGTTCAACAGGTATAGGATCAGGTGAAGGAGCAGGTGTGGAGAACTCAGAAGATCCTAGAGACACAAAAGGGATAAAAGGTAAGTTCTCAGTTTCTAAGGTTGGTGTCTCAGGAAGACTCAAGTCAGAATCTAATGGGTGTTGAGGTTTTAAATTCAGTGAATCAATCAATGTATCCTCAACCAACTTATCCAATGAATCCAAGGAATAGGTTTCCTCAATTAAACTACAGGATGGTCCCCTTTGGGACTGAAAAATATCAATCTTCATTTTATGATCTCCAAATTTTAGTTCTATAAGGCCCTCCTCACAACTGATGTTTTCCTTGGCCGTAGCTAAGAAAGGTCTTCCTAGAATGATAGGTGTGTTCTGGATATCCACAGGTGCTTCCATGTCAAGGACTATAAAGTCTACAAGAAAATAAAAGTCCTTAACCAGCACTATTACATCTTCCAACACTCCCTGAGGTGTCTTAACTAATCTGTCAGCTAATTGCAGGGACACCTTGGTTGGCTTCAGATTGCCAACCTTGAAATGTGTCAGTAGAGATGTTGGGATAAGATTGATGGAAGCACCTATATCAAGTAGTGCTCTATTAAATGTGGTGTTACCTATCATGCAGGAGAGAAGAGGGGTGCCTGGGTCTTTCTTCTTAATATGGAGGCTTGAAATTGGGGAACTCACTTGTTCCAAGAGAATGACTAGTTCACTCCCTTTCTGAATTCTAGCTTTACGCTTAGGTGTACATAGGTCTTTCAAGAACTTAGTGTAAGGAGGAATGTGGCGAATTGCATCCAACAAGGGGATGTTTATATGGACTTGCTCAAAGAGCTTAAGCATATCCTCCTCAGGTGCCACACTAGGTTTCTTCTTCTTCTTGTCTTCACTCTTCTTTTCTAAGGCCTCTAGGAAAGGTACAGAAGTGGTAGTAGGGATTCATTAAGGAATCAGAGAGAAATCTCTGATTGGAGGTCGCCGGAGTAGGAGTTCCTCTGCGATAATGGTGGAGGGACCTGATTGAAAGGAAGACAAAAAACTTAGGGACCCATTTGTAGGGAATTCAAAAAGCTAGGGGTGTGTATGTGAGAAAAAGAGTCTGATTGGATAAAAATGCAAACTAGGTCAAGATGATCTTTGATTGGGCCCAAATTTTGGTAAAAACCTAATTTGAATCCAAGGAATCTGATGAAGTTGTACTTTGATTTTGACCAAGTTTGACTGGGTAATTTGCGTAGAAACCCAAATTAAGGGCAACTATTTGTCTGAGACTCTGTTTTAGGTCAAAATGGGTTCTAATGGTCAAATCAAAGGTACCAAACCTTAGGGAATATTTTTCTATGATTTTTAGAAGATTTAAGTGAATTTTATCCTGACCGAAGCCTCAGTTAATTAAGCGGGTATGTTTTTAGGGTTTTAGATGACCATTAATTCTCAAAATGCATGAAAAACCCATTGCTGCCTACACGGACCCTCTTATTAGACATTAATGATCATTTGACCTTTAATTAACCCCCTGGGAAACCTCGTGATTGCTCTATATTTAGGTTATATTGTTAAAACTGTAGATTTACCCCTATTTTAATGCATTTCTCTCAGAATGAATATGCAATGAGTTATGGCTCTTTGGCGATTATGTAGGAGCATTTGTTTGTTGATTATGACTAATTAAAGTTAGTTATGGCAGATTTATCATCACCAATCTACCATGCCATATATTACAAGATTCAATATTACTGCAAATATATTGAATCGAATGAAAACTAATATTATTTAGAGCATTTTTAGATGATACATCCACATCATATCTCACTCTAAATAAATCAAAATCTGACAAATATCCATTTCCATAAAATATTCTATGTCTCAACATAACAACTTTATGACATTTAAAGTTTAACTCAAAACCCTCTTTAACTAGCAAGGAACCAGAAAGAACAATCTTTTTTCATAGCAAGAACATGCAACACCCTACGGAGTGTCCAGACTCGCCTCGAGAAAAACCTCAAGTCCACACGTTCGAATCCCAACACCTTGGCTGTAGAGTCCTTCCCCATCTTCACAGTCCTGCCACTGCAGGTCTGATAGGAAGAAAAGAACGATCTATCAGTACAAATATGTACATTGACTCCAGTATCCACAAGTTATTCAGTAGAATCATGAATAACATAGAGTTTGAGCTTAATTAAGACATACCCATCGCTAGCCCCAGCCTCCTCGGTGATCACGTTCACCTAAAGATTCTCATTTGTGGTCTTATGCCGAGCTTTATTAGAAGGACAATCCTTCTTCCAATGCCCAACCTGCCTATAGTGCCAACATGATTTGTTTTTGGATTTCTTCTAAATCTTGGATTTGGCCTTCGTTTTGTTTTTATTGTTCTTATTTTTATCTCCTTGCCCTTAGATGTCATGACATTCACCTTAGACTCCATAGGCATTACAGATTTCTATTTTCTATGCTCTTCCTCAATAGCAATGGCTATCATCAAGTCATCAAGAGAAATCTTTCCTTTCCTATGCTTGATAGTCATCTCGAAGTCCTCCCAAGATTTAGGAAATTTCTCAATGATAGGCATGACTTGAAACTTCTCAGGAAGCTTCATTTCAGCCTTTGCTAAACCATGGAGCAATAATAGAAATTCGTGTGCCTGCTTTGATATCGATTTACCCTTAGCCATTTGGAATTTAAAGAATTTTGTGACAAAGTATTTTTTAATACTAAATTCCTCGGTATTATACTTCTTGTCTAAATCCTCCCGTAGCCCCTTCGTAGTAGACGTGGATATGCTGTACACATCAAACAGCACATTGGACAATGCCAATAAGATACAACCATGACAAATACGGTTGCACTCATTCCACACATCTACCACCTTTTGGCCTTCAGGAGTCGGTTTTTCCTTATCCAAAATCGGGCAATCAATTTCCAACATCGAGATCAAACCAATGGTGGTTAATCAAATTCTCATGCATTGTTGCCAATGCTTAAAATTTTACCCACCAAATTTCTCAGGCATACAAGATAAATCTACATGTGATTTGAAAGTCATTTCCGACATCCCAAATATTTTAGATCTAAGCGATACCTTCTCTAAGATTGTTGAAATAAACGCATATAGGAAATAAATAAATAAAAATATATGCATTTCCAACGTTTTCGCATAGATAAAAAATATTAAATCAAGCAAGTCAAATATGATTTAGCAAGATCCAGAACAAAATAAAGAATAAATAACATGCAATAGCACAAATAAATAAAACGAGAAGGGATTAGATTTTACTCCGATCGAAGTACCTATTAAGGACTTCCCTTAGAGAAGGTATCGCCCCCCACAATATCGGTGCGCCAAGGTTAGACGAACTCCTCCCATGATACGGCGATCCACCTCCAAGATTCAGCATACTCCGATCTTGGAAGTCTTTGAAAACCACCTTAGGAGAACGAAATCGAGACAATTTGGTTTCCAACCAAATTCCTGATTGATCTACCAACTGAATGGTTTGATCAACCAAAAACTTCTCGTGAATCTCTTAATCTTCTTGTACAAGATCGGCAAAAGTGATTGGAGATTTTTCTACCAATCTCACGTCAAACGATCGCACCAAGAAAGAGAGACAAGAACGAGAGAGAGGGAGGGAGAGAGTGGAGAGAGCTTTTCTGCTCTTGTTGTGTATCAAATGAGAGCCCCCTTATGACCCTTATATAGAGCCCATGACCAGATGTTTAAGAAAATTCCTGTTTTATGGAAACACAGTAATTGATCGACCAAAACAATTGGTCGATCAAACTTCACTAATTGGTCGACCAAACCAATTGATCGACCAAACTAAATTCATTGATCGACCAAAATAGTTGGTTGACCAATTTTACATTTTGATTGACCAATTTAGGTCAAAATCGTGAGATTAAAAATCCGTAGCAAAAGGAGTCCAAGTTTTAAGTTCCAAGTTGATTCTCACTCGAGCTCGAGCCCGAGCCGGGGTGGGGCGGGTAACAAGCGCGTGCGTGGTCCCCAGGCAGAATCCTTTTACACCCACCAAGAGGTTTGTCCACTTCCAGTATGGGACTAAAAACCTCTCCCAAATCTCACTGATTTCAAACTGAATTCTCACGTCACCATATAACAATTGCATCCTAATTGATGCAATTACGCTCTCAAATCCAACAATGTCTAAGTTGTTTCCTTGTTTGAAGTTTCTTGTGTCATTTTACTCTTTTAGTCTCATATTCTATCTCTCTATTCATGTGCATCATTTGTCATCTTCCTCCTCTCATGTTTCATTCACCATCTTGTTCTTTACCTTCTCAAGTTAATGGCTCTGTATGGCCTCAAACATTTATTCTTAGCATTTAATATCTACTTATCCATCTTTCTAAAACAACACTTGGTACATATTGTTATTTGTAGAACATCCCAAACCTCATGCTTTAGAGGGTACTCTCTATCAAGCAATAAAGGGAAATGAATACAGTGAGGGCAGTGCAATGGACAAGGAAAAGGAACTCATCAAGTACCTCCAGTCATTGGTTTGTGTAGAATAAGAAGTTGAAAAAAAATGGTAGACTTCAATGAGTCACTAGATAGTATATATGGATGTACAAGCACAGTAAAGGTGCATATGCTTCAAAGGCAACATCCTAGAATGGTGCTTGTGAACTATAAATTCCTTAGGTCTACCCTTGGATTTAATGTTTTGACGTTCTGTTTGAGTTTTGTAATACAAAATCCATCGTCAAGATTTTTGTTTATCTTGGGGATGTGGTAGGTGTTGGGCTAGAAGCACCAACTTCTAGGAGGAACTATGTTAAATCTAAAGTCACGATTAAGGTGAAAGAACTCATATCCAGCAAA
The DNA here is from genome assembly GCA_037157565.1 of Thalassia testudinum. NCBI lineage: Eukaryota > Viridiplantae > Streptophyta > Magnoliopsida > Alismatales > Hydrocharitaceae > Thalassia > Thalassia testudinum. The sequence goes on from JAZHRO010000073.1 coordinate 121,982,773, forward strand.
CTACTAGTTATAGATGTAATGATGGAACGATTGTGATGTTTCCAGTTACATATAAGAATCTACCTAGGTTTTGTATTTGATGTGGTCGATTGGGGCATGTGTATTGATGAATCGATTTTTGCTTTCCAAAATGATGATTAAGATGATTTGTCGTTGTATTTCTAAGTGGTGGAAAATCGACTAATCAAAATAATTAAAATAAACCACTCACAAAGGAGCGGGTTGTGTCCACAGGGAGGCAATGTCTATTATAAACTCATACAAGTCAAAAATCGATGTTCATTATTAATTTTGCAAAGAAATCGAATGAAAATCGCCTTTCAATTAAGAAAACAAGACATGAATAAGCTGATAATGTGTTTTCGTGAAAGATGGATGGCATTCTCACAAAATCACTAGATTAAAATATTATTAAATAAAAAATTAACTCTTCCAATGGCAAAGAAATGTAAATATTAATGCCACAAGAAACAGAGCATTTGTGCTCGAGCATGCACGCGCAAGGAGGAGCCGGTGCTGACCGCAAGAAGTTCACCAGAGGTGGGTGAGGCCGGTGTGCATCCGGTGGTGGTTGCGGCGTGCTAGATGGTGACCGGAGGCGGAGGAACGGAGTAGAGAGGGGCGGCGGCGGTGGGTTGGTTGTTGCTGTTGTGAAGTGGCTCGACGCGTGGGTTGGAGGCGAGGAGGCGTGAGGGGACGTGCACGCGCTAGAGGTGAGGAGACGCAAGTGGGATGCACACGCTACCTGCTACGTGAGTTGGAGGTGTGCTTAGCCAGTGGAAGCGGTGCTGCATGCTGGGAATGGAGCGAGGGGGTGAAGCGCTGCTAGAGGGTTGCACGGGAATGCGTAGTGCGCACAGAGGTTGTGCGTGCGGAGATGTGCGCAGGTGGGGGTGTAGCGAGGAGTGCACACACGCTGGAGGTGGTTGCTGCTGCTGTGCGGAGAGGCGTTGTTGGCCGTGAGTGGGAGCAAGCTGCTGGCTGTGCGTGGACAGGTGGTGTTGCAGGTGGTTGGGTTCTTTTAAGGTGGAAGACAAACAGAGGAGAAAGTGGTGGGGAATGTGGTGTTGGTGGTCAGGCGGTTGCACAGTGAGTTTGTAGTGCAGAGCTCTACGATGCCGGTGTAGGCTGTCACCCCACACGACCACGGTGGGGAAGTTTCGCTGTGGTTGAGGCCAGTGGTAGTGGAGCAGATGAGAAACTAGGTTCTTTGCACAGTGAGGAAAGGGGTGGTGGTCTACCGAACATAGTCGTCTCCTCCCCCCTCTTGTAGCTGCAGCCAATTCATTTGAAATCACAAAAGGCGGGAGTAGATCCTCATGAATGCTGGTAGCTGAGGAATGAATGGGCGCAGGAGGAGGAAGCGAAGAGGTTACATTGCGAAAGAATAATAATAATAATAAAATAATTAGGATTATTGATACATAACTGCTTAACTTCTATGTTAATTAAAACAATGCAGTAATGCACCTAATTGGTTAACTAATCAAATGCATGCAATTCTAAGTTAATTCTAAATGCATTTAGATATGAATGCCACACATGAATCTGGCAATTAAGCTAAAAATATGAATTAATTTATTTACATCCTAATGTATGCTATCTAAATGTTAAAATTAACTTAATGTCTAGTCACTTAAATACTTAAATAGCCCACAAATATGGGCTAATCAAATACCCCCATATCTAATTTTTGCTAGTCCCTAGCAAATTCAAGCATGACTTAACACTCCAAGTTATCCAAGATAACTCAATTGACCTTTTCCATAGAAATAAGGTTGAATGGGGTGCCCAAAGGTGATCAAAATGGAGAAAAAATGGTATTTCAATATGAACATTTACTCTAGGAGGTTGAAGGTTGACTGGCACTAAAGTATTTAGAAGAACTTAGAGCGATGGTTAGATATAATAGGAAAAATAAAGGAATAGGCATTGGTTGAATGGTAGTAGAAGTAAGAAAATTGGATGTTGGAGCAGGGACATCAGCAAGAGTTGTTATCACCAACAGGATAGCTCCTACAGGGATAGGGGAATAGTCTAAATCCTAAGAGCCAATTTGGTAGGAGAAATAGAACTCCAAATTCCTTGTTTGTAGCAACCATTCATGGAATTGCTTTTCTAGTTTTTAGTCCCCATTTCCATAAGAAAATAATTATACTCCTAGGTGGAATCATTTTATTCCTCCAATTCTAATTTTTGTCTCTTGTAGTTTCTTAATATGACATGCTCCTTCACCCAAAGACCTTTTCTAATTCCTTCTTTTCACCCAAGCAAGAGTGTCTATTGTCCACTTCCTCTCTTAACTCCATTTTCTCCTATTTCCTCTTTGTTATGCTTCGAAATCCAATTCCAAGCACAGTTTTAGATTAAGCGTATTAAGACAAATCCATCGACACTTATTGGGCACAAATTGGGTCAACTTAACCTGAAAATGAGAAAACCATGTGTTTTGGTCAAACTCAATCAAACCTCAAATAAAATTTGTTTAGAATATGTCATATATGGTACCATTTGATTTCTCTCATTGTAAGCTTTCCAGCAATTCCTATCTCAGGGTTTGAATTTTTAATGGCTAGTTTGCAACTAATCAAACCCTTATTAAGACACCAATGAGTGGATCGATTATGGTTTGCTTGAACCCAATTTCTAAAATCTTGGCTCAATAAGGGTTTAATTTCCTTACCAAATGTTGTATGAGAGAGGCTTTATGTGAGATACATGAGTTGGTGGCCCCCCTCCTAACCCCACTTATTGGGTGGAATTTTCCCAATTTAATATTATTTGTTTGGAGATAAGAATGGAAACACACCTCTCTGTCCTCACCCTTTGCTATTTTTCATTGTCTCTTCTCCCCTACTCTCCTCTTCTCTCCAGCATACCTCCACCAATCACCAACTCCACTTTGTATCTTCTTCCTAAGTTACTGTAAAGAAGAGGAAGGAGGAGAGGCTATTGGAGGGTTGTTGCTGCAGTTGGTGGTGGTGTTGATCAAGGAAGGAGAGAAGATCTTGGTGCTAATCCATGGTAGGGACAACTCTTAAACCCCTCCTTTTGTGTTCTCTTGATTTCTAGCAAGTAGGGTTAGGTTTGTATGTGTAGAAGAGTAGGGAAATTGATCTGGGAAATGAAGATTTTGTGGCATGTGTGTGATTTCACGGTTGCATGTTAAGATCTAGGTTAGAATGGAGATCTTCTTTGCTCATGAGATCTTATGAAGTTATTTAAGTTATTCCTTGTGTTAAATTTGAAATTTATGGTTACCATGGGTTTTTATGGTTGCAATATGTTCTTAGTATGAGTTAGAGTGGTTGGAGATGGTTTATAAGTGCTTGGAAATGGTTATGATCATGTTGGAGATCAAAATCTTCCATGTCAGACCCATTCTGGGTTCTAGAAGCCTTATTGGACGTCTGATATTAGCATTCTAGATGTCTGATTCAAAAATCAGATGAACCCTATAGCTTGGTCAAGTTCCTATGCCTATAGTTAAGGACAGTGTCCATTAGAAGCCTGACCACCTAGTCAAACGTCCAGAAGGAACTTTAGATGTCCAGACTTATGTTTGGATGTCTGATGCATGAATAAAAGGAAGGAGCTTGTGAGTCCTTCTCTAGGAGACGTTCAACCACATTCCTAGATGACTTATTTGGCTCTATTGGGCATCTAATGTTGGAACTATGTTCTACATTTTCTTAATTTTGGTGTTAACAAGAACTCTCTTTGGTTTTAATAGGTTTTAAGTGAATTTTTTCACGAAAAACAAGAGCATGATGAGCAAGTTGATCCAAATGTTCAATTTTCATCCCACCAAGGCACAGGATCCAATTTTTCGTTTGTTTCCATGACTTTTCCTTATCCCGATGCTGAGCGTCCTTGGGTTGACCCCACCTACACTCCCACTGAGGGCTTCATGCCCAAGATGGTTGATACCATCAATTATTTTGGTTGTTATGCGTCTAATGTGACTTATGACATTAAGAACTTAGAACGTAAGTTACATAACTTGGAAGTCTCTTTTGATTCCTTGAGTCATATCCTTCCATCTCATAAGCCACGACAATGTCATCATGAAATTACACTAGAGGGGGGTGAATAGTGAAATGAAATATAATATAAAAATAAACATTCAATAACACAATAGACACTAAGATTTTTAGGTGGAAACTCAAATTAGGAGAAAATCATAATCTAAGTCAACCTTGACTAGGATTTACAATCATCAAGTGATCAATCCACTAACCATGCCACATAACGATGAGGGTGGTGCACCTCAATACAAATCCCACCTTCGATCCCTAAATGGAGGTTTCTCCTTTCACAAGGAAGAGATGGGGATCCGACAGGCTGAATACCCAAGTACAAGCAATAAGAAAATAACTGAAAATAAAATGACACCCTATAAAGCATCCCAAATTGACAACAATGGTCTAGCTACTATGGGTGAGTAGAGACTCCTTGTAAAGCAATATTAGCAGCATAATGGTGAGGGAGTCGGAGTGATTTGCCCAAGTATCAGAGTGCACAACAGGGTAACAGTATGTAAAGTAGTAGAGCTAATATTTTGCTTGTAGTTTATCTCTAAGGGGTGTTTCTTACCTAAGGGGAGATTAAGGGATATATATAGGCTTCAAAGGAATCTTCAAGGAGGCTTGGGAGTCTCCCCTTAACTGTTGGGGACATATCCCAATTGATTTGGTTAAAATTGAAATCAAATTAGGCAATTAAATCATTTGATAGTAGAATCAGTTGTCTAAATTATGGGTTAGATGTCTAAAGGAATTTCTGGATGTATGAGATAAAGGGTCAGAGTTACTGGACCTAATTTGATCTGAATAGTGTTCTTGTCACTAAGGATCAGATGCTTGATTATCTATTTTAGGACGTCTGATTAAGTTTTTAGACGTCTAAAAAATGCAGGTTTGTTCCTGGATTGGATCAGATCCAAACAAAGATCTAGTGTATAGTGGTCAAACGTCCAACAAGATGTCTGATCGTGTTTTTGGACATTTGATGGTCATAATTACCTTGGACTTTAGATTTCTCATGAATCCAAGAGTCATTATTATTTCCGACAAATCTTTCATTAACTTAAATTAGGCCTAATGTTCCAATCTTGAATGTCTGGAAGCATGTCCAGATGTTTGAGAATAATATTAAAATATTCCTAAGTGTATCTACGTAGATTTTATTCTGTCCAAGTTAGATTAGGCTTAACGGTCAATTTATTGGATGACTAATGGTGTGTCTAGACGTCTGGAACAATGTCTGGTCATCTGAAGCCTAAGTGTTCAAAAACCTTAAGGTGGTGTATATAGCAATTAGTCATTTGATCTATGTATTAGAGGGCTTAACTTTCAATTTCAGACATCTGGAAACACCATCAGACGTTCGATTCTGAGGTGTATGTTGGTTTTAGAATTGGATTTTGTTTCTAAGTTTTGCATAAGTGTTGTAAGCCTAAGTCTAGAGATCCTATATTTAGATGGGGCTCTTTACAATTCCTCTAAACTCAATAAATAGAAAATTACAACTCTTTTTATCAAATGCAAGAAGCCTTAAAACTTAGACATTTGACATCTTCGTCCTTCAATCTTTCTCTTTGAGATATAAGATGAAATCTAGACTTGCAATGGGGTTATGACAGAGATAGAAATAGTAGTTCATCCAATTTTATTTTTCTTTTTGGTAGTTTGTAAAATCATCAAAACATATATTAGGAGAGGTTGAACTAACACATTGTGCACAACCCAAAGCAATGGTCAAGTTTGGCGAGAGGTGCCAAAAACATTTCGAAGACCCATATGAACAAGGGCCTCAAGCTTATCTCAAAGTGGAGAAGAAGATGATGATGAACAAACTATGGGTGAAGAAGACATTCCAAATGAAAAGTGATGATGAGGAAGATGATGATGATGATAGTAGGAACAATGACGACGATGACGACGATGATGACAGGGTTGACACCACTGTCATTAATACACTTTCCCGTCAATATGCCTGCAAGAGTCTTCACCTCATTGTTAGATTGTTTTTATGATATTTGATTTCATCATCCGTTAAACCTATGTGATGTTATTTCTATTTTGTTTTATATTGAATTTCTATGATTTATGCAATGCTTTTGTGATTTCATGTTATGGTACTATTATGATGATTCTGTCACCTCTTGAACTCTTGTGGCATGTACTAAAATTTTTCGTGAATATTTATGCCATGTTCCATTCTTATGTTATTATGTTCTTAGATTATCTATGCTTCCATTTATTTATCTTTTTTTTGTTTGACAAAAGGGAAGATAAAAAAATTGGAATGAAAATATACATATTCCTCCTATTAAGGGGGAACATAATTTAAGGGGAAGGTTCTTCCTACTCTTCATTTTAAGCTCTTATCTTCTAAGAATATGTATAGTTGCTCTTGTTTTATCAACATCAAAAAGGGAGAGATTCTTAGAACTATGTTCCACATTTTTTTAGTTTTGGTGTTAACAAAAACTCCCTTTGATTTTAATAGGTTTTAGGTGAATTTTATTATAGAAAACATGTTGATGATGGAGTTAGTTGACGATGAATGGCGAATACAGAATGGCTAAATGAAGATATTTCAAAGTTTTTATTTTGTTGTACTTTTCATTTTTATAGAATGTAAAAGCCTCAAAATCAAATGCTTAATGTAAGCATAAAAAGAACTTAGAGATAAATATTATGAATCACATTCGATTCAAATTGTGAATTTCTAAAATCAAAATACATTGAGTGAATCGGAGTGAACATCAAAATCAAAAGATCTAATCCTTAAAAGGTACATGTTAAAACATCCTTACAAGTACTGATACTAAGTCTTAGCACTAGTACTTGTAAGTCACAGGTTTGAGAATTCTTAACTCAAACTTTGTTCAACAAGTACCCAACTCAAGTTGTAAACATCAGGTACCGATACTAATACTTGGTACCAGTACCTGGTGTTTACAGTTTGAGTTGGGTTTTTATGTCCTTGAATCTGTACTTAACAAGTATCGGTACTCATCTTTAATATTGGTACTAGTAGGTTACATATCTATTTTGGAATCCTTTGAAAATTTAATATGTGAGCAACAGGTAATGGTATCCATGATGAGGACTGGTACTTTTTGGTAGTTGGTACTCGACAGATTGCATTGAGTACCGGTACCCATAGTTATTTGTTTACTAGCTGCATATTCATATATTGAACCTGTGAGTAACTAGTACAGGTACCAACTACCTATTGAGTCAAATCTGAATGGCTAATTTGGCTTAATTACCATTCAAAATGACCTTAATTAGCCCTTAATGGTTAGGGAGTGCATGGCCTTGGTCCTAACACTATAAGTAGACTCCTTAGGGTACCTTTTCTCTACATGAAAATATCCTACAAGCCATTGCTTCCAAATAGCCTTCTACTCTCAATTTCTACCAAAAAAGAGTGTCTTGTTGCTTGAGCTTAGTTCCTGCAAATTCCTTTAGTATTGCAACAAGTCCTCAGGCATGTCAGCTTGAGAAATCAATCTTTTAGCACATTGATTTATTTCTTAGCTTCCATTTGGTAATCTTACTCTAAATATATATTTTTGGAGGCGGCTTAGGATTGTAATTGTAAGCTTTATTTTCTTTAGCTTGCACGTGCATTTTATATTATTATTTTGTTCATTGTAATTAGGTTGGGATAACTTGTTAATTACCTCTTAATATAGTGAATTATTCTCTAAGGGTCGAGAGAATTGAGTTAAAAAACATAAATTAGGAGACTTAGGTAATGAAGTACCCAATATAAAAAATCATTATATATCTTATGCATTATTCTTGTAGTTTGTTTATTGTGTAAATTTTATTTCAAAGCCCACCAATCATCTACGACCACTGTATAGCTAGCTTTAGATCTCACCCAAAGACTTCATATATAAAATGTGGATCTATATATGGGCCTTGGTAGATGACCCCAAAATGAGCCCTGAGGAAAATGTTTTGATTTTGATAATGATATCCACGGCCTCTTTATCAGTAACCATATTCCACTCAATCTTCATTGGAAATGCTAAGCTTGCAATCCCCATTCTTCTTTTCGCCCAAATGTCCCACATGCTTCGGAATACATACAGAAGACCAAGACTTCAGATACAAGCATTTATGCTCATCCCAATACCTCCACCAAAAGTTTCCAGTTGACTTAACAATAGAATGACACAGCTTCTTTAAAAAGAATGTGGTAAACAAAAGATGCGTGGGAGTTGCTGATGACGAGGATTACAAAAGAATATCTGGACCTGCTCGTGAGAGTGCTTTGCCTTTCCAATCCAGCAATTTTTTTTTTTTTTTTTGGCACTTCGGCAAGACCAACTCTTTCAATTTGGTTTGATTGGAAGTGTCCAGAAGAGAACCCCCAAAGCATAATTCGTGCTTCACCATGTGTTGCATCCCCAACTCCATAGCAATAGCGTCCTGCAGCTCTTTAGAAGTTCTACAGTTTGAAACATATTCTTGATCTGGCATTATTCACCTTTTAGCTTGACTATGCTTCATAAGTCTTGAAGATGTTAAATAGCTCCTCCACTTCCTCCAAGTCGGCATGTGCGAATAACATTGTATCATCCGCGAATATCAAATGCGTGATGGGCAGAGTGTTCTTGGAAGGACAATAATCTGAAATAGCATTGTCATGCAACGCACTTGACAGAGTTCTAGAGAGGAATTCAGAATAGAGAATGAAAAGATAAGGGGATAGAGGATATCCTTGTCATACACCATGAGAGGGAAACATGGTCCTTGAGGTGTTGTCATTAACTATGACTTGAAAAGATGGTAAGATTGACTAAAGGACATGGAATATGCAATTGACTAAAGCAAAAATAAATAAAATCCCGCTAGAACCTGTCAAAAGTGTTCTCCATGTCAAGCTTGAGAGCCATAGCTTTGTTCTTCCTCTTCATGGTCCTCATGGCATGGATTGCTTCTTTTGCTGTCCCCAAATTATCTGCTATCTAACGCACTAAGAGGAAACCTGACTGATTGCAAGAAGCAATTCTCTTCAGGATCGACTACAGTCTTCTTGCTGCGAGCTTGGCCACTAACTTATATAGAGTGTTTGTTGGGCTAATCGGGTGATGGTCCTTGGGTCCAACGGATTGGTTTTCTTCAGGGCAAGAGCAAGATATGTCTGACTCATAACTGGAGGTATCATCTGACGGTGGAAAGAACCCTGCACAAAGGAAATAACATCTTGCTTGATCGCGTTCTAGTTCCTTTTAATAGAACATTTGAATCTGGACTTTTACAAGAAGGCATATGAAACAAAACATTTTTAATTTCCTCCTCAGCTAGAATTTTTGAACGCCGTCCCCTTCCCTCCTCGTTAACTCTATCTTGCGAAGTAAAAACGGCTCTAGGATTGGTTGTGTCAACTTCCATAGAATAAAGTTTTTGGTGGAAATAAAAGAAACATTTTTCAATCTTCTTTTGATTGACCAGTCTCTTCTCCATTAGGAAACCTTGACCATTCGATTTGGTTTTTCCCCTTTCTACTCATTGGATTAGATGATAAAATGTAGCATTTTTTATCTCCACTTTCTGTCCATCTATGCCTCGATCTTCGCCATCAGTGTATTTCTTCATGTAAGAGCACTCCTTCATATTGTTGCTGTAGCTCCCATTCTCTACAGTGATGATGCTCCATTGGCAATTTATTTTGAAAAGCAATAATATCACCTAAGGCCCAAAATCTTTTTCCAAACTTTGAGCCGGGTCGAAGGCCTGAAAATTTCAATCATTGAACGCCAGGTCCAACTCAAGACCCTTTTTTTTGGGCCTGGGTTCTCACCTTCTAATTTTGCTTTCCTCTGCTTCCAATTAATGTATGATTTGATGTGCCACTCAACCAAGTCCCTTGCCACTTGACTGCCTCTCTCCCAGATAGGTGAATGAGCTTTTGGATTTATAGTCTGCCAACTCTCCTTGATCACCTCATGACAGCCACTATGTAGATAGCACTCTGGCCCAATTCTCCATATATTTGATTAGATTTTCTACCTTCTAACTGTGCTTAACAAATTTGGCGTATGGTTGATGTGTATAGCGGGCAAATGCACTACCCTTGCATTAGGAATTTAGGATGCCGTAAACTCCAATTTCCAAATACAAAAACTTTGTCTAGACGCGCCTAATTAAGAAAATTAGAATGTCTTCTGTTCGACCATAATTGATTTTTTGTATCATCGGCTTTCCTTTTCTTCAGTTCTGTCTAAAGATCTGACTTGGCATCTACCTGCCTGTTCTTCGCAATACCATACCTATCTGTATATTTGTTGCATTCCGTCCATGCACAACCTTGTTGAATCCTTTCTTTTGTCGCATCTTATGCACAGAAGCATTAACATTGGGGGTTATGATTTCAGACATCTCACTTACATCCATAGGAGAAGAATTGGTAGTAACTATGTTCTGTATCTCTTCCAGAGGTTCAACTTTTGGATAGACAGTGGGATCAATTTCTTAGGTCAGAACGCCGCTGAGAAGTATTGACTTGGCTGGATTTAGAACTTGGTTCAGTTGTTTTTTTTTTTTTTTTTAACGTGAGATGATACTGGGATTAATATTTTGTGACTCCAGTGGATTTGTAATATTATCATGGCTGTATTAAGCTATTTTGAGTGGGATATGAGCTTCAGCAGGTGGTACTTGATTGGGTGAGTGCAATTGGTTTTGGAATTGGGAATTAATCATGCCAACCATGCCTATTATAGGAGGAATGAGATCCATTTTTCTAGTGGTGTCTTGACCTGAATGTAGGGTTGAAAAGGATACAGTAAAAGTTGCATTTTGGAAAGATGTGGTTGGATTGTTTGTGAGTTCATGTGAGTTTTCTATCGAAGCAATGGTAGGGGAGGATTGTTGGGATCGGTTATATATGGAAGGGCAAATTTTGTTCAAGGATAAATCGGAAACCACCAAATCATCATTTTTCTTTTTGGTAACTACCTGTAACTCAAGATTGAGGTTTTTTGGAGGTCTGACCTGTGTAGTTGCATGTCATCACATTTGCTCATTTGGAGAATCAATCACCTCGACCCAATCACAATGTTTTAAAACTTGAACCGGCTATCAAAATGGCTAAGATCGAATTTTGGCATTTAATGCTGCAAACGATGGTTCGAATCGGGCAAACTGGTGGTAACATCATGATTTTAAAAACTAAAAAAATGCTGAACCATATATCCTTTAGTTTGATTTGCATTGGTTTAATCGAGTTGAACTGGATTGGATCAAAATATAGTTGATAAAAAAATTAACTATGTACTTTTTAGAGGTTTAATTGCCCTATAAATCAAGAGCTTAGTAAAGGTATATAGGAACTTGGAATGGCCAACAACGTTAGAATGTAAAAGCTCCAAGTGAAAGTAGATTTGGTGAAACCTTCACCTTATAATATTTGCATATAAAATCACTGTCAGTTAATTACACAGCAAAATGCTTTTGAGCATTGCTCTTATTTGTGGAAAAAATGTTGATTGATTTGGGCATAAATTAGGTAATCATGAGAGGGTGATGAAAGATCTAAAAAGGCTAATAGGGCAGTAAGAAATAATGTCATGGCTGGAAGAATGACGGGAAAAAAATTAGATGTGGTGTCTCTTGGTCAAGAGCCTATCATCAAAGAAGTGCCGGGAGGTGGGGGAGAGAGGACTCGAGCAGGAGGGACCAGGGGGAGGTTTAAGTTAGTAGGATCTTTTTGGGCCCAATTAAGTTTCCAAGCCGTGCGGGCATTAATGCCATTCCAAGTGGAATTAGGAATAATTTTAGAAGGCTTGTATGTAATTTTCCTAATCCTAAACCTATCGGGACTAAGATTAAATGAGCAGCAAAGACATCAATAAAAACTGAGGGTGCCATCCAATGCCAACCCATCACCGCTTCCCAACCGAATATAAACGAGAGAGGAGAGAGAGATACGAGAGAAAGAAATGAAATATTACAGGGGAAGTAAGTTCTAGAAGCTCATTCTCAATGATTCAAGAACATCCCATGGATTCGTGGGATCATGCTCTCCAAATAGAAGTTTGATGGAAAATTTGTTCGTAGCCTAATTAGGCTTGACATTGTCTCTATTTCTCTCCATGGTTTATTGGTACTTGGATTATGGAGAAATTTGATGCAGAAACATCACACACTCATATTTTATATGATGGAATATCTCTCAAGTTGCCTGTGATTTTTTACCCCTTCTATTTGAGGGAGTTTTCAATGTATATTGTGGTATTCTTATAGTTTGCTTTATTTAGTTCCATTATTATTATTATTATCGTCTGTTGTGACATATATATATATATATATATATATATATATAGTTGAAGAATAGAATACGTTAAAATTATTATGGGAACCCAACATCTCTTTATAAAAAAAAGAGGTATAGGAAAATAATACCATGATTCATAAGAAATAAAGAGACATAAAATAGACATAACACTATCATCTCCAACACTCCTTCTCAAGCTAGAGCATGAATATCTATCATGCTCAGCTTGTAACAACATACCTCAAAGGTAGATCTTGCAAAGGACTTTGTGAAGACATCTACAGCCTGCTCTTCAGAAGTGAAACTCGTGGAACGTAGTGTTCTATGTTGAATGAGATCCCTAGTGTAGTGGTAGTTAATCTTAACATACTTTGTCCTCTCTTGGAACATAGGGTTATTGGCAATGTAAGTCGCTACTTTGTTATCACACCACGTATCCATAGATCTATCCAGAGGAACATGAAGATCTAACAGAACTTCACTTGACTCAGACCATCTCAGCGGCTGTCTAGGCCATGTTCCTGTACTCTAATTCAACACTGGATCTAGATACAATTGCTTGCTTCTTGCTCCTCCATGTAACCAAATTGCCTGCAACAAAGGTGCAAAACCCTATGGTAAATTTTCTGTCCCCAGCATAGCCAGCATAATCAGCATCTGAGTATGCTACAATCCCCATGGGCATTCCCTTAAGGAACAATAATCCTCGTCCTAGTGCTTTCTTCACGTACCTAAGCACCTGCATTGCAACCTCCCAGTGCTACCTAATTAGCTTATCCATAAACTGGCTAAGCCTACCAACAGACAAAGACAAGTCTGGTGAAGTGATGGTAAGGTAAAGGACCTTACCCACCAGCTACCTATAGGATCTACTATTAACCATCTCAGATCTCTCATCATATAAATGGACCTTGAGATCCATGGGAATATTTGTAGCCTTTACTGCTAACATGCCAGTCTCCTGAAGAAGATCAAGAGCATACTTCCTCTAAGAGAGTACCACTCCATCCTTGCCACATGCAACTTCAATACTCAAGAAATACCTCAACCGTCCCAGATCCTTCATGACAAACTTCTCTGATAAATGTCTCTTGACTTCATCTATCCCATTTCTGTCATCCCCAGTGATGATAAGATCATCCACATATACTAGGAGCGCCACAGTCCCCTTGTCAGTCTTCCTAGTAACTAAGGAGTGATATGAAGTAGAGCGCCTCAAACCAGTCTGGTGGAACACCTTTGATAACTTTTGAAACTAGGCCATTGGACTCTACTTTAATCCATAGATTGCTTTCCTCAATCTGCACACATACTACCCTTGAACCTTGAAACTCTGGAGCTGCTGCATGTAAACCTCCTCCTAAAAATCATCATAGAGAAAGGCGTTCTTTACATCTAGCTGGTATAATGGCCAATCTCTATGGGCAGCAACAAAAATAAGTATCTGGACAGTGGCAAGCCGTGCAACAGGAGAGAAAGTATTAAAGAAGTCTACCCCATTTGTATGGGTGAACCCCTTTGCTACTATCCTGGCCTTATACCTTGAAATAGACCCATCAGGGTTGTATTTCAAGGCAAAGACCTATCGGGAGCCAACCAGTCGTGTGCTAGTAGAAAGTGAGATGATATCCTAAATCTGTTTACTCCAAAGTGCTGCCATCTCATCCTCCATAGCTTACGCCACTTTGGATCAAGCATGGCCTGTTGGTAGGTAGATGGTATGTGTGACGTGATGAGAGACTCATCATGGCTCTTAAATACCCCTAATTAACTAGTTTTCCTAGTTAATTAGCTAAGAATATGTCTAATTAGGGTTTAATTATGATATAAGGGATAATATATTAAAAGACCATAAAATAAGTTAATAATACTAAATTAAATGTCAATTAATGTTATTAATAATTTAAATAATAATTTGGACTAGAATTATAAATATTTAGCTACCTAATTAATATTTAATTTAACATTATAAATATTTAACCCTAGGTATGTAATAACTTAAGTAATTTAATCAATTAAATAAATAAAGCTAAAAAGGTCAAAAACTAAATTCAAGGCATTTGTATAATATTTATCTAATTTATAATTATATATAAAAAGTTGGAAAAGAATTAAATTAAATTTAACTTAAAATGCCTTTGTTTGCATTTTGATCCTTAGGATTCATTTCAATCAAGTCCATTTCTTTTAATAAAGTCCCTATTTTTTATTACATTTACGTCCCTGTGAGCATCATCTCCTTTCTCTTCTTCTTCCTCGCACTGGACGGTTGACAATAGCCGGTCACCACACTATTCGATCATCGCCCATCCCTCGCTTGAACTCCTCTGTCATTGCTCCAGAGCTTCCTCTCACCTTACTCTTCGCATCCGATGGACCGGATCAAGCTCTAATCCTAATTAGGGTTCGAAGTTAAGCGCACCGACATCGGAGATGATGCCGGTGGTTTCAGTGAACCTAGACTCTTACCCATCCAGATACATCCCCCTCTACCTCCATCACCTATAAATAGCCCGCCATACCTTCGATTTGAGCGATTAGCTCCCTATCCTCTTCCTCTAACTGTAGCTAACTGATAGGCTATTCTCTCTAATTCCAGCGACCTACCCCCACTTCCATGCACTTCGTCTGATCATTTCCACCATCCGCCGAGCTCCGCTGCGCCTCTGATCAAGGCGATGACTCCAGGCTTCGATTCCACTCTGCAAATTTGCCCGCCGGACTTCTTCCTCCTTCCCTCTGATTTCCTCCTCCGTTACGACCTTCAACGGAGATCGCCTTTGCCCCCTTCATCTAGGTAACAATAGGATAGGCAAGTTAGAGTAATTAGTTTAGTTAAGTAGGTAATTTAGTTAGGTTAGATGCTAAAATCTTCTGTCGTCTTCTTCAACTCTGGCAAGCTCCTTGAGCTCGTCTAGAGCGTTCTTTTGTCTCTTTAATTCATTGAACACCTTTCCTTTCATCTCACGTTTCCATTTCTTGTCTTCTCATTCACTTTTATCAGTTTATGTGCCTAATTCACCTCCACCTTCACCGGCGATCTCTACTATCCAGGACGGAGGTCCCTGAGTTTAGATCACCTTTCTAACTGCCCTTCATCACTTATACATCATCTAAGGATCCTGATCATTACATTTATTTGATAAATAACACATTACATAGTAAATGCCTAATTTCATCCAACCTCATGAGCTCACTGTCAATGGCGGCTTAGGAGGAATTAAATCACCTAATTACCTACTCTAGAGCATCACTAGGCTCTTTTGAGGCTTAACCCTCACTCAATTGAGTAAGAGGAGCCAATCTGAGTTCCAACAAAGTCAGATTGTGTTCTTTTGGGATTTAAAGCATATCTTTTGATTTAACTTTTAATTGCATTAATTAAATAACTCATGAGGTTCCTTGTGACCTCAGGGATTGTTTGAAACTATTCACGGATTATTTTGTGGAGTTTTCAACTCCAGTTGATCATAACTGAAGTCACCGGAGCTCTAGTGAGCTCAGACGAGTGAAAAAATTACTTCAACCCTTGAAACTTCTTGAGGAGCTCCAGATCACTCCTTTGTGATCATAGGAACAAGAATCAAGAGTTAAGTTTGATTTTTGAGGATAATTACTCTCTATTGGATTTCATCTTCCTAAGCTCTAGCAGAGCTGAGGAGGTCTTTACAAAACACCTGTAATCCTTGTAACAGATCTACAAGCATGTGCAGAACCTAAGAAATCTATTTTAAGCTTTAGATAGGTCTGGGAACCCTTAATCTAATCTATCGAACAAACTTGTTCTTGAGCTCAGGCGATGGATCTGGGAACACCTCTAGAGTTATCAAAACTTTAATTTAAGGTGTGGAATAGCTTCTTGAGGATGAAGTAGACCTAGTTAGGTCCATAATTTGATTCCGCGGGCTTCAGATTAGAGAGTCAATTTTTGAGCTTTAATGGTCAACTTTAGGTCAACTTTGGAGATTAAGAGGTTAAATTTCAAATTTAGGGAATTAATTAAGTTTTTGGATTAATTTAGAAATGCTTAGACTTGATTTGATTGGATTTTATTAAGGATTTCTAGCAATTCGAGTTTCTGAACAGTTTGGGTTTTAATAGGAACCCAACACTGTTCTTTGGGTTTCTGTTGAGATTTGGAGCTAGAGACTACTCAGATCAACCCCTTGTGGTTTAATGAGTTAGTTTAGATCGATTGTTGATGACTTTATCTCTCTGTTGAACTGATTTAACCTTAAGTTCTGGATCTGAATCTAAGGCCAAAAGTCCTTAAGCTTCTGAAGCTTTATTTGAGCCAATTCCTTCTCTAACCTATGCGAAATGATCCCCTGAAGCACTTCTATACCTCATTTGAGAGGTAATTCCTTCCTTTAAGTCATTTGACCTAACCCTCTGCAAGCACATTTAAACATGGCGAAACAACCAGATGTCTTCTCCAAATCTGTAGCTAAATCATGATTTAATCATCAAATTGGTGATTAAATTATGTAGTTGACGTTATTAGCTTTCGATCGAGCTATTATATGCTCGATTTGGTGCCAATCGATCAGAATCTTCATTTGAAGATTGAACTGGACACAGCATTGTGGCAAAGGAAGAGCGGGTGAACATAGTCCCACCTCGGGAACGAGTGGCCGCATGTGCTGGTATAATACGAATTTGCGCTGAGGCCTCTTCGGTCATCAACGTAGGGCGCAAAGAGAAATGCTTGTGTGTGCGGGCACGTGCATGTGCACGTTCCTGTGCAAGTGTGTGTGAGCCTGTGGGCGTGTGTGCATTGGGCCCAAGTGTGGGTGTGAATGTTAATGGAGAGAGTTTCACTTAATTAAAATAGCAATAGAATGATACGTTGTTGTAATTAATGTGGTGGAAATCTCTCAATCAAAAATTAAAATAGATATGAAATTAAATCATGAAAAGGATGTCGTATTCACAGGGAGGAACAGATTAATAAGTTCACAAAATATTTTTCCTTTGTACTTCTTCAATCACGTGCGCAATCCGTGTTCAAATCTGATGCTAAACAAGGCGAAAAGAAGGAACACGTAATAATTTAGAAATGCAGGGGTATGAATGTAATTTTCCTTTCATGAAATAACTTGTAATGGCATGTAACATAGTCGTATTTCAAGACATGGGGCTTTCTCTTTTAGGTCATGTGAGTATATGGATGAGATTTTATGCATTTATCAACATCACCATTTAAGAGTTAAGTTCATGAAAGAAATACTATAACACTTAAGGGCATGCATGCAATTTCACTCAAATATATTAATCAACTAAATATTGCAATAGGGTTTTTGGCAATGGCACGGATGGTAAATTCTAATGTCACCAAAAACAGAGGAAATTTCCTCTCTCCTCTTTCCGCGCGTGAAGGCTTGGTGGCCGGCCGGTCGAGGCCCGACGGCGGTGCGTGGAAGCGAGGTGATCGCGACGGCAGGGGAAGCATGGCCGGAGGTGGTGGGTGGTGGTCAGCCGAAGAGCTTGACGTCGACGGAGCTAGCTACAGGTGGTTGAGATGAACTGCTTCTGTCGCATGCGCGTGTGGCTAGGTGTCGCAACCGGCTGACCGTTGGTCGTGCGAGGGGTGCGCCGCGCGTAGGGAAGTTGGCAGGCTAGAGGCGCACGCTGGTTTCCTGCTGTACGCGGAGGCGAAGCGATGAGGCTCGCGTTACTACTGCAGAGAAGCAGAGAAAGAAGACGGAGAGGCACAGGTGCGCGCTGCTGCGTGGGACAAGATGGAGGCACCACACAAGGCTGCTGTTGCGCGGAGGTGAGATGGAGGTGCAGGTGCAGGGCGTGCAAGGGCGCTAGAGCAGGGAAAGGTGCAGTTGTGGCATGGGTGCAGTGCCTACAGGCGGCTGCTGCCTGTGGGCGCTGCGCTGCTAGGAGCGTTGCTTGGCACGGTGAGGGCTTGGGTACAAGGTGCTGAGCTAGGCACGCAAGGGCGCTGGAGGCTTGGCGCTTGCGGTGGAAGAGTTGGAGCAGTGCACACGATTGTGACGTGGGCGTAGCGCCTGCAGGGCTGCAAGGGCGATGAGGCTTTGGTGCAACGCCTGCATGGCGCGCAAGGCAGGTTGTGGAGGGCATTGGGGCACAGTGCTTGCTGGTTGCACAGTGCATGCAGTACTTCTCGATCGATCTCCCTCCAAGCCCCTCTGCCTCTCACTCTATATCTCCTCTCTTCCGCCCTTCAAGGGATTTTCAAAATCCCTTACTAAATATGGCCAGCACTGTTTTCTTCTGTTGAGGGAGGATGGTCGTAGGTTAGATATTTGTGGGGAGGTGTTGAGGCTGGCCGAAGGTTGAGGGAGGTGTTGAGGCGACCGTTTGTTGGGGGAAATTTATCCCCCCCTCGTTGTTCTTTTCCAACATTATTCCTACAACAACAAAGCATAAAATAATTACATACTAAGTTATGGAATGCGATAAAATAGATAAAAACTCAAGTAATGATGCATGCACTTATTTAATGACCTAATGTGATTATTAACAAACATACTATGTTAAAATTGAAGTATTTAGGCGTAATAATAGTCCATTAAAATGGACTCATCAAATACCCCCATGCTTAAGATTTGCTAGTCCCTAGCAAAAATGAAAAATAATAAAAGTAATCAGAAGATTTCTTCGTTTCTTATTTCAAAACTTTAGAGATCTAGACAAATGTGAAGTGATGATAGCTTAGGTAACAGATCCACGTGAAAAGCCAATTTACATTGGGAGTTCATACTTCGCCCTTGGTAAATATTTTTGTCGGGATAGGCAACTACTTCCCTCAGGGATAAAACAGAAGATAATCTGTAATTTGACCCCAGCTTTTGGCTTGGGTAGGAGATATCGAGTTGAATGGATTTGTATTTGGTGGCATACACTCATCTGGTGTTACATGTAATCTAGTACTACAGACTCTAGATCTCTAAACTATTAGACAAGTCAACTCGAAGATAGGCTAAATAACTGTGCTCTCTTGATGTCCTTAGCACTCACTTTTTTCTTTCTTTTCTCTCTGAGATCCCAAATCTCGCCAGATTTAGTAAGTGTACTCACTATTTGGTAGCCTCACATGGCATTCACACTTCAATTAAAGTTCTAATAACTCTACAACTAAGTTAGAGTCCTTAGTCGGTATTCAGGTGATCAGAAATACTGAAAGGTAGGTATGGGTCATATTTGGTGGATCGGGATAGGTGTTTTGTTGCCTTAGAAATAATGTTACATAGATAACATTATAAACTTGGACTCTTTTCTTTTTCTTTTCTCTCTCTCTTTTCTTCTTCTTCTTTTTTTTTTGTAATATAACTGTTTCTTCTTTTTCTTCTTTTTTTTTTTTTAATTTCAGGATAACACGACACAGACTTTTATTTATGAGGCATTATTAGGGATGATGATGGTCAAGAGGATATTGTGTGGCTTATTTAGTGGAAGTGCCTATTCTCGGCACTGAGAAGGAATGGATGGGATAGGCATATTTCTGACCTTTGACACTATTACCCTCCTTCAGCCGAGGATTCTATGAAGGACGGTCGTAACCATCCACCATAGTCATAGCTTTATTAAGATTCAATCTCTATGTATCTGCCTTATTTGATGACTCACAGGAATTCACACAAAGTACGCACACAAGAACAGAGAGCTAAAACTATACCTAACTCTGAAGTATCATCATCTAATTGTCCAAATCTTAAGAGTCATTGCACTAAACTTAGCGTACCAGTAATCTCTCTACTTTCATCTCACAAATATGGGGTGGATCTACTAGAAGATAGTATGCCTGACTCCCTATTAACTATCCAAGGGTTCAGTAGACTACAAATGCTTATTGGTTTTCTTTAAGGATCCATTACCCAATCTACGTGCATGTGAAATAAATGTACTGGATCCTAAACTTAAGAAATAATTCAAGAAAAACCTCCAATGACAAAGATATTTTGCTAGGGACTAACCCATTCAGCTCAAAGAAAGTTTTTTTTTAATATATATATGTATGCAAATATTTATAATGCTATAAACATTCTCAGGTTATACCCCCCTATGCCTAAGACTGATAATGTCCTCATTGAAAAAAATGCAGACATATAAGAATATCACCTACGGAGGAGACTGGGAGGAGCTAAGGCTCCTCAAGCCGAAGTGCGTCCAAAACCTGGCCATTTGAAAGAGTAATATAAGGTTTAAGTCGCTGGCCATTTACCTTAAAGCTCGCACCTGAAGTAGGGTTCCGAATTTCTACAGCTCCATGAGGAAAAGTATTGATAACAACGTATAGCCCATCCCAGCAGGACTTGAGCTTTCCAGGAAATAATTTAAGTCTAGAATTGAAAAGCCAGACCCACTGGTTGGGCTCAAAAGTCTTTCTAATGATGTGCTTATCATGGAAGACTTTTGTACGTTGCTTGTAAGCTTGAGAAGTTTTATTGGCTTCATTACGAAGCTCCTCAAGCTCACTTAATTCTAACATACTTGCCTTTCCCACTTTATCCAAATTCAAGTTAACGTTTTTAATAGCCCAATAGGCTTTATGTTGGATTTCAACGAGAAGGTGGCACGCTTTTCTGTAGACAAGACGGAAAGGAGACATGCCTAAGGGAGTCTTATATGCAATTCTGTAGGCCCAAAGAGCATCATTTAGCTTTTTAGACCAATCCTTTCGATTGGGCCTGACAGTTTTTTCTAAAATTCGCTTAATCTCCCTATTAGACACTTCAACTTGTCCACTCGTTTGGGGATGGTAAGGTGTGGCTATCATGTGGTTGACTCCCAAATTTTGGAGTAGTCTTGTAAAGTGTACATTCTTAAAGTGAGGTCCTCCATTACTTATGATCATCCTTGGGCAGCCGTACCAAGAAATGATATTAGCCTTAACAAAGCCCAAGACCACAGAATGCTCATTAGTTCACGTGGGTATGGCTTCTATCCATTTTGATACATAGTCTACAGCCACAAGGATGTATTCATATCCAAAGGATACAGGAAAGGGACCCATGAAGTCAATGTCCCAAATATTAAAGATCTCAACAGGGAGGATAGGTTGTTGGGGCATCTCATCCCTTTTTCCAATGGTTCTTGTCTGCTGGTAATGTAGACATGCACCCACATACCTATGTGCATCTCGGAATAATGTGGGTCACCAAAAGCCAGACTGAAGAACCTCATGGGCAGTCTTCTTCCCACTAAAATGTCCCCCACAATAAAGGTAATGGTAGAAACTCAGAACACTTCTTTGTTCTTTGTCAGGGATGCAATAGCGAAAAAGTTGGTCAGGGCCTACTCTAAAAAGCTCGGGTTCCTCCCAGTGATAAATTTTAGCGTTAGCAAGAAACTTGTCTCGCTTCTTCTTGTCCCAAGTACTGGGGGTAATGCCCATGACCAGATAGTTCACTATGTCAGCGAACCAAGGAGTTTTAGCTTCCACGGCCATTAGAGACTCATCAGGGAAAGTCTCTTGAATACCGCCAGCAGGGTTTGATGCCTCAATAGGGATCCTAGACAGATGATCTGTTACCACATTCTCAACTCTTTTCTTGTCTTTAATTCCCAGGTCAAATTCTTGGAGTAGCAGAATTCAAAGAATTAGGCGAGGTTTGGTGTCCTTTTTAGCAAGAAGATGCTTTAGGGTAGAATGATCAGTGAACACCACAACCTTGGATCCCAAAAGATAAGACTGAAACTTTTCCAAAGCAAATACTACAACTAGTAGTTCCTTTTCAGTGACCATGTAGTTTTGCTGAGGATCCGTAAGGATCTTATTGGCATAATGCAGCTGATGAGAGCCTCATCATGAGCCATAACTAGCTCATTTTGACCCAATAAAGAAGATAAAAGCTCCTACATAACCTAGAAGAAGGCCTAACTGAAGGAACAAGTGCTCTGAGAAGAAAACATGAAATAAAGGTTAAAACTGCAAGTTTACCATTGCAGTACGTAAACGGGATTTCTCAGAGGCAAAACAGAGGTCAAATGGTATAAATGAGATAAAAAGTGGGTTGAGTCAATCAGAAATGGGTTCATGTGCAATCTAAGAACTAAATGACACTTGGTAACCCTAAACAGACCCGCTGAAATTAACAAGGTTCCGGTCAGAACAAAAAGCAAGTAAACCCTCTATAAATCATGGAAAAACATACTCTAGGGTTTAGAACACTTAATTTGGCCTTTGGAACCTAGTTTGACCTAGATCAGGGTCCTAGCTCTTCAATTAACCTAATTTGGGTTTTTACGCAAAATGTCCAGTCAAACGAGGTCAAACCTGAAATCCAACTTCACCATTGGATTCTTTAGGTCCAAATTAGGTTTGTACCAAAATTTGGACCTAAGGGGAGGTCATCTTAACCTACTTTGCAATTTAGTACACCCAAATCACAAATAGGTCCCTATCTTTTGAATATCCTTGCAGAGAGCCCCCTAGGTTCTTCGCCTTCTTTGCAAACTGGTCCTGCCGCCATTGCTAGGGCAGAACCGAGCTCCGACGAAGTTTCGAGAGAGATTTCTCTCTAATTCCTCAGAGATTCTCTCCCAGAAATGGAAGGGAGATTCTCTGAGGAATTACCTTCCTTCTAAAGCCAATCAAATTCGCTGGCGTGAACCCAATCTCTCGTGCGAACGCACGAGAGATTTGGGTATCTTTCTTCCTTCCAACTCCGGCGAGCCGGCTGACCTAATTGCGCGTTTTTTACGCACAGATAGGAGCGGCCAGCACCTATAAAACACCCCCCGGACCCGGCCGCTCATCTTAAGCTTGATTTTGACGGAGATCCCCTCCAAATTTCTTCTCTCCCATCTCCGGCCAAACGACCCACAAGCTCCGGCGACCGCCTTCCCTCCTTCTCGTCACTCTGCTGCCATACCAGCAGCAGAGTCCTCTCCGCCTCTTCCTCCCGCGGCGCGCTGTACCCTGCGCGCAAGCTCCCGACCTCATCTTCGTCGCCGCTTCCTCCCCCAGGGTCTTTCTTCCCCGACGACGGCAGTTACGAGCCGTCCTCTCCGCCGCCTCCCTTCCCTCCAGACAACCCCAGATACGTTCTCCACCTTCTCCTCTCTCTTTTCCCCCTGTTATCTCCCTTGATCGACCTTCGACAGACGCTAACCACCTCCATCATCTTCGCCTCCGACCACACTCCGGCGAGCCGCCCACACCACTCCAGCCCTCCACACGGCTCGCCAACCACCTCGAAAGCTCCGCCTCACCTCCAGGAACACACTCCACCCTACCACTGCCACTCCATCCCTCCACAATCACCCCCCGACCAACCCACCATCTCCGGCCACAGGTTGACCTCGGCACGCACGCCTAGGCCGACCTGCGGCCTGCAGCACTGCCCACCGCCTTCGCCGTGCCACGGCGAAGGTCTCTAGCTATTCTGATTTGGCCGAGAGGCGCGTTTTGTGTACGACAGGATTTGAGCCGCTGCCGCCATGGACGACCTCTGATGAAGCTCCCACGAAGCTCCAGGCACCCGGTCTTCCAGGCTACAGGTGCTGCATACTAGCGCGGGTGTCGCGAGGTGAACGAGTCCAGCCAAGGAGTGCTAGCAGAGCCAGCAGCTGCGGGGCAATCGCACGACGAGGCTTCTGCAG
This sequence comes from Thalassia testudinum, assembly GCA_037157565.1. Classification (NCBI taxonomy): domain Eukaryota; kingdom Viridiplantae; phylum Streptophyta; class Magnoliopsida; order Alismatales; family Hydrocharitaceae; genus Thalassia; species Thalassia testudinum. Next base: position 122,006,659 of record JAZHRO010000073.1, read on the forward strand.
GCGCACGTGAAGGCGAGGCCAGATAGTCCCACGTCGTGGGATTGCAACCGGCAGGTACCATATAAGTTGTTTTTACGTTTTACTCTTATCGCCTCAGTAAGCACAGGGGTGAGGTCCCTCACTGACCCCACCCGCCTCGTCCGCGGCCTGACCACGCGGACCTGGCGGATCCGACCTGACCTAGACCTACGCACTCCTCGTGCATCACACACCTGCAGGTGCACCTGGTCCCGGGTACGATCCGACCCGATTTAAGACTGTGGCTCTGGTAGAGCGGTTTGAGTGAATTGCTTGAGAGAGAGAGACGTGCGGGTAGAGGGAGAAGGGTTAGGTTTTGCTCCTGTGCAGGCAGGCTGATCGCAGAAGGACTTGGCCGCTGCAGAAGAAGGAAAAAGCAAGCCAAAGAAGAAGAAGAAGGCAACGAAGAAAGGAGGAGCAAGACAGAAGAAGAAGAAAGAACGAAGTCTTCGCAGGAGAAGAAGGAAAGCAGAAAGATTAGAAGTCTTCGCAGAGGAGAAGAAGAAGAAGGACAAGGGAAGATTGCAAAGAGATCAGAAAGGCAAAGCAGAAGAAGGAACAGAGAAAGGAGGATCACATTTAAGACGTCTGATACATAAATCAGACGTCTAATTCTATTTTTTTTTACATCTTTCTTAAAAACTCTTTGAATCAATTATATCTGCATTTAACAGTTGTATTCTTGGGTTTTACAAAGTACTGAGTTCGCTCCCTGTGTTCGACCTCGGATACTCTAGTTGTTCGAGTAATAAAATTATTTATATTTGTTTAAACATTTTGTCGGTTCTACTGCAACGTAATACACCTTTAAATCCGCACAAAAACGCTGACAACAGCAGCACATGAGGTTTGCCATCAACCCTTTGACCTAAGACCGCTCCCACTGCAAAATCAGAAGCATCGCACATAAGCTCAAATGGGAGAGTCCAATCTGGTGCTTGGAGAATCAACGCGGTAATAAGGGCTTTCTTCAAAACTTGGAAAGCCTCACCACATCTATCATCAAAATCGAAGGAAACATCCTTTGCTAACAAGTCGTAGAGTGGCTTAGAGATTTTACTGAAATCTCTAATGAAGCGCCTATAAAATCCAGCATGGCCAAGGAAAGATCTAACCTGACGAACATTAGCGGGCAATGGAAGCTTAGAGATGGAATCAATTTTTGCGATGTCCACCTTTAATCCTCTCTCGGAACTATATGCCCTAACACAATGCCCTGCTGGACCCATAAAGTGGCTTTTCTCCTAGCTAAGCATCAGCTTTGCCTCTTCGCAACGGGTTAAGAATTTATCAAGGTGTGAAAGGCATAGGCCAAACGACGAGCCATAAATGGAGAAGTCATCTATGAAAATTTCAACGAACTCGTCGATCATATCAGAAAAGATAGCCTTCATACAACATTGGAAAGTGGCAGGAGCATTACATAACCCAAATGGCATTTGGCGGAACGCAAATGTGCCATACGGACTCGTGAAGGTGGTACGCTCTTGATCGTCAGGAAAAACAGCTATCTGATTACACCCAAAGTACCCGTCAAGAAAACAGAAGTACTTGTTCCCCACCAATCGTTCCAAAATTTGATTGATAAACGGTAAGGGGAAATGGTCTTTCTGGGTAGCCATGTTCAAATGGCAGTAATCAATGCAGACCCTCCAACCAGTTGAGGGTCTAGTGGTCACCAGCTCTCCTTGGTCATTCTCCTCCACAGTGATTCCTGCCTTTTTGGGAATTACATGAATAAGACTGACCCATTTACTATCTGAAATGGGATAGATAATCCCTGCATCCAGCCATTTCATAATTTCCTTTTTAATAACCTCCCGCATATTTGGATTGAGCCTTCTCTGCATGTCTCGGAAAGGCTTCACGGACTCATCTGTGTATATATGATGCATGCAAAGAGAGGGATCAACACCCTTAATATCATCAATTGACCAGGAAATTGCTTCCTTGTGCCTTTGTAAACACTCAAGCAGAGCTCCCTCCTACAATTCAGATAATGCGGACGAGATAATAACAGGGAGCGTGTTATTAGGGCCAAGGAAAGCATATTTCAATGTGCTCGGGAGGGGTTTCAACTCCAACTCAGGAGCCTTTTGGATTGAGGGTTTTAGTTGAGATGTCCCCGCCTCAGGTAGCGGATCTACCTTCACAGTCCAAGGTGGGAACAGAGACTCAGTGTGTATCCCCATCAACTCTTCTAATTCAGGAATTTCCCTTTCAGTTTCTTTAATAATCGAGGGATAGTCCTTAGATATGATCTTCTAAAGGGGATCTCTACATAAGAGTGCTAGAGTAGTCTCTTCAATTATTTCATCAAACACCTCAATCTGAGAATAATTTTCAAATCCGGATTGCTTGTAGGTATCAAAAACATTCAACCGGATCTTCTTGTTCCCGAAGCCCATTTTAAGTGCCCCAGATCTACAATTTATAGAGGCATGGGCTGTGGCCAAGAAGGGGCGTCCCAGAATAATGGACGGCTTTGTGGGCTTATTTGATCGGTCAGTATCAAGCACCAGAAAGTCAACAAGGAAGAAGAAATCCTCCACTCTCACAAGGACATCTTCCAACAATCTTCGTGGTGTCTTAAGTGATATGTCTGCAACCTGGAGGATTACTAGACTAGGCTTTAGCTTGCCTCCTCCCAAAGGGTCATAGACAGAGCTCGGTAGAATGCTCACCCTCGCACCCAGATCGAGCAGAGCCTCGTCAATGTGTTGGTTACCTATAACCACTAAAATATACGGGGCCCCTAGGTCTTTCATTTTAGGGGGTGTTCCATGCTGGAGAACCGAGCTAACATGATCAGGTAGAATGACCTTGGTTTGGACCTGTTTCCTAGATCAGCGCTTCTGGGTGCACAGGTCCTTTAGAAACTTGGTATAGGACGGGTGTTGGTGCTAGAGCACCACGATCATTTGTTTTGATGATAACAAAACACGTGTCATTTTACATTTGCACTTGGAGTCTTAGATTTCAAGCAAATTGCAAATGGAGACATGATTAGACGGAGTTCGAGCTCGCATCCAGGATGGATTGGAGGAGTTTGATGGAGAACAGAGGAGATTCGCGAGGAGTGATAGATTGAAGATGGAAGGACAAGAAGAATAGGATAGAATTCTGTTTATTTCTTTCATGTACTTTTGTCTTTATTTCCTTACTCTTTTTGTTCCTTAGAACATCATGTTAAAGAGCCTCAAAGTACCCTAACAGTAGTCCTAGCAACACCTGCACAACCCTAGGACACTTAGGTTTTCTGTAGAGAACCTAGAAAACAAATATAGGGTTCAAACAACCTTTTTAGACGTTTAATCCGAAAATCAGACGCCTGATAATGAGTTTTAAGACATCTGACTGTTGACTCAGACGTCCAATAACATTTAGGCTGGACTTTTTTTAGTTCTGTCTGATGAAATCAGACGTCCAGACCTTAGACCAGATGTCTTAGAAGACGTCTGATGATTTTGCCAGACGTCCAATTAGTGGATTGTTGGCTCGCTTAACAAACACTGGAGAATATGACCGTTAGAGCCCTATCAGACGTCCGTAAGTGTTTCCAAATGTCTGATAAATGACCGTTTTGCCTCGGCTGACCCAAAATCTCTTTTCAGAGATCTTATAGCCGTTGCAATCTCTTGGAAATCCATTCCTGCAGAAAAAGTAGGTTTCCAGACGTCCAGACATAGTGCCAGACATCCTATATGTCGTCTGATGGACTTGCACTAGAACCCTATTTAGATCTGATTCAAGTTTGGAAGAAACCCACCTAAAATCAGACGTCTGCCTTTGATCATAGACTTCTTAAACTGATCTTCCAGACGTCTGATGTCAGGATCAGACGTCTGATAACCCTGTCAGTGCAATGATTGTTCCTGATTTTGGCCTGATTCTCTTGGGCTTTGCACCCAATAGCTATGGAAGCTTTCCAAAGCCTTCCAAAGCCTTCTTAAGGCCTCTATAAATAGAGAAGAACCTCTTACACACCAAGATACACCTAGAATAAGCATTTCCACTCCTTTGTGTCCAAGAAAAGCTCTTACTCTCCAAGCTCAAGTTCTTCATCTAGAGAGCATCAAGCCTTTGCGCACCTGCTCTCCCACCGTAGTTCACGAGAGCGACGTTGCGCCGTCGCGTGGCTCACGCACCCGCGTCATCGTCGACGCACTTCCATCAAAGGGGAGTTTCCTAATTCCTATAGAAGCTAAGTTTAAATCTTTGTTGGCTCTATAGGATTGCTGTTATTTATCTTTGTTACTTTGGTTGGATATTCGCTTTGCAAATTTCCTTCTCCTTCGTGAGACAAAATCCTTCTCGTGAAGAGAAGGGGTTTGAGGTACGCTACCCTCGTATAAAGTAGCATGGTTGTAATTAAGGTTGAATCACCCTCGTTTAAGTGATTCGTTTAGTGGATTTGATCAACTTGGTTGATCGGAAAATCCTAACTCGAGAGGGTTAGGTGGTGGTTTTCACCCAGTTTGGGTTTCCACCTAAAAATAATTGTGTACATTGTGTGATTGAATTTTTTTTTGTGAGTTTGTTTATATTTTATTCCGCAATTTATTACATCACCTCCTCTTAGTAGGGAAACTACAATTGGTATCAGAGCGGGTTTCACGTTATCGACGTTACACACCGGCGAAGATCCTATGGAAGGGAGCACGTCCTCGAGCAGGATTTCCGAGGGGCAGTCCACCGTCCGACCACCCTACTTCGACGGGAACAACTACACCTACTGGAAGCTACGGATGAAGACATGGCTTCAAGACACCAACTTTACAATATGGGACCGTTGCGAGACCCCCTTCGACATCCCAGAAAGACCCGCCGCAAGCTACTCACAGCAGCAGATTCGAGAACTCTCACTCAACGCGAAAGCTATGAACGCATTGTACTGCGCACTTAGCCCGGAGGAGTTCAATAGAATTTCACAATGCACCACCGCATACGAGATTTGGCACACACTCGAGGTAACTCACGAAGGTACCTCTAAGGTAAAAACTTTTAAATTCAATTTACTTTCACAAGAGTTTGAGTCTTTTTCCATTAAATCTAACGAAACTTTAAGTGAGATAAACACTAGGTTCACTCTCATAGTAAACAATTTGAAAGCTTTAGGGAAGACTTTCATCAAGGGGGAGCTTCAAGGGAAGCTTCTTCGTTCCCTCAGACTGGAGTGGGAACAGAAAGTCACTGCCATCGAGGAGGCGAACAAAGTGGAGGAGCTCAACATGGAAGATCTCCTAGGCAATCTAATGGCCTATGAGACAAAATTGAAGCAGAAGAAGAAGGATACACCGGAGCCAAAATCGAAGTAGACTCTCGCCCTCAAAGCTACGTCGGATAGCGAGGTAAGTTCTGACGACGAAGACTTTAAAATTTTACTTAAAAAGTTTTCCAAGTTGTGTAGGGAATCAAAGAAGGAGAAGAAGGAGAGCCCGAGACGTTGCTACCACTGCAACGAGAAAGGGCATCTGCGACCAGAATGCCCTCTTCTCAAAAAGGAAAAGAAGAAGGAAAAGAAGTCTAAGAAGAAGGCATTCCAAGCCACTTGGGACGATTCGAGCTCGGAGGAAGAGGAAGAAGAAAAGTCTATAGAAGAAGAAATAGCTTGCTTTGGTTTCATGGCCAGAGGAAGTGATAGCAACAGCGAAACCGAAAGCAACTCCGACAATGAGGTAAATTCGGATTTACAAGAAGCTTTTAATGAACTATTTGATGTTAGTCAATCATTAAGAATAGAAAACAAAAGCATTAAAAAGAACCTTAGCTTTCTTAAATCTGAAAATGATACGTTAGAAATAAAACTTAAGGACCTAGAAAGTAGTTCTAGTCCTAAAGATGATGATTTGTTATTAGAAAATCAAAACCTAATCCTTGAAAATAGCAAATTGATTGAGGAGAACACTAATCTAAAATTAGAAGTTTCTAGCTTAAAAATCAAGATACAAATTATAGAAAAAGAAATTGCATGTCTTAGGGAAAACTCTAACAAATTACTCAACAAAGTAGATAACTTATACAACCCTAAGGTTGAGAAAGGATCTCTGTCAAGGAGACTCGCTAACAAGTCCAGATCCAAGCTCACTTGGATACCGAAGAAAGAATTGGAATCCTGTTTTGTAGGTCATAAAGACTACAACACAAAGGACTGGACCTACAAGCTCAAAGCTGGTCAACTCGTGTTGGGAGAACCAAGGAGCAGACCAAGGAGGAGAACAAGAAGACCGACGAGACGGTGAACAAATGATGGACTCGCCACACGTCGATCGCCAGACTAGAGACCGGCACCGATGCCCGGGCCTCCAAGCTACGGATGGGAGCCCCATTCGATGTGGCATCCACCACCACCATTTGGGCCATTTTATTGGCCATGGTAGGTGAGGTAAAAATTCTTGACCCTATCTTTCTTTATCATTAGCATTTAGATAGGGGGAGTTAAAAATTAGAGCTAATTGTCAATTATTAAGGGGGAGATGTAAGTTAGCTAAATTTCCTTTAGTAAGGGGGAGAAAAATAATAGCTATCTTGTTATTATAAAAAGGGGGAGGACATTACTCTTGTTAAAAGAAATTCATAGAAGAGCATGTTTTAAGGGGGAGTTATAGGTAATTTAAAATCAATTAAACCTTTTTGATAATGTCAAAAAGGGAGAGAATTTTTTTTTTGAGTTATTATTTATGATTTTGTCATCATCAAAAAGGAGGAGATTGTTGGTGCTAGAGCACCACGATCGTTTGTTTTGATGATAACAAAACACGTGTCATTTTACATTTGCACTTGGAGTCTTAGATTTCAGGTAAATTGCAAATGGAGGCGTGATTAGACGGAGTTCGATCTCGCATCCAAGATGGATTGGAAGAGCTTGATGGAGAACAGAGGAGATTTGCAAGGAGCGATAGATTGAAGATGGAAGGACAAGAAGAATAAAATAGAATTCTGTTTATTATTTTCATGTACTTTTGTCTTTATTTCCTTACTCTTTTTGTTCCTTAGAACATCATGTTAAAGAGCCTCAAAGTACCCTAATAGTAGTCCTAGGAACACCTGCACAATCGTAGGACACTTAGGTTTTCTGTAGAGAACCTAGAAAACCAATATAGGGTTCAAACAGCCTTTTCAGACGTCTAATCTGAAAATCAGACGTCTGATAATGAGTTTTAAGACGTCTGACTGTTGACTCAGACGTCTGATAACATTTCGGCTGGACTTTTTTTAGTTCTGTCTGATGAAATCAGACGTCCAGACCTTAAACCAGACGTCTTAGAAGACGTCTGATGATTTTGCTAGACGTCCAATTAGTGGACCGTTGGCTTGCTTAACAAACACTGGAGAATATGACCGTTAGAGCCTTATCAGACATCCGTAAGTGTTTCCAAACGTCTGATAAATGACCGTTTTGCCTCGGCTGACCCAAAATCTCTTTTCAAAGATCTTATAGCCGTTGCAATCTCTTTGAAATCCATTCCCGCAGAAAAACTAGGTTTCCAGACGTCCAGACATAGTGTTAAACGTCCTGTATGTCATCTGATGGACTTGCACTAGAACCCTGTTTAGATCTGATTCAAGTCAGTAAGAAACCCGCCTAAAATCAGACGTCTGACTTTAATCCCAGACATCTTAAACTGATCTTCCAAACGTCTGATGCCAGGATCAGACGTTTGATAACCCTGTCAGTGTAATGATTGTTCCTGATTTCAGCTTGATTCTCTTGGGCTTTGCACCCAACGGCTATGGAAGCTTTCCAAAGCCTTCCAAAGCCTTCTTAAGGCCTCTATAAATAGAGAAGAACCTCTTGCACACCAATATACACCTAGGATAAGCATTTCCACTCCTTTGTGTCCAAGAAAAGCTCTTACTCTCAAGCTCAAGTTCTTCATCTAGAGAGCATCAAGCCTTTGCGCACCTGCTCTCCCGTCGTAGTTCACGAGAGCGACGTTGCGCCGTCGCGTGACTCACGCACCCGCGTCATCGTCGACGCACTTCCATCAAAGGGGAGTTTCCTAATTCCTATAGAAGCTAGGTTTAAATCTTTGTTGGCTCTATAGGATTGCTGTTATTTATCTTTGTTACTTTGGTTGGGTATTCGCTTTGCAAATTTCCTTCTCCTTAGTGAGACAAAATCCTTCTCGTGAAGAGAAGTGGTTTGAGGTACGCTACCCTCGTATAAAGTAGCGTGGTTGTAATTGAGGTTGAATCACCCTCGTTTAAGTGATTCGTTTAGTGGATTCAATCAATTTGGTTGATCGAAAAATCCTAACTCGAGAGGGTTAGGTGGTGGTTTTCACCCAGTTTGGGTTTCCACCTAAAAATAATTGCGTACATTGTGTGATTGAATTTTTTTTTGTGAGTTTGTTTATATTTTATTCCGCAATTTATTACATCACCCCCTCCTAGTAGGGAAACTACAACGGGATCTATTTAATAGCTTCCAGCAGAGGCAAGTCAATCTGGACTTGTCTAAAAGTATCCATAATCTCTTCCGTCCAATCCTTGGCTCCAGACGAGCTAGTAGAAGATTCCCCAGGAGCAGATACGTGCTCTGGATGGGGCACCCTCGAGTTCTGGGTAGAGGGGTCGTCATGGTAGGAAAGGGGTGGTGGAAGGACAACATCCTCATTGTGGGTGATTTTGTGCGAGGGAGAGTAGTGTGGCTCTTCCTCGGTGGAGATGGAAGTCGGGTCAGGTGTAGAAGGGGAATTTTGAGACGTAATTGTAGGAGTATTATCAGGTTTGTCAATCTTTTTTCCACTCCTCAACACGGTCACTGCTTGGGCGTGCTCCCTGAATACAACCCCCTTGCCCTTAGGGTTCTCCTCAGAAGAGTTAAGCAGCTTCCCCGGATCACATTGCCTAACTGCCTCAGTAAAATGACCAATTTGGGATTGCATATCAGCAATCATCTTATTCTGAGATTGGATGAGCATATTTTAATGCTCTTGCATTGCTTTCATCATGGCCTTCAGTTCATCCATCTCAGAGGGCTTATTCTGAGGAGGGTTTTCATAAGATGGTTGGTATATGGGTTGGGGAGGTAAGGGTCTTGTTGAGCGAGAATCTACGCTAACGTGTTTGGTTTTTGGAAAAACCCGTCGTTGTAGTTCGAAAGCGAAGGATTCGTGTTCAACAAATAAAATTTATACCGAAATAAGAATTCCGGGTCGAACACAGGGAGGCGAACGTTTGATTTAAAAACTTCGCGTTTCGTTTTTTATTTTGTCACGAAGAAATTCAATTTAAACTATCTAAGTATCTACAACAAATAAAAGAGAGAGAGGGAGTAAGAGAGAGAGAACGAATACTATACATGGAAATCAAAATGAGATGTAGAATAGACAAGGAATTTATCATAAAAGAGTTCTTTCATTACAACTAGAAAACATAAAACAATTACTCTAGAAAGCATTAAAAGAATGGAGGGAGAAATGTCCTCCTCGACGATCGCTCGGAGGACGAATAGACTACTCTAGAAAGCAGTAAATCTATACTAGAAAGCAGTAAAAAGAATAGGGAGAGAGAAATCCTCCTCGACGGTCGCTTGGAGGACGAGCCGGACGGGACGACGCCTGGACGAAGGAGAACGAAGCGGGACGAAGGAGGACGAAGCAGAAGAACGGAACGAAGCAGCACGCCGTCGTCGTCGCGGGATCCACTTCCGAAGGGGGACGAAAATTTGGACTTTATCTCGCGAGAAGCATCCCGGGTGTGGGACAAGCTTCTCTTGAGCTTTGGAGAGGTAGAGAGGAGAAGGAAGGGATGAAAATTTCGTATGGAGGGGGTCTCCTTTTATAGTTGCAAGGAGTGGGGGCAAAATGGACATTACATCTTCAAAATAATAAATAAGGGGTCTTTAGTGACGGATAAAACCGTCGCTAAAGCCCCGCCGTCGCCGTCGCCGCCGCACCCACGCGCGCCCGCTCGGCTGGCCTGCGCGCGTAACGCAGACGCACGTCCGCGTCGTCTCAGCCGTCCGATCGCGAGATCGGACGGCTTAGATCGCGCCCGCGCCCGCTGCGTAGCGCGCCGCCCGAGTGCGATCGCGCGCCCACCAGGGCGTCCAATTGCGCGTCGGCGCTATCGGGCGCGCGCGGCCGTTGGATCTTCATCCGACGCTCGTACGCGCCCGCTCGCCCGCGCCTTCGACCCCCTCTCCGCGGCTCGAACCCGCGACCTCCGCTTCGCCCGCAGCTGCGTCGCCGCTGCGCTACGCGGGCGAAATGGTCGCGCGGACGTTTTTAAACGCGCGCGACCGCAGCCGTTGGATCGAGATCCAACGGCGGAGAGGAGACGTTGCGCGGACTTCACAGGACTCCTGCGGCCGATTGGACGTGGCGCCATCTTGGCCGTCCATCTTCTGGAAGTTGTAGATGGTGCCACGGATGTCGGATTGACTCGATTTTTGTGTCGTTCGACTGCGATCGTCGATCCGAATTCATCCGTGTGGTCGGATTTTCCATCTGAAGTGCGGATTTACACCATCCTAGCCCTTGATCTTCTAGGGTTCCCCGGTCTCTATCTGATGCTACGGATGCCTGATTAGGGCGATCTTGGAGTCGTTGAACTCCAATCGTCGCCCTGATCATATCCATACGGTTGGATCTTTGATCCGAGGCCCCGATAAAATATTTGCCCTGTCCAAGCACATAAAAGGAGACAATTAACCTCCATTTTATTCAAACTACTCTAAATGCAAGATGATGCATGTAATGCAATATTTATACCATGAAATGCAATCTTATGCTTAAGAACATGCATAAATAGACATTTTAAGTAGTGTAAATGTGTTTACATCATACCCCCATGCCTATCTTTTGCTAGTCCCTAGCAAAAACTATATGCTATTTATAAAAGAATTAGGTTAGATTATTTGGACCTGAGTTATTTTCAATCATTAAGAAATTGTCTACTTAAGAACTGAACTTTCAAAGACACAACAGTGCCCGGGTATCAGCCAAAATGCAGACCGCCTCAAGCCTCGCCTTATTCAAAGAAAAATTTCTTTTTCTGTTTTTACTCTTTTTTTTTTTAGATTTTCAAATTTTAGGGTTTAAGAGTGGCTTTCTACGGCCATTCAACTCACCCAAGATTTGATGAGAACCCTAAGTTTTAAGCATCTTATTGTGATGTGATAGACTCGTTGACCGGCAATTAAAACGGACTTCGGATTTCTACGCCTCTAGGTGACCTCAAAAAGAATTCTGCCTAAAGGTGTATCTTTACAACCGGTAGCTTTCTCCCTACTTTTATTTTTTGACGGGGTCAACACAAGGGTGAATCCAGTGTATATCTCCCCGGTTTATTCTACTTCTCCGCTTCTTCCTAAGTGTTTTGGGAATTTTTAGTGCATTTTCTGAGCTGGGTTCTGGACAACCGGTCGATGAGCTGTTACCACCGACAACTTGCCAGCCATACTCGTGCGGCGAAGTGTGGCTTATTTCTTTTTGTTCTTTTCTCCTTTTTGATTTTTTTTTTTTTTTTTTTTTTTAAGTAGGTGGCTTCCCTGGTCTAAGATTTACCTAAAGGCAGCAAAAAGAGAAAGGTCCAGTGACTGGGCTCTGGACAACCTACCTATGGGCTGTTACCCACGATAACTTGCCAGCCATATCACCCTAGAAGGTTCATTAGCTACCCAATTTCCGTTAAAATCGCCAAACAACGAGTCAGTGCAAAGAAAGTGTGTAGATGCTTAAGACTCAAAATTCCCTCACATCAGAGGGCGGGTTGATAAGTCGTGTACTTATCACCCAAACTTATTTATTCCAATTATAATAGAATTAAGATGGCGAGAACTCAAAGACAAATCCACATTTTAGTAGATACACAGGCTAATTAAGTCCAAAGACCTGAGGGGTCTTTGTGTTCAGATCCTAATGTAAAATTTCTTAGGATTGAAAAGTCCTAATGTCCAACTAATCCTTCCTAATTTATTTATTTATTTATTTATTTTTTTTTTAGAAAGAGAGCAATTTATATGGATTTCACAAAGCTGACCAACTAATTCAAAAATGAATCCACCCCCCCATGCCTAGCTGATGCAATGTCCTCATTGAAAAAGAGACATGAAAGAAAGGGTAGAATATGAAAGATGTCACCTGGATATGAAGCTCGTATCACCCTTGTGTTATATGTACAACTGCTGAGTTTAATGCCGTCAGCTAGGCGAAGTCCAGCCAAAGAAGTCACAGAATGGCTAGAGCAACAGAGTCTGAAACGGGTTCTGGAAGATTATGGTCAACAACAGGCTTCAGACGTTGACCGTTGACTTTAAAGGTGTTACCCGTCTTTGGGTCAGAAATCTGAATGGCACCATTTAGAAAAATCTGATCAATTATGAATGGGCCACTCCATTTAGATCTAAGTTTACCAGGAAAGAGCTTAAGTTTAGAATCGAATAACCAGACCTTCTGGTTTGGCTCAAAGCTCTTGCGGGAAATCATTTGATCATGTAGAGCTTTGGTCCGAGCCTTGTAGATCTTGGCATTCTCATAAGCATCATTTCTAAGCTCCTCCAACTCAGATAATTGGAGTTTCCTGGTCTTCCCAGCTAGATTTAGATCTAGATTGCATTGTTTGATTGCCCAGAATGCCCTGTGTTCAATCTCTACGGGTAGATGACACGCCTTTCCATACACCAGACGGAATGGAGACATGCCGATAGGTGTTTTATACGCCGTACGGTAGGCCCAAAGAGCGTCCTCAAGCTTTTGAGTCCAATCCTTGCGATCGGGCCTAACTGTTTTTTGCAGAATGTTCTTGATCTCTCGATTAGAGATCTCGGCTTGTCCATTCGTTTGGGGATGGTAAGGTGTGGAAATTCGATGATTAACCCCGTATTTGGCCAATAAACTCCGGAATTGGGCATTAGTAAAATGAGTGCCACCATCACTGATGATAGCCCTCGGAATCCCGAATCTACTGAAGATATTTCTCTTGACAAAGTTGATGACCACCTTGTGGTCATTGGTTCGGGTGGGAATTGCCTCAATCCATTTAGACACATAATCAACAGCGACAAGAATGTACTGATGTCCAAATGAAGGGATAAAGGGTCCCATGAAATCAATGCCCCAAACATCGAAAATTTCGACAGGAAGAATAGGGTTTAAGGGCATCATGTCTCTCTTAGTTATGCTCCCGAGTGCCTGGCATCGAGGGCATGACTGTGAGAACTCCTGGGCATCCTTGAATAAAGACGGCCAATAGAAGCCAGATTGCAAAATTTTTGCAGCCGTCTTTTTCCCAGAGACATGTCCACCACACCCAGATGCATGGCAGAACTCAAGTATACTGTTGAATTCATTCTCCGGTATGCATCGGCGAATAATCTGATCAGAGCCGATGCGATACAGTTCAGGGTCCTCCCAAAAGTAGTATTCGGCCTCAGATTTGAGTCTATCCCGTTGTTGCTTGGTCCAATCCTGGGGGATTTGACCAACGGCCAAATAGTTAACAATGTCAGCAAACCATGGGGTGTGGACACCTAAAACTGTAAGAATGGTTTCGTCCGGAAAAGTGTCAGCAATCGGAATGTCCGGACAAGAAGAATCACCTAGGAGTCTCGACAAATGATCCGCCACCACATTTTGTACCCCGGTTTTATCCTTGATTTCAAGATCAAATTCTTGAAGAAGAAGAATCCAACGAATAAGCCGGGGTTTAGCATCCTTTTTAGCCAAGAGATGTCTCAAGGCCGAGTGGTCGGTATAAACAATAACATGAGACCCTAAGAGATAAGCCCTGAATTTTTCCAACGCAAATACTACAGCGAGTAATTCCTTTTCAGTAACAGTGTAATTCCTCTGGGCTTCATCCAAAGTTTTACTAGCGTAGTAAATGACAAAGGGCTTTTGATCAATTTTCTGACCCAGGACAGCCCCGACTGCGTAATCAGAAGCATCGGTCATGATCTCAAATGGGGTTGTCCAAATAGGTGGTTGCAAAATTGGCGCACAGGTGACTGCCGTTTTTAAGAAATCAAATGCCTTTTGGCATGATTCGTCAAAAACGAACGGTGTTTCTTTGGCAAGAAGATTGCTCAAAGGGCGGGCAACCTTCGAGAAGTCCTTGATGAATCTTCGATAAAATCCCACATGGCCAAGAAATGATCTGATTTGTTTAACTGAAGTGGGAGGAGGAAGTTTAACGATAGCATCAACCTTAGCTTTGTCCACTTCAATTCCCCGTTCAGAGATTACATGACCCAAAACGATGCCCTCTTGGGTCATGAAATGACTCTTTTCCCAGCTAAGGACCAATCGTGTCTTGATACATCGCTTAAGAATCATTTCCAAATTAACCAAACAAGAGTCAAATGATTCTCCGAAAACGGAGAAATCATCCATGAAGACTTCCATAAACTCTCCCACCATGTCGGAAAATATGGCTAGCATACACCTTTGAAAAGTCGCAGGTGCATTGCATAACCCGAAAGGCATCCTACGAAAAGCAAAGGTTCCGTAGGGACAGGTGAAAGTAGTTTTTTCCTGATCCTCGGGATGGATAGGAACTTGATTGTATCCCGAGTAACCATCAAGAAAACAGAAGTACTTCTGCCCGGCTAATTTTTCCAGGATTTGATCAATGAAGGGCAGGGGAAAATGATCCTTTTTAGTGGCAGTGTTCAGCTTCCTGTAATCAATACAAACTCTCCAAGATGAAGCTGAACGAGTTGTGACAGATTCTCCTTTCTCATTAGTCACAACAGTAATCCCGGCTTTCTTTGGAACAATCTGAACGGGACTTACCCAGGGACTGTCAGAGATTGGATAAATAATTCCTGCATCGAGCCACTTGATGATTTCCTTTTTGACCACTTCTCGCATATTTGGATTCAATCTCCTCTGCATCTGGCGAGAAGGGCGGGATCCATCTTCCAAAAATATTCTATGATTGCAGTAAGATGGCTCGATCCCCCTAAGGTCATGAATGGTCCAACCAATTGCCTCCTTATGTTCCTTTAGAACCTTAATCAATTTAATCTCTTGCTCCTTTGTCAATTTAGCACTGATAATCACAGGGAGCGTATTCTGAGGTCCTAAAAATTGATATTTCAAATTCTCGGGCAATGGTTTCAATTCGAGCTGGGGTGGGGTGATGATTGATGGTCGGGTAGATGCTGAAGATTCAACAAGAGGGAGAGGTTGTGAGTGGACAAAATCAGTAACCTCTTCCGAAGATGTTAAGTCAGAGGGTTGCGGGTCAAATTCATCAACCAAAGAGGAACTTTCAATTGAAGAAACTGTCAAACAAGTTTCAATATTAATATTATCCTCATCAAGTTCCTCAATAACTCCACAATCCTCAAATTTATTGATCGCCTTAAAAATATCTAATTTCATACGTTGGTCCCCAAAGGCGATTTCCATGCTACCGCTTTCACAATTAATGTTGGCCTTTGCGGTAGCCAGGAACGGACGCCCCAGAATGATGGGCGTGTTCCTCAGATTATCTGGTACATCCATGTCAAGGACAAGGAAATCTACAGGAAAATAAAAATCCTTGACCTTAACTATAACATCTTCAATAACGCCTCGTGGGTTTGTGACCGAACGATCCGCTAACTGTAGCGTTACTGAAGTTGGCCGAAGTTCGCCTAACCCAAACTTCTCGTAAAGAGAAGTCGGAATTAGGTTGATGGATGCACCGAGATCCAAAAGTGCTCTATCAAATGTGTAATCTCCGATAACGCAAGAAATCAAAGGAGCACCAGGATCTCTCCTTTTCTGAGGGAGGTAGTGCAGGATAACAGAACTAGCCTGCTCGGAGAGTACCACCTTCCTCGGAACAGATTCTCTCGACTTACGCTTTTGTGTACATAATTCCTTTAAAAATCTTGCGTAAGTCGGTATGTGCTTGATAGCATCAAGGAGCGGGATATTGATCTCAACATTCTTAAATAAATTCAGAAGCTCCTCATTGCTATCAACAGACTTCTTCTTCTTTGCTTTGGTTAAGGCTTCAGGAAAAGGAACACGAGTCAGATCTTTGGAATCGGATTCCTGAGCCTTAATTTCTCCTTTAGAATTCTCTTCTCTCTCCTCAGATTCTTCAGGATTCAAAAGATTAGAATAATGTGGTTGTGGATCCTGAGTCTTCTTACCACTTCTCAAAGTGACAGAATTTGCAGAAGCGTAAGAATTTGGGTCTTGAGGAGGGTTAGGAAAGATTGGAGGGGCTTGATTGACCATGAATTGTTGATTTACAGAAGAAGAAGATGAGGAACCCTGCTCAACCACCTGAGCATGCGCGTGTGGGTCCCTCTGATTTCCGTACCCTTGGGCTTGATTGCCCGAATTTGTAATGTTTCGTGGGTTGGGTACGGGTTGGGATGGTAGAGATCCGGGTTGGCGAGAGTTAGCAATGAGCCCGGATTGCAAGTTGTCCAGTGAGTTTTTCATTTGCTGCATGAGCTGGAGCATAGATCCTTGCATCTCTACTATTTGATGGTTCAAATCAGCCTGCCCTGCGGGTTGACGGGCATTCCAAGCTGGCTGATTGACCTGATTCGGAGGCAACTGAGTATATACTTGACCCTGACCCATTGGTCGTTGCGGAGCATAATTGCTGGGTCGGAATTGGGTCTGTTGCCCCGGATTTTTCCAAGAGAAGTTAGGGTGGTTTCTCCAACCTTGATTATAGGCATTCGAGTAGGGGTTGGATCTAGCATTCTCTTGTACAGCACAGACATCCTCATAAAGTGAGGATGGAGAGAAAGAAAAGGAAGGATTAGAAAAACTGGGATCAAAGGCCCCAGTTGGGAACCCATGGGGTTCCGAAAAATGCTGACTCATATGTTGAGTCGCATCAAGTTGATTCACGAACTCCCATCCAGAAAGAGCTCGTGAAGAATGGAATCCCGAATTTTGGGATTGAGTGGATTGAGAGTTGTTCATAGAATTGCCAGCCATCCACTCTTCCATTCTTTTAGCAACCAAGTCCACTTTGTCAAGTTTATTACAAATCAATTCCATATCAAATGAATGAGAGTCATGGACTTCATTGACATTTGATCTGGGTTGTTGGGACCGGTTAAAAGTATCCATGGAGGCATGATTTATTGAATTCTCACTCATTTCCTCAAATAAATCATGTGCACTATCTGCATCTTTATTAAGGAAATTGCCTCCGCAAGAAGCATCCACATGGTTTCTGAGTTGTTCAGTCAACCCATGATAAAAAATCTGCACGAGTTGCCATTTCGGCACCTCGTGGTGTGGACACCTCCGCAATAAGTCCTGGAATCGCTCCCAGGCCACATGAAACTGCTCCCCCGGCCGCTGGGTAAAAGTAGTGATTGCCCGTCTTAAAGCATTGGTACGACCGACTGGGAAAAATTTCTTCATAAAGGCCGATTTCAACTCATTCCAAGTTGTAATTGGTCTTCCTATTGTCCTATACCAATGCGCGGCCTTATCCCTAAGAGAGTGAGGGAAGAGCCTCATGATCATTTGCTCCTCGTTTACGTTTCGAGACTTGGTGGTCTGGACCAAAGTGGTCAAGTCCTCCAAGTGTTGAAACGGATCCTCGGAGCCAAGCCCATGATAATGTTTAATCAGGCTTAACACCTGGGGCTTGATTTCTACGTCACCGGCTGGAATCTGGACGCCGGGACGTTCCCCGTAATTTGAAGGATCATAAAAATCCTTCAAGGGCTGAACGCCCTGCATTCTCTGGAACCATTCTTGCATTCTCTGCATTTGTTCCAGCTGCCTTCGAAATTCTTCCTGTGGATTTCCAGGCAGAAGAGGCTGTTGTTCGGCCATGGGATCAAATTGACCAAAATCTAACTTGCGCCTCCTAGAATGTTCTAATGGTCCTTCTAATCTGGGATTCAATGACCGTCTTCCCAGCATAAACTAGGAGTAGGTCGGAAGGACCGGGGATAGGGACCCTGCAGTACAACAAAACAAGGCTGTCCTTAAGTGAGGTAGCCTAAGGATCTACTGACTCCCAATACCAGCCTTAAGACTGTAACTGATTTACTCTACTTGCGTCTGTATAATCCAACCAGTTAGAAGGAGGGACTGGGGAGAAGGTTCTTCCTTTGGCTTTCGCCTCCGGTTCCTAGTGTACCCCCCAGCCGCGGTCGTTTGACGCTACTCCCCTAGCTAGACATCAGATTAATCAGTACAAGTAGGTTAATCAAAAACAATCTCAGACTAGGCCTTGAAGAGCGAATCAAACCTTAGGGCCAACGTCTACTCAATTTTATTATAGCCTGGGATTGTGGTGCTTATGGAATGTGATGGGCCCTTATAATGGGTTGTGCCCTTAATGATTGATTGAAATTTGTGTAAGTGTGTGCACAACCAGGGTTTTCAAGCAAGATTATTTATAATGTGTGAATTTTAATGTTCAAATCCTGCTTAAGTAGCTTTTAGGGTTTCAAATTAGGTGAATTGCAATCAAATTTCTAGGCAAACCAAGTTGTAAAACACGGGTGAAGATAGTTTTCCTTTAAAATCAGAAAGAAAGCGGAGTGCCTAGAATATACCTAGATTGAAAACCCTAAGGAGGAGCTACTTGATGAGTTGGTTTTAAATAAAGTGGTGCCGCCCAAACAACTCAAACAATTGGCCACAATTGCACCACTAAGTTAGGCACTCAAAGATGGTTAACCTAGAATGATTTCTACTCTGTTATGTGTTGCTCTGTGTGTACCGGTTCCACAGATCAGAACCCGGTTGAGTAGAAAAAAAATCAAGTTAATCAAGTGCCTTGAATGTGGGTGTGTGTTGTGTATTTGTTGAAAGTTACCCCACAAAATTATCTTTTTGTTATTATTATTTTTTTTTTTTTATGAATGAGGGTGAAATGAGTGTGAGTAGAAATCCAAACAACCAAACTATTCCTAGGATTTATGCAAACACCTAGGTTAATTGGAATTTGGATTTAATGTGGCGAATGAAATCTATGGAGGGGGAAAGAATGGGGGAGCACTTACAGTTGTCTTCAACTGCACTTTACTCCAGTCTACCGCTTGTTGATTCCTTGATGGAGGTCTCTGCAAAACAATAGACACAAGAGAAAGCTAGTTAGAAAACAAATAAAGTGCAAGAAATGCGAAGAAAAGATCGGAAATCGTTGCCTCCCCGGCAACGGCGCCAAAATGTTGAGCGAGAATCTACGCTAACGTGTTTGGTTTTTGGAAAAACCCGTCGTTGTAGTTCGAAAGCGAAGGATTCGTGTTCAACAAATAAAATTTATACCGAAATAAGAATTCCGGGTCGAACACAGGGAGGCGAACGTTTGATTTAAAAACTTCGCGTTTCGTTTTTTATTTTGTCACGAAGAAATTCAATTTAAACTATCTAAGTATCTACAACAAATAAAAGAGAGAGAGGGAGTAAGAGAGAGAGAACGAATACTATACATGGAAATCAAAATGAGATGTAGAATAGACAAGGAATTTATCATAAAAGAGTTCTTTCATTACAACTAGAAAACATAAAACAATTACTCTAGAAAGCATTAAAAGAATGGAGGGAGAAATGTCCTCCTCGACGATCGCTCGGAGGACGAATAGACTACTCTAGAAAGCAGTAAATCTATACTAGAAAGCAGTAAAAAGAATAGGGAGAGAGAAATCCTCCTCGACGGTCGCTTGGAGGACGAGCCGGACGGGACGACGCCTGGACGAAGGAGAACGAAGCGGGACGAAGGAGGACGAAGCAGAAGAACGGGAACGAAGCAGCACGCCGTCGTCGTCGCGGGATCCACTTCCGAAGGGGGACGAAAATTTGGACTTTATCTCGCGAGAAGCATCCCGGGTGTGGGACAAGCTTCTCTTGAGCTTTGGAGAGGTAGAGAGGAGAAGGAAGGGATGAAAATTTCGTATGGAGGGGGTCTCCTTTTATAGTTGCAAGGAGTGGGGGCAAAATGGACATTACATCTTCAAAATAATAAATAAGGGGTCTTTAGTGACGGATAAAACCGTCGCTAAAGCCCCGCCGTCGCCGTCGCCGCCGCACCCACGCGCGCCCGCTCGGCTGGCCTGCGCGCGTAACGCAGACGCACGTCCGCGTCGTCTCAGCCGTCCGATCGCGAGATCGGACGGCTTAGACCGCGCCCGCGCCCGCTGCGTAGCGCGCCGCCCGCGTGCGATCGCGCGCCCACCAGGGCGTCCAATTGCGCGTCGGCGCTATCGGGCGCGCGCGGCCGTTGGATCTTCATCCGACGCTCGTGCGCGCCCGCTCGCCCGCGCCTTCGACCCCCTCTCCGCGGCTCGAACCCGCGACCTCCGCTTCGCCCGCAGTTGCGTCGCCGCTGCGCTACGCGGGCGAAATGGTCGCGCGGACGTTTTTAAACGCGCGCGACCGCAGCCGTTGGATCGAGATCCAACGGCGGAGAGGAGACGTTGCGCGGACTTCACAGGACTCCTGCGGCCGATTGGGCGGCTGGGATGGCGCCACGTGGCGCCATCTTGGCCGTCCATCTTCTGGAAGTTGTAGATGGTGCCACGGATGTCGGATTGACTCGATTTTTGTGTCGTTCGACTGCGATCGTCGATCCGAATTCATCCGTGTGGTCGGATTTTCCATCTGAAGTGCGGATTTACACCATCCTGGCCCTTGATCTTCTAGGGTTCCCCGGTCTCTATCTGATGCTACGGATGCCTGATTAGGGCGATCTTGGAGTCGTTGAACTCCAATCGTCGCCCTGATCATATCCATACGGTTGGATCTTTGATCCGAGGCCCCGATAAAATATTTGCCCTGTCCAAGCACATAAAAGGAGACAATTAACCTCCATTTTATTCAAACTACTCTAAATGCAAGATGATGCATGTAATGCAATATTTATACCATGAAATGCAATCTTATGCTTAAGAACATGCATAAATAGACATTTTAAGTAGTGTAAATGTGTTTACATCAGGTCTTGTATTCCCTGAGTTAGAAGCATCACCTTGCTTCCAAGAGAAGTTTGGATGGTTCCATCACCCCGGATTATAGGTATTGGAATAAGGGTTATTGCGAGGGGGGCGGAAACCTTTGGTCGCATTCAAGTCGGCCTGAATCAACTCAGGGAATTGATTTGCCTGATGGCACTTCGTAGTGGCGTGCGTTGTGCTTTGGAAAATGGAGCATTCTCTGGAAGCCTGAAAGATAGAGGTTGCTTGCGGGTTCATGCTGGGGTTTGCTAAAAGCCTATTAATGTTTTTATTCAATAGTTGAATCTGATAAGCCAAATCCTGAGAAGCCTTGACTTCATGGGCCTCTATCTTCCTCTGCAAGATTGATGGTTTTCTTTCTTGATAAGCAGAGGATAGATGTATGGAGTTGTCGCTTAATGTTTCAAATAATGCCCAGGCTTCATCCTCAGTTCTGGTCATGAAGGTTCCTACACAGGCTGCATCGATAGTTTGCCTATGCCTTTCAAATAATCCGTTATAGAACCTTTTGACCAACTGCCATCTTAGCACCTGATGGTGGGGGCATAACCTAAGAAGGTCATTAAAGCGTTCCCAAGTCTCCTGAAATTGCTCCCCTTCCTGTTGAGTAAAACCCATAATCTCTCTTCTGTAATGGTTGGTCTTACTCATAGGAAAATACTTTTTCAAAAATTCTCCCTTAAGGGTGGCCCAATCATTTACCCTTGCATCGAGGGTATGATACCAATGCTTGGCCTTATCCTTTAGGGAGAAAGGAAATAGAGTCCTCATCAGGGCTTCATTAGTAAAGCCATGGAACTTCACCGTGGAATAGATCTCGGTGAATTCCTCCAAATGCCGGTAGGGGTCCTCCCTAGTAGTACCATAAAAAGAGGGCAATAAAGATATGGTACTGCTCTTGACCTCATATGGATTATCCCCTACCGGTCGTCTTAGTGCTTGTGCAGGTTGGTTAGTTGGAATAAAATAGTCCCTTAGGGTCCTTTGTTGATTTGCCCCTTGATCAGCCATTCCTTCTCTTTTCTCTCCTAGGTGAGCTCTCCTAAGAATTTTCTCGGGCTCAGGATCAAACACTAGACTACCCTCAAGAGAGCTTCTACCAAGCATACAATATCAATCACAATTCAGGTTCTTATTAAGTGAAACCTCCACTCCAAAGATAAGTTAAAAGGTCAAGGCTTATCCCTCCGTTCCCGCGTAAGTGGCATAAGAGGGGTGCTAACTTGAAATCTTAATCTTCTTTGTTGCGGAGGTCGAATTAGTTGTTATAAATGGACAAACAAGTTTTTCACTGCAATTACGTGCCTTAATTCAACCTTTGAGTGCCTTAGGACCTATACTTTGCTTGGATGATACTCCCAGGTGATCAAGTGAGAAGTTAGTCCAAGGACGAACAAGGGAGAACCCTTCCTTTGAGGCGATGCGTATGCGGTGCCCCTTAATGACCCTTTTGTTCCTTTAAGGGGTGTCCCACTTCGTGAAGTATCAAAACACTTGGTCAAAAGATAGTACCATCACCACCACAATGCACAATAGGAGGGTTTGCACCGATAAAGAGATCGGTGCCTATAGCCTTAAGGGATCGAGCCTTAGTGCGGTGCCTAATGTGAGTGCTCAGTGTCAGAAGTGTGCATCACACCGCAAATCTTTTTAATTTTTTGAAAACGCAGACAAGTCCCTTAGAATCAGATCAAATGTGAATTGATTTTAGGGTCGAATCTGATTATCAATCCCACTTTTAGTTATGCGACCATTGAATTAGTAAATTCAAACAACTTGATGGCCTTGAATTTTAATTTGAATGCAAATGTGTGAACAGGAGCTGGATGCAAAAGTTAGAAAGGTGTACCTGTCTCCAGCAATCTTCGTGCTAAAATGCTTGCAATGGAATAATAAGATCTAATGTACTGCTCAATCACCCCTAAATGCGCGCACCTAAGGGCATGCAACTTCTAAACAGACAGCTCGATATTTTCTTTTGTTGGTTTTAAAGGCAAGCAAGCATAGAATGGAATCACACATGCAAAAAAAAATGTAAACCCTAGTAGCTAAAGAATGTGGGGACAGACCCCCAAAAATTCAGCCCCAATTACTACAAGGGAGAAAAGACAGAAATAAATTTTGTGAAGGAGAATCCCTTGTGAAAGTGGGATCCAGGTCTCCTACATCTTTTCCTCATGTGGCTTAGCTCATGGTTGATGTAGCCGCTCTGTTGCGCCTCGTCGCCTCGTCAGATTCCTCACACAATAAAACAAATGATCAGATAATTACGCAACTCAGAATATTCAAAAATAATAACATAAATCTATTGCATCTGTTGCCTCCCCGGCAATGGCGCCAATTTAATGGAGAGAGTTTCACAAAATTAAAATAGCAATAGAATGATATGTCGTAATTAATGTGGTGGAAATCTCTCAATCAAAGATTAAAATAGATATGAAATTAAACCACGAAAATGATGTTGTATCCACAGGGAGAAACAGATTAATAAGTTCACAAAATATTTTTCCTTTGTACTTATTCAATCACGTGCGCAATCTGTGTTCAAATCTGATGCGAAACAAGGCGAATAGAAGGAACATGTAATAATTTAGAAATGCAGGGGTATGAATGTAATTTTCCTTTCATGAAATAACTTGTAATGGCATGTAACATAGTCGTATTTCAAGACATGGGGCTTTCTCTTTTAGGTCATGTGAGTATATGGATGAGATTTTAAGCATTTATCAACATCACCATTTAAGAGTTAAGTGCATGAAAGAAATACTATAACATGTAAGGGCATGCATGCAATTTCACTCAAATATATTAATCAACTAAATATTGTAATAGGGTTTTTGGCAATGGCACGGATGGTAAATTCTGATGTCACCAAAAACAGAGGAAATTTCCTCTCTCCTCTTTACACGTGTGAAGGCTTGGTGGCCGGCCGACCGAGGCCCGACGGTGGTGTGTGGGAGAGAGGTGATCGCGACGGCGGGGGAAGCACAGCCGGAGGTGGTGGGTGGCGGTCAGTCGGAGAGCTTGACGTCGGCGGAGCTGGCTGCAGGGGGCTGACGCGCGCTGCTTCTATCGCATGCTTTCGCGGCTAGGTGTCGCGGCCGGCTGACCGTTGGTCACGCGAGGGGTGCGCCACCTGTAGGGACGTTGGGTAGGCTGGAGGCGCGCGCTGGTTACCTGCTGTACGCGAAGGCGAAGCGATGAGGCTCGTGCTGCTGCTCCAGAGAAGCAGAGGAAGAAGAAGACGGAGAGGCGCAAGCATGCGCTGTTGCGTGGGACAAGGTGGAGGCGCCCCACAAGGCTGTTGTTGTGTGGAGGTGAGATGGAGGCGCGGGTGCAAGGCGCGCAAGGGCGCTAGAGTAGGGAAAGGTGCGGCTGTGGCGTGGGCGTAGTGCCTGCGGGTGCTACGCTGCTAGGAGCGCTACTTAGCATGGTGAGGGCGCGAGTACAAGGCATTGAGCAGGGCGTGCAAGGGCGCTGGAGGCTGGGCGCTGGAGGCTGGGCGCTTGCGGTGGAAGCGCTGGAGCAGTGCGCGTGGTTGTGACGTGGGTGCAGCGCCTGCAGGGCTGCAAGGGCGGTGAGGCTTTGGTGCAACGCCTACACGGCGCGCAAGGCAGGCTGTGGAGGGCGTTGGCGCACAGTGCTTGCTGGTTGCACAGTGCACGCAGTACTTCTTGATCGATCTCCCTCCAAGCCCCTCCGCCTCTCGCTCTATATCTCCTCTCTTCCACCCTTCAAGGGATTTTCAAAATCCCTTACTAAATATGGCCAGCACTATTTTCTTTTGTTGAGGGAGGACGGCCGTAGGTTAGATATTTGTGGGGAGGTGTTGAGGCAGTCGTTTGTTGGGGGAAATTTATCCCCCCCTCCTTGTTCTTTTCCAACATTATTCCTACAACAACAAAGCATAAAATAATTACATACTAAGTTATAGAATGCGATAAAATAGATAAAAACTCAAGTAATGATGCATGCACTTATTTAATGACCTAATGTGATTATTAACAAACATACTATGTTAGAATTGAAGTACTTAGGCGTAATAATAGTCCATTAAAATGGACTCATCAGATGTGAGCGGGACTGGTTAGGTCCAATACTATGCAATGTGAAATAAATGCAAAAATCCACCTAATATAAATTAGAGTGGGCCTTAAGTAGCGTCTGGTCCCATCCTACGGGGTGTTGTGCATCCCCGAATGAAGCCCACTCGCTCATTTAAAACTTAATTTTTAAAGTAAAGAGTAAACAAGGGGTTTAGGGTAAGCTCAAATGGGCTAAGTGTGGAGAATATAAGAAAGCACAGTAAAGAGTTTAAATAAAGAGACGAGGAGAGAAAAAGATAAAGGAAATAAAAGAAGAGAGCTCACGAGAATTAAAGAAGAGGAGTTTGCAAAGAGATTAAAGAAGAGAAAAGATAGAGAGATTAAAGAAAAATGAAAGAAGAAATTTGAGAATCATACGCCTGTATATTGTATCAGAAGTTTAATTTTACCTTTTAAGCCGTCGAATTTCTTTTTCAGATGTCTGATTAAAGGCTGAAGCTGAAGTATTGCATAATTTGAGTTTTAATTGTTGTATAAAGGCTTGATCAATCTTGTAAACATTTCTTAAGCCTTTTATTTTGTAGTAAGCATGTTCTATTTGGATTTTAATGAAAAATCTTTTTTGCAAACTTGTTCTTATTAATGTAATATTACTTGCTTTCATTGTTAATCTTTTGTGTTATATTCATGTGCTTAAAATATATTGTAATTATAATCTGATCAATTAAGTAGATAGTAATTATGCGTAAGGAATTAATGGTGAATTAGGATTCAATTATGCCTCCCAGTAAACAACCTGAACTCAACCAGTTAAAAAGAACTTAAAAATCTAAAATGTTTGGTTAATTTGACCCTATACTATATCACGACATTAATTCGAGTTAACCTAAGTTACATTCTTATGCAATTAATTAAGTTTAATTAACTTAATTAACTGTGTTGAGAATTAATCGATCACGACGCTGTAAGTGTTTGACAAAAGCTACTAAACTGAGGAGCAAGACCATCGGTAGCCAAACTACCTGCGACCCCATATCTAGACTCACAAGTGTATGGTGCCCTTCTAATAGCAATAGGGAGATCTGAATCATTTGGTACCTCTAATTGAGTTGCTGAAGAAGGAGCCTCGCTATTGTGGTGATCTACATTGTCTGGGGAGTTAGGTCTAACCAACTTGTCACTGGCATCAAGTACCCTCTCAACTACCTGTGAACCATCAGCTGCTGGTGAGGGAGGAGGCCTCTGAAAAGTATTGTGATGCCTGTGATAGGTATGTAATGGCCCGTGCAATCTCTCAAAGTCATCCAGGGAGGAAGAGCTCATCTGTCTATCAGCTGGAGGTCTGGATTGAGAAGTAGACACCTGAGTCTCTATACACGGAACAGGCAGGGGAAGAAAGGCAACATCATCACAAGAGCTCCTTTGTCTAATGATTGAGAAATATGGTGTATGCTCATGGAAAGTCATATCAGTGCTAACATAATGTCTGTTCTATAGAAGATCATAGCAACGGTACCCCTTCTGTGTCCTAGAGTATCCCAAAAATACGCACTTGATAGCGCGATGAGCAACTTGTCACGGCAAAGTGACGACACATGGACGAATGAAACACATCCAAAGGTCTTAGGAGACACATGAAATAACTCATCATCTGGATGCAGAAGAAGAATCGGTATCTGCTTGTGAAGAACTAAGATGGGCATCCTGTTGATGAGATAAGTCATTGTCAAAACTACATCCCCCTAGTATCTCTGTCGCACATTGTCATGAATCAATAGTGTACGGGCAACATCCAACAAGTGTCTGTGCTTCCATTTTGTGACTTCGTTCTACTTTGAAGTGTGAGGACAGGTGGTCTGGTGGACAATCCCATGAGTCCTGTAGAACTCCTTAAGTCTGGTAGTGTAGAACTCAAGGGCATTATCAGTCTGCACCATCTTCACTGTTGCTGAATACTATGTGCTAATCTGTATAAGAAGAGTCTCTATGCATCCTTCAACCTCTGCCTTGCTATTCAACAAAAACACCTACGTGCTCTAGAGAAATTATCTACAACAACCAGGCAGTACCGGTGTCCCATTCGGTCTGGGACTCTGCTCGGTTCCCATACATCCATATGCAGCAATTGAAATAATGTCGAACATCTAGGAGAGGTGCTAGCTAGAAAAGAGGACCAATGATGCTTACCCAATTGGCAAGCATCACACTGTATGGTAGCAACTGGAGAAATATGTGGTATCACCCTCTTGAGGTGATCCAGAGACAAGTGGCCAAGACGAACATGCCATTATAGAACACTCCCGCTACCATACCGAGTAACTTCTGCAAATGGCTCATGTCTGATACGGTAAACGCCATTCTCCTCTGTACCTCTGACAATAATCTTCCCGGTGAGCTTGTCCTGGACAACACATTCGACATCATCGAAGATCACTCTATAGTTGAGATCCTTTGTGATTCTACTCGTGGACAATAGGCTAATCGGGAATTCTAGCATGTGCAACGCACCAGACAACTACAACCTAGGGGTCATAGACACCTCCCCCTTACCCCTAACTAGGGTGTATCTACCATTAGCTACCTATACAGTCCTCCCTGGAGGAATGGACTATAGCGAGTGAAATAGGTTAAATCACCACACAGATGCTGTGATGCACCAGAGTCAATCAGCCACCCTGCTCCATGGTGGCCCCTATATTGCTCTTAGCGCACGATACTCACATACTCTGCCATCAAAGTCAAACAGACCACACCTAGAGAAATAAGGACACAGATCTAAATTCCTGCCATCAAACATCAATGTTCAGGGAATACACACCCCGTAATCTGCACACAATACCACAGGGGACTACACACCCCAAGAGTCATCCAAAAAGGGGAATACACACCGCGAAAATTCATCAACCAAGGGGAATACACACCCTAAATCAAACCACAAGATCAAAGGAAGTCATACCCCACATAGGAAGGTTCTTGATTCAAGACATCATCCCCAAGATACTCAAGAACCTTCCTATGAAGTTTTGTTGGCAAGGAATCCCCTCTCCAATGGCTTGGATGGCGGTAAGAAGAGCCGGCGGCGATGACTAGGTGCAGCCCACTATTGCTGCACGCACAGCAAGATGCAGCGGCGTGCTACAGCAACAGACACGCGAGCGACGGTGAGGGCAGGCACATAGCAACATGCGCTGGAGCAATAGGCAATGCACAACAGGCCTTCTGCAATAGGTGCTGCAGTTCGGGCAAGCAACGCGTTACAGCAATAGGTGCATAGGTGGCGACCTACTGCAGCGGTGGTGGCGGCCTTTTGTGTCGCTACAGTGGCAGCAAGGTGGTGTCGGCGTTGTCGCCGGTGGTGGCGATGGCATCCGACAGTGATGGTGGTGGTGGGGGCTTGAGGTAGGTTTAGGGTTTCTTCTTTGGTGGAGTCCCCAACTTGGTGCTCTGATACCAAGTTGAAGAATAAAATGCGTTAAAATCATTATGGGAGCCCTATATCTCTTTATAAAAAGAAGAGGTTTGAGAAAATAACATCATGGTCTATAAGAAATAAAGAGACATAAAATAGACATAACAACACCATCTTTAACACACACACACAAATAGTAGTGAATTCTTAAAAAAAAATAAAAAAATAAAGGCGATTCAAACAAACAGCTGGCTGATTTGTCCGGTTTGACTGGCTGAACAGGGTTTTCCTCGATTCAAACAATCGACTGATTCACTCAATTTCTCATTTGTTTTTGATCTAACTAGTCTGACTGGCCAATTCAATTTAGTTTTTAAAACACTGCCCAATCAACGGTATGATCACCACCTGTGCAAAAATGTGAATGTCACTTCATCTCTGGCACAATTACTTTGGAAGTGCTCACTTGAAAGGCAATCTTCTGTTAGCTTTAGGAGTCTCATCATACCTGAAAACTATTCCTTCCTCCAAAATGTTCTGAAATTCAACCCCAGGAACTTGCTCAATACCTACCTTGGTCGCTAAAACATCATCACAATCTTTATCGTCATGTCCCATAACATCGCAAAAGGCACAAAACATGGTAGCCATTAATGTCTCAAAGGAACATGAATCAATGAGCCTGAAATCAAATTCAATTTCAACTCCCTTATTAGTGGCTTAGCCACCTCCAATTCCATCTTCACTTTAACAAGCCGACCACCTCGTTTCTCATCTAAATCCATTTCTTTGACACCCACAAAGGCTTCCCTTGTCTTCAACGTTTTCGATCTGCATCCATCTTTGGACGCAAGCCTGGTAACTGAATTCGCAAACAACCAATATCAAATTGATAATCTGCAGACCTCATATCAGGCTTACTAATTTTCAAAATGATCAAATCTCCATCAAAATGCCAAGGTCCCTTATTCAGGACAACCTTTACATCTGCTTCATTGTTCAAAGATGTCAACCATCACCTGACACCAACTTTTGTAATTGACGTGGCTTGTGTAAGCGTCCATGCCTTTGTGACCACCTCCATCATAAATTTTGCTCAAATTTTGTTGCCTATTGAAATAGTGAAATAGATGCATTTGCTTCGTCTCCTGGAATCCTTCAAATCTTCATGACTGTCTGCTATTTTTTCTACTCCATCATCCCTCTTCAACAACCATCTAATATCTTGAATGAGATCCATCTCCTCCTCCATTGCACAGTGCTCTGTGGGAAAGATTGGAACCAAACTCAATGCTATAGAAAATTAGTAGGAAAACAACATGAGATACAAAATTGACAATAGATGAATGAACAAAACCTTATGCAAAAACTCCACCAGCAACTTAATAGAAAAGGAGATGCAACCAATTGAACCTAACGTAACTCACAAGAAGACAAAAAAGAGGAATGAAGGGAGAAACAATGAGACCAATTAAGGCATTGGTAATAGGAAATTTCATTATCCTTAAATATGTTGGGGGAGGGAGACCAGATCTATACTCTAGAATTTATAAATTAATATTGCAATGGACAATAATAATTATGAAATCAAATCAAGAACATTACAATTTACGTGGAAAACCCCTTTAAGGAAACGGGGTAAAAAAATACCATGGAAAATTAGAGAAATATTCCACTCTAAACATATGAGAGTACAATGCTTCTAAATTGGATTTTGCCAAAATCTCAATATCGATAAGCCATGGAGAGAAATACGGACAATGTCACGCCTAATTAGGTTTTAGCTAGAGATCATGATCACATGAACCCATAGGAAACAATTACGGTGGAACCGTCACTTGAATCACCAAGAGCAAGCTTCAAGAAGATAACTGTGACGACCCGAGTCCCACCAATCGATAAAATCTGAATCGCCGTGTGCAAACAACTAGCACAATTCTTCCACAAGATCGCAGACACCCAACACATAATCATAAAATATAAATATAGTCAACAAATAGTTCATGTTGCGAGATTTAAAGGAACACAATTTGAATACTAACCGGAAAATTTACCGTAGTATATAAGTCCAAGGAGATGTACAACGTCATTCTCCTTGCGAACTGGCAAGTACACCTGAGTACGGAACTCAAAAAACATATCAGTAAAAATTGAGTAAAGTAGAAACAACAACTGTAGAGTGCAACAGTAACCAAGCATAAGAGAAAATTGGTACTATAGATTTAATTAATCCATTTATTAGATATTTCATTATTTGATTTCGTTTCTTACATTTGAAGCCTAATTTATTAAGGTTCACAAATTATCAATCGACGTCTCAGGGCACGAGACGATTTCATGTAACTTCCTGTGGTGTAAGATTGATATAAACCACCCTCCTGGTCGAGAGGGTTGTTTATATCCATCGAGTTGTCACGTTCCGTCATCTTAGGGTCATTGCGGAAAGGGGTGGCAGCTACATCGTATGGTATGAACAAGTACACACGCTATGTACACTGAGCCAGAGACAGCAAATGACCCACCCACCGGCTGAAAGAACTGCTCCAAACCTCAAGCCTTGCTGATCTGCTATCCCAGTTGGCTACCAAGCCTAACCAAAGAGTCACAGGGAGGCCAGCAACTCCCTAAACCAGCCTCTAAACCTGGTCTGAAAAGACCTAAAGCTACGATCGCAGGGTTGAAAATTAGTTATCTATTCCTTTTATTTTTCTCGATATATCCGTTGTACTGATTGTTTAATCATTTTCAGATAATTATATCTTTCATTTTTATCCATTCAAACATCTCTAATAATTTCACATTATTAATTCAAGATTTTGTAATTTTTTACAATATCTTCCAACTTATGTGTTTCCCAAAAATTCTCAATTCTGATCGGGGTCCCAATCAATTTATTATTTAATCATCTTGATGATGTCAGTTTTACTCAAAACAGAAATTAATTTCTCACATGTGATGTTAAGACCATATTCAATAAGCTTAATTATTATATAATTCATTTAATGAAAATTAACAAATAATTTGTCATTAACTTCTTTTAATCCGACAGTTAACAATATTACTCTAGTTATTCACATTCCAGGTAAACTTAATTTTCATCAATATATTTAATATTCCAGTATCTAGAGCAACAAAAAATACACAAACGAGTCCAGTCTCAACAAAAGGTAAGAATGCACGCTAAATGGTGCAATACGCAAAAAAAAATCACTATGTAGATAAACTGTACGGAAAATGAGAGAGATTACTCTACCTAACGTCACCAAATGTCATGGTGACTCCGAAATGCATATCCATTGTTTCTCTTTCGCTATTCTAGGGGCCTGTCTATTTGTATGCACTCTGAGGCTTCATGTAGTTCGTAAAGAGACGATTCCAATGAGTCTTGGAACACGAGAAACGGATTCGTTCGACCCCCTAACAGATCAAAACACGAACCAACGTTAAAATAGAAATCTCGCACGTGCCTCGAGAATCTAAGTAGAAACTGCTCGATCCTACCGTACGGTTGCATTCGGCACTCTTGAGAACCTCAAGATCGAGTCTTGGATCACTTGATTCCGATCTCGGAGGCTCTCGATCTGTGCAAAACAAATCTAACCATCAAATGTGGAATACTCCTTATCCCTTGACAGGGACCTACGCGTAATAATGAAACCTTAAAATTCTTAAACATAATTTTTTTTTTTAACTCTAACTTGCCCCACGTCTTCCTCTTCCCCGCTTCTTCTTCTTCCTTCGCTTCCTCCCTGTGCGCACCAACCCATGCACGCAGCCCTCCTCGCCGGCGCTTCGCCCCCCCCGCCAACCGTCCTCCGACCCCGACGGTCCTCGCCGACGCTCCACGGCTGGTTCGACGGCCCCGACGGCCTCTCCTTCTTCCTCCCTCTCCTCTTCTTCACTTTTCTCGTGCATGGAACCCATGCACGCCGCCTCGCAGACGTTGCCGCCGGCCTCCCGACGGTCTCGCCGGACCTCCACCGGTCTCCGGCGACCGTCCAACAACGCCCCTCCTCTCTCTTTCTCGCTCTCCCTCTCTTGCTCTCTTCGTTGGGTTGCATGTTGCACCCAAACGCGGCCGGCGTCTCCCACGGCCCAACCACGTCGCCGACGACCTCCTCCTACGTCGTTGTCGCGGCAACACCGGCCCCCTTGCCGACTGCGGTGAGCCTCCGACGGCCTCCCTCTACCTCCTCTTCAACTTTTTCACGCGCGAGGCTTCCCGCCTCTCTCCCTCTATTTCGTTCTCTCTTTCTGTCCGTCTATTTTTCTCTCCACCTCTCCCTCTCGTTCTCTCTCTTGATCTCTCTTTCTCTCTTTTATAAGTCATGCAGTTTATGCTAAAAATAGTATACCTAAATGGCAAAACAAAGTTTATGTAAACGATCTTTCTCATGATATTAATAATAATAATAATAATAATAATAATAATTTATTTATTATTTTCTGTATATTATTTTTATTTATAACAACGAGCAATCTTATAACAGGGTTAAACGAACTCTGATTTCAACGAAATATGTATCATTAGAATCGTTATGAGGTAAGGAATCCAACAAAATTCGTGGATTCCAGACAGATGTTATTTGCAACATGCGATTCCCAAGGGTGATTGCACGCGAGTTTATTCACAGTTTACACATGTTTTACACATCCGAGATCTGATTATCATACAGAGCATATCGTAGAAATTCTCGTGGCAGCAGAAAGTTAACAGTACTTTCAGATTGTCAATCTGAGGTCCAGATTGCATAAACGAAAAATGCATGGATTTTCAATCTAATTATGCATTTTAAATTCGTATAGGCTTCGATTTGCATACGAAAAGAGTCGACGGGTTGATCTTGACACGCTTAATCTGAAATGACTCAGAAAATCTAGGTTCGAGCCATTACAATAACTACCCAATAATGTTTCTTACTTTTCTCTCCTCCTTTTCCCCCTTTTCTACTCTAAATCCAATGGAGAGACTGCATTTTTAGAGATGGTTTGGTGTCCGTGCCCCTTGCCTCTATTTACAGAGATTGATTGCCACTAATTAATCCTCCAATAAGATTAGGGCTATTTGAGTTCAACACCAATTAGGATTCGAATCTCTAATTTATCGAAGGACCCTCATGGATAGGACGTCTAATTTGGGCCCAACATTCTCCCCCTTAAGCTCACAAGAGAGATGTCACCTTAACTACGCAGACTGTGTCCATGTTGACTAACTACCAACGAATTTTTTATCTCTCCCTAAGCAACGCTTTGGTCATCATGTTTGGAATATTTTGATCTATGTGAATCTTGATAATGTTCAACTACTTCTGCAGCAACGTCACATTACAATTTTACATAATTTTAATTAATTAATTATTTATTTATTATTTAGATGGTTTTCATATTTTTATTTTACATTTATAAATAATTTGATTTATTTAATTTTTAATGTAGAGAGACAAAATATGCTAAAAAATATATATATTCAATAAAACACCAGACGAAGAACTGAAGATCGAATTCAGAAACGATGATCGTGCAAGCTACAACGAGAAAATAAAGAAACTTAAAAGGAAAAAATAAAGAAAAGCGCAGACGTCAGCGAGAAACCCCTCCCATCTCTCCCCCCGCGTTGCCTCTGCTTTCCTTCCAACGCGTCGGGCGCCCCCAACGGCGCCCCTCCGGTTCCCGCACCGTCCTTTCTCTCCTCGTCACGCGTGCAACGCTCGCATGCCAATTTCTCGTCCCACCCCTCGTCGGCGCCTCACCTCCCGCACACCTCTCCTCCAGTGCCCCTCATCTCCTCAGGCACGCTCCATCCCCAACCGGCGGCCAAATTGGCAAGTGGGCTTTTGGGAAAGAAAAAAACGGAAACGAAAAATAGGGAAAAAGCCGAACGGGATTTCTAAACCTAAAATCAAGGAGTTACTCCCATAAAAAATGGAATTGGGACTTTCCAAAGTTCTAAAAATTTCCCATAGTTTGAGGTGACTAATTTTTCATAAAATTCTAATTATTTTAGGATTTAAAAGACCATCAATATCCCTCCATATTTCTCCTGCATGATACATCTCTCGTGTTATTCTCCCTTCAGCTCTCATTCGTTCCTTTCTTCCTCTCTCTCTCTCCATTTGGAGCACGGGGAGCTAGTGCTCTCTTACCTTCTCGTTGTCATAGCCAACGTCCCATCACCCTTGCGTCATATCCTCCCGTAGTTAGCCATTATTTTTTATTAATAAACATTTTCTAGTAATTTATTTTTATTTACATCAATTTCTTAATTTTTAATTCTTTGTTAGTTTATTTCTTTTTTTTTTTTGTATATTTTTATTTTATCAATTTAGGATTAGCCTTTGAACTTTAAGCCTAGTGTTTCTTATTAAAAAAATTTCAAAAGAATATGTAAAATCTCTAAAAAAAAATTAATTTAGATTAGTAGAAAATAATTTAGATGACTTTACTCCCTAACGATGACTTGAACTCCTATCATACTAATTTCTATTTCTTTTTGAGAGTTTGGATTTTGATAAATAATTGTATTTTCAGGTATAATGACCTTTCTTATCTTCCTGCAAATCACAGGATTAAGCATGTCCCTAATCCAATAATATTTGATGTCTACATGCTTTAACTTGGAGTGAAAACTTGGATTCTTGCTTACGTAAATGGCACTTTGATTATTACAATGAACTATGTAATGTTCTTGCTGAAATCCCAACTCTTCAAGGGATCTCTTCATCCATAGCATCTCCTTACAAGCTTCCATGATAGCTGTATATATATACTCAACTTCTATTATTGATAAAGTAACATACTTTTGTAATTTGGATTGCCAAGAGACGACTCCCTTACAAAGGTAAGAACAAAGTCAAATGTGGTCATTCTTGTATCTAGGCCTATAAATCCAATTAAGATAAGTGGACCACCACCCAAGCATAAGCATACTTTGGTAGTTCCCTTGAGGTATTTGAAAATCCACTTCACTGCTTCCCAATACTCTTTTCATAGATTTGCAAAGAATCTACTAACAACACCAACTACATAATTGATGTCTAGCCATGTGCACAATGGGGCATATATCAAGCTCCCAACAATTGAAGAATAAAGAATGCTCCTCATGATCTCTTCCTCCTTAGACGAAGGACTTTACTTTGCACTCAACCTTAAATGCGATGCAAGTAGAGATCTGACTAATTTTGCATTGTCCATGTTAAACCTCTCTAGATATCTTCTAGATATACTTTCTTAAGATAACCATAGATTCTTAGCTTTCTTATCTCAAGAGAACTGCATGGCCAAAATCTACTTAGTCGGTCCCAAATCTTTTTTAGAGTATTTTCAACTTTTTCAAATCGTCTAAGGTGAGATGTATCCTAGCTAATAATAAGCATGTCATTTACATATAGTAGAAGGACAATGAAGTCCTCCTTAAACCACTTAAGGTACACACAATGATCTAAAGTTGTCCTTGTGCATTCATTCACCGCCATGAATGAGTCAAACTTCTTGTACCACCGGTGAGGAACTTGTTTTAGTCCATACGTGTAAGAATTATTTATAGGTTTAGATACGTTATCTTTAGATTTACACATTACTTGTTATCATTAAGTTAGTCTTTAAAGTGATATTAAAGTTGGTAGACCAATAATACACCTATTATAGTATGAAATAAAATGTGTAGATAATGGTCGTGGAAATTTTTAAGAGATAAAATTGTCACTATAGCACGAAATCACTATTGTTTAAAATTTTTTGAACTCGTAAAAGTGAATAAAATCGAGTAAATTGTTGGTGCTAAAGCACCACGATCGTTTATTTTGATGATAACAAAACACGTATCATTTAACGTTTGCACTTGAAGTCTTAGATTTTAGGTTAATTGCAAATGGAGATGTGGTTAGACGGAGTTCAAGCTTGCATCCAGGGCGGATTGGAGGAGCTTGATGGAGAACAAAGGAGCTTCGTGTGGAGTGATAGCTTGAAGATGGAAGGACAAGAAGAATAGGATAGAATTTTGTTTATCTCTTTTTATGTACTTTTGTCTTTATTTCCTTGCTCTTTTTTGTTTCTTAGAATATAATGTTAAAGAGACTCAAAAAACCCTAATAGTAGTCTTAGGAACACTTGCACAACCCTAGGATACTTAGGTTTTATGTAAAGATCTTAGAAAACCAAACTAGGGTTCAAATAGCCTTTTCAGACGTCTAATATGAAAATCAGACGTCTGATAAATACTTTTAAGATGTCTGTTGATTCAGACGTCCAATTATATTTAGCTTGGACTTAGTTAGTTCTGTCTGATGAAATCAGACGTCCAGACCTTAGTTCAAACATCTTAGAAGACGTTTGATGATTTTGCCAAACGTTCAATTAGTGGACCGTTGGCTAGCTTAGTAAACACTGAAGGAAATGACCGTTAGCCTCGTACCAGACGTCCATAGAGGATCCCAGACGTCTGATACATGATCATTTTGCCTCGGCTGACCCAAAATCTCTTCTCAGAGATTTTATAGCCATTGCACTCCCTTGGGAATCCATTTCCGTAGAAAAGTAGGTTTCCAGATGTCCAGACATCATTCCAGACGTCCTGTATGTTGTCTGATGACAATTCACTAGAACCCTGTTTAGATCTGATTCAAGTCAGGAAGGAAATCCGCCTAAAATCAGACGTTTGACTTTGTTCCCGAACATCTTAAACTGATTTTCCAAATGTTCAATACCAGGATCAGACGTCTGATAACCCTGTCAGTGTAATGATTAATTCTGATTTCGACCTAATTCTCTTGAAGGTTGTACCCAAAGGCTATGGAAGCCTTCCAAGGTCTTCCAAAGCCTTCCTAGGGCTTCTATAAATAAAGGAGAACCTTTGCCACTCAAAGACACATCTAGACACACTAAGCAACATACTTTCCACTCTTTTGTGTTTAAAAAGAAGAAGATCAAATAGAAGAAAGCTCTTGCTCTCCAAGCCAACCTCTACATCTAGAGAGTATCGATCAACTTGCGCACCCGCTCTCCCACCATAGTTCACGAGAGCACCGTTGCCCCATTGCGTGGTTCACGCACCCGTGTCACCAATTCGACGCACTTCCAGCAAAGGGAAGCATTCTAACTCCTATAGAAGCTTAGTTTAAAAATATCTTTGTGGCTCTATAGGATTATTATTGTATTTTACTTTGTTATTTGGTTGGGTATTCGCGTTGCGAATTCCCGTCTCCATCAAGGGACAAAATCCTTCTCGTGAAAAGAAGAGGTTGAGGAACGCTACCCTCGCACTTGTAGCGTGGTTGTAATTGAGGTTGAATCACCCTCGTTTAAGTGATTCGGTTAGTGGATTTGATCAACTTGGTTGATCGGAAAATCTTAACTCGAGAGGGTTAAGTGGTGGTTTTCACTCGGGTTGGGTTTCCACCTAAAAATCATTGTGTACATTGGGTGATTGTTTATCTTGTAAGATTGTTATATTTTAATTTCGTATTTTTTACGTCACGCTGATCTCACCTCCTCTAAGTAGGGAATTACAATTGATATCAAAGCAGGTTCTTGCGAGATCAGAGTAACACCCAGCAAGAAGATCATGGAGGGGAGTAGTTCTGCGATCAGAATATTCGAGGGGCAGTCCACCGTCCGACCACTCTACTCCAACGGAAACAACTACAGCTATTGGAAGCTAAGGATGAGGATGTGCCTTCAAGCCACCGACTTCGCTCTATGGGGACGTTAGGAAACCCTATACGAGATCCCGGAGCGACTCGACGCAGGATACTCGCAGCAGCAGATCCGGAAAGTCTCACTCAAC
This sequence comes from Thalassia testudinum, assembly GCA_037157565.1. Lineage (NCBI taxonomy): Eukaryota > Viridiplantae > Streptophyta > Magnoliopsida > Alismatales > Hydrocharitaceae > Thalassia > Thalassia testudinum. The sequence continues at coordinate 122,044,806 of JAZHRO010000073.1, forward strand.
GCGAAAGCTATGAACGCGTTGTACTGCGCTTTGAGCTCGAAGGAGTTTAACAGAATCTCACAATGCGCCATCGCATACGAGATCTGGCACACACTTGAGGTAACTCACGAGAGTACCTCTAAGGTAAAGACTTCTAAAATTAATTTACTTTCATAAGAATTTGAATCTTTTTCTATGAAGTATAACAAATCTTTAAGTGAGATGAACAATAGGTTTACTCTCATAGTAAATAATTTAAAAGCTTTAGGAAAAACCTTCATCAAGGGGGAGCTTCAAGGGAAGCTTCTTCGTTCCCTCAGACTGGAGTGGGAATAGAAGGTCACCGCCATCGAGGAGGCGAATGAAGTGGAGGAGCTCAACATGGAGGATCTCCTAGACAACCTAATGGCGTACGAGACAAAGCTAAAGCAGAAGAAGAAGGATACACCAGAACTAAAACCGAAGAAGACCCTCGCATTCAGAGCCGCATCAGATAGCGAGGTAAGTTCCAACGACGAAGACTTTAAAATTTTACTTAAGAAAATTTCTAAGTTTTGTAGGGAATCAAAGAAAGAAAAGAAGGAGAAGAAGGAAAGCCCGAGACGTTGCTACCACTACAACGAGAAATGGCATCTACGACCAGAATGCCGACTTCTCAAGAAGGAGAAGAAGAAGGAAAAGGAGAAGAAATCTAAGAAGAAGGTGTTCCAAGCAACATGGGACGACTTAAGCTCGGAGGAAGAGGAAGAAGAAAATCCTAAGAAAATGAAATCGCTTGCTTTGGTTTCATGGCCTTAGGAGAAAGCGACAGCGAAAGCAGAAGCGACTCCGACAACGAGGTAAATTCTGATTTACAAAATACATTTAATGAGCTTTTTGAAGTTAGTAAATCACTTAAGATAAAAAATAAAAATATTAAAAAGAACCTTAGTCTTCTTAAAAATGAAAATGAAAGATTAGAAAAACAACTTAAGGATCTAGAAGCTAGTCCTAAAAATGATGACTTAAACAATGAAAATACTAAATTGATTGAGGAAAATACTAGTCTAAAGTTAGAAATTTCTGATTTAAAGACTAAAATAAATATTATAGAAAAAGAAATCGCATGTCTTAGGAAAAATTTTAACAAATTAATCAACAAAGTAGAAGATTTGTATAGCCCTAAGGTTGAGAAAGGATCTCCGTCAAGGAGACCCGCTAACAGATCCGGATCCAAGCTCACTTGGATACCGAAGAAAGACTTGAAATCTTATTTTGTAGGCTTCAAGGGTGAGTACAAGACAAAGGATTAGACCTACAAGCTCAAGGCTAGTCAACTTGAGTTGGGAGGACCAATGAGTAGACCAAGGAAGAGAACGAGAAGACCGACGAGACGGTGAACAAATGATGGACCCACCGCACGTCGACCGCCAGATTGAAGACCGGCGCCGATGCTCGGGCCTCCAAGCTACGGATGGGAGCTACATCCGATGTGGCATCCACCACCTCCATTTGGGCTATTTTATTGGCCATGGTAGGTGAGGTAAAACCCTTTACCCTATCCTTTTATCATTAGCATATAGATAGGGGGAGTTAAAATTATGAGCTAATTGTCGATTATTAAAGGGGAGATGTAAGTTAGCTAAATTTCCTTTAGTAAGGGGGAGAAAAATAATAGCTATCTTGTTGTTACAAAAAGGGGGAGGACACTACTCTTGTTAAAAGAAATTCAACTCATTTATAGAAGAGTATGTTTTAAGGGGGAGTTATAGGAAATTTAAAATCAATTAAACCTTTTTGATAATGTCAAAAAGGGGGAAGATTTTTTGCATTATTATTTATGATTTTGTCATTATCAAAAAGGGGGAGATTGTTGATGCTAGAGCGCCGCGGTCGTATATTTTGATGATAACAAAGCATGCGTCATTTAACATTTGCACTTAAAGTCTTAGATTTCAAGTTAATTGCAAATGAAGACGTGGTTAGACGGAGTTCGAGCTCGCATTCAGGACGGATTGAAGGAGCTTGATGGAGAACAGAAGAGCTTCGCGTGGAGCGATAGCTTGAAGATGGAAGGACAAGAAGAATATGATAGAATTCTATTTATCTCTTTCTATATACTTTTGTCTTTATTTCCTTGCTCTTTTTGTTTTTTAGAATATCATGTTAAAGAGCCTCAAAGAACCTTAACAATAGTCCCAGGAACACTTGCACAACCTTAGGATACTTAGGTTTTATGTAAAGATCTTAGAAAACCAAACTAGGGTTCAAATAGCCTTTTCAGACGTCTAATATGAAAATCAGACGTCTGATAAATACTTTTAAGACGTTTGTTAACTCAGACATCTAATTATATTTAGCCTGGACTTAGTTAGTTCTGTCTGATGAAATCAGACGTTCAGACCTTAGTTCAGACATCTTAGAAGACGTTTGATGATTTTGTCAGACGTCCAATTAGTGGACCGTTGGCTGGCTTAGTAAACACTGAAGGAAATGACCGTTAGCCTTGTACCAGACGTCCATAGAGGATCCCAGACGTCTGATACATGATCATTTTGCCTCGGCTGACCCAAAATCTCTTCTCAGAGATTTTATAGCCATTGCACTCCCTTGGGAATCCATTTCCGTAGAAAAGTAGGTTTCCAGACGTCCAGACATCATTCCAGACGTCCTGTATGTCGTCTGATGACAATTCACTAGAATCCTGTTTAGATCTGATTCAAGTCAGGAAGGAAACCCGCCTTAAATCAGATGTCTGACTTTGTTCCCAGACATCTTAAACTGGTTTTCCAAATGTTCGATACCAGGATCAGACGTCTGATAACCCTGTCAGTGTAATGATTAATCCTAATTTTGACCTGATTCTCTTGAAGGTTGTACCCAAAGGTTATAGAAGTCTTCCAAGGTCTTCCAAAGCCTTCATAGGGCCTCTATAAATAGAGAAGAACCTTTGCCACTCAAAGACACACTTAGACACACCAAGCAATATACTTTCCACTCTTTTGTGTTTAAAAAGAAGAAGAAGATCAAATAAAAGAAAGCTCTTGCTCTCTAAGTCTACTCTACATCTAGAGAGCATTGATCAACTTGCGCACCCACTCTCCCGCCATAGTTCACGAGAGCACTGTTACACCGCTGCGTGGTTCACGCACCCGCGTCACCGATTCAATGCACTTCTAGCAAAGGGAAGCATCTTAACTCCTATAGAAGCCTAGTTTAAAAATATCTTTGTGGCTCTATAGGATTATTGTTGTATTTTACTTTGTTATTTGGTTGGGTATTCGCATTGCGAATTCCCATCTCCATCAAGGGACAAAATCCTTCTCGTCACGAGAAGGGGTTGAGGGACGCTACCCTCGCACTTGTAGCGTGGTTGTAATTGAGGTTGAATCACCATCATTTAAGTGATTCGATTAGTGGATTTGATCAACTTGGTTGATCAGAAAATCTTAACTCGAGAGGGTTAGGTGGTGATTTTCACCTGGGTTGGGTTTCCACATAAAATTCATTGTATACATTGTGTGATTGTTTATCTTGTAAGATTGTTATATTTTAATTTCGTATTTTTTACGTCACGCTGATCTCACCCTCTCCAAGTAGGAAATTATAATAAATATGGGAGATCGAGTCGTATTATAAGAAGGGAAAATATTCAAGTTTCTTACTACTAGCTTCAACTAATGTATTTTTGCTATTTTTTAATATTCATATTTTTTTTGTGTTTTTAAAAGAGGATAAGCCTATGGGAACCAAGGACAAGCCCTAAAATGTAATAAGAGGGACCTAAATGTAATTAGTATGAAATTAATTTTTTAAAATTTTAAAAATTCTAATAAAATTCTTAGACATAAATAGCATACAAACTAAGATTCCTACCAAATTTTATGCAAAACATATTTGTAAAACACAAGGAATAAATTCATAAATAGTTTACGAGACTATATGGTAACAAGCTAAGAAAAATATAAAGTAATTTTTTAATTTTTTTATAAGAATTTTTCATACTAAATTTTGTGGATATAAACGTACAATAAAATTTTTAAATTTTTTGACTCATGGAAATTAAAATAAAAATTCAGAAAGTAAACCAAATATCTAAACATAACATGAATAAGGCAACACAAACACAAACTAACGAAATGATAAGCAAACACTTAAGTGAAACATGCAAGCAACTAAGTAGTTAATTGTTTTCTTTTGTTGGAGAACTAATCAACAGTCGCAAGTACAATTAGAATTAAAATACCACGTATACCAATAAAATGCAAAAGAGAAAGAGAGGAAGTGGTGAACGAAGTAGTGAAGTAGCATCATGGAGTTGGAGATGAACGGAGGACAGATGCGAAGGATGACATTTACGGTCGCTAAAGGCTGCCCGCTAGGAGGAGGACCATAGGAAGAGCAAGGAAGAAGATGGGAGTAGGCTTGAGATGGAAGGGAACTCGAAAAGCCAAAAATTGTTCGGGACAAGCACAATTTCGTAATGCCAATCAGTTAAAGTCCCATGGCTTTCAAAAATCTTGAGATCCCAATGAAAATGGGATTTTTCGACTCCAAATTTAGATAAAAATGAGCCTAGCTACCAAATGAGCCCCTTGGGCCTTAAACAAAATTTTATTTGCCAATTGGGCCTAAGGCCAGTTCTCACGTCAAAAGCCCACGCGTCCATGAGCGCTTCTTTTTCTCTTCCGCATACACCCACGTCAAGTTTTCTCCCCGGCGCGCTCTTTCCCCAGCAGGCCCTCACCCTCTTTCTTTTTGTTTTTTTGTTTTTCTTTTTCTTTTACTCTCCATTTCTTTTCATCTCGTTTTCCTTTTTTTAGACAGTTTAGAACGCACATCTTTCCTAATTTTTATTTTCGCAACCAATCTCCTCATTTTTCCTTCTTTTATTTGAGATCATTGATTTTGTTTGTATAAAAATACAAAATAATTCATGATGCATGGGTATTTAAAAAATATAAATTGTGTTATAAACCTATTCTAAGTAAATAAATAATTACTGACAACTAACAAATTAGACATAAATTATAAAATAATGAATACTCGTCGCATTTCCATGTGTATCTTATGATGGTTCCTAGTAAAACAAAGTCGAAAAACATACCTAAGAAATAAAAATGTAATTTATTTTCGTAGGAATTGTGGTTGCATTTATCTTCTTTAATAAGATTTTAAACCGCTAAGTTACCCTAATAGAGGAATTGTAGTCTCCTGAGGGTTTGCTATCGACACACCCACAAAGTTGAGAAATAAAACCAACAATGATAAAATACAAATGAGTTTGAGCTAAGATATCACAAGTTAGGAGGAACCAGTCCTCACCAATCAGAAGAAAATGTATATAAAATCTTAACAACAAACACTAAACAGCACTATGGTATTAACCAAATTACGAATCACCTAATTTCCATCATAACTCTATTAGTTATAGTTTTGGATCTCGTGAGTAACTTTTTATGACTCATCAATCCATGTAAGGTTTGAATAGAAACTTAAAATCAAGTCCATGCTCATGATGCTGACTTGACAAGTGATCAACTCACTCTAGAAAATTGAGTTTTCTTCTAGACACAAGACTACCCTTCACTTACAAATTCTATTTTTGGATTTATCATACTGAAGATTTGTAGCTTTCTCCCTCTCTTTTTCTATCCCATGGTTAACACAAAATCGAAGTCAATATATTTCTCCTTGGCTCTGTCATTTGACATCTTTTATTATTTTTCATTACCTAACTCAATCCACTTCTCTTTATATATATAAATATTATTACTATAGATCTCTCTTTTTATTTTCTACTCCTCTTTTTTCATTCATTTTTCTAGGGTACGTGACTTTTCCGAATTTGGTTCATGAACACCTTTTAAACAAGAATCTAGAGAAAATCAAGGTGTGAGGTTGAGATCTGAACATCTTACATCTAGAGAGTATATCCAGTGCAATATGTCAACCATACCCATGAAGGTCTTAGAATTATATACGAAATTAAGTTCAATTTTAAAGAATAGACCATTAGATCTTACACCTCTTAGAAAACTAAGCTTTTTATCTCTGCTTGCCCATAAGTTAGAGTATAAGTGTAAAGAATGAGATGTTTAGATTTCAAAATCACTCAAACCAAAGGGCGGGAAAATAAATTACATACCTATTATCCTGTTGGCTTAATACCTTAGCTAACATGACCCCTTTAAGGACTTGAAAATCAGATTCGCATCTTCGTAAATATCCAAGTTGATTAAAGAAAAAATTACCTGAAGAGTTCGAGTTAAAATACATTAATCATGCTTTTCCTATGGCCGGTAATTTCTAAATGCCTAAGCATTGTCATTCTTTCCTGGCTCAAGACTCTAAAACCACCACTTTTTTTTGAAATTTTCTTTCTTTCAATCTTTTTTCTCAACACAAAAAGTCGACATGAGAGACAAATAGATGAAAATGAAAAACAGATATAGCTAAAATCGACAAAATTTATACCTCCCCCCCACCCATGCTTATCCCAAACATTGTCTTTAATGTAAAGACGACTTAGTATATTGATGCATGACAAAGCAAGATAAGAGAACAATGCAACCTGATAATTGTACTCAATGAGCTCAATTGGACATGATTACACTGTACACGACACTTAATCTATTCTAATCTAAGATAACATCAAGAAAAATAGCTAGTAAAATCAATATTGGGTTACCTCCCAAGAAGCGCTAAGTTTATGCTTTCAGCCAGACAATGATGCCAATCATAGATCAAGACTCAAATTCTATTAAAGCCATCTTATCAACCAAAGATGATTGTTCCAAATCTTCAATGTAGGGCTTTAACCTTTGGCCATTTATAGTGAAAGTATCACTTATTTTAAGATCGAAAATTTCTATGACTCCATCCTTAAAAGATCGAACAACCATATATGGGCTATTTCATCAAGATTAAAGTTTTCCAAGGAAGAGTTGCAATTTTACATCAAAGAGCCAAAATTTTTTATAGAGCTCGAAGTGTTTCTATATAATATTCTTGTCATGAAGTCTTCAGTTTTTTCCTTGTAAATTTGAGCACTTTCATAAGCTTCATTCTTGATTTCTTCAAGCTCGCTTAGTTGAAGTGTTCTACATTCTTCAATTTGATCCAGATAGTAATTGCGCTATTTAATAGCCCAATAAGCTTGATGCTCCGACTCTATGAGAAGATAACAGAGTCTATCAAAGACAAGTTGGTATCAGGACATGCCAAAGGGTGTTTTGTAGGTGGTCTGATAGGCCCAAAGTGTATCATTAAGTCTAGTGGACCAATCACAAAGTCTACCAAAGACAAGTTGGTATGGGGACATGCCAAAGGGAGTTTTGTAGGTGGTCCGATAGGCCCAAAGTGTATCATTAAGTCTAGTGGACCAATCCTTCTTATCAAGTCTAACCCTCTTTTGCTGAAGGTTCTTAATCTCCTCATTAGAAACTTCAATCTACCCATTAGCCTAGGAGTGGAAAGGAGTTGTAATTTGGTGTGTCACCTTATATTTCTTAAGTAAGGCTCAAAAATGGCCATTAGTAAAATGGGTCCTACAATCACTTCCGATTGCAGGAGGCATTCTAAATCTAGCAAAGATATTTCTTTTCACAAAGTTAATAATAGTGGTATGATCATTAGTTTGAGTTGGCATTGTCTCGATCCATTTCGATACATAATTATCATGAACCAAAATTTATTCAAAGCCAAATGATGGTGTAGAGGATCTGATGAAGTCTATACCCCACACGTCAAAGATCTCGACAATCAAAATTGGGTTCAGGGTGTCCTCTCCCTCTTATATTCCATAAAGATTGGGAACGGATGCAAGATTTGCAAAAGTTGTGAGCATCCTTAAATAATGTATGCTAATAAAACCCACTTTGAAACACTTTTGCAGTGGTCTTCTTCCCTGAAATGTGTCCTCCATAGGCAGAACTACGACAAAAAGTCAGGACACTATTGATCTCATTCTCAGGAACACATCTTTTGATAATCTAATCAGCACAAAGTTTGTATAAAAAAGGGCCCTCCCAATAGTAGTACTTAACTTCAAAGAAGAATCTTTCTTTTGCTTAGTCCAATTAGGTGGTTTTTTTCCTACAGCTAAGCCATGGACCAAATCAACATACCAAGGAGTCCCTTTTTCAAAAATAGCCAACAATTGCTCATTCGAAAAAGCATCCTTAATTAAGGGGATCAATCTATATCATCAGCCACAATTCTAGATAATTGGTCAGCTACAACATTTTGAGATCTAGCCTTGTCTTTGATTTCCAGTTCAAATTCTTATAATAGTAAAATCCACCTAATTAACCTAGGTTTGACATTTTTTTTCACCAACATGTGCTAGAGGACAGAGTGACCAGAATAAACAATAATGTGAGATCCTAATGATAGAAATTTTTTCAAAGCAAAAACAATAGCTAGCAATTCTTTCTCTATTATGGTATAATTTCTTTAAGCATCATCAAGAGCTTTGGTAGCATAATAGATCACCATAGGTTTCTTCTCAATTCTCTAACTTAGGACAGTCCTAATAGCAAAATAAAATGCATAATTTTATAGGGATGAGACAAATCAGGAGGTTGCAAAATTGGGGCTTGGATCACTACATCCCTTAGAGTCATATAAGCCTTGATGCAATCTCCTTCATTTCAAAAGGTTTTTCTTTGGATAATAGTGGTAAGGGACTTAACAATCTTAGATAATCTTTAATGAATCTTCTATAAAATCCAGCATATCCTAGGAAAGACCTAATTTGTTGAATTGAGGTAGGGGTTGTAATTTAGAAATCAGGTCCACTTTGGCTCGATCAACTTCAATTCCTCTTTCAAAGACAATGTACCCTAAAACTATGTCCTCTTGAACCATAAAATGGCTCTTTTTCCCAACTTAAGACCAAATTAATTTCGATACAACTCTTTAAAATTTTCTCTAAGTTGCTTAGACATTGGTTAAAAGAATCCCCAAATACAGAAAATTGATTCATGGAAACCTCAAGATACTCTCCCACCTTGTTTGAAAAGATTGCCATCATGCGCCTTTGAAAAGTCGCAAGTGCATTGCAAAGGCTTCACATGAATAGGTAAAGGTAATCTTCTCTTGGTCCTCAAGATTGATTACAACTTGGTTGTAACCAAAATACCCATCTAGGAAGAAATGGAACTTCCTCTCAGTTAATCTTTCTAAGATCGGGCCTATGAAGGGTACAAGGAAGTGGTCCTTTTTGGTTGCAAAGTTCAGCTTCCTATAATCAATGCAGGCTTGCCGTGAAATCATGGAGTGAGTCAGAATGGATTCTCCTTGCTCATTAGTCACTACGGTAAGCCCAACTTTCTTAGGTACTACTTGAATTGGACTTACCTAAGTGCTGTTAGAAATAGGATCGATAATTTCAGCATCTAGCCACTTGATAATTTCTTTCTTAACTACGTCTCACATATTAGGGTTTAATCTTCTCTGCATTTCACAAGAGGGTCTAACTCAATCCTCGATGTAAATGTGATGTGATGAGTCCAATTTATTGGACTAATTTTTAGCCTAAGTTGGTTAGTTCCTACATTTTAGAGTATATTAATATTTGCATTTGATTATAAAATAAATGCATGATTATAATTTATATTTGTAAAGTTTATCTGATATTATAAATAATTACATGCATTACAGGAATAAGCGCAACCAAATCTCATTTTTAAGACGTCCAGAGCTTACTCTGGACGTCTGATGATGTTGATAATATGCACCGCATCTTTCTCACAAAGATCCCTCTCCGTGCGCAACACCACCTCCAAAGCCACCGTCTCACTGCTGCCGTTGGAGAAGGGCAGAGATCTCAGGAGATAACAGAATGCGAGAGGGAGAATCGCAATAGAGAAACCACCTGGAGAAGATATATCTATCCTTCCCTTTGTGGAGAACCTCTTCCATTGCCTCCACCGGCACCATGGCCGGAGCATACATCGTGGCTAAAGAGTGCACTGTGGAATTTGCTTACACAGTGACCCAAGAGCACACCTTGATCACCTCTGCGATTGACCATGCAATGACTGCGTGTGGCCTCATCATCGCAACTCCCACAACTCCATCATAGTCCCTCCATCTTTATTCTACCTCACCACCACCACAAGTCACCACCAAAACCACATCCTTCTTCCCTTTTCCACCCTCAGCGTGAACCCAACTCCACATCCACCATCACCAACCACACCATCGTGCCACCCTCTCTAAACGCACGCACACCCCACTCCTTGACTGCTCACCCTCAACAGAGAGACTCCTAACCCCCCTCGTCATCCTTCATCTCCTTCATCTTCCACTCTCCTTCTTCTTCCTCCCATCCATCCTCTTGTTACACGAAAAAGAACCCAACACTTCACCACTGTAGCCCCTCACAAAACCCATCGCCAGACACCAACCTTGACGCTAACCTCATGCACGTCTGGCCAACCTCCATCATGCCATCCTGGATGGCTGCGACCGCTGATTGTTGCACTCCTCCACCGACAGCAGACACTCGCCGCCGGCCATTATCACCTCATCGCCGTTGATGCCTCCGGCCACCTCCCGCTGCGAGACCAACATCAACGCGAAGGCCTCACTCCGGCTGACCTTCCCCCAGAGCATCTCCTTCGACGAAGCCTCCTTGTGCGCACACGAAGGAGAGAGACGAAATCCCTTGTTTTTCTCTATATTAGTAATTACAGAGAATGCCATTGTAAGCTTTCCTATTCATTTATTTACCAAATTAATATATTGAGGTGAATTTGCATGCATATCTCTCTATTCTTGATAAATTACTTTTGGTTGAGTATCTCATGATTTAGATAAGAGTATGTGACAAGCCCATTTTTGCGCATTTTGAAATTGTCGGAAATCGTAGTATAGTTGCACTAAACCCTTGATCAAAGTATTTAATTATTTACGAAACTCGCTTAGATTTCTTTTCCTTTTAGAATTTGAGTCCCGGTCATTCGTCTCTAGGAGGCGTGAAAACAAGTCGAGATTTGAATCGACTTTTCTAACCTAAATCTAACCTAACCTAATATTTTTGTTATTTTTGTGTTTTTTGGTTTTTATTTTGAGACACAAAACGAAACCTAGATCTAGATGTGCTAGCTAAAACCTAAGTGACTACGTGCATCTAAGTGGGGCCATGGTGGTCGTGCATGGTGTGAGCGAACCTAAGTAACATGGAGACAAGCCACCACATAAACGAGAATTTCACAATGTTATTAATGAATAAAAATGTCAACACATCTATACTAGAAAGCATTTAAATAGAAGAAATCCCTCATGCTGGAAAGGTGCCACTAGGGCCATCAGCCTTGTGTGAGGGTGTAGGCTAGACCTTAGGTATGCAAACTCGTCTACACGCCTACCAAAAGAGATGGCCAGCCATAAGAGGCTATGGGTGAGCCTTCATGGCTGTCCAAGAAGAAGAAGAGAGGGAGCAAGTGCACCCAAGTGGAGAGAGGGTAGCACGCCCACAAGAAGAAGAGAGGGTGGAGAACCCTTCTTCTTCCTAGTCGTCCTTGAAGCTTTGGAGAGAAGCTTCTCTAGCTTTTATAGCTTACCATGGAGAAGAGGAGAATGTCCCCTTTATGGCCATGCCCTCATGAAGGAGAGTAGAGGAGGAAGGTGGCCTTCTTCCTCTTCTTGCTTAGCCACACATGGTGGTGCTTGGGGGAGGAGGAGCACCTTGAAGAAGGTGGAGGAGGACAGCCTTAGGTTTGGAGGGTGGAAGGGAGTGGTCACAAGTTTTGGTGGAGGAGAATAGGAGAGTGAATCATTTCGTGGCTCTCCCTTTGGCTCATATGGGAAGGCTCAATTTGGTTGCCACTTTTGGTGGCTCCAAAAATAGCCAATGCCACCTTTTAGGGATCTAGATTTGACACAAGTTTTAGGGCTTCCAATAGGGTGTGCGTTGGTTTGGTAGGGGTAGAATAGGAAGGTGTGTGTGTGGGGGGGGGGGGGGGGGGTGTGTGTTTTTCGTAGGGCTAGGTTGTGTGTTTTGGTAGGATTAGGTGTTAAATAGGATGGGTCAATTTAGATTAGGTGGGTATGGGCCTAATTAGGCTTAGGAAAGCCTAATTGGATAGGATTGAACCTAATTAAGTCTAGGTCAAGTCTAATTGGATGTGTCCATGTGATTAGGCTAGGGTAACCCTAATAGATATGAGTTAATTAGATCCTGGATGGATCTAATTAGGCTTAGGTGCACCCAATCAACTATAGATGCACCCAATTAGGTATGGGATGGTTCAATTGGATTAGGGATAAGATAAGTAGGGCTATGGATAATGGACTAGGCTTAGGAGGTCTCTAATTAGGTTTCCTAGGGTGTCTGGTGGGGTTCCTATGTCAAAATAGGCAAGCTAAGGCTTCTAACACCAAAATTAGGAACCAGAGAGCAGTATCAGATGTCTAGAATAGTGGTCAGATGTCTTATATTACAAAATTGGACGTCTGGACATTAAATTAGACATCCAATTCCGTGTCAGCATGAGTTCTGCCTTCCTGGATTGTTATTTTGCAAAAATCAGACATCCAACAAGATGTCTGGATGTCTTAAAAGGTGCTAGAGAGTGGGTTTTAGGTTTTCTAAGGTGGGTTTTGGTTCCTAAGTGTTCGGGAGAGGGATAGGGTGGATAAGAACATGGATAGTGCTATCCATGTTTGGGTTTTGAGGCTAAGGTGTCCTAATGGAGGTCGTTTTGGGTTTGGGAAGGCTGTCCTAGGGTTTCTAAGGGTAGGGATAAGGCTATCCTCCTTGCTCCTCTTATCTGGATCAGTCTTCTTCTTCCTTTATTGCTTTATTCCACTATCTCCTTCATCCTGGATCACTTTATTATCTGCAAATAGCAATAAAAACTATTAACTAGTAGGATATCTCATCTTATTTTAAACATACTGATGCAGTGCATGATATGCAAAATATGAGTGCAATATCCACAATTTAAGCTAGGTTCAGACATTATTTAGGTTGATTATGACCCATGATTGTTGTGCAATCAGTATGTCACATTGATTACCATGAACAAGGAATCTTTTACTGGAAATTAGTATTTACGTTGATTATCATTGCCAAGATTACTAGATAACAGAATATTAGGTTGTGGTGATTTTACATTTAAACACCTATTTTTTTATCAATTGCTTAGAATGATGATTTGTGTTGAAAAAGAATTATACGAATTAGCACGCACACCCACTGAGTTTCCTGAATAATTGAGGCACCACTCACTAGTATAATAGGTTGATTCCCCCTTGTGACGACGACCTAACTCTTTGTGGTTAGTTTTGAATTATTAAATATTTTTGAAAAGCTATTTTCTACCATGCAACGAACTACAATGACAAGTCATCTTATGTTAAAATTTTTATCAAAAATGAAGATCACTCTTTCATGATGTGTGCAGTAAGTAGGACTAATTCCTCTAAGATCTCCTATTAACCAACAAATTGCTAATTTATGATTCATTAAAACCTTGATCAATTTAGCTTCTTGGTTCTTAGTCAAAGTGGAGCTAAAAATCACAAGTTAAAGTCTGATCAAGTCCTAGGATTGCATATTTAAGATTAGTTGGCAAGGGCTTCAGTTCTACTTGAGGTGGGCTATGAATTGAGGGTATCAGAGGTTTAATAAGGGTTTCAAGTAATTTCACAACCTGATAGGTCTAGGGTGGTCTCTAGGTGGGTGGGGCATTTAGTAAGTTATTCACCTCTTTGTGGTGAGGACTTTCTTCCAAAGATTCATGTTAAGATTGGGTCAAGCAGGTCTCTAAAGGATCCTCTGCAAGGTGAATATGTGTGTGTTCCTCTAAGATTTCTTCTACTTGACTAATCTCCTTAATCAAATAACAATCATCCTCTCTTTGGAAATTCCTTAATGCCTTAAAAATATTACTATTCATCTTTTGGTCTCCAAAGGCAATTTACATATCTTCATTTTCGTAATCAAGGTTGGCCTTGGCAATGTCTAAGAATAGCCTTCTTAAGACAATCATAGCCTAACTAATTTGTTTGGGAATATCCATATCCAAAGCAATGAAATCCAGAAGAAAGTAGAAATCCTTAACCCAAACAATCACATCTTCCAACAACCCACATGGGTTTTCATAGATCCGTCAACCAGTTAGAGCATAAAATAAGTCAATTTTAGCTCCTCGAATCCAAACTATTTACAAATGGGTGTTGGCAAGGGGTTAATTGTGGCTCCTAAGTCCAACAAGGCCTTATCAGAGGCTTGATCACCTATTGATCGGAACACCATCATGAGTTATAACTAGCTCAATTTGATCTGATTAAATCTTTAAATGATCCTACATAACCGCTAGAGGACTGTAATTCATTGCATAATCATTCTGAGGGAAAGACAAGAAACCAGGGTTAAAACTGTAATTTTACCTTCATATCTTGAATGCAGTACAACCACAGATTTTCTCAGGAGTTAATTAAGGGTTAAATGGCCCTAAAAGGCTAACAAGTGGGTTAGAACAGACAGAAAAGGATTTTTCACATATTTTGAGAATTAAATGACTTTTAAAATCCTAAAAATAGACTCGCTTAATTAAATGAGGTTATGATTAGGATAAAATTTACCTAAACCCTCTAAAATTCATAGAAAAATATTTTCTAGAGTGTGGTACCTTCAATTTGACCATCAGAACCCGTCTTGACCCAAAACAGAGTCTCAGATAGACATTTGACCTAATTTAGGTTTTTGCATAAATTACCCAGACAAACATGGTCAAAACCAAAATCCAACTTCACCATTGGATTCCTTAGGTTTAAATTAGGTTTGTACCAAAGTTTGGGTCCAATCTAAGATTGTCTTGACCTAGTTTGCAACTTGGTCCTGTCTAATCACATTTATGCCCTTAACTTTCAAAATCCTTATAAAAAGGTCCCTAACTTTGTCATTATTTTACAAATAGGTCCCTGTCGCCATTTATCCTATTCCTACAAACTCCGGCGACCTAAAAATGGCAAGTTCTCCTTGATTCCTTGATGAATCCCTCTCAGATTTGAAAGGAATGTTCATCAAGGAATTCCCTTCCTTTTGAGCCAATTCCCACACCTTAAAACCTTCCCAATTTCTCATGCGAACGCATGAGAGATTAGGGTATCCTAAAAATCCCATCTCTGGTGAAGCTTTCCAAGCTTGGGAAGCTTGTTTTCCAAGCTCAAAACTACCTCTATAGTCCTATAAAAAGACCTCCAGATCAAAATGTTCTTCCCACACTCAAATTTGGCCTTGAACACCTCTAATTCTTCTCCTCTTTCTTGGCCGAATTGCTCCTCGACGTCTGGTGACCTACTCCGTCTCTATTCTTCCTCCGTTTGCAATACTGGCGGTGGAGCTATCTTCCTCATCTTCTTCCACGTCGAGCCGTACCCGCCGACGCCCCTTTCGTCGTCTTCCTCGAAGTTTCCTATCCATCAGAGTAGCTTCCTTCTCCAGCGTCGGCCATACCGCAACTGGCACCATCTCCTCTCTCCTTCGTCCACTACCTCTCTCAAACGACTCCTCAACTTCTCCTCAGCACGCCAGCATCTCCAACACACCACTTCGACCTCGCCAATGCCCTCCGCGACTTCATCTTCCATCTCTCCGGTAGACCTCCGGCGAGCCCTAGCAGCTTCCACACACTGCCAAATCGGTTGCTCCCTCACTCCACACCTCTGCCTTGACCTTAGGAGTAAAAGCCCTAACTTTGTTAAGATGATTGCCCCTCTGAACACCCTGCCGAACAGACCCATTCCCTACGTCCATATCTGCGTTCGTCTGGCCACCACACACGTCCATCCACCACGAGATCACCACCACCACATTCCACGACCCACGGTGACTCTCTTGAAGTGTTTTAACAGGGCTAAGAGGCCATTTTGCTTATTTCAAGTGTCGAGCTCCGGTCGCCATTAGCTTCGAGCAAGGCTTCAAGCTTGCTTCAGGGCGCTTTCACTCTAGGTTTTAGCACCAGGCCACGCGGATTCATCCGACACACACGCCCAGGTCTCCAATTGAGGGAGATACCCTCAGCAGCTGCCCCAATTGAGAAAGCTTCCACTGCAGCTACGTGAGAAGAAAAGGGGGACAACATAGTCCCACCTTGAATAGGGAAATGCAGCTACAGTAGCATAAATTGATTTTGTGATAGAGGCTTATCGCCTCAAGTCACAAGGGGTGAGGTCCCTCACACCCTTCATGCTCCTCATCTGTGACACACTCCTCGCGGACCTGGTGTAGACTCGATTACCCGCCTAAGACCTGTACACTCCTAGGCTGCGACCCATGCCCACAACCTTGGACCTAGGTGCTCTCTAGGTCCAATTACTCTAATACCCGATATTGTTGAAGGCTCTAGGAGAGCGTGACCCAAGGAGAGAAAGAGATGAGAGCTTGCGCGGGGCAGGGGAGGGTTTTGCTCTGGATAAGTTGGCTGACACTTAGCCAAATTTGAGACCCTTTCCCCCTCTGCGTGAAGAAGAGAAGCAGTGAAGGAAGAATAGAAGAAGAGTAGAGAAAGAAAGAAGAAAAGGAGGAGAAGGAAAAGAGTTGTGAAAGAAGAGAAGTAGAAGAGGAAAAGAAGCAGAGAAGAAGAAGAATAGAAGAAGAGCCGCAGAAGAGAAGAAGAGACAGAACTGAAGAAGAAGAAATCAGAGAAAGAAGAAGAAGCAGAGCACTGTTCATCAGACGTTTAAGACATCTGATCATTTAATCAGATGGCTGATTTGAGTTTATTTCATACATAGTTATTGAGTTCCACTTGCTATTATTGTAGGGAGTAATTGGTGATTCAAATCATCATTTTACTCCATTCTTCTTGCAGTTTGACACTTGACATTATTGCTACATTACTTTGAATCAATTTCTGATAATAATTTCTTATCTCTATTGTTTAAATTGCAATCTTGAGAATTGAATTCCTACTTGCTCCTAGCGAATGACCTCGGATTTTTCGAGTATAAATTTTATCTATTTTTCGCAAGATTTAGACTATACTACAACGTGACGACTCAAACCCGATCTCGAGCGACTAACACCTAGGGTACAAGAAATCAGAGGGGTGCCCGGATCTTGCTTTTTCTGCAGGAGATTCCTAAGGATAACTGAGCTTACTTGCGCACACAGTATGACTTTCTTACCAACTTGGTCCTTGTCCTATGCTTCTGGGTACATAATTCTTTACAGAACTTGGCATTGGCAAGGACGTGTTTAATTTCATCAATGAGGGGGGCATTGATGTGTACTTGTTTGAACAATTCTAAAACTTTCTCATTATTAGTGATTTTCTTCTTTAATACCCTCTTGAGGGAATTGGAAAATCGGATATGAGAAGAACCATCCTCGGGTGTGGGTTTGTTTAAGAGTTCACATTCAGTCTCCTCTTCAAATTCTTATTTCTCAATCACACTAGGTTCCTTCCCCTTATCCCGGACTAGATCCTTGTCCACCCTACTACTTCTTAAGGTAATAGAACTACAACTAGCTTAAGGGTTAGGATTTGTTCCTACATTCGCATTATGCTGCAAATGTGAAATTGGAGCTTGGTTAATCTAGGGGGGTTGTGATTATGCCATCTAAGGTACTTAGTTACGAAGTAAATTTGGTTTTGGAATTGGGCTTGATTTGGGTACTAATTCCACTTGGATGCGGATTTTGATAAACCCAGGAGGTAGGTTCACTTTAGGTGGCACATTCCTAGGATTGGGAATGGGTTGAGCGAGCAGGGACCAAAATTGTCTAGTGTTGTTTTGATGGTTTGATTGGTTCTTGATTCCATTAAGTGCTTGTTGAAATTGACTAGTCATTTGCTGTATCACTTGAATCATCAAGGTTTGCATACCACTCAAAATTTTAGTTTGACTTTGAATCATCTACTCAAGGTGATTGTCTTTTTGTGTGGGCAGGGGTGGAGTTAGTTGATTTTGGAATTGGCCTTGGCTCAATTCACCATAAGGGTTTGGGTTTATGTAATTGAGTTTAGTATGGTTCACTTGCATATTTTCTTGTCCTTGGTTTTTCTAAGAGAAATTAGGGGCTTGATGGTTAAGTCTTGGTGAATTTCTAGTATGATTCATCAACTCATGAAGCTTCTTAGAAACCAAATCCACTTTATCAAACTTCTGCATGATTAAGGCCATGTCAACCTGGTTCAAACTAGATTAGATCTCATAGATGCCACCTTTGTGTTGACTAAATCGACCAAAGGCATTCATCAAAGTATGATTTTGTGAATTTTCGCTCATGTTCTCAAACATCTTAAAAGTTGTGTTCTCATCTTTACTTAGAAAGTTTCCTTCATAGGATGCATCCATAATGTTTCTTAATTGATCATTTAGCCCATGGTAGAAAATCTAAATTGGTTGCCGCTTGGATACTTCATGATGTAGTCTCTCCCTAGTCAAGTCCATGAACCTTTCCTAGGTCTCACGCAATTGTTCCCCTTGTTGTTGTTAGAAAGTGGTTGTAGCTCTTATTAAGGCATTAGTTCTACTAACAGGAAAAAATTTCTTTAAAAATTAATACTTTAATTGATTCCAAGTAGTGATAGGTCTCCCTATGATTCTATACCAATAGCTATCCCTTATGTTAAAAGAGAAGGGAAATAATTTCATCCTCAAAGTGTTATTGTTCAAGTTCATAATTATCTTGATTGTCTATCAAATTGTTAAAAAGTCCTCTAAGTGTTGGAATGTGTCTTTAAACTTATTTCCATAAAAGTGGGGTAGTAGAGCAATTGTAGCCAGCTTAATCTTATAATTAACATCAACTTGAGGGATGTGGACATTGGGTGCAGGCATGTAGTTAACCGAGCTATAGATATCTCTAGGTGGCCTTTTTTGTTCATGGGCTTGATCTAGATTTAAACTCTCGTGCAACTAACATTGCATTTGTTGGAGTTGGTTTATTTGATCTTGAAGTTGTTCTCAGTCCATTTCAAACTTAATTGCTTCTTTAGGAAATTGCTTCTTGGGAGTCTTATCCAAGGGGTTCTACAAAGGAATGTGTTGTGATCTCCTACCGTGCATGCACTAAGGACAGGGATAAGAAAAGAACAAGTAAGAGAAGTAGTGCGCTAACTACAAAATTCAAGCACACAAATTTAGCCTTAAAAGGTTTGACCCTATTGGACCAAATCCTAGTACCATTCAGATTCAAATTAAGTCTCCTCAACCTTTAAATTACTTAACCGACCAATGGGAGGGACCCACTTAGACAATGTGCACGACTATTTGCCTAAGCGGTTAACGTGATGTTTGCACCATCCTACGTTGTCATCGAGGGTTCCAAGTAAACAAAGCCTCAAGTTGATTCAACCTGGATCATAGAGTGCTAAGAAAGTTAATCCAACCGAGGGGCACGTCTACTTAATTTTAGGCTTAGGATTTTCATTCTCTAGATATGATGGTCGTTATGGGGTTGGTTTCTATTAAAGATTAATCAATTATGAAGTGCGGTGCAATAACGAAGCAAACAAGGCTTTTAATTTTGAAATTATTGACTTTTAAAGTTTCGCCTTGATTAAATGTGTCTTAGGGTTTCTCTTGCCACTTTTAGGGTTTCAAATAAGGAGTGCTCTAATAAAAAAATATCTTCTAATGGAATGCTGATTTTATGGTGGATTTTTTTTTTAATTTTTTGAAATGCGAAAAGATAAAAAATTAAATTAATTAACTAACTATCTAAAACATTTTTTTTTAAGATAATGGACTAAATGACTGTTGACCGGCCAGATAGGAGTTTTTAAGTTGTGTCGTTGTAGCAAAGTCTCCTAAATGGCTCAGTCAACAATGAAGTCTGAGGTCGAACACATGGAGTAAATATGGAATTCACGTGCTAATCTTTAATTGCACATAAATAAGCACCATAATCGAAGCACAAAAGAGATATTCAATGAATAATATCTACTCAAAGTGATATTTAATTATAAGCATGAGTATTTCAATAGATCACAATGATAAAAAGAAATTTAAGATAAAATAATGGTGATTTAGATCACCAATTATAAGCCTTAATTAAGCATGCATATCAGACATCTCATAATCAATTTAATCAAATGTTAACTTAGTACTTAAATCATTCAACAGTGCTATCAAACGACAGAATATAGCAATCAGACAACTTAAAGTGCACAAGGCATAAGGCTTCTCAAAGCCATTCTTCTCTTCAGCTTCTCTCTTTTCTTTCTGCACGAACCTTCTCCTTCTTCCCTTCTTCTTCTCATGGCCTTCTCTTCTTCTTCACAAGGGCACGACCTCTCTTCTTTAGAGTCTTTCTCCTTCACAGCATGAGTCAAGGCCTTCAGTGACTAAGTGTTAGCCGCATACACAGAGGAGCAAAACCCTCCCCCTCTCTCTCACAGTTTCCTCCTCTTCTCTCTTTTCTCTCACATAATTGGCCGCATTCTCAGGTTATCAGATCTGGGTGACTAGGGCTATCGGCAGTGAAAGGTAGCCGAGGAGTGTGCATGGGTGAAGAGGGACCTCACCCCTGTGTCATGAGGCAAAGAGCCCATGACACAAAAATGTCTTATACGCATGAGGGACCTTTTCCTTCCATGATGTGGCACTAAGGTGCTTCTTTCTTCTTCTCATGCAACAACTGAGGGTACGTCTCCAATTGGAGCAACTGCTGGTGCTGGGCTTTCAATTGTTGGTGCGAATCTACTCCTGAGATGGATCCGCAAACCTTGAATGTGGAATGACAGTCGTTAGTGGTCGGAGCAAGGTGGACGGGGTCAAAGATGATGGCGGCAATGGCAATGGACGGCGAGGACCTGAAACACAAGTTAAGGCCTCTCGACCACAGTCGAACACTTTAAGAGGATCGTTAGGTGATGGCGAAGGTGGTCGTGGTGTTTGCGTGGCGTGAGCGCGTGTGTGGTTGTTGGATGGAGGCAAGAAGGTGGTGCTTATGAGGTTGTATCCGGTGGGGTGTTCGAGTGGGTGTTTGGTGGAATTAGATGATGGGTTTTGACGTAGGGAAGACGGCGATGCTTTTGGGAGTCATCGCAAGGCGAGTGGTGGCTTGTGGAGTTGTGGAGGCCTCTCCGGAGCTCGGCAGTTCATGGGGAAGACAGAGAGAGCGAACACCAAGAATGGTGGTTGAAATGAGATTTTAATAAGGAGGAAAGAGAGTAGAGGGGGAAAGGAGGTGAGGAAACTTAGTTTTATTGGTCGAAAGGATCAGGAGGGCACCGGTTGTGATTGGTCGACGTCGTGGAAGAGAATGCTTCGGTGGAGGTGCGGCGAGGAAGAGGGAGATCTAGGAGCCCCTGAGTTGGTCATGGAGGAGCAGACGAAGGAGGGGAGGAATGTAGCACTCCCAATTTGGCTGTTGGGAGGTCGTAGGGCAACGAAGGGAGAAGCTCATTGGAGTGAAGGTGGAGCGAGTCGGAGAGAGGAAAAGAAGACTTGTTGTGGCTCAAAACCTTGCTAAGGAGGTGAGGAACTTGATGTGGAGCCTTTTA
This sequence comes from Thalassia testudinum, assembly GCA_037157565.1. Taxonomy (NCBI): domain Eukaryota; kingdom Viridiplantae; phylum Streptophyta; class Magnoliopsida; order Alismatales; family Hydrocharitaceae; genus Thalassia; species Thalassia testudinum. The sequence goes on from JAZHRO010000073.1 coordinate 122,066,240, forward strand.
TAGGCCATTAGGAGGCCCTCCGAGCAAGGAAAGAAGCTCCTAAGCTTCGGGGATTTCGCACATGTAGGAAACCCACATCTTCCATGCATTTGCGTGGATGATTGGGAAGGAAATAGGAATCATGGCTGGTCTCAATTGGAAGAGAATTCCTCAAGGAATCTCTCTTTCAATTTTAGGACTGATTGATTGAGAATCAAGCGAGAAAATCTCGCTTAAATCTCAATGGTGAGTTGTAGCTTACTCCTAATGGTGGCAGGGACCTCTTTATGAAGGTGATGACAAAGTTAGGGGGGTCTTTGCAATAGATTTAGAAAGCTAAGGGATTATTTGAGAGAAAAAGACTCAGACTAGACTAAAATGCAAACTAGGTCAAGATGATCTCTGATTGAGTCCAAATTTTGGTTCAAACCTAATTTGACCCAAGGAATCTAATAGTGAAGTCGGATTTGGTTTGACCAAGTTTGACTGGGCAATTTACGTAGAAATCCAAATTAGGGCAACTTGTTGTCTGAGACTCTGTTTTATGTCAAAATAGGTTTAAATGGTCAAATCAAGGATACCAAACCTTATAAAGTATTTTTCTATGATTTTTATAAGGTTTAGATGGAATTTATTTTGAACATAACCTCTGTTAATTAAGCGGGTCTGAAATTAAGGTTTCAGGTGCTGTTTTAACTCTCGAAATGCACGAAAAACCCATTTTTGTCTGCACGGACCCCCTTATTAGTCATTAATGAACATATAGCCTTTAATTAACCCTTGGAAAACCCCATGATTACTCTGCATTTATGATCTTCTGTTAAAACTGTAGATTTAACCCTATTTTAATGCATGTCTCTCAGAATGGATGTTTAGTGAATTACGACTCTCCAGCGATTATGTAGGAGCAATTGTCTCTTGATTGTGATTAATTAAAGCTAGTTATGGCTAATGATGAAGTCATCATCAATGACCAACTAACTAAGCAGGTTGTGTTTTTTAGGATATAATGGAATGAAAACTAATTAACTAATTAACCAAGATTTTTTTTGAAAAGATAATAATGCAGAAATTCACTAAATAAGTCCTAATGAGATTTTTTTTATTAGTGATAAGAGATGATATTGAAGTAGAACTGTGAACTAACTACTTTATTTTTTTTTTGAAAGATAACTATCCTAATTTAATTAAGAGATAAAAGGAATCGACTTATTTGTTAGGTCAATCTAAATTAGCCTAAGCTCTTCCCCTACAAAATGCATGAACAAACAAATGTAAGAACAGTAGTCCCTGTTGATGAGTTCGTCTGCCTCTAGCAAGATTGGATAACAGTTGATGAGTTCAGGGAAAAGCTCTTGAAGCTCCTTCGCTTCACAGGAGAAGCATTGGCTAGGGAAGACGTTCTAACTTGGTAGCTGATGCGGGCCAGTTGGGTAATTGCTTATGTCCAAGTGATGGATATCGAATGGCCCTATCCAAATGGCTAATTATGAGCAATCAGTAGATGTGATAGGTCCTAATTTGTAGGATTTTGGTTGAATCCTAGGAATGGATCAGTTGACCGGGCATTATGACATTTTGGACCATTTTATGGGGATCTCAATGATTGGGACTTATAGGCTTCTAAATAAAGGGATAAGATAGGAATCCAAATGTGCCTGTAGCCCAAGAATTTCCAGGAATCTCTCCCAAGTAATTATCGGAAATGTCTCCACAATAAAAGGTTGAATTTGAGATCCAATTGGTGCTAGAACTGATTTGATCCCCGAGCCTATTTAGTATGGCTCCAGATGAGCTTATGGAATGGAGGGTCCAACTACATAAGTTGTTGGATAGGGGATTCTTTTCATCGAGTGTGTTTCCATGGAGAGCCCTGGTACTTTTGTGAGAATGAAAGATGGAGTATGTGATTTGTTTTGACTACTAACAGTTGAACAAAGTCATAATCATGAATGAGTACCCTCTTTTTAGCCTCATGGCTGGTTGGATCAACTATATGGATTCATAATGTTCTCAAGGGTCAACCTACGACCTGGGATTTTCAATTGCAAATAAGGTGATAGGTGTTCTGATGTCTGCGTTTTGGACTTGTTGTGGGCATTACGAATTTCGGTTGCACTGTTAGGCTAGCTAGTGCCCCTGTTGTGTTCATAGATCTGATAAATTGGATGTTTAGACTCTTTTCGGATTGATTCATAGTAGTGTTTATTGACGACGTTTTGAAGTATCCTCGAAGTGTGGACCAACACGCAAAATGATGAGGGCCGTATCAAATGCTCTGCGACACAACTCCCTTATTACCAAGTTCAGTAGGTATGAGTCTCTCTTGGCTTAGCATATTGCTTTCTTGGGTCACCTGTTTGATGACAGAGGTATGTCAGTGGTCCCAGCCACGGTCGAAGAGATGTTGAGGTGGTCTTGACCATGGCCCTAGATGGATATCCAGAGCTTCCCGAGTTTAGCTGAGGATTGTTGATGCCTAATTTGGGATTTTTCCAAGATTGCGGTTTCATTGGCAAGTTGACCGTGAAAGAGGTCAATGATTTTTAGGCCCCACATCGTGAATAGAGCTCCCAAGAGTTGAAACACGATCTGACATCAACGTTGGTCTAGGCTCTTCCATTGGGAAGTGATAGATTCGTGGTATACTGTGATGCTTCATACTTTAGACTCAGCTGCATCTTGATGTCGAGTGGCAGGACAATTGCCTAAATTTCTCGACTGTTGTGAGATCACAAGAGGAATTACCTGACACATGGCCTTGAATTAGCAACCATCATGGTTGCCTTGAGGTTTAGGGCATTGTTTCTATGGCAAAACCTTTGACATCTTCACTCGAAAGAAACTTAGAATAAGGCGACGGCGTTGGATGTATCTATTGAAGGGCTACCATGGTAGAATACTATACCATCTAGGTAAAGGCAATGTGGTAGCCAACACTTTGAGCTGATACCTAGTAGTGATAGTGGCAATGAGATTGGTCCACTAGGATGAGTGAATGGAAGCCAATTATTGGTTAGAGTTTCTTGGGCACTCTTATGATGTTACGTAGGCTGTAGCCAGAGTAGATCATGGAGATCAAGAAATGTAATCTATTGGTCCAAAGTTGACTTAGATCCGGGACAGAGTCATGATGGGGCAGTTGTCGGATTTCTTCTTACTTAGCAGAGCATTCTATTTTCAAAACACCTCTATATGCCTAGAAACAAGCCTTTAAAGAGACGACTGATGTGTGAGGTGTACAACTCTAGGCTGGCAATACACTCTGGAGGTATATGCAGGTATAAGGATATTTAGAAGGACTTCTAGTGGAAAAGGCATAGAATGTGACATGGCACAGTATGTCAGCAAGTTCCCAACTTGCCAGCAGGTTGAGACAGAACCCAGAAACCCTACGAGCCTATAGCCGTCTCTTCTAGTACTACATGAGAGGTGGGAGAATATCTCTTTGGACTTCATGGTAGGAATTCTGAGGACTTCTCGTTACATGTTGTTATTATGGTCTATGTTGACTGATTAACCTAGTTAGCCTACTCCTTGGTAGTCAAGACCACATGTAGGTTGAGTTTGCTTGTCAGGATTTATGTAAGAGAAGATTGCTTCCATTAGGAGGAAGTGGTTAGCCTCTAGATCTAAGCAGAAGAGTTGCAGTGATTGTCAACTACAGGATCTACAGTTTCAAGTTGGAGTTGAAGGAAGTTTAGAACTCGACATGTAGGCCCATTTGAGATTGTGGAGAGAGTAGACCCGGTAGCTTATCATCTAGTTTTGCCTTTAGTCCTATCAATGATGCATGACGTGTTTCACGTGTCCACGTTGAGGAAATATGTAGCAAATGAAAGCCACGCAGCACGCTACGACGATTTGCGAATTGGGCCCAACCTCGGCTACGAAGAATAATCGGTGCAGACCTCAGCTACGATGTTGTCATGTAGTGACGATGTGCCTCAAGTGAAGGTATTCTGATGTAGTCGGGAAATTGAAGAGGTCTAGTGTTGGAGCCTGAGACTCCTCTTTCAGGCTTGAGAACTATGTGATTTTGTGGACAAAATCCATTTAAGGGGGTTAGGGTGTAAGGGTCCTAAAATTTTATGACCATTTTGAAATCTAATAAGATCTATTTTTGTTCCTTGCTTCGAGGCATTGTAGGCCTTTTATTTTTGGATTCCACTTGGCCTTAACATTTCTTGGTAAGGGGTCATTTAAGAGAGAAATTGGGTTGGTGGACCTACTTTGAATCCAAGTAATTGGGTGGACGGGCTTTATATGAAAACCACCATCCCATGTAGGGAGGGAATGGATTGTGTAAGAAGCCACTCCTCTCCATTGTGTTGGTAACGAGAGGGAAGGGGGAGCAACACCACCACCCATTGTCCACTCACCTCCGTCCTTCTCCTCCTCCCATTAGCTCCCCTCCCTCCTTTCCACTATCGTAGATGTTGTTGCTGTGTTTCTTGTTGCTACTGCTGCTGTGTTTCTTGTTGCTACTGTTGTTGCATTTCCTGTTGCTACTACTGCTGCGTGGGTTAAGGTGGCTCGCTACTGTGGCCGACCAACCCCACACGTTGTTGCTCCTATCGTAGATGTTGTTGTCGTGGCTATTGCCTAATGCTGTTGTGGCCGTGGTCTCACATGGTTGGTGTGTTCCAATCCCTCCCCTTTGGTTAAATCCTTAGCCCTAGGTGCTTTTAAGTTTAGGGATTTGGGAATTTTTAGTTGTGTGTTGGGGACTGGTTTGGGGGATTGGAATTGCTGACGTGTGTTGTGGCTGTGTTAGTTTCGATGCGAGGATTTAGGGGCAGCCACGTCATGTTGGTGAAAATGAGAAGCTCAAGGCAAGGTAGGGACTTTTTTTCTCTTCAGAAACCTAAATTTCTCTTGTCCCTGTGGTTAGGATTAGCATGGATGGAGGAAATTTATCCTATATGGCCACTGCAGGCAATGGTCTGTGCTAGAAATGAATTCTTTTCTTACTTATTTTCTTGCCTGCATGCTGATGTTTAGAAATTGGGTATGGAAAAGGATGTCACTAAACCACACAGTTTGCTGCATGGTTGAGAGGGATAAAGTAGAGCTCAAGATATGGCTTGATGGTGGTTCATTAGTGACTAGAACATGCTTAATATTGGGTTAAGCAAGAAAAGAGATGAGACTAATATTAGGTTAAGCAAGGCTAACCCACTACCAAATATACATTGTGCAACGTCACACTGCTATGGGTTGAATGGCTTATTTTGTTATAGAAAAGCCTTAATTGGGTTTCTCTCACATTAGCCGCCCCATTAGTAATCCCCAGGCCACTGTTTAATGTTAGTACCTAGTGTTAGGCAGTCTGGTTGGAGAAAATAGGAAGGGACCCTAAGGGAGTAATTTAATGATTTGGACTTTCCATAATGTTGATGCTAATGACCTCATAAAAGTCTTAACGAATGGATTTCAAGCCTCGAGGATTTTAAGGGAGCTCTGGGCAATCTAAGACTAAGGGCCTAATGAAAGTTAAATCCCAGAGGTGGTAAACAGAGGACTAAGCCACTCACACGTGGAGTTGTATGAATTGGGATCTAGGGATGCCCAATGTTGGTACTAAGTGTTAGTATTGGTACTCGCCATCAACCCAGGTTAGGTTGTAAGTTAGGCTGGAGACTGGGGTGACCAATATCAGTATTGAGATTTAATATTGGTACTGACCCCTCCTGGTGGCTTGTGAGTTGTGGTGCCTAGGACTGATGCTAATTATCGATATTGGTATTGGTGCGATTGAATGGCATGGTGTAACCCTAAAATTATGAACTTGAGGGTAAACCTAACTTGAATTGGGATTCTAAGAACATGGGATCTGAAATACTAAGCATTTCTAATGGTCGCTGATGTAGACACAATTATTGAGGGTAAAATGTCTATTCAAACTCACGCGGTTGTTTGACACTGCCCCGCAGCCTAGTCACCAAATTCTACCAAGGGAATGAAAGCCAAGTGCCTAGCGAACAAAACCTCGCCTTTCGAGACTTAACTCAATCCTGCCTAGGGCATGTCTACACAGTTTAAACGGCTAGGATAGTGCTTGTGCTAGGGTTATGTGATGAGGCGTTGATTGGGGTGGTGCCTCTTAATTTTCCACTTTCAAGCTGTATGGTTCTATCAAAACATGGTTTTCAAGCAATGATTTTTAAGATGTGTCTTTTAGTGTTTCATCCTTACTTTAGTGCTTTTTAGGGTTGACGTGTCTTAATGTTTTCAGACAAGTTTCAGTGGGCACATCAAGTTCTGCACACAATTCGGTGAAAGTAGATTTCCTTTTATTCTGTAGAGGCTCTAAAATCCTAATATACTCATCCTAATGATCATGCAGCTTCTATTAAATGAGTCAGTTTTAGGGTTGAGTGGTGCGGCCCAGGTCAACTCACGGTGGCTTCGCAAACACCACTCAAAAAAAAAGAAAAGAACACTCGAAGAATTTATTCAGAATGTTAGAGTGTACATTTTTTTGTGGGGTGATGTGTTAAGGATGTGGGTCAAGCAATCATACACCACGCCAATTTTTTCAATTTGTACACTTTTTTTTTAGTTTTTCATGCAAGTAAACAATCATAAGTGAAGAATTACTCACTATTGGTCCTTGTTGCGCCTACTCCCTTGTTACCGTCGTGGGATGCGTCGCTTCACCGTCCACGCACCAAATTCCTGCAACCATCAAGTAAAAAGGAAAACAGGGCATTAGACGATGTGAGAATGGATGTGGAATGGAAGTTACAAAACAAATCCATTGCCTCCCCGGCAACAGCGCCAAAAACTGAAGTGCGCTTGTGCATGTGTGTTAAGAAGTGTCATTATAGTCGCACTTGCAACGCCGGTTTTAAAGTAAGGAAACAGAGGTAAGTCCGAGTGTCGGTCTCAGGGAGGCGTGAAAATCGGATTTCTCTTATCACTTGTCACGGAAATTGCGGAGTTTTACTTGCGAAAGGTGCGGTTGAAAAGCAAGAGAGAGATAGAGAGAGAGGGAGAGATCAGGGTTAGAGTTGTTTCTTGCTTGATCATGCAACTTAAACAGAAATTAAAGTAAACAACTGAACGGAAAGTAACTTCATTAATCATGCAACTTTAGTTCACAAATTACAACATTAGATACATGCTTAAACATAAGTAAAGGAAAGCTTAAAAGAAAGGAAGAGAGAGAGCGAGGGGAGAGCGGTGAGGCAGCCACGATGGTGGAGGAGGCCCCGTCGGTGGCTCATCGTCTCTGGCGATTACAAGAGGGTCGAAAGCTAGCTAAGAGAGGGGTAGAGTAGTTGCAAGGGAAGTGAATGCCTTGAATGAGTGGTTGGAGGGGGTTTAAATAGGGGGAAGGGCTTTCTAAAAGAAGAAGGGGCTTTAGCGACATCTGGGACGTCGCTAAAACCATTCCAAAAGCGTCGGTGAAGCCCTCCAGCCTGCCGGTCACCCGCCCGTGCCGTTCTTCTTCGTGGCCGATCCGCGGCTGCTGCGTGAGAGCCATCCGATCCTGAGATCTTCCCTTGGGTGCGCTCGGATCGCGCCTCGGGCACATGTGGGCGCTCGCTGTCTAAGGGCGCACCGCGTGGCGCGATCTCGTCCGCCCGCTGCTGATCAGGCAGCCCAATTTCGTCGCGCGCTCCTTCGTCTTCAATTCTTCGCACCGCACAGCTCGAACCCGCGTCGCGTGCGTGCGAGCGTGCGCGTTAACCGTTGCGCCAATCTCGTTACTTTGTCGCGGTGACTGCAGGCGGGCGCGCGGTTCTCGGCCATCCAATCGAAGATCGACAGCCGAGATTTGATCTCAGCTGAAGGAGGAAGTGGCGTACGTTGAGCGGGGGGCGGCGTGGCACAATAAGGGCCGTTGATCATCAGATCAACGGTCAGAACTTCTTGGGCCCATTGTAGGAGCTTCGGATGTCGGATTTGGCCGATCTTGAGTCTGTTGGACTCCATTCGTCATTCTGAATCCATCCATGCGGTCCGATTGCTCATCTGAGGCCTGCTTTGACAAGTGCTTACACAAATGGCCATTAATATAGTTTTATAAGCAATCTTGGTATATGATGCATGCAATGCTCCCATTCTACTTATGTTGTTCCTTTTATTCTTCAGATGGTCCCTATTTAACAGAATTATCACCCCCATGTGCAGTGTTATCATGTAGCAAACCTCTGCCTCACCAAATATTCGTCCATCTTCCCATCCCCATTCATAGGTCCCCTTGGAGCTGTCCCTCCCACCTCCATTCCGGTAGTAGATCATCTCCGTCTTCTCACCTCCATTCCAGAGCCACGCCGAAGCTTTCCTCTATCCGATGTCATCCTACATCTCACCTCCGTCGTCCCGCTCCTCACCTCCTTCGTCCGAGCTTCTGTCAGGCGTCGTCGTCTCGCCAAACAGCCGATTCGGGAGATTTCCTCTCACCCCTCTCTCTTTTTATGCTTTTATAGTTGATTGTAATAGACATTGAAGTGATATCTATACCATATTTGTTTCATCTCTATTTTGTGATTAATTTGCTTGTCTTCTTACAAAAATACAAAAAAAATAACAAAACCCTAAAATACCAAAAATAAACAAATTGAAGCACAGTTTTCAATTAAAGTAAATGTCGCCTCCTTATGTTCAACCCGGGACTCCCTTGGAGTTTCAGTATAAATTTTATTTGACCATGCATTTTGCAAGTACGACAACGGGTTACTTGTAACCCCGATTTCAAACTCGCAAAACACGTGCGATCACTTTGGCGCCGTTGCCGGGGACAATGTGATCATTTTGGCACCGTTGCCGGGGAGGCAACGGAATTTACTTTATTGTTTTCTGCGCTTCTTTGCATTTACATAGCACTAACCCTGCTTGTATTCGATCTACTGTCTTGTAGGTACTCTAGCATGGAGATCCAAGTGCAGTAGATCGGAGTAAAGTGCGGGTAGAGTGTTTTGTAAGTGTCCCCCACACCACCCCCACCTTAGTTTTCATTCCATAATCTAATAACTCAAACCAAATCAACTTAAGTGCTTTTTATAAATCCTAGGATAGATTTGGTTGTTTATTTGCCACCTCCACTCACCTCGCCATCCACATAAATAAAAAAATAAAAAAAGTGTTATCTCATTGTGGGATTTTCTGAAAGAAACACACCTTAACACCCACAACTCTCAACTTAAGGCGCACCACTCCACTTTGATTCTACCACTTAATCGGGATCTAACCTGTGGACCCGGTACACTTCAACTCACAACACATAAGTGAATAGAAATCTGATTAGACTAAGACATTGTGTGCCTTAATCTGTGGTGTGAATAGGCCAATTGATTGTTTTGTTTGGGCCGCACCACTCAAATTAAAAGCGATTCATCAGTAGCTTGTCACTTAGGGTTGATTCTTAGGGTTGAACCAGGCACTCCACTTTATTCTTTATTTTTAAAGGAACATATCATCACCCATGTTTTCAAAACTTGGAGTGTTCTACTAAACCTTGATTGAACCAACCTAAGAATTAAACCCTAAAATCTACTAAACAAGGTTAAACCCTAAAAGACACATCATTAAATAACCTTGTTTGAAAACCTTCGTTGTGCACACACACACATTTTAACTGATCATTAAGGGCACAACCCATCTAAAGGAACCATCACATTCCAAGGGCACAATCATCCCAAGCCTAATTAAAACTGAGTAGATGTTGGCCTTAAGGATTGATTCGCTCTTCGGGGCTCAGATTGAGATTTTTTTCGATTAATCTGCTCCTGTTGGTCCATCTGATGTCTAGCTAGGGGAGTAGCATCAAACGATTGCGGCTGGAGAGTACACTAGGAACCGGAGGCGCAAGCTAAAGGAAGAACCTTCTCCCTAGTCCCTCCTTCTAACTGGTTGGATTGACCAGATAAAAGTAAACTAAATCATTTATAATCTCAAGACGGGTCATGGGAGGCTGTAGGTCTTTAGGCTACCCACATAAGGACAGGTTTGGTTGATTGTACTGCAGGACACCTTTCTCTATTCTATTTTCCCTCCTACTCCACAATGTATCCTTCCACATCTTTCACACATTTCCAATCCTACCCTCCTACCAACACATATCCTCAAGATGATTACTATCCCGACTCGACTTATGATTACCCATCCACTAGCCGGGATAACTTTGATTGGGGATATGAATCCGGACATCAGTGTCTAGGGCCTAACCCTGGACAACAAGACTATGATTACTATCCTTCCCAGAGCTATAATGATTATAGATCTCCATCCTGTGATAATCAACCTAACCAGATCTACAACCATGAAGGATATGCTGATTATAACACTTACCCTCCCCAGGATTATGTTGAATTTAGGTCGCCACCAACCTTTAAATAACCTGAAATGACCTACTATCAAGGAGGGACCCGAGAACCTCGACATCTTGACTCCGTTAGATTTAACCCGAACCTACCCAAACCTGAACCGAACTAGTCAGTTCAGGTGAACCAGATCCAGGATAGGGTGTTGGCTAATTTGAGGAACACTATACAATCTTTAGAAGCTCAGCCAACACCATGCATTGAAGCATTAGAGCTTATGATCAAAGTGATTGATGAACTTAATAGTTCTCTATTGGATTTTCTCTAAAGTGTTAGGGATAGGGACCTGGGTGAGTTTCTTATTGGGAAATTATCGAGGTTGAGGATGAAATTTATGGTTGCCCTAGTCAAATCTTGGGATGATTCTCAAGATGAACCCCCTTCAGGAAAGCCAATGTCAAAACCCGCTCAGGCGCCTGTCGGGGGGGATACATTTTCTAAAATCGGGGATGACCAGGTTGGGCTAAAGCAACCCATTGAAGATGAATTGATTGATTCACCCGAGATCCTCGAGCCAGGGAGCGAGGAAAAATATGTCCCTTTGAGCCAGGAAATGACAATCGATTTTGAGACATATATAAATGAGGATCATGAATTCTTTGATTCTGAGGGTGAAGAATCTTTTGGTGAAGTCTCATTTGAACTCAAGGAAGAGGATTCTAGTAAGACAATCGGACTCGAGGAGTATGGCGAACTATTTGATAGCCTGATCATTGAAGATTATGATCATGTTGGGGCTAACTTGGACGATTCGAATCCTAATGATTCAATCAGTAGCCCCATTCCTTAAACACACCCTAAAGAATTGAATGATGATATTTTTGAGATCACCAAACCCAAGTCAATCCTGATTCAGCCATAATTTTTGGACTTGGGTACTTTAGATGGGGTGTACAACTATTTGGAGGTCCCGGAAACATTGATTTCAGAGGATAGGAAGTTGGAAATAAAAATTTGCGAGGCTAATTCTGAGAGAACTTTGATTTTGGATTTAAAGGTTCCTATTGACTTGAAACCACCTACTTTCCACCAGGACCCTTACGATATCTTTCACATGCAAGCCAAGCTCAAAATAACTGATTATTTTTCTGAGCTAGATGTTAAGTGGACAACCGCACCTATTGAACCATCTTTACCCGTTGTTCGACACTTTGGTCTTAGGTTGCACACCACTAAATCGCAAGCCCGACCCTGCAAATACAACAACTTTCGGTTCTGGGTGATTTTCATCTAGAACCTTAGAACCACTTGACCCTAGGGCATGGGTCTGCACCATAATCTGGCCCACATCTGTGGACATCTTCTACCGGCGGGTTTCAGGATCAATATTTTTATTTTGATTCTGACCCGCACTTGTGAATTGTCAATTTCTTCTTTGTATGTATGTTATGCCTAGCTGAAGGCATTAAACTTAGCATGTGTGTATGCTCTCTTCTCTCTGCGGAGCTGACCGGGTTGTCACGAAATTCAGGTGATATTCTGTTTACTCTGCCCTTTTTATGTCTTTATTTTTACAATAAGGACATTACATCATTTAGGCATGGAGGGGTGGATAATCAATTCCTGAAATTATTACGTTAAGTCCATAGAATTTCTTTTAGTTTCTTATAAAATTAAAAAAAAAATTGAAAATTTGAAAAAGATAAAAAAAAAGAAAGAAAGTAGGAATAGAGAACTTAGGCATTTGAAAGTTATTAACTTTATGAAATGATACGAGAAGACCTAAACACTTAGACTCTTCAAGTCTTCAGGCTTAATTAGCTCAGGTGTCCACTCGAATGTGGACTTAGTCTTGAGTCCTTGCCAATTCAAATTCATTTTTAATTTGGCTAATAAATTGGGATGATAAGTATGTAACTTATCAACCCACCCTCTGATTTGGGGGGACTTTAAGCCTAAGCATCTACACACATTTTCTACACTGACTCACTTTTTGGCGATTTCTTCGGAAATTGGGTAGCTAATGAACTAGCTATGGTGGTATGGCTGATATGTTGTCAGTGGTAACAGCTCATCGGCTGGTTGTCCAGAGCCCAATCATAAGACCATTTTCATTGTACTACCTTTAGGTAAATCTTAGATCAGGGAAGCCACCTACTTAAAAAAAAAACAAAAAGAAAAAAAATAGAATAAGGAGAAAAAAATAAAAAAAATAAACAAAACCACACTTCACCGCACGAGTATGGCTGGCAAATTACCATGGGTAATAGCTCATTGGTCGGTTGTTCAGAACCCAGCTCACAAAAAAATGCACAATAATTCCCAAAATACTTAGGGAAGAAGCGGGGAAGTAGAATAAACTGGAGAGATATACACTGGGTTCGCCCTTGTTTAATCCCATAAATAAAAGAAGTAGGGAGAAAGCTATCAGTTGAAAAGATAAACCTTTAGGCAAGGTCACCTAGGGTCGTAGAAACTCGAAGTCCATTTTAACGGCCACCTAGTTAGTCTTTCACTATTTTCACAAGATGCTTAGCACTTAGAGTCCTTTTCGAGTCTTGGGTAGGTCGGGTAGACGTAAAAAGTTATCCCGAAATTCTCAAACTCCAAAAGTACAAAAAAATTAGAAAAGAAGAAAAATAAAAAAATGTATCTTCCCTTTTCAAATAAGGCGAGGACTTGGGCGGTCTGCATTCTAGCAGACACATGGGTACTGTTGAGTCTTCGTAGTTTAGGACCTTAGTTGAAATTTTCTATTGTTAATAAACGACTTAGGCCTAAGCGATCTAATCCTAATTCTGTTTTTATACACAGCATGTAGTTTAATTTTGCTAGGGATTAGCAAAAGATAAGCATGGGAGTATGATGTAGACATAATTATTGAGGGTAAAATGTCTATTCATGCATGTTCCTAGGCTTAGATTTGCATTTCATGTTATAAATATTGCATAGCATGCCTCATTCTGCATTTAGAGTAGTTGTATATAATTTAGGTTAATTGCATCCTTTTTGTGGTCAGGAGAGAAGGATATTTATTTCGGAGCCTCAAATTGACGATCTGACTGTACGGATCTGATCAAGACAACGATCGGAGTCTAACGCCTCCGAAATTGCCTCGATCGAAGTCCTGTAGCACCATATGCAGTCTAAGGAAGATCAACGGTCAAGGGACTAGGTGACATAATTCGAAGCTTTAAATGACAAATCCAATCGCGCAGATGGATTCAGGTTGACGATCACAGCCTAACGGCACGAAAATTGACTGAATTCGACCTCTGTAGCAGTCCCTACAACTAAAAGAAGATGGACGGCCCAGACTGCGCCACATGGCACAGCCCAGGCCACCCATGTGCACGAACGCGCCACCGCACGCGGAGGCACGCAGGCACACAACGCAGTGCATGATGCGCACGCGTGGCAAAGAGCGCACACAGCGCAGCACCAGCGGAGCAAGGGGCAGACGCGTGCTTGGTTGGAGATAGCCTACAGCAACGCATGAGCTGGATCTACAGAGATGCTTACAGCCGTCGCTAATTCTTCGTGCACCAACAAAGCCAGCTGTGGGCACGAGCGGGCATGAGCTGCCTACAGCGACGTTTCCAGCGACGACCTGGAGGTCACTAATGGCCCCATACCTATTTTTGCCTCTTCTCCTCGACTATAAAAGGACCTACACCCCCTCCCTTCCAAGCGATCTCTACCTACTCTACTCTCACCTACTCCCAAGCTCTAGCAACTCTACCAATGCTCCATTAGAGTTGTTTCTCAAGCTCCCAAGGCTCCTATTAGTATAGCAAACCTCTGCCTCACCAAATATTCGTCCATCTTCCCATCCCCAGTCATAAGTCGCCTTGGAGCTGTCCTCCCACCTCCATTCCAGTAGCAGATCATCTCCGTCTTCTCACCTCCATTTCAGAGCCACGCCGAAGCTTTCCTCTACCCGACATCCTCCTGCATCTCACCTCCGTCATCCCGCTCCTCACCTCCTTCGTCTGAGCTTCTGCCAGGCACCGTCATCTCGCTGAACAGCCGATTCGGGAGATTTCCTCGCACCCCCTCTCTTTTTATGCTTTCATAGTTGATTGTAATAGACATTGAAGTGATATCTATACCATATTTATTTCATCTCCATTTTGTGATTCATTTGCTTGTCTTCTTCTTACAAAAATACAAAAAAAATAACAAAACCCTAAAATACAAAAAAGAAACAAATTGAAGCGCAGTTTTCAATTAAGGTAAATGTCGCCTCCTTGTGTTCAACCTGAGACTCCCTTGGAGTTTTGGTATAAATTTTATTTGACCACACATTTTGCAACTACGATGACAGGTTACTTGTAACCCCGATTTCAAACTTGCAAAATACGTGCGATCAGTTGCCAAGAAAGTGACACGTCTAAAACCCCCAAGGACATAGGTGAAAAGCCGAAGTATAATTGGCTAAATCTAAAGTGAGACCTAGAATATTGAATCCTAGCAACTCTATTACAAATCTAAAAAGGAATCTCGGGTCCTAAGGTCTGAAGTTAGACCCTAGGTGATCTAGTAGGTCCCTAGGATTTCGTTCTTGGTAAAAGAACTGCAATGGACTAAAAGATGAGTAAGTCTACAAGGTGAGCTCATAGGGCTGCACTATTGACCTTGTGAACCAAGGGTTCATTATTTCGGGTTGGAGACTCGAAGAGCTGAAGTAGCTAGTGGCTACTTGCAAATGACCTTGGGATTTGGAGGATTCGAAGGCACGACGACATGCTAGGGAGCTATGGTCGAATTTAGGTATCGGCAGGTACTCAAATCTGATTGATGTCTCATGACATGTGTGGGATGCAAGATTTGGCTATAGCCTCAGTACCGATGGCAGACTGAGAGGATTCACTGATGTTAAGCTTTCTTGCATTTATAATGTGTCGTGTTGTAGTATAGAGAGCAAGATAACCAACATATTTTATAAATTTATCCTGGGATGAATCCAAGTCGATCGTTAGAAAGCTTATTTAGCTTGATTCACCAATTATTTTCTTAAATTATTTTTATTTTCTTAATTATATTAATAACACTTAATAATACTAAGGAATCAATAAGTAATAAGTTAGGCTTCCTTAACAACTTACATAAGTTAATTACTTAGCTTATAATGTATAATATATAATCTACTTAACTTAAATGAATTATAATTGCTAATATAATTACTTCTCCATAACTTAATTAATCTATCTACTTATCTTATTACTTTGCTAATACTTAGTTAATTTATTACTATAGTTTTTAACTAGTTATTACTTAACTTATATCCTTAACATTACTACTTTCTTAAATAACTACAATAGTTATATTACTTAACTAGAGTTATTATAAGTTATTTAATTAGAGAGCTTAAGTTATTATTAGCTTAATTAAATAATTAGTATATGATCGAATAATTTTCAATTAATTAGGATGATCATAATAATAAAATAATATTTTGGAAAATCTCCGATGATAGAATAAAATTTATTAAGATTATATCACAAATTAAAACAAATTCAATAAACCCATAAATATTTCCCAATCATATTCATAAATTTATGGAAAAATTTGTTGTACACAATAATAGAGAGAGAAAGAAAGTTTTAGAAAGAGATAAAAGAGAAAGAAATTTCTTCAAAAAAATAAAAGAGAAGGAAATAACATAAAAGTAAAAATAAGTGAATAGTATTATTGAAATAAAAGATTAAAAAAAATTGGATGGCTACTGTAGAGAAATAGACGACTTGTAGGGGAGGAGATGGCACGCACGAAGAGGTCTCGGCCAGCGGCGGGGAGCTCGGTGGTGGTTTGTCGGAGCACGAGCTTCACGTGGTTGGTGATGGCGCAAACGATGGTGATCGGAGGCGGCTGGCCGGAGCAGAGGATGGCAATGGCGGTGGGCTCTCCTGGAAGGAGGAAGAGCCGTCGGTAGGCGACGTGGACGTCGGGGAAGGCGTGATGGTGTGTGGGCGTCGTCCCGGTGATGTTGACGGTGAGAACGACGGCCGAAGATGTCCTCACAGAGTGGGTCGAGGTCGGTGGCTTTGGGTTCAAGAGGAGCTACAGAGGTTGAAGACGAAGATGAAGAAAAGGAGAAGGGAAAAGAAGAAGAGGCGGTGGGGTTTGGTGGTGATGCGGACGTAGGTGGTGTGGTGGTGGACGGCGATGATGAAGAGGGAAGGGTGGTGGCGTTCTGGTTGTCGTGGAAAAGGAAAGAAGAAGGAGGAAGAGGGGTAGGCCGTGGAAAGGGAGAGGCCGTTGTCGTCATGCTGTGGGGGCGGCTTAGCTTTATAAGGAGGAGCTGAAGTTAAATAGCCATGATCTTAGAGTCCTCGCTTTGAAGAAGGTGGAGGAAAAGGTGTCGAGCATTGTGGAAGAGGGGATGTGGGGTGGCTGCGAGGGGAAGAAGGCAGGCAGGGGCGAGCGAGCGTGTGTGTGGCCGTTTTTTTTTTTTTTTTTTTTTCTCCACGAGAGAGAAAGGATCTTCAAGAACATCATGCATCCCATTAAATGGTGGGAATTTATGGATTGTTTACGCGGGTGAGAAGGTGAGGTGTAGTGTGCATTGTCCGGTGAGATTCTAGGTGGGGGTTGCGATGGGATTGAGAAGGGGGTATTACGTGGACTTTATTGGTGATTTTGGGCCAAAAATATGATGGGTGTGTATGGGCTGAAAAAAAAATAGATGGGTAAAATAGGGTAGAAATGATGTAAATGATAGGTAGACTATGGTTGAAAATTGGGTACATAAAATGATGGACATTGGTATTAAAAATATAGGTACAGGAAAAGTAGATGTGGTATCTAATATAAGCTAAAGTGCCAGGTTTGGCTCAATACTAGTTTTTTTTGTTGGAAAAATTGATCTTAAATGAGTTCTGAATTTGGTTTAAGGAATCGTTCTCTCTTATCTCACCTCTATTGTAAAATATAATATTTTAATATAATTAGGCTCACAAGATATTATTTTATTTATAACTAAATAAATAAATGTAGATACATGAAATATATGCAATATTTATGATGTATATTAGGTTTCTAACTTAATTTAGACATTTTAAGATACATAATTACTAAGCAATTAATATATATATTAGGCACATGAATTAATTGCACAAAATATGCATGATAACATGGCAATTAATTTCAAATGAATATCAAACATGCAATTTATGAACATTGAAATTTTAAGTTTTGATTGCATGAAGAATAAGAGCTAAAAAAAAGTTTGTTCATACAAACTAAATGTAGCCTTTAATCTCAACAAATTTCTCTTCTCACCACTAAGTGTAGAACTAACACACAACATATAAACTCCTCACTTAAAAAAAAAATTTGCAACCAACGGGCCGAATCAACAGCCATCGAGGACCAGATCGACAGCCATGTGGTAGCCCTACAATGAATTGCCCACAGGCTGCCCCTCCTAGGTCATAGGATCAAGTCAAGCTCAAGGAGATCAAGGTCAAATATGCATGCTAGGGGATCCCACCCCCGATTAGGCGATAAGCCATTGGGCAAGATTCTTAATATACGCGGTTCAACGCTTCGCAACAGACGATGTGGGACTATGTTGTCCCCCTTCCTTCAGCACACACGTCTGGCTCACAGTAGCATCAGCAGCTCTCCAAATCACCTTCAGATTAGTCATGTCCTTCTCTAATTCAACTACAATTCAACTTCAGTATCACAATCTAAGATTAGATCTTCATCTTGGACCAATAGTAGCTTCATTCCTTGCCTTGGATTCACTGAAGGCTTCAACTTCTCATCTCCAACTACATATGTGCAATGGCTTTGCAAACAAACACCTGTAGACCAATCCTAAGCCTAAACTCTCTCTCTCTCTCTCTCTCTCTCATCCTAAATAGCCCTCATTGCCTAACTACAATTCTTAAAACACACTCGAATGCCTAAGAATAGCTTTTGAACTCAAAGACTAATTTGAGAATAACTTACAAGCAATTATCAATAGAGGAAGGTAGAGCTAATTCAACTCCAAGTAAATCTGAGTATTTAGTTTCTATATACATCCCTGAAGCCTTCAAAAATCTTTATGCATTTCTAAAGATTAAAAGAGCCTGGGAAGCACATCTACAATCTCTATAGGCTGGTTCTTAGTTCATACGGACCCAACAAACTTAGAAGACTTCAACAAATTCAAATAACCTTAGAACATCCTAAAAATGATTCTAATGAATTCCTAACAAGCCTAGAAACACACTGCAACTCTTAAACTCAAGAGCTTCGAGCTGCAATGATGAGTTAGAGTTGATCAAATCAAACTAAATGTTGACTTTAAGTTCTAATGCAACTTAGACCAGGCCAAGGATCTAAATGGATTCTATATGATCTGTGGAACTTGCTAGGATCAGAAAGAGAAGAATTTGATCACTCTATAGGAATTCTAAAAATCGCTGCCTGAGATCTCAGGTGGAGTTGATCGACAGAACTAACTAAACACCTAACAACCAAACAGAAGGTTGTTATAAGCTCAATGGAGCTTGGTGATGCTCATTGATCTATCAGTAAGGTCTGGAAGTGAAGGAATCATGCTTTGATGTCTTGCCGGTGACATAGAAGATGAAGGATGTCAGAGTGATTTAGGTAATAAAAACCAATTGTGAGTGATGGAAGTTATTCCTTATAAGCTTCTTGAGTGATATAGAATCATTGGAAACTGATTCGAACCATTGCACTCAGAGTTGGAGTCGCTTGACCTCAACAGAGCTTCAGTGACTCAGGTGTTGACTGTCTGACCTCAAATCTTGATAAAACACTTCAAGAACGAATACAAAAGCTTCCTAAGCTCTTCAGGAAGCTCAAGATTCATTCAATTTACTTGATGAATGCTTAAGGAAGCTCAGCAAACTCAAATCAATTTGAGGGAACTCTTGAGTTCGTCAGAACTCAAGAGAAAGTAAATTACTCAATTGAGTGAGGCGAAATAGCCTATAAGATGATGAGATGGTGTAGTAATGGATAATTAGGTGGACTAAACTCATCGGACCTCCACCATAGACAACGGAGGTCTAGCGTTGTGTGGAATTAGGTGTTTAGGATGTAGTGGTTAATCAAGGAGAGTGGAAGGTGGAGACGGATCGTGGGTGGTTAAAGAAGGTGGATGTGGGTCGAAATTGGAGGATTGGAGCTGAATGAGATCGAAATTGGCTCACTAGAGTCTGAAAAAGGGGTAAGAAGCTTGGATTTAATTCTAAGCTAATCCTACAAATTAACTACACTAAACTACTCTAAACAACTAGCTAGAGAGTTAGAAACACTTACTTGGAGGAAATGATGAGAATGGCTTCGACAATCGCTCGCCAGAGCAAAGAAGAAATCAGACGAGGTTGGGAAGAATTTCGACGATGGTTGAACACAACGTAGAGAGGAAATGAGAAATGCTCTACTATTGGCAGGGCGAAGCAGAGGAAGAGGAGGTGAGAGAGACGATGCCCACTGTCGGCCAATGTCCAAGAAGAGAGAGAAAACTCACTAGAGTACTAGAGGAATAGCCCATTGACCATGCTCGGTGAGGGAAGAGGGAAGGGGTGCGATGGTCGAAATCAGAGGTCTAAGGCCCTATTTATAAGCATCGGAGGTGGAGAAGATGCATGTATCTAGACCTACAATAGTCTAGATTCATCGAAGCAACCATCGTCGTCTCCAATGACGATGAAGCAAGCCACGTGCATTGAGGTGGTTAATGACTCATCAGAGCCATTGGATGGAGAAGATTAGTTGGGATATTACTTGTCGTCCACGAAAAAGAAGATTCACCCTCCAATGATCAGTCATTGGAGGAGAAAGGATCCAACTATCGTTGGTCGTTGATAACAGAGAAGAAGAGAAGAAGTTGAATAGGGGACCAGAATGCAAATAAGGACCTATTCATAATGAAAATGACTTAAATACAATGGTTTCTAGGGACTAAAATGCAAATCATTAAATTAAATATGTAAATTAATTTATTTCTTTTGCAACTTTTTATTATAAGTTATATATATGTTAAGGAATATAATTATGGGTTGAAATTACATTTTTGTCCCTTTTTGTATTATTTAATTTAATACTTAATATTAAGGTTAACATTATTAACTTAACTTATATACTACATATAAGCTTAATTTAACTTATCTATAAATAGCTATATTTATATAATTAAGTCCCTATTATTAAATAAAAATAGAGGAATGATTATTATGTAATAATTAAGTTGATTTAAAGTATAAATAAGGTCCTATCTCAATGTTGACTTGTTTAATAATTACCCTGATTTAATGTTATTACTAATCAATTAACTAGGCAAACTAGGTTATTTTAGTGAATTAGGAGCCATGATGAGTCCCTCATCATGCACCTTGAAGATCATGTTCCACGAGGGAACAATGGTGTGGTCTATTACACACACTACAAGAAATTAGGCTTTTGGCGACAAATAGTTACCGGCGATTTTACAAAATTGATGGTAATTCAACACCTTATCAGCGGTTATGTTGGAATTGTCGGTATACCTAAATTATTTCTATTGCTGAAGGTTTCAAACCTTCGACATAAGTTAAGTGTCATCATGATAAACCCTCACGCTAAATAACACTTAAGCCAAAAACAAAAAAAATAAAAAGCACCCCACCCCAAACCTTGATGCCCCAAACCCTTACTCGACCATCATTGAAACCACTTCTCCTTATCCACGACCACCTGACCATTGCCCTCACTCGACCACAGCCCCAAACCCTCACCTAACCACAACCCCAAATCCTCAGCCGTCCTCACTGCTTCTTCCTCACCACGACGATGACAACAGTTTCTCCTTGACCTTGTCATCCTCCATCCACAAATCCCCCTCGCCGATTGCCACTCCCTTGCCTTCGCCTCGAGTTTAACCCCCATGTGACCTCCACCCCAAGCGTAGTGAAAGTCGCTGATCAACCACGTAAGATCCTTGTTCCTTCTTCATCTTCGTGGATTTATGGTTGATGTAGTATGGGATCCCATTAGAACTACGTATAGAGGGGAGGAGGTGGCTGCGACAGCGGTGTTCCCATTCGTGGAGGTCGCGAGGAAGGGGAATGTGGTGCTGCTTAGCTGGTGCATGTTCTCTGACCACTTGACTGATGCTAATGCTCGCCTACCGTTGCCTCGTAAAGGAGCATGATCAGAGACCCCGAGCTTCCCTTTCAAGTCTGTCATGTTATCGGAAATTGTTTGCCTACGACCTCTAGTGCATGTTCTCTTTAAAAAACAATGTGTTAACTGAAATATTTACTCTGTTCCTTGGCTACCCACATCTTTCCTAGCTAGATTTTTCATGAAATTATGTAGTATCCCCTTTGCCCACATTGACTTTTTTTTTTGCCTAATTATTTAAAAGTTCTAATATAGGCTTGTACACCATTTCCACGATCCCTTCTTTGTTTATAAATTGTACATCTAAGCTATATGCAATTAACTAGGAATGCATGGAAAAATATTAAAATGCTAATGCACTCTAAAATGCATTAAGGCAACAGATCTATTAATGAAATGCTATGGAACTAACATGATTTAAGCATAATTCATGCGCAAATAATTAATATATCAGGCATCATCAAGTATGAAAACATCTAAAAAGACATACATTTTCATTTTCCACATAATTTCAAGGGAGTGATCAAGTACATTACACCTCTCCTTAACTTCTTTTATACAATCATGGATATTGAGGTTGTTAATGCTTTAGGCTGCATTTGGTTGTGTTATGTAGGTAGAATGATAGGTATAAAATGAACAACACAAGTGAAATAGTCATGGTTTATGAGAAATGTAATCTCAAGTCTTTAATTAACATATTAACTCACCAATTGTGCATAATCTCTACTTACTCCACTTAATTTCCAACAAATCAACAATAAAAATAATAAAAGATCATACGCAAAATAAATAAACTACAATTATCTCTCTACTTTAAATTACATCAAATCATATATCACATTAAACTACACTACTTAGTTCACCACCAACTCTAACATCATCTATACCTTAATCGCTACCAACTTGAATGGAGGTTGAGCCAAGGTAGATAACTTCTAAAAGATAAAATTAGCACATTGCTTCCAATCTATGTTTGGAGGAGCCCTAATGAGGAAAGAAGTGCATGTAGTGTAAACGGGCCCAATCATGGTAAGAAAGGGCTTTGTATGTTAAGGATGTCATTAGAGAGAGATCCATGAGCTTGGTTCTCGTAGACAGCCTTGATGTGGATAGCATTGGACTCAACTCTAACGGTGGAAATTGAGGGTTGAATAGACTAGATCTAAGCTATACATAGCTAGATCCATACTCAAGAGTATGTGAAAGCATTGGATCTACTCTCTTGGTCCTTAATCCAACCTCTAGCTTTCATTAGTCTCACATAGACCTAGGCTTCCGGTGCAAGGGATGGTCCACTCCTAGGATCAAGGTAGGTTAGTTCCCAGGAGAAGGCGATAGAACCCTAAAGGGCCTTAATCTTTTCCTTAAAGACAGAAGTCAAGAAAACCCTCACATCACATGCTTAGCACAAGGAAGGGAAAGGGGAGTGAAAGAAGGAGAAATGTGGGAGATGAGAGGATGAAGAAAGGGGTGAGTAGATCAAGGGACATAAGTTGGTCAATAGTGAGAAACAAAGGGGAGGGGGGGTCAAGGTTCTAAAGAGACGTTGATCCATCCCCTAAAGCTCTCTCCCATTCTTTTCCTTCTCTTATATCGTGACTCTCTGTAATATAAATTAAATATTCTTTTTGAATATTCAGTTCAATGAAGAAGCAAAACCCTGAATTTAATTTTTTGAGCCATGCTATCATGAAATAAATGAATTCCAGATTTACCGTCTCAATGCTACAGTAAATAAATTTCACCCTGAGGATTGAATTAGGTTTATTCCTTCCCCTATTCCATCACACTACCTAATTCATATATATTTCCCAGCAAATTTTCTCGTCATTCCCCAAGCTGATACCACTCAGCAAACAACACAAGTGGAATAGAACCACCCAATTTCTTGATAAGACAGCCAACGCATCCAAGCACCAATAACTCTCCATTTCCTGTTTATTTCACTTAGTTAATTCCATGAACACAATGCCACTAAAGAGAAATAAATGGCACTGGTAAATGAAACTTGCTTCAATGAAATCATCTTTTTCTAAGAAAGGACCAATACATTTCTCAAGTTTAGCATCTTTATTTTTGAATTTACATTCTTGTACATGATTTTCACTATTTGTGTTACCTATACAGGCTTTAGGGTTCATTACCCTGATGATAATAAGTATGATCGCGTGTGGTATCCGTACACTACAAATGAGTGAGCATCACTCAACACCACAAAGGACATAGCCACAAGCAGCTCCTCTCAGCCACCACTGGAAGTCCTTCAGACTGCATCATCCCACAATCAGTTTCATGCATAGATTTCTATTTTGCTTTGCAATTGGTCACTCGAAACCCAAATCCCTATTTCCATGTATTCATGCACTTCGCAGAACTTGCAGAGCTCAAAGCAAATGAAACAAGGAAGTTTAGTATCTATATCAATGGAGAGGTTTGCAAGGAGAATCTCGAGCCTGCTTACCTTAGGACAACGACGGTGTTGTCGTCTCTCTCTCAGAGGCACTACAAGATAGAAGTCATGATCAATAAGACCACCGATTCAAACTTACCGCCAAATCATCAATGCTATGGAGATTTATTAGGTGGTTGATGTCTCGCAATTGGCGACTGACATTGAAGATGGTAATTAAGCTCGTTGTCTTGAGTACGTCTTGACATATATGTTAAATTAGTCATCATACCTACTATTAGTTGGGACTGCACAAAGAAATTAACAATTGAAAATGATACTACCAACTCTGTTGAGATGCTGCAAAAATGCTATTGGGTTTTACGCAACGTTTATTACAAAAGTACATTCTAAGCTTCAGTATAGAAATTATATACTAATTTTAATTATAATGTCTGTCATAGGGAGAGATTTTTCTTTTTTTTTTCGTTTCTATCGAAATATCTATATTTGCTTTGCCTTTCTGAATTTGTTGCTGCCATCACGAATATCAAGAGATGATACAGCATAGAGAGGAATTGGGATGGGGACCCATGTGCCCCGAAAGGGCTTCGTTTGGGAAGGCCTGACTTGCAGCTACGGTGACTCAAAATGACCGAGGATCATCTCACTATAAGTAATTTCTCATGCCTTTTTCGCAATCACAAGGTTTGAATTGATAATTTTCCTGCTATAGGATTAACGTCTACGAATGCTAATGATCCTTAGGCACTGTTAATCTGGTCTACAAACGTTCTAAGTTTCAATGAAATATAAATAACCGATGAATACAAATTCAATGAATAATTTTTGCATTACCGATATGCTTTACGGTCACCATGTTCAACAGCAAGCAATTCTTCACTAATTTGAAATGAATATAGAGTTAATTTGAGATTATTACACGAGTACATGACCTCTCCTAACGATTCATTCTCATGGTTTTGAAATGAGCAAACATCTTATGTATTGCTTATCTAAATAAGTAAGGCTCACATAGGGAAACTCTTAAGTATATGAATTGACTAGAAAAATGATTTCTTTGCTTTCTAGAAATCTTTCTACAGGTGGATTAGTTGGCGAAGTACCAAGAGCTCTTGGCAACTTGACAAAGCTTCGAAAATTGTTAGTGGTTGATGTTTAAATTTTATGCCTACTAGGCTTTGATTTTGGTTAGCAGCACTGGATTGTACTCTAGGAAGATCAAATATTATAGGTGTTTTGGTATTGGTAATAAATGATTTGTTGTTTCAAAATAAATGCATCTTCTATCATAATTTCAACTGAATTTTGATTATTATGACTTGGTTCAGAGATCTATCAGGGAACAATTTGACAGGTAGCATACCTAACTTCTTAGCAGGCTTGGAGGATCTGACATTACTGTAAGTACATCTAATTACCATATATTGGGAATATCATATCAACGTACATGAATGATTTCATCTGCTCCTTTCTAGGGATCTTAGGGGAAACACCTTGAATGGACCAATTCCTGAGGCACTGACGAGAAGTGATGCGGGAAAATTAAGAATTTAGTAAGCTCCTACATATATTACTGATAAAAGTTTCTTTCATAGCATAAAATAGAATTGGCATTGTAGCATTGTTTGCGCAAAGCACTAGGCTATGTAGCTGGCCTTATCAGATACATTATAAAATTACCACGATAGAGATGACGAAAAGCAGCATAATTAATGTAGAATGTGCTATTTTGATGAATTGTACATGAATGCGTAATTAGGAAATGAGTTTTGTTTTAACCTTCAAGTTTAACAATGCATTTTTTGTTTTGGATTAGTGTCGATGTCGATGAAGGTGCAATTCCACCGAAGAACAAGCGGACAACAATCATTGCAGTGGTGGCTGTAGTTGGATCTCTACTGTTAATAGTCAGGATCTTTGTCCTAGTTTATAGAAGTAAGAGAAGGAAAGACACATGTAAGTTTCCCTTAACACTGTGATGCTTGATGCTTGGGAACCCACACCGATTGAGTCGCTGTACTCTTGAAGGGATTTTTTTTTTTTTGAACACATTAATTTGGTCCTTCAATGTGCATATTAATACCCATGAATATTATAGTCCAATTCCATTGGTTCCTATCTCAGTGGTTTCTTTTACTATCATTATTACTTGTTACAAGCGGAACTAGCTTAGATAACTTCTGGCAATCACTTAAAACTTACTCCAGTGATTGCAATTCACTTTGAAATTGGCAATTACTTTAGGTATCCAACAGGAAGATCATCACATCACCCCCATCATATAATCCCCACATGTCATATTTCCCTTCGGAGAATAGGCAATTCACATATGATGATCTTGTAAAGTTCACTGGAAATTTCTCTAGAGAAATAGGCAGGGGAGCATTTGGTATTGTGTACCTTGGGGTTTTGGAAAACGATGTCCAAGTAACTATCAAGATGCTCTCGGAGGCATCCTATGAGGGGACTAGAGGCAAGTGCTTTAATTCTTACTTATTGATCAATGAAGTTGCACCAGTCATCTTATTTCTGAAATGCATTTGCGTATTTTAGGTACACATGCGTATACATGCATGCATATACCTAGAAAGTTGTATTCATATTTATAGATATGCAAACATTTTTATTCACATATTTAGAATTATATAGAACCACATATAGATTTATAGCTTGCATTGGCAATAGTTTTTCCATTCAAAATAAACCCTTAGATAATCAATTACTTCTAATTATGTGGTTTATCTGCTTCTTTGTTTGTTGGGAGGGGGGGGGGATGCGTTGAAGGATCCCTTCTTTGTTTCTCCCCTTTTTCTCCTTTTCTCAGGGTTTTTTTGGGGATACGAAGAGATAGAGATCAAACCTCAGTATCCATCTTATATACCTTTCAAGAGAAAAGAAATGATGGGTTATGCATGTTTATTTATTTTTTTTTTAAATGAGAAATGCTTCGTGTGATTAGGTACCGGTTGAAGTGTATCAACTATATTGTAAAAGTTAAACCCATTTAAATGGTTAGGTTGTTGTGCAAGTGAACACCTGCTCAAAAAATCACAGTTCAAATTAGTGTAATTTACTACATTCAAAAACGTTAAAGTTGAAGGTACAAGAAAAGTGCCCACCAACGATGGAAAGAATCATGTATCAACTTTCATTATCATCTCTATTCAAAATATAATACTCAACACGTCTTATGGAAAGTGTTTTTGATATCTTCATCTTCTATAAGAAATTAATACAAGTCATGCTGAAAAAGAAGATAAATAATCAGTTCCAAATGGAGTCTAAGGAAATTTATAGGCTGAAAATGTTGATTCTTTCCTTACAGAAATTGTAGCAAAATTGCTCGTGTTTTTTTTTTACTAACCTGCAGTGATTTGACACTGATGATTCATTATCATTTGTTGTATGAATTAGTTAATGCTTACATGCATCGTTTTCTGTGAGAACACCCATGAATACTATTTATTTTGATCTTCTATGGGGCTTCTTTCTTGCCTCTAAATTTTATTGTTTGTACTACAAAAACCAAGTTCACATGTAGGAGTTATAATGTCTTATTTCTGATAATACAATTTTGCTCCAAAATTATATTAATTAATATATAGACTAACATTTTTTTAATTAAGAACGAATGACACAACTCATTACTCTAGTGGAGAGTGGTGACGAATGCTCATCAACATCGATGACCGCAAAGGATGCATTTAGGATAATACATCCAAAAGAGCACCTAGTTCGTGTCCTATGTGGTGGAGCAGGTGCCACCATTAGTAGCTGGTATGGTAGAAAAAATTGAGGAACATCACAAGAGCAGCTTAACAATCTCACGACTCAAGTGGAGGAACTTCGTGAAGATAAGAAGGAGCATAAAGAATTAATCAAAAAATAAAATTAGAAGATTGACTGCCTATTCGATCTTGTTACTACATTTGTTGAGCATACACCATCGCTTTTTTTTCATCGTTGTGACGATAATGATGTGTCCCCTTGACATGGTTCGGTAGATCCTTAGATTGATTTATCTTTGTTGGAAATTATGTTGAAAGCTATGTTAGACTATTTGGAAACTATATTGAGAAACTTATGTTCTAAAATTTTTATATGTGCTATACTTTCATATATTCGACTTTTATGTGTTCTAAATTTTATTTTGTTGGATTATATTATTTATATGATATTATGTGAATGCTATGTGATGAAATACATGCTTGGTATATAGGTTATTATGTAAATGCTATGTGAGTTTCATGTTATTATGTGAATGATATAGATTTGCATGTACATGATTGGTATACAGGTTATTAAGTGAATGTTATATTATATGATGGTATATAGGTTATGCTATAAGATCTACACCGGCAGTTATACAACTGTCGTGAAAAGAAATTTGATGTTTAACATTTTTACCAGCGATTTTTATCATTGTTGTTAAATGTTTTACCAATGGATTTAAAACTATTGCTATAAGTTATACCGGTGGTTATATAACCCATTATAAAATGTTACATTTACCGGTAGTTGTCAAACCCCTAGAGACACCTTGATGCTTGAGGCATCATCAGAAGAAGCTAGAATGGGCAGGAGTTGGTCACAAAAGCCATGTGCAGGAGAATTTCTATGCACTAGCTGGGAAATCTGTTGAGCAATATTTTTGAAAGGAAAAATTTTCTCCTTAAATGTAATGTGGCGAGCAATTATAAATTCCTATGTAGCTGGGTTATAGCATTTATATACTCTATGATGAAAACATGCATCACTGAGCAAGGTGCAAGTTTATGTGCACATGGTTTCAAAAGAAGTGGATAACAACTACACCTGTAACACCTTGAAGAAAGTATAATCAGGCCTCGTATTGAACAAAAGTTCGTGAGAGGAAACATCATTCGCAACTGCTGAGGGAAGAACATTTATAATCTAGATAGTAGCATGAAACGCCAAGAACCAGAAGCATAGAGGGACTAAACTATGAAATAGTAAAGCAAGGGTGTGTATGGGTAGAGATACGGTGATGTACCCCATGTTGTTTAAACCATTTATGTAGGCATTGATACTCACCGCCCCAATCCGAATGAAAATTCTTGATCACGACGTTAAATTGCATTTGCACATATTTAAAAAATTGGGTGGTGACTGAGAACACATGAAATTTCCTCTTTAAAGGAAATATCCATATGTATTTAGTGCAATCATCAATATAGGTGACACAATATTTATAACTAAGGACATGTGACGTCCAGACATCTATAAATATCAGTTCAAATGGCTTGTTGCTAACAGTGTTTGTACAGGGAAAGTGTAAACGATGAGCTTTTGCCATATAACAACCATCACAACCAACGTCTTTATTTGATGCAATAGTTGGTAAACCATTTGTTTGCACAATTTTCTTGACCACAAGAGATTGTGTATAACCAAATCTATAATGCCACAAATCAATAGAAGCATAGCCGTATTAACAACAGCCGAACACTGATGTATAGTGGAAGAAGCTAAACTAGCATAATTATTCTTAGCAATCTAATCCATTGTTTTTGGAAGTCAAACCTTATAAAGCCTCTTATGTGGTTGACCTCATAGAAGTACTTCCTTGGACTCCAGATCCTTGACAATAATCGAATCAGGATATAACTTGAAGTAACACTTGTTATCATCGGTAAACCGATATATAGAAAGTAACTTGTTACTAGCACGAGGAACATGAAGTACATTTTTCATAGATAGATTACGATTACCAGCAGCAAGATTTCTGATACCTACATGCGTAATGTTCTCGGCTTCACCATTGCCAAATTTCACAGAATCGGACACTCCATACATAGGAGGAATTTATGTCCAGCGACGGCAGGGAATTTGTCACGTGGTGAGTCTAGAATCAGCTAACCACGGTTGTATATCAAGAGCTGCTGCCATTTGTACTTAAGGGGTATTGTCATAGCGTCGATAACATGTCAATGCGGAATGATTAAGATGACCACAAATTTGACATTGGATTTCCACAACTGAAAAATTGGGCCTACGGGAATTGTTGAACCCAGTTGATTGAGAAGAACAACCCTGATTATTGAAGTTTCGGCCACCATGACCTTTATAGAAACTTCGACCACCATGGCCTTTAGAATTAAAATTTTGATGAGTGTCATGGGTAGCTTGATTAACGGACACGTCGATTTTTGGTTGGGATAATTTCAAATGCTGCTCATGACTCAATAAGAGGCCCAACACATCATCCAAGGTTTGAGCTCCACACGCAGCAATAGAGGCTATGACTGGATCAAACTCAGGACCCTGTCCATTGAGAATATAAAGAAGCAGATCATCCTCAAGAATAGTTTTGCCACACGTGGCAAGACTTAACGCAATAGGCTTTGCTTTGTTCACAAAATCAATGATAGAGATATCACCTTTTGTCAAGGTGCTTAGTTCAGACCGACATCGAAACGTCTTAGCACGAGATTGGGTGCCAAAAACTTTCTCCAAATAAAGCCAAACAGCTCGAGAAGACTCCAAATCAGAGATTCGAATACAAATGCCTTTAGTAACAGATGATATTATCCAACTCAAGACCAGTTGATCTTTTCAATGGACAATGAAATAATCGTCATTAAGAATATCAGTAGCAGCTCCCCCAACTTGTTGAGATAAAAATTTAGGTGGTGATAACAATGTACCATCAACAAATCCGACTAAATCAAATGCTCTTAGAATAGGAAGAAATTGTGCTTTCCAAAGTGCGAAGTTAGAAGAATTAAGCTTGTAAGGAACATTGTTATGAATTTTTGATGGAAGTCCAGGCAGACTACCATGAACAGATGAAATAAGCACACAAGAAACATAACTAGAACTTTCAGCAGCCATTATAGCAAATAGATCTAGCAATAGTCGACGAAAAAGAACCAAATCACACTCCCATAACAGACTAGGGAGAGAGGTGATCAATAATACCAAAAAACAAGTTGATCTAGAGGAGATCAACAATCATGACACAAGATTGAGGAACAAGTAATATGACCTGGAGCAGCGATATATAGCAACCCCACTAGACCATTGTTAGTAATCTACTGCAACATGCAGAGATCAAGATTGCACTCGAAGTAATCGATCACCAGAGAATAGCTCTGATACCGTGTTAAGTCTGGAAGGACGAGATGAGGATAATGGGAGGTTGTTACTGATTGCTTAGATCAATACCTCAATATATAACCGAGCAGCAAATAGTACAGAGGACAATGTCAAAACTGCCCTCACCAATACAGTACAATTACCTTCACAGCAAAAATGTTTAAATCGCAACATATAGATCTTAGTAAGGAGGTGCAACAACCAAATAAGAAGGTGGAATCCCCATAAGACACAAATATCAAATGCATGGTATCTGTATTGTGGAGAGAACACAATTCGGAAATCAGATTTCTACCTTGGAGTTCGACGATATGGCACACCAGAGACTGTCCCCATTGGAAAACCATCAGAGCAGAAGTCTTGATTCACATCAGTTGTATTCCCACTAACATTTTCTCTCTTACAATCCAGGTGACTACTCCATTCATGAACATCTTCCAATCTCATGCAATCTCTTACTCGGGCCAAGACATTTCTCATGTTTGGTCCCTCTGGTGAAGTTGGTTTAGTGCACTCCATTGCTAACCCCATCACAACCCAGCAAGGTCGCTACCATGGTGGCCACTCTAGCCTATAGAGGCCTCCTCGCTCGATACATGCTGAAAGCCTCCTCCACCCTACTATTGAGGAAGATGTTGCCCCAAAATAGCAATTAACATTTATGCATCCTACTAGGCCTAAGCACATTGACCCTACCCTTCCTCAGCCTGAGCCTGGTGGCCACCTGAGTAATATATCATAAGATTAATATTAGTAGAAATAGATCGAATAGAATGAAAACCAGGCAAAGCGAATCTTCCCTATAAGATCTCAAATATTCCTCCCTTGTGCTTTCCTGTCCATGCATGAAAACCCCTATATGCCTTTTGGTATAGCAATGCAGGTAGATGCCTTTCTCCCGGATGCTACTCTTCATAAAGAATTGCCAACCCATGCAACACATAAACAATAGTACCTATTTCTGCAAACGTTTCTTCTGCTGGGCAAAAGAATCCAAGGCAAAGCAAATGATGTATAAAGTTTTAACCATTAAAGAACAATTTGGCCACTTAAAATTATAATGGTGGGCTTCTTGCATAGGTTTCACGACATATATAAATTGTACTCTCCCTTGCATGAATTCCCCCTAAAACTAATCTCTAACAGAAATTCTATTTTTCCTAAGAAAATGGTGAAATTTTCCTCTCTTTTCTGTCTGAATATTCATTAACCAATATTATTATTTTTGCCTTCTTTTATCAACGATCAGTAATATAATTGAAGGGGCATGTGATAGTTGGTTAGGGAGCCACTATTTGTTTTTTTTTTTTTTTTTAAATCTTAAAATCAATGACTTTGGTAGTTATTATTTATTTATTTTTAAATCTTAAAATCAACCGTTATTTTTTTAAAATCTTAAAATCACCGACGTGTGACTTTAGGTAAGCAGTGAATAGCGTGTAGCTTTGCTGTTGATTTTTTTGTTTTCATTTCGTTTGCATCAGGAGGTAATTGATTTATTTTTATTTTTTATTTTATTTTTAACTGATATATTTTAATTTTTCATCAAAAAAAATTAAAATACACCGATTGAAAATTAATTGAAAATCAAAACATATTTATGAAAAATTAAAATACCTTCGAAAGTTAAAAATTAAAATATATTGATTGAAATTATCATGTTTTGCCATAGTGTTTCTTTATTTTTATTATTATTATTCTTTTAATCTTTTTTGTTGTTATTTTTTTAAACAAAATTTTGATATGATTTTAATATTTAGACCGAAAACAAGAGGTAATTTGGCATTAGGGGTATGGGTAGGAGGAAAAATTAGGATAGGGGGCATGAATCGCAAAATTAAAAAAATAGGGTCATAGGTCGTTGGATTATCCACGACCTATCCAGTGAGAAATACGCTGGACCACAGGTCGCTAGATGATCCAGCTACCTTCAACAGATCGCTGGATCATCTAGCGACCCCCGTCCCTGAGACAGCCGTTTGTGGAGATCCAGCGAGCAGCCATTGAAGGTTTTAGCCATTGGCGGAGGTTGCTAGATGATCCAGCGACCTCTGACCAATCGTTACCCACATGTCGCTCCTCTCCCCTACTCGTCTATATAAACACACCCCCTCCCATTTTCTCATTACACATTCTCCTCCACTCCCTCTTAAAAATCTCCTCCATTCTTATAAAAATTCTCTTCATTCATCTTGTTGAGATTTGAGATCGCGATTACGGTGAAACTTTGCATTTCAATCTCATTGAAATTCTGAAATTGAGATTGCAATCTTGTTGAGGCTCTAAATTTTCTTTCACTCCAACATCTACATTTAGCAGTAAGGTAACTTGATCTTTTTTTAAAAAAATAATTAGCTATAGATTTTTTGTAATAAAAAAAATCTTTTTTGAGGTTAACATTTTTTTAGTAAATAACACTTATATTTTATTGATATGCAGACATGGTAGACAATATTGTGGTACTTAAGATTTATTGGGGTGATAGAGTAATATCTACTTATTCTGGTATTGATTATATTGATGGTTATTCGATGAATATAACAATTAACTGTCGTACTTCATTCGAAAATTTGTTATTTACTGTATATAATATTAGTGAATATTTTGAATCATTTTATCAGCTTAAATTAATATGCAAGTGGATAAACGAAGATAATAGATCATTTCCTTGTTATATTGAGAATAACGAATTAACTCAAATGATGTTAGACTTATTAAGAAGTATGCACAGTACAATCGACTTATATGTTGTAGCAGATCCATTAGGAAGTCAAGCACTATACCTTCAATATGAAAACATAGGTTCAAGTTCAAATTATGACTTTGGTAGTGACCCATATTCATTATATTATAGGATGTTAAGTTCCTCTTAACATATTCCAATGGATGGAGCGAGACATATATCAGAAGAAAGTTACATCCAGTAGAAAAAGCAGTTGCTTTAGAGCACAGAAATTTTGATCTTAACATTAAGGCTCATCAAAGTAATTTACATGAAGAAAGTGATGAAAATGACAATAATGGGCCTGATGATCATGGTATATCAACTATTATGAATGTTGGAGCTAGCGAGGAACCTCATCAAAATTTTGTGGAAAACAACGAAGATGTTGATAACGACGAGGGTAATGATGATGATGGTGACAATGATAATTTAGAAGATAATGACTTAGAAGGGGAACCAATGGATGGATAATGTAGACACATTTAATTAGGATAAATTAGCTATTTATGCATGTTCCTAGGTTTAAATATGCATTCCATATTATAAATATTGCATAGCATGTATCATTCTACATTTAGAGTAGTCTGTATAAATTTTAGGTTAATTACGTCCTTTTATGGCCAAGAGAGAAGGAGATTTAATTCAGAGCCTCATATTGACAATCCAATCATACGGATCTGTTCAGAACAACAATTGGAGTCCAACGCCTCCGAAATCGTCTTGATCGGAGTCTCGTAGCACCTTATGTAGTCTGAGGAAGATCAATAGCCAAGGGACTAGCTAACGCAATTTGGAGCTTCAAACAGCAAATCCGACCACACGGATGAATTCGGGTTGACGATCGCAGCCCAACAGCACAAAAATCAACTCAATCCAACTTTTGTAGCAGCCCCTACAAAGGAAAGAAGATAAACGGCCCAGATTGTGCCACGTGGCGCTATCCAGGTCGCCCATGGGCATGCACGCACCACCGCATGTGCACAACACACGGGCGTGCACAGCAAGGGGTGTGTAGTAGCAGGCGTGCATGGAGGCAATCAGCGCTAGTAGGCGCGCGCGCGAGCACTGCGTGTGAGGCGCATGAGCTGGAGCTTTAGCGACGCTTGCGGTGGATCTTCAATGATGTTTATGGCTATCACTAAATGTCCTATGTATGAAATTGATCCTTTCCTTCACTATAAAAGGACCCCTACCCCTCTCATTTTCTTCATCTCTAGCTATGCTACTCCCACCTACTCTAAAGCTCCAAGAAGCCTACAAAGCTCCCAAGAGCTCTCTTCTCAAGCTCCAAAGGCTCGCTACTAGTGTAGAGTCCTATCCCTCCACCAAATACTCAACCATCCTCTCACCACCTTCATATGGAACCCTAGAGTCATCCCCTCGCCTCCATTCAGGTAGATGATCACCTCCACCTCCTCATCCCCATTCCTAGTTTGGTGAACTTTCCTCTACCCGAGTTTGTCCTGCGCCTCATCCCCGATGTCCAGCATCTCTACTCCTCCGTCCAACCTGCCGCCAAGCACCGTCATCTCGCCAAACATCCGCTTTGGGAGATTTCCTCTCATCCTCATCTCTTTTAGTTTGTTTAGTTTATTGTTAATGTAATAAACATTATTTCGCTTCAAGCAATCAAATTATGGTTCATCTCTCTATTCGTTTTATTGCAAGTGATTTTACCATTCTCTTAAAATACCAAAAGAACAAAAAAACCCAAAAACACCAAAAAGAAACAAATTGAAATGCGGATTTCAAGAAACAAATGTCACCTCCCCATGTTCGACCCGGGACTCCCTTTCGTGTTTTGGTAAAATTTTATTTGGTAGCGATTTTTGCGACTATGACAATGAGTTTCTCAAAACCCTAACTTTTCTTTGCGAAAACACGCTCATTATTTTGGTGTTGTTGCTGAGGAGGCAACGCTCTTTGATTTTTTTCCGCGTCTTTCCGCTTTACTTAACTTTTTAACTCACTTTGCTTCTTTCTTTCTGTGATTACAGGTACCCTTCCAAGGCGAGCCAAAGCGGAATAGATTGAAGTAAAGTGCGATTAAAAGATTTTGTAAGTGTATCCCCACCACCCCCACCCTAGATTCCATTCCATCCCTTAATAACTCAAACTTAAATCAACTTAGTTGCTTATATAAACCCTAGGTTAGATCTTGATTGTTTGATTGTCACTTCACCTCACCTCACCCATCCATATAAACTAAAAATACAAAAAAAAAATTACTCTTCTCTTCTTTGAGATTAAATTGAAAGTTACACACTTAACACCCATAAAGGCACACAATCACTTTGATTCTACCACTTAACCGAGATCTAACCTGTGGATCCGGTACACCTTAACTCAACACACACATAAGTGAGTAGAAATCTGATTAGGTTAAGACTTTATCTATGCCTTAATCAAGTGGTGCAACAGGTTAATTGCTTGAACTGTTTTGGGCTGCACCACTCAAATTAAAAGTGGTTCATCAAGTAGCTTTCCATATAGGGTTGATTTTTAGGGCTGAACTAAGCACTCCACATTATTTCTAATTTTCAAAGGAATATATCTACACCCGTGTTTTCAAAACTTGGAGTATTCTACTGAACCTTGATTGAACCAACCTAAGGATTAAACCCTAAAAGATACTAAATAAGGTTAAAGCCTAAAAGATACATCATCAAAACCTTATTTGAAAATCATTGGTTGTGCACGCACACACATATTAACTAATTTTTAAGGGCACAACCCATCTAAAGGGCCCATCACATTCCAAGAGCGCAATCATCCTAAACTTAACTAAAATTTAGTAGACGTTGGCCTTAAGGATTAACTCGCTCTTTGGGACTCCAACTGAGATTTTTTTCTATTAATCTGCTTCTACCGGTCTATCTAATGTCTAGCTAGGGGAGTAGCGTCAAATGACCGCAGTTGGGGGGTAACAAAGGAACCTGAGGCGGAAGCTAAGGGAAGAACCTTCTCCCCAACTCCTCCTTATAACTGGTTGGATTGACCGGATAGAAGTAGACCAAATCGTTTATTTTATCTCAAGACGGGTCCTGGGAGTCTATAGGTCTTTAGACTACCCACCTAAGGACAGGTTTGGTTGATTGTACCGTAGGGCACCTTTCTCTGTTCTGTTTTCCCTCCTATTTCACCATGTACCCTTCCACACCGTACACACAATTCCAATCCTACCCTCCTGCCACAACTTATCCTCAAGATGATTACTATCCTGACTCAACTTATGATTACCCACCTCCTAGTCGGGATAACTTTGATTGAGGATATGATTCCGGACCTCAATGCCCAAGACCTAACCCTGGACATCATGACTGTGATTATTATCCTTCTCACGCCTACAAGGATTATGGATCTCCACCCTTTGATGATCAACCTAACTTGATCTACAATAAAAAAGGATATAATGATTATAACACTTACCCTCCCCAAGATTATACTGAATATAGGTCACCACCTCTCTTTGAACAACCCGAAATAACCTACTATCAAGAAGGAACCCAAGAACCTCAATTTCTTGACTACCCTAGTTTTAACCCAAACCCACCCAACCTTGAATCGGACCATTCAGTTCAAGTGAACCAGGTCCAAGACAGGGTGTTGGCTAACTTGAGGAACACCATACAATCTTTAGAAGCTCAGCCAACACCATGCATTGAAGCATTGAGCCTATGATCAAAATGATTGATGAACTTAATAGTTCTTTATTGGATTGGCTCCAAGATGTTAAGGATAGGGGCCTGGGTGAGTTTTTACTTGGGAAGTTGTCAAGCTTGAGGATGAAATTTGTGGTTGCCTTAGTCTAATCTTGGGATGATTTCCAAGATGAACCCCCTTCAGGATAGCCAATGCTAGAACCCGCTCAGGCGCCTGTTGGGGGAGACATATTTTCTGAGACCGAGGATGACCAAGCTAGGATAGAGCAACTAATCGATGATAAATCGATTTTCTCACCTGAGATCCCTGAGCCAGGGAGTGCAGAAAAATATGTCTCCATGGACCAAGAAATGACATACGATTTAGTAGAAGATTCAGTCAATAGCCCCATTCCTCAACCACACTCCAAATAGCTAAATGATGATCTTGAAATTATCAAACCCAAGTCAATTATGATTCAACCACAATTGTTGGACTTGGATATTTTAGATGGGGTGTACAATGATCTTGAGGTCCCGGAAACTGAACACTTGAACTTGGAGGATAGGAATTTGGCAGTTAAAATCTAGGGGGCTAATTCTAAAGGAAATACAATTTTGGATTTAAGGGTTCCTGTTGACCTAAAACCACCTACCTTCTACTAGGACCCTTATGATAATTTTGACATTGAGGATGTGCAACCCAAGTACATAATGATTGACTATCTTTCTGAGACAAACTATAAGTGGACATATCAACCTAGTAAATTAGATCTACCTATTGTCCGCCACTTTAGTCTTGGGTTGCACACCATCAAACTGCAGGCCCAACCCTGCAAATACAACAA
Organism: Thalassia testudinum; assembly: GCA_037157565.1. Lineage (NCBI taxonomy): Eukaryota > Viridiplantae > Streptophyta > Magnoliopsida > Alismatales > Hydrocharitaceae > Thalassia > Thalassia testudinum. The sequence continues at coordinate 122,104,375 of JAZHRO010000073.1, forward strand.
TCTCCGGTTCTAGGTGATTTTCATTCAGAACCTTAGAATTACTCGACCCTGGGGCATGGGTTTGCACCATAATTTGATCCACATCTGTGGACACTTGTTGGCAGGTCTTGAGATCAATATTTTTATTTTGATTTTGACTTGCACTTGTGAATTCTTAACATATTCTTTGTTTGTATAACATGCCTAGCTGAAGGCAATAAACTTAGCACGTGTGGATATTTCATTTTCTCTACGGAGTTGACCAGAGCTTCACAAAATTCAAGTGATATATGTTTATTCCGCCATTTTCATGTCTTTATTTCTATAATAAGGACATTGCATCATTTAGGCATGGGGGGGTGGATACTTAGTCCTGAAAATACTTTGTTAGCTTCGTGAAATTTCTTTTATTTTCTTTTTAAAAAAATTAAAATTAGAAAAAAAGAACTTAGGCATTAGGAGTTGTTTACTTTAGGAAACAATATTTTAGGACTTGAACACTTAGACTCTTTAGGTCACCAAGCTTAATCAGCCTGAGTGTCCACTCGAATGTGGACTTGGTCTCGAGTCCTCGCCAAGTAATTTTATTATTATTTGGCCAATAAATTGGGGTGACAAGTACACGACTTATCAACCCACCCTCTGATTTGTGGGGACTTTAAGTCTAAGCATTTACACATTATTTGCACTGACTCACTTTTTAGCGATTTTTAGGGAAATTAGGCAGCTATTGAACTTTCTATGGTAGTATAGCTAGCAAGTTGTTGTGGGTAACACATTGGCTGATTGTCCAAAACTCAGCTACATTACCATACTCATTCTACTACTTTTAGGTAAATTTTAGATCAGGAAAGCCACCTACTTAGAGAAAGAAAAAAATGATACTCAAAAATAAAAAGGAAAAAGAAAAAAAATAGAAAAAGGAGAAAAAATAAAAATAGAAAATAAACCACACTTGACCGCACGAGTATAGCTGGCAAGTTACCGTGGGTAACAGTCCATTGGCCGGTTGTCCAGAGCTCAACTCACAGAAATGCACAAATAATTTCCAAAACACTTAGGGAAGAAGCGGGGAAGTAGAATAAACTGAGGAGATATACATTGGGTTCGCTCTTGTGTTGACCCCATAAAAAAAATAAAAAAAGTAGGGAGAAAGCTACCGATCGGAAAGATAAACCTTTAGGCAGAAACTCTTAAGGTCACCTTGGGTCGTAGAAACCTGAAAATCGTTTTAACGGCCTCCTAGTGAGTCTGTCACTCTTTCATAAGATGCTTAGCACTTAGAGTCCTTTTCAAGTCTTGTGGTGGGTCAGGTAGCAATAAAAAGTTATTTCGAAACTCTCAACTCTAAAATTCCAAAAAAAAAAGAAAAGAAGAAAAGGCAAAAAAATGTATCTTTCCTTTTCAAATAAGGCGAGAACTTGGGCGGTCTGTATTTTGGCAGACACCTGGGCACTGTTGAGTTTTTGTAACTAGGTCCTTAGTTGAAATTTTCTAATGTAATCAACAAATATTGCCTAAGTAATTAGATCCTAATTCTGTTTTTATACATAGCATTTAGTTTGATTTTTCTATGGACTAACAAAAGATAGGAATGGGGGTATGATAAAGACATATTTAATTAGGATAAACTACCTATTATGCATGTTCCTAGGGTTAGATATGCATTCCATATTATAAATATTGCACAACATGCATCATTCTACATTTAGAGTAGTTTGTATAAATTTTAGGTTAATTACGTCCTTTTATGGCCAAGAGAGGAGATTTAATTTGAAGCCTCGAATTGACGATCCAACCATACAGATCTGATCATGACGACCATCGGAATCCAACACCTCCGAAATCATCTTGATTGAAGTCCCATAGCACCTTATGTAGTCCGAGGAAGATCAACGGCCAAGGGACTAGGTGATGCAATTCGAAGCTTCAAACGACAAATCCAACAGCACAGATGGATTCTGGCCGACGATCACAGCCCAACGGCGTGAAAATCGACTCAATCCGACTTCTGTAGCACCCTTACAAAAAATAAAGATAGACAGCCCAGATCGCACCACGTAGCGCTATCCAGGCCACCCATGGGCGCGCACGCACCACCACACATGCACAGCGCATGGGCGCGCGCAGTAGCAGGTGCACAATAGCGGCCACTCACAGAGTGCATAGTGGACGAAGACAATCAGCGCCAGCGGGCACGCACGACACAGGCACGTGGAGCACTCACGTAGGCACCACGCGTGGGGCACTTGAGCTGGACCTTTAGTGACGCTTGCAGTGGATTTTCAGCGACGTTTATGTCTGTCACTAAATGTCCTATATACAAAATGGATCATTTCCTCCACTATAAAAGGACCCCTACCCTTCCCATTATTCTTCATCTCTACCTATGCTACTCCCACCTACTCCAAAGCTCTAAGAAGCCTACAAAGCTCCCAAGAGCTCTATTCTTAAGCTCCAAAGGCTCCCTACTAGTGTAGAGTCCTATCCCTCCACCAAATACTCAACCATCCTCTCACCACCTTCATAGGGAACCCTAGAGCCATCCCCTCACCTCCATTTAGGTAGACGATCACCTCCACCTCCTCATCCCCATTTCCAGCTTGGTCAAGCTTTCCTCTATCCGAGTTCGTCCTGAGCCTCATCACCGATGTCCAGCATCTCTCCTCCTCCATCTAAGCTACCACCAAGCGCCGTCGCCTCGCCAAACATTCGCTTTGGGAGATTTTCTCTTACCCTCATCTCTTTTAGTTTGTTTAGTTTATTATTATTGTAATAAACATTATTTCGCTTCAAGCAATCAAATTGTGGTTCATCTCTCTATTCTTTTTATTGTAAGTGATTTTACCATTCTTCTAAAATACCAAAAAAATAACAAAACCTAAAAACACCAAAAAGAAATAAATTGAAATGCGGATTTCAAGAAACAAACGTCACCTCCTCGTGTTCGACCCGAGACTCCCTTTCGAGTTTCAGTAAAATTTTATTTGATAGCGATTTTTGCAACTGAGGGGTTTCTCAAAACCCTAACTTTTCTTTGTGAAAACACGCTCATCAATGGAGCACCTTATTTACCTAATGATAACTTTTCTTCGTGAAAACACGCTCATCAATGGAGCACCTTATTTACCTAATAATAATGATTGGATAAATTAGATAATAGATTAAGATGAGACGTCATTTTTCCTCAACAACAAGAAGGAGGAGAAAGAATGAATTGAATGATGAGAAGATGGAAAACTAAAGAAGATTTACAACAAGACTTAAGGAAGTGAAGTGTATACAAAGGTGTGCAATACAAGAAAATTGCTTCAAAGAAAAAACTCCTAACTGTTGTGTGCATTGTTAATAATTGCAAGTGATGATTACATGCATCTATAAACAAGTCTTTTAATGATTGGACAGTGACTAGATATGTTCAGGAGTATAGTTGCACAGCGAACACCTTAGGAGATTATAAACAATGTAGCACAAAGTTCATACTGCATTGCATATTGTCACATTTTATGAAAAATCTTACCTTATCTCTGAAACAAATCCAAGTTTTAATTGACAACGAAGATAAGGTAAAAATAAGTTATGTCAAGACTTTGTATGCTCGAAAAAAAGCCTTACAACGTGTATATAGCAACGTAAATGAATCTTTCTTAGATTTGAAAGGATTTATGAGAGAAATGGTTTGGCGAAATCCGAGTACTATCTACCATGTTATGGATGTACCATCATCAACTTTAGTAGGAAAAATGGAATTTCGTCGTTTATTTTGGGTTTCGATCCGTCAATTAGGAGATTTTAGTATTGTTCAGTACTTTCAATCGATGGCACACATTTATATGGTTCTCATCTTGGACATTTGTTAATTTCAATTGGAATCGATCCAAACGGTCAATTATTTACATTAGCTTTTGCAACTGTGGAAAGAGGGGAGAATAACAGCAGTTGGGCTTAATTTTTTATGTATCTCTCTGAAATTATCAATCGGGATGGTATATGCATCATAAGTGATCATTTCCCTGGATTAAGAAATTTAGTTCCTCAATAATTTAGCCCAGAATGAGGTCATTCACATAGATATTGTTTGAGACATATGAAAGCAAACATACATAAAGAAGGATTTAAAAGTAAAGATTTACAGAGATGCTTTTATGCATCTAGTTGTGCATTAACAACATATGATTACAATCAGATATTAGGGGATATCTAATGCATGTGTGATAGAGCATATAGATGAATTATACAACAAAACGATTGTAATCGATCATACTAGGCATTATGCTACGATGGGAGGAAGAGATATGGCAGTATGACAACAAATGCATCTAAATGTTTCAATAATGTTTTGAAAGGTTGTCGAGGATTACCAATCATTACTCTTGTTACAGCAACTTACTTTTGTTTGAACAAGTACTTCACTGAGTGTTACGATAGCAAAGAAGTCATGACAACAGTTCTTACTCTGAATTTTGACCGAGTTGTCAATAAAGAAATTTCGAGCTCGCAAAGATTACAAGTTAGATTTGGCAGAAGAAGTTTAAAATTGGAGAAGAGCCCTACTTATATGAGGTTGAGATTACTTCTACCTATGGAATAAATAACACAATATGTTCTTGCGGTTATATTCAATTAAAGCATCGTGTTTGCAGGCATGTGTTAGTTACTTGTGCACATATTAGATTTGATCATCTTTCGCTTTGCTCAAAGTATTATAAAACAACAAATTATCGATTAGCGTATTCAGAATCCTTTAATCCAATATGTAACAAGAGATATTAGGGACAGAGAGAATCTCCGGAGTTACTACCTCCAGATATCAGATATGCTAGGGGTAGACCACATGTGAAATGACCCATTTCCTTTTTAGTCAGATAAGACGTCGAGAGTTTCAATCAGACATCTAAACACAGGCCTAGACATTTGAAAGTAAGAATTTTTGTACGATCCTTTACACTCTGCGCGCCGCCCACGTGCAGAGCTTCTCTCTCCTCCATGCCCCTCACCAGTTAAACCCTTAACCCACTCTATTTAAACCCTCTTCTCACCACCCTCACCACCAGCCACCACCACCTCCAGCATCCTCCCTGTGCGACTGTGGCAAGCAAGAATGAGAGGGACGAGAGAGAGCGCGAGTGAGGGAGAACGAGAGGGAGAGAGAAAGGAAGAGCGTGAGAGAGGAGGAGAAGGTAGGAGGACCTTCGAGAGACTGATGAAGCTTGCACGGCCGGCGGCGGGCGCGCGCGCGAGGAGGAGGGGCTTGAGGAGGCGACCTCCCGACCCTCTACAGCTGCTGAAGCTGCTGCGGTGTGCAGCGGGCAACGTTGTGAGGAGAGGAGCATTGCGGGGGAGGTTTTGGTACTGGAAGTTTTCCAGTATTAGACGTCTAGAGCATCGACCAGACGTCTAGAGAGGTACCAGGACATCCGGAGCTGAAGCCGAACGTCTGAAAGCACAATATCACGCGAGGTACGTATCTTCCACGTTACTTTCCATCATGCAAATTGAAGCGCAGGAGATGTTTGGCCGTTAATGGGTCTGCGAGTTTCCATACGCAGGTGAGGGCTTTGGGAAGGTGCGCGGTGTGCTTTTCCAAGTACTTTTGGATGTATGATCACGTCGCCAGACGTCCAAAGGTACTTCTAGATGACCAGAGGCTTCGTCCGACATCTGGAGCTGCCCCCAGACAGTCGCGGAGGGAGTCTGGATGTTTGAGACAGCCATAGGAAGTGAAAGGTAAAATCTGACGTCTTTTAAGACGTCTTGGACTAGTCCCAGACATCTGATTTTGGATAGTAATCGTGTTTTTGGCTCGTTTAGGGCCCAAACGAAATCAGATTTCCGCAAACGAAGTACCGCTGTTTTCCACTCGAGTTTCTTTACGTGTTCATGTTGAGTATCTACTATTTCGAGCTCGTCTGATGTAAATTAGTTGCTGGTACAGGTTACCAGCCAGTGACGTGTTCGGGGCCCGTGGAGACGACGAGATCTACGGTGCAGGTCCCCATTCCTCCCGTGATACCCGGTAGAGTGGTTTAATTCAATTGTTAATATTTAAATAAGAATGTACTTGTTTAGAATAATCGGATCGAACTCTAGGATGTGAATGAACCCTAGGGTAGAAATGTATGAGCATGTTTTGAGCTGTATTGTTTACTTGAGTGCATGTTTAAAATAAATTGCTAGCAAATGGTATTAGAGTAATTATGAGATACATGTTAAAATACGAGTTTCCTATATGTGAATGAGAAAGTGACGGTGAAACCACAAGTTGCATGTATATGATTGAGAATTAAATTATGAAAACACGAGCTGCCTGTATATGGATGGGGAACGAGTTATGAAATATGAGATCTGAATATGGATAAATGAGATGAATATGAGCATGAACCCTACGGGGAATTAGGAGTAGAACTCCTATGTATGAAAGGAATCTGGAATGTAGATGGGAGGTGAGCTGGCCCTTGTGTACACAGTAGCAAGGAGAGCAACTGTCCCTTTTAGTGTAGAGCTGAGCTAGCCACCCTTGAGTTAAGACCCGGGGTTAAGATTGGCCACTCTACACCGACTTCTGTTGGCCCTCGTGTACGTGGTACAGAGGCATGCTACTAATGTAGGGAGGGAGCTAGCCGCCCCACAGAGCCCAAGGTTAGGACTAGCCAACCTACACCTACTTTTAGGCCCTCTAGGAAAACCCGGGTAGTCGGACGAGGGTACGTAGACTATGGAGGGCGAGACCCTTGTTGTTTCTAAGAGGGCAAGGCCCTGTACTGTTCCGTGCTGTACCTTAGTCGTACCCGCTAGCGGAAATGACTGACCGTGTGCTAGTGCGGGGTAGCTACCCGCGCGCTTATCACTCATGTCGTAGTCACTGCTACGTCGCGACAGTGACCTCGAGGTGGTTGACTGGGTATAGAACTACCGCGGGGGACTCTCCCGGCCAGGAGAGCACCACATGTACCTTCTACTCCACGGGAAAGACTGCAATCAAGATCATTCCCACGAAGAATAAGCAAGATCAAGAAATACTTGGATACTTTGTGAAATAAATGAACCAGAAATACGTAAAAGAGATAAATAGAGATGAGAATAAAACCTTCTTGTTGTTCTTACTTAACTTACACATAAATAATGTAAACACCACTCTACTCGACGTTCACTGACTCCGTCTTTTCGTAACCCTGTTCAGGACCAAGGTTTGAGCAGTCCGAGTTTACGGCTGCAGAGGGAGCTGGGCCTAGCCGAGCCCAGCTATAGTAGTTTCTTTCCAGTTCTTTGTTTCTACTGTAGTTGTGAGTACTGGACTTTAAAATTACTGTTCTCGTTACTTTCCATTTTCTATTGTTGTTGTGGTGGCATCTACTACTTTTGAGACAGTTGCTTTACTTTCCTTTATTATTTCATTTTTCCTTTTGCCTAGTTATATTGCATGTGTGAATGTGGTTTATTTCCTACTTTTGGTTATTTCTCGTTGGACAACTAGGTCTTAGGATTATTCGAGGCGAGCCGATCTCGGGCCCTATAGGAATCTGGGAACCGGGTCATAACAAGATGGTATTAGAGCAAGGTTGTCCTGAGAAATGAACCAATTGGTTCGAGAATAACCACTCACGCGCATATAACTAGGATAGCCACCACAACGTATTGCTTTGATATTTGTTTCTGAGTCTTTTTCTCGATGTAATCATGTATCGTTGACAACTCTTGTTCCATCTCTTGCATCTCCTTGCAGGAGATGCCTCGTCGGGAGTTCCCGAGGCAGGCCGTGGTCGTGGCCGTGGACGAGGTCGAATGGGCGGACGTGCCGGACCTGAGGAACCAGTTGACCCACCTCTCCTCCTGGTCATTCAGGCTCAGGATCTCGCCCAGCTGATCAGAGTCATCATGCGAGAGGAGCTCCACCAACCTCCTCGGGTGCCTCTTCCTAAGGACATGGAGGGGGAGTCCTCGATGGGACAGAGAGACCGTCGCAGCGCCGGACGAGCAGGAGGGGGAGGGGGTGATCCTCCACCACCCCCACCACACTCTGACACTTTCGAGCACGAGCCCTCCTTGCCTGGAGGCGTGCCCGTTCCCCCACTACAGCTACACCACGAGCTTTTCAAATAGTTCCGGAAGCTGAAGCCCCCCTCCTTCAAGGGGGATGAGAGCCCGTCTGAGGCGGAGGACTGGCTGGAGCAAGTAAAGAAGGTGTTCGACACCCTTCACCCTCCTACGGAGTGCCGCATGACCTTTGCCACATACCAGCTAGAGAGCGCAGTACACAGTTGGTGGAGGGCAGTCAGAGGCCAGGAACAGAGAGAGTCGACATGGGACCAGTTCGTGGCTCTCTTCTGCGAGCAGTACTTTCCGCAGACCTGGCAGGACCAGAGGAGGTGGGAGTTCCACACTCTCCAGCAAGGGACGATGACGATTAGCGTGTACTGCACGTGTTTCCTAGAGCTGTTACGTTTTGCCACGATAGCTGTGTCTATTGAGGAGGAGCGCCTGTGGAGGTTTAGTGAGGGGCTTCGACCTGCGATTTAGGGGTATGTCAAACTCATTAAGTTGCCCACTTTCTCTCGTGTGGTCGAGGCAGCCATGACTTACGAGGAGACCAACCCGGCCACGAGAGACACTGACAGCAGATGGAAGAGGCCTTACCAGCCAGAGTATTCTCAGAGATGTCGATAGAGGAGGCACACGACACCTGCAGGAGAGCCGTCTCATTCTGCGGGGCCATCAGTGGCCTTTGGGGGCCCCAGATAGGGGCTAGTTGCCAGCACTGGACCATCGCCCAACTGCCAGCAGGGACCTACAGAGGGAGGAGGTCGTGTACCCCTCTACTACCAATGTGGCCAGCCGGGCCACACCAAGAGGGACTACCCATCTAAGGCCGAAGCACAGCAGATGCTCCCCGCACTGAGCGTTGGAGGCTGTGTTGGCGGTCGTGGTCACCAAGTGCGTGGGGGAGGACAGCAATCATGAGGAGGGTACCGGCCAGCTGCTGCTCGCTCAACCCAGAGTGTAGCTGCTTCATCTGCATTGAGAGCTGAGGGGCATATCAATGCCCTAACACACAGAGACACCAGGGCTTCGGGTTCTGTGGTGGTAGGTATGGTTACTGTTTCTGGCAGATTAGTGTACGTACTTTTTTATTCTGGTGCCACACACTCCTTCGTCGCTACAAGTTTTGCCGTCAGTTTGAGGCAAGGTAGTGTACTGTTAGAGGATCCGTTTGTGATCAGAGGCCTAGGTGGCTAGTTGTTTATAGTCGAGGAGGTCTACACGAACTGCGAGGTCAGTATAGGGGGACACAACCTCCCCGCTGACCTGATTGTGATCTAGATGGAGGACTTTGGTGCAATCCTAGGGATGGACTGACTGTCCGCCTATCACACCCTGGTGGACTGTTTTGGGAGGAAGATCATCTTCTCCATATCGGAGTTGCCTCCCTTTGAGTTTCACGGTCAGCCAGTGGACGGAGGCTTCAGATGCATCTTCGTGCTTCGGGCAGCGACGCTTTTGAGCCAGGCGTGTAAGGGCTTCTTGGCCTATGTAGTGGCAAAGCTTAGCCCCGTGGCTGACTTTCAAAGTATCCTGGTGGTTTGCGAGTACCCTGACGTCTTTCCATAGGAGCTACCAAGACTACCGTCTGAGCATGAGATCGAGTTTGAGATCTCACTGGTATAGGGGACCAACCCCATTTCTACTGCACCATACCGGATGGCACCGCTTGAGCTGCGAGAGCTCAACTCATAGCTACAGGACCTGTTGGAGAAGGGCTTTGTGAGGCCCAGTGTATCCTCGTGGGGAGCCCCTATGCTGTTTGTGAAGAAGGACGGTACCCTACGACTTTGTGTCGACTACCGACAGCTGAATAGGGTCACTGCCAAGAATAAGTATCCGCTGCCAAGGATTGACAACCTCTTCGACCAGTTGAGAGATGTCATAGTGTTCTCCAAGATAAATCTGAGCTCAGGTTACCACCAGTTGAGGATCAGGGAGACCGACATCTCCAAGACAGCTTTCCGTACCCGATACGGGCACTACGAGTTTTTGGTCATGTCGTTTGGGCTGACCAATGCCCCCGCTGCCTTTATGGATTTGATGAATCATGTTTTCAAGCCATACTTAGACCAGTTTGTGGTAGTGTTCATCAACGACGTACTCATTTACTCGCGGGATCAAGTGCAGCATGGACAGCATTTACGCATGATCCTAGATACCTTGAGGCGACACAGGCTGTATGCCAAGTACAGCAAGTGCGAGTTTTGGTTGAGACAGGTGACCTTCTTAGGCCACGTGATTTCAGGAGATGGATTAGCTGTAGATCCAGCCAAGGTAGAGGTCGTACTCAGGTGGGAGAGGCCACGCACAATGACAGAGATACGTAGCTTTTTGAACTAGTAGTTTATCAAAGAATTCTCTCAGATTGCACATCCTATGACCCAACTGACCTGGAAGGACGTGCCCTTTGCATGGACAGATGAGTGTGGGGTGTGTTTTCAGGAGTTGAAGAAGAGACTGACTTCAGCTCCTGTACTTACCATCCCAGACAGCAGTGGCAGGTTCATGGTTTACACCGATGCTTCATTGCAAGGGTTAGGGGGTGTGCTCATACAGCAGGGTCACGTTGTCGCTTACGCTTCACAGCAACTGAAGCCCCATGAGCATAGCTACCCTACCCATGACTTAGAGCTAGCAGCAGTTATCTTCGCACTGAAGACATGGAGGCACTACCTTTATGGTGAGACTTTCGAGATCTTCACAAATCATAAGAGCCTTAGGTACTTATTTGACCAGAAGGAGCTTAACATGAGACAGAGACATTGGTTAGAGCTCTTGAAGGACTACGACTGCAGCATCTCCTACCACCCAGGTGTTTTAGTCGCAAAGCGAGATCGTAAGGCTTAAAATAATCGCGTTGCAGTATAGTCGAAATCGCTTTGAAAACAAATATAATTTTATTACTCAAAAAAGTCCGAGGTCGAACACAGGAAACAAATTGGTATTTAGAAATCATGATCACAATTCAGAATTAAAAGGATTTGCAATAATAGTAGTGGCAATGTGCAAAAATATGGGAGTAAAATGGTGATTGAGATCACCAAATACTCCTACAATATCACCAAAGAACTCAATTTATTTGTAATGAAATGAAAGTAATGATCTGTCGTCTGATTATGAAATCAAATGACTTAAAGTGTCTGCTTTTTCTTCTTTTCTTCTTCTCTATCTCTGCCTTTGCTTTCTCTGAAGTCCTTTTCCTCTTCTTTGGCTTCTACTCTAGCTTCCTCTTCTTCTTTGGCTTCTGCTCTGGCTTCCTCTTCTGGCTTTCTCTTCTTCCTTCTGCCTTCAACCCTGGCCTCCTCTTCTTCTTCAGAATCTGCTAAGTGTCGGCTAAAGATCCTTGTAGCAAAACCCTCCCCCTACTCGCGTGACACTCCTCTCTCTCTTAGGATCCGCTCTCCCAGAGCCACACAGGTATTCGGGTTATCGGGTCTGGTGCTTACCCGGGTCCAGGCTCACTGGCGTGCGTGGTGAGCGAGGAGTGCAGGTCAGGTCGGATCAGCCAGGTCGACGGGTGAGGTGTCACGGACGAGACCGGGTATGGGTGAGTAGGACCTCACCATGTGGTATTGAGGCGAATAGCTTACAACACTTTTGCAATTTATTCAGGTGCGAGTGCCTCTTCATTTCCAAGGTGGGACTATTCGCACCCCCTCTTCTCACGCGCTTGCAACAGAGATTGACCTTCGCAATTGCAGCAGCTGCGGAGGCACACGACTTCAATTGAGGACCTAGATGCGTGCGTGAGGTAATTCCGCGCATCCTGGGGCTTCAGCCTAGGCTTGGCAGCACTTAGAGTGACCTCAAGTGAACTTCAAGCTCACTCGCCAATGGCAAATGGGGCCTGAACTTGAAAACAATAGAACGGCCTTTTGGCCACGTCAAATTGCTCAGGGAGAATTGCCGGAGCACAACGAATGTGCTGGGGGCGGTGGCGTGGCGTGTGGGTGTCTGTGAGTGCGTACCTAGGTAACACTGTGTGCATGTGAGTGGGTGTGTTCGGGGGGTGGTTTGGGTGAGTGGCACGGTGAGTGAAGTGAGGGGAAGTGCTCAGTGAGGTGTGGCGGAGGTTGTAGGCTTGTCGGCGAGGGTTTTGGTAGCCTGTGGAGGTAGGATGGCCTCGCTGGAGGTGGTGGCCGGAGATGGAGGAGATAAAGGTGCGAGGGACAGCAGTGGTCGATTTTGGAAAGTAGAGGACGGAGAAGAAAGTAGAGGGAAGAGGGAACTTAGCTAGGAAGTCAATGGACAAAGGGGGTAGCGAGGGCGTCGGGTCTAGTATGGCCGACGTCGGAGACGAAGGTGACTCCGGTGAGGTGGGAATGGCGAGGATGGAGGAGGTGGCGTCTGCTGGTACGGCGAGACGCGGACGAGAGCAAGGAGGAGGAATCCACTACAGGTATGGCGGTCAGATGACAAGAAGGAGCAGGGAAGGTCACCGAACGTCGAGGAGCCTTCGACCGTGAGGGGAAGAGAAGAATTGAGGGTATTCGCGGTCGAATTCGAGCGTGAAGAAGTCGGGGAGATCTTGGCTTCTTTAAATAGGGCTTTAACGGATGGTTAAGGAGTTTGCCGGAGATGGGAGTTTGTTAGGATACCCAAATCTCTCATGCATTCGCATGAGAGATTGGGAAGGAATCAAAGCTCATTAATGGGTTCAGATGGGAGAAAATTTCTCAGAGGATCTCCCTTCCAATTTTGGAGGAGATTCTCTGAGAAATCAAAGAGATCTTCTTTGTCAAAGGTCGTTGGAGTAGGTTTCCTCCACGATAATGGTGGAGGGACCTACTTGTGAAGATGACGAAGAAGCTAGGGGGTTAAATGCAAGGATTTTTTAAAGTTAGGGCTAGAAATGTAATCAGACAGGACCTTTTTGTAAACTAGGTCAAGGCAAACTCATTTTGGGTCCAAATTTTGGTACAAACCTAATTTAGACCTAAGGAATCCAATGGTGAAGTTGGATTTTGATTTTGACAACATTTGACTAGGTAATTTATGTAAAAACCTAAATTAGGGCAAATATCTGTCTGTGACCCTATTTTAGGTCAAAATGGGTTCTAATGGCCAAATTGAAGGTTCTAAACCCTAGAGAATATTTTTCTATAATTTTTAGATGGCTTAAGTGAATTTTATCCTAACTAGAACCTTGGTTAATTAAGTGGGTCTATTTTTAGGGTTTCAAGAAGTCATTTAATTCATAGAACACACACAAACCCTTTTCTGTTAAATCCAACTTACTTGTTATCTTATTATGATCATTTGACCTTTATTTAGCCCTTGAGAAAACCCGTGGTTGTACTGCATTGGTAAAATTACAGTTTTACCCCTAGTTTCTTATTTTTCTCTCAGAATGGTTATGCAATGAATTATGACCTTCAGTTGGTTATGTAGGAGCATTTATTCTCTTCATTGGGTCAAAATGAGCTAGTTAGGGCTCATGATGGTGTTCCCATCATGAGGGAAGGCCAATGTGGTGGCCGACGCCTTGAGCAGGAAGGCGCCCGCCCACTTAGCCAGCTTACAGGCATAGAGTTGGAGACTCATGGAGGAGTTGGGTAGTTGGCGACCCCGGGAGTCCCAGGGGTATTGTAGGACAGTGACAGTGATGCGGTAGTCATGAACAGAGCTGATAGACCGCATCATCACAGGGCAGATGGCCGATCCGTACTTACAGACGCTGCGAGACAGGGTGTTTACAAGGGACCCAAGAGACTTTTCCTTCTCAGATGAGATCCTACGTATGAGGGGACGTCTGTGTGTTCCCAAGGATGAGGAGTTGTTGAGAGAGCTTCTGATGGAGGCGCACGGGTCCAGGTTCACCATACATCCCAGGAACACAAAGATGTACCATGATTTGCGACGCGACTTTTGGTGGAGAGGGATGTTGGTGAGTTTGTTCAGTAGTGTTTGGTATGCCAACAGGTGAAGATAGAGCACTAGAGGCCTGCAGGGCCATTACAGCCACTTCCTGTATCAGAGTGGAAGTGGGAGAGCATCATCATGGACTAGGTGGTGGGTCTACCTGTTACCCAGCGGGGACACGATGCAATTTGGGTGATCGTAGACCGGTTGACAAAGACGACACAGTTTCTGCCGATTCGAGTCACTTTTAGGCCAGCACAGCTAGCAGAGCGATACATCAGAGATGTGGTGTGCCTACATGGAGTCCCACGTGAGATCGCATCTGACAGGGATACTCGTTTTACTTCCCAATTATGGGCTGAGTTTCAACAGGCCTTGGGGACACCTTTGAGGTTCAATACCGCCTACCACCTCCAGATGGACGGGCAGTCAGAGTGCACCATACAGACACTTGAGGACCTTCTGCGTGCCTATGTACTAGATTGGAGAGGCTCCTGGGAGGAGCATTTACCTCTGGCAGAGTTTGCATACAATAACAGTTACTAGTCAAGCATCGGCATGACACCTTACGAGGCTCTGTACGGACAGAGGTGTACTGCACCCTTGAGTTGGGTCGAGGTGGGGACCAAGTGGGAGGTTGGTCCCAGGCTGATTCGGCAGAGTCAAGAGGTGATAGAGCAGATCCACAGATAACTCCGCACTGTCAAGAGCAGGCAGAAGAGCTACGCTAATCGGAAGCGCAGAGAGGTGCAGTTCGAGGTTGGGGATCACATCTTTCTCCGTGTTTCGCCCATGAAGGGTTTGCAGCGTTTTGGGGTGAAGGGGAAGCTTCCGTCGAGGTTTGTTGGGCCCTTTGAGGTCCTAGAGCGGGTAGGACCCATTGCTCACCGGCTTGCCCTTCCTCCCCAGCTTTCTAGAGTGCACGACGTGTTCCATGTGTCCAACCTCAGGAAGTACGTCGCCAATCTTAGTTACATTCTGAGCCACGAGAGCATTAAGGTGGGGGACGACTTGACCTATCCCGAGAGGCCAGTACAGATACTAGACAGAGCCGTCCAAAGTCTAAGATGAAAGTAGGTACCACTGGTGAAGGTTCTATGGATAAGCCAGCGGTACGAGGAGGCGACCTGAGAGCCTGAAGCAGCGATGCGAGAGCGGTACCTGGAGCTTTTTGAGGGTACGTCTCTTCGAACCTACTTCAGTCCTCTTTAAGTTTGTTATGCATTTTTATGTTCCTTTTTTCGCATCCTAGCTAGCTCAAGTTTCAGGGATGAAACTTCCTTTAAGTTTGTTATGTTGAAATGACCCGTTGCCTTTTTAGTCGAATAAGACGTCTGGACACAGGCCTGGACGTCTGAAAGTGAGAATTTTTGTATGTTCCTTTGCCCTCTGCGCGCAGGCAACGCGTAAAGCTTCTCTCTCCTCCACACCCCTCACCCCTTAAACCCTAAACCCACTCTATTTAAACCCTCTTATCACCACCCTCACCCCCTCACCACCAGCCACGACCACCTCCAGCGTCCTCCCTGTGCAGTTGTGGCGAGGGAGAATGAGAGGGACGAGAGAGAGGACGAGTGAGGGAGAATGAGAGGGAGAGAGGAAGGAAGAGTGTGAGAGAGGAGGAGAAGGTTGGAGGACCTTCGAGAGCTCGCACGGCAGGCGGTGGGTGTGCGTGCGAGGAGGAGGGGCTTGGGGAGGCGGCCTCCCGGCCCTCTGCAACTGCTGAAGCTACTGCTGTGTGCTGCGGGCGGCGTTGCGAGGAGAGGAGCGTCGCGAAGGAGGTTCTAGTACTGGAAGTTTTCCAGTATCAGACACCTGGAGCATTGACCAGACGTCTAGAGAGGTACCAGGACATCTGGAGCTGAAGTCGGACATCTGAAAGCACAATATCGCGCGAGGTACGTATCTTCCTACAGTACTTTCCACCATGCAGATTGTAGCACAAGAGATGTTTGACCATTAATGGGTCTGTGGGTTTCTGTAAGCAGGTGAGGGCTTTGGGAAGGCACACGATGCACTTTTCCAAGCACTTTTGGACGTCTGATCACATCGCCAAACGTCCGAAGGTACTTCCAAACGACCGGAGGCTTCGTTTGATGTCTGGAGCTGCCCCCAGACAGTCGCGAAGGGAGTCTAGATGTCTGAGACAGCCGCAGGAAGTGAAAGGTAAGATCTGACATCTTTTAAGACGTCTGGGACTAGTCCCAACCGTCTGATTTTGGACAGTAATCGTGTTTTTGGCCCATTTAGGGTCCAAGAGAAATCGGATTTCCACAAACGAAGTACCGTTGTTTTCCTGTCGAGTTTCTTTACGTGTTCATGTTGAGTATTTATTGTTTTGAGCTTGTCTGATGTAAATTAGTCGCTGGTACAGGTTACCAGCCGGTGACGTGTTCGAGGCCCGCGGAGACGACGAGATCTGCGGTGCAGGTCCCCATTCCTCCCATGATACCCAGTAGAGTGGTTTAATTCAGTTGTTAATATTTAAATAAGAATGTACTTGCTTGGAATAATCGGATCGAACTCTAAGATGTGAATGAACCCTTGGTAGAAATGTATGAGCCTGTTTTGAGCTGTACTGTTTACTTGAGTGCATGTTTAAAATAAATTACTAGCAAATGGTATTAGTGTAATTATGAGATGCATGTTAAAATACGAGTTGCCTGTATGTGAATGAGAAAGTGACGGTGAAACCACAAGTTGCATGTATATGATTGAGAATTAAATTATGAAAACATGAGCTGCATGTATATGGATGAGGAACGAGTTATGAAACATGAGATCTGAATATGGATAAATGAGATGAATATGAGCATAAACCCTACAGGGAATTAGGAGTATAACTCCTGTGTATGAAAGGAATCTGAAATGTAGACGGGAAGTGAGCTGGCCCTTGTGTACACAGTAGCAAGGAGAGCAACTGTCCCTTTTAGTATAGAGCGGAGCTAGCCGCCCTTGAGTTAAGACCTGGGGTTAGGATTGGCCACTCTACACCGACTCCTATTGGCTCTTACGTACGTGGTACGGAGGCGTGCTACTAGTGTAGGGAGGGAGCTAGCTGCCCCACGGGGCCCGAGGTTAGGACTAGCCAACCTACACTGACTTTTAGGCCCTCTAAGAAAACCGAGGTAGTCAGATGAGGGTACGTGGACTATGGAGGGACGAGACCCCTATTGGTTCTGAGAGGGCAAGGCCCTATACTGTTCCGTGGTGTACCTTAGGCATACCCGCTAGCGGAAACGACTGACCACGTGCCAATGCAGAGTAGCTACCCGCGTGCTTATCATGCTTGCCATAGTCACCGCTACTTTGCGACAGTGACCTCGGGGTGGTTGACTGGGTGTAGAACTACTGCGGGTGACTCTCCTGACTAGGAGAGCACAACGTGTACCTTCTACTCCATAGAAAAGACTACAATCAGGATCGTTCCCACAAGGAACAAGCAAGATCAAGAAATACCCGGATACTTTGTAAAATCGATGAACCAAAAATACATAAAAGAAATAAATAGATATGAGAATAAAACCTGCTTGTTGTTCTTACTTTACTTGCAATAAATAATGTAACACCACTCTACTCAGCATTCGCTAACTCCGTCTTTTCGTAACCTTGTTCAGGACCAGGAGTTGAGCAGTCCGAGTTTCCGGCTGCAGAGGGAGCTGGGCTCAGCCGAGCCCAGCCGTAGTAGTTTCTTTCCAGTTCTTTGTTTCTACTGTAGTTGTGAGTACTGCACTTTAAAATTACTGTTCTCGTTACTTTCTATTTTCTGTTGTTGTTGTGGTGGCATGTACTACTTTTGAGACAATTGCTTTACTTACCTTTACTGTTTCGTTTTTCCTTCTTCCTAATTATATTGCATGTATGAATGCGGTTTATTTCCTACTTTGGTTATTTATCGTTGGACAACTAGGTCTTGGGATTAGTTGAGGTGAGTAGTCTCGAGTCCTGTAGGGATTCGGGAACCGGGTCATAACAACGTGTTGAAAGGATTAGAAATGAAATAGATGAAATGAGTAGTCATCGTATCCCTAGATGGTCGAAGTGTCGACAACAAGGACATAAAAGAAAATCATGTCCTAATAGAGTTGCTGACTAAGCAACCTACGACACACACAGACTTACATTCACATATCACGTGCAGTACTTTCCTTTTCTACGCATTATATCACATGTATGTGCGCACGAGTTGTACACACATACGTGGTAACCCGCGCACATTAAGCCTTCACACACACACACACGCCTACATGCCCATTCCACATCTCGCAAGCAGCGCATTATTAGCATTGATCACATCTTTGTAGATGTTAGTTGAGCTAACCTGTGCTACATCCAAATTCAATAATCACTATATTAAATAAATAAGGTAACTTTTTAAACAAAGTAAAGTGAAAAGAATAAAACTTAGAAATAGCATATTTTTTCTCTGTCATAACAAAATTGCAGGTCTCGTGGATTTACTCATTTGAAATTAAGAGAAGTTGTGAGGGATATTATCGTAATTACGAAGCTTAACCAACATTCAAGAAATTTGAACGTTGGCTGACCGTTGGGAGATGGATGTTTTCCTCATCTGAACGATCAGAGAGGGATGATTTCCTTTATTTAAGTGGTGGTTGTTCCTTGCCCACTTCATTTATGAAGGAATCTCACCCTCACATTTGAAGTGTTTTTCCTACAAATTGGTTTCAGGTATGGAAACTCAAGAAACAAAAAATTGATTCTTGTCACTCACAAAAGGATTAGAATGTACATTTGATTATTACAACTCAAGAGAGGAAAAAATGATTACAATGAAGTTCATTTATATCTTTCAATGTGGTTATTGCAAGGTTAGCGATTCCTACGGATACAATGAAAGCTCTCAATCTTCAAGCAATCGTCAATCAAGTAGCAGCGTTCGACATGTGCATTTAAGGAGTGTGACATGCTTATGTAGAGTTCCAATTGCATTCAGAGTTTCTAGACGGCCATGGAGCAAGTGAAGCAGCTCTCCAAGCTAGTTATCCGCATACTCTAAGATCTTCTACTAATAATAAATACCTATAAATTTATAAAAATATTGGTCAAGTATACATAAAAAATGTTACTCGAGATATTATATGTGTTTTATTCACAGTACCTAATTGGGACCCTAGTTTTAGTCGAATCTGGAAGGATACTATCTCCAAGTAAATCAAAATGATGCCTCAAGCATATCTAATCGCATTATCTTCTGTTTTTATAGACTCGAGGTCATCTACAAACTTACACTTCAACTGTGTCATACTTAACCCTTTTGTGGTTAAGTTCTTTTTACTTGGGTTCTCATTCAGGTTTTCTCCAAGTAATTCTACACACATTTCCCTCCAATCTCCATGTTGTACAACATCTGTCACAGGTGGGCCATGCACGCGAAGACCCGTCAAAATCGCGACATCTTGTAATGTTACAGTAGCTTCTTCTTCCGACAGATGAAAAGTGTAAGTTTCTGAATGCCAGCACTCAACCAAAGCATACATAAGTACATGATTGAGTTGTGACCTCAATAAACGTGACGTCGTTCCAAAACTCGCTAACTCTAACTGCTCTTCCACTAAATTATTTTTTTTCCCTAATACTTGATTCATCGTTATAGTATGCTCAATAAATCTCACATACAATAAAACTTCTTAAAATTAAAAAAATTCTCAAAAATTGCTTATATAAATGAATAATATTAAATAATAAAATTTGCAATATCTGCGCAACGTCACATCAATTTGGATCGGAGATATGAGGATGGTATCTCCGGATAAGCTCGTAATCACCTACATTCTGCTATGTCATCTATTATTACATGATAAGAGAAAAAAGATATATATAATAAGAGAAAAAAAAAGTTTCTTTCAAAAAATAATAAGAGAAAAAAATTAGTATATACATAATAATAAAATATAAAAGTGTTAATTATTAAAAAAAAATGTTAACTTCAATAAAATTTCTTTACATAATTAAAAATAATGATTACATTGCAATTATTATTATTATCAAATACAAAATAATAATTTTATTTAACGTTATTAGGTATGATAGGAATGATATAATACTACATATTATTATATTTTATAAAATTATTAATTATTAATATCTTATATATTATAATAGTAATCAAAATAAAATAAATGAATATAAATGTATATAAAATTACTACGCATGATATTAATTATTCTTTAAAAAAAATAAAGTTATCTTACTCTAAATATTCATGTCGAAGTGGAGTGAAAGAAAATTCAGAGTTTGGGAGAAAATCTCAGCAAAATCAATCGGTAAAGAGGAAAATTTCCTAAAAGAAATTAAAGAGTGTGTGATGAAAAGAGAGGAGAGAGAGTTTATATAGGGGAGTTGGGGAGGAAGGGATGTGGGGGTGATGTAACAGTTAATTATAGGTCGTTAGATCATCCAACGACCTGTCAAAGGTTGCTGGATTATCCAGTGACCCACACCTAATGTTCCACTCCGATTAATGTTTGGCCATAGATATCTAGATAATCCAACAACCTCTACCCAACCTCCCAACCTTGATTATAAGTCATTGAATGATCCAATAGCCTGTGAAAGATCACTTAATCATCTGATGACTTCTCCCCAATCAAAATTACCACCCCCATAAATCACCGTATGATCCGACGACTTGTAATCCCCTTTTTAATAATTTTAAATTTTCAACCTCCTCCTCCAAATTTCCTCCACCTCCGTCAGCCTTTTGCCCAAAACTCCGAAAACCAGTAATTTGCCACGTCTTTGTCGTCCGTGCACTCGTCATCATCCATCATCAAGCGTGAGTGAGGGTGCAGTTCGGAAAAAGGTAGATGGTGATGATCGCATTGGAACGCTCCTCCAAAGGGCGTCGCCAATCTTCTCCTCATTGTATAGGGGAAGACAAATTTTATCAAATTCGTCATCCTCCGCCTCCCCACCGCCTCCTGTTACTCCCCATTCTCTCACTCTCTCTCTCTCTCTCTCTCTCCTTCCTCACCCATCCTCTCCCCACCCCATCTAAGGCTCACCGCAAAGGAGAGAAAGAGAAGGAAGGCCGAGAGAGAGAGGGGGGCGGGGCATGTGGTGTTTCTAGTCCTCCACCATTTCTTCTCCACGACTAAAAGGAGAGGGGAAGCCTCGTTTGCTCTGCCCACAAGAATTTCCAGGTACCCACGACGCCGATGACGTCCCTGTACCTATCCTCCCACCCTCTACCCACCAGGCTTCCATCCTTCTCCACCACCAAAGCCCAACAAATATTTACCCACAAGACACACAACAATCTCTCCCTCCCGCTTCTGTCCCCGAGGCGTGCCTCCCCCTTCCTCGCCAGGTCCACCGGAGGGGACGGTAACGGCGCGTCGTTGGCCGTAGAGGAGAAGGAGGCCAAGGAAGAGGCACCGGCTACTGCTGCTGCTGCTGCGGAGGTGAAGAGTAAGAAGAACGAGGAGAGCAGTTTGGTGTCGAACGGCGCTGCCGCGGCAGTGGCTGAGGGTGTGCCGAAGTTCTCGGACAAGAGATGGGTCGATGGCACTTGGGATCTTCAGCAGTTCAATAAGGGTGGCAGCACTGATTGGGATGCTGTCATCGAAGCTGGTGAGCTGCGTCTGCCTTTCCATCTCTTGACATTTCTCTCTCTGTTTTTTTTTTTTCTATTTCCCTTTTTTTTCCTTCGATTTGCGTCTCTGCATGCTATCTTTTGTAGGAAGTTGGGCCTTTCGAGATTCATGTTTTTGTTTTTTTGATCATTCTTGTCTGAACTGTGCCTATATAGTTTAGTTGTGTGTGTATGACTGGAGAAGAGTTAACTGTGGTGTACCAAATTGTGTAGGTCAATACGGGTTTCCAAGAAAAAAAAAAAAGATTTTTCGGTGGAACTGCTTGAAAACATTGAAGAGTTAACTGTTCAGGACCAAAATAAAGTGACGGTAACTAATTTCTTGGTGTCATGGGAGTTAAGGGAAGGGCTGATGTGGGTTGTGAAGGGAAGCCCATTGCTAGTATGTGGCAACGTAGTTTAGTTGCGTGGTTGACTGGGGCTTAGCTGTCTATCACCTAATAATTGGAGATTATAATCCGCTTGGGAAAAAGATTTGATTTTTGGTTGAACTGCTTGAGAATGTTTAAAATTTAAATCTGGGTGGTGTCAAAGTGTAGGGAAAGGTCAGATGTGGGCTATGAATGAAAATCCTTTACAAGTACATGGCAAATGGGGAGATAAAGTGCAGGATTTCTCTGGTTTAACCTCCAATATATCTAGTTACCTTTTGTTTGATAATTTGATAGTTGTAACATTTAGTATATGAAGAAAGAAGAATAGGAGGATCGAGGTTCTATTCTCTCAAAAAGATGGGCTTTCCCAAAGAATGACTATCCCAACCCTCAGCAAGTCTGTCTTAGGCCCTGTTTGCCAACGGAATAAGGGAGGGGATATGAATAGGTCATTTCAATCAACATCTCTATATACCATCCAATTACAATACATCAATATCAATATATATTAATATAGTCACTCCAATATAACATATTTATTAAAATATATTTACAATATCACATCAACTCACATCCATATCTTAGTAGTAAACAAATATCCGCTAACATTACATTAATATTACCAATCATTTTATCCCTACAGTATTTTATTCTGGAAAAACTCTTATCCTACTGCCAAATGCAACCTTAGGTTTCCTTCATCGCATCGTCTTCTCCTTCAGAACTCCTCTCCCTTTGGTTGATCCTCGCTCACCTTCCTCCATCATTCAGACAACCCCAAGTTCCCCTTCACTTACTATCTTGTGTAATAATATCAGCTAATTTGTACATTGATAGTCTTCATAAGGTACAGTGTGGTTAGCTTCCTATATTATTTTATTAATTAGGAGACTCTGGGAGTAACATGGTGACCAACTTTGTAACTAAAAGAAGATATGCATTTTGATATTGATTGTTGTTTATTTATATTTGCTTTATTTTTTTGAAACTGAAAGGAAAGCTATCGAATCGTCGATAGCAATCCAGGATATATTTGCTTTATTAAATCACATTCAGTAGAATATATTTCTAGGAAAAATCTTAAGTATCATTTCTTTCTTTTAGATTTATGCAACAATGCATTGGATGCAGAAACCACTTCCAGGCTAAACATTTAAATATCTTATGTAAGTGAGAGAAAGTGGCTATTGTGCTTTTCTTGATTCATCAGTCTATATTCGGTGATTGGCTACCAAAATTTAGCATATAAAAGATGTCAAATATGGAAGCGGTGAACTTTGACAGATCCTGAAAGGACTTAGCTGGAATTTTGTTAAGGAAGGGGCTTTGCCTCTGTTTTACACTAACTACTATCTCAAATAATTATGGGCTCTTATCTTTTGGGGGGAAAAAGGCCAACATCTTGTCGGCTTTACCATGGTCAATTATTTTCTTGTTTGCCATTGTCATATGATAATCAGTATTGCATTGATTTTTGACAATGTTGACCAAGAGTATCCATGCACTCCAAAATGTTAAAAAGGCAAATATGCATTTATGAGTTAAAGTTACATGCCATGTGGTTTCCTTTTGGCACGACCTTGGAGCCTGCACTTGTTATAAGTGTCATTTGCACATTTGCACAAAAATTAGCCCCACATTACCCAGATTTTCTTGGTGTCTGTCTTCCCTTAATTGTTAATAGAGATTCCACTTCCTCAAGTTTAGCAATCCTAGCCCACACATTCCAAGAGAACTTATTTTGGTGCATCATGATGATAGAAGGAAAAGAATATTACCGCTGCTACCCTTATCACAATCAAAGGGCAACTCTATGAGTCACCATTAGATGATAGCCTTGCGGTGAATTACCCTTCTGCACTTCAGTTTCACCAAGAACCATCCTTATTCCTCAATGAAAAACAATCTTGTGATAGTCAATACTCCTTCAATTATATATCTGATTGAATAACAAATGGGTCTTTTGCACCTATCATTTGTTGTGATTGCTTCCATGACATTTTCTTTCCTACCATGTTTAAAAGCAAGAATTTTGGATTAAAAAAAAGAGAGCCTACTTTATTTTGAGTGGGAGAAATTTGACCTTTCTCCTTTCAAGGAATGAAAAGGACCTTTCTCTGTATTTTTTTGAAAACCAATATTTTCTGGTACAATTCAAGTGCTTTGTACAAGAAATTGGATATATAAAATGGAAAGATTGGAACATGAGAAAGATATGATACCCATACAAACTGCCCACATCCATTCTTGTGAGGTGCATCTATGCATGCATCAGTCAGTGATGCCCACTGGAAAAAAGCAATGCGTGATTAATGTCATGCTTTCAATCAGGTGAAGCGTTTGGATGCTTCCATCCACCTGTGTGTCCATTCTGAATTGTTTAGTTACGGCTAGAGGCATTGAGATGAATAAAAGTCTTAACTTCCTAATATGTTTCGATAACTCTCCATGTCATTCTCAGAGGCTCGAAGGAGGAAATGGCTTGAGGATAACCCAGAAGCAACTAGCAATGACGAGCCAGTAGTCTTTGACACTTCTATCATACCCTGGTGGGCATGGATTAAAAAATATCACCTGCCCGAAGCTGAAAAGCTGAATGGTTTGCCTTCTGACCATCATTCCTTTTCTCTGAGTAAGATTCCCCATGAGTTTTTTTCTGAACCACCATTTGTTATTTGGCCTTATACAGGACGTGCAGCGATGATCGGGTTTTTCATGGCTTATTTTGTCGACAGCTTAACTGGCGTAGGCCTTGTTGATCAGATGGGCAACTTTTTCTGCAAAACCTTGTTGTTTGTAGCTGTTGCAGTAGTTCTGCTAATTCGGAAGAATGAAGACATTGACAACTTAAAGAAGCTACTAGATGAAACAACATTCTATGACAAGCAGTGGCAGGCAACATGGCAGGATGACACCACCAAGGATGCAACCAAGGAATGACTTAATAGATCGATGTTTTGCATCAGTTGCATTTTTATCATTTCTTTTTACTTCCCTAGTTAGTAGAGTTAAAATAAGATGCAGTAATATTTTGGATTTTTTTTTTTTTGGCTGTATGTGAAGGAAATGTAGCTTTAGTAGCTTAAGAGACAAGGAGATGGTGTTCTCGGATCTTATTTACCCTTAGTTTGGTTTCCCATAATGGTTGTGGTTTCCTGTTCTGGCTTGCTTTGCATGAAGGAGGCTGCAAAAGATAAATTAAAAAAATCAGGTATATTGAAAATTAAAATATATGGCATGCAGGGTCAAAAAATATAACATATTGCTTATGTGAAAGCAGGTATATTTTGCGTAACAAAAAGAGAAACCTGAATGATCTCCATTTCCTGAGTAAGGGACAATAGTCACTCGTAATTGGTCAAATATTCATCAATCAAGGTGTTTAGATCATCAAATCTATGATGATCCAAAAGATGATCGAAGAAGCTGCATCGCATGGCATTGCTGCCACTAGGATCACCAATAATGACGCTGCCACCAAGACAAATAGAAGCAGCGGCAGTAGTGCCACCGCTACTGTAGCCATTGGGAGCAGCAGCGTCACTGCTGTTACAGGATCAGGCAACGATGTTGCCATTGTTGCAATCGCTGAGGGTGGAGGTGCTGTTGATGTTGAAGTTGGGGTAGTTATTCGCTTCTTGTGTGATTGCGTGATGAGTTTTCTCTCATTTGGTGGTTGTAAGTTTTATGTATGTATGATGAGCCTTTACTTATGCAAAAATAGTCTCCTTTGTCTCTTTGACAAAGGTAAAATTCAGATTATTGCAATTTTTTTCTTTCGGTACATGAGAGATTTAGCAGAAACCACAAGTGCCTCGGCCCTTGGATCATTGTTTCGGGTGTCTCAATACATCTTACTGGGAATACTGAAGAGTTACATAACCCATCCAAGCCACGTAGAGTTAGGGAAGGTCTAGGTATCTCCTGCTCTACGTACTAGAGATGTGCATTACGCTCCAAAGTTTCCCATGAGTTTGATGTCGGTTTGCAAGATATGCAAGGATCTCTAGTGTAGGGTTGTGTTTGATGACATGCGTTGCTACTTCTAGGATAGGAGTGCCAACAAGATCATTAGTAGTGAAATAGAGAGATGATCTCTATTATCTAGATACTCCTACATTATTTGTTGGAGTAGTGTCAATTGCTAGTGATCCTTGGTTATGGCACAGACGACTGGGACACCCATTTGTGGGAACATGCATCAGGTGTATCCTAAGTTGCCAGCCACATTGTCACTGAAGTGCAATGATTGTTAATTGGGGAAACATTACAGGAGCACCTTTCCATGAAAATGTGATGGGGTGAGTACAGTGCCGTTTGCCTTGTTCCACTGCAATGTGTAGGGACAGGTGAGAGTTCAAAGTACTAGTGGTCACAGGTACTATGCAGTGTTCATTGATGATTACAACCATCTTACTTGGGCCTTTCTAATGAAGGCCATATCAGAGATTCCCTAAATTGTGCAGAGGTTCTTTGCAAAAGTTCAGACATAGTACTTCACTACCATACAGGTTTTCTGAAGTGACAATGCTTTAGAATTTGTTTACCGGGAGATGGAGTTTTTTGGTGCTTGTGACATGATCCACCAGACTTCTTGCACCTGCATGTCTCAGTAGAATGGCGTGGCAGAGTATAAGCTAAGGCACCTTCTTGATATTACTCAAACCTTAGTGACTCACATGAAGGTGCCTAAGTATTTTTGGGGGATGCCATACTTACCGTTGTATACCTGATCAATAGGGTCTCATCTTCAGTACTATAGGGATGCATTCCTTACCAGGTTTTGCATCCAAACTGTGATTGGCCTTTTGCTCTACTTTTGAGAGTGTTTGGGAGCACTTGTTTTGTTCAGGCACTTGGGAATTAGGAAAAGTTTTCTTCGAGAGAAGTGAAGTGTATCTTTCTGGGATGCTTATAGACCCAAAAGGAATACAGATGCTATGATCTGATTCTCAAGCGTTATTTAGTGACAGCAGATGTTACACTTTTTTAGAGAGTGCCATACTATTCTGAGGAGAGTGTTGGTCTTGACTTGGCCCTAGGGAGACATAGGTGTACCATCGTCGTCCAGCCATCCTTCCTAGTCCTCCTTAGGATCATTCTACTCTTATTGTTGTTGTTCCAGATGACTTAGCTTCTGATCATGAAAGGCTCATTACGCTAAAGAAGCCCGCTCACTCATGTACATTGCATCCCATGTCTCACTATACTAGGACTTCTCATCTGCAAGGGTAGATTAGACAGTTTGCCTCTACAGTTACTTCTATAGTTATTCCTAGGGACTATACCCACGCATCACAGGATCCCAAATGGCGTGCTGCTATGGATGAGGAGATGGAGGCTCTCAGGTATAGAGGGATGTGGGAGGTGGTCCCATGCCCCATAGATGCTACAGTGGTGGATTGTTGATGGGTATACACCATTAAATATCTCACAAACAACACAATTGACAGGTACAAGGCAAGATTAGTAGCTAGGGGTTTGACTCAGACATATGGGATTGATTATGTGAAGGCTTTTTCTCCAGTGGCTTGCATTTCCTCTATTCCTATTATTATCTCAATTGTAGTAAATAAAGGATGGAGATTGTGCCAATTGGATATCAAGAATGCCTTTCTATATAGTGGCTTAGCTAAGGAGGTATATATGAGACAACCAGGGGGAGCATGTGTGCAGGTTGAAAAAGGGTATTTACAGCCTAAAGCGGAGTCCTCGAACTTGGTTTAAGCATCTCAGCACTGTGATTTAGCAGATTGGATTCTAGAGGTCATCCTCTGACCATTGCATTTTTATCTGGTGCACAGGCACATGTTCTAGCTATTGAGTTGTGATCTTGGCTATATATGTTGATGACACGGTTTTGATAAGAGATGATGAAGAGGGTGTCTGTCAAACCAAAGAGTTTCTACAATCCATCTTTATGATGAAGGACCTTGGTGATCTAAGGTATTCTTTTGGTATTGAGGTTGTTAGGCAAGGGTCACACCTATCTATGTCTCAAAGACAATACACCTTATAAATCCTTGAGGAGATAGGATTGCTTGGGGCTAAACCGTCTTGTATCCCAATTGAGTTGCAGCAACATATCAATGGAGATAATCAATTATATAAGGATGTCACGTGATATAGGAGTTTAGTGAGGCGACTAATCTACTTGATGGTGACTCATCATGATATTAGCTTCGCCATTAACAGAACCAGCCAGCATATGCAAGCCCCACAGTATAGCCATTAGCATGAGGTATGTCTCCTTCTGAGATACCTCAAGAGGAGTCTTGTTCTAGGACTTTCTTACAGGGATAATGGATCCATGGATTGATGGGAACACCATCATGAGACCTAACTAGCTCATTTTGACCCAATGAAGGGAATAAATGCTCTTACATAACCGACTAAAGGTCATAATTCACTGCACAATCATTCTAAGAAGAAAATAAAAAACTAGGGTTAAAACTGCAATTTTACCATTGCAGTACAACTCAAGGGCTAAATAAAGGTCAAAAGGCCTTAATAAGATAATAAGTAGGTTGAATCAGACAGAAAAGGGTTTGTGTGAGTTCTGGGAAGTAAATGACTTCTTGAAATCCTAAAACAGACCCACTTGATTAACCAAGGTTCTGGTTAGGATAAAATTCACTTAAACCCTCTAAAAATCATAGAAAAATATCCTCTAGGGTTTAGTACCTTCAAATTGGCCATTGGAACCCATCTTGACCTAGAATGGGGTCTCAGACAGATATTTACCCTAAATTAGATTTTTGCATAAATTACCTAGTCAAACGTGGTCAAACCCAAAATCCAACTTCACCATTAGATTCTTTAGGTCCAAATTAGGCTTGTACCAAAATTTGGACCTAAGGGGAACTCATCTTGACCTACTTTGCGAAAAGGTCTAGTCTGATTGCATTTCTACCCCTATCTTTCAAAAACCCTTGCATTTAACCCCCTAGCTTCTTCATCATATTTTCAAATAAGTCCCTCCACCATTATAGCGGAGGAATCCTACTCTAGCAAGCTTTGAAAGGAGGTTTTTCCTTGATTGCTCAGAGAATTCCACCCAAAATTGGAAGGGAGATTTTCTGAGTAATCTCCTCCAATATGAACCCAGTTTAATGCCCTAATTCCTACCCAATCTCTCATGCGAACGCATGAGAGATTTAGATCTTTTGAAGTTGCCATCTCTGGTGACCATGCCTTGCTTGGAAGCTTGGCTTCCAAGCACAAATCCAATCGCATTCCCTCAGCTTGAAATTGGGTCGGATTCCCTCACATTCTTCTCTCCTCGCCGGCGGCAACCCTCCGCAAGCTCCGGCGGCTTCTCCCTCACTCTCTTGTCGCCCAACCACAATACCAGTGGTCGGGTTGTCTTCCTCTCATTCATCCGCGTCACGCAACACCGACCGACGTCGCCTCTGTCCTATCTTTGCCGCCACCTCATCTATGGAGGTCTTCATCTTCCCCACATCCGGCGACCATACCAGCGTGGGTTCTCTATCCCTCTTTGTCCCTTAGAGGTAGGTCTTAGACTCTCTCTCACACACACTCCCTTTCCCTCTCTCTATTTCCCTAAATGACCCACCAATGCCACTGACCACCATCACCTTCTCCACCTCCAGCAATACCTCCAGCGATGTGCCCTCGTCGCTCCGCACCTCCATCCACCTCGCCAACCACCCTACGACCTTTGCCTCGACTCCCTGATCACATCCCCTCACTCATACCACCACGCCACCCACCCAACCATCCCACCGAACACACCCACACATACGCACACAGTGAACCCTAGATACGCCACCACAGCCACCCACACGCCATGCCAACCACCCCAGCACATTCGTCATGCTCTGGCGATGCTCCCTGAGCGCTCTGACGAGACCGTGAGGCCATCTTTGTAATTTTAGGTACAAGTGTCCTCCGCCATTGGTGACCAAGCTTGAAGCAAGCTCTAGGCCTTGCCAGCTCCAGGTCCCTATCCCAGGTTGTGCGGAACACCCTCGCCACGACTCCAGGTGCTCAATTCCAGTCGAAGGCTGCAGCAACTGCTGTAATTGGAAGACCACCTCTGCTGCAAGCGCGTGCGATGAAGGGTACGCATTTAGTCCCACATCGGTGGCTGCGAAGCGACCGCGCTTGCATAAGTTGAATTTATACCATAGCCTTATCGCCTCCGAATCACGGGGTGAGGTCCCTCTCACCCGACCGACCCGGTCTCGTCCGCACTCAGGCCCCATAGACCTGGTTGACCTGACCTGATTGCACTCCTCGCCCACCATATCACGTCGGTGGGCCTGGTCCCGAGTACATACCCAACCCGATTACCCGAATACATGTGGCTCTGGGAGAGCGGAACCTAAGAGAGAAAGAGAGGAGAGTGCACGCAGGTAGGGGGTAGGTTTTGTTGCACGCTGAAGAGGAGGAGAAGCAAAGCTGAAGAAGAAGAAAGAGAAGCTAAGGGCCACGGCAGAGAAAGGCTGAAGAAGAGGAGGAAGAAGCTGAAGGAAGAAGAAGGAGAAGCTGAGGAAGAAGGAAGGCAAAAGAGAAAGATCGTAAAGGAAGAAGAAGATAGAAGCTAAAGGCAAAGAAAAAGAAGAGGAGTAGAAGCAGAAGAAGGAAGAAAGGAGAAGAGAAGGAAAAAGTTAAGGCAAAAGAGAAAGTCATAACAAAGGCAAAGGAAGAGAAGGGCCAGAGAAGAAGGAGCCAACGACAGAGAAAGAAGTAGAGAAGGCAGAAGAAGCCAAAGGAAGAAGAAGAAGAATCAAGAAAGAGAAATCAAAGCAAGGGACTGTAGCGTACAACTTTTAAGACATCTGATTTACAAAATCAAACGTCCAATTTTCATAAGCTCTCCATTGTTTTATCTGCAATTATTTTTACTCTTCATATACTCATGCTTTACACTCCTAATTAGATTTTGAGTAGTATTATGTGTTCAATTGACATTTATTGTTGAGATTAGTGCGTGAATTCTATTTGCTCCCTGTGTTCAACCTTGGAATATATTCGAGTAATAAAATTGTATTTGTTTTGAATACTTTTTTTCGACTGTACTATAACGCAATACTTTTAAATACCGATCCAGCGTCTCTCAACATTTTGGCGCCGTTGTCGGGGAGCAAAGCACAATTCACCACTATTCTCTACATTATTTGATTATATTTGAACACTAACTTGCCCTATTTGCTTTATTGTGATTTTGCGAAGTACTTCACGAGGAAGTCTCCCGCGTAAATCAACCACTCCAGGGCAAGTAACTTCTCTATTCTTCCCTAATCAACCTCCTAATCTTGGGAAGACAAAAAAGGAAGCAATCAATTAGGAATCACCTACCTTATCTTTCATAGTAATTATCATTTAAAAGGCAAGTTCCTAATTTGCAAAATTTTTTAAATATTATTGAAGTTGAAGAGATTCTATTTAGAGATCCTACCCCAAAATTCCTGTGCCTATTAGGAACTACGCTTAAATTCTAATCTTCTTGGACTACACACTTCTTGTTTGAAGTCCAAGGAGAACATTCTTGAAAATCAAAAGAGGACTAGGAAATAAAACCAAATTAAGGTTTCAATTGTTAGGGTTTTTGGAGTGCTAGTTCACATTTTGCCTGCATAAGAGGAAACAAAACCGCCCGCATTTGTGTGCTACCCAAGCCCTTGATTGAAAAGATCTAATCAAGAAAAACCCTAAAATCAGTCTCTAAACTCACTTGAACCCTAAAATCCTTAGACCTAATAACCTGGGAGTCAAATCAGGGTGATTTCTACGTCTTAACCTAGAGTCATTCTGCTATCTTTAGGGTAGGTCAGGTAAAGTTGGGCTACATTGTAGGCCAACTAACCTCCAAATTAGGCCACAAGTCAAATTAATTACTAATTCAAGTGAAAACAAAGGCACAAATTAGGACATAAAATTGGTAGACTTAAGAGGTCAAGTTATCCATTCTGGCCTACCTGGACCCTTAGTGACAAGAGAGGTCGAGTGGGGGAAACCCTGTAACCTGTGGGGGCACTCTACCATGTAGGGGTCTTTGCGGGACTCTCCCTCTCTGGCTGCCCAAGTATTTCTCAGGCGGACGACTTTCTGATCCAGGGGTATCATCCACCTCGAACCTCTATAGTCATCCAAAAATCTTTGGGTGCCTTGATTGGGTCAACATCACATCCAATCCCTCATCCCTTCTATTTAGAGCACACACATAGATTTTCTTTGGGAGTCTCTAGTCAGATCAAATCAGTTCATTCTAAACTTGAATTCTGATTCTACATCTTGATTCCACCATCTGATTCAAATATGCAGCTTGGTTATTTAGGAAGACCATTGAAGAAACCTGAATCACAAAGATCCATGAGAGATAGATTGGTTGAGGATGCCCTTGAATTTTATGAGATTGAGTACAAAACATCAAAACCAGTAGAATACATTCAGGTTATTGTATCAACAACAGCAACCTTCATCATAAACTGTGCCCAAGTGTTATTAACAGAAGCAACAAAGGGATCAACCTGGGATATTCTCATAACAGGATACATTGAGATAGAAAAATTGCATAACTTTGAATATCTCCAATGTATGACAAATTCTGTACTTTGGAAAAAACACTAAGATGATCTTGAAAAATGGGAAGAGATCATGAAATTGTTGAAACAAATTATCGATAAAAATACCCGTACATGCCTCAAACAGTTAATGAAACATCTTGGAATAATATTGAGGATCAATCTGATTTCCCAAAGCTCGGGTTTGAGACACAAGGTTGTTGTGGATTCCCAACCCAGATGGAATATAACATGCCTGATCTTGAAGTAGGTTGGGAAGTCCCAATTGCATAACACAATTTTGAGCCAGCCCTAGAAAACCAAAATCCTGGTTCACCAAGCATAGAATTCCTAGACTCCTGTAATGATGAGATTAAAATAGAACCTCTTGAGGGTGTAAATCCCGCCCCTTATTCTGATAAGGTGACCCTCGAAGGCAATTCTGACCTAGATTCTAATAATTCAACCCACATCCTCAGCCTAGAATCTGGATCTAAAACTTATTGGGAAGATTATAAGGCCCTGTATGACGAAGATCAAAATTTAAATTGGGATTATGATTCTAGGCCTGAATATGATGAATATCCCTCTTCAACATCCTCAGAGTACAGATTAATTTTTTGGAAGCCACGCCAATCTACGATACAAAAGCCAAGGAGCTGGAAGAGTGGGGTTTTGATTGGGTCATTCATACAAGTCTAAAACTCGAGCCTAGACCTAATAGGGACACCTTTTTAAGCTCAGAATCTACAAATAGGCTAGACCCAAGTCAGGTTGCTTAGTCTACATTTATTCTGTGGTGGAACCTCTGATCTCGAATCGAATTCAGAACTTGATTCTCGCAATTTCTTTGACAATTTCGAATCTTACCATGATTTCGGAGAACCATTGTTTCCTGACAACAACGAGCCAATCTATGACCTTAGCTTACATGATTCATTCTTCAACTCTCACTCTGAGGTCCCTGATCCCGAGATCACTGACTTAAAATCAGGTTCGATTGAGATGGAATCATTTCCTTTTGATCCTCAGGAGTTAAAACCAAAAAGTGCCAAGAGTGACTACAATCCAGAATTCAAATCATTTCTTGACTCAGATTTTCCTCATCCTATAAACACTCTTCAGGCATTTACCTTTGAATTTGACGACTACTATGAGGACTCTCTAAATGAACCCACCTTTAAACTCTTTTTAGATGAGCCCCCATACACAATTCTTATTGAAACCACCTCCTCTACAGAACCTTCTCAAACCCATTTTCAACCCCGACCAGCAATCGGACTCAATTTCTATTCTGATTCCCCTCTTACTGAGTCGATTGTAGATAATTCGCCTCCACATTTTTTTCGGGTTTCGGACATTGATCAGACTACAAATCATGCCCCATCATTCTCTGATCACTCCTGTAGGGTTTTCGCATCATCCACTGATTCTTTTTCATTTAAGGATCCCTACTCTGAGTAGGCTAATGATGTAGCCCAAACCCAACCCACCAGACTGATTGGGTTTGGGCTGCATCATCAGCCTACTGATTTGAACAAGCACCTGGTTGGACCAACCAGGCTTTTGATCAAGGTGCTTGTTCTACAAAACTCAGCTGATTTGACCACTCCTCCATATCATTTCCCGCTCGGCTAAAGGCGTTGAATTTAGCGCTTAACGAGAGGCAACCCGTCATTCCAAAAACCTGAGATCCTTCTGTACTTCACTTCTATTGCACCCTGAGTTCGATTTTAGAACAGTTGATCCCACCTCTGGTACATGTGCTAGAGCTTGAAATTGTCTGCAACAATCATTCCTGACCTATTCGCCCACCCGATAATCCTGTTCTAAATTTCTGAACCCAAACCTGTTTCACACCCTCCATTTACAATGAGGACATTGCAAAACTTAGGCATGGGGGGGTGGTAAAGTGCAAGCATACAAAAATCAAAGTTTGGAAGGGTTCTCACAAAAAAATCACATATTCCAAAAATACCAAAAAAATAGAAAATTGTGAAAAAGAAAAAAATTTTGAGAGGAGAGAAAATTTTGAGGCCATACAAATCTTGAGGAGAAAAAGGGGAAAAGTGAAAAATGTCGAAAAGGAGCACAAGTTGAAAAGAAAAAGAAAAGAGATAGTCATTAGTAAGAAATTAAGGAATTAACTTAGTTCTAGACTGTATCAAAAGAAAAAGAAAATGAAAGGAAAAAAACTACTAATGAAACAAATAAGAGATTAGTAGGAACGCTAATCTTAGGCCTCTTGGGCTATACTCCTAGGCTTAAAAAATTCAAGTATCCACTAAGATATGGATAGTCCTCAAGAGGTTGGGGAAAATGCGAAGCTTAAGTATTAGGTCTAAGGCTTAAGGAGTATTCGGCCTCGTTAACTGACCTCTAGTTTGTGGGACTCGGTAACCTAAGCATCCCAATCCACACATAGTCTGGTTCAGTGCTCATAAGTATCAAAATCACGCAAATGCGTTCAAATTATTCTGAAAAAGTCACCTAGATTAGGAGCGGCCGATCAACACAAGTTGATTTAGACGAGTTCTGGGCATGGAGAGGTGGGAAATTCCCCTCGAAGATGCGCAATAACATATCGTCTCCTCGGTGCTTGTCTCCTAGGATATCTACATATCCTACTGGGGGCATATAAGCACCCTGTGCTGGTTCAGATGCCATGAGCGGCATTATCCCGAAATGTCGATTGCCAGGATCTGGATTTAGCTATGAAATGCCATGGGCGAGATTATCTCAAAATCTCAAAAGCCAGGGTTCTGGGGTTGCCATGGGCGGTGCTATCCTGAAGCATCGATTGCCAGGGACCCTTCGAGAATTGATGATGGGGACTAAGAATCCGATACAGACCGTGTTGTGAAGCCAATCCAAAGCTAGAAATAAAAAGAAAAGAGAGAGAAAACTCTCCAAACAAAGAAAATTCCTCTGTCTCTTTCTTACAAAAATGCACTGCAAACTGAACCAAGGCTAAAATATGTTACAAGAATGGGTGTTTTAACCACGGAGTTCAACGAACCTTAGGATAGTTCCTGTGGGCCTTAAAAACCTTCGCGGCAAACTAAGGCTAGAGCTGATTAAGTCCGGATCTTGGTTGGTACTTGAGTACCTCTAGGCCTACTATCAACATTCTAACCTAATCCACAGAAGAAAGCACACATCACAATTTTAAGCATTGAAAAGACTACATGGTCTAAAATCAAAGTTAAAACCTTAAAATTTTGCTAAGGGACTAGCAAAAGCTAGGCATGGGGGTATGATGGGAACACCATTTTGAGACCTAACTAACTCATTTTGACACAATGAAGAGAATAAATGCTCCTACATAATCGACTAAAGGTCATAATTCACTGCACAACCATTCTAAGAAGAAAATAAAAAACTAGGGTTAAAACTGTAATTTTACCATTGTAGTACAACCACAGTTTTCTTAAGTGCTAAACAAAGGTCAAAGGGTCTTAATAAGATAATAAGTGGGTTAAATCAGACAGAAAAGGGTTTGTGTGAGTTCTGGGAATTAAATGACTTCTTAAAATCCTAAAATAGATCCACTTGATTAACCAAGGTTCTAGTTAGGATAAAATTCACTTAAACCCTCTAAAAATCATAGAAAAATATCCTCTAGGATTTGGTATCTTTAAATTGGCCATTGGAACCCATCTTGACCTAGAATGGGGCCTTAGATAGATATTTGCCCTAAATTGGATTTTTTGCATAAATTACCCAGTTAAATGTGGTCAAACCCAAAATCCAACTTAACAATTAGATTACTTAGGTCCAAATTAGGTTTGTACCAAAGATGAGTTCCCCTTAGGTCCAAATTAGGTTTGTACCAAAATTTGGACCTAAGGGGAACTCATCTTGACCTACTTTGCGAAAAGGTCTAGTCTGATTGCATTTCTACCCCTATCTTTCAAAAACCCTTGCATTTAACCCCCTATCTTCTTCATCTTCTTTGCAAATAGGTCCCTCCACCATTATAGTAGAGGAATCCTACTCTGGCAAGCTTTGAAAGGAGGTTTCTCCTTGATTGCTTAGAGAATCTCTCCCAAAATTGGAAGGAAGATTCTCTAAGTAATCTCCTCCAATATAAACCCAATTTGATGCCCCAATTCCTACCCAATCTCTCATGCGAACACATGAGAGATTTAGGTCTTTTGAAGTTGCCATCTCCGGCGACTATGCCTTGCTTGGAAGCTTGGCTTCCAAGCACAAATCCTTCTCCAGAGACCTATTTAAGAAGCCCCAGATCCAATCGCATTCCCTCAGCTTAAAATTGGGTCGGATTCCCTCACATTCTTCTCTCCTCGCCGGCTGAAACCCTCCACAAGCTTTAGCGGCTTCTCGCTCACTCTCTCATCGCCCAACCACAATACCAGTGGTCGGGTTGTCTTCCTCTCATTCATCCGCGTCGCACAACATCGACCGACGTCGCCTCTGCCCCATCTTCGTCGTCACCTCATCTACGGAGGTCTTCATCTTCCCCACATCCGACGACCATACTAGCGTGGGTTCTCTATCCCTCTTCGTCCCTTAGAGGTAAGTCTTAGACTCTCTCTCTCTCTCACACTCCCTTTCCCTCTCTCTATTTCCCTAAACGACCCACCGACACCACTGATCACCATCACCTTCTCCACCTCCGGCAATACCTCTGGTGAGGTGCCCCCGTCGCTCCGCACCTCCATCCACCTCGCCAACCACCCTACGACCTCCGCCTCGACTCCCTGATCACATCCCCTCACTCATACCACCGCGCCACCCACCCAACCATCCCACCGAACACACCCACACATATGCACATAGTGAACCCTAGATACGCCACCACAGCCACCCACACGCCATGCCAACCACCCCAGCACATTCGCCGTGCTCTGGCGGTGCTCCCTGAGCGCTCTGACAAGGCCGTGAGGCCATCTTTGTAATTTCAGGTACAGGCATCCTCCGCCATTGGTGACCATGCTTGAAGCAAGCTCCAGGCCTTGCCAGCTCCAGGTCCTTGTCCCAGGTTGCGCGGAACACCCTCGCGTACGACTCCAGGTGCTCAATTCCAGTTGAAGGTTGCAGCAGCTGCTGTAATAGGAAGACCACCTCTGCTGCGGGCGCGCGCGACGAAGGGTACGCATTTAGTCCCACATCGGTGGTTGCGAAGCGACCGCACCCACATAAGTTGAATTCGTGCCATACCCTTATCAACTTCGAATCACAGGGTGAGATCCCTCTCACCCGACCAACCCAGTCTTGTTCGCATTCACTCCCTACGGACCTGGCTAACCCGACTCGACTGCACTCCTCGCCCACCATCACCCACCGGCGGGCCTGGTCCCAGGTACGTACCCGACCCAATTACCCGAATACATGTGGCTTTGGGAGAGCAGAACCTAAGAGAAGGAGAGGAGAGTGCACGCAGGTAGAGGGTAGGTTTTGCTACAGGCTAAAGAGGAGGAGAAGCGAAGCTGAAGAAGAAGAAGAAAGAGAAGCTAAGGGCCACGGCAGAGAAAGGTTGAAGAAGAGGAGGAAGAAGCTGAAGGAAGAAGGAGAAGCTGAGGAAGAAGGAAGGAAAAAGAGAAAGATCATAAAGGACGAAGAAGACAGAAAAGCTAAAGGCAAAGAAAAAGAAGAGGAGTAGAAGCAGAAGAAGGAAGAAAGGAGAAGAGAAGGAAAGAGTTAAGGCAAAAGAGAAAGTCAAAATAAAGGCAAAGGAAGAGAAGGGCCAGAGAAGAAGGAGCCGACAGAGAAAGAAGCAAAGAAGGTAGAAGAAGCCAAAGGAAGAAGAAGAAGAATCAAGAAAGAGAAATCAAAGCAAGGCACTGTAGCATACAACTTTTAAGACGTCTGATTTACAAAATCAGACGTCCAATTTTCATAAGCTCTCGATTGTTTTATCTACAATTATTTTTACTCTTCATATACTCATGCTTTACACTCCTAATTAGATTTTGAGTAGTATTATGTGTTCAATTGACATTTATTGTTGAGATTAGTACGTGAATTCCATTTGCTCCCTTTGTTCGACCTCGGAATATATTAGA
The DNA here is from genome assembly GCA_037157565.1 of Thalassia testudinum. Classification (NCBI taxonomy): domain Eukaryota; kingdom Viridiplantae; phylum Streptophyta; class Magnoliopsida; order Alismatales; family Hydrocharitaceae; genus Thalassia; species Thalassia testudinum. The sequence goes on from JAZHRO010000073.1 coordinate 122,142,809, forward strand.
GTAATAAAATTGTATTTGTTTTGAATGCTTCTTTCGACTGTACTACAATGCAATACTTTTAAATACCGATCTAGCGTCTCTCAACATGGATGTAACTACTTACTTTGATGCAAATTATGCAAGATCCATTGATGATAAGAGATTTACTTTGGGCTATGCTATTTTTCTTAGTGGGAATCTCATGTCCTAGAGGAGTGAGAAGCAAAATGTTATTGCTTGCTCTAGTACCAAGATAGAGTATCAGGCTATGGTCCATTCTGCATGTGAGATCATGTGAATTGTGGGTTTTCTACAGGACCTAGGAGTTATAATTAAGGGACCGGCTCCACTCTTTTGTGACAATAATTTTGCCACATATATTGCCTCAAACCTGGTCTTCCATAGGCAGACAAAGCACATTGAGGTTAATTGCCACTTCATTTGCAATGACGTCATGGAAGGGAAGATAAGCACTCCATATGTTACTTTCCAGTTGCAACTAGCTAACATTCTTACCGAGGCACTTAAAAGGAAAAGATATAAGTTTTGTGTGATAAGTTGGGGCTTATTGACATATATGCCTCAACTTGAGGGGGAGTGTTAGCTTATTATATTATTAATGGTGTTATTTCTATTTTTATTTTTTTTTGTGGGCATCTTTGTAATTTTCCCAGCAACCCTCTTCTATGAAAGAGAGGTTAGGGTTTCTCTTTCAATAGAACATTTTCTTTTTCCCACTCATAGTAAGGATGGAAATCCTTGACCTTCCATTATTTTTGCCATAGAATTTGATTTGGTCACTACCATGGATGGATGTGGCAATTATGGAGAAGTGCACATCCGCATGAAAATGGATGCTTATATTGTTTATAATCTTCAAATATGTGTTTTGATTGTATTAGGAACAAACACCCACATTCCTATGATTGGAAGATGCATCTAGGGATATACAACACAGTAATGTTTTAGTCTGAACGTAAAATAAAAAGACAACAAACAAAAAAATATAAACTAAAGATAGATCAGCAGGCGGCTTGGAGTCTTGGGTGCCAGAGTTTCCTTTTTTGGATAGTCCTTCCAAGAGGGTTTAGATGCTTGCTTGATCTTCTCCAAGTTCAAGCCACATTTTTTAGCTTATCTTTCGATTCTTTGTTGGGATTACTGCGAGATGGTTGGCTGGAGTTGGGTACAGTTGGTCGCTTATGGCAAGGATGCCCACCTTGGTGTTGATTCTTGGGTTCCATCATGTCATGTTGTTGGGGATTTCTACATGTCTGGTCTGGCAATTCGATTAACTGTCATGCTTGAAGCTTCAAGATGAAGAAGGCAGTCCAGACATGCTCGAGCATTGCCTTTTACTCCCCATGGCCAACACTTGTTAAAGATCTTGGGGAACACTAAAATCTGGACATGATAAAGCTTCATACTAGTCTTAGATTACTGGTCTTCCTTGTCTTGATACCAACTTTGTTGTTGGTGATGCGAATTGTTACCTGAGCGTGGATCGAAGATAAGGAGTAATTAGATTAAACATGTTGTTTTGAATTTCTTTTGTTTTTGGTTTCCTTTTTGTTCCCCTAATTGGGGTGAAGTGTTCCCCTATTGGGGGGCATTTGAGTCCCTCTCATTGTTTGGTATTCTCTTCTCTCTCACTCTGTTGACTATAACGACCAAAGCCTAAACTCAAGTCAAATAAGAAAAATTGACCTTGATAATCCTAAACTGACCTTGATAATCCTAAACTGACCTTGATAATCCACATTGATTTGTTGGATCTACGCATAATGGATCCAAGGCAACTACCTAAAATGCTGAAGCTTAAGTTGTCAAGTAATAATTCTCAATCCTTATATCCCACTACTCATTTTCATGAGTTCACTATGTAAAACTATTTAAGTGTGTTACAATCTTCTCCACTTGAAATCTTGACATCCTCGTTAGGATTCATACAATCGATCAATCATTGTGGGATTCTAAATGTGACTCTCACCATCACTTCTAGGACATCACACTTAATCCTATACAACATTTAGTTCTCACATTTTTGCTTGGTTTATGGTTATGATACCATTTGCACTATTTTAATGAATTTACTATATAGTATTATTTTGAGATGTCACATCGATTGCATCTAATTGTAACCTGGTTCTCTTTGCAGAAAAGAAAAGTAGTAGCCTAAATGGAAATAGCATTTGGAAAAGGTACCATCAAGCTATATCCATCACCTTGAATTACCAAGACCACTGACTAATGCAGAGAAAATTATAGAAAATTACATCTCACATATCAGGCTCTAGTTTTAGTATCTATTGCAATACATTGTTTCTTTTATGGGCATAGTCCCCATTACACCCGCAAGAACAAAACCAAGATTCCTGCAAATTACTAACGATTTTTCCTCTCATGTACCACTGAACCTGAAATCTACACCTCTTCATTGAGTGCAAACACTCATTGATCATGCTACAATTGGTTCAACTCCATCTATCTAAAGTTGCATGTTTCATTTTGCTCAAAATGTTGATTGTTCAAGAAAGATTTGACAAGTTAAATTTTGATTTCCATAGACTTATAACATGTGCTGCTTATAGGCACATGCCTTATAGAAAAGATAGGAATCCTTAAGTTCAGAGATGATATGGTCAAGGAAAAATTGACATTTAGCATTGTATACAAGAAAGGCTGGATGCTATTTTGCAACCCAGGTAGCATCTTCGTTATGATGAATATTTGTTTTAAGAAGAACTGTACAATTGTTTATGTGGAAAGCAGCACAAATATAACATTCATGCATTATTTAAGGATGCAATTAAAATTTGATTGTGTAGAAGGGAGTGTTGATACCCTTGTTTTGATGTAACAAAATTATATTTTATTGTGGACCAATCATTTCGGGTTGCTTAAAGTCAAATTATCGAGAAATGATTATAATCCAAGGATGTTTGACCTCAGGAGAAGTTTTTGAAGACTATAGTTGTCTCTTTTTACTTTTATTAAGTCTAGAACTTTGTAAGGAACGTCAATAATATCAACCGACTCTTTTTGAATCTCGTCAGATTACAAACTTAAGTTAAACTCTAAGTTTTCGATATTGTTGATCGACCAAACCTAAATGTTTAATTGATTAAATTCCTCTTAACAGTCAAATCTTGAAATTGTGCTCCAAGTTGATCAATTTCCAAGCTTAATCGATTAACATGAATTCGATCAAAACTTCGTTTGAATCGACCAAAGTTCATTTTGATCGACCAATGCCTAATTTTGATCAACCAATGTTGTATTTACAGGCTTTCTAAATTATGGTTTAAAGCACCTATAAATAGGACCCCTCGACCCCCACCTCAAAAAACACCTCAAATAGCTTCTAAAAAGCAAAACACTCTCTTACTCTCTAGTGCTTTCATGCCTCCATACCTGTAATCATCGCTTTTTAAAGCATGTTCTTCTGCGACCTCAAAAACTCAGTTTGCATATTCTCTTGAGGTTGCATAAGAATTCCTGCTATATTTTATATTCTTGTTATTTTTTATTTGGGACCCAAGTTATTTAGGAGTACCGTTATTCTTCTCTTGGTCAGGTGTAAAAGAGAAAAAGTTTTTGTAAAGAGGTTGTGCCACCCTCATTGAAGTGGTGCATTAGTGGATACAATCCTAAGCTAGGAGGCTTAGGTTGTGATTTTTGCCTGAAAGGATTTCCACTCTAAAATCCAAGTGTGATCTTTCTGGTTGTTGTGATTGATTCATATTTACTTTGATTTATGGTGAATGTTCTTTAAATCTTGCAATTTTATATAACTACACTATTCACCCCCCTCTAGTGTAAACATTAGATCCTATAGTCTTTGTATGCACTGATAGGGAGGAGGTCTTCAGCCCCAATTTGACATTAGCTGAAGCCAGTAGAGAGAAAAAGGGAAAAAGAAGGAACTTTTGTGGATTGCATAATCAAAATTTTGGAGTTGTTATATTTCCTTTTCTCAAATTAAGTTGCTACATAAAGCACATGGATTTACACAATTGATAAAATAACAACTTCCAAATGAAAATAGTGGAATATTTGGTGAAACAAAATATAAACAACAATGAGAGTAACTAATGTTCCTACTCGAATGTAATGAATGATGCATCAAGAACCCCCAAGAATCTATCCCTGTATCTATACTTTCCACCCTCTTAAAGCCTTACTTGTTTTGCAAGTTAGTGGAATTTATCCCACATGGGCCCATTTCTCTCGATGATTTCTATCATGTTAATGCAAGCAATCCTGATGGGAATTCAATCCCACACCCCCCTGAAATGAGAAATCCCATAGTTTATCCTGTGCAGCGTATCCCGTGTTAAGAAATTTAAGGACGCCGCCTGCGATCAAGCGTTGCATACTTGAAACCCTAGCATTCCTGTAACCCGTGATGGTCGGTGATGGCAATGGCGATGGAGGTGGTTGGCAGTGGCGATCAACTCAGCCATTCGTGGTGTGGGAGGTATGTAGAAGGGATTTGCATGTCACATTCATACTTAAGTTTTGGGCTTTTGTGGTAGTTGAGTTGTCTTGTTTTTGAATCTTGCTTTCTCAGTTGGAATCGATGTCGATTTCAAACCATAGTCATCCTTCTTTGCTAGTACGTGGATGTTTAAAGAGCTTTACGACTAGAGACTACAGGAATGACTGTTTTTGCGACGGTTCAAAATCGTCTCCTAATCAATCAAAACCGTTATATACTATCATCGTGAAAGTGTGTGTCGCATTAGTGTATACACGACGGTTTCTCTAACTATTATGTATCTTGCTATACGACAAATTTTTTTTAAACCATTGTTTGGTAACAATAAATGACGGACGTTTAACCATCTTGTATGCCATTAATTTGGTGGTGGTAGTTCTACGTGAACAATAAATGATGGTTTAATAATCGTCGTTTATATGTATACACAACGGTTTTCTACAACCGTTGTGCATATATGTGTTTTTTTTTTTTTAATATACATAATGTAGGTATTATAGAATCTTATAACACCTTTAAAAACATACATAACATACAACATACAACATGCAACATTCAACATACAACATGTAACATTCAACATACAACAAATATATATATAAGCCTAATGAAAAGAGTATGTCATAACATCAAAATATACATATAACTAAGCAAAATATAAAACCTAAGGAAAAGAAAAGTAATATAAACCTATGTCTCAGCTCCTACCCCCTGTCCTGCTCCACCACCACCAAGGTCATCTCGTCGTCTCTGCAATGCGGGTAGTGATAGGAAGTGTGATCCCAACCACTGCCCCATAGAAATGTCATCATCTCTCTCATCTCTGCTCTCTATCGCTCCATCTCTTTCCTTTGCTCCTCCATGAATTTCTTGGCATCTTACCAAGCTTGAGTTTGCTGTTGGAACTGTAGGGTGACATCATGGAGCTATGTCTGCATCTGCTGGAAGAAGGCTGCCGACACTAACCCCTTCTACCCATACCAGTTGGAGATCGTCTGACTCCTCCCACTACGAACGAAGCATCCATGCTCTGGAGGCATAATGCTCCTAAAAATCTCCTCATGTGTCATAAGAGGCTACTGCTGAGTGCCAGAAGTGGCGTTTAGAGACGGATTGATTAAGTTCATCATTTCTCCCTACAAATTACAAATTAAATTATGCTTATAATTTAATGTCATATTAAAGTAAGTATAAAATTTAAAGTAGTTGATAATTAAATGTTACTTACGTGCTTCGTCTGGTATGTCTCATGTATTCATGTTCGCCTACTGTCGGTGGTGGCCTTTCTATTAGTAACCTCATATACATCAACCCAATCTAGCGTGGTACCATCATGTGAATGTACCTGTAAATATATTTCAAATTGAAGGTAATAGTAGTAATTAAAACTTTAATTAAAAATATAGAAGTGACATAATAAGAAATTACTTACATATTTTACCTTAACTCTATCTATACTAGTTCGACCCAAACAGTGGGTTTATGGTGGAGCTTTAACCCTATTGGTCTTGTTCCTCTTTGCCTAATCCTATACATATAACATATTGTAATGAGGAAATAATTGAATCATTTATCTCAAAATACCCTTAAAAGTATTTATAATTACCTCCGTCTCAGGCTTATTCCCATGTTCGCAGCATTCTTGCCCACACATTTGCTGCTATTATAAGAGACATGTTCCTCAATGCCTCCTCATTAGACAACATTTTATTATAAAACTAAATTATACAAATAAATTGTCAAAAGAAATTAATTAAGTAAATAATAAAAAATAAAAAATATTACCAATTTCACCTTTCTCTTTGTTGTCATCCTCCAATCACGATGTCGTCTTGCGGTATGATTGAGGGTGTATTTGGTGACATTTAGATCGTCACCTCAATCAAAAATCGCCGATAATATTACAAAATGCTATAAACAAATTAAATATTATTGAAGTAAACTTATATATATATATATACGTTAATAATTATTTACCTTTATATTACGATTAAGCTGTCTTTTAATCTCCTTGGAGACCCTCCTTTAGTTAAAACAAAAAAGGGGGACGAGCTCCTTTACCATCCTAAACAGTCTGCTGGTGAAAGGAGGATAGTCTGCATCTTCTCCAACTTCGTTGATATGTACTTTGATTCTCGTCCCCTTCAGAAGTGCATCTAGATGTGCATTTCTTGTCGGACTCCTTTCTTTTTTCTCTTACTTGATAAGGAAAATATAATTAAAAATTAAAACATTACAAGTAAATTTTAATAAGATATTACTGACAATTCTTACCAGAACTGGTCCCTGCCTCAGCCTGAGGGTCCTACTGAGGTCGTTTCTGTACCTTAGCTTCGTTCTAACCCTCATCCTCATCCTCGCTGTCGCTGTTGCCCTCATCCTCATCCTTATTGTCGTCATCTGGGTAGTGGGTGGTAACCTCTGGCTTTGGCTTTTACACTACATTGGTAACCACCTTCTTGCCCATGTCTTGGTACTGTCAGGAAAGATCACCAGATTGGACATATTTATGATGCCTCATAAATGTGGGATTAGGTACCATGACAACTAGGTGTGCGTGGGGACTACGTAGAGGGATGTACTCGGGGACCTTGGGAGTCTGGGTGCAGGGAGGCTGAGTGTGAGGTGGCTGTGTGGAACGAGGCTAGGTCTCATCCCTACCCGCTGAGGTGGCCTAGTCGTCTTTACCCCTATTAGCAAATTTCTTAAATTCCATCTGCATGTACATTAAAAATAATAATATTTGTATAAATATGAAGAAATAAATAAATAAAAATAAAAAAATTTTGAAAAGCAATTCGACTGAGTTTCCCCTATATTATGGATATTTTCCAAAATCTTGTATAAAGAAAATCACATTTTACATCTTATGAAATATAAATAACTAAACAGTAAAACATAAACAGTCACCATACATTTTTTTTTATTGAATTCAATCACAAATATCTTACTTATACAAAAAGTGTCACTAAAATTGCATTAACTACTAAGTTGGACTTTTGTCACCCTTTCTTTTCTTATTCTTTGGGAATAGAGGTTTATGATGCATTGGAATAGCAATGCATATGTTAGAAATTAAATGTGAATTTAATTACTCTTAGAAGGTTGTGATTTAAAAAATTATATTTGGAGAGCAAGGCCAATTTAAGTGTCAAAGCTTTTTTGGGCAAACCATTCTACTGAGGCAAATATCAAGGCATTGACATATCAAGAGCAATATTTGAAGATATAATTAACCAGCCAACCTCAAAAGAACAACATCATTATCAGAAATCACTCATCATTTACCAATGCTGGGGAAGAAATAACATGAAAGAAAGACTAGCCATCAGGATTACTCATGAAGAGTTGAAAGCGACTGATGATCATTTCTAATATTTTCCCCAAATTGCCTCACAGCAATATGCTTGGCAACATGATTCCTCCATCAGGATTACTCTACTCCCTTCAATCTGGCAACATAGCAAAAAAAAGGATGTATATAAAACTTTGGCAAAAGCATAGGTACGCAAATTGGTAGAAAAGAGAAATGGTATAGAAAATAATTATACCTTACATATCAATATTCATTGCACCTGCACCAACTTCTTGTAAGTGTTATTAATAAGCATCTGCTTCTACTTCATGTTCAACATCTTTTTGCACATCATAATATTCACGTGGAATTGTCCGAACAGGTATAATCCATCCATTTCTGTTGTTAAGGACGTAGAAGACTTGAGATACTTAATGTGCTAATGTAAACGGTTCTGAAGAATTAAGAATTCGATAATTCTTATTCAAACTTAAAAAATCATGCTTCTTGTCAAGTTTGAAGCCAATGCCTTCTTTAAGCACGTCGAACCAATTGCATTTGAAAAGGATAACTCTACGATCGTATCTGAAGCTCATCTCAACAATTTCTTCGATTTGCCTGTATCAGCCATCACAACTAGTGCTCAAATCATAACTGATAGCAACACCAGCATGCTGCATGGCCTTCGTATCATCTATGGATTTTGTCTTAAATCTAAATCCATTTATAATGTAACATGAATGATAATGTCCATAACTCAACAATTGATCGGAATTATGTCAAAGTCCTCCACCTATCGTGAGTCGTTCTCTTTTTTCATTTAAATAACACGTTGTTTAAACCACTCGAGAAAGTTGACCTCGCATGTTTTTAGATGTGAACACTCCTTAAGTTCATTATAAAATGAATCAAATTCTGGAATCTGCTTAAGAATGTACAAGTGAGCTAGATGCTGATCGATTTTAAAGATTGATTTGTATTTTGTGTGGAGGATAGACCTTCCTAAAATATCAAATATGAAAAGACAATCTTCATTATTCTCATTGTACCCTCCATCATAATTTCTCTGTAATCAATTAAATCAATTATCTATCTCATCCATATACATGGCACAGAAGTTAATGGACTCTTCTACAATATATCCTTCAACAATAGATGCTTTAGGCTTAGCCTTATTTAACACATAATCTTTAAGTCTCTTTTGAAATTGTTCAACTGGACACATCCATCTGTATTGCATAGGCCCAACAACTTTCGCTTCATTTTCAAGATGCAGAGTTAAATGAACCATGACATCAAAGAAGGTCGGAGGAAATATCTACACCATTTTACATAATGTGATGACTATTTGCTTAACCCAATACTCTAATAAATCAAAATCTACAGTTTTCGAACAAATAACTTTGAAATATCGACTCATCTCTGCGGTCAATTGGAAGTGTCGGAGGATTCGAACCCACGCCACGGGCTTGAGAGCAAGGGCACTCTCCAATGCGCTATAGCTGCTGATGGTTGCGTGGAGGAAATTTTGTGCACACGCTTTCGACCATTGGATCTTGATCCAACGGTTGAGAGCTCATGTTCACCTTCTTTTGGGGCTGAATGCTGGGCACGTGTGAATCTCAGTCGTTGGATTGAGATCCAACAACTGGGATTGCTTGATGAAGTTGAGCGAAGGTACTTGAGTGGATTTGGGCGGCTATGATGGCACCACGTGACACCATCATGATCGTCCATCTTCTTTGCTTTGTAGGTGGCACCATAAACGTTAGATTGGTTTGATTTTCACATCATTGGGTTGCAATTGCCGATCCGAATCTATCCATGCGGTTGGATTTGTCATTTGAAGCTCTAAATTATGTCACATAGCCCCTTAGCCTTTGATCTTCCTCAGACTGCATAATGTGCTATAGGACTCCGATCAAGATGATTTTGGAGGCGTTGGACTCCGATCATCGTCTTGATCAGATCCATATAGTCAGATCATCAATCTAAGGTCTCAAAATAAATCTCCACCTCTCCTAACCACAAAAGGATACGAATTAACCTAAAATTTATACAAACTATTATAAATGCAGAATGATGCATGCTATGCAGTATTTATAATATGGAATGCATCTCTAAGTTTACGAACATGCATAAATATGCATTTTAACCTAAATGGATTTGTATACATCATATCCTCATGCATATCTTTTGCAAGTCCCTAGCAAAATCAAACTAAATGCTATGTATAAGAACAGAACTAGGATTCAATTACTTAGGCCTAAGTTGTTTATTAACAATAGAAAATTTCAACTAAGGTCCTAAACTACGAAGACTCAATAGTGCCCAGGTGCTTGCTGTTAACACGGCGAAATCAAGTTTAAAATGAGCGTTGTAATATAGTCGAAATTGCTTTGAAAATAAGTAGATTTTTACTACTCAAAAAGATTCCGAGGTTGAACACAGGGAGCAATATGGGATTTAGAAATCAAGATCACAATTCAAACTAAAAGAATTTGCAATAATATCAGTATCAATGTGCAAAAAGATGGGAGTAAATTGGTGATTTAGATCACCAAATACTCCTACAATATCAATTAAGGAACTCAATGTATATGTATGAAATGAGAGCTCAGATCTGTAGAAGTGATTCTCTTCTTTGTCTTCTTGTCTTCTTCCTTCTCTGACTCTTCCTTTCTTCTGCAGTTTCTTCTCTTGCTTCAGCTATGGCTTCTTCTTCTTCTTATTCCCAAGCCTTCACTTCTTCTTTCTCTCCTTTCTCCTCTGTGACTTTAGCTCTTCTTCTTCTCTGGCCCTTCAGTTCAGGCCTTCACCTCTTCTTCTTTTCTTCTTCCTTCTCTGGATTTCCTCTTCAGAATCCGGCTAAGTGTCAGCCGAAGGTCCTTGTAGCAAAACCCTCCCCCTACCCGCACAACTCTCCTCTCTCTTTCTCTCTTAGGATTCGCTCTCCCAAAGCCACAGCTATTCGGGTTATCAGGTTCAGGTGCGTACCTGGGTCTAGGCTCACCGGCGTGTGGTGGTGAGCAAGGAGTGCAGGTCGGGTTATCGGGTCCAGGTCAGGTCCGCGGGTACGTGTCGCAGACGAGATCGGGTGAGCGGGTGAGAGGGACCTCACCCCGTGAACCGAGGCGAATAGCTCCTTTCACAAATTCAATTTATTCGGGCGCATGGCTTCAGCACTTTCCGATGTGGGACTATCCACACCCTTTTTCTTCGCGTGTCCGCAGCAAGGGGTCTCCTTCGGTTGCCTCAACTCGCTAGGCTCGCATCTTCCATTGAGGACCTAGACTTATGCGCGAGATGCTTTCGCGTGACTTGGGGCTTTAGCCTAGGACCGAAGTGCCTAGAGCGAGCTTCAAGCAAGATTGAAGCTTGCTCATCAATGGCGACAAGATCAAACACCTAAAATCAATGAAATAGCCTTTCGGCCACGTCAGAACGCTCAAGGAGTGTCACTAGAGCATGGTGAACATGATGGGGGTGGTGGCGTGGAGCGATAGCGGCTGTGAGTGTGTGGTGAGGTCGGACTGTGTGCATGTGAGTGGGTGTGTTCGGGCGGTGACTTGGGTGGATAAGGGATCAAATAGGAAGAGGGGAAATGTACAGAAAGATGTAGTGATGGTCGTGGGCTTGTCGGCGAGGGATTTGGTGGTCTGTGGAGGTGGGATGGGCTCGCCAGAGGGGATGGCCAAAGATGGAAGGGATGAAGGTGTTTAGTATCGTCAGTGGTCGAAACAAGAAGTGGTAGGTCTGGAAATAAAATAGAGGGGATAGGGGACTTAGCTAGAAGGTTGATGGACGAAGTGGGGCAGAGATGGCGTTGGATGTGGTGTTTCCGACACCGAAGACGAAGGCGGCTCCGGTGAGGTAGAGACGACGAGGGTGAAGGAGGAAAGGGCATCTGCTGGTATGGCGAGACGCGGACGGAGGCGAGGAAGAGGAATCCACCACTGGTATTGTGGGAGGACGATGAGGAAAGGCAAAGGGGATTGCCAGACGTCAAGGAGCCTTCGACTGTGAAAGAGAGAGAGGAATTGTGGGGATTCATGGCCAATTTTAAGTGTGAAGAGATTGGTGAGCTCTGAGGGTCCTTATAAGGGGCTCTTGGGGGCGGTTAGAGCTTGGGAATCTTGGAAGGTCACTAGATTTGGGTAATTCTTGAGTTCCAAATCTCTCATGCATTCGCATGAGAGATTGGGAAAGATTCGGAGCATATGGACGGGATCAGATTGAAGAGGATTCCTCAAAGAATCTCCCTTCCAATTTTGGAAGAGATTCACCAAGTAATCAAGGAGAAATCTACTGTCAAAGATCGTCGGAGTAGGTTTCCTCTACGATAATGGTGGAGGGACCTAATTGTGAAGATGACAAAGAAATTAGGGGGCTAAATGCAAGAGTTTTTGAAAGTTGGGGGTATAATGTAATCAAATAGGACCATTTTGCAAACTAGGTCAAGGCAAGCTTATCTTGGGTCCAAATTTTGGTACAAACCTAATTTGGACCTAAGGAATTCAATGGTGAAGTTTTATTTTGCTTTTGACCATGTTTTATTGGGTAATTTATGCAAAAACTTAAATTAGGGTAAATATCTATCTGAGACTCCATTTTGGATCAAGATGAGTTATGATGGTCAAATTGATGGTACTAAACCCTAGAGAATATTTTTTTACGATTTTTAGAGGGTTTATGTGAATTTTATCTTGATCAGAACCTTGGCTAATTAAGTGGGTCTATTTTTAGGATTTCAAAAGTCATTTAATTCTCAAAATATACGTAAACCAATTTCTATCTGATCTAACCCACTTGTTATCTTATTAAGACCATTTGACCTTTATTCACCCTTGAGAAAACCCGTGGTTGTACTACATTCATGATAAGTTGGTAAAATTACAGTTTTAACCCTAGTTTCTTTTTTTTCCTCAGAATGCTTATACAGTGAGTTATGGTTCTCTGGCGGTTATGTAGGAGCATTTATTGACTTAATTGGGTCAAAATAAGCTAGTTATGGCTCATGATAATGTTCCCATCAATTGCCAACATGTAGACTACCCAGGTCCTTGCCTTATTTTGAAAAAGGAAGATACATTTTTTTCTATTTTTTCTTCTTTTCTAATTTTTTTTAATTTTTTAGTCTAAAGTTTCGAGGCAATTTTCTATGGCTACCCAACCCACCCAAGACTTGAAAAGAACTTCAAGTTTTAAGCATCTTAACGTGAAAGAGTGTTAGACTCACTAGGCAGCTGTTAAAACGGACTTCAGGTTTCTACGACCCTAAGTGACCTTAAGAGTTTCTGCCTAAAGGTTTATCTTTCCGATCGATAGCTTTCTCCCTACTTGTTTTAATTTTTTTTTTGTGGGGTCAACAAAAAGGCAAATTCAGTGTATATCTCCCCGGTTTATTTTACTTCCCCGCTTCTTCCCTAAGTGTTTTGAAATTATTTGTGCATTTTTTTGTGAGCTGAGCTCTGGACAAATAACCAATGAGCTATTACCCATGGCAACTCGCCAGCTATACTCGTGCGGTGAAGTGTGGCCTATTTATTTTTCTCCTTTTTCTATTTTTTTTCTTTTTTGAGTGTATATATATATTTGAGTAGGTGGCTTCATGATCTAAGATTTACTTAAAAATAGAATGAGTATGGTCATGTAACTGGGCTCTAGACAACCAGCCCATGGACTGTTACCCACGACAACTTACCAGCCATACTACCCTAGAAAGTTCATTAACTATCTAATTTCTGTAAATACTACTCAAAAGTGAGTTAGTGCTAGAGTCCCCTCAAATCAGAGGGCAGGTTGACAAGTCATATACTTATCACCCCAATTTATTAACCAAATTAAAATAAAATTAACGTGGCAAGGACTCGAGAACAGGTTTACATTTTAGTGGACACTCAGGCTAATTAAGCCCGAAAACCTGAAAAATCTAAGTGTTCAGGTCCTAAACTATCATTTCCTAAAGTTACCAACTCTTAATGCCTAAGTTCTCTTATCTTAATTCTAATTTTTTTGACTTTTTGAATTTTTAATTTTTTTTTAAGAAAATAAAAGAAATTCCGCGGAGCTAACAAAATATTTTCAGGATTAAGTATCCACCCCCATGCCTAAATGATGTAATGTCCTCATTGTAAAAATAAAGACATGAATAGGGTGGAATAAACAGAATATCATCTGAATTTCGTGAAGATCTAGTTGTCTTCGTAGAGAAAGTGGAGTATACACACATGCTAAGTTTATTGCCTTTAGCTAGGCACATTATACAAACAAAGAGAAGGTTAAGAATTCACAAATGCAGGTCAAATCAAAATAAAAATATTAATCTCAGGACCCGCCAATAGGTGTCCACAGATGTAGACCAGATTGTAATGCAGGCCTAAGCCCCAGGGTCAGGTAGTTCTAAGGTTCTGGATGAAAATCACCCGGAACCGAAGATTGTTGTGTTTGCAAGGCTGGGCTTACGATTTTGTAGTGTGCAACCCAAGCCTAAAATGTCAGACAATGGGTAGAGCTAGTTACAATAAGTTCAGATGTCCCTTTTGATTTCAACTCAAAAAGATAATCATTTATTCTGAGCTTGGGTTGCACATCCTGAAAATCAAAGATATCATAAGGGTCCTGGTAAAAGGTTAGTTGTTTCAGGTCAATAGGATCCCTTAGATCCAAAATTATATTTCCCTCAGAATTAGCCTCCTAGATTTTCATTTCCAAATTTCTACTCTCCATAGTCATAATTTCATTTTTTGGGACCTCCTGCATATTATTTACCCCATCTAAATTATCCAAGTCCAATAATTATGGTCGAATTAGGATTGGCTTGGGTACAATAATCTCAAAAGTATGATCATTCACCTCTTTGGGGTGTGGTTGAAGATTAAGGCTACCAATCAGATCATAATCCTCAATTATCGAACTATCACATGGTTCACCATGCTCCTCGAGTCCGTTTGTCTCACTAAAATCATTTTCCTTAACTTGAAGTGAGACTTCACTAAGAGATTCCTTACCATCAAAATTAAATAATTCTTCATTCTCATTTATATATGTCTCAAAATCATTTATTGGTCCTTGGTCTGTAGAGACATATTTTTCCTCACTCATTGTCTCAAGGATCTCGAGTGAGAAAATCAAATCATCCTCTCCTAGCCACAAAAGGATGCAAATTAACCTAAAATTTATACAAACTATTCTAAATGCAGAATGATGCATGCTATGCAATATTTATAATATGAAATGCATCTTTAAGCTTAAGAACATGCATAAATAGGCATTTTAACCTAAATGAATGTGTATACATCAATGTTATAGATTTTTTTTCCTTTTTTAGCTCTAATTTGGACATGATTTGATTGTGAAATTAATTTATAATTGTGTATCTGATGGGTAGATGGGTATGAGTTTAGATTTTTATACTTGATGGGTAAATGGGTAGGGTGTGGGTATCATTTTCGTAAATGGGTATGGGTATGGGTTTAGCCAAACTTGACCTGAACCTGACCCGTTTGCATCCCTATTTAGGACCATGTTGGAAAGCTTTTCCCCCTTGATTCGCAGGAAAAGCATTTGCCCAATGGTGTGGTTACGTTGTCTTGAATACATTGTAACCATTCTACCTACAACCTACTCCCTTCCATCCACTCGTCCTCCATAAGAGGACCTCCTCTTCACCATTAGAGGCAACCTTTCCTTTCCAGACTTGTTGTTTCATCTGTCAATTCACAGTGTCATCGTTGTCTACTGCTTCCCACACCTCTGCCGTCAGTGGTGGCAGATGGAGGACGATAGGGAAGGTTGTGAGGAGGAGGAGGGGCTATATGATCTCCCCCAATCTCCAGATTTGAGCGGGGCTTATTATTCTGCTGATCATCCTCTCCAAGCAACAAAGGAGGATAGTGAGGACGCATCAAGCTCATCTGATTCCAGAGGTGTTTTTTTTGCCTTAAGATTTCCTTTTATTCGCATTAGAGATGATGGTTAAGAATTCATTTTTTTCCTGTTGTTGCATCTACAAAGGGATTGTGAGGAGCAGGCAAAGTTGTCCCCTCAACCTATCATTCGAAGTTTGAGGTGCTCATTTGCTCTGATGAGGAGGTATGTTCTTCCTGTGTATCATTGTCTTAATGGAACATTGAGAAGCAAAATATTTTGGAATGTTGGTGTGGCTGCTTTTTCTTGACCCTGATGTCTTAATAGAATTGAATGTGCTTTTGCATGCAAACATTGATGTGTTGATTTACATGTAATAATGCTAGTTATAGATTCACTGAAACAATGCCAAAACACAGTGAATTTTCAATACTACCGCAATGCAAAATATTGTAGCTTCACAATGTTAATATCTTTTGCATGAAAGGTACATTTGGATTTGAGTTGTTTTGCTTGTGGTGCTTTATTTGTTCTAATGTTTGTACTCACCGCTTGATGAAGATCTTTCAA
The DNA here is from genome assembly GCA_037157565.1 of Thalassia testudinum. Classification (NCBI taxonomy): domain Eukaryota; kingdom Viridiplantae; phylum Streptophyta; class Magnoliopsida; order Alismatales; family Hydrocharitaceae; genus Thalassia; species Thalassia testudinum. The sequence continues at coordinate 122,159,023 of JAZHRO010000073.1, forward strand.
TTGATGTGAATAATGATGGGATAATCAATAATGGAGCTAAACATCATATGAGAAGACAAGTTCTTTTCTTGATAATCAATAATGGAGCCAAAGATCCATGTGTATTCACTTGCCTTCCATTTTGCATATTGCAACAAAAAACTCTTAAATGGGCTGCTAAGAAGAAATCCAAAAGAAAAGGATATCTTAAAAGAAAGAAAAATCATCAAAATTGGTAAGAATGGGCTGTCCATTTCATAATCTCTTTCTCAGTGACTTGATGTAAACTGCATATACCTCTTATATAATTGACATAAATATTTTTTATGTTAATAATATAAGCCAATTAAACAAAATATATCATGTTGCAAGTAAGTACTACCGCAATGCAAAATCTTATAACTTCACAGTGAAATCCTAGCTCTACAGACAATTTATTGAAGTCCCCTAGTAGTTTTGTATGTACAGATGCTTGAAAATAGAATTGGTGTTGTGTAATCTACATGGAAGGTACATTTGTTTTGATGTTTTACTTTTGGTTCTTTTATTTATTTTGATGCTTGTGCTCATCGATTAATCAAGATCTTTGAATAGCTATGATATGGCTTATGATGTGAATAATGATTGGATAATCAACAATGGAGCCAAAATTCATATGAGAAGATGACCCAAGTTATTTTCTTGATAGAAGCTCAGTTCAGGTCAACAACAAATAATAGTGGCTGATGGTTAATAGGTCATAGTAATTGAAATGTTTTATCAAACTCAGAAACAAGATTCACCTGTGTTCCATTTTGCATAAATGAGCTGGTGAGAATAGATCCAAAAGAAGAGGAAATCTTAAAAGAAAAGAGAAATCATCAAATAGGCTACGAGCGGGTTGTCCATTACATAATCCATTTCTCGATGACTTGATGTAAACTGCATATACCTCTTCTATAAGTGACATAAATATTTTTTACATTAGTAATATAAGTCATTTGAACAAAATATTTCATGTTGAAAGTAATTACTGTCGCAATGCAAAATCTTATAGCTTCACAGTGAAATCCTAGCTTCACAACCAGTTTATTGATGTATCCTAGCAATATTGTATGTACAGATGATTGAAAACAGAATTGGTGTTGTGTAATCTGCATGAATAGTACATTTGGATTTGAGTTGTTCTGCTTCTTTTGCTTTATTTGTTCTGACATTTGTGCTCTCTGGTCAAGATCTTTGAATAGCTACCATGGTTTATTGATGGAAACACCATCATGAGTTATAACTAGCTCATTTTGACCTAATTGAGTCAATAAATGCTCCTACATAACCGCCAGAGAATCATAACTCACTATATAATCATTCTGAGAGAAGAATAAGAAACTAGGGTTAAAACTGTAATTTTACCATCTTATCATGAATGCAGTACAACCACAAGTTTTCTCAAGGGATGAATAAAGGTCAAATGGTCTTAATAAGATAACAAGTGGGTTTGATCAGACAAAAAAGGGTTTATGTATATTTTAAGAATTAAATGACTTTTTGAAACCCTAAAAATAGATCCACTTAATTAACCAAGGTTCTGGTCAAGATAAACTTCACCTAAACCCTCTAAAAATTATATAAAAATATTCTCTAAGGTTTAGTACCTTCAATTTGGCCATCAGAACCCATCTTGACCTAAAATGGAGTCTTAGACAGATATTTGCCCTAATTTAGATTTTTGCATAAATTACCAAGTCAAACATGGTCAAAACCAAAATCCAACTTCACCATTGGATTCCTTAGGTCCAAATTAGGTTTTTACTAAAATTTGGACCCAAGATGAGCTTGCCTTGACCTAGTTTGAAAAATGATCCTGTCTAATTACATTTATGCCCCCAACTTTCAAAAACCCTTGCATTCAGCCCCCTAACTTCTTTTTCATCTTCATAATTAGGTCCCTCAGCCATTATCACGGAGAAAACCTACTCCGGCGATCTTTGACAGGAGATTTCTCCTTGATTGCTTAGCAAATCTCTTCCAAAATTGAAAGGGAGATTTGTTGAGAAATCCTCTTCAATCTGAACCCGTCCATGCGCACTAAATCCTTCCCAATCTCTCATGCGAATGCATGAGGGATTTGGGTATCTAAAAATACCCAAATCCAACGACCTTCCAATCTTGGGAAGCTTGCTTCTCAAGCTCTAACCGTGCCTTAGAACCCTTTATAAGGACCCTCAGATCTCCCTGAATTTCCCACGCTCGAAATTGGTCGTGAAATCCCCACAATTCCTCTCTCTCTTTCACAGCCGAAGGCTCTTCGACATCCGGTGATCCCCTCTGCCTTTCCTCATCGTCCATCCACAATACCAATGGTGGATTCCTCTTCCTCGCCTCCGTCCACGTCTCGCCGTACCAGCAGATGCCCTTTTCTCCTTCATCCTCACCATTTCCCCCTCACTGGAGCTGCCTTTGTCTCCAACGTCGGCAACACCTCATCGACGCCATCTTTGCATCACTTCATCCATTAATCTCCTAGCTAAGTCCCTTATCTCCCCTACTGTCTTCCCTGCTTTTTATTTTCCAAATCTGACCACCAACGCTTCTCCGCAACTCCATCTCCAGCCACCTCCTCTGGCGAGAACATCCTACCTCCACAGACCACCAAATCCCTCGCCGACAAGCCCACGACCATCGTCACACCTCACTGATCATTTCCCCTCTCTTTATTCACCTCTCCATCCACTCACACGCACCCTCGAACACACCCACTCTTACGCACACAGTCTGACCTAGCCACACACTCACAGCCACTATCGCTCCATGCCACCACCACCATCATGTTCGCCGTGCTTTGGTGACCCTCCTTGAGCATTCTGACGTGGCCGAAAGGCTGTTTTGTTGATTTCAGGATTACACCCTGTCCGCCATTGACGAGCAAGCTTTGAGCTTGCTGGAAGCTCGCTCCAGGCACTTCGGTCCCAAGCTAAAGCCCCAGGTCATGCGGAAGTGTCTCACGCACAAGCCCAGGTCCTCAATTGAAGATGCGAGCCTCGCGAGTTGAGGCAATTGAAGGAAGACCCCCTGCTGCGAACACGCGAAGAAAAAGGGCACGGATAGTCCCACATCGAAAAGTGCTGAAGCTACGTGTCTGAGTAAATTGAATTTGTGAAAGAAGTTGTTCGCCTCAGTTCACCAGGTGAGGTCCCTCTCACCCGCTCACCCAGCCTCGTCCGCAACACATACCCGCAAACCTGGTCGACCCGATAACCTGACCTGCACTCCTTGCTCACCTCCGCACGCCGGTGAGCCTGGACCCGGGTATGCTCCTTACCCGATAACCCGGATACCCTGTGGCTCTGGGAGAGTGAATCCTAAGAGAGAAAAGAGAGAGGAGAGTCGCGCGGGTAGGGGGAGGGTTTTGCTATAGGGATCTTCAGCTGACACTTAGTCGGATTCTGAAGAGGAAAGCCAGAGAAGAAAGAAGAGAAAGAAGAAGAGGAGGATCGTAGAGCTAAAGGCAGAAGAAGAAGAAGAAGAGCTAAAGGCACAGAGGAGAAAGGAGAGAAAGAAGAAGTGGAGGCCTGAAGAGAAAGAAAAAGGAGAAGAAGCCGTAGCTGAAGAAAGAGAAGAAATTGCAAAAGAAAGGAGGAGTCAGAGAAAGAAAGATCAGACTTTAAGCCATTTGATTTGTAAATTAGACACAGGGATTTACTTTCATTTCATACATATACATTGAGTTCCGTAGCTATTATTGTAAGGAGTATATGGTGATTTAAACCACCATTTTACTCCCATATTTTTTCACATTGATCCTGATATTATTGCAAATTCTTTTAGTTTCGAATTGTGATCTTGATTTCTAAATCCCATATTGCTCTCTGTGTTTGACCTCGGAACTTTTTCGAGTAATAAAAATTGTATTTGTTTTCAAAGTGATTTCGACTATATTACAACACTTCATTTTAAACTTGATTTCGTCGCGTTAAACATTTTGGCGCCGTTGTCGGAGAGCAACGGGCAATTTAGAACTCATGATTGAAATTCCTGATTTAGATTCTAACTTGTTATATTTCTTTTTCTGTGGTTGTTTCAGGGAGAAGATACGTTAAAGGAAGATCAACTGCACAACAAACACACCAGGGGCAGGTAAATTCTAATTACTCTCTCTCTCTTAAGCCCTTGATTCTGAAAAGGTTTAAAAAGGAAAAAATCAATTAGGGCTACTTGCTTTCCATTCTTAGATAATCCATCAAGTTGCCTGATTTGATTTAAACAACAAAACCTGATTTGTGCACTCACTTAAGGTAACTAGGGCTATCACATTCTTGTTTGAGCCCTAGATACCACATTTGGCAAACTAAATTGGACCAAAACAAGAGCCAAGTAAGGATTCTAAGTTAGGGTTTTAGAGACCCACATAATCAAGAACTAATCTTTCCCAAATAATGTGTGCCTAAGCCTTGGTTGAATTGATCTATTCAAGCAAACCCTAAAAATCAGGCTCTTAATCTCACTTGAATCCGTAAAAGAGGGACCTAAATTTTTCAAAGGACAAATAGGTGTAGTTGACCCACGTTGTTGGGTCAACCAATCTTTAAATTAGGTCACTTTTTACACTCAATGAAACTTAAAGTTCAAGTGAAATTCTAAGCACCCTTTCTCTTAAATAAAACTGATAGACTTAAGAGGTCAAGTCCCCATTCTAGTATACCTGGAACATCAGTGACAAGAGAGGTTGGGTGGGGGAAACCCTGTAACCCGTGGGGGCGCTCTACCGTGTAGGGGTCTTTGCGGGACTCTCCCTCTCTGTTTGCCCAGGTAATTCACAGGTGGACGGCTTTTTGACTAAGGGGTATCATCCGCCCCGAACCTCTATAGTCATCCAAAATTTTTGGGTGTCTTAATTAGGTCCATCACATTCAATTCTCATCCAGTCCATCAGTGCATGTCTGGTAGGAGGTCCTTAAGACCACCCTTAAGGCCTCCATTAGTTATTCACTCCCGTCGAGGCCAAGCCTCAACTTTTGTGTTTGTGCAGCAACCCCATCACATAGACATCTCTTCTGATTCATCTAAGCCTAATTCTCCTTCATCCATCATCATGGCACAACCCACAAAAGAAGAAAATAACCTCAAGAATCAACTTCAGCACCTTAATGATTTATTACAAGCCTTTGTGAATCCACCACGGCATCCTATGATGTGAGATCATTACAATCCCGCTGCAATGGCGATCGAACCTCGAGTCCAAATCTCGGCTGGAAGTCCTGATACTAAACTCAAGCCCAACATGATTCATGCTATTCCGAAATTTCTTGGGCTCAATTCCAAGGATTCTTTCCAACACATTAAACAGCTCAAGCATCTCACCCAGACCTTCGGGTCAGATGTCCAGAATCAGGATATTCTTCTCATAATGTTCTCCTTCTCTCTCATGGACAAAGCAGCTCACTGGTATCAGACTCAAACACATCCAATCAACACATGGGTTGAACTACAATCCGAGTTTTTGAAAAAATTCTTCCCAGTTGGTCGGACGAATGCCTTACGACACCAGATGGGCCTGGTACACTCCCTTTGCAACCTTTTCCTAATCCGAATAATGTGCCGAACCGTGTACACTCCTAATTTGCCTTATGAACCCAAATTAGGGCCAAGCCCACATGGTTTATCAGGCCCCTTCTGCTCCATCACCCGACGGAATGGAAGCTTCGACATCGTACTTGGGATTTCAGTAGCAGCCACCTATTTTACCTACACCAAACCAGAACTAGGCAGGACTAAATTCAGTTACGACCCGTAGTGGCAAAGCAACACACGACCCATGTTTAGAGATGCTGAATCAGGTTTCAAAAGTGTTGCATTGTAGTACAGCTGAAAAAGCGTTCAAAATAAATATAATTTTATTACTCGAATTTGAAGTCAAAGGTCGAACACAGGGAGCAAATTGGTGTTTAGAAATTAAGATCGCAACTCAGAATTTAAAAGAATGTGCAATAATATCAGTATCAAACTGTAAAAATATGGGAGTAAATAGATCACAAAAGACTAAAGAACTCAACGATATGAATATGAATCAAACTCAAATTGTACGTCTGATTTGTAAATCAGACGATTTAAACTAATGCTATAGTGCTCCTTCTTTCTGATTTCTTCTTTCTTTGATTCTCTTCTCTTCTTCTTATTTTGCCTTTGTGAGCTTTCTTCTCTTTCTGTCTTTCTTTCCTTAGCTTTCTCTGTCTTCTTCTTCTTCTTTGGCTTCCTTCTTCTTCTTTCTCTGACTTCTGCCTTCCTTTAGCTTCTTCCTTCTCTGCCTTTCTCTGCCTTAGCTTCTCTGCATCCTTGTCTTCTCCTTCTTCTTCTTCAGCTTCGCTTCTCCTTCTCTTCAGGCTGCAGCAAAACCTACCCCTACCCACGCGCACTCTCCTCTCTTTCTCTCTTAGGTTCTGCTCTCCAAGAGCCACACGTATTCAGGTAATTGAGTCAGGTACGTACCCCGGACCAGGCCCACCAGCGTACGGTGGTGGGCGAGGAGTACAGTCGGTTCGAGTCAGGCCAGGTCCGCGGAGGCAAGGTTATGGACGAGACCGGTGAAGGGTGAGTGGGACCTCACCCCATGGTAACTGAGGTGATAAGGTGATAACACTTTTTCAATTTATTTTGGTGCAGGCACTCTTTCGTATTTGAGGTGGGACTATCCACCCACCATTCTTTGCACACACCTGCGGCAAAGACAAGGCCTCCAATTACAGCAGCTGCTTCGGCCTTTGACTCCAATTGATAACCTGGATTTGTGCGCGAGAGCCTTCCACGCAATCTGGGACAAGGGCCTGGAGCTAGCAAGGCCTGGAGCTTGCTTCAAGCTCGGTCACCAATGGCGGAGGACTCCTGCTACCTGAAATCACAAAGACGTCCTTGCAGCCATGACAGATCGCTCAGGAAGCTTCGTCGAGGCACGACGGATGTGCTGCGGTGGTTGGCATGGCGTGGGGACACCTGTGCAAGCGTGCCTAGGGCACACTGTGTGCGAAGGTGTGGGTGTGTTCGATGAGGTGGATGAGTGAGTGGAGTGACGTGTGAAGTGGGTGGAAAAGTTCAATGGAGTGAGGGGATGCTTATGGACTTGTCGGTGAGGGAAGGGATGGCCTGTGGAGGTGGAGTGACCTCGCCAGAGGTGGTGGCCAGAGATGAAGGAGATGAGGGTGTTGGAGGTCGGTAGTGGTCGATTTAGGGAAATAGAGAGGGGAGAAGAATGTAGAGGGTGAAGGGAACTTATCTGGGAGGTGAAGAGACGAAGGGGAGACGAAGATGGCGTCTGACGCGTACTGCCGACACCGGAGACGAAGGCGCTCAGAGAAAGATGGTCGGCGAGGATGAAGGGGAGACAAGGGCATCGGCGGGTGCTACGCGACGCGGATGAATGCAAGGAGGAAGAGCCTGCCACTGGTGTTGTGGTCAGACGGCGAGGGAGAGTAGGGAAGGTTACCGGAGCTTGACGAGCTAATCGGCCGGAGGAGGAGAGAAGAATTTGAGGGGGTCTCCGGTCGAATTCAAGCTTAGAGGAGTTGGTTGGATTTGGGGCTTCTTAAATAGATCTCTGGAGGGGGATTTTTGCTTGGAAGCTTGGCATGTTCATCAGAGAAAGAAACTCAAAAGAGACCCAAATCTCTCATGCATTTGCATGAGAGATTGGGAAAAAATTAGGGCATCAAACTAGGTTCACATTGGAGGGATTTTCTCAGAGAATCTCCCTTCCAATTTTGAAGGGGATTCTCTGAGCAATCAGGGAGGAACCGCCTTCCAAATCTTCGTCGGAGTAGGATTCCTCCGCTATAATGGTGGAGGGACCTAAGTACAAAAAAGATGAAGAAGCTAGGGTGCCTTTTGCAAAGGTTTTTTAAAGATAGGGGTACAAATGTAATCAGGCTAGACCTTTTTGCAAACTAGGTCAAGGCAAATTCATCTTGGGTCCAAATTTTAGTACAAACCTAATTTGGACCTAAGGAATCCAATGGAGAAGTTGGATTTTGGGTTTGACCACGTTTGACTAGGAAATTTATGCAAAAACCTAATTTAGGGCAAATATCTGTCTAAGACCCCATTCTAGGTCAAGATGGGTTCCAATGGCCAAATTGAAAGTTCTAAACCCTAGAGAATATTTTTCTATGATTTTTAGAGGATTTAGGTGGATTTTATCCTAACTAGAACTTTGGTTAATCAAGTGGGTTTGTTTTAGGGTTTCAAGAAGTCATTTAATTCACAGGGTACACACAAACCCTTTTCTGTCTGATCCACCCCACTTATTATCTTATTAAGACCCTTTGACCTTTGTTTAGCCCTTGAGAAAATCCGTTGTTGCACTGCATTGGTAAAATTATAGTTTTACCCCTTGTTTCCTATTTTTCTCTCAGAAAGGTTATGCAGTAAATTAGGACCTTCAGTTGGTTATGTAGGAGCTTTTATTCTCTTCATTGGGTCAAAATGAGCTAGTTAGGGCTCATGATGGTGTTCCCATCAACCCACCTTACCCAAGCCACTTTCAACCTGGTAATGCTAACCCAAACCTTAGGATAGTCACCCAGAATACCCCTATCCCAAATCAAGAACCTGGACCTATTCCAGAGGAACCATCTAAGGTTCCATTTCCCAAGGCCTTGACCAAGGGAAAGAGGACAACGACACCCGTGGCACCTGAAGAGGAACTAGTCAAGCTCTTTGAACAGGTCCATATAAACATCCCCTTGATGGATGCGATTCGCCATGTACCGACTTACGCACAATTTCTGAAAGATGTGTGTACACCTAAGCGTAAGCTACTAACCAAAAGTGGGAACCCAATCGTATTGTCGGAGCAAGCCAGCTCCATCATTTTGAGTAGGCTCCCACCTAAGGCAAAAGACCCAGGTACTCTGATTTCCTGTACAATTGATGATATCCAATTTGATAGAGCTTTATTGGATCTAGGAGCCTCCATAAACACAATACCTACATCCCTACTTGACCATCTTGAGGAACCTGAGCTCAAACCAACAGAGGTGACATTACAGTTGGCAGATCAATCTATTAAGTCACCTAAAGGAGTTCTTGAGGATGTCATTGTTACGGTTCAGGATTTCTATTTCCCGATGGATTTCGTAGTCTTGGATATGGATGCTCCAGAAAATCTGAGAAACACACCGATCATACTAGGGAGACCCTTTCTGGCCACTGCTAGGGCCAACATTAATTGTGAGGGTCAAATTGAACTAAAATTTGGGAACCAGATACTAAAGATCGACATCTTTAAGGCCCAACAAGGGATTAATTGCGGGGTTATAGAACAAATATGTGATATCAAGGTTGTGGTTGACGATCAGTATATCGAGGAAAACCTAACTACTTCTGATCAACCACAAGAAGATCAAAACCTGCAATTAGAGGAGTCTAAACTCAACCTAGACACACCCATAACTCCTTCCCTTGCTCCTGACACCCACCCTGAACCACCCTCTGCTACTAATAACCCTATTTTAGAACTAAAGCCTCTTCCCAATCATCTAAAGTACGTCTTTTTGGGTTCCAATCAAACGTTTCTTGTGATTATCAACTCCATACTCACACCTGATCAGGAATCCCGTCTGATTTCTGTCCACCAGCAACATCGAAGAGCCAATGGATGGACTCTCGATGATCTGACTGGTATTAGCCCCTCTTACTGCACACACCGCATCTATACTGAAAAGGGCACATGATCTTCCCGTGAAATGTAGAGATGTCTGAATCCTAATCTGCAGGAGGTCATGAAAAAGGAGATCATTAAGTGGTTAGATGCTGGGATCATCTACCCGATCTCCGACAGTCGGTGGGTGAGTCTAATCCAAGTTGTGCCTAAAAAGGTAGGACTCACCGTGATTATGACTGAGACTGGAGAAATCATACCGACTTGTGTAGCAAATTCGTGGAGAGTCTACATTGATTACAGAAGACTCAATACCTCCACGAAGAAGGATCATTTCCCACTACCGTTTATTGATCAGATCCTCGAAAAACTAGCAGGAAATATATTCTTCTGCTTTTTGGATGGGTACTCCAGCTATAACCAGGTGGCAATCCATCCTGAGGACTAAGAAAAGACCACTTTCACCTACCCCTTCAGAACGTATGCATTCCAAAGGATGCCTTTCAGTCTCTGCAATGGACCCGCTACTTTTCAGCGGTGCATACTTACCATATTCTCAGATATGGTAGGTGAATATCTAGAAGTCTTCATGGATGACTTCTCAGTGTTTGGCGAATCATTTGACGATTGCCTCCTGCACTTGGTCCAAATCCTCAGGCGGTGCATCGACGTGAATCTGGTTCTTTTCTGGGAAAAGAACCATTTCATGGTTCCTAAAGGAATTGTCCTAGGACATCTCATCTCCAAAAAAGGCATCCAGGTCGATCGTGCCAAGGTAAATCTGATTTCCAAACTCCCTATGCCTAGCTCGGTCAAAGACATCCGATCTTTTCTAGGGCATGTCAATTTTTACCGTCGATTCATTCCAGACTTCTCGAAGATCGTGCGCCCCCTGACTGATCTGCTATCTAAGGATGTCCCTTTTGAAATCTCTAAGGAGTGCACTCAAGCATTTGAGATCCTACGTGATCGAGTTACCCAAGCTCCGATCCTACAGTCCCCTAATTGGTCTCAACCCATTGAGATCATGTGTAATACATCTGATTTAGCTGTAGGTGAGGTACTTGGGTAGAAAATTGACGGGAAACCCGTGGTCATCTACTACACTAGCAAAACACTTGACGAGGCTCAGCGTAACTACGCAGTTATTGAGAAAGAGCTGCTAGCCGTAGTATTTTCCCTGGAAAAGTTCAAATCATATCTTATGGGTTCCCATGTTATCATTTACTTTGATCACACTGTTGTGAGGCACCTCCTTGCGAAGGATGAGAAACCTTGACTAATCTACTGTATCTTGCTGTTGCAAGAGTTTGACCTCGAGATTCGTGACAAGGCGAGAAAACAGAACATGGTAGTTGATCACTTGTCCTGCCTTCCTTCTAACATTATCAACCCTTTCGGACCCATTATGGAATATTTTCCTGATGAGCACCTCCTAACTATCAATACAGGACTTCCATGGTTTGCTGATCTAGTAAACTACTTGGTATCACATCAGATCCCGTCCAATTGGCCGAAAGCCAAGAAAGACAAATTACTTTCCGATGCCAAGTGCTACTTTTGGGAAGACATATATCTCTTCCGCATCTATACTGATCAAATCATCCGACGATGTGTCCCGAAAATGGAAATTCAGGATATCTTGTCCTTCTGCCATGACCAGGCATGCGATGGACACTTCTCTGGTCATAAAACCGCAACAAAAGTCCTCTAGTGCTGCTTCTATTGGCCGATGATTTTCAAAGACGCATACAATCACTGTAAGGCATGCACTCGTTACCAGACCTTAGGCTACATGAGCCACCGTGATATGATGCCCTTATAGCCAATTCTTGTATGTGAAATCTTTATGTCTGGGAGATTGATTTTATGAGACTCTTTCCTATTTCAGACAGCTTCGAGTACATTTTACTCGCTGTTGACTACGTGTCCAAATGGATCAAAGCCATTCCAACCCGAACCAACGATCATAAGGTAGTTATCAAATTCATTCATCAGAACATCTTTTCTCGGTTCGGGATCCCACGTGCCATAATCTCTGATGGAGGGACCCATTTCACTAATGCTCAGTTCGGATCACTGATGACCAAATATGGGGTGTCACACCGAATTTCTACTCCTTATTACCCCCAAACCAACAGTATAGCTGAGCTATCAAATCGGGAGATCAAGAAAATCCTCTAGGTCACACTGTTCGACCTAATAGGAAAGACTGGTCATCCCGACTTCCGAAAGCTTTGTGGGCTTATAGGACCGCCCACAAAACCTAATTAGGCATGTCTCCCTTCAGATTGATGTACGGGAAGGCATGTCACCTCCCCATCGAATTGGAGCACAAAGGCTATTGGGCAGTACGGAACTGCAATCTCAATCTTTCTAAGGCAGGAACATACAGAAAGCTTCAAATGAGCGAGATCGATGAATTACGCCACGACGCATATGAGAACTCACGAATTTACAAAGAGCGGGTTAAGGCCTTTTAGGACAAGCACATATCTAGAAAGATCTTTTTCCCTGGTCAGAAAGTCCTACTCTTTGATGCCAAGCTCAAACTGTTCCCAGAAAAACTCAGATCAAAATGGATCGGACCTTACCTTGTCCGATCGAGTCAATCAAATCCATTAACGTACTACTTAAACGAGGGTAGTACAACCTCTTACAACCACATTACATTATACGAGAGTAGTATACCTCAAATCCCTCCTCTTCACGAGGAGTATTTTGTCTCATGAAGGAGACGGGAATTCGCAAGGCGAATACCCAACCAAGAACAAATAAATATTACAACACAATCCTATAGAGCCACAAAGTATATATCCTAAACTTAGCTTCTATAGGAAAAAGAGACTTCCCTTAGATGGAAGTACATAAATGTGATCTCAGTAGAGTAACGATACTCTCGGATTTGTTGAATGGGACTTGGAGAGCAAGATCACTTCTCTTCTTGATGATTTCTTCTCTATGACACAAAGGTGTGAAAGTAGTGTTACTTGGTGTGTGTTTGCAAGGCAAGGGTACTCCTCTATTTACAGATGACCTAAGAAGGCTTAGGAAGGCTGTGGAAGCCTTAGGTACCCGTTGGGAATTATCCCAAGGCAAATCAGGCTGCAATCAGAATCATTAATGATTCTGACAGGGTCATCAGACGTCTAGGAAAATTATTAGACATCTGGAAGTCAAGTATAAGACATCTGATAATCAAATTAGACGTCTAATAATAGATGGGCTACCTTCCTACTTAGTTCGACCTAAATAGGGTTCTAGTGTAATATGGTCCGATGATAGGTTGGACGTCTGGCACTATGTCTGGACGTCTGGAAACCTAATTAACTGCGAGAATGGATTTCCCAAGGCACAAACAGCTAAAAGTCTCTTGGAAAGAAATTTGGGCTTAATCAAGGCTAACGTTCACTTATCAGACGTCTAAGGTCGTCTATGGATGTCTGATAGAAGAGTAAAGGTCATTTCTCAACAATCATATTCTGTAAGCCAATGTTCCACTAATTGGACGTCTGGCAAAGTCATCAGACGTCTGAACTAAGGGATGGTCATCTGAAATCAACAAACAGAAGGCACTAAGTCCAGCCCTAAATGTTTGGACGTTTGATACAACATTCTGACGTCTTAAAGTCCAAGATCAGACATCTGATTTTAGGATTGGACGTCTGATCAGGTTGTCTAAAGCCTATTTTGGATTTCTAAGTTCTTTATGAAAAGCCTAAGTATCCTAGGATTGTGCAAGTGTTCTTATAACTACTGATAGGTAACTTTGAGGCTCTTTAACATATGATCTAAGAAATAAAAGACAAAGAATAATAGAAACAAATTACATGAAAAGAATAATCTTCTATCATATTCTTCATCTCCTTCTTCAAGCTTTCGCTTCGAGGGAAGCTCCTTCTCTTCCGTCAAGCTCCTCCAATCCGCCATGGATGCGAGCTTGGGCTCCATCTTTAACACTTGTAACCATTTGCATTTTCCTGAAATCTAAAACTCAAATGCAAATGTTAAAACACAAGTGTTTTTTTATCATCAAAACTAACAATTGTGGTGCCCTTGCACCAATAATATCCCCCTTTTTTATGATGACAAAATCATAAATAATAATCCATAAAATCCTCCCCCTTTTTGACATTATCAAAAAGGTATCATAAATTTTAATTCTCCTAAACTCCCTCTTAAAACATGCTCTTCTAGCTTTTGGGTTAATTTCTTTTAACAAGAATAATATTCTCCACCCTTTTTGTAACAACAAAATAACTATATGATCATCTCCCCCTTTCTAAAGGAAATATAGCTATGTTATCTATTAAAACTTAAAACCTCCCCTTTAATGATGGACATTAGCTCATCAATTTTAACCTCCCCCTATCGACATGCTATTGATTAAAATGATAGGGTTAAGAGTATACCTCACTTACGAAGGCCAATAGAATGGCCCTAATGGAGGTTGCCAAAATGGATGGGGCTCCCATTCAAAGCTTGGAGGTCCGGGCATCAGCGCCAGTCTCCAATTGGGTGGCCAACATGTAGCGGTTCGAACATCCACTGGTCTTCTCGTCGATCTTCTCATCTTCCTCCTTAGTCTACTCCTTGGCCCTCCCAATTTGAGTTGACCACCCTTTAGCTTGTAGGTTCAATCCTTCACATTGATATCTTCCTTGAAACCTACAAAACAAATCTTTCTTCGGCATCAAGTCAATTTGGATCCGTATTTGTTAGTTGGTCTCCTTGAAGGAGATCCTTTCTCAACCTTAGGGTTATACAAATCATCTACTTTGTTGATCAATTTGTTAGGATTTTCCCTAAGACAAGCAAGTTCTTCTATAATATGCATCTTAGTTTTTAAGCTAGAAATTTCCAATTTGAGATTTGTATTTTCCTCAATCAATTTACTATTTTCATTAATTAGGTCATTATGTTCTAACAAGAAATTATCATTATTAGAACTAGAACTACTTTCTAGGTCCTTAAGTTTTATCTCTAATCTTTCATTTTTTGATTTAAGGAAACTAAGATTCGTTTTAAAGTTTTTATTTTCTACCTTTAATGACTTAATAATTTCATAGAGTTCATCAAAGGCATCTTGTAGTTCAGAATTTACCTCATCATTGTCGGAATCACTATCGCTTGCGATGGCCATGAAACCCAGGCAAGCAATTTCATTCTTCTTCTCTGGATCTTCCTCTTCTTCCTCCGAGCTCAAGTCATCCCAAATAGCTTGGAACACCTTCTTCTTGTATTTCTTGTCCTTCTCCTTCTTCTTCTCCTTCTTGAGAAGAGGGCACTCGGGTCAAATGTGCCCCTTCTTGTTGCAATGATAGCAACAATTTGGGCTTTCTTTCTCCTTTTCCTTCTTTTCTATCTTTTCTTTCTTTGAATCCCTACAAAAGTTGGAAAATTTTCTAAATAAAATTCGAAGGACTTCGTCGTCGAAACTTACCTCGCTATCTGATAAGGCTCTAAAGGCGAGGGTCTTTTTCAATTTCGGTTCCAATGTGTCTTTCTTCTTTTTCTTCAACTTTGTCTCATAGGCCATGAGGTTGCTTAAGAGGTCTTCCATGTTGAGCTCTTCAATGTTATTCGCCTCCTCAATGGTGGTGACCTTCTGTTCCCATTCCAGTCCAAGAGAATGGAGTAGCTTTCTTTGAAGCTCCCCCTTAATGAAGGTCTTACCTAAGGCTTTCAAACTATTAACAATGAGAGTGAACCTAGTGTTCATCTCACTTAAAGACTCATTAGGTTTCAAAGAAAAAGACTCAAATTCTTGAGATAAAATATTAATTTTAGAAGCTCTTACCTTGGATGTATCTTCGTGTGTTACCTCTAGAGTGTGCCATACCTCATCTACCTCTTCATGTCTACCATGCTTAGTAGATACACATCCTACATGTGAAATATTATAGTAATAAAATGATAGCATCAAGATCAATTTAGTTATAGTTTTTATTGAAAGTTTAATATTAAATTTAAAATTTTAATGTACTTTTACATAAAAGTTTACCTGGCCTTCAACCAACATAGATTACATCCCATCCTTATGCTGATTCTTTATCTTCTTTAAACTTGCACAAATGTTGCCTCGTTGCATAATCACATCTTGAGTATCCTGATTGTAGATGATATGATTAGTTTCTTAACTTAAATATACTCAATTATTTAACTAAAAATCATAATACCTCTGACCTCTTCAATGATGGGGAAATATGCAAATCTGCTCTTCCTAGAGACTGAAGTAGCATTTCTTGAAAGTTTGCTTGGCTTTCTTTCATTACTTTTATCTCTTCCATAAATCACATCTCAATTTGTCTTTCCCGCTCTTTCCTTTGTTCTCGTTCCTCAATTTTTTTTTGCCTCCACAAATCAGAATGTGGCGATATTAATCCATATCCCTTACATGACCACATTTATCTTTTCCAACAACTTTTGCATAAATTCCATTAACCAATGAAGGGTCATTTGAACCATCCATCTTCTCAGTTGCCTCATTTAATTGTTCTTATAAGAAAAACTTATCATTATATAATTCTCTATGCTATTAAAATAGTTATGAAGAAATTGAAGCGAATAAAATCTCAACTAAAATTTTATTCTTAATCAAAAGCATATATTAAAGTAAACAAAATTACCATTTATTTAAAAGTATTATAATTTTACCGCTATTTAATGTTTCAAGTATCTCACATATAGAAAATTAGTATTTATTCTCCTAATTGCATGAAAAGGTTGATACTATAAATGAAAATAAATGTAAACAAAGATCATAAAATAAATTACACATTGAGAATAACTTATATAATGTGTTTAACTTACAATCATAGAAGCTGCTCTTTCATCCGTTGGTTTGCCATCCTTTTTATAAACATTTGCAAATAAATCAATCTTGTTTACCTTTCTTCCTATTTGTTTCTCCATCTAAAAGTAATAAAAATTATAACACTTAAATCATCAACTTCAAAAGTGAAAATTTTGAGAATAAAGAATGTACCTCATCCCTTATGCATACATAGCTTTTTATCCCCACAGTATAATGAAGCAATAATTTTCCTCTATTTTCTTTATTTTTAGAACAATGTAACTATGAGAATCATAACTTTTTATAACTATTTTCTAAGTTAAGGTAAAGAAAAAAAATACAATTTTAATTACTTTTGACTTCTCTGAATCCTAATGCTCATTAAGGAACTTCTAATGTTCCTTAGTTACTGTGAATCGCGATACTCTAATCTTTCTTCAATGGAAAGTTGTGGTCGATAATATTTCTCCTTAAGGTAACACTTAAATTCTCTCCATTTCTTAGCTATACTTAGAAGCACCCATGGTTGCATCTTTTCATTATATTGAAATTTGCATTACATCATAAAAAATGTTAAATCATCAAAACTTAAATATAATTAACAAAATTATTATGGTTAAGAATTTACCTCCACAAATTCTATCATTTTATTCTTATATTCTATAGGCATCTTCCTCCGATCATCATAATCCAATGGGGCCAAATCTGAATTGAGTGCAACAGCTCCACAAAAATTTTTCAAGTGATTTTGATTTTCTCCAATTGGCTGGTATGAATCATTCATCTTGACAAATATCTTCTTTCCATCTTAATTGTTCTATACTTTCAGGCACACAGTAGGTCCTCTCTTACCATTTCCTTTTGAATTAGCATCTAGATTTTTAATGGCAAAAGAACACTATTAAATGAATTCAAATTTAATCTATGTATGATATATAAATCTCTTAAACTAACTTGTAAGAAAACAGTAAAAGATGTATGATAGAAATAAGTTTTCACACATGAAATATCTTACCAATGTCCTTAACGTCATTTTCATCAGTTTCTCTAACTGCAGAATATGTACAACTTGCTATGTTACCTTGATATTCTTCTTCGAATGTTTCAATGGCAGCATGCTTTACATTTTTTGTTTTCCTAAGCGTGGAATGATCTTTCCTTATAATTTACTTTTCCTTAGATTGTTTCTTCAGTCTTCAATGTAGAAGTTGTAGCTCTAATTCCAGTATCATTACATGTTGGCTCAACATTTTGTTGATTCAGGGCTGCCAAAATTTTCTTTGACCGATATCCTCCTAGAACTGGAATAACTCGAGAATCAAATCGTGGTCACTTTGACATCCTATATGAAACATAATAAAGAAATAAGTTAAACAAGCAACAAAATAAAGTCATAACATATAACAACGAAAAAAATGACTTATGAAAAAATTATCTTCATACCAAATAACAACAAATAACTTACATCAATCTAGTTGTCATCATCAGACTCGCTTTCATTGTTATCTGCTCTACTAATATCATTAATATGTTGTTCCCAGTTCTCTCTAGAAAAAGAAACACCATCAATGTCTGTACGTACAACATCAATGTCATCATCGTTGTCATTTGTATCCATCTCACTTTCATTCAAATCATAGGAGTAGCCATCTACCGTATCATCATTATCTAAGTCATCGACTTTTTCTTCCATAGCAAATAAATCTCTAGGTCTTGTTCTGACATTGAAATGCCAATCCTTGCGTATCGAATGTTGGACATAAAACACTTGTTGTACTTGAGTTGCTAATACAAATGAATCATTTTCATGTCCTATACAAGATAAATTCACTAATGTTAGTCCATTTGCTTTCCCAATTGCATTTTTTGACTTAGTATTTATCCACCGGCATTTGAATAATACTATTTTAAACTTTTCATAATAATTCAACTCAATAATGGCTGTGATCACTCCATAATAATCAACTTCACCAATTGAAGGATTTTTATCTGATGCTTTGGAAAAGCTCTCAATCTAGGCATTAACAACAACATCACTATTTTGTATTTGTCAATTTTTCTCTAAGTTCTCTATATTTTTGTATGAAATCTAAAGCCATTAATAATATAGCCACTATAATACACTGCTACTTCATGAGGGCCTCGAGCAATCACTCGAAGATCTTCTGATACAAATTCCTTTTTTGCCATTTCTTCAATCCGAATCACAAAAAGTAACAATAAGTGTCTCAAGATATTAAAACTACTAGATTGGTGGATATTTATGAAACGCACATATCTTTTGAACCACTCGTTAAAAGTGTCATTGTGTTTGTTACTAAGTTCCTTTTGTGATAATCGACGATATGAGTTCCTAAGTACACGACGATGTTCTCTGCAAATTTACAATAATTATTAAAATGTTATGATAGAACATGTAAAATGAATAATTCAAAGGATATGAGTTTCAAGTGCTTACTTTTTAAATGGAAGGATAGCATCACAATTGGATAA
Source organism: Thalassia testudinum (assembly GCA_037157565.1). NCBI lineage: Eukaryota > Viridiplantae > Streptophyta > Magnoliopsida > Alismatales > Hydrocharitaceae > Thalassia > Thalassia testudinum. The sequence continues at coordinate 122,177,916 of JAZHRO010000073.1, forward strand.
GATATATCCATGTGCCTGTTTTAGCGTAATCAAATTTAATTTCTTAGGAGTCCTCTTTCCTATTGCACGACCAGATTGTGAAAATATAGAAAATCCTTGATCCACATCATAAAATCCATCTGTAAAGTTTCTTGATGTAAACCTTGTCTCCACTCTTGATAAATATCTTGAACAAAATATCAAACATTCATCTGCTATATATCCTTTTGCAATAGAGCCTTTTGGATGATTCTTATTACGAACATACCTTTTTAGTTTAAGAAGATACCTATTAAGCAACCATGTAAGAGTTAAAGAATATGTTAAAAAGCATTTATATTGACTTTTTTAAAATACTATAGGAGTATACCTTTCTATGGGATACATCTATCGATATTAAATTAGTCTAGCTTTCTTTGCTTCTATGGCCAAATGTATTCCTAAATGTATCATAATATCAAAAAATGATGGTGGGAATATTTTCTCCAATTGACAAATCAATATGATAATCTTCTGCTCTAACTGTTCAAGATATCATGGATCAAGCTCTTTTGAACATATATCTCGAAAAAAGCTGTAGAAATCTATCAATATTGATCGAACAGTATCATTTGATATGGCAACTTGTAATGATATGGGAAGTAATTGATGCATCAATATATGACAATCATGACTTTTCAAGCCTGAAATCTTGCGATCACATAGATTTAAACATCTTGATATATTAGATGCATAACCATCTAGAGCTTTGACTCTTTTAAAGAGCTCACATAGATTTGACTTCTCATCTTGTCTAAGTTATTGTTGGAACCTTGTTCCACATCTTGTTTTGGTGTTAACAAAATTATTATAAATTAATGTTTGCAATTGAGTTCTTTTCAGATTTAGGTGAAGATTAAGGCAAACAGGAAATGATGGAGGCTTGATGAAAAGGAGAAGATTATGATAAGGAGGCAAGATGACAAGGAAGAATCAAGGAGGAGAAGATCATCTTCAACCTTTAGTGTTTCTAGTTTAGATTTTTTATTTATAGATTGTATATGCCTCTTAACAAAGGAATATAACTTAAATCGTAAAAATAATTAGAGATAAATTAGGATCAATATTGCGATCATTTTTCAAAGAAGATAATTGATTAAATCACTAAAAAAAGGTACTTGTTAACCCACAAGTACCAGTACTAAAATTTAGTACCGGTACATGTGAGTTACAGGTTTGGGTTTTCTCAAGAAACAAACCTGTACCTTTCGAGTACCGGTACTCATGATCAGTACCGGTACTGGAGGTAACGAGTACCGGTACTAATGATCAATACCGATACAAGTGGGTTACAGATTTGTGTTGAGAGTTTGAAACCCAAATCTGGAAGCAACGAGTACCGGTACCAGGTAGTCGTTGGCTCAAAACTGAACGGCTAGAAAATTAATTTTTGCTAAATGAACGTTGGCATTTAAACCCTAACGTCTAGTAGATGACCCACTAAGGTCCTAACTCTATAAATAAACCCTTGGACCCTTAGTTTGCACATAAGAAAAGAGAAGAAAAATTTCTAGAGCTATATTTCAAATTTCCACCATATTTTCAAGAGAGAAAGAAGAAGCTTGACATTCACTCTCTCTACATTCTTACAAGCTCAACGACTTATTTTTCTCACGCATTTATGAAGCAATTCACGTCCATCCTAAGCTCTCAAATCGGTAATATTATTTTAATTATTGTTGAGAGGCGTAGGAATTCATGTTATAAGAGTTCTCCTTCTTACACCAGTTCTTATTTATATTTTGAGCTTGTTGCTCGTTGGGTTGTAACAAACCCGTTATTGTACTTGAGTTGAGGTAACTCATTAATTACCTTGGTTAGTAAATTGATTTCCTTGGGGTTGAGGGAATAACGTTAAAAACCCTAAGCTGGAAGGCTTAAGTAATGGAGTACCCAAGGAAGGGGAACCACTATATATATTGTGCCAATTTCTGTGGTTTAATTGATTGTGCAAATTTTCTTGTTATTACTAATTTTGTGTTTGAGTTTTTGTGCGCATAGCCATATATCCTATCTTTAGATCCTACAACTGGTATCAGAGCCAAGTTGCGAGAAGACGTGACAAATCGACTTGCAATGGCATCTTCAGTCAAGCGCATCGAAGGACAGTTATCCACTCGTCCTCCCTTCTTTGATGGGATGGACTATGGATATTGGAAGAGGAGGATACAAGTCTTCCTCAAAGCAATGGACGAGGAGTCTTGGATTCTTATTCAAGAGAAGTACACGGATCCAGAGCCGCAGGAAGGCATAGCTTGGACAATGGATCAAAAAAAGAAGATCTTAGGTAACACAAAGGCGATGAATGCACTTTATTGTGCATTATCAAGGGAGGAGTTCAAACGAATTTTGGCATGCGAGTCCGCGTATGAGATATGGAACACTCTCGAGGTCACCTACGAAGGTACAAGCAAGGTAAAAGAAACACGTATTTCTATTTTAACAGAAAATTATGAGTGTTTTAGGATGGAAAAAGGAGAAACAATCAATGACATGTACACAAGGTTTGGAGAGATCGTGAATTCAATGAAAAATCTAGGAGTCAAGTTGAAAGAGGAGAAGCTTGTAAAAAAGGTCTTGAGATCACTTACAAGTGATTGGTCTCCAAAGACCACAGCAATCCAAGAGGCAAAGGATCTATCCACTCTCCCCTTGGATGATCTTATTGGAAGCCTCATGGCGTATGAAGTTCAATTGGAGAACATAAAGAAGAGTAAGGAGAAGGCAACAAGCAGGAAGAAAAGTATTGCTTTTAGAGCAATCACAAAGGACTCGGACTCAACAACATCGGAATCTGAAGACGAGGAGATGGAAATGCTCACTAGGAAATTCCAGAAATTCCTCAAGAAATAAGGTAAGCAAGTAAATAAAATTTCTTCTAATATTATTTGTTATGAGTGCAAGAAGGGCCACTTGCTAAAGGATTGCCCCTTAAACAAGGAGGACTATAGGAAAGAAATAAAGGAGCTCAAGATAAAGAAGAAGAAAGCATTTAAAGCGACATGGGATGATAGCGACTCTAACATGGACACTGACTTTAGTGAATCGGATGAAGATGAGGTCGCACACCTTTGTCTTATTGCAACTTCAGAAGACACAGAAGAAGAGGTAAACCCTGATTTTTCTTTTGAAGAATTATTAGAAGCTTATGAAGAACTACATCATAAAGCTAGGTTATTTAAAAAGGAAAATAAGGTTTTAAAAAGTAATTATCAAACATTAGAAATAGATAAATCATGTTTAAAAATGGAATTAGAAATGTCAAAAGAGACTAACAATTAGTTGCATGCAAAGATGGTAGAATTAGAAGATATTTATGAGCACTCTAAATGTACTTTAAATAATCTTAAAATAGCAACTAGGCTAAACACTGAATTTTGTGATTCATTAAAATCAAAATTTCAAAGTAAAAAGAACATACAAAATAAATCACATGCACCTAGGCATGCATGGATGTATCAAAAGGCTAAAAATCCCAAGAATTATAGATCTAACACTAAAAAATTCTATAAATCTCAGGATTTGAAAGGTGCTAACTCTAAAGGACACACAAGAAAATAGGTATCTAGAAAAGATATTTATTTTGCAGGAGTAGATCAAAGTAATCAATGGGTGTTCAAGGCACATAACGGAATACTTCAACCTTTCTATAGGTTGAATGAAGACCAAGAATGTTGGACGAGAGATGCTTGGTATCTACAAGCTTCATTTTACTATTGGTAAATTTTATGGTATGATATTTCTTCATTTTTTTTGTGATTGACAAAAAGGGGGAGAAAGATAGAGGGCAAATAGTAATATTTTTAGTGGGAGCATATGTTGAGGGGGAGGATTTAATTAAAAGATTTTTTTCCTTCATATAACATTGTTAAAAATTATTGTTATTCTTATAATTATCTATTTGCAAGATAGTTTTGTCAACACCAAAAAGGGGGAGATTGTTGGAACCTTGTTCCACATCTTGTTTTGGTGTTAACAAAATTATTATAAATTAATGTTTGCAATTGAGTTCTTTTCAGATTTAGGTGAAGATTAAGGAAAACAGGAAATGATGGAAGCTTGATGAAAAGGAGAAGATCATGATAAGAATGAGGCAAGATGACAAGGAAGAATCAAGGAGGAGAAGATCATCTTTGACCTTTAGTGTTTCTAGTTTAGATTTTTATTTATAGATTGTATATGCCTCTTAACAAAGGAATATAACTTAGATCGTAAAAATAATTAGAGATAAATTAGGATTAATATTACGATCATTTTTCAAAGAAGATAATTGATTAAATCACTAAAAAAGGTACTTGTTAGCCTACAAGTACCAGTACTAAAGTTTAGTTCCGATATATGTGAGTTATAGGTTTGGATTTTCTCAAGAAACAAACCTGTACCCTACAAGTATCGGTACTCATGATCAGTATCGGTACTGAAGGTAATGAGTACCGGTACTAATGATCAGTACCAGTACAAGTGGGTTACAGATTTGTGTTAAGAGTTTGAAACCCAAATCTGGAAGCAACGAGCACCGGTACCCATACTTTAGTACCGGTACCAGGTAGTCGTTGGCTCAAAACTGAACGGCTAGAAATTTAATTTTTGCTATATGAACGTTGGGATTTAAACCCCAACGTCTAGTAGACGACCCACTAAGGTCCTAACTCTATAAATAAACCCTTGGACCCATAGTTTGCACATAAGAAAAGAGAAGAAAAATTTCTAGAGCTATATTTCAAATTTCCACCATATTTTCAAGAGAGAAAGAAGAAGCTTGCCATTCACTCTCTCTACATTCTTACAAGCTCAACGACATGTTTTTCTCGCGCATCTACAAAATGATTCACGTCCATCCTAAGCTCTCAAATTGGTAATATTATTTTAATTATTATTGAGAGGCGTAGGAATTCATGTTGTAAGAGTTCTCTTTCTTACACTAGTTCTTATTTATATTTTGAGCTTGTTACTCTTGGGTTGAAACAAACCCATTATTGTACTTGGGTTAAGGTAACCCATTAATTACCTCGGTTAGTAAATTGATTTCCTCGGGGTTGAGGGAATCGGGTTAAAAATCCTAAGCTGGGAGGCTTAGGTAGTGGAGTACCCAAGGGAGGGGGAACCACTATACATATTGTGCCTATTTCTGTGGTTTGATTGATTGTGCAAATTTTCTTGTGATTACTAATTCTGTGTTTGAGTTTTTGTATGCATAGCCATATATCCTATCTTTAGATCCTACAGTTATAACATGCTGGAGGCAAGATAGTCTTATTTCCAACCTCTTTGGGATGAAGTGCATGTCTAATGTTCAACTTTTGCAAGTCAATACGACTCTTTATACCATCTTTGTTTTTCTTTTCCAATTGTAATAAAGTTCCTATTTTACTATTACATACATTTTTCTCAATATGCATGACATCAAGATTATGACGTATAGCATTCTCTCTTCAATATGGCAACTGAAAAAATATACTTAATTTTATCCAATTAGGCCAATACTTACACCTCTTTTTGGGATCTGTGCCAATAATACTAGGAACTTTTTCTAATTGTGTCATTATCAACATGTTTGATAATCTTTTTGGTATACACCTCAAATCTTGCTTTCCATTGAATGGTGTTGATTACCTTCGAAATCTATGATTCATTGGAAGAAAATGACGATGGCTCATGTAGCATACCTTTCGACTACCTTCCAAGTATTGCGAATCATTGTTTTATTACAAGAAGGACATGCAAGATATCCGTTTGTGGCCCATCCTGAAATATCAACATATGTCAGAAAGTCATTGATAGTCTACATTATTGCAGCATGCAACTGAAACATTTCTTTGCGATCAACATCAGGTGTTGGAATACCAATCTCCCATAAATCTTTCAATTCCTCAATTAATGGTTGCAAAAATGCATCTATATGAGCTTTTAGACTAAACAAACTAGGAATTAATGTCGACAATATGAAATTCGATTGCTTCATGCAAAAGGATGGAGGTAAATTGTAGGGAATCAGGATAATAGGCCAAGTACTATGTTGTGTTGTCATCGTCCTAAAAGGATTGAACCCATCAATAGCTCAACCAAGGCGAACATTTCGAGGTTCTAAAGCAAAATAAGGATATTTACTATCAAATGCCTCCCATGCTGGGGAATTTGCAGGATGTCTAAGCATTTTATCTTTTAATCAACCTTCAGAATGCCATATCATTAGGTGAGATGTCTTCGATGACATGAATAGTCTTTGTAACCTTGGTTTCAATGGAAAGTACCACATAACTTGAGAAGCAATTCCTTTATCTGATTCAAGTTGAAGAGTTTCATCAACTTCAGATTGTGATGTTCTTTGTCTCCATCTCGAAGTACCACATATATGGCATGAATTATCATTTGCTTGCTGTTTCCAATATAGCATACATTTCTCTGGACATATGTCAATTTTTTCATAAGCAAGGCCAAGTTTAGCTATAATTTTCTTGGTTTGATAGAAAGAATTAGGAAGGGTTTCTCCCTCTGGCAATGTCTTTAAGAAGCTCAAGTAGCATGGTAAAAGATTTGTTTGTCCATCCACTAAGGCACTTAATGTGATAAAGCTGAACCTAAAAAGATAACTTACTAAACTTCTTGCATCCTGGATATATCTCTTGTTTGGCATTCTCCAATAATTAAAAAAATGTATTTGCATCTTCATTAATATTATTTGGCAAATTGCATTCCATGTAAGATGCATCCTTGTCCTTATCTTGAAACCCAAAAGCTTCATGTAGCAAATCATGCACATCATCCCCAACTTCTTGATTGTCACTAACTTCTTCTTCTTGGATGTTTTCAAACTCTTCACCATGTAAAACCCACTTAGTATGACCTTTGGAAAACCCTCTCCATAATAAATGTTCAACAACTGTTTGTCGATTAACTCGAATAGCGTTAGCGTAGTAAGGGCAAGCAATGGTTCCTTCCTTGGCCACTTAATTAAACGCAAACTCAACGAAATTTGCAAAACCCACAAGATATTAACTACTTGACCTCTCTTCATATATCCAACTTTTATCCATTGACTTTATTTGGCAGAAGAATATGATATCCTCAAGGGATATTTATTATTAATGATACATTTAGGTGAAAATCAAAGGAAAAGTTTAGTGTGTAAGGTACTAATACCTAGAAAAATGAAAATCAAAACCAATTAACATGTAGATGAAGTGCATAAGAATGAAAAAAAAACACAAATAGATTTTCTTGGGGGAAAATGCTGTGGTGGACACCTTGTTTTCAAGCAATTCTCAGTAGGGTTGGATTTATAATTAACAATCCAAGTTTGGGGAATTAAAATAACTAAAGGGCTAAATTCAACCAAAAATCCGATAGAGTTTCCCCTGTTTTATTGTGTTTTTCCCCAAAACCTATACCTGTAAAGAAGTGATTTATGCAACAATATATAATGATAATGTGGGTGTTAAATAGGCGAGATCGATGTTTAAATAATTGCATTGCAATATAGTCGAAATTGCTTTGAAAACAAATACAATTTTATTACTCAAAAAATGTTCTGAGGTCGAACACATGAAGCAAATGGAATTCACACACTAAACTTAGAACTTAATGCAAATTGAACACAAGATATTACTCAAAAACTAATTAGGAATGTAGAGCATGAGTATATGAAGAGTAAAAAGAAATTTAGATAAAATAATGGTGATTTGAATCACCAATTTACTCAAATCTACTAAAGGAGGAAAAAGGAATTCAGACGTCTGATTTTGCAATCAGACGTCTCAAATGACTTTGCTATAGTGCCCTTCTTCTTTTCTTCTTCTGATTTCTTTTATTCTGCTTTTCTTCTTACTCTTCTTCTTTCTTCTTATGTTCTGCTTTCCCCTTTAATTTTCTTCTTCTCTTCTTCTTCTGCCTTCAGCCTTCTATGTCTTCTTTTTCTCTTCTGCTTCTTCTCTATCTTTCCTTTTCCTTCAATTCTCCTCTTCTTCTTCTCTCTTCTACCTTAGGCTTTCTTCTTCTTTGCTCCTCCTTCTTCCTTAGGCTTTCTTCTCCTCTGACCCTTCTACCTTCTGAATTAGACTAAGTGTCGGAGCCAAACTCTCCAGGGCAAAAACCCCCTACCCCCACGCAGCTCTCCTCTCTCTTTCTCTCTTTCTATTTCAGTCTCGCTCTCCCAGAGCCTCAGCCGGTTGGGCAATCAGACCTACTGCATACCCAGGTCCAGGCTCACCGGCGTGTGTGGTGAGCGAGGACTGAAGTCAGGCGGGTAGTCGGGTCGACCAGGTCCGCGTAGGTAGTGCTGCGAATGAGTCCGGTGAAGGGGGAGGAGGACCTCACCCTCTGTGTTGGAGGCGAATAGCTAAAGGCACAAAATCATCTTATGCAGCCGTGGGTGTCTTCTCGTTTCCGAGGTGGAACTAAATGTCCCACCTGTCTTCCGCATGTCGGCAGCAGGGAGTGGCCCTCTCAATTGCCTCAACTGCTGAGGCTCTCGACTGCAATTGAGGACTTGGAATCGTGTGCGAGGTGATTCCGCGCACCTTGGGACTAAAGCCTGGGCGTAGCTTCAAGCTTGCTTGAAGCTCGGCAGCAATGGCGGACAAGGCTTGATACCTGAAATCAAGAGAACGGCCTTTCGGCCATGTGAAATCGTTCAGGGAGTGTTGTCGGAGCATGGTAGATGTGATGGGAGTGGTTGTGTGGAGCGAGGGTGGCTGTGGTGGTGTGCCTAGGGTGTACTCTGTGTGTGTGAGTGGGTGTGTTCGGGGAGGTGTTTGGGTGGTCGATGGAGTGATTAGAGTGAGGGGAAATGATCAAGGAGGTGCGGTGGAGGTTGTCGGGTGGTTAGCGAGGTGGATGGAGGTGTGTAGCGACGGGAGCACCTCGCCGAAGGAGTCGCCGAAGGTGGAGGAGGTGACAGTGGTCAGTAGCATTGGTGGTTGATTTTGGGAAATAAAGAGAGAGGGAGAAAGTAGGGAAGATAGGGAGCCTAAAAACCTACTTCTAAGGGATGAAAGGGAAAGGAATCCCATGCTGGTGTGGTTGCCAGACGTGGGGAAGACGAACCTCCATAGGAGAGGTGGCGACGAAGACGGGGCAAGGACGACGTCGGCGAGTATTGCACGACGCGGAGGACGGTGAAGGAGATAACCCTGCCACTTGTATTATGGTTGGGCAACGAGAGAGCTAGAGAAAGGCCGTCGGAGCTTGTGGAGGGTTGCGGCAGGAGGGGAGAGAGGAATAAAGGGGAAGCCAGCCCAATTTCAAGCTAAGGAGACGGTTGGATCTAGGGCTTCTTAAATAGGGATCTGAGAGGTTTTGTGCTTGGAAGCTAAGCTTCCAAGCAAAGAACGCTTCGCTGGAGATGGAAAATATTAAAGGACCCAAATCTCTCATGTGTTTGCATGAGAGATTGGGGGAGATCTGGAGCATCTAACCGGGTTTATATTGGAGGAAATTTCTCAGAGAATCTCCCTTCCAATTTTGGAGGGGATTCTCCAAGCAATCAAGGAGAAATCTCCTTTCAAATCTCACTGGAGTAGGATTCCTCCACAATAATGGTGGAGGGGCCTTTGTGAAGATGACAAAAAAGTTAGGGGGCTGATTGCAAGGGTTTTTGAAAGTTAGGGGTAGAAATGTAATCAGATAGGACCTTTTTGCAAACTAGGTTAAGACAAGTTCTCCTTAGGTCCAAATTTTGGTACAAACCTAATTTGGACCCAAGGAATCCAATGGTGAAGTTGGATTTTGGTTTTGACCACGTTTGACTAGGTAATTTATGTAAAAACCTAAATTAGGGCAAATATCTGTCTGAGACTCCAATTTAGGTCAAGATGGGTTCCAATGGCCAAATTGAAGGTACTAAACCCTAGAGAATATTTTTCTATGATTTTTAGAGGGTTTAGGTGAATTTTATCCTAACTAGAACCTTATTTAATTAAGTGGGTATGTTTTTAGGGTTTCAAGAAGTTATTTAATTCCCAGAACATACACAAACCCTTTTCTGTCTAATTCGACTCACTTATTATCTTCTTAAGACCATTTAACCTTTGTTTAGCCCTTAAGACAACTCGTGGTTGTACTGCATTGGTAAAATTACATTTTTACCCCTTGTTTCTTATTTTTCTCTCAGAAAGGTTATGCAATGAGTTATGACCTTCAGTTGGTTATGTAGGAGCATTTATTCTCTTTATTGGGTCAAAATGAGCTAGTTATGGCTCATGATGGTGTTCCCATCAGTGGGTACACCCCACAATTACATTCACAAATCACAAGAAACATAAAAAAAAGCATTTACAAGTATAGGCACACCCAGCTTATATATATGTAAGAATATCCTATAGCTAACAAATCCGTCAATGCCTAATTACCTTTTTTTCTTCTTCACAATCACATTCACGAATATTCTTGTCATTCACTTTTTATGATGCTAAGTTTGTATTATTTGAGTTTATTGTACATAGTGCTTGAATTTCTAATACCCAACAGAATATGGAATTTTAAAATTCTGAATCCTATTTTTTGCTTAAAACAAAGGCATGGAATGGGAACAAAAATGGTTAGGAGGATGTTCAAGATTCCATGTTGGGGGGGAGAAGTTAGTGTGAAACTTGGAACCTATAGTGGATCAATTAGAAAATGACACCATTGTCAAGATACCATTCTCAATGTCATCTATTCCTTGAGATATGTGCCATTGTTTTCTTTGCAGTTGAATATCATTTTCTTGTACTAAATAAAGTGTTTACAGAATTTACCCATATTGTTGCTATGAAGACGACAGGGAATGTTTTCTATTATGATGTTCCCCTAGATTAATTAAAACTTAGCAAGACAACTGCAGTCCTTTTGACATTCTTTATTCTTTGCTTATGGACTCTTTACTTACTTTTTGTGCAAGAAGTCAAGGAATTGAATATCAAAACTAAAAATTGGAAGGAGCTGCTCACCGATGAGAAATTTACTAAAGAGGATATTATTACTATACAAGTAGCAATTGTTAGCTGAAATTAGCTTTAGCTCATTTCACTATATTTAGTTGTGAAGTGTTTCCTGTTATGCCTTTCACATGCTATAATTCTGCAATAGTTGAAAGGATAGGGGCAATGGTGAAGGAATTAAGGTGCATTTTCTAATTAATTTGCCTTAATGAGATTTATCTACCTATTTTGTAAAGAACATTCCACCACTAGAAAACAAACTTGTCATTTCCTCAATAATTTGGTGTTGCCCATGCATCCATTTATAGAGTCATGCCTAAACTATTGGATTTAGGTTCTTATAAGCAAGATTGCAAGATTGATTTAATGCTTAGATTGTATCTATTCTTTTTTTGAGTTAGGTCTATAGTTGTCATCATTATTTTTTTTGTGAAAATGTGAAGGACGGATGTTGGAGGTTAGTAGCTATCCGTTTCATTCCACCATAAAAAAATAGGTGCCCAAAACTAAGTCCAAAAATATTCATGTTGAACATATGCCTCCCTTGCAACATTTTCAACCGATGGCTTCTCATTCCAAAAAATTGATCTATTCCTTTGCAACCAAATAGATCAAAGAGCCGTAGAAGCCTTTATCCAAGAAATGTTGCTAATCTAAACACTAGTTCTAAAAGCCTCCCAAAGCTTCATCAATGCATGCCCTAAAGGACGTGAAAGAGGGCAAATGGGGCAAGGAGAGGGAGGAGAGGTGAGAGAGGGGGCTCATAGGAGAGAAGCAATGTCTTGTTTGTAAGAGGTGCTACTGGTGAGGAGGGTTGGGTTGTCGTAAAGTGTTCATGACGTAGGAGAGGGCTTGGGGATGATGGGGGACATCTAGCTGCAACTGGGGAAATTCCTGTTGTTTCTAGTGTCATAATTGTGGGCATATACAGGGGAGTGTCAGTTATTGTGGGAAGTTGTGTCGCAATTGGAAAATGACACCAATGGTCAGGGTGAAGTTAGTGCTAAACTTGGAAGTAGAAGCATGCCAGTTGGAAGTCACTCTGATCAGGATGATGTGAAAAAGGATATTGTTTGAACAAGAATTCAAGAAGATGTCATCATCAAGACATCTATTAAAGGAAGTGTGTAGATAAGCTCGGAATATGCATCAGAAAATGTTGATATTAGTATTGGAGATATAGAGGCTGACCTCATTGGTCCTAGTCTTGTGTGTGGCCTGTGAACACGAGAACCAAGCCCCGAAAAGGGGATATTGATTGGTGCATATGTTTTGGGGTTTTTGGAAGCTAAAGTTTCAAAATGTATAGTAGTTTATAGATAGATGCCAAGTGTTAGTTAATTCACATTTAGTGGTCTTCGAAAGGCATGTGCCAACTGCTAGTTGGTTAACTCACAAGCAAAGATAGGAATGGGTTTGCTTTTGTGGTTTCCATAAGGCATTTGTTCATCTTTTAACCCCTTTCCTGCAACAAGACAGTCCATGCACATCACTACCCTAGGAATTTTTTTCTTTGATCAAGCATGCTATCTTCCTCGGATTTGGTTTCCATTAGGGTTAGTGTGTTCTATTCACTTAGGCCTATCATTGAGAGCAATACATCTTTTGGCATTGTATTGAAACGGTCTATACAAAAGTATCATTTACACTTGGTATGGACATCAATCCCTCTGTTAATTATGAGAAAGTTTTTGTCATTCTCTTCATCTTGTTCGTAAAATGTTAACTTGATTCAAAGCTTTAGGTGCTCCTATTTGCTATCCTCTTTTGCCCTCAAAGAAGATGGTGTTTCTTTTTTAAATTCATCAATGGTTTTAATGTTGGGATTTGAGAAAGTTATCTCGCAATAAAACTCATAAAGTTGCATCACTTTCCATGAAAAAGTTGTTGGCTAAAAAACATTTATCTACAACTTTTAATGACCTCTAATGTTCACCTATATTGCTTATTAAATACATGAATTTCTTTCTTACCATCAAGCACCCAAGAGCATCTAATCAAATACATTAGAATAGCCAAATCCCAATTAAAAGGATTTAAGTGGTCCATCTATTTTAGGTAGTTTTGCATTTCTTTTCTGGGTGTCAAACTAATCTTTTATTTTTCTGTGACTGATTTCTATGTTGATTAGAAAGTCAGACTCATCACAAACAAAAGAAAGAATGAAGGCTATGGTTCGGCATGAAGACTATGCTGCCACCAAGAGAACGAGAGTTGATTTTGTTTTTCTTTCTCAGTTTTGGAACTTGAATTTTTATATCCTTCCTACTCATGCCAAGTGGATACTCTAAAAGCCAAGGATGAATGATACTGACTCTTTTCTACTTCCTAGCTATCTTCTCCTTCAATCTTGATATCACTTTTCTTTAGCTCTGTATCTACGAAATAGAGGAGTTTCAAAGCACTTTCTTCTCTTTATCAATCATAAGGTGTGGTGTTAACACCAAAGGCAACTCACTGATGAAAAGCATCACAAGTACCAGTGTTTTTTATTGTAGTATTATGTAATGACATATTTTTCTAGAAAAAATATTGATTATGATTTTTTTTTGAAAAGCAAAAATATTATTTGTGATGTCTTTACATGACTTGTATTTCCTAATGCCCTTTGTGAAATCACATCCTCTTTTTATGTGCTATATGTGTTTTTGATTCTTTACCTTTTACTTATTAAATTATTTTATGTTCCACAAACTACATATTATATAGGTTTACCTCTAAGTAATTACATCAACCAATTCAAGCCAGTAAATGTTTTTGAAGCTTCCATCTTTAACAAGCTACAAGATAATTCTCCATTTGTATAATCCATGGTTTTGCTATCAAAGAATGAGAGACAACCAAAAGCTCCCCAAAAGTTCACGTTGAATAGTGTGGTCACATTGAACGGTTTGTTGTTTAATCAGGCAGTCAAGTTGGGATGATCAATTTAAACTACATTGTAACAAAAAATGCAAAAGTTGTATGGAAATTTTTGGTTTGGTGATGTATTTTCTCCATTGTTATGCAATTTCTCAAGAATAGTGTAATTTGTACTATAAATTTGAATTTCAATAGAATAATATATTTTGTTAAAGATCAATTTTATCAGGTTGTATGACTAATTGTTTCCAATCATAAATCATTCACTCTTAATTTTCAAAATTTATTGAAAGAGTTATCAATCTACTCCAATTTAACCTTTGTATACACCCTTATTGTTGAAGGGCAAGGGATGGCTTATGTCCTCTTGTTCATCCCCACAAAAGGGACAAGTATTTACTACCCCCCTCCCCCAAAATCTATTTTTGTTGCCTTACTTTTGTCACAATCTATCTTCTCTATAGCTCCCAAGCAAGGAACCCACAAATAGACTCATGTAGTTGTAATAATTTTGTTGCATTAGCACCTGAAAGTTTTAAGCAAAAATTAGGAGCCCATCAACCTCCTCACCCCTACATTGTCCTCCATCAACATTCCATCAATTTGGCCTCTTGGTTCGATAGTTTCCCAAAAGCTTAGGAAAACAAGACATGAGAGTTCCTAAAGAATGGCCTTAGAGGAACAATGCATCCCTCCAAAATACTAGGACTAATTTATTGCCCAATTTTAGAATAGAAAAGATCTTACAAGTAGGGGAAGTCCTTTATAAACCACATTAGAAAACTGATATTCTACCTGTTGCTTAATAAGGGTCATCCCATGATCAAACAAAGCAAGGAGAAAATAGATGGAGAGCCTGTTATTTTTTACTATTACCTTAAAAAAAATAGAGTTTGGTACAATCATAGGGATTGATCTATTTTTCTAAATAGCATAGGTGAATGAGAAACACAACTTAACTTTTTGGCTTTGTCTTGATTGTTATAGGAAGTTTACATACCAACATGCTTTTCAATAAGAACTTTTTCCATAATATGATCTTGCTGAACCTAGGAAGTATACCTTCAGTCCTCATCTAAACTTAGAGTGGGTTGAAAGACAATGAGGCTCGTGACAAAATTTTTTTGTAGGGATTAAGGAAACGGGGTGCTTTTGGCCACCAACTTGTATTAAGGCTCTTCGCAAGCCAGTCAACGAAGAGGAAGCTGGTGGAGAAGACGTCGCAAGTGGGCGAGAAAAGGCCGCAGGCCAATCAAGAGAGAGGAGCCTGCTGGTGAAGACGTTGCACTGTGAGGTCAGTCAATGGAGATGAAGCCGGTCAGGCTTGTGAGATTGACGAGGGTGCAATGGTTGAGGTTAGGGTTTTATGAGATTGACAAGGGTTAAGGATGAGGTTAGGGCTTGTGAGGAGAGTGCGAGGGTTGCAAGGTCATGGGCGCAAGGGGTGGGTCGGGGATTTGACAATGGGGTCGGTGGTGAAGGGGATTGTGGGAGGGAGCAGGAAGGGCGATGCTTAGTGATAGGGTCGTAGGGAACGGAAGGTCGCATGGGGCGAGTTGGCTGCGAGGACTCGCAAGGATCATTGGGGACTTGATCTAATTTCATGGAGGAAGGAACGTAAGGGGGATGTGGAGGCGGGTTGCGAAGGGGGAAAGCGGGGTTTTGGGGGAGGCATGGGATTTTGCAATGGACATGTTGAAATAATAGATCTCAAATGTAATGTCTCAAATAGTCAATTTTAATTTTATTTTTGTTAATTTATTATATTTGGGATCATTTTTTATTGTCTTAAAAAATTATTATAACATGATTTTCATTATCATATTGTTATTGTCACAAAAAATAAATATGAATACTTTTGTGACATTACATTTTACCATTACATCTAATCATTTCAAAAGTATTATTTTTTTTTAGTGATATTTGCTCAATTAAGATGGAAAACAATGTTATATTTTTAGGCATTTACGTAAAAATTAAAATAATATAATGGTAACTCTCTTGAAGGAAATAACACTAAATCCAATATGTTATTTATAAAGGGATTTATGTAAAAATTTAAAGTATATCTTCATGCATTAATTAATAGTAACTTTCCTTACTACCATATATCAATACATATCTGCCTAAATTGTAATAATACTGACATTTATATTCACTAATGTAGTGGCAAATGAATGAACATGTCCTTAACTCATAAAAATACCAATGAATAAAATTTGATGCTAAAGGCATTTGTTAGTCAACATATTTATTTAGCAACAAATAATATAGTTATGTTGCTAATGCATAACTTTATAAACATATAAATTTGCCGCTAAAAAAAATTGTTAGCTAACATTTTTTGTTAACGACGAATTATTTTAACATGTCGCTAAAGGATACTATTAGCGAAACATGTTTTATTTGTTGTAAGGTGAAATGTTGCTAAATCTATATTTTGCTGTAGTGAGTGGTCACGATGATGTAGAGAGTACGCGATCGTGGACATGGTGCAAATCATGCACGCTGTCACCATGTACACTAATGGAGGCGATGAGGGCGGAGTGTTGTCTCTATCACAAGGTCACAATCAACGTAGCTTGATTCTGTTCTCATGCACGAGAGAACAAGGCTAGCGTGGGTGATTAGCCCATATTTGTGGGCTATTTAAGTATATGAATGCCTAGACATTAAGATATCTTTAACATTTAGATAACATACATTAGGATGTAAATAAATTAATTCATATTTTTAGCTTAATTGCATAATTCATGTGTTGCATTCATATATAAATGCATTTAGAATTAACTTAGAATTGCGTGCTTTTTATTAGTTAACCAATTAGGTGAATTACATGCATTGTTTTAATTTAACATAGAAGTTAAGGGTTTGTGCATAAATAATCCTAATATTTTATTATTTTATTATTCTTCTTCTTCCTCCACAGGTAACAACTCTGCTTCCTCCTTTTGCACCCATTCACTCCTCACAGCTGCCACCATTCATTCAACAAGAAGAGTGGATCTGCTCCCGCCTCTTTGGATTTACAAATCCGTTGGCTGCAGCTACAAGAGAGAGGCAAAGACAACCATGCTGCGCAGGTCACTACCCTACACTACTATGCAGAAAGTGTAACTCTCCTCCACTCCACCACCGCCAGCCTCAACTGTGTGCACAAGTCCACACCACCGCAGGCAGGCGGGGTGACAGACAGCCGTGCCGCCAGTGGCTTGTGTAGCTTACTGTGAGTTCCTCACCACCATCACCAGCAACCACCACCATCAACACCACCACTACCTCCACGTACCACCTTCACCTTCATGTTCCCCTCCGGTTAAGACGTCCGAGAAGTTTCCCGGACATCTGAAGCCCCTCCCCATCACTACTCCTCATCACCTTTCTCTTCATTTTCTTCTCCTTTATTCTCTCCCTCTCCACTATTCATCTTCTCCATAAAGGATCCAACATTCCTGACCCCACAACCACACACACCGCCCACTCCCGTGCCCACACCACAAGCGACCATCACCAGTACCTCCGACCAGCCCTTGCGTGCCCTCTGCCAGCCCTCGTGCGCCCTCGACCAGACCTCAAGCGCGCCCTTTGCCAGCTCCACCACGCACCGACGTGCCTCGCGCGCACATCTAGCATGCCATCAGCGTCGCGTGCGACCCCAGCCGTGTGCGCGCGTACCTCCGTGCACACCTCTAGCAAGAGTGCACGACTCTCCTCTCCACTCCCTCGTCTCTAGCAGTAGCAGGAGGAGCTTCATCGCCGGCCATCCAAACGACTAGCTGCCGTTCGCCACACTACCACCACCACCGACTAGCCCTCGGCCCACTCAAGCTCCACCGCACTCACCACTGCCACAAACCCTCTCCTCCGTGCGTGCGAGCAAGGGGAAGGATCTCCCCTATTTCGCTACAGTAACAAGGCTATTAAAAATTACATTCATATGCCATTAGTAGAAAGGATTTTTTATTTATGAATATCTTATTAGGTTGATTTTATGATCATATCCTTTATCTTTTTCATAAATGTGATTCCAGCTTTATCTCGTATTGATTTCTTAATCTAAAGGGGATTTTGGCTTGATTTTTGGGGGAAGTTAATAGTGAACATTAGATTTAATTAGTAAATTTTAATAGGCTATTGCCTCCCTGTGGATATGACCTGCTCTTCTAGAGTGGTAATTTTAATTATTTTGAAAAGCAATTTTCCACCACTTAGATACTACTTTGACGTGTCATTTTTATCTGCGAAACAATGAAAGCGAAAATCATCTTTCAATGGGCAAGGCGTAAGAATGGTCAGCGCGATGGGCAGTGCATAATGTTGACGTTGAGGAGGAGGTGAGAGTAGTAAGTTGACGGCAACAAGGACACTGTGGTTGGTTGCGATCAAGAGAGAAAGCGGGCGTTCTCACAAGCGCTCAGAGAGGAGGGTATGGTTGTGGCTTGCGTGCGTCGTTCATGTATGTTGAAGAGAGAGGCAGACAAAGAGCGTAGGAGGGAAAGATGGGAGGGAGTCGTTGTTGGTGCTAGAGCACCACGATCGTTTATTTTGATGATAACAAAACACGTATTATTTAACATTTGCATTTAAAGTCTTAGATTTCAGGATATTTGCAAATGGAGACATGTTTAGACAGAGTTCGAGCTTGCATCCATGGCGAATTGAAGGAGCTTAACGAAGGATGAGGAGCTTCGCGAGGAGCGAAAGCTTGAAGAAGGAAGGAGATGAAGAATAGGATAGATTTCCATTCCTGTTCATCGTAATTCGTATTTTGTTCTTTATTTCTTTCTTAGATTACTTGTTAAAGAGCCACAAAGAACCCTTAAAGTAGTCCTAGGAATACTTGCACAACCCTAGGATACTAAGGTTTTCTGTAGAGAACTTAAAAAATCAAAATAGGGTTCTGACAACCTAATCTGACGTCTAATCTGGAAATCAGAAGTCTGATAATAACTTTTAAAACATCTAATTGTTAACTCAGATGTCCAATAACCTAGACTGGACTTAGTAGGTTATGTCTGATGAAATCAGACGACCAGACCTTAGTCCAAACATCTTAGAAGACGTCTGATGGTTGTGCCAAACATCCAATTAGTAGAACGTTGGCTAACAAAGTGAACGTTTAGGATTTTAACCATTAGGGTTTTATTAGACGTCCGTAGAGGACCCCAGATATTTGATATGTGACCGTTGAGCCTTGATTGACCCAAAATCACTTTGTAAGATATTCTAGTCTTTAACCTACCTTGGGAAATCCATTCCCGCAGTACAATAGGTTTCCAGACATCCAGACCTAGTGCCAGACGTCCTATACGTTGTCTAATGGCCTTACACTAGAACCCTGTTTAAGTCCGAACTAAGTTAGGAAGGAAACCCCCATAGAATTAGACGTCTGACTTAGTTCACAGACATCTTAAACTAGTTTTCCAGATGTCTGATACCTGGACCAGACGTCTGATGACCCTGTCAAAATCATAAATGATTCTAATTACGACCTATTTTGCCTTGGGTTCAACCCCAACGGCTATGGAAGCCTTCTAAGGTCTTCCAAAGCCTTCCTAGGCCCTCTATAAATAGAGGAGGATCCTTTCCTTGCAAGCACACACCAAGACACACCCACACAATGTTGGTGCTAGAGCACCGTGATCGTTTATTTTGATGATAACAAAACACGTGTCATTTAACATTTGCACTTGAAGTCTTAGATTTCAGGTCAATTGCAAATGGAGACGTGATTAGACGGAGTTCGAGCTCGCATCCATGGCGGATTAGAGGAGCTTGACGGAGAACAGAGGAGCTTCGCGAGGAGCGATGGCTTAAAGAAGGAACGAGATGAAGAATAGGATAGATTTTCTTTCCTTGTAATCTTTGTATTTTTATTTCTTTTGTTGCTCTTTATTTTTGTTACTTAGATTCATGTTAAAGAGCCTCAAACTACCCTAACAGTAGTCTTAGGAACACCTGCACAACCCTAGGATACTCAGGTTTTCTGTAAAGAACTTAGGAAACCAATATAGGGTTCTAACAGCCTTTTCAAACGTCTAATCTGAAACTCAGACGTCTGATAATGACTTTTAAGACGTCTGACTGTTGACTCAGACGTTCGATGATATTTAGGTTGGACTTAGTTAGCTCTGTCTGATGAAATCAGACGTCCAGACCTTAGTCCAGACGTCTGATGATTTTGCCAAACGTCCAATTAGTGGACCGTTGGTTGGCTTAGCAAACAACGAAAGAAATGACCGTTAGCCTCGTATCAGACGTCCGTAGAGGACTCCAGACGTCTAATACATGACCGTTTTGCCTCGGCTGACCCAAAATCTCTTCTTAGAGATTTTCTAGCCGTTGCTCTCCCTTGGGAATCCATTTCGGTAGAAAAGTAGGTTTCCAAACGTCCAGACTTAGTGCCAGACGTCCTATGTGTCGTCTGATGGATTTTCACTAGAACCCTGTTTCTATCTGATTCAAGTCAGGAAGGAAACCTGCCTAAAATCAGACGTATGACTTTGTTCCCAGACGTCTTAAACTGATTTTCCAGACGTCCGATGCCAAGATTAGACGTCTGATAACCCTGTCAGTGTAATGATTAATCCTGATTTCAGCCTGATTCTCTTGGAGCTTGCACCCAACGGCTATGGAAGCCTTCCAAGGCCTTCCAAAGCCTTCCTAGGGCATCTATAAATAAAGGAGAACCTTCGCCACTCAAATATACACCAAGACACACTTAGCAACATATTTTCCACATCTTTTGTGTCCAAGAGAAGTAGCTCAAGCTCTAGTTCTCCAAGCTCAAGTTCTACATCTAGAGAGCATCAATCATTTGCGCACCCGCTCTCCCGCCATAATTCACGAGAGCACCGCTGAGCCATCGCGTAGTTCACGCATCCGTGTCGTCGACGCATTTCCAGCAAAGGGAAGCATCCTAACTCCTATAGAAGCTTATTTTAAGAATCACTTTGTTGGCTCTATAGGATTATTGTTGTATTTTACTTTGTTATTTGGTTGGGTATTCGCGTTGCAAATTCCTGTCTCCTTCGTGAGACAAAATTCTTCTCATGAAGAGAAGGGTTTTGAGGTACGCTACCCTCGTATAAAGTAGCGTAGTTGTAATTGAGGTTGTACTACTCTCGCTTAAGTAGTACGTTATTGGATTTGATCAACTTGGTTGATCGGAAAATCCTAACTCGAGAGGGTTAGGTGGTGGTTTTCACCCGATTTGGGTTTCCACCTAAAAATTATTGTGTACATTGTGTGATTGTCTATTTGTGAGATTGTTCCATTTATAATTCTGCATTATATTATGCCACACTGATCTCACCCCCTCCAAGTAGGTATTTACAAGCAACACACTTTCCACATCTTTTGTGTCCAAGAGAAGTAGAAGATCTTGCTCTCCATTTCACCGTTCCTTATCTTGAGATCTTTCTTCTCGCTCCACTCCCACTCTCCCTCCACAATTACGAGAGCGATGAAGTGCCGAAGCGTGGTTCACGCATCTGTGTCTTTCGTCGACGCGCTTCCAACAAAGGGAAGTATTTTTACCTATAGTAGCTAGGTTAATCTTTGTTGACTCTATAGGTTGTTTTGTAATTTATCTTTGTAATTGTGTTGGGTATTCGCTTTGCGAATTCCCATCTCCATCGAGGGACAAAATCCTTCTCGTGAAGAGGAGGGGTCTGAGGAACTCTACCCTCATACTCGTAGCATGGTTGCAATAAAGGTTGAACTACCCTCGTTAAAGTAGTTCATTAGTGGATTTGATCGACTAGGTCGATCGGGAAATCTTAACTCAAGAGGGTTAGGTGGTGATTTTTACCCGATTTGGGTTTCCACCTAAAAATTACTTGTGTCTTGTGTGATTGCTTCATTTGTGAGATTGTTATCTTTTTTATTCTGTATTTTGTACGTCACGCATATCTCACCCCCTCCCGTAGGGATTTACAGTTGTTGTCTTCTCAAAAGGGTGATGGCATGGTTCTAACAGGTGAGGGGGCATGCTCTTGTCTTCGCAAGATTAGAGTGGGTGGTGAGGGTGTCGATCGATGGTGTGGGTCGACAAAGAGGGAGAAAGAGTTGAGAACGGCAATGAGAGGGGGCTCTCCTATCTATGCGAGCGTGGAGGGGTGTCGTGGTGTCTACATTCGGCGATGAGGAGGGAAAAAATGAGAGGAAGGGCGTGGCGTCTACGTAAGGATAAAATCGTGAGGATGGTGATTGTCTGTACATAGAAGAGAGGGAGAGGGAGAGTTGAGAGTGGGCAAGGTGTGTGGTCTGTAAGGAAAAAAATGATCGGCCGGGGGTGGGGGGGAGGGGGTCTCCATTCTCTGAAGGAAATAGAAAAATCAAGAGGAAGGGTTGTGTTGTATGATCTGGTGGAGAGAATAAAATCGTGAGGAAGGGGGGTGGTCTATATGTGAGTGGTTCGGAATTCATGAGGAAAAAAGGTCTACGCAGTCAATAATAGAGAGCCCATTAGTGAGCAACGGCGAGCTTTTTTTGTCAGCAAAAGAGACAATTTTCCTTCCTTAGAACCACTAATCTCCCTTTCTTTCCTTTAAATGAGCTTGCCAAAAAGAACAAGAGCCAAAAGAGAAAGCAACCCTTAAGAGAGAATCCATGTTGACTTCCTTGTTTTTGTTGGAAAAATCCAAATGCCAAGATGGCATTCTAATTTCAGATTTCATGTGATGTCATTAAAATTATATTTCTTAAAATGACCCTGCATAAAAGATAAGTAATTAGCTAAATTACATAATAAGGTATGTAAAAATTAATGAAATGAAGGGAATGATAAATCCAAAGCTTGATTAATTTTAACAATGTAATGCATGCGTTAAAATAAATTTCCGTCCCAATAATGATGTACTTAGGCTCTAATTTAGTCCATTAGCATGGACCTATCAAATGCCTCCATGCCCAAGTTTTGCTAGTCTCGAGCAAAATCATACATAGATGTATTAGATCTCTATATCAAAATTTTGTCATTAGAATGCCTTATCAAGCAACACTTCTAGAGATTAGTTTGAAATACTAGCCCTAGGCCTTAAGCTATTCAAATACCGATTAAGATATGGACTTAATCAGCTTAAGCTTTGGGTCTCCGACAAAGGTTTCTTAGTCTCCCAATGTCTGCTTAAGGGTTTGTTGACACCAAAGGTTAAAGCATTCGTACATTCGTGCAAGTGGTCTTGATTCAGCTTGGTAGTTCATTCTTCAAAATAGAGGGGGATGATATTTTTTAGATTTTTCTTTTTGCAATTTTTTGTGCTTCCTCTAAGTTTAACCTTAGATTGGCTCTCAACACAGTTTGTGTTACATTCCTTATTCTTATCACCGATCCTCAAAGGTCCCTGTCATTCGATACTTCGTGATAGCACCACTCATGCTAACCCTAGGAACCCTAACAATCAACACTTTATGATAGTGTCGCCAATGACATTTTTTAGCTAATTCAAGCCTTGGCGATCAACATTTTGGGATAATGCCATCCATGGCACCTAGACCGCAAGATACATTTACATGCTCCCGATAAGATATTTGAATATCCTAAGAGACAAGTGTCGAGGTGGTAATGTGTTTACATTGCATCCTCAAGGGGAGTATATACTTCTCCTCTCACGTGGGGAGAACTCTTCCAATTAACTTATGTTTTCGAACTTCTCTTAAGTCAGATCCTCCAGGGAACTATTTTTTCAGGAGAAATTTTTGTGGTTTTTCTTTATTAAGCACACTGAACCAGACCAAAGTGTGTGGGATGTAGATTCTTAGGTTACTAAGAACTCGCAAACCAAAGGGCAGATGCAAGGGTCAAATACTCCATAAGTTAGTGACTTAATACATCAGCCTCTCAACTTCCTCAATTACTTGAAGACTAATCCATATCTTAACAAATACTCAAATTTTTAAGCCATACCAGCCCTAGAGGCTTAAAGTTGTATTCCTCACCTTATCTCCTACAGTTTGGTGCTTCAAATCTTCATTCATCATTCGTTTCAGCCCAGAACTTAGGTAAACTCTTCCATTATCAAATGCTAGGACTAATACATTTTTGCTCCCTTTTCTCACTCCTTTCTCTTCTATTTCTTTGTGTGTATACAAATATCAATGCACTAACTGCATGTATGCAATATATGTATAAATGCTAACCTCAGGTTATACCCCCTCATGCCTAAATCTAACAATGTCCTCATTGGAAAGGAAAAAATAGGGAAAGATAGTACCAAGGTAGAGAGTGGTCGAAGCTAAGGCTCCTCTAACCTTTAGGTGTCCACAACTTGGCCATCAGACAAAGTAACATACAATTTTAAACTCTAGCCATTTACTTCAAATGACTCACCTGAGGAGGGATTTTGAATCTCAAAAGCACCGTGAGGGAACACCTGTGTAATAGTGTACAACCCATCCCAATGGGACTTAAACTTTCTAGGGAATAGCTTGAGTCTGGAAATGAAAAGCCAGACCTATTAGTTGGACTCGAAGATCTTCCTAAGGATGTGCTTATCATGAAAGACCTTGGTGCGCTCTTTGTAGGCTTGAGAAGTCTCATAGATGCTCGGGTTATACCCCCTCATGCCTAAATCTAACAATGTTCTCATTGGAAAGGAAAAAATAGGGAATGATAGTACCAAGGTAGAGAGTGGTTGAAGCTAAGGCTCCTCTAACCTGTAGGTGTCCACAACTTAGCCATCAGACAAACTAACATACGATTTTAAACTCTAGCCATTTACTTTGAATGCCTCACAAGAGGAGGGATTTTGAATCTCAAAAGCACCGTGAGGGAACACTAGTGTAACAATGTACAACGGGACTTAAGCTTTCCAGGGAATAGCTTGAGTCTAGAAATGAAAAGCCAGACCTGTTGGTTGGGCTTGAAGATCTTCCTAAGGATGTGCTTATCATGAAAGACCTTGGTGTGCTCTTTGTAGGCTTGAGAAGTCTGATAGGCCTCATTCCTCAACTCCTCAAGCTTAGTGAGTTCTAATGAGCATGTTTTGCCTGCTTTCTCAAGATCAGTATTGACATTCT
This sequence comes from Thalassia testudinum, assembly GCA_037157565.1. Lineage (NCBI taxonomy): Eukaryota > Viridiplantae > Streptophyta > Magnoliopsida > Alismatales > Hydrocharitaceae > Thalassia > Thalassia testudinum. The sequence continues at coordinate 122,202,734 of JAZHRO010000073.1, forward strand.
TGATGGCCCAATAGACCTTATGCTCTATCTCTACAAGAAAATGGCATGCTTTGCCATACACTATCCAGAAGGGAGACATGCCAGGGGGTCTTATATGCAATTCTATAAGCCCATAGCTCGTCATTTGGTTTCTTCGACCAATCTTTCCTATTAGGTCTTACAGTTTTTTCAAGAATTCTTTTAATCTCCCTATTAGATACTTCTACTTGTCCACTCATCTACAGATGATACGGGGTTGCCACTTTATGGGTGACACTTAGACTTTTGAGTAGACATGTGAAGTGAGAGTTTCGGAAATGAGGTCCCCCATCACTGATGATCGTCCTCAGGTAGCCAAATCAGGAAATGATTTGGCCCTGACAATGTCCAGGACCATAGAGTGATCGTTGGTCCTAGTTTGAATGACCACTATCCATTTTGACACATAATCAACTACCATGAGGATATATTCATAGCTGTGGGGTGATGGGAAGGGACCCATAAAATCTATGCCCGAGATGTTGAATATATCAACAAGAAGAATAGGCTGTTGGGGCATCTCATCCCGCTTCTCGATTGTTCCAGTCTATTGAGACCGAAGACATGCCCCCACATAAGTATGAGCATCCTTGAATAGTGAGGGCCAACATAAACCAAATTGGAAAACCTTAAAGGCAATCTTCTTAGCACTTAAGTGTCCTCCACAGTGTAATGTGTGGAAAAAATTTAAAACACTTATCTGCTCCTACTCTGGGACACACCTATAGAAGACCTGGTCACAACCTATTCTAAAGAGTTTCGAGTCCTAACAGTGATAATGCTTAGTGTCGGTGAGAAATCTGTCTCGCTTCTGCTTATCCCACGTACTGGGGGTCTCACCGGTGACTAGGTAGCTTACCACATTAGCAAACCAAGGGGATGTCAGTTGTACTGCCATAATAGTTTCGTCAAGAAAGGTCTCACGAATGTCTCTTGACAGGGTTGAAGCCTCAACCGAGATCTTGGATAAATGATCTGCTACTACATTCTCAAACCCTTTCTTGTCACAGATCTCAATGTCAAACTCCTGTAGTAGCAGAACCCATCTAATAAGCCTATGTTTGGTGTCTTTCTTAGCAAACAAGTGATTTAAGGTAGAATGATCAGTATACACCATAACCTTAGATCCTAAGAGATAAGACCTAAACTTCTCCAAAGCAAAGACTACCGCAAGAAGCTCTTTTTCCATCACAATATAGTTTCATTGTGGAGTAGTGAGGGTCTTGCTAGCATAATAAAGGACATGGGGCTTTTCTATCAACCCTCTGGCCAAGGACCGCTCCTACGAAAAAATCTGATGCATCGCACGTTAACTTAAATGGGAGGGTCCAATCAGGTGCTTGGAGAATAGGCGTAGTCATGAGGGCCTCCTTCAAGACTTAGAAGGCCTCAACAAATTTCTCACCAAAAGCGAAGGTAGTGCCCTCTAAAAGATCACAAAGTGGCCTAGAAATTTTGCTAAAATCCTTAATGAAGTGCCTATAAAAGACTGCGTGGCCTGGAAATGATCTAATCTGCTTGACATTGGTGGGCGGTGGGAGCCTGGAAATGGACTCAATCTTGGCTTTGTCCACTTCTAAACCTCGGTCAGACACTATATGCCCAAGAACAATAACCTATTGAACCATGAAATGGCTTTTCTCCCAACTAAGCACCAATCTTGGCTCTTCGTAGCGGGTGAGAATATTTTCTAAATGTAAGAGACAATGGTCAAAAGACATATCGTAGATGGAAAAGTCATCTATGAAAACCTTTACGAACTTGTCAATCATGTTCGAAAAGATGGACATCATACACCCCTGGAATGTCGCTGGAGCATTACATAGTCCAAATGGTATCCGACAGAAAGCAAATGTGTCATAAGGACTCGTAAAAGTAGTACTCTCCTAATTGTCTAGAACGATGGTGGTCTGGTTATACCCAAAATACCCATTGAAAAAATAGAAATACTTGTTCCATGCCAACTTTTCCAATATCTGATCAATAAATGGCAAAGGGAAATGATTTTTCTGGGTCACAATGTTTAGGCACAAACCCTCCAGCCAATTGAGGGTCTGGTGGTAACCTTCTCCCCTTTATTGTTTGTTTCAATAGTAAATCCTTCCTTCTTAGGCACCACATGTATAGGATTGACCCATTTACCATCAGATATGGGATAAATTATCCTAGCATCTAACCATTTCAGAATTTCTTTCTTCACCACTTCCCATATATTAGGGTTTAATCATATCTGCATATCTCAGAAGGGCTTCACGGACTCATCCACGTAAATACGTTGTAATGATGTATGCAGAGAGTCGGGTCAACCCCTTTAAAGTTAGCTATAATCCAAGCAATGGCTTCCTTGTGCCACTTCAAACACCCAATCAATGCTTCCTCCAACATCTTAGATAGTGTAGTCGAGATGATGGTGGGGAGCATATCATTGGGCCTAAGGAAAGCGTCCTTTAGGGACTCTAGGAGTGGCTTAAGTTCCAAGTCAGGAGCTTTCTAAATCAAGGGAACTAGGTTCGATGTCCTTACCTCCAGTAGCGAATCTACCTTAGCCATCTATAGCAGAGAGAGGGACCCAGCTTTGACACCTAGCAACTCTTCTTATTCTAGAATATCCCCTTCACATTCTTCAAGTGTCTGGTTATGGTCTTTAGAAATGACCATTTGGAGAGGATCATCACACAAAAGAGCTAGGGTCGTCTCGTCTACAATCTTATTGATCACATCGATTTAGGAATAATCTTCCAATTTGGGTTGTTTATAGTCATTAAACGCATTCAGTTGGATTTTCCTATTCCTGAAGCCCATCTTTAGCACCCTTGATTTGCAATTAATAGAGGCATTGGCCGTGGCCAAAATGGGGAGCCCTAAAATGATTGAAAGTCTAGTGGGCTTGTTGGATGGGTTAGTATCCAATATCAGGAAATCAACAGGAAAGGAGAAGTCTTCCATTCTCACTAGGGCATCTTCCAAAAGACCGCGTGGTTTCTTGAGTGATCTATCAACTACCTAGAGGACAATAGGACTAGGCTTCAATTCACCTCTTCCTAATAGCTCATAAACTGAGCTTAGTGGTATATTAACCCCTGCACCCAAATCGAGGAGAGCCTCATCAATGCATTGGTCTCCAATGACCACATAAATATATGGGGCTCCTGGGTCCTTTAGTTTGGGGGGTGTACCATATTGTAAGATCGAGCTAACTAGGTCGAGAAGGATGACCTTAGCCTAGACCTGTTTTCGTGATTTTCTCTTCTATGTGTACAAGTCCTTCAGAAATCTAACATAGGATAGAATCTACTTGCTAGCATCCAACAGAAGCAGGTTGATGTGAACTTGCTTGAATGTCTCCATAATTTCTTCCATCCCATCTTTGGCTCAAGATGAGCTAGCAGAAGACGCCCCAGGGGCGGACAAGTGCTCTGGAAAGGGCACCCTTGGCCTCTGGATGGAGGGGTTGTCATGGCGGGAAAAGGGTAGAATGGTGATAACATCTTCCAGGTGATTGATTTTGGGTGAGGAGGGGCTAAGTAGCTCTTCCTTGATGGATGTGGAAGTTAGGATCGGGTTGGTAGGAGGGGTGACCGTAGGAGTGACTTTTGGTTTGGAAATCTCTTTGCCTCTCCTTAGAATGGTCACACTCTTAGCATGCTCCCTTATATAGGGCCCTTTACCCTTAGGATTCTCCTCAAATGAGCTAGGCAACTTCCCAGGATCACGCTGCCTAACAACCTAAACAAGGTGGCCAATTTGGGATTGCATTTCTTGGATTGCCTTATTCTGAGATTGAATGATCATATTTTGGTTTTCTTGCTTAGCCTTCATCATAGCTTTAATGTCATCCACCTCAAAATTGTTGGGCTATGGAGGGGGTTAGAATTGTTGTGCATGGAAGGGTTAGGTGGGTTTGGCTCTTATGTTCCCTGAGTTGGAAGCATCACCTTGCTTCCACGAGAAGTTAGGATGGTTCCACCATCAAGGATTGTAGGTGTTGGCAAATGGGTTGTCCCTAGGAGGTGGATAGAACCCCTGGGCAACATTCAGGTATGTCTGTACTATAGTGGTTGGTTTCATGAGGAAAGAAGGTTTGCATGGTCAATAAGAGATAGCCCATTAGAGAGCAGCGACGAGCTTTTTTTGTCAACAAAAGAGACAATTTTATTTCCTTGGAACTAGTGACCTTCATCACTTTCCTTTAAATGAGCTTGCCAAAAAGAACAAGAGCCAAAAGAGAAAGCAAGCCTTAAGAGAGAATCCATGTTGATTTCCTTGTTGTTTTTGTTGGAAAAATACAAATGCCAAGATGACATTCCAATTTGAGATTTGATGTGCTATTATTAAAATTATATTTCCCAAAATGATTTTGCCTAAAAAATTAGTAATTAATCAAATTACGTAATAAGGTACGTAAAAATTAATGAAATGCAAGAAATGATAAATCCAAAGTTTAATTAATTTTATCAACATAATGTATGTTTTAAATCAAATTCTCATCCCAACAATGATGTACTTAGGCTCTAATTTAATTCTTTAACATGGACCTATCAGTATAATTTGCAATACCATTGAAATAAAGGGTGTATTTGACATTTATTTAATTAAAGCCCACCCGTAAACCATGGTCACAAAAGGAAGGAATTAGATGTGGATGTCACATCTGAACGGGTCATATTAACTGTAGTTACTTAAAGAATGGTTTGCATTCATTTATATAATTATGACAGGTTCATTGTTAACATGCATGGACCACACTCTGTGAGTAGTCCTTTTTTCTCAAATTCTGCAATTTTATGGGCCATACAGTTGCATAGAATGCTGTCATTTTCAGGTGAGAGTGACCCTTCTTTGAGAATGTCTACATGTAGAGAGGTTGAGGGATTGATAAAGTTAGGGATAACACGTTTCAAACATGTTTTATAGCATATCTTTAGTAACTTAGTGGGAAGAAGAACACCTATACATGAGAAATACGCCTAATAGAAGGCATCTATTAGACCATTTAGACCAAGATCGGTTAATCTGGGAAAAACCTTGTTCTTGTTCTTGTTTAGGCTGTTAGAGTGGTATGATATAGTCTTTATAAATAGGCAATGTATAAGCAATGGTTTACTATGAATGAGAGGTAGAAGATATGACTATGTAGGGTTAAAACGCAAGGTAATTCATTGAATGATTTTTGGGATGTTTGAAAATGGATGTTGGTTCTTGTATGAGTGTGATGGAGAATTACCTTAACCATCATTTCCCAATTTTTTCGCTATATGAAGGGATATACCATCCTTCATCATGTACTCCTTCTTTTGGACACACCATAGTTTACCATGGTGAGATTTATGAAGGATTAAGATGAGGAGGTAATCATAGATGCTAATGTGTAGTTTGTTAGGAGTAGGAATTACTTTCAACATCTTCGTGGGAGAAACCAATTGATAGTGCGTAGAATCATTCGCGTGGTGTTCCTTTTCAATGAGTAATGAGCAAGGTAGCATTATGTAATGCAAAGTAAGTCTTGTCGCCTACAATCATAACAACTTCCGTACTTCATGTGTAGAATGCATCCATCGTGACCATCTTCCTCTAAGTTTGTCAAATGCAAGGATTAGGATTACGAGCTCACTACTGAGCTTCTGGAGATTTAGAGGAAGCACTATGATCTTAGTGACTAGTGTGATAGATAGTTCTGTAAGACCATGTGGAATAAGATTGATGTGAAGTTCGAAGTGGTGACCATTATCAGTCTTGAGTAGTTGCATGAAGGATGATCTAATCGTCTATGCCACTGCAAGGCACTCCCTGCAGTAGTACCCATTTGACACGTTGCCGCAACTAAACTCTGCACTGATTGGTATACGCTGTTGTGCCTGAAGACTGGGGCAAATCATGGGTCAATTATGCTAGGCACTGCACTACTACATTATAATCTACCTTTGCAAGTGTAACAGTATCAGTAGACATAGCTGGTGGTGCACTTATAGTGACTTGGTTGGCAACAGTAGGCTGTCCAAGTTTGTTCCAACACTTAGCCTCAACGTTGCCAATCCTCCCACGGTAAGACCATGTAAGCTTACTATGACCACCATCACCAGGCCCCCAGCCTTTGCCTCGGAAAGCTCCACTCCGTCCTCCATGTGTACTCACAGTTGCATCAGCAAAAGTAGCGCTACTAGTGACAACCACTGGAGTGGTTTGGACCTACAAGCTGCTAAGCCTCTTGTAGATCTCCTCAATAGGAGGAAGCTCAGATAATGTCAATATCTGTGAACATGCAGCAGAATAATCATCATTAAGTCCTGCCAGAAACATATGAGCAGAAAACTCCTTCCTTTAATCTCTACACATAGGTGATGTGCACATGGGTCTGCACGCATTATACTTTTCCAAAAGTCCTTTCATAGTAGAATAGTACTACGAAAGGCTCATGGACTCTTGCTTCAAATGATAAAGATCATAGTGAATCTAGAAGGCTTGGGTGGAATTCAATTCATGAGGGTAGGCATCCTTTAGACCGTCCTACATTTGTTTAGCTATTTTATAATAGATGACTTCATCTCCAATACGGGGTATCACACTATTTAATATCCAGACCCTTATCATAGCATCATCTCTATTCTAGGTTATGTATTTTCCCTTTTTTTGCTCTAGTGGTGCTTTAGTAAGGACATGTTTCTTCTCATATCCTTCCACAGTGACAAGGAATGTTTGAGACCAATGGAGGTAACTGGTCTCATCAAGTTTCACAATCAATGCAAAAAAATGGGTTCGTACAAACCACACTTTCTCCAGTCTATTCTGATGTCAGTCCAGTCTTCGATGATCATGAGACCATAGTACAATCATGTTGCAGACTCAAGTAGGCTTATTTAATATGGTGATGTTATCATCGAAATTAGTATAGTGAGTTAACCTAAATCGAGTCTACACCAGTTTCACAAAAATTTTTACCTGGCCTACTTGATTTTATCTTGGTCAATTTTAGGCTCAGGGTCGATCTCAGGGAGGTGAGAATTAGGAGATTAAGAAGTTTGTACGCCTTTCTTAGAACGTATCTCTTCCTTGCGTTTATTATGTTTTTGGTTTTTTTTTCTACTTTTAAGATTTTTATGATAATGTTGTTCTTGAGACACACCCTCAAAAAATGAAGTCCTTAGCCTTGAGCCAAATTGTCCTTGGCTTGAAGCCAACTTAGGGTTCCAAAATTGATCTTGTCACTCACAAGATCGATTACCTATAAGACAAGAATTATCTTTTCTCTTTTATACTTTTTTTTGGTCTTTTTAATGGCAAGAATAAAAGACAAGTGAAAGCAAAATAAAATGCACAGAAAGAAATGAAAAGAAATACTTGGCTTAGTATATGTATATATCTCTACATAATAGATATATAAGTAGATATAGAATATATATATAGTTATATAGATACTATATAAATAGGGGTGGAGATGGAAATGGGGATGGGATATAGCACAGTGTCAAGTTGGTCCATGTCTAGCAAGACGCAACCGACAAGACTAAGTGCCGCGTGGAGTGTGGAGCGAATGTGTGTGAATGTGGGTGAAAGCACTTGCTTTGCCCGGGTATCGGGAAATATTAGCAACTAGTGCGAACATTCCCGCGATACGATGCGCGGCGAAGGGGTGAGTGCACGGGTATGTGGGTAGGAGATGTGAGGTGAATGTGCGTATGGGATGGATATGTGTGTATGTATATATATATATATATATGTTTATTTATTTATTTATGAATATATAGATATATAAGGGGTTGAGAGTGTGTGCGTATATGCGTATATATATATATATACATGTGTGTGTGTGAGTGTAGGTGTGTGTGTCTGTGTGTGAGGAGTGAGTGCGTGTGTGTCTGGTTGTGTGTGTGAGTGAATGAGAGGTTTAAGTCGTCTGGAGTCAGCGGGCGTCATTTGGAGAGTGAGGTGTGTGAAGCACGTGTGCTCACAGAGAGAGAGGAACGCGCAGCGCACAGGCGAAGGGGCAGCACTGAGGTACACACAGCGGATGGCTACACCACGCGCTGGCGCGCGGGGGAGGTGGGCGCGCAGCGCGCGAGCGCTGGGAGAAGAGAGAAGCAGGTGTGTGCTGGAGGGGTGAGGCGCGGGCAACCGGCTGGAGCAGGTCGCACGAGGAGAGAGTGCCTGAGTCACCGGATAAGTGAGAAGCCTTTCGGTTGCGCACTGTAGGTCGCAGCTACACTGCCGAGGTAAAAAAGCAACCAACTGAGCTCGCGATCACCGGCTGGGCAGTGCGCATAGGCGTGCGGTGAGGGCTGCGCAGATCGACGATGGAGGCACGCAGAGAAGCAGGAAAGCGTGCACACTCGCGAGGAAGGAGTCCTAAGGCACGTGGTGGCGCGTGGTGGTGGCCGGTGTGCGTGCACAGTGTGGTGCGCGAGCTTCAGAGCTTGAAGCTCTGCACAAATGGCAGAGGTTGAAGAACTAGAAAACAAAAGGAAAACATGCAAATAAAAAAAATGAAGTAAGAATCCACCACGCCCACCTGCTCATGAAGGAGCTGGGCGGTGGTGGAGCTCACAATGGGGTCTTGAGATCACTGCGAGCTTCTCCTGCACACAGTGTGCCTCTTCTCAACTTGTGAGGAGAGGAGCCATGTATGGAGAGGGAGAGGGGAAGAGATTGGCCAGCAATCAGTGGTGTGTGTGGTGTTGTGTGTGCGTAGGTCTGAGGGTGGAAGTGGAGGTGTCTAAGGATGGAAAGCTGGCCCCCTCAGCAGGGGAGGGTGCATGCTCTTTTATAGAAAGAGTGCATGCCTCTCCCCAAGCAACTGGCACGAGGGCGGCGAGAGGACGTGCACAGCAACTATGGAATAGAATAGGATAGGTGAATTTGCAATGCAAGCACTCAATGAAGATGTTAATTATTGAGATGAGATGGAATTGAAGTGGATTTCATGGCCATTTATTCTCACTCTCTTCCCCTCTTTATAAATGCATGCAAGTGAATATTTACAAATGCAAGTAAGGCTATATAAAATGCATGGGTAATGCTAGGAAATAACATAAGATGGCATATTTATTGGTGTAGCTTGTTGTGCAATCAAATCACACCATAAATACCTTACGATGTATGGTATGCTTCCCGTAAACAATTCTATAAGGAGACATACCAAGGGGAGCCTTGAAGGCGGTCCGATACGCCCAAAGTGCGTCAATCAGCTTGTCGGACCAATCCTTACGAACAAGCCGAACCATTTTCTGGAGAATTTGCTTGATTTGCCGGTTTGACACCTCAGCCTGGCCGTTCTTCTAAGGATGATACGGAGATGCGATACGATGGTGGACTCCATATTTTCTCAGAAGTGCCCGAAAAGATGCATGGGTAAAATGACTTCCTCCATCAGAGATAATGGCTCAAGGGATTCCAAAGCATGCAAAAATATGATCTTTGACAAATCGAGTAGATATGACATGGTTAGCATGGCACATGGGAATAGCCTCGATCTATTTCGAAACATAGTCAACAGTAATGAGGATGTACTCAAAGCCATTGGAAGGAGGAAAGGGACCCATGAAATCAATTCCCCAAATGTCAAAAATTTCAACAGCTAGGATGGGTTGCAAGGGCATCATGTCACGGCATGACATTGACCCTAGCGATTGGCACCTAGTGCATCGTTTAGCATAATTGTGTGCATCTTGGTGAAGGGAGGGCCAAAAGAAACTGCACTGCAACACCTTGGCTGCAATTTTCCTCCCAGAGAAATGGCCTCCGCAGGCCTAATCGTGACAGAAGGAGAGCACACTGATGACCTCGGTGTCAAGAATATAGCGATGAATGATCTGATTAGCACCTACTCAAAAAAGTAGTGGATTATCCCAGAAATAATACTTTACTTCTACGATAAGACGCTCACGCTGGTTTTTAGGCCAGCCACGTGAAAGGGAGCCAACAGGAAGGTAATTGGCAATATCATCATACCAAGGTCCACTTGCCACATTAATTGCCAGTAGGTGCTCATAGGGAAAAACCTCATTAATCGGCAGGGTAAGTCCAATGTGGTCAGGGTCTAGTCTCGAGAGATGATCAGCAACAACATTTTTGGCTCCGGCCTTATCGTGGATCTCAAGGTCAAATTCTTGGACCAGAAGGATCCAACGAATCAGTCTAGGCTTGGCATCCTTTTTGTGCATGAGATGACGAATGGCCGCGTGGTCAGTGAATACAGTAACATGCGAGCCCAGAAGGTAAGAGCGGAATTTCTCCAGCCCAAAGACGACCGCCAGTAGCTCTTTTTCAGTGGTCGTGTAATTACACTGGGCCTCGTCTAGCGTCTTACTGGCGTAGTACACCACGAAAGGGAGTCTATCGCATCTCTGTCCTAGGATGGCTCCGACTGCAAAGTCGGAAGCGTCACACATGAGTTCAAAGTCAAGGGACTAATCAGGTGGCTGGAGAACAGGGGCCTTGGTGACAGCCTCACGCAACTGCATGAATGCTTGTATACAATTAGGGCCCATATCAAAGGGTACGTCGGTTGAGAGGAGATGAGTTAAAGGTCTAGAAATCTTGGACAAGTCTTTGATGAATCTCCTATAGAAACCGACGTGTCCTAAAAAGGAGCGGATTTGCCGGATAGAGCTAGGCACAAGTAAATCAGCAATCACATCAAGCTTAGCTTTGTCCACCTCAATACCCCGATCAGAGATGATGTGACAGAGAACAATCCCCTCATGTACCATAAAATGACTTTTCTCCCAAGAAAGCACAAGGTTCACATCAATACATCATTGAAGGATGCGAGTCAGGTTGGCCAGACAATCATCAAATGAGGGTCCAAAGACTGAAAAGTCATCCATGAAGACCTCAAGAAAGTCACCCACCATATCATGAAATATCGCCAACATACATCTTTGGAAAGTTGTTGGCACGTTACAAAGTCCGAATAACATCCTTCTAAATGCGAAGGTGCCAAAGGGGTAGGTGAATGTGATTTTCTTTTGGTCCCGGGGGTCAATAGCCACCTGGTTATATCCAGAGAATCCATCCAGGAAACAGAAAAATTTTATTTCCCGCTAACCGCTCTAGGATTTGGTCAATAAAAGGTAGTGGAAAATGGTCTTTCTTTGTTGCAGTATTTAGTTTCCTATAATCTACATAGACTCTCCAAGATGTAGGACTGTGTGTAGGGATGGATTCACCCCTATCATTGACACGGATGGTGAGTCCTGCCTTTTTGGGCAAGACATGAATCGGGCTCACCCAGGAGCTGTCATTGATCGGGTAGATTATACCCTCATCCAGCCACTTAATTAATGATTTCCTTTTTAACAACTTCCTGCATGTTAGTGTTGAGACGTCACTGCATCTCGCGGGAAGGTCGAGCCTCCTCCTCCGTGTATATAAGGTGAGTGCAGTAGGAGGGGCTAATGCCTGTTAAATCAGATAAAGACCATCCAATGGCTACCTTGTGTTCCATTAGGACCTTCATTAGCTTGCACTCTTGTTCCCTGGTCAGTTTTAAACTAATAATTACGAGGAGTGTTTCATTTGGTCCCAGAAAGCATATTTAAGCATGTCAGGCAGCGATTTTAGCTCAGGACTAGATGGTGAAAGATCTGGCATTTCTTGGGACAAGAGTGTCTTAAAAGGATTAAAAGAAAGAAGGGTAGGAGAAAGAAGTTGGCCCTCAGATTGACCAAGAAGAGGGGCATCTTGGATTGATGGATCCAAGAAAGGAGAGCCCCAATGATCAGCATTTAGGCTCCAAGCCCTAGTGTGGAGTTGCATTTCCGCCTGATTTGGAGGGAAAGAAAGGGCAACCTAGTCTTCAAGAGGGTGGACCGACGGTGAGTAGCCCGGATATGACTCAGACCACGAGGTGTGGGAAGAGGAGAAAACCTCGTCAGAAGTCTGGTCAGGAGAAGATACGAGTAAGGGGAGGGGTAGGGAAACGTCACAGTATACGTCTATCAAGCGATGGTCTATGTACAGGGGCAATCCACAGTAGTCAGAATAGGTCCCTATTAGTCCGATACACACGCTAATGGCCGTTTCCTCATCGGACATGTCATCCTCACTGCAATCGCAATCAAAGTTCTTGACGGCCTTGAAAATGTTTAGCTTGAGTTTCTCAGAGCCAACGGCGATCTCAATGCGACCCGACCCACAGTCGAATGGGCTCGGGCTGTGGCCAAGAAAGGTCGACCAAAGATGATTGGACAATCAGAAAGTGAGCTAGGAACTTCCATATCTAAAACAAGAAAGTCAACAGGAAAACAGAGACTGTTGACCCTAACCACCACGTCTTCCACCACACCCTTCGGGATTTTGACAGAACGATCTGCCAACTACAATGTGATAGGGGTGGGTTTCAGATTTCCTAATGCAAATTTCTCGAGCATGATGGTTGGTATAAGATTGATGGAAGATGCTAGATCAAGCAAAGCACGGTTAAAATTGCAACCTTGGATGCTATATGAAATAAGTGGTGTGCCCGGATCTTTCTTCTTCGATGGTAGATTTGACAGTATAGCACAACTCACATGAGCCGAGAGGACCACCGAATTCTTTATTTTCTTTGACTGTCGCCTTGGTGTAGTGTAGTCATTGAAGAATCGGGCAACAGTTGGTATATGGTTGATAGCCTCCAATAGGGGTACTTTGATCTCAACATCCTCGAATAAATTACGTAAGTTATCAAAGGCATGCGTATTCTTTTTCTTTCCTTTTGGTTCCCTCAGTAGAGCCTTAGGGAATGGGACTGATTTTGGCACTAATTTGGGCATATCGTCCTCACGAGAATACGGTGAGCATCCCGAATGAGAGGGCAATGAAGAAGATGAGCTAGGATCAGGTCAAGGCGGATCGACGATTTGCTTACCACTCCTCGTAGTAATCGCATTGGACGTCGCGGGTCCAGTGGGATCATAAGGCAGAGGAGGGTTCACAATAGGGACATAAGGGTGATGTGCTGCTACTGGATTAGCCTGAAATCTCGGTGGAGTGCTCGGAGCTTGCAGAATCTGATGAATCTACCCCTGAGAAGGTCATACCTATGGTTGCGGACCACGAGGTACAAAATTTCGTGAGTTAGGAACAGGTTGGGCTGGAAGAGTGCCCTGAGATCGAGTCGTCATGCGTAGTTGACTGATCTTAGCATTCTGCTGCGCCAATTGGTGCTGAAGAGAGGTCATGTTTTCTTCATGGCGCTTGGACATTTTCGTCATCATTCGCATCAATTTATCAAGAGGACTTGATGTGTGTTCTATTTGAGGTGTGCAAGGACCTGGTGGCGTATTTGTCACAGGGTTATATTAGGCCCTTGGGATGATAGGTGCGGACAGTCGCATTGGTCCACTCACGAGGTTTTGGCGCTGCGGGTTACTAGACCATGCGATGTTAGGATCATTTCGCCATCCTGGGTTATAAGTAGCGGACAATGGGTTGTTCCCCAGAGCACAAGTGTCTTCTAAGCTAGAAGACGAGTCCACATGTGTATATGCATCCGAGCACACGGAGGCTTGGTCCTCCATGTCAAAATACTGGTTCGTAGAAGCCAGGTCCACATTGCTCCCCGAATCGCTCGGTGCGATACTCGGTAAGGATGGTCTCACAGGATTCTTGGGAATAAGCCTGGCATTGGAAGGATTAGGGTTGTGAGGAAGTGATGGTGTGGAGGTGTTTGCCATAGAGTGGGCGAGGTTGGACAGAAGCTCGTCCAGCTTCTTGTACACGATAGAGACTTCATCCAATTTTTGTGCAATTAAGTTAAGATCTGTGGATGAATGGGGGGGTCTCGTGCCAACTTCATGAACATTACGAGGCATGCTGGTACGATTAATGGCAACAATGGAGGCATTGTTCATTGCGTTCTCACTCATGCTTTCAAACAATTCAAATGCTCTATTTTCGTCTTTATTCATAAAATTCCCTCCGCAGGAAGTGTCGATGATCTGTTGCAAAGTCTCATTCAGCCCATAATAGAAGATTTGGACTATATGCCACTTTGGAAGACCATGGTGAGGGCACTTCCTTAGGAGGTCAATATACCTCTCCCAAGCCTCATGAAATTGCTTGTCGTTTTATTGCACGAATGAAGTGATGGCCCGGCGAAGTGCATTGGTTCGTCCGATTGGGAAGAATTTCTTGAGAAATGCTGTGCGCATCTCTTCCCAAGAATGGATGGGTCTCCCAAGAGTGCGCAACCATTGCGACGCTTTGTCACGCAACGAAAATGAGAACATTTTCATGAGGACTATTGATAACTCGATGTTTCTTGGTTTAATAGTTTTTGCCAATCGAGTTAAGTCTTCCAAATGAAGAAAGGGATATTCATTTGCAAGACCATGGAAGTGGAAATTAATTAGGTCAATGACATTAGGTTTTAAATCAAAATCGTCCCCGCCCATGGGGACCCAAATTTGCCCAATGGTCTCTATAGCAGTAAGATTTTGATAGGAACTAGGAGACCTGGGTTCCTCCCTTTCAGGGGGAGGGCAATTCATTTTTTCCAATGTTTCCCTTATGGCCTCGATTTGTTCATTATACAGTGCCATTTGGGCTTGGAGGCAGGCTATGAGGTCTACGGCTCCACCACCACCTAGTGGGATTGGAGGGGGTGATTTCCTCCATCGGGATTTGGGGGAGGACGTGAAGCTATGTTTACAGAGGAGGAGGACGACGATTCACCAGTTTCTTCCCTTCTAGAATTATCAGACAATTGAAACAATTCAAGGTTTTGTGACCTCCTTGATGCATATGCATCTGAATAGCCTAAAATATTTATTTATGCATGTTCTTAGTATTATAGTTGCATCATATATTATAAAAATTACATAACATGCATCATTGATAAGAACCTCATTATGAGCCATAACTAGCTCATTTTGACCTAATACAGAGAATAAAAGCTCCTACATGACTTAGAAGAGGGCTTAATTGGAGGAATAAGTGTTCTGAGAAGAAAACATGAAATAAAGGTTAAAACTGCAATTTTACCATTGCAGTACATAAACAGAATTTCTCATATACAGAGGATAGGTCAAATGGTCTAAATAAGATAAAAAGTGGGTTGAATCAATCAGAAATGGGTTCATGTGCAATCTAGGAATTAAATGACATTTGGTAACCCTAAAACAGACCCGCTTAATTCAGCAAGGTTCCGATCAGGATAAAAATCAAGTAAATCCTCTAAAAATCATGGAAAAATATCCCCTAGGGTTTAGAACATTCAAATTGGCCTCTGAAACCTAGTTTGACCTAGATGAGGGTCCTAGCTCATCAATTGACCTAAATTGGATTTTTACGCAAAATGTCCAGTCAAACATGGTCAAACCTAAAATCCAACTTCACCATTGGATTTCTTAGGTCCAAATTAGGTTTGTACCAAAATTTGGACCTAAGGGAAGGTCATCTTGACCTACTTTGCAAAATAGTCCACCCAATTACATTCTGGCCCCTAACTTTTGAAAACCCTTGCGAAAACCCCCCCAACTTTTGTTGTCACTTTCTGCATTCCGGTCCCTCTGGCAACGCAGCAGAAGACCCATACTCCGGCGAAGCCTCGAGGAGGATTTCTCCTCGCTTCCCCAGGGAGCTGCTCTCAAATGTGAAAGGGGGGTTCCCTGAGAAGTCCCCTACCGCCTGAACAGCTCCCCATGCCCTGATTCGCACCATACCTCTTGTGCGAACGCTTGAGAGGTATGGGTGTTGTACCTGCGGCGACCTCCAATGAGAGCTTTGCTCACCCTCCGTGCATCTGACCCTCTGCTTGCACCTTTAAAAGAAACCCCAGGACTAGCCGCTTGAAGCAGACTTGCCTTGGCGGAGAATCCCTCAAAATTTCCTCTCTTCCCTCTCCGGCAGGAAACCCACAAGCTCCGGCAGCCACTCCTCCTCCTTCTCGTCGCTCTGCTGCCATACCAGCAGCAGAGTCTGCTTCGTCTCGTCTTCCCGCGTCGCGCCATACCAAGCGCACGCTTCCCTGCCCACTTCCTCGTCACCGCTCTCTCCCTCTAGGTGCTTCTTCTCCAGCGACAGTCAATACGACTGCCCGTCTCTCCGGCCCCCTTCGTCCCTGCAAGTAGGTTATAATTACTCCCCATCTTCCCCTCTTTCTTTTCCCCACATTATTTCATTCAAACCGACCCTCGACTATCCCTGACCACCATCACCTTCCCCGTCTCCGGCCACCCTCCGGCGAGTTGCCCTCGTCGATCCGCAGCTCCACACAACTCGCCGACCGTCCCAGAAGCTCCGCCTCATCACACTGAACGCCCTCCGCCCCTCCACAGTCCCTCCACACTCACTCTACACGCCACCGAACACACCCATCTCTCCGGCCACAGGACGACCTAGGCATGCACGCCTAGGCCGCCCCGCAGCCAGCCGCACAGCTCAACACCTTCGTCGTGCCACTGCGAAGGTTTCCCGGTGGTTTGATTAGGCTGAGAGGCCCTTTTAGTGCTTGACAGGTCTGCTCCCCGACTACCATTGTCGACGATTCGAGAAGCTCCCAAGCGAGCTTCAGGCTTCAGAGCTCCAGGTTTCCAGCTGCTGCGGATTGGGGAGACTCCTGCGAAGGCAGCCAGCCAGCAACTGCCGAGAATCGAAGCTGCAGCTGAGGAGATTGCGAAGAGGTCTTCCTGCGGGCGCGCGCGAGGAGAGGCGCCAGTTTAGTCCCACATCGGTAAGCCTCGCAGCGCCTTCACGGTTTAAATTATTTTTGTGAATGAGCCTTATCGCCTCCGAATACACCTGGGGTGAGGTCCCTCACCTGTCACACCCGCCTCGTCCGCGGATTCACCTCACGGACCTGGCAGGATCCGACCCGACACCACCGAGCACACCTCGCGCACCATATCACGCCGGTGCGCCTGGTCCCGGGTACGCAACCCGACCCGTTAACCCGGCTCTGGGAGAGCTTCCTGTGAGCGATTTGCAGAGAGAGAGAGATACGTGCGGGTAGAGGGAAGGGTTAGGTTTTGCTGTGCCTTGTGTGCAGGAACAGAGCGCCGAAGGAGAAAGGCTAAGTACTTAGCCACAGGAAGGAGAAGGAAGAAGCTCTGAAGAGAGGTTGAGCAGAGGAAAAGGCAAGGCAGAGAAGAAGCAGAAGAAGAGAGGCCGTGCAGAAGAAAAGAGAAGGAAGGAAAAAGAGAACTCAGAAGAAGAAGGCTTGCCAAGGAAGAAGAAGATACTGTAGAAGAAAGTAGAAAGATGCAAGGCAGAAGAAGAAGAAGAACAGTGAAGAAGAAGAAGATCAGAGGCACGCAACAGCAGAAGAAGAGAAAGAACAGCAAAAGAAGAAGAAGACTTTCATTTTAAGACGTCTGATACAGAAATCAGACGTCCAATTATATTCTTTTTAGCAATTCATTTTTATAATTCTCATTGAACCAATTGTTTTCTCAAGTTTTTAAAAGTACTTAGATTGCTCCTTGTGTTCGACCTCGGATACTCCGATTTTCGAGTAATTAAATCTTTATTTGTTTTGAACGTTTTTTCGGCTATACTACAACGTGATAATCTTTAAAAACCTGATAAAACATACTCGAAACAATCATCTTGCATTTAGGCTAGGTTGTATAAATTTTAGGTTAATTTTCCATTTTTTTGTGGTCAGGTAACAAGGAAACTTTTAATCGGGGCTTTGGATCGAAGATCCAACCGTACAAATATGATCAGGGTGACGATTGGAGTTCAACAACTCCAAGATTGCCCTAATCGGACATCCATAGCACTAGATAGAGACCGAGGAAGACTAAAGATCAAGGGCCAAGATGGTGCCAATCCGCACTTCAGACGACAAATCCGACAGCATGGATGGGTTTGGATCGATGATCACAGCCTAATGGCGCAAAAATTGATCCAATCCGACATCCATAGCACCATCTACCGCACGTAGAAGATGGACGACAAAGATAACGCCACGTGGCACCATCTCAGCCATCTAATTCAGCCCAAGACACATGCATCACCTCTTCACATGTTGATCAATGCCCCTCAGTCATTGGATCATCGATCCAACGGTTGAGATTGGATCTCAGACCGACATCCTCACCACTTGAAGCTAAAGAGAATGCATTCTTGACCATTGGATCTTGACCGTTGGATCGAGATCCAACGGTCCAAATCATGTGGTGCACAAGTGGTCTCCTCGCCAATCCACGCACGCAGCGCAGTGGATAAGGCGTTCGCTCTCCTTAGGATGCAGGATCGAATCCTAGCGCCGCCTCTCTTGAGCGCGGATCCAATTTCAATCAGAACCGTCTGATCTCGTTTGGACGGTTCTGATCCGTCCGCGTCAGGCACTCAAAGGCTAAAGGAAAGCTTCGCACGCACTATTGAACGCACAATCATACTTGCTGAAGGCATGGGTGCGATGGCGTTTAAGCCGTCCAATCTCTTGATCGGACGGCTAAAATCATGAGAACGTAAGTGGGCCGTTTGCGCAGAGAAGAAGAGGCGCACGCGAGAGGTGCGCACGTCGCCCACGTTCAGACCTTTAGTGACAGATAAATCAGTCACTAAAGACCTGACATTAATGTTTTGATGACAAAAGATCTTTTTGTCCCCTTCAATCTACACCTAGATATAGCCCTACAACCCCCACATATTCTTCATCCCTTCCTTCACCTTCGTCCCTCACTAAAGACCTGACATTAATGTTTTGATGACAAAAGATCTTTTTGTCCCCTTCAATCTACACCTATATATGGCCCTACGACCCCCACATATTCTTCATCCCTTCCTTCACCTCCCTCCCTCTCCAAAGCTTAAGACAAGCTTGTCCCACACCCGGGATGCTATTCTAGAGCTAAATCCAATTTTCTCGCCCCCGTTCTGGAAGTGGATCCTGCGATGACAACGACGTGCTGCCTCGTTCCCGCTTCTTTCCGCTTCGTCCTCCTTCCCACTCCATCCTTTATCTTCCAAGCGTCGCTCCATCCGACTCATCCTCTAAGCATTCGTCGAGGAGGATAACATCTTTCTCCCTTCTTTCTAATCGCTTTTTAGAATAGAATTTTCTGCTTTCTAGTTGTAATCATTTCCCGCTTTGTAGTTGTAAAAACATTCTGATTATATCAAGTGATTGTTCTCTCTCTCTCTTTCTCTCTATTATTGTTTATCTTAATTCCATTGTAATTATTTCATTTTCAAACAAAACCATAAAAAAATATAAATCGTAGATTTTAGATCGACGTAGCCCCAATGTGTTCGACCCGGAATTTTTAGAATTTCGGTATAAATTTATTTGTTGACGGATTTCTTCGCAAATAGAACTACAACGACGATTTTTTCGAAACCAACTTCGATCACGTAGTTTTCCTCATTCAACATTTTGGCGTCGTTGCCGAGGAGGTAACGATTTTCGATTTTCTTTCCTCATTTCGCGCACTTAATTATTTTCTAACTTGCTTTATTACTTGTCTATTGTTTTGCAGGTACCTTGACAGGAAATCTTCAAGCGGTAGATTGGAGTAAAGTGCAATTGAAGACAACTATAAGTGCTCCCCATTCTTCCCCCTCCATAGATTACATTTCACCACATTAATTCAAACTCCAATTAACTTAGGTGTTTGTATAAATACTAGGATTAGTTTGGTTGCTTGGATTTCCACTCACATTCATCTCGCCCGCATATAAAAAAATCAATAAAAAGATATTTCTTGTGGGGTAATTCAACATACAAACTACATACACCCACATTCAAGGCACTTAACTTAATTGATTTTCTTCTACTCAATCGAATTTTGATCTGTGGAACCGGTACACACAAATCAACATATAAAAGAGTAGAAATCAATCTAGGTTAATCATTTTGTGTGCCTAACTCAGTGGTGCAATCTTGGCCAATTGTTTGAGTTGTTTGGGTTGCACCACTTAACCTAAAATCAACTCACCAAGTAGCTTCCCCTTAGGGTTTTCAATTTAGGTCAATACCAGGCACTCCACTTTACTTTTTGATTTCAAAAGGAAAGAGATCTTCACTCGTGCTTGAACACCTGGTTTACCTCGAACTTGATTGAATTAAACCTAATTCCAAACCCTAAAAGCTACTTAAGCAAGATTTAAACCTTAAAATCTACTCATCACAAATAATCTTACCTGAAAACCCTAGTTGTGCACGCACTCACACATACTCAATTGATCATTAAAGGCACAACCCATTTTAAGGGCCCACCACATTCCATAAGCACTACAATCCCAGGCCTAAATAAAATCAAGTAGACGTTGGCCTTAAGGACTGATTTGCTCTTCGAGGTCTAGTTTGAGATTGTTTACAATTAACCTGCTTGTACTAATCAATCTGATATCTCGCTAGGGGAGTAGCGTCAAACAACAGCGGCTGGGGGGTACACTAAGAACCGAAGGCGCAAGCCGAAGGAAAAACCTTCTCCCCAGTCCCTCCTTCTAACTAGTTGGATTGATTGGATGCAAGTAGAGTAAATCCTTTATAATCTTAAGGCGGATTCTCAGAGTCTGTAGATCCTTAGGCTACCCCACTTAAGGATAGGATTATTTTGTTGTGCTGCAGGGTTCTTATCCCCAATCCTTCCGACCTTTTCCTAGTTTATGCTGGGAAGGAGGTCATTGAATCCTCGATTGGAAGGACCACTAGAGTATTCTAGGAGGCGTAGTTTGGATTTTGGCTAAATTGATCCCATGGCCGATCAACAGCCTCCTCTACCTTAGAATCCACAGGAGGTATTTCAAAGGCAACTGAAACAAATGCAGAGAATGCAAGAATGGTTCTAGAGAATGCAGGGCACTTAGCCCTTAAAGGATTTTTATGATCCTTCAAATTACGGGGAACATCCTGACATCCAGATTCCTGCCGGAGACATAGAAATCAAGCCCCAAGTGTTAAGCCTAATCAAACATTTCCATGGGCTTGGCTCTGAAGACCTATTTCAGCACTTGGAGGACTTGACAACTTTGGTCCAAACTACCAAGTTACAAAACGTGAATGAGGAGTAGATGATCATGAGGCTCTTCCCTCACTCTGTTAGGGATAAAGCCGCTCATTGGTACGAGACTATAGGAAGGCCAATTGTAACTTGGAATGATTTGAAATCAGCTTTCCTGAAGAAATTCTTCCCTGTCGAACATACCAATACTTTGAGGCGGGCGATTACTACCTTCACCCAGTGGCCGGGGGAGTAGTTTCATGTTTCCTGGGAGAGATTCTAGGACTTATTGCGAAGATGTCCACACCACAAGGTGCCGAAGTGGCAACTTATGCAGATATTTTACCACGGGTTGACTGAGCAACTCAGAAATCACGTGGACGCTTCTTGAGGAGGCAATTTCCTCAACAAAGACGTAGATAACATGCATGATTTGTTTAAGGAGATGAGTGAGAATTTGATCAATCATGCCTCCATGGATACTTTTAACCGATCCCAACAACCCAGATAAAATGTTAATGAAGTCCACGACTCTCACTCATTCAATATGGAATTGATTTGCAATAGACTAGATAAGGTGAACTTGGTTACTAAAAGGATGGAGGAGTGGATGGCTGGAAATTCAATGAACAATTCTCGATCCACTCAATCCTAGAATTTGAGATTCCATTCGATGCGAGCTCCTTCTGGACGAGAATTCCTGAATCAACTTGATGCGGCTCAACCCGTGAGTCAGCATTATTCGAAACCCCATGGGTTCCAAACTAGAGCCTTTGATCCTAGTTTCTCTTATCCCTCCCTTACTTTTTCTCCATCCTCACCCTATGAGGATGTCTATGCTGTACAGGAGAATGTTAGGTCCAACCCTTACTCCAATGCTTATAATCCGAGTTGGAGGAACCACCTTAACTTCTCCTGGAAAAACCCGGGGCAGTAGACCTAATTCCGACCCAGCAATTATGCTTTGCAAAGACCAATGGGTCAAGGTCATGTTTACACTCAGTTGCCCCCGAATCAGGTCAATCAGCTATCTTGGAATGCCTGTCAATCCGTAGAGCAAGCTGATTTGAACCGACAGATGGTAGAAATGCAAGGACCAATGCTCCAACTCGTGCAGCAAATGAAAACCTCACTGGATAACTTGCAAAATGGGTTCATTACTAATTCTCATCAACCTGGATCTTTGCCATCTCAACCCGTACCCAACTCGCGTAATATCCAGAATCCAGACAATCAAGCCTAAGGGTACGGGAATCAGAGGGACCCACACGCACATGCTCAGGTGGTTGAGCAGGGTCCTTCCTCTTCTACTTCTTCTTCAAATCAAAGGTTCTTGGCTAATGAAACCCCTCCAATCTTTCCTAACCCTCCCCAAGACCCAAACCCGTATGCATCTGCTAATTTAGTTACTTTGAGAAGTGGAAAACAAACTCAAGATCCACAATCGCACTGTTCTGATCTACCGAATCCTGGAAAGTCTAAGGAGAGAAAGGAGAGCTCCGAAGAAGAAATCAAGGCTCAGGAACCTGATTTCGAAGATCTGACTCGTGTTCCTTTTCCTAAGGCCTTGATTAAACCTATGAAGAAGAAGCCTGTTGATAGTAACGAGGAGCTCTTGAATATATTCAAGAATGTCGAGATCAATATCCCACTCCTCGACACTATCAAACACATACCGACTTACACTAAATTTTTGAAGGATTTATGCACATAGAAGCGTAAGTCGAGAGAATCTGTTCCGAGGAAGGTGGTACTCTTCGAGCAGGCTAGTTCTGTTATCCTGCATCACCTTCCTCGGAAAAAGGGAGATCCAGGTGCTCCTTTGATTTCTTGTGTCATCGGAGATTACACTTTTGATAGAGCACTTTTGGATCTAAGTGCAACTATTAACCTAATTCCGACTTCTCTTTACGAGAAATTCGGATTAAGTGAACTTCAGCCGACTTCAGTAACGCTGCAGTTAGCGGACGGTTCGGTCACAAATCCACGAGGTGTTATTGAAGATGTTATTGTTAAGGTTAAGGATTTCTATTCTCCTGTAGATTTTCTTGTCCTTGACATGGATGTACCTGAAAATCTGAGGAACACGCTCATCATTCTAAGGCGTCCATTCCTAGCTACCGCAAAGGCTAATATCAACTATGAAGGCAGTAACATGGAAATTGCCTTTAGGGATCAGAAATTGAAATTGGATATTTTTAAGGCAATTAACAAATTCGAGGATTATGGATTTATAGAGGAACTTGAGGAAGATAGTTTGAATATTGAAACTTGTATGGCAGTTTCTACAATTGAAAGTTCCTCCTATTGTGATAGATCTGAACTGCAACCCTCTATGGCAAACCCGCCATATTCTGAAGAGGTTATTGATTTTATTCACTTTCAACCTCTTCCACTTGATGAATCTTCATCAGCATCATCCTTACCTTCAATCCAAAACCTGCCCTAGCTTGAATTGAAATCATTGCCTGAGAATTTGAAATATCAATTTTTGGGACCTCAAAAGATGCTCCCTGTGATTATCAGTGCCAGATTAACTAAGGAGTAGGAGATTAAATTGATCAAGGTCCTAAAGGAACACAAGGAGGCAATTGGTTGGACCATTCATGACCTTAGGGGGATCGAGCCATCTTATTGCAATCATAGAATATTTTTGGAAGATAGATCCCGCCCTTCTCGCCAAATGTAGAGGAGATTAAACCTAAATATGCGAGAAGCGGTCAAGAAAGAAATTATCAAGTGGCTCAATGCAGGAATCATTTATCCGATCTTTGATAGTCCTTGGGTAAGTCCTGTGAAAATTGTTCCCAAGAAAGCCGGGATTACCAATGTGACTAACAAGAAAGGAGAATCTGTCACAACTCGTTCATCTTCCTCTTGGAGAGTTTGTATTGATTACAGGAAGTTGAATACAGCCAC
This sequence comes from Thalassia testudinum, assembly GCA_037157565.1. Lineage (NCBI taxonomy): Eukaryota > Viridiplantae > Streptophyta > Magnoliopsida > Alismatales > Hydrocharitaceae > Thalassia > Thalassia testudinum. The sequence goes on from JAZHRO010000073.1 coordinate 122,226,544, forward strand.
GAAAAAGGATCATTTCCCATTGCCCTTTATCAATCAAATCCTTGAAAGACTAGCCGAGCAGAAGTACTTCTGTTTCCTTGACGGTTACTTGGGATATAATCAAGTCCCTATCCATCCTGAGGATCAGGAAAAAATGACTTTCACTTGTCCCTACGGAACCTTTGCTTTCCATATGATGCCATTCGACTTATGCAATGCACCTGCGACTTTTCAAAGGTGTATGCTAGCCATATTCTCAGACATGGTGAGAGAGTTTATGGAAGTCTTCATAGATGATTTCTATGTTTTCGGAGAATCGTTTAATTCTTATTTGGCTAATCTTGAAATGATTCTTAAAAGATGCATCAAAACAAGATTGGTCCTTAGCTGGGAAAAGAGTCGTTTCATGACACAAGAAGGCATCATCTTGGGTCATGTAATCTCTAAATGGGGTATCGAAGTTGACAAAGCTAAGGTTGATGCTATCTCTAAACTTCCTCCTCCCACATCTGTCAAACAAATTCGATCATTTCTAGGTCATGTGGGATTCTATAGGAGGATCATCAATGACTTTTCTAAGGTTGCTCTCCCTCTGAGCAACCTTCTCGCCAAAGATACGCCATTTGATTTCAATAAATCATGCCGTAAGGCATTTGATTTTCTTAAAATGATAGTTACTTGTGCTCCGGTGTTGCAACCACCGGTTTGGACAGCCCCATTTGAGAACATAACCGACGCTTCTGATTACGTGGTCGGGGCTGTTTTGGGTCAGAAGATTGATAAGAAGCCCTCTATCATCTACTACACTAGTAAAACTCTAAACGAGGCCTAGAGGAATTACACTATTACTAAGAAGGAATTACTAGCTATAGTATTTGCTTTGGAGAAATTCAGGGCTTATCTCTTAGGGTCTCATGTAATAATTTATACTGACCACTCGACCTTGAGACATCTCTTGGCCAAAAAGGATGCCAAACCCTGGCTTATTCGATGGATTCTTCTGCTTCAAGATTTTGATCTTGAAATCAAGGATAAATCCAGGGCACAAAATGTGGTGACGGATCATCTTTTGAGACTCCTGAGTGATTCTTCTCGTCCAAATATTCCGATTGTTAATACTTTTCTGGATGATACTAGCCTTACAGTTTTAGGTGTCCAAACTCCATGGTTTGCAGACATCGTAAACTATTTGGCCGTTGGTCAAATCCCTCAGGATTAGACCAAGCAACAACGAGATAGATTCAAACTGAGGCTAAATACTACTTCTGGGAGGACCCTGAACTGTATCACATCGGCTCTTATCAGATTATTCGCCGATGTGTTCCAGAGAGTGAATTCAAAAGTATACTCGACTTCTGCCATGCATCTGCGTGTGGTGGACATTTCTCTGGGAAAAAGGCGGCTGCAAAAATTTTGCAATCTGGATTCTTTTGGTCGTCTTTATTCAAGGATGCCCAAGAATTCTCGAGGTCATGTTCCCGATGCCAAGCCCTTGGGAGCATAACCAAGAGAGACATTATGCCCATTAACCTGATTCTTCCCGTTGAAATCTTCGACATTTGGGGCATCAATTTTATGGGACCTTTCCTCCCTTCATTTGGACATCAGTACATTCTAGTCGTTGTTGATTACGTGTCCAAATGGATAGAGGCCATTCCCACCCAAACCAATGACCACAAGCTGGTCATCAATTTCATCAACAAGAACATTTTCAGCCAATTCAGGATTCCGAGGGCCATCATCAGTGATGGTGGTTCTCACTTCACTAATGCCCAATTTCGTAATTTACTAGCAAAATACAAGGTAAATCACAGAATCTCCACACCTTACCATCCCCAGACTAATGGATAGGCCAAGATCTCCAATTAGAAGATCTCCAATCTCCACACTTTGCCATCCTGAATTCTATTTTAATTTTATTAAATAAGTTTGGGTGATAAGTACACGACTTATCAACCCGCCCTCTGATTTGAGAATAGACTGGAAGAGAACAGAATGTGATGGACCCAATCAAGATACCCAAAAATTTTAGATGACTATAGAGGTTCGAGGCAGATGATACCCCTTCGTCGAAAAGTCGTCCACCTATGAATTACTTGGGCAGCCAGAGAGGGAGAGTCCCGCGAAGACCCCTACACGGTAGAGCGTCCCCATGGGTTTCCCCCACCCGACCTCTCTTGTCACTGATGGTCCAGGTAGACCAGAATGGGGACATGACCTCTTAAGTCTACCAGTTTTATTAAGAGCACGGGTGCTTAGGATTTCACTTGAACTTTTAAGATGTATTGAGTGCAAGAGTGACCTAATTTAAAGATTGGTTGACCCAACAAGGTGGGTCAACTTCACCTGTTTGTCCTTTGAGAAATTTAGGTCCCTCTTTTAAGATTCAGGTGAGATTAAGAGTCTGATTTTTAGGGTTTGCTTGAATCGATCAATTCAATCAAGGCTTAGGCACACACTGTTTGGGAAAGGTGATTCTTATTTAAGCAAGTGTGTTTCTAAATCCTTAAACTGGAAACCCTAGTTGGCTCTTGATTTCGTCCGATTTAATTTGTCCAAATGTGATACCTAGGACTCAAACAAGAATGTGGTAGCCCTAGATACCTCAAACTTTAAGTGGGTGCACAAATCAGAGTTTGTTGTCTAAATCAAATTAGGCAACTTGGTGAATTATCTAAGAATAGAATGCAAGTAGCTCTAAGTGATTTTTTCCTTTTAACCTTTTCAGAGATAGGGGCTTAAGAGAGAGGAGATAGAGCTTACCTGCCCCTGGCGTGTTTGATGTGCGGCTGAACTTTCTCCAATGAATCCCTCCCGAAACAATCATAAAGAGAAAAAGCAAGTTAGTACCAAATCAGGAATTGCAATCAAGAGTTCTAAATTGCCCGTTGCCCCCCGGCAACGGCGTTAAAATGTTAACAAGGCCATATTGTCGTTTTAAAATGTACGTTGGAGTATAGTCAAAATCGCTTTCAAAACAAATAGATCTTATTACTCGAAAACATTCCAAGGTCGAACACAGGAAGCAATATGGGAATTTAAATCTCAAGAATTGCAATATAAGACAAGAAAGCTATAGAATTGAAATCAAGAATTATCTCAAAATAATGTAGCACTAGGATCAAGTATCAATTTGCAAAAAGAATGGAGTAAAATGGTGCTTTAAACCACCATATACTCCTTACAATAATAGCTAAGGAACTTAAATATCAATATATGAAATAATGCTCAAATGTGTCGTTTGATGGTAGGATCAGACGTCTTAAACGTCTGATTCTATAGTGCTTGGATTTCTTCTTCGTTCTCTATTCCTTCCTTTCTTCTACTTCTTTCTTTCTCTACTACTCCTTTTCTTCTTCTAAATCCAGCTAAGTGTCAGAGTCTCATTGGAGCAAAACCCTCCCCAACCTGTGCAGCTATCCTCTCCTTCTCTCTTTAGGATCTGCTCTCCCAGAGCCACGGGTAATCAGGTTATCGGATTGTACGCACCCGGGTCCAGGCTCACCAGCCTGTGGTAGTGAGCCAGGAGTGCAGGTCAATTAAAGCGGGTAAATGGGTCGGCCAGATCCGCAGGGGACAGAGTCACGGACGAGGCGCAGGTGTGCGTGGGTGAGAGGAACCTCACCCCATGTTATGAGGCGAATAGACTCTAACACTTTTGCAATTTATGCGCCTCTACCGCTCCCTCGTTCCACGATGTGGGACTATTGTTCTGCCTTCTTTTCCGTGCGTCTACAGCAACAGCTCCATCGAATTTGTGCAATGAGGAGGTAGACTCCATCAATTGTCAGCCCAGATGAAGTCCTGGCGGCTTTCTGCATCACTTGGTGATGACTTCTGGGGCGAAGACGTCCTGGAGCAGCTCTCAAGCAAGCTCAAACTCGCTGTTAATGGTGAGAAGGAGTTCGACACCTGAAAACACAAAAACGGCCTCTTGGCCCAATTAGAATGCTCAAGGAGGATCGCCGGACTACGGTGAGTGCGACGGGGGGTTTTGTGTGGCGTCTCATGGTCCGTGCGTGCGTGTTGAGGTCGGTCAGTGTGCATGAAAGTGGGTGTGTTCGGGGGTGTGCGTGAGTGAGTGAAGTGGTGAATAAGGAGAGGAGAAATGAGCGGAGAGGTAAGGCGGAGGTTTTGAGGTAGTTGACGAAGGGGATGGTCGCGTGTAGCGGACGGAATCCTTCACCGTAGTGGTCACCGTAGATGGAGGAGATGACGTCACGGAGGGTCGTCGGTGGTCGATTTAAAGTGGGGTGAGTGTGAGAATGAAGTACAAAAGGTAAGGGACTTAGCTAGGAGGTTGTTGGACGAAGCGAGGTAGAGATGGCGTTGGTTGAGGTATTGTCAGCGTCGGAGACGAAGGTGGTTCCGGTGGGGAAGAAACGACAAGGATGACAGAGGAGGCATCTGCTGGTACGGCAAGACGCGGAAGGAGGTGAGGAAGATAAATCCACCGCTGGTATTGCGGACGGACGACGAGGAAGGGCAGAGGGGATCACCAGACGTCAAGGAGCCTTCAGCCGTGAAAGAAAGAGGAATTATGGGGAATCTCAGCCAATTTCGAGCGTAGAAAATTCTAGAGGATCTGGGCTCTCTTATATAAGGATCTAGAGGCGGTTTGAGCTTGGGAAACAAGCTTTCCAAGCTTGGAGAGCCTCGCTGAACTTGGAAATTTCTTGAGACCCAAATCTCTCATGCGTTCGCATGAGAGATTGGGTAAGTTCTAGGGCTTAGGATTTGATCCAATAGGAAGGGAATTTCTTGACGAACTTCTCTTTCAATTTTGAAAGGGATTCAGCAAGAAATCAGAGCGTTCTTTCCATTTTAAGGTCGCCCTAGCAAGGAGGAATAGGATTAATGGCAGTAGGGACCTTTTTGTGAGAATGACGACAAAGTTAGGTGCCTGTTTGAAAGGATTTTGAAAGTTAAGGGTAGAAATTAAATTAGACAAAACCAATTTGCAAACTAGGTCAAGATAAATTCATCTTGGGGCCAAATTTTGATACAAACCTAATTTGGACCTAAGGAATCCAATGGTGAAGTTGGATTTTGGTTTTGACCATGTTTAACTGGGTAATTTATGAAAAAATCAAAATTAGGGAACATGTCTATCTGTGGTTCTATTTTTAGTCGAAACGAGTTTTGATGGTCAAATTGAAAGTTCTATTCCCTATAGAATATTTTTCTATGAATTTTAGAGGGTTTAGGTGAATTTTATCCTAATCATAACCTCATTTAATTAAGCGGGTCTATTTTTAGGGTTTCAAAAGTCATTTAATTTTTAGAACACGTGCAAACCCTTTTCTGTCTATCTTATCCCACTTGTTATCTTTTTAAGACCAATTGACTTTCATTCAACCCCTAAGAAAACCTGTGGTGATACTGCATTCATGATGAGCTAGTAAAATTGCAGTTTTATCCCTAGTACTTATTTTTCTTTTAAAATGAATATGCAATGACTTGTGACTCTTTGGCGGTTATGTAGGAGCATTTATTGACTTAATTGGGTAAAAAATGAGCTAATTATGGCTCATGATGGTGTTCCCATCATACCTCCATGCCTAGCTTTTCCTAGTCACTTAGCAAAATTTTAAGGTATTAACTTTGATTCTAGATCATAAAATCTTTTGATGCTTAAAAACTTTGTTGTGTGCTTCCTTTTGTAGATTAGGTTAAAATGCTATTAGTAGGCCTAGAGGTACTCAAGTACCAACCAAAATCCGGACCTGACCAGCTCTAGCCTCAGTTTACCGCGAAGGTTTCTAAGGCCCACTGGAACTAACCTAAGGTTCGTTGAACTTCGCGGCTAAAACACCCGTGCTTGTAAAATGTTTTAGCCTCAATTCAATTTGCAGTGCATTTTTGTCAGAGACAGAGGAATTTTTCCTTATTTTTGGAGAGTTTTCTCTCTTTTCTTTTTTATTTCTAGCTTTGGATTGGCTTTACAACACGGTCTGTATCGGATTCCTAGTCCCCACCATCAATCCTCGCAAGGTCCCTAGCAATTGATGCTTCGAGATAGCACCGCCCATGGCAACCCCCAGAACCTTAGCTTTCGAAATTTCGAGATAATCTCGCCCATGGCATTCTGTAACTAAATCCAGAACCTAGCAATCGACATTTCAGGATAATGCCGCCCATGGCATTTGAACCAGCGCAGGGTGCTTACATGCCCCAGGTAGGATATGTAGATATCCTAGGAGACAAACACTGTGGAGACGATATGTTATTGCGCATCTTCGAGGGGAATTTCCCTCCTCTCCTCACCGGGAACTCGTCCAAATCAACTTGTGTTAATCAGCCGCTCCTAATCTAGGTGACTTTTTCAGAACAAGTTAAACACATTTGCGTGATTTTGATACTTAGGCGCACTAAACCAGACCATGCATGGATTGGGGTGCTTAAGTTACCGAGTCCCATAAACCAAAGGTCAATTCACGAGGCCGAATAATCCAAAGGCCTTAGACCTAATACTTAAGCTTCGCATTTTCCCCAACCTCTTGAGGACTATCCAGATCTTAGCGGGTACTTAAATTTTTAAGCCTAGGATTATAGCCTAAGAGGCCTAAAATCAGCGTTCCTACTAATCTCTTCTCTGTTTTATTAGCACTTTTTGCCTTTCTTTCTTTTGATATGGTCTAGAACTAAGTCAATTCCTTAATCTTTTCCTAATGACTACCTCTTTTTCTTCTCTTTTCAAATTATGCTCATTTTTGACATTTTTAACTTCTCCCCCTTTTCTCCTCAAAGTCTGATATGCCATCAAAATTTCCTCTCCTCTCATATTTTTGTTCTTTTTCAAGAATTTTTTATTTTTTTGATAATTTTGGAATATGTGATTTTTTTTTACGAAACCCTTTCTTGAAATGATTTTCATGGCGTTGTGCACTCTACTACCCCCCATGCCTATGATTTGCAATGTCCTCATTGTAAATTAGGTGAGTTCAAGTTCAGTTTAGATCATTCATTAAAACAGGTGTTGGGTGGGTGAATGGGTCGGGATGATTGTTGCGGACAATTTCAAGCTCGGGTACAAGTACCAGAGGTGGAGTCGGTTGTTCTAATGGATGAACCCTAAAGTGCAATATGAGTTCAGCATAGGATGTGTCAAGAAGGGTTTCGGGTTTTTCAAAAATGACGGGTTACCTCCCGTTAAGCGCTGAGTTTTACACCATCAGCCGAACGCAATGAGCTCAAGGAGAATGGAGGGTAAAAGATATCTCAGCCAAATTTGTATTGGTGAGTTCAATGAACAGTTTGAGTCTTTAACCGTTCACGACAAAAGGTTCTAAATAGTGGCTGAGTTGACTGATTTCAACAGCTCTATTTCCAAAGATTCGTCGGACAAGGTATGGTCCAATCCATTTTGATCTGAGTTTTCCTAGGAATAGTTTGAGTTTGGCATCAAAGAGTAAGACTTTTTGACCAAGGAAGAAGATCTTTCTGGATATGTGCTTGTCATGAAATGCCTTAACCCGCTCTTTGTAAATTTGCGAGTTCTCATACGCGTCGTGGCGTAATTCATCTCGATCTCGCTCCTTTGAAGCTTTCTGTGGGTTCCTACCTTAGAAAGATCGAGATTGCAGTTCCGTACTTCCCAATAGGCTTTGTGCTCCAATTCGACGGGGAGGTGACATGCCTTCCCGTACACTAATCTGAAGGGATACATGCCTAATTGGGTTTTGTGGGCGATCCTATAAGCCCACAAAGCTTCCGAAAGTCGAGATGACCAATCTTTCCTGTCAGGTCGAACAGTGACCTGGAGGATTTTCTTGATCTCCCAATTCGATAGCTCAGCTAGACTGTTGGTTTGGGGGTGATAAGGAGTAGAGATTCGGTGTGACACCCCGTATTTGATCATTAGTAATCTGAACTGAGCATTCATGAAATGGGTTCCTCCATTAGAGATTATGGCACGTGGAATCCCGAACCGAGAAAAGATGTTCTGATGAATAAATTTGATAACCACCTTATGATCGTTGGTTCGGGTTGGAATGGCTTCGATCCATTTGGACACGTAGTCAACAGCGAGCAGAATGTACTCGAAGCCGTCCGAAATAGGGAAGGGTCCCATAAAATCAATCCCCCAGACATCGAAGATTTCGCATACGAGAATCAGCTGTAAGGGCATCATATCACAGTGGCTCATGTTGCCTAAGGTCTGGCAACGAGTGCATGCCTTACAGTGATTGTATGCATCTTTCAAAATCGTGGGCCAATAGAAGCCGCACTGGAGGACTTTTGCTACGATTTTATGACTAGAGAAGTGTCCACCGCATGCTTGGTCATGGCAGAAGGACAAAATGTCCTGAATTTTCGCTTCCAGAACACATCGTCGGATGATTTGAACAGCACCAATGCGGAAGAGATACGGGTCTTCCCAAAAGTAGTACTTGGCATCGGAAAATAATTTGTCCTTCTTGGCCTTCGGCTAATCGGATAGGATCTAATGTGATGCTAAATAATTTACTAAATCAGCAAACCATGGAAGGCCCGTACTGATAGTCAGGAGGTGCTCATCAGGAAAATGTTCCGTAATGGGTTCGGAAGGGTCAATAATGTCAGAAAGAAGGCAAGACAAGTGATCAGCTACCACAGTCTGTTTTCCTACCTTGTCACGAATCTCGAGGTCAAACTCTTGCAACAGCAAGATCCAGCGGATTAGTCTAGGTTTTGCATCCTTCTTCGCAAGGAGGTGCCTCACAGTAGTGTGATCTAAGTAAATGATAACACAGGAACCCAGAAGATACGATCTGAACTTTTCCAGGGCAAATACTACGGCTAGCAGCTCTTTCTTAGTAACTGTGTAATTACGCTGAGCCTCGTCAAGTGTCTTGCTAGCGTAGTAGATGACCATGGGTTTCCCATCAATTTTCTGCCCAAGTACTGCACCGACAGCGTAATCGGATGCATCGCACATGATCTTAAAGGGTTGAGACCAATCAGGGGACTGTAGGATAGGTGCTTGGGTAACTCGATCATGAAAGAGCTCAAATGGCTGAGTGCACTCCTTGGAGATTTCAAAAGGGACATCCTTAGATAGCAGATTAGTCAGGGGGCGTGCGATCTTTGAGAAGTCTGGAATGAATTACCAGTAAAAATCGACGTGCCCCAGGAAGGATCGGATGTCTTTGACCGAGCTAGGCATAGGGAGTTTGGAAATCAGATTTACCTTGGCTCAATCAACCTAGATGTCTTTCTCAAAGATGAGATGTCCCAAGACAATTCCCTCAGGAACCATGAAGTGGCTCTTTTCCCAAGAAAGAACCAAATTCACGTTGATGTATCGCCTGAGGATCTGGACCAAGTGCAGGAGGCAATAATCAAATGATTCGCCAAAAACTGAGAAGTCATCCATGAAGACTTCCAGATATTCACCTACCATATCTGAGAATATGGCAAGCATACACCGCTGAAAAGTAGCGGGTGCATTACAGAGATCGAATGGGATCTTTCGGAATGCATACGTCCCAAAGGGGCAGGTGAAAGTGATCTTCTCTTGGTCCTCAAGATGGCTTGCCACCTGGTTATAGCCAGAGTACCCGTCCAAAAAGAAGAATTTATTTCTCGCTAGTTTTTCGAGGATCTGATCAATAAACGGTAGTAGGAAATGATCCTTCTTCATGGAGGTATTGAGTCTTCTGTAATCAATGCAGACTCTCCACGAATTTGCTACACGAGTCGGTATGATTTCTCCGGTCTCAGTCGTGATCACGGTGAGTCCTGCCTTCTTAGGCATAACCTGGATTGGACTCACCCACCGACTGTCGGAGATCGGATAGATGATCCCACCATCTAACCATTTAATGATCTCTTTCACGACCTCCTGTAGATTAGGATTCAGATGTCCCTGCATTTCACGGGAAGGTCGTGTGCCCTCTTCAGTATAGATGTGATGTGTACAATAAGAGGGGCTAATACCAATCAAATCATTGAGAGTCCATCCAATGGCTCTTCAATGTTACTGGAGAACAAAAATCAAACGGGATTCTTGATCAGGTATGAGTCTAGAGTTGATAATCACAGGAAACGTCTGATTGGAACCCGAAAAGACGTACTTTAGATGATCGAGAAGAGGCTTTAGTTCTAAAACAGGGTTATCAGCAACGGTGGGTTGTTCAGGGTGGGTGTTGGGAGCGAGGGAAGGAGCTATGGGTGTGTCTAGGTTGAGTTCGGACTCCTCTAATTGCGGGTTTTGATCCTCTTGTGGTTGATCAAAAGTAATCAGATTTTCCTTGATATACCGATCGTCAACCACAACCTCGATATCACATATTTGTTCTATAACCCAGCAATTAATCCCTTGTTGGGCCTTAATGATGTCTATCTTTAGTGTTTGGTTCCCAAATTTTAGTTCAATTTAGCCCTCCTTACAATTAATGTTGGCCCTAGCAGTGGCCAGAAAGGGTCTCCCTAGTATGATTAGTGTGTTTTTCGGATTCTCTAGAGCATCCATATCCAAGACTATGAAATCTACCAGGAAATATAAATCCCGAACCTTAACAATGATATCCTCAAGAACTCCTTTAGGTGACTTAATAGATCGATCTGCCAACTGTAATGTCACCTCTGTTGGTTTGAGCTCAGATTCCTCAAGATGGTCAAGTAGAGATGTAGGTATTAGGTTTATGGAGGCTCCTAGATCCAATAATGCTCTATCAAATTAGATATCACCAATTGTACAGGAAATCAGGGGAGTACTTGGGTCTTTTGCCTTAGGTGGGAGACTACTCAAAATGACATAGTTGGCTTGCTCTGACAATACAATTGGGCTCCCACTTTTGGTTCGCGGCTTACGCTTAGGTGTACATACGTCTTTCAGAAATCGTGCATAAGCTGGTACATGGCGAATCGCATCCATCAAGGGGATGTTTATATGGACCTATTCAAAGAGCTTGACCAGGTCCTCTTCAGGTGCCACGGGTTTGGTTGTCCTCTTTCCCTTGGTCAAGGCCTCGGGAAATGGAACCTTAGATGGTTCCTCTGGAATAGGTCCAAGTTCTTGATCTGGGACAGGGGTATCCTAGATGACTATCCTAGGGCTTGGGTTAACACTACCAGGCTGAAAGTGGCTTAGGTAAGGTGGGTCCTGTGTTGCTTTACCACTACGGGTAGTAACTAAATTCAGTCCTGCCTGGTTCTTGTTTGGTGTAGGTAAAATAGGTGATTGTTGCTGAAATCCTGAGTATGATGTCGAAGCTTCCATCCTGTCGGGTGACGGAGTAGAAGGGGCCTGATAAATCATGTAGGCTTGGCCTTAGTTTGGGTTTATAACACACCTCTGATTTGGCATGTTATTGGGATTAGGTAGAGGTTGTGAAGGGAGTGTACCAGGTTGGTGGGAATTTACCATCTGGGCAAGTTGATTACGGACCTCTGTGATCTCGTCTTTGTGCTGTTTCTACATAGCCGCATTCATCTTTTGAATGTCAGCTAGAGTCTGAAGGATAAGAGTCATTTGATCTCCTTAAGTTGGCCTAGATTGATAGGTGGGGTTGGGCCGAGGTTGAGGCGACTAATATGGATGAGAAGCTTGTGGACGGGGCTGATATGGTGGTCTCTAATTCTGATTGTTTCCTGCCCACATGAAATTAGGATGATTTCGCCATCCAAGGTTATAGGTATTAGAGAATGGGTCGTTCTGGATGGCGTTGAGGTCCTCGCAGGTCTGAGGAACCTCAGGAAAGTCAGAATACAAGGGTTCAGAGTTCCCCCAACTAGAATAGGCAGGTCCGAAGTTTCCTGTGGACCTAAAGACAGACGGGGGTGGATACGGGTCCAACCCCCACGAAGATCGGTGGTAGATGTTATGCACAGCTTCCCTCCTAGAGGATGGCTATGCGAATGGGTTTTGCATAGAGGTGGCTCATTGCAGATGTCAAGTTAGCTCATCCACCTTCTAATAGAGACCTTGTCCAAACGAATGGCCATTAGTTCCAAGTCGACAGAAGAGGATAGGCCATGCGTCTCATGTGCTCCCCTTGGATTCGTCAATGTGTGGGCATTCATTCGGTCGAATATGCCCATGGAGTCATTATTAATGGAGTTCTCGCACATATTCTTGAGAATCTCCCACACATTATCTTCGTGTTGACCCATGATATTTCCTTCGTAAGTTGCATTAACGAATAATTGGATATCTTCATGGAGTCCCTAGTAAAAAGACTGGACTTGTTCCCATTTAGGAACTCCGTGATGGGGGCATTTTCGCATGAGATCCAGGAAACGATGCCATACTTCGTGAAGTGGTTCTCTAGGCTATTGTGTGAAGTGAGTGATCGGGTGTCGTAAAGCTTTCGTCCGACCAACTGGGAAGAATTTTTTCAAAAACTCGGATTGTAGTTCAACCCATGTGTTGATTGGACGTGTTTGAGTCCGATACCAGTGAGCTGCTTTGTCCATGAGAGAGAAGGAGAACATTTTCATGAGAAGAATATCCTGATTCTGAACATTTGACCCGAAGGTCTGGGCCAGATGCTTGAGCCGTTTAATGTGCTGGAAAGAATCCTCGGAATTGAGCCCATGAAATTTCGGAATAGCATGAAGCTGATTCTTGAGGTTGTTCTCTTCTGCTGGTTGTTCCATGATGATGGAAGGAGAGTTAGGCTCAGATGAATCAGAAGAGATGTCTATGTGATGGGGTTACTGCACAAACACGGAAGTCGAGGCCAGGCCTCGACTTCCGTGTTTGTGCAGTAGCCTCGATGGGAGTGAATAACTAATGGAGGCCTCAAGGGTGGTCTTAAGGGCCTCGACTTCCGTGTTTGTGCAGTAGCCTCGATGGGAGTGAATAACTAATGGAGGCCTCAAGGGTGGTCTTAAGGACCTCCTACCAAACATGCATTGATGAACTGGATGAGAATAGAATGTGATGGACCCAATCAAGACACCCAAAAATTTTGGATGACTATAGAGGTTCGGGGCAAATGATACCCCTTAGTCGAAAAGCAGTCCACCTGTGAATTACCTGGGCAGCCAGAGAGGGAAAGTCCTGCGAATACCCCTACACAGTAGAGCGTCCCCACGAGTTATAGGGTTTCCTCCACCCGACCTCTCTTGTCACTGATGGTCCAGGTAGACCAGAATGGAGACTTGACCTCTTAAGTCTACCAGTTTTATTAAGAGAAAGGGTGCTTAGAATTTCACTTGAACTTTTAAGATGTATTGAGTGCAAGAGTGACCTAATTTAAAGATTGGTTGACCCAACAAGGTGGGTCAACTTCACATGTTTGTCCTTTGAGAAATTTAGGTCCCTCTTTTAAGATTCAAGTGAGATTAAGAGTCTGATTTTTAGGGTTTACTTGAATAGATCAATTCAATCAAGGCTTACGCACACAATGTTTGGGAAAGTTGATTCTTGTTTAAGCAAATGTGTTTCTAAATCCTTAAACTGGAAACCCTAGTTGGCTCTTGATTTGGTCCGATTTAATTTGTCCAAATGTGATACCTAGGGCTCAAACAAGAATGTGGTAGCCCTAGATACCTTAAACCTTAAGTGGGTGCACGAATCAAAGTTTGTTGTCTAAATCAAATTAGGAAACTTGGTGAATTATCTAAGAATCGAATGCAAGTAGCCCTAAGTGATTTTTTCCTTTTAACCTTTTCAGAGATAGGGGCTTAAGAGAGAGGAGATAGAGCTTACCTGCCCCTAGCGTGTTTGATGTGTGGCTGAACTTTCTCCAATAAATCCCTCCTGAAACAACAACAAAGAGATAAAGCAAGTTAGTACCAAATCAGGAATTGCAATCAAGAGTTCTAAATTGCCCGTTGCCCCCCGGCAACGGTGCCAAAATGTTAACAAGGTGATATTGTGATTTTAAAATGCACATTAGAGTATAGTCGAAATCGCTTTGAAAACAAATAGATCTTGTTACTTGAAAAAGTTCCGAGGTCAAACACAGGGAGCAATATGGGAATTTAAATCTCAGGAATTGCAATATAAGACAAGAAAGCTGTAGAATTGAAATTAAGAATTATTTCAAAATAATGTAACACTAGGATCAAGTATCAATTTGCAAAAATAATAGAGTAAAATGGTGGTTTAAACCACCATATACTCCTTACAATAATAGCTAAGGAACTCAAATATCAATATATGAAATAATGCTCAAATGTGTCGTTTGATGGTAGGATCAGACGTCTTAAACGTCTGATTCTATAGTGCTTGGATTTCTTCTTCGTTCTCTATTCCTTCCTTTCTTCTACTTCTTTCTTTCTCTACTACTCCTTTTCTTCTTCTAAATCCAGCTAAGTGTCAGAGTCTCATTGGAGCAAAACCCTCCCCAACCTGTGCAGCTATCCTCTCCTTCTCTCTTTAGGATCTGCTCTCCCAAAGCCACGGGTAATCGGGTTATCGGATCGTACGCACCCGGGTCCAGGCTCACCGGCTTGTGGTAGTGAGAGAGGAGTGCAAGTCAATCTAGGCGGGTAAACGAGTCGGCCAGATCCGTGGGGGACAGAGTCACGAACGAGGCGCAGGTGTGCATGAGTGAGAGGGACCTCACCCCGTGTTATGAGGTGAATATCCTCTAACACTTTTTCAATTTATGCGCCTCTGCCGCTCCCTCGTTCCACGATGTGGGACTATTGTTCCGCCTTCTCTTCCGTGCATCTACAGCAACAGCTCCTTCGTCGAATTCGTGCAATGAGGAGGTAGACTCCTTCAATTGTCAGTCCAGACGAAGTCCTGGAGGCTTTCCGCATCGCCTGGAGATGACTTCTGGGGCGAAGACGTCCTAGAGCAGCTCTCAAGCAAGCTTGAACTTGCTGTTAATGGCGAGAAGGAGCTCGACACCTGAAAACACAAAAACGGCCTCTTGGCCCAATTAGAATGCTCAAGGAGGATCGCCGGACTACGGTGAGTGCGACGAGGGGTTTTGTGTGTCGTCTCATGGTCCGTGCGTGCGTGTCGAGGTCGGTCAGTGTGCGTGAAAGTGGGTGTGTTCGGGGGTGTGCGTGAGTGAGTGAAGTGTTGAATAAGGAGAGAGGAAATGAGCGGAGAGGTGAGGCAAAGGTTTTGAGGTAGTCGGCGAAGGGGATGGTCGCATGTAGCGGGCGGAATCCTTCGCCGGAGTGGTTGCCAGAGATGGAGGAGATGAAGTCGCGGAGGGTTGTCAGTGGTTGATTTAAAGTGGGGTGAGTGTGAGAATGAAGTACAGAAGGTAAGGGACTTAGCTAGGAGGTTGTTGGACGAAGCAAGGTAGCGATGGCGTCAGTTGAGGTATTGTCGGTGCCAGAGACGAAGGTGGTTCCAGTGGGGAAGAAACAGCGAGGATGACGGAGAAGGAGGCGTCTGCTGGTACAGCGAGACGTGGAAGGAGGTGAGGAAGATAGATCTGCCGCTGGTATTGCGAATGGTCGACGAGGAAAGGCAGAGGGGATCACCGAACGTCGAGGAGCCTTCAGTAGTGAAAGAGAGAGGAATTATGGGGAATATCAGCCGATTTCGAGCATAGGAAATTCGGGAGGATCTGGGCTCTCTTATATAGGGATCTAGAGGCGGTTTGAGCTTGGGAAACAAGCTTTCCAAGCTTGGAAAGCCTCGCCAGACTTGGAAATTTCTTGAGACCCAAATCTCTCATGTGTTCGCATGAGAGATTGGGTAAGTTCTAGGCCTTAGGATTGGGTCCAATAGGAATAGAATTTCTTGACGAACTTCCCTTTCAATTTTGAAAGGGATTCGTCAAGAAATCAGGGCATTCTTTCCATTTTAAGGTCACCGGAGCAAGTGGGAATAGGATTAATGGCGGTAGGGACCTTTTTGTGAGAATGATGACAAAGTTAGGGGCCTGTTTGAAAGGATTTTGAAAGTTAAGGATAGAAATGAAATTAGATAGACCAATTTGCAAATTAGGTCAAGACAAATTCATCTTGGGTCCAAATTTTGATACAAACCTAATTTGGGCCTTAGGAATAAAATAGTGAAGTTGGATTTTGGTTTTTACCATGTTTGACTGTATAATTTATGCAAAAATCCAAATTAGGGCAAATGTCTATCTGTGGTTCTGTTTTGGGTCAAAACGGGTTTTAATGGTCAAATTGAAAGTTCTATTCCCTATAGAATATTTTTCTATGAATTTTAGAGGGTTTAGGTGAATTTATCCTAATCACCTCAGTTAATTAAGCAGGTCTGTTTTTAGGGTTTCAAAAGTCATTTAATTCTCAGAACACGTGCAAACCATTTTCTGTCTATCTTATCCCACTTGTTATCTTTTTAAGATCAATTGACCTTCATTCAACCCCTGAGAAAACTCGTGGTGATACTGCATTCATGATGAGTTGGTAAATTGCAGTTTTAGCCCTAGTTTCTTATTTTTCTTTCAAAATGAATATGCAATGACTTGTGACTCTCTAGCAGTTATGTAGGAGCATTTATTGACTTAATTGGGTAAAAAATGAACTAGTTATGGCTCATGACGGTGTTCCCATCACGTCCTCCAAGCATTCGTCAAGGAGGATAACATCTCTCTCCCTTTTTCTTAATCAATTTCTAGAATAGAATTTTCTGTTTTCTAGTTGTAATCATTTCCCGCTTTGTAGTTGTAAAAACATTCTGATTATATCGAGTGATTGTTCTCTCTCTCTCTCTTTCTCTCTATTATTATTTATATCAATTCCATTGTAATTATTTCATTTTCAAACAAAAACACAAAAGAATATAAATCACGGATTTTAGATCGACGTAGCCTCCCTGTGTTCGACCCGGAATTCTTAAAATTTCGATATAAATTTATTTGTTGACAGATTTCTTCTTAAATCGAACTACAACAATGATTTTTTCGAAACCAACTTCGATCACGTAGTTTTCTACATTCAACATTTTGGCGCCGTTGCCGGGGAGGCAACGATTTTCAATTTTCTTTTCACATTTCGCGCACTTGATTGTTTTCTAACTTGCTTTATTTCTTGTCTATTGTTTTGTAGGTACCTTGACAAGGAATCTTCAAGCGGTAGATTGGAGTAAAGTCAGTTGAAGACAATTGTAAGTGCTCCCCATTCTTCCCCCTCCATAGATTCCATTTCACCACATTAATTCAAACTCCAATTAAATTAGGTGTTTGTATAAATACTAGGGTTAGTTTGGTCACTTGGATTTCCACTCACATTCATCTAGCCCTCATATAAAAAAATCAACAAAAAGATATTTCTTGTGCGGTAATTCAACATACATACTACATACACCCACATTCAAGGCACTTAACCTAATTGATTTTCTTCTACTCAATCGGATTCTGATATGTGGAACCGATACACACAAATCAACATATAAAAGAGTAGAAATTAATCTAGGTTAATCATTTTGTGTGCCTAACTCAGTGGTGCAATCTTGGCCAATTGTTTGAGTTGTTTGGGTCGCACCACTTAACCTAAAATCAACTCACCAAGTAGCTTCCCCTTAGGATTTTCAATTTAGGTCAATACCAAGCACTCCACTTTACTTTTTGATTTCAAAAGGAAAGAGATCTTCACCCGTGCTTGAACACCTGGTTTGCCTCGAACTTGATTGAATTAAACCTAATTCCAAACCCTAAAAGCTACTTAAGCAAGATTTGAACCTTAAAATCTACTCATCACAAATAATCTTGCCTGAAAACCCTGGTTGTGCATGCACTCACACATACTCAATTGATCATTAAGGGCACAACCCATTTTAAGGACCCACCACATTCCATAAGCACTACAATCCTAGGCCTAAATAAAATCAAGTAGATGTTGGCCTTAAGGATTGATTCGCTCTTCAGGGTCCAATTTGAGATTGTTTACGATTAACCTACTTATACTAATCAATTTGATGTCTAACTAGGGAAGTAGCATCAAACGACCGCGGCTGGGGGGTACACTAAGAACCGGAGGTGCAAGTCGAAGGAAGAACCTTCTCCCCAGTCCCTCCTTCTAACTGGTTGGATTGATTGGACGCAAGTGTAATTTCCCTACTAGGAGGGGTGACGTAATAATATGCGGAAATAAAAATATAAACAATCTCAAAAATAAGCAATCACAAAATGTACACAGGAATTTTTTGGTGGAAACCCAAACCGGGTGAAAACCACCACCTAACCCTCTCGAGTTAGGATTTTCCGATCAACCTAGTTGATCAAATCCACTAAACGAATCACTTTAAAACGAGGGTGATTCAACCTCAGTACAACCACGCTACAAGTACGAGGGTAGCGTTCCTCAACCCCTTCTCTCCACGAGAAGGATTTTGTCCCACGAAGGAGACGGGAATTCGCAAAGCGAATACCCAACCAAAATAACAAAGATAAAATAAAACAACAGGTCCTATAGAGCCAACAAAGTAATTAAGAACCTAGCTTCTATAGGAATAAGGAAACTCCCCTTTGCAAGGAGTGCGTCGAGGATGACGCGGGTGCGTGAGCCACGCAACGGCGCAATGTCGCTCTCGTGAACAACGGCGGGAGAGCGGGTGCGCGAAGACTTGATGCTCTCAAGAGAATGAAACTTGAGCTTGGAGAGCAAGATCTTTTCTGGACACAAAAGAGTGTGAAAGTGTGTAGCTAAGTGTATCCAAGTGTTTTTCTAAGTGTGTATTTGTGTTGCAAGGGTTCCCCTCTATTTATAGAGGCCTTAGGAAGGCTTTGGAAGGCTTAGAAAGGGTTCTATAGCCGTTGGGAACAAAGTCCAAGAGAATCAGGCCGAAATCAGGACAATGATTACAATTGACAGGGTTATCAGACGTCTAACTCTGGCATCAGACGTCTGGAAGGCCACTTTAAGACGTCTGATTCCAAGGTCAGACGTCTGATTCTATGCGGGTTTCTCCCTGACTTGAATCAGATCTAAACAGGGTTTTTGTGCAAGTCCATCAGACGACATACAGGACGTCTGGCACTATGTCTGGACGTCTGGAAACCTACTTTTACTGTAGGAATTGATTTCCAAACGTTGCAACGGCTAGAAAATCTCTGAGAAGAGATTTTGGGTCAGCCGAGGCAAAACGGTCATTTATCAGACGTCTGGAAAGGCCTAAGGACGTCTGATAAGGCTCTAACGGTCATAATCTTGGGTGCCTGCTAAGCTAGCCAACGGTCCACTAATTGGACGTCTGGCAGAGTCATCAGACGTCTCCTAAGACGTCTGGTCTAAGGTCTGGACGTCTGAATTCATCAGACAGAACTAACTATGTCCAGCCTAACAGTTATCAGACGTCTGAAACAACAGTCAGACGTCTTAAAATGCTTTATCAGACGTCTGATTTGTGAATTAGACGTCTGGAAGTGCTGTTTGAACCCTATATTGGTTTTCTAAGTATTCTACAGAAAACCTAAGTATCCTAGGGTTGTGCAAGTGTTCCTAGGACTACTTTTAGGGTACTTTGAGGCTCTTTAACATAATGTTCTAAGGAATCAAAAAGACCAAGAAAATAAAGACAAGAGATACATGAAAGGATAAAAAAGAATCTATCCTATTCTTCTTGTCTTCCATCTTCAATCTTTCGCTTCACGCGAACCTCCTCTGTTTTCCGTCAAGCTCCTCCAATCCGTCCTGGATGCGAGCTCGAACTCCGTCTAAACACGTCCACATTTGCAATTGACCTGAAATCTAGGACTCAAATTGCAAATGTTAAATAACACGTGTTTTGTTATCATCAAAACAAATGATCGTGGTGCTCTAGCACCAACAGCAAGTTGAGTAAATCGTTTATAATCTTAAGGCGAATTTTGAGAGTCTATAGATCCTTAGGCTACCCCACTTAAGGACAGGCTTGTTTTATTGTGCTGCAGGGTTCTTATCCCCAGTCCTTCCGACCTTTTCCTAGTTTATGCTAGGAAGGAGGTTATTGAATCCCCGATTGGAAGGACCACTGGAGTATTCTAGTGGGCCTAGATTGGATTTTGCCCAAATTGATTCCATGGCTAATCAACGGCCTCCTCTGCCTCAGAATCCACAGGAGGTATTTCAAAGGTAGCTGGAACAAATATAGAGAATGCAAGAATGGTTCCAGAGAATGCAGGGCACACGGCCCTTGAAGGATTTTTATGATCCTTCAAATTACGGGGAACGTCCTGACATCCAGATTCCTGCCGGAGACATAGAAATCAAGCCCCAAGTGTTAAGCCTCATCAAACATTTCCATGGGCTTGGCTCTGAAGACCTATTTCAGCACTTGGAGGACTTGACAACTTTGGTCCAAACTACCAAGTTACAAAACGTGAATGAGGAGTAGATGATCATGAGGCTCTTCCCTCACTCTGTTAGGGATAAAGCTGCTCATTGGTACGGGACTATAGGAAGGCCAATTGCAACTTGGAATGATTTGAAATCGGCTTTCCTGAAAAAATTCTTCCCTGTCGGACGTGCCAATACTTTGAGATGGGCGATTACTACCTTCACCCAGCGGTCGGGGGAGCAGTTTCATGTTGCCTGGGAGCGATTCCAGGACTTATTGCGGAGGTGCCCACACCACAAGGTGCCGAAATGGCAACTTGTGCAGATCTTCTACCACGGGTTGACTGAGCAACTCAGAAATCAAGTGGACGCTTCTTGCGGAGGCAATTTCCTCAACAAAGATGCAGATAGCGCGCACGATTTGTTTGAGGAGATGAGCGAGAATTCGATTAATCATGCCTCCATGGATACTTTTAACCGGTCCCAACAACCCAGATCAAATGTTAATGAAGTCCACGACTCTCATTCATTTGATATGGAATTGATTTGCAATAAACTAGATAAGGTGGACTTGGTTACTAAAAGGATGGAGTGGTTGGCTGGAAATTCAATGAACAATTCTCGATCCACTCAAACTGAGAATTCAGGATTCCATTCGTCGCGAGTTCCTTCTAGACGGGAGTTCGTGAATCAACTTGATGCGGCCCAACCTGTGAGTCAGCATTATTCAGAATCCCACGGGTTCCAAACTGGGGCCTTTGATCCCAGTTTCTCTGATCCCTCCCTTTCTTTTTCTCCATCTTCACCCTATGAGGATGTCTATGCTGTATAGGAGAATGTTAGGTCCAACCCTTACTCCAATGCTTATAATCTGTGTTAGAGGAACCACCCTAACTTCTCCTGGAAAAATCCGGGGTAGTAGACCCAATTCCGATCCAGCAATTATGCTCCGCAAAGACCAATAGGTCAGGGTCATGTTTACATTCAGTTGCCTCCGAATTAGGTCAATCAGCCATCTTGGAATGCCTGTCAACCCGTAGGGCAAGCTGATTTGAACTGACAGATGGTAGAAATGCAAGGATCTTTGCTCTAGCTCAAGGAATGTGAAGGGCGTTGTATATGTGTAATGCCCAAGTGCATCAATTTTAAGAGTGTGTAAATCAAGCATGCAATGGGAAAATCTCCTCGAATCGACGTTTTAGATGGTGATTAGCTTTTAGAATTCCAACCTTAAGTAGTATGGATTTTATGATTTCACTGAATTACCAATTCAACCAGTCTTCGAGCTTTTAGAAAATACAAGTTTTCTATGCCCAAACAACCCTTCTTCAATTTGATTTGGTTAATGCATGCTACAATGCAAATGGGCCCCTAATTGGAAATTTCTAAGTGTGGATGCACGAGTCTATTTTAATTCAATGTAAAAGGGAGCCAAAGCACTTTAATTCAAATACTCCCAATCACCAAAATGATAATCCACACAAGGCTCAACCACCAAATGATGTAAAGAAAATGAAAATGTTGGGGTTGAAATATTCGGGATCGAATCTAAGGCAAATCTAAAGTCTTGGTGGGGTTGGAATCAACTCAATTCCAAGCCTCCACACCAAAAATGTGATCTCGAAATGCTAATAAATGAGGCAAGGAAGGATGACAATTAATCAATTTTTATCTTGCCTCTAAGAAGACTTCACACAACAAAATTGCTAAGAATCAAGATTCTTGGATTTTCACTATGCGAAGTTTGCGGGAAATCAAGGGGCAGTGGGGGTAATAGTAAAGAATCAACAAGTGGGTTTTAGTCCACTTGTCCCAAGAAATTCCCAAAAAGTATTTTTTAGATTTTATTTTATTATTATTTTTATTTATTTTTTTTAAGGTGACAAGATGACCTAAGTTATTAAGATGAAGACACCTACCCCCTTAGCAACGTGGGCGAAGCTCCAATGCGGCGCCGATAACTTCACGCTCTCACACCCACCTTGGATTTGCCCATATCTCCGATCTCCTTTGCATGTCTCCTCCTTGCAATAGGTACACCTACACATAAACAAACAAAATACCCGTGAAGAGAAGGGTGGGAGAAGAGAAAATCAAAGGAAGAGAGTAGAAACTTACTCCAAATATTGCCTTCCCCGACAAATGCACTAGAAAAATGTGTTGCAGACTCAAGTAGGCCTATTTAATATGATGATGTTATCTTCGAAATTAGTATAGTGAGTTAACCTAAATCGAGTCTACACCAATTTCACAAAATTTTTTACCTGACCTACTTGATTTTATCTTAGTCACTTTTAGGCCCAGGGTTGATCTCAGGGAGGCAAGAATTAGGAAATTAAGAAGTTTCTATGCCTTTCCTAGAACGTATCTCTTCCTTGTGTTTATTATGTTTTTGATTTTTTTTTTTACTTTTAAGATTTTTATGATAGTGTTGTTCTTGAGGCACACCCTCAAAAAATGAAGTCCTTGACCTTAAGCCAAATTGTCCTTGGCTTGAAGCCAACTTAGGGTTCCAAAATTGATCTTGTCACTCACAAGATCGAGTACGTAGAAGACAGGAATTATCTTTTCTCTTTTATACTTTTTTTTTGTCTTTTTAATAGCAAGAATAAAAGATAAGTGAAAGCAAAATAAAATGCATGGAAAGAAATGAAAAGAAATACTTAGCTTAGTATATGTATATATCTCTACATACTAGATATATAAGTAGATATAGAATATATATATATATAGTTATATAGATACTATATAAATAGGGGTGGAGATGAAAATGGGGATGGGTTGTAGCACAGTGTCAAGTTGGTCCACATCTGGCAAGACGCAACCGACAAGACTAAGTGCCACGTGGAGTGTGGAGCAAATGTGTGTGACTGTGGGTGAAAGTGCTTGCTTTGTGCGGGTATCAGGAAATATTAGCAACTGGTGTGAATATTCCCACGATACGATGCACGACAAAGGGTTGAGTGCATGGGTATGTGAGTAGGAGATGTGAGGTGAATGTGCGTATGGGAAAATGTGGATATGTGTATATTTAAGTATATATGTGTATCTATAACAATATATATATGTATATGTATATGTATATATATAACTATATATATATATAAATATATATATATAGATATATAAGGGGGTGAAAGTGTGTGCGTATATATATATATATATGTATGTATGTATGTATGTATGTATATGTATGCGTGTAGGTGTATGAGTGTCTGTGTGTGAGGAGGAGTGAGTGCGTGTGTGAGTTTGGCTATGTGTGAGTGAGAGGTTTAAGTCACCTGGAGTCAGCGAGCGTCGTCTAGAGAGTGAGGTGTGTGAAGTGCGTGCGCACGAAGAGAGAGAGGAACATGCAGCACACAGGCGGAGGGGCGGCACTGAGGTACACGCAGCGAATGGCTGCACCATGTGCTGGCGTGCGGGGGAGGTGGGCGCGTAGCGCACGAGCGTTGGGAGAAGAGAGGCACGGGTGCACGCTGGAGGAGTGAGGTGTGGGCGACCGGATGGAGCAGGTCGCGCGAGGAGAGAGAGCGCCCGAGTCACCAAATAAGTGAGAAGCCATCTAGTTGCGCATTATAGCCGCGTGAGGTTGTGGCTACAGTGCTGAGGGCAAAAAGCAACCAGCTGAGCTCGCAGTCACCGGCTGGGCAGCGCACATAGGCGCACAGCGAGGGCTGCGTAGACCAGCGATGGAGGCGCGCGAAGAAGCTGGAAAGCGTGCACACGCGCGTGGAAGGAGGCCTCAGGAGAGTGGTGGCGCCCAGCGGTGGCCGACGTGCACGCACAGTGTGGTGCACGAGCTTCAGAGCTTGAAGCTCTACACTAATGGCGCAGGTCGAAGAACCAAAAAATAAAAGGAAAACATGCAAATAAAAAAAATGAAGTAAGAATCCACCACACCCACCTACTCATGAAGGAGCTGGGTGGTGGTGAAGCTCACAGTGGGGTCTTGAGACCATTGCGAACTTCTCCTGCACACAATGTGCCTCTTCTCAACTTGTGAGAAGAGGAGCCATGTATGGAGAGGGAGAGGGGAAGAGATTGGCCAGCAATCAGTGGTGTGTGTGGTGTTGTGTGTGCGCAAGTTTGAGGGTGGAAAGCCGACCCCCCTCAGCAAGGGAGGGTGCATGCTCTTTTATAGAAAGAGTGCACGCCTCTCCCCATGCAACTGGTACGAGGGCGGCGAGAGGACGTGCACAACAACTGTGGAATAGAATAGGATATGTGAATTTGTAATGCAAGCACTCAATGAAGATGTTAATTATTGAGATGAGATGGAATTGAAGTGGATTGCATGGCCATTTATTCTCACTCTCTTCCCCTCTTTATAAATGCATGCAAGTGAATATTTACAAATGCAAGTAAAGCTATATAAAATGCATGGGTAATGCTAGGAAATAACATAAGATGACATATTTATTGGTGTAGCTTGTTATGCAATCAAATCACACCATAAATACCTTGAAACAACTTCAAACACAGATCTGACTTTGAACAAAAACTAGGGAATACACACCCTTAAATCTACTCACACGTGGTTTCAATACTCCGTCAACAAGCCACGAGGAATACACACCCCAAAAATTGCATCAATAAGGGGAATACGCACCCCAAACAGTAATCAAAAGACTGATTTGATCATACCATCAAGGAAAACACGTCAAATCATCTCCCGGAGAGTCCTAGACCCTAGCAAGACACCATACCAATGTCAAGGACCTTCTAAAGGAGATGGGCGGGTGATCTACCCCTCTCCTTGCCACCCAACAGGGAGAGGAACCTCCCACTGGTGACGCTGCCCCCTCATTTTCTTCCTAAAGGGCAGCAGCGGTGGCGGCAAGGGCGAGGTTGGTGGTAAGGTTAGGGTTTTGTTGCGTGGTGTCCCCAACTTGGTTCTGATACTAGGTTGAAGAAAATGAGAGTTCTTGAATTACTAAGCCATCCCTACATCTCTTTATATAGAGAGAGGTGAGGGAAAAATTATAACATAAGTCCAATGAAGAAAACAAAAGACAAAATACTCTTTCAACATAACATAACAACATTATATGAACTAAATCTGCCATCATCCTCAAATGTCTTGCACGTGCACATGCACAATTCACAATAATGAACTTGCATTGATTTCTATCTCTTTGAAGTTACTAATATCGAACTCTACCCTTTAGAATACTTTCGTACTTGACTAGTTAACCATGGTTGCACAAGTTTGGAGTATAGCTTCTTAGTCTCTTTTCTTGTCACCTACGGTTTTCCTTTGCCGAAGATCTTGCTAGAGTCCTTCCTTCACTCCCCATTTCTCATCCTTCACTCAATCTTCCTTCGACCTTTCCCTTTTCCTCTCTCCCCCCTTCCCTTAAACTTTGTGCGTGGATACATATATAGCCTCGCTTTAAAACTTATAGTCATTGATTAGCTGATAAAGTTAGCTTGATGGTGTACCCTTTGTCAAAGGTGTTGACTGGTTGATAAGCTACCCTTCCTAGCTAGATTTAACCTTCAACATCCTTTGTCCAACCTACTAGAGAAGCAAGGTTACTCTTTATTAACTCATGATCATATGTTCTTGTGTTACCTTCTCTTCTTTGGAACCTAAAATCATCTTTCATTGAATTGGGCGTACAATTTCTTAATGACCACTATCAAATCTCGAGTTAATAGGTGTATTAGGACCAATGGTATTGCAGGGAGATCACTCTTACACCCTTAGATTGCTACCATCTATCTTGAGTAGGATGAGAGATTCTCTAAATT
Source organism: Thalassia testudinum (assembly GCA_037157565.1). Taxonomy (NCBI): domain Eukaryota; kingdom Viridiplantae; phylum Streptophyta; class Magnoliopsida; order Alismatales; family Hydrocharitaceae; genus Thalassia; species Thalassia testudinum. Next base: position 122,252,407 of record JAZHRO010000073.1, read on the forward strand.
TTCCATGTCTTGGGATATGTGCATAATTTTGTTCAAATTTAGTGGATTAAATAAATCAAAGATGTGTTTTGAGTGCTCTAAAATTAGTTTGAAAGTACAGTGATGGTTAAAAAGTAGATAGAAATGAATAGGACATGATTAGAGATGTATAGGAAGTGGTTGCAATAATGCTTAGGGTCATAAATCCCCTTGAGGATCCACATTGCAAGGATTAGATGATCAAGTAGATACTTGGTCGATCAAGGATGAATATAGGGAATAAATAAATCAAATGACTTTTGGGTGACCAAGAGATGGTCTCAGTCCACTAAGGACATATCATAAAATGATTAAGAAAAAGAAAATCAGTTCTAGACACTACAACCTTAGATTAATGAAACAACTAAATGTTTATGGCATGGGAGAGATATTCCATAGTGGCAGTAGACATGGATTCCAAGAACGGATAATGAAAATCAACTGTTAAGATAAAAATAATGCCGACATGTAGGTAATCAATCTATCAACTCTTATGCGATTTACCCACTCCTACTCCTAGATCTTGCTAAATAACTTGTGGTTGTTCCATACTGATAAGGGAAAAAGCAACCCTCTTAAGCTAAGCCCAAAATGAAGAATAGATGTCCACTAAAAAGGACCCAAAATGAGGCTGCCTTAAGGCGAGACACCTCAAGACAGCAAGACTCGCAGACTGACCTACTAACTAAGTGGGTCAAGTCCCGAGACCTGCTAACAAAATTCACCTGCTAAAGAATGAGCTGACAAGCCAATTGCCACATTGCCTCAAGCATCACCATGACCTAGACAGTATAAGCCAGCATGATGGCATAAGAATCAGAGTGACAATGCGATAATGGAGGTATTGACATGGTCAACGAGATAATCCAAAAGATTACGGTCTCGATATATGTAAGCATGATCATTATTATTGTCTTTTCGAAGATCCCCTATAAAGGATGTGATCGAATTTTTGTGCAGTTTGTAAAATTAGGGTTTTATTGTTGTAACGTACAAAAACTGAGTTGCTTTTAAATTTATAAAACCTAGATAAGGAAGTATCTAGGGTCGTCCAAGAAGGCCAAATGTTTGCAAAATATGTCTCTTACTTGGAAATGAAAATCAACTTTCTTTTTTATCTTTTCAAATTTATAATTTTTATAGTTTTGAAATGACAGGAAACACACGAATTGTTGATAGCGAGAAACATAGCCTACACCTAATTCACTACACTACTACTAAGGTGACAAGTAGAGCCTCTCCCTAAGCTCACCCTAGGCACATGGAGGCATAAAGTAATTAGGGGGAGGGAGTGAAAAAAATGCTAGACAAAAATTCTAAAAGACTATGCAACAAAAAGATAACTGAAGGCAACTTGAATTGATAGAAATTGTTTACACAAAACCTATAAAGGAATGCTTCTACTCTACTTGAGAATACAAGAAAAGAAAAACACAAATCCTCTATATAAAATGGTGAAGAAGAGGGGGCTTCTTGCTCCAAGCCAAGTAGCTCCTTGACTTGAAAAGAGGGTGCCTTCTTCTCCTTCCTTGAAAGGCTCCTCCAGGAAGGTGTCCTCCAAGATAGTTGCAAGCCCAAGGGGGGGCATGAACTTGCTTCTCCCAAGGGTGGATGTCCACCCTAAAAAATCCTCCTTTGCCTGGCCATCCTCCTAGTGATAGATTGCTCCTCCTCCTAGGCATGGCATAAGGCGAAGGAATGGGAAGAAGAAGGCACCAAGGGGGCAGGTGATGTGTCCCCTTAATCTTCTTCTCTCTTCCTTCTCCTTGGCTGTGGGTTATGGGTGGAATTAAAGTGGAAAATATACTATGGGAGGATGATGAAAATGGTGGTGGTTAAGGGTTTTTTTATAGAATAGGAAGGGGGGTATAGGTGGCTCTTGGAATGGATGGCTAGGAAGGGATTTGGGATGGTGGTTAAGGATCCTATGATGGAGATCATTTGGCGACTCAAGAGACTTGTAGGGGGTAGTTATGGTGGTGTTGGTGGCTCTTGGTGGTGGAGAGACACCACCAAATTGGTTCCAACTTGGAGTTTCTAGAAGGAGGGCCTAGGTGGATGGTGGAGATGATTTTAAGGAGAGGTGTATGGTGGAGATGAAGGGAATTTTGGAGGGAAAAGTTGGCGCCAACTTGCAGGTAGTTATGGTGGGTTTAGCGCCACCTTGTTGGTGTCTTTTGGAGGTAGTGGGAAGGCTAGGTTGGCGCCAAGGTGAGGTGGAAGTAGGGTTAGCTTATGTGGAGCTTAGGTGGACTTGGAGTGGAAGGTTATGTAGGTGGAGTTAGGGTTAGGTTTTTGGAGCTATGGAGGTGGACTTAGCTAAGCTTAACTAGCTTAGCTAGTAGTAGAGTAGAGGAGGAGGTATTTGGAGCTAGGGTTTGAGGAGAGGAGCTGAAGAGAAGTCTGGAGTTGAACTGGAGCTAGCAGCCGCTGAAGAGGGTGGCATGGAGCTACTTTAGTTGGCTTAGCTTACTAGTTCTTTGTTAGTTATTGAGCTAAGCTAAAGCAAGCTGGCTTCTATTGAAATGAGCTGAGGTGAGATGGGTCTGATTCTCCCAGGGAGGATCTGGTTAGTTGAGGTAGCTAAGGTAGCTTAGTTCAACTAAGTTGAGCTGAGCTGAGTCCCTGGGAGCTGGACTTGAGCTTCCTAAGCTAAGATTAAGTCATTTTCAGTTGGCTGGAGTTGAGTGGAGCTGGATGTAGCTAGACCTGAGCTGGGGTGAACTCCAGTCAACTCAACTGAGCTAACTAGAGCTCCCAGTGAACTGATGGGAGTTGAGATGAGCTAGACTCAGCTAAGTTAAGCTGGATCTGAGCTAACTTAAGCTAAGGTAAGCTAAGATGGGCTCTCTTGAGCTGCCATTCAACTGAGATGAGCTGAATGGAGCTAGGATGAGCTAACCCTAATTCAAGTGAGCTGGATTCCAACTATGGTGAGCTGGATCAAGCTAAGTTCCAGCTAGTTTGGGTTTCTCCTTCACCAGTTTCCTTCTTGAGTGCTAGGATTTTAGGGATCTAACAATCTGTATATCCTTAACACTCACAAAAACACATTAAAAACACAATAAAAATTGCAATGCATGCCTAACCTAATTGATGCCTAAATGCAACCCAAAAACCCATTTACGAAGCAAAATCCTAAGAGCTAGGTTTGTTTTAATGCATAAGAATGATGATAAACTGGCACTTATCAGGATGCCTAGGCATCTTGAGGAAGGGGGGCATAATCTCTTGTACAGAACATACTACACAAGTGCATATTGAGAGAAAAAATCTCCTCCCTAGACGTACACTCTCGAGATGAAATTAGGTCACCACTGGGGTAGTCTCTATTCTTCCCCAGTGTGTCATGGTTTCCCCTATTCTCCCTATCAAATCCTGAACATGTCGATTACATAATTTTTTCTATCATATCCTAGTTTGGTGGTTAGATTTAATAATAGATTTGTTTTTTTCATGTGTATTCACTTATACCTAGTTTACGTGGGGAGTTAACCCCTAAAAATGGGGGTTAACCCTATTTTCCCATCATGGTTATCTCAACGTGGATTTCCTCAAACACTAGTTGCCTTAGGGGTTAACTTAATCCCAATTTCCACTTCTCACATGAGTCCTTTGTTTTAGGAGTTAACTTCCATTTTAACTCCCTTTCAATAAACACTTACAAGGGTTAACCCCCCTTCCTAGGTAAATATAAACAAGAGTTAACTCATGTTTCCAACTTGAAAACCTGGGTTAGTTAAACTAGCCCTTAGTTATCACAGCAAGGGTAGAAATTGAACTTTCATGGCTTATTGATGTGTGCATTTTATCGGGTCTTCCTCATTCAAATAAGGGATAGAGAAGTGATTTTGAATAGAATTGCCATAGTTAAGCATTCCAATTTCCAATTAGGTAACGGTAGCTATTATAAGCTGATTATGAAATTGCGTATAAGATAAAATCGTCATTGTAGTTGTGAAAATATGTCGTTTATAATTTATAAACTATCTCTAAAAAATATGAATGTAATATCAGGAGTATGGGCTGTCTCACAAGGAGGTAAGGTTGTCTAGATGCTTCCTGACCTAACTAAGCACTCTTTTTTTTTTTTTGATTTTTTTGAAGTATTTTCTGATTTTTTTATAGGAAACAAGGCAAACTAGTAATATTGACCCCTAAGCAAAGACATAACTAGACTTTAAACCTACAACCGTTAGAAAAATTCACTAATTTTATAAAATATTTCCCATTTAAAGAGCGAACTAATGGAAGTGATTTCACGTAATTTGGATAAGTACAAAATTTAGGAAAAATCTAGGAAGTCGGGAATATTTAGTTCTGTTCTGTATTTTGACCCTCTATTAGTGCATGAATTTTAGAAAATAATCTATAAGGAGTTACACTCTAAAATGTGGTGTAATAAAAAGAAACTTGAATTTATATCAACAGGAAAAATGTGGTGTTTTTTATGTTTGGACCGCACAAAACAAATTCTCTAATCTAATCTCGATCTCTGAAGTCAGTATGAATTTCTAAACTACTAACCTAAGGACACAAGAGGGATACTAGAAAGCCACAAAAATATTAGTGTAACTCAATCAAAGTTATACAAATAATAGTCAAATACAATAAACAAGGAAACAAGGAGAAGAAGAAGAAAAGAGGGAATAGAAGTCAAGTCGTAGGGTAGCGAAGCCTCAGAGAACTTGCAACAATGGTGGAGAAGTCTGCCTCGATCCCTGAAGTGCAAAGAAGAACAAAGGAAGTCGGAGAAATTCAGAGAGACAAAGTCCTTGTTGGGAGAGGAAGATGAAGAAGTAGAAGGTGGAGAAGAAGAAGGCAGAGGAAAGCTTGTTTAGGGAAGAGGGGAAGGAGGTAACCTAAGGGAAAGGAGTTTCTAAATGAAGAGGAAACCTAAGGGAAGGGAAGAATTAAAGAAAATCTAGAGAAGAGGGCTAGATGATGGTGGAGATGGAGGAAGGGGATATTTACAGAGGGTGTTACAATAATCTTTTAGGCTTTCCTCTGATTGTCTTGAATTTTTGGCTTATATTTATTCCTAATTTCAAATTACACATAAAAAAAGGTTATAGACATTGAAATCCTCTTTCAGATGTAACTTTAATCATTCAATTTGGATTTAAAATAAAAAAGTTGTGGCTAAAATATTAAAGGGGTGTCAGGTTACGAGTTTCGAGATTATGATTAGAATTATGATCTTCATTAGCTAAAATTATGGGAGGAAGGATATGGAAAGTTTTTGGATGTGAATATTGCTTGGGAAATGATTAAAATGGACATCCAAGGGTGACATGAGTGGTGAATATGTGTTAAATTAAAGGTGGGTGTAATTAAGGTGGGGTTTAAGGTGGTGAGGTGACTTGGTTGGCAAGTTAGGTTTAAGATTATGATTAGGATTAGAATTAGGATTTGGATAACTAAATAAGGTAGGTTAGGGTTAAGGGCTTAGGTTTATGATTAGAAGTAGGAATAAGATTCAAGGGTAAGGCTAGGGTGAGGTTTGAAGGTGTAAGATTATGAAAGATGATCAGGATTAGGGTTTTAAGGTGATTAGTAAAAAGATTTCTTCTCTTCTCTACCCATGAAATTTGAACTGTTTTAACCTGACCTGACCCACATAATATGCACAAAAGATAATCTAATTAATAAACATGGAATAAACAGATCCATTTATGTAATCTTAAAATTTAATATAAATGCATGTAAATATTTATAAAATACTCTAAATACAAAACTAAGATAATTAAGCATATTAATACATAGATAAACATACTATCCATAATTATTCCATACGTGTAATAATATTTTCTGATAGAGGAGTAATTTTGTTCCTCACTCCAAATTGAGTGATAATTTTCGATAACAACACCGTCGAGCAACAAGGATGCGACGTTGGCTGCTTGGGACGAGGCAAATTAATCGGAAGTTTACCCGAATCAACATTTGCATGGAAAAAAAAAAAATCGCCTATCATCCCGACTCGAGCTCCCCTCCCAATTACCTGCTGTCCCACAATAAATAGCCAAACCTTTGCTTCTCCAATCCGGCTAAGCTTCTTCTCAGCAGCAAATCCACCGCCGGGGGGAGGGGGGGTGGTTGGGGTGGGTTTGCGGAAGCGAGCACTAGACCAGTGAAACCCCAGAGTAGTGGCTGCCGCCGCAACAACACACGCCACTGTCCAGCAGCATGGCGGCATTCGGGCGTTCAAGACTCCTCCGCCACGGAGCCCCACTGCGGACTGCCGTCGAAGACCTCCTGTGCTCTCCTGCCCGCGAGCCCCTCTCCTCGTCCTCGTCCTCGTCCTCCTCATCTTCATCCTCATCCTCATCCTCGTCACCGGCCCTCCTCCTCCTCGGGCGCCACTACAGGCCCGGGCGCTCCTTCGACGAGTCAGCAATGAAGTACGAGCAGCCGGCGCCGCGCTTCAACTGGGGCGTCCGCATCGTCCCGGAGAAGAAGGCGTATGTGGTGGAGAGGTTCGGAAAGTACGTGAAGACCTTGGGGTCCGGCATACACCTCCTCATCCCCCTCGTCGACCGCATCGCCTACGTTCACTCCCTCAAGGAGGAGGCCATCCCCATCCCCGACCAGTCCGCCATCACCAGGGACAACGTCAGCATCCTCATCGACGGTGTCCTCTATGTCAAGGTCACTTCCCTTGGATCATTATCCTTGCAAACTATATCTATTTATATGCCTGCTTTCGTTGTTATGTCCGTGTGGGAGTCGTGTGCTTTTTTGCAGATTGTGGATCCGTTCTTGGCGTCTTATGGGGTGGACAACCCGATTTTCGCGGTGATAAAACTGGCGGAGACGAAGTTGAGGAGCGAGCTAGGGAAGGTCACGCTGGACAAGGCGTTCTACCAGAGTGATACGTTCAATGAGACCATTGTGGTGAGCTATTGAATTCCACTTCTAGTCATGGTGCTGGTTTTGTTCCTTGTGTGATGTGCCCTTCGTGAGGGATGGATGATTGAGCTTAGGGTGTAAGCGTGGATGGACTGGGAGAGGTTGTTTGTCTGCATGCGTAGTAGATTTAGATGAAGACAACTTATATTTTAAAGTGGTTAAGCTTGTCAACCCGACAGGATCCTCATGAAAACACGACGTGTACATTGGGCGCCGGCCAAAGACACATCTTTCTCACTATGCCTTCAATCGGAGGAGTGCAGCGACCATCTCTTCTTCTACTGCCCCTTTGCCACGCAGGTGACCCTCTTGGGTTAACCCGACCTCTTCCAATGTCTTTTGGGAATCCTTCTGTAGAGGCTCTGCACAAACGGGATGTAATACCTTCAGGTCAAGGAAAGAACGGGCAAATGTTTTGGCGACCCTATGGGGCATTTGGCTAGAGAGGAATGGGGTTGTCTTTACGGGGAGGCACCTCTATGTTGAAAATGTTATCTCTTCTATCTCCTCCTAGTTGGTGTTTTGGGATAGGGCCTCCTAATGTAATATCTTGTAATCTTCCTGGATATATAAATATACCTGGGTGAGTACCTTCAGGGTACTTCTCCCTTTTTTCACCTTAAAAAAAAAGGTCCTAATGACTGCAACATGGGGCAAGTGTTACATCACAATGTCTTAGGAGTTAGGACCAGAGAAAGTTTGCACAGAAAGGCCTGATTGCCATCCATAATAAATTCATTGCACTGCTTAGTTTCCATTTGCATTTTTCAGAGATTAAGGAGTTGACGAGAGCTTGGGACTGATCATGAAGGCACTGACTATAACTGCAGGGCTTAGCGGATAGCATTAGTAAAACCTAATGTGCTCTTTGATAATATATAATTGGATGGAAATGTATCTTTCCGTTAAAGTTGTTCATTGAGATGTTTTAAAGAAATTAACCTAGAAGATATGAGCTTACAATGCACTGCAAACACTACTGTTTGACTTTTACTCATAGAATTGAGTCGCTTGTTTCAATTCTATTATGATGTGGGGGCCTCAATTAGTTATGTAGTTCGCTGTTGAAGATTGGGGGTTTGGGTTGACTGCATAAGTAGGGATTTTTGGTGACTCACCTAGAATTTGTTGGGACTGTTTCCACTGGACAGGCTGGGTTTAGCCTCAAGTTATAACTTCAGGAGTGAGCAAATCCATAACTTCCAGATGCGTGTATTATTGATGAGTTTCTTGCTTTTTTTGTGTGTTTGAAGATACCACTACATCCTTGTGAGGATGATAAAATTCACAGAATCCCAGATCTAACTTAAAGGGAATTGAGAATTTCCTATATCTTTCTGTTGTGCTCTAGTTATACTATTTCTTGAAATCATATTAAAATGATTTTTCTTGAGCTTAGATTGTCTTATGTATGGAAATGTAGATATCTGAAGCTTTGTTCTGCACTTGATTATCTAGGCCTAGTTTAGTTGGATTATTTGGATATGGGAACCTTGATTATATAATCACCTGTGGATAAAATTGATTTGATGTCTTATTCGATGTTTCTTATTTATTTATCTCATTCAAGTGCTTTTTTCCCTCCAACAGACAGCAATCAATGAGGCTGCTAAGGACTGGGGTGTCAAGTGTTTAAGATATGAAATACGTAAGACATTAAATTTTCACCAGGACCTCTTTAACTCTTTCCATCTAATTGAGCATGCTGGTTTTTGTGTTCCTATGCAGGGGATATATCTCCCCCACCAGGTGTTAAAGCTGCGATGGAGATGCAGGCAGAAGCTGAGCGAAGAAAACGCGCTCAGGTTCTTGAATCAGAAGGTTGTGTTTAGTCAATCTGCAGTCTCTTATTAAGTAAATTAGATTTGAATATCATATTGATCCGAAGAATTATTCTTTCCTATCAACATCTTATCAAGCACAACACATCATTATTTGACAATTTAATTATTGTTTCATAATGTTATGGGTATGCTGACTGCTTTAGCGACAATGGAGCAGCATTTACTTGTTAACAAATTGTGGTTTGGCAGCTTTCAGAAACAAATTGTAGTATGTCTGGTTCTGTGGCCGGTTCAATTCCAGATTTTTAGCACATAGCTCACTATGTTAAGGATTATGGTTGCAATGAACTTTTTAAATCATAAGATTGTTGATAATTGACAATAGTTGATAATATTGGTTTGTCTGTTTCTGTATGTCTAGATAATGAGTATCTTCCATTTTTCTTGTAACAGGTGACAGGCAAGCAAACGTTAATGTTGCTACAGGTCTTTCCCTTTCTTTTCTCCTACTCATTTGTTTGGAAAACTTTTCTTATTTTTTGTCTATAATGTTCACTAGCGCCATTACGAACAAATTAATTGCATTAAATATATAGTCCAAGTCAATACTTTCTTTTAGGTGGATTCCTTTTTAGAGTCAAATGAACCTACTGGTCTAAATTGTTATTAGCTAGCCATGTGCCACTGATCTGGGGAAACATTTATGGAAGATTTAAGTTATAAGATGCCTCATTCTGGCTTTACACTAGTACCTTATAGCTTCATATTATAAAAAAATTAAATAAGGTGTAAAATGTGTTTTAAGTCTTGTTTGTGTCAGAAATAATTTTAAGGCTTGTTTGTGTCTGAAATAAGTTTCAATAGATCAAGACTTTGAAGAATTTTCATAAAGAAGAGTTTTAGGAAAGCTTCAAACAGGAAAGTTACCTTGTCTTAACTAATTTTTTGCTTGAAGAGCATCAACAAGTTGACTCATTCACTATAGAGTTTTATGATGACTACTTTAGTTATTTGGCATTTAAAGTCTGTGATAAAAGGGAAATTCTTTATTTGTTGTTTTGATTATGACTGTGTTAATCAAAACTTGAGGAAAACATGGAGAATAGAATAAAATTTGTTGACCAATAGGTGTACTTTTTATGAACCGGCATGATTGCATGTGTTGGAGATTTGGAAAATTAGAATTATTATTATGAATCTCAAGAAACAAAAGGAGTTGGTCCCTTTATATAAAGAGGGTCAATCCAAATTGTAATTCTAATACAATCAAATCAAATTTATTCAATCTCTAACTACGTAAAACATATCTTTATGATTTTGGAATGAAACAAAAATGGAAAGTAGTAAAATAAGGAAGAGGTAATTCTAAACACTATTTCCTAATTTTTTTTAACACTCTCACTCAAGTTGAAGCATGCAACGCCCAACTTGTTACAAAAGAAAAAAGTCAAGTCTCCCCTAATGTGGACATTTGGAGGAGCAGCAATAGACTAGAGGAGCAGAAGTGCCTATCGTAGAAGTGGCAACTGCAGGAGACAAAGTACTAGAAGTTGATCCTAAGCAGTAGTAGCAGTAGTTGAGAGATGATCTCAAGTAATAGTGTAAGCTATAGCTGTAATATTTAGAAGACTGTAGCAGAAGTAGTAGTCACAAATGACATTAATATGATTGTAAAGGAAGTAGCAACAATAGTAGATGGGAGTAGGTTATAGCAATACTAGCAACATTAGGAGATGATAGTCGGATGTAGTAGTAGTAGCAACATTAAATGGAGAAATATTCTTAAGAAGCAATAGCCAATAGGCAAGTAGTTAGGAGTGGGACATGAGGACCTTTGCTCAGCTCCTATATTAGCTATCACCATCAGCATGTAGACAGTAAACGATTGTCGCAGTAGCAGCAACAATAGTAGACAATAAGAGGCTATAGCAGTAGCAACAGCAATGGGCCATCAAGAATGCACATTTTTGCGCATAGAAGCGTGCACATGCACGCAAAGTAGAGATCAACCAGGTCTAGATCATGTGCATGGGAAAAATCTCGTGCAAGGAGCAACCACCTAAGGTCATCAAATCCAAGACAGAGGCCTAGGGATCCACATCCTTTTCATCTTGTGGGTATTGTAGCGTACATTGTAGCCATATTATAGTGTGGTACTATAGTTGTACTGTAGCAATGCTGCATGCTATAGTGCTGCACGTACAAGGAGAGGAAGCACATGAAAAGGGGCGCAGGAGAGGGTTGGCGGTCTGAGAAATTCCCTAGGACTGTTTTTGCTTTGATATCGTGTTGGAGATTTGAGAAATTGGAGTTGGTCCCTTTATATAAAGAGGGTCAATCTTAATCCTAAATCTCTAATACTATCAAATTAAATGTAATCAATCTCTAACTAGCTAAAACATCTCTATGATTTTGGAAAAAAACAAAAATGGAAAGTACTAAAATAAGGAAGAGATATTTCTAAATATTATTTTTTAATTTCCTCTAACAATATGTGATATTGTATTCAATAAAATGTGATTTTTTTAAACTAGTATATGAAAATTTACATTGAGAACAAGTGTATGCCTAAATTTTCTACCTGATAAATGCCCTCCATTAAATAATAAGCTACCATTTAAGCCATAGAGACTTTCTCTTCTTTCTTCAGCACTGATATTTTGAGTTGATTTCGCACTAGAAAACAAATTGGACAATTTGGTGGTTGTAATCAAATCCTTTTTTCCCTTGCTTTGAAAAGTACAGGATACCCACTTAGGGATGGTGACTATTCAAGATTCTATTAATCAGCTTGGATAATCTGATTTTACAAGAGATTGGCCCACATTTGCACTTAACCATTGGTTTCAAAATACACATTATCAATGCTACAACTCCTATCTAAACACAACACCATTTTGCTATAGAGACAAGGCTCACAAGACTGGAGAAGGCCTCACTCTTTCATAGTTGGATTCGAAGCATCATGAACCAGAAACAACCCTTCCCGCCGCCAAGGTATTCCGAAAGGTAGATTCTTAGGAGGATTCCACCCAGTCCAACTGCAACTCCCAAAAGGCATTAGCAATGACGTATGCTTAAAAAAAGGATGATTGCAATCCTCTTCAGCATCCTTGCAAAATATGCATGCTACATCCTTCATGTGGAAGTGCCTATGTTGCTTAGTGATTAGTCTTCCCCTTCTTAGGTGTTAAGCAAAAATCTTGACATCAAAAAATGTTTCAAAATCATCTCAACATCTTTGAACCATGTCTGCGGGCTCACATGCAATTACCTATAGATCTCCTTAATAGACCGTTGCCCATCTTCTAGTCCCCCCTCACCCCCCTCCAGTTGAAAATTATCCGCAACCTCCTGCAGCTCTCGTTGATCAGACAGATTAGGTAAAAAACATGTCGTCCAGCTAGCCCTATTACCATCTACTGATGCATCCCCATATGCAGGCATCGAAGCAATCCTCTTGGACGATAAAGCTTGGTCCATTGTTCTTAAATTGCGCATGCTTAACCCCCTTTCACTCAATGGATAGCAGACCTTTTTTCAAGTAACTAAGTGCATCCCCTTCATTCTCTGTAGCCCCCTTCCAAAGTAATCTCCTCATCATCTCTTTCCCACTGTATCCTCAATCTTCTTAAGCATGTCCTACACTGACACAGAATATTGAAGTTGCCTATGAGACCAAGTTTGATAGAATCAATGATCCCTTCTAGCAAGTAGTTTTGACCTCATCCTTTAAACCTTTACTTGAATTTGTCCACCATTGGACCCACTCAATTTTCTTGAGGAGTGTTATTGTTAATGGTAGCCCAAGATAGACCAGTGACAACTGTCTCATTAGTGTGCCCAAATAGCCACACACTACTCTGCTTCATGTCCCTTCATTCCAAAAGAAAAGACTGAGGGTTTTTCTCTATTACTAGCCAGGCCTGAACAAGTCTTAGATAACCCTACCCACGGCATTTTCTAAGCCTTCAACAAAGAGCATATCATCTGTTTACTGCTAAAGGAATCGTGTGGTTTTCCTCTTGCAGTTGCAGTACCTGCAGAAGATCCTTGCAAAGCGTTGTCACTAATAACAAGGAAGTAAGGTAACACTCTTGCCGCACCTCCTTTGTGGCTCAATCCAACCACCTTCAGGCCTGCCATTCACTAACATTGAAATGATGAAGTGGTCAGACACCTCTTCATCCAAGTGATCCACCTATCTAGGAACCCCCTCTTCTTCATGGAAGACAAAAGCATGACCACCTACTGGAATCATATGCCTTGGAAACTCAACCTTCCAAAGGAAACCCTTCATTCTCTCCTAATGCTAATAAGAAACTATTAAGAAACTATCTCCATAGGGATGACCGCACTATCCAACATGTACCCACCATAGTGAACATTGGTTTCTCACCATAGACCTGCGACTATGAGTCCATCACTTTCTGCAACATGTTCGCCAACACCTTAAAGATAATAAGGTAAACATCATTATACAAGGAGATGGGCTTGTAGTCCTCTACTCCATCGCCCTTTAGGAGCAAAAATAGAAGTGACCGACTAAAACTCTTTTGAGCGCTTGTAATTAATTACATATTGATGACCTTAATTAGTACTAAATTGTGGTGATTGAGTGGCTTATTATGCCAAAGAGAAGTGCTAATGGATCTTAGCTATTGAAAGAATGTGAAGAACACGAGTAGAAGCAGTATGATTGCAACTTTTCTAAGCATTAGTTAGGTGGAGTTGAAAAAGAGGTAATGTAAGGTGCTACTAGGCAATTTTCCCAGCAACATATTAGTCCATATTTGGGCTTTATCGAGCCCATCAAATCTTTCCTTGTTGCGGTAGAAGAACATTTCTTTTGTAGTAAACCACCTTGAGAGCTTCACCCATTGTTGGAGGAAGGAGAACTTGAGAAGAGGGACTGTTGGGGGTAATGATCGGTGCTCTGGAGGAAAAAGACCACCATACAAGTCCCTCATCTCCGCAGATTAAAGTTAAGGCCTTCATTTGAGAGACTAATGCAAGGTTCATGGAGATTCTTAGTGGATTATTGTTGCATGTCTAAGCTTGAGTAGTGCAAGCTCAATAATGGTAAATGAAGCCTCAAATTTGATTAAGTTTTGTTATTTGTGTGCTTCATGTTGCCTTTGAGTCACTGATATCTAGATTGAAGGCTAAGGAGGTTGAGGAAACGGAATTTGAAGAGCAAAAGGCATTGAGAGGGAAGATTATACATGAGTAAGGGACAAGTAGAGCAACTTCCTCCTTGACATTCTCACATGATTTGGGTGTATATAGTGGTCATTTAAGGAGTGGATTGTGATTTGGGATGAGTTGAGAATGTATTGATGATGATAAAATGTGCTTTGGAGGTTTATATGCTCGATGAGGTGATTAAAATGTTACATAAGTGATGATCCCTTGCATGTAAGTAAAGAGGCGTATACTGTAAAGTTGGGTAATGGATAGATCCTATTAACCGCGTAAAGGTGCTTGTGAACACATATTCATGTTTAGAAAGTTGTTATGCTGTTTTTATTTTCTTATTGGATGTGACTGAAATTTTACCTAAATCTCTTCTATATAAAAGGGACTAGGGTTTCTCTTTGAGAGTTAGTGAAAACTCTTTTCCTTTCACATGATATTAGAGTAGGCAATTCTAGATTAGCTGCCTGATATCCCACCATACCCCCTTCCCCTTTTCTCTGCAGCATGATCGGGAGATCTGATGGTGATGGAGCGGTAATCTGCTACTGTGTTGGTGCAGCAGATTTGATCAATAGAGTCCTGTGCGGTGACCTGCTGGTGATGGAGCAGTGATCTGCTGCTGTGTTGATGCGGCAGATCTGATCTAGTGCAGCAATCATATTCGGCATACAGATCTGATGGGACAGCAATCCCATCTGATGCTGTTGGTACAGCAGATCGCGTGTTGCTGCAAGTCTGATCAGGTGTTGCTGCTGCTGCTGTTGTGGACCCAGATGTGGTGCTACTAGGTGCCTGTGACGAGGGTGTCTTCACGATGGAAGAGATTTATGTCTTCCATAATGTGCTTGGGATCATCTCCCTTACCATGCTTGAGATCGTCTCCCACTTTGTGTCCATGCTCGACATGATTTTCATTGTATTGGGAGGGATATAGATTGTGCACCTATGGCGTTGGTGGATGCTAGACACACAAGGCCTAGCATTGTCAGTTGATACAAGGAAAATTGTGCCTAGAGGTCAGCCTGGGCAATGGGTAATCAACTATGGAGCATTGATTCGTCTGGCTAGAGAATCCACTCTGTTGAAGACACTGACTAAACCTAGGAGTCTCAACATGGTGAAGGTTGCTAATGGATCCATCTCCCCGGTCACCACGAATGGGAACGTCTAGATATCTTATGGTATGGAGTTTTTTGATGTGCACTATGTTCTTGATTTCCTAATGAACCTTCTACTGGTGAGTAGTATCTGCAAGGATCTTCAATGTCGTGTGATCTTTGATGACAAGCACTCTTATTTTCAAGACAAGAAGACGAATGAGATTATTGCGGGGGGGGGGGTCGAGAAAGATGGTCTTTACTTTCTCAATATCCCCACACAGTTTGCAGGACCAGTGTCTTATCTTAGAGGACCCGTTATTGTGGCATTGGAGGCTTGGTCATCCATCTATTGGGAAGATGTGCCAGATGTTTTTTGAGTTGCCAACGAGTATTGTCCTTGACTGTGAGGCTTGTCAACTTGGGAAGCATCATAGGAGTACGTGTCCCCAACGTACCAAAGGAATTAATACCTCACCCTTTGGCCTGGTACACTGTGATGTTTGGGGTCCTACACGTGTTCCTGAGGTCACAGGTACTTTGTAGTTTTTGTATATGGTCATAGTTGATCCATAGGTTTTCTTGATGAAAGCCCATTATGAGATTCCTCAGATTGTGAAGAGGTACTTTGTTGAGATCCATACACGATACTCTATCTCTACACAAGTCTTTCGTAGTAATAATGCATTAGAGTTCATGCAATCATATTTGCAGTCCTTTGTTAGCAGAGGAACTTTACACTAGACTTCTTGTGCACATACTTCACAGCAGAATGGCGTGGCAGAATGTAAATTACGTCATCTGTTGGATATTGTGAGGACATTGATGGCATATATGAAGGTTCCGAACTTGTTTTGGGAAGATGTAGTTTTGACAGCTGATAAGATCTAAAATATAGGATATGGCTACGCGCACAAATACTTAAACAAAATATTAGTAATACAAAAAAGATTTGCACAAAATATAATCACAGAAATTGGCAGAAGATGTATAGTGGTTCCCCTCCCTTGTGTACTCCACTACCTAAGCTTCCCAGCTTAGGGTTTTTAACTCGATCCCCTCAACCCCGAGAGAATCAATTTACTAAATCGAGGTAATTAATGGGTTATCTCAACCCAAGTACAAGAAACGGGTTTGTTACAACCTAACGAGCAAATACTCAAGGACAAATGAAATAAAGGTGTAAGTCAGAAAAATAAATCTTACAAGAACCTAAGCCTCTCAACAATATATAAATGATATTACCGATTCGAGAGCTTAGAATAAATGTGAATCGCCTCGAAACATGCGTGAGAAAACACGTCAATGTGTTTGCAAACCCGTAGCACGATTAGAAAGCAACAAACATGATTTCTTCTCTTGAATATGTGGTGGAAAATATGAATTATATGCTTTAGAATTTTTTCTTATATCTCTTGTATATCTTGTGTGCAAACAAAGAGTCCTAGGGTCATTTTATAGAGTTTAAGGCCTCAGGGATTCGTCTACTAAATCCCAACGTTCACATAGCCTAAATAAATTTTCTAGCCATTCAGAATTGAGTCAACGACTAATTGGTACCGGTACTAAAGTGTGGGTACCGGTACTCGTTGCTTCCAGACTTGAGTTTTAAACACTTAACACAAATCTACAACCCACTTGTATCGGTACTGATCATTAGTAGCGGTACTCATTGCCTCCAATACCGATACTGATCATGAGTACCGGTACTCGTAGGATACAGGTTTGTTTCTATGAAAAAATCCAAACCTGTACCTTACATGTACCGGTACTTGTGGGTTAACAAGTACCTTGTTTAAGTAATTTAATCAATTACGTTCTTTGAAAATGATCGCAATATTAATCATAATTTATCTCTAATTACTTTTACGATCTAAGTTATATTCCTTTGTTAAGAGGCATACACTCTATAAAAACCTAAACTAAAAATCAAAGGGTCAAAGATCTTCTTCTCCAGGATCCTTCCTTGTCATCTTGCCTTTTCCATATCATGATTTTCTCCTCATCATTATGCCTCCATCATTTCCTGTTTGCCTTGATCTTCACCTAAATCTGAAAAGCACTCAATTACAAACATTAATTCATAATAATTTTGTTAACACCAAAACAAGATGTGGAACAAGGTTCCAACAACAGCTACCGTCTCATCAATCGAGTTCCATCCTCAATGCTACACGGAGGCATATCGTGCCAGGTGCTCCACCCTGAGTCCAAGAGATCGTTTGACCTACCACTTCACATATTTGGTTGCACATGTTTTATCCAGGCCTTTGAAGCGTAAGACAAGTTCTCCCCACAGGCAATGAAGTGTCTTTTTGGTATACTCACGTACTAAAAAAGCTACAAATGTTATGATCCAGTACACCGGTGATATATTATGACGGTCAATGCCACCTTCTTTGAGAAGGTTCCATACTATTTTGAGGAGGGTGCCAATATTGACCTTGCTTCTTGAGAGACATTGGTCTATTACAAGTGACATATTCCAATTCCTATTATACCTGAGTTTTCAGAGGATTATCCAACACGAGGTTCCCCACAGGCTGCCATAGATGATGTTGATGACAAACCGATTGCTTTGCGGAAGTCTAGTAGGTCATGTACTCTACATCCAATGTCTAATTATACAACTATAGATCATCTGCAGCAGGACATACAACATTTTGCTTCTATTCTTATTAGTGCTATTCTATCCAGAGATCACATTGAGGTTGCCCAAGACCCTTGTTGGAGGGTTGCCATAGATGAGGAGATGGCTGCATTGACTTCTTGAGGTACATGGAAGCTTGTCCCTTCCCCCTAGGGTGCTACACTAGTTGATTGTCGATGGATCTATACCGTCAAGTACTTAGCAAATGGATTCGTTGATTGTTTCAAGATACAACTAGTTGCCAAGGGATTCATTCAGACTTATGGTATTGACTACTTTGAGACCTTTTCCTTATAGCATGCATCTCTTTTATCTATATCCTTTTGTTTGTGGTAATCAATAATAGTTAGCCTCTTTATTAGTTAGATATCAAGAATGCATTCTTGTATAGAGATCTTATAAAGGTGTACATGTAGTAGCCGCTTGGTTATGTCACTTAGGGAGAGTACATATGCAAACTCAGGAAGGTCATATATGGCCTAAAGTAGAGTCTCAAAGTGTGGTTCAAGAGACTAAGGACAGAAATACAGAAGATCGACTTTAGTCAATCCTTATCTAACCATTCTATCTTCATCAGAAGGGACAGAGATATAGAGACACAGGGAGTGGTTATTCTGGTAGTTTATGTGAATGACATGGTGTTGATAGGTAGTGATGAGGATAGTATACGGCGGACAAAAAAATTCTTGCACATCACCTTTGTGATGAAGGATCTTAGAGAGCTAAGACACTTCGAATAGAGGCAATGAGATAGACTTCTAGTCTGTCACTATCCTAAAGGAAGTGTACCTTGCAGATCTTGGAGGAGGTTGGACTCTTAGGAGCCAAGCCATTTGGAGTACTTGTGGAGATGGCATGGAAAGCTGCACTATTGGATTTGAAGATGTTACACGCTATAGGAGTATTGTTGGAAAACTCCTCTACATGATTGTGACAACTAAATATTAATTTTGCTGTTAGTCATGTCAGTTAGCATATGGATCAGCCTCGTTATAGCCAATAGAGAGATGTGTCTCATTTCGAGATACCTTAAAAGAAGTTTAGGATAGGGATTTCCCTATAGAGATCATGGTGTTGGAACCTGTAAGATCACGAGCTACACTAAAGGAAGGGTGATTAGTGTAGCACTTGTATTTAAAAATTTATGCAAGAATGAAGCTACAAGCCAATCATAAACTAAAGATCAATTAAACCACAAAAAGGTATAAAGATTTATAGTGGAAACTCCTACGGGGAAAAATCATTACCTAAGATGGAAATAAAAAGGTACATGAATTTATAGTGGAAGCCCCTACGGGTAAAATCTATTACCCTAGGCCTCCTAGCTTTGGATTTTCATGATCGATCCTAACTAATCAAACCACTAAATCAAGCTACTTGAATCATAGGTAGCTTATCTGCAAACAACTTTGGATCTCCAAACTAGAGTACTTTTATCTCTCTAAGAGAAAGGAAACTCGAGCACCTTCACAAATAATGAAAGAAGGAAAAATACAAAATTGAATGTACACAAATATTCTTATTGAACCTCAAGATGAATATGGAAATGCAAATGCAATAGGATTAGTGAAACTGCTTTTGGGGTGCTAAAAAAAGTGAAGATGATCGAGATCTTGAAGCATAAGAGCGAAAGGTTTCAAGAAAGGTGAGTGTTGAGAGAGTAATTACCAAGAAGTTCTCCAAAGAACATTTTTTATCTTTTAACGTGTAGGAGAATGGTGTAGTGTTTCTAAAAGAAATGCTACTTTATTTATAGGGGAATTAGAACTAATCAAGATTGGAAAGTAATGAATGAGAGTAACCGTTGTAATAGAACAATTTGGAATAGATTGATCGATAACAAAGTTGGTTGATCTAGCAAAAAGGAATTTTGGTCGATTAATAAATTAGGTTGGTCAATCAAGTGGTCATTGGACCAAAAGTTGAAGTTACATATAATAGTCGATCAAGATAAGATATTGGCTAATCAATCATGTAGGTTGGTCGATCAAGAGGAGATAAACAAAGATGTTCAAATTTTCTTCATAAATCGATCGATCAGAATAAAATGTTGATCCATCACGGAAGGATTTTGATCAACCCAAAGTATTGTTGATCGGTCAAACACAGTAAAATAGGATGGACTTATTTTTTTTCTAATGGTATCAAATCAATGACGAATTAAAAATTAACGATAGATCAATGATAGATGAAAATAAGACATTGGGTGAGGCTTCTATCTAAGATAAATAACTTAGCCTTAAGGTGTTTAGGTGATTTTAAAAGGCTCATTTACATTCTAAAAAGTTACAACTCTGACGTAAAAATTACACAAAAAAGTACAATGCAGATTTTCTATCTTTGTTGCAACGATCAAAGTTGAATAATCGATCTTTTACCTTGGAAATTCATTGCTTTTGATTTGTTGAACATCAAGATAGTTGTTGCAGGTTTCTTCCAAGAATGATGGATTCCTTGTTGGTAATTATTAGTATCTACGAAGTGAATATATGGATTTCATCAAAATCAAGGGTAGAGCAATCTCCCCCTTTTGATGATAGTAAAATCTTAAAAGATATGCAAATATACAGAAAGCTAAAAATTGTGCAAGTAGACATAATTATGTAGTAAAAAGGTGAATCAAACATAAATAGACAATTTCTTGTGTTTCTTGTGAAACTTTCAAACTCCTATCAATATGCTATTAATTTAGCAATCTAATCCAATAATTTCTTTTTTACATATCAGGTTAATTCTCCCCCTTTTTGTTATAATAAAAAAGAAATAAGCTATCAATCGATTTTAGATCAAATATGAATTAAGCACTAATTAAAAGATAAATCAATCAAAATCAAGAGTAGAAAAAATATCACCATATTGTCAATGTTAGCCTCCTTTTTTTAATGCAAGATCATTACTCCTAGTTAACTAATTCAATATTATCTAAGCACGTAATAAAGATTTAAATTGGTGAATCATACGTGCTAAGGTATAGGGAGTAATACCTAATACCTGTAGTCAAGTGGAGGTCTCCATTAATAATTTGGCATTCATTAAGCTTGTCGATGCCACCATTTTCCATAGCCAAAATGATGATTGTTGGCTCCTTGAATGTTGCATCTTTTGATTATGTATCCATGTTGATCCTTTTCACAACCTGGAACACAAATTTCCAAAAACTTTTCGGTTCCCATATTCTTTTGGGTTCGTGGTTGTTAATACCTTTTGAGTCAGAGGATCCATGGAACTCTTTTTTCTTGACCTTTTGATATAAAAATGCATGATCTTTCTTTTTAATGTCTGCATATTTCTGTATATGCACTAGTAGAATATTTGAGGCTATCAAGTGTATGTTCGAAGTGAACTTATTGTTCCTTGAGATCTTCTACCTTCTCATGGAACTTTACATTCAAAACTTTTGTTGAGGTTAATTCCTTTTTACTCTTTTCTAAATCTAAAAATAAACTGCCTTCCTCATTTTCTAATGTCGAGCAATTATCCTTAAATTCCTTATTTTCTTTCTGAAAACTTTTAGCCAATTTACATAAATCATGATATGCATCTAAAATTTCATCTAAAGTGAGGTCTGAGTTTACCTCTTCACTTGATTTTGTTGACGTCATAATGCATAAATGAGCA
Organism: Thalassia testudinum; assembly: GCA_037157565.1. Classification (NCBI taxonomy): domain Eukaryota; kingdom Viridiplantae; phylum Streptophyta; class Magnoliopsida; order Alismatales; family Hydrocharitaceae; genus Thalassia; species Thalassia testudinum. Next base: position 122,273,685 of record JAZHRO010000073.1, read on the forward strand.
ACTTCATCTTCATGGCTTTCTTGTTCAGTCTAGATCTCCGTCTCACTCTCATTCCAAGTAGCCTTAAATGCTTTCTTGGATATCCTTTTATTCTTTCTTTCATTCTCTTTTGTTCTTTCTTTACACTCCTTGTACTCCTTCCTATTTTGTTTGACAAGTGGACAGTCCTTTCTAACATGCCCCTTTTTCTTACATTCAAAACAAATGATGTTAGTCGAAAATTTGGCTGGTCTTTTATCTTTCTCATGAGCCATCTAAGTTGTCTTGCAAGAAAATCCATTTCATCATCTTTTAACTCGATCTCGTCAGAGTTAGAATCTTCCTTGTTTGCCTTAAAGGCAAGGGATTTCTGTTTGTCCTCCAACTTAGTTTCTTCATGTTTTTTAGTTGCACTTCATGGGCCATGAGGCTTTTCATTAGATCATCAAGTTCCAAAGTTGATAAATCTTTTGCTTCTTAGATCATGGTGGACTTGAATGATAAGTCACTTGCAAGTGACCTCAGCACTTTATGAACTGGCTATTCTTGTGTGAACTTAGTTTCGAGATTCTTTAGTGGATTCATAATGTCAGTGAATCTTGTGAGGATTTCACGTATCTTTTCTCCTTTCTTTATCCTGAAACATTCAATACTCTTCTGTTAGAATACTTATATGAGTTTCTTTTACCTTTATAGTTCCTTCGCATGTGATCTGAAGAGTGTTCCAGATTTCGAATGTTGATTCACAAGTTGATAGACAGTTGAACTTTTCCTCGGTGAGTGCACAATAGAGTGCGTTCATGGCTCAAGCATATTTCAAGTTCTTTTTCTTTTGCTCATTCGTGTATTCATGTCCTTGCTTTTTAGGTTTTACATATTTGGATTCGATCGTCTCCCAAATCCCTTCATGGATTCGAGATATATTCTCGTATGCTTTTTCCAGTAGACGTAGTCCAATCTGTCAAAGAGAGGAGGGCCGACATTTGATTGCCCCTTTGGATTTCTCATAAGTATAGCCATCGCTTAATGGTTTGTAATGCCTTTGCACAAACCCACTCTGATACCAAATGTTGGTACTTGTAGGATCACAAGTTACACTAGAGGGATAGTGATTAATGTAGCACCTGTTGTATTTAAAAAATTATGCAAGAATGAAGCTAAAAGCCAATCACAAACTAAAGATCAATCAAACTAGCAAAAGGTATATGAATTTCTGGTGGAAACCCCTATGGGTAAAAATCACTATTTAAGCTTCCTAGCTTAGGATTTTCACAATCGGTATCAACTGATCAAACCACTAAATCAAGCTACTTGAATTGCGGGTAGTTTATCTGCAAACGACTCTGGATCCCCAAACTATAGTACTTTTATCTATCTAAGAGAAAGGAAACTCGACATGTCAAACACCTGCTGAACCTCAAGATGAATATGGAAATGTAATGCAGTAGGAAGCTTAGGAAAATGAAAATAATCGAGATCTTGAAGCACAAGAGCAAAAGGTCTCAAGAATTGTGAGTGTTGAGAGCGTTAGGACCAAGAAGTTTTCAAAGAATGTTTTTGATCTTTTAGTGTGTAGGAGAATGGACTAATGATGTTTCTAAAAGAAATGCTACTTCATTTATAGGGGATTAAAACTAATCAAGAGTGGAAAGTAATGAGTGAGAATGACAGATATAATAGAAAAATTCGGAATAGATTAATCTATCAAAAGGTTGGTTGATGGATCAATGGTTGATTGATTAAAACCTTGGTTGATCGATCAAAAAGGAATTTTGGTTGATCAATAAATTGGGTTGGTTGATTGAGTGGTTATTGAACCAAAAGTTGAAGTTTACGCATAATGGTCGATAAAAAATATAGTTGGTTGATAAAGGTAAGTGTTAGGAAATAAATTAGGATCCAATTAGTTAGTAATTTGGTTGTCTTTTTTAATTTTGTTATTTAGTTATTATGTTTCCTTATTGTACCAAACCCTCTCTTTATATAAAGAGGGGTATGGCTTGCTTATTTCAATAAGAAAAATCCTTCCCTCATTCTTACCACGGTATTAAAGTTACTGATCTTTAAAGGTTAGCTCTAAGAAGAGAGAAATCCTAGAGAGGAGAGAGTCCTCTGACGGCCCCATCGGCCTCCGACGAGCCACCAGAGAGGCATTGTCCTTTCCCAAGTCGTGCATCTATCCTTCGAAATCGCTCCTCCATTACGACATCACCACCTTCCATGTCCAACCACATCGCCACCATCTTGGGTGGCTTGCTACTCATCGTTGCTGGATCTTCATTAGCCTCTAGAGCCCTAGTTTTTACTGGTGTACCCCACTAGAGTTCTATTTTTCTCTAGTCTTGTCCTTATGTGTGAATGGGTAAGAGAAGTAAAGAAGACATGGTATTGCTTCGCATTCTCAAGTGAATGGGTGACGCTTTTACGTTTCCCCTCGAGAAACCTAGCATAAACTGGCTCTTGTGGGGATGTACATGAAGAGGTACCCATGTCGCGATCTTTCACATACCCAACTCCTTGTGCAGGAAGTAGAAGTCATTGTGGATGTAGAGGTCACTCCTTCAACTATTGCTGATCTCCTACTATCGTTTACTCCTGCTGCTCCTTCAACCCCTTGTATTAGGGGGAGCACTTGTTTGTTGTGACTCCTTCAAGTTGGACGTTGCATACTCCAATTTGGGGGGGAGTGCTAGGAAATAAATTAGGATTCAATTGGTTAGGAATTTGGTTGTCTTTCTTATTTCAGTCTGTGTTATTTTTTGTAATTTAGTTATTATGTTTCCTTATTGTACCAAACCTCTCTTGATATAAAGAGGGGTATGACTTGTTATTTCAATAAGAAAAATCCTTTCCTCATTCTCAACGGCAAGAAATTGGTTGATCATGTAGCTTGGTTGATCAATCATGTAGCTTAGTTGATTAAGAAGAGATGAAAGATGTTCAAATTTTCTTCACAAATTGATTGATTAGAATAAAATATTGATTGATTTTGATTGACCAAAAGTATTGTTGATCGATCAAATGTTGTAAGGTAGGATGGGTTTGTTTTTGGTCTAAGTGTATCAAATCAATGATGAATCAACAATCAAGTTAGAAGTCTTTGAAGGATTTTTTTTTTTTTTCCTATCTTATCCAAACGATCAAACTCGAACAATCAATCCTCTTCTTTTGCCTTGGAAATCCATTGCTTTGGATTTATTGAGCATCAAGATAGTTGTTGTAGATTTCTTCAAAGAATAGCGGATTCCTTGACTGTAAATATTAGTATCCAAATAGTTAATATATGGATTTTGTTATCATCAAAACCAAGAGTAGCAACACATGGGTCCCTTGATGTGGTTGCCTATTCAAACGCTGACTATGCTGGCTCCATTGAAGATAGGAGATCTACATCTGGATATGTAGTGTTCCTTGGTGGGAACTTCGTATTATGGCGAAGTAAGAAGTAGACCGTAGTTGCCAGATCGAGTGCAAAGGTAGAGTACCATGCTATAGCTTATGTCGCATGTGAGATTATGTTGGTAATAGGCTTCCTAAATGATATTGGCATTTCTACATCGATACTTGTCCCACTATATTAAGATAACAAGTTTGCTACATATATAGCCTCCAATCCGGTATTCCATTGGAGGACTAAATATATTGAGGTTGATTGCCACTTTGTACGTGATGCAATTATGGAAGGGAAGATCAGTACCTCCCATGTCACATCCGAAATGCAGGTTGCTGATATACTCATTAGGACCCGAAGAAGAGGCACATATTTCTCTACGACAAGTTGGGGTTGGAAGATATCTATGCCCTAACTCGAGGGGGAGTGTGAACATGCATTCATGTTTAGAAAGTTATGTTATTTTTATTTTCTTAGTGGATGTGACTATAATTTACCTAGGTCTCCTCTATATAAAAGAGTCTAGGGTTTCTCTTTGAGAGTTAGTGAAAACTCTTCCCTTCACAATGCTTGAGGAGGGACTTCTCTCTTCGAAAAAACTTGCACAAATGCCAAAATCAAGAGGAGAGATCCTAAAAGTTTATTTGATGGAGAAAAAAGGGAGGGGAGATCAAGTAGATATAGAGCTTTGGCTTATGACCACTGCTTTGATACCATATTGAAAGAAAATGAGCATTCTATTCGCTATAGGAAACCCTAAGCCTATAAATATAGGTAGGGACTAGGAAAAATTGTATATATACCCTAAGAAAAAATACTAAATGAAAAGAAAGACAATAAATAAGAGAATATAGTATATCTCTTAGCAAAGTTACAAGAAACAAGAAAACCAAACTGTATTGAAACCCTATTCCTTGTTATATAAAGGATTGGGAAGAAAAATTATAAGAGAGTCCTTATACAACCTTTTTAAAACAAAGGAATCATTATACAACTGAAAAATAATAAAAATAGATAATTAGAAGAGCAATGCGTATCTCAGAAAATTATGAATGGAAGCGTTCTTGACCAAGTAATTCCAATCGAAGGATCGCTCCCTTCAATGTCAGGTGTAAGGCTTGGGTTGTTAAATCCTGTAACGTGGAACTTGCCGAGGCTCATGCCTAAAGATTCATAGGACAGGGTTAACCTATGGTTGGTAGATTAGCAAGGGCTGCTTATGTGTCCTTGGAGCAGGGTGTTTGTGAGGTCATGCATGAGGTGGAAACCATGCCTAGGAGGACATAGGGCAACTTAATGAAATTGTGAGAGGAAAATAGTTTCTCTTATTCCCCAAAGAAACCCTAGCTCCTCTTTTATATTAGAGAGGTTTGGGTAAATTATATAGTCAGCTAAAAAGATATAAAAATGACAAGCATGTCCCTAGTCTCAACACTCTCCCTCAAGTTGGGGCATAGATATCATTAAGACCCAACTTGTCGCATAGAAAATCAAATCGCTTCTTCAGAGCTTTGGTGAATAAATCTGTTAGCTGGAGCTCGAAGGAAACAAAGGGAGTACTGATCTTCCTTGCAAGAATTGCACCACGAATAAAGTGACAATTTACCTTGATATGCTTGGTTCTCTCATGAAAAACTGGGTTCGAGGCAATATATGTGACTGACTTGTCACATAGAAGGGGAATTGGCATAGTGGCCTGAATGCTTAAATCATGTAGGAAAGCAACAATCCACATAATCTCACAAGCAACTTCGGCCATTGCCCGATACTCTGCCTTTGCACTGGAACGAGCAACCATTCTCTGCTTCTTGTTCTTTTAAGAGACAAGATTCCTGCTAATATAGACTGCAAAACTTGAAATAGAGCACCTGTCATGTACAGACCCAGTATAATCTGCATCAGAGTAGGCTAGAATTTTTAGACTACCATTATCTTTGTAATATAGCCCTCTGCCTGGTGACCCTTTGAGGTACTTAAGAATAAGACAGACATCATGCTAATGATTGTATCGTGGTGCTTGCATATATTGTCTGGCTTTGTTCTTTGCATAGCTAATATCAGTCCTCATGATAGTAAGGTGTAGAACAGTCCCATTGTGCTACGATACCAGGTAACGTCCTCAAATAGTGGATCATCTGCATCAGAAAGACCTGTAGACATAGGCTCAATAGGAATAGCAGATGGCTTGGTCCCAAGCAGACCAGCCTCCTCAAGAATCTGCAGTGTACTATCTTTGTGACAGGGAAAGACATGATCCTTGTTTAACAACTTTAATTTCTAGAAAATATCTAAGATCACTCAAGTCCTTGGCAACAAAGGTAGAGATTATTAGAAGGACTTGGTCTAAGCAATCCTTTCCTTATCATCACTTGTGAGAATCATATCATCTACATAAATAGTCAGGATAACCACACAAAGAGAATCACCATACCTAGTCTTCTTGATGAAGATAAAGTGTTCAGAAGTAGAATGTTGGAACCCAATTTTCTCAACCTTGGAACTAAGCTGCTCAAACCAAGCATGAGGCATATATGGCCTTCCTCAGTCGACAGACAGGCTCTCCTTGACTACTATAACCTGGAGGCTGTCTCATGTACACCTCCTCAGATAAGTCATCATATAAAAATGCATTTTTGATATTGAGCTAAGACAAAGACCATCCTCTAACAATTGCCATAGACAGAAGCATCCTGATAGTGGTGGTACGAGCGACACGAGAAAAAGTCTCAAGATAGTCTATCTCGTAAGTCTGAGTGAAGTCTTTGGCCACTAACCTTGTCTTGTACCTGTCCACAGTCCCATCAGCTCTATACTTGAGGGGTATAGACCTATATGCAATCAACTACTGTAGCAGCTGGAGGACAGGGTAGAAGATCCCATGTTCCCTGTGACTGCAAGGCCTGCATCTCCTCATCCATCGCTGCACGCCACTTGGAATCCTGAGAAGCTTGAGTAAAATCTCTAGGGATAACAACAATAGTGATAGTGGAGGCAAACTAGCGAACACCATCCTCTAGATGCGCAACCCTGGTATACTGTGTGATAGGATGAAGAGTGCATGCTCTACTAGATCTCCTCGAAACTGGCTGTTCCTTTGTATCTAAGCTACTCTCATTTGTCAGAATAGGACACGGCATTGCATCAGATGAAGTCTGTGATCGTCAATGATAAACTTGTGTCTCTTCCAAGGCATGTTGAATAGAAGTTCCTTCTTCTGAGAAATAAGGGGCTTTCTCAAAGGTGACATTTGCAGTAATAACATACCACCTATGAACTGGATCATAGCACTTGGATCCCTTCTGTATTTTAAGGTATTCAAGGAAGACACATTTAGATGTCCGAGGAGAAAACTTATCTTGATTGTCATATGCCTGAACAAAATAAGTGCATCCAAAAACTCTCAAGGGAAGAAAAAACAACTTGTCACAATATGGATGGATGATCTGGAAGGGAACCTGTCCTCCAAGAACTGAAGAAGGCACCCTATTAATCAAATAGGCTACAGTAAGTATGTCATTCCCCCAGAATTGCTTAAAAACCTTCATATGGATTATTAAGGTCCTAGCAATATCCATGAGATGTCGAAACTTGCGCTCAGCCACTCCATTTTGCTGAGAAGTGTGAGCACAAGAAGTTTGATAAATAATGCCCTTGGAAGACTCTAAACGTCTCGCTGCATAAACTCAAGGGCATTATCATTGCGAAACACTCTAACTGTGCTGGTGTATTGAGTCTGAACCTTAGACAGGAGCTGTTGGATAACATGTGGTATATTCGAGCGTGTTTTCATCAAGAAGACCCAAGTTAGGCGACTATGGTCATCCACAAGAACAATGTAGTATCGATGTCCTCTAGAAGTGGGAACTCTAGATGGTTCCTAAACATCACAATGCACTAAGGAGAAAGGAACATCACTCACCCCATCAACTCTCCGTGGGTAAGTACTCCTGTGGTGCTTCCTAAGTTTGTAGTCCTCGCACTGTAGTGTTAGGGAATCTGGCAACTTAGGATACATCTGTCGCATCTTTTTCAGTGATGGATGTTCAAGTCTCCTGTGCCACAGCTAAGGATTAGAGGTTATGGACACAGCTCCAGCAAACATAGTAGGTGTGTCTAGGTAATAGAGACCATCTTGTTCTATACCCCCACCAATGATCTCTCCCGTCTGTCGATCCTGAAAGTAGCAATGATTCTCATCAAACACCACCCGACATCTGTGGCCCTTGCAAATGTGGCTCACAGATAAGAGGTACATTGGAAACTTTGGTGCACAATGAACCTCTTTGATCACCATTTTTTGGGAGATGCGCACACTTCCAATGGCTATAATCGGAGACGTGGTTCCATTAACCACTCTAACATCGCGGATCTCATGTGGACTAACGGGATTCTCTAATCTCTTCATGTCCCCTGTGAGATGTACAAAGGCATTGGAGTCAACAACCCAACTCCTCTAGCCCCGATCTTCTTCCTCGATCCTCTTTGGGCTGCACACGCATGCCCCTGTTGGATTGAAATAGGGCCTCCAATCAGTCCAAGAACATACATCTTGCATGAGAGAAGACTCATCGTAAAGCCTCCATCAATCACCCATGGCGAGAGAAGACTCATCACGCTTCTCAAAAAGGAACCAACAGACAACTGGTAGATGTGCCAGATCACTCTGTTAGCGAGGAGAGGGACTGGTGGACCAGTGGCGGCAACAAGGAGATCAGGAGCGGCGGTGGCGGCGACAGGAGGACCTATAGGGTGGTGGCAATGTTGGGAGAGATTTCTCCATGTTGCTACTGCTGCCTCTTTGATCTGTCCTTAATTCTTCCATTGAATCACCATCTAGTTGGTGATTCAATCATGTTTTAGGGTGGGTATTTGGTGGGATATCGGAGCACCAGTTTAGGACCGCTGTTTTGATATTATGTGAGAGGAAAATAGTTTTTCTTATTCACCAAAGAAATCCTAGTTTCTCTTTTATATTAGAGAGGTTTGGGTAAATTATAGTCATCCAAAAAGACATAAAAATGACAAGTATGCCCTTGGTCTTAATAGAAATGTTGGTTGGTTACTCCACGAGGGGTGCCCATGTCCAAAAGGGAGTGTCTGGTGATTACTCTTCGTAGGCTCGTGTGAGGTATGGCATTCACCTGTCGAATGGAAAACAATAGGCAGTAGTAGTCCTGGGATGGGTTGCTAAGGAAGAAGAGTACCATGTTGGTTGAGCTTCTAAAGTAGCTTAGCATACTGTTGTCCTAGGCATGGTACTCGTATCACTAGTATTCTTAGGTGCAGTTATAGGTGGTTTCCCACGCTTAATTTAGCAGGTATCCTCTTCATGATCCTACATGTAGTGAGTGCCCTAAAGTTTATTACGACAATGATTGCTTCGTCTATTTCCATGTCCACGTATGGAAGGGGAATTGTGACTTCTAGGCCACTATGGTGAAGGTCAAGCATGATTATTTCTGAACTTAGAAGAGTAATCACTAATTTGCTAATCTTACTGAATGCTTCCTCCAAGTCGTGCAGTGTGGGTACATCAGAATAAAGCTGACCAGGAAGTGGCCTAGCATGTTTTTTGTGTGGTATGACTTTCTTATATAATATAAAAGCTGCCTGTGTATACTCTTTCAAAAAAAAAAAAAAGCTGCCTGTGTATAGGCGGTTTTTCTACGGCAGTTTTGTTAGGTAAGTAATGTTATGAGACAGGCCCGGCGTCCTGCAGTTAGTAGGCAATATCAAGATCAATCTGCAACATACAATTGGCTTTTTAATCATAGAAATAAGTTTCTTTCTAATGGGATTAAATATCACAAGATTATCGCACATAATCCTGGAGTTGAATTTAGGGGTGTATATGGGTTAGCTTCAACCCAAACACAACTCGATTGGGTTCGGTTGGGTTGAGATTTTTCCAACTTGATAAAAAATGGGTTGGGTAGGATTTAAGGTCTAATAAATCTAACCCAACCCAACCTGCAACTCGATCGAACCCGACACACACACACGAGAGTATTTATTCAAATTTTAAAGGAAAAAATGTCACCCTGTTTAAACTTGAAATGAGACAAAAAAGAAAATCACACAAATAATGCACACCACTCCTTTAATTTTACCTCTCCCTCTCTCTATGTGCTCCCCATTGTGCGCTTCTTTTCAGTTTTCCTCTGGCTCGCAAGCCCTAAACCAAGTTTCCTCTCTCATCGTTGCCACCAATCTCTCTCGCAGCTCCCTTCTCGTTGTCATTGTTCTCGTCATTGCTGCTTGAGGTTAGCATCTTCCTCCCTCCTCTACATTAGTGACAGCCAATACCTCCTATCACCAGAGCTACCGTCGCCACCACCATCGCCACATAGCCCACCACCCCCTCACCGGCCATCCATCATCGTCATTACCTTCCCTCTGGCCAACTTGAGTCTACCACTAGAGCCGCTGGCCAGCTACCACCAGTCCACCACCACCACATAGCGCACCACCCCTCACCGGCCATCCACCATCCTCTCTACCTTCCCCTTTGCCCAGCCTATCACCAGAGTCGCTACCACCACTGCCACCACCACACAGCCTACCACCCCCTCACCGGCCATCCTCCTTCACTATAGTCAATAGCCATCACCCCCTCTCTCAGCCATCCTTCTCTCCCTCTACCTTCCCTTAATTCAGCCTAAATTATTTGAAACTTCGATGTAGGCATTCAAACTTTGACGTTTGAATTAGACATTATTATTTAGGTTCTCATTTAATTCTTTGTTTAGACAGAATTAAAAGACATTCACACGTACATCTTGAATGTTTTCCTTACTAGTAAAAAATTTCGATTCTCGTCTAATTCTTTGTTTTGAATGCCTACATCTATGAAAAAAATTAGATGGATAAGATAATCGTTTTGTAATATGCGTTTGCTTTTCTACAAGAAAGAGGCAATTACTATTATACAACTATCAAGTTTTTTTTGTTTTTACCAATTTTATTCGCTTTTGTAGAAGATATAAGTTATTTATGAGTTTAAAATGTTCTTATTAAGTATGAAAGACAGAGAAAATATGCGAGAGATAAACATAAATTTTGAGTTATTTGACTAGTTAACAACCTGCTCAACCCAACCCAACTTGACCCGATTTTTATAGCTTGGGTTGAGTTGGGTTCGGTAGTGTAACAAATTGAGTTGGGTTGAAAAAATCCTAACCCGAAAACTATGGGTTGGGTTTGAGTTGAGTTTCAATCTGACCTAACCCGACCTGTGTACACTCCTAGTTGAATTACTCGTCATCCAATCATGAATATGGCCTTGCCATTCCAAGTGGCACGCTTGCTTCCTTATCATTTCCCATCCAGCTTTACAATCCAGCCGAAAAGGGAAAGCTTGGATGCTGTAGAAGTGATGGGTCCAATGCATGTGATGAATAGGTCACATCAGAGGAAGAAGGCCGTATTTTGAATTTGGTAGATGCCTACGACAGATAACTGAAATCCAACACAAATATACTGTTTATGGAGTTACAGGAAGAATTTTGTGAGCATCGAACTTAAAGCCATAGGTTAAGAGTGTGTAGCTTGCAAGTCATGCAATTGCGGTAGTGTTTGGGAGCAATGAACCTGCTTGCACATGATAAAACCCCTTTGGCTACTAAGAATCGTTAGCAGAGGCTAGGGCTAATGAGTGCCACCTATGCTATCAGAGATTGGGTTGAGGTGTTTGACCACATGTTAGAAGAGCAACATAGAGGAGCTGGGGCTGGCACACATAAGTAGAGTGCCATCTAGGATGTCATTTTCTATTGGCAGAGCAATCCCACCTTGCTCTGCCTGCTAGGGGCATGAGTGGTGCCTAACACTGTTGCTGGGGCTCTAGTGATTCCAATGGAGCACTAGCTTGCTGCCTCCCCACCGCTTTGCCTTGGGATTCTTGTGTCTCTGCACCACTGCTACTCGAGTTCTCTTCCGAATGGTACTAATGTGATGATTGAAACAAAAGAGAGGGCTAATTTGTGTTTGGCGGACGGAGAAAGGAAGGGGATGCTAAGAGTATTGACTGTAACGTACAATCGCAGCCACTGTGGTGTCATACTGACATGAGAGAAAATCTGGTCCTCTCTGTATAAGGAGGTCCTCAAGAAAGTAAGAAATGAGGCAGTACTTATTTATAAAAGATAAAGAACTAAACAAGGAATCCTATCAATTGAGTTGCTTTCTTTCTTCACAAAAAAAATAATGGAGTCACTTTCAGGTCTTTAAGCTAAACTTGTGGGGGTTTGCTGCCAATCCTCTCAAATCCTTCACAGTTTCACAGATGCCTAATATCTATCTTGTACAGGGAATGGTTCATCAACTGCCTCGCATTCTGTTTCACCAAGTTACATTACATCTTTTTGCCATTACCAGCCTATTTGCAACATCACTTAATCTTTCCAGCCTATTTGCAACATCACTCAACCTTTCAGTCGAATATGTCACCCTGTTAAATGGCACTTGCATAGCTGCCATGGATGTAGTCAGTGCTTTCTTGGGTGCTTGCCTTTCTCTTATTCTTCTTACAGAGATGTTGAATTTTATCTAGTGTGGTGCAAACATTGCAGTTATACATAGGGAGAAGCGGTGATGCCTCAAGGTCCATTTCTTTTTGTGGTTCCTGAGGAGGTCGAAATTGGCAATTCAATGGACTTCATTCTCAAGAACATTGTTTTCAAATCGCGCCTCGAGGCGAGGCGCTAGCATTTCGCCTTGAGGCGATAGCCTCCGGTCTTAGCAGTGAGGCAAGCGCCTCAATTTGTTGAGGCATTGATGAGGTGCCGAGGCTAAACCAAGGCGCTGCCTCGATAGTAAGTCCTCTAATATGGAACTTGGAGCTCATCGCCTGCAGTCTGCAACAATAGAGAAGGTCTGAAGGTTATGCATCACAACTTCTGTATTTACTGATATGGTAGGGGTCTACTATTAGTTTGCGTGGGATTGGAAAAATGGGATTATGTTTGCTTGGGATTGTGTAGTGAGGATTACCTTTTTTCCCTGTATTTTTGCTCTTGATCTGATTCAACACACGGATAGATGGCTATCTTTGATATGTGCCTATTGCCTAATTGTTCATATGACTTTTCACATGTGGTTTTTCAATAAGTAATGGTATATAGAGCTCTCAAATCAATTTCAAAAACCAGGAAGAGAAATGATAACATTTTTTTTTTTCTGAAAAGGATGAACTAATGATTTTGTCAAGCTCTGAAATTTCATTGGAGACCATTACAATATCTAGTTGTTGGAAGAAGGAAATTTAGAACAAAATATTGTTAGTTGCCAAGCATGTGTAGAATGTAGAAGTGTCGAGATATGACCAAAAATCATCTTATTGGAATTTAAGAGGAAGAGCTCTTTATTCTCGACATCGATTTTTAGTCTCGAGATGTGACCAGAATCATCTAACACTTAGGTTGACTTTGAGTAACTTTGATGGTGTTGGGGGGGAGGAGAATAGAATATCTTTTAGTTCTTTTTTGGGATTTTTTGATGTGGATGTACTTTCATTTTAAGTCTTCGAATGTTTAGATAAACTAAACTTCTAGTTTTCTATGTTGTTTGCTTGTTTGGTTGTTCATCTTCTTATTAGAATGTCATTTTAAGTCTTTCAATGTTTGTCGTAGAGTAAAAATGGCATGAATGTGTATTATTTATTTATTTTTTCATTATTAGTACTTAACAAGTATATATTTATGTCATTTTTTCTTATTTTCCATCCAAAACCTGAGGCTTACACCTTACCTTAATGAAGGCAGACTGCCTTAGACCGTTTCGCGTTTTTTAAAACCTTGCTCAAGAAACCCCTTTGAAATACATCCTAAATGCTGAAGCGACGTGTGTGCTTTGGCTCTGGCTTGGAGGACTTTAACCATCTCTTTTTGCCCCACTCTTTTGCACATAGGTGCTAGATGCACTCGAGACCTTGATCTTTTGGCTTTTCTTCTCAAGAAACCTTTTGAATTTGCACTTGCAACGATTCCTAAAGGAAATCTTCTATCTTGATGTGGTGTCTATGCTTAAAGCATAATGTTCCCACATTAGGGGATAGCGAGTACACAGGTGGAGTTTTGTCATTTTGAATCTCTTTGTAATGCTTGGACTTTTCTTAATGCAATAGGGGTTAACTTCCCTTGTTAGCTCTACCTTTCACTCTCAAAAGAAAAAAAAAAGAAATATATTCTCATGCCATTTTACTCCATGGTACTTGAAAATATTATCAACAAGAAACAAGAATGTGTCTGTAGCTTTGTACCATAAGAGCAAAAGAAGGAAACTCGACGAAATAATATGTAAGCTCATCAACCAAAGAAATATCACCATAAACTGAAGAAATGCCTAAAAGTTTGATACTGGCAATACATAACTATACAAATGAGTTACTATATCACTCTGAATGTAATTATATAACATAGTATAATTGTATAATGGGAAGTCACTAAAACGAGTTGGAGTACAACCGCTGACATATAAGTATTAACGTTAAGCATCTAAATTATTTACAATGACATATATAAACTGTCAAATAAGAATGCAGTGTCTACCTATTTATCCGTATGTTTGGCTTTATGTGTCTTATATATTGGTATATCTAACCACATGGAGATGGAAATTGAGAAACTTAAAACTAAACAATTAAATAAATAAATAAATACTGTACTACGGTGAATCTATTAAATGCATGAAACTTCTCTCTCTCTTTGAATGTGTTGGGTTTTTTTAGTAAGGTAAAGGACTCTTGTGAGTCAAATTACCCATTTTGTGGGCTGTGAGACAGCACCTAATCACCACCTTAGCTGCCTCCTTACCACCTCAACAAAGCAAGGCTTATGCCTTACTTGAGTGACCATCTCGAGGCTAAACAGTCTTGCCTTGCTTTGAGGTGCATTTCAAAAACTTTCAAGTATAGCAAAAGCATTATATCCAGGAATGCCTCTGATCTGCCCATTGCCATCAAAACTAAAGCAATATCATTTTTCTCTAGTCAATAAAAATAGCTCACTTAGGTTGAGTGGGTTCATAAACCAACGTTTGTTTTAACATCCGCACTTGTTGATTTGGCTTGCTTTTAGGAAAAAAGAAATATTCACTTTTTTTTTTCTTTTTTCCCCCACGTAATGTAGTCTTTTTTTTGAAGTTTTTATTTTTGTTTTTTAATGAGAAGTGGCGGCCTACTTTCCTTGAATCTTTTCTATAAAAGTAAAACCACAAATGCAATTCTTATTTGCATGGTGATTTCTATACAGTTCACAAACCTAGTGTGCAACGTTAGTTTGTTGCTATGCATGTATGTTAATAATCTGAAATGCCTTGCACTTTTACTGTTCAAATCTGAAATGTAAAGCATAGACCATAAATAATTGGTTTGAGATTCAATAATTTGACTGGAAATATACATTCCTACTTCATTAATCTTTTGTGTCATCGTATACCTTTACCAGGAGAAGCTGAAGCAATTTTAGCCAAATCAAGGGCAACAGCAGATGGGTTGAAGATGCTGTCTGAGGCCATGATGGCCAATGGAGGAGCTGAGGTGACTATATTCTTATGATTTCTCATGCTTCCCGATACTCATTTCTTGTCAATTTTGGATTTATGACAGACATGATTCCCATGAGGCCATTGCTGTCATAGAAAGGAGAAAAGAAAAGCTTTTGGTTCTCTACTCTATTCAATTATTGCAAATTAGAAAGCAATTGTTGTAAAGTTTGTTACAATAGATAATTTTTCTTGAAAATATTACATAGTTTACCAAGTCTAACTTGAACTTCTCACAGGCTGCAAGCTTGAGAATTGCGGAGCTATACATCAAGGCCTTTGGCAACATTGCCAAAGAGGTGAGCAATTTTGAGCTTCTTTCTCATGATTTATGCGATGCAAGTTTAATCTTGACATTTTATCTTCTCCCTCCTTACAGGGAACGACATTGTTGCTCCCTAGTACAACAAGCAATCCCTCCACCATGATTGCTCAAGCTCTAACTCTATATAAACAACTTATTGGAAGTGGGTTAAGACTTCCCTCACCAGAAGGCTCTTCCGAGGCATTAGATGATAAAAAGCAACAAAACAGCAATCCTTCCACTTTTGACAAGCCGGTAGAACCTCCCTTCTCTCTTCAGAGCCCAAAGAAGCAGTGAATACAATCATTAAACAGTTCTTCACACTTTTTGAAAATAGATAAAAATTTTCTCCATGGTGTGGAAAAATTGATGCTCAAAATTTTTTCTTACCTCTCAAATTTTGAACCTATATCATGAAAACTTCTGCTTGTGGCAGGGGCAGAAAATGGCTACCTTAGCATTTTTTATGGTCTTTCCAATTGATGGAAATTGGTTCTATTTTTTCTGTTTTCCCTTGTGAAATCTCTTTATGGTCACAAAAATTTATTCTATGGAATGTCTTAATTTTCATCCCTGTAAGTGAAATGGTTTAAGTGGTTTGTTCTGATGATGTTGAATCAATTGTAACAAACAAGATATTGGCGTAAAAACTGTTAAGATGAGGTAGAAAAGGCTTTAACTTGTAATCTTTTGGACTCATGGATGTGCATTCATTTGCATTATATATAGACATTGGATTACAACAAATCTTGCGAAATTTCCGCAAGTGGTTCTAGCTGTTTGTTGCGATTGACATGAGAATCAAGATTTTATCTTGTCACCTATTTGAACGAGTCTTTGATTTGTTGTTTGGTCATGAGATCTCTTGACTTCGTCAAGATAAGTCCACTGATAGTTTTGTTTTGTTAACATCCCCTCGCAATCAAGGGAGTTATGTGACTGTAGATTGGAAAATGTGTAGTCTGCGAATGTGTTGGAATCCCTGTCTGGCAAGTGGTTTGGTGAGAATATCAGCAAGCTGATCCTTCGAAGAAATAAATTTGACTTGGAGCGTCTTATTAGTCACTTGTTCACGAACAAAGTGATAATTGATCTCAATATGTTTTGTTCGAGCATGGAAGATAGGATTGGTTGAGAGATACGTGGCACCAATGTTATCACATCAGAGGATAGAAACATCTTCAGGAGAAATATGTAGCTTGTGAAGTAGTGAGTGAATCCGAAGGATTTCTGCAGTTGCATTAGCAACAGCCTTGTATTATGCCTCTGTGGATGAGTGTGGCATAGTTTGCTATTTCCTGGAGGACCAAGAAATAAGGTTAGAGCTGAGAAATATAAGATATCCACTGGATGAGCACCTATCATTAGTGCAACCTGCCTAGTTGGCATCAAAATAAGCTTGAAGAGTAAGGCTACTGTAGTGTCGAATAAGGAGGCCATGAGTATCTGTGCCTCTGAGATATTGAAGAATACACTTTACATGTTCCCAGTGCTCTTGTCTAGGATCATGCATGAACTGACAAGCCTTGCTTACTGCAAATGCGATGTCTTGTCTTGTGAGTAAGAGATATTGTAATGCTCCAACTATCTGTTCGTAGAGAGTGGGATTGTCCAATGGAAGACCCTGCTTGATAAGTTTGGAGGAGGCACCCATAAGGGTTTGAATAGGCTTGCAGTTGGACATGTTAGCTTTTGTGAGAAGATCAGCAATATATTTTTGTTGAGATAGATGGAGACCAGTAGGAGTGCTACATGCGTGGATACCAAGGAAATAATGAAGCATCCCAAGATCTCTAATTTGAAAATTATCGCTGAGTTGCTTGAGCAGCCAATTGACTTTGGAAGAGGATGGCCTAGTCATTAGAATGTCATCAACATAAATAGGTACATAAAGCTGATGACCCCCAGAGGTCCAAATAAACAGGGGTGTGTCAGTTTTGGAGAAACGAATCCCAATCCTTCCAGGAAGGAGATCAGTAGGCTGTACCAGGCTCTAGGAGCTTGTTTATGCCTATATAGAGAATGTTGCAAACAACACACATGAGATGGCTTATCAGGATCTGTAAAGCCAGGAGGTTGCAACATGAAGATAGTTTCATTGAGGTTCTCGTGGAGGAAAGCGCTGCTGATGTCAATCTATCGTAAAGACCAATTGTTGGAGAGAGCTAGAGATTATATAGTGTGGATTGTTGTTAGCTTGACCACAAGGCTGAAAGTATCAGTGAAATCAATTCCTTTACGTTGATTGTAGCCTTTGGTAACAATATAGGCTTTGTATCTGCCCACCTCTCCATTAGGTTTATATTTTACATAATAAACTCATTTGCAACCAATAACATTCATGGAGAGCTTGAAGGGTACTAAAGTCCATGTATTTTTGGCTAGTAGTGCATTGTATTCAATTACCATTGTAGTACACCAGTTAGGATCAATGTTGGCCTTGGAGAAGCAGGTCGGCTCTGATTTGAACTGAACTGTGGCACTCATTGCTGAAGGTGTTCGAGAGAGACCAGCTAGAGCTCGATAGTCCACAGGCTTGCGAGGTTGGAGCTGTTGTTGAAATGTAGGAGATGGATCTGCAGTAGATGCAAAGGTAGAAACAGGAACTGTACTGGTGAGGTAGGAAGTGCACCATTGGGAGGAAGACGGACAGACAACCATGGAGGAGGTGGTGTAGGAGGGGTGGGGGGCGGTGAGCCAAGAATAGACATCCCTATAAGAAAATATTGTCTCATCAAAGCGCACATGGCAAGTAGTGTAAATTTTCTTGGTAGATGTGTCATAGCATAGATACCCTAAGTAGTTCTGAGCATATCCCAGGAAGACACATGGGGTGGTTCTAAAGGCAACTTAAAAATATTGCAGGGACGGAGAAGGGGATACACAACACAACCAAAGGCATGTAGAAAGGAGTAGTTTGGATTTTTGTGGTAGAGACAAGTAGGGGCTTTGTTGGTGGACTACATCAGTAGGAAGACGATTGATGAGGAAGACTGCAATAGCAAAGGCAAAGTGCCATAAGCTGGTTGGGATAGAGGCATGAGCCGGTAAGGTGAGACCATTATTAACAATGTGTTGTATTTTCCCCTCAAAAGCACCATTTTGTTCATGTGTGTGGGGACATGAGATGCAGTGGGTAATCCCATGAGATTGTAGGTAGTCTCTAAGGTCCCGTTTGGTAGAGGTTTAAAGTTTAAGGCTGGGAAAAGTTTAGGAATTCTTAAAGAGGGATAAGTGGTGGGTAAGAGGAGGATTAATTGGTGTGGACGTGATAGTTGAGTTGATATGTTATTATTGATTTTTATTTTTATTTGTATTGGAAGTGGGTTAGTAGAAGGTAGATGTGATGGGTGTGAGAGAGTTAATGGGGGGTATATATGATTAGTGAGGGGTAGATGTGATGGATGGTGGTAAGATGTGATGGGTAAGGAATAAAACTTTTGCACCGGTCATGTACTGTAGCGGTTATAACTGACACGTAGGATAAAAATCCCATTTAAAACCACTCCAAATGGGGCCTAAGAGCTTGATATTCACCACCTCCATTGGTTTGAAGTTGTTTGGCTTTAGAGTTAAACTGACACTTCACCATCCCATGAAAATTTTTGAAAATGTTGAAGACTTCATTCTTATGCTTCACAGGAAATAGCCAGGTATGTTTAGAAAAACCATCAAGAAAAAGCACAAAATATTTAAAGTCAAAAGGAGAATGCCAAGGTGCTGGCCCCCACACATCACTGAAAATAAGTTCAAAAGAAGCAGAGCTCCGAATACATGTAGTGGATAAAGGAAGTTTGGATAGCTTTCCAATCATGCATGAAGAACACTTATTCAATGCAGAAATAAACTTGAGACCTAAAGACTTTAAACACGGCTGATAGTCTTGGCTTGAGCATGACCAAGCTTGTTATGCCAAAGCCCCCAGGAGTCTCGAGCTGTAATGAAAGTAGATGGAGGGATTGAAAGAGGAGCGGAACTGCAAGGAAGATGGTAAAGGCCTCCATCATTGACCCCGCGCAGCAAAATCCGGGACGTGCATCGATCCTTAACCATGAAACAATTGTCACTAAATTTGATAGAGCAGTGGTTATCTTTGCAGAAACAATAGATAGCAAGTAAGGGTTTTGAAGCATAGGGGGCACATAAAACAATTTTAAGAATAAAGGAACCAGTAGGATAATGCAAAATTTTCCTCCCAGTGTTTCGATTTCCATACCTTGTCCATTACCTACAGTCACCACATCACTGGCAGTGTATGGTTCAGCAATGGTAAGGTGTTGAAGATCATTAGTGACATGGTGGGAGGTGCCACTGCTCATATACTAGTCTCTATGAGAAGCCACTACCGGATCAGAATGGGAAACATATGCCCGAGGCTGTCTTCGCCGTGTGCCAGTTTTGCAGAAGTGACATTTATAAGGACTATGGCTAGGAATCCCGCAGACGGGACAAGGACAGCGCCAAGAGAAATTGTTCCTTCCACAGCGAAGTCTGCGACTATGAGTAGTGATTGTCTGATGCTGTATTGTGTTGGTTGTGGGAGCAGGGTCAGAGTTTGGTACTGATTTCTGCTGAAGACGAATCTTATCAGCAGCGAGGATACTCTGGAGTTCTGCAAATGAAACTGGAGAAGGTCGTGCTGCAAGTGCTGCAACCATATCACTATAGTCAAAGCCAATGTTATTGAATTTGATGGCATTGAATTCAACGGAAGAAACAATATGGCCAGCAGCTGCAAGCTCATCAGAAATATCTTTAGATTTTCGTAAGATGGTCAAGACGGAATCATCACCTTTCTTTAGTGCTTGTAATTGCATCCGTAGTTGTAGAATATGCCTGTGCGAAGGCACTCCATATGTCTGCTGAAGAATGGACCACACATCGTAGCTGGCGGTAAGGCCAACAACAGTAGGTAGAACCTCCTCAAATAGGGAGGCAACTAACCAGCTAAGGTGCATTTGATTGTGAGCATGCCAAGCAGCCTGAATAGCTACGATATCTTGAGGCTGTGAAGCCATAGAGGTGGCTGAAGTGGAAGAGGAGGCCATGCCCTCAGAGGATGGGCACTTGATAGTCCCATCAACTAAGCCAAGAAGATTATGCGACCATTGTAGCAGAAGAAGCTTTGTCTTCCATAAGAGATAGTTGGTCAGCATAAACTTTAGTGACAAAAAGTGATGCACCCTAGAAGGCAGCATAGAGAGGAGACTTGCTTGGCTCGAGAGCAACATCTGGGACAAGACCCAGTTGATGCCTGCACGGACGGTGAGCTAGGGTGATGACGCTTGTGGAATGCTTTGGCAGAGAGGACGTGTTGGATCAGCTGAGAAGTAACTGAGGCCTTGGAGGTAGTGTGGTTGTCAGTGGTAAAGAACTGTCTTGCTGGGGGGGAACTATGCGTGTAATATGGCTGGATGTACGAATTGGCAATCCGAGAGACGCACCGAAGACAGGGGTGATGACAGCTTGGACAGATGGGGCAGTCAAGTGAGTGTACATGTAGCTGCATATGGCGTGGTAAGCTGGAGTGCCTCATTCAATAATAGCATCCTTGGCGTTGAAGAAGCTGATAGTAAAGGAAGATCCGACGATGGATTGTATAAAGATTCTAGAATAGAAATTGGGTAAAAGAACCTGGAGTCGGAGGATGATGGCAGGCGAGGTCACGTTTGGACCTAAAGAGTCATGGACGGCTCTGAGCAGCTTGAGGTGGTCAAAGAAGCATGGTAGATAAGGCAACTGTGGTCAGTGAAAAATGGCAAGGAATGGTAGCGCGTGGGAAGAGGGAATCAGTGACGTATTGGCGAGGAGGGACAGAAAGGAGGTGAGCTGGTGTCTATCAGAGGAGGAAGGTACTCGAGGTGGTGCGTGGAGAGCGACAGTGAAGGCAACCTAGGCGCGACAGAGGAGGAAGGACGTCGGGGCAGTGGGTGGGCGCAGCAGGGGAGCCAGAGTGGCACTGGGGGGGACTGAGCGCGTGGGAGGGAATCGGGTTTTGGTTTTTCGAGTTTGAGGTGGAGGGGTATATAGGGTCAGCAGGGAGAGTTGTGTTAGGGTTGGGGACCTGGAAGGGGTAGTGGCGCGATGGAAACAGGTCGAGGACGCCTCTGAGAGCATGCAATGGGGTTGAGACGATGGGAATCGATCAGAGCGGCGAAGGATGTCGGTGAAGGGGATGACCAGCAGCGTGGAGAAGACGAGCGATGACAGTCGGTTGCATGGATTGTTGCGACGACTGGCCTCGTCACATGGAGCCAAAGCCTAGCGGCCTCGAGTAGAAGCTCAGGCGAGGTGGTCGTCGGATGGCAGCGGCATGTTGGAAGGCCGAGGATCGAGGAATGATGCAGTGATTGCATCGTGTCTCCGATACCATGTTAAGATGAGGTAGAAAGGTTTTAACTTGTACTCTCCCGTACCCTCAAATGTACATTCATTTGCATTATTTATAGACATTCGATTACAACAAATCTTGCGAGATTTCTGCAAGTGGTTCTATCTGTTTGTTGCAATTGACACGAGAATCGCGATTTTATCTTTTCACCTATTTGAATGTCTCTGATCGGCCGTTCAGTCATGAGATCGCTTGACTTCGTCAAGATAAGTCCACCGATGGTTTTGTTCTGTTAACAAAAGCCAATACTGGAACTGAGCCGTAATCTTGCTGGCTTACTTTCAAGTTGAGTTGCAGTCCAAACAAACAAGATAGATGCATCTGATGCAGTCAAGTTACTTGACTTTGTATCTGTGTTTAATTTTTGTTTGACCGAGTAAACTTTAGTCCTGCCTTTGTACGCTATATGCTTGCAGTTTACGTCCATATGAGTAATTTAATAAAACGGAGGCCTGTGGGTATTGATTAGAAATTACTTCCATGGTCAATTTCTTTGCTTTTGGCTACAACACAAATGCTTGCGTAGTGGTTGGAATGTGGCATGACTGGAGGAATGAGAGCAGAGAATGGGCAACAATTTTAGAAGTTTTATTGTTTTCAGTACAAACCGTCCTGGCATCTTTTGGTCGAGCCATGACCGGGTAACTCTTACCTGACTGCTTCTCTTTTTCGTTGTATCGCACTAACAACTTGTCTAGTCATGATTTGCAACTAGACCTGTTCAAACTTTGGGCAGGTTGGGCTAAAATGCTTGGCGCAAGCCTACCCCAATTTGGGTTGTGCCCGTAAACCCATGGGCCCTGTAACAAGTTGTCTTTACATGATCTTCGTGCCTCATCGCTTCTCAAAACCAAGTTGTCATTTGTGATATGGTATTTTGAGTTTGGACAGATTATGGCAAATGAGAGGCAAACAACAAATGATAAAATCGTAAG
The DNA here is from genome assembly GCA_037157565.1 of Thalassia testudinum. Taxonomy (NCBI): domain Eukaryota; kingdom Viridiplantae; phylum Streptophyta; class Magnoliopsida; order Alismatales; family Hydrocharitaceae; genus Thalassia; species Thalassia testudinum. Next base: position 122,296,226 of record JAZHRO010000073.1, read on the forward strand.
AGATAAATGCATCCCTAGTAAATTATTACGAGTAGGAGTGCAATCTTTTCACCAACCAGATGGTATGTTGCATCCATCCAATATTTAGTGACCCAACCTATACCAGCTAAACCATTTCCAACATGATTGTCACCTTGCTGCTCTTTTTAACATGATTGTACTTGACATATTCATATCCAGGTTTATATTCTACATCCTTAAGATTTAACGTTGCCAAAAATTTCTCACGTTTGACGAACTGCTTATTATCTAATTATTTTGTCCAAAAATTAACTTGCTTTGCTTCTGACTAATGGAACCTGAGTGTAGTTGGTTTGCTGCCTCTCCATTCATACGGTTGGAGTCTTGACATTTGTAAGAAAGTCATGTGGATTTTCAAGAAAAGCATCGTAGGTGCTCATCATCGACCCTACCCGTCACTCGTCCTCACATGCACAGCACCACCTCAGTAAGAATTCCAAGGTCTAGTTTATTTGAAGAGTTAACCTTTTAAAAGGAGGGTTAATTTTTATTTACTTGGCTATTTAATCTTTAATTTGGTAATTCAAGTTCATCTATTTTAACATGAATTTATCTAACATCAGTTTCAATTGGTATTACTTAAATCCATATTAAAATAATACATCACTTATATCTCTAATCATTCTTGTATTTCATATTTTTAACATTACTACGAAATAAATACTACAAGAGTTGATATTACAACTTAACATTAATTTAATTAAATACAAATTGATATTAACATTATTTTACAAGTAAATATAATCATAAGTTAATATTAATTTTATATTTCTTAATATTATTTTCCTAATCTTTCAATTAAATTAATCCTACCGAGTCACGATCCTTGTTAAAGAGCATTCAACTTAAGTTCGAAGTACAATTAAATCTGTTGAGCCTGAACATGAGTTGATATTCATTTTAACATTGTATAATTTCCTACGTTGAATGCTTACCGCTATCCATTTCATTAGGAAAAATATACAAGCACCTTCCTATATCTGAAAAGGAACATCGTTCTTCCAAATCCATCATCGCCCATTTCAAAATAAATATTACTTTGTAGACAAATGCATCAACACTCAAAGCCACCCTATTCGTTCTTGATCGAACCGGGGGTTTGGGCCAATTCACGGGCAACTGGATCGAAGCTAAGGTTGGGTTGGGTTCAGTTGGATTGGATTGATATAATCAACTTGTTTTCTAAGTTCAAGCCGGCTAGGCAGAGGTGCAGCCTAATGGCCATGTCTATTTACAACTCGGGAGATGGGTGAGGGAGAGTGGAGGAGGGTCGAGGAGAGCGAGGATGGGAGAAGAGGAGTGAGAAGTGAGGAGCAAAGGGAGTCTCTAACTTAAGGGTCATTGTGGGGATGGGTGCGCGGAAGAGACATTTTTGAAGCCTCGAGCCATCTGCTAAGTGTGTCCAGAGATTTGTTGGTACGAAGGTGAGAAGGGGGTGGGGGGGATTTACGAGGTATGCCAATAAAATTTTGACTTTGGAAACTTAGGGGTTCGAGGGATGGGAGTAGGGGATATTGGGAGATTATTTGGGAAGGTTAGGGGTATAAGTGGTGTTTCTACATGAGAAAAGCTTAGGTTGAGTCTTCTAAAAAGGGGTGATGTAGCTTTCATCCATCTCGCCTTCGTCTACGACCTTTTGTGTTCCTGCTCGAGGATCATACAAGAAAACGGAGTATTACACAATTGAGATGCTTTGGCCTGTTCCAAATGTTGGCCTCAATTGATTATCTCGTTAGGGCCTCTTGACAACGTTGTCGTTATAAAGGAGCATGAAGTGGTCACTGGGGTTTCTGTTGGCCGCTAAGTAACCTATGCGGTGGAAGCCTTCTTTTCTTTTCTTTTTGTCTTGGTTTTGTTGTTCCCCCTTTGATGTAGCATTTTGGTTTCCCTTCTGTGGGCATAGGTTTGCTTCTCTTCCTTGTTCTTTTATTTGAGTCGCTTCCCTTTGTATGATTTCTTTCCTCTTCAATGAAGTTTCAACTTGCCAAAAAAAAAAAAAGAGGGTGATGAGGCAGGAGTTGGGAGGCTTGGGTATGCTGCAGTGGTGGATGCTATTAGAAGGTCAGTGGGTTGCTGTTGGCATGGAGAGAATGTTTTATTCAAGAAGGTTACATTGAAGAAGGGGGTCTAGATTGGCTACTTTGTTACTGCAAAGGATGTAGGATGGCATTTAGATTTTGATCACTAGGATTTATGGACTGCTTATAGATGAAGAAAGGCACACCACCAGTTACCGTCATGCCTTGCAACATCGACTTCTCGAGATCGGCACCATGAGCGTGTGACTAGCATCTATCCTCTCTTTAATCTATTAAAAATCTGTGTCTAAAGGTTAATAAAAATTAAGATTTTATTGGGCAAAATTCCGCTGGAAATATAGTAGAATTTCATCTGTTTTATTGCATTTTTCTCAATATCTTGCACTCGTTAAAAATCTCGTGTAACCTGCTCAACATATGAAGTGCGCACACCCACACATATTATGCATTATTTCACATTCACATCACCATAGATGAAAACAGAAGAAACAAGTAGGCACGCCCCTATGATTACATCACACAACCACATTACTACCTAATCAAATTATGTTCATAGATACACATGGGCCCTTTCCTAGGATGAACTTCAAGGTATTCGATCAACTTTTCCAAAGACTCCTTAGCTGGTTGAGAGAGACTTTGATGTCACCTTGAAGGATGAAGACATGCCAGAAGGTAGGGGGTTGGACAATAGCTATGCAAACTTTCAGCGATTTTATTTCAAAGTTTGGGTTGCAAGATTTAGTGGTGTTTAATTGTATCTTTCCTTGGAGGAGTCTTGTATTGGTCTAGCATAAGTTGAAGTTGGGTAGGTTCCTTTCTCCGATGGAATTTGTTGAAATGTTTCCTTAAATAGGAGTTAAGGTCTCAAACTATCTATTTTTTTTATCATACACCTTTGCTATGGGAGTCTCATGAGAAGTTGAGATCAAGAATCTACTTCAAATTTGAAAAGTCATGGCTGTTTGAGGAAGGTTTCAAGTAGATGGTCAAGGATAAGTGAGAGGTTGCACCTGCTTTGGATATGCCAGCAACTAGGTTGGCACAACAACTTCACGATCTCATGGTATTTCTAATGGAGTATACGAGGAATGTTTGAAAAAAGAGAGAAGAAGAGAGAACATTTGACCGGTATTAGAAAGATTAATAGCCTAAAAGATTCAGGGACCCTCGACATGTAAGATTGTGGAGAGAAAACATTAAGCAATTATATATAGGGAGGACTTGAAGAAGGTGAATGGAGATGACCATCAAGTCTGGTTTGGTTTAAGGTTGCAAAATCAATCTATGTGATCGATTAATCGGCTAATTAATTGTATGTGGTTGAGGATCAAGTTGCATATCAATATTCGAGCCTAAAATCGGGTGGACCGATTAATCGGCCAATTATTTGATTAATCGATTGATGAATCTTCCAATTAAACATTGAAAGTTTAATATTTTGTGTCTTGATTGGCATGTTGAAGAGAGAAAATCCCACCCAACTTCTCCATCCCCCTTCCGGTACGTTCGAATCTTAAAGAAATCCTAAACTTGCACCTCTTTGATTCTCCTCGATTTTTTATCACCACCTCCCTCATTGTTGCTTATTAGATCTCGTTGAGAGAATATGCAAGTTAAAAAAAATAATACCAATACATATGTGTATATTTTCAATTTATATAAATGTGTACATATAATATGTATAATAATATATATAATTATATTTAAATTTTTAAATACTTAAAAATATCATATATCGTATACTCTTTAGTCGGTGATCTCACCGATTGAATATCGACTATCAATTTTTGTAACTTTGAATTAGTTGAAGGAGGGGAATCCTAATGTCAAGCTATGCTTTTCTACATGGTTGCTGCATTAACAGTAAATTTTTAAATACTTAAAAATATCATATATCGTATACTCTTTAGTTGGTGATCTCACCGATTGAATATCGACTATCAATTTTTGTAACTTTGAATTAGTTGAAGGAGGGGAATCCTAATGTCAAGCTATGCTTTTCTACATGGTTGCTGCATTAACAGGCTTTGCATCTGGAATGAGATACCCCAAGTGAGACAAGCGTGGGCATGCCACTTTAATTCTTTCACGAGGAGAGGCCTTGCACCTCCAAATGGAGGTGGTTAGGAAGAGATGTCATGAGATTGATGCGGGAACAAGAAAATACATTGATTAGAACCTTCGCGCTACGGGCATTGAGGGGTTCAAAAGCTAAGGATCGGATGACTTCCTGATATTAATTTTTTACAGGTTCTAGTTGGTGGTGGGGCTGATGTGAGGAGCATCTTGGAAGAATTCATTGAGATGTCAAACAAGTCCCCCAAAAAAAAGGAAGTTGAGAAAATATAGGCCACTATCTTTGTCAATGTAATTTATCTTACTATCTTTTAGGTTTTGGCAAATTATTTGCAAGAAGTTATGAGCGATTTAATTGGTGAGGTGGAATTCACTTTTGTCAGAGGTAGGCATTTAACGGATAGCATCATCATGGCATTGGAGGTTCTCTCTTATAGGAAGGGGAAAGGGTTAAAGGGGATTCTATAAAAAGTTGATTATCTAAGGCATATGATTTTGCCAGATGACAGATCCTATGATCCATGTTTCAAAAGAGGGGACTTTTTTATAGGTGGATTGGAAGTGGTGTTTGCTTACCACTTCTTTTTCAATGTTGGTGAATGGAAGACTTGAAGGTGGGTGGATCCAACCCAAGGGAGGTGTACATCAAGGATGTCCACTAGCAATATTATTTGTATTACCAAAGGATGCTTTGGCTAGAGTTTCTATCATGGCTTTTGAGAAGAGGCTTTTTAGAAGTTTCTTATCAATACGGGAGTAGACGTTGGCTCGTGCCTTTGTAACACATTGATGACACGCTGCTTGATTGCTACGAAGGTGTCTTCTAACGTATGTGATTTTTGTTTGTTGCGAAAGATGTTTCAATTTGGAGAAGCCTAGGATAGTTATTAGGAAAGCCTCCCCTTTCTAGAAGAGATTAGTCAAGTTGATGCCTTTGATTAAGCATTTATTTTAGGTGTAGTTAGGTTACTGTCTCGATTTTAGCTTCCGGTTAGATGATTGGGCAGGTGGAGGCATCTTATCTAATGAGTTTTTGGCATTGTTTGCTCTATCTTGAAATCTTTGATGTGTTGGCAGCCTCCTATAGGGGTCCTCCTTTAAACGGTAGTGTAGGAGTTTGTTGGGCTATAAGAGGATCTTTGCCATTTTGCACCCATAACAAAGGTTCAAGATAGCTAGCAGTTGATGAAAGGTAAATAGGTGATAAAGGATATTCATATATCCTTGCTTGAGGACACATGGTAAGTTGATGGAGATGTTCTTCGTAATATTACCTTTGATATGGAAGGCGAGGATGCATTTGAAGTTGAAAAATTTTAGGTGACTATTGAGAGGCAAACTAATGACAAAGCAAAAGAATCATAAGATTTTTCATGTAGAGGATGTGGCATACCCGTTGTGTGGTCTTTTCCACGCTTTTGTCTCTGTAGGAGAAAGTGGCAATGGATTTGGTGGATTCCACCCTGAATTCAACTTTTTGGGAGTCGACGTTGATCGGAAGGTTTGATGGGGAACCGCAATGCTTTACATAAAAAAAAAAAGAAAGAGCTAAGCCTTTTGTCATGTAGTGAAACTGTTTCCAATGATTAGCAATTTTTCATTTTTCTAAGTGACCACCAAACACAGAAAATAGTTATTCGACCAAAATGGAATCCCATCTTCAAAGAAATAGAAAATCCTAAGAGATTAATGTACCATATTTAAGCTGAGAATCTATAACTTGCTGTCTCATTGTGGTGAGGGTACAGATAGAAGGCTTGTGTTTCAAGCATGGGATGTAACCAAGCATAGCCAACAAAAAAGAGGTAGGAGTGTTTTCCAAGACATGGTTGAATCTTGACTTCAATAGCAAAGACCTAGATTCAAGTTTCCATCCTTGCGTTACTTGATTTGATGACCCAAATCGAAGATCCCAATCTTTAATCAGATTCTACACCTCAAAACAAATCCGATGACACTCAGCATGCAAATCGGAATCCATTTGAAATTATAGTGTGCAAACCAAAGTGAAAATGCGGACAAGTCTTGTTCTTACAAACTACACCTCAGATTGATGATCGAAAAAGGAATTGGATTCTGGGCATTGTAGGAATCCAATGACATGCTTTGCACATAGATCGGGACCAAGATTAGCAAAATGCATGCAAACCCACCGTTTGAGGATTAGAATTGTGCCAACAACCTTGAATTCTAGATCTAAGAATTGCATCAAACTACTTGTCTCGCAATAATCCCAATGGTATATGTTTTCCAAAATTCAGTGAGCATTGAACTTAGTTACGTGAGATGCTCGTAGTTATAAAGCATAAAGAAAAAAGAGAGAACATCCCAATCCTATATATATATATATATATATATATATATATATATAAAAGAGAACATTCTAATCTTATATCCATCCCTTTCCTGCAGCTTTTCTTCCCATACGTATAAAATCCCATAAAACCCTCACCTGCGTAAACAAAGGTAATGGCGACGTAAGCCACAGTAGCATAGGCAGAGAGGCTATTCAAGGGCAATAGGATTGCCTACGAAGGTGGTAGGAGTGAGGAGGCTGGCGACAGCTTCCTTAGAGGAGAGAGAGGGTCGACAACACTCAAGAGAGAGAGAGGTTGGCAGTGGGGATCCTTAGGTTCTAGCTTTGATGTTATGTGCAAGAAAAATGAGTAATTCTTATTATTGATAAAAGAAATCAATCTCCCTTTATATAAAAAAAAAGGGATAATCATGGTAATCTTAATTTTGACTAAATTGGAAACAAAATAGAATTAAATCAAATCCCAATAATAACATAACAAAATAAGAAATCTTAACTTTAACTCTCAATAAAATTATTTTTGATTATTTATATTTCTAACTTTATCTCTAACAAGTAAGAAGAGACATGTTGGCATGTGACAAGTTGAATTTGATAGACATCTATGATTCAACTTAAGGGAGAATATTAGTATAATGATATCTATAATTTTTTGATGATTTTTATTTCTTCATGGATATGCATGTAATTTTTGTATTAATAAGATTCATTTTCTCCTTCCTTAATAAATCACAACATATGCAGAACTAATCTAGCAGTTCGACGGTACATTTTATCCTTCAGAAAGAGGTACCTTGGAAAGGCACCATCTGACCTTCTTAGAGAATCTGTGGCAACAACACCATCATCTTGAATCTACCCGCCACAAAATGGGTGAGATGCATCACTCGTCATCCAAGAATCCCAGGTCACGCAACTCCCACAGAGGTCGTTCTCTTGAGTAATATCTTCCTTTATCGCCCTTTGGATCGGTTTCACAAGAAAGAAATACTGGAAAATAGGAAAAGGGCATAACAAAATGATAAACAGATACCAACAGCAATGATGACAAAGGTGAAGGGTGCTTATTTGATAAAGAAATGGCTATCAGGACCTACCTGCAAAGCCAAGATTAAAGGTATAAAGATCTTCCCTCACATTAGGGTTAGGTCCATCAATCAGCTTTTGATCGGCCAGAATAGATTTGCTACCATTAGAGATGACATCTGTGATCTTTTCAAACAAATCTGATACCCATGTTGTGCCATTTGGAAGAACCTACATTTAGAAATACATGATTATAAATATATTAGGCAAAAAAAAAAAAAATCTGCAAGAACAAATTGAATAAACATGACCATGCATCTGGATAAAACACGGACCTTTTTGCCATTCTCATCTGTGATGCTTCCTTCATTGTTCTCAGCCAAAGCTACAGCAATAGGGAATTCCTTCCATACATGAGAAAGATCTTTAGAAATTGAACTATGGATACCAGCCATCAAAGAATAAAGGAAGTTTAAAAATGACGACATTATCTCCTGCGGTTTTTGAAGTAAAATGAATTTTTAAACCAGCTCGTGTAGAGACCTAATGGAAGGGCATCAGCATAAAATGTTAAGGGGCAGTTGGAGTAATCCCATCAGTCAAGTGTGCCCTGCAAATTGTTTAATTATTGCAGCTGGCAAGAAGAAATAAAAGGAAAACCTATATTTCAGTTCTTAAGTAATATGAAATTACATATACTAATATAACTAGGTATCTACTTCCAACAAACGTGAAATTTGTGACTTATTATGACACATACGCTTTAATAAGTTAGAATTTAAAAGCAAACACGAGTCATGTACATAAAAACCCACTAAAATGCCCTTTCACACACTATCTTTCCTATCCTAAACCAATCCAAGAAGATGATGGCAATGCTCAAAAACAGCAACAAGAGGAGAAGTTGCCGAGTTTGGTGCCTATGGTGGATACGGAACTAATATGGAAGATGCTTGTAAACTGTAGTACTTGTTGCTGCAACCGTCAGTTGTAGAAAATAAGGGTGTGTGTCCATTATGATGGACCTGGGAGTAGTATATATTAGCTAGCAGAGGGATAAATTGGAGTTAGCTCCTGCCAATATAGCTATAGTTGATACAAGTCAAATTCGCTGATTACCCTTGCAATATCTAGTATATTTTGATACGATGAGGTTATCTTTCATGATCACCGCCAGGGTTCGCAGTAGCGATGTGCATAGTGAACTGGTGGAGTGCCAGAAATGGGGGTTGGGTTACCGAGATTTTTTAGTACAAACAATATGAAGGAAAGCAATGTTCCAATTGGATTTGTGTACAGTGTTTACGGTCAATGGGCACTGGAAAACAATTTGTATACAAGATTGAAGAACTAGAAAGGACTGTGAATTTCTACTTATTCAGGTCAAAACAAGACAATTCTTGAAATGCGAAGTTCTACCTCTTTAAGTCAAAACAAGACAGATCTTTTTTTTCAAAAGAAAAAACAAGAAAACTCTTGAAATGCAGAGTCTTACCTGGAACTCTGATCTCCTAATTTGAGCACCCAGACAAAGGACTTTTAGGAGTGCTTCTAACCGTGTTGCTGAAAATTCCTCATAATCCAAGCCATCTAAATGCGACAGTTGAGCATGGGTGAAGACCACTATAGCTCCTCCATATGCCTTTCCCAAAACTGCCAGTGATTGCCTTTATAACCTGTCTATCTAAGCTATCTACTCTGTAGGCATCAAGACGATCTACATAGAGTAGTACATCAATAGTTTTGTTCAGGAGAAACCTGCCAGTTGATCGCAACTTAACTTTTGGAGTCAATTACAACTTATAACCAAATGTAATACTGAACCAACAAATTAATAGTTGACAGAAAAGAAAATGCAGTATCAAAATGCAAGTAATGGCATAAAGCATTGCAATTTTATTCAACACAAAATGGTTTTGAACCTTCAATTTGAAGTTTTTTTTAATGCTAAAAAGATGATCATCGATCTCAATGATTACTCTACTTTATTTCAACTTAAAACCTGCCATAGCACAAGCTGCATGAAGGACACTGACATCCCACGTAAAGTGATGGTGGCACGTACATTGATATCAACAAGATACTTGCTCCAAAAAGGAAACCATGCCTTTCAATCCAAATTGACTGAAGGAAAGGCAGAGGTGCAAATCTCAATCCTCTAGGCCTGTCAAAAGGGTTGCGTCAGGTCTGACCCAACCCATTTAGCATGGACCTGGTTGTAAATGGGCCCATACCATTAGCATGAGTATTCACAGGTGGACCCACGACCTGCCAGAAATTGGCTTCACCCAAAAAATTTATTTAAATGGGTCAATCGGGGGCGGGTCTACAGGTTCAATGGGTAATAAAATGGGTCAGGTTCTTTATGGGTAGGCAGGTCCTTAATCAAGTTTACAGCAAATTGAGATCACATTCCTTTAATTACATATTATATATAATGGTTGTCTATACTAGTACATCATTAACTACAGAAAAACATGCCTACAAACAGTAAGATATCAAAAGAATTTAACTAGAAGATAAATATGACATCTTCCAAATATCTAAAGTGATTACATATAAAGAATTTGCCATTTAATAGAAATGGCACATCTTCCAAATCCATCATTTGAGACAAATGTCCAAAGAGCTCTATGGCCTTATGAACAAACACCAGTAATCCATGGTGCACCTGCAAACAAGCACCTGTATTCCATACTGCACCTTTAAACAAGTACCTATAAACAAGAACATCAAACATATCCCCCATGTAATCAATTGTCCACATGTAATCGCTTATGTACTAAACACAACAAACTAAGTCAACCTATAAAGTAAAGGCAACCATATCTAAGTCTATCAGGCAATTACAATTGTTTGTTTTGATTCTTGAAAACTTAGTACTACTTCCACAAATTGTTTAAGAGCATGAGTTTACTAAATAAAAATAAGGGCAAGATAAAAAGTTTAAGCTATATGTTGAGTTTAGGCTTATTTTTCATGTTTCTATTTGCTTTGTTATTTTTGTTTTCTATGGGGGTCCACTTGTAACTTTTTCAATCATCTCTACATATGGAGGATTAGGGTTTCTCAATGAAAGAGGTTTTTCATTTTCTCTGACTTGGTATCAAAGCAACAATCTTAGACCGGTGTCTAATAACCCTCTTGATTGCCATCTTCTCTTCTTTTCTCCACTAAACAACAAAAACAAAACAAACAAATAAAAAAGCCTTAAAACTAGGGTTTTCCAACCTCCACCGGCTTCCCCTTAATGGATTGGCCACTGTCCAACCACGCCACCATCACCTATCAAACCACAAGAGGCAAGAAAATTGCTATCTGAGTTCGAGAGGTATTGTGCCTCTCTATGTCCAAACCTAAGGTTACAACTCTTGATGGTTTGTGAGGAGGTCCCAGAAAACTTATTTATAATACATTAGGCTGCTTACAACCTAAGAAAGGTAAAATTATCACAATTGATCCGCACACTAAGAAATATTTACAAAAGACCCTTCCAGTATATAATTCTATCAAACTGAGCATGGGGTTGAGAGGTGTGCAGTTTGTCTTTTAGAACACAAAAAAGTTTAACAAAAATCGCCTTTGTAAGAATGTCAACAATCTGCTTGTTGGTAAGTATGTGAAGAAGAATACCTTCTCCATTCTTGACTTTTTCTCGAACAAAGTGATAATCAATCTGAATGTGCTTTGACTAATCATAGAAAATAGGATTGATGGCAAGTGCACACGTACTTCGATTGTCACAGTATATAGGTGTAGATTAATCGATTCCAAATTCCCAGATTGATGAGGACAAAATGAATCCAAATAATCTCACTAACAGTGGCAGCAAGGGCATTGTTTTCTGCTTCAGTACTAAACTTGGCAACACTTCGTGCTTTCTACTTTTCCAAGAGATCATATCATTTCCGAGAAAGGTCCAATAATCAGTAACAGATCGACGGTGATCTAGATCACCTGCCCAATCAGAATTAGAATAAGCTGAAAGAGTTTCAAAGCCATATATCAATTCTGGGTTTCTAGTAAAATAAAGGCCATTTATTCTCATCTCTTTAACATATCGAAAAATATGCTTCATAGCTTCAAAATGATTAATAGTTCGAGAGTGCATATATTGAGAAACTTTATTGATGGCAAAGGTGATGTTTGGATGGGTAATGGTCAGGTGTTGAAGAATGCCCACCATACTACGATATTCAGTAGGGTTAAAAATTTGTTGACTGCCAACCTTGAACAGTGTATGTTGTGATGCTGGAGTGGAGACAGGCTTGCAATCTGAGCAAATCAAGGGTGTATTTATGTTGTGTTAGGGTCAAGTAGGTGTTGGACCTCTTGACTTCAATTCCTAAAAACTGAGAGCACTAAAGTCTTTGATACTAAAGTGATGATAGAGTTCCTTTTTTACCTTGTCAATTAGAGAATTTGAATTCCCGGTGAGAACAATGTCATCAACATTAAGTAATAGAACAACCATGGCTCCTTGGTATCGATAGAGAAAAAGAGAATGATCAACAGGGTTGTTAGAAGAAAGGGAATGAAACATCTTATTCAAGAATCAAATCCTAGGACTCTATTTATAGAGAGAGGCTTTGGGTAAATTATATCATAGGTCCAGGCCACTATAAAACATAACACACACACCTTTACATATTAGAAAAACCAATAACTCTTAACACCCTCAAGCTGGAGCATATATATTTATCATGCCCAACTTGAAACACAGAAACTCATGATGCTTTCGAGGTAGAGCTTTGGTGAAAATATCAGCCAACTATTGTTTGGATGCTGTAATAGGTGTGCAGATCTAGCCTGAAGTGACCATGTCACATACAAAATGACAGTTCACCTCTATATGCTTACTACACTTATGAAAGATTGGATCCAAGGCAATGAATGTAGCCGAGCAATTGTCACAGAACATTGGTGCTAGAGTGGAAGTAGTAAAACCAAGATCTTTCAGGAAATTCACTAGTCACATAACCTCACAGCTAGTATGGGCCATCGCCCTGTATTCAGCTTTTGCACTAGACCTGGACGCTACGGTTTATTTCTTGCTTTTCCATGTGACAAGGTTACCACCGAAGAAAGTAGCATATCTTGTTGTAGACTTTTGGTCCTTCAGACTAGCTGCATAATCAACATCATAATATGCATGGACATTGAGATGGCTATTGTTTTTCATAAATATCCCTTTTCCTGGACTTCCCTTTAAATACTAAAGAAGACACATTGCATTCGAGTGACTATATCGGGGATTCTCTATATATTGACTTGCCTTATTAATTGTAAAGGTAATGTCTAGTTTAATAATAGTGACATAAAGAAGTTTGCTAACAATAATCTCTCATTATCCTTAAAAGGGGGTCTTCCTCTCCACGTAATCACTGAAGGGGTTCTGCAAGCACCATAGATGACTTAGCACCTAACAACCCAATTTCTGCAAGTAATTCAAGTATATATTTTCTCTGAGATAGTGACATTTCCCTGGAATTTTTGGCACATTCTATGCCCAAGAAATACCGCAACCTGCCAATGATCTTTAGTAACAAAAGTGTCCTGAAAAAATGTCTTAATCTCATGAATGCCCTTGGTATCATCTCCTGTAAGCACTATATCATCAACATATGTTGCAAGGATTACCACACCAGAGTATGTCCATCGGATAAAAATAGAGTGGCCAAAAGTGGATCTACGGAACCCAATCCGCTGAATAGTAGCACTCAGTCGCTCAAACCAAGCTCATGAACTCTACTTGAGTCCATATATAGGCTTCTTCAGGCTGAATACCTTCCCTCTTTCAATGACAAAGCCTGGTGGTTGAGTCATAAACACCTCTTAGTGCAAATCTTCATAAAAAAAAAGTATTTTTGACATCCAACTAATACAATAGCCATGTCAGGTTAACAACAATGGATAAAATTACTCTAACCGAGTTCAATCTAGCAACTGGAGAAAATGTGTCAAACTAGTCCACTCTATAAGTTGGAGTGTACCCTTTGGCTACCAACCTAACTTTAAGTCTCTCAACTGACCCATAAGGGTGATTTCACAGTGAAGACCCATTTACAATCCACAACCTTCTTCCTTAGTGGAAGATTAGTCAATTACCGTGTACCACGGGAGAGAAGGGCATCCATTTCCACTTGCATAGCCTGTCTCCAACTAGAGTTCTGCATGGCCTCAGCATGATGCTTGGGTACCACTAAGGCTAAAAGATCTATAGAAAAACTCTGTAGTGCTGGACTGAGATGATCAATAGACATATAATTAGCCATAAGGTGTAAAGTACAAGATCTCACCGCCTTTCTTTGAACAATAGGCCTGTTATTTATTTAGCTCTGAGCATCACCCGAAATTAATGGAGGGGATTGAGGGATGTCTTCTTGCTCCTCAACCTGCATAATTGCCAAAGGGATAGACACAGACGACTTGCGATGAGACTATATGTTTGAGAAAACCACTCAAGAGAACCACCCTCAGTAGAGACATAAGGAGTCTTCTCAATAAAATACATCTGCAGACACATAGTACCACCTCCCCGCCAGATCAAAATAACTCTGCCCCTTTTGGGTTCTAAAATAACCTAGTAAAACACATTTTACAGACCGAGACAACTTATCTGGGACACCAAACAAATGAACAAAATATGTGTATCCAAAAATACGTAGCGGCAATGCAAAGGTGCTGGCATTAGGTTGTAGTAAGGAAAGTGGAGTGGCTCCATCAAATACTAGGGAAGGTAGTCTGTTTATCAAGTATGTGGTAGTAAAGATAGCATTTTCTCCAAAAAAATTTTAGGAACATTCGTTGCTAAAATCATGGTTTTAGCAACATTAAGAAATTGGCATAACTTTCTTTCAGCAACGCCTTTTTGTCAAGAGGTATGGGCACAGGATGTTTGGTGTAGTGTACCATTGGAGGATAGGAAATTACTAACTTCTTTTTGAATAAATTCCTAAGCATTATCACTGCGAAAAATTTTGATACAAATAGAATATAAATTCTAAACCTCATTAAAAATTTTCTTAAAAATAGAGGAAATTTCAAATCTATCATGCAAGAGATATGTCCAAGATAAGCGAGTACAATCATCCATAAACACCACAAAATCCCAATACATACCTCGGTGGACAACTAAGGTCCCCAAACATCACAATGAATGGCATGAAAAGGAGAATCACATCTTTTATTGTTTCTAGATGGAAAAGAAGCACAGTAATGCTTGCCAAGATGATAAGCTTCACAATCAAAATTATTCGGAATAAAGGACTCTGGAAACATTTTTTATAATCTGAAGATAGATATACGACCCAAACGATAGTGTCATAGGATAGGATCTGTAGATGCAGAAACAAGACCAGCAAATAGGTGAGGAGTGTTGATGTAATATAGTTCACTATGCTCAATCCCCCCACCAATCATCACCCTCATCCGGGTGTCCTAAAAATACACAAAATGCAAGTCATCAAATATCACCCGACACTTAAGCTCTTTACATAAACAATATACTGAAAGCAGACTCATAAGAATTCTGGAGCATAGTAACTAAACATCAGTAAGCTTAAGTCAATCAGAAAATCGAACTTCACCAACACCAATAACGAGAGAGTAGGACCCATTAGCCAGCTGAACGAATGTAACGTCCTGGGTCTTATGCATGGACATAATAGCATTTTCCTTACCAGTTAGAAGACTAGAAGCACCAGAGTCAATCAACCAGGTGCAAGAAGACAATGTGGTCGCTAGATTGGTAGAACTGCTAGTAGCTGCAATAGAAGCAGAAGTATCTATCAGCAAAGGCTAACATAGCAACATCAACAATCTAGAATAATCATCTGTAGTGAGTAAAGGAAATGCTGAAGTAGACATAGATACAGAGACAGAAACTGGCTTAGACATAGAAGGAGCACCATGGAAGTCACCCCTTGAACAATAGCCGCAGTAATAGATCGGTTATGGGGATAACCAAACTTTGAGCAACATTTGTCAGACGAATGATTTGTGCATTGGCAGTGCACACATGGATTGTACACATGACCCCATCCTCTGCCACGGCCAGGTCCACGACCTCTCCAACCTGGAGTACCCCGGCCTCCAGATACAACAAAGGCAGATGCCTTAGTAGGTGATTGAAGAGATGCCAGTCGAATGTGCAACATGTAAGGAAATCTTCTGTAGGCCAGCGTACATAGTCTCTATATCAAGAATGTCATCAAAAGCAAGTATATTTTCTCTGGCAGACGAGAATATGGAGTTAAGACCATCCAAGAACCGGTAGACCTGCCAGGTTTGTCTCTAGCCTGTTTAAGTCTCATAGCACGAAGGTTGGAATACATTGAACTCATCAAAGAGCCCTTCCATCTCAGAGTAATAGTCCACCAATGTGCACTCCCCCTGAGAAAAAGACCAGATGCAGCGATAAATATTAAATAGCCTAGCATGGTTAGACTTTTGAGAAATTTTCTTGGCCAGACTCTGCCACATATCCTTCGTTGTTTTCCTATACAATAGATTTGCTGCGATCAGAGGTTCAACATTATTCATCACCCAGTTTATTACTAGGTAATTATCTTGCTCCTACTTCTTAAAACCATCTTCCTCTTCTGCTTGAGGATCCTTGGTAAGAATAGCTAGCCTCTTATGACCACCAACAAAGATACGGAAGGCTTGGGACCACAAGAGGTAATTCTAAGCACCATCCAACTTGATAGTGGTCCCTTGGATAATCAAGGAAGCCGATGTAGTAACCAGCTTAGTCTCAGAACTAGAATAAGCCATAGTCTTAACTCAAGAGAAGAAATATCAAGCACTATTAGATCTGAAAATAGGATTTTTAGAACCCAATCAGAGCGGTAGAACTCGCTCCGAGGTCAATATGATAGATCATACCATAGCCTTGGTTCATTAGTTCGTAGAGATCCACCACCGAGAGTGCTCTAGGTCATGATTGCCCTCAACAGTGTGGAGTATAGATCACCGCAGTAGCAAATTTTGCTGCTGGGGCAACGCTCAGGTGCGAGGGAGGGCCTACGCAGCATTGGGGTCCCCAAGCAAGTGGTGGCGACGCCAATCGGCGACCCTAACAGGAGATGGTGATGCAAATCAGTCAGCAGGAGAGGGTGGCGACACTGATTAGAGATTAGTGGTGCCAATCACAGAAAGAGAGGAGAGTCTTCTTTCTCCTAGGGTTGATTTCTGATGGAGAAGAGGTATCCGAGCGCGAAGAGTCTAGGACTCACCTTGCTTTGATACCATGTTGGAAGAAGAGAATGAAATGTCTTAAACAAGAATGAAACTCTAGGCCTCTATTTATAAAGAGAGGCTTTGGGTAAATTACATTATAGGTCCATGTCACTATAAAACTTAACATCACACCCTTACATATTAGAAAAACCAATAACTCTAACAAAGGCATTATTGAAACCCAAGGTTAACCATAACATTGCTGAAGCTTTGAAACCAACTGCGAGATGCCTGCTTGAGTCCATAAATGGACCTTTGGAGTTTGCAAACATACTTAGTGTGACTCTTTGCTTCAAAGCCGTTAGGCTATCCATATAAATCTCCTCTTGTAGATCACTATGAAGAAAAGGATTTTTAACATCTAATTGATTCAATTTCCAATGATGACCGAAAGCCAAGCTCATGATAATTCGAATGATAACAACCTTTATTACCAGACTGAACGTTTCATTAACATTTTCGCCATATTGTTGAGTGAAGCCTTTAGCAACAAACCTAACTTTGAACATGTCGATGGTTATATGTGCTTGTTCACAAGTGCTTGTATCCACATGGATCTCTTTAGTCATTTATCTTAAATAATGGATTTGAAAGGTGTACCATTTCCATTAAATGGCAAATTTATTATCTTATAGTTAAATCTTTTGATATTTGACCCTTAAAAATGCATCTGAAATCACTATTCAAGTATATGTAAAAATGCATCCATTTGTAGAAATACTTTTTCTATGGTTATTGATGTAATAGTGCAAACAACTATTGTATATAATGCATAATTAAAGGAAAAGGAGCACAATTTGCTATAGACCTTATCAAGGACTTAGCTACTGGTAGACCTAATTAGAAACCTAGCTAAGAACCTGACTTGCCTAGTTGTTTTACAAACCATTGGACTCAAAGACCCACATACTTGCTTGGCTTGTTTGTTTCAGATTGGGTCAAGCAGAGTTTTGGTGGGTTGAGTCATAGGTCTATTGGTATGGACCGATCTGGCCCATTTACAATCGAGTCCATGCTAAATAGGTTGGGTCAGACCTAACCTAACCCTCTTGACAGGCCTACTCTCGCTTTCTCCATCTTCCTCCAACTCTATGATATTTTATTGGAAAACATGGGAAGAAGTGCATTGTACTAGTGAAGATTTAGGCACTAGCGTGGTGTGGAGGCTCTTCCACGTGGATGAGAGAAGCAGTAGCAGATTGTTGCAAGTGTTGATTGCGCACACCGAACAGAGAGAGAGAGAGGGGGGGGCAGCCAACAGTAGAGAAGAAGAGAGGAGAGAGAGGGAGTTGTTGTTGTTGGAAAGAATCTTGCATTAACTCAAAGGAAACATACATAGGTTCTCTCTATTTAAAGAGAGCAAATCCTAATATCAAAACAAGAAACAAATCTAATCAAATCTCCTAAAAATAATAAGAAAAATATCCTGCTAACAACTTAATTATTTGACACCTTAACATATTAAAAATAGATAACTTAGACTCAAAGAAACCTCCACAAAATCCCTTAGGGTCAGCACCCCTTGGGAAGACTCAAGATCTATGCCACGTGGCCCGACAAATCTACCACGTGGCATTGCCACATGGCCTTATTCTTCATAGTACTCTCATATCCATAAGCCCAATTTGCATAACATATCAAAGTTAAATATAGTAAATACCTAGATGCAAGAAGAAAAAATAACATGCAAAAAAATATCTAAAATACAACTCAATTAATCCATGATCACTTCCATATACTTCCTAATAAATGACCTCCATAAAGAATGCTGATTGTCAATTTTGCATCTAGACTTTGGAGTTTTAGGAGCTTGCAATGAAGACCTATTGTTTATTTAGAAAAGTTTATGGTCATGGTGTGTCCTATTCTTCGGAGGTAATGCTTATATGGGCTACAAATGCTCAACTAAAAATTCATTTCCTTTACATGGCTACTGAGGAGAAGATATTCAAGGTGTACAGATCACATGGGTGTCTAAACCTCATTTTATGAAGGACGATACAAGTCATTTTTATATAAATGCCCTTACAAAACCTAGTAGTTAGACTGGATTAATTTTGATTTTAACGATCCTAAGAGTCTAGTTCGCATCAGATGGTGGCTTCCTGCACATGTCAAAAGGCACAATCCATGTTAATTGTTTTTCTTTGGTCTCTAACTCAAGGCTCATGCATATTGCTTTCCTTTTAATGAAATGGGTGATCATAATTGGACAACATAATAGAAATACCTGTGCAGTTTTTGTGTTGTGGAGGAAGTAATCCTCTTTTATGTAATTTCACTTCCTTTCTAGTTGAGGATTGCATGGGAGATACCTATGTGTTTTTCACAACCACCCTTAAGCAGTCATTCTTTCCTCGTGAAAAAGTAGATGATGATATCTTTAAAAAGGCAAATGTAGAAAAAACAACTTTGGCATTTTTAAATCGTAAATAAAACTTGTTATTAAATGAAATAACTACTCAGCAAAGTCTAGCTTATGATCATGGTTTGAATCTACCTTGAAAAGAACTATTTAGATTCTTGCAAATTTGATCTTTAAGAATTTAATAGCCCAGCCTGTTATTTTCCAAGTTTGTCCAACCTGTTTAAGTCTAGTTCGAGTCCCTTGACCCCTTGCCTCCTTAAAATATATGACCTATTGGCCACCACCCTGTGCATTTGGCAACCACATGCCACCAATTAAGAGTATTTCATAATGCTATTGATTCTTAGGTAACATATTTGAGTTATCTGCCATATTAGTCTTCTCCATATTTTAGCATTTCTCAAGTGGGCTTATGTATTTCTCCATTTTAGTATTTTTAAAGTGAAAGCAAAAGTATGGAAGTAATGCAAAAGAAACTTGAGCCTAAAGAGGGTAAAAGCAATATCTTCAAACTAGCTAAAGCAAAAAACGAAGTATCTCACAAAAGCAAGGTGCATCAACAATGGAGAAGGGTCATTATAGTTGGCAAAGATATAGCGATAGTGTGGAAGAATTATTTTTTATAAGCTTTTTATTGAAATAAGGTAGTTGATAGCATGAAGAAGAGTTACCTAATTTGAAAACATGCAAGCCAAGGATACAAAAATAGTGGATTCTCTAAAGATAATAAAACCTATGAATGTTGTTGGACTTGATATTCTTAAAGATGTTTGGAGAGTGATAGGCAAGTGGGGTGTAGCTTGGCTTACAAAACTATTTAATGCTATTTGACTAAGCAAAGGAATGCTAAAGGAATCAAAAAAATAGTTTTGTGATACCCTTACACAAGAACAAAAGAGATATAAGAAGATGCTAAAACTATAGAGGTATTATCAAATTAACGAGCCATATATTGAAACTTTGGAAGAGTATAATGATAAGAAGATTGAGCTAAATCTATAGAGTAATTGAGAAGTGAGAAATAGCATTGGTTTATGCCTAGCAAGTCTATAATTGAAACAATGCATCTTCTGAGGTATAAGTTGGGGATATATTGAATCAAGAAGAGGGATTTATATATATGGTTTTTATTTATATAGAGAAGGCTTATGATTTTGTTTTAAGTGATATATTATTGAGAATCTTGGAGGAAAGACAAGTATTGGTTTTATATTTCAACCTCATAGGGGATATGTATGATGGCACTACAACTTGTGCAAACACCCATGTTGGACTGACATGCTACTAGGATATCATCATTAGTTTTCATCATGGATTAACTTCAAGCCATTACCTTTTTCACCTTGGTCATGACTAAATTGACAATGCACATTCAAGAAGACATGCCATGGTGTATGCTTTTTGTTAATGATGTTGTGTTAGTTGATGAGACATGAGAGAGTAAACAGAATATTTAAGCTCTAGTGAGAGACCCTAGAAGCTAAGAGCTTGATACTTAGAAGGACAAATATTGAGTATGTGGAATGTAAATTTCATGATGACAAAGGTGAAAATTAAGGGGATTACATTTCAAAGAAAGATGTTTTTAAAAATTTTGGGCTATTTTTTTCAAAAAGATGGTGAAATTGATGGAGATGTCCTATATAAGCTTAATGCAGGTTGATCAAACTAAAAGTCTAAAAAAAGCTCCTAGTATTTTATGTGATAAAAAGATTTCCTTGAAAGTAAAAGGGAAATAGCATAAACAGAGAGAAGATCTGCCACATTATACGGGTCTGAATAATGAGCCACTGATTGTAGGCATGTGCAGGACGTTTGTGGCAAAAATGATGATTTTGAGGTGGATATTTGACCAGATGAGAAAGGATTGGGTCCTCAATAAGATTATTAGGGAAAAGGTTGGGGTGGCACTAGAAGAGAACAAGATGACAAAGACATGTAATGTGGTTCAAACATTTATAAAGAAAATGCCCCGATCAAGATGAATAATAAATTAGATGTTGGTTGTAATAAGAGAGGTTAGGGAAGGCTTAAGAAGTATTGAAACCATCCGGTATGATCTTTATTACTTGGATCTGAGCCTAATAATGGCCTATGATAAATCTGATTGGAGGCAAAGCATCCACAACCGTCTCCGCTTAATACAAGAAAAAGGCATCGTTATTGTTTGTTGTTTTTCCGGGTCAATTGTTTTTAGTCATTTTGGTGTTATTTATTTATTATTTTCTTATGCACATTGTGAGGACATTGCATGTCATTATCAAATCTATTTTATTGGGTATTGTGTTTGACAGGTGAAAAGATGGTAATCTACATTTGCAAAAGTTGTAGTCTTGTGGGTCATAAGTTTTTTTTTTTCTTTTTTTTGTGTGTGTATTTTTAATCCTGTAAGTCCCAAAACAAAGGGTCATATTTACTATAACAGTTGGATGAAAACAGAGAGTTGAGTACAATGTAACTTGAGGGGGTCTTGCCCAATTTGCTCTATGTGTTCATCCCTTATCCCCTCTAGGTATCTTAGTGCAATCCTAGCAATCCATGCATTAAGCAGCCCCTATTAGAATTTCCAGAGAATGAAAACTTAGGTTTCAAAATTTCCATTGATTCTCACAGAAAGGGAAAATCTCCTGCTTTGTTGATTTGTTGAAAATTAAGGGCCACATGACAAAAAATATTGACTAGAACACATGGTTCGTGACCAAATTCCAATCACATTTATGGAAATCCAATTGTAAGCCCAAAACATCAATTAATGCACAGATTCACGTTTGAGCAGTGGCCAAGATTCCTGTTGCAAAATGAAAAAACCTCGCATAAAGTATAAGAATAAAGGGGTAAATTCTACTTCAGAGTTAGACATCACCAGGAAACGTAACTCCACTGACCCAGCCACTCTAGAGCCAAGCTTTCCTACCCGAATTGTGCAGAATTTGTTGCCGTTATCGACATCGCGAATAAGAACAACAAAGCATACAGGACAAGCCAAAATTTTAAAATGCAGACATATGCAGAGACCACATGGGAATAACCTCTTGATGACCACCAAGACATGCTCATTAACATATCCATCCTCCACTAGCGCAGGAGTGTCGATCACGTTCAAAGTGAAGCCCCCCCACGATCTCGAGCACATCAACGGGCTAAGACCCCCCGACTCCAACCATAAAAAGGGAAGAAAAAAAAAAAGAAAGAAAGAAAAATAAACAGATAAAAGAAGCTAGGAAAACAGAAGAAAGGAGAAAACTTCCAAGAGCATTCATACATTGTTCACAAACAATGATACAGCAGAACAGACCTGAAATGCGCTAACAGCTGCCACCGGCTAGCCCAATAAAGAGTTCACGGTGGAAGATTTACCAACACCGCCCTTCCCCATCACCAGAATGGTGAGGGTATTCACATTGTTCTAAGTAGAACTCCAACAACGTAAACTTGGAGGAGTATTTTATTTATGAACAGCAGGAAAGTAGCGGTACAGGAGGAACAATCAATAAGCATACCAACCTCCTGCTTGAGTTTATCCAACAAGTCATGGAGTTTGTTCTGAGTGGCAACGGGGAACTGCAGGATACCGTGCCAATCTCTGGGTAATGGGGACGACGCCATGGACGCTCTTTATCTCTTGGCACACGATAAGCTCCCTGCTAGAGTTTGGTTTAGTCCACCAAAAAGGGCTGAAAATAAAATGGCCGAGAAAGCTCTCTCCCTCTCTCCCTATCTCGGTTAAAGTGGGGGAAGGGAACGACGGCCGCTACTCCCTCCCTCCCGTAAACAATTCGCACGCTTGAAGCAGGTTTTTACGCCTTTCTTTGTCAAAGATAAAGGATCTACAGTAGTAACATCCTTGTCGCATACATCACTCACGTTTAGTTTGTATGTGGGAAATTACGTACAACACAAAGACATCCCTTAATGATTCCTCATGAATCATTAATTATAATGGTCACAGCATAATTTATTAATTACAGCATAGGCTCGTCGTTAATATTATAATTAAAGTTGATGTTTCAAAAACTTAAGCTTGCATTTGGTTGAGGATTAATATTTACCTTTGGGTAAAAGGTAGGAAGGTATAAGTTAGAGAAATAGTGGTGTTTCGGTTGGTGAAAGATAGGTACGATAGTTGAGTTGATGTGTTGTAAGTTTTATGTTGATATGATTTAAATGTAAATGAAGTGTTGCTATTTATTTTTATCATATTAATATTGGGTTATTTTTTATTATTAATTCGTTGAAAAGTAGAGTAAGTGGATTAGATGTAATAGTCGAGTTATTATGTTGTAAGTAGCGAAATGACGCATGTACCGTCACACTATTCATATGCTATTCATCTACTCGTGCTATATAAGCTACTCTATGTTTTAAACCCTCAACCAAACAGCACCTAAAAAGCACCTAAGCTTCCCCTCTTCCCTTTTTTTGATAGAAACAGCTTCTTTCATAGCTTGAGTGTTGCTACTGTTGATTTCTTTTGCCACTATGACTATTATTGTTGGTCTTGTAGTTACTACACTACTTCTCTACCTTCCTAATCAACCATTACCTCTTTCTCACAGAAGATCTCTGTCATCGTCATTATAAAATGCATTACTCTTTTATAATTTTTTATTAGTTTGATGATTGAGTTTTATGGTGAAAGTTATATACTTTGATCATTTATTTTGTTGTTTCTAGGTTAAAATCTAGTTTTCTTTTTTTTGTGAAATTTACATTAGTTTATTAGCTTAATAGGTTAAGTTTTATGTTAATTTGAAATCATGGTGAGTTGGTATTTGTTGAAGATTGATTTCCTTAAATGTAAATTTTATCTCCCTTTTTCAAATCACACTACAAAAATTGTAATTGTTGACACCTCAGCTTTGATCTACCAAAATTATGTTATATGTCAACTAATCTTTTAGAACTTCTATCCTGGCAAGAGAAAGCACATCTTGGAAGTCAAGCCTTATATCATTTATTTTCTTGAGTCTAGATTTATTATATGGAACCTCAAAATATTTTCAAATGAATTAACGAACATTAAAATCCATAGTTTAGAACATTTGATCAACAAACTTATAAAATGATCAATCAAAATAAATTGATCTACTAATTAATAAAATAGATCGATCAAATCTAATCAAATTAAGAAGTCTGGATTTGAAAGATTAATCGATCAAAATACTAGATTAATCAATTAATAGGTGATCGACCAAATAATTTATTTAATCGATTAGACCTTTTGATCGACTAATACATTTATTTGATTGAAAAATTACGTTTAAAAAGTTTCCAAAATAGCTTGGATTTCAAGAATAAATAGGGTACCCTTGTAGCCTCTTTGACACAACTTTCAAGAGAAAATCCTCTACTCTAAAAAGGTGCTCTTACACTCTCTTCAAAGCACTTTTGCGCTCTTTTTGTCTCACCTTCTAAAGCACTTTATCCTGAGCCTTTGCGAAATATTCGATTTGAAAATCTTTGCTTATTTGAGGTTCCTTAGGATATAATTTGTATTATTTCATTTCTATCAATTTGATTAGGGTCCCAAGTTGTTTGGGAGACCCTATTGTTGTTCTTCTTCTTCTCTTTAGGATCAAATAAAAGGGTCATTGTAAGAGGTTGTGCCACCCTCATTTTTAAGTTATACACATTTTAGTGGAGTGACTAGCCCATCTTAGTTGGAAAAATCCTAAGTTGGGAAGTTTAGGTAGTAATTTTTACCCAAAAGGGCTTCCACTATAAATACAGTCACACTCTTGTGAATAATTTTTGTACTTTGCATTTACATTCTAAGATTATTTTGAAACTGTCATCTACACTCTTCACCCCTCCCCTCTAATATAGTTCTAGATCTGTAGGTCCATCAGTAATACTGTATGTTTTGTTGTTGATTTTTTATATTCCCTTCCAATGATTCCATGCCAAGAAATGCATTTGTCAAATTACATACATTTTACTATTTTTCAAAGTACCGTTAAGAAAAGAAATCTAAATGAATAATAACTTCTAAATATGATAAAATAGAGGTTTAATTTCATAAGTTTGCACTAAAGGGGAGTAAATAGTGAGGTATAAAAATTTTAATACAAATGAAACAATTACACAAGTATTTACACAATTGCACAAAGCACAACTCAGGTAAAAACTACCACTTAAGTTTCTCGACTTAGGATTTTTTGATCTATCGAGTAGATCACATCCACTAAATGCACCACTTTAAACCGATGGTGACACAACCTCAATTACAACAATACTACTTACTAAGAGTAGCGTACCTCAAATCCCTTTTCTTCGCGAGAATGTTGTCTCACGAAGAGATAGGAATTTGCCACACAAATACCCAACCAAAATATAAAACAAAATAACAAGAACCTATAAAGCCCCAAAATTGTAAGTCAAAGCTAAGCTCCTATAGGCTTAAGGAACTTTCCTAAGTTGGAAGCGAGTAGGCGTGAGTGCGCAACAATTCAGTGCTCTCATATGTATAGTATGAAACGTAGAGAGCAAATGACAGAGTTTCTCCTCTTGAACTTTCAAAAAGTGTGTAATGGTGAAAAGAATTATCTCAAGGGTTGTGTATGGACAAGGAGAGGTTCCCTCTATTTATAGAGGTTTTAGGAAGGTCTAAGAAGGCTTAGGAGAGGGCTCTTAGTCGTCAGAGGCATACCTTAAAAGATTGGATTGAAATTCCAAAGAGATCAGGGCAATAAATAGGTCTGACAACAGAATTAGATGACTGATAAAAAGGTTAGACGTGTGTGAAGGACATATTTGACGTTTGACTAAATTTTTTGACGTCTAAAAACTATGGTCTCCCTGAAAATGACTGATCTAGACAGTGTACTTGTCAATATAGATCAAACGTCTGGATATGCATTTTAAGACATTTGATACTAATATTGGATGTCTGATAGTGGGAGGGTTGGTTCTTGGAAATGTTCCTGATTTGATCAGATCCAAACATGGATCTCGTTCAAACACCTGTAGGACACATGGACATATTATTGGATGTTTGAAGATAAAGATGTTTCTCGAGAATTGATTTTTTGACACTCCAATGATCATACATGGTCTGACAAACAAGATTTGGGTCAGAATAAGTCTAATGCTTCTTTATTAGACGTCTAGAGAAGGTCCTAGATGTTTGGAAATATTAATAAAATATTTCCAATGGATCTCGAGAAGATATTATTCTGACAGAATCTAACGACTTGTTATTTAGGCTTTCGTCGAGTTTTAAGGAAATGCGTTGTAATACAATCGACAAATAGCTTTCAAACAGATAAATTTATAACTCAGAATCTACAATGGAGTCCAAGGTCGAATACAAGGAGCAAATATGAAATTCACAACATTAATCGCATTCAAAATAAATGAGCACAATTAATTAAGCATTCAAATAGATTTTCAATGAATAATAATTTCACATTAGTTATTCAATGAAATCCAATGTATCTAGAAACAAAAAGAGTGGAGAGAATCTAAAAGTGGTGATTTGAATCACCAATTAAATCATCTAATTAAGCATGCA
Organism: Thalassia testudinum; assembly: GCA_037157565.1. Classification (NCBI taxonomy): domain Eukaryota; kingdom Viridiplantae; phylum Streptophyta; class Magnoliopsida; order Alismatales; family Hydrocharitaceae; genus Thalassia; species Thalassia testudinum. Next base: position 122,322,832 of record JAZHRO010000073.1, read on the forward strand.
TCTCATATTCAATATCAACCATAGTACTTAAATAATGCAACAGTATCTCAAATAATGCTCAATCAGACGAAAGATTTATGAATCAAACGACTTAAATGCACAAGGCTTCTCATAGCTAAGCCTCTCTTCTTCTTCTTCTTCTTATGCTTTTCTTCCCTTTCTTCTTTCTTCTCAAGCCTTCTCCTTCTTCTCTTCAGCTTCCCTTCTCTCTCTCTCTTCTTCTTCAGACCTTCCCTGCTTTTCTTCTTCTTGAGCTTTCTCCTTCACAAGCACAAGGGAGCCAAGGCCTTCAACAACTAAGTGTCGCACACAACACAAGAGAGAAAAACCCTCCCCCTCTCTCTCACAAATTCCCTTTCTTTCTTCTCTCTCAAACCCAGCGTATCTGAGTATAGTTATCGGATTATCGGATCGGGGAATAAGGACCATGACTACTGAGTGTGAGAGGTAGCTGAGGAGTGAGCAGGTGTAAGTGAAGAGGGACCCGACCCCTTGTGTGCTAGGCGGTAAGCATAGTGCACAAAATCAACTTATGTGCTGTGTTGAGTCTGAGATTCCATGATGTGGGACTAAAGCGTCCGGCTCTTTTCTTTGTGCACGACCGCAGCAGCAGCTGAAGGCGATGCCTCCAATTAATGTCAAAGACGAGGCCATGGTCTCTAATTGATGGCTTGGAGAGATGCCTAGAGCTCTTTCGCGTGTCTTGGGAGCGGAACTTGGAGCTCTCGTGGCTGGAGCTTGAAGAACAAGGCGGAGATGATGGCGACGATGAAGGAGCACCGATGAAGACCTGAAATCACAAGAACGACCTCACGGCCACATTAAAACACTTCAGGAGCTTCGCCTTGGCTTGGCAAAGGTGACGGTGGCGGTTTCATGGCGTGAGGTCTGTGGAGGTTGGGCGAAGTCGAAAAGGTGGTGCGGCGGCAGTTGTGTCGAGTGAAGTGATTGGATGGGTGGAATGGCGAATAAGTAGAGGGGTTTGGTTCGGGTGGATGAGGTGAAGGTTATGGAGTTGTTGGCTAGGCGTTTGGTGCGATGGTGTGTCGGGGAAGCCTCGTTGGAGGGCGGCCGGATGTGGAGAAGATGATGGGTGAACGGCATATTGACGGTCAAAATTGAGTGATAAAGGAGAGGGAAAGGAAGTAGAGGGAGATAGCAACCTAGCTAACCTAAACTACCGGACGAAAGGGGAGGTGGGCACCGGTTATGGTATGGCCGACTGTTACGACCCGGTTCCCGAATCCCTACAGGATACAAGAATCGGACCGATTTGATTGATCTCAAGACCCAGTCGTCCAACGAGAAAGTGACCAAAAAGCAGTAAAATAAACCACAATCACCATGCAAATAACTAACAGTAACAAAAGTACAACAGTAAAGAAAGGAACTACTACAGTACATACCACCACAACAATAGAGAATTAAAAACAGGTACAGTAATATGAAATTTACAATTAAAGAGTACAAGGTGTAACAGAAATACTCACTATTACAGAAAATGGGTACAACAAAAGTACAACTACTGGGCTCTACTAGGCCCAGCACCCTCCGCAGCTATAGGCTCTGGCTGCTCAACACCTGGTCCTGAAAAAGGTGACAAAATATGACACGTCAGCGAAACGCTGAGTAGAGTGGCAACCAGCTAGCTAAGAAAAACAGTAAAGGTGGACAAGTAGCTGTTGTTTTTAATTTCTTTCTTTATTTCTCTATTTACTCTTTCTTGATTTATTTCTCAAGTCTTTCTCTTGATCTCGAATGTTCCTCGTGGGAACGATCTTGATTGCAGTCTTTTATGAAAAGTAGAAGTAGCACGTGGTGCTCTCCTGGCCAGGAGAGTCCTCCGTGGTGGTCCTACCCTCAGTCAATCACCCCAAGGTCGTTGACAGACGTAACGGTGACTACGGCACGCGCGATAAATGCACGAGTAGCTACCCCACACTGGCACGCGGTCAGTCGTTTCCGTTAACGGGTGCGCCCAAAGCACATCACAGAACCAGTATAGGACAGAGCCCTCTCAGTAACAGGGGTCCAGCCCCTCCACAATAACCAAACAGGGGTCTTGTCCCTCTACAGTCCGCGCACCCTCGCCTGACTACCCTGGTTTGCCCAGTGGGCCTAACAAGTCGGTGTAGGACGGCTAGCTGAACCCCGGGCCCCGTGGGGTGGCTAGCTCCCTCCCTACACTAGTAGCTCTCCCCGGTACGGTGTACGCCAGGGCCAAAAGTCGGTACAAAGTGGCCAAATCTAACCCCGAGTCCCTGGTGCGACTAGCTCCGCTCTGCACTAAACAGGGGGACAGTCGCCCTCCTTGGTACTCCGTACTCAAGGGCCCGCTCACTTCCTCACCCACTTTCCCAGTTCCATTCTATTTATTTTCTAGGAACTCTACTCGTAATTCCCCGTAGGGTTCATGCTCATATTTCTCAGGCCAAGCCATACTAGGTTTCATCATTTCAGTTTTATTCGCATATAGCCCGTGTTTCCAACATTTAATATCAATTTATATACAAATAGCTCGAATTTAGTTTCCAAACAACAGGAATTACATGTAGCAGTTACTAGAAACAATACTCTACATTTCACAGACAGCTGTTATCCAATTACAGACAGCTATCATTATTCTATCTACTTATCCAAGACTGCAATTTAGGCATTCAAGACATTTGTTTCAGTGTTTCTGTTCCTAGGATTCATGCCACACCCTAGGATCTATCATTCAATCTAGTTTCCAGGTCCTAGGATTCATGCCATACCCTAGGATCTATCATTCAATCTAGTTTTCAGGTCCTAGGATTCATGCCATACCCTAGGATCTATCATTTATTTCAGAGATGCATTAATATTTGTAATTAACTAAGGGGAGCCACTCTACCTGCAAAATCGGGAGTAATGGGGGCGTGATCAGCAGGTCCACGTGCCTCCGCAACCCCCAAAGTCGCAACAGAACGAGGTCCTAACACAAGGATCAATCACAAGGAACCACTTAGAACAGGATAAAAGTATTTCAAACAAGTAGAGGAACTGATTCTGAGAAGAACGGAATCTTAAACGCGGAAATTGGACCTCGAACGGATCCTAAACGAGTCAAAAACGACAACCTGACTCAAATCAGACGTCTGGAACACCTTCCAGACGTCTTAAAAAGTGGTCCAGGTCATACCTCACTCTGCGCTGCTCCTTAGATGTCCAGGGATCCTGTTGAACCGTCTGGACCCAGTTCCAGATGTCCGACCACCTCTCCGGACGTCTGGAGACGCTCTTCGTCGTTTGGTGCCTTGCCCAGATATCTGAATTGCATGGGAGGGCGTGTCCCCGCGCCTTCCCGAAACGAATCCTGCACGCGCGACGAAAACCTTCTCAGCACAACACGTCTCAGAACCTTGGCGGAACGACCTGCATGGACGTATCCGCAAAAGGAGGTATAGGAGGAAATACGTACCTCTCAGTCGTCTGGAGCTCCCTCCAGATGTCGCCCGCGTTGTCTAAACGTAGGTCCATACGTCTGATTCTGGGAAAAATTCCCAGAATCAGAACCACCTCATCTTCTTCCTGTTGCGCACGGCCGCACCGCGCTCGTCCGCCCGCTGCATGAGTTGCAGAAGCACCGGGGGAACCTCCCCAGCATCATGCTCCTCCACATGCCCGCCGGCCGACCTCGAGCTGCTCCAGCGAGCTCTCTCCCCCACGGCACGTGTGTTCTCTCTCCTCTTCCTTCTCGCAGCACCTCTCCTCTCCGCCACTGCACCCGGCAGCAGCGGCGACTCTCTCACACTCTCGCTCTCGCGCTCGCACTGGAGGAAGGAGGAGGCGGGTGGATGTGGTGAACGAGGGAGAGGGGAGAGGAGGATATAAGTAGGCATGGGGAGGGGGAAAAAGGCGCTACAAGTCGACGGGTTTTCAGTCTGCGTGCGGCACGCGCGCAGACTCGCGATCGTACGCATGCAAAAATTTATTTCCAGACATCTAGGAAGGCATCTAGACGTCTGACCAGACGTCTGGACCAACTCCCAGACATCTTAAAGTGTTTTTGATGCCTCGGGTCTTAACACTGACGCCGGAGAAGGAAGGACTTCATTGAGGGAGAACGACATGGAAGACAATGGAAGGTGGCGCTTGTTGGTATTGCAAGATGCGGACGAGCTTGAGGAAGAAGAATCGGTCGACTATGGTCTGCGGTGGCCGACGGAGAGGGTGGATGGAGAAGCTCGCCAGAGCTTGCAGAGAGTTCGATCGGAGAGGAGGGAGAAGAAGGTGGAATCCGATCCAAAACCAAGCTAAGGAGGTGAGGTTTGCAATCAGGGTCTTTTTATAGGGCATTAGACGAGCTTCCAAGCTTAGAAACAAGCTTGAAAGCTTCAAAAATCAGGGATTGGGACTTGGCGATTTCCAAGAAGTTCGCATGGATCTCGACTCAAATCTGAGCTCGAGATTGCATTCAAATGGAAGAGGAAGGTCTCAAGATCCTCACTTCCAATTTTGGAAGGGATTGGCCGTGAAATTAGGGAGATTTTCCTGATGGAAGGTCGATGCTTGATGGGTTCATGTGACAATGGTGTCAGGGGCCTCTTGGTGAAGGTGATGACGAAGTTAGGGGGGTCTTTATAATTATTTCGAAAGTTGAGGGGCTGATTGAAAGAGAAAGAGAGTAAGACTGGACTAAAATACAAACTAGGTCAAGATGATCTCTAATTGGGCCCAAATTTTTGTAAAACTTAATTTGGACTCAAGGAATCTGATGGTGAAGTCAGATTTTGGTTTTGATCAATTTGAATGAGTAATTTACTTAAAAATCCAAATTAGGGTAACTTCCTATCAGAGACTCTGTTTTATGTCAAAATGAGTTCTAATGGTCAACTCAAGGATACCAAACCTTATATAATATTTTTCTATGTTGTTTAGAAGATTTAGATGGGATTTATCCTTACCAAAACCTCTGTTATTTAAGCAGGGCTGAAATTAGGGTTTCGGGTGCTATTTTGACTCTCGAAATACGCGAAAACCCATTTCTGTTTGCACGGATCCTCTTATTAGTCATTAATGAACATTTAACCTTAGTTTAATCCTTGGGAAATCTCATGATTACTCTGCATTTATGATATGCTATTAAAACTGCACAATTAACACCGATTTAATGTATGTCTCTCAGAAGGGATATGTAATGAATTATGACTCTCCGACGATTATGCAGGAGCATTTGTCTATTAATTCTGATTAATTAAAGCTAGTTATTACTGATGATGATGTTATCATCACGGCTCTATATTAAATGTCTAAGAATGTCTTTAGATGTCTGAAAGTAAGTATGGACATCTGGAAATAAGTCTGGATGTCTGGGGCCTAGGTGTTCAATTTGTCAAGGTCGAATATTTGGTCATTGGGCATTTGACGTAACTATCAAACAACTTAAAAGATAATATCCGACATCTGGGACTGGTGTTGGACATATGATAAGGTTGTTTGAATATTGTATTGGTTTTCTAAGATGATTCCTGATTTGTCAATTGCCTCCTTTGACCCAATGCAAATATTTTGTTGTTATAATTGTAAAAGGAAGTAATTTCGATTTCCTTAAGCACCAACATCACTATATAAAAGCATTAATAGGAGATATTGCATAGTAGTTCAAGATTAAAAAGCATAGCTAATCCTTTTCCCATAATGAATAGGCGCAATTACATGGATCTTTTTGCCTCAATTGGGTTTTATACCTACATTATATTTAGATTGAGTTTCCAAAATGTAAGATCATGTTTAATAGTTTCCTTTCAACATTTCGTGTGTCATCCCCAACCTCATATTCCAACTTCTCCTACTAGATATCAATAAGGCTTCTTTAGAGGTACCCTTCCAAACCTCCTTGTCCACATAACTCATTATGTTTTGATGGTGGCATGGCAAGTGAAATGAATGGTCAATTAATGAATATTTTACATTATTTCATTGTGACTATCGAATAGTACTTTTGGATTTGTGATTATCAAAAAATGATTCTATGTAGGTAGATGTTCCTTGTTTTTGAAATCTAAGGGTGGATTGGAGGAATATTTAATTAGAATGTAAGAAAAGTGAATAGCTAGATGATTGAATGAAAAAAGGAGAGTTGAAAAAAGATGGAAGAGTAAGAAGATGAGAGTATTATGGTTGTAATAGGAAGGGGCTTGAGAACTTTAATCTAATAAGTGGTTTCTTGGTTTCAAGTTGAAGTCATCATGTGTTCTTTTTATTTTTTCTATCATTAGCTCATGAGTGATGAAGGAGAAATAAAACAAGTCCAAAACTCAAGGCCCTGTAGAGAAGTTGGGCCTATCAGGATCAATATGCCCCAGGGCTACGAGGCATGGGCAACCAAAAGCCCTCAAAAGGAGGGGGTCCAATCAGTAGTGAACCCATTTGAGCCTGACAGGGGGTCCACCTAGTTGGTTCAAGCATCGCCAGAAATGGGTACCCAATACCCATGACAAGCCCACCAGAAAGGCCAAGGGCATGACCAATGTCAAACAACCAGATGGCTATTACAACCCAAGCGAATTGAACAAGGTGCCAGGCAACCCACCAAGCATTGCACCCCAAGTGATCGAGGCTCATTAGATGACTTAGTGGACGACAGGACCCGATCAGATCCGAAAGACGCAACACCATAATGGGAGCCTTGGGGAACAGAACAATCCACAATGTCTCCGAGGGCAATCATAGCCCTTATAATCATTACCATAAAAACACCCTATAAAAGATGAATTGTGTGCACTGTTTAAGAGTAATTGAACCCTTTGTAATCACACATACATAGTGAATTATTGAGTGTTAGATCACTTCCATAGATATATATCATAATGGTGAAACTGGGTTACCAATTTTCTTATCTTGTGTGTATGGTTGCTCTTTAATCTTTTAGGTCAAGTTTTACGAGCTTGATCAATGAGCAACTTTCAAGAATGCTGATGTTTGGTAGATACAAATGGTTTGTTATGAAATTATTTTATATTACTCTAAAGAACACCAAATGTTCTAAGCTTGTTATGTGGGCATGGAAATGTTGTTGATAAAGAAGATGGAGATGGGAATGATAGGAGGTTCTACATGAATGTTAGGATTTTTATTGATGAAAGAGAGTAGTTTAAGGAGAAGACTTTAAAAAGGTTAAAAATTGATCCTTTAACACATGATATAGAGATAGGGCACAAATTGCCTCTTATTACAGGAAGCGAAGTCAACATGTGGACAACCTAAACCCTTTCACCCTTTTTGAAATGATGATGATCTTGATTCACCTCTTAAGCACCATGGACACTATGGGTTAGGGATATTTTCTTATACATTATACTCAAATTCATGAGGTTCATTCTTAGCATTCATAGGTTGCCTAACATTAATTATTCAATTAACTACCCAGGGCCATCTAATGTTAACCAATTGAAAGCTAACATTCATAGACTCAGTTAACGTTAACTTTTGCTTGCTAATATTAGTTTTCTTGAGCCACTAAGTCATTTAATGTTAGCTCATCAAAAATTAACATTAAATGTCTTAACAGGGTCTGTTTTAGGCTACAAATGATGGAATTCAACCCCAAAATCCATAGCCTTGACAAAACCACAAGTAAGTATGTTCAAAGGAAACTTCTTCCAAGATTCTTGACTCAAGGTTCAAAAATATCAAAAAACCTCCCATACTAAACTAATTGGTTGCTACCCACCAAAACCTCAAATGCATGCATACAGGCAAACCTAATTCCCAAGATGCAACAAGTAGATGACTTCTTTTACGTGTTAATTCATATAAATAGCATAGGAAAACAAAGAGATACATAAGAGAGAGGGTTGGGCAGTCTCTCTACCTCTTAATGCCCTTGAATAACAAGTCCCGCTCCTTGGTTAGTAAATGGTGATGTAGCTATCCATCCTTTTCTCCTTCCTAGGCTCCCTCTTTTCCTCTTGTGATCCTCTCTAGGTTGTGCATCAATAAAGTGACCCTTAGTAGCAACAACCATCCTCTTTCTTCCTCCTCCTCATTCCCTTTAAGCTTCCTTTCCTGCAAGAACTTAAGAATTAGGCTTAAATCTAACTTGAAGGCTAAGAATATGGAAGAATTACCTTCAGAGATGAAGTTTTTGTTTGCTAGAACTTCAGGAAGAGAGGGAGGAAGGAGTTGGTCGGTGGTAAGGGAAAGGTGGAGAGAATTGTTGGAGGCAAATGCCTCTTCAAGCAACTTCATGTGGTTTTTATATGGTTGGGCATTTTGCCCAAAAGCCCTCCCACCTAATAACTTTGGTTGAGAACTAGTCCTTCAACTCCTTTCATTTTGAAAATAGCCCCTCATGCCATTATTGATGGAATCAAATCAAATCTTAAGTTTCTAAGCCTAGGTGCCTAATTAGAGCTAATTCCCCCTAAAGCTTAGCATCTAATGACACCAAATTAAATTTATAAGGATTAATTAACTTGGTCTTAAGCCCTTGCAAATAAGGTCAAGGTCCATCCCTATTTAATGTGTGTTGCAAGTATCCTTGTTGAAAAATGACCGTCCAAACTTAATAGTTAGGTGCCCAAAACTACATAGAGTTCTTTTTTCTTCATTTAAATTCTAATTTTTTATTTTCAACACCTCTCTTTTTTTCAATCCTTATCTTTAATCACCTAATGGCATCCATTAGCCCATGACTAATACTAAATGGGATTAATTAAGATCTTAGGTATTATAATAGGATTCCCACTTGGAATCCATGTTACCTAGAATACAAGATCCCAACCGTTGACACTACTTTACTTGATTGCAACTAAGTTGTAATTGCCTTGGCTTTTTTCTTTAATTTATCCTTAGTTTTATTGTTGTTTGGCCAGACACAACTCTCTATGGTTGACCACCATAGTGTTTGTTTTGTTTCTTCGCAGGTCCTATTGTGGTTGGCAAGGCCACATTATGGCTAGTCTTGATAGTAGATAGGTTGACCCCAAGGGGGAGTTGGTCCTCTGTTTCGAATCCACTTGTCTTGGATTAATTCCTATCCTTTGACGAAGTTTACAATCATGTGAAGGTTAATTTTAAAATGACTTAATCCACTCAATATCTTGCTAGAATCTTGAAAATTCAAACCTTATGCAATTTTAACTCACAATCAAAAGGAAATAAAATTTGATCTTCACTTTACATAGCAAGAAGGGATGTAAGGTGAATCAAGTGTACGGGAGTCACATCTATGTTGAGGAAAGAAATGTTAAGAAAATAAGAGAAAAACATTAAATAATTTAGCAAATACAATGGTGACTATGACAATGAATCCTAAAGGCTTTTAATGACCATGGAACAAATCCTAAATTGTTTTTATGTTAACAAAAATGTATTGACAAAGAATCATTATATTGAACCTATTATTGCTAATATTTATACTTAACCAATTATACTTGAGATTAAGTTATTGTAGAGAACAATTGATTGATTGAGATGATCAACTCATATTGACTCTAACCATTTTCTAGGAAGTGTCTGGTTAAGCAATCAAACTTGATGAAGCTGCAAAGCTTAAATAAATATTAGAAGTTGTAGACTTAAGCCACACTAAACACTATCAAATAAAGGAATTCAAGAATTAGAAGGCAAGGAAGATTTAGAATTCTTACGAATCATATTCATTGTACCATGAATTGAGTTTCAACACATCTCAGGTTTAGTAGATTGAATCAACTTTTTGATCAGTTTAAGGTTTCTAGAGTTCCTACTTGATTATGTCAAATGAACCATATTTTATTGATTTTTGAACCTAATGGATCACTTTGATCAACTAAATAAGGACCTATTCTACTTTTTACCTATTGGAACCTATTTTGAAAACAATTCAATATTCAACTACTGTAACAGTTTCTAACCAATTTGATACTATTCTAATCGGCTCAACACCTTCCAATTGATTCAATAGTGTCAAATTTGAGGCATAGGAGAAGATATTTTCTCCATTAATACCATTTTACATATATGTTAAGTTTTGGAGAAAAATCAATTTAGCCATCTTTTTTACTTGTTGGGAGGTGATGGGACTCGGAAGGTCACTAAAAGATTTATACAAGTAGGGAATGCCATGTAGCCATTGACATCCATCGTTTAAGAGGAAAAGATCGAGCCTCCTTCACAATGGGGATGCTCAGCTCGATAATCACCAAGCAAACACAAAGGAACCAAGAATTTGGTGACTCAGTTCCACCGCAAAGGGGTGTACGTCTGGGGGGAGGATGATGCCCCCAACTATGCACTAGTATTTCTGAGATTACAAAATTTTCTTTCCCTCTCGGGGGCCCCTTTCCATTGGGGGCCCTTCCCTCTATTTATAAAATGGGGAGACCTGTAACTTGATGGCCTCTAATACCCCTTTTGTTAGACTACTTTATCTGCTGTCAGGGTATAAGTGGTCAGGTCCATCTTAACGTATCTTCGACCTTGGCCACGCCAAATCTTTTGGTAGGTTGAGCGGGTTCTGGCTGGAGTCCAACTAGCCTTAGGCGGGACGAGCGATACTGGTCCCACCTGTTTACCCTATAGTCAGGTAGTAAGATCCTTAATTGGGTCATATGCGAGGTTTTGGATCCGAGGAAAGTTTTTGCCCCTCATTAGGAGGGAAACCCTTTGTCCTTTGTAAAGGAGGAGTTCACCTACAAGTATAGGAGTAGAGGCTTTCTAACACACAACATAAGCGAGAAAAGGTTCATATCAAAACTTTAGCTCCCCCCTCCTCCACCTTTCTAGCTCTAAACTGTAATTTGATTTTTTATGGGGAACATTTTGGCGATCTTAGTCTTTTAAGAAGAGAAGTTCTCTTGATATTTTAATGGACAACTCTTTTGAATGAGTGGGTTTAATTCTTCACTTTGAGTTTATTTTGATCCAAATGTTGATCACTTGATCTTAATTTTTATAGTGACAAACAAATTACTTGTATCTTGTTTTATGAGAACTAACAAGTGATGCGGGAAGTCTTAGGATAAGATGTTTTAAAAAGAAGCAAAGAAAAGATTTTGAAAGAAGAATTAAAGAAGATTCAAGAAGGCACATTCAAAATCAAGAGCTTACTTCAAAGTTTTCTTTAAAGGTTTTTTAAGGTTTTGTAATTTTTTCTTTTATAGAATGTAACTAAGAGACCTCCTAAACAATCTTAAAATACCCTGTGAAACCCTTCTTGGACCTTTACTTTCATAATCCTTGAGAATCTCTCCAAAAACTCGAATTTCAAAGTTTTTTAGATGTCTAGAAACCCAAATCAGATGTCTACTTTTCCTAACTCACTCCAAAAGCATTCCCTTATCTTTACATGATCTTGTATTCATTGAACTAAGTCTTCTCTACTTCATTTATTTAAATTAATTTTTTCTCAGACATCTAATTTCTCTCCAAGATGTTTAAATGTGATTTAACATCCTCAACATTAATCTTTTAAATACCAACATTCAAAAGAGATTATGCTTTAATGACTTTTGATATTAACAACATTCATTTCTTAAAAAAGGAGACTCTACATTTTTCATTAAACATCTGAAATATCAAATTCATGAAGATTTCTGCAACATCTAATGGTTTACACTAGCGGGGAGAGAATAGTGTATATAAAAAATTATATTAAATTTAAAATTCAAACTATAAGAAGCATGACATAATTGCATCTCGATTTATAGTGGAAAGTCCCTACGGGTAAAAATCACTACCTAAATCTCCTAGCTTAAGATTTTTTTGACTAAGCCAAGCTGGTCAATCCACTAACCGCACCATTTGAATAAGGGTGGTACAACCTCTTACAACACCTCTTCTCTTTTACACTTAACAAGAGAAAACACAAACAACACTTGAGAATCCCAACAATTTGGGTCTTAATCAAACCAGGAAAATGAAATAATACAAGTGTAAAACTATGGAACCTCAGATAATTTAAATATGCAAATCGAAATTTTTTGAAGCGTGGAACATGCTTTGAAGAGAGTAGAGAATGGGTGCGAAACCACGAGGAAGGAAGAAGCACATTTTCTTGTTGAGATAATTTGAAATGATAGGTGAGGGGCCCTATTTATAAGGGAAAATTGAACACTTTTGGAAAGTCTTTTCAAGCGACGTTGTTCAATCAAAAGTTACTTTAGCTAATCAATCTATTATATTAGTAAATCAACTATAGGTTGATTAATTTATAACATTATTTTTAGTGTTGAATATGCATATGAATAAGTCAAAGAAGAGAAAATTAGTGTTCAAGAATATAATAATTAAATGGTGAAATCTTAAAAAAAAGCAAGAGAGATTCAAAGAGAAGATGATGCAACAAAGAACTTAGGATTTTTGTGGAAGTGCTAATGACTTGCAGGTAAATATGCCAAACTATATTAGAAAGGTGGCAAAGAAAATGTTAGACATGTTTAAAGAAGGAGTTTTAGGACAAAAGAAGGCTTGGTGGTGGAGCGAGGAAGTGCACAAGAAACTTATAGTTAAAAGAGCTTGTTTCAAAGCCTTATATTGAAATAAGATTGATGAAAATATGGAAAGCTACAAAGAGCAAAGAAAGCAGTTAGTGAAGCAAATGCAAACACTTGGGGGCATTTTTACAAGAGACTTGATTCAAATAAAGGTGAAAAATATATCTTTAAGCAAACTAAAGCAAGAAAGCAGAAAATAAAGGGCCATACACACGTAAGGTGCATTAAGGATGAAGAAGGAAGGATGCTTATAGCTAGTGAGGATATAAAGGCAAGATGAAAATTTTATTTTTATAAGCTTTTTAATGGAAATCAAAAGGATAATATCATCTTAGGGGAGTTAGCCAATTTATAAGATTACGTGAATTGAGCAAGCTATCAGAGGATTCAAAAGAAGGAAGTAGTGGATGCTTTAAAGATGATGAAAAATGGGAGGGTTGTTGGGCTTAATGATATTCCTATAGATATTTTGAGAGTGATGGGAGAAGAGGGCATAACTTGGCTTACAAAATTATTTAATGCTATTTGGAGAGGTAAGAGGATATACGGGAATGGAAGAAAACTTTTGTGATACCTTTATACAAAAATAAAAGAGATATGCAAAATTTTTCCAATTAAAAAGTTATTAAATTAATGAGCCATACGATGAACCTTTCAGAGAAAATAATTAAAAGAAGGCTAATGCAAGCCTCTGTAGTAAATGAAAATCAATTTGGATTTATGCTATAGGCCGATCTACCATTAAGGAAATACACCTCTTAAGGTGGATGATGGAGATCTATAGAGCTAAGAAGAAGGATTTACATATGGTCTTTATTGATTTGGAGAAGGCCCATAAGTCTGTCCCAAGAGATATCTTGTGGAGAATTTTGAAAAAGAGATAAGTACTGGTTCTATGTATCAACCTCATAAAGGATATGTACCATGGAGCTACGGTTTGTGTAAGGACTAAGAATGGATTGACAGACTACTTTCGTTTGCATCAAAGATCAACTTTAAGCCTTTATCTTTTTACCTTGGTCATGGATGAGTTGACGAAGCATATCCAAGTTAAGGTGTGTTGCATAGCAATTCATGCCAACAAATTATTAATCTTATGATATTTTCTGGCTTTACATATCTAGGATTAGATAACTATACGTGCATTTTGTGAATACATGCATTCCTGCATTTTGAGAGAGGCAGAAAGAGAGAGAGATAGAGCCCTCACTACCACCTAAAACCACCCACCTATTCACCTACAATAAATAACCAAAACCTTAAGTGCCTACCCACAAAACATCCAAAATTCCCAAAAATATATCCTAACGGCTACTGCTGGCTTGCTCCCCACTCCCCACACCTTACCCACCTATAAAACTACCACCCTCACCTCCACTCTCAACGTCGACACCCACCATTCACCCTCACCCATACCTTCATTCCACCTTCACTGCAGCATACTCCAGTAGTCGGCCATCACTGCCTCTCCTCTCTCCCTCTCTTCCTCTCCCATTCACAGCACCCTCTCACTAGTTGAGAGGGCACACTGATGATATTAGGAAGCCTCCCATGGTTGCAAACCACCACAGCGAGGTCCACCACTGTCTAGCTCCTTTGTGAGCAGGTAGACGTGGTGGATTCCTTTTTATTTTCCTTTTTTTCATTATGTTTTTATTGCCATTAGCGTAGCTTAGCGTAGACCAGAAGTTCTTTGCTTTATTTTGCACTGTTGGAGCCCTATCGCGGTTCATTTTCATGACTCATCACCAGATAGTTTCTCACTTATCCGATGATAGGGCCCCACTTAGGTCATGCTCTTGGTACCTCAGCCAGTCATACCCTTCTTCCCATGCCCACCCCTCTCTCCTTAGTCACCGACTAACTGAGATGGTTAGTTGGTGACTTTTTGGGCCAGCAGGTCACCCCACACACGCACGCCCCCCCCCCCCCCCCCACCCCACTGTCACTGCTTGGCACGACAAATGACTAGCTCACTTCTTAGTTAGCTGGTCATCTGTCTTCACGCGCCCACTCTCCACTCCTCACAACCGGTTGTGCACCTGACAGCCTTGCATATACACTCACTCACCTCTCGTGCGCACACACACCTCACTCATTGTGCACCCACACGCTGCGCATGCATACGCCTTGCACATACATTCACATACTCTCGCACTCACGCACAAACATACTCAGACACACATACACACTCATAGACACACTCACATATACACTCACCTATTCACATGCACATTTACACACACACACACATATATATATTCATACACATACACCTATACCCATTCGCCATCACGCTTATGTTTCCGATTACCGTGCATTTTCTCGTGAGTGTGTACGCACCAGTTGCGTACACATCTGTGATTTCTATGCACATTAAGCCATTCTCTCACATACGCACACACGTCTGATCCACACCTTCACACGGCACATAGCAAGGTTTAATCGCATCTCTCTAGACCTGGGTTAACTTAGCATGGTGCTACATTTCATTTGAATCACCGATTCATTTCCCCGCTACCATATTATATAGTTATACATATATATACACATAGATATATATATCTTATACATATGTATATATACATATATACATAGGCTAAGTATTTCATTTATTTCAATTCCCGCATTTCTTTCCTTCATTCTCGTATTCTCTCTTATTTGTTAAATAAGAAAATACAAAAAAAAAGTATAAAAGAGAAAAGATAATCCTTAACTTACAGGTGCCTGATCTTGTGCATAGTGAGATTGTTTTTGATTGAATTTGGTGTGTCACCAAGGGCATATTTTGAGGATGTACCTCAAGGACAAGATCATCACAAAAAAATCTAAACAAAGAAAAATCAGAAAACATAATAAATGAATGAAAAGGATGCGTCTTTAGGATTCGCGTAGAAATTGAGAACCTCAAACCTGCCTCCTTGAATTCAACCCTAAGCCTAAAATTGACAATCTCAAAACATACTTTAGCCCAGGTTAAAATACATTTGAAAAATCTGTGTAGGATCGCTTGTAGTTAACCACTTCCACTATACTCATATTGATTCTAATATCACCTAATTAAATAACACTACTCGCGTTCCGATAAGGTGCCATGGTGTATACTTTTTACTGATAATATTGTGTTAGTTGATGAGACAAGAAATAAAGTGAACAGAAGACTTGAGCTTTAAAGAGAAGCCCTGGAAGCTAAAAGTTTGTGTCTGAGCATGACAAAGATTGTGTATATGGAATGTCAGTTTAGTAGTAGAGGGAATAATGAAGGAATGGATGTAAAAATTAGAAAAGAGTGCATTTCAAAGAAAGATATTTTTAAATACTTGAGATCCATTTTTTAACAAAATGGTAAAGTTGATGTAGAAGTTGCACATAGAATTAACATAGGGTGGTTGAAATGGAGGGGAGCAGTGTAACGAACGCGTGCCCCAGACGCCTTTTAAGACGTCTGGGAGGTGGCCCAGACGTCTGACCAGACGTCCGGGATCGTTTCCAGACGTCTGGAGAACAGTTATGTTCGCACGAGAGATTCGTCTGCCCGCCTGTGCGCGCAGACCTGCGATTCCTCTCTCTCTCTCTCTCTCTGCGGCTGCAGGCGCGCTGCGACCACCTTATCTCTCCTCGCGCGGCCTTAAAAAGGGGCGCGCCTCCCCTCTCGTCTCCACCGCCTTCTTCTTCTTCTCCTTCCTGTGCGCGAGAGCGAGCGGACGCGAGGGCGGCAGCGGCGGCCGCAGTGAGCGCGGAGGTGCGGCGTGCGAGGGCGGAGCTCTACCGTGGGGGCGAGCTCGCCGGAGCGGCTTGGCCGGCTGGCGGAGGGCGCAGGGGGCGCGGAGCGACGGGGAGAGGGACCTGCTGCGGGCTGAGCAGCAGACGCGCGAGGTTCGATGCGGGCGGCGTCGCGAGCGGAGGCTGAGCAGGGCCCTGATTCTGGAAAAATTTCCAGAATCAGATGTCTGGGTTGATAGCCAGACGGCAAGGTCGACGTCTGTAAGATCATACAGACGTCTGAAAGGTGAGTTTTCCGCCTTCTTCTTCCTTCTTGATGACTGACCGTACTGAGGAGGGGGGGGTTGGCTGTGCGCAGGTTCGCTGATTCGCCATCCTTTGCGAATCAGACGTCTGGAAGTTGTACCAGACGGCGGGAGTGACCTCCAAACGTCCGGAGCGACCATCGGACGTCTGGGATCTAGGAAAGACGTCCCTGCAGACTTCTGGACGTCTGGGAAACCACGCTGAACAGGTAATTCTCTGATCCACCGTTTAAGACGTCTGGAGGGAGTTCCAGACGTCTGATTTTGCACAGTATCGTCTTTTTCGACCCGTTTAGGGCCCGTTCGGGCTCCGTTTTCCGCGATTCGAGTTGCATTCTTTTCAGAATTAATTCCTCTACTCGTCTACAGTAGCTATACACTGTTTTGAGACACTCCTTGTGTTTGATCCTTGTGATAGGACCTCGTTCGGTTGCAGTCTTGAGAGTCGCGGAGGCGCGCGGGATTCCCGATCACGCCCCCATTACTCCCGTTGTACCTGGTAGAGTGGCTTAAGTTATTAATAAAATCCGTTAACGTATGAAACCATAACTAGAATCTAGGACATTGCATGAATCCTAGGAATGAGAAATGTATGGAATGATAGCTCCTAGGTGATGCATGAATCCTAGGGCTGGAAAACTAGTTGTATGCTAGATCCTAGGATGTGGCATGAATCTTAGGATGGAAAAACTAGTGGAATGTATAATACTGCAGTCTTGGAAAAGTGGAAAGGAATATGAAGCTGCCTGTAATTTGAATTAACAGTTGCCTGTTATGAATAAAGAAACATGTTTGAGATCATGGATTTTGAGAACGTGAATCTGGAAAGTGAAACATATGATGTTCTGAGATAAAGAACTGGAACCCTACGGGGAATTAGGAGTGGAACTCCTGGAAAGAAAAAGGAATGGAACTGAGATGTAGTTTGTACTGTCTCTTGGGTACGCAGTACCAAGGGAAGTACCTGTACCTGTTTAGTGCAGAGTGGGGCCAGCCGCCCCAGGGACCCGGGGATAGGATTGGCCGCTCTGTACCGACTTGTTGGCCCTCGTGTACGTAGTACCGAGGAGAGCTAGTAGTGTTAGGAGAGTACTAGCTACCCCACGAGCCCCGGGGTTCTGCTAGCCTCCTTCACCGACTTGTTAGGCCCACTAGGGCAAACCAGGGTAGTCAGGCGAGGGTGCGCGGACTGTGGAGGGGCAAGGCCCCGGTTTGGTTACTGTGGAGGGGTTGGACCCCTGTTACTGAGAGGGCTCTGCCCTGGTTCCGTGCTGTGCTTTGGGCGCACCCGTTAACGGAAATGACTGACCGCGTGCCAGTGCGGGCTAGCTACCTGTGCATTTATCGCGCGTGCCGTAGTCACCGTTACGTCTGTCAGTGACCTTGGGGTGGTTGACTGAGGGTAGGATCACCACGGAGGACTCTCCCGGCCAGGAGAGCACCACGTGCTACTTCTACTTTTGGAAAAGACTGCAATCAAGATCGTTCCCACGAGGACATTCGAGATCAAGTAAAGGATCTGAGAAATAAATGAAATAGTGAGAAAAATTGAAAGATGTGAATAAAGGAAGTAATAAAACATAACAGCTACTGTACACTCTACTGTTGCCTTTAGTTAGTTTGCCACTCTACTCAGCGTTTTGCTGACGTGTTACACTCGTTACCTTTTTCAGGACCAGGTGTTGAGCAGCCGGGGTCGACGGCTGCAGAGGACGCTGGGCCGAGTAGGGTCCAGTAGAGTTACCACAACCTTTTGTACCCCTTTTGTTTCTGTTCTAGTGAGTAGTTTTTGTTTCCGCTGTACCTTCTTTACCTGCAGTTCTTGTTATATGATAAATGCTATTTTACTGTTGTGGTGGTACCTACTGTAGTAGTTTCTTTCCTTACTGCTGTACTTTCTTACTGTTAGTTATATTCATGCTGAATGTGGTTTATTTTACTGTCTTTTGGTTACTTCCTCGTTGGACGACTAGGTCTTGGGATTAGTCGAGTCGGTCGGGTTCTCGTGTCTCGTAGGGACTCGGGAACCGGGTCGTTACAAGATGGTATCAGAGCAAGGTCGTCCCGAGAAGTGAATCAACTGACTGGAAAATAACCAATTCACATGTTTATAGCTAGAGTAGCCACCACAACATATCTCTTGACATGAGCTCTTAGAAGTTTTGTTAGGTACCGTCTGTTTTGATGTTTACGTTTTGTTTCGCGTCTCCTTGCAGGAGATGCCTCGTCGCGGGACTGGCGAGACTGGCCGCGGGCGCGGCCGAGGGCGAGGTCGGCGAGGTGGACGTGCTGTCGTTGACGTCTCAGTGGACCAGCCACCACTCCCTGGCATCCAGGCCCAGGACCTCGCTAGACTGATACGGGATATTGTACGAGAGGAGCTCCACCCACCGCCCCGAGCACCTCCTCCTGGGGTTGCAGAGGGGGAGTCCTCTGTGGGACCACGCGACGGACGCAGCGCTGGACACGAGGGAGGGGATGGGCCCCTGCCACCCCCACCTTCCTCCGACACTTCTGTACACGAGGCACCTTCGCCTGGAGGTGCACCAGCACCTCCCCTACAGCGCCACTTCGAGCTTTTCGGACAGTTCCGGAAGCTGAAGCCCCCCTCCTTCAAGGGGGATGAGGACCCGACCGAGGCAGAGGACTGGCTTGAGCAGCTGGAGAAGATCTTCGACACCCTTCGCCCCCCGGTGGAGTGCCGCGTGGCCTTTGCCACGTACCAGCTGGAGAGTGCGGCACACCGGTGGTGGAGGGCGGTCCGAGGACAGGAGAGGGACGAGCCGACGTGGGACCAGTTCGTCACCCTCTTCTGCGAGCAGTACTTTCCCCAGACGTGGCAGGACCAGAGGAGGCGAGAGTTCCACACTCTCCGCCAAGGGACGATGACTGTGAGTGCGTACCGCACGCGTTTCTTGGAGCTGTCCCGCTTTGCAGCGACAGCGGCAGCCACTGAGGAGGAGCGCCTTTGGAGGTTCACCGAGGGGCTCCGGCCGGCGATCCGGGGGTATGTCAAACCCCTGAAGCTGCCGACGTTTTCGAGGGTGGTAGAGGCAGCTATGACTTACGAGGAGACCAACCCGCCCGCGCGAGAGACCGACGGTGGGCGGAAGAGGCCCTTTCAGCCAGACTTCTCACAGGGCCGGCGAGAACGGAGACACGTGGCGTCCGCAGGAGAGCCGTCACGTTGTGCAGGGCCATCAGTGGCCTTTGGGGGCCCTCGACAGGGGCCAGTCGCCAGCACCGGACCCCCGCCTAGCCGACAGCAGGGACTCACTGAGGGCGGGAGTCGAGTTCCCCTCTGCTACCAGTGTGGCCAGCCGGGCCACGTCAGGAGGGACTGCCCATCTAGGGCAGGAGGTCAGCAGATACTTCCCGCGCAGAGCACTGGAGGGCGCGCAGGAGGCCGCGGTTCCCAGGCACGAGGAGGACAGCAGTCGCGAGGAGGGTACCGGCCAGCACCTACCCGTCCGACGCAGAGTGTAGCTGCTTCGTCCGCACCTAGAGCTGAGGGGCGTATCAACACCCTAACACACAGGGACGCCAGAGCATCGGGATCCGTGGTAGCAGGTATGGTTTCAGTTTCTGGCAGACTCGTTTACACGCTTTTCGATTCCGACGCTACGCACTCGTTTGTCGCAGCCAGTTTCGCAGTTAGTTTGGACCAGGATTATACACTGTTAGAGAATCCGTTCGTAATCAGAGGTCCGAGTGGTCAGCTGTTTGTAGCTAAGGAGGTGTACACGGGTTGCGGGGTCAGCATCGGGGGACATAGCCTGCCAGCTGACCTGATTATGATACAGATGGAGGACTTTGGAGTGATTCTGGGGATGGATTGGCTGTCCGCTTACCACGCTTTGGTGGACTGTTTTGAGAGGAAGATCGTCTTCTCCATTCCAGAGTTGCCTTCTTTCGAGTTTCACGGACAGCCAGTGGACGGAGGTTTCAGGTGCATATCGGCACTTCGGGCGGTGAGACTTTTGAGCCAGGGGTGTGAGGGCTTCCTAGCTTGTGTGGTGGCAGAGCCCAGCCCCGTGGCAGACTTCCAGAGCATCCCGGTGGTCAGAGAGTACCCCGACGTGTTCCAGACGAGTTACCAGGACTACCGCCCGAGCGTGAGATCGAGTTTGAGATCTCACTAGTACCAGGGACCAGCCCCATCTCCACCGCGCCATACAGAATGGCACCGCTTAAGCTGCGAGAGCTCAAGTCCCAGTTGCAGGACCTTTTGGAGAAAGGTTTCGTGAGGCCCAGTGCGTCTCCCTGGGGAGCCCCAGTACTGTTTGTGAAGAAGAAGGATGGGACCCTACGCCTTTGTGTGGACTACCGACAGCTGAATAGGGTCATCATCAAGAACAGATATCCGCTGCCGAGGATCGACGATTTGTTTGACCAGTTGCGGGGTGCCACGGTGTTTTCCAAGATCGACTTGAGGTCTGGATACCACCAGTTGAGGATCAGGGAGACCGACGTCTCCAAGACAGCTTTCCGCACCCGCTACGGACACTACGAGTTTTTGGTCATGCCGTTTGGACTGACCAATGCCCCCGCTGCTTTCATGGACCTGATGAACCGGGTGTTTAGACCGTACTTGGACTAGTTTGTGGTGGTTTTCATAGATGATGTACTCATCTATTCTAGAGATCGGACGCAGCACGGACAGCACTTGCGGATGGTTCTGGACACTCTGAGACGACGCAGGCTGTACGCCAAATACAGCAAGTGCGAGTTCTGGTTGAGGGAGGTGACCTTTTTGGGTCATGTGATCTCTGGAGACGGCCTGGCGGTGGACCCCGCCAAGGTCGAGGCAGTGCTCAGGTGGGAGAGACCGCGTTCAGTCACTGAGATTCGCAGTTTCCTGGGACTGGCAGGTTACTACAGATGGTTTATCAGAGGATTTTCATAGATTGCGCGTCCTATGACACAGTTGACCCGGAAGGATGTGCCTTTCGCTTGGACAGACGCCTGTGAGGCGTGTTTTCTGGAGCTGAAGGAGAGGTTGACCTCGGCTCCTGTGCTCACCATCCCTGACAGTAGTGGCGGGTTCGTTGTGTACACGGACGCTTCCTTGCAGGGGTTAGGAGGTGTGCTCATGCAGAGGGGTCACGTGGTCGCTTACGCTTCGCGGCAACTGAAGCCCCATGAGCATACCTACCCTACCCACGATCTAGAGTTGGCAGCTGTTGTCTTCGCGCTGAAGACATGGAGGCAATACTTGTACGGTGAGACCTTCGAGATTTTTACAGATCACAAGAGCCTCAGATATCTTTTTGACCAGAAGGAGCTTAACATGAGACAGAGACGTTGGTTGGGGCTCCTGAAGGACTACGACTGCAGCATCTCCTACCACCCGGGAAAGGCCAATGTGGTGGCTGACGCCTTGAGCCGTAAGGCGCCCGCACGCTTGGCCAGTCTACAGTTACAGAGTTGGAGCCTTTTGGAGGAGGTGGGCAGTTGGCGACCTCTAGAGTTACGAGGGTACTGTGGGGCAGTGACGGTGACACGGCAGACCAGGCCAGAGTTGATAGACCGCATCATCACGGGACAGATGGCCGATCCGTACTTGCAGTCTTTGCGCGACAGAGTACTATCAGGGGACCCAGGGGACTTCTCTTTCACAGACCAGGTGTTACGCTTGAGGGGACGGTTGTGCGTCCCCAGAGACGAGGAGCTGTTGAGAGAGCTCCTGACTGAGGCACACGGTTCCAGATTCACCATACATCCCGGAAACACGAAAATGTACCATGACTTGAGACGCGAGTTCTGGTGGAGAGGGATGAAGCGGGATGTGGGTGAGTTCGTGCAGCAGTGCTTAGTGTGCCAGCAGGTGAAAGCCGAGCATCAGAGGCCTGCAGGGCCACTTCAGCCGCTTCCAGTGCCAGAGTGGAAGTGGGAGAGCATCACCATGGACTTGGTGGTGGGCTTACCTGTTACCCAGCGAGGACACGACGCAGTCTGGGTAATAGTGGATAGATTGACGAAGACGGCACGATTCTTGCCGATCCGAGTCACTTTGGGACCAGCACAGTTGGCAGAGGGGTATATCCGTGATGTGGTGCGACTACACGGAGTTCCGCGGGAGATCGTATCCGACCGGGATACCCGCTTTACATCCCAGTTTTGGGCTGAGTTTCAGCAGGCTTTGGGGACGAGGTTGAGGTTTAGCACGGCTTACCACCCCCAGACGGACGGACAGTCGGAACGCACGATACAGACACTTGAGGACCTTTTGCGTGCCTGTGTACTAGACTGGAGGGGCTCTTGGGAGGAGCACCTGCCCCTGGCGGAGTTTGCATACAACAACAGTATCACTCAAGCATCGGCATGGCTCCCTACGAGGCTCTGTACGGACGGAAATGCACGGCACCCTTGAGTTGGGTTGAGGTGGGGACCAAGTGGGAGGTTGGCCCCAGGTTGATCCGGCAGAGTCAGGAGGTAGTTGAGCAGATCCACAGACGACTCCGCACTGTCAGGAGCAGACAGAAGAGCTACGCAGATCGCAGACGCAGAGAGGTGCAGTTCGAGGTTGGGGACCACGTCTTCCTTCGTGTTTCGCCCATGAAGGGCTTACAGCGGTTTGGGGTGAGAGGGAAGCTCGCGCCGAGGTTCGTGGGGCCCTTTGAGGTCCTGGAGCGGGTTGGACCCGTTGCTTACAGACTTGCCCTTCCCCCGCAGCTTTCTGGTGTGCACGACGTGTTCCACGTGTACAACCTCAGGAAGTACATAGCCGATCCCAGCCAGGTACTGAGTCACGAGAGCGTCGAGGTGAGCGACGACCTGACCTACCCCGAGCGGCCAGTGCAGATCCTAGACCGAGCCGTCCGCAGGTTGAGACGAAAGCAAGTACCCCTGGTAAAGGTTTTGTGGAGGAGCCAGCGGTACGAGGAGGCTACCTGGGAGCCTGAGGCGGCAATGCGGGAGCGGTACTCGAAGCTTTTCGCGGGTACGTCTTTTCGGATCGGCTTCGGTCCTCTTTGAGTTTGTTATGGTTAGTTGGACATCTTTTTCCCGCACCCTAGTTGGCGCAAGTTTCGGGGACGAAACTTCCTTTGAGTTTGTTATATTATAACGAACGCGTGCCCCAGACGCCTTTTAAGACGTCTGGGAGGTGGCCCAGACGTCTGGGATCACATCCAGACGTCTGACCAGACGTCCGGGATCGTTTCCAGACATCTGGAGAACAGTTATGTTCGCACGGGAGATTCGTCTGCGCGCCTGTGCGCGCAGACCTGCGATTCCTCTCTCTCTCTCTGCGGCTGCAGGCGCGCTGCGACCACCTTCTCTCTCCTCGCGCGGCCTTAAAAAGGGGCACGCCTCTCCTCCCGTCTCCACCGCCTTCTTCTTCTTCTCCTTCCTGTGCGCGAGAGCGAGCGGACGCGAGGGCGGCAGCGGCGGCCGCAGTGAGCGCGGAGGTGCGGCGTGCGAGGGCGGAGCTCTGCCATGGGGGCGAGCTCGCCGGAGCGGCTTGGCCGGCTGGCGGAGGGCGCAGGGGGCGCGGAGCGACGCGGAGAGGGACCTGCTGCGGGCTGAGCAGCAGACGCGCGAGGTTCGACGCGGGCGGCGTCGCGAGCGGAGGCCGAGCAGGGCCCTGATTCTGGAAAAATTTCCAGAATCAGACGTCTGGGTTGATAGCCAGACGGCAAGGTCGACGTCTGTAAGATCATACAGACGTCTGAAAGGTGAGTTTTCCGCCTTCTTCTTCCTTCTTGACGACTGACCGTACTGAGGAGGGGGGGTTGGCTGTGCGCAGGTTCGCTGATTCGCCATCCTTTGCGAATCAAACGTCTGGAAGTTGTACCAGACGGCGGGAGTGACCTCCAGACGTCCGGAGTGACCATCGGACGTCTGGGATCTAGGAAAGACGTCCCTGCAGACTTCTGGACGTCTGGGAAACCACGCTGAACAGGTAATTCTCTGATCCACAGTTTAAGACGTCTGGAGGGAGTTCCAGACGTCTGATTTTGCACAGTATCATCTTTTTCGACCCGTTTAGGGCCCGTTCGGGCTCCGTTTTCCGCGATTCGAGTTGCGTTCTTTTCAGAATTAATTCCTCTACTCGTCTACAGTAGCTATACACTGTTTTGAGACACTCCTTGTGTTTGATCCTTGTGATAGGACCTCGTTCGGTTGCAGTCTTGAGAGTCGCGGAGGCGCGCGGGATTCCCGATCACGCCCCCATTACTCCCGTTGTACCTGGTAGAGTGGCTTAAGTTATTAATAAAATCCGTTAACGTATGAAACCATAACTAGAATCTAGGACATTGCATGAATCCTAGGAATGAGAAATGTATGGAATGATAGCTCCTAGGTGATGCATGAATCCTAGGGCTGGAAAACTAGTTGTATGCTAGATCCTAGGATGTGGCATGAATCTTAGGATGGAAAAACTAGTAGAATGTATAATACTGCAGTCTTGGAAAAGTGGAAAGGAATATGAAGCTTCCTGTAATTTGAATTAACAGTTGCCTGTTATGAATAAAGAAACATGTTTGAGATCATGGATTTTGAGAACGTGAATCTGGAAAGTGAAACATATGATGTTCTGAGATAAAGAGCTGGAACCCTACGGGGAATTAGGAGTGGAACTCCTGGAAAGAAAAAGGAATGGAACTGAGATGTAGTTTGTACTGTCTCTTGGGTACGCAGTACCAAGGGAAGTACCTGTACCTGTTTAGTGTAGAGTGGGGCCAGCCGCCCCAGGGACCCGGGGTTAGGATTGGCCGCTCTGTACCGACTTGTTGGCCCTCGTGTACGTAGTACCGAGGAGAGCTAGTAGTGTTAGGAGAGTACTAGCTACCCCACGGGCCCCGGGGTTCTGCTAGCCTCCTTCACCGACTTGTTAGGCCCACTAGGGCAAACCAGGGTAGTCAGGCGAGGGTGCGCGGACTGTGGAGGGGCAAGGCCCCGGTTTGGTTACTGTGGAGGGGTTGGACCCCTGTTACTGAGAGGGCTCTGCCCTGGTTCCGTGCTGTGCTTTGGGCGCACCCGTTAACGGAAACGACTGACCGCGTGCCAGTGCGGGCTAGCTACCTGTGCGTTTATCGCGCGTGCCGTAGTCACCGTTACGTCTGTCAGTGACCTTGGGGTGGTTGACTGAGGGTAGGATCACCACAGGGGACTCTCCCGGCCAGGAGAGCACCACGTGCTACTTCTACTTTTGGAAAAGACTGCAATCAAGATCGTTCCCACGAGGACATTCGAGATCAAGTAAAGGATCTGAGAAATAAATGAAATAGTGAGAAAAATTGAAAGATGTGAATAAAGGAAGTAATAAAACATAACAGCTACTGTACACTCTACTGTTGCCTTTAGTTAGTTTGCCACTCTACTCAGCGTTTTGCTGACGTGTTACACTCGTTACCTTTTTCAGGACCAGGTGTTGAGCAGCCGGGGTCGGCGGCTGCAGAGGACGCTGGGCCGAGTAGGGTCCAGTAGAGTTACCACAGCCTTTTGTACCCCTTTTGTTTCTGTTCTAGTGAGTAGTTTTTGTTTCCGCTGTACCTTCTTTACCTGCAATTCTTGTTATATGATAAATGCTGTTTTACTGTTGTGGTGGTACCTACTGTAGTAGTTTCTTTCCTTACTGCTGTACTTTCTTACTGTTAGTTATATTCATGCTGAATGTGGTTTATTTTACTGTCTTTTGGTTACTTCCTCGTTGGACGACTGGGTCTTGGGATTAGTCGAGTCGGTCCGGTTTTCGTGTCTCGTAGGGACTCGGGAACCGGGTCGTTACAAGCAGACCTCTGGTGTTCTATATGAGAAGAGGGTTCCTTTGAAAGTTAAAGGGAAGTATTATCGAGTAGTTGTAAGACCTATCATGTTGTATGGTTCTGAATGTTGGGTCATCAATTATAGGCATGTACAAAAGATGTCAATGGCAAATATGAAGTTATTAAGATGGATATGTGGTCATATAAGGAATGATTTTACTTCAAATGAGATTATCAGAGAAAATGTTAGGTTGACACTAATAGAGTTTAAAATGGAAGAGATACATCTAAGGTGGTTTGGACATTTGTAGAGAAGATCACTAAATGTCCCAATTAGGAGTTGGGAGTTGAACCCGCTAGGAGGGGGCAAGGAAGATCAAAGAAGTATTGAAAGAAAATTATTAAATATAACAATAATTACTTTAATTTAAGTTCAGAAATAATTCAAAATATATCAAAGTAGAGGCAACGAATCAGTGTAACCAACTGTACCTAGTGTGAGAGAAGGTTTAGTTGTTGTTGTAGGCCTATTACAACCCTTCTTAGATTGAATAAAACTTAGGCTTAGGCTGTATATCTAAAAAAAAGCTATTCAAATATCTTTGTCTATCTTTAGCAGTAGTTTTCATATATTCATATAATATGTCGTATCCTTTTATCTTTTGCAAGGTTGAGCTTTGGCGCAGAATGAGAAGTGCTAAAGAAAACTTCTCATCATTTTTGAAGAAGGGTAACATTTAAATCTTTGATCTTTCGGATAGAAGATTTACCGTTTAAGTATTATAGCTGGGAATAGGTCTACCAAATAACTTTGAATTTTTAGAAGGAAGATCTACAATTTAGGTATAGATCTCAAAGCAGATCCACCCATATCTTCAAGGCCCATTTACGTGGAGGGGTGTCCATGTTTACCTAAGAGGATATCTCAACCTAAGTTTGATCTAAAATCATGGTTTGACCAATGTCGAGTTAGGAGAGGGGAAAACTCATTCCCCTTTTTTTATTCTCTTTTCTGATATATCAAATCAAATAATCATTACTAACTTGGTAAACAGCACTACAGAATCATCCCGGATTCCAACGCAAACTCCATCAGGGATATCCCCTATTTGCAGTTTTTATCCCCAAGTGTTATTCCCTGAATGTAAACTATCCTCTTAGTTAAGAAATGTGAATGTTATTTGGTGTATGTTACCTCTACAAACCATCTCATTAACACAAATTATTCCTAAGAAATAGATACTTGGCACCATGTCTTGGTTAGATTAAGAATGGAGGTTTGTGCACATGTTAGAGAATCAAAGTTTGACTAATTTAGATGCTATGCGAGGAATTAGATTGATTCGGTAACCATCGGCAGGGGTGGATTACGATAACTCGATGGCAAACGAATTAGATGGGATTGGGAGGTGGAGCAACAACGACCAACTGTCTCGGTGCATGATACATTGAATATTGAAGTAAGCTTATATATAATTGTCTAAGTTGATGTGTATAATTTAGGATTTTGATTTGAGCAAGTGAATAGAGATATCCAATATTTCTTTTATTTTTATTTGGATGGTAACGATGCTTGTGGGGTGTAAGTCGTATAATTTTTTTGGTTTAAAAATACACATGTTGTAAAAAATGGAAGCAAGAGCACAAAATTTGCAACGTCTTGTTGTTCAGCAGCTTTCCAAGAGAGTTAATTCCTTTTCCATTTCAAAGTATTTTTTAATTGCTTAAATTTGCTCTAACTTCGACTATATTGATAAAATTAGAAGGGTTGGGGATGGCATTGATGATGGATGTAAACATAAAGGACAACATTAAAAATAATATAAGAAGATTAAGGACTTTTGCGTTAATTATTCTTATTGACAATCTATCTTAAATTTATCAATAATCTTTGGAAGTTGATATTTTGTATGCTGAACGTCTTTCAATCCAATCAAAACAATAATGTATTTGGTTGCAAAATACGATGGACTAGATTGCATGAAGGAAAAAAATTAATTTACACTATATAGGGTGGATTACGCTTTTTGTCCAATCCCATTTATTCGTATAGAATTCCAAGTGCTAATTTGCGGAAGGGTTTAACTAATCCATATTTGCAAATAGAAAAAGGTGGCACCCTGTTTGTGTGGGTAGGGAGGATATTATAGAATACAGGGTTAAACTGAGAGATATCCGATGATTGGTTAAGAGATATTTTCGAGGTAAGAGGCGTTGGGGAAGGAGTTTTTATTTTATTTTATTTTATTGTAAAGATATATTTTATTGGGAAGAAGCGGTTACATCACAATGTCAAGAGAATATACCTCCCACAGGGAGATGACACTAGTCCAACAAATCACAAATATGAACCCAGATGTTTGTAATAATCTATTTCTAAAATTATGCATATATGACAATTCATGCTATTGAATAATGTCGATAATTTATATGGGATATGAAAAACTATTATATGAATAATTGGTCGGAATTTGATCCCGTTGAGCATGATTTCTTTTGTGACCTATCACTAAAAAAAAAAAATTAAAAAAATAGAAAAAAAAAAGAAAGCCACCCACCCAAAATTAGCCAAGGTCACCAATGAAAGTGAAGATAACAGTGGAGATGAAGATGAAAATGACTCGACTCATGATGTTCTACTGAAGCAATAATCTTGGATAAGAGCATCTACCACGACCAACTGGAAGGTGTTGAAGTCGCCAACGAAACATGACCACTGCGTTTACTCCATAGTTCCGACCAAGACACCAATTGGGACAAGAGACCGCCAAGGGATAGCACTGCCACCCATGAGCAAAAGCCCCAAAGTTGCAGGCCCTCCTACTGGAAGCAGACCTACATCCTCGAAGCCTTCTCGTGCTATCGCTTGACCAAGACGCAACGAAATAGCGCCACAACAGGGGTAGAGGGGATGGAAAGGGAAGGGAATTAGGTCGAGAGGGAGAGAGGGGTAGGGAGGGGCTACCCAAAGCCCCCACCCTCCTCTGACGGTTGCCGAAGTTAGAATTCAGTCGTTGTAGAACAAGTCAGGTGAGGTATGGGTCCTAAGGATTGAGTTCTATGCTATGATGGTTGGGTTCGAGGATGTGCAAGTGTTTGATTTAGGGATTTGGAATGAATAGCCATTGGGAAAGGAGTTAGCATGTGAAATGAAAGGAGGATGTGGCACATCTTGGACATGAATTGGTGTTAAGAAAAGAGGTGTTGGATTAACCCTCTTGAATCTAGGTTAGTCTCATTTCGGATAAGTAGCTAAACAAAAGATAAAGTTTGAGGGGATATCACCCACATGAACAGGGGATAAACCTAATTTTAAAGGGATGTTCCCCATGTGACTAAGTTCTAAATAAGGTGTTCATTTAGCTTAGACAGAAGAATCTTCCCCGTAATATCTCAAACATTCCTTGCTTGTGCTTTCCTGCCATGCATGGAAAACCCCCCACATGCCTTTTGATGCAGTGATGCAAGTACATGCCTTTCCCGTTGATGCTATTATTGCTTATAAAGAATAATGCAACACATAAACGATAGTACCTATCTCGGCAAACCAATGCAAAAGAATCTCATCGTACATTGTTTCCAAGGCAAAGGTTGTCAAGGGGTGAAACACAAAAAGAACAATTAAAGGATGATTTTTTCACCTAAAACTATAACAACATTTTTACACAGGTTTCACTGCAAGTATAAAATGAAACACTCTCCCTTACCAAGTCATTGCCCATTACATGAATACCCCTAAAACTAATCTCCAAAAATATTCTATTCTTCATGGGAAAATGGTGAAAAGCAAATACTTTTTCCTCTCTTTCATACCTTAATATTCATTAACTAACATTATTCTTTAAGTTTATTTATATCCATACCCTTATAATCTTATCTAATTATATCAGTACCCCTTAAAACTTCATATATACATCTATACCCTAGGACATGCTCCGTTAGTCATAAATGCTTCCATTGTTAGTAGGCTAACAGGGTAGGTTGGGTTTCCCTTGGTTACATAAACCATGGTAGGGTTTATCAAGGAGATCCGACAGATGGGGGGCATTGATTTGGAGAATGAATCTCGAGATGTTCTTTGGCAAAGGATGAGCCATCCTTCTTGTAGTACTGTAGTTAATGCTCATTACACCCCACTCACTCTCTCTACTCTCCATTCTTGATTGCGATAGGGAACCCTAACCTCGACCTGGAGCTCAAGCTCCTCCATCTCCACCTTTACTGCCACATTGAAACCCTAATCCCTTTCATCCAACATTGTAATCACTCCCATTAATGAAAGCCCTAATCACTCTCTCCACCATCCATCCTCGATTGCGAGAGGGAAACCCTAACCTCGAGCTGGAGCTCCACTTGGAGGTCGAGCTCCTCCATCTCCACCTTCACTACTACATCGAAACCCTAATCCCTCTCATCCAACATTGTAATCACTCCCATCAAAAGCTCTAATCGCCTTTAGTAGAAAGCTAACCCCAAGCCATAATCAACTCATTCGGTGAGCCGACCTTAATAGATTGCAATGAGGGTTTAGGTTCGTTGTCCTCTTCCTCGTTAAGTTACAAGTGGGAGTGCGAGCCTTAATCAAAGCCTTCCAAGTGGTAGTGTGATTGAGAGTGGCAAGGTTTGAAATTGCACTAGGGGTGGGGGGTGAATAATGTGGTATAAATTCGATAAGCAAATAAAAACAGTCGCACAAATTAATAACCATACAATGTACAAATATTTTAGGTGGAAATCCCAAGGGTAAAAATCGTCACCTAGGTCTTCCTTGAGTTAGGATTTTCTTGATCGATCGAGTCGATCAAAATCCACTAACATGCCACTTTAAATTGAAGGTGGAACAACCTAAAGTATGCAACACGCTGGAAATGGTTGATGCAAGTTTTGCCTCAAGCAATCCAGATATCCAACTACAAAAGAAGGAAAAGAAAACAAGATCTTATAGAGCCCAAAATATAATGAAATAATTTAGGAAGTAATAGGATCATTAGACTTCCCTTAGAGAGTGGAGAGTTGCAGCAGTGGAAGTGATGCTCTTGAGAGCTTAGGAGCTTGTGAGCTTGAGTGGTTTTAGTGTTCTTTAGTGGTAGTCAGCTCAAGTAATGTGTCTTAAGAGTAGGAGTGTTCTAGTATATTTATAAATGGAACTGGAATACTCTAGAGGTGTGTTAGGACATAAAATAGTTGTTTAGGATCTTAAATGTGTGAACAAATTCATCTAGAAATTAAAACAAAAGTCAAATCAGATAATCAGTTCAAGCTGGTTGATGCTTGGTCATTTCCCTATAGCGGTGTTGGTTAACCAACATAATTTTGTTCGGCACCCTAGAACGGTGACAAAGGTCCACACTTGTGTTCATTGGTTGGTAGACTATTGATCGTCCAATATTATAGTAGTGGGTCGACTCCTGATCGACTGACTACAAAAGGGCTCTCAGGTCTAGAATCCCTAGACTTGGGTATTTTTGTCCATTGATCGTCGGATTCATAGTATCAGGCAATGCCCTTGTGAAGGGTTGGTTGATCATCAGTCGACACCCTAGTGAGGCTATCGACGGTAACTAGGTGAATTAATTAAGGTAATTAATGCTTAACTATTCCCAAGATTTTTGAACGTAAGCTACTCTAATGTTTACTAAATTGGTTGACCACTAGTTGATGGGCTAGTATGTAATTGGTCGACAAACTAGTATGTAATTGGTTGATGGGTTGAGGAGTTGGGCAACTGGTCATAATGGGATTGGTTGGCGAGTATTGACATTGGTCGATGCCTTAGAGCAAGAGTTGGTTGATTTGTTGGCTTTAAGGTGTGGGTTTGGAATTCCTAGGGGTTCTAACAGTTAAGGACTTAATCCATTAAATTTTGGGGCTCTTTTACACTTAATCTAAGTTAGAAAAAATTAACAAAAGTAAAGCCACAACAAATTATAATTACAAGAGCTTTTAGACTAGGAAATATTAAATGCTCTTCAAGGGACCTCTTCATCCTTCATCCATAAGCTACTTTGCCATTTCAACTAGATCTCCTTGAGGCATATAATTTGATTTCAAAAACACGTCAAGACTCCTACAATCACTAACAACTCACACTATTTGGATTAAATACCAAGTGTAAAGCATCAAAACTAAGATTGAATAATATCAAATTTCTATTGCAATAACAAGGTTCACCTTTTTTTGGTTATTTTATTTGTCATGCATGTAGGCTCATATTCTCCTTAACATGGTCTCTGGTGGCATGTAGGTTGGGTGATGGGATGGTTCAATGGCGAGCATGGGATAATCCCTAAGCACCTTAGATGGGAAGGAGACTTGAAGAGCATGGGCAGATGTCAGGGTGAGAAGTACAATGACAGAAAGAAGATTGTAGGCATGGATCCTGATTTGGTATGCTAGTTTGACTTGATCGATGACCTATCGAAGCTTGTTGATTGGAATGCAAAAGATGCCCTCTTCTAGAGATAGAAAGATTTGCGCTTAAGGGATAGCAAGTATGTGAGCTTTACAAATGAAAAGGACATGATGGAGATGTTCAATATCCATAGTGATAGTCATGATTTACAGTTGGTCATTTCTTTTGTGGGCATTAAAGTTCTTAGTTATCTTGACCATGAGAAACATATGAGACAGTTTAAACATAAATTAAAGACAAATAATGGTGTGAAATTATTGGAGTATGACTTAGAGGGCGTCAGTCCATCAGGTGTTGGGTTGGAAGGGGTTGGAAAATGGGGAGATGTAGGGGCAGATGATCAGGTGGTGGAAATAGGGACTAGGGGTGTTGTTGGACATAGGGGAAGTGGAGAAAAAGAGGTGATGGTGGTGGAAGTAGTTGCTCGGGAAGTGCTTGGGAAGGGCGAAAGTGGAGAAGAAGAAGTTTTGAAGGCTATAGTAGGGGTTGGAGAAGGGTATTTGTAGAAGAAGAGGTTGTAGGTGGGGAACGGGTTGGGAAGAGAGGAAGTGTAGAAGAAGAGGTTCCAGAGGCTGTGGTAGGGGCTAAAGAGGGGGTATTTGTAGAAGAGAAGGTTGCAGGTGGTGGGGAACAGGTTGGGAAGAGAGGATGTGTAGAAGAACAGGTTATAGAGGTTGTGATAGGGGTTAGACATGGGGGAAGTGGAGTTAATGAGGATGGGGGTGTAATTGGAGGAAGGGATATGGGGGGTGATTTGTTTGAAAATGAGGAAGCTATCCTCAATGGGTATGTCACAATTGGAGTTACAAATGATATAGAGGGGCATAAGGGTCTTGACTTTGATGAGAGTTGAGATAGTAGATGAGGGAATTGCTAACAGTAATAAGAAGAAGAAGAACAACAAGAACAAGAAGAACAAGATTGTCAATAGGCCAACAACTAAGTTAATTAATAGTGATAGAAGGCAAACCAGGGCATGTGAAAGGAAATGACAGTTGATGAAATTTGAATTACTATATATAGGGGATCATTTAATGATTCCGATTATGTGGTTAATGTCTCCTCTGATGATTCATATAACATTAGTGAAGAATTGGAGCCTAGGGATGATGGTTGGATGGATTCTGAGATTGAGTGTGTTGTTGACTTTGATGGAGATGAGTTTGACTTGGATCTGAATGGACCATTAAACTTGAAGCTAGGGTCTACATTCAACAACTTTGAAAGTTTCATATTTTCTCTTCGTCTAATATGTTTATAGAAAAAAATGAAATTAAATAGGTGAAAAGTGATGAGAATAGAGTCACTGCTATGTGCAATGAAGAAGGGTGTTAGTGGAGGATCCATGACTCCAAAAGGCTAGCAGTGGGTTGTTTGAAGTAAAGACCTTTAGTGGACCTCACACTTGCACTTTTGTGATCAACAGTGGAATGCAAACTTCAGGATTGGGTCACAAAGCACACGCAGAATTAGTTAAGGGAGAATCTAGGCTTGCATGTGAGGGAAATTGGTTAGAAGATCTTCGATCAGTTCAATCTCCGTATACCATACATGATGTTGTACAAGGGAAAATCAATGGCATTAGACAAAATCTTTGAGAGTGTTGAGAAGTCATTTGAGAGGTTGCCATCTGTCATTTATGAATTGAAAAATATGAACTCTGGTAGTGTGATATACTACTTAACTGAGTTTGATGGTTGTTTTGTTAGAATTTTTGTGTGTTTCAATGCTTGCAAGGAAGGGTTGAAAACCTTTCATTGGGTTGGACGGGTGCCACTTGAAGGGGAAGTATCTTAGCACATTGCTTGTTGTAACGACCCGATTCCCGAGTCCCTACGAGACACGAGAACCGGACCGACTCGACTAATCCCAAGACCTGGTCGTCCAACGAGGAAGTAACCAAAAGAGTAGTAAAATAAACCACATTCAGCATGAACATAACTAACAGTAAGAAAATACAACAGTAAGGAAAGAAACCACTACAGTATATACCACCGCAACAGTAGAACAACATTCATAACATAATATGAAACTGCAGGTAAAGAAAAGTACAGCGGTAACAAGAACTACTCACTACAGTGGAACCAAAAAGAGGTATAAGAGAACAGTGGTAACTTTACTGGACCCTACTCGGCCCAACGTCCTCTGCAGCCGCTGACCCTGGCTGCTCAACACCTGGTCCTGAAAGGTAACGAGTGTAACACGTCAACAAAACGCTGAGTAGAGTGGCGGCTAAACTAAAAAAATAGTAAAGTGTATAGTAGCTATTTTAATTTTCTTTCTTCCTTTATTTACGTCTTTCTATTGTTTCAAAATTTATCTATTTCTCAGATCCTTCACTTGATCTCAAATGTTCCTCGTGGGAACGATCTTGATTGCAGTCTTTTCTGAACAGTAGAAGTAGCACGTGATGCTCTCCTGGCCGGGAGAATCCCCCGTGGTGATCCTACTCTCAGTCAACCACCCTAAGGTCACGGACAGGCGTAACGGTCACTACGGCACACGCGATAAACGCACAGGTAGCTAACCCGCACTGGCATGCGATCAGTCGTTTCCGTTAACGGGTGCTCCCAAAGCACAGCACGGAACCAGTACAGGGCAGAGCCCTCTCAGTAACAGGGGTCCAACCCCTCCACAGTAACCAAACAGGGGCCTTGCCCCTCCACAGTCCGCGCTCCCTCGCCTGACTACCCTGGTTTGCCCAGTGGGCCTAACAAGTCGGTGTAGGAGGCTAGCAGAACCCCGGGACCCGTGGGGTAGCTAGTACCTCCCTAAACTAGTAGCTCTCCTCGGTACTACGTACACGAGGGCCAGCAAGTCGGTATAAAGTGGCCAGTCCTGACCCTGGGTCCCTGGGGCGGCTGGCTCCGCTCTGCACTAAACAGGTACAGGTACTTCCCTTGGTACTACGTACCCAAGAGACAGCACACTACCACGTCTTTCTTTCTCAGTTCCATTCCTTTCTCTTTCCAGGAGTTCCACTCCTAATTCCCCGTAGGGTTCCAGTTCTTTTAACTCAGCACATTCAGGTTTCACCTTTCCAGTTTCACGGTCATACATCCCATATTCTGAGACATGCTCATTTATTCATAACAGGCAGCTATTAAACCAATTTACAGGTAGCTATTATTTCCTTTCCACATTTTCCAAGACTGCAGTATTTATATATTCCACTAGTTCTTCCCATCCTAGGATTCATGCCATACCCTAAGATCTATCATACAATCTAGTTTTCTAGCCCTAGGATTCATGCAACACCCTAGGATCTACCATTATTCTAGTTTCTCATTCCTAGGATTCATGCAATGTCCTAGGTTCTATTTATGGTTCCATAATTTAACAGATTATACTAATAAACTTAAAAGCCACTCTACTGGTTACAACAGGAGTACTAGGGGCATGGTCGGGAATCCCGCGTGCCTCCGCAACCCCCGAGACTGCAACGGAACGGGGTCCTATCACAAGGATCAAACACAAGGAGTTCCTCAAAACAGTATATAGCTACTGTAGACGAGTAGAGGATTTAATTTCGAAAAGCACGCAACTCGAAACGCGAAAAACGGACTCCGAACGAGCCCTAAACAGGTCAAAAACGACGGAACAGTGCAAAATCAGATGTCTGGAACTTCTTCCAGACGTCTTAAAAAGTGGATCAGAGGTTACCTTTGCTCTGCGTGGTCTCTCAGACGTCCAGAAGCCTGCGGGGGCGTCTGGCCTAGTTCCCAGACGTCCAATGGTTACCCCGGACGTTTGGAAGTTGCTCCCGTCGTCTGGCACTGCAGCCAGACGTCTGATTCGCGCTGGATGGCGAATCTGAACCTGTGCGTACCCATTTCCTCTCTCTCTTAGTACGGTCAGTCGAAGAAGAGGAAGAAAGACGGAAATAACTCACCTTTCAAACGTCTGGACAGTCCTCCAGACGTCCTCCCAGCCGTCTAGTTGGAAGCCCAGACGTATGATTCTGGAGAAAATTCCAGAATCAGGGCGCGACTCGCCTTCCGCTCGCGACGCTCGGCCGCGCCGCGACTCGTCTGCCTGCTGCTCGAGCTGCAGCAGGCCTCCCGCGTCACCCCGCGTCTGCTGCTCCCCCTCGCCAGCCGGCCCTAGCAGCCCCGGCAAGCTCACCCTCCGGCCGAGCGCCTCCTCCCTCGCGCAGCACCTCCTCCCACGCTCACCGCGGCTGTCGCTGCCGCCGCTCACTCGCGCTCTCTCTCGCGCACCGGCTAGAAGGAGAAGAGGAAGGGGGTGGAGGTGATGAGAGTGAGGGAGAGGGCGTGGTGTTTTAAAGCCGCGCGGGGAGGAGAGAGAGCGGACAGAGGGCGCAGCCTGCGGTCGCAGGAGAGAGGGAAAAAGAGAGAGAGATGCGCTGGCAGGTCTGCGCGCTCAGGCGCGTAGACGAAACCGCTTGTGTCGAAAAAATCGAATCCCAGACGTCTGGAAGGAGTTCCAGACATCTGGTCAGACGTCTGGGACACCTCCCAGACGTCTTAAAAGATGTGTGAAGCCGCGCGTTCGTAACACTTGTAGTTACTACCCTTGATGGAGGGAATGGGTTATTTCCTATTGCTTTTGCTATCACTGAGGATGAGTCATATGGTGGTTGGAAGTGGTTCCTTAAGTACCTATAGGAGTCAATTGGGTTTGATAATGGAGAAGGTTTGATAGTTGCCTTGGATGGTTGGTTAGAAGGGCTTGGGGTTATCCATAAATGAGTTGCTACCTTAAGCAAAGCACAGGGCATGCATGCGGCATTTGTATAAGAGTTTCAGGAAATCTTTCCCAAGTGAGAAGTTAGAGAGGATGATTTGGTGTGCTACTAAAAGTTTTGAGACAATTTACCATGTGCATTGGATGAACAAAATCATGAAGTTCAATAAAGAAGCATATGATTGGCTAAAGAGGGTCAAATTAGAATGGAGTAGGCATACATTCTTAAATAATGACAACTGCCACTACATAACAAGCAATCTCAATGAGTCTTTTAATGCATAGGTGGCGCATGCTAGAAGGCTGGTAGTTTGTGACTTAGCAGATTTGATTAGGTAGAAGATGATGACTACGATGGAGGATAGGAGGACTGATGGTGCATAGTGGAAAGGGATTCTTATTCCAAAGCCATGGAATACATAAGGAAAATTAGTGCTGATGTTCATGGTTTCATTATTCGTAGATTAGATGAAGGTAGGGCTGAAGATGAGGGAAGTTCTGGTAGATTTGTGCTTAATCTACAATAGAAGGTCTACAGTTGTAGGAAATGGCAGTTGTAAGGGCTTCGTTGTGTGCATGCAGTGGTTGTACTTGTGGGAATGAGATGTTAGAAATGGGAGAATTGTGTCTGACTACTACAAAATTGATACTTACAAGGCAACTTATGCAGACGGTATTCCGCCATTACATGATAAGGATGCATGGCAATATGTTGATTTGGACTCTTTGGTGAAATCTCCAAGATCCAAGTATTCACCAGGTAGACCAAACAAGAATAGGATTCGCCCAAGGGATGAGCTAAAAATGAGGCCAATACACAAGTGACAAAGATGTGGTGCTCTTGGCCATCTCAAGAATACATGTAAAGCTCCCCTTAATGAAGGTCAGCCAAATCCATTTCAAAGTCAACCTATCCAATCTCAGTTGACACAGGAGCATCTTAAAGCTGATTATGTTGAAAGGCTAAATAATAGAAGGTTCATTCTAATGATCTTACAATTATGTAATGTGATTGATTGGTGTTATTTTTGCTAATTAACATTGCTTACAATGGTGTGGCAGCAACTTCATATGGAGGGAAGAGGCAAATGAAGGATTTTAATGGAGATAAAGGCCAAAAGAAGAGAAGAGGATGGCCTAGAACAGTTATTGCTATATCATTTCTCAGTGATGGGTCAATTTTGGACCTTAGTTGAGGTAATTTATGTGGATTTTTCACATGAACGTCAATCTTCAAATGGTTTGTAACTCATGTCATGTGCAGGTCCTTGTTGCTGCTGCCTGATGATTTTATTGGGATGTATTGTGCATGTTGTAGGTGCTGGATGGGAGATTTTTTGGGTGCCGATTTACGAGGTTTCAAATGCTGCTCTTGATAATTGTGAGTGTCCTTATCTTGGTCATTTGCCTAAGTTGTTTAGATTGAATTAGGGGTGTTTAAAAGTTACAATATATAATGTGATCTCCCATTTTTTGGTAGGTTGGACACTGGATGGGTTTTTTGGTTTTGTGGACAATTGGATACACATTCAATAACCCGTTGACATTCTTTTTTGGAGGGGTTATCACTTGTCTACAATTTTTTGAAGGGGTTTATCTACATTTTTAGTTGGTTTTGTGAATCATGATATATTGATGGCTATGTTCTCTTTTGCTTATTGTTGGTCGATTATGTTAGGTCTTTATCACCTGGATAATCATTTCCATGTTATGAACATTATGTGATTTCATGTGATGTGAATGCATTTATTAGTTTTCCTTATGGACAATCTTTTTTAGATGTTCATTTATTGATGGTGAATTTATCATTACCACCAAGTGCATTTCCATGACTCCAAATAGGTATTGTTAGTTCAACCTCTCCTTATATATGTTTTGATGATTTTACAAAATAACAAAAAGAAAAATAAAATTAATAGAATCATTATTTCTAATCTCTGTCATAACCAAATTGCAGGTTTTATCTCATATTCTCTCAAAAGGAAGTCTTAAGGAATGAAGATGTCAATGTCTAGGTTCTAGGATAACATGTATGTCTATCTTGAATAGACCTGTAACTTTTTCATTTGTTGAGTCTAGAAGAGTTGTAAAGAACCGCATCTAGACATAAGAACTCTTAACTTAGGCACTCAACACTTAGGAAAACACTTAGAACAAAATTCATTCTTAAACAAAACACATATCTTAGGATCAAACGTCTGACATTGGATCCAGAAATCTGATATGGAAACTTAAGTTGTCTGATACTTAGATTAGACGACCAAATACCATAGACACTACCTTAAGAAATTAAACACTTAGGCTTTAGACAACCAGACTGAAATGACCTGTTGCCCTTTTAGTCGAATAAGATGCCTAGAGCTTCAGTCAGACGTCTGTCCAGATGTCTAGACAAAGGCCCGGATGTCTGAAAGTGGGAATTTTTGTACGTTCCTTTGCACTCTGCGCACGGGCGATGCGTAAATCTTCTCTCTCCTCCACACTCCTCACCTCTTAAACCCTAAACCCATTCTATTTAAACCCTCCTTCTCAACACCCTCTTCTCCTCACCCCCTCACCACCAGCCATCACCACCTCCAACATTCTCCCTGTGCAGCCGCGGCGAGGGAGAACGAGAGTGATGAGAGAGAGGGTGAGCGAGGGAGAACGAGAGGGAGAGAGGGAGAGAGAGGAAGGTAGAGCATGGGAGATCGGTGGACATTCAGGAGCTTGGTGGAGCTCGCACAGTCGACGGTGGGCACGCGCACAAGGAGAAGGGGCTCGGGGAGGCGACCTCCCGGCCCTCTGCAGCTACTGTGGTGGCTGTGGGCAACGCTGTGAGGAGAGTAGCGTCACGGAGGAGATTCTGGTACTGGAAGTTTTCCAGTATCAGACGTCTAGAGCATCGACCAGACGTCTGGAGAGGCACCAGGACGTCCGGAGCTGAAGTTGGACGTTTGAAAGCATAATATCGTGCGAGGTACGTATCTTCCTACGCTACTTTCCGCCATGAAGATCGTAGCACAAGAAATGTTTGGTCATTAATAGGTCTGCGATTTTCGTACGCAAGTGAAGGGATTTGGGAAGGCACGTGGTGCACTTTTCCAAGTACTTTTGGACGTCTGATCACGTCGCCAGACGTCCGGAGGTACTTCCAAACGACCGGAGGCTTTGTTCAATGTCTAGAGCTGCCCCCAGACGGTCGCAGAGGGATCCAGATGACTGAGGATATCGCAGGAGACACAAGGTGAGATTTGACGCCTTTTAAGATGTCTGAGAGTACTCCTAGACGTCTGATTTTGGACAGTAACTGTATTTTTGGCCCGTTTAGGGCCCAAATGGAATCGAATTTCCGCAAACGAAGTACCTCTATTTTCCACTCGAGTTTCTCTACGTGTTTGTGTTGAGTACCTACTGTTTTGACCCCATCTGGTGTAAATTAGTCGCTGGTACAGGTTACCATCCGGTGGTGTGTTCGGGGCCCGCAGAGACGACGAGATCTGCGGTGTAGGCCCCCATTCCTCCTGTGATACCCGGTAGAGTGGTTTAATTCATTTGTTAAGATGTGAATAAAGAATATGCTTGCTTAGATTAAATTGATTGAAACTCTAGGATGTGGAATGAACCCTAGGGAAGAAATGTATGAGCCTGATGTTGAGCTATTCTGTTTACTTGAGATGCCTGTTAAAATACGAGATGCTTGTATGTGAATGAGAAATTGAACTGTGAACCACAAGTTGCATGTATATGATTGAGAATTGAATTGTGAAAACACGAGCTACCTATATATGGATGAGGAACGAATTATGAACCATGAGATCTGAACATTGATAAATGAGACGAATATGAGCATGAACCCTATGGGGAATTAGGAGTAGAACTCCTGTGTATGAAAGGAAATCTGATATGTAGACGGGAAGTGAGCTGGCCCTTGTGTACACGGTACCAACGAGAGCAACTGTCCCTTTTAGTGTAGAGGGGGAGCCAGCCACCCCTTGGGTTGAGACCCGGGGTAGGACTGGTCACTCTACACCGACTCCTATTGGCCCTCGCGTACGTGGTATCGAGGTGAGCTACTAGTGTAGGGAGGGAGCTAGCCACCCCACAGGGCCCGGGGTTAGGACTAGCCAACTTACACAGACTTTGTTAGGCCCACTGGGCAAACTGAGGTAGTCGAACGAGGGTACGCGGACTGTAGAGGGGCGAGACCCCTATTTGGTGCTGAGGGGTGAGATCCTATTTTGAGAGGGCAAGACCCTATACTGTTCCGTGCTGTACCTTAGACATACCCACTAATGAAAATGACTGACCGCATGTCAGTGCAAGGTAGCTACCCGTGCGCTTATCACGCGTGCCGTAGTCACTGCTACGTCTCGACAGTGATCTCGGGGTGGTTGACTAGGTGTAGGACTACTGCGGGGGACTCTCCCGGCCAGGAGAGCACCACGTGTACCTTTTACTCCATGGAAAAGACTGCAATCAAGATCTTTCCCATGAGGAACAAGCAAAATTAAGAAATACTTG
Organism: Thalassia testudinum; assembly: GCA_037157565.1. Taxonomy (NCBI): domain Eukaryota; kingdom Viridiplantae; phylum Streptophyta; class Magnoliopsida; order Alismatales; family Hydrocharitaceae; genus Thalassia; species Thalassia testudinum. The sequence continues at coordinate 122,364,638 of JAZHRO010000073.1, forward strand.
GATCCTTTGTGAAATAAATGAACCGGAAATACATAGATAAGATAAATAGAAATGAGAATAAAACCTGCTTGTTTGTTTTTACTTTACTTGCACATACATAATGTAAACACCACTCTACTCAGCGTTCACTGACTCTGTCTTTTCGTAACCCTGTTTAGGACCAAGAGTTGAGCAGCCCGAGTTTTCGGCTGCAGAGGGTGCTAGGCCCAACCGAGCCCAGCCGTAGTAGTTTTCTTTCCAGCTCTTTTGTTTCTGCTATAGTTGTGAGTATTGGACTTTAAAATTACTGTTCTCATTTTTTTCTATTTTCTTTCCACTTTTGTTGTTATGGTGGCATGTACTATTTTTGAGACAGTTGTTCTACTTTCCTTACTGTTTCATTTTTCCTTTTACTTAGTTATATTGCATGTGTGAATGTGGTTTATTTTCTACTTTTGGTTATTTCTCGTTGGACGACTAGGTCTTGGGATTAGTCGAAGCGAGCCAGTCTCGGGTCCTGTAGGGATCCGAAAATCGAGTCATAACATAGACTTATATTCAGACGTCCATAGTTCACTACAGATGTCTGGACATACCTTCAGTCATCTAAATACCTGACCGTTAAGCCTAAATAAGCCTCGATCAGAATAAAATCTTCGCAATCATACTTAGGAATATTTTAATATTATTTCCAGACATCCATACATAGCCCCAGACATCTAATATTGGAATGTTAGGTTAAATTTAACTTAAAGTAAGATTTATTAGACATAATCTTGAACCTTAGATTCGCAAGTAATCCAAAATTCGAGGTCATTATGACCATTAGACATCCAACAATATGGGTAGACGTCTAGTAGACATTTGACCGTTACACACTAGATCCCTGTTTGGATCTGATCCAATCTAGGAGTAAACCCGCTCATTTTCAGATGTCTAAAATTTCCATTAGACGTTCTAAAATGAGCTATCAGACGTCTGACACTTAGTAACAAGTACACTATTTAGATCCAATTAAATCCAGTAACACTGACCCTCTTTATCAGATGTCTAAATTTTATGTCAAATGCCCTGAGATCCTAGATCAGACATCTAACCTATTTTTTAGATGTTTGATTCTATTGTCAAAAACATTGATTGCCTGATTTGAGTCGGATTTCGACCAAATCAATGGGGATTGGCCTCCAATGGTTAGAAGAAGGCTCCTAAGCCTTCTTGAAGGTTCTCTTGAATCCTATAAATACCCCATAATCGCCATTAGGCAAGATACACCCATTGGAGATAAAAGCACAAGCTCTATATACTATACTACTCCATATTCACTTGCCCTATTGCTATGCTCTCTCATTCTTGGGCAAGAAACTCCATCTCCCTCACTTCTTTGCTGCAATCATTCTTCACAAGGAGTTTCCTAATCATCTATAGTAGCTAAACCATACTATTATCTATTTCGTGTGCTTTATAGGTTGCTAGTTTATTCTTGCCTATTTTCTTGTTATTGTATTTGAGTGTCTGGCTTGTCGGATCCTCGTCTCTTGTGAAAGGAGAAACCTTCTTTTAGGGATCGGAGGTTGGTTTTGTAATTGAGGTATACTACCCTTAGTTTGAAGTGGTATGGTTAGTAGATTGATCACTTAGTGATCAGAAATTCTAAGTCGGGTTGACTTAGGTGGTGGTTTTCTCCTAATTTAGGTTTTCACCTAAAAATCTTAGTGTTCATTTTGTGATTTAAGTTTTATTTACATATTACACTTAAATTTCACTATTTACCTTTCTTCTAGTGCAATTTCAAGTATTCTACTACATATATCTCATTTATGTATTACCAACTTATATCCATAAATTTTTGTCATGTGTACTTCTCATTGTAGGAAATTTGTGTTTCTAAGAAGATAACACAAATCTTCAATTGATTGGCTATAAGGAATTGCGGTAAACATGAAGCAATTCTCATTCCTCTCATCCCACTAGGTATGCTCTATTATATACACATTCTCATTGTTAGATTTACTAACAAATACGTGATGAGACCACATTTGTAGGCTAATTAAATACATAAATGCCTAGTTATTAGATTAATGTTTACATATACATAGTAGACTTTTCTATGTAAATAGTTTAGTTTATAAAATTACTTGTATGCATATTTCATACATTACATGTGTATGTAAATATAATTAAGGATAGTATCATTAGAATATAAGTAGATTATATTATAATTTAGTTGACATTAGCATACATTACTTACAGAAATGAGAGTTAACAGTTTTTTGGATTTTTAAACCAATCTTTCTCATCTTTCTTTGCAGGACCCACCGCCTCAACGCACCGCCTCCAAAGCCATCACCTTGCTGCTGCTATTGGAGAAGGGTGAAGATTTTAGGAGAGAACAGAATGAGAGAGAGAGAATCGCAACAGAGGATACGTTTAAAGGGAAAGTAACCACTTGCGAAGGGATCATGATCTTTCTCCCCCTTGGGGGATGACCACCTCCACCATCGTCACCGTGGCCTGGGCGAACATTGTGGAGAAAGCAAGCATTGTGGAAATTGAGCGTGCACCGTGAACCCCTGAGAACTCCACCTCCATCGGCCACGCAGTGACAATGCGTGGCCCCACAACCACAATCCCTTCATCTTATTCCTCTTACGCATGCACAACCACCACCCACCCTCTCCTCTTCTTTGTTTCCCTTCTTCTTCCTCTTCTTTCTATACATGATCCATCCACCACCATGACTTCGGCGTTCCCTGTTCTCATAGCGTGCATTGTGGCCTCTGTGTCCCCAACATCATCCTTGCCTTAGCCATCATCGCACACATGGTGACAGTGTGTGTGCGTACCATCAACACCATCAGCCTACTCCATCAGCTGTCTTCTCCTCTTCCTCCATCTTCTTCCACCACTTCCTCCCCTGCTTCCCAAAGGAACCCAAAGCATCACCGCACGTAGCCACATCAACCGGCCTCCTCCAACCTTCAACCTCGACTCCAAGTGCCACCCAAGCTTCCTCGTTGAGCACTTAGGCCATGCACAGCCACCCGTGGCCACAAAAGCATCGCCACCCTCGACGCCGCTAGCCTCCAGTGCTCCGATTGGTCGACTTCGGCCTCCTCGAGACGTGCCGCTACCACCATTGCGAAGCCCTCATCTTGATGCACCTCCGCCACAGGTGGTTCGCGCCGCCATCGACTCACATGCACACGCGTGTGAAGGAGAGGAGATCCCCTGTTCTGTCCCCTATTACAATTTATGAAGAATGCCATTGTAGGAGTTACTATTCTTTTATTTACATTATATTATATTTAGGTGATTTTGCATGAGAACTCCCCCTATTCTTATTCAATTGCATAGAATGATGATTCATAAGGTTGAAATGGATTCCATGCTTACCAATTGATAGTCCTGAATAGACAAATCATCATTCATTATTCTAATAGCCTAATTCCTTCATGTGGAAAAGAGATAACTATTTTCGTGGTTAGATTTTGAGTATTAAATGTTTTGAAAAGCGATTTTCTACCACGCGACTAAATACGACACTACATTTTATGTGCAAAATTTCATCGAAAATGAGAATTGCTCTTTCAAATGACACCGTTGCCAGGGAGACAACAGGCCTAGTAAACTCGTAAGTATTTTTCTATTCGCATTGATCCCTTGTTATTGCTATTCATTGATCTATCATTCTTTCATGTGAGGTACATTTTGGAGGAAGAGAAGCACACGGGGGATGCTCATCACCTTGGTGGACCTTGTCGCTACCTCGAGGAGAATCGCGTGTGCACGTGGGCCTTGATCCCATGTGCGTGAAGGGAGGATTGGTGACCGAAGACCTCTTTGCTTCTTTTAGATTTAGATTAGGCTAGATAGACATTAAACATTTAATTTCTGTCTTGTGGACCCATGTTGGGCATTTTTGGGAACATGTTCCCAATGCTTTTATTGCTTATCGCTCTTGTATGCGAGTGCATATTTTTGGGAGAGTGTTTCCATTTTATTTAGATTATAGGTTTATTTAAACTATTCAAACTACATGTTAGTTAGTTAGGTAGCTAAATTAGATTAGGTTTGTTTGCTTATTTTCATAAAAAAAAAAATTCAAGCGATATGTTAGAAGCTGCATATCTATAGGGCAACCCTTGTAAGTAAGTTGTAGGTACCAACGAAGGTCGGCCTAGGAAGCGTAATTCTTGTAAAACTTGTTTGGCCACCTATTATAACTCTATTGACCTCAACCTTCCTCAGGTAGGTCTAGTTAGGGATCTCAAGGTGCACTTGACCTCTTATACCACTTAAATGGGAACAGAGGAGCACTGACTTGACTTCTTTGACTAATCTGTGGAGAAGGATTGAGGAGACCTGCAATCTACTAGAAACAGATTCCCACTGTATTTACGTTTGTTTTGGCAGTGGTAGAGCTCTCTAGGAAGTTTCTATCTGAGTTCTTATAAGTCCTAAGAGAGTTAAACTTGTTTGGCTTAAAAGAAATGGATTACCCTTACTCCTATCATTTAGATTATCAGAACCAATACTGCCCATCTTTTAACCAGGATCCCATGCCCTGAGTGTATCCCTCCTTAGAGGGGTACAATGACAATTCATGGGATAAATCATATTCCTATCTTGGGAGTGCTGGCCCGATAACTCCCACTTTCGAGTAGAGCCTAGGAGCGGGATTTCCACCTCTGGAATCCCCACTACTATGCAAATACACAACCCTCCCACCCTTCATGATCTTTCTTATCAAGGTTGGACCGATAGTCGTAGGCAACCTGAGCTTGAGATGGACTATTCCCCCCAATCTAATAGTAGCATCTCCTTTTTTATGATAGAAATGCAAAAACAACAAAAAGAAATGATGGAGTCTATGGGAGGGATTTTGAGGAATAGTCAATGACTAAACGAGGAAATTAGTCAACTTATCTACTCTCTTACTATTGATTCTGATCCCTACCCGTACAACCGTGATCATCAAAATAATTCTGAAGAAATAAATGGCACCAAGGATCCCGTTTCGATGAGTAGTTATTCCTTAGACAATCCCCATGAGATGCGGCCACTAGAGGAGAATGATCCCAGTGATTATCCACCCGAGCTATTTTGGAGTCAAAAGAAATGGAAGATGGTACCACTTGAGGACTTTGACCCTACTGACAGTATTTTTCTCACCCCTGATGACCCAGGTCAAGGTCATGCTAGTCATACCGCTTCCCCAATTGATCACGTGGTGGAGCCTCATTCTACCCTTAGTGAGCCTAATCTTGATCCTCCACGTAGGGAACCAACATTTACCATACAACATTCTAAGGATTTACATGTTGGTGACCCTAAGGGAATGGAGGATGAATTGGATCAATTTTGGTCTCAAGGATACAAAGAGTCTATTTTAGAGGAGGAGGATGACCCAATGGAGGAACCTAGACTTAGAGTTTGAAGTGAATCTCGAGGGGATTATGTGTTATTTGAGGGCTTACCCCTCAAAGATATGAATGATTTGGTGAAATTTGGATTCCTCCCTACTTGTGATTTTGAAAATCATCCACCCCAAAATTAGGAAGATACGGAGTCTAAGTTGGAGGAGGACCAACATAAGATTGAGGAGCCTAGGTGAGACTCTTAGGGACAATATGTATCAATTGAGGATTTATGCCTCGAGGAGAACAGAGAATTGAGTAATATAGGTTTTCTCCATTCGTATAATGATCATCTTCCCAAAGATATAAAAGATAATGAAGTAGCGACTGTGTTTAATGACAAATCACATAAAGCCCCCAGAAAGGATGTAATTGACGAGAAAGAATCCAAGGATGGACTTAACGGTAAATATCATTGTGCTACTTCCCAGGAGACCTAATTGTTGTCAAAGCATAGTGATCTTGAGTTTACTAATGATGATGAGATAATGAATTATGTGCATGACTCATCTATTGTAGAGGAGAAGTTGAAGGTTGATGAAACAGAGAAGTTATTTGAGTATGTGGATGAAAAAGAAGAATGCTTATTGGGAATGGAATCTAAACAGACTAAGCCTTCTTTAGACTTAATAATTACCGCCCAATCACTCAAGCAGACTGTAGACTCCTTGCCTAATCCTTGGCTCAGGTCTCTGCTCACATACATTGTCTCTGGGGAGAATATCAGGGCAGTACATCCTCGTGTGGAATGGCGAGTTTGGATTGATGCTTGTACTTTTAGTCTCGCCATTCAAGGGTTTGAAATAATTGTGCGTATATCTTTTAACACCCTACCAACTTAGGAGGGTCCTTGTTATCCTCCACTCCTGTTTCAAGAGGTCCCTTCTTCTATTACTCTTTTGTTCTAGACCTCTCCAGGTAGCTTACGAGATTGTTTGTTATTGCGCCTTCTGGCGAGCATTTGGGATAACTTTGCATCATCAGCTCACCATCATCCATGGCTACCTATTTTCTAGGCCTGCGCTTTTACGCATATTTTTGGGGCCTAACTCTTTCTATTTGGAACCAGACTTATAGGTTCTCTATAAGTCTGGCTGCCGACAGAAAATGTAGCGCTTGTTGGGAGGCAACCCAACGTCCTGAATAATGCCTTCATCAGGTGTTTTCTTTCCTTTCTTCCCCTGTTTTAATTTTACAATGAGGACATTGTAGGATTTAGGCATAGGGGGTGCATTTTGCATTTTTACGCAGTATTCATGCATTTAGGTTTGGTTAAAAAAAAAAATCTTGAGCTGAATTGGTTAGTCTCTAGCTGAAGATTTTTATTAAGGAAGTGTCATTAAAGATTTTCTTCTTAAATTGTTTCTTAGTTTAGAATCCAATACATTTACTTCACTTGCATGTAGACTTGATAATGGATCTTTTAAGAAAACCAATAGACATTTTTAGTTTGTCAAAGAGAAGCATTGCTTCTTAAACCCTTAGACAATTAGAAGGGAGTCAGGCAAACTATCTTTTATTAGATCCGCCTAGCATTTGTGAGGTGAAAGTAGAGTGATTACTAGTGCACTAAGTCTAGTGCAAGGACTCTTAAGCTCTAGATAATTAGATGATGATACCTCAGAGTTAGACATAATTTTTGCTCTCAGTTCTGACATGCGAACATTATGTGTAAATTCCTGAGAGACACCAAATAAAGCAGATGCACAAAGATTGAGTTCTCATAAAACTATGACTATGGTGGATGATTACGATCATCCTTCATAGAATCCTCAATTGAAGGAGGGCATTAGTGCTAAAGGTCAAAAATATGCTTATCTTATCCATTCCTTCCCAGCACCGAAAGTAGGCACTTCCACCAAATAAATCACATAATATCTTCTTGAGCATCATTATCCCTAATAATACCTCATGAATAAAAGTTTGTGTCGTGTTGTGTTGTGTTGATAGTTATATTGGAAAAAAAGACAAAAAAAAAGAAAGAAAGAAAAAATATATATAGAAAAAGAAAAAAGGGAAAAAAAGAGAAAAAAAATGTTTAAGTTTATAGCTTTGTCTTCACGTTGTTTTCATCATATGTCGATGTCATTGAGACAACAAGAACACCCATTGCGATCCACCAGATATGGCTCATACCTACTTTTCAGTATTTTTGATCGCTCGAATACTGGTTGAGGACTTCTAACTTAGTTGTAGGGTTATTAGGACTTTAATTGAAGTGTGGATGCCAAGTGAGGCCACTGGGTAATTGAAATTTGTGATCTCAGAAAGGAAAGAAGGAAAAAGAGTGCATGCAAAGGAATGCTAAAGGAGCACAGTTTTTAGCCTCTCTCTGGGTAGACTTATTTGATAGTCTAGAGATCTAGAGTTCGCAGTACTAAACTACATGTAACACCAGATGAGTATGAGCCACCAAGTATGAATCCATTTGACTCAGTATCTCCAACCTAGGCCAAAAAGCCAGGGTCAAATTACAGATTATTTTTTGCTTTATCCCTGAGGGAAGAAGTTGCCTATCCTAATAAGAATTTTTACCTAAGGGTAAAGCACGAACTTTAAATGTAGGTTGGCTTTTCACTTGTATCCGTTGCTTAGGTTACTACCCCTCCATTTTCACATTTATCTGGATCTCTAAATTTTTGGAAAAAGAAAAGAAGAAATCTTTGGTCACTTCCATCATTTTTTACTTTTGCTAGGGGCTAGCGAAAATTAAGCATAGGAGCATTTGATGAGACCACATTTATAGGCTAATTAAATACATAAATGGCTAGTTATTAGATTAATGTTTGCATATACATAGTAGACTTTTCTATGTAAATAGTTTAGTTTATAAAATTACTTGCATGCATATTTCATACATTACATGCATATGTAAATATAATTAAGGATAGTATGCATTAGAAAATAAATAGATTAGATTATAATTTAGTTGACATTGGCATACATTACTTATAGAAATAAGAGTTAACATTTTGGATTTTTAAACCAATCTTGCTTATCTTTCTTTGCAGGACCTACCGCCTCAATGCACCACCTGCAAAGCCATCGCCTTGCTGCTGCCATTGAAGAAGGGCGAAGATTTTGGGAGAGAACAGAATGAGAGTGAGAGAGAATTGCAATAGAGGATACGTTTAAAGGGAAAGTAACCACATGCAGAGGGATCATGATCTTTCTCCCCCTTGGGGGACGACCACCTCCACCACCGTCATTGTGGCCTGGGCGAACACTGTGGCGATAGCGAGCATTGTTGAAATTGAGTGTGCATCGTGAACCCTTGAGAACTCCACCTCCATTTCCCACGCGGTGACAGCACATGACCCCACAACCACAATCCCTTCATCTTATTCCTCTCACGAACGCACAACCACCACCCACCCTCTCCTCTTCTCTGTTTCCCTTCTTCTTCTTCCTCTTCTTTCTCTATGTGATTCATCCACCACCGTGACTCAGGTGTTCCCTATGCTCATAGCGTGCATCGTGGCCTCCGTATCCCCAACATTACCCTTGCCCTCACCATTGTCGCACACACGGTGACAGCGTGTGTATGCGACATCAACACCATCAACCTACTCCATCAGACGTCTTCTCTTCCTCCATCTTCTTCCACCACTTCCTCCCCTGCTTCTCCCAAAGAAACCCAATGCATCACCACATGCATCCACCTTGATCGGCTTCCTCCAACCTTTAACCTCGACTCCAAGTGCTGCCCAAGCACCCTCGCCGAGCACCTAGGCCACACACAGCCACGCGCAGCCAAACCCGCAGCCACAGAAGCACGCCACCCTCGACGCTACCAGCCTCCGGTGCTCCGGCCGGTCGACTCTGACCTTGTCGAGACGCATCATTGCCACCATCGCAAAGCCCTCATCTCGATGCACCTCTACCGTAAGTGGTTCGCACCGCCATCGACTCACGCATACACGCGTGTGAAGGAGAGGAGATCCCTTGTTCTGCCACTATTAAAATTTAGGAAGAATGCCATTGCAGGAGTCACTATTCTTTTATTTACATTATATTATGTTTGGGTGATTTTGCATGAGAACTCCCCCTATTCTTATTCAATTGCATAAAATGATGATTCACAAGGTTGCAATGATTTCCATGCCTACCAATTGATAGTCCTAAATAGACAAATCATCATTCATTATTCTAATAACCTAATTCCTCAATGTGGAAATGACCTAACTATTTTCATGGTTATATTTTGAGTATTAAATGTTTTGAAAAGATATTTTCTACCACGGGACTAAATACAACTGCATTACATTTTATATGCAGAATTTAATCGAAAACAAGAATCGCTCTTTCAATATACAATGTCTACTTTCATATAGATTACTAACTCTTTAAATTGCCTATAAACCTCAAGAACCTTGGTGATAGTACCCATCATATCTCTTTCACATGTTCTAATTCCTTGAGGAGCTCGCTAATTACAATGTCTTGTTCCTCTTTTTTGTAGGATTGATCTTCAACTTGTTTGAAGAATTTATTCATGTTCGTTTGACAAGTGTAAAAATTTCTGCTCTTACTCCATGCCTTACTGGATGTCATCACAACCGTAGGTTGATTACACGAACAAGTCACATGAGGATCGAAAGCCAGATGTTAGCTGCTAGAGCTTTGTGAGGCTGAATCCATGGAGCCTTGTGTAGAGAAAGTTCAACATTTTAGTTGAAGTGTTATATATTAAGCATATGTAATAATTAGGCTTTTTGAGAGTATATATGAAAATGTGCGTGCATGTAATATGAATAGATAGGTTTCTAACTTTTAAACATGTAAAAATGTACTTGTAGAGATTTTCAATGAAAGTCCCCAATGAAAATCTCTTTAGTTATTGTTTCTTTTCTTAACAGGTTTATGTAGGGAAAAATTGAAGCCAACGACTCCAACAACCCTAATCGCAAAAAAAGCCTGATTTGTTGAAAATGGATTTAAATGTCGTTGCAACATGTAATTTTGATCGCTTTTAAAATTTGTAAGAATCGAGTACTTGGTGAGTAATCGGGTCATTCCAAGGGAGGCAGAAATGCGATTTGAGATTTTCTTGCTTGAAAGATAGAAATCAACTTTCTTTTTGAATTTTTGAATTTTTTTTTTTTGGATTTTTAAAATAATGGGCGATAAGAACTAACAGGTAACTACGCCTAACACAAATATCTAAGTGACAGGGAGAATCTCTCTTTAACTCACCCTAGGTACGTGAAGACCTAAGATAATTAGAGTGTGTGAGTGCCCTAACTAAAGGAAAAACAAATATATAAATTGCAACAAAAATTTGAAAGGCAACTTATATTGAGGAGAAAATTATTTTACAAAAATCTTGTAGTAGAATGCTTCTATTACAAAAGCAAAAATACAAAAGAAATAAACAAAGTCCTTATGATGATGATGATGAAGAGGAAGGAATCCTTGCTCCAAGCTCAGCTACTCCTGGGCTTAGAAAGGATCTTCCAACTCCTTCCTCGAAGTACTCCTCTAAATAAATGAAGATTCTCCTCCTTGGCAAGCCCTAGATAGGGCATGCCTTGCTCTCCTAGAGCGGAAGATTTCCACTCTCAAATCTCCTCCTTAGGGTGGATGTGGACCACCCTATGATCTCCTCCAAATCTTGGCCGTCCCTTTGGAAATTGACCCCTTGGCTTGGTTCAAGAGTGAAGGGAAGAAGGGAAGGCACCAAGGAGACAAGGTTGTCTCCTTAATCTTCTTCTTCTCTTGGCTGAATTTTTAGTGGCTATGGAAAGGGTTTTGCACTAGATTAATGTAGCCAAGGGTGCCCCTCAAGTGGTGGTTACATGGGGTTTTTATAGGTAGTGGTGGTTGGTTGGCATTAACCATGGGTAGGTCTTAGGTTAGGTGGTGTGGGATGTTGTGGAGGGTTAAGATGGGTTTATTTGGTGGTGGTTAAGGAATAGATGGTTGATTTATGTTGGCACCAATTGGAGGGGTGTAGATAGGTAAGGTTTAGGTAGGGTTGGTGCCAAAATTAGTGTAGTTAAGACTTTGATTTTTGGAGCCAAAATTGGATGGTGGTGATAGGGTTTGAAGGTAGATGTAGGGTGGAGATTGGCTTATGGTTTGGCACCAATTATAGGGTGTAGGAAGGTGTTAGGTGGTGGTTATGTGGGGGTTCTAAAAGAGTGATTGGCGTGGGATATGTGTAGGGTTAGGATAGGCTTAGATGATGGTGGTTGTAGGATCAATGATGGAGGTTAAGTGGCACCATAAGAAGAGGTGCATGGGGTGTGGTTAATATGTTTTGGCGCCAATTTGATGTGTGGTTAGGGGTTAGGTTTGGCGTGGAATGGTAGGAGTGGATAAGATGGTAGTTATGTGATGAAAGGCTAGGATTAGTTGGTGCTAAAATGGGGAGATGCATGGGTAGTTTGGCACCAACTTAAAGGAGGTTAAGGGTAGTTATTTAGGTGAAGAGGTGGCTTAGTTTTGGCGCCACCTTGAAGGGCTGTGAGTGGTGGTGGTGGTTGAGGAAGGTTGGCACCAAAAAGGGAAGGAGGTGGAGGTTTTTGGTGGAGCTAGTAGCTAAGTTGGACGGCCATGTAGAGTGGATAGGAGCTACTAAGCTGAGTTGAGCTAAGCTAGCTTAGTTAGTGGGATAGTAATGGAAGAGCTAAGGTGAAGTGATGTGGAGCTGACTAGAGGTAATTTGGAGCTGAAGAATTCTTCCTGAAGCTGATGATGGTTGAAGAGGTCTTCTCAGGTGCTCAGCTACTCAGCTTAGCTAGCTAATTCTTGTGCTAGCAACTAAGCTTAAGTAGAGCTAAATTGAGCTAGTCTCAACTTACTTGAAGCTAGGTTGAGCTGGACTTGCTTCTGTTGAGAACTCTCGAGCTAGCTTAACTACTAAGTTGACAGGTAGTAGCTAAACTGGCAGAAGTTTAGCTGCCATGAGCTGAGTAGAGCTAGGGAGAGTTGGAATGAATTCCTGTCAACTAAGTTGAGCTAACTTGAGCTCCCAGTGAATTGATTAGAGTTAGGATAAGCTAAACTCAACTATGTTGAGCTGGATCTGAGTTGGTATCCAGCTGTGATGAGATGGATTCAGCCAGGGTCCAGCTGGAATGAGCTTCTCTTTCATTTGTTGCCTTCCTGAGTGCTAGGGTTTTAGGGATTTGACTATTTGTTTCTCCCTAACACTCAACCAAACATGTCAAAAATACAAAAATTATGCAATGCATGCCTATCCTAAGCGATGCGTAAATGCAACTCGAAAACCCATTTGCAAAGGTAAAATCCTAAGAGCTAGATCAGTTTTAAGGCATAAGAATAATGGTAAACTGACATTTATCAAACCCTTAACGGCTAATTGGGGGCATTTGCATCCTTTTGGCACCTATTTAAATAGTCGGAAGTATAATAGATGTAATATCAATAGTTTTCATCGTTAACTTTAATGACACTAGAGGAATATTTTGAGGAATATTCTCCTTTAATTGATAGAAAATTAACCTGGAGGTATAAGCATGTTTGGTTATAATGTTGGGCATTCAATCAATTTTGGTGGTTTTGGATTGTTTGATTTGGGTTGTATTTGGCTTAGGCTGACAAAATGGTCACCCATGACAACCAAAATGGATCGGGTTTGGGTTGGTTCAAGTTGGGTTTGGGTTGGATGAAAGCCAAATTTTATACATGTTTGTTAATAAAGAAGGGTTTTTTTTTCGCAAAATGCTTTGCAACATAATAATGACTAAATGCTTCAATCATTTTAAAAAAATTTAAATACCATCTATAATTACAAAAAGAAAGCTTCTAAAAAGATATGTTAATATCATTTATAAATATTTCACCTATACATTTGGATTGGGGTTGAGTGAGTGGATGTGACCTATAGGTCACCCGATTCAGTAGTTTGAGTGTTACAACCCTGTTCCCGGATCCCTACAGAACCCGAGACCGGCTCGCCTCGACTAATCCCATGATCCAGTTATCCAACAAGAAATAACTAAAAAGCAGGAAAGTAAACCACATTCACACATGCAATATAACTAAGCAGTAAAAACGTACAGAGCAATAAAGGAAAGTAAAACTGTTGTTCCATTACATACCACCATAACAACAGAAACAACGGAAACGAAAGTAACAGTAGAGCCAACATTAGCTAAAAAGTCTGATACTTACTACAATAGTACAGGTACAACAAGAAAGTGCAGAAAACAATGGCTGGGCTTGACTGGGCCCAGCACCCTCCGCAGCCGGAAGCTCGGGCTTCTCAACTCCTGGTCTTGAACAATGTTATGAAAAAGACAGAGTCAGCGAACGCTGAGTAGAGTAGTATCTATACTATCTAAAACAGTAAAAGCAACAGGTTTAATTTGCTTTGCAATTTATTTTATTTCACGTGTATTTCCTTTTCACCCATTTTTCTCAGTATCCAAATATTCTTGATCTTACATGTTCCTCGTGGGAACGATCATGATTACAGTCTTTTTCGAAGAGTAGAAGGTACACGTAGTGCTCTCCTGGTCGGGAGAGTCCCCCGTGGTGGTCCTACACCTAGTCAACCACCTGAGATCACTGTCAAGACGTAGCGGTGACTATGGCACGTGCGATAAGCGCACGGGTAGCTACTCTGCACTTACACGCGGTCAGTCGTTTCCGCTAGTGGGTACATGCCCAAAGTACAACATGGAACAGTATAAGGCCTTGCCCTCTCAGAACAGGGGTCTAACCCCTCCACAGTCCGCGCACTCTCATCTGACTACCCCGGTTTGCCCAGAGGGCCTAACAAGTCGATGTAGGGTGGCTAGCTGAACCCCGGGTCCCGTGGGGTGACTAGCTCTCTCCCTACACTAGTAGCTCGCCTCGGTACCGTGTACACGAGGGCCAACAGGAGTCGATATAGAGTAGCCAGTCCTAACCCTAGGTCTCAACATAGGGCGGCTAGCTCCGCTCTACACGAAAAGGAGATAGTCTCTCTCCTTGGTACCACGTACTCAAGGGCCAGCACACTCCCCGTCTACATTTCCAGGTTTCCAAGTAACCACAGGAGTTCTACTCCTAATTCCCCGTAGGGTTTCAGCTCACATTCACCACATTTATTCCGATCCAGATTCCACCATTCGCTATTCAGTTCTCATTTATATGCAGGCAGCTCATGTTTCCATAATTCAATACATGCCACTGGTGATTTTACAGGCAATTGGTTATAAAATACATGCAGTTCGTATTCTAACAGGAAACCCATAATTATTTCACAGGCAATTGCTAGGAGTTTATCTCAACTTTGCATATAAGTACCAAACAGTGCATTCATTTCTCTATCCTAAGGTTCATGCTACATCCTAGGATTCCAGTCAGTTAATTCTACAATACATGCTTATTTGAACATTATTAAAAGCATTAAACCACTCTACCAGACAATTCAGGTGTACTGGGGGCTCGAACCGTAGACCCAGGTGTCTTTGCGAGCCCCAAACACGTAGTAGGCTGAAATCCTAAATCAGGGATTACATTACCAAAGGAAGGTTCAGAATAATGTATAAAGGTTTCTAGTATGTAGAGAAACTCGCAAGGAAACTACAGGTACTTCATTTGCATAAATTGGATCTCGATCGGACTCCAAACGGGTCAAAAATGTGTCTACTGTCCAAAATCAGACGTTTGGGAATAAGTCTAGACGTCTTAAAAGATACAGAACTTTACCTTAAGTCCCTGCGATGCCCTCAGAAGTCCAGGCCTCCTCTGCGATCATCTGAAGGTAGTTTCAGACGTCGAACCACTCCTTCGGTCGTCTGGTGAGACAGTCGCAGCCACCAAATCAGGCCCAACAAATACTTCTGCAGTGAGGCCTGCATGGCCGTAACCACGAAAAGAACGTACTTTCGCAATAAATGAGCTTTCAGACATCTGGTCTTAACTCTAGACGTCCAGATGCTCCGCCAGCCGTCTGGACTCTACTCCAGATGTTTGATACTAGAAAATTTCCAGTACCAGAACTCGCTCTCAGCGCTCTCCGCCGCGCTTCTCCTCGCTCCGCTGCAGATGGTCGAGGCCGCCTCTTCGGACTCCCTCCTCCCACACGCACCTACGGTGGCCGTGCGAGCTCTGCTGAGCTTCCACCGAAGCTCTCCAACCTCGTCCTCCTCCTCCTCCTCTCGCACTCTCCTCCTTCTCGCCCTCTCGCTCTCCCTTGGTCGCTTCCTCTCGCCACTCCCACAGCTCTAAAGGTGGAGGTGGTGGTGTCTGTGGAGAGGAGAGGAGGGGAGGGGGGCTTTATAGATGGCTGGGGTTTAGGGTTCGGCAGGAAGGAAAGGAGAGAGAGAAAGAAGACGTTCTGCGCACCGCCCGCATGCAGAGCACAGAGCGCATACAAAATTTTCATTTTCAGACGTCCGGGAAAGGGTCTAGACGTCTGGACAGACATCTAACTGAGACTCCAGACATCTTAAAAGGCTAAAAGTGGGACGGGTCTTTACATCATAACAAACTTAAAGGAAGTTTCATTACTGAAACTTGAACTAGCTAGGGTGCGGAAAAAGGAACATAAAATGCATAACAAACTTAAAGAGGACCGAAGTAGGTCCGAAAAGACGTACCCTCAAAAAGCTCCGAGTACCGCTCTTGCATCACCGCCTCAGGCTCCCAGGTAGCCTCCTCGTACTGCTGGCTTCTCCATAGGACCTTCACCAGTGGTACCTGGTTTCGTCTCAGACTCTGGACGGCTCTGTCTAGTATTTGCACTGGTCTCTCGGGGTAGGTCAGGTCATCACCCACCTCGACACTCTCGTGGCTCAGAACGTGACTGGGATCGGTGACGTACTTCCTAAGGTTGGACACGTAGAACACGTTGTGCACTCCAGAAAGTTGGGGAGGAAGGGCAAGCCAGTAAGTAATGGGTCCTACCTGCTCCAAGACCTCAAAGGGCCCCACAAACCTCGGTGCAAGCTTCCCTTTCACCCAAACTGTTGCAGGCCCTTCATGGGCGACATGCGGAGAAAGACATGATCCCCAACGTCGAACTGCACCTCTCTACGTTTCCGGTTAGCATAACTCTTCTACCTACTCTTGATAGTGCAGAGTCGTCTGTGAATATGCTCTATCACCTCTTGACCCTGCCGGATCAGCCTGGGGCCAACCTCCCACTTGTTCCCCACCTCGACCCAACTCAATGGTGCAGTACACCTCCATCCGTACAGAGCCTCGTAAGGTGTCATGCTGATACTCGAGTGGTAACTATTATTATATGCAAACTTTGCCAGGGGTAAATGCTCCTCCCAGGAGCCTCTCCAGTCCAGTACACAGGCGTGTAAATGGTCCTCAAGTGTCTGTATGGTGCGCTCTGATTGTCCGTCCGTCTAAGGGTGGTACGCGGTGCTGAACCTCAACTGTGTCCTTAAAGCCTACTGAAACTCAGCCCAGAACTAGGAAGTAAAACGGGTATCCCTATCGAATACAATCTCTCACGGAACTCCATGTATGCGTACCACATCGCGAATGTACCTCTCTGCCAACTATGCTGGTCCCAAGGTGACTCGGATCGGCAGGAAACACACTGTCTTTGTCAACCTGTCCACTATCACCCAAACTGCGTTGTGTCCTCGCTGGGTAACAGGTAGGCCACCACCAAGTCCATGGTAATGCTCTCCCACTTCCACTTTGACACAGGAAGTGATT
The DNA here is from genome assembly GCA_037157565.1 of Thalassia testudinum. Taxonomy (NCBI): domain Eukaryota; kingdom Viridiplantae; phylum Streptophyta; class Magnoliopsida; order Alismatales; family Hydrocharitaceae; genus Thalassia; species Thalassia testudinum. The sequence goes on from JAZHRO010000073.1 coordinate 122,381,671, forward strand.
GCAATGGCCCAGCAGGCCTCTAGTGCTCGGCCTTCACCTGCTGGCACACTAAACATTGCTGCACAAACTCACCGACATCCCGCTTCATCCCTCTCCACCAAAAGTCGTGATGAGAACCTCATCATGAACCCTAACTAGCACAATTTAATCCAAATAAGTATGAAAAAGCTCCTACAAAACCTAAAGAGAGGCTTAACTCAGAGAATTCTAAGTTAAAGAACAAAATAAATCATAAGGGGTAAAACTGCAATTTCACCAATGCAGTGTGCAAACAGGGTAATTAAGGATCCAAACACAGGTCAAACAAGCTTAATAAGGAGGGAAGTGGGATGATCTAATCTGAAAAGGGTTATAGCAACTTCTAGGAATTAAATGACATTCTGTAACCCTAAAACAAACCTACTTTAATTCATGAGGTTCTAGGAAGGATAAAAATCAACTAAACCCTCCAAAATTCATGGAAAAATATTCCCTAGGGTTTAGAACATTCAATTTGGCCTTTGCAACCTATTTTGACCTAAAATGAGAACCATGCCCAATTTATGACTTAATTTGGGTTTTTACGTAAATTTACCATTAAAATCAAATTTCACCATTAAAATCCTTAGGTTCAAATTAGTCTGGTATAAAAATTTGGGCATAAGAAAAGACCATCTTAACCGACTTTACAAATTGGTCCTCTTAATTTACTTTCTGACCCTTATCTTTTGAAACCCTTGCATTTAGCCCCCTATCTTATCATCGTTCTTTGCAAAATGGTCCCCCCTGCCATTTCTGCGTAGCACCATACCTCCGGCGACCTTGTGCGGAGGATGGCACCACGCAGGGCAGGGCGTCCGTCCTCAGGAACAAGCGGAGGGTTCCCTGCATCGTTCTCTGTCGCAAGGACCCTCCCCTGACCTCTGCAACTGACCATGCCTTTCATGCGAATACACGAAAGGCATGAGTATCCATTTCCGGCCACACTCCGGTGAGCGCGACACGTCGCCTCCTCGATCTCCTCTCCTCACCAGTGCCTATTTAAGGAGCGGCAAGGTCTGCCGTCTCCTTCAAGCTAGTTTTGGCCAAGAGAAATCCTAGATTTTGTCTCTTCCCTCTCCGGTCAGGCAGCCCGAGCTTCCGGCGATCCTCCCTCCTCCTCCTCATCGCTCTGCTGCCATACCTGCAGTAGAGCCTACTCTGCTCCGTCGTCCTGCGCCAGGCCGTACCAGCTGGCGCCCTCCGATCTCCTCCTCACCGATAACCCCCTCCTGGGCATCTTCATCTCTAGCTCCAGCAGGCACAAGTCGGACGCCTCCCTCTCCCTCTTCGTCGACTAAGTAGGTAGGAATCTTTCTCTCTCTCTCCCTTATATTTTTCCCTTCCTGATTTATCATTTTAAACCATCGACCACCACTTCCACCCTCATCTGCTCCATCTCCGATCGCCATCTCCGGCGAGGTCACTCCACCTCCACAGACCACCTCACCCCTCGCTGACAAGCCCAGAAGCTCCCCCTCACTCCACTCAACCGTTTCCCCTACTCCATTCACCGCCATTTACCGCCCGACCACCTCCCAAACAAACCCACTTCTGCACATACAGTCTACCCTAGGTGCACCTCCACAGGCGCTCTCGCGCCTCGCCGACCCTTGCACCACCTTCGCCTCCCTCTGGCGAAGCTCCCTACGTTATCTGATGCGGCCGAGAGGCTATCCTTGTGATTTCAGGTCTCCTCCTCCTTACCGCCATCGATGCGCTGCTGAAGCTCCTTCGCGAGCAGCTCCAGGACGCCTCCAGCCTAGGTGTGAGTCCTCTAGCACGCCCAGGTTTGCGACTGGGGTCACAAACATTTGCTGCTGCCCCAATTGGCAGCTCCTTCTCACCTGCGAGCGCTCAAATTGGCGGTGGGACTTTAGTCCCACCTCGTAAGTGTGTGGCCTCGCGCCCACACTTAAATTGAAAAAGTGAATAGGGCTGTTTGCCTTCAATACACAGGGGTCAGGTCCCTCACCTGCACGCAGCGTGCCACGCGCTTGCCTGCCCTCGCCGGTGCTCACGCCCTGCGGGTCTGGGCCAAATCCGACTACCCAACCAAGCACTCCTCGCCCACCACTGCATATCGATGGGCCTGGTCCCGGGTGCGCAACCCAAACCCAATTACCCGACTCTGGAAGAGCTTTCCTAAAGAGAGATTCTAAGAGAAAGAGAGGCACAGGGAAGGGGTTGGGGTAGGTTTTTCACTGATCATTGTGTGTGCGCGTAGGGAAGAAGGAAAAAGAAGAAGCAGGCGAAGGAAGAAGAAGAGAGGAGGAGCGGCTGAAGACTTAGCCACACTGAGCAGCTGAAGAAGAAAGGAAGGAGAGGAGCTAAAGGAGAAGAAAAGGGGCCGCACTGTAGCAAACGCATAGTTAAGTCGTCTGAGCACCAAGTCAGACGACGGAAGGTCAGCAGCCAGAGCAGGAAAGAAGGCAGGCTGAAGCAGAAAGAGGAACGGCCAGAGCAGAAGAAGAAGAAGAAGAAGAAGAAGAAGAAGAAAAGAAGGAAGAAGGAAGGAAGACCTAGCAGCTGAAAGAGAGAGAAGGCAGAAGCTCTACAGCCGCAAGGAAGAAAAGAAGAAAATCAGAGAGGAAGAAAGGAAAAAGAGAAAGGGTCACCACAGCCGTAGATAGAAAAGAAGAGAGAAGAAGGCAAGGCAGATTGAAGGAAGAGAAGAATCAGCTGCAAGAGAAGAAGAAAAGAGAAGAGGAAGGGAGAAGAAGAAGCCAACAAAAAAAGAGAGAACTTTTGCTCTCTCTCTCTCTTATTATTCGAACATAATTGTGAACCTTTATGCTTCTAGGATTATAGTTGCTCCCTGAGTTCGACCTCGGGAATCTTGTTCCGAGTAAAAAATTGTATTAAACTGGTAACTGTTTTGTCATATACTACAACGAATATAAATAACAATACAGACCAAACAAGCAAGACTCTCACCAAGTCGCATCTCAAATCATGATACATCTTTGTGTTCTCGGGATGTATGGTGAACCTGGACCTGTGTGCCTCAGCAAGGAGCTCTCTCAACAACTCCTCGTCCCTGGGAACGCACAAGCGTCCCCCCATGCGCAGCACCTCGTCTGTAAAGGAAAAGTCTCCTGGGTCTCCTAACAGCACCCTATCCTACAGCGTTTGTAGGTATGGACCTGTCATCTGCCCTACGATGATGCGGTCTATCAGCTCTAGTCACGCCTGCCGCGTCACTGTCACTGCCCCACAATACCCCTATGACTCCTGGGGTCGCCAACTGCCCAACTCCTCCATGAGTCTCCAACTCTACGCCTGTAGACTAGCTGAGTGGGCAGGCACCTTCCGGCTCAAGGCATCAGCCACCACATTGGCCTTCCCAGGATGGTAGGAGATGTTGCAGTCGTAGTCCTTCAGGAGCTCTAACCAACATTTCTATCTCATGTTAAGCTCCTTCTGGTCAAACAAGTACCCGAGGCTCTTATGATCTGTGAAAATCTCAAAAGTCTCATCGTAAGGGTAGTGCCTCCATGTCTTCAGTGCGAAGACAACAGTTTCCAGCTCTAAGTCATTGGTAGGATAGCTATGCTCATGGGGCTTCAGTTGCCGCGAAGCGTAAGCGACAACGTGACCCCGCTGCATGAGCACACCCCCTAACCCCTGCAACGAAGAGTCTGTATACACCACAAAACCGCCGCTGCTGTCCGGGATGGTAAGCACAGGAGTTGAAGTCAGTCTCTCCTTCAACTCTTGAAAACATGCCTTACACGCATCTATCCAGGCGAAGGGCACGTCCTTCCGAGTCAATTGGGTCATAGGACATGCAATTTGCGAGAATCCTCTGATAAACCGCCGATAGTAGCCTGCCAGTCCCAAAAAGCTACGTATCTCTGTCACTGTACGTGGCCTCTCCCACCTGAGTACGGCCTCAACCTTGGCTGGGTCCACAGCCAAACCATCCCCTAAGATCACGTGGCCTAAGAAAGTCACATGTCTCAACCAAAACTCGCACTTGCTATACTTGGCATACAGCTTGCGTCACATCAAAGTGTCCAGAATCATCTGTAGATGCTATTCGTCCTGTGCCTGGTCCCACGAGTAAACGAGTATGTCGTCGATGAATACCACCACAAACTGGTCAAAGTATGGCCTGAAAACCCGGTTCATCAAATCCATAAAAGCAGCGGGGACGTTAGTCAACCCAAATGACATGACCAAGAACTCGTAATGCCCATATTGGGTACAGAAAGCTGTCTTGGAGACATCGGTCTCCCTGATCCTCAACTGGTGATAGCCTGACCTCAGATCTATCTTGGAGAACACTGTGGCATCTCACAACTGGTCAAAAAGGTTGTCAATCCTCGGCAGCAGATAATTGTTCTTGATGGTGACCCTATTCAACTGTCGGTAGTCAATACAAAGTCGCAGGGGACCATCCTTCTTCTTCACAAACACAGGGGCTCCCTACGATGACGCACTGGGCCTCACAAAGCCCTTCTCCAACAGGTCTTGTAGCTGTGACTTGAGCTCTCATAGCTCAAGTGGTGCCATCCGATACGGTGCAGTAGAAATGGGGCTGGTCCCCGATAACAGTGAGATCTCAAACTCGATCTCACGCTCGGGCGGTAGTCCTGGCAGCTCCTTTGGAAACACATCGGGGTACTCACAAACCATCGGAATACTTTGAAAGTCAGCCACGGGGCTAGGCTCTGCCACTACACACGCTAAAAAGCCCTTACACCCCTGGCTCAAAAGCCTCGCTGCCCAACGCACAGAGATGCATATGAAACCTCCATCCACTGGCTGTCCGTGAAACTCAAAGGAAAGCAACTCCGGTACAGAGAAGATGATCTTCCTCCTGAAACAGTCCACCAGGGCATGGAAGGCAGGCAGCCAGTCCATCCCTAAAATCACGCCAAAATCCTCCATCGGTATCACAATCAAGCCAGCGGAGAGGCTGTGTTCCCCTATACTGACCTCGCAGTCCGTGTAGACCTCCTCAGCTACAAACAACTGGCCACCTGGGCCTCTGATCACAAACAGATCCTCTAATAGTACACTGTCCAATCCCAAACTGACAACAAAACTCGCAGCAACAAAAGAGCGTGTGGCTCCGAAATAAAAAAGTACATACATTAATCTGCCAGAAACGGTAACCATACCTACCACCACCGAACCAGAAGCCCTGGCGAATCTATGTGTTAAGGCATTGATATGCCCCTCAGTCCTCGGTGAAGACGAAGCAGCTACACTCTGGGTTGAGCGAGTAGCCGCTGGTTGGTACCCTCCTCGTGACCGCTACCCTCATCCACGCGCTTGGGGACCACGACCACCAGCTCGGCCTCCAGCGCTCGGCGCGGGGAGTGATGAGAACCTCATAATGAACCCTAACTAGCACAATCTAACCTAGATATGCAAGAAAAAGCTCCTACATTACTCAAAGAAAGGCTTAACTCAAAGAATTCTGAGTTCAAAAAGAAAACAAGTCATAAGGGGTAAAAATGCAATTTCACCAACACAATTTGCAAACAGAGTAATTGAGGGTCCAAACACAGGTCAAACTAACCTAATAAGAAGGAAAGTGGGATGATCTGACCTAACAAGGGCTACAGCAACTCCAAGGAATTAAATGATATTCTGTAATCCTAAAACAAACCCACTTCAATTCACGAGGTTCGAGGCAGGGTAAAAATCAAATAAATCCACTAAAATTCATATAAAAATAATCTCTAGGGTTTATAACCTTCAATTTGACCTTAGAAATCCATTTCGACATACATTGAGAACCATGCCCAATTAATGATTTAATTTGGGTTGTTACGTAAATTGGCCGGTCAAACAAGGTCTGACCTAGAAAAAAAATTCACCATTAAAATCCTTAGGTTAAACATAGTCATGCATAAAAACTTGAGCCTAAGAAGAGACCTCCTTGACCGACTTTGCAATTTGGTCCTCATCATTTACTTTTTGACCCTTAACTTTCGAAACACTTGCATTTTGACCCCCAATTTCCTCGTCGTTCTTTGAATTTTGGTCCCTCCTGAAAGTCTCTACGCAGCACCATGCTCCGGCGACTTTGCGCAGAGCATGGCGCCGTGCAGGATGAGGGGGACGTCCTGCAAAGTGAACGCGGAGTTCCCTGCTACGTCTGCTGTCGCAGGGACTCAGCCATGCTGGCTGGCGACCCCCACACTGTAACGACCCGGTTCCCGAGTCCCTACGAGACACGAGAACCGGACCGACTCGACTAATCCCAAGACCTAGTCGTCCAACGAGGAAGTAACCAAAAGAGCAGTAAAACAAACCACATTCAGCATGAATATAACTAACAGTAAGGAAGTACAGCAGTAAGGAAAGAAACTACTACAGTAGATACCACCACAACAGTAGAACAACATTTATCATATAACAAGAACTCCAGGTAAAGAAAGTACAACGGAAACAAAAACTACTCACTAGAACAGAAACAAAAGAGGTACAAAAGACTGTGGTAAACTCTACTGGACCCTACTCGACCCAGCGTCCTCTGCAGCCGCCGACCCTGGCTGCTCAACACCTGGTCCTGAAAAAGGTAACGAGTGTAACACGTCAGCAAAACGCTGAGTAGAGTGGCAAACAAACTAAAGGCAACAGTAGAGTGTACAGTAGCTGTTATGTTCTATTACTTCCTTTATTTACATCTTTCAATTTTCTCACTATTTCATTTATTTCTCAGATCCTTTACTTGATCTCGAATGTCCTCGTGGGAACGATCTTGATTGCAGTCTTTTCCAAAAGTAGAAGTAGCACGTGGTGCTCTCCTAGCCGGGAGAGTCCCCCGTGGTGATCCTACCCTCAGTCAACCACCCCAAGGTCACTGACAAACGTAACGGTGACTACGGCACACGCGATAAATGCACAGGTAGCTAGCCCGCACTGGCACGCGGTCAGTCGTTTCCGTTAACGGGTGCGCCCAAAGCACAGCACGGAACCAGGGCAGAGCCCTCTCAGTAACAGGGGTCCAACCCCTCCACAGTAACCAAACCGGGGCCTTGCCCCTCCACAGTCCGCGCACCCTCGCCTGACTACCCTGGTTTGCCCTAGTGGGCCTAACAAGTCGGTGAAGGAGGCTAGCAGAACCCCGGGGCCCGTGGGGTAGCTAGTACTCTCCTAACACTAGTAGCTCTCCTCGGTACTACGTACACGAGGGCCAACAAGTCGGTACAGAGCGGCCAATCCTAACCCCGGGTCCCTGGGGTGGCTGGCCCCACTCTGCACTAAACAGGTACAGGTACTTCCCTTGGTACTGCGTACCCAAGAGACAGTACAAACTACATCTCAGTTCCATTCCTTTTTCTTTCCAGAAGTTCCACTCCTAATTCCCTGTAGGGTTCCATCTCTTTATCTCAGAACATCATATGTTTCACTTTCCAGTTTCACGTTCTCACAATCCATGATCTCAATCATGTTTCTTTATTCATAACAGGCAGCTTTATATTCCTTTCCATTTTTCCAAGACTGCAGTATTATACATTCCACTAGTTTTTCCATCCTAGGGTTCATGCCACATCCTAGGATCTAGCATACAACTAGTTTTCCAGCCCTAGGATTCATGCATCACCTAGGAGCTATCATTCCATACATTTCTCATTCCTAGGATTCATGCAATGTCCTAGATTCTAGTTATGGTTCCATACTTTAACAGATTTTAATAATAAACTTAAGCCACTCTACCAGGTACAACGGGAGTAATGGGGGCGTGATCGGGAATCCCGCGTGCCTCCGCGACTCTCAAGACTGCAACTGAACGAGGTCCTATCACAAGGATCAAACACAAGGAGTGTCTCAAAACAGTGTATAGCTACTGTAGACAGGTAGAGAAATTAATTCTGAAAAGAACGCAACTCAAATCGCGGAAAACGGAGCCCGAACGGGCCCTAAACGGGTCGAAAAAGACGATACTGTGAAAAATCAGACGTCTGGAACTTCTTCCAGACGTCTTAAACAGTGGATCAGAGAATTACCTGTTCAGTGTGGTTTCCCAGACGTCCAGAAGTCTGCGGGGACGTCTATCCTAGCTCCCAGACGTCCGATGGTCACCCCGGACGTCTGGAGGTCACTCCCGCCGTCTGGTACAACTTCCAGACGTCTGATTCGCTAAGGATGGCGAATCAGCGAACCTGCGCACAGCCAACTCCCTCCCTTAGTACGGTCGGTCGACAGGAAGGAAGAAGAAAGAGGAATACACACCTTTCAGACGTCTGTATGAGCTACCAGACGTCGTCCTCGCCGTCTGCCTATTAACCCAGACGTCTGATTCTGGAAATTTTTCCAGAATCAGGGCGCTACTCGACCTCCGCTCGCGACGCCGCCCGCGTCGCACCTCGCGCGCCTGCTGCTCAGACTGCAGCAGGTCCCTCTCCGCGTCGTTCCACGCCCCCTGCGCCCTCCGCCGGCCGGCAAGCCGCTCCGGCGAGCTTGCCCTCACGGCAGAGCTCCGCTCTCGCACGCTGCACCTCCTCCGCGCTCACTGCGGCCGCCGCTGCCGCCCTCGCGCTCACGCTCACGCTCACTGGCTGAAGGAGAAGAAGGAGGAGACGGTGGAGACGGGAGGGGAGGCGTGCCCTTTTAAGGCCGCGCCGAGAGGAGAGAGAAGGATTCGCGGCAGGGGAATCCTGCAGCCGCAGGAGGGAAGAAGGCGAATATGCGGTTTGCGCGCTCAGGCGCGCAGACGACTCGCGTGTGTTGAAAATAACGGATTTCCAGACATCTGGAAACTATCCCAGACGTCTGGTCAGACGTCTGGACAACCCTCCAGATGTCTTAAAAGACGTCTGCGCCACACGCTCGTTACACACACCTTCCGTGCGAACGCGCGGAAGGTATGGGTCTCGTCTCCGACCATACTCCGGCGAGGGGCGCACGTCGCCAGCCTGCATCCGCCTCTCCACCACCGCCTTTATAAGAACCAGCATCGCCAGCCGGTTCTCGCAGTCTGGTCTTGGTGGAGAAACCCCCAACCCTTCCTCTCTCCCCACTCCGACAGGAAACCCACCAGCTCCGGCGGCCCGTCCTCCTTCTCGTCGCTCTGCTGCAATACCAGGAGCAGAGCCAGCTTCGACTAATCTTCCCGCATCGCGCCGTACCAAGCGCGTGCCTCCCTGCCCACTTCCTCGCCACCGCTCTCTCCCTCTGGGTGCTTCTTCTCTGGCGACAGTCGGTACGATTGCCCGCCGCTCCGGCCCCCTTCGTCCCTGTAGGTAGGTTGCAGTTACTCCCCTTCTTCCCCTCTTTCTTTTCCCCAATCTATTTTGCTTGATTGCCCCACGACCATGCCTGATCACCCTCACCTTCCCCGCCTCCGGCCACTCTCCGGCGAGTCACCCCCGTCATCCCACAACCCCATACGACTCGCCAACTGTCCCAAAAGCTCCGCCTCATCATACTAAACACCCTCTTCCCCTCCACTGCCACTCTACACCTCCACAACTCACCCCCGATCAAACCCACTTTTCCAGCCACAGGACGACCTAGGCACGCACGCCTAGGCCATCCCGCGGCCTGCTGCACCTCGCACCACCTTCGCCGTGCCACGGCGAAGGTTCCCCTGTGGTCTGATTAGGACGAGAGGCCCTTTTTGTGCTGGACAGATCTGCTACCCCAGCCCCCATTGGCGACGACTCAAGGAGCTTCCAAGCGAGCTCCAGGCTTCAGAGCGTCAGGTCTCCAGTTGATGCAAATTGGGGAGACTCGGGTGAAGGCAGGCAGCTGGCACGCGAGGGGAAACAAGGATGCAGCTGCTGAAGTGAGGTCGCGGTCTTCCTGCGGGCGCGCGCGAGAAGAAGCAGAAGTTTAGTCCCACATCATAAGTTCTCGAAGCGCCGCACCCATTTAAATTGATTTTGTGTTTTTACCTTATCTCCTCCGATACACCTAGGGTGAGGTCCCGCGCCCCATCACATGCCCCATCCACGGTTTCACCACGCGGACCCGGCGGATCCGACCCGACACTACCCACGCACACCTCACGCACCAAATCACGCCGGTGCGCCTGGTCCCGGTACGCAACCCGACCCGTTAACCCGCGACTCTGGGAGAGCTTCCTATGAGCGGTTTGTAGAGGGAGAGAGATACGTGCGGGTAAAGGGAGGGGATAGGTTTTGCTTCCCCCTTGTGTGCAGGATAGGAGCGCTAAAGGAGAAGGGCTCAGCAGTTAGCCGCAGGAAAGAGAAGAGAAGAAGCAGAAGAAGAAGAAGGCTCGCCAAAGAAGAAGAAGCAGCAAAAGAAGGAAAAGAGGAGAAGCACTGTAGCAGACCGTAGTTTAAGTCATCTGACGGTTGTATCAGACAACGAATGAACCTTTAGAGGAGATAAAGCAGAAGGAAGAAGGAAAGAAGAAGGCTCCGCAGCTGAAGAAAAGAGAAGAAAGGAAGAAAAGAAGAAAGAAGAGAAGAAGAAGACAGAGACGAGCAGAAGAAGAGAAGAAGAGGGAAGGATCAGAGAGAAGGCACAAAGAGAAGAAGAGAAGAAAAAGCCAAGACAAAAACCTCTCTCTCTCTTATTTTTGTAATTCAATAAAGAAACTTTGTACTTCTAGAATTCCAGTAGCTCCCTCAGTTCGACCTCGGGAAGCTATTTTCGAGTAAATTTCTATGGTAATGACAACCGTAGCTGTCTTATTTTATACTATAATGACTGTACTATAATAAACATAAAAACGCAAAAGCAGCACTGCGGTTGGCACATCACCATATTTTGGCACCGTTGCCGGGGAGCAACGGCTATTCTAGAAGCTATAAAATCTCTATTTGTAAGTTTCTATTAATCTCTTCTCTTATTGTGTGCAGGTACAGGAAAATCAAGAAGCAGCCGCACAACAACCACTCCGAGGCCAGGTAATTTTTTTCTATCCTCTCACTTTAACCCTCAATTCTAAAGAGGTAGAAAAATAAAGAACAAGCAATATAGGTACAACCTGTCTTCCATACCTAGTAAACCATCAAAGCTGCATGTTTTCAAATTTCAACCCACCATTCCTGCACACACTATTAAGGGTATTTAGGGCTAACACCTTCTTGCTTGAGCCCTAATTACCCAACAAGGAGTTAACTGGACCAAGTAGAGCCAACATAAGATTCAACATTAGGGTTTTTAGAGACACACTTCTTAAGCAAGAATTAGGAAATCCCAAAAAGAGTGTGCCCAAGCCATTGGTTGAAAATATACCTATTCAGAAAAACCCTAAACAATTGGCTCTTTAAAGACACTTGAACCCTAAAAGACAAGACCTAATAAGTTCTCAAAGGAATCAATAGGTGAAGTTGACCCCTTAAGGTCAACCAACGTTCAACCTAGGTCACTCTTTGCACTCAAAAGGGTAAAGTTCAAGTGAAAACCTAAGCACCTTGATTTTAACTTAAAATTGGTAGACTTAACAGGTCAAGATCCCCATTCTGGTCTACCTGGATTCTCAGTGACAAGAGAGGTTGGGTGGGGGAAACCCTGTAACTCGTGGGGGCGCTCTACCGTGTAGGGGTCTTCGCGAGACTCACCCTCTCTGGCTACCCAGGTAATTCTCAGGTGGACGATCTTTCTAATCAAGGGGTCCATCTGCCCCGCACCTCTATAGTCACCCAACAATTTTTGGGTGTCTCGATTAGGTCCAGCACCTTCTAATCTCATCACATCCATCAGTGTTTGAGGTCATTGAAACCTCCTTTAGAAATTCACTCTCCCCGAGGCTGAGCCTCGGTGCCCTTGTTTGTGCAACCAAACATTCACACAACCCTTTTCCTCTGATTCTGAACAAAGTCCCCTTCTTCCATCTTGATTCAAACTTCGATTCTATATCTTGATTCCACCACCTAATTCAAAGATGCAGCCACACCATTTAAGACTACCATTCAAAAAACCTGAATATCAGAGATCCATGAAAGATAAGATGATTGAGGATGCCCTTGAATTCTATGAAATCAATGTAAACCCTCAACACCAATAGAAAACATTCAGGTTGATGTCCCAACAACCACAGCTTTCATCATAAACTGTGCCCAAATTCTGTTGACAGAAATTACAAAAGGATCAACCCGAGACATGCTCATGACAGGATACATTGAGATAGAAAAATTACACAAATCTGAATACCTTCAATGCTTGACAAATCCTGTACTTTGGGAACAACACCAAGATGCCCTTATAAAACAGGTAGAAATGATGAGATCACTATAACAAATTATCAACCAGAAATACCCGTATATACCAGAAACAGAGGATGAACCATCTTGGAACAGTATTAAGGATCAATCCAGTTTCCCAGATCTCGGGACTGAGGCACAGGGTGGTTGTGGATTCCCAACCCAGATAGAAGACAACATTGAATTAGGTTGGGATATTGCAGGAGAACACAATGGTGAACTGACCCTAGGCCATGAATTGCCAAGCTTAAAATTCCAAAACTCCTGCAATAATGAGATCAGAACTGAACCTTTTGAGGGTATAAATTCCGCCCCTTATTTTGATAAGGTGACCTTTGAAGGTTATTCGGACTTTGATTCTAGTAATCCTACCCACATCCTAAACCTAGAATCTAGATCTGAAACTTATTGGGAAGATTATGAGGCTCCATATGAGAAAGATCAATTTTTTAAAGAATACGATTCCGGGCCTCTATTTGATGAATATCCCTCTCCAACATCCTCAGGAAATCTAATCGATTTTTCAAAAGACATGCCAATTTATGATACAGAAACTGAGGAGTTGGATGAGTGGGGTTTCAATTGGGTCTATCCTACCAGCTTGGAGCTCGAGCCTACACAGAACACCTTTTTAAGTCCAGAATTGACATATCGGCTAGACCCCAGTCAGGCTGCTGATTCCACATCTGATGATTTATGCTACGGTGGAATTCATGATCAAGAATCTCATTTAGAACTCAATTTTCGCAAACTCTCCGACAACTTCGGATCTGACTATAATTTCGGAGAGACTCTCCTTCCTGAACACACCAAGCCCATCTACGACCTCAGTTTACATGACTCATTCTCTGACTCCGATTCTGAGGTCCTAGTTCCCGAGATCACTGATAACATAGAATCATTCCTTTTCGATCCACAGGAACCGAAAACGAAAAATGCCAAGAGTGATTACAACCCAGAATTCAAATCTTTTCTCAAATCAGATTTCTTTCATCCTACAGACACTCTTCAGGCATTTGATAGTTACCCAGAGGACTCTCTACAGAAAATCACCTGTCATTCGTTTCTAGAAGAGCCCTCATACACAGTTGCCACCTCATCCGCACACACATAACTGATCAAAACCTCTTCCCAACCCCGACCTGCAACCGGACTCAATTTCTATTCAGATTCACCTCTCACCGAGCCGGTTGCAGTTCCACATCCACATCGGGTTTGGAACACTGATCAGACTACATACCATGCTCCATCATTCTCTGATCACCCCTGTAGGGTTCCCGCGTCAATCACTCATTATTCTACGGGTCCCTATTCTGACCAAGCTGATTCGACTCAGCCAAACCCTGTATTCACACTTCCACATCCATCTGAGCCACATTGCATATGGTGGGTCCCGCACCTTTTGATCTACATCTATCAACCCACCAGATTGATTGGGTTTGGGCTGCATCATCAGCCTGTTGATCTTAACAAGCACCTGGTTGGACCAACCAGGCTCTTAATCAATGTGCTTTTATATTAAACTCTGCTGATTTGACCATCCCCTCTCCATCTTATTTCCTGCTTGGCTGAAGGCGTCAAATTTAGCGCTCAACGGGAGGTAGCCCGTCATTCTCTTTGAAAACCTAAAACCTTTTCTGACACCTTTGTACACTTAAAGTTCACACTTTAGGACAGCCGACTCCACCTCAGGTGCTTGCATCTGAGATTAGAAATCACCCGCAACAGTCACCCTGACCCATTCACTCATCAAAACATCTGTCCTAATGTATGAACTAAGTTGAATAAAAACCCCCTAGGTTACAATGAGGACATTGCAAATCTTAGGCATGGGAGGATATGAAAGTGCAAAACTTGTAAGAAAAGATTTCAAACAAAGAAATTCACATGTACCAAAAACACCATAAAAATTTTAAAAAAAAATTTGAAAAAAGAAAAGAGAGAATAAAATGAGGGAGGAAAGAAAATTTTGTGAAGGAGAAGGAGAAAAGAAACAAAATGAAAAAGGAGCACAAAAATGTGAGAAAAAGTGATAGTCATTAGTAAGGAACTAAGGAATTAACCTAAGCTCTAGACCTCATTCAAGAAAAGAAATGAAAAGTGCATGGTGAGATTAGTAAGAAAGCAAAGCTTAGGCATTCTTGGATAGACTCTTAGTACCCATTAAGATCTAGACATTCCTTAAGAGGTTGAGGAAAATGAAAAGCTTAAGTATTAGGTCCAAGGCTTAGGGAGTATTTAGCCTCATTAACTAACTTTTGGTTTACGAGACTCAGTAACCTAAGCACCCTAACCTCACACACAGCCTGGTTCAGTAAGCGTAAAAATCAAAATCACGCAGAAGTGTCGCAAAATTCTGAAAAGAACACCTAGAGTAGGAACGGCCGATCAACACAAGTTGATTTGGACAAGTTCCCAGCGCGGAGATGTGGGAAATCCCCCCTCGAAGATGCGTAACAAAATATCATCTCCTCGGTGCTTGTCTCTTAGGATATTTACATATCCTACTGGGGGCATGTAAGCACTCTGTTGGTTCAGATTCCATGGATGGCATTATCGCGAAGTGTCAATTGCCAGGGTCTGGATTCGGCCACGGAACACCATGGATGGGATTATCTCGAAATCTCAATAGCCAAGGTTCCGGGGGTTGCCATGGGCGGTGCTATCTCGAAGCATCGATTGCCAGGAACCCTTAAGGATTGATGATGGGAACAAGGAATCTGATACAAACCGTGTTGAAAAGCCAATCCTAAGCTAGAATTAAAAAGAAAAAGAGAGAGAAAACTCTCCAAACAGAAAAAATCTTCTATCTCTCTTTCTTACAAAACACACTGCGAACTAAGCCAGGGCTAAAATCATCTCAAGCACGGGTGCTTTAACCACAAAGTCCAATAGACCTTAGGTTAGTTCTTGCGAGCCTTAAAAACCTTTGCCAAGGACTGAGGCTGAGATAAGACAGATCTGGATCTTGGTTGGTACTAGAGTACCTTTTAGGCCTATGGTCAGCATTCTAACCTAATCTAGGTTCAAATGAAAAAGCACTTATCTCAAAGAACTTCATGGTCTAGAACAAAGGTTGAAACCTTAAGTTTTTGCTAAGGGACTAGCAAAAGCTAGGCATGGGGGTATGATGAGAACCTCATCATGAACCCTAACTAGCACAATCTAACCTAGATATGCAAGAAAAAGCTCCTACATTACTCAAAGAAAGGTTTAACTCAGAGAATTCTGAGTTCAAAAAGAAAATAAGTCATAAGGGGTAAAAATGCAATTTCACCAACACAATTTGCAAACAGGGTAATTAAAGGTCCAAACACAGGTCAAACTAATTTAATAAGAAGGAAAGTGGGATGATTTGACCTAAAAAGGGCCACAGCAACTCCAAGGAATTAAATGACATTCTATAACCGTAAAACAAATCCACTTCAATTCACGAGGTTCGAGGTAGGGTAAAAATCAACTAAACCCTCTAAAATTCATATAAAAATAATCTCTAGAGTTTAGAACCTTCAATTTGGCCTTAGAAACCCATTTTGACTTACATTGAGAACCATGCCCAATTAATGATTTAATTTGGGTTTTTACGTAAATTGGCCGGTCAAACATGGTCTGACCTAGAAAAAAAATTTACCATTAAAATCCTTAGGTTCAACATAGTCATGCATAAAAACTTGAGCCTAAGAAGAGACCTCCTTGACCGACTTTGCAATTTGGTCCTCATCATTTACTTTTTGACCCTTAACTTTCGAAACCCTTGCATTTTGGCCCCCAATTTCCTCGTCGTTCTTTGAATTTTGGTCCCTCCTGCAGGTCTCTGCGCAGCACCATGCTTCGGCAACTTTGCGCGGAGCATGGCACCGTGCAGGGTGAGGGGGACGTCCTGCAAAGTTAACGCGAAGTTCCCTGCGACATCTGCTTTCGCAGGGACTCAGCCATGCTGGTTGACGACCCCCCACACCTTCCGTGCGAACGCGCGGAAGGTATGGGTCTCATCTCTGACCATACTCCGGCGAGGGGCGCATGTCGCCAGCCTGCATCCGCCTCTCCGCCACCGCCTTTATAAGAACCAGCATCGCCAGCCGATTCTCGCAGTCTGGTCTTGGCAGAGAAACCCCCAACCCTTCCTCTCTCCCCACTCCGACAGGAAACCCACCAGCTCCGGCGACCCGTCCTCCTCCTTCTCGTCGCTCTGTTGCAACACCAGCAACAGAGCCAGCTTCGCCTAATCTTCCCTGCCCACTTCCTCGCCACCGCTCTCTCCCTCTGGGTGCTTCTTCTCTGGCGACAGCCAGTACGACTGCCCTCCGCTCCAGCCCCCTTCGTCCCTGTAGGTAGGTTCCAGTTATTCCCCTTCTTCCCCTCTTTCTTTTCCCCAATCTATTTTGCTTGATTGCCCCACGACCACGCCTGATCACCCTCACCTTCCCCGCCTCCGGCCACTCTCCGGCGAGTCGCCCCCGTCATCCCACAACCCCATACGACTCGCCAACTGTCCCAAAAGCTCCGCCTCATCATACTAAACACCCTCCGCCCCTCCACTGCCACTCTACACCTCCACAACTCACCCCCGATCAAACCCACTTTTCCAGCCACAGGACGACCTAGGCATCACGCCTAGGCCGTCCCGCGACCTGCTGCACCTCGCACCACCTTCGTCGTGCCACGGCGAAGGTTCCCCTGTGGTCTGATTAGGCCGAGAGGCCCTTTTTGTGCTGGACAGATTTGCTGCCCCAGCCGCCATTGGCGACGACTCAAGGAGCTTCCAAGTGAGCTCCAGGCTTCAGAGCATCAGGTCTCCAGCTGATGCGAATTGGGGAGACTCAGGTGAAGGCAGGCAGCTGGCACGCGAAGGGAAACAAGGATGCAGCTGCTGAAGTGAGGTCGCGGTCTTCCTGCGGGCGTGCGCGAGAAGAAGCAGAAGTTTAGTCCCACATCGTAAGTTCTCGAAGCGCCGCACCCATTTAAATTGATTTTGTGTTTTTACCTTATCGCCTCCGATACACCTGGGGTGAGGTCCCGCGCCCCATCACACGCCCCATCCGCAGTTTCACCACGCGGACCCGGCGGATCCGATCCGACACTACCCACGCACACCTCGCGCACCAAATCACGCCGGTGCGCCTAGTCCCGGTACGCAACCCGACCCTTTAACTCGCGGCTCTGGGAGAGCTTCTTGTGAGCAGTTTGTAGAGAGAGAGAGATACGTGCGGGTAAAGGGAGGGGATAGGTTTTGCTTCCCCCTTGTGTGCAGGATAGGAGCGCTAAAGGAGAAGGGCTCAGCACTTAGCCGCAGGAAGGAGAAGAGAAGAAGCAGAAGAAGAAGGCTCGCCAAAGAAGAAGAAGCAACAAAAGAAGGAAAAGAGGAGAAGCACTGTAGCAGACCGTAGTTTAAGTCGTCTGATGACTGTATCAGACGACGGATGAACCTTCAGAGGAGATAAAGCAGAAGGAAGAAGGAAAGAAGAAGGCTCCGTAGCTGAAGAAAAGAGAAAAGAAAGGAAGAAAAGAAGAAATAAGAGAAGAAGAAGACAGAGACGAGCAGAAGAAGAGAAGAAGAGGGAAGGATCAGAGAGAAGGCACAAAGAGAAGAAGAGAAGAAGAAAAAGCCAAGACAAAAACCTCTCTCTCTCTCTTATTTTTGTAATTCAATAAAGAAACTTTGTACTTCTAGAATTCCAGTAGCTCCTTGAGTTCCACCTCGGGAAACTATTTTCGAGTAAATTTCTATGGTAATGACAACTGTAGCTGTCTTATTTTATACTATAACGACTGTACTATAATAAATATAAAAACGCAAAAGCAGCACTGCGGTTGACACATCACCAGGGAGCATCTGCTGCGCTCCGGCCCTAGATGGGCAGCCCCTCCTAATGTGGCCTGGCTGGCCACACTAGTAGTAGAGGGGAACACAACCTCCTCCCTCGATAGGTCCCTGCTGACGGCTGGGAGAGGGTCTAGTGCTGGCGGCTGGCCCCTGTCTGGGGTCCCCAAAGGCCACCGACGGCCCCGCAAAACGAGACATCTCTCCTGCGGGTGTCGCGTGCCTCCTCTCTCGACGGCCCTAAGAGTACTCTGGCTGGTAGGGCCTTTTCTATCCGCTATCGGTGTCTCATGCAGCCGGGTTGGTCTCCTCATTGGTCATGGCTGCCTCCACCACTCGTGAGAAGGTGGGCAGCTTCAGGGGTTTGACATGCCCCCGAATAGTAGGTCGGAGCCCCTCAGTGAACCTCCACAGGCACTCCTCCTCTGTAGCCACAACTGTCGAGGCAAAATGTGACAGCTCCAGGAAGAGCGTGCGATACGCGCTGACAGTCATCGTCCCCTAGCAGAGAGTGTGGAACTCCCGCCTCCTCTGGTCCTGCCAAGTCTGTGGGAAGTACTGCTCATAGAAGAGGGTCACGAACTGGTCTCACGTCGGCTCTCCCCTCTCCTGGCCTCTGACTACCCTCCACCACCTATGTGCCGCGCTCTCTAGCTGATATGTGGCAAAGGCCACGCGGCACTCCACAAGAGGGTGAAGGATGTCGAACACCTTCTCTATCTGCTCCAGCCAGTCCTTTGCCTCAGATGGGTCCTCATCCCCCTTGAAGGAGGGGGGCTTCAGCTTCCGAAACTGGTCGAAAAGCTCATGGTGCAGCTACAGTGGGGGAACGGGCACACCTCCAGGCAAGGAGGGCTCGTGCTCAAAAGTGTCAAAGTGCGGTGGGGGCAGTAGAGGACCACCCCCTCCCCCTCCTACTCGTCCGGTGCTATGGCGGTCTCTCTGTCCCATCGAGGACTCCCCCTCCACATCCTCAGGGAGAGGTGCCCATGGAGGTTGGTGGAGCTCCTCTTGCACAATATCTCTGATCAACTGGGCAAGATCCTAGGCCTGAACGCCCAGGAGAAGAGGTGGGTCAACTAGCACCTCAGGCCCGGCACATCTGCCCCTCCGACCTCGTCCACGGCCACGACCATGGCCCACCTCGAGAACTGCACGATGATGCCTCTCCTGCAAGGAGATGCGAAAGACAGACAAAAGGGTCAACGATACCAAATTTCTTAGAAAAAGGACTCAGAACGGATATCAAGGCGATAAGTTGTGGCGGTTATCCTAGTTACATGCACGAGAACGGTTATTCTCAAGCCAATTGGTTCATTTTTCGGGACGACCTTGCTCTGATGCCATCTTGTTACGACCCAGTTCCCGGATCCCTACAGAACCCGAGACCGGCTTGCCTCGACTAATCCCAAGACCCAGTCGTGCAACAAGAAATAACCAAAAAGTAGGAAAGTAAACCACATTCACACATGCAATATAACTAAGCAGTAAAAACGTACAGAGCAGTAAAGGAAAGTAAAACTGTTGTTCCATTACATACCACCACAACATCGGAAACAACGGAAACGAAAGTAACAGTAGCTAAAAAGTCTGATACTTACTACAACAGTATAGGTACAACAAGAAAGTGCAGAAAACTACGGCTAGGCTCGACTGGACCCAGCACCCTCCGCAGCCAGAAGCTCGGGCTGCTCAACTCCTGTCTTGAGCAGTGTTATGAAAAAGACAGAGTCGGCGAACACTGAGTAGAGTGGTATCTATACTATCTAAAAAAGTAAAAGCAACAGGTTTAATTCGCTTTGCTATTTATTTTATTTCATGTGTATTTCCTTTTCACCCATTCTTCTCAGTATCCAAATATTCTTGATCTTACATGTTCCTCGTGAGAACGATCTTGATTGTAATCTTTTCCGAAGAGTAGAAGGTACACGTGATACTCTCCTGGTCGGGAGAGTCCCCGTGGTGGTCCTACACCCAGTCAACCACCTGAGGTCACTATCAAGACGTAGCGGTGACTACAGCATGTGCGATAAGTGCATGGGTAGCTAACCTGCACTGACACGCAGTTAGTCGTTTCCGCTAGCGGGTATGCCCAAAGTACAACATGGAACAGTATAGGGCCTTGCCCTCTCAGAACAGGGGTCTCTCCCCTCAGAACCAAACAGGGGTCTAGCCCCTCCACTGTCCACGCACCCTCGTCTGACTACCCCGGTTTGCCCAGAGGGCTTAACAAGTCGATGTAGGGTGGCTAGCTGAACCCCGGGTCCCGTGGGGTGGCTAGCTCTCTCCCTACACTAATAGCTTGCCTCGGTACCGTGTACACGAGGGCCAACAGGAGTCGGTGTAGAGTAGCCAGTCCTAACCCCAGGTCTCAACCCAAGGGCGGCTAGCTTCGCTCTACACGAAAAGGAGACAGTCGCTCTCCTTGGTACCACGTACTCAAGGGCAAGCACACTCCCCGTCTACATTTCCAGGTTTCCAAGTAACCACAGGAGTTATACTCCTAATTCCCCGTAGGGTTCATGCTCACATCCACCACATTTATTCCTATCCAGATTCTACCATTCGCAATTCAGTTCTCATTTATATGTAGGCAGCTCATGTTTCCATAATTCAATACATGCCACTTGTGATTTTACAGGAAATTGGTTATAAAATACATGTAGTTCGTATTCTAACAGGAAACCCACAATTATTTCACAGGCAATTGCTAGGAGTTTATCTCAACTTTGCATATAAGTACCAAACAGTGCATTCATTTCTCTATCCTAGGGTTCATGCCACATCCTAGGATTCCAGTAAGTTAATACTACAATACATGCTTATTTGAACATTATTAAAAGCATTAAACCACTCTACTAGACAATTCAGGTGTACTGGGGGCTCGAACCGTAGACCCAGGTGTCTCTGCGAGCCCCAAACACGCAGTAGGCTGAAATCCTAAATCAGGGATTACATCACCAAAGGAAGGTTCAGAACAATGTATAAAGGTTTCTAGTACGTAGAGAAACTCGCAAGGAAACTACAGGTACTTCATTTACGTAAATCGGATCTCGATCAGACCAAAAACGGGTCAAAAACGTGTCTACTGTCCAAAATTAGACGTCTGGGAATAAGTCTAGACGTCTTAAAAGATATAGAACTTTACCTTAAGTCCCTGCAATATCCTCAGAAGTCCAGGCCTCCTCTGCGATCATCTGAAGGCAGTTCCAGACGTCGAACCACTCCTCCAGTCGTCTGGTGAGCTGATCAAACGTCCGAAAGTGCGTGGGAGAGCGTTCCATGCTCCTTCCCAAGGCTGCTACCAAATCAAGCCTAATAAATACTTCTGCGATGAGGCCTACATGGCCATAACCGCGAAAAGAACGTACCTTCGCGATAAATGAGCTTTCAAACGTCTGGTCTTAACTCTAGACGTCCAAGTGCTCCGCCAGCCATCTGGACTCTGCTCCAGACGTCTGATACTAGAAAATTTCCAGTACCAGAACCCGCTCTTAGCGCTCTCCACCGAGCTTCTCCTCGCTCCGCTGCAGCTCCAGCCGTTGCAGATGGTCGAGGCCTCCTCTTCGGACTCTCTCCTCCCGCACGCGCCCGCGGTGGCTGTGCGAGCTCCGCCGAGCTTCCACAGAAGCTCTCCGACCTCGGCCTCCTCCTCCTCCTCCCGCCCTCTCGCTCTCCCTTGGTTGCTTCCTCTCACCACTCCTGCAGCTCTGAAGGTGGAGGTGGTGGTGTGTGTGGGGTGGAGAGGAGAGGAAGGGAGGGGGGCTTTCTAGATGGCTGGGGTTTAGGGTTCAGCAGGAAGGGAGGAAAGGAGAGAGAGAAAGAAGATGTTCTACACACCGCCCGCGTGCAGAGCGCGTATGAAATTTTCATTTTCAGACATCCGGGAAATGGTTCAAACGTCTTAAAAGGCTAAAAGTGGGACGGATCTTTACATTGGGTTATTTGGGTGGTTTGGGTTGCATATGCTAGACCCATCAATCAACCCAAAACCCATATAAGTTTTACAGTTTGGGTCTTGACTTGACCAATAAGCCAAATAACCTAAACTAAATAATTTGTCTTCAATGATTTGGGTAGGTTATTTGAGTTGACCTAAATAATGCTCATTCTTATCTGGTTAACATTTTAGTAGGGATATAGATGTGTATATAAAATTTTGAGCGCTATAGATGTAATTAGGTAATATTATAGGAGTATGGATGGAAACATCCTTATTTTTTATGGGTAGCTTATTTGGTGGGTTAACCCTCCAAAAGAAGGGTTAACCTCTATTTACCTGAGGGGCTAACCAATATGGTGAAAGTCCAGGTTACGTATCCTCAATATCTATTTTGTTAACTTAATAATAATTATGAAAACTCTTGAAAAAATAGTTGTTACCTTTGTAACTCCCCTACATACAAATTCTACTTTATAGAAATTGATGTTAACAAAAATTCAAGTGAATACTAAAAGTGGGTATCATTACTTAACACTAATTTAAATAAATAAAAATTAATACTAACATCACTTAAAAATAAATATTAACACTAATTTTACCTTTCTCCTGTAGTCAAATTTTCTAATCTTTCAGGTAAAATTAACCCCGTAGATCCACCATTGGAGCCATCGATGTCAAAATGGCAACTGAGAAGTTGCCACGTCGTCGTCGTAGTTGTGGTCCATGCAGCTGCCATCATCCTGAGAGCGTGTGAAATGTACCATTTGGAAAAGAGTTAAATGGTGATGGCGATGGAAAGCTCCCCCTCCACAGTGGGGTTCGCTAATCCTCTCCTCGTTAGATAATGGAGGACAAATTTTATCAACTTCGTAATCCTTAGAAATCTCCTCCTCTTCCACCCCTTCCTCATACTCCCCACTCCTCCCTCCCGCGCGCCCCCCACACCCCCCCCCCACCCCTGTCTCTCTCCTCGCCCATGCTCTCCCCTGCAACCACCGCAAAAGAGCGAAAGAGAAGGAAAGAGACCGGGAGAGAGAGCATGTGGTGTTGCTGCTAGTCCTCCACCACTCAGACAACTCTTCTCCACTCTCTGCCCACAACAATTTCCAAGTACGCACGATGCCGACGACGTCCCTGTACCTCTACTCCCACCCTCTACCAACCTCTCTCCCGTCCTTCTCCACCACCAAATCCCGACAAATATTTACCCACAAGACACACAAAAAGCTCTCCCTACTGCTTCTGTACCCGAGGCGCGCCGCCCCTTTCCTCGCCGGCTGTACCGGAGGGGACGGTAACGGCGCCTCGTTGGCCGTAGAGGAGAGGGAGGCCAAGGAAGGGGCACCGGCTAGTGCTGCTGCTGCTGCTGCGGAGGTGAAGAGTGAGAAGAATGAGGAGAGTATGTTAATGTCGAACGGCGCTGCCGCGGCGGTAGCTGAGGGTGTGCCAAAGTTCTCGGACAAGAGATGGGTCGATGGCACTTGGGATCTCCAGCAGTTCAAGATGGGTGGAAGCACTGATTGGGATGCTGTCATCGAAGCTGGTGAGCTGCATCTACCTTTCCATCTCTTGACATCTCTCTCTCTCTCTCTCTCTCTGTTTCTGGCTTCTGTTTTTTTGTTTCTATTGCCTTTTTTTTCTTCCTTCGATTTTGAGTCTCTGCGTCCTATCTTTTGTTGGAAGTTGGGCCTTTTGAGGTTCATGTTTTTTTTTTCGATAATTCTTGTCTGAACGGTGCCTATGTAGTTTAGTTGTGTGTGTTTCACTGGAGAAGAGTTAACTGTGGTGTACCAAATTGTGTAGGTCAATATGGGTTTCCAAGAACAAAAGAAAAAAGATTTTTCGGTGGAACTGCTTGAAAACATTGAAGAGTTAACTGTTCAGGACCAAAATAAAGAGACGGTGCCTAATTTCTTGGTGGCATGGGAGTTCAGGGAAGGGCTGATGTGGGGTTGTGAAGGAAAGTCCATTGCTAGTATGTGGGAATGCAGTTTAGTTGCGTGGTTGACTCGGGGTTAGCTGTTTATCACCAAATTATTGGAGATTATAATCCATTTGGGAAAAAGATTGGATTTTTGGTTGAACTGCTTGAGAACGTTTAAATCTGGGTGGCCTCGAAGTGTAGGGAAAGGGCAGATGTGGGTTATGAACGAAAATACTCTACGAGTACGTGGTGAATGGGGAGATGAAGTCCAGCATTTCTCTGGTTTAACCTTCAATATCTCTAGTTACCTTTTGTTCTGATAATTTGATGGTTGTAACCTTTATAGTATATGAAAGAAGGAAGAATAGGAGGATTGAGGTTCTATTCTCTCAAAAAGATTGGCTTTCCCAAAGAATGACTGTCCCAATCCCCAGCAAGTCTGCCTTTTCACTCGCTTCCTCCATCTTCTTTCTTACTTGGGTTTCCTTCATCCCATCCTCTTCTCCCTTTGGTTGATCCTCACTCGCCTTCCTCCATTGTTTGGGCAACCCCAAGTTCCCCTTCACTTACTATCTTGTGCAGTAATATCAGCTAATTTTTATATTGATATTCTTCATAAGATACAGTGTGGTTAGCTTCCTATCTTAATTTATTAATTAGAAGACTCTGGGAGTAACTTGGTGACCAACTTTGTAACTCAAAGAAGATATGCATTTTGATATTGATTGTTGTTTATTTATATTTGCTGTCTTAAAACACATTCAATAGAATATATTTCTTATTCGTTGAATATATTTCAAAGGAAAATCTTAAGTATCCTTTCTTTCTTTTAGATTTATTTGACGTTGCATTGGATGCAGAAACCACTTCCAGCCTAAACATTTAAATATCTTATGTTAGTGAGAGAGTGGCTGTTGTGCTTTTCTTGATTCATCAGTCTATATTCGGTGATTGGCTACCAAAATTTAGCATAAAAAACATGTCAAATATGGAAGAGGTAAACTTTGACAGATCCTGAAAATGACTTAGCTGGAATTTTGTTAAGGAACGGGCTTTGCCTCTGATTTACACTTTTGTTTTTGGAAGTAATGAATGTGGATAACTACTGGCTACTAGCTCAAATAATTATAGGCTCTTATCTTTTCGGGGGAAAAAGGACAACTTCTTGTCGGCCTTACCATGGTTAATTATTTTTCATTTGCCATTGTCATATGATAATCAGAATTGCATTGATTTTTGACAATGTTTACCAAGAGTATCCATGCACTCCAAAATGTTAAAAAGGCAAATACACATTTATAAGTTAAAAACCCACTTTGGTAATAGTTGGGGCTGTTACTCTGTTATTACATGTCACATGGTCTCCTTTTAGCACAACCTTAGAGCCTTCACTTTGTATACGTCTCATTTGCACATTTCCACAAAAATTAGCCCCCACATTACCCAGATTTGCTTGGTGTCTGTTTTCCCTTAATTGTTAATAGAGTTTTCACTTCCTCAAGTCTGGCAATCGTAGCCCACACAATCCAAGAGAACTTATTTTGGGCATCATGATGATGGAAGGAAAAGAATATTGCTGCTTCTGCCTTAATCACAACTGAAGGGTGCCTCTATCAGTCACCATTATATGATAGCCTTGCAGTGAATTACCCTTCTGCACTCGCTTCAGTTTCACCAAGAGCCGTCCTTATTCCTCACTGGAAAATGACCTTGTGATCATCAATACCCCTTCAATTATATATCTGAATGAAAAACAAATGGGTCATTTGCACCTATCGTTGGTTGTGCTTGCTTCCATGACATTTTCTTTCCGATCACATTAAAAAGCAAGAAATTTGGATTCAACAAAGAGAGCCTAGTTTATTTTGAGTGGGAGAACTTTGACCTTTCTCATTTCAAGGAAAAAAGGGGACTGTTCTTTGTATTTTTTGGATAACCAATCTTTTCCAGTACAATTCAAGTACTTTGTATGAAAATTGGATATATAAAATGGAAAGATTGGAACATGACATGAGAAAGATAGGGTGCCTATACAAACTGGCCACATGTATGCATCAATCAGTGATGTCTATGGGCTAAAAGTGATGCCTGATTAATGTCATGCTTTCACTCAGGTAAAGCATTTGGATGCTTCCATCCACCCGTATGCCCATGCTTAACTGTTTAATTGGAACTAGAATTATTGGGAAGAATAAAAGTTGCAACTCAACTATGTTTCGATAACTCTCCCATGTCATTCTCAGAGGCTCAAAGGAGGAAATGGCTTCAGGATAACCCGGAAGCAACTAGCAATGACGATCCAGTAGTCTTTGACACTTCTATCATACCCTGGTGGGCATGGATTAAAAAATATCACCTGCCAGAAGCTGAAAAGCTGAATGGTTTGCCTTCTGACCATCAATCCTTTTCTCTGAGTAAGATTCTCCATGAGTTTTTTCTGAACCACCATTTGTTATTTGGCCTTATACAGGACGTGCAGCAATGATCGGGTTCTTCATGGCTTACTTTGTTGACAGCTTAACTGGTGTAGGCCTTGTTGATCAGATGGGCAACTTCTTCTGCAAAACCTTGTTGTTTGTAGCTGTTGCAGGAGTTCTGCTAATTCGGAAGAATGAAGACATTGACAACTTAAAGAAGCTACTTGAGGAAACAACATTCTATGACAAGCAGTGGCAGGCAACATGGCAGGATGACAACACCAAGGATGCAAGCAAGGAATGATTCAATAGATCCGTGTTTTGCATCAGTTGCATTTTTATTGTTTCTTTTTACATCCCTAGTTAGTAGAGTTGAAATAAGATGCAATAATATTTTGGCTCTTATTTTATGTTATTTGACTGTATGTGAAGGAAATGTGGCTTAAGAGACAAGGAGATATGTGTTCTCGGATCTTATTTACCCTTCTCAGTTTGGTTTCCTATAATGGTTGTGGTTTCCTGTTCTTCTTGCTTGCTTTGCATGGCGGAGGCCGCAAAAGATAAACTAAAAAAAAAATCATGTTTTCCATGCTGAAAATTAAAATGCGTGGCATGTAGGGTCAAAAAATATAACATATTGGTTCTGTGAAACCTGATATATTTTGCATAACAAAAAGAGGAACCTGAATGATCTCCATTTCCTAAGGGACAATATTAACTCATAACTGCCCTAGAATATTTTGTATAAATTTACTTCCCAAATGTATTTACTTATAGTGAAAATTGGCAACATTGCCATACGTGTCGAGAAATGGAGCTATAAAACAGCTGGAGAAATTCATTTTCTGCATTTATCACTTTCCCTTCTGTACTTAATTTTTTCCACCTACACCATCAGTTTAGGGGACCCAAAGTAGCCATCCTCAGGGGCATTATTAACTTGATATACCTCCCACTTAAAGAAACATATGTTCTATATAGCCAAACAAGGCATGTGCATTTGTCATTTCTTCAATTACCAAATTGAAATCAACCATGCAAGGCAAAGAGATGAACTGTTCCTGATCCTGACTCCCATCCAGAACCTAAAATTGTAAAAAATGACTTGCAGTAGAGTAAAAGGAGGGGAAATGGCTTTGATGGGGATGGAAATCCCTGACCTTCCTTTATTTTAGCCATAGAATTTAATTTGGCCTCTACTATGGATGGGTGTAGCAATTAGTGAGAAGTGCACATTCACACGAAAATGGATGCTTGTATTGTTTATAATCTTCAAATATGTGTTAATTGTAGAACAAACACCTGCATTCCTTCCAAGAGGGTTTAGGTGCTTGCTTGGTCTTTTCCAAGTTCAAGCCACATTTTTTAGCTTATCTTTCGATTCTTCGCGAGGCCACTCATGGCAAGGATGCTCACCTTGGCATTGATTCTTGGGTTCAACATGGCAGTTCGATTGGTTGTCATGCTTCAAATTTAAGGTGGAAAGGCAGTCCAAACATGCTCAAGCATTGCCTTTCACCCTCATGGCCAACACTAAAAGATCCTGGGGCTGCACTAAAATCCGGACATGATCGGGCTTCATACTAGTCTTAGATTGTTGGTCTTCCCTGTCTCAATACCAACTTTTTCGCTGGTGATGCAAATTGTTATCTGAGCATGGATCAAAGGTAAGGAGCTATTTGATCAAACATGTTCTTTTGAATTTCTTTTGTTTTTGGTTTCCTTTTTGTTCCCCCATTTGGGGCGAAGTGCTCCCCTATCGAGGGGCATTTGAGTTCCTCTCATTGTTTGGTATTCTCTCCTCTCAAGCTTTGTTGACTGTAACAAACATCTTAGTCAACGTTCAAACAATTGATCAATCAATATGGGATTCCAGAAGTGACTTTCACCATCACTTTCTTAATCCTATACAACACTTAGTTATCACATTTGTGGTTGATTTGTATTATTTTAATGAATTTACTATGTATCACTTTCTTAATCCTATACAACACTTAGTTATCACATTTGTGGTTGATTTGTATTGTTTTAATGAATTTACTATGTAAGATTATTTTGGGATGTCATATCGACTGCATTCAGTTGTAACCTGTTTTTCTTTGCAGGTAACAAAAAAAGTAGTCCAAGCAAAAGTAGCATTTGGTAAAGGTACCGTCAAACTATATCAAACACCTTGGATTACGAGGAACGATGAATAATGCAAAGAAAATGGTAGAAAATTGCATCTCACGGATCAGGCTCTACTTTTAGCATTTTTTTTCAGTATGCTGTTTCTTTTATGAGCGTAGTCCCCATTACACCTGCAGGAATAAAACCACGATTCCTGAAAATTACTGACTGTAATTTTTCCTCACCTACCGCCAAACCTGAAATCTACACTCTTCTTTGAGGGGCAACACTCATCGATCATGCTACAATTGGTTTAACTCCATCTATCTAAAGTTGCATGTGTCATTTTGCTCTAAATGTTGATCGTTCAAGGTTAAGTTTTGATTTTCATAGACTCGTAACATGAGTTGCTTAGTAGGCACATGCCTTACAGAAAAGATACGAATTCTTAAGTTTAGAGATGATATGGTTAAGGACAAGGGTGCAAATATCGGTTGTATAATTATATGCGATCTAAAACGAGTCAAATACCTATGTTCGACCCTATAATTAGTCTATCCAATTAATCAGTTGATTATACCGATCAAATTTTAAGATTTTAATTTTTTTTAACTTTAATGTACGTGCAATGCACCCCAAATCAATATCCGACTAAACTCAACACCTAAATGCATCCAACTAAATCAACTTCTCCCATTATCCTAAGTTCCCAATGTAAAAAAGTCTCAGCCCTAAGCAAAACCCTCCATCTTGAGTTCATCTTCTTGTCTTTTTTAGATTTATGATGCAACAATTTTAATTTATTTATCTTATTTTATGTGTTATGATATTAATAATTATTTGTTATAACTATATTTAGAGGATATGTATATCAAAAAATAATATTAATATATATGTGATATTTTAATTCATAAATATGTATACTTAATATTTATAATAATATATGTAATTATATTTAGAATTTTAAATATCAAAAAATACTATCACAATTAATCAATTGCATATCATATACTCTTTAATCGATGAGCTCACCAACTAAATACCGGCTGTCAATCAATTTCTGTAACTATGGTCAAGGAAAAATAAACACTTAGCATTGCATCCAAGAAAGGTTGGATGCTGTTTTGCAACCCAGGTGGCTTCTTTGTCACGACGAATATTTGTTTTAAGAAGAGCTGTACGATTATTTATATGGAGAAGCAGCACAAATATAACATTGAAGCATTATTTCAAGCAGGCAATTGAAACTTCATTGTGTAGAAGGGAGGAGAGTCTTCAACCCCAATTTGACACCATCTGAAGCCAGGAGAAACGAAAAGGTAAAAAAAAAGGAACTTTTGTGGACTGCATAATCAGCCTTCTGGATTTATACTGAAGTTTTCATTGTTATCTTTCCTTTTGGCAAGTTAAGTTGCTACATAAAGCACATGGGTTTACATAGTTGATAAGATAACAACTTCCGGATGAAAATAATGGAATCTTTGGTGAAACAAATGTAAACAAGAATGAGGGCAACCAATGTTCCTACTAGAATGTAATAAATGACGTATCAAGAACCCCAAAGAATCTACCCCTGTATCTATGCTTCCCACCCTCTTAAAAGGGTGGCACGAGCAACACGATTGACTCCCAAAGTGAATGCACCCATCCGAAGGTCACAATCATGAGTTTTGCACATGCCTTTGATGTTCTTAAAGGCATTCCTCATGTACCTATGGAGCTCCATGTTCACCTTTTCCTCATCCCACATGAATCCCTGGATGTTCTGCATGTTAAAAGATGGAAAAAGGTCAGCATCAGAATGCATCCATCCGTCCTTGTTTTCTAACTTTCATTGCTAAATGGGACTACACTCTCACCTGAACCCATTCAAAGTAACTCACAGTTACACCACCAGCATTGGTATAGATATCAGGCAATACAGTAACTCCTTTCTTGGACAATATCTGTAAGAGAACAGCAAGGAATATGTTCAAAAAAATGGAAGCATGTGTTTTCATATGTAGGTCAATTTACCGGTTCGTGTGTGCGTGTGTGTGCACATTTGTGCATCAGTGTAAACACTTGAACTATGTCAAACTATAAATCTATAAATGTCACAAGTTTCGGTACCTCATCTTTTCTTTCAAAATGGTGCAGCATTAGATGTGATTGTAGAGTGACAACTTTACCACTAGAGACTTCCACTTTTAAAGGGAATGCGGAAGTCCAGATGTAAGAGACGAGAATATATTATTGACAGTCTTTGTTCCATCACTTTCATGGTTTTGCTTATCTTACATCTTTCTTCCAAAATATAAGATTTTGGGGAAAATAGTGTCTCCTCATAGTCTATAAAATCAAATTTAATGCCCACTTAATATTGGTGGCTGGGTTTAGGATTTTTTAGCTTTTAAAAGAAAGGAAAATAATGCACCTCGTCAGCTTCGGGATCAGTTGGATGATTGGCAGCTTCAATTATGTATGTTGCCTTGACATCGGCAGCATTGTCCCTGGACATGCAAAACAAAAGTTTTTTGGAAAATCAAACTATAGAAGCTGCAGCTGAGATTTACAGTTAAAAGATCAATACAATGGAAAGATGCAAGGATAATTGCATGGAATCAGAAGTTTGGGCACTTTCTAATTGCTACGATTCACAGTTCTTCACCTGTAAATATAACATAAAAAAGAAAGCAAAAATATTTGATTTATTATAAATACTGAGAAATACAGGCATGTATAGATGGAAATCTTCAAGTTATAAACGCAGAAATTTTCCTTGATTAACAATATACTAAGAAGGACAATCATTTCAAATGGTAGCCATCTTTTATAGATGCTATAGCAAGCCAGATTAATTTAGTTTGTAATTGATCCCTTTTTCTAAACCTGCTAGAAGTCAGTCAGATGAACCTAATGTGAATGCAACAGAGCATCATAGTCCTACTGTTGGCATCAGCTAAAGGCATAAAAATTCTTGACATCACAAATATCAGGTGAGCTAATATTCAGGTTAGCCAGGAGAAAAGCCACATGAATGCTCTAGCTCTTGATTCTCTCACTCAAGACTAAGGATTTGTGCAAGGATGCAAGTTCAAGTCTGCTGGAACATATTCTCCTTGCAAAAAAATAATATCCAACCAGGATTATCAGATTAGTCTAATATTCAATCAGATTTTCTGTTCCCATGGTCTATTTTACCTTCCATGGCAATGCATTTTTTCCTTTTGTTTTGCTTGTTCCCATTTCGTCCCAACAACTTCAGTAAATCTTTCTGTTGTATGAATGCATCGCAAACATCAGGTTTTGCTTCATATATCTGAACTATTTTACACTGACTCTCTGCAAGTGCAACAAGTGAAAATTCCTGTGGTGGTTTCATCTTTTGAAATCATGTATTGCCAAGCAAGATGGTAAGCAAATGCCAATTTCTCATAGTTCAGAAAAAAAAAAAAAAACATATAGCCTTTTGCCCTTGGACAGAAAGCTCACATCTCGGTAAAAACCTTTTCTTTTCTTTTCTTTTCTTTTTTCGAGAAAAGTATCTCAATAAAGACATGTAACTCAACTTATATTCTAAAGTTGCATGTAAATAAAAGAGAGAATAACCTGTTGAGAACTCCACCCAGAGCACAAGGAATAAGAACATCACATTCATGGACAAGCAACTCATTTGCATCCATGGTGTCTGCACCGTCAAAATCTTGCAATGCACCACCTTGTGATTTGTGCTTAATCAGAGCCGGAATATCTATTCCACTTAGATTTCTTACAGCACCAGTTATATCACTCAATGCTATCACCTTGCCACCTCTCTCATGAATTAATTGTGCCGCCCATGAACCCACATTTCCGAATCCCTATACATTTGTGCCAATGTCAAAACACTGAAGCAAGAAAAGTAGAAGTGCAACAATGTTTCACAAATAAGAAGAAATTTATGCCACTTGGTTTACTTGGATAGCAAAGGTCATCCCAGAAATCTGCTTTCCATGTTCAGCCAATAAAGCCTCTGTAGCGAAAACAACACCACGTCCAGTGGCAGCTTCTCTCCCCAGGGATCCTCCAAGATCCTATGTCCAAAACGATGCAAAACGTCTGCATAAGATTTTTGGAAAATATGAACTTCTAAAAGAATATGGGCATATATGCTAGACTTACAATCGGCTTCCCTGTTACAACAGCAGGTGAGTGGCCATGAAATTTGGAGTACTCGTCCAGAATCCAGGCCATTGTCTGTAGACATATCAAAGTTACCCATTGAATTATTTCAAGAGAAGTGGATGTGACTAGCATGGATGCTATTCATTGCGTATCAACTAACAAGAGCCAGATTTCATACCTGTGAATTAGTACCCATATCAGGAGCAGGGACATCAGTATGTATGCCAATCAGGTCATGTATTTTCTGTGTGAACACACGAGTGAGACGCTCCAGTTCACTGGTACTCAGATCTCTAGGGGAGCATCCAATGCCACCCTTTGCTCCACCATATGGTATGTCAGCAACAGCACTTTTCCATGTCATGAGTTGAGCCAAGGCATTCACCTCATCAGGGTCAACCTAATCAATAAAAAGTGTTAAAGAGTTATATACTGTGTAACGGTTACGGCTTTTGTGTCATCTTTTATGCTTTTCTTATTCTATATGGTTTGCTTTGTACTTTTCCCACATCTCTATATAATGAGATGTAGGGTTACGGAATATAGTGGATTGCTCATTTCTCTCTTTATGGTCTCAAAACGGCATTCCTAGGCTGGAACCTGATACCTTCTTGGTCTCCCCCTATTTTCTTTCTCCACCAAATAAACTTGAGTTTTTTGGGGATTTGCATCTCTCTTAAGAAGAAAGAGAGGTCTTCCTTCAAGATTCTCTAGGATCCCAAACCCTAAGTCACAAGACCTAAGGGAAAGGACCATTGATCTAGTTGCTACCGATGCAAAGGTCATCTGTGACCAACTATGGCATCATCGGGTCAAGGTGGCATTGGAGCACCCCCGCCAACCCTTTGTGGTGTTGCCACTCACTAGAGATCCTCTTCTCCAGCAAGCCACGTTGATTCCTATAGGACTAGTACCCTAGTCTTGGAGAATTGCAGTCGACTAAGGGTTGACTCCACGAAGGGCCACCATCGGAGTGGTTGCCCGGAGGAGGAGGACCGACATTGGTGACCAGTGAGTTGACCGGTCATTGGAGGAGCTTGTCAGAAAAGACCTTTAGGGTTGTCGGTTGCTTTTCTGGACATCTGGAGGTTACTTGCAACCAAGTTGCCCTAATTGGAGGTATTAGGAACCTTATTTTGGAATTTATGGCCTGATTAAGATCTGAAATTGGAAGTTGTACATATGAAATAGTAGCCAAATGGCTTTTCGTGCATGGATAGTAGTTCCTTGATGGTTTGTGAGTTTTTTGAAACATTGTGGAACTGTACGTACCGTGTTGACTAATCTTGCTGGGATAGATGGCATCCGAAGTAGTTGATTTAGCAACACAAAAGGATGGACCCCAAAGGAAGTCCAAAAATCCCCTCTTTAGCCCAATGGTGAAATTTGATGGGACCAACTATGAATTGTGATCGCAGTCGATCCTCTATGTAGTTGAGGGTCATGACAATGAGCATATATTCCTTGATATAGAGCCAGCTCAAAAGACATGGAAATACGCCTCTTGGGAGAAGGATAATGTCATGGTTAGGGCGTTGATTATGAATACTACTATCTAGCACATTGCAAGCAAGATCATGTACTATAACACTGCCAAGGAGATGTGGGGTAGTCTGAAGGATTTGTTTTGAAAAGGTGGACAATATGAAGGATACATATTTGTCTGACGAGAAGAGAGTGGCTACTATTGACCATCGTGCCTTTGCCGTACGAGGATTGGCACATGAGACAATGACTATTCCTAAGAGTGAGTATGAAATATTGCTCTAAAGACTCTGCCATCATGATACATCTCAGGCAGGCATTGCATGCTAGTCTTAGGTAGAGGAAGCATACTGGTTCATTGACTCAAGGGCATCCCAACATATGTGGTAATGCAAGATAGTTCTCCACACTCAAACCGATCCCACCAGGCAGGACCATGCTGATAGCTGATGGGCGGCATTCCCCTATTGCTGATCAAGGGGAGGTTCATGTGACTCTTCACATGAAATTATAGAATGTATTCTTGCTTCAGATTTCCCTTCAAGTTTGCTCTTCTTCAGTAGAATAACGAAGGAGTTGAATTGCAGGGTGGTTTTTGATGCTGTATCTCTCACTTTTGAAGATGTTATAACAGAACGCACAATTAGGTGTGGCTGTGGAGAAGGTGGCGTTTATTATCTCCTATAGTTGCTTTATGTAGGTCATGTCTTTCTTCTTTCAGGAAGTGTTTCTAGCTACTTGTGGCACCTTCGGTTTGGTCATCTCACTCTGCATAAACTTCAAAGGGTGCTACCACAAATTCCACCAACAACTACCTTCTAATGCAAGGCATGTCAACTTGGAAAACATCACAAGAGTGCATTTCCAAGGAGCTAGCATCAGAGTTCTGAAGCCATGTTCTAATTACTCCATCTAGACATGTGGGGACTTAGTTGAACCTTGGATCATATGAGGCATGGATTTTACTTGGTGGTAATGGATGATTTCTCATGTCCTACTTGGATCTTTCTATTGAAATCTAAGTCTGAAGTTGATATTATGATTCGTGCTTCCCTGCGTTAAGGCAATGGTGAAAATCATTTGATCAGACAATGCCTTGGAGTTTTGCACTAGCTCCCTGCGTGCCTTCTATCGAAACATGGAATCATCATTAAATAAGTTGTCCCTACATGTCATAGCAAAATGGCTTGGCAAAAATGAAGCACCAACATATCTTGGATGTTGCAAGGACTCTATTGATACATAATAGTGTACCGGATAGATGGACAAGGCATTGTTGATATGAAGAAGTGCCTTACATAAAACTTTGTTATCAACAACTTGCGACCACTTCGCCACTTCCTCAGGATAGAGGTTGCTCAGAGCAAGAGAGGAATTATTCTATCTCAAAGGAAGTATGCCATTAATCTGCTACAAGCAACATGCATACTGGGGGCTAAACCAACAAATATTCCTATAGATCCAAAGGTACATCTGATAAGTAGTTCGAGCCAGCGGACACTCGCTAATATAGAGGATAGGTTGAGAAGCTTCTCTATTTAAGATCACTCGACCTGATATTTCCTTAGTAGTTGGAAAGTTGGGTCAGCTTATGGACAAGCTCACCAAGTAGCATCGGGATGCTACTATGATGGTACTAAGGTACTTAAAGAATTCTTCAGGGAAATGGATTCTATTTACAAAAGGTACTTCTCTAGATGTCGTGGCATTCATTGATGCGGAATGTGCAGGCTGCATTACTTACTGAAAGTCTACTATAGGCTTTTGTACCTATGTAGCTGGGAACTTAATCACATGAAAGAGTAAAAAGCAAGTTGTTGTTTCCAGGTCCAATGTCGAGTCTGAGTGTAGAGCCATGGCTCAAAGTGGTACTGAAATGATATGGCAGTTGAGTCTTCGATGGAGATGAGATGCGACAACCGAGTTGCCACTGATATAGCAAGTAATCCTATGTTTCATCAGAGGACCAAGCACATAGAGGTTGATTGCTACTATACACAGCTTGATCTAGCAGGGATTTAACGGCATAACTCATGTGGCCTTTGACGACCAGACTGCTGACATCTTTACCAAGGTACTACCATGAGCGCTCTTCAACAAATATTGTTCTAAGCTAAACATAATTGATATGTATGCTCTAACTTGAAGGGGAATGTTGAGAGTTATGTAGTATGTGAGGGTTATGGCTTTTGTGTCTTCCTTAATGTTTTTCTTCCTTTATATGGGTTATTCTGTACTTTTCCCACGTCCTTATATAATGAGAAGTATGATTATGGAATATAGTGGATTGCTTATTTCTCTCTTCAAAAAGAATATTTGGTCAGAAGTTAAAATTTGGTAGGTGATTGATCTAAAATGAGGCAAATTTCGTTCCTCTTCCTAGTTTTCTCTGGGCATCAGTCTGCTGCTTGCAAAGACAAGCTAAGAACTGTAAGGTATCATGCTTTCAAGGAAATTTCATCATGCTAGAACCAAACCACGATAGATCAGAGTCTACTCCTGTTTTCTCTCTTCAAGTACCATGGTTAAAAAGTAAAGTTAATAATAAAAAACATACAGAAATCAAATTTTCCTTCACAGGGTTAACAATCTAATTTGGACCTTCCATTCAAATTAGCATACCCAGGATGGTTAACCTTCACAGTCTAGAAACTAAAAAGAGCTACAAGAAGCACTAGTTAAAATGGATGTTTTTCTGCAAGAATTTTCTGTTTGTGCATTAGTTGGGTATTTGAGCAAGAACTACAGCATTTACTTTGTGCTCTGTGGTAACAATGCACCAAGTTGCTCGAATGAAGACTCAAATCTTCATCCAGGTACTAGTGAAGATAGATTTGGATCAAGGAAGAGAGAAAATACTTTGTTTTTTATAAATGAATTCAAAGGTCTAAATGCAATAAAGTCAGTTCTGTTCCCAATTAAATGGTCAGGAGTCCATCTTGATTCTGTTAATGTTTCAATTGTATGTTGACATGGTTAACATGCTCGACTGATGATAGATGGGTTGTGATTAAAAAGTAGAAGCAAATATAAATATAAACATATTAAGAAATAAATAGCAACAACTTTTATTAACAATAATTACATTGTGGTTTACTACAATACAACAATATAAGGCTTTCTCAAAATTTACAATCATTGTTATATGTCACATATAACTTGTATACGGATCTCCCAAGAACATGTGAACAAGGATATCTTATAGGGTGTTGAGGAAGAGGCTCCTTGATTAGGAAAGGCTCAAATTACAGGAAGAACATGGAAAAACGGTCTAATGGATGGAGTTAGAGGTGTATCGCGGGACAGTTAGCAGCACATGAACACAGAGTGACAACGAACTGATACATCAATGCAGGAAGTGGTCAAGGGAATGAGGCTTGAACAGATATGAGACACTAGAACAAGCTAGGTCATCCTAGTACTCTATGATGCATCAACTCATTATACCAAACTAACAAAGACATGTCACAGTGAGTAATGGCAGGGTATCCATGTTAACCATGCTTGCACTATAGTAACCAACTGCAACTTGGAGGTATGTGCCAAGAACAAAACTAAGGGCTTTTTGTTTAAAATATGCTTTACAAGTGTAGACAGATATAGAAAGCACTTGCTTTGCAAACTTAAGCATTTACTCCAAGTCAAAAAATTTCAATCTCTAGAACTATGAGATCACATCCACATGTGAAAAACAGGACAATTGAGCTATCTTCATTAACTCTAAGATTTACAAAAGCCTACTTGGACAAATTAACTTATTTGTGTGTGACTATAAGCATCTGACAAGGTGACCCAAATTCTAGCAGAGGTGTTGCAACATAGCACAGGCACAGTAGCAGTAAAAACTGCATAATACTGCATTAAAAACAGTGGAAGGCTGAGCTTAAGGGAAGCCAGTAAAAGAAGACAAATAGCAGATGACAAGTTGCTACTATCCGTTAAAATTTTTGAACATATTAAAAAACTGTTGAGGATTGATGTAAAATGAGTATACAGATATTCGTCTATGGATCTATTTACACCATAAGCCATAGTCTCTAGTGGGTGATACTATTGTAGTTTTTCCCTCTCGTTGCGAAGGGTTTTCCATGTATATAAGCTGTTGAGAGGAATGTAAACGGTTTT
Organism: Thalassia testudinum; assembly: GCA_037157565.1. Taxonomy (NCBI): domain Eukaryota; kingdom Viridiplantae; phylum Streptophyta; class Magnoliopsida; order Alismatales; family Hydrocharitaceae; genus Thalassia; species Thalassia testudinum. The sequence goes on from JAZHRO010000073.1 coordinate 122,419,799, forward strand.
GAGAGACTCCATGTCACCATGAGGAGATTGGGCTACAAACAAGGAAATGGTGATCATACCTTATTCATCAAGCATTACAACATTAGGGTCTCATTGCTTGTTTATGTTGATGATGTGATTCTCACAAGAGATGTCATGGAAGAGATATCTAGTCTCAAGAGGAAGTTGGCTACGGAGTTTGAATCAAGGATTTGAGGAAGTTAAAATATTTTCTCGGAATTGAGATTGCAAAAGCACATGATGGTCTTTTCTTGTGTCAAAGGAAATACATGCTTGATTTATTGAAGGAAATAGGAAAATTTGGTTGGAGACCAGCTACTACACTTATTGAAGCCAATCACAAGTTGAGCTTGAAGAGTGGAAATTTACTAGATGACTCCGACAAAAGCAAATATCAAAAACTTGTGGGGAAGCTAATCTATCTTACCCTTACTAGATCTAACAGAACTTATGCAGCATGCTCCTATCGATGTGCATTTATGTATCGTGAATAGAATTTTGTGCTATTTAAAGAAGAATCCAATAAAAGGCTTACTATTCACAAAGAGCACATGGTTGAATATTGAAGGCTATATAGATGCGGATTGGGTTAGATCAATAGATTATAGAAGATTTACCACTAGATATTCTATTTTTTTGTAGGGGTGTGCACGGGTTGGGTTGGGGTTCAACCCAAACCCAACCCACAATTTTCAGGTTGAGATTTTTCCAACCCAACCCAACTCAACCCATAAAAATCGAGTTGGGTCAGGTCAGGTTCAGCAGGTTATTAATTAGTCAAAGTTTAATTTATCTTGTACATATTTCATATAATTTTAATCTAACAAAAAATTTTAATCTCATAAACAACTTGTATGTTATAAAAAAGTAAATAAAATAGATTAAAAAGAAAAGAAACTTTAAACGAAATACAAACACTTTAAAATGAGGGAGGAGCAAGTTTGTGACCAAAAGAAGAATCCAATAAAAGGCTTACGGTTCACAAAGAGAACATGGTTGAATATTGAAGGCTATATAGATGCGGATTGGGTTAGATCAATAGATTATAGAAGATTTACTATTAAATATTCTATTTTTTTGTAGGGGTGTGCACGGGCTGGGTTGGGGCTCAACCCAAACCCAACCTACGATTTTTGGTTTGAGATTTTTCCAACCCAACCCAACTCAACCCATAAAAATTGAGTTGGGTCAGGTCAGGTTGAGCAGGTTATTAATTAGTCAAAGTTTAATTTATCCTGTATATATTTCACATAGTTTTAATCTAACAAAAATTTTAATCTCATAAACAACTTGTTTGTTATAAAAAAGTAAATAAAATAGATAAAAAAGAAAAGAAACTTTAAACAAAATACAAATACTTTAAAACGAGGGTGGAGCAAGTTTGTGACCATCCAAGGAGAGGATGGAGTTTTAGGTTACCTAAAGTGTAGAGAGAGGAGAATGGGTGCTGCCTATGGGTGTGCGTGGCATGGAGGCAGGTGATGAGGATGTCAAAGGCTACTACTGTGAGTGTGTGCAATGGAGGTGTGGAGGCGCTGCGACGTGGAGGTATGGTAGCACGGAGGCTGTACAGGATTGTGGCTGTCGGCCATGGAGGCATGTAGGCAAACTAGGCGATAGAGGTGTACAGGTTGCGGCTGTCAGTTGGGGATGAGTGCCGGTTGGGGACGAGTGGGCGAGTGGTGGAAGTGGAACCGTAGAGGGCTTGGAAGCGTGGAGTGGAGAGTTTGGACTTTGGAGGTGTACACACCATGCCATGGAATCTCCAGAGGCGTGGAGGTGTGTTAAGGGTTTGGAAATTAGGGGCATAAGGTATGTCGAGTGTTTAGAAAATGTAAATTAGAGGAGTGGAGCGATAGAGGTGAGCGTTGGAGTTGCTACCTGCGGGAGGGTTTTTAAATTTTTAGGAATAAGATAAGGTTAGGATAGGGAATTTTTTTATCTGGGAACAATGGGAGGGAAGTGAAAAGTGAAATAGTGTAGTGTGTGTGTGTGTGTGTGTGTGTGTGTGTAGCTAAAAATCAGGTTAAATTGAGTTACAAGTTGTGTTAGAGTTGTTGGGAATCAAATAAGAGCCATGTGGCACATGCCACGTGGCACATGCCACGTGGCAGCCATCAAGCCATGTGGCAGTGCCACGTGGTAGTTATCTAGAAGGCCACTTGGGCCACCGATTTTGGGTCTATAGGAACAAAAATAAGAATTGATTTCTTAGTTGGCAATTAGCCTAATTTAGTTTATTTTTTTAAGGAGATTTGTAAAGATTTGGTTATTCCAAATCTAAAAGATTTGATTAGATTTGATTAGTTGAGTCTGGTTTTAGAAATAGGAATATTTGTTTACTATCTTTAGGGGATATGTACTCCCTATAAATAAAAGGCCTTCCCATATGTTTTCTTTGAGCAATAATAAAATTCTTCCTATCTATTAAACTCCTCTCAACTCTCTTCAAATCAAGCCACAGATCCAAGTGGACCTACAGCCTTGCTGACCAGCAACAACCCAGCCATCGATCTGCCCAGGCCGGTTCTCCTCTGAACCGGCCACCCTCCAAACCGCAAGATAACCCTCTAGACAGTACACCGGTCCGCACACTGCAGACCGACCTGCACTTAGCCTACAGACCAGACCGTCCTCTCCCTGGTCCACAGGACCAGTTTCCCAGCCTCTGCAAGACTTCTCCACGCTCTGGATCGCATAAATCTCAACAAGAGTTGTTAAACCTCAAACCCAACCCAATTCATTTTTTATTTGGTTAGGAAAATCCCAACCCATTCTAACTCACAACCCAACCTAATCCAACCCAATCGGGTGCACACCCCTATTTTTTTTAGAGGGAGCCTTGTGGTATGGAGTGCAAGATCCAGTGCAGATGCAAAATATAGAGTAATGGCAATGGAAATCACTAAGATGCTTTGGATAAAGATCTTGTTATTTAAGATTGGTATATCTATTAAACTTCCTATGAAGCTATCATGTGATAACAAAGTTGCAATTAACGCATGATTGTACCAAGTATGGTGAGTGTCATTAAGGTTGATTCAGGGGAGTTGTCTCCCTTATTGCAAGTCCAAGGATCAAGTAGTTGGCATCTTCATTAAGAGCTTATCCACAATCAATCATGAAGAGAATGCGAGCAAGTTGGGCATGTTTGACTTGTATGCTCAACTTGAGGGGGAGTATTGAGAGAAATAAAAACGGATATCTAGGTTTTGGGAGTAGACTGGTATAACCCTTCAACATACAAATGTAATGCCCCCTCATTTCTCTTCTTTTTAGTGAAGAAAATACCTAATCTCCATATAAGAAAGGACTAGGGTGTGCAATCATGTATTTTTGTCCCTCCCATTAAGGAAGGTTTCCATGTAAATCCTTATTCACTTGTGATTGTTCCTGTGTTTGTGCGCACATTCTTAAATTCAAGACAGGCATTTCCTTTTGCGTGATTGTTTACCTTATGTAAAATCTGAGAGAGGTGCACAGAGAGTTGTCAGATGGGACCACTAACGGGACTCAAACGCTGTAAATAACGCATAAAGTTAATCCGAGACAAGAAGTTTTGATTTAACTTTAGCATGACTTATATTTCAGATTTAAAACTTATATATTAACAGGAACAGGGGATAGAATGATTACTTCAAAAGACACATCAAGACAATGCAACTCTTCTAATCTCGTACTTTGGTGCAAATATACGTATCACGAAAGCTCACCTCAGGGTGATATCGGATCCCTCCTTTCATCGGCCCACGAGCATTATCGTGCTGCACGCGAAAGCCCACGTACGACACCAACGTGCCGTCATCCTTCGGAATCGTACACTCCACCTTCATCACACAAACAACAACAGCAAATAGAAAAATAGATCAGCTGAGAGAGAGAGAGAGAGAGAGAGAGAGAATTGAAATCAGCAAAGAAAGAACAGACGGCTTCTCACCTTGATCTCCCTAAAGGGGATCAGGAGGCTCCTCTCGAGCTTAGAATCGAGCCCCAGAATCCGCGCAGCGTTGCGGAAATTTCTGCTGGTAGCGGCGAGAGCGTTCATGACGAAGGCTTTGCAAAACACGACAGAGCAGGGACCTTTGTCACGGGGACGGCCACAGATCGACGAAACAGGAGGTACCCACAAAAGGGTATGGAAAGGTCGAATCGAGGGAAGCCGCAAATAGGGTTTTGCGAGAAAAGATTGGGATTTGGTTGGGTGCTGGCGACGATGGACAGTGAACAGGGGAAGCGCGGAGAGCGTGGAGGTTTGGGTGGTGTGTATTTATAGGCAACAAGAGGAGTTGGTGAGGAAGGAATGGGGAAGGAGAAGGACATGCAGCAATTAGGAAATTCCTGCTTTTCATGATTTCCTCGTTGGGAGTCGGAGACGGAGGAGTGACGGGAATGGAAAGAACAGCGTGGAGTAGATATCCACCCAATCCTATTCCCAGCATGGGTGTTCGTTCTCTCGCAACGTCCCACTTGTCCTCCCTCCACTCTTCCTATTTTTGAACGTATTTACGTAACTGTCACCGTAAATCTATGAGATTACCCAATTATCATCGTGGTCTTTGTATTCGCACAAATGCCACCACAACATTTTGATTGATTAATTTTATTAAAATATCATTTCGATTAAATTTTATCGAATTCCTACTACTAATTTACCTGAAGGGTGAGAAAAATGATGTTAAAATATATAAAATTAATATTAATTTATAATTATATTTATTTATAAAGTAATATTGACATCAACTTATATTTATTTGAATTCGTGTTAAGTTGTGATGTTAACATTTACGGTATTTACTTAGTAATGATGTTAGATATATAAAATATAAAATATGTCAGAGGTACGAGTGATATACAATTTTAATGCGAGTCTAATAGTAGTTTAAATCGATGTTAGACAAATCCATGTTAAAGTGATTAAACCTAGGTTAGCAAATGGAGTGTTAAGTAGTCAAGCAAATGACAGCTAATCCTCCTTTTGAGGGATTAACCCCCAAAGTAAAGTAGACCTTATTTTCAACTGAAAGCTTACCACATGGTTGCTTTTGCCTCCATACTGCATCATAAACCACAAAAGAAAATGTAATAACTATTACCTATTTGTTCATCTCTCAATCATTGTTATTTGCCGCTACCGTTGCTCTCTACAACCTGTTATCTTAGTAGTGATATACCTTGATAGACTTATTCCATACCTTTAAAGTAGACCCTTCCAATAACTTTTTTAATCTTTTAAATTACTTTAATATATAGCTAAAGTCTAGTCTCGCATTATTTTAATAATTTTTTTAGAAAAAAAAAAGTATGTTTGTAGTATGATATATGCAATATATGCATAATGAAGTTCGTAGTATCATTTATATAATATCGAAGACATGTGAATGATATTCATGTAAAAAAAATTTATTTAAAATAATTTTAATATATTATTGCATATGCTATATCTTTAAAAAAATGTTGCTTTATTTATGAAAAGGTCAACAAACTTTGAATAAATGGAAATGTGTCTGATTCATAATGTATTCTTCTGTGTTAAAAAGGGTGAAAAATAACACTTCACAAGAGGATACACTATTCCATGAATTTACCTTAGATGCACATCTAACGTTTCCAACTTAGTGGAATATAAATAGGTACATAGAAGCTACCATCCATAAACTTGTATGATTTGTGGTATTGCTTAATTATCTGGATGAATAAAGGGCAATACTTGAAAAAATGAGGTAACAAAGAGGGATGTCATGAGCTACACTGTCACTAATAGTTATAAGTGCTACAAGGGGAAAAAAAAAATTCACTTAATAGATATAGTCAATGTCAAGGTTACGTTAAGGTTTTGCCTGCTTTACCTCGAAATCTTATTCATTTGTGCAATTTTCTAAGTTAGATACCTTTTATGTTGAGGTCTGTTTCACATTTTTCAAGTTCTACACGCAAATGAAAGGATGGACGATTTAGAAACATTTTTGTTAAATATCATGCATAAATAGGCAAAGTTTTGGACGGCAATAATTCAAGAATGGTAAACTTGAACATTTGTCAAACACTCTTTTAACCTGTTGCAAGCGCTTTGGTTTGTATCCTTGTCATTCGTGCCAAAATTTTCATTTTTCTTCATTGCAAAAACTATTCTAGAGGTGCAAAATTTGTGTTTCACACCCCCATTTTGTCGTTGAGCACAACGGGTAAAGTTAGGGGACTCTCCTGTAAACATCACTGATTAAATTTGAGATCCCTCCCTTTCACCGGAGCCAAGAACTCCAAGAATGAAAGTATTTGTAATACATTTTTAACCATTAAACACCTGTTCTTTTTGGAATAATTGCATCTAGACGACTTGCAGCATCAACAGGTGCACAACACCATTTACATATTTTTTCAACCATTACACCCATTTTCTTTTCGGAGTTTGTATCTGGAGGACTTGCAGCACCAGGTACACAACATCACTTTGGAACTTCACATTGGAGATTGAAAATGTTTATCAAATAGACGATGATACATAGATATCATTTGAAACATAGAATTTAACAAATACTGAAAAAATATGAACGCATATTCACAAAAAACATAATATCATCTGGATGTACATGATATCATTTCGTCACATAACCTCTTTTTTTACAAGGGAAGAAATTATATATGTACACTTCTATGTATAAATTTATATACACAAAATATTTTTCTTATCCGATTGTCAAATATTATCCGTGGGCCTAAGTCAAGTTCCAATATCAAAGGAACTTACCAAAGTGAGATACGCTACTTAAAGGGAAGGCAAATCACCTCAATTTTCCTTTGTTTTTAGTTTTTGGTTGGCAGTTTCAAGTTTTCGTTAATTGAGATTGAGAAGGCAAATCTTTGACGTGATCGAGCCTCCATGTCCGTAGATGTGAGATTTGACGTGGTATAGAAGGCGAGTGGACGGATAAGCACGGTCGAGTTGCCGCGTATATATCTCACGTGTCTAACAGTCAGGTCCATGTCATTGGTGCGTCACGGATCCGTGGAAACCCTACCAAAGGAAATAAACCCAATTCCACGAACAACGACGAGGGTTGTTGGCAATGGCAGTTTGCGCTTGGGCTGTTGGTCCACCATGGAAATGGTGCGATGTAGGATAGCAGCTTCCTTTTTCCCTTTTTTAAGCTCAACCATTCAAATCTGACGGTTATTTAAATTTTGGAAAGTCGACGACATAAAAGCTGTTACCTGCCATCCCATGTCCTCTTCGGCTCCCATCAACCCCCACCTCTCATTTATTGCTGCTAGAGAATAAAGAATGGCTGCCCGTGTTATGGAAGGAGTGCTTTTCTTTTTCTTATTATTATATATTAAGGGTGGTTTTTTTTTTTTTTCCCTGAACTAAAATCCCCGCGAAGGGAACTGAGTTGAATACAAGAGAATGTCACCCCGAGGGCAAGGAAGAAGTGAAAATTTGAAACTCCCCCTTGGATGAGAGGAGAATTGATGCTCCCCTCTTGGACGAGGGGAGGATTGAAACTTCGGGAACAAATAGCAGAACTCTCAAATGGAGGAAAATCGAAACGAAGTTCTAACAAGACTATAATAAAAAATATAAAGGAAACAAAATAACAAAGAAAGAGTCCAGTAGGATTAACTTGTAGCAAACTAAAACGGTTGCTCCATGTCATAGATGACGATCCCGCCACCAAACAAGGTCCCGTGACAATCAATCAAATTCGTGCCAGCTAGAACCCGATGGCATTCGAAGTCAGAAGCATGCCGACTAAGCTTAGTCGTGTTGTAACACAATTTCAATTGTGGTCTGATGATGCCACAAGCATGGAAGGTGAATTCCAAGCTAGTAATCGTCGCTTATGACATCTTCAACTATCTATCTCAACCTTGGATCTCTTTATCAAGACAAACCATCTCCATCACCTCCCAAACAAAACTTCATACAATAAGTGCCAAGGAATCGACCACTCCGAACAATGCCACGTGCCTTGTGGGTAGTGCAAAGAAGAGAGAAAAGATTGTAAAGCTCAAGAATGGGGTCGTGTAATTCAGGTAACTAGATGATAGGACTCAAGGAAGTTGGAGGAAGGTCCTAGAGCATCAAATAGAAGGTTTGATCGAGTTTCATGGAATGAAGTTGAAGGAGAAAAAATTATTATATATATATTGTTGAGGGGCAAAAAGTATCATCGGATTCAAAACTCCGCTCATGACCTGACAGAGGATCCGGCCACCTGACTACAGGGCATATAGGTGGAATCAACACCGCCCATCTTGCCTAAGGCCAGCCAAATCCCAACCGAAACCTGTCTAGCCTGCCAAAAGATTCAGCACAGTAAGGGCAGAAGATACCATATAATGGACCTGACTACCTATGCTCTAGCAGCAGACCAGTAATCTAACAGTAAGGATATTAGAGGCCATCAAGTGTGAGTTCACCCCATGTTATAAATAGAGGGAAAGACCCCAATGAGAGAAGACCCCTCCCCCAGGGGGCAAATCTTATAATTCTAAAAATTCTAGTACATAGTTGGGAGTATCATCCTCTCCTCAGATGTACACCCCTTACAGTGAACCTGGGTCACCAAATCCCTGATTTACCTGTGCTTGCTTGTTGATTATTGATCTTCCCCCCTTTATGTAACGGATTATAATGACTAAGTAGCGCCTCCTACCCATATAAATCTTTTGGTGACCTTCTAAGACTCATCAAATGGCATCATTTGTAGGAAGCGTCAACAAAGATGCCATTGCACTCCTAACCATCTGATCGCTCAGAGGGAGAGCCTTTTCGGCACTCTACCTCAACCTCCCTAAGGGAGAACTGCCGCAATGGTCGTAGCCACTCGTGGTCCCATTCTTGGCACCCCTCCCCTCAGAGGGGCCCGACCAAGATTTGGCATCATCACGCTCCAGTGACCTCGGCCTATCGCCCGAGGTCCCAAAGCGAACCTCCCACCCTTGAGGTTCAACCCAGGGAAGACGAATAGCAAGCTGAGGTCGATGGCCTTCGGTATACACCCCTACCTTCCCGCTCGAGAAGGAGAAAATGGAGGTCCTCCACTGAAAGCGCTTGAAGAGCCAGTCAAAGCCTAGCGTGGAGGAATGGTACACCTTATCTCCTACACCACACCTTTAGGAGCCACCCTCGGACAAAGCTGACTCTTGACCATCCCAAGAGGAGATCCCGCCGGGCGATCTTGGCAGCACCTGCCCAACGAGGGCCCACATGCAGATCATTTCCTGATGATAGTAACACCATCATTCGCCATAACTAACTTAAATTAGTCAGAATTAAGGAAAAAAAGCTCCTAAATGATCGCCTGAGGATAATAATTCCACTCAAATCTGTTTCGAAAAGAGAACAATAAAACAAGGATAATTCTGTTGTTTTAAAATCACATCATAAATGCAAAGTAACCACGTGGTCACCCAAGGGTTAATTAGAGGTCAATTGAGCATTAAAGACCAAGAAGTGGGTCCACACTGACAGAAATAGGGTCAATTGGTCATCCCCTCTTTTTTTTATGGTGCCCAACACTGCAAATCCCAAGTCCACCTACTCCAGGGAGCCAAAGCAATTGACAAGCGAGTTAAACGCGACGACATCCAGCTGGCATCCCATCTCCAGCATCCTCCCAAGCAGCAGAGTTGTGGCCTCCATGAACCGTCCCACATCGCAAAGCCCGTTCGTGAGAGCGGTCAGGATCTCCTTGTCAGGTCGAACCCCCGTGCTTAAGCATACGGCCGAACAAACTGAACCCCATCTCCAGTCAACCCAGCCTACAACAGCAACCAACGAGCGCTATGTATGTGAATGCGTCCGCTGGGTGACCCATCCGAGGCATTTCGTCGAACACCTTGATCGCATTGGCTATCCTCCCCACTTTGCAAAGCCCATCTACCAAAACATTCAAGGTGACTTGATTGGGGCGGCAGCCGATCTTAAACATCCTCCCGACCACCGCCATAGCCAGGCCGACCTCCCCGGCCTGGCAGGTGCCATCGACGACCGCCGTGTGCGACACGACGACGGGGCTGGCCCCCACCAGGAGGCCCACCCCTGCCAGCGACGCAGAGCACGTGGACGACGGCGAGGACCAGGGAGTGGTGGTGGTTGCCGTGGTGGAGGGCGTCGTAGAGGATGGCGAGGGTGAGGCCGGGGTGGGCCATCCGGGAGGAGCAGTGGGCGAGGGTGGCGTGAGTGTGGGGGGCGGGGGGCACGCCGAGGTAGAGCATGCGAACAAGGTACATGGCGAGGGCGGCGCATTGGCGGCCAGCGTGGACGAGGAAGGCGAGGAGGATGTTGAAGGTGGAGACGTGGGCGAAGGGGTGGCGGAGGAGGAGGAGTTGGTCGAAGTAGTGGAGGGGGTGGCGAGTCTGAGCCATTGTCGGATGTGGGTTTGCAGAGGGTGGAGTTGGGAGGGGTCATAGGAGAGGGCGCGGGAGGTGGAAGTGGTCATGTGGGGAAGACCACTGTGGAAGAGAGTGGTAATGGTGGCGAGCGGTTTGAGTCTCATGTTAGCCGCCGCATCTGCTACCTTTTGGTTGGTGGTTGTAGCAGTGGTGGGGGAAGCGGGAGAGAGGTTGCGCTTTGGAGGCACATAGGTCAAAGAGTGCAAAATGCGAGATTGGGACTTGCTCAATAAGGGCAAATGTTGAGCCCATTAGCACATGGTCGAACGATCGGGTCAGGTTCGAGTGTTCATCCTTGGGGTTTTCAAGATCTTTCCCTCATTGTCAAAACTCTAAGGATGAAAAGGACCTGAAACATTCTCTACTGGAAGTACGCAAGGTTGTTCTGATTTCTGGAGACCCGTAGGGTGTTTCTATTGCTGCGAACTCCACGCAACTTGGATTTGTGTGAGATTTATATTTATAGAAAGCTATTAAAGTGTTCTACACTTCCTCAGAAGACTACCTTTGTGTTTGAAAAGAATAAGTGCCTGTTCTGACTCAATTTTTAAACTCGCGCACTGTTCTAATGGTTCTAGACAGATTGAACCCCTCTTGGAAAAGTATGAATTTGGGTTGTTTATCATCCTCAAAAAATTCTGAAATTGATTTTTTTAAAAAGATGGCTTAATTTTGGTCAAGATAGGGTCATTACTTGCTTTGTTTGGACCCTTCTTGATAAAGTTTGAATTAAAAAGATTCATTGATTGGAAGTTGCATGCCCTAAGATTCTCCACACTAAGGTTGCTTTTAACTTCATAGTTGCACAAAAGACCCTAAAGAAAATCAGTCTTCACCAACCGTGTGACTACATCTTTGTGCCTGGATGGAATTTGTAAACAAGTGGAATCCTAAAATCCAATAAAATAAGGTTCAAACTCTAAAAGCCGTTTATCACAATCTTGCTTGCTAAAAAATACTTGTTTTGACATTGGGTCCTTGCACCCAATTGTGCACACACATTAATTGAAATTTTTAAGGGCACCGACCCCCCTAACACCCTTCACATAATCCCTAAGCACAATACCGACCTATCCCAAATTAAAATTGAGTAGACGTTGGCCCTAGGATTCATTGAGTTCATTTCAGGGTATTTTCCTAAATGCATTATGAATTAGTGACGTCTACTTGCTTCAAAAAGTGCTAAGTTGGGAGGGCCGATTGTCAAACGACTTAAGTAAGCAAGGGTTTGGCATAATTAACGACTCTCGGGACACGCTCCCCTTGCTTTGTCTTCCCAACTTTACCACCTTCGGGAGTAAGGATAACACCAAATTCATCGTGTGGTCGGAGTTTATTTCTAAAGCATAGGTCACCTAGGTCTACACTATAGGTCTTACTTTTGCTTGTTTGATTATGCACACTTAATTCTCTCATCTGTTCTTCCCTCATCCCTCCACTTCTTCCAAACCATGGATTTCAATGCCTATCCTTCCTTCCCAAACTATCCCCAACATGATTTGTATTCTAACCCAAGTAGACTGTATCCACAGTTTACTTGGGATAACCAGCCACCTAGTTGGGGGTATAACCCAGGACCTGAGTACCCCGAATACCCCTCTTATCCCAACTATCCCAATTTTACCCAACCCGCATCAACCTCCTATTGGGATACATTCAACTCACCCACTGAGGGGTATGATCCAAACCTTGGAGATCCTTATCTTGATTCTCCTCATGATGACTCCTCTTTTAGGTCCCACCCACCCACTAATCAATCTGATTGAACCTACATTTTAGGAGAACACCAAGACCCTTACCCTTCCCATGACAATAACCATTATAGGTCATCTGAATTCAAGGATCTCTCCTACTTGACCTATGGATTGGAAAGGATTTTAGAAAAATGGAAATCAAATGATGATGATCATAAACCTGGGCAAGCCAAGTATGATCAACACCCATTGTGGACCCCTGATGAAGAATATGACGGGGAGGAAGACTTAGAACCTCAATTATTCTAGAGCAGAACTAAATAGAAAATGGCACCTCTTGAGGAATTAAACCCTGAAAATGACAAAATAGAGGACCCACCCAAAAACTTAAACCCCAGTATGAACTTTGATACACATCCTCAACCATACCCCTAACCTTGAGTACAATATGAAAGAACACAAGGGAAACCCAATGACACTCAGCCAACTCTCTGCGATATTCAGTTGGATCCATATAACCAGAACCAAAGATTGGTTGTGATGAAACAAAGAATGGTTAACATGTTCCAACAATTGGATGAAGAGGGTCAACAAAAAGTGATGAAAGAAACTTATTTCTTAGAGGCAATTGAACAAGGCCCTGTGATAATTGATTGGACCACACCTAGTTGCCCAAAATTGGTGCAGTCCTCTATCAACACTCCCCCAACGTTGGAAAGCATTGAGGATCCTTTGGAACACAAACAGGTAGAAAATGAGGGTGAATCTGAAAATTTGAAGGATAAAATTGGGGTTAATGTCCTTGAATTTAATGATAATAATTTAGTAATAGGGACATCAAGATTTGGGGATGGGGAATCTGACTCTGAACACTTTGATTGTGAAATACTTAAGGACCCCATCATGGATTCAAAGGAAAGGCAACAGAAAGAACTGGAAATGAAATAAATGATGAAATTAGCTCCACCACAAGTTCTTCCCTGATGGTTGATTGCGATTTAGAAGAAATGAATAAGATTTCAGGCTTCAATGGTTATAAGGAATTAGACAGAGAAATCATGATTGAGGATTGGGAGGATTTTCACTTGGACCTACCCGAATCAATCATGATTGATCAGACATATTCCTTCGTAGCTAACTCAAGTTGCAAAGATGTTAATGCAACTAATATGGAGTTAGCTAAACCTATGGATTCCAAACTTCTAGAGGAAGAAGAGAATATTTTGTTGAAATCAAGTTTTTGAATGGATACAGAAATGACCCCCCTTGAGGACAATGAAATCAAAGGAGGAAATGTTGACTGCAGAGGTCCTGAGTTGATTAAGCCACCAACCTCTTATCAGCACCCCTATGACCTTAATGACTTAGATCCAGGGAGGAATAAAAACCCTATGCTTCATCACCACCTCGAAGCTAATTTTATAAGGACAAGAGCTGCTTATTCTGACAATCTAAATGTTCGACATTATAGATTAGGGTTACATTTGTCCAAACAAACTTCTGGTCTACAGGCCCAAAGAAAAAGAGACGAATGGACAAAAGCATGCATGACCAAAGACTTTCTGAGTCCTCATCCCTTAGGGATGGGACTTCACCATAATATAGTCCGCATCTGCGGACTTCTGACTCTGGGTCTAGCTGATTATGTCTTCCCCTTCTTGACCCAGGCCATTCAACTGATTGATTCCTTGGTTGTCTATGTACTATGCCCAGCTAAAGGCACTAAACGCAGAGCTTCCTGAGAGGCAATCCAAAGGATTCAGGCTGACCGGATACACAACTGAAACTCAGGTGATTTCTTTCCTTACTCCCTTGCATATATTTATCTTCCAATGAAGACATTGTCTAACTTAGGCATGGGGGGGTGGTAATTCATATGTTCTGAGTACATACTATCAGCTTGAATTATGTTCTTAGAAAAAAAAATAGAGAATTAGGAAAAAAGAAAACTTAGGCATTAGGAGCTTGTCAACTTTAGGAAATGATACGTTATGGACCTGAACGCTTAGACTCTTTAGGTCTTCGAGCTTAATCAGTCCGAGTATCCACTAAAATGTGGACTTATTCTTGAGTCCTTGCCACCTTAATTTATATCAATCTAGTCAATAAAGTGGGGTGATAAGTATACGACTTATCAACTCATCCTCTAATTTAGAAGGACTTTTAGTTTAAGCATTTACACACATTTTACATCGACTCACTCATCAGGGGTTCTAACGGAAATTGGGTAGCTAATGAACCTTCTAGGGTGGTATGGCTGGCAAGTTGTCGTGGGTAACAGCACATTGGCTGATTGTCCAGAGCCCAACCATAGGACCAATCCCTTCTTTTACTACCTTTAGGAAAGCTGCCTACTTAAAAAAAGAAAAAAGAAAAAGGAGAAAAAAAAGTCACACTTCACTACATGAGTATGGCTGGCAAGTTATCATGGGTAATAACCCGTTGGCCGGTTGTCCAGAACCTAGCTCATAAAATACACAAGAATTCCAAAACACTTAAGGAAGAAGCGAGGAAGTAGCATAATCTGGGGAGATATACACTGGATTTACCCTTGTGTTGACCCCATAAAAATAAAAGTCGGGAGAAAGCTACCGGTCAGATAGATACACCTTTAGGCAACATTTTCTTTTTCAGGTCACCTAGGGGCGTAGAAACTTGAAGTCTGTTTTAATTACCATTGAGTGAGTCTATTACAATTTTCACAACAAGGTGCTCAGCACTTAGAGTCCTTTTCAAGTCTTGGGTAGGTTGGGTAGCTGTAAAATATTACCCCTAAACTCTCAACTCCAAAAAAAAAAATAGAAAAGATGAAATATATATATATATATTTGCTTCTTTATAGAATAAGGTAAGGACTTGGGCGGTTTGCATTTTAGCAGGCACTCGGACGCTGTTGAGTCTCTGTAGGTTAGGTTCTCAGTAGAAATTTCCTCCTATTGACAAGTAACTTATGCCCAAGCAATCAATTCTCAATTTTAGTTGTAAATAAAATTTAGGTTTATTTTGATAGGGACTAGCAAAAGATAGGCATGGGGGTATGATAAATATGCATTTATTCATGATAAAATGCCTACTTATGTTAATTCCTAACCTTAACATTGCATTTAGCATTGTAAATAATACATAACATTCATCATATTGCATTTAGGATAATTTGTATAAATTGCATAGTAATTTGTACATTATTGTGGCCAGGAGATAGGGTAATACATTTTGGAGGTTCAAATGAAGAATCCAACTGTACGGATGGATCTGAATTGATGATCGTAGCCCAATAATATGAAAATCGGTCCAATCCGATATCCGTAGCACTTTTAAGAAGCATTTGAAGATAAACGGCCCAAATGATGCCACGTGGTATCATCCAAGCCGCCCAAGAGACACTACTAATAAGTCCACTTTCATGGACCATTATTTGGCCTAAGTACTCTTTAATTAGTTATCAGTTGTAAATTGATTAGGAGTTAAATGGGAATTCACCTTAGTCTACGTATAATCTTATACACCAATTTTACATTTAATAACATATGATATGATAATATAATTTATTTGATGAATGCATGCTAGGTGGAAGAGTTCAGACGTCCATTTCTACGTCTATAAGACATCTGGAGATTAGTATGGACGTCTGAGAAATTGCCATCACAAGCTCTTGTTTCTACCTTTCTTAAGACGTCTGGAGATAACGTCAGATGTCTGATGGGAACCATTGAACTTATCCATCTGTTCCAACCACTCTCGAAGATCATGAGCGGTTGGAAAAGCTTTCGGCGGATGAAATAAATAGGTGGGCCTTTGTTTTTAAAAGAGAGGAGGATCATCTTCTTCCAGTCCGATCCTCTCCACCGGGAAGCATCATCTCCACCGCGAAACTAGCGAGCACCATGGCCATTGCGCACACCGTGTCAACGGCGTGCACCGTGATCTGAGCCTACTCCTTCGCCCGCCCTCGACCTCCTATGCATAGTGACAGCGTGAACTTCCTCCTTGTTCGATGCGTAATTCGCATTTTAAAAGTTGATCAGTTGTAATATAGCGTGAAAACACGTTAACAAATAAATTTATAAAACTCTGGTGAGTACCAGGTCGTTTGCAAGGAGGCAATCTCGATTTTTGCAGAAGCTTTTCAATAAAACAGGTATTTATATATGTATATATGTACAAAGAGGCATCAGATATTCATGAGATCAAATTTTATTGTATTGATAAAGAGTTTTTCACAATAAAAATTGCTATGCTATATAGAATAGATAAACAGAAAGAAAGAAAGAGAGATAGAGAGAGAGATAGAAAGTGGCAGAGAGACGACGTCGCTTGTAGGATGCTTGTGCGAGATGCTGCTGCGCCTTAGATCCAGAGCACCAGGATGAAGGTTGGAGCGGAGTTGCAGAGGGACAGAGAGTTGCAAAGAAGGTGGAAGACGTCTGAAGTTGATGGAAGAGAGAGATACTTCAACTGGGGGGCCCTGGGCCTTCTTTTATAGCTTTTGTGGAGGGCAAAAAGGGTATTTTAGCCATTAATCTCATGTAACAACTATTTGATCCGATCAACGGATCAGATTTGGCCTAAAAAAACCTTCAAATTCACCTCCATCACGCGGATTCAATCCCTGGTTGACATGTGGCACTCGTTGCACCCTTGGATCAAGATTGCATGGCCTTGCTTCCTCCTCGCACGCCCGCTGCAACAATCTCTCTCCGCGCACGCACCCGCAAGGCTCTTTTCAGCGCTTAATCGTCAGCCGTCCAATCTTACGATCTAACGACTTAAACACATACTCGCATCTCCTTCACGACGAACGAAACACATTAGTTTGCACGTTATGCACCCGTGGGATCCAGCGTTCGGCTGCGGCGCGCTCAGATCACACTAAGCGGTCACTCTGGCCCCGCTTTGATCAAGATCCGACGACCAATCACGCTCGCGCCCAACACGCGTTCAATTTCGCACAGCCCATGGCTCAAACGCACGTCATGCACTTCCACGCAAGCGCGTGAGCCAATGCACTGTGCGAACGTTCTGTTATACTTGATTGTTTCTATTTATGCTTATCCAGCTGGGTGGGAGACGTGGCGTGCTCGTAGCAGTTGGATGAAGATCCAACGGCCCACAGCGTGCGAGGTGGCCTTCCTGAATGGGGCGGTGGTGAGGGAGCAATTGTGATGGCGCCACGTGGCGCCATCATGGCTGTCCATCTTCTTTTCCTTGTATCTAGTGATGTAGACCTCCGATCGAATTGATTTTTGTGCCATTGGACTACAATCGTCGATCCAGATTCATTCATGCTATTAGATTCTTCATCTGAGGCTCGGATCTTTGTCCTTTGGCTTTATGATCTCTGTTCTTTTATGGACTGCACAAGGTGCTGTGGTTGTCTGATCGAGACGATTTCAGAAATGTTGGACTCTCGTCGTTGTTCTGATCAGATCTGTCCGGTCTGATCTGACATCCGCTGCTTCGAATCATCTGTGATTAAAATAATCTTTCTTTTAGGTCATAAAATGATGATATTATCTGTACGACTAATAAACTAGCTATTGTGCAAATTACAATGCCTATGAGTGCATTATACCTAAGTTATTCTAAGTTCTAGCTTAATTCAAGTGATTTAGGTTGCATGATTGTTGTGCAATCACTTCCCCCTTAGTCATCCATCACCACCGTCAACACCCTTCACCACCTTCTCCCTTCCCACACCAACACCACCACCCTCGACGCTCGACCACCCACCCGCAAACTCCCTCGCACACAACCACGTGCGCGCATCAGCGACCTCACCATCAGTCCTTGCATGCACGTGCACACCTGCTCTCACAGCGATAGCAGCCGGTCGCACCCCCTCCTCTTCTTCTTCTTCTTTGTCAACCAACAGAGAGGGGGAACCTAAACCACCCAAAAATGCAGCCACCGCCATGGACCTCCGTTTGCCACGCCGTCGACTCCAACGAACTCGTCGTAGCCTCACGAGCATGGCCACACCCTCAGAATCGCCCATGACAGCTTGCATGCGCCGACGGGCCGCCGCTGCCAGCCCTCCTCATTTCCAGCGAGAGCTCCGGTCAATGTTCGATGCGCCGTCACTGCCCCCACATAACTCTTGTCCACCTCGACCTTCCTCAAGCTCCTTGGCCTCTGTCGTCGCTCCCTCTTCACGCACGCACAAGGGGAAGGAATCCCCTATTTTGGGTTCAATTTCTATTTACCAAAAATGTCATTGCCAATCACTATTCATTTATTTGATGCATTAAATATATTGAGGTAAATTGCAACGATGCACTTACGTTTTGTTGAATTGGCTTGACTTATGTTATGTGCATCAATTCATATTGGATTTGGATTCGGATTTGAATAATTCCTTGCTAGCACGTGTACAACTGGAAATTATGTGAAATTATGATCATATCTTTACTGAATATTTTATTGAGAAAAAATTACGCACATAACCTTACATTCTTAAATTATTGTGTATCTTCTTATTTTCGTCGCGTTTTGCATCAGATTTGAGCACGAATCTCGCATTCGATTGGACAAATACAAGGCAAAATTATTCATTATTTTATTGATATGTTCCTCCTTGTGGATATGACCTAACTCTTTGTGGTTAGTTTTATTGAAATATTTTTGTTCAGGATTTTCCACCATGTGATTTTACTGCAACAACATATTTTTCTGACACATTATTTCTGCAAGCGAAAATCAACCATTCAACCGCTGCCCCCCTTCTCTAGTCGGCCAACAGATCTAGGCCTTTGGATGAAGATTCAATGGCTAGAGAAGCTCCACGTCACCTTAGTAGCTAAATCCTCCACATGACAATCTGTGGCTTTGGCGCAACGATGGAGAGAGGAGATCCCAACCTGCTATCGCGGGTTCGAGCCCCACAAATCCCCCCAATCCTCCAATTGGGCAGTCGTGCAAAGCACACAGCCCAGCAGGCGCGTGTGACATGGGCACGCAAAGCACACGCCAGCACACAGCAGCACAACATCGCAGCAGCGCATGCGACATAGGTGCGCGGAGTGGTACATGAAAGGCATGTGTGAGCTGGTCTTCAACGACATTTGAGGCAGATTTTTAGCAGCATCTTTGATGTCCTTGTTGAGCCAAGAACAGATTTTTTCTCCTTTCCTTCACTATAAAAGGACCTACACTCCTCCATTCTTGGGCATCTTTTACCATCATCTACCATGCTCGTCCACCTCTTTAGAGTGTCCAAGCAAGGTCCCGGAGCTGTCAAGCTACTGACGGAAGCCCCTCCACTGTCGTGGTTGTCTCGCCTCTCCATTTTGTCGCATTTGTTCTTCCTTAGCTTAATGTTCATTTTAAGTTTTCCTGTAGTATTGTAGTTGCGAAACAATTTTACCTATTCATTATATGGTTTTATCATCTTGTGCTAGAATCCATTATGCACATCATGTCTACTTTTCAAGAATAGTTATATAACATTACTCTACTACAGATTTCTAACCCTTCTCTCTCTCCCTCTATTCTTTTCGCAAGCAAACCAAACGACGTATTTTGTGACATTAAAGCGATTAATTGATCAAATTTCTTGCCTCCCTGTGTTGGACACTCGTACTCATGTACGATTATTCTTATTAAAATTGAGGTTGTAAGTGCATGCTACAATGAACTACTTAACCTAACGCATTTCACGATGTCAATTGTCACCCTTCTCGCCTCACGGTGACGCTTAGGAGCCTTCTAATTTGAGCTTGAAGCTCGTACTTTGCTTTTTTAGGTGTCATCAGAGTTCTGCCTTCCATTGCATTCGACCGCCATGTCTCCACCGCCATCACCACCTCTACCACCTCCAACAAGCACGGAACCTTTCCTCAAAGTCAGCTGCTGCCTCAATTGAGCGAAAGAGTGACATAGCAGTGCGAATTAGCACACCCATCTCAGCTTCATGCACGGGAGAAGAAGCACCATTTTAGTCCCACATCGTGTGTGAATATGCTAAAAGCAGCGTATAAGAGGGAAAAGAGAAGAGGGCTTGTTGCCTCTGGCAGGGGGTGAGGTCCCCGTACCGTACTCTCTCTCACTCCTCGCTCACCTTACACGGCTGGTGAGCTTGGACCTGATCCGATAACCCGATTAGGAAAATTTGAGGAGGGTAGGGGTAGGTTTTGCACCTCGAGATGCATGCCTATGTGCTCTATACTTAGCCATTCTGAGGCTTTTGTGTGGATCTGTGATCATTTAAGGTGTCTGATCTCTGTGATCGGCATCTGATCTTGAATTACTATGGAGATATTTGAAGCTTGAATCTGACATCAGGCTGATGTGGAATTTGAGGAATAAGTGGTTGAGACCACTGTTGGAAAATTTGAGTGGTTGATAAATTAGGATATGTGCTTCAAAAGGGAGTTAAATGGTGATCTAAATCACCATTTTTAGTTTTTTCTTATTCATTTTGTCCCAATAATTTCTAAGATACATTTGTTATTATTGAACTTCATTTTGAGTAAAATTTTATTATTCATTGAATATCTTATTGTGCTCATTTCCATTAATTGTGATTAGTGTTGTGAATTCCAAATTTTCTCCCTATGAACGACTTTGGACTCATTTCTTATTTTCGAGTTTATAAATTTAAGTGTTGTTGCGATTTTCGTCACTATACTACGACGCTATAATTTAAAGGACGACTCTCGCCCAACAACACCCAGCCAACCGAACAGGTTGTCAGCTCCCCCAAAGGTGTGGTGGGCAGGTCCTAGGAGTGCTTCGCCAAGTGCCTAAGGATCGAAGACAACCCAAGAGGTTTGTCGAAAGTCGAGAGATGGAGGACTGAGCTTACCCAGTCTTACCCGGGTCAACTTAAGGCTTAGCACTCCGAACAGGGGAGGCCCCGTGAGGCGGCGATCCCTCGACACCCCGAGTCAAACCATTCAGCTCACAAGCATGGGCGCAACACCCTCAACCATGCATCAAGATACCCAACAAGGAACCACGGAGCTAGTTAGCTCCTCCCGTGGATTGGTCGGGGGATGCCGTGGCCATAGCGGTCCCACCGAAAGTAAGAATAGCCCCTACTAGGCGTGCCCCTACGCCCACTTGGGGAGGAGCCCACTTCCACAAGCAAAGGGCCTCCTTCCCTGAGACAGCAGTCGACCCCCAAAGGGTCACTATGGTGGACCATGCCAAAGGTGTTCCTTGAGAAACACACTCCCTTGGTTGTGTACTGAGCAGATGTGCTTAAAAGGAGTTGGTCCACTGAAGATCGCCATTACGGACCCCGCCAACCCGAGTAAGAGTCCCTCAGAGAACGCACCCCCTGGCCATGAACTAGGTGGGTGTGCTAAAAGGTGGTCAATCCGCGGGCTACGACTCGTTGCCCCCAGGCCCTATAGAGTAAAAGAATAGAAGGCCTATAAAGCACATAAGAGATCACCTTGAGAAGGGGCCCCAATGGTTGTAGGTAGCCAACGCGGTCTCCTTGGCAAACTAAGAGCCGAGCTGGTCAACACCCCACCCAAGTATGCAGGCGATGTGACCCTGGCTCCCTATCCGACGGACGTCGCCGCCAAACATTGGCAGTGGCGCTCACGCTCCCCAAGGTCCACTCCTCCTGTCACCTGAGCACATAAGCACAGAGGTTAAGGTAACCTTAGGTCGACGTCACCCCAGGTAGTTGGGCCCCTCTGTCTGAGTCGGCTCCCCCCAGGTAACTCCCCTCAATCTTCATCAGGACGAGGAGAATACGATCAAGTCTCCTCGTATGATCCGGCGAAGTGTACAGGCTTGCTTCGGCGAAAGCGTTCCCCATCAAGGCAACCTTGAGCCCTTTGGAAAACACTCTCCCCCAACCACGTACCAAGCGGAAGTCTCCACCATGGTGCCCACGATTGCCTGAGGCCCTCACCTCCGGCTTCCTAGGCACGTCAGTTTGAAGGTTGAGGCAACCTCCTGGAGTGACGCCGTCCGAGATGGGTCAACAACCCGCATGACTTCCAGTGTCAACGGCTGCAACGTAACGAGACGGTTTTTGCTTTCGTTGTTTCGCACATAAAATGAGCGTCGAAGTATAATTAAAGTGGTGGAAAATCGCTAATCAAAACAATTAAAATAACCACTCAATGAGGAAGCAGGTTGTGTCCAGAAGGAGGAATATGCCTATTAAAACTTGCTACTATTGAAATCAAATGTTCGTTATTAGTTTCTCCCAAAAATCAAGCCAAAATCCCTTTAGATTAAGAAATCAATGCGAGATAAAACTGAAATCGTATTTACGAGAAAGATTAAGGATGTGATCATAAAATTAACATAATAAGATATTCATAAAATAAAAATCCCCTTTCAAAAATGATGGCCAGACATTTTCTCACAAATATAATATAATATTTGACTTAAGTGAGACTAATAAAATGGAGAAAGAGATGTGAAAAGAATGAAGGAGAAATAGAGAAGAGTAGAGGGGGCAGGTCAGCAAATGCCACAATGTATCTTCAAATATTTAACTAAAAATGAAACTTACAATGGCATGTAAATGTAAAAACTTTTATAACCCAAAACAAAGGACCTTCTTCCTCTTACTCGCGTGTGCACATGGAGGAATGGCTGGAGGTAAGGAGCTCGCCGGAGAGAGAGTGAGTCGAGCTATTTCCAATGGTGCTGGTCTCATGGAAAATGGTGGCCAGAGCGGGGCATAGCGAGGAGAGGGGATGGTAGGTGCGGTGGAGTTCTTCTTGCTGGCTGTAAGAGCAGAACGACGCGTCGGCGAGGAGCATGCGTGCGCACTGAAGGTGGCTGTTGCTGCTGCTGTGCACACGGAGTGGCGCGCACCAGCGGATAGAAGTGAGACGAGGGGAAGGAGGCAAGAGAGCACGGTGGCGTGGCTGGTGGTCGAGCGTAGGTCGTGCTTCAGTAGCTGGGTATGCACGTGGGCCACACGTGGTTGGTGGCCATGCATTGGGTGCACGATGGGGCTTGCGCGCTGGTGGCTTCAACAGCTGTTGTGTGCACGGAGAGATGCGAGGCTGATGAAGGTGGTGCAGCGAGGTGACGGTAGTGGGTTGATGTTTGGGTTCTTTGGTGGTGACAAAGAAAGAAAATGGGGAAGATGAACCGTGGTGTTGAGTTGGAGATGGTGGTGGCGGTGGTTCACGTAGACAGGGGTTTAACACAGTGAAGACAATTGCATGGCCAAAGGCACATGAGCACGGTGATGGTCGAGCTCACTGGATTGGTGCGGTGGTCTGTCACCTCGTCGGCCCACGGTGTGGCGGTGCTCGACCTTGGAGACGCACGGTGGTGAAGTGGAGGTGAGCTTGAAGCTCTTCACAGTGGTGAAGTCAGGGCAGATTCTCCCCGAGCACGGCTACCTCCATCTTCTTCTTATCGCAGTCGAGGAGGCCAGATCCACTTCTCCCGCTCCTTGAATGCGATCTTCAATGGCACCCAGCTGGTTAGAAGAAGGTTGCGTATTCCCTGCAAATAAAGGAAAATAAAATGAATAATAAAAAGATTTGGTTTATTTATGTATAAAATCTTATAGAATATCTAAACAATGCATATAATGTATGCATGCAAACTAAATAATAACTAACCTACTTAAATTCTTATGCATGTTAAATAATTTATATATGAATATAACGCATACAAGCAAATATGTATAAACTAAATTATTATACTAATATTAATCTAATAACTAGGCATTAAAGTAATTAAATAGCCTACAAATATGGGCTCATCACAACGCCTCAAGACGCTCAGGCTAAGCTATCTTTCAAGCCACCCCTTCCAGGTCAGGCACGCCTATAGTGCATCCACTACTCCGATGAGGTCTTCCTCTCCTCCTAATGGCCATTCCAACCATGACCCCTTGGCAATCAAGAAAAGAGGAGAGAGGAAGGGCGCTACCTCCCTCCAACCAACTTGGACGAGGAAGGGCAACTCAACCAGGCTGCCACACTTAAGGCGGCTAGGTTGACAGCTACATGGGGTGGCCCAACCAGCTGACAACCAGTGTACACCCACCGCTAGATCCTCCCAATACGTGCCTGACCCCCTCAGAGGGTGAGAACACCATGCAGAGGCATGGTGACCTGGCACAAACCCCTTAGGGTTGAATAGAAGCAACCCAAGATGCCCATGCAAACAAAGGAAAGGGGACCCAAGTCCGCGCAATTTGGCAAAGGGGCTAACACGAGTGATCTGCCAAGCGACTTTGAGATCATAGCTAGACTCTTCAGTCGCGGTATTCCCCACCTTCTCTCCTTTCCTCACAATGCGACCAAGCTCATAGAGATTGGGGGGATCTTGATCCCTCCAAAGGTCCAGGAGAGACAACCCCCAGGAGGGTCCAATGCGCCTAAAACAACCTCATAAGGCTATCAGGGACCATGGCATCCCTCTTAGTCCCTGCAACAACGAAATCACCCCTCGAGGCTGGCCGACGCTGAATACCCCTTGCACGCACGATCCCTGTCGCAGAGGTAGCAATCCTGAAATCGCCGAAGTCGATGCTTCAGGCCTCCACTCTACCGCAATGATAATAAGAGGCCTGACCAGCTCTACTAAGGGCAGGGTCTTATCCCTCGCGATTGTCAATCACCGTTTGCAAAAGGAGGTGATTGCCCCACGATTTCACCCAGCCACTTGCCCCAGGGGAATGGCAGGGATCAAACGTCGAACCGCCAAGTCACCTCTTAAGGTCGGTGCGAACTCATATGGATGCATCCGACGTTCCTTATATTGTCGTCTCTTAAGGCCGGCAAGCCGCCTCTCAAGGTGGGCACGAACTTGAACGGACTTGTCCAACGTTCCCTATATTGCCGCCTTTTAAGGCCGGCAAGCCACCTCTTAAGGTTTGCGTGAACTCAAACGGAAAAATCTAACATTCCCTATATTGTCGCCTCTTAAGGCCGGCAAGCCTCCTCTCAAGGTGGACACGAACTCGGACGGACGCGTCCGACGTTCCTTATATTGCCACCTCTTATGGTTTGTGCGAACTCGGAGGGACCCATTCGACGTTCCGTATATCGTCACCTCTTAAGGTCAGCTCGAACTTGAACAGACGTGTCCGACATACCCTATGTTGTCGACTCTTAAGGCCGGCAAGCCACCTCTTAAGGTTGGCATGAATTCGGACGGATGCATCTGATGTCCCCTATATTGTCGGCTCTTATGGCCAGCAAGCCACCTCTTAAGGTCTGCGCGAACTCAGATGGGCGTGTCCGACATTCCCTATATTACTATCTCTTAAGGCTGGCAAGCCACCTCTTAAGGTCGACGCAAAATCAAACAAGCCCACCCAACATTTCCTTACACCACCACCTATTCAGGCTGGCAGGTCATCTCTCTAGGATGGCTGGGCTCGGACGGACCCGCGTAACAATCCAGAGAATTGCCGCCTCTTAAGGCAGGCAAAGCCACTCCCAACGGCTGACAGGAATTCAAAAGGTGGCACTTGTCCTGCTTATCAACTGCTAGAAGGCCTGGAAAATGACAGAACCAGGGCTCTCATGTCCTGCGTTCCAGCAACTACGATGCCAACTTCTCAGGCCAGTAAGGACTCAGGCCCATGCAACTTGAGGTTCCACATGCCGCCAGCTGGCAAAGTCTTGGCCACCTCACCCTCAGAGGCATCCGCCCACCAAAGCAAATGATGGGGTTCCAGGCCACCTCACCCAACGACCACTATACCGATCACCAAGGCTGGTACGGATCGGGACCCTAGCAACCCGTCTCCCAGATGACACAATGTTGCATAATGCCAACAACATGATCTTGGGCTCCTACGCCTCAAGCACCGCTTGGCGCCCCTTCGGACCTCTGGCGAAAAGTGTCCCAGCGCTAGCCCTTTCAAGGTCGGCTCCCCTTCATTGCCACCTTCCCTTCAAGCCACCTTCCAAGGTTAGCTCCCCTTTGGGTTGTCCTTGTTGCCACCTTCCAAGGTTGGCTTCCCTTCATGGCCACCCCTAAGGAAGGCTTTAGGCGATGGTCACATTCAAGGGCTGACCTATGCAAAATCCCCCTGCGCTTTCCTAGTCAGGTGGGCAAATGCCAGGCAGTATCACACCTTGCAGCCACGATAATAGAATCATTCCTCGTCCATGCACGATAAGGACAACCCTAGTAGCAGAACAACTACGTCCAGAAAATGGCCAAGCTGTCAACCGCCTTCGCAGATATAGTCGGTCACCCGACGGCCAACTTCTAGGCCCTCGCCTCTGCAGAGAGGCCGAGGAACATATCATAGTTCAACAACCGAGCCCAATCTAACCCTCACAAGAATTTAGCCAAGCTCTTCATACTCGGTTACTCGATTCTATCCTGATGCTGCCGCTTAGCTCGTCCAGGCAAATAACCTCCTGAGGGAAGCGGCGGTCCCAAAAAGGGCACACGCACAAGCTCCACTAGTGAAGCTCACCTCAAGGCTCCTTCATCAAGGTTAGGCGCCTAAGTGCTCCTGCATCAGGTGCTTCTGCCCAACCCCATGCGAGACACACAGCGAGTATAGACAAAGACAAACCTATCCCAGCCAAGGGGTCTCCCAAGAGACCTAACTAAATATCCCCCAGATGGAGGGGCATGTCCTAATAAGAGGGGCCCCAAGTCCCCTCAATCCTTAGCAAAAGGATAGGGAGACAACATCGCCAAGGTGGCCCTAACCCCTTCACTCCCGAGCACCAAGAAGAAGGGCCTAAGCGGCATGGGCGGAGCTCAAGTACCCGCTAGACTCCGCCGTAAAAAATCCAGTCGACAACTGACTCCAGAGAAATGGGCAATGGACCAGGGCATCTTGCTTGAAAGTTGTCAAGGCAAGTAGGAATTCTCTGCCCCCTCCTTCTGCCACCTCGCAAGGAAAGCCCTTTAAAGGCAAGGCATTTGTGGCAACCGCCCTGGTTCCAAATGATGGAACCGGCTTGTATTTGTATTTTTATTTTATTACTCGAAAATAGAAAATCTCCGAGGTTGAACTTAGGGAGCAACACTTGATTCTAGAAGCATACAAAATCACAATTTACAGTATATATACTGTTTTACAAAAAAGATTAAAGAAAGGAAAATTGATTCTTCTTTCTTCTTCCTCTCTTTTTCTTTTCAGACGTTTGACTCCAAGGGTCAGACGACTTAAACTCCACTTGCTACAGTGTTTTGCCTCTTCTTTTCAGCTGCCGATGCTGCTAGTTCTTCTTCTTCCTCTTGGCTTCTTCTTCTCCTTCTCTGTTGAGCTACGCCTCCTCCTTCTTTTTCTTCCTTTCTTCTCTGCTCTGTGCTTGTGATCTCTCATTTCTCTTCTTCTTCTCTGCTGTGCCAAGTCCCTCTTTTTCTTTCTTTCTTCACCTCAGCTTCTCTGCGGCTACAGTGCCGCCTTCATCTTCCTCCTTGGCTTCTTTCTCCTTTGCTGTGCGAGTCCTTCTTTCCTTCTCTTCTTCGTCTCACGACTGCACTCCTTCCTCCTCCTTCTTCTCCTGCTTTCCTGCACAGTGCACGGTTAGGCAAAACCTAACCCCTACCCTCCCCACGTCTCTCTCTCTCTCAAACTCGCTCCAGGGTTCACTCTCCCAAAGCCTTAACCGGGTATGCGGGCCGGGTGACGCGCCTGGGACCAGGCGCATCAGCGTAGGTGGTGCGCGATGTGTGCACAGGCAGGGTAGTCAGATCCAGGTGCTAGTTTAGCGGGGGAAGTGTCACGGACGAGGTGTGGCGGGGGTGCGAAGGACCTCACCCCAGTGTATTTCGAGGCGATAAGCCTAAAACACAAATTCAATTTAAGCGCGGGCACCCGCTCGCAAACATTCGAGGTGGGACTAAAGTCCTACCCACTTCCGCGCTTGCGCCCGCAGCAGACGGCTTAGCAATTGCAGCAGGCGTGGAGTCTGGGTGCGTGCATACTGCAAACTCGCACCACCTGAGGGCTTCGCCTGGAGCCGAGCGCGACCTGGAGCAGAGAACAAGCAAGCTTGCTTGCTCTTTAATGGCGAACAGAGGCCTGACCCTGAAATCAATAGCACGACCTTTCGGCCATGTCAAACCACAGGAAAACCTTCACCGTATCATGGCCAAGGTGAGGCGAGGGTTGGCTGGCCGCGGGGCGGCCTAGGCGTGCGTGCCCAGGTCGCTCTGTGGCCATGTTTATGGGTGTGTTCGGTGGGAGTTTAGGAAAGTATTGGCGGTCGATGAAGGGGTGGATGGTGATCAGTGAGTGATGGTGGAGGTTCTGAGATAGGTGGCGAGGCATGCAGAGGAGTGGAGGGACGGTTTTGCCTCATCGGATGGTCTGCCGGAGGTGGAGAAGGTGATGGTGGTCGGCGTGTGGAAGTGGGTAATTTAGGAAATAGGTAAGGGGGAAACGAAGAGGGGAAAAAGGGGAATAGTTGTTGCCTACTTAGCAGACGAAAGAGGGAGGAGGCAGCAAGCGGCTGTGCTGCTGTCGCCGGAGAAGACAGTGCCCAGGGAAGAAGATGGCGACGAGGAAGAGGTTCTGGAAGGTGCCTGCTGGTACGGCCAGGCACAGTGGATGACGGCGAGGGTAACCCTACCACAAGTATGGTGGCAGGGCGACAAGAGCGGAGGAGGAAGGTCGTCGGAGCTTGCGGGCGAATGGTCGGAGGAGGAAGAGACGAATTTTGAGGGAATTCCTTGGCCAAGACAAGCTCGAAGGAAGCGGCAGGGGCTGCCGTTCCTTAAATAGCTGCTGGCCGAGATGGAAACTCGAGGAGGAGACGTGGGTTCCTCGCCGGAGGCGTGGCCGGAAAAAGACCCATACCTCTAGAGCGTTCGCACGAGAGGTATGGTGGTCGGCAGGGCATGGGAGTCGGTCCATGCAGAAGAGGACAACGCGATGAGTCCTTTCAAACCTGGGGCCAGCTCCCCAAGTCTGTGCTGCGCCATCCTCTGCGAAAAGTCTCCGAAGGTATGGCCTGCGCAGTGCGGGGGGTAAAGGGACCCTTTTGAAGAAAGAGACAAGAAAGGTAGGGGGGTCTCTGCAAAATTTGAAAAGCTAAGGGTCAAAAAGTAATTACTGAGGATCATTTTGTAAAGTGGGTCAAGGCGACCTACCCTTAGGTCCAAGTTTTGTTATAAACCTAATTTGGACCTAAGGAATTCAATGGTGAGGTTGGATTTTAGGTTTGACCAAGTTTGACCAAATATTTTGCATAAAAATCCAAATTAGGTCAAAAATTGGGTATGGTTGTCAATTTATGTCAAGATAGGTTCCAATGGCCAAATTGAAGATTTTAAACCCTAGGGGATATTTTTTCATGAATTTTAGAGGGTTTAATTGATTTTTATCTTGCCTGAAACTTCTTGAATTAAAGCGGATTTGTTTTAGGGTTATAGAATATCATTTAATTCCCAGATTTTGTCATAACCATTTCCTGATTGAATCATCCCACTTTTTCTCTTATTAAGCTCATTTGACCTGTGTCTAGACCCTTAGAAATCATGTTTATGTACTGTAATGGTAAAATTACAGTTTTACCCCTTGTGAATTATTTTATACTTAGATTTGCAATTCCCTACTTTAGGCTTTCCCTTAGGTTTTGTAGGAGCTTTTGTACAATTAATTAGGTCAAAATGTGCTAGTTAGGGTTCATGATGAGGTTCTCATCACGCCCTTAGCCTAACTACTCTACAGGGAATAAGCGCTACACACCAAGTAGCCTTGACGCAACCTCTTGCCTAAAGAGAACATGCCACTCTCGCCTATTAAGGGGACTACGTTTTCCCGCCCCATCACGCAAGTGGGGTGCTGCCAAGGCACTAATTCCACCGACAACCGACATGGTTACCCCGTGTGCCAGGAAAAAGGTGGATGGACAAGGTACCAGGTGAGTAGCAGGACCTTGAAAACCACAAGAGGATCCCTAAGGGTCACCCACCTGCACCATCACCGCCGCAAGCCATGAGCACCCGGCCAATACCTTGGATAGCCCTCCCCACGTGCATCTCATTCGACCCCACCAATAATCAACTAGGAGGAAGTAACAGGACAAGCCTTTATGCCAAGTCGTTCCAACGAACGAAGGGGATCAAGCTAAGACCCGTAAAACGTGATTCACATAACCCATGCAAGCAACAAAATCCTAGGCGAAAAAATAGTTCCTCACACCTGGCATACAAGTAGTTCTTCGTACAAGGAATGAAAAAATGTCTTCCTTTATAATAAACGTCGACTATTACATTCCCCAAATTATTGTCTCTGGCTAAATTACAATTGGAAGGAGACAAGCTAGTACAAAAATACTGGCAACACCACCAATCAGAACTCGATGATTTCGACCACTCGCCCCTAAGGATGAAGGCGACACTGCAAGGAAAGGCATCCACCCTCGCGGCACAGCAATTGATCCGGCACTTCCTCCCCAGGATTCGATCTTCCCAACCAGCCAAATCCACCCTAGCTAGCCTACTCGCGATGCCCTCTACCGCCAAAATACGAAAGCCCCCAAAAGAGGAGCTAGTGCTTCCGGAACATGCACCTCCTTTGAAAGGAGTGTATAGCAAGAGGCAAGCGAGCGCACGAGTGAGTCTTGAAGGGTCACGGCCTTCGCTTCGAGCACCCCAACATGACTCTCCCCCAGCTCCACGACCGGTAGCCAGCTCGGCCGAGAAAGCTGCCTCATCCCATGATGAACCTCACCTTGCTCCCCCGGCAGCCGGGGCACTCCACCCGCTTGTTCTTGTTGAGGGTAGAGCTCCCACGTGCCTCCTCTGCCACATTCGGCACCTCCCCCGAGACCATCAAAGACTCCCCACAAGGACGAGCGGATGTTCACCTCAGGCACCCCGACCTTACCACCGTAGCGTGAGGCGAAGGAACCTCCAAGGGGCTCGACTTGGTAGAAACCACGGTAAAAGGCGTCAAAAAATTCACCCTTGCTTAAAGAAAGGACAAAAGAGGACTCACCAAGGCAATGAAGCAAAGCATCGCCAAAGCCCATACCCCCTGGCGGGAAGGCAGTCCAGGATATTATTGATCACTCTGAATAGGATTTTAAAATCGATGCGTTGTAGTATAGATTGAATCAGCACGAAAAACAAATAGAATTTATACTCGAATGAAATCCAAGGTCGAACACAGGGAGTAATTAGCAAAATAATTCTCAAGATTACAATTCAAGCATAATATAAGTAATTTATACTAGAACTCCAAGCAATAATGATATATAAATGAAAGCAAATGTCAGATGGTGCAAAAAGAATGGGGTAAAATGGTGATTTGAATTACCAATTACCCCTCACAATAATATCAAATATCTTAACAGTAACAATCAATTTAAATCCACGTAGGATAAGTGCACAGTCCACTCCCTTCAGAGATCAGCTGATGGAACTCTAAGTGTCAGGAGGGCACCCTTCCTCTTCCTACCCTTTCTCTCTTCTTCTGCTTCCTTAAGCTCCAGAGAAAGCACAACACAGGGCTCAGCAATGCCAGCAGAGGTAGAGGCCTCCTTCAGGAATCACTAAGTGTTAAGAGGAGAGCAGCAGAGCAAAACCCCCCTCCCCTCTCTCTCTCTTTTCTCTTCTTTCTCTCTCACAACCAGGCAAACCAGAACAGACCCGGGTATCCGGGTAAACGGACCAAGGCCTAGACCCGCGAGGCATGAGCGCGGGCAAGGGCGTGCGTATGCGCGTGCGTGTGGGGACCTCACCCCCTGTGCGTGTTGAGGCGATAAGCCACCAGCACAAATTCAATTTATCCCCTACGCGGGCTTTGTCTGTTTCCGATATGGGACTAAAGTCCCCTTGTTCTTCGCACAGCCTTCATGGGACCTCCCTCGCCAAATTGGAACAGCTACTAAGCTCGGGGTCTCCAATCAGGACCTGGGCATCTGGAGCACATAGTTCTGCACCACCTGGAGGTGATGCCTGGGGTGTCTGACGTAAGAGCACCTTCGTCAAGGAGCACGTGGAGCTTTGTTAATGGCAATGGCATGGGCGATACCTAAAAACACGAACAAGGCCTTTCGGCTGCATCAAATATGCTCATTAGGATCGCCATAGGATGGCGAATGAGGTGGTGTGCGTGGTGAGGCAAGTGCATGCGTGAGAAGGTCGTGCAGCCTCAAGATGGAGGTGTGATGAGGGTGGAGTTCGGGGGAGTCATAGAGTGGCGAATAGGGTGAATTGGTAGAGGGCTTTTGCCGTCTGTGCGATGGCGAAGCTTTTGGAGTTGGTGGCAAAGCGGATGGAGGTGTGGAGTGATGGAGGCACTTCGCCAGAGATGTGGCCAGAGTGGAAGAAGGTGAAGGTGGTCGGGGTGATACGACGATCGTGCATGAGTTGTAAGTGCGAGAAAAAGTAGAGGGAGAGAGAAAGGGATACAAATACTTAGCGACGAGGTAGATAGGCGAAGGTGGTCGGTTGTGGTAGACTGGCACTAGAGGAGGAGAAGACGGCGATACGACAATGCTGAAGTAGGCGGAGATACGCCCTCCCTTTGGCCAGGGAGGGTCGCGACAAAGAGAGGAGTAAGATAAGCTTACCAATTTGGTCGTTGGACGGCCGGAGGAGGAGAATCAGAGCTGGTTGACTCACCAAACTTTGCTAAGAGGATGTGCAAGGCCACGGAGGTCCTTTTATAGGGCTCTAGATAGAGTTCCAAGCTTGGAAACAAGCTTAGAAACTCCGAGCTCCTCACCGATGTAGGATACCCATTCAATCAAATCGTTCGTATGAGGATTCTAGAGAGACTTAGTATCCCTAAATGGGCTCATTTTGAAGGCAATTACTTGACGAGTTTCCCTTTCAATTTTTAAAGGGATTCGTCAATAAATCACAAAGATCTTGCTAAATTAAGGTCACCGGAGTTTGTAGGATTAGGATTTCATGGCAGCAGAGACCTATTTGTGAAAATGATGATAAATATAGGGACGAAAATGCAAAGGATTCAAAAGTTAGGAGAATATGTGTGAGATAAAAGAGTCAGACAGAACCAAATTGCAAACTATGTTAAGATGATCTCAGATTGGGCCCAAATTTTAGTAAAAACCTAATTTGGACCTAAGGAATTCAATGGTTAAGTGGGATTTCGATTTTGACCTAATTTGATTGGGTAATTTGCATAATTACCCAAATTAGGATAAATGTTTATCTAAGACTCTATTTTGGGTCAAGACGGGTTCTGATGGTCAAATTGAAGGTATCAAACCCTAGAAAATATTTTTATATAAATTTTAGAAGAATTAGGTAAATTTTATCCTGACAAGAACCTCAGTTAATTAAGAGGGTTTATTTTTAGGGTTTCGGAAGTCATTTAATTATCAAAACACGCGAAAACCCTTTTCTACCTATACTAACCCACTTGTTAGACTCTTAAGATCATATGACCCTTAATTAAACCTTGAGAAAACCTGTAATTGTTCTGCATTCACGATATGATGGTAAAATTATAATTTTAACCCTGGTTTCTTGTATTTCTCTCTGAAAGGATTTGCAATGAATTATGGCCTTCTGATGGTTATGTAGGAGCATTTAATAACTTAATCAAATCAAATTGAGCTAGTTATGGCTCATGATGGTGTTCCCATCAGATATGGTGGATCTTAGGAGCCGAAAACCCTGATGCTTCAAGTGAGGGGCACCACTCGATGCTGCCACCAGAGTTGACACCACCTTTTTGGACATAAGGTCCCCTGTAGGCCCCTTCACAAAGGATCCCCAGATAGACCAACCGTCTAGTCGATTGCGAGAGGGGCCCTCTAACCAAAAGGATCCACTCCTACTATCGTCCTCATTGAGCTCCGCCCCACCTCTGCTTGGGAAAATCACTCCCACAAGAGGAGCTACCGGCAGTGGCAGCCCCTGCTCCATCCTTGTGGAATCACCAAGGGAGCCGAGCGAAGTAGTAGAAGTGTCGAGCCTCCACAAAGGATCGACCTTCACCCAAGCCCCAGACGACGCCTCTGCAACCCGATATCCGACAAATTCTAGATACAAGATCGAAGGGGGCAGTACCCCCAGTGGAACACCTTCTGCTTCATTCTCGCCTAGGTCCACAAGAATGAACGCAATTGACTCTCTCTCGATGAACACCTCACCGGATTCACCCCGTAGGTGCCTTGAGAGAGCCTGCTCCACCTCTTCTCGGCTTCCCGCCTACTTCCCATTGAACTCCTAGAGAGCAAGAGGATCGCTTCTTCACACCTCGCCAAACAGGCCTCCCCACGCGGGATAGGCCCTTAGCTGGGAGAAGCCGCTGCAGCATCCGATATCGCCCAGCAAAGAAAACCCCCAAAAGCCTGCACCAGAAAATAAGGCAAAATAAGCACACAGAAAGGAGAGTAAGCCACAACAGGAATATTAAAGACCGGAAAGCCCCACCTTAAACCGTGTGCTGAGCAAGGGCATGAAGAGGGGCTCAACCCCGCCTGAAGAACCACACATAATCACCCTTCGGCCACTCCACCAAACACATAGACATTCGACAACTAAGCTTTACGAAAGGAGCGAACGAAATAAAAGCGTTCCTCTCGGTGACTATTAGGTCCTTCAAGCATGGAGAAAGAGGATGAAAGGCTATGAAACAAGAACCACCTCGAGCCTCTATTTATAGCCCCACCACTCAGGCTCCCGAGGGTGGTAATGTCTTTCTACCCCCCATGGATCGCCAGTTCCTAAGGAACCAAATCTCCTGAGATACGGCATTGACTCTGCGGTTGCGTGATCGCACAAATAAAACTGTTGGTCAAGGACCCCGCGCATTATTACATACCAGACATTCAAAAAGCCTTTCGTGCCTTTCCAAAAAGGCACGACACTTCGAGCCACGTCCTCTCATGGAAACAACAAGTAATGCCTCCCTTATCGTCTCAAGTTGGCAAAATGGCGCCTCCTCAGGCCGGCACGGGCTCTAGCTCATACCCTCAGGTCAGCACAGGCTCGGGCTCATACGCCTGATGGGTCGGCCTGGATAGGTTGTTAATATGATGATTTTATCGTTGAAATGTATATAGTGGTTAACCTAATTCGAACCTAACCATCTCTTTACAAAATTTTTAACTTGGCCTAATTGATTTTATCTTGTCACTTTTAGGCCCAGGGTCGAACTCAGGGAAGTGGGGTTCAAGTTAAGTTTCTACGCTTTTCCTAAATGCGTCTCTTCCGTTCGTTTATTATGTTTTTGGTGTTTTTCTTATTTAATTTTCTTTCTGGAAATCCTTGTTCTTGAGGCACACCCTTAAAATTGTGTCCTTGGCTTTTAGCCAAAACAGAGTTCCAAAACACGCCTTGCTACTCGCAAGACGGGGTTCCTGCAAATCAAAGATTATCTTTTCTCTTTTATATTTTTTTTACCTTTTTACTAAGAAGGAAGCTAACAGACAGAAAGTAAATATAGTATATATAGATATATATATCTATATGTAGTATATATATAAAGGGGTGGGGGTGGAGGTGGTGATGGAGTGTAGCACCGTGTCAGGTCGGTCGTCGTCTAGAGAGACGCAACCAACACGACTATGTGCCGCGTGGAGGATGGATGATGGAAGATGTATATGTCCACGCTTTTTGTACGCGTGTATCGGGGAATATCAGCAACTAGTGCAGATATTCCCGCGATACAGCGTATAGTAAATAACGTGAAAATATATGTACATATGTATGTATATAAGTAAATATATCTATATATATATAAATGTATAGGTATATATGTATAGATATATAGATATATATGTATATGTATATATAGGTGTAGATGTATGTATATATATATATGTATGTTTATATGTATATAGCTATGTATATATTTATATAAGTATATACGTCTATATATATAAGTATATGTATAAGTATATAGATATATATATAAGTAGATATATATATATATTATATATATATGTATATGTATTATATATATATGTATGTATACATAGCTATATAGATATACTATGTATATAAGTATATATATATATAGATATATGTATGTATATATATTTATGTATGTATATATATGTTACTATATATAAGTATACTTATAGTGTAAGTGTGTGTGTGTGTGCGTAAGTGTGTGTGTAGGTGTTTGTACGTTGGTGAAGGTGTGTGTACGTTGGTGAAGGTGTGTGTGTGTGTTGGTGTAGTGTGTGCTATGAGTAAAAAAAGATAGAGAGAGAGAGAGAGCGGGAGGGAGCGGACGTAGGAGCGAGAGAGAACTGGAGAGAGCGGGCGAGCGCCGCGAGATAAGCCGTCTGTAGAAGGCGCCCGCCGTCTGGACGTCACATCGTCTGGAGATGGCGGCGGACGTTTGATGGTCGCGGGTGCAAGCGCGCCTTCGCGTGAGGTTTCTGCAGGCCGGCGCGAGGGAGGAGAGCGGGTGCAACGACCCGGTTCTCGAGCCCCTACGAGACACGAGAACCGGACCGACTCAACTAATCCCAAGACCTAGTCGTCCAACGAGGAAGTAACCAAAAGAGCAGTAAAATAAACCACATTCAACATGAATATAACTAACAGTAAGAAAATACAACAGCAAGGAAAGAAACTACTACAGTATATACCACCACAACAGTAGAACAACATTCATAACTAAATATGAACTGCAGGTAAAGAAAAGTACAGCGGAAACAAGAACTACTCACTATAACGGAACAAAAAGAGGTACAAGAAACAGTGGTAACTCTACTGGACCCTACTCGGCCCAGCGTCCTCTGCAGCCGCTGACCCTGGCTGCTCAACACCTGGTCCTGAAAGGTAACGAGTGTAATACGTCAGCAAAACACTGAGTAGAGTGGCAACTAAACTAAAGAAACAGTAGAGTGTACAGTAGCTGTTAAGTTCTGTTACTTTATTTATTTAAGTCTTTCAATTATCTCACGATTTATCTATTTCTCAGATCTTTCACTTGATCTCGAATGTTCCTCGTGGGAACGATCTTGATTGCAGTCTTTTCCGAACAGTAGAAGTAGCACATGGTTCTCTCCTGGCCGGGAGAGTCCCCCGTGGTGATCCTACTCTCAGTCAACCACCCTAAGGTCACTGACAGACGTAACGGTGACTACGGCACGCGTGGTAAACGCACGGGTAGCTAACCCGCACTGGCACGCGGGCAGTCGTTTCCGTTAACGGGTGCGCCCAAAGCACAGCACGGAACCAGTACAGGGTAGAGCCCTCTCAGTAACATTGGTCCAACCCCTCCACAGTAACCAAACAGGGGCCTTGCCCCTCCACAGTCCACGCACCCTCGCCTGACTACTCTGGTTTGCCCCAGCGGGCCTAACAAGTCGGTGTGGGAGGCTAGCAGAACCCCGGGGCCCGTGGGGTAGCTAGTACCTCCCTACACTAGTAGCTCTCCTCGGTACTACGTACGCGAGGGCCAGCAAGTCGGTACAGAGTGGCCAGTCCTAACCCCGGGTCCCTGGGGCGGCTGGCTCCGCTCTGCACTAAACAGGGGGACAGTCGCTCTCCTTGGTACTCCGTACTCAAGGGCCAGCTCACTTCCCCAATACTATTCCATTCACTTTCCAGGAGTTCTACTCCTACTTCCCCGTAGGGTTCCAGCTCAGAACATCTAAGTTTCACCTTCCAGTTTCACATTATCACAATCCATGTTCTCAGACACGTTTATTTATTCAACAGGCAGCTGTTAATTCGATTACAGGCAGCTATTTGTTCCTTTCCATTTTTCCAATACTGCAGTATTCATCTGTTCCACTAGTTTTCCCATCCTAGGATTCATGCCGTATCCTAGGATCTATCATACAATCTAGTTTTTCAGCCCTAGGATTCATGCAACACCTAGGATCTAACATTCAATCTGTTTTTCATTCCTAGGATTCATGCAATGTCCTAGGTTCTATTTATGATTCCACAATTTAACAGGTTATACTTAAAATCCACTCTACCTGGTACGACGGGAGTAATGGGGGCGTGATCGGGAATCCCGCGTGCCTCCGCGACCCCCAAGACGGCAACGGAACGAGGTCCTATCACAAGGATCAAACATAAGGAGTGTCTCAAAACAGTGTATAGCTACTGTAGGCGGGTATAGGATTTAATTTCGGAAAGAACGCAACTCGAAACACAGAAAACGGAACCCGAACGGGCCCTCAACGGGTCGAAAACGACGACACTGTGCAAAATCAGACGTCTGGAACTTCTTCCAGACGTCTTAAAAAGTGGATCAGAGAATTACCTTGTTCTGCGTGGTTTCTCAGACGTCCAGAAGCCTGCGGGGACGTCTGGCCTAGTTCCCAGTCGTCCGATGGTCACCCCGGACGTCTGGAGGTCACTCCCGCCGTCTGGTACTACAGCCAGACGTCTGATTCGCGTTGGATGGCGAATCACCGAGCCTGCGCACACCCATCTCCCTCCCTCAGTACAGTCAGTCGACAAGAAGGAAGAAGAAGACGAAAAACTCACCTTTCAGACGTCTGGACAGTCTTCCAGACGTTGACCTCGCCATCTGGCTATCAGCACAGACGTCTGATTCTGGAAATTTTTCTAGAACCAGGGCGCGACTCGCCCTCCGCTCGCGACGCCGCCCGCGTCGCACCTCGTGCGCCTGCTGCTCGAGCCGCAGCAGGCCTCCCGCGTCGTTCCGCGCCCGCTGCACTCCCTGCCAGCCAGCCCTGGCAGCCCCGGCGAGCTCGCCCTCACGGTTGAGCGCCGCTCTCGCACGCAGCACCCCCTCCGCGCTCACTGCGGCCGTCGTCGCCACAGCAACCCCGCGCCCGCTCTCGCGCTCGCTCTCGCGCACTGGAAGGAGAAGAGGAAAGGGGTGGAGGCGACAGGAGAGAGCGCGTGGCCTTTTAAGGCCGCGCGAGGAGGAGAGAGAGAGACTGCAGCGGCGAGAATCTGCAGCCGCAGGAGCGAATGTACGGTCTGCGCGCTCAGGCGCGCAAACGACCCGCGCGTGTTGAAAATAACCGATTTCTAGACGTCTGGAAACGATCCCAGACGTCTGGTAAGACGTCTGGAAGTGACCCTAGACGTCTGGTCCGACGTCTGGGCCACCTCCCAGACGTCTTAAAATACGTCTAGGGCGTGCGTTCGTTACAGCGGGCGATGGTGCGGGGAAGCGAATGCAGAGGAGGTCGGCAGGTGGTCACGGAGGGGCACGGGGGCTGCCAGGGCACGGCGAGAGGGTCTGGCCGGCCGCTGCAGTGCGCGCAGCAGCTGGTTGTTGGTGCACGGCGGAGGCGTCAGAGAGGAAGACGGAGGTGGCGAAGGGCCCTACGGGCGCGCGCGGAGGGCTGAGCGCCTGCGGGGAAGGTCTCGGAGGAGGCGGGGGGAGCTGCTGCTGCTGCTGCTTCAAGCTTCGGACCTTGAAGCGGCGGCAATGGCGTGGAGATGAAAACGAAAAGAAAAGAAGACACCACGACCACTGGCTCATTGAAGAGCTGGGCGGTGGTGTTCCCACTGTGGTGGTGTGCACCACAGTGGGTTCTCCTGCTCGCCGGGTGTCTCCTCGAAGGAGGGCCGGCGTATGGGAGGGGAGAATGGTGGAGAGGAAGGTGGTGGCTGCAGGTTGGCGTTCTGCAGCCGGGTCCTGTGGCGAGGAAGAGGCTGCGGCTTTAAATAGAGGAGGAGAGCGTGGCCATGCAGCATGCGGGGAATGGGGGAGATGGCCACCGCAGGGAATGGTGAGAGAAGGACAGCAGGGAGTGGCGTTGCCAGGACGTGCAGCTGCAGCATGGCGTGGAGTGCATGCAGCCGCAGGAAGAAGAACCGCGGGAAGAGAAAAGAAAGAAA
Organism: Thalassia testudinum; assembly: GCA_037157565.1. Taxonomy (NCBI): domain Eukaryota; kingdom Viridiplantae; phylum Streptophyta; class Magnoliopsida; order Alismatales; family Hydrocharitaceae; genus Thalassia; species Thalassia testudinum. The sequence continues at coordinate 122,459,533 of JAZHRO010000073.1, forward strand.
GAGGAAATAAAAAATAGAGAGGGGAATTTTTGCAAAGAGGCACTTGCGAAAAAATGTAACTATGCAAGCCATTTATTCCATTCTCTTCTCCTCTCAATTAAATGCATGAATGCAAGTGTTTTTACAAATGCAACTATACAATCCTAATATGCAACGTTAATGCTAGGAAATAGCATAAGAAGGCTTTATTGCAGGTGTATTTTGAGGTGCAAACAATGCCCCACGCCCAAGTGATGCCGCCCCCTCCGGCCGGCACAGGCTCGGGCTCATACGCCTCACGCCCAAGTGATGCTGCCCCTTTAGGTCGGCATAGTCTCGAGCTCATACGCCTCACGCACAAGTAACACTGCCTCCTAAGGCCAACACGATAATGCCGCCCCCTCAAGCCGGCACAGGCTTGGGTTCATATGGCTCACGCTCAAGTAACGTCGCCTCCTAAGGTCGACATGATAACGTAGCCCCCTTTGGTCAGCGCAAGCTTGGGCTCATATGCCTCACGCCCAAGTAACGCTGCCTCCTAAGGCTAGCACGATAACGTTGCCCCCTCAGGTTGACGTAAGCTCGGGCTCATATGCCTCACACCCAAGTAACATCGCCTCTCATACTCCCCACGCCCAAGTGATGTTGCGTCCTCAGGCTGGCACGATCTTGGGCTCATACTCCCCACGCCCAAGTGATGCTGCATCCTCAGGCTGGAACAGGCTCGAGCTCATACACCTCACACCCAAGTAACGTCGCCTCCTAAAGCTAACATGATAACGCCGCCCCCTCAGGCCGGCACAGGCCCGGGCTCATACGCCCCACACCCAAGTGATGCCACCTCCTCAGGCCGGCACGAGCCCGGGTTCATATGCCCCACAACCAAGTCATGTTGCCTCCTAAGGCCGTTGAGAGTTTAGACTTATACACCCCTAACAAGGGACCTCTTCCAAGAAATGGGAAGCAGGTGAAAGCCACCCAACTCCTCCAGCATAAATATTTTCCCCGCTGTAATATAGTCGAAAGAACATCTAGGGGCATCATCTACTGCAGAGTTTTGACCACTCTCACAACTCTCTCAACAGTTCACACAGCTAGAGAGTAAGGGCATATGATATGGGGTAAAAAATGCCCTCGGATCCAAAACTCCGCACATGACCCGACAGGAATTCGGCTACCCGACTACAGGGTATACAGGCGGAATCGACACCACCCGTCCCACTTGAGGCCAGCTAGATTCCAATTGGAACCTGTCTGGCCTGCCAAAGGATTCAGCACAACAAGGGCAGGAGATACAATATGATAGACCTGATGATGATTAACAACCGATTTGTAATAAAAACGGTGTTTTAAGGTATCATTGTTGTAGTATATTTGTTATAATGCAAACAGATGTCACACCCATTTTATTTAATTATAAATTTTACTGATTAGCTTCCAAGTCGTTCACTGGAAGACAGTTATTGATATACATCACTCTCAAAGTTTAAAAATGTTAAATTTATTTACAAAATGAATGAATGAATTAAACAATGACTGAATTGGTCAATTATATACAAAAAGAATCAATTAATTGCATTACAATGCCTTAAACATGTGTACAACTAACAGGCATTAAAAACTAGCTAATATTATACTATGTTAATTATATAAAACTACTTTAAGTAATACCTAAATGTAAGTATAAAAATAGCTATTAATATCTATTATACTAAGTTATATTTACATACTAATGTCTTTAGTAACATATATTATATATACAGTAACATATATATACGTCAATATAACCTTAGTAAACTATATACATAACTTAAGGCAAAAATAGTTATCTATACTAACATATTAACATATATATAGTGACAAATATAACTATCACTAAAGCTCTAGTTTATTTATATACATAAGAGCTCAAACAATACTTACTTTACATATACATATATACTACTTACATACATATACACTATATAGATATCTTGTTTTATATACATATATATACATATTATACTACATTATACATATATATACATACTTATTGTATACACACTCAACACATATGCATAGACACTTAGTCGCTTGAGCGGCTCCTCACTTCTCTTCTTCTCTCTTTTCTTCCTTTACTTAGTCGTTTCTTAGGGCACTCTTCTCACAAACACACATTCAGACACTTTTCATGGACCCAAAAGTGTGTTTTAATGGGTGAGCTAGCCCACTTTTAAGGGATACACAGCAACTCAAAGAGGTAAGACCAAACCTCTACTAGTGGGCTGGCCCTAGTTTGAATTTGGTATCTTTTTCGTGCATTTTAGGCCCAATATAGACCCATTTCAGGCCTGCTATAGTGTGTGGCCCTCGACCCACCACTGTTCACAAGTATGCTCAGTATACTCAATATTAGATTAAAGGAGAGTAATGAATATGGGTTATTCGGCGCCTGACGACTAGCGAAGCCTCTACACGAATTCGTTTTATGCCACTTTGGGCAGTTTAACACAACTGATGTGGGACTTTTCTGAAGCACCTAATTGGCACAGCACCGCGCTGTGCTGAGTTCGGCTTTGAGGATTTGGCTCTTGATTTGAGGGTCATAATTTAATCTACTTTAAAATTAAATTACATGGTTAGAAAGCCCTTATATATGGCTACCTAACTGTATAATTTATTTACAAAAATAAGTTATTTAAATATATAATAAAATTGGTTAAAGTTGATGATTTATACATGTTAAATTAAAGTTTAATTTGTTAATTAAAGTACAAATTGGTTAATTAATTATACAATTGACCTTATACAAAGTTAATTTATATAATAAATTATTTATTACACATTTTTAATGTATTTTAAAAACTTTATTTCAATTTATTTACATTTAAATAAACATTTTATTTAGTTATCCAGATAAATAATTTATAAATACTATAATACAGTATAAATACAATATAAATAGGTTGAAAATACTTAACATAATACTATACACGTATACATTATAAATTATCTCAGTATTAACTTAAATTGCTAATTTATTTTATTTTAAGTTAATAAATTACTTAATTAACTTAATAACTTAATTACTTACTGCAATTACTGAATTAAATTAAATTACAGATATCATACTGTATATAATGCATGGTTAAATATGTATATATAGTATTAGATACAATTATGTACGTATAGATAGGTTTGTATAATTACTTAGGTTAATATACATTTAACTTATATAAATTAATATATATCTATACAATAAAGTTATATATATAATAACTCATTCGAAATATTTAATTTAATATATAGAATACATATATGAGTTATTTATACACATCATTTACATATTATACAATATATACATATAGCTTAGGTTTAAGTTATATTATATAAGTATATACATAGTATACAAGGCATTTTAAAGTAATTTTGATGGTTTTCTTATTTTTATAGTTTTTGTAGGTATAGTAGAGATAGGAGATGAGAGAGAAAAGATGAGATGAGAGGGAGGGGGATTCTTTCTGTGATTTTTCAACTTAGGTCTTTTATTAAATTTCATGATATACTAAACCGTAGGCTGGTATATTCTACTAAGCCGGTGGCTCAAATTAACTTGTAACTTGGCATGCACTTAGAGAAATATCTGATTTTACTCAAGACATGTTTATTTTATTTTTTTGTGATTTTTTTTAATGATTTTATTTATGTTACAAGTTAACACATTTTAGCCTTAAAGAGTATTTAGAAATGAACCTAAGCAATCGTACTCAATTCTAAGGGCTTGAATTGAGAAATAAACATCTACAAACATCCAGCACAACACATAAAACATGCTTAAATCATTAAACAAGATTTTGTCATTGATTTTCATTCAAAACATCATATTGTACAATTAGGCCTATGAATAAATAGTTGTCATAACATTCAAAATGAATTTACAAGTATGCAAATCAGATTTTAAGATATGACAGTACAAAATGCTTGTTACATGAAGTTCTAACCATACAAAATATTATCAACTCCTTTAATCCTTATATAGACCCAAATTTTCATTTTAAATACTTGGTTTAGACCTGCTGAAGCTACTATATAGCAGCCAAATTGCTACTGCCAGTGTAACGACCCGATTCCCGAATCCCTACGAGACACGAGAATCGGACTGACTCGACTAATCCCAAGACCCAGTCATCCAACAAGAAAGTAACCAAAAGAGCAGTAAAATAAGTCACATTCACCATATATATAACTAGCAGTAACAAAATACAGCAGTAAAGAAAGGAAATACTACAGTATACACCACCACAACAGAAGAGAAATAAACATGTATATAACATGAAGCTTACAATAAAGAGAGTACATGGAGTAACAGAAAACTACCCACTACAGCGGAAAGAAAAGTATAGAAAGTACTACAAGTAACATTTCTGGGTTCTACTAGGCCCATCGCCCTCTGCAGCCGCTGACTCTGGCTGCTCAACACTTAGTCCTGAAAAGGTAACAAGGGTGACACGTCAGCGAAAAGCTGAGTAGAGTGGCAACTAAAAGCTAAAAGAAGCAGTAGAGTGTACAGTAGCTGTTATATTTTTACTTTCTTTATTTATATTTTTCCATTTATTCACTGTTGATTTATTTCTCAGATCCTTCTCTTGATCTTGAATGTTCCTCGCGGGAACGATCTTGATTGCAGTCTTTTCCGAAAAGTAGAAGTAACACGTGATGTTCTCCTGGCCGAGAGAGTCCCCCGTGGTGGTCCTACCCTCAGTCAACCACCCCAAGGTCGCTGATAGACGTAACGGTGACTATGGCACGCGCAATAAGCACACGGGTAGCTACCCCACACTGGCACGCGGTCAGTCATTTCCGTTAACGGGTGCACCCAAAGCACAGCACGGAACCAGTACAGGGCAGAGCCCTCTCAGTAACAGGGGTCCAGCCCCTCCACAGTAACCAAACAGGGGTCTTGCCCCTCCACAGTCCGCGCACCCTCGCCTGCCTACCCTGGTTTGCCCCGTGGGCCTAACAAGTCGATGTAGGACAGCTAGCAGAACCCCGAGGCCCGTGGGGTAGCTAGTGCTCTCCCTACACTAGTAGCTCTCCTCGGTACTATGTACACGAGGGCCAAAAGTCGGTACAAAGTGGCCAACCTAACCCCGGGTCCCTGGGGCGGCTAGCTCTGCTCTGCACTAAACAGGGGGATAGTTGCTCTCCTTGGTACTCCGTACTCAAGGGCCAGCTCACTTCCCCAATTCTATTCCATTTCCTTTCCAGGAGTTCTACTCCTAATTCCCCGTGGGGTTCATGCCCTTTTAACTCAGCCAATTTAGGTTTCACCGTTTCAGCTTTATATTCATATAACCCATGTCCTCAATCGTATTTATTCATTCATAACAGGAAACTGTTAACCAATTTACAGGCAGTTATCATTTCCTTTCCACTTTTCCAAGACTGCAATGTTTATATATTCAACTAGTATTCCAATCCTAGGGTTCATGCCGTACCCTAGGATCTAGCATTCAATCTAGTTTTCCAATCCTAGGATTCATGCAATACCCTAGGATCTATCATTCAATCTAATTCTTCAGCCCTAGGGTTCATGCAATGCCCTAGACTCTATTAATTGTTTCATGATTGTACACATTTTGTTAAATAAATTAAAGGGCCACTCTACCCACGAAATCGGGAGTACTGGGGGCGTGATTGGCAATCCTGCACGCCTCTGCAACCCCCAGAGCCGCAATGGAACGGGGTCCTAACACAAGGATCATCATAAGGAGTTTCTCATAACAGTATACAATTACTGTAAATAGGTAGAGGAATTAAATCTGGAAAGAACGCAACTTGAAACACGGAAAACGGACTCCGAACGAACCCTAAAGGGGTCAAAAACGACGAATCTGCCCAAAATCAGACGTCTGGAACTTCTTCCAGACGTCTTAAAAGGTTGATCAGGTCATACCTTGGTCTGTGCAATCCTTCAGATGTCCAAAAGCCCGCTGGATCGTCTGATCCTAGTTCCCAAACGTCCGATTGTCACCCCGGACGTCTGGAGGTCCTCTCCGTCGTCTGGTACTATGGCCAAACGTCTGATCCGTGTGGGATGGCGAGCCCTTGCGCCCTCCCGAACAGAACTTGCGCACACACACACCCGCTCTCATCACGAAGAAGTGCAGAAGAACGCAGCGGACGGCTGCATGGCCGTACACGCATAAAAAGAAGAAGGTAGGAAATTATTGTACCTGTCAGATGTCTGGACCTTCCTCTAGACGTCTTCGGCGTCGTCTGGAAGTGAGTCCAGACGTCTGATTCTGGGAATTTTTCCCAGAATCAGGACCCTTTTCGCTCTTCGCTCGCGACACACGGCCTCACTGCGCCGCGTCCGCCTGCTGCCCGAGCTGTAGCAGCTCCTCCGTGCCACGCCACGCTCGCTGCTCTCCCGCTGGCTGGCTCTAGCTGCCCCGGCAAGCTCGCACCTCCACGGTCGAGCTTTCTTCTTCCTCTCGCAACACTCCTCCTTCCCGCACGCTCGCAGTAGCCGCTGCTGCCGCACTCTCTCACTCGCTCGCTCGCGCTCTCGCTGGCAGGGAGAAGGAGAAGAGAAGATGGTGGAGTGAGGGTGAGGGAGAGGGGGAGCGTTCTTATAAGACAGCCGCGGGGAGAGAGAAGAAGGAAAGCAGCACCTGTAGGGAGAGAAAGAGAAAAACGAAGGCGGCGGGTTCAGTCTGCACGTGCAAGCGCGCAGACGTGAACCCATATGTCGAAAAAATTTAATACCAGACGTCTAGGAAGAGTTCCAGACGTCTGGGACAAACGTCTTAAACTACGTCTGATGCCCATGTTCGTAACAACCAGATATGCTAAACCAATCAGCCCAAAATAAAGGTTCTACATCAGATCTTATAGGTCTGAATTACTGCTCCAGCAATCAGAATTAACTCAGTATCTCATCCAAATCAGATTCACATAAAAAATAACTCATCAGTGGCTACTGCTGCATTTGATTCAGCACCTGATGTGCTGCTGCAATGCTAAGATAGAAAACTTGGATCAGACCTTCAAAGTCTGATCTAAGTTATGTTAAATCCATCCTTAGATCTAATCCCTGATTAGATGCTTAGGTGACTTAAGAACAAAGTAAAAATTCTGATTCCTACCTTCCACTATAGACAGTGTGAAGGTAAGCATTAACAATAGGGATTCAAACTCATTGAATTCTCTTTCAAATGCATTGTAATTCTCATTCAAAATATTTAGAACTAAAAAATCAATGAGATTTGGGATCCAAAATGTAAAAACCCTAATCTAATCATGCTACTACTACTATAGACAGTAGAGTAGGGGACATCAAATCAAACCATGAAACTCCTTGTAAAATCACTCAATAGCTCCATATCAAACCTTCAATCTCTATTTAATCTCTAAACCAGTGAATGAAATTGAAATTTCTTGGGAAATCAATGTCGCCCACCTGGGCATTTAATCATGTTTGCCAATGTGTTTTGAACATCCAGAGTTCCTGCACACCAAAGATTGGTGTATAGGAGCTCTAGGCGATCATGTAAAATCAAGCGGATCGTTGCTCAAGCCTCAAGTCAGGGTCACTGACTTTCCTTGGCAAAGCTCTCCAAGAGGGTAGAAAAATAGTACCCATGATTCAAATTGGGTGCAAAACATTTGCTCGATTAAAATCCAAGTCACTGAGTTCCAAATCATCGCCATAGGCTCAGTTGGACTCAAACACACTCAATCCACACAATTAAGCACCCATAAAATTGGATTGAATCTATAATTTATAAATCAGACATGAAACTCAAATACACCATAATCTAGTGAATTTTCGCAATTAAAACATTGGGGGATCTGTGCGAACTTATGGAGTGTGTGGGAAACCCCTCCAAAATGATATTAGCACTCGATATATCTAAATGCTATGGAGCATTAGATCTGATCGATGCTTCAATGAATGGGTGAATTGTGATTGAAACTTTGAGGAGAAGAAGTGAATGTGGTCATGAGACGATAAGGGAGTTGTCTGAGTTAATGCGAAGGTGCAAAAAACTCCTCTTTGATCTAAATTGATCAAAGAGGTCGGATTGGCTCTATACTATTCTACTCTACTCCAAACTAGTCCATCATCAAATTTGACATCTAAACTACACCTAACTAATCTAAATTACACTAACTAACACTAAAACTAATTTAGAAAGAAATTAAAATCCTAACCTAAGTGGACGAATGAGAACTGTGGATCTCCACCTAGAGGATGGAGAGGAAGAAATGGAGGAGGAAGCTCTGGCGGAGTGAAAGTCTACTAGAGAAGCTCTGGGTTGCTCTGGGGTGCTATGTGGTCCTTAGCGGCAAGGAAGATCGAAGGGAGGTGGTGTTCCTCCTGCCGCAACAGTGGAACTGGGGTTATAAGGAGAGGAGACCGGAGGGATGAAGGTAACCAACTCAAGAGGTGTAGAAGGGAGTTGATGGCTCACACGCAAGCTCAGGTAGCTGCTTAAGTAGGCACGCAAGCTAATCAGGTCACCACAAGGTACGATTAAGCTTCTAAGGCTTCGATGGTGGGATGGGATTGTGTAAAGCGTGAGAAGCTCTAAGTAAAAAACCCACCGAAGGGTGGGATATGAGGGGCACGGTGAGGCTATACGCAAATGCACACAAAGTTTGGTGAACGATCGGCCATAGGATCTCGGTTCCAACGGATCAATTGCAGCTGTAGCATGAGTTCATCACGAGCTACAGTGCCTGAGACACCAGCAGGTGTAAAGGAGAAATTACAGAGAAGCCTTTAAATGTGAAACGGTATGAAATTGTAAGGAGACCCATTAGTGAAGAGAAGTGTTGCAACGTAGTCCTTGGATCTCTCGAAATGGTCCTTGATGGCTTGTAGAAAGGTCCTTGAGAAGTTTTGTACTTAATAAATGTGAATGACCTAAGGACCTAAATGTAATTTGATGAATACAGGGTCCTAATGATGTCCCAATGCAACTAAGGTTTTATTGAAGTTTAATTGAACATTTAGGAAGTTGATTTCACTTTCAATTTGAACTTTTCAACCAAAATATGTGTTCAATTTGAATTGGATCATCATTTTGTATATATGAATAGAATATCTCATTTTGTGACCTAATTATGCATTTTTAACACTAACCCTTTGCTGTTTTAGGTCATTTCTATTAATTCCCACACTTAACCCTTTTCTTTTTATAATTATATAGTGCTTAACCTAGTTTCTAGCTTAACTTGGGCATTTTAGCTATGATGAGCCACACCTCATCACCTGACCACCTATCCCCTAGCAGCAAACTAGTAGTCTGACAGTAAGGGTACTAGAGGCTGTCAAGTGTGGGTTCTCCCCATGTTATAAATAGAGGGAAAGGCCCCCAATGAGAGAGGATCCCTCCCCCAGGGGGCAAATCTTGTAATCCTGAAAATTCTAGTGCATAGTTGGGAGTACCATCCTCCCCCCAGATGTACACCCCTTGCAGTGGAACTAAGTCACCAAATCCATGGTTTCCTTGTGCTTACTTGTTGATTGCCAATCTTCCCCCCTTTATGTTCCGTATGATAATGGCTAAGTAGCACCTCCTACCCATATAAATCTTTTGGTGACCTTCTGAGGCCCATCATATGTGTGTGTGTGTGTGCACATTGTGTAGCTAATGTTTCATGAGATTGAAAGCTTGTGTATGGAAAGACATGGATAAAACATTGCAAGAAGAATGAAATGATAAAATCAAGAAAGCACACTTAAAGAACTGAAGATGATGAAGAAGACTTCCAAAGTGTTCTTTGATGATTTATATATTTGTGAGTTTTTTGTTAGAATATATAAGGAACCTCTTAAAACTAAAATCGATCTCAATACTCCTCAAAACCATTAATTTTATCTCATTGGACGACCTAGGAGACATGCAATGATTGACCAATTTGTGTGTACTTGAGTAACTTTCATTTTCATGCCAATGGCTCGACCAATTTGCGTGTGCTTGAGTAACTTTCATTTTCATGCAAATTACTCGACCAAAATAATAGATTGATCAACCAAAATGCAAAGTTTTTCAAATGTCCAAAAAAGATTCATTTTGATCGACTAAAAGATAGTTTGACCGACCATTTTACAAAAAATTTCATATTTCATTTTCACTTTCATTGATCAACTAAAATAAATTTTGATCGACCAATGTTCCTCTTTTAATTGATCAAAATTTAATTTGATCAACAAATATGCATAGGTAGCAAACTTGTAACCTTTATATATATTGATCGACCAATGATATTGTTTAATTAGCTAAAATATTTTGTGATCAATCAGTATTTTTAAATAATTTTTGAGAAAAATTTTCTACGCTATTTGATCAACCAATTTCTAAATTGGTCGAGTAATGAATAATTCTATTAATCGATTAAAGATAATTTTGGTTGCCTAATTTTGTTCGTAATCAAACCTAATCTTGTCATTTAGGCATTGGATATCATTAATAACTATCCTAAAATGATTTTAGGCGATTCTCTATAAAAAAACATGGCTTCCTTTCATTAAAAGCAACAAGAAAAACAACACAATCATTCTCTCTTGCACCAAAAAAGATCCAAGCTCTAGAAAAATGAGAGAAATTTCTTCACGAACCTTTCAATGCTATCACACCTCATCTTCTTCACACACGAACATGCTAAGCATTTGTAGCAAGCTTCTAAACCTTGATTTGATTTTCATATTATTTCATTTGAGGTCTATAGGATTAAGTTGTACTATATCATTTATATTTTCTTTTCTATATTTTTCTTTATTTGTATTTTGGGTGAGATGAATTGTTTATTGTCTCACTATTAAGTTAGACTAAGGTGACCCGCACTTCACCTTGGCAGTTTGTAAGGGTTGATGCAACCTGTTAATTATCTCAAATGGTGGATTTGATCAGTGTGGACGGATTAGGAAAAATGCTAAGCTAAGAGCTGTAGGTAGTGATTTTTTCCCCAAGGAATTTTCCACTATAAATCTTTGTATATCTTGTGAAATTAATTTTTTTTAGCCATATTCTTTCATTACACTTGATATCATACTTGATCTCTTGCTAGGATAAGGAATTTAAGGACAAGAGCTCAAGGTTAGGAAATGAAAAAGATGATTTATTTTTAGATTTAGAAAAGAGTAAAAAAGAATTAGACTCAACAAGAGTTGTGAATGTAGAGTTCCACGAGAAGGTAAAAGATCTCAAGGAATAATATGTTTACTTCTAATGTACACTTAATGGCCTTAAATATTTTACTAGAGCATATACAGAAATATATGAGGACAGTAAGAAGAAAAATAAAAAAGATTAGGCATGCATTTTTATATCAAAAGGCTAAGAGCAAAGAGTTCAATGAACCCACTACCTCAAAGGATGATAACAATTATATACCCAAAAGAATATGGGTATCGAAGAAGTATGTTGAAAATTGTGTTGCAAGTTATGAATAACATGGAAACAATTATCAGTGATGCAACCTTCAAGGAGCCAATAAGCATCAATTTGTTTATGAAGGATGGTGTAGCATCGACAAGATCAATGGATGCCAAATTATTGGTGGAGACCCCCTCCACTTGACCACAACCATTAAGTATAAGTTCTTATACCTTAACAAGTATGATTTCCCAGTTTAAATATTTATTACCTGCTTAGATGTTAACAAGTTCTTTACATTTAATTAACTTAGCATCGAATTAGTTAAATAGGGGAAGCAACCCAATAGGGGGAGCTACCATGCTTTAAAAGAAAACAGGGGGAGACCAAAATGGATTTATTTTTATATCTTTTTGCTTATGATAAAAAAAGGGAGAAAATGCAATAATTCTGCTAAATTACAATTGATAGGGGGAGCGTATCAAATGATTTCCATATAATCTTTATCTACATTTTATTTTGTAATATTTTGTTATAATAAAAAAGGAGGAGATTATTGATACCCTTGGTTTTGATGATAACAAATCAATATATATGTGCAAATTGTTCAGCTAATGTTTTAGGAGATTGAAAGCTTATTATGCAAAGATATGGATAAAACATAGTGAGAAGAATGGAATGATAAAATCAAGAAAGGAGACTTAAGAACTGAAGATGATGATGAAGACTTCTAAAGTGTTCTTTGATGATTTATGTATTTTGTGAGTTTTTTTGTTATAATGTATAAGGAACCTTTTAAAACAAAATTGATCTTAATATGCCTTAAAAACATCAGTTTTAGCTCATTAGATAACATAAGAGTCAAGCAATGATCGGCTAAATACTCTTTTGATTGATCAATTTGTGTGTGCTTGAGCAATTTTCAACTTCATACAAATTAATTGACCAAAATAATAGATTGATTAGTCAAAATGTTGATTAATCAACCAAAATGTGAAGTTTTTCAAAAGTCCAAAAGTGATCCATTTTGATCAACGAAAAAGTATTTTGACCAACCAGTTTGTAAAAAATCTCATATTTAATTTTCACTTTCATTGATCGACCAAAATAAATTTTGATTGACCAATGTTCCTCTTTTGATAGATCAAAATTTAATTTGATCGACTAATATGCATAGGAAGCAAACTTGTAACCTTTACATATATTGATCAACTAGTTATAATGTTGATTGACCAACGATATGGTTTAATCGACCAAAATATTTTGTAATCAATCAGTATTTTCAAATAATTTTTAAAAAAAAAATTTGAGTTGTTTGATTGACTAATTTAAACAATGATCGATCAAAAATAATTTTGATTGACCAAATTTGTTCATAATCAAATCTAATGTCATCATCTAACCGTTGGATATCATTAATAACTATTCTAAAATGGTTTGACATTTGTAAAAAAAATAAGGTTTTAGACAATTCTCGATGAATAAACACAATTCCGTTCTGTAAAAAAGAAGAAAAGCAATAAAATCATTCTCTCTTGCACTAAAAAAGATCCAAGCTCTATAGAGTGAGAGAAATTTCTTCATGTCATGCCTTGATAATCCTCTTGTCGAATCAAGAATTAATCTGAGGGTGTGTAGGCGCTAGGTTCCCAGCTACTGGGTGGCTCGAGTTATAATTCGTAGTCCTATCAAATAGGTACATCAAGGGAAATTCGATTTTAAATTAATTGTGGGGTCAAAATTTGCTGAAAGTCCGGCAGAGTTCCCTTGCTATTGATGAGTTGCGACTCATCATAGCTAAATCGCCTAAGTTAAGCAAGAAATGAGATTAAGCACTATCAAATTAACACATAAAAAAGGTTAAGTGTGGGAAATATAGAAAAAAGACCTAAAACATCAATTTTGTGCTAAAAATGCATAATTAAGTCATTAAATGAGATATTCTATTAATAAATGTAAAATGGTGATCCAATTACAAATTAAACACATCAATAAGTTCAAAAGTTCAAATCAAAAGTGTAATTAACTTCCTAAATGTTCAATTAAGCTTCTATAAAAATTTGATTGCATTTGGACATCATTAGGACCTTGCAATTATAGATTTACATTTAGGTCCTTTCATCACATGTTTTCCATTGAAAGATCCTTTAGGGACCTATTTGAAGGCCGTGAGGACCTTTTTGAAAGCCCAGAAGGACTGCTCTGAATTGATTCTCGACCACTTGTGGGCTGCTGTGCTATTTTTCTACCCCTTCGCTGAGGGGCCTTCCCTGCAATTTCACTAACAGAACCTGGGTGCATCTGAACTCCACGCATGCACTATAGCACCACAAGAACACGAGAAATCCTCGTTGTTAATATTCTTGACCCACTCGATCTATGGCTCTCCTTGATTGGATGCTTCACACGAATCCGCGCATGTGTCACCACCTCACCCAGATCTGATCCTACGGTTGCAAATTGATTTGAAACTTGCGTGCACTCTCTCCTCAAATCCCCACCGCCCACGCCTTAGGTGGCTAATCGCACCACCACGGTGCTCTGATTCATTGTTCAGTCTACTTAAGCACCTCCGTTGCCTTGTGCACAAGGGATCTCTCTCTTCTACACCTCTCAAGTTGATCATTCATCCACTCCAGCTCTTCTCCCCACATTACCCCATATTCACGGCCACCGGTGGTGAAGTTCCATTTCTTCCCCGACTCTCCTGGCCACTAAGGACTTCGTAGCACCTGAGGGCGACCCAGAACTCCACTAGCGAGTTTTCTCTTCGCTGGAATGATTCCTCCCTCCATTCTTCCTCTCCATCCACTGGGTGGAGATCCAAAGGTCCCATTCTTCCATTTAGACTAGGTTTTAATGCTTTCTAGTTGTAGCATAGATGTAGTAATTGATAGTGTAACATATATTAGATAGGAGTAGATCAGGTAGAAATTTGATGTGTGATGTAGGTAGCTTAGGAGTAGATTTAGTGAAAAATCACACATCTTCACCTCCTCTGATCATTTCAGATCAGAGGAGACGATTTCACCCATCCACTGATCATTGATTCTCCCTCTTCATGTTTTCACTCCGCATTGTAATTTCCCACGTTTTTGTTTCGCAATCCACCCATCCATTTGAGTCAAACACTCATCTCATTGCTCTCAAGCTTTGAGATGAGGATTTGCGCTCAAATCTATCTAGAGGTCTCCCATCCATTTCAGTTTTTCCACAAAGACCCCTGATCTGATTTTGAAAACAATCGATTCGCTTGATTTGATTCAAGATGGATTTCAAAGCAAGATCGTAAGATTTTTGTCAAATTGGGTTTTCAGGGATTTTTATCAAGTGGATTGATATATTTTTGTTTAATTCAGACCTTGGCTGTGAGTTTGAGATGCCCTGATGATACACTCTTCCTCAAACGAGCTAGGTCAAATTGGTTATTGTTACGAACGTGTGTCCCAGACGTCTTTTAAGACGTCTGGGAGGTGGCCCAGACGTCGGACCAGACGTCTGGGATCACATCCAGACGTCGGACCAGACGTCTGGGAACGTTTCCAGACGTCTGGAAATCAGTTATTTTCGACACGCGCGGGTCGTCTGCGCGCCTAAGCACGCAGACCGCATATTCGCTCCTGCGGCTGCAGATTCTCGCCACTGTCGTCTCTCTCTCTCCTCGCGCGGCCTTAAAAGGCCACGCGCTCTCTCCCGTCGCCTCCACCCCTTTCCTCTTCTCCTTCCAGTGCGCGAGAGCGAGCGAGGGGTTGCTACGGCGGCGACGGCCGCAGTGAGTGCGGAGGGGGTGCTGCGTGCGAGAGCGACGCTCAGCCGTGAGGGCGAGCTCGCCGGGGCTGCCAGGGCCGGCCGGCGGGGAGCGCAGCGGGCGCGGAACGACGCGAGAGGCCTGCTGCGGCTCGAGCAGCAGGCGCACGAGGTGCGACGCGGGCAACGTCGCTAGCGGAGGGCGAGTCGCGCCCTAGTTCTGGAAAAATTTCCAGAATCAGACGTCTGTGCTGATAGCCAGACGGCGAGGTCAACGTCTGGAAGACTGTCCAGACATCTGAAAGGTGAGTTTTCCGTCTTCTTCCTTCTTGTCGACTGACCGTACTGAGGGAGGGAGATGGGTGTGTGCAGGCTCGGTGATTCGCCATCCAACGTGAATCAGACGTCTGGCTGTAGTACCAGACGGCGGGAGCGACCTCCAGACGTCCGGGGTGACCATCGGACGTCTGGGAACTAGGCCAGATGTCCCCGCAGACTTCTGGACGTCTGGGAAATCACACAGAACAAGGTAATCCTCTGATCCACTTTTTAAGACATCTGGAAGAAGTTCCAGACGTCTGATTTTACACAGTTTCGTCGTTTTCGACCCGTTTAGGGCCCGTTCGGGTTCCGTTTTCCGCGATTCGAGTTACGTTCTTTTCGGAATTAATTCCTCTACCCGTCTACAGTAGCTGTACACTATTTTGAGACACTCCTTGTGTTTGATCCTTGTGATAGGACCCCATTCTGTTGCAGTCTCGGGGGTCGCGGAGGCACGCGGGATTCCCGATCACGCCCCCATTACTCCCGTTGTACCTGGTAGAGTGGCTTTAAGTTATTAATAAAATCTGTTAAATTATGGAGCCATAAATAGAACCTAGGACATTGCATGAATCCTAGGAATGAGAAATAGATGGAATGATAGCTCCTAGGTGTTGCATGAATCCTAGGGCTGGAAAACTAGATTGTATGATAGATCCTAGGATATGGCATGAATCCTAGGATGGGAAAATTAGAGGAATGTATAATACTGTAGTTTTGGAAAATGGAAAGAGATATAAAGCTGCCTGTAATTTGAATTAACAGCTGCCTGTTGTGAATAAATAACGTGGTTGAGAACATGGATTGTAAGAATGTGAAACTGGAAAGTGAAACCTAGATGTTTGAGTAAAAAGGATGGAACCCTACGGGGGAATTTAGGAGTGGAACTCCTGGAAAGAGAAAGGAATGGAACTGAGATGTAGTTGTGTACTGTCTCTTGGGTACGTAGTACCAAGGGAAGTACATGTACCTGTTTAGTGCAGAGTGGGGCCAGCCACCCCAGGGACCCGGGGTTAGGACCGGCTGCTCTGTACCGACTTGCTGGCCCTCGTGTACGTAGTACCGAGGAGAACTACTAGTGTTAGGAGGGCACTAGCTACCCCACGGGCCCCGGGGTTCTGCTAGCCTCCTACACCGACTTGTTTAGGCCCACTGGGGCAAACCAGGGTAGTCAGGCGACGGTGCGCGGACTGTGGAGGGGCAAGACCCCGGTTTGGTTACTGTGGAGGGGTTGGACCCCTGTTACTGAGAGGGCTCTGCCCTGGACTGGTTCCGTGCTGTGCTTTGGGCGCACCCGTTAACGGAAATGACTAACCGCGTGCCAGTACGGGTTAGCTACCTGTGCGTTTATCGCGCCTGCCGTAGTCACCGTTACGTCTGTCAGTGACCTTGGGGTGGTTGACTGAGGGTAGGATCACCACGGGGGACTCTCCCGGCCAGGAGAGCACCACGTGCTACTTCTACTTTTTGGAAAAGACTGCAATCAAGATCGTTCCCACGAGGAACATTCGAGATCAAGAAAAAGATCTGAGGAATAAATGAAATAGTGAGACAATTGAAAGATGTGAATAAAGAAAGTAATGGAACATAATAGCTACTGTACACTCTACTGTTGTCTTTAGTTTTAATTGCCACTCTATTCAGCGTTTTGCTGACGTGTTACACTCGTTACCTTTTTCAGGACCAGGTGTTGAGCAGCCAGGGTCAGTGGCTGCAGAGGACGCTGGGTCGAGTAGGGTCCAGTAGAGTTACCACTGTCTCTTGTACCTTTTTTGTTACGTTATAGTGAGTAGTTCTTGTTTTCGCTGTACTTTTCTTTACCTGCAGTTCAAATTATATGATGAATGTTGTTCTACTGTTGTGGTGGTATATACTGTGGTAGTTTCTTTCCTTACTGCTGTACTTTCTTACTGTTAGTTATATTCATGCTGAATGTGGTTTATTTTACTGCTCTTTTGGTTACTTCCTTGTTGGACGATTAGGTCTTGGGATTAGTTGAGTCAGTCCGGTTCTCGTGTCTCGTAGGGACTCGGGAACCGGGTCGTTACAGTTATGAATTGAGACTTTGATGGCTTTTAATGGGAGGTAGAGCCGAGGAAAATTCACTTTGTTGATTTGAGGCTCTACCAAGAATTTTTCTATTATTTTGATTGAGATTTTGATTCCTTACCTAAGTGATTCTTAATATCCCTTAAGGTTTTAACACATTTGGGATTCAAGTTGGATTTATTGGACTGATTCTAACATCTCCTTCATGTTGTCTATAGCATTAGGAAGGTGTTAGATTAGTAGTTTTTCCCTCTGATTTGAAAGAAAAATGTTGACAAGGATTTTTTTTGATGTAGAGTTTAACATCCGAGAATGATTTCCATGTTATTTTCAGGCCTTGTCAGATTTTTAAAAGATTTTCTGTTGTGTGTTTTGAATCCCAGTCCATCATATTAAAGTGCCGCATTAGCAGCTACATTCCAATTAAATTCCTGTAAATTATTCCTTGATTTAAACATTTTATAGCCCTGATCAGACTTTCTCAAGTCCGATTTGGGATATGAGTGTACTAAATTAAGGAATTAATCTGCTGAGTTGGAAGTCCTGAACCTGCTGCAGATTGTTTCTTTGATTTCTGGATATACTGCAGTAGGAATTTGAGTGATTTTAAGTCATCTAGTTTGAGTGAAGGATGTCTAGAGCAATCCCTAAGCTACTGTTGCTGTTGCTGCAGTTGCTACTGTTGTTCTACTGAATCTAGCAGCAACACTGTTGCTGTATCTATTGCTGTAGCTAGATGATCTGTATTTAATAGGACAAAGGCTAGGATTTTAGTTATGGCTGATATGCTTTGTAATGTTGTGTATTTACATGTACAAGCATTCATGTATTTTAAACGATCCTTAAATTCAATCTTATTTGCTTGTAATCTGATTTTTAACCCTCTTTGTCAGCTAAATATGTTGCATAACTGTCCAAATTCAAAATTAATAAAATTTTGGGTTGAAATTCAGACTTATCTGATTGAACACCTCTCATAACATGTTTAGAACGTATCTGAACTACTAAACTACTCTCCCAGCTACTAAGAAGTTATTTAGGACCTTAGGTTCTCATTAAAAACACTCTTAAAGGCCTAAAATGTGCTTCACTTGTATATAAATAAAAATAATTTAAAATTCCAAAAAAATAAAATAAAGGTGTAGTGAGTTGGATTAACTAATTCTCTATACACATGCGAAGTTTTGAGGTCATCTGAACCTTCGGCTTGGTAGAACATACCAACCGACGGTTTAGTATACCTCTTAACTCAATAAAAGACTCTAAACAAAAAATCACAAAAACACAATCTATTCTTCTCATCTCTATCTTTCTCTCTCACCTCCTACCTCTATAAAATACATAAAACCCATAAAAAGAAGAAAAACCCCAAAAATACTCAAAAATACCATGTATATTATGTATATACTTGTATATATAAGGTATATATTAAGCTATATATGTAAATAAAGTAAAATATGTCTATAGACTATATAAATAACTTATGTATATATTCTATAAAGTAAATTAAGAATTTAAAATAACTTATTCTTTATATAACTTATTTGTATAATTAGCTATTAATTTAATTAACTTATATGTACTATAAGTTACATAATTATAGAAACCATAATAAATTAACTCATTTATAAGTAATACTGTACATACGTATTTATGTATATATAATGTACATAATGAACACTGTACCATAATTTAATTATGTATATAATTAATTTATTAAGTTACTAAGTTATTAGATTAAATTAAAATAAATTAGTAATTTAAGTTATAACCGAACTAACTTATATTGTACATTGATATTATGGTATTTTAAGTAAATTAAACTAATTTAGCTATATTTATAATGCATTATATTATTTATACATAATTTATATTTATATTAGCCTGAATCCAACTAATTAAATGTAAATAAAATCAAAATAAATATTGTAAAATACAATAAAAATGTTTATTAAATACTTTAGTATGTATATTAATACTATACAGTGTCAATTAGACCATTAATTAACTAATTTATACGTTAATTAAGAAATAAACCCTGAAATCAGGTTATATTATTTACGAACTTTGGCCAATTTATTTATATAGCAAAAATAATTAATTTTGTAAATAAATTGTATAATCATGTAGCCATATGTAAATACTTTAATACCCTATAATTTATTTTTAAATTATAATAATTTATGGCCCTTGAATCGAGGGCCAAAATAACGAAATTAAGCATGCACACTGAGAATTCAATGCTGAGAAGGCACTATAATAGCACCACATTGGTGGCTAAGAAGGCGTTGTAGGGACTTTTATTGATTTTGTGCTATGTGATGTTTAGTCGTCACGGGCGTTGGGCGCCCGAAACTTATTGCCCTCTACCCTTCGAGCATAAGTATAGCTGAGCATTGATTTGGCATTGAGATTGGTGTGCGGTGTGTAACTGAGAGCCATGCACTGTGCGAGGGCCTGTGTGGGCCCATTATTGAGCATAAAATGCCATTAAGAGGTTAATTAACGAATTAGGGTGGCCTTAGTAGAGGTCCGGTCCCACCCAAGAGGGTGCTGTGTATCCCTCAAAAAGGCCGCCCACAAATTAAAAATCTAATTTTTGTATTAAGTGAGGGTTAATAAGGGGTTAACTAAGAGGGAAGAAAGAGGCTAAATTCGACAAAGTGTTGAAAGCCTGTGAGAAGCTAAGTGTCAGAGAGTGTTAGCCGTTCTGTGCTAAGTCTAACAGAAGAAGAAAGAATGAAAGAGCCTTAAGCGAAGAAAAGATTAACAAAAGAAGAAGAGAAGCATGTATATTATATGTATATGTGTATATAGTGTATATATATATGTATAAATATAGTATACTATAAATATGTATAATATGTATACGTAGTATAAATAATGTTTGAGCTATATATGTACGTAAATAATAGTATAGCTTTAGTAACAGACTAATCCATCACTGTAGATAAAATAAGTGTTACTGTAGACCCTAGTTTTTACCTTAGCTTATGTATATACTTTTCCTAAGGTTTAGCGACATTTATATATGTTGTTGTAAATACTATATATGTTACTGTATATGTTAGTTAAGTTAAGTTAATATGGTATATATTATTACTTATTATTGTATATATATATGTATTGTTATTAAATGTATAAATAGATAGTATAAATTATTCAATTATAATGTTTGATGCTTGTTTGTATATATCTGTTAACAAGCATTTAAGGACATTCTTTTGTACATAAATTAGTTCATTCTTTCATTTATTAATTCATTAATTCATAATTGTACATAAAATTAATCTTTTTGGAATTAAATAATAATATTGGACTTAGAGAGTGATATATATCAATAACTGCTTCCCAGTGAACGATCTGGAATAAACCAATAAAAATTATATAATTAAATAAAATTAACACGATAACGATTTGTATTTGTGACATATGCTACAACAACGATGATTTTTTATATGAACCGTGGTCGATCGCTTCAGCTATTTGACAATATTTTTCCCAAAATTCGTAACTTGCACCTGTGCATGCATAACATAAATTATATAGGTGACTACTCTCCACCACAACATCACAAAGGTGGAATAACAACGACAAAATACAAGTTGGCACACCACGCATCCTAAAGCAAGAAGAACAGGGAAAACATCGAGAAACAATGCCAACTTACCACTAACACATTACCACAAGCATATCCCTAATTAGACACAAGATTCCCATACAGTCCACTATTTAAGACATAACACATACAACTATCCATAGGTTATATTTACAAGCACTTATATAATGGAAATTATCTTGCTACAAACTAAACAAAAGAAAACCTAACCATGTTAATTACATTACTCACCAAGGCCTACCCAAAAGAAAAATAGATCAAGTACTCTATTATCCGCCCAAGTCCGCCTAGGCCTAAATCCAACGTGACATGTCTCCTGCACCACGGCAGTAATACCTGAAAATGGGTCACAAATGCAAGGATGAGCCAAGTGGCTTGGTAGGGATAAAACCATATGTAGCACTAAAACAAGAAGGAATACTATACGGGTTTCTGCCCCATGGCCAACTAATCAACCATTTCCTCATTTACTCATGTCTTCATTACGCCACAGGACAATCACACTCCCTTACCCTTTTTTTGAAATTAACCCATGTTTTATTAATATTACAGGCTGACTACACCCATTTTTTCCTCATTTATCAAGATTTATTCACATGGTTATTCAAGTTGTTATTATCACATGATTTACTCTCTTACTCACCTCAGAAGTCAAATTCTGGAAATCATCCCTCTCTACAAAAGGAGATTGAGATGTTTCCTCCCCTAGGATCCCAGCCTAATAGTCTCTCCCTAGCAAGGGAAGAAGCTAGCAGGGCTGGTAATTCTCGCGAAAGGCGTACCTGTTCTCAATACCATGAGAACGTTGCTGACCTCAGTCAAAAGAGTCGAGCCTCTTGGGAGATACCTAGGCCAAATCCTTGAGATTATAAAGAGCAACTCGGCTTGTATCCATCTAGGTACGATCATGATTATTCGTATTTAGTTGTGGTGGCATAGGTTGAATGTTTAACGAGCTACACTAGTGCCTCCCGCTAGGAGCACGTACTCTAGGTGTGCCCTTTCAATCAGCCATCTAATTGAGGCTACAACTCTTACCTATCTTAGGCAAGGTTGGCCAAATGTCACTACAAGAAATCAACCTTTTCGCGGAGGTTCAAAACTGTCGGCAAATGGTATAAAACCATCGCTAAGAACTGATGGCAAATCCCCCGTCGGCAAAGATCTTTGCCATTAGTTTCGATAAGAACTGCCGGCGTATATTGAAAATCGCTGTGAAGATGAACCGCCGGCAAATGTTTACTTTTGCCAACGGTTTGGTTACCCGCCGGTTAATGTAACCTTTTACCAAGCTCTTCATCATCTCCAAATATCTAAAGAGAGAATGACACATCATTTAATATTTCAAATGAGCCTTATCATTCTGAGGTTAATGCTCCACCATCTCTTACAAGTGATGGAAGTGTCCCACCAACATCTGCAATAAATGATTCACAAATTATTTGTGATATACCAGCAACTGTAGCCCTTGTTTTACAATTGTGCCTTCCATGTACACATAGTATGCGAACGAGAGCAATGGATGGGATTGTCAAGAAAAAGGTCTATTCAGCTTCCAAGCATCCCCTACTATCTGATAACATATCAATTACATCTAAGCAGGAACCATCTACATTTGCTATTGCATCAAAATAACCTAAATGGCATCAGACAATGGCTGAAGAGTTTGAGGCACTACTTGCAAATAAGACATGGAACCTTGTACCAAGACAAGATTCCATGCACGTTATTGGTAACAAATTGGTGTATAAATTGAAGCAGAAGTTTGATGGCTCAGTTGATCGTTACAAAGCACATCTAGTAGCCAAAGGTTTTCACCAAATTGAGGGACAAGACTTCTTTGAAACTTTCATCCCTATGGTTAAACTAGCCACAATTCGTCTTCTTTTAACTTTGGCCTTGAGCAATAATTGGTCAGTTACTTAGACATGTATAACGCTTTTCTACATGGTGATTTATCTGAAACTGCCTTTATGGAGTAGCCTAAAGGTTTTGAGCACCTGGAGTTTCCTGATCATGTATGTCTGCTGCAAAAGTCATTATATGGATTAAAATAGGCACCTCGAGCTTGGTTCCATATACTAAGTTTTTTTCTTCAAGAACATGGATTTATAGGGTCGAAAACAGACACATCCTTGTTTATGCACCATTCCAATGGTACCACAATTTATTTCTTGGTGTGCGTGGATGATATTCTAGTTATTAACTCATCTTTGTTTTCATTAGAGGAGTTATTACATGATCTACAGCAGCAATTTCCAGTAAGAAATATGGGGTTTCCATCATATTTTTAGGCATTGAATTGTCTAAAACTTCTATTGGGTTGAATTTATCACAACAAAGATATGCTACTGACTTGTTGCTCCATCATCATCTTGATGGAATGAAATCGGTTCAGACACCTCTATCGTTACAGAAGACTGATCAACTGGCTAAACTTGATGGTGTTCCTCCATCAAATGCTACTGAGTACAAACAAATCATTGGCGCATCACAATACCTAACATTTACGCGTCTTGATATTATGTATGTAGTGAATAAGCTGTCACAATGATGCAATGCCCCATAGATAAACACTTTGAAGCTCTTAAGTGTTTGCTTTGTTATGTTAATGGTACATTCTCCTTTGGACTACTCTTACAGCCTGCTACTGCTCTCACACTGCATATTTTCTCTGATGTGGATTAGGTGAGTTCACCTGATGATAGAAGGTCAACCTCTGGCTATGCCATTTATTTTGGTTCATCATTAATATCTTAGTCATCAAAGAAGCAACGGTTGCTCAATCAAGCTCAAAAGCTGAATATAAGGCTATTGCACATGTTACTACTAAGGCAACATGAATTATGTCTCTATGTTCAAAGTTGGGTGTCAAGCTTACTACACCACTGGTATTATGGTGTGATAAATACCAGTTTATCATCATTCTTATGCCCTAAAACTAATCAAGCTCTTAGGGTTTTAACTCTGCAAACGAGTTTTCGAGCTACATTTAGTCATTTACCTAGGATAGGTATGCATTGCATTTTAGTTGTTTTTTTCTTTCTGTGTTTACTTGAGTGTCAAGGATAGATAAAAAGTCAGATCCCGCATACCTTGGCACTCATGAAGGCAGAAGATGAAGAAGAATCTCATATCAGTTGGATCCCAGCTTGATCTAGCTCATCTCAGCTAGTTCCTAGCTCATTCTAGTTGGATAAACTCATCCCTAGCTCCATTTAGCTCATCTCAACTGAATGGTAACTCTAGTTAGTTCACCTTAGCTCCATTCAGCTCACCTTAGCTGGATGGCAACTTAAACTAGCTCAAGCCAGTTGATCCTAGCTCCATTCCAACTCCTCCAACTCAAAAGAGTTCACTGGAAGATCAACCTGACTAGAAACAGCTACTACCATCAACTAGCTAGACCTAGTCAGCTGAAGAAGTCATTAACCAGGTCAGGCTAGCTCAAGTCCAACTCCTGGAAGCTTAACTTAGCTCAACTTAGTTGAGCTGAGCTACTTGACCTAAGCTAGCTACTCCAGCTAGCTAGGTATACTCCGGGAAAACTAAACCTAACTCACCTTAGCTCATTTCAGCAGAAGCCAATTCATCTTAGCTTGGCTTAGTAGTTAGTAAAGAATTAGCAAGCTAAGCCAGCTAAGGTAGCTCCCTGCAATTCTCTTAAGCAACCACCAACTCTAGTATAGCTCAAGATAGCTACCTCCAGCTCTTCTCCATTAAAACCATAGTTCCCTCTTCCTCCTACGCCACTCCTTACTAGCTAAGCTAGCTTAGCTTAGCTAGTTACCTCCTTGGCATCCCTACCTAACCCTAAAACCTACCTAGCCAAGCTCCACCAAATAGCCCTAAACCTGGTCCACCTAAGCTTCTAGTCCTAAACCAATTTTGGCGCCAACTCCTATACACCCCTTCACCCCATAACCTCCACCAAGAGACACCAAAGTTGGTGCCAAAAACCACCTCTAACCACCTCCCTTTTTTGGCACCATTTTTCACTCCAAAAGCCTTCTCATCACAACCCTACACCTAATCCACCTTCTAGAAACCCCCAATTTAGTGCCAAAGTGGAGGCATCTCTCCACTCATGGACATCCACCAAGGGGTGTAATCAACCCATAACCACCCCCCTTGCATCCTTTAAAGTGGCTCCAACTAACCTAGGCCTTAAGATCCCCATAACCACCCATAACCTCCCTTAGAATCAATCCTAGCCCTACACATGTCCACGCCAACCATCTCCCTCTCCACTTCTATATATACCCTACCTAACCACCACTTAAATATCATCTTCTCCCTTAGTTAGGTCCACCATTAATCCACCCATTCTCCACGCCAAGGAAGAAGAAGGAGAGAAGAAGATCAAGGGGGCAACCTACCCGCCCCCTTGGTGCCTTCTTCCTCTTTTTCTTCTCCATTAGCCACGCCAAGGAGGAGGTCATTTTCACACCTAGAGGGGATGGCCAGGCAAGAGGAGGAGCCAACAAGGTGGTTGACCCACCTTGGAGGAGAGCTTGAAGGAAGGCCAATTGAAGAAGAGAAGGAGAACTCTTTTCAAGTGTAGGGCAACCACATTTGGAGCAAGGGCCATCCAAATCTTCTACCAAAGAATCCCCCCTTCTTTATCTTTACATTTTTCTTGTATTAGCTAGTGTTTCCTTATCTTTCATGTAACATGCATTCAGCTACATTGCATCTACTTTGCTAGTAATATAAGTCATATTTGCCTTCTGAGCTCGTGTTTAAATCTTAGTGTGTTTTTCATGTAGTTCTCGTAGTTGTAGTGCACACACCCCTTCTCTTCTAATTACCCTAGGTGCACTTGTCTAAGGTGAGCTTAGAAGAGAGGGCTTCATTCTTGTCACTTAGGCGTAGGTTTTAGCATAGTTCATCTTCGCTTTCCAAATACCCGATTATTTTGAAAACCATAAAAACAACAAAATGAAAATTACAAAAATACATGTGTTAATTTAAGAGGCGAGAGAGAAAATCTTTTTTGTGACTAACATTTGGCCTCCTTGATACTCCACTATCTAGGTTTTATAAATTTAAAAGCGATTGCGAACTTACGTGTTACAATGACCAAAAACCCTAGTTTTAACAAATCATGCATTTTTCGCATCATGGTGTGACAACATTGGCGCTACGTATACGACTTCAAATCCCATTTTTCACGTCCGCACTAAACATATTGAGATAGACATTCACTTTGTCCGTGATAAAGTTGCCAAGAAGGAATTGATTGTTCATCACATTGCAACAGCTGATCAAATTGCTGATCTATTTACCAAGCTGCTGCACTCCTCAAAGTTTATACCATTCTGTGACAAACTTAAGGTCATTCTTAGACCTTAGGTTCGAGGGGGGATGTTAGTATTATTGCAGTTTAAACATTTATGCTGTGGGGATAATTGTACTATATTGGTGAGGGTAGTTTTGACATTGTACTCTATACCATTTGTTGCTTGGTTATATATTGACGTGTTAATCTGAACAATCAGTAACAACCTCCTATTATCCTCATCTTGTACTCTCAAAGTTAACACTATTAAGATTATGTGCAAATGATGTATTTATTTGTTGTTTGTCAAGCAATTTACGAAAAATCAATCTCTCACTTCTCTGACTGTCATTTTTGTGCATTTCATTGAGATTTTACTGTTTCATGTAATGCTTTCACATTATAGTTACACAAGATATTATTTTTTCAGTGTATAGAGGAGAAACAATTCAAAATTGGAGCTTGTTTTCGTTTAGCTTTATTAAACAATCAAAATATGATTTACAACAAGAGAAACTCTTACTGTTTGAGAGTTTATTTCCTTTATTAAATTGATCTACTTTGTATTTCAAAGACTATTTATTTTTGTTTCTATTAATTGGTTTGTTATGAGAAACAAAGTTCCGATCTATCTTCTACATTTGGGTATGAATTGAGGGTGTGAATGCCAACTATTTGGTAAATGGTTAAGAAGGTAAAAAGTGGAAAAATCAAAGTCCAATAAGAGTCTAATGGTGAAAAATAGCCCTAAAGTTTTTTCGATAGCTTGCTATATATTAGAGCCCCAATAAGAATGCTTCTATAAATTGTAGCATAATATATGGATAGGAAATCTATTTGTCATATGCCCCCTTTCTTCTTGGTAGTTTGCTAGCAAGGAGTGTAAAACTAAAGATGCTCCCATAAAAATCAACTACCTTTCCAAGATATGACTTGTGCTCACTTCCGCCTCCTACATCCTACATCTGCCCAGTTATTTTAGTCATGCGATCTCTTTATTGGTTAGGAGAGTGGTCATGAGTTTGGCATATGGAGTTTTTTCTTTATCTTCACCCTTTGTACCAAAAAATTTAGTGTTCTCACTCCACAACTAAGGCAAAAGGTTGGCAAGCTAGAGATACAAATAGGAAAGATAAGGTTGAGATGTTGATGATCAAGGTTGACATATCATTGATCAAAGGCCAAGATGACCCGATCCTTGTATAGGCTCATTTGTGGCCTGATATCCCTAGTGAACTAATAATGTCAAATCAAAAAGATTATTTTTTAAGGAATGTAAAAATATGGCCATGATTTAGAGTGAAGCATTCTGACAACATCCAAGCTATGCATGTAAAGTGATAACATTCAATAAAGGATCAAACATTGGAGGCCTCATTAATGATCTGGAAATCATATTCCAATGCCTCACAAATATAATGTAATATGAAAAACCTACTATTGTCAACCAATGCCACGTAGTACCCAAAAAATTGAGGCTAACAATTATTTAGGCAATCAAAAGGCAAATAGTGATGTTAGAGGGGAAAAGTGTTTGGATGAAAGACGATAAATGGGTAAGACACAAGGTTGTTGGCATAATGAAAAGGGAAAAGAATCAAATATAGTGTGGCTAGTTGGCTTTGAATAATAATGTAATAATAGAAGTAGAGGTTGAGGTCGCTAACTAGTCGAGTAATCGAGTTAAATAGTCAAGTAGACAGCATTTACAAACAAAACGTAAAGTTCTTGTGTGGAATATAATACCATTATGATTTGTAACGTGTGGGAAACTCACGTAGGCAACTATCGTGATCTTTAAATAAGGTAGAGGAGGGAGGATGAAGGAGAGAAGCGAAGGAGATAGAGAAAGGGATCTAATGCAGAAGATGGTATGTGTAGTCATGAGGCAAATTAAAGGTGCAAACACTTGAAGGAACATTCCAACTATGCAATGGAGCGAGAGATCGACGAAACTTTCTTCAAGTAAGCAACCGTAACTTTTTGAAATTTGCTTTTCATGTGAACATACAAAGGAAGCTCAAGATGGTTAAAAACCCAACAAATTAGAAGTTCCAGTAAGGCTACGTGAGGTATAAACAACTTTTGTGAGCTGGAGGAAGAGTTAATTTGACAACCTCCCATTTGCCGCTACACCCTCCTTTGACGAGTGGAATGACTTTTCCTCCTATTTCATTCCAATCCAACCATTATTTACTTCATTTCAATGCCTGAAGTGTACAACTAATAATGGTTCGAGGGTCCCGCCTTGCCACGCTAAGCGATTCTATTTAAGTAATATCTACTTCGTCTACAATGATAGTCATTCGACAACATACCTTAACATTTTTCAACTACTTAGATATTCAAATGAGTTGAAAATTATCTTCACATAATAAAATACAGTCAATTCTTGGATTCGATCAATGCGGGAATATGAAGAGGTGTAGATTTTCTAGGCGATTACCAATGAATACCGTGATTATCATTATTTTCCATTATCTCTAAAATAATAACTCATTATCTTTACGTTATGGAAGCAATTACACTTTTCTATTTTATAACCGTCACCATTATGCGTACTCTATAAATAAACCCCTAACTACACGTGGTAGGGAGAGAAATAGACGGACACATCCCATGGGATACCCATTGGACAATCCAAAGAGTCCACGGCTCACAACTTCTTGTATCATTTCCACCAATAGTGGATATTGAGGGTTAAATCCCCTCTCCAGACATATATCCCTTGAGGTGTAACTAGGTAAACAATTCTCATGTTTGTGTGGTTCATTGTTCATTTTTATATTTTTATGGCTATGTTTTGTTTCCTGCATTTATAAATTCTTTGATAGCTATCGGTGACCTTGATAGCAACTTCTGAGGCTCATCAAATGACGCTGTCTGTGGGAAATCGGTAACAAAAAGCCAAGCTCTACTCATGCGTGGGCTATATCTCTCCCTTGTTGGAGACCTTCATTTTGTAGGGATTATCCTCCTACTAAGGAGCCGCTTTTACTCGTTAGGGATAATGGCGTTAATAAAATACTATTCCCATCGATGGACTTCAAAAATCATGGAGTTCATTATTTTAAAATTTTTGTTATCTTTGTTGTCTCCACAACAAGTGGGGAGGTGTGGGCCCACACATGCACTAAGGAAGGATTTTTCTTTTCCCTTTCAACAAAGGAGGCTTGCCACAAAAAAGGCATTGGCTAGCGTGCTCCTCCTCTTAAGCCCTCCACTTGTTTGAGATCTCCTCCTAGCAACACCTCCACCCAATGTTTTCCAGTCGAAGCTCCACCCGACCGTCCACCCTCCAGCAGAGGCTTCTTGTCATGCTTTTTAAGTGAGGTCAGCCCCTCCCTGCTTGAAAGATGCCAGCCTAAGACCACCTGCCTACCATGGCACTCACTACCCACCTACAAATAGACACAACTGTAGGGCTAGCTCATTACTTGGTGAACAAGTTGGGGATCTCCACGGAGAGGGCCTCCGAGCTCTTCCACTCCAATGGAAGCTCCTTCATCAGCCTTAAGGTAAGTGGTTCGGTCTTTATTGCCAAATAAGATCGCTCATAGACGATTGGATTCATATACGGATATGTGAATATAAATATTACTAGTGCCATCAAGTACCTTTCAAATGCCATGGGCAACCCCGCCTGAAGTGCAGCGAGAGCTTCTCCATCTAGCTAAAATGGACTTGGGCATTGCCCGATCACGCTCTTGTCCAAATGGTAACGACTGCCTGCTTTTATGCTTAGTCGGATGGGTTCCTTTCAAACAAAAAAAAATAGAAAATTGTTGGAGCCACCTGATCATGCTCAATCGGATGGATTCCTTTCAAACCAAAAAACAGAAAAAGAAAATTGTTGGAGCTGCTTGAACAAAGTGGAGGTCGGCTGGGACTCCCATCGTTCATTGGGACATCTTTGCTCCCACCGATTAAGGTTCAAACAAGTGGTGGCCGCCTAAAAGCTTCACCTCCTATGATGGGTGCTACTTCATTCGAAGGAGAGTATCCACTCTTACAAAAGATTGATAAGTTATACATAGTCTTTGGAATATCCATAAAAAGAAGGGATGTCAAGGCCAGGATAGGGCCAGCTGGTTTTCTTTTACATAAATAAAAAAAGAGAAAGCAAGTGGCCCAAATTTCACCTCTCTACATTCGTTGATGTCATTTGATATATGGCATTTGTTCACAATTTTTTATCTAAACATGTGGGATTCTAGGAGGCTACCTCACCTATTTCCGCCTAAAAGCATGGTCAATGGCTGGGAAGGGATGGACTGACATCCGCCTACACCTGGTGCTCCACCAAGCCCATTATATGATGCAAGTGGGGGCACCATCTTAAGAATGGGAAAATTTTCAAGGCTAGCGAGCTCATTTATAGCCAAATGGTGCTCCATATATCTCCCTCTTATGCAAAGATAAGTAAAATTTTTTTTTCTATTTCATAAAATAGATATTTATTTTTATAAAATTTATATACCACTCATCTCCCTATCCACCTGCAAACTACCAAACCTAATGCCTAAAAAACCCCCAACTCCCTCAATGCACGAGCCACCCACACAAGATAGGCTGCCAGAGGGTACACTACAACATGCGGACCTTAGGTCCCTGACGAGCCTCTGTAGATTCTTCCCTAGGAGGGGGTGAGATCAGCGTGACGTAAAAAATGCGGAATTGAAATATAAAACAATCTCACAAAATATCAATCACACAAATACACAATTATTTTTAGGTGGAAACCCAAACCGGGTGAAAACCACCACCTAACCCTCTTGAGTTAGGATTTTCCGATCAACCAAGTTGATCAAAATCCACTAAACGAATCACTTTAAATGAGGGTGATTCAACCTCAATTACAACCACGCTACAAGTGCGAGGGTAGCGTTCCTCAACCCCTTCTCTTCACGAGAAGGATTTTGTCCCACGAAGGAGACGGGAATTCGCAAAGCGAATACCCAACCAAATAACAAAGATAAAATAACAAATAGTCCTATAGAGCCAACAAAGTAATTTTAAACCTAAGCTTCTATAGGAATTAAGAAACTCCCCTTTGCAAGGAGTGCGTCGGCGACGCGGATGCGTGAACAACACAACGGCGCTACGTCGCTCTCGTGAACTACGGCGAGAGAGCGGGTGCGCAAAGCTTGATGCTCTCAAGATGTAGAACTAGAGCTTAGAGAGCAAGAGAGACACAAAATGGTTTGAAAGTGTATTGCAAGGTGTGTCTTGTGTTTCTAGGTGTGTGTTTGTGTGCAAGAGGTTCCCCTCTATTTATAGAGGCCTTAGGAAGGCTTTGGATGGCTTAGGAAAGGCTCCATAGCCGTTAAGTGTAAAGCCCAAGTGAATCAACCCGAAATCAGGAACAATCATTGCACTGACAGGGTTATCAGACGTCTGATTCTGGCATCAGACGTCTGGAAGACCACTTTAAGACGTCTGAAAATAAGGTCAGACGTCTGATTTTGGGCAGGTCACTTCCTGATTTGAATCAGATCTAAACAGGGTTCTAGCGCAAGTCCATCAGACGACATACAGGACGTCTGGCATTATGTCTGGACGTCTGGAAACCTACTTTTTCATGGGAATGGATTTGCAACGGCTAGAAAATATCTGAGAAGAGATTTTCGGGTCAGTCGAGGCAAAACGGTCAATTATCAGACGTCTGGAAGGGCTTAAGGACATCTGATAAGGCTCTAACGGTCATATCCTTGAGTGTATGCTAAGAGAGCCAACGGTCCACTAATTGGACGTCTGGCAAAGTCATCAGACATCTCTTAAGACGTCTGGTCTAAGGTCTGGATGTCTGATTTCATCAGACAGAATTAACTATGTCTAGCCTAAATGTTATCAGACGTCTGAATCAACAGTCAGACGTCTTAAAACACATTATAAGACGTCTGATTTGGGAATTAGATGTCTAGAAGTGCTATTTGAACCCTACATTGGTTTTCTAAGTTTTCTACAGAAAACCTAAGTATCCTAGGGTTGTGCGGGTGTTCCTAGGATTACTGTTAGGGTACTTTGAGGCTCTTTAACATAATTTTCTAAGGAAATAAAGAGCAAGAAAATAACGACAAATGTACATGAAAGGAATAAAATGGAATTCTATCCTATTCTTCTTGTCCTTCCATCTTCAATCTATCGTTCTTCGCGAATCTCCTATGTTTTCCATCAAGTTCCTCCAATCCATCCTGGATGCGAGCTCGAACTCCGTCTGGTCACGTCTACATTTGCAATTGACCTGAAATCTAAGACTTCAAGTGCAAATGTTAAATAACACATGTTTTGTTATCATCAAAACAAATGATCGTGGTGCTCTAGCACCAATAGCCTCGACTCCGTGCAAGGGACATTGGCATGCCATCGCAGGTTACCTCTTAAGGGCGCGAGGAGCACATAGGTCCTCTAGTTTGGCCAGTGTGAAACAGCGGGTTGAGATCAAGTTTAAAGTCAAACATTGAATTACCGTACTTTCATAATGAATTATATTTTACTAATCATTTATTTTTTTAGAAGACGATTCTTGAACAACCTCCCTCTCCTCTCAAAAGGCGAGTGGGTGCAATGAAGCACCTATCCCCCGATACTACCAAGCAGTAGTTGTAAGGGGCAAGGGTGACCTTTGTGCAAGGGTAAAAAAGAGAAAGAAGTCTACTCTCACCGTTGACACAGCCAAACTACGAGAGTGGGGGCATCTGATGTGGGGTGAAAATTTCCCTCACATAATAAAGCACAATTGACTCTTGGACTTGATTCACATGGGAATACAAAGAGGCGCGGATTCCCCAAGCGGTTACCAGTCAATGCCGTGATTACAATTATTTCCCATTATATCTAAAATAATGGCCCATTATCTCCACATTATAGGAGCGGTTACACTTTTTTGTTTTGAAACCACCAGCATCATATGTACTCTATAAATAAGCCTATGGAAACCTAAAGAGAAACAGATGGGGACACATCTCATGGAGTATCCATGGGGCAATCCAAAGAGCCCACGACTCATAATTTCTTATATCATTTCCACCAATAGTAGATATTGATGGTTAAATTCCCTTCTTAGACATATATCCTTTGAAGTGTAATTAGGTAAACAATCCTCGTGTTCACATAGTTGATTGTTCATTTTTATATTTTTACTTTTATATTTTATTTCCTTCATTTATAAATTCTTTAATGACTATCGATAGCCTTGTTGGTGGCTTCTAGAGTCAGCTACTCATCCTTATGATTTTTATTGTATTTTTCATTTCTACTACTTATGGATCCCATACATTGAGATATGTGGTAATGGCTGATAAGCTTCTTCAATAGTAAATATTACCTAAGTTATTAATCATCATAAGTTAGTCATTGTTTATTTTTCCTTCCCGCCTATTCACAGAATATAGCTTGCTATGACCCTAACTCGAGGTCTTCCTAGTTTCATATCCCTCATTCATACCATCTAGCCATCTGTGACAATGAGAAAATCTTTGTACGATTGGAATTTTGCAGTTCAATTACACCTGCAACTTCGCATTTCTCTTGAAGCATTTAATTCCTCTAATTCGTTGACTACCCTTTCTATAACTAAAATAACTAAATATTAAACATTACGGACTAGGATTTCAGTATGAGCATGAAAAATGAATAACTTTCAATAAACCTGATCTACTCAACGAAAGAGGGATTGAGGAAAGGTCAGATTGCCCAACGTCTTGATAGAGCACTCGGGAATGCCGACTGGTTGGACTTTTTTCCTTTAGTCTAGCTACTCTACAAACCAGTGGAGTTTTCTGACCATGCCCTCTTGCACATCGATTTGCTTGAGGGAGGAGGCAAACGCAAACCCTTTCGCTTCTTCAATCACTGGGCAGATCAAGAGGGGTTCCTAGACCTTATTTGTGAGGCTTGGATTCAACTTGTTGAGGGAAATCTACTCTTTGTTTGTGTCCAAAAGCTAAAGCAAGTAAAAGCAAAGCTCCTCATTTGGGTGCGAGAAGATCGTGATAAGCCACAAAGAATGGCCTAGCTGAGGGAACATCTCAGCCAACTCCATTCCCTCCTTAATCCAGGATAAGAGGATATCCAATTAAAGGAATGCACAATCAGGGATTAGCTAAGGCGACTCCTTGTTGAGGACTAATTGGCTTAAAAAAGGAGACAAAGGTACTAAATTTTTTGCCATGGCCACTCACAAATGCCAAAATAGGAATGCTCTCACTTGTGTCATCCGATCGAATGGCACCATCGTTGACGAGGTTGATGCAATCAAGAACGAAGTGATGGAGCACTTCTCAAGCCTTTATGTGGCTTAGGAGGTCAACCCCCAGCTACCTAATGTTGACTCATCCCCCTTCCCCATCGCTAAAAGAGTGTTCATTGAAGATAGTCAGATGCTTCAAAGCCCAACCACGCTGGAGGAGGTCCTGGAGGCCTTGTGGTCGATTGATGCCAATAAGGTGCCAGGGCTGGATGGCTTCAATGAGCTTTTCTTTCCTCCTTATTGGTTAAACATTGTGACGGACATGCACTCAACTATTGGGTTCTTCCTTGCTGGGGGTAGGATGGTGGGCGAACTGAACAATGCTTTTTCAACCTTGGTTCCTAAGTCTGAATGTGTTAACTTATCTCTAATTTTCACCCTATTGTGTGTTGTAACACCGTATATAAGATTATCTCTAAACTCCTTGCCAAGCATTCTGCATAGGTCCTTCCCCGCCTCATTGAACCCAACCAGGGCAACTACGTGTGGGGTCGTAAATTGGAGGACTGTTCCATCCTTACGCAAAAATGTCTTAGTGGCTTCAATGATCGAGGGGTTACAAGGCTTTATGTGAAAGCTGATATTTCCAAGGCTTTTGATTCGATAGACATGGGCTTCATCAATTGCATCCTCCAGGTAATGGGCTTCAAGGATGATTGGATTAGATGGATCAAGGTGTGCATGAGTCGACCCTCCATCACTCCCCTCATCAATTGTTACGACCGGATTCCCGAATCCCTACGAGACATGAGAATTGGACCGACTCGACTGATCCTAAGACCCAGTCGTCCAATGAGAAAGTAACCAAAAGAGCAGTAAAATAAACCACATTCATCATGCATATAACTAGCAGTAACAAAAGTACAGCAGTAAAGAAAAGAACTAGTACAGTATACACCACCACAACAGTAGAGAATTGAATAGGTACATAAACATGATGCTTACAATAAAAGAGTACAGTGGTAACAGAAAATACTCACTACAACAGAAGAAACGGTACAGTAGGTACAACACAAGTAAAACTACTGGGCTCTACTAGGCCCAGCACTCTCTGCAGCCGCAGGCTCTGGCTGCTCAACACCTGATCCTGAAAAGGTGACAAAGGTGACACGTTAGCGAAATGCTGAGTAGAGTGGCAACCAACTAGCTAAGAAAAACAGTAAGGTGGACAAGTAGCTGTTATTTTTAATTTCCTCCTTTATTTCTATTTACTCATTCTTGATATTATTCCTCGGATCTTTCTCTTGATCTCGAATGTTCCTCGTGGGAATGATCTTGATTGCAGTCTTTTCCGAAAAGTAGAAGTAGCACGTGGTGCTCTCCTGGCCGGGAGAGTCCCCCGTGGTGGTCCTACCCTCAGTCAACCACCCCAAGGTTACTGACAGACATAATGGTGACTACGACACACGCGATAAATGCACGGGTAGCTACCCCGCACTGGCATAGGATCAGTCATTTCCGTTAACGGGTGCGCCCAAAGTACAGCACGGAACCAGTATAGGGCAGAGCCCTCTCAGTCACAGGGGGGCTAGCCCCTCCACAGTCCGCGCACTCTCGCCTGACTATCCTGGTTTACCCAGTGGGCCTAACAAGTCGGTGTAGGAAGGCTAGCAGAACCCCGGGGCCCGTGGGGTGGTTAGTGCTCTCCCTACACTAGTAGCTCTCCCCGGTACTGTGTACGCGAGGGCCAAAGTCGATACAAAGTGGCCAGACTTAACCCCGGGTCCCTGAGGCGGTTAGCTCCGCTCTGCACTAAACAGGGGGACAGTCGTTCTCCTTGGTACTCCGCAAGGGCCAACTCACTTCCCCAATTCCATTCCATTCACCTCTCAGGAGCTCTACTCCTAATTTCCCATAGGGTTCATGCTCATATTTCTTTAACTAAGCCAATTTAGGTTTCATCATTTCAGCTTTATATTCATATAGCCCATGTTCTCAACAGTTAATATCCATTCATAAACAAGCAACTGCTATCCAAGTACAGGCAATTATCATTTTTCTTTCTACTTTTCCAAGACTGCAATCCATATATTCACGACATTCGTTTCGGTGTTTCTGTTCCTAGAATTCATGCCACACCCTAGGATCTATCATTCAATTTAGTTTTCCAATCATAAGGTTCATGCCATACCTTAGAATCTATTAATTATCTCACAAGTGCATAATTCTTGATAAACAATCAAAGGGAGTCACTCTACCCGCAAAATCAGGAGTACTGGGGGCGTGATCGGCAGGTCCGCGCGCCTCCGCAACCCCCAGAGCCGCAACGGAACGAGGTCCTAACACAAGGATCAAACATAAGGAACTACTCAGAACAGGATACAAGTACTGTAAACAAGTAGAGGAACTAATTTTGAGAAGAACAAAATTTGAAACGTGGAAAACGGACCTTAAACGGGTCAAAAACAACCAGTCTGCCCCAAGTCAGACGTCTGGAACATCTTTCAGACGTCTTAAACGATGGTTCAGGTCATACCTTGTTTCTGCGCGGTTCTTCAGACATCCAGAATCCCGCTGAATCGTCTGGACCTAGTTCTAGACATCCGACTATCACTCCGGACGTCTGGAGACCCTATCCACCGTCTGTTGTTGTTTCCAGACGTCCGATCTGTGTGGGAGGGCGTGCCCTTGCACCTTCCCGAACGAACCTTGCACGCGTACGCAATCGATCTCAACACGGCAAAGAAGCAGATCCTTCGGCGAAACGGCCTGCATGGCCGTACACGCGAAAGGAGAAGGAAAAGAAATATTGTACCTTTCAAACGTCTGGATCTCACTCCAGACGTCCCCCGCGCCATTTGGACGTAGGTCTAGACGTCTGATTCTGGGAAATTTTCCCAGAATCAGGACCTCCTCGCCCTCCGCCTGTTGCGCATGGCCGTGCCGCGCCGCACTCGCCTGCTGCTTAAGCTGCAGCAGCACCTCCCCAGCGCCACGCTCCCGCTGCGTGCCCGTCGGCCGTCCCTAGCTGCTCCGGCGAGCTCGCACACTCGCGCTCTACCTCTTCTCCCTCTCGCTACACCTCCTCCTCCCCGCGCACACCCGGCAGCAGCTGTTGCCCTCACCCTCTCACTCTCACGCTAACTGGAAGAAGAAGGAGGAGATGGTGGAGTGATGGTGAGGGAGAGGAGAGGGGGGAAGGTATTTGAAGGCACCGTGGGGAGAGAGAGAGGAAGAAAAGATGCGCCTGCAGGACGAGGAGGGAAGAGAGAGAAGAAAAGAGGGCGGTGGGTTAGTCTGCGCGCACATGCACGTAGACGCGAATTCGTACGTCGCAAAAATTAATTTCCAGACGTTTGGGAAGGCTTCCAGACGTCTGACCAGATGTCTGGACCAACTCCCAGACGTCTTAAAAGACATTTGATGTCGGGGTCATAACAACATAACAAACTCAAAGGAAGTTTCGTCCCTGAAACTTGCGCTAACTAGGGTGCGGAAAAGAACAATATATGCAAAACAAACTCAAAGAGGACTGAAGCCGGTCTGAAAAGATGTACCCTTAAAAAGCTCCGGGTACCGCTCCCACATCGTCGCCTTAGGCTCCCAGGTAGCCTCCTCGTACCGCTGGCTCCTCCATAAAACCTTCACCAGGGGTACTTGCTTCCGTCTCAGACTGCGAACGGCTTTGTCGAGAATCTGCACTGGCTGCTCGGGGTAGGTCAGGTCGTCACCCACCTTGACGCTATCGTGACTGGGATCGGCGACGTACTTCCTAAGGTTGGACATGTGGAACACGTTGTGCACACCAGAAAGCTGGGGAGGAAGGGCAAGCCTGTAAGCAACGGGTCCAACCCGCTCCAGGACCTCAAAGGGTCCCACGAACCTCGACGCGAGCTTCCCTCTCACCCCAAACCGCTGCAGGCCCTTCATGGGCGAAACGCGAAGGAAGACGTGGTCCCCAACCTCAAAATGTACCTTTTTGCGTTTCCGATCTGCATAGCTCTTCTACCTGCTCCTGACAGTGTGGAGTCGCCTGTGAATCTGCTCGACTACCTCCTAACTCTGCCGGATCAGCCTGGGGCCAACCTCCCACTTGGTCCCCATCTCAACCCAACTTAAGGGTGTCGTACACCTCCGTCCGTACAAAGCCTCGTAGGGAGCCATGCTGATGTTCGAGTAATAACTGTTATTATATGCAAACTCCGCCAGGGGAAAGTGCTCCCCCCAAGAGCCCCTCCAGTCCAGTACACAAGCACGTAAAAGGTCCTCAAGTGTCTGTATCGTGCGCTCGGACCGTCCGTCCGTCTGGGGGTGGTATGCTGTACTGAACCTCAACCGCGTCCCCAAGACCTGTTGAAACTCAGCCCAAAATTGGGATGTAAAATGGGTATCCCGGTTGGATACGATCTCTCACGGAACTCCGTGTAGACGTACCACGTTGCGAATATACCTCTCTGCCAACTGTGCTGGTCCTAAGGTGACTCGGATCGGTAAGAAACGTGTCGTCTTCGTCAATCTGTCAACGATCACCCAGACTGCGTCGTGTCCTCGCTGGATAACGGGCAAGCCCACCACCCAGTCCATGGTGATGCTCTCCCACTTCCACTCTGGCACTGGAAGTGGATGCAATGATCTTGCAGGCCTCTGATGCTCGGCCTTCACCTGCCGACACACTAAACACTGCTGCATAAATTCACCCACATCCTGCTCCATTCCCCTCCACCAAAAGTCACGTCTCAAATCATGGTACATCTTTGTGTTTCCGGGATGTATGGTGAATCTGGAACCGTGTGCCTCAGTCAGGAGTTCTCTCAACAGCTCCTCGTATCTAGGAACGCACAAGCGTCCCCTCATGCGCAGCACCTGGTCTGTAAAAGAGAAGTCCCCAGGGTCACCTAACAGTACTCGGTCACGTAAGGACTGTAAGTACAGGTCGGCCATCTGTCCTGTGATGATGCGATCTATTAGCTCTGGCCTCGTCAGTCGTGTCAAAGTCACTGCCCCACAGTGTCCCAGTAACTCTAGGGGTCGCCAACTGCCCATCTCCTCCAAGAGGCTCCAACTCTGCTCCTGTAAACTCGCCAAGTGTGCGGGCGCCTTCCGACTCAAGGCGTTAGCCACCACGTTGGCCTTTCCCGGGTGGTAGGAAATGATGCAGTCATAGTCCTTTAGGAGCTCCAACCAATGTCTCTGTCTCATGTTGAGCTCCTTCTGATCAAACAGGTATCTGAGGCTCTTGTGATCTGTGAAAATCTCAAAGGTTTCACCGTATAAGTAGTGCCTCCACGTCTTCAGCGTGAAGACGACAGCTGCCAGCTCCAGGTCGTGGGTAGGATAGCTATACTCATGGGGCTTCAGTTGCCGCGAAGCGTAAGCGACAACGTGACCCCTCTGCATGAGCACACCCCTAACCCCTGCAAAGAGGCGTCCGTGTACACAATGAACCCGCCACTACTGTCAGGGATAGTAAGCACGGGAGCCGAAGTCAGCCTCTCCTTCAGCTCCTGAAAACACGCCTCACAGGCGTCTGTCCAAGTAAAGGGCACGTCCTTCAGGGTTAGCTGTGTCATGGGACGTTCAATCTGTGAGAAGCCCCTAATAAACCCCCTGTAGTAGCCTGCCAGTCCCAAGAAACTGCGAATTTTAGTGACCGCACGCGGTCTCTCCCACCTGAGCACTACCTCGACCTTGGCTAGGTCCACAGCCAAGCCATCCCCGGAGATCACATGACCTAAGAAGGTCACCTCCCCCAACCAGAACTCGCACTTGCTGTATTTGGCGTACAGCCTACGTCGTCTCAGTGTGTTCAAAACCATCCACAAGTGCTGT
Organism: Thalassia testudinum; assembly: GCA_037157565.1. Taxonomy (NCBI): domain Eukaryota; kingdom Viridiplantae; phylum Streptophyta; class Magnoliopsida; order Alismatales; family Hydrocharitaceae; genus Thalassia; species Thalassia testudinum. The sequence continues at coordinate 122,499,918 of JAZHRO010000073.1, forward strand.
TCATGCTGTGTTTGATCCCGAGAATAGATGAGTACATCATCAATGAATACCACCATGAACTGGTCCAAGAACGGTCTAAACACCCAGTTCATCAAATCCATGAAGGCAGCGGGGGCATTGGTCAGCCCAAATGACATGACCAGAAACTCATAGTGTTCGTACCGAGTGTGGAAAGCTGTCTTGGAGACGTCCGCCTCCTTGATCCTCAATTGGTGGTATCCAGACCTCAAGTCGATCTTGGAGAATACTGTAGCACCTCTTAGCTGGTCAAACAAGTCATCAATCCTCAGCAGTGGATACCTGTTCTTGATGGTGACGCTATTCAGCTGTCGGTAGTCCACACAAAGGCGTAGGGTACCATCCTTCTTCTTTACAAACAGTACCGGGGCTCCCCAGGGAGACGCACTGGGCCTCACAAAGCCCTTCTCCAAAAGATCCTGCAACTGAGACTTGAGCTCTCGCAGCTCAAGTGGTGCCATCATGTACGGTGCTGTGGAGATGGGGCTGGTCCCCGGTACTAGTGAGATCTCAAACTCGATCTCACGCTCGGGCGGTAGTCCTGGCAGCTCATCTGGGAACACATCGGGGTACTCTCTGACCACCGGGATACTCTGGAAGTCTGCCACAGGGCTGGGCTCCGCCACCACACAAGCTAGGAAGCCCTCACACCCCTGGCTCAAAAGTCTCGCCGCCCGAAGTGCGGAAATGCACCTGAAGCCTCCATCCTCTAGTTGCCCGTGGAACTCGAAAGGCAACTCCGGTATGGAGAAGACGATCTTCCTCTCAAAGCAGTCCTTCAAGACATGGTAAGCGGACAACCAGTCCATCCCCAGAATTATGCCAAAGTCCTCCATCTGTATCATAATCAGGTCAGCAGGAAGGCTGTGTCCCCCAACACTGACTTCGCAACCTATGTACATCTCCTCAGCTACAAACAGCTGACCACTCGGGCCTCTGATCACGAACGGATTCTCTAACAACATACAGTCCTGCCCCAAACTAACCGCGAAACTGACCGCGACGAACGAGTGCGTAGCGCCGGAATCGAAAAGCGTGTAAACAAGTCTGCTGGAAACTGAAACCATACCTGCTACCACTGATCCCGAAGCTCTGGCATCCCTGTGTGTCAGGGCGTTGATACGCCCCTCAGCCCTTGGTGCGGACGAAGCAGCCACGCTCTGCGTTGGACGGGTAGCTGTTGGCCTGTACCCTCCCCGTGACTACTGTCCTCCTCCTCACGCCTGGAAACCGCGGCCTCCTGCTCGCCCTCCAGTGCTCGGCTCGGGAAGCATCTGCTGACCTCCTGCCCTAGATGGGCAGTCCCTCCTGATGTGGCCCGGCTGGCCACACTGGTAGCAAAGGGGGACTCGACTCCCGCCCTTAGTGGGTCCCTGCTGTCGGCTGGGTAGGGGTTCGGTGCTAGCAGCTGGCCCCTGTCGGGGGCCCCCAAAGGCCACTGATGGCCCTGCAAAACGTGACGGCTCTCCTGCAGGTGCCACGTGTCTCCTTTCTCATCGGCCCTGTGAGAAGTCTGGCTGATAGGGCCTCTTCCGCCCGCCGTCAGTGTCTCGCGCAGACGGGTTGGTTTCTTCGTATGTCATAGCTGCCTCCACCACCCTCGAGAACGTAGGCAGCTTCAGGGGTTTGACATACCCCCAAATCGCCAGTCGGAGCCCCTTGGTGAACCTCCAAAGGCGCTCCTCCTCAATGGCCACTGCTGTCGCTGCGAAGCGAGACAGCTCCAGGAAACGCGTGCGATACACGCTCACAGTCATCGTCCCCTGGCGGAGAGTGCGGAACTCCCGCCTCCTCTGGTCCTGCCATGTCTAGGGAAAGTATTGCTCGCAGAAGAGGGTGACGAACCGGTCCCAGGTCGGCTCGTCCCTCTCCTATCCCCTGACCGCCCTCCACCACCTGTGTGCTGCGCTCTCCAGCTGGTACGTGGCAAAGGCCATGCGGCACTCCACAGGGGGGCGAAGGGTGTCAAAAACCTTCTCGATCTGCTCGATCCAGTCCTCCACCTCGGCCGGGTCCTCATCCCCCTTGAAGGAGGGGAGATTCAGCTTTTGGAACTGTCCGAAAAGCTCAAAGTGGCGCTGAAGGGGAGATGCCGACGCGCCTCCTGATAAAGAAGCCTCATGCTCAGAAGTGCTGGAGGAAGGTGGGGCGGTGGAGGCCCATCCCCTCCCCCGCGTCCAATGCCATGTCCATCGCGTGGTCCCACAGAGGACTCCCCCTCCGCAGCCACAGGGAGAGGCACTCGTGGCGGCGGGTGGATCACCTCTCGCACGATATCCCGTATCAGCTAGGCGAGGTCCTGGGCCTGAATGCCCGGGAGCAGTGGCTGGTCCATTGAGGCATCGACCCCAACGTGCCCGCCCCTCCAACCTCGTCCTCGGCCGCGCCCGCGGCCCGCCTCGCTAGTCCCGAGTCGAGGCATCTCCTGCAAGGAGACACGAATACAGAACGGAAAAACATCAATATGAATCGATATCTAATGGAGAAGTCTAAGAACATATGTCAAAAGAAACGTTGTGGTGGATACTCTAGTTACAGACACGTGAATTGGTTATTTTCCAGCCAGTTAGTTCACTTCTCGATACGACCTTGCTCTGATACCATCTTGTTACGACCCGATTCCCGAATCCCTACGACACACGAGAATCGGACAGACTCGACTGATCCCAAGACCCAGTCGTCCAACGAGAAAGTAACCAAAAGAGCAGTAAAATAAATCACATTCATCATGCATATAACTAGCAGTAACAAAAGTACAGCAGTAAAGAAAAGAACTACTAAAGTACACAACATCACAACAGTAGAGAATTAAACAGGTACATGAACATTATGCTTGCAATAAAAGAGTACAGTGGTAACAGAAAATACTTACTGCAACAGAAGAAACGGTACAGTAGGTACAACACAAGTAAAACTACTAGGCTCTACTAGGCCCAGCACCCTCTGCAGCCGCAGGCTCTGGCTGCTCAACACCTGGTCCTGAAAAGGTGATAAAGGTGACACGTCAGCGAAATGCTGAGTAGAGTGGCAACCAACTAGCTAAGAAAAATGGTAAGGTGGACAAGTAGCTGTTATTTTTAATTTCCTCCTTTATTTCTATTTACTCATTCTTGATATTATTCCTCGGATCTTTCTCTTGATCTCGAATGTTCCTCGTAGGAACGATCCTGATTGCAGTCTTTTCCGAAAAGTAGAAGTAGCATGTGGTGATCTCCTGGCCGGGAGAGTCCCCCGTGGTGGTCCTACCCTCAGTCAACCACCCCAAGGTCACTGACAGACGTAACAGTGACTACGGCAGGTGCGATAAACGCACGGGTAGCTACCCTGCATTGGCACGAGGTCAGTCGTTTCCGTTAATGGGTGCACCCAAAGCACAGCACGGAACCAGTATAGGGCAGAGCCCTCTCAGTCACAGGGGGCTAGCCCCTCCACAGTAACCAAATAAGGGTCTTGCCCCTCCACAGTCCGCGCACCCTCTCCTGATTATCCTGGTTTGCCCAGTGGGCCTAACAAGTCGGTGTAAGAAGGTTAGCAGAACCCCGGGGCCCGTGGGGTGGCTAGTGCTCTCCTTATACTAGTAGCTCTCCCCGGTACTGTGCACGCGAGGGCCAAAGTCGGTACAAAGTGGCCTGACCTAACCCCGGGTCCCTGGAGTGGCTAGCTCCGCTCTGCACTAAACAGGGGGACAGTCACTCTCCTTGGTACTCCGTACTAAAGGGCCAGCTCACTTCCCCAATTCCATTCCATTCACCTCTCAGGAGCTCTACTCCTAATTCCCCGTAGGGTTCATGCTCATATTTCTTTAACTAAGCCAATTTAGTTTTCATCATTTCAGCTTTATATTCATATAGCCCATGTTCTCAACAGTTAATATCCATTCATAAACAAGCAACTGTTTTCCAATTACAGGCAATTATCATTTTTCTTTCTACTTTTCCAAGACTGCAATCCATATATTCACGACATTTGTTTCGGTGTTTCTATTCCTAGGATTTACACCACACCCTAGGATCTATCATTCAATCTAGTTTTCCAGTCTTAGGATTCATGCCATACCCTAGGATCTATCATTCAATCTAGTTTTCCAGTCCTAGGGTTCATGTCATACCTTAGAATCTATTAATTATCTCACAAGTGCATAATTGTTGATAAACAATTAAAGGGAGCCACTCTACCCGTAAAATCAAGAGTACTGGGGCGTGATCGGCAGGTCCACGCACCGCAACCCCCAGAGCCGCAACGAAATGGGGTCCTAACACAAGGATCAAACATAAGGAACTACTCAGAATAGGATACAAGTACTGTAAACAAGTAGAGGAACTAATTCTGAGAAGAACGAAATTTGAAATGCGGAAAACGGACTTCGAACGGACCCTAAACGGGTCAAAAACAACCAGTCTGCCCCAAATTAGATGTCTGGAACATCTTCCAGACGTCTTAAATGATGGTTCAGGTCATACCTTATTTCTGTGTGGTTCTTTAGACGTCCAGAATCCCGCTGAACCATGTAGACCTATTTCCAGACGTCCGACTATCACTTCGGACGTCTGGAGACCCTATCCGCCGTCTGGTGCAGTGCCCAGACGTCCGATCTGTGTGGGAGGGCATGCCCTTGCGCCTTCCCGAATGAACCCTGCACGCGTACGCAATCGATCTCAGCACGGCAAAGAAGTAGATCCTTTGGCGGAACGGCCTGCATGGCCGTACACGCGAAAGGAGAAGGAAAAGAAATATTGTACCTTTCAGACGTCTGGATCTCACTCCAGACGTCCCCCACGTTGTCTGGACATAGGTCTAGACGTTTGATTCTAGGAAATTTTCCCAGAATCAGGACCTCATCACCCTCTGCCTGCTGCGCATGGCCGTGCCGCGCCGCGTTCGCTTGCTGCCTGAGCTGCAGCAGCACCTCCCCAGTGCCACGCTCCCGCTGCGGGCCCGCCAGCCGGCCCTGGCTGCTCCGGCGAGCTCGCACACTCTCGCTCTACCTCTTCTCCCTCTCGCTGCACCTCCTCCTCCTTGCGCACACCCGGCAACAGCTGCTGCCCTCGCCCTCTCACTCTCACACTAACATGAAGAAGAAGGAGGAGACAGAGGAGTGATGGTGAGGGAGAGGAAAGGGGGGAAGGTATTTGAAGGCGCTGTGGGGAGAGAGAGAGGAAGAAAAGATGCGCCTGTAGGACAGGGAGGGAAGAGAGAGAAGAAAAGAGGGCGGCGGGTCAGTCTGTGCGCGCATGCGCGTAGACACGAATTCGTACGCTGCAAAAGTTAATTTCCAGACGTCTTGGAAGGCTTCCAGACGTCTGGACCAACTCCCAGACGTCTTAAATGACGTTTGATGCCGGGGTCTTAACATCAATGGTATTCTTGTGAGGTTAATCCTCATCAGGCACAGACTTCGCTAGGGAGACCCACTCTCCCCACTCCTCTTCAACTTGGTTATTGGCGTACTCTCACTTTTCCTGCAGATTCAAGTGCAAGAGGGGTTCCCTTGTACCCCTAAGATTAGAGGTGTCTCTTTTGTTTCACACCTTCTGTTCATGGACGACATCATCATATTTGGGAGAGCAGATTGGAGATTAGCAACCGTGATCCATAAAGCGTTTAACTTATTTGGGAGCCTAACGGGCTTGAGGCTGAACACGGACAAGAGAAGGGCTTAAATTGCCCAAGGTGTGTCACATAGGATGGAGACTCATTTGGCTTTGGGAATGCTTGAAGGCCACCTGCCCGCTAAGTACCTGGGCACTCCCCTGTATGTGAGCACATCTCGTGCAAGCTCGTACTCGGGTCTCCTAGAGAAGGTGTTGGCATTGCTCACATCTTAGAGTGCTAAGACCCACTCTAGAATGGGGAGGAAACAACTGATCAAGTGGTCAATAGAGGACTTACTACAGTTCTGGATTTTTTTCCTTGGTGGTGCCCTGCTCCATCTTGAGAAAAGTCATGTCCCTGGCAACGAGATACTTTTAGGGCACTAAGGCTCATATGATGTGTTGGCAAGATGTTTACCTCCCTTCGAGGAAGGTGGGTTTGGCCTCACGGACCTCCTCGATCTTGAGATTTTACCGCTTGCAATAGGCTTCAAAGACTAATGGATGTTACTAACTCAAGTATTTGGGCTACCTGGATGCAAAGCTGCTACACCATTTCTGAGGCACTTCTTTAGCCAAGGTGTAGAATTGATTCTAGATGCTGACGAGCATCTTGAGACATTGGGATTTTATTCAACAACACTTTTTATGTCTCTGATGCTATGGGGGATGCTCGTTGATCTTGGCCAGCGACAACCAACTGAAAGCCTTATGGATCTAAAGACTAAACTCGAGGGGAGGGGTGAATAGTATAGACGGTAATTTAAAAATAATATAAGTGAAAATTTTAAACCACAATCAAACAATCATAAGTACACCTTGATTTATAATGGAAACCCTTTTGGATGAAAACCACTACCTAAGCCTCCCAGCTTAGGATTTTCTCAATTAAGCAAAGCTATTCAATCCACTAAAACTTCGTACAACTTGAATGGGGGTGACATAACTTCTTACAATAACCTCTCTTTGATACCTAAAAAGAAGCACAACATGTTTCCCAAAATAACTTGGGACCAGATAAAATTTGCAGAAAAAGATGTAATACAGTTGAATCCTAAGGAACCTCAAATATAAAATCAAACCAAGATTTTTCGTAGAAGCTTTAGAGCAAATTGCTTTAAAAAGCATGGAAAAGAGAGTGCAGAAATACATTAGAAGTAGAGCGTAAAAACACTCTTTCCTAGAGGATTTGTTTTTTTGTTATGTATAAAAAAAGGTTGCTGGTGGTAACACCATCATGGGTTCGAATTAGTTATAATTAGTCATATTCAAATGATAAATGCTCTTACTTGATCATCTGAGGGTCACAATTCTGCACTGGTCTAATTTGAGAAGACAAGAAAATAGGGTTAATTATGTTATTTTAACAGCACATTGCAAATATAGATTAACCACAGGGTTACTCAGGAGTTAATTAAAGGTCAAATGAGCAAAAAAGACTAAAAAGTGGGTTCACACTAATTGAATAAAGATTTCATGTATTTCGAGGACAAAAATAGTACTAAAAACCCTAATTATAAACCTCACTTAAATTGAAAATGTTATAGTTAGGATAAAATCAAAATAAACCTACTAAAAATTATGAAAAAATATTCTAAGAGGTTTGGTACCTTCACTTTGACTATTTGAACCCATTTTGACCTAGAATAGAGTTTCAAACGGGAATTTGCCTTAATTTAGGCTTCTATGCAAATTACCAGTCAAATGTGGTCAAAACTCAAATCCAAGTTCACTACTAGATTTCTTGGGTCCAAATTAGGTTAAAATCAAAATTTGGGTCCAACTAGAGTCTATCATAACCTAATTTGCATTTTGGTCCCTAAAAACTCCATTTTTTCACACTCAAACCTCTATTTTTCACACTCAGACCCCTAACTTTTAATTTTCTTTACATCCATGCCCTAACTTTTCGTCATTCTCAAAAACAAGTCCTTGCCACCATTGGAGGTCTGTACAGGATCCACCCTCTGACCGCATCGACTTCAATCAAGGATTTCTCCTTGATTTGTCGACCAAAAGCCTTCAACATTTGAGGGATTATTGACAAGAAGATCCTCTACCATCTAAACCAGATCACAGGTACCAAATCTGATCCATTGCCGCTAGTGAGCACCTTGATTTTAGTGTGGATTCCTTGTGAAAATCACAAGGAATTTACACTAATTTCGTGCAATTTGAGGTCGTTGAGTCCTCTATATAAGTCCTAGGATATTTCTAGGTGAATTTTAGCCAAGACTTATCTGGAAAAACCCCTCTTCTCCTCCGGCCAACTGCACCTTTGACTTCAGCGATCATCTCCGCCCTACTCCTCCAGCTGTCTGATTGCACCTCAAAATATGCCTACAATAATGCCTTCTTATGCTATTTCCTAGCATTAACTATGCACATTAGGATTCCCTAGTTTCATTTGTAAAAATGCATGCATTCATGCATTTAATTAAGAGAGGAGGAGAAATGAATAAGTGACCTTGCATTTTACATTTTCCCTAAGTGTATCCTTGCAAAATCCACATCTTTTTATTTTTTTCCCACTTGATTTTTATTTTCCTACGGCGGCTGCATTTTTTCTCCTCGTGCCGCTGCTGCAGTAGCCCGTCCCTGCAGCACCCTCTCCCTGCACCTGCCATTCCTTGCAGTCGTATGCAAGGCCATGCCTTCTTCTACTATAGAAGGCCACGTCTTCTCTTCAAACGGGGAGGGGGGGGGGGGGGGGCTGGCTGTAGCAAGAAAGAAACACCACCAGTAGGCCACCACCTTCCTCTCCTCCCTCTCCCCTCCATACGCTGGTCCTCCTCCGAGGAGATACCCGGCGGGCAAGAGCTCACTGTGGTGCACACCACCACAGTGAGACCACCACCGCCCAGCTCTTCAAAGAGCCAGTGGGCGTGGTGGCTCTCTGTTTTCATTTTTTTCCGTTCTCGCACTTCCCACCATTGCTGCCGCTTCAAGGTCTGAAGCTTGAAGCAGCAGCAGCAGCTAAGCAGCGGCTCCCGCAGCTTCCGCGAGCATCTGCAAGCGCCCCAGCCACTCCGCGCGCGCCTGCAGACCTTCCCCGCTTCCGTTTGTACGCTCTGTCGCCCACCCTCCGTGCCCGCAACCGGTCGCTGCGCACCTCTGCAGCAGCCGGCCAAGCGTCTCCCCGCCTCCCTGCCAGCCTCTGCAAGCGCCCACGTGTGCCTGCAGACTCCCCGCCTCCCTCTACGAGCGTGCTGTCGCGAGCCCTCCGCGCTCGCAGTCGGTCGACGCATACACCTCTCCTCCTCTGCACGAATACGCGCCCGCGACCATCAGACGACGGCCTTCAAGCGTAGACGACTTAACACCCCCTGCAGAGTGGCTGCGTCCTCTCCTGCCCTCTCTCTCGCTCTCTCTCTCTCTCTCACAGCACTCACTCTCTCTTTACACCAACGCACACACACACCTTCACCAACACTTACACACACCCACACACACATAAACACTATTATAAACTTATATATATATATATACGTATACTTATATATAGTGACATATATACACATATATTGATAGACATATATATATATATATACATACATATATTGATATACATATATATATATATATACTTATATTTATACATATAGTAGTACCTATATACTTATGTATTAGTATATATATATATATATATATATACCTATATACATATATTATTATTATACATATACATATATATATACATATATATATACGTCTATATAGTATTATATACATACATACATACATATATATATATATAACTATATATATACATACATATATATACCTATGCAGTTATAACTATATATATATACATATAGATATATTTACTTATATACATACATATATATATATTTTCACATTATTTACTATACGCTGTATCGCAGGAATATCTGTACCAGTTGCTGATATTCCCCGATACACGCGTACAAAAAGCGTGGACACATACATCTTCCACCATCCATCCACACTCCACGCAGCACCCAGTTCGGTTGGTTGCGTCTCTCTAGACGACGACCAACTCGACATCGTGCTATACTCCATCGCCGCCTCCACCCCCACCCCTTTATATACATAATATTTACATATATATATATATTGTATTTACTCTTTCTGTTTTGCTTTTCTATTAGTAAAAAGATAAAAACATATATATAAAAGAGAAAAGATAATGTTTGACTTGCAGGTACCTTGTCTTGCAAATAGCAAGACCCATTTTTGATTCTGTTTTGGCTAAAAGCCAAGGACACAATTTTGAGGGAGTGCCTCAAGGACAAAGATTACCAGAAAAAATATATAAATGAGAAAAACACCAAAAATACAATAAACAAACGGAAGAGACTCGTTGTAGGAAAAGCGTAGAAACTCTACTTGTAACCCCACTTCCCTGAGTTCGATCCCAGGCCTAAAAGTGATAAGATAAAATCAAGTAGGCTAGGTTAAAAATTTGTAAAGAGATGGTTAGGTCTGAATTAGGTTAACTACTATACACATTTCAACGATAAAATCATCATATTAACAACCTATCCGGGCCGACCAATCACTGTCCAACCATCAAATTGGGCGGTCCTCCATCTTTGTCTCTCGTCGGTCAAAGTAGAGATTCTCTCCGCTTCATCGTCGCCATTCTCCCTCGCCGTTGCTCTTGCCTTCCTCATGTCTAGTTGGTCAACGTTGGATGCATCCCTCTTTCTCACTCTCCCTAAGTCACCTCAACCTCTCCCTCTCCCTCTTTAGAATAATCTTAGGTCCTTAGAACTTAGGTTCAGCCATCGTATCACGTACTCCCCCACCGTCTTCCCCACGGTCGGCACGAAATCCAGCGAGCTCGCGCCAACACCACACAGCACATCACCACTTCCATAACCTCTATCTCATCTCCTAGGCCAATAGCCCTTAAGAAATTGATGGTTTTGGTTCCTATTCCGACCGATCGAACATCACCTCTCACCGTCGCCTATTCCGACTCCAGCTGACCTTCTCGAACACGCACACACCAAATCACAGCCACCTTCACATCTGTCGTGCTCCGGTGAAGCTTCCTAGCTATTTTAATTGGGCCGCAAGGCCGTATTGTGTGTTTCAGGTTTCCACTGGAGCTTTGCTGTCACCATCGATTCTTCATTTCCAACCAGCACCGTTTGGCCGTCATCGCTACTGCTTGTTGAACGCACTTTCGTTGAGTTTAAAAGATTGCGTTGTAGTATAGTCAACAAAAGCAATTTAACATTTAAATTTGTAAACTCAAGAAATAGAAATGAGTATGAGGTCGTTTGCAGGGAAAAAAATTGATAAATCAATCCACTAATCACAAGTATCAAGAATAATATGTAGGTGAAATCAAAATGATAATTAATATATATATTAAAAATGTATCTTAGAATGTTAGGTGGAAAATGTAGAAATAAAGGGATAAAAATGCTGGTTAAAACCACCAAATAAACCCTAGAATTTAAGCTCTAATCAAACTCAAATATGTGAATAGTAATCCTCAACCACTTAATGTCAATTTTCCACGTCATCAAATATTTTTATAGTAACCAAGGGCAAGCACAAGGGCTAGCCATAGAGAGCTCGAGAATGGCTAAGCAGCGACTAAGTGTTGAGCAAGGAAAGGGGGCATGATTCCCAATATCAATAGTGAAAAACCCCTTCCCTCCTCCTCAGATCTCTTTTCTTTCTCCAAATAGACTTGGGTGAATAGTACTGGGTATACGGATCCAAAGGCCTAGATTTGCTGACGTGGTGTAGTGGGTGAGAGCGTGAGTGGCACATGGTGAGAGAAGGGACCTCACCCCGTGCTCACTAAGGCGAAGAGTAGATGGCACAAATTGTCTTTATGCACTATTGCGGAGTCTGAAACCCACAATGTGGGATTAATCCCAGTGCCTTCCTTCGCGTGCGGCAGCAGGACGAGTGTCGTCGAAATGAGGTAGTGGCTGCTGCCTGTTGCTTTGATTGAGGGCTGGGAGACTTCAGGAGTTGGGTCCGCGTCGATGGAGAGTGGCAGCAAGGCGGATGATGGTTGGAGTCGGGTGAATGAAGCGGAAGATGACGACGGCGATGGCAGTCCTCCAGTGGAACCTTAAATCCACGAACACGGCCTTGTGGCCTAATTAAAGCAATTTAGAAGCTTCGCCAAGTTGCTTGGAGTGCAACGGCAGCAGTGGTTTGGTGCTTGGTGGTGTACGTCGACCGACCGGTGTCAGAGAAGGTGACGGAGGTGTGCGATGTTTGGTCAGTCAAATCATAAGCTAAGGCCCTCAATTTCTTGAGGGCTTTTGGCCTATGGGATGAGGTGGAGCTAATGGGAGTGTTGGCAAGGTGTTTGATGAGGTGTAGCACTGGCACGAGCTTGTGGGAGCTCATGTTGGTGAAGGGGAAGAGAGAGGGGAAGTGCGGTGGTGTGTGGTCGAATTGTGGAGATAAGGTCCTAGGGGTGATCTAGAGAGAAATAGATAGAGTTTAGGAAGACTTAGGGGGAGCGAGAGAGAAGGAGGCACCCGACGTTGATCAACCGGATGCAGAGAAGACGAAGATAACGACGAGGAAGAAGAGATTGATGGCGATCTTGCTTTGGCCAGCAAGACTCGCGACGAGGAGGTGAAGTCGGAGGGCCATCCAATTTGATGGTTGGACAGTCGAAGGAGGTGATCGGAGAGGGCTCGCCGGAGGGGGAAGAGAGAGGGCTATTCTGGTCCAATCTTGGTTGCTGAAGACGTTGGGAATTCGAGGACTCTTTATAGAGCTCAAAACTGAGCTCTAAAGCAAGGAAAGAGCTTGATTGAGTCGTGACTTTAAGGAAACAAGATACCCTAAAATATTGAGCTTGCCTGAGCTCTAGGGATTGCCTTAGTGTCCTTAAGTTGGTTCAAAAGATCGGGTAGGTCTTCGAGATCAATCCCTCCAAATTTAGAGGGATTTGGATCTGATTTGAAGGAGAAATCCCCCTTTGAAAATTTTGGGACCAAATCGCAAGAAACTTGAAAGTTAGGGGGCTAATTATATGAAATAAAGATTTTAAGGACTAAATTGCAAACTAGGTCAAGATGGACTCTAATTGGGCCTAAATTTTGGTCTTAACCTAATTTGGACCCAAGGAATCTAATGGTGAACTTGGATTTGAGTTTTTACTACGTTTGAATGGGAAGTTTGTATAAAAGCCCAAATTAGGGTAAATTTTCATTTGAAACTCCGTTCTAGGTCAAAATAGGTTCGGATGGTGAAACCAAAGGTACCAAAACTCTTAGAATATTTTTCTGTGAATTTTAGGTGGTTTAGATTGATTTTATCCTAACTAGAACCTTTTTAATTTAAGTGGGTTGATAATTAGGATTTTGTGTACTGTTTTGATTCTCGAAATACGTGAAATCCTGTTTTTATCAGTGTGGACCCACTTTTTAGACTTTTATGCTCAATTGACCTTCACTTAACCCCTTGGTGACCCCATGGTTAATCTGTATTTGTGATATGCTGTTAAAATTGCAAAATTAACCCTATTTCCCTATTTTCTTTTCAAATCAGAATGATGCAGAGTTGTGACCCTCGGATGATTATATAGGATCTTTTATCATTCAAACCTAACTAAATGTGACTAGTTAGGGCTCGTGATGATATTACCATCACCGTTGCTACCCTCAATGGAAGCAGCCTCATCTCCTAAGGGTGTCTATACGTCAAATTAAAGGAAGGTGCCTCACAACAGCTACAATCAACATCAAAGCATCCGCTGTGCATGCAAGGAGGACATTGAGACTTTTAGTTCCGCATCGTGCCTGTTTACTTTTGAAACGCGAATATATTGTTTTGCTGCTATACCCGGCTACCTCAATGAGCACGGGGTAAGGTCCCTTACCGCACGTGCCCACACACGCTCACCTACGATCCCATGCACGTAGGCTTGGATGCCTCGACTCGATTACCCAACCCATATACTGACCTGGTTTTGGATTAGGAGAGAGAAAAGAGGATTCTGAGGAGGGGGTTGCTCCTCGAGATTTGTGCCTTCGCCTAATACTTAGGTGAATTTTTGAAGGATGTTGAGGCTTTGCTCCTTTGGCCATCTGGCCCTTGTGCCTAAACTTGGTTCTGGTTAATATTGACTTATTGAGACTTGGTTCTGACGTGGATATTCAGTGTTTACTTGGTTAAGTGGTTGAAGGCTATTGTGGAGATATTTGGCTCTGACCGTGGTTTGAGATACTAAGTACTATTGAAAAATTGATTGGGAATTGTGTTTCATTGTAGGGCTTAATTAGTGGTTTCAACGACCATTTTTAGGCATTTATTTATATTTTTTTGTCCCTTACTCTTAAGACACATTATTGCTCTTAATTAAATAACATTTTAATTATTTGATTCACTTGTATTATTATCTTTGATTATTGTGATTAGTGGATTGATTTGTTACACTTGTTCCATGTGAACGACCTTGGAACTCATGATTTTCAAGCATTATAAATTTAAGTGTCATATCAATTTTCGTCGCTATATTATGACGCATTGATTTCCTAACTACGATAATTTTCGATTGCAACAGCTACCAAGGACCTCTATTATACTAAAAATTTGGTTTGATTTGGAAGTTATTTAAACTAAATTGGTCAATCAAAATTACTATATTGGTCCATCAAAATCATTTTGGTTGTTTAATTTATTTGATTGATCAATTATCAATTTTGATTGATTAATTTGTCAATTATGAACTTCCTAAATTAACTATATTTGATCGATCTATTAAGAGGCTTGGTCGATCAAAGCATTTTTGTCGCTCATTTGATGTTGTTGGTTGATCAATAAGTCTTGAGCTAAGGCTTCTAAGTTGTTTAATAATTAAGATTCCGTACAAATAATCAAAACTCAAGAAAATAAGAAAATGCACAAGAAGACTCCAAAGATAGCTTCAAACTTTTCCATGAGTCATGATAGAGTCCTAAAAGATTAGTTGACAAATAACATAAGTTTGGTGCATCATAATTGAGGTGTTAAGACCAACGAGCTTTGGGAGGTTAACGGACACAGGTAACCAGTTTGAGAGGCCTAGGATCACTTGGTCTAAAGGCATTATGCCGAAATGGTTCGCTTGCTCCCTCCTTACCTTCCAGGGTTAGACTACTCTCATGGGATAGGATTTGTTCTTGGGGGGTGTGAGCCCCTTGCAATGTTCCTTGTGTGTTCTTGGGGGGTGTCAGCCCCTTGCAATGTTCCCTGTGTGTGGTTAAGATGAGTCCATTGCCAACCTCTTTTTTACTGTTGCTACAGTAGGGAGGTCTGGGGAAATTCTTGCCAACCATGGGGATCATGGACCTCCCAGTCAAAAATCGGAAAGCTATGTTCCTGTATTCACGCAACTACCATGGGAGGCGAGCCTCCCTTGCAAAGGCCTTATGTGCTACTATATGGAGGATTTGGAGAGAGAGGAACTCCATGGTACACATTGAGAAGGTGCTTGATGTCAAGAAAATAGTTAGGGAAGTTTTAAATCTGTTGTCCCTCTAGTCGCTGCTGTATTCTGGAGTCGATTTCTTATACTTAGCTGATTTTCCATGTTTTGTTGTATCTATACTGGATAATTCTGAGAAGTTGGGAAATGCAGACTGTAACGCAGGTATTGTTTTCGTACTTTACATAGCATTGAGAACGTTAACCCACTTAATAATTGATATTTAATATAAAGAAATAAAAGAACCAAGGCTTGTTAGGTGGTAGTCCCCACCACATTTTAAAAAACCACCACACCACTTTCACCGAAAAAACGTACAGGTGATAAAAAATTTGACATCTGTGATAAACTAATTTGCGCTGGTAATAAATTATTCCAAAGGTAGTTTCACCTATCCAAAGTGATTTTGACTTTAAGTTTAGGATTTAGGTTTATGGAAAGTGATTTCACTTTGAACTACTTTGCACCAGTGCAATATTTTTTTTACACGGGTGCAAAATTAAATTCCAAGTGTTTCTTCACGTATGACAAGTGATTTTTTACTTGAAATGTGATTTTTTACCTTAGAGTTTAGGGTTTACCCTAAGGTGAAAAACCCTAAACACTAAAGATTAAACCCTAAATCCTAAGATGAAAAACCCTAAACACTAAAGACTAAACCCTAAACCCTAAGGTGAAAAATCACTTGTCATACGTAAAGAAACACTTGGAATTTAATTTTGCACCCGCATAAAAAAATATTGCACCGGTAGAAAGTAGTTCACAATAAGATGTAATCTTACTTTGCACCGGTAGAAAGTAGTTCAAAGTAAGATTACATCGGTATAATTTAATTTTGCATCCATGTAAAATTATTTTGAAAGTACAAAATAATTTTACACAATCATCTCCCATACGAAAGTGATTTATTATTAATTTTAACAATTGTGAACCCCACCATATATTAATATTTACATTAAAAAAAAAGTGAACCACATTTATAAGTATACGGTAATTTTTACGTCAATTTTAACATCTTCCAACTAACGTCCTAAAAACTTTACCTTTTTGCTCAAACCAAGACCCAATACCATCCTACCATGGAGCCAACCATCACTGCTCATTCTCCACACGGCCCTGCATCAACCAACCACCGTGCGTCACCACCTTTGGTCGCCTTCGCCGTCACCATTGAGAACCTCTCCGACCCACGGCGTCACTCTTCCCCGCGCCGCCGCCCCGGTGGTTTCCTTTGGCCTCACCCCTCCGCTTCATGCTACCGCAACAACCGGCAAGGCCCTTCGCTAGCCGCAACTGTGACATCTTTGCCACCCTTGCACGTAGGCACGTGCAACCATCTCCCCCTCCCCGACTCCCGCCTCTAGTGAGGCCCCGTGTGGCTTCGTGACCAGCAGCCTCAGCTCATCATTTGCACGCGATATCACCTTGTTCCCTGCCTTGTTTGCATCAACACCATATCTACTCTGACGTAGTTGCTTTCGTGAAAAAAATTATTTATTTATTTATTTATGAAATTAGAGTTGCGTGCGTCAAGATCCTATCGCGATGGGGAAGAACGAGTTGCTGGCACCAAAGGCGATAACAAACAGGATGAAGGTGAAGGGGCTTCTGAAGCTACGGTGGTATTGCCAAATGTGCCAGAAGCAGTGCATGGATGAGAATGGGTTCAAGTGCCACTGCTCGAGCGAGTCCCACCAGCGCTAGATGCAGGTCTTCGGCTAGAAACCCAACCAAATTCTTGACGGGGCCTTCCTCGACCACGTCTGTCGCTCCCACTGCTCCTCCCGTGTCGCTGCTACCGTCGTCTATAATGAGTATATCTCTGACCATCATGAACGCCACCCAGTGGGCCACCCTCACCGCATTCGTCAAGTACCTCGGCCGCACCAGCAAGTGCAAGGTCGAGGAAACCCCCTAGGGTTGGTTCCTCACCTACATCGACTGCAACTCCGAGACCTTATTCAAGGAGAAGCTCGAGGAGAAGCGCCTCAAGGCCGACCTTGCTGATGACGAGAAGCAGGAGCGCGACATTGCCCGACAGATCGAGCTTACCATTACCATGGAATCAACATCATCACCATCCATAGACCCCCCAACACAATGAGACTCCTCCAACACCTGCAACATGATACGGACCTCTAATAGGGACGTCGAATGTGGATAGGTGTGGGTGGAAACAACCAACAACCACACTGATGAAGATACTGATGTGGGTGGAAAACCAACCAACAACCACAATGAAGGAACAATTTGTTGGTGCTAGAGCACCACGATCGTTTGTTTTGATGATAACAAAACACGTGTCATTTAACATTTGCACTTGGAGTCTTAGATTTCAGGTCAATTGCAAATGGAGACGTAATTAGACGGAGTTCGAGCTCGCATCCAGGATGGATTGGAGGAGCTTGATGGAGAACAGAGGAGATTCGTGAGGAGCAATAGATTGAAGTTGGATGGACAAGAAGAATATGATAGAATTCTGTTTATTTCTTTCATGTACTTTTGTCTTTATTTCCTTACTCTTTTTGTTCCTTAGAACATCATGTTAAAGAGCCTCAAAGTACCCTAACAGTAGTCCTAGGAACACCTGCACAACCTTAGGATACTTAGGTTTTCTGTAGAGAACTTAGAAAACCAATATAGTGTTCAAACAGCCTTTTCAGGCGTCTAATCTAAAAATCAGACGTCAGATAATGAGTTTTAAGACGTTTGACTGTTGACTCAGACGTCCGATAACATTTAGGCTGAACTTAGTTAATTCTGTCTGATGAAATCAGACGTCCAGATCTTAGTCCAGACGTCTTCTAAGACGTCTGATGATTTTGCTAGACGTCCAATTAGTGGACCGTTGGCTGGCTTAACAAATACTAAAAGATATGACCGTTAGAGCCTTATCAGACATCTGTAAGCCTTTTCAGACGTCTGATACATGACCGTTTTGCCTCAGCTGACCCGAAAATCTCTGCTCTAGCCATTGCAATTTCTTGGAAATCCATTCCTGCAGAAAAAGTAAGTTTCCAGACGTCCAAACATAGTGCCAGATGTCCTGTATGTCGTCTGATGGACTTGCTCTAGAACCCTGTTTAGATCTGATTCAAGTCAGGAAGAAACCCGCCTAAAATCAGACGTCTGACTTTGTTCCCAGACGTCTTAAACTGGTTTTCCAGACGTCCAATGCCAGGATCAAACGTCTGATAACCCTGTCAGTGCAATGATTGTTCCTGATTCCGGGTTGATTCTTTTGGGGTTTGCACCCAACGGCTATGGAAACTTTCCAAAGCCTTCCAAAGCCTTCCTAAGGCCTCTATAAATAGAGAACCTCTTGCACACAACACACACCAAGTAATACATTTTCACACCATTTTGTGTCTCTTGATCCTAAGAAGCAAGCTCTTAATCTCCAAGCTCCAGTTCTTCATCTAGAGAGCATCAAGCATTTGCGCACCCACTCTCCTGCCGTAGTTCACGAGAGCGATGTTGCGCCGTCGTGTAGCTCACACACCCGCGTCATCGATTCGACACACTTCCATCAAAGGGGAGTTTCCTAATTCCTATAGAAGCTAGGTTTAAATCTTTGTTGGCTCTATAGGACTATATTTGTTATTTTACTTTGTTATTTGGTTGGGTATTTGCTTTGTGAATTCCCATCTCCTTCGTGGGACAAAATCCTTCTCGTGAAGAGAAGGGGTTTGAGGTACGCTACCCTTGTATAAAGTAGTGTGGTTGTAATTGAGGTTGAATTACCCTCGTTTAAGTGATTCGTTTAGTAGATTTGATCAACTTGGTTGATCGGAAAATCCTAACTCGAGAGGGTTAGGTGGTGGTTTTCACCCGGTTTGGGTTCCACCTAAAAATCTTTGTGTACTTTGTGTGATTGTTTATTTTGTGAGATTGGTATATTTTCAATTTCGCATTTTTTACGTCACGCTGATCTCACCCCCTCCAAGTAAGGAAACAACACAATTGGCTAAAGACTTCTTTCTTACCTTCACTTCATGTATTCATGTTGATACATAAAGCATTCTTTCCCCCATAACAAACAAAAACTCACACTAACCAACATTCATAAAGCACAGGCTAAAGCCCCACTTGGCCTAATGCATATCTTCCCCTTTCATTTATCATCATGCTTCATGACCCTTGACCCAATGCATATCTCCACTTGACCCTTGCAAGGCTGTTGTCAGTCAATATGGAGAGATACTGCGTGAAGGTCCAAATAGAGAGAGGGATTTACGATGGGAGGGTGCTTTAGGCTGTTGAATACAAAGACATATGCAAAGTCTTGCAGTGAGTGACGATGCCTTGATAGGCTTTTGTCTTCTAGACTGGATTGCTAAATTTGTGGTACCATTTCCTATGAAGTGTCCTAATACTTTTGGTTGTTCATGGCATCCAGTCAACTATGTTTGTTATGATTAACTTCATGAAATATTATCTTATAAAATTCTTCTTGAACGTGATTTCTGGATTTATTTTTGTAGTTGCTTTACTGATGTGCTTGTCCTCAAAGATTTTTAAAAATGACGAAGAAGAAGCATGTTTAAACAAGACAACATTTATTGCAATTAACCCTTTAATAATGTAGACATCATGACATGTTTGCACATTTTAAACTATCGTTGCATATACAATAAGTACAACCTGAACATTTCTCTGATGCAAGTTCTCACTGGTTTGTGTTGCTTATATTTAATATGTTTTTATATGTAGGTTTGTTATATGTAATATGTTTTTGTAGGTATCCTAGAAATAGATTGTAAAGGTTTGAAATTTTATTAATCTTAGGCAGGCTAATGATAACTAATAGATCAAGAGATGGTTGAGGCACAATTTCTCTATTTGAGGTTCAATTGACTATGTACCTTGTCCAATTCTTTGCAAATACAAGAGATGAGGGGCAAGACAGGGAGAAAGGAAGGAGGGTTTCCTCTTAACCATAGTTTTTAGGTGGGTGGTCACACGTGCAAAAGAAAAAAAAACCCACTTGATACAAATGTTGCACTTCAAAGGGGAGCACCCATTGCATCCCCAACGTAAACCATCCCGTCCCCCTCCATTCTTCTTCCACCGACCTCTCTTCTTCCCCCGTTTCTCCTTCAGCACCTGCAACCAAGGAAGAAGTTAAGGCATCAAAGGGAGTTCAATTGGTGAGCCTCACCCTTAAAATAGCCTCCAAACTTCAATCTCTTTCTAATCTAATCCCTACCTCTATTTGGGTTCTAAGGGCAATCCAAAGAGAAGAGGAGATTTGCAGCTGTGGAGGGTGTTGCTCACGCAAGGAGGAAGGAGGACTTAGGAGGAGGCTGAGGATAAGAGTAACAAGATGGGAGGCTTCTACATCAAGTACTTCACGGAAGAGGAATTTGGGGCTCAAATCAAGGTAGGGACACCGTTCCCTCTCGAGAAAAAGTTTTCTTTTGATACCTACGGCTTAGGAATGTCTATGATTGTGCAAATGAACCTCCATTTCTGCTGCATGTTGAATTTGGGGTTGCATGTAGGGTTTTTAACATGAACATGTGGGTTGAAAATGGAGATGCTGTTTTTGATTTTTGATTATACTTGGTCTAGTCAAGTGTCATGAATCAAAGTTTCCATGTGATTGTTCATGCAGATTTTTCAGTTTTTCTGCATATCTGAAATTAATCAGTTAACAGGTTTATTTTAATTCTAATACTGAATTTCATTGAAAAATTCCATTTACATAAAAAGGTAAAATTCCTGCAAGTAGTGGAAATTCGTAGTTTCTAGTTGCTGACTGTAGCATGTTGGAAAAAGGTTTTCAACCATTTAAACTCCTCATAAAATTTTCCTAATTTTTTGGAGTGTTATTCACTAGTTGATAAAATTCTGTACCAAATTTCATGCATAAACTCTTTGAAAGTAAAAAGATAAAATTGTTGAAAGTCGCTGACATCAATAATTGCATTATAGTTGATTTCCTCAAATTTTTGCACTTAGATGGTGCATCAAAATGCTTCAATTTTTTATGACAAGCTATTTGGGATGGTTATCTTTCATTGTTAAATTTTTGGAAGTTGTTTGGTATTTATATCCAATTTATTTCTTGAAAGTATGCCTGTCACAAATGAACTGATTGAGCCTATTAGTATTCATTCATAAAGTTAGGTCTTGTAAGATAAAATGGAATACCTTGGAAGCCCAGGTAAGTTGTAATTGGGTGCTATGCTCAAGGATAAACTAAACATGAGGGGATATCAATCAATGAGCTATAGGTTAGACTTAGGTGGTTGCGTAGGAGGAATCACGATGACCTTGTGAACTTAGTAGTTCACCATGCTGGGTTGGAAACCTAGGGCATGATGCTAGCTAGTGACTACTTGTATACAACTGAAACTAAGAAGGTTCCTGGTTACAGTGATAAACCTAGGGTTGGTCACTAATGATGTGGTACTTGTAGCAAAAGCTTTGTAGGTGATCGCAATTGTGGAAGACACCGAGGTACCTGGACTGAAGGCTAGCGGTACTTGGCGAAAGCTCTGTAGGTGTCCGCATATGTGGATGACATTGGGGTACCATGGATGACGCCGATGTCCAGGTGGAGGGAAGGCAATGGATGAGGATGTAGAAGAGGTGGCCCTTGCTACAGAAGTGGAAGGAGGAGGTAGGCATTAATTAGGAGCAGAGAGTTTGGGCTCCTTGAAGAGGGATCGGGATCCTATGGTGGCATTAAAGGAGGGTCATCCTCTTGATGGTGCTTTGAAGAGGTGGAATTTTAGGGGGAGGAGGTGGAGTGCAAGTAGTAGGTAGGGGAATAAGAGGGGGTTGGTTGTCTTGTGTTGGGCAGAGTGATCTTTTTGTCATCGTCAGTGGTGGTCTTCTTCTTCTTCTTCTTTTTCTTTTTCTTTCTTATTTGGTTTAGGGGGGAGTATGGGTGGGTGGGTTGGTGTAGGTGAGGACGTGGGAATAGGAAAGGGAGTAAGGTTCGAGGAAGTGGTGTATGGTGCATAGTGGATGAGAAGAGGATGCTGGAGGTGATGGAGGAGATATAGGTGAGCTCTTGGAGGAAAAAAGGTGGTGGTGGTGGGGGCGGTGCGGAATTGTGGGAGGGGGAGTTTCCTTTTGATTTACTTGAATTTTTATCACATCTTAGCCCTTGGATATGCTCAGTATTATGAGCTACCCTAACCCAGATATGATCAATAAAATCTTTAACCTTAAAAAAATAATGGAGGAACATATGTGTATAACGGGGAAACTCTGGAGAGGCATTCATGTAATTGCATAAGTTTATGAGGGCACTTGTGTAAGATTCCCCTTTTCTTCTGCCTTTCATTTGAAATTAAATGGTCACTATTTTTCTATGAAAGAAGGCTCTCTTGCTTATTCATATTTTTATAAATTTGTTGCCTTGTAGATATTTCCATTTTATATAATTTTAGTCCTGGCTGGGGACCACTAATCAGTTTGAAAGCTCTGAAATAATGCTTTTCAAAAGAATTTTACACCCATGTACTGATTGATATCATTATTCAGAAGTGCAATTTGAAGGTTTGTTCATCTCTTCAGGACAAGGTTATGGCACCATTGTTCCTGATTCTCAAAACGTAGAGGCACATGACTAAACAAAAAATTTGGCAGATAAAGTTGGAGAGAGCATTGAACAATATATTGACTGCATGGAGAAGGTGATTTAATGTACCGGCTACCTCTAATCTTTGTTTTGATGTCAGAATCATGGTAACTTTTACTGCTTTGTTTTAGATACCTCTAGATTGCTGTGCTTGAGTGGAGGCTGGTACTTGGATGCTAGTTAGTAGCAAACCTGTTGATCACAGTAAATCTTTATGGCATTTGATTGGGGTTCATTAGAATTATTTCCTGTGAATTTCTTATTGAAAAAACACCAACTCTAAGTCAGCAACTAGCGCTTTGTGTACTGATATTTTATGTGAGTTATCATCTGATGGTGGTAATAAGTAAATAGAAATAGAATACAAGCTCAGAAGGCACTCCTTGAGACTGTATTTAAATATTTAATTTCTAGGGCACCTAGTTGGGAATGAAAGGCACTTGGCTTCTTGTTGATTTGGGCAATGATTTAAGTTATAAGAGATGTGCTTCCTCATAGTGTGTCATTGATCATTATGTCCCATGGGCAAAATCACGAACTACTTTCCTCTTCAAAAAAAGTCATAAACTACTGGATGGAATGATTTTGCCAGAAAGAAAGTAATGAAGCTGAATTAGGGCATAGCTTATGCTTGCTGTGAGCTTATGCATGTTGGTGTTGTAAACATAGACTATGTTTGGTTGCAGGTTAACTTCCAAACTAGGTAATTTTTAGGAAGGAATAAGTGGAAGCAAGGTGTTTGGAGAAATTGGGAGTAAGTTTAAGTGGAAAGAAGGTGCCTGGAGAAGTTGGGAGTAAGTTTATTTGTTTTAAATGCTGGGTTATCATTTGTTGCTTGATGGGATAGTGGATAAGTAGTGGGTTGGATTATGGGATGCAATGGGGGAGCTACGCAAGTAGCGATGAGAGAGTTGTTTATTTGTTTCATATTTAATGTCAAAATTTGAATGGTTTGTTATTGGGAATAGGAATGTGTTTGAAATCATGAAGTTTGTATAAACTTCGCACGTAATACACATACACTGTAAAAGACGTACTCAGAATGGGATAATCTTCAGATAATCCACAACCAAATGCAACCTGTGTTTGGTGTTTGTCAAAAGGGCCAGTAACTTTTTCACATGGCAAGTAGTTTATTGTAATCCTTGCCATTCTTGGAAGTCATCTATAGTTCCATGAATATACAGAATGGGATAGAAACTTTGTCACATGGCAACTAGTTGATTGCATTTATTTGAACTTACCTATGGTTCCATGGATTTACTAAGTGTATAAAGGATGGCTATAACTTCTCTGTGATCTCATCATACAGGATCTGGAGGATGATCTCTCAGAAAAAAAGGTAAATGGTTCTTTATAATTGTTGTATCCTTATAATTGATAAACACATTTCTGTTTGTGAGGTTTGGGACTCAAACTCTGTCTTGGACGCCTATTTTTTGCGCAGGTTTGTCGGATGCCAGATTCTAGGACTTACAGTCTCTCCTGGTGATGTTGTCTGAGAGGTGGCCAGTTGAGTCTATATGCCTGATTGCCTGGTTCGGGTTGTGGGTCGCTTTAGTGTGGCAAAGGTGTTTAAAGTTCAAAGAGGAATGATACTTGATGGTGATTTGGTGACTGATTGTCGCCTTTTGTGGAGGATGAAGATTCTTTTAAAGTTGAGATTTTTTTGTGGCTGCTGAGAAGGGAGAAGGTGGTGATGAAAGTGCTAAGGAAAACTTGGTTAGAGGATCTAGATGTTCTATGCATGCTCTGTGATCAGGAGGATGAGGATGTAGCTCATTTGTTCTGTTTAGGTAGCTTTTTGGGGTCTGTTTGGTCGTCTATGTAGATTCATGGGATTGATGTCTCATCCCTTGAGAGATTGTGGACGTCTTTCAGGAATAATGTCCAGACAAACATGATTGGATGGGTGAAGGCTGTGGCAGTTTTGTGGTTTTTGTGGCTCCAGTGGAACTCTGTAATTTTTAGGAGTGAAAGGGCCTGGGTTGAAAATGTTGTAAAGGAGCCGGGTTTCTTATCTGATTCCAGGTTGCAAAATCTGAAAGTCCGTTTGTCTTTTTGAATGAAATGTCTTGGATGACTATTGATCTCCCATAGTCATCCTTTTTTTTATTTCAAAAAACAAGATCTGACATAGGTGGTCTCTTTTTGTGATAGGTAAAAAAGATTATCACGTGAAATTAGTGATTATTTGCTTCATTAAAAGGCGGAAGTCAACATCCCTGCAAATGTTTTGGGCAAAGGGCCTTTTACCCATAAAATGATGCTATTTTGTTGAAGCCAATTTGCCTAAAGGAGCACACATGAGGCTGCCTGCTTGACTTTAGTGTGAAATAAACCCTCCCTAAGCTCCTCCAAAGTCCTCTGAGGAAGACAAGTTCATCCACTATATTGCACTTCTCTCCAAAGTATCCTCCAGAAGGAGCAAGAGCAAGAAAACATGTGATTGCAATCTTCTTTAGTCTCTTTGCAAAGAGAACATGTGGCATCTGAAAGAGGTGCTTTCAATCAATAAACCTTGGTCACGAGTCATTTCGCATCGAACATGACCATTATTCGGTATCCTTGACTTCCAATTAGGTTGAAGATTCTATCATTTTTCTTTAAATGGAGGAGCGGGACATGATTATACATATGTTGGTAGAGCACTCTAGTTATATTTTATTACTGTTTTAGAGTTGTTTGTTATTGTTTTTATCCTATTGTGTTGAGTTATATTTATGTTTGTAAGGGGTGTTGTGTTATTTTATTTTGTGGAGTGGGTTTATGATGTACTTTTCCTTCACCTATATAGAGGTGTAGGGATTTCTTGGCAACCTAAGGAAGTTTGTTTTCTTCAACTTAGTATCAGAGCCAAGGTTGAGGATTCCACCAAAAACAAAACCCTAACCCTACCTTAAGCCTTCTCACTGGAGCTACCACCGCCACCACTGGTGGCCACACCGGTGCTGGACCACCGCCGCAGCAGCAGCAGCACTGATTGCTGCCGCTAGCTGCTGTAGCAGTAGGCCAACAACAGGCCGTCGCCGTCGCCAACAGCAGCAGCAGCAGTGCAGGGCCACCACCATCGCCAGCAACATCACTAACTGCCGCTACTGCTGCAGCCAACCCTTCGCGCCAGACCGGGGCGCAGCACCGCCGCCTTGGCTCTTTGCGTTGCTGCAGCGCCAGATTGGGGTGCAATCGGTTCCTCAGCACCTCCCTCGCGCCACAGTACCTGACCACAACGCTATTGCCACCGTCGCAGCCTGACCGGGGTGCAATCGACCCCTCGCGCTGTAGCACCCTCGGTGCTGCCACCACTAGCAGCCTGCTGCAACACTCGCGCCGCCAGCAGGTTAACTAGGGCGCATCTCCCTCTGTGCTGCTCCCGGTTGCCCTGTCGCAACTCCCTGATCGTCGTTGGTGCCGGTTGCTCTTAATCACTCACTGTGGAGATGAGGGTTTGAAGCAAAAATCTTTCAATAGGGTGGTATGAACTTCTTGATCTTTTGATCTAATTTGGGGTGTGTATTTCTCATAGTGGATGACTTTTGGGGTGTATATTCCCCGTTGATGCATGTTTTTGGGGTGTGTAGTCCCCTTGAGTACTGATGCGGAGATTTTTGGGGTATGTATTCCCCGGTTGGTATATTTGTTGGGGTGTGTAGTCCCCATTTTCTGTCAATTTTTAGATCTGAAGTGTGAAGATGTTCAGGGGTGTGTATCCTTCTCTGTGGCACGTCGAACTTTGTTTGAGGCAGTGTGGTTTAGTAAACATGGCAGTGTCTCAGTCAGAGATTGCATTAGGAACTGTCGTAGGTGGTACTCAAACCACTGGTGTGACGTGGTTGATTGATTTAGGTGCTTTTAATCATTTATCTGGGAATCTGCAGTGCTTTGGATAGATTCAACCTGTCTCTCGGGGTCGTACAGTACAGGTGGCTGATGGGCGACTTACTCCTATTAGTGGTCAAGGGGAAATTAATGTTACCTCTTCTATGCAGCTTAATCATGTTCAGTTTGTTCCAGATTTATCCATGAACTTGCTCTCTGTTAGTGAGATCATTAAACAGATGAATTGTTGGGTCATCTTTGATGAGCGTGGATGTATTTTCTAGGATAGAATGACATGGAAGATTATTGGTAGTGGATATGGAGTTTACCGACTTCAGTAGGGTTCTATGGCTGCTGCATGTCAGGTTAGTACCACATTTGGGAGTGCTTTACAGTGGCATAGACGGTTGGGCCATCCTTCTTTGGAAAAGTTACGCAAGCTTATTCCTCATGTGTCCCTAACTACGCAACTTTCCTGCGATGCATGTCAACTTGGGAAGCACCATAGATCTTCCTTTCCAGTTGCTACAGGACCACGTTCAACTTCATGTTTTCAGTTAGTGCATTTTGATGTTTGGGGTCCCAGCAGGACTTCTGATAGAGTAGGACATCGGTACTATTTGATTGTGGTTGATGATTTTTCTGGATTGCCCTCGCTATTTCTCATGAAGAATAAGTCTGAAGTAGGTCCACTGATTGAGAAGTTTGTGTTGATGATAAAAAATCAGTTTGATGTTTGCATTAAGACTCTCAGATTTGATAATGCATTGGAGTTTTGTACTCGTCGGTTGGCAGAATTCTATGGCATACATGGTATAATTCATCAGACCTTATGTTCTCATACTTAGCAAAATGGAGTCGCAGAGAGGAAGTACAGACATATCCTTGATATGGCTAGAGCTCTTCTTGTCCATAACAATGTGCCACAGGACTATTGGGGAGATGCAGTTCTCATTGCTTGCTACCTTATTAATAGATTGCCTTCCTTAGTGATTCACGAGCAGATACCATGGCAGGTGCTTTATCTAAATGATGAGTTGTTTGATTTTCCACTTAAGAAATTTGGGTGCATGATTTTTGTACATCTCCTTGAACCTGGGCATGATAAATTAGCACCTAGAGCAGTCAAGTGTGTGTTTTTTTGCTATTCTTGTACTCAAAAGGGGTATCGGTGTTTTGATCCCCTACATCAAAGGCATTATATCAGTGCAGATGTCACTTTTCATGAAGCAGTACCTTATTTTTCTGTTGCTGCTAAGCAGGTGCAGAGTGTGCCAGAGAGTGCGCCTGTACCAGTTGCTCCTATACCATTTGGTATATTCACAGATATTAGTAGCCCTTCTTAGGTTGATGAGTCACCTACCAGAACATTCAGACCAGCACCAGTGGATGAAGGGACCTTCAAGGGTCACACCTATCAGTTGCCAGTTGTGTATAGGGCAAAGCCCTCTCCATCTATTCCACAGACTCCTCAGGTTAGTGTTGATAGTCTAGAGGTGGTTCCTACTCAGGAGACTATTTCAGGCACGGTGTCAGCAGATGTAGCAGGTGGGAGTTTGCCACCTGAGGATAATTCTCCAGGTCCTGATTTCATGAGTACTGATGAAGATATTCCTATTGCTATTAGGAAGGCCCCACGATCTTGTGCCCAGTATCGTGTTGCTGGGAGTGGTGTTACTAATGATTCTCTAAGTTCGGAGTTTCATGCATTTACAGCTGCTGTATCTAGTGCTGAGTTACCTACCTCGTACCAGTAGGCTCTACTACATCCACACTGGAAGGCAGCTATGGAGGAGGAGATGTCTGCACTTACTACAAGAGGTACTTGGGAGTTGTCACCTTTATTGTCTGGCACGCATCGTATTGGAGCTAGATGGGTCTTTACTTTGAAATACAACCTAGATGGGTCTATTTTAAGGTATAAGGCCCGCTTAGTGGCCAAAGGATTCACCCAGACATATGGGGTGGATTTCTTTGACATGTTCTGCCCTGTTGCACGACTCTCTATTGTTCGAATTCTTATATCTGTTGCGGCTCATTATGGATGACAGTTACATCAGTTGGATATTAAAAATGCATTTCTGTACGGAGACTTGGAGGAAGAGATATAAATGCAGCAGCCACTTGGCTTTGAGATTTAGGGGGTGTGTATGCAGGCTTCGTAAGGCCATTTATGGTCTTAAGTAGAGCCCCTGAGCCTGGTTTCAGTTCCTGTCTGAGGCATTGTTTGTTATTGGGATGTAGAGATCTTCATTGGATCATTCACTATTTGTGAGGGAGACTAGTACGGGTATAGTGGCTTTGCTTGTGTATGTGGATGATCTTATTCTTACAGGTGATGATGTAGAGGGTGTATCTCAAATGAAGAAATACTTGGCACACCAGTTTGCCATGAAAAATCTTGGGAAGTTGAGATATTTTTTAGGCATTGAGTTTGCTACAAGTAGGCAAGGGACAATTATGTTGCAGAGGAAATATGCCCTTGATATTCTTCAGGAGATAGGCATGCTAGGATCCAAAGATGTAAATATTCCTATGGATCCTAAAATTCATTTGTTTGAGGATAATGTGAAGCTAAAGGACAAGAAGGCATATCGATAGTTGGTGGGGAAGCTGTTATATCTGACTATCACTAGGCTAGATATTAGCCTTGCAGTGAGGAAGCTGAGTTAGTTCTTAGATAAGCCCACTGAGGTTCATTGGCAGGCTGTGATGCAGGTGTTGAGGTACATCAAGGGATGTCTAGGTAGAGGCATTCTTTTCCAGAGAAAGGCACCTATAGCTGTTGTTGCATACTCAGATGTAGATTATGTAGGTGATGTCGGGGATAGGCGATCTACTACTGGTTAGTAGACCTTTGTTGCTGGGAACTTGGTAACCTGGAGGAGCAAGAAACAAAGTGTTATTTCACGTTCTAGTGCTGAGTCTGAGTACAGGGCCATGGCACATACTACTGCTGAGATGATATGGATCGGATCTCTGTTACGAGATCTTCATGTTGATGTTCAGGAACCTATGGAGATGCATTGTGACGATCGGGCTGCTACCTACATTGCAAACAATCCTATGTTCCATAAGAGAACAAAACATGTGGAAGTAGATTGTCATTACACCTGGAGTTTGATTCAACAGGGTCTACTTCGTACTACTTGTTTTGCCTCCTCAGACCAGATTGTCGACATGTTTACCAAGCTGTTGCCATATCCTCAGTTTGAGAAGTGTAGAAACAAGCTGAGCATGATGGATAAATATGCTCCAGCTTGAGGGGGAGTGTTGAGTTATATTTATCTTTGTAAGGAGTGCTGTGTTATTTTATTTTGTGTAGTGGATCTATGATGTACTTTTCCCACACTTATATAGAGGTGTAGGAACTTTTTGGCAACCTAAGGAAGTTTGTTTTCTTCAACTTATTGGATTTATGATGTAATTTTCCCAACACCTTTATATAAAGAGGTGTAAGGTTTCATTTGAGAATAAGAATTTTCATTCTCTCCGACTTGGTATTAGAGTGGCGATCCTAAATCGACGTTGTGGTATCCCATCATTCACAAGCCTCTGAAACCTTCCACCAAAATCCTAATCGGCGAGCCTCCTTCCTTACATCGACGAGCCTCCTTCCTTCATTGGCTCCAGTAGGTTGCTGTGGGCTTCTCCAGCCAGAGCTGCGGTGGCAGCAGCCGCTGGCGATTGTCGTTGGTGACTGCTGACCACGACTGCGCTGGCTCCACCTCTTTGGGGCTGTTGCGGGCCTGTAGAGCGTCGCCACCGGCAGATCTTGTCGACAGCAGCGTTGCCTCCGCCTCTTCAGACTTGCTGAGCGTCGCCACTGGTTGATCTTGCCGCTAGTAGCACCGCCTTAGCTTCTTCTGCAGACCGCACTGCCTCTTGTGGCCCTGATAGGGCTGGTGGCGTGATCTTCTTGCTTGAAAGGAGGCGCACCACCTTGTAGAAGTGCTATTAAGGTATTTCCCATACCTTAACATGCGCTAAGTCGTGATTCAAAAGGTGTGCGTAACTCTTGGGATGTTTTCTAGGGTCTTTTGATCTTATATCTCATGATTAAGAGATCACATCTCTCTGTTGTGTGATTTTTCAAATCTGAATATTGGTTCCAGATTGTATCTGTGGCATTTTGTGGCAGTCTTAAGGCACGATGGCTTCAGATTTTTCGAAAGTGTCGTTAGTTACCACTATGGATAATGGGGGTTACAAATCTCCTTTCTTTTTCCTATCGCCAAGTTGAACAAGGCCAATTATGCTAGATTGTCTCAGACGTTCCTCATGATTGTTGAGGGGCATGATAATGAACATCTATTGTTAGAGTTGGAGCTATAAGATAAATAAGGGAAGAATGCCACATGGAAAAAAGATAATTCGATGGTCCGTGCTTGGATCATGAATTCTATTGAGCTTCAGATTGGTGATGGGATTATGTATTATAAGACCGCCAAGGAGATGTGGGATTCTCTACATGACATATTCTCATGAGAAGAATTCTAGCAAAGTGTTTGAGATTTATCATGCTATTGGTAGTCTTAAACAGTAGGGTCAGTCACTTTTGCAGTACTATGCCACTCTAAAGGGGCTCTTGAGAAGTACAATGCCTGTCGACTTGTCTACACTTGTGCCACTCAGAGGGCACATAGGAAGGAGTATGCTATCCTACTGTTTCTTGACGGACTTGGACCAGACTATGAGGCTGCTAGGTCCCAGATCCTTGCTCTGGCTGAGCTTCCATCTCTAGAGGAGGCTTATAGTCGTGTGAGCAGGCTGGTTGTTAGGCCATCCATGTCAGAGATTGGACAAACACCTGTGCTTATTATTGCTGCACGTGGAGGACGTGGTGCTCCATCCACTAGGGGGAGAGGGCATGGTGGTTGGAGTACGAGTGGCAGACCTCACACCATTTGCTTGCACTGTGGGAAGATTGGTCATACATAGGTCTCTTGCTTGACGAAGCATGGTCAACCTCCCATGGCTGACCAGGTTGTTTCTTCAGAGGAGGTGAGCGACATGGTGTCTCGTGCAGACTATGTTGCTATGGTCCAATGCCTCTCTCAATTGATCCAGGAGACCACTATTGTTGCTGATATTGCCGCCTTGGCCACTTCAGGTATGACTTCTACTTACAGGTCTGGTAACAATGACAGTGCCTTGTGGTTGGTGGATTTAGGCGCATCTCAGCATCTCTGTGAGGATGAGACATGTTTTAAACAGGTTCATGATCCTTCAGGAAAATCTGTTTAGGTAGAGATGGCAGGCAGTGTAGGGTTCCTGGCAGAGGAGATGTGGCAGTGTTCCTGCATTAATGCTATCTAATGTTCTTTATGTTCTAGAATTTCTGATCAGTCTCTTGTTTGTTAGTAAAATTACAAAAGACTTGCACTGTCGTGCAATATTTAATGAGTTGGGCTATATGTTTTAGGACAAACTCACGGGGAGGACGATTGGTGGCGGACATGAGGAGGAGGTGTGTATCACCTGATCCAAACCCCATTTGCTACTATGGGTCAGGGCGAGGTTGCATTTAGTGTTGGTACAGCTCTTCAGTGGCATCGTTGTCTTGGGCATCCCTCACTGCATAGGCTTCGAAGCATCCTTCCTCATAGTTTGCCAGCTACGGAGATTTTGTCTGATGCATGCCAACTGGGAAAGTATTACAGAGCCAGTTTTCCGCCTAGTTCGTTTTAGAGTTTTACTGCTATCTTTGATTTACTGCATATGGATGTATAGGGATCGAGTTGTGTCCCAGATAGACTGGGTCACAGATTTTATCTACTTGTTGTGGATGATTTTTCTAGGATGTCATGGTTATTTCTTTTGAAAAATAAATCTGATGTTGGATTAGTGATTGAAACATTTATTTTACAAATAAAGACTCAGTTTTCTACTATTGTGAAGATTGTACGGTCTGATAATGCTTTAGAGTTTTGTACATCTAAGTTGATGACCTTTTACAGATCTCTTGGAATTATTCACCAAACATCTTGTCCTTATACGTCGCAACAAAATGTAGTGGAAAGAAAGCACCGTTATGTGCTTGATGTGGCTAGGACACTATAGATATAGCACAATATGCCACAAGTGTATTGGGGAGATGCAGTGTTAATTGCATGTTATTTGATCAACAGGTTGCTCAACTCAGCTATATAAGAATAAGTTCCTTGGTAGGTCCTCTATCCTGAGAAGGATTTATTCATTGTTCCACCTCGAGTGTTTGGCTGTGTTGCCTTTGTTCACATTCTGGGACATTGTAGGGACAAGTTGGCTCCAAGAGTAGTGAAGTGTTTCTTTCTGGGTTACAGCAGCACCCAGAAAGGATATAGATGCTATAAACCCCGTGATAAGAAGCATTATGTGACTGTAGATGTCACATTTCATGAGCCCATTTCTTATTTCTCTACAGATGGTCATTAGGTGACATTTGAGGGAGGCTTGGCTCTAATGCTTGTTCCACTGGTTCCTTTGGAACAAATTCTTGTTACACATAGTGAGGATATCACTACCACAGAGATTCCTATGTGGCAGAAGGCTGAGATCACTCAGGTTTATAGGCTACTTGTGACATACAGATATCACGCATGGTGAGAAGAACACACTCCCCCACCACCTCAGCCACCTGTCTTCTCCTCTGGTTAGGTATGGGTTGATACTGACTTAAGTTGTCTTAGTGGTGCTTATGCAGGTCCCTCTGATGAATCTTCTCCTCTTGCTCTACTGAGCATATTGAGGAGGATCTTGATCTTCCGATTGCTATTCGGAAGGTTCCACGGAGTTATGCCTAGTATCATATTGTATAGACAATCTTTACTGTTAATCTTGGTAGTTCATTTGCTACTTTCACAGTTGCTTTCTCTACGACGCATGTTCCCACCTCCCATCAGCAGGCCATGCTAGATCTAAAATGGCGTTAGGCCATGGAGGATGAGATGGTTGCTCTACGCTTTAGAGTGACATGGGACTTGACCACCTTGCTTTCTCATGCCAGAACAGTTGGGTGCCATTAGGTCTTTGCTGTTAAATACAACCTAGATGGCACAATTTCTCACTACAAGGCGAGACTGGTGGCAAAGGGATTTACCTAAACATATGGGGTAGATTTCTTTGATACCTTCTCTCCTGTTGCTCGACTGTCTATTTTTCGGATTTTGATGTCTGTAGCTGCCCACTACAACTGACCTTTTCATCAGTTGGATGTAAAGAATGCGTTTTTGTATGGAAATCTTCAAGAGGAAGTTTATATGCAACGGCCTCCTGGGTTTGAGGCTTAGGGGCAGTGTGCATGCAGATTGAAGAAAGTTATCTATGGCTTAAAGGAGAGCCCGGGAGCACTGATCTAGAGACTCTTAGAGGAGGTACAGTTCATGGGGCTTATACGATTTTCTGCTGATCACTCTTTGTTTGTCAGGAAGAGTAAAAGGGGAGTGGTTGTGCTTCTTGTTTATGTGGATGACCTGATTCTTACTGGAGATGACTTTGCTAGGATAGCTGAGGTAAAAGGAAGCTGGTTGATGCCTTTGTGATAAAGGATCTGGGAGAGCTCAGATACTTTCTTGGGATTGAAGTGGCACGTAGCAGAGAGGATATTGTTCTTAGTCAGCACAAATATGCTCTTGATTTCTTGCAAGAAACAAGAATGATGCTGAGTACCTCTATGATGTTGAGTCTCTGCCTGTAGATAGTAGATCTTATAAGCAGTTGGTTGGTAAACTATGGTATCTTATCATTATTAGTCTAGATCTTTCCCTTGCAGTTATGAAACTTAGCAAGTTCATGGACAAGCCAACCAGGTAGCATTGGGATGTTGCTATACAGGTGCTTAGGTATGTAAAGAAAGCACCTGGCAGAGGTGTCTTATTTCAAAAGGGCTCATCTATGAGTGTTGCCGATTATTCTGATGCCGACTATGTAGGGTGCATGATAGACATGAAGTCAACAATTGGATTCTGCACTTATGTTGCAGGCAACTTAGTGACCTGGAGAAGTAAGAAGCAGCAGGTGGTATCCAGGTCTAGTGTAGAGTCAGAATACAGGACTATGGCTTAGACAGTTATAGAGATGGTCTGGGTCAGATTAGTGCTACATGATCTTCATGTTCAGGTAGAAGGACCAATGGAGATGAGGTGTGATAATCACGCTGTTACATATATTGCAAACAATCCAATGTTCCATGAGTGGACAAAGCATGTTGAGGTTGATTGCCACTACACTAGAGACCTGATATAGCGTGGAATCATTTACATTTCATTTGTATCTTCTGAAGATCAGATAGTGGACATATTCACAAAGCTCCTTGTGAGATCTGCATTTGATAAGTGTTGTTCCAAGCTAAGCATTATTGATATATATGTTCCAGCTTGAGGGGGAGTATTGGTAGAGTACCCTAGTTATGTTTTATTACTATTTTGAAGTTATTGTTCTTGTCCTATTGGACTTATGATGTAATTTTCTCAACACCTCTTTTTATATAAAGAGGTGTAGGGTTTCATTTGAAAATAAGACTTTTCATTCTCTCTGACTACATAGATTAGTTGGAGAATGGGCCATGCTCCCATCTCTTGCCATCTAGCTGACCACCAATTGGTCTTATACCTTGCAACTATTCCTTTTGTTTGAAAAAAGTAGAGGGGTTAACATTCATCAAGAGGGGAGGATAAAAGCTCCAAGGATTATAATAATAAGAATAAAAATGGCCACTGCTCTTAATAGAAAAATTCGCCCCTTTGGCTGACTATTATGGAATATAAGTTTATTCTTAAGAAAGATGCTTTAGAATCAGGTTGGGATGGGAAGGGGTGATAAGGGAAGAGGAGTTCGAAGGGGAGAGTAGGGGAAGGGTTTTGGGGTGGTTCCTCAATCGATTGTCTGCTACAAATGTTGGGAGAGGGGCCATCTTGCGAGTATGTGTTGTGAACCTATTGTTTGCTGCAAGGGTGTTGGTCATAGGAGGAGCTCCTGTCTGAAGGTGTCATCTCCATTGCCATTGCCGCCTCCATGGGATCCACCGCCTTTTGAGGTTGCCAATGATGGAGTGCCTAGATTCCATGCTTCTTTCTTCCTTGCTGGGTGACACCATTCGTGGTGCACCTGCCTTGGGGGAGTTTAAAAGGTGTTTGTCCCGCATGAGGTTATCCTCTAAGGTTTGGGAGGTTGCATCTTTCTCCTCAACTCATTTTTGGTGTTTGGTTTGCATGAGGATGACATCGCTTGTATGCACTTCTCTGAGGTGGAGGTTGGTGGTGCCTCGATTCAATGACGCGGACCATCGATTCAGGATGGAGCTCTGGCATTGCTTTCTGGATTAAGGGGATACCCTTACGTTTGTGTACATTGGAGGTTGTTACTTGTTAGTGAGGTGTGCGCCTTTTTTGCAAGGGCGAAGAGGTGTTGTGGAGTGGGTTTGAGTAAAGGTGATGTTTTGTACGTTCTAATAGAAGGGGAGTTTTTTGTGGGCCAAGAACTCCCGTCCAAACGAATTCTCAGGCTTGGTGGTTCCTTACAGCTGATTTCTTTCGAGATGGCGTCTGTATCTGATCCTTGCTGTCATACATTCGTGGAGGTGGTGGCTGGCAGCCCTTTGATGGCCACTAGGAGCTTTCTGTCGTAGAAGGCTGGGAGCCAGATATGGAAATCGATAATTAGGGCCAATGATGTTGCTAGCATTCAAATTTGAATTTTAATCAAGGAGCCTTGGGCAGTAATTGTGGATCTTTAATAATCGGGGACAATGATGTTGCCACCATTTCAAATTTGAATTTTCAACAACCAAAAATCGAGTTGGTAAAGGAGGTTTTAAATTTGGATATTAATTGTGGATCTCTGATAAGTAATGATGTTACCATCAATTCAAATTTGAATTTGAATTTGAATTTTCAGCAATAAAAGAAAGTTTTAAATTTCGACAATAATTGTGGATCTCTGATTTTGGTGTGTGAGCATTTTTCCTTTGTTGGAGATTCGATTCCTACTATTGAAGATTTTCCTGCAGATCTTGCACATGGAGGGCCTACAAATGGCTACGTGGGTGGTGTTTATTCCCTGTTTGGTGCTATACAGGATGCCTTTGGATCTTGAAACGGATCCGGAGTTGGTGAATCCCAATCGTTGATAATTCTTGATCATATATGTTTTGAACCTGGTTGCACGATTAGCCTTGTTGGACTACCTCTTGTTGCATTTTTTTCTCCTCACTCGTAGATGGTAGTTGAAACTCCGGTCTCTTTTGGATCTGTTGAAGACTTTTAAGCTGCTCCTGCATGTGGTGGACGTGCAGCTGGCCACTAAGGTGTTGATTTTTCTCTGTTTGGCACTTTACAGGGTGCCTCTGGATCCGAAAATAGATCCAGAGTTGGTGAGTCCTAATCCTTGGTTCTTCTTGATCATATACATTTTGAACCTGACTGCTCGATTAACCTTGTTGGACCACCTCCTGCTGTTGTGCCTTTTCCTTATGATTTGCAAGCTGCAGGACCATGGAATTTGCTGTCACGCTGATGGAATTTAGGGGTGGTGGGTTTGAGAACGTTGCTGTGGCTAATGATCAGGAGTCACCAGGAAGATTTTGTGTTGTGGATGAAGCTGCGACTTTATTGATCACAGGTTCAAAAAAATGGGCATCCTCGTTGAGGAGTGAATCTTACTATGCGAGCTTGGTTAGGTTGTATAGGAGAAGATTTAGGAAGAGGTTAGGGTCAAGATTGGGGAGGTTGGTGATGCTTCTGAGGTTGATTTGGGGGTGGCGAACGTTCTGAACATTGTGAAGGCAGGGAACTTTTCTAGACATGAAGAAGATATGTCAGGGGGTAAGAGTCTTGTTTTTTTATGGTTAAAGTGTTATCTTGAAACATTTGTGGTCTGTGAGATGAGGCACAAAGATCGGTTTTGAGGAGATATCTTGTGGAGTGGGGGATTGATTGTGCTCTACTTTAGGAAACTCATACGGAGGCTGTTGATTCACAAGCAAAGTGGAATATTTGTGGGGATAGATTCACATATTTCATGGAGGTTAAGGTAGTGGGGAGATCTGGTGGCTTGGGTTCCTTTATGAGAAAATATGATGGGATGGCGGTGGTTATTTCTCGTGTGTATGGGTCGTGTGACGAGGCATCAAGGCATATGTTGTGGGAAGAGTTGGGGTAGGTAGTTGTTATGGTCGATGGTTGCTTGTGGTTGATAGGAGGTGATTTTAATGCTACCTTATCCTTTGAGGCCAGACCGAATGGAAGATGCGATAGGGCAATGTATGATTTTCAAAGAAGCATTGACGAATTGGAGCTTGTTGATCTTCCTTTATTTAGGGCACAATATATGTGGAGGAATAAGGTACGTGTAGCTTCAAAGATTGACAAGTTATTATGTAACATTGCTTTGGCTGAGGGGCCTTTTAGGGTTCCAAGGTGGGAGTTAGGGATTGCCCTTTCTCGAACCATACTCCCCTTGTGTGGTGCAACGAGAGTTTGGCTTTTTTCACTTATCTTAAGTTCTAGAGATCTTGGCTCAGGAAATTGGGTTCTGCGATTTTATTCAGCATAGATGGGAAGGGTTTCTAGTTTCCATTTCGACAACATGAACTTTGGCAAATAAATTGAGTGCATTAAAGAGGACTTGATTGTGTATAAGGAATTGTCAAAGTGCAAAGAGAAGACAAGGTTGGAGGCTTTGCACGGTCTCCTCTTTAGATAGGAAGGAGTTGCAACTATTGTCTGAGGCAGAGTCCCTGGAGAGGTAGAGGCGGCATGAAATTGTGTAGGAGGACCTTAAGTGGGAATTGGATTGGAGACAGAAGTTGAGACAGATTTGGCTTAAGGAGGGTAATTCAAACATTAAAATTTTCCACATGTCTGCGAGTGTCGGGAGAAGATCCAACCTTATCACCTTTTCGAAGGTGGGGGTGACGGTTCTCCATCAGAGGGAATAGTTTTATGGGGCGATACGAGTTCATTTCCATGAGTTCTTGAGGATATGGTCATTGGGGTGTTGGAGGCTTGGTGGTTTTGACATGCCACAGGTAGGTAAGGATTTAAAGTGTGATTTTGTTAGGGATGTCACGGAGGAGGTCTTGTTAACGATTTGTGACTTAAAGGTAGAGGGATCTCTTGGTCTTGATGGTTTACAAGTGCTTTCTTATAAGGAGTTGTGGGAGGTGATTTCATGGCAATGATTCGAGAATTCTTTAGTGGTAATTATGGTTTTGACAGATTAAACATATTATATTTATTTTTGTTGCCAAAAAAGCTAGGTGTAGAGACCATTGAAGAATATAGATCGAGTGCTCTTTCCAATGTGGTATATTTGATTATGGCAAAGGTTTTGGTTAATAGGTTGTGTGCTGTGTTGCTTAATATCATTAACCTTGTCCAGTTTGCTTTCATAAAGGGCTGATCTTTACAGGAGTCTTTTGTTCTGGATGAAGAGATGATTGCAGCATGGATGAGAAGGGGAGTGGAGGCTGTCATATGGAAAGTGGATGATTTGCTGGCTTGGACGCACCATTGGGAAATTCTGAGGAGGGGGTTTACAGAGGAGTGGATTCATTTGATGAAGAGGTGTATCACTACTTCCTTTGCTGCCTTGGTAAATGGTTGTTCTATGGGCTCTTGGACATAATTGCAACAAGGTGTTAGGCAGGGATGTCCTTTAGCTCCTCTTCTATTCAACATTGTTCTGGATACCCTTGCTGGTTTGGCCTTTAAAGCTTGTATGGGTGGCCTCATCATCGATTTCAGGACTCATGGTGATGGGTCTCTTTACACACCAATGTTGCAATATATTGTTGAGAGAATGTGTAGTTCGGTAATTAGATATGAGAGATTCAATTACAAGAGAATAGTATCACATCGTGTAATGTGGAGAGTTGGAGTCTGTGGTGGCCTATAAATAGGTGTTGCATCTCCCATTTGTTTCTTGAGAAGAATATAGAGATATCAATCCTATCGGGGCCTTTTCCCGTGGTTTTCTCCCTACTCTTCGTGAGTGGGGTTTTCATGTAAACCTAAGTATTCCCTATTGTTTATGCGTTGATATTTTTGTTTGTTTTTGTTTATTTATATTTTACAACTTGATATCAGAGCATTTCGATTCTTGGGTTCATTTTGTTATCATGATTATCATTATTTTGTTGGAGTTTCAATTTCTTTGATTCATTCAGAGGAGCCGATGGTGGTAAAGAAGGATGCAGGGTCTGGTCCTCAAAGGGGTAGCTTCTATCATTGCAGTGGATTTTGCAGCGAGTTGGCGTCAACGTCCCTTGCCACCAAGAATTAGAGTGGTGTTCGCCACCAAGATCGGCCTGTAGCGCTTGTGGTAGCAGTGATCTGGAGGAGTTGACTATTGCCACGTCCTTCATTTTAAAGGGGACAATGGAGAGGTCGTGAGGCGACGCGAGGAGGGCTAAAGCCATCGAAGAAGATCAGAGTCGATCGAAGGTGGCCGGATGGTAGCAGCAGTGATGACGAGGCAACGCGTGGACAAGGATCTCTGGTGAAGAGGTGGCGGTAGGCAACGCCACTAGGCTTAGTAGCTGGTTGCACTGTTGTGGGAGCCCCTGGTGGCGGTAGGCGATGGCTTCGTCGCAATAGCGATGGAGGCACGTGAGCTTGGACAATAGGAGATCAAAGGAGCAGTGATCAAAGAAGACAAAGAAGGAAGATCTGGTGGCGTCAATGAGCGCACTCTCGTGCAACCTCCATCACACGGCAAGCTTGCGCTCAATGTGCGAAGATTACGATGTTGATGTTGCCGCTAATGGCGGCGATAGAGGTAGCAGTGAGGAGGAAATTGAAGAAGATCAATGTCAATAGAGGTGAGATCTTGGTTGTTGTGATAGTTGTAATGACCTTGGTAGAGATCTCACGCGAAATCACTTGCGTGGTAGGAAATGGCGTTAAAGGTGCTGTTGAAGGAGAAACAACGAAGAGGCAAACCTCTTGGGTTATATTGAACCCTTAAGATTTTTTTTTGGTGACTTTTACTTAGTTGCCCACTTGTTTCTTTCTTTTTTTGGTCTGTTTGTAGTATTGCAAAGGAGAGGTGTCGAAAGAGTGAGTTGAGTAAAAAAAAAGAGGAAAAAAGGAGAAAGAAGAAAAAAATGATGATGAAAAAGGAAGATAAAAAGAAGAAAAAAATAAAAAAAGGAGGAAAAAAAGGGAAAAAATGTTGTGAAGAGGGGGGAAATCTCTTCTCTTGTTATCCTTTCTTCTCTATGTTGTTTCTTCTCCTATAGAGTATGGGAGAAAGGGGGAGTGTTAGTGTCAGCCTAGTATTTTCGTTGATCCCATATGAGAGACTTATTGTTCGAGGTTCCCCAAATGAGAAAAGCTCTTTCTTTGTTGTTGGTTCTTAGATGAGAGGATTACTATCTCGGTCTTGAGAGGAGAGGCCCCTGTCGAGTTTCTATGTGGGAGAGGCCCAATCTCGAGGTCTCTAGAGGAGAGGCCCGTATTCGAGATCTCTAATGGGAAGGCATCGACACTAGTCGAGGTCTCCAAAGGAGAGGCACATGTAAGAGCTAGTTATAGTAGTTCGTCCAATAGACTCCAACCCTTGCTGATGTGTTGTCATCAACATACCTACCTACAAGCAGGAACAAGGAGGCAACTGACGTCATTTGCCTGCAGAAGAGTCGTGCCCCGGTTGCACCAGTTGAAGGTGTTGTGTTCTGTTGTAGAGTGAGGATTTCGTTGTTTTACAAGTTGAGCATTTCAAGCTCCAGCTTAAGGGGGAGTGTTGAGAGAATGTGTAGTTATGTAATTAGATATGATAGATCCAATTACAAGAGAATAGTACCACATCATGTATCGTGAAGAGTTGGTGTGTGGTAGCCTATAAATAGGCATTATATCCCCCATTTGTTTCTTGATAAGAATATAGAGATATCAGCCTTATTGGGGCCTTCTCCCATGATTTTCTGTCCACTCTTCTTGAGTGGAGTTTCCACGTAAACTTAAGTGTCCCTTATTATTTATGTTTTGATATTCTTGTTTGTTTCTACTTATTTATATTTTACAACTTACATATATGACACTAGTTTTTTGGAGGGTGGTATCTCCCTGGCTGTACATCTGTCTACTATTGTGAGGATTTTTGTTGATATTTCGGGGTGGAGGATCAATGGGAGTAAATGGGCATGTGCTGCTGTTAATATGGATATGCAGACATCGACAACAGTTGTAGATGCTCTTTAGTCACTGGTGGTGTGCTTGCGAAGCGGTTCTTGTCTTTAGATTGGAATGGGTTGATTGAACGGGTGGTAAGGAGACTGTCCTCTTGGAGTGGTGGATTGCTCTCAAGAGATGGACAACTTGTGCGTTTCAAGTTGATTTTATCTTCCATACCTATTTTCTATTTCTTAATATTTAAACCTTTGAAGAAGATTTTATCAAAGTGGAGGGTCTCTGCAAGAAATTTTTTTGGAAGGGCCTTGACCATGAGGGGAGGTTCCTGCAGCTGGTGAAATGGGGTGATGTTTGCCTACCAAAGAAGAGGGGAGGTTTAGGGGTGCAGCTTTTGAAAGAGTTTGATGTTGCCCTGTTACTCAAGTGGGTGGTTCAGTTACTTGAGGGTGGAGATCCTATGTGGATCAAGTTGATTCATGACTCTTATGGATCAAGCATAAATTTGCAGGAGAGAGCGATGCTGAGGTGTGGTGACTGTACTTTTTGGAGATCCATTATGCCAGTCATGAGGGAGTATGCACAGTTCTCACAAATTCTGAGTAGAGGGGATTCCTTTAAATTTTGGAAAGATAATTGGTCTAAAATTGGAGAGTAATCGCATCTTTTTTCACGTCCTTTCTAGCTGGCTAGCAACAAAATGTTAAGGTGATGGATGCCTGGGATTGATAGACGGGTTGCTGGAGTTTGATTCTGCCCCGGGACTTTTAGAGGCTACTCTGGCTGAGTTTTAGGGATTTATGGCTAAGATTTCAGATCTGCAACCTGTTGAAATCAAGACTGGATGGTTTGGATGGACTACACCTTTTGGTTACTAGAGCATATAGAAAAATTACAACAAATAAAGATTGTGCTTGTATTTGGAGGTTAAGGGGGCTCCCGAAAATAAAGATTTTTTTGACTCCTTTGGGTTGGGAAAGTGGTCACCAACAGTGTGAGGAAGGTGTAGAATTAAGATATAGATGCTTGTTGCCCTTTTTGTCATGAAGAAGAGGAAGACATTTCTCATTTATTTCTTAAATGTGCTTTTTATAGGGAGGTTTGGATATTAGTCAATTTACAAACTGTGGGTATTTCTTCTACGGAGGATTTCTGGAGGTCTTTTAGAGAGAATTTGCATGTGGATATGGCTGGATGCTTCATGGTGTTTGTGGTTGCAAAGGAATGTAATCTTCTTGAATGAGCAGGCATGGGTGGAAAATGTTGTGCGGGAGGCATCTTATCTTTCCTTTTTTATTAATGAAATTCTTTGGATGATTACTCACCTCTGGTAATCTTCCTTTTCTTTCTTAGAAAAAGAAAAAAAAATGGTGTCATTATGCTTTATCCAAATGCACTAAATGAGAATGAAAGCTCTCTAATAGAACCTATTGAGGGAAAAAAAGAACGAATTGTCTTATTAGAAAAGAAATGCTAGGCCTCTTTATATAGAGAGAGGTTTTCGGGAAAATTACGTATGATGCCCTTAGTGAAACATAAAATATTAAAATACTCCTATATAAATAAATAACTCCAAATCTCCCCCTCAAGCTGGAGCATATATGTCTAACATGCCCAACTTGGAACACAAGATGGCACTTCATGGAAAGAGCCTTAGTGAAAATGTTTACGACTTGTTCTGATGAGGTAGTAGGAGTATACATCTTCCTGGAAGAGACCATATCCTGTACAAAGTAACAATCTACTTCAATGTGCTTAGTATGTTTGTAGAAGACAACGGGATTTGATGCAATGAAGGTGGTAGACTTGTCATAGAATGTAGGAACCAGAAGCTTAACCTAAACACCTAAGTCTTGAAGGAAATGAACCAAC
This sequence comes from Thalassia testudinum, assembly GCA_037157565.1. Lineage (NCBI taxonomy): Eukaryota > Viridiplantae > Streptophyta > Magnoliopsida > Alismatales > Hydrocharitaceae > Thalassia > Thalassia testudinum. The sequence continues at coordinate 122,543,364 of JAZHRO010000073.1, forward strand.
CACATAAACTCACATGCTGCATAGGCCATAGCTTTGCACACAACCTTTGCACTGGATCAAGAAACCACACTCTGCTTCTTGATCCTTTAGGTAACTAGATTCCCAGTAAGGAAGGTGGAATATTCAGTAGTAGACTTTATGTCCTCCATAGAACTAGCATAGTCAGCATTAGAATAGGCATGTAGATCAACATGCCTATTCTTCATATAAAGTCCTTTACCTGGATTGCCCTTGAGAGACCTGAGAATGAGGTATATTGCCTGCTAATGATTATCGCATGGATTCTCCATAAATTGACTTGCCCTATTCACAGCAAAACTGGTATTTGGTTTAGTGACAATAACATATAACAATTTGCCAACAATACTCCTGTACCTTTCCTTGTTTTTAAAGAGAGGATCATCTTCCTCACTAAATCTCCCTTGTGACTCAATTGGAATAGAAGAGGGCTTTGCACCTAATAGTTTGGTATCCTTCAGAAGCTCAAGAACATTCTTTTTTTGTGACAAATACAATTCACGTGAATTCCGGGCTATTAATGCTAAGAAAGTACCTTAATGTGCCTAGGTCCTTAGTAACAAAGGTGGTTTGCAAGAAATTTGTTTCTTGTATCCCCGAGGCATCATTAGTTGGGAAATAATTGTTAAATCTATTCTCCATCGAAAAACCCTACGTTCCTTAAGAGAGGAGATGTGGGAAAAATAACATACGAGACCAGACATAAAACAAATAACAAGAGTACCTCCTTATACACGCATCATAATACTTCCCCTCAAGCTGGAGTGTCGATGTTAATCAAACTCAGCTTGTTACAACAAGTATCAAAAGCACTTCTGTTAAGGGGTTTGGTAAACACATCTGTTGTTTGGTCTTTAGAGGAAACTGGTGAGGTATAGATAATCCCCTTCTGGATGAGGTCTCTGGTGTAGTGGCAATCATCTCCACATGCTTAGTCCGCTCATGAAACATCGGATTGTTTGCAGTGAACGTAGCTGCCTGATTGTCGCATCTCATCTCTATAGGATCAGTCATTTGCACCTGAAGATCATGGAGTACAGACCTCACCTAGACCATTTCTGCAGCAGTTTGCGTCATAGTGCGGTATTCAGATTCTGCACTTGATCTGGGTACTATGGTTTGTTTCTTGCTTTGCCATGTAAGCAGATTCCCAGCAACATAAGTGCAAAACCCTGTGGTGAACTTTATATCCAAAAGACACCCTCCATAGTCAGCATCAGAGTATCCCACCACATTCATGGCTGCTCCTCTGGTAAGCACTAGGCCTCGCCTTAGAGCCTTCTTCAAATACCTCAATGATAAGCTCATATTTGTGAGCTAATTAAATGTCTAAATGCTTAAACATCAAGGTAACACATCCATTTATTTAGCATGCATTAGGATGTAAATTGATTAATTTATATGTCTGATTTAATTACATAATTCATGCATTGCATTCATAATTAAAGGCATTTGGAATTGACTTAGAATGGCATGTAATTAGGTGCATTACATGCATTGTTTTAATTAACATAGAACTTAAGGATTTGTGTATAAATAATTATAATATTTTATTTTATTAATTTTCTCCTTCCGCAACTGCTCCACTTCCTCCTCATGCGCATTCACTCTTTGACAGCTGCTTGCACTCAAGACCCCCATTCATGGAGGAGCGGGAGAGATGGATCTGGTCGGGCAGCTGCAACTACAAGGGAGAGGAGGCAGTTGTGCTCGGGGAGATGCCGCCTGCCCCATCACTGTGCATCCGCCCATCACTGTGGTCTTCATGGCCGAGCCTTGCCATACCATGGGCCGGCGGAGTGACAGGCCGCCGTGCCAAGCCGGCGAGCTCGGTTACTTACCGTGAGCGTATGCCTTGTCGACCACGCGAAGAACTTCTTTCTTCTTTCTCTTTATTCTCTCTTTTCTTTTCTTTTGCATGATACTATTCATCTTCATCTTTGTTATTCTGTTTGTAGAACTCAACAAACCCACCACCACCGTCACCGCAGACTACCATGCCTCACCGTTGCCGTCCTCAGCGTCACCCTCCTTTCCTTAGCCTCACCGCGACCACCTTTACACCAAAGCAGACAGCAACAGTCGGCCTCATCTCGCACGCAACGCATGCTGCAGGCTGCCCGCACCTCCTTGCCTCGCTACAACCAGCAGTGCGCCCGTGCACGTAGCCGCATTGCACGCACCAGCACTCCCGCGCGACACCAGCTCTTCACGCCTGCCCTCGCGTGTGCCCTCGTGCCGCCTGTAGCCACTCCAAGTTGCTACTCCAGTAGTAACAGAGCACCCCCCATCGGCTGCACCCCCTACTGGCCCTCGCCTCTAGCCCATGCGCGCAGAGCGCACGCTACTCCAGCAACTCTGCTCGCGCGTCCTCCATTACCTCCGCCACGTTTGCAGCAATGATCGCCCTCCAACAGCGCCACACTCCGCGCACGTGCAGTTCCTCGTTGCGCCTCCTCGTCACCAGCCCATCCACTCCATGTGCTCACGCGCTAGTGCAGCAGCAGCTTCCCATGTGCAGCCAGCAACCCTCTCGCGCGATCGCGTGCGCCTCCAACAAGCGGCCATCGCCTTCTTCTTCGTGCGCATCACGCATGGTTAGCAGACCTCTTGCGTCGCTCGTTTGGAGCTTTTCCCAGTAGCAGCAGTCATCGGAACCCATCTCCTTGGTCGCTCCATCCGACCACCTCTGGCCACCTCACGACTCGTCGCCGCCACCACCACCACGAAGCCCTCGGCTCACTCATCTCCACCAAATCTCGCCTCCAGCCAAGCCCTCAATGCATAAGATCCTCGCAACAAAATCCTATGATTTGCTTGTAATTAAAATTTACATTTTTTTCCAATGAGGGGGAAGGGATTTTTAGTTAATAATATGCCATTTGGTTGATTTTATGAGCATCTCCCTCTTGTTTTGCATAACTACAATATTAGCATGATAATGTCTTATTATCTCAATTGAAAAGCAATTTTGATCCGATTTCTTGACGAAACTAATCGTGAACATATGTTTTTAACTGGTGCGAGTTTAAATAGGTCATTGCCTCCTTGTGGATACGACCCATTCCTCATTGAGTGGTTATTTTAATTACTTTGATTAGTCGATTTTCCACTACTTAGAAATACGACAAATCATCTTAATCATCATTTTCGAAAGCGAAAATCGACTCGTCACTCAGCACCTGTATAGCAGCATCCCAATGCTATCTCATGGGTTGATCCATAAACTGGCTAAATTTCCCAATTGTAAGGGAAATGTCCGGCTTTGTAATGGTAAGGTATAACAACTTGTTCACTAGCTGTCTGTAGGACCGACTATCCACTGCGGCAGACTCTCCATTGTACAGGTGCACCTTGGGATCCATGGGTATGCTTGCAGGCTTCACCCCTAGCATCTTAGTCTCCTGTAGAATATCATGAGCATATTTCCTCTGTTAGATGACAGTGCCACCTTGCCTCGTGTCACTTCAATCCGAAGAAAATATCTGAGCTCACCCAGATCCTTTATTATAAATCTATCTTGTAATGTCTATTTTACCTTTGCTATTCTTACCTTGTCATTCCTTGTCACAATCAGATCATCAACATATACAAGTAATGCCACTGTCCCACCTTCGGTCTTCCGAACAAATAATGAATGATCAGCTGTAGACCTCTGAAGGCTAATCGTGTGAAGAACTTCCGAGAGCTTATGAAACCAAGCTCTCAGACTCTGCTTAAGGCCACATATGACCTTCCTCAGGCGGCACACACACTCCCCCTGAAACTTGTACTCTGGGGGTTGCTACATATAGACCTCCTCCTTGCGGTCCTCCATGTAGAAAAGCATTCTTCACATCCATCTGATGCAATGGCCAATCATAGTAAGCAGCAACAGAGAGTAGGATTCGAACAATCAGGAGCCTAGCGACAAGAGTGAAGGCATCAAAGAAGTCCACCCCATACATTTGGGTGAACCCCTTTGCAACAAGCCTGGCTTTATGTCTCGCAATGCTTTCATCAGGGTGATACTTTACAGTGAAAACCCAGCGGCATCCAACCAATGTTGCTCCCTGTGGCAAGGGAACAACCTCCCACGTCTGTTGTGACTGCAAAGTAGCCATCTCCTGCTCCATGGCCCGTCGCCATTTTGGATAAAGCATGGCCTGCTGATATGCAGTGGGAATCTCAGTGTTAGATAGGGCAGAGGTGAACTGGTCAAAGCTCCTCCCTAGATTCGCAATGCAAAGGGCACTAGTGACTTGGTAGTGGGCGTAGGACCGAGGAGCTTTCCTCATGGCAATCGGAAGATAATAATCATCATCATCATCAAAATGGGCATCATGACTTGTAGAAGAGTCATTGGAAGCAACATCAGTAGGGTTAGACTGTACTTGGGGGGGAGGGATTGGTGACGTGGAGACATGATGCTTGCCCAGCTGACAAGCATCGCATCTGATCTCTGTGGTGGGTGATAAATGAGGGATGATCCGTCTCAATTGGCCCAAGGAAGGATGTCCAAGCCGACGCTGCCACTGTAAAGCTGTCCTAGCACGGTGAGTTATCCCTGCCTCACATTTGGCTGTAAAAGGAGTCTGGACCAGTCGGTAGACGCCTTCCTCATATCCGCCACCAATCGTCCTCTTGGTAAGTTTGTCCTGAAAGACACAATCCACGTCATAAAAAATGGTTCTGCAATTTAGATCTTTAGTGATACGGCTAATAGATAATAAACTGATAGGAAAATCAGGCACAAAAATGTAGGCGGAGAGACAATGTAGGGCGGACCACATGAAGACCATCCAGGAGGAGGACAGGAAAGCGGAGGTGGAGTGGAGGACAAGATCCAGGCAGAAATGGATCAAGGAGGGGGACTTGAACATCAAATTCTTCCATATGATGGCATCAACCAAGCGTGGGAGAAACTAGATTGAAAAGCTCCAGGTCGGTGAGGCGGAGTGTTCTGGCAGGGAGTCAGTGGGTAGGGCAATGACGGAATACTTTAGGGAGTTTACGGGGAGGAGGGACGGGAGATGGAGATGGAGGGGTTTGGGGGCTCCGACGGTGGACTCGGTAGAGGCGGAGGGGCTGGTGGTGCTGTTCATGGAGGACGAAGTTCGTAGGGCACTGTGGGGTTTGAATGCTGAAGGGTGTTTGAGGCTGGACGGTTTCCTGGTCCTCTTTTTCAAGGAGTTTTGGCCGTTGCTAAAGGATGTGATTTTGCAGGTCCTGGAGGAGTTCAGGGAGGGCAATAGGGTTTTAATAGGCTGACCAAGTTCTACATATTCCTATTGCCTAAGAAAGAAGGGGCAGAGGCGATTGATGACTATAGAATTGCTTTCTTGAATGCGGTGTATTTAATCGTGGCAAAGATATTGGCGAACAGACTTAGTAGGGTGATTGGCAGAGTTGTGTCAGAGGTGCAGATAGCTTTTGTACCAGGGAGATGCAGTTTGGACGGATATGTTGTAGCAACGGAGATCCTTGCACAGTGGAGGGAAAGAAAGAAGGCTTTTCTGTAGAAGGTTGATTTCAAGAAGGCTTATGACTTAGTGTAGTGGTCCTTTTTGTGGGCAGTTATGGTCAAGAGGGGTTTCCCACTGGTCTGGATTAGATGGATGAAGTAATGCGTTACTACAGCATCGTTCTTGGTCCTCATCAACGGGAACCCGGTAGGGGGTTGGATTCAGCTGAGGAGAGGTTTATGGCAGGGGTGCCCCCTAGCGCCTATGTTGTTTGTGTTGGCGGTGGATGCTTTGGCGAGGGCATCTAACAGGGCGTGTGCAGCAGAGTTGATACAAGGCTTCCCTCTAGAGGGAGGTGAGGGTATTTCGGTGCTGCAGTACGCGGATGATACTCTCTTCATTGTGGAAGGGATCGTAGTAGAAGCGAGGTGATGCCGTATCCTTCTAGAGCTATTCTGTGAAGCGTCAGGTATGCAGAATAATTACTCCAAATCTTCTTTTGTCCAGTTCAACATGGCTGATGAGGAGGCCGGGGTGTGTTCGGAGGCCCTGGGTACGGAGGCTGGGGCTCTACCCCTCCAGTACCTCGGCCTGCCCCTGACGGATAGGAGGATCGCAGTACAGGATTGGGCTCCGTTGCTTGGGAGGATTGAAGATCGGTTGACTGGGTGGGCGTCCAAGCTGCTGTCGAGGGGAGGGCGGCTGGTCCTCCTTAAGGCAGTTCTGTCGGCGATACCAACATACTTTTCTTTGGTGGTGAAGATGCTGCGGAAAATTGAAGGCAAAATTGTGAGCCTGATGAGAAGTTTCTTCTGGACCAATTATGGAGTAGGAGGGAAGGAGGCAAAGTTGGTGGCTTGGAGTGAGGTGTGCAAATCTGTTAGGGATGGGGGTCTAGAAGTCAGGGAGGTAGGGAGACTGAATGACAACCTCTTGACGAAGTGGATTGCTAGGTTGCTTGGAGGATAAGTCTGTCTAGTGGGGAGGGTCTTACGCTCTAGCTATGGGGGACCGTCGAATTGGGAGCTCCTCGCTTCACCCCCTAGAGGAGCTTCCCATTTCATTAGGAGTTTGTCGATGGTAGCGCAGAAGGTTCGACCTTTTTTTACCCCGATGCTAGGGTCGGGCGAGGCCTTTGGGTTCTGGATGGATGATTGGACGAGGCTTGGAGTTTTGGTGGAGGGCTTCCCCAGACTTGTGGCGCTGGCTGTTGAAAGGAGGGCCTCGGTAGTGGAGGTCTAGGATGGCACGTGGTGTCGCAGTTTCGTGGGTAGCTTGTCAAACCTATGAATGGTAGCCATCAACCACTTGAATCGTCCTCCCTGGAGGAAGATCACAGATACTCTGGAAACAATCCCTGTCACCAGTCAAGTGTCTAGATGCTCTTGAGTCAACCAACCAACCATTACCTGAGGACGTGGCAAAGGCTGCATTCTCGGAGGAAGTAGGCGTCTCCTGTGTCAACTGTGTCAACCTGTGTGCAAGTGCATCATATTCTGCCTTGGTTATCATCTCGGTTTAATCAGTAGCTCTTATAACAACCTGATTCGTCACTGCGGGCTTTCCATGCTTGGCCCAACACGAGGCCTCCATGTGACCCACCTTACCACAGAAGGTATAGGTGGTGCGCCGACGGCTGCTCTATCCACGACCACGCCCCCTACCTCATGTAGAGGATCCTCCATGACTGCTGCCAAAGCATTACTCTATCTTGGAACCTCTGGAGTAGGTCTCACTGAGACACGCTCAACCTGCTATAGGCCTCTTCCAGAGATGGAAGAGGCTTGAGTCAGCATATGAGAACAGGCACCTTCATGCTCCATACTGAGCCCTTGTAAGAATTGTAACATGGAAAACTTCTTGATGTACTCCCTCTGGGTAGCACAAGTATAGACCGGGCGGCAAGCATCATAGTTGGCAACCATCCCCCTGAATACAGTGTAGTACTGAGCGAGAGTCTTCCCTTCTTGCTTCAAACTGACCAGGTCATGGTGAATTTGGAAGACTCGGCTGTAATTCTTTTCATTGGCGAATGTGTCGCAGAGATTATCCCATATCTCCTTGGCGATGGCAGAGTACATGATGTCATCACCAATCGACGGAGCAACAAAGTTCATGATCCATGACGGACCATGGTATCATCCTTCTTCCAATTGGCGTACTTGCTAGTTTTCTGCTCGGGCTATTTTTCAAGGAGAACATGCTCCTTGTCATGGCCCTCAATTGTCATCAGGAAAGTGTGAGACTGCCTTGAGTAGTTGGCTTCATCGAACTTCACTATCGAAGTGAAGAACGAGTTTTTGTGGTTTCCTGCATTTGTAGTGGTACCTGATGTCACCTCTGAGTTATTTGGTGAACTCATCATGCCTTGCAGTACCACAAAAGCCCGAAAGGCGTGACGGGTTTCGGAAAATTAGATATGAAATCATGAAGAAAAGTTTGAAGGAGAGGGAATGATTGGCGTAAGATCTAGACCGGAGACATGCTAGATCACACACCAATCGCTACTGAGAGGGTTTGCGCAAGGATCAACACGCAAGACACATGGATGATCCCTGAGCAAGCCCCCCCAAGTCCCCCTTGCAACCTCTGTTGCTGGAAGAGCAGGAATAGCAACAGGAAGCTGGTTCCCGTTGCTGCTTGTGCAGATGGACCTCCTCGCCGCCGCTGCCGACCCCTATAGCAATAGCACCACCGCTAGGATGGCTGGTTTGGCCCCTGCGATGTGTGCCGCCGCTGCAGGAGAGGAAGGCAAGGGAGATTAGTCATCGGTTGGTCGCTCTCGCCCTGCAGCAGCGCGCTACGAGGCGAGAGGAGGTTGAGGGAGGAGCACGCGCCGCTCTAGGGAGCATCGCCGCCCAGCAACAAGTGCTGCGTGTGAATGGAGGACGAAGGTGACATGTGCCCTGCTCGACGCCGCTTCTGCGTGCCCTTGATGGTGAGCTGGAGGCGGTGGGGAAGCTGGCGGCAGACCCTTAGGAGCAGAGGTGCCGAGGGTGGGATTGAGGTGAGGGTGATGGCGACTAGGGTTTAGGGTGGGATACCAGATCCTAAGCTTTGTACCAAGTGGGAAACAATTGTCGAATCTATTCTCCACCGAAAAACCCTATGTTCCTTTATAAGAGAGGAGACGTGGGAAAAATAACATATGGGACCAGACATAAAACAAAATAACAAGAGTACCCCCCTCATACACGCATCACAACAAAAGTCCTTTACCTGGATTGCCCTTGAGAGACATGAGAATGAGGTATATTGCCTGCCAATGATTATAGCATGGATTCTCCATAAATTGACTTGCCTTGTTCACAGCAAAACTGGTATTTGGTTTAGTGATAATAACATATAACAATTTGCCAACAATGCACCTATACCTTCCCTTGTCTTTAAAGAGATGATCATCTTCCTCACCAAATCTCCCTTGTGACTCAATTGGAATAGAAGAGGGCTTTGGATCTAATAGTCTGGTCTCCTTCAGAAGCTTAAGAACATTCTTTTTCTGTGACAAAGACAATTCACGTGAATTTCGAGCTATTAATGCTAAGAAAGTACCTTAATGTGCCTAGGTCCTTAGTAACAAAGGTGGCTTGCAAGAAATTCGTCTCTTGTATCCCTGAGACATCATCAGTAGGAAGGACCATATCGTCAACATACATTGTAAGGATCACAATACTAGATTCCTAGCATCTCACAAAAATAAGATGGTTAGATGTGGACTTGCGAAACTTAATCCTTTGAATCTCTAAACTGAGTCTTTCAAACCATTCCCGTGGACTCTGTTTCAAGTCATAGATAGCTTTCTGGAGTTTGCAAACTTTCTCCCCTTCAACTACAAAGCCAGGTGGTTGGGCCATGTAAACTTCTTCCTACAGATCTACATACAAGAGAGCATTCTTCACATCAAGCTGATATAGGGGCCATGCCATATTCACTGCAAGTGATAAAATGACTCGAACCGAGTTGAGGCACGCCATAGCAGAAAATGTGTCAAAGTAGTCTACACCATAAGTTTGAGTGTAACTCTTCGCTATAAGTTTGGCCTTGAGTCGCTTAATTGTTCCATCTGAGTTATACTTCATAGTGTACATTCATCTATAGTCCACAACCTTGGCACCTTCTGGGAGGTCAGTCAACTCCTAGGTGTTGTGAGAGATGAGAGTCGTCATCTCTTCCTTCATGGCCTGTTGCCAACCAAAGCCCTGGAGAGCTTCATTATGATGTTGGGGAACTATCATAGCAAATAAACCTGTAGAAAATTGCTATAACGTTGGACTAAGATGATTAGTAGCAGTATAATGAGACATGGGACGTAAAGTATAAGTTCTTATAGCTTTTCTGAGAGAAATAGGCAAGGCATCAGACTACTGGGAGGGACCATTCGGATCAGATGTTGGAGGGGAAGATTGAGTGACCTGATCCTCTTCAGTAACCTCAACCTACATAGAAAGTAATGGCATAGATATAGGATCCTTCTGATGATGCTCGTAAGAGTGGGTAAACCAATTAAGAGAGGACCCTTCATCAGAGAAATAAGGAACCCTCTCAAAGAAGTTGACATCAACTAAAACAACAACGTTTACCCACAGGATCAAAGCATATGTACCCCTTCTAGTGTCTAGAATATCTCAGAAAATACATTTAACAAATCTTGGAGACAGCGTATCAACAACTTGAAAAAGGTCAACAAAATACGTGCATTCGAAAATTTGCAGTGGCAATGCAAAAAGTATCTAATGCAGAAGAAATAGAGAGTGTTACCATCAAGAACGGGTAAGGGAACTTGGTTAATTAGATAAGTAGTTGTAAGAATGGCATTCCCCCATAAAGACTTAGGTACATTCATAGCAAGCATCAAAGCTCATGCTACATTAAGAAGATGGTGTAGTTTTCGCTTAGCTATCCCATTCTGTTGGAATGTGTGTGCACAAGAAGTCTGGTAAATAGTGCCATTGTTAGACAAAAAATTAGCTACATCTTTTTGCATAAATTCAAGAGCATTGTCACTGTGAAAAACCTTAATGTGCTTAGAATAAAAATTTTTCACTTCATTAAAAAACTTGGGAATGGTTGACCCAATCTCAAATCGATCATTCATAAAAAATGTCCATGACAATTGACTATAATCATCAATAGAAACAACAAAATATCGGGAGACTGACCGATGGCTTATTTGACATGGATCCCATACATCACAATGAATCAACTCAAAGGGAGTTAAACTCTTATTTTGACGAGAAACAAAAGAAACACGGTGATGTTTGCCGAGTTGGTAAGCCTTACAATCTAACTTGTTTGGAACAGACGACTCAGGAAATATCTTTTGAAGTCTGGAGACAGAGGGATAACCCAGACGATGGTACCACAAAATTGGATTGGTCGAGATAGAAGCAGCATTGGCAAAAACGTGAGGAGTATCAATGTAATATAGGCCATCATGCTCAATTCCTCCACCAATCATCTTCCTCGTCTGGATGTCCTGAAGGAATACAAAATGTTCATAAAAATCACTCAACAGTGAAGCTCTTTATATAGTCTGTCTATAAACAGATGATAAACTCAATGAAAACTTAGGAGCATAGTAGACATCTGTCAACTTCAATAAGTTAGAGAATTGAACATCTCCTATTGTCACAGGAGAGTAGATTTTGTTTGCTAGATGGATCGAAGTAACAGTAGAAGCTGATTACAGAGATAAAATGGCATCTTTCTTAGTAGTAAGGTGATTTTAAGCACCTGAGTCAACCACCCAAGATGAACTTGATGCAGTAGTGTCTAAGTTGGTAGAACTCGTAGTTGTTGCCAAAGATACAGAAGTATCCGTCGAGCTCCCTGGCTGAATATCTAAATGAGTTGGGCATAATCATCAGTTGTCAGAGCAAGGACTCCAGGTGAGGTAGGAGCATTCTTCGCTTGAACAACCGTTGCATTCGCTCGGCCAGGATAGTCAAATGTGGCCGAGTACCTCTTAGAAAGATAATTAGTTCTCTAGTAATGGACACATGGATTGTAGGTCCTCCTACATCTACAACCTCTTTCATGTCCAGCACCTGGAGCAACACACCTACCAGAAACTGCAAAGGCAGACATCTTCGTAGTGCTGGGAGGTGTAGTAGTAACTGTAGCCTCCAGATCAGGTATGTTATCCATAGCAAGAATTTGATCACAGGTTGAAGCAAACCTGGTGCTGAGACAATCTAGGAGCCTGTAGACTTGCTAGGTCTTTCTCTAGCTACTCTGGGTGTCACAATGGGAGGGTTGAAAGATATTGAACTCCTCTAATAAGCTCTCCATCTTAGTAAAATAGTCAAGTAGAGAACGACCCCCTTGAGAAGTGGACCAGATGCAGCGATAATATCTGCCAAGTAGGCGTGATTAGATCTCCAGGAGTACTTTGCTAGGCTCTCCCAAATTTCTTTAGCATTCTTTTTGTATAGGAGATTCGCTACAATCTGAGGCTCGACATTGTTCATCACAAGGTAATTATCTTGCTCATATTTGTCGAAGTTTGCAGCACCAGCTTGCACGGGTTCCTTCTAAGTATGTAGGGTTTCTTTTGGCCATCAACAAAAATCTTTAACGCTTGAGCCTAAGGTAGGTAGTTCTTGGCACCATCGGGTTCCATGGTAGTGCCTTGGAGTACAAGAGAAGTAGACAAAGTTGTAGGCTTGACTTCAGAGATGGTAGAGGACTCAGATGCAACCATGTTAGGGCCAAAGAAGCGAGCTATTCACTGTTTCATATATGAAACAGTGAATAAAGATGTGCTTTTCAACTTTAGCAACTTCTCATGGATCTAGGGCCTTGTAGAGACTTCAAGTGACCGTAAGACTTAAGTAGATGATAGTTATGTGGGTAAGACACCTAAACAACTATCAAAGCTTGCATTGAAGATGGAAAACTACTGCGGATGATGCTTCCTGACATGGGAAACACCAAGACATGGGTTGGCTGCTGCACAAGAACATGCACAGGACCCAAGGCGCCGCAAGAGGCAGCTGCACTGGGAGGCAGCGGCCTGCAGAACCATCGCAGGTGGCACTGGGAGGCCGCAACAGCCACCAGTGCGATCAACGATGGCTGCTGCAGCCCCCTTCTGTGCTGCCGATGGCCTGACGGCGCTGTTGCTGCTTTGCTGGTGGCTGGTGGTGTTGCTTGGTGGCTGCTGTTGGTGGCTGTTGTTGCTGGTGGTGAAGAGATGACCAGAGAAGGAGAGAGAGAGGGGTAATTCTCTCTCAAGGGTTAGGGTTTTGGTGGAGAATGATACCTGAGTGTGAAAAGTTTAGGACTCATCTCTCTCTGATACCATGTTGGGGGAGAAAGAGAATGAATTGTCTTATTAGAAAAGAAATCCTAGGTTTTTTATATTGAGTGATATTTTCGGAAATGAAACATAAAATATCAAAATACTCTTATATGAATAAATAACTCCAACAAAACTCATTTTGGCAAGTGCGAAATGCAAACTCTGCCAAAAGGAGTGTTCTGAGTCATGTTGGAATTGGGTGAAAATCCACAACCTATGCAATCTTTGCTTTGTCTGCATTCTCCCCCAATGATGGGGAGGTAGTGGTGGGAGTGTTAGAGGCACAACCTGCTTGACAACCCATTCCCGAACCACCATTTGCCAAAGACTTTGCAACTCTTCTTCTATGCTTAAGAATGCCTCCATCCTCTAATTTGAGAGGTGCCTTAGTGCAAAGGCATTCAAGTACTTCCTACTGGGTTCCTGTAGGCTCAAGAATGCCTCAATCCCCTGATTTGAAAGGTGTCTTAGAGCAAGGGCATTCAAGTACTTACTACTGGGTCCCCGTAATTGGCCACCAAAGCCTCCACGTTGAATACAAGATGAGAGGACTTTGAAATATCTCTGCACAAGACCCCTACCATCAAGTCATCAAGACAAAAACGGAGTCCCGTACCATCCCCCAACTTTGCGTGAAAATGAGGAACCAGGCATGACCTACTAGAGTCCCTTTCAAAACATTGATACACCCTGACAAGCATCAATTTCTTTGTCCAACTCAATTTCCTACCAAAGCCAGCCTCTAAAACTGGAGAAACAAGGCTACCTGTGTGCCCAATGGCCATCTTATGCGCAATCCACTTTGTTAACAAGAACTTGTTCATAATTCTCAAGTCCGAAACTTCCAACCCACTATCACATCAACCATTGGCCTGAAGATTTCCTCCCATGCAACTTGAAAGATGCCATGTCCTCTGTCTCCCACATCCTTCCAAAAAACATTTATGCCTAAGAGCATCCAATCTGTTTTGTCACTTTTTGTGGCATCAGGAAGACATACAGGAAGAACAAAGGAATGCCTGAAAGTACCAACCTCAACATAACCCGCTTCCTAGACTCTGATTGAAGCCATGACTTCCAACCCTCTAATCTCAACTCCATTACTGATTTATTTATTTGAGCATTTTGCCTCTCAAACTAATAGGGTCAGGAGTTGAACTCCTTCAGAAAAATAAACAAGTGTTAAATGTAATTAACAATCTTCCTTTTCTGAGCCTCTTGCAGGGGCTAGGGTTGGCACAGGAACTTGGTGTTTCAGGTCTAGCAGTGAAGCTATTTTTGGTTTTGTGGGTTTTCCGGTTGAAAAGCAATTGTGTGGTGTTTAATGGAGTGCATTGTAATGTGGATGGGATTGTATATGATGCATTGGCTGTTATGCATTTGTGGTTCAGGCCTAGGAGTGAATGGGCAACGCCCGTTGCCATTTTGAGGATTTTGTAGTTGCAGAGGAAGTGTTTGGTGCTTGATGGGGAGTGCTATACCATGGATGGGATTGTATTTGATGCTTTGGCTGTTATGCATTTGTGGCATAATGTGGTGTAAGAAGGCAATGCTTTAATTATTCTTTAATAAAATTTTGGATAGTCACTACCTCCCAGTGACTGTCCTTCACCCTTTCAGTAAAAAAAGGCTATTAACAAGTCTGATCCTTTGACCTTAGGACACTTCAACCTGATAATGGACCTTCTGTCCAACTAAGGTTGTTTTGGTTTGTATAGTCTTTCATAACTATATGAATATACATACAATAATCCATACTATAGCCATTCGATATTTTTAGGAATAAAATGAAGATTGTCCATTGGAGAGATGGCCAAATGGTTGATAGCTCTAGTCTTGAAGACTGGTACTGATATAGATCTTAAGAACCATTGACGGTTTGAATCTCACTTTCCTTTTTCTTGTGAAAGGTTTCTTCATTTGTTTGGTGTATCCTGTTTCGAACCAAATAGAGGAAAAGAGAATCCCCAGCAGTGTGTAAAACACATTGTTTATGGGTGTATGAAAGACATCTTTTAGCTGAGTACAGGCATTTTTTTAGCAACACCTCTGCCCAACATGCACACAAGTGCGCCCTGAAACATGTTCATGCAGCTAAAAGCAAGCTTCTAATCAATTTTACTGCATGTCATCATGGCATCCTCCTAAATATTTTGCTAGAGGTGTGCAGTTTGGTTAGAAGGCTTGGCCTGTCTTCAGGAATGATATTGTCACTAGAAAGTAGGCTCTGCAAGCTAATGCATGTTACTTATGAAATGAAAAGACATGCCAATAATCCATGGAGAAGCATCTATAGTTTCTGGGCCTTCTGGACGCACCTGAAGTCCTTGCATTTGCACCAACATTGAAAAAAAAATCAACGATCATTGCAAGATGCCACTGAATCACACTTTGGGCATTGTTGGCTTCATTCATCTTTTGCTCATCTTTATGCTACTTGCATTAACTTCATGTCAAGATGAAACAAGGTTTGAAAATTGCTATTAGTATATCTAACAATGGGAATGGATACTTGCAAGTGAGTTTTTTATGCATTCCTTTTCCCTGTGTTTATATTGTTTTAATTCAATTTTGAATTTTTTTAGCCCTTCTGAGTTATGCCACAGGACAGCCAATTCTGGAAACTCTACAAGGAAGATCCACCTTCTTGTGCCATTGTCATGAAGACATCAGTTGGAATAGTGTGCCTGCTTGCATTATTGTTAGAACCATGCATGCCATCCTTTTCAAAGGAGGTAAGCACATTACGTGAGTACATCATGCTTCAACTTTGCACCTTGATTTTGCATGACTATTATTATTTGTTTAAAAGTTCGAAAACATATTGCATGAGGTATCCTGACGATTTTGCTCTATATTTCATTATGAATAAAGGTTCAAAAGCAACTTAATTTCCCAGCTGGGATGCAATTCAAACTTTCTGATGAAAATGGAGATATTGAACGAGCCAGAAATGCTTGGACCATTGTTCCCTCTGGTCACAAGATAGGAACACTGCAACCACTTTTCAAAGAAATGGTAAGTATGAGCCTTTCGTTGAAGGTATACAAGTCATCTCCTATCCTTGGTGAAATTTTGATATTTACTTCACTCAATTCGATGATTCAAATCTGCATAAAACTAATTTCAGTGTGGAGTTCAGAAAATGGTTGGGAATTTGTTTACTCAAATCCATATCTGTATCTGACAGCTTTTTTTCAGAGTGCCAAAGGCCATTTCAAAAAACGTAAAAGCAGCTGAATACAGATAGGTTTATTCATGATCCATGGAATCTTCAATGGGAATTTTCAGGTTGAAGTCCAATAAGTTGCAATAAAATCAATGCTAGCTCTTAATTAAACTACTTAAGCATGCAAATAGTTGGATACAAATCTATTGCGATCCACTTGATCTCTATCAGTATATTCAGCTGGTAGATTTATTTTCTTCAATAGCCCACTTAACGTGTTCCCTCCAAGCCTTACCGTGAAATTGGTGATGTCTATCTTCCCGATGCCCCCACTGTCGGGCCAGATGTGTCCATGCATAAGACTTTCAAACCTCTTGCAGATTGCTAGTCCTAATCCAGTACCAGCGTATCCTGAAGATATTGCCATTTTGAAGAGCAAATCTTGTAAACAGTTGTGATATCTTGCGGACTTATTCCACAGCCATTATCTTTAGCCTGCACAAGAAGGAGAAACATAATAATATACACAGCCAATAGCCTTAGTATATTACACATATTCTACACAGTGTATTGCTGCAGACAAATTATTCTCATGGGAAGACTTTAATGGTACAATGCAGAATTTGTTAGCATATATGGCTTTTTATGTTTCTTATTGTATAGGCTGTGGGTGATTTGTTTCTTAGGGATATTTCTGTACTTTTGACTCTATGGTCTCTCTCTATGTAAAAGAGTCTTAGGGTTTCTAATGAACTAAATCATTTCATCCAATTTGGTATTAGAACACCAGTCCTAGACTGGGGCTCTAGGTACCTACCCCTCAGGGTCTCCTAAACCCTACCACCAAATCTTGATCTCCTCTCTCTCTTCCTCGGCGGCGGTAGTGGCGCCTGGCGACGCTCTGGCGACAGGCAGCAACCCTTGCTGCGGTGTTGTGGTGGCGTGGGGCTTGTTGTAGCAGCACAGTGGCGCTCCGGCGATGTGCAACAGTCTTTGCAGCGGTGCAGGGGCCTGCTACAGTAGTAGGCGGCAGCGCTGCGGCCTCGAGAAGCGCTGGCGATGCTCTACAGTAGTCAGCGGCGGCGGCGACAACCTTCAGTAGAGGCGCGGTGGCCCGTGCAGTGGTGGTTTGCGACGGTGATTGGCGGCGTAGACCGGAAGTGTAGGTAGTGCATGGGCCTTGATTCCTGTGCAGCAATCATGAGGGGCTTCTTGCCCTGATCTAGGGATTGCAGTCCTTGTAGGCATTGCGAAAGGGAGGCTAGGTCTCTTTGGGGCCACCCTGGGTGTTCTCCTTGCACCTAGGTGAGGTCAACATCTGTCCAAGGAGGCCTCTTGTTAGCGATGCAGATTTGAATCCATTTGGTTTTAGATTGTTCGATGATTTCTTAGTGATAGACGCTTGATCGAGGCTTTCGGATTGTAAAGATGGCTTTAGATGATCGGTTCGAGGTGTCTTCAGGCTCTATTTCGGACACCGGGGCACTCAAGAACCCGTTCTTTGGTCCTGTTGTTAAGTTGGATGAGATCAGCTACCTGCGGTGGTCCTAGACCTTTCTTATGACCGTCATGGGTCATAAAAAGAGCCATATTCTTACAGATTCGGAGCCTGAGAACAAAACTGACACAAATGCCAACTGGGATAGTGACAATGCCATGGTTTGTGCATGGCTGATGCAGATGATAAGATCATGTACCATACCACAGCAAAGGAGATATGGTAGTCTTTGCGTGATACCTATTAACATGTCAAGAACTCCGCATGAGCTTTTTAGGTCTTCTATGACCTTTTCTACCTGTGTTAAGAGGGACGCATGTTGTCACAGTACTACTATCTCATGAAGGGAATGTTGGAGAGGCATTACTCCTATCTGTAAGGGTGTGCCTATGAGTCCTGGAGGAATTTTAGGAGACAGTTGGCTGTCTCTCTTTTCTTGGCTGGCCTCGGACCTGTGTATGCAGCAGTTAGAGATCGGATCTTCACTGCTCTTGAGCTTCCTACCCTGGAGGAAGCATATAGTAGACTTAGCAGAGTTGCAGTGCGCACTCCTACTTCTGACTCTATTGCTCAGTTGTTTGCATTGGCTACAATCTTTGGACGTGGCAGGGGTACCACTAATTTTGCACGTGATCGTAGACATGGACACTTATCTGGTACATGTACTAGGACTCCGTGTACTTATTGTGGTAGACTTGGTCACTCTGAGGCTACATGCTGGCAGAAGCATGGTAGGCCACCTGTGGCTAATCAGGCAGCTGAGATCTCCGATGCAGCTCTCTCTACTTCTAATATTAGTTCCTTTAGCACTGTGATTGAGACCTTGTAGCAGCAGATTGCTCAGTTGACTCAGGCATCCTCTCAGACTCCAGACATTGTAGCTATTGCTACCTCCTTAGAGACACTTGTGACTTGTATGTCGTCACTTTTGTCGTGTGGTGAGTGGTTGATTGATTCTGGTGCATCCACGCACCTATGTGGTGACAGAGGTTCTTTTTCTCAGTTAGCACCTGTTGCACCTATTAGGACAGTACAGGTGGCTGATGGGACACTCACCACTTGTTGGCAAGGGAGATGTCTTTATCTCCTACTTTGAGATTAACAGATGTGTATTATATGCCTGATTTTCCTTTGAGTTTATTGTCTGTTAGCAGTATCACTAGAGGTCTGAATTGTCGAGCTATTTTTGATGCGTCCTCTTATGTCTTGCAGGACAAATTCACTGAGAAGACGATTGGTGGAGGGCGTGAGGAACATGGGGTATACCGTCTAAGCCGTACTGCTTTTGCTACCTCTGTTACCGAGGGCTTTGCTTCTGCTGGATCTCTCCCGTGGTACCACCGTCTTGGTCACGTACCCATTCATCGTCTTAGACGTGTTTTACCGCACATCTCCTCCACTACTGCTCTCACCTGTGATGCTTGTTAGCTTGGCAAGTACTACAGGGTTAGTTTTTTCAGTTCTACTTCTATTTCATCTGTTGCTACATTTGATTTCATTCATATGGACGTGTGAGGTCCCAGTTGTACTCTTGATCGACTTGGGAACAAATATTATCTTATTTTAGTTGATGACTTTTCTCGTGTCTCTTGGATGTTTCTTTTGAAAAATAATTTCAATGTGGGACAAATTATTGAGAATTTTGTCAAAGAAATAAAAATTCAGCATTCTTGTTTGGTGAAGTGCTTTCGTTCTGATAATGCCTTGGAGTTTTTTACTATACGTTTGCGCAGCTTCTTTTCTAGTTGTGACATTATCCATGAGACAAGATGTCCTCATACCTCTCAGCAAAATGGTGTTGCTGAGAGGAAACATCGTCATATTCTTGATGTTGCTTGCATTTTGTTGATTCACCATTCGGCCCCCTCTCTATTAAGATGACACTGTTTTGACTGCATGTTTTTTAATTAATCGGATGTCTAATGCTGCATTGCATGAACAGATTCCTCTTTAGGTCATGTATTTTGGTCGACCCATATTTTACGTTACCCCTCGGACTTTTGTTTTGTTGCCTTTGTCCATCTGTTGGGATCGGTTGGGATAAACTGGCACCAAGAGTAGTTAAGTGCATCTTTCTTGGGTATACCCGGATACAAAAGGGGTATTGCTGTTTTGATCCACTTCTCGATTCTTGATACTATGTTTCAGTGGATGCTACCTTTCATGAGGCTATATCTTTCTTTTCTGTGACGGCTGCTGAGATGCCTCTTGAGGGTGATATGGTGCCTATGCCATACACTTCTATTCGCTTTGGGAGCTTTCTTGAGATTCCTATCCCTACTATACCACCACCACCTCTTGCTACGCATCCCTTTCCAAGTCTAACTGGGCCACTCCAGACATATGTCCGCTCTCATGCTATCTATTAGGAACCCCCACCCTCGCCTTCACCATTGGCTTCTCAGGTGAGTCCTTTAGACACTGACGTATGTTTATCATGTGATGGTTACAGGGACAGGACATGTGATGTGTTAGGTGATAATCTTGATCTTTCGATAGTCATTCGAAAGCGATCACAAACTTGTACTACTTATCCTACGGCAGGGGCATTTGCTACTGATAGTCTAGCTCCTGGATTTGCTGGATTCACGCAGGCGTTAGATACTATGCAGATTCCAGCTACTCATCATGAGGCCATGTTTGATTCAAAATGGTAAGTAGCTATGGAGGAGGAGATGGTCGCTCTTCGAGTTCGTAGGACTTAGGAGCTCACTCCACTTCCTGATGGCGCTACACTTGTTGGTTGTCAGTGGGTATTTACTATGAAGTTCAATTCTGATGGTGGTGTTGCTAGGTATAAAGTACATCTTGTGGCAAAGGGATTCACCTAGACTTATGGGGTTGACTTCTTTGACACATTCTCACCAGTTGCCAGACTTCCCACAGTTCTGGTGTTGGTTGCAGTGGTAGTTCAGTTAGATTGGCCTTTGCATCAGTTGGATGTGAAAAATACTTTTCTTTATGGTGATCTCCAAGAGGAAGTCTATATACCGCAACCACTTAGCTTTGAGAGTAAGGGGGAGTGTGTGCTGATTACGGAAGGCTATTTATGGCCTCAAACAGAGTCCTAGAGCTTGGTTCCAGAGGTTGTCACAGGTTGTGGAGGTAGCTGGATTTAGGAGATCGACAACTAATTTTTCTCTCTTTGTCAGAGGACTGGACGGGGTATTGTGATACTTCTTGTTTATGTTGATTTAATTGTAACAGGGGACGATGAGCAGGGTATTGCTGAGGTTAAGTGTATCCTAACAGAGCAGTTTGTCATGAAAAGCCTTGGGACTCTACGGTACTTCCTCGGTATTGACGTTATTCGTAGTAAGAGGGGTGTGATCTTGTCTTAAAGGAAGTATGCTTTAGATATCCTGCAGGAGGTTGGTATGCTTGGGGCTAAGGAGGTCAATATTCCTATGGATCTCAAGATGCCACTCTATGATTAGTATGTACAGGTGGTGGATAGGAGGCGGTACAGGTAGCTTGTGGGAAAGTTGCCATATCTCACTATCATGTGAGGCCAGATATCTTCTTTGTAGTTGGGAGACTGAGTCAGTTCATGGTCAAGTCGACATGTCAGCATTGGGATGCAGCATTGATGATGCTTAGATATGTCAAGAAGGCTCTTGGGAAGGGTCTCTTCTTCTCTAAGGGGTCTTCTATGACGTTGCTTGGCTATTCTAATGCAGATTATGCCGGATGTCATGTGGATCGCAAATCCACTACTTGATTTTGCACCTTCTTAGCAGGAAATTTGATCACATGGAGGAGCAAGGAACAAGGCA
The DNA here is from genome assembly GCA_037157565.1 of Thalassia testudinum. NCBI lineage: Eukaryota > Viridiplantae > Streptophyta > Magnoliopsida > Alismatales > Hydrocharitaceae > Thalassia > Thalassia testudinum. Next base: position 122,564,572 of record JAZHRO010000073.1, read on the forward strand.
CAGTTGTGAGATCTAGTTCCGAGTCTGAGTACAGAGCTATGGCTCAAATGACTGCAGCGATGATATGGATTAGATCCTTGTTTATTGACTTGCAGGTGTAGTTTTCTAGTCTCATGGGGATGCGATATGATAATAGAACAACCACCTTCATTGTTAACAACCTAGCATTTCACGAGAGGACGAAGCATGTTGAGGTTGATTGTCACTATACTAGGGACATTATTCAGAAAGGGTTGCTATATATCACTTTAGTCACATCTGAGGAACATACTATAGATATTTTCATCAAATCCTTGACTAGATCTTTATTTGATTCTTGTATATCCAAGTTAGGTATGATAGATATTTATCCTTCAACTTGAGGGGGAGTGTTAGCATATATGGCTTTTTATGCTTTTTATTGTATAAGCTATGAGTGTTTTATCTCTCAGATATTTTTATACTTTTGACTCTATGATATCTCTCTATACAAGAGAGTCCCAACGTTTTTAATAAATCATTTCATCCAATTGAATTTGAATGAGGATAATAGAGAAATCACATTACGTGTACATGAGCTATCTCAAAGGCCAAGGCGATTTCTTAAAGAATTCTTTCTCTTGCTGGATGATCTCTGACTTTTATAATTGAATTTCACCGCTAGCTGCCAACATTAATAGCAACAGCTCTGAAATGAAGAAAAATGTAAAAGGAGCAAGGCCTGGAGAGTCACATCCTTCCAAAGTGTTGCTGGTCAAAATGCTATTTTTATAGTGATAGAGTTACAACTTGTCCACGATACCTTATACTAGATATGCCATCTATGGACAAACCTGTACATGTAGATAGAAACTCCCATCAGCAGACACCAGGTAGGCCTCAAAGACATCGAGGATCTCTAATAAAATCTGGTTTGGAAAAAGCAGCAGCAATTGAGATGTGACCCTGGGTGCATAAAGGTGGTATTTTGAGCTGATATCATAGCTAGCTCCAAATCCTCCAGATCTGCTTTTCTGTGCTTCTCTTAAGTAAGCTCCGGTTGTTTCCCCATCGGACGAATGCTAGAAATGTTGTTATCAAAACTAGGATGCATCACCATCGATGTTACTGGTACTTGAATTGGCTGCAAAGGTCACCTTGGGGATTATTAATGTATGTCTGCTAAAGCTGTTGGACTACCTTTAAACGGATGAATGAGGGTTTAACATGTGGTGAAGCACTATCCATGTTCTAGACATGCTGGGAAAAAAATGGCCAATGTTGACCGGTGGAGAAGTGCAAAGAATTCCTTCATCAAGATAGGTTATGAGTATGATGATGAAACATTTGCAGATGTATTTGGGAGGATGATATATGCATCCTTTGGTTGTTCCGCACCATACTCCACCTTCCCAGACTTGCAACCTTTGGTGGGCTCATGTTCAGGGCTTCACCCAATGCAGTGTACTGAGACCAAGATATTATTCTTCCTCCCCTGGGTTCACACTAGGATTCAGAATGGGATTTTGGTGTTCTCTGACATGGGAGTTGGGAAACTTAATCCTAAAATTTATCAGATTGCATTGGAAAAGGCTGAAATGTGATGCCCGAGTCCCCATGTTGGTGATAGCATGCGTAAAGATTATGTTCCAGCAAGGAGTTTAGGGATGCATGCTTTGGTGTTAGACCATTCCGGACTACAGACGCTGCCAACTGGATAAAGACTGGTGCTCCTATTCTCCCTGACGTTGCTGCTGCTGCTGCTTGGGCTTGGCTTACTGGGAGAGAAGCTGCTGTTGCTAATAGACAGTAAGCCTATGGATATATGTAACCTGATTGGTGCGACTGAGTTGCACAGCGAACACCCACCTCAACACCATCGCCACTGGCACCACCACCACACCCAGTCTGGAAAAAAAAAAGTCCACCACTTTTCACTACTTTGTTTGGATCTAAATTATATATCCAATCTGGTTAGATTAGTTATTTTTTAGTTAATAGTAAACAACTAAAATGATTCTTACAAGATCTCTGATGGCAATCAAGTGAAGGATGGAACCTTTTTGTCCATTTTCTATTTTGAACTAGAGAACTATTTCTGATGCCTATTTTCAAGGCCAGGTTGTTTTTGACATACCTATTGTTGAATTCAATCAATGATCTTTGCAGAGGTTAATATATATCCGAATATTGTGTGGTTGTTTAGCCACTCTGAGATTAGGCTTGCTTTCTATTCCCTAGGAGCTCATGTGCATTATCAGGTCAGTAAATCAACGAGTGAGTTGGATTTATGCTCGACAAGCTTAAATTGGTGTTTTTGTTTGTGCATGATATGTGTGTGTGTGTCTCCTGTGTTGCTTTAGGTAGTGGACCTGTTAATACCCACAACAAGATTCATTTTACCCTTTACATTGCTCCAAAAAAAAAAAAAGACTTACCAGCAACATTCTGAATCGGTTGCATAAGGCACTTCTCATCGAAAGCTCCAGTAGCCGTCCTTTCTTCCATTTAAAACAAGAATTCTCATTCACTGCAAGCACTTAATTTCGGATTTGACTGCTGCTGAGATGCCTTTGCTCAAGCAAATCTTGGACTTTTGGCAATTAACCATTCGGCCTGAGTCTGTAGAGTAATAAGAGAGTAATCTTGTTCACTTTGCAGCTTCAAGAGGAGATGGTCTTCCAAAGTTCATTGATCATTGGCAAACATAAGTTGAGTAACTGCTTTTGCTTGGTTACGTCATAGTCATGCGTACAACCTGCTATCTGGGACATAATCAACATTCAAGAGAGAAGTTTCTAAAAGAAAATGTAGACGAAGGAGCGGCCCTGAGGTGTGCTTCTTTGGGGGCTTATTATGGGGTATGAGAGGCACTAATTTTGCAAATATAGGTTAGATGTGCTTAGACATGAATGGGCAAAAGTTATATAGAAAGGAGATTTAGCTGGGAAAGTTGGTCTAGAATGAACCCCATTTGATGCAGTTGAAGGATCACAACCGTCATGCATGATCTGTTATATCTATATGCAAAACAAGCATGAGAAGCTTGCTATTTCATGGATCAGAAAAGTGGAGTGGATATTCATGGGGAATCTGGAAGAAATTAATACAACTAGATCTATGGGAGCTTTATGGATGTGGGTGCCATTCCATTCCTATCCGAGGAAACCAATCGCATTAGTTTCAAGAAGGGGGCTCTTGTTGCCAGCAGTCCTGATGACAAAGAGATCAGGGAAACTTGCGATTAATTCGCACAAGGTCCTTCAATCAATGTTTCTTATTTTTTTTATCAAAGCAACTGGACATACTATCTTAAGACATTTTTTTTCTAAAGGGCACTATCTCAGACATTATCAAGCTGTTTCAACATGCCTTTGCTATCAGAATTTTTCATTGAGGGGCTGAACCCCACAGATATTGCCTTCACAATACAAACGAAAGAAGCTGAAAAGGCAAATGGAGTTCCATCAAATTAAGCTGACCAAGATCCTTTGTATATTGGTGGCCAAGCTGTCAGCAACAAGATTAGAAAAAGGTACTATATTGTATCATATGCCCTCGTCAAAGTGCATTCCGTAAAAAATGGCAAATCTCAAACAAAATAATAGACGTCAGAGGAATCATGCATTATGCCTGAATATTTTGTGTAATATTGCGATTAATTTTACAAACCCAGACAAAATTCCGTAGTTTTGAGCACCATAGATGGCCTCAAACCAGATCGGAAATCGGTCAACTTTTGGCTCATGCACCTGCTTAATTCCCTTTCCCTTGTTTTTATTAGTGTGTATATCAGACCTGGATCTGCATACTAGGAGAATTGGTACTTGGTTGGCAAATGTGAGAATAAAAAACGTGGTAGATGTAGCACGCATGTGTATATAGTTTAAAAGTAAAGTAAAAAATTACAGTAATTATTAGGAAATAAATTAGATTAGATATTTTAGGATTTAATTAATTAGGTTTGGTAGTCCTACTATTTGTAGCTTTGTTTTTTTTTGGTAAGTGTTCTTATTTTTCTTTTCATACTTAAGTCCTTCCTCTATATAAAGAAGGCTAAGTTTTGCTTAATAAAATAACATTGAAGTTTTCTTTCTCAAAATGGTTAATGGGAATGACCTGAGGGGAATCCCATTGCATTTGCTTCTAGAGAGAATCTCCTAATGATGTCACCACCTCTCTCCACGTGCCCGCAGCTTCTTCGCATGCATGTGGAGGGGGTGGGGGGTAGTAGCTACTACACTACGATGCCTCGTTTCAGCAAATCAAATGTTGCCGGTGATTGCAAAGTTGCCCAGGCTTACTGGCGGTGATCTGCAGTGTTGCCTAAGGGTGCTGCTGGCTGGTTGGTTTGGGCCCTGATCTGATTGACCATGACCTGATTTGATCGATTGGTTGATTTGGGGGCTGCTCTGTCCAGATAACCATGATCTGATTTGGGCCACTCTGATTGGTCTATGCTCTATTGGTCGATTTGAATGGTGCTCAGACCTTGTTATCTGCTATCCGTACATTTTTGTGTACGTTATTTGTTGGTTTGATTGGCTCATCATTGCCCTACGTGCCCCAACATTGCCCTGCAGGTGTTGGGGCGATTTCTGTTGGTCTGATCTGGACCACTGATCATCACCACCTTGCTGGGTTCGCGCACATCCCTATCGATCTCTTGCTCAGTCTTGCATGAAGGTCAATGCATATGAAGCCTTCAGTGTACATGACCCTTATGCCTGTGATCCCTGCTGCATCTATGCACTATTTGTTACGTGCATGGTGTACACTTCTGTGCATGAAACATGTTTCTAATTGCTACTACTACTGCTCCAGTAGACCATTGCTTGAGATCATCTTTGATTTTACTACTACTTGAGATCGTTTCTCATCCACTGCTGCTGCAATTGCTACAATAGTCTACTACTTGTGATCTTCTACCTTCTACTTGGGATTGTCTTCTGTATTATTGCGACAACTACTTTTGCTACATCACCATTTTCTTGAGATTGTCTCTCATCTACACTTACTTGGGATCGCCTCTCGTTCTACTACAGTTGCTACTTCTACTTGGACTTGGCCATGGATTAGGGGCTCCATTGACCCGACCCGCAAAATGGTTGGGCTTTGATTTTTTTATCATGACTCGACCCGGCCCTACCCTCCAATTGGCCCCAATTTTAAGTGGGTGGGCTTGGGCCTCTAATTTATGACCCGACCAGGCCTGGCCTGCAAATCATTAATATTTAAAATCAAGACCTTTAAGAGTCTTAACTTAGAAGTCTAATAATTCCAATCCCATCTGTTGGATGCCAAATTTTCTATATATTTAACCATTGTCTTACGTCCCCAAAATCTCCGCCCCTCTGGAAGTACCATATGAGACGTCTAATAACCACTATCTAAAATTATAAACCATCTATTTAACTTGAGGTATGAGAACCATTTATTGGACCAACAACCACCATCCAACTCTTCTATTGTTTATTCCTTTATCTTGTTTTTTTAAAATTATGAATTAATGACCTTTAATATACACGTATAAGCACACTCAATTAGGGGGAAACATGGAGCAATATACTTGATAGTTAACATAGTACGGAATAATAGATTGGAAGTTGTTAATAGAGATTAGGGATTGAACTGCTAATACAATAACATATGATTACTTATATTCTTCCTAAATTTCATGTGATTTAAATTTTCTAGGATGTGTTTTCACGGAGGATTAATACTTTAGAAACTTTTGTAGTTTATTTTTTATATGAATAATGAACCGTCGTGACTTTTATGACATTTTAACTAAAATAGATTTGGTTTTTATTGTTTCTTTTACTTATGGTATTTTTTTAGCATGGCTAGGTTTATGTTTTTTGTTATTCGTATTGTATCATTATCCATATTTGTATTTAAAACTTTAAAGTACTTTATATTTGATCGATTGATCAGCCAGGCCTCACTTGACCCTCAGAAATAGGGTTTAGGCTAAGCTTATAGGCCAATGGGTCGATCTGACTAGGGCTTAGACCAAAGCTTTTGAAAGTTTGACCTGATTGACTTGGCTCATGACCCACTTGACCTAACCCATGGCTAGGTCTACTTCTACTACAGTCGCTATTTGCTCTTCCGATCTACTGCCTGCTTCTTTAGATGTCTACATTTAGGGGGAGTTCATTTTTTATTTTCTTGTAATAAGTTGGACAGTGCCCGCTCTAACTTAAGGAGAAGTGTTAGAGAATAAATTACATTAGATAGTTTATGGTCTAATTAGTTAAATTTGGTTGTCTTATCATTCCTGGCTTTTCTTATTTTTGGTAAGTGCTTTATTATTTTTTCTTTCATACCTAAGTTCTTTCTTTATATAAAAAAGGCTAAGATTTAATTAATAAAATAACATCGAAATTTATTTTCTCAATAGTAATAATAGGAGGAAGAGAATGCTTTATAGTTTTTCTTTAACTACTATGGTGTGTTTCTTGTCAGTGTTTGATTAATAATTTAGCAAAGTGATTATGGACTATTAATGGAATGAGGGAATAAATCCTAGAAGCTTTTTAGGAGAGGTAATTCTAGTGTTCCAATACACAATAACTTAGAAATTGCAGCAATAACTCCTATATCCAAAAGGTTTTCCCTCTAAATTCATTGGACAAAGGTGACATGACCTGAGAGTGGCTCTAAGGGTTCTTGCACATGCATCCAATTTTAATGTATGTCAAACAGTTATTTATCTTATCATTTTATTTTGGAGAAACCATGAAGGTTTCCTTGAATATAGAAACTAAGATATCTGTTTGTGGGGTATCTATAAAAACATATTATATATAAAGAACCCAAACCAGTGAGAACTTGCATTAGGGGAAATGTTTAGGTTGTACTTATTGGCGATGATAATTCAAAATTTATAATCTCATTATGATATCTACATTATTAAAGGGGTTAATTGTCATAAATGTCATCGTGTTTGAGCATACTTCTTCTACATCATTTTCGGAAATCTTTTGGGAGAAGCATATCAACTCAGTAGCTATGGAAACAAATTGAGAAATCACCTTCGAGAAGAATTTTTGAAGTTGATGTTTCATGAAGTTAATCCTAATAGACATAGCTGGCTGCATGCCATGAACAACAAAGAGTACTATAGTTAGGTGGTGAGGTTGCCATACCTACACTAACATCGCGATTCAGTTTGGGTAGCTCTCCTCCCCCCTCCTCTCTGCGATGATGGCGGCGGTCAAGTTGCAGCCTTAGAGTGTCAAAAAGAGCTCCTTTCGCACCCTCCATGCCTCCATGGTTTGGTTGTCGTACCTGTTAGGGTCGATGTCGTGAGAGACAAGGCTGGAGATGAGGGGGGCATGATGCTCCATGGAAGGGGAAGGGGTTGACAACAAAGGAGCTCGCCAATGGAGCTGATGAAAGAGCTCTTCGATGGAGTTGATGAAGGAGCTGATGATGTGTTGATAAGAGAGGTGGAGGTTGTGAGAAAATGGTGAAAAGAGATCATGGGGGTATTGATGTAATTTTTTGACTTTATGCCATTAAACTTAATGGTGTTAGAGAAATATTTCGTGGAATATTCTCCTTTAATTGATGGAAAGTTAACTTAGGGGTATAAGTATGTCTACCTAGCAAGTTTATAGGGTGTATGGATGCATATATGAAGTTTTTAGGTGTACAAATGTAATTAGGTATGATTACAAGAGTATGGATGTAAATTTCTCTTGTTTGTAAAAAGCAAAAGAATGACCATATCCACTTTATTCCATCGATGAAAGGAATTACAAGTTAAGCATCTAAAAATAAAAAAGAGGAAACCGTCGTGACATTCTCGACCTAAGTCCACTTCCTTTTAAAAATCGTTGCATTATGTTGAAGCAAAAGGGACCAAAGAGTTGCAACAATCACAATCTAGGCATGGGTATCATTCTAGATGCCTCCTTTTGATGAAGACCAAAAATCATCCATGGACGTCACATTGGCACCCACAAGGTACAACTTTTCCCATATGGATGATGCAAACTCACATGATAAGAACAAGTGTGGGATGTCTTCATTAGCCTGGTTGCACAAAGGGTACACTGTATCAACATTCACCACCCACCTACTCATGTGCACCTTCATTATTGAATTGCCTCTCCTTAGCAACCAAAGGAAAATCTTGACCTTCAGTGGGATCATCATCTGCTAAAACAATCTACAATCACTAGCAAGGTCGTCATCTACTATGGTTGCCCCTTTGAGGAGCTTGTAGACCTTGGAAGCTGAAAAAATACCCTCAGTCCACAACAATCCATATAGGAAATCCACAGAAGGCCAATGATCCTGTGGTAAGGATAACAACACCTTCAAATACTAGACCCATGCCTTAGAAAGGATCCCATTGAAAATTGGTGGCCAAGAAAGAGCATTCTCATCCTAGAACTTCACTACTAGATGAAGCCTATCATTTGCTAAAGCAAAGAAGCAAGGCATCACCTCATCCAAAACACCAGACTCGGGCCAATTATCCTCCTAGAATCTGAATATCATCCCTTTACCAAGGGTCAAGTGAAAGAAAGGCGAAATCCTTTGCATAATCGGCACAAAAATCTTTGTCGGAGATTTCGTGAATTTCCACATTGAAGATCATAGGTTCCCATGTCGAGTAGTGGCTAAGGAAAGTCTCACCTTGCCAATCAAGTTTGTTAGTTGACTTGTTAGTGAAGTTAACTTGTTAATCAAGTTATTAGTTTCCTTATTGTCAGGAATATCTATTTAGGAAAGTTGTTGGAGATTTGTTTCTTATTAGAGAAGTTTCCTATTTGAATAAGGAGTGGCTTTCTATATAAGGAGGCCAACTCTCTCATTTATATTTGAGTTCTACATTAATAATAAAGAGTTCCACAATGTAATCTCTAACGTGCTCTCTCAATGTAATCTCTAATGTGTATGCTCTCCTCCCTCTTCTTGATTGCCATAAATTCTTACGTAGTATCAGAGTATGTGAACCTGAGTGCCTAGCCCACCAAGTGTTGTGAGATCCATGTGGGGATCTTTTCTATGTAGAATCCAACTTCCACCTGTGGAGTAGTGTGGGGCTTGTGTGTAGCCATCAAAGTGTGTGTAAGAGAGGGGTCACGCAAAGCCTTTGCTACTCTCTGAGCATGGGTTGCCCAATGTGATTGGGTCTCTCAATGTGTGCTTTGTGTTTTTTGATTGAGGCTATCTCAATTTCCTCATTAAGTTGTGTGTAGATTTCTCTGTGCTTGTTACCATGGAGAATGCGAAAATCTAGCGTGTGATCTCTTTCTACATGGAAGAAGGCCTTCCACATGTAGGAGAGGAGCGTAACTAAGGATGCCTCCCTTGGTCTTGTGGTGTTGACGTGTAAAGGAGAAGTTCCATGTAAATCTTCCCCTTCTTGTGCGTGGATCAATCTGCGTTAAACTACATGCGTGGGATTCTCGCACGTGTGATTGACAGTTTTTGATTGAGGAAACTCGAGTTTTTTGCCCATCTCTACACAGATATCTTGTGCGTATATGGACACCACCTTTGCTACGACCTTGATTGTTTGCTACATCAACAACCGTGCTTGGCCCGAAGATTGAAGTATCGGGTTGTGTCCTTTAAAAGGAGAATGATTACCAGATGTGCTTAGGATTGACTCCCATTCCTATGTTTGGGGTTTGTCATTGAGTACTCCGAATACTGCCACTATTGTGATCTCCTGCAAGTTTGATGACCTTCAAGGAGTCCAACTTAGGGGAGAGTGTTAGAGATTTTATGAATCTCCTCGTTAGAGATCACAAGTTCCCACATGGAGTAGTAGGCAAGGAAAGTCCCACCTTGCCAATCAAGTTTGTTAGTTTACTTGTTAATCAAATTAACTTGTTAATCAAGTCATTAGTTTCCTTATTGTTAGAAATATCGATTTAGGAAAGTGTTGGAGATTTGTTTCTTGTTAGAGAAGTTGTTCTTATTTGAATGAGTGGCTATCTATATGAGGAGGCCAACTCTCTCATTTGTATTTGAGTTCTCTATGCTAATAATAAAAAGTTATCCACAATGTAATCTCTAATGTGCTCCTATCAACATAAACACAATCTCTCCAAAGCCAATACACCATGAGAGATCACCACCCTCTTAGAAATAGACAAGGAGGTACCATTGGAATCTTTTAGCATACGATGTTAGAGCAAATCATCATTGTTAAATTAGACCCCTATTTCACGAACAACGTATCGTAGAAATGACCAAGGCCTCGAACACCCAACCCACCCTCCTTGTGCCTACATATCACATCCCAAGAGGCTAACTAAAGAAATCTCCCTACATAATCTGGACCCTTGCAAAAAAAACTCTTCCTTATAAGCTCAAGTTTGGTGAGTATTATCTTTAGTGGCCTAAAAATTGAAAGGTAAAAGATAAGAATAGCTGAAGGCAAGGCCTTCAAAAGCACCAATTGACCACCCCTAGAACCCCTCTCCAACTAATTGGAAACTAGGTCAATCGGTGTGATAGACTAAGTCCCGACTAATTAAGGTGGCTTGGGTTTCAAGTATCCTAATCTTTTATCATTGGGTTGATTGCTAATTATTAGTTCATAAGCTTTTGCAATTTCGGAATTTTTTAAAACTTAAAATATTGATCGACCTTAAAATGCCAAGAGGAAGGATTTGAAGAACCATCATAGGTAGGAAATTGTAGCCACTTGCCTTCGACATTAGCCATATCCAGCATCAATTCTTTAGTCTGCTCGTCATCCTCACCATCCATCGATCCATCGGAGCTTGGGTTGCGCTTGCATCTTAAATTCATCATGCAACTTTATTTTGATTTGTTTTGCCACATCTAGAATCAGCTTCTTGATCACCTTGAACTCATCTGGGGACATAGTTACAGCATCAGAGCCTAAGGGGTGTTTAGACACCAATTTGATACAAGAATCTGCAGTTGTCTTGCTTTGGGCATGAGTTCTCACTAGCTCATAAGCTTCCATGAATAGAACAACAGGGAAGAAGAATTTGAGATAGAGGAAGAAGAGAATGGAGAAGAAATGAGTGACAAATGCCTAAAATCACTGTTTAAATCTTATTCAAGGCTCAACGAACCTATATATTGGGGTCACCCTACACATAAGGGTTTCTGCCCAATACAACTAATTGTCAACTACCATACCAACTAACCACAATAGACCTTGGGGTTAATCACCTTATAATTATTGCTTTTACAATTTTACACTATCACCACCACCTCAAATGCTTGCCATGGGATGGGATGCAAGGGTTTAAAAATTGGACTGGTCAAGCTTCGATTTTGGTTTTTAGTGATTTAAACGTTGGTTCGAACTGGTGATGACGTCATCATTAGAATCAGACTGAGAAAAATCGAATCGATCATGCTTAAATTTGGTTTGTATTAGTCCAATCGGGTTAAACCAAAATTTAATGTATAAAAAATTAAATATAACTATTATAAAATGTTACTTTGAATATGAAACTTTCAATCACACTATAAAATAAAATGAAAGCACTAAAAGATATAAAGGGCAGTATATAAAAAAAGGAAAACTAAGTTGTAATAGATCATTTCAAGACAACATAAGCAAATAAAGTCGGGAAAAAAAATCTCTGTGGAGTCTTCTTGACGATCATTTAGCATCATTGATATATTGTAAAAGAGCAAATGAGAGAAAATTAGTTAAATGTTAACTTCACAATAATTTAGATGTAATTCTGAGCTATTAAATTTATGTAAGTTAGTATTATTGCAGACATATGTCTCAACCCTTATCTATTCAAGTCTCTAAATCTTGTAAAGGGATATTCGCAGGTTCTTTTATTCATTTCTCTACTAGGTTCATCCCTTCAATTGAAACAAGATCCTATCAATTTTCATTTTGATTCTCCCTTGAATTTCAAATCAACAATTATGATAAGTTAAAAACGACATATACAAATAAAATTAAAAAAAAGTTAACAAACAAAACTTCATTCGTAATTTTATACCGTAATATCAAATTATACTCCATGTATGCAAGGTTATTTAGTTTTGTATGTAATAATATGTTCCCTTTTGCAGTGTGAATATTTTTAAATGCACTCAAATTTCTCTTGCATGTTGATGCATTACAAGTTTGACTTAAAAATCTAATGGCCATTTTTTACAATGTGGGATCTTCTCCACCAAAATTCTACCACCAATTAACTATAATAAAAAATAAATAATCATGATTCATAACGTGAAGTACTATAAATAATAGTAATTGAGTAAATTTTTAGAAGCTATAATGACTTACCAGGAGAAATTTGATTGCATGTTCACTTTGCCATTAGATGACCAAACATTCCCCTAGCATTGCGATATATTCCAAGTTCTATGTTTATTTGATCAACACTAGGTTGTTGGTCATGAAACATTATGAGCATGACATCAAAAAAAGAAGTCATCTTATGCTCCCCATATAAAATCTCAGTAGAGTCCTTGTAATAAAATTCACGATTCAAAAAGTAAGTTGCAGAATGAAAAGGGTGATGAAGTTGATTTTCCTACTTCTCATCAAATATCTTCAAATATTTCTTGTATTCATTTTGATCATTATCAAATGCAACCTTGATTGTTGCTCTGCATCCGAGCATAAATGTAGCTCATTGAAGGGCGTTCATCATTATCCACTATTTGCAAAATTTTTATAAGAGGCTCAACAACCTTAATTACTTTGAAGCATAAATCCCAAAAATGGGAGCTTAATATGCGTTTTTGACTTCATTAGCAATTCTTGTCTTTGATATCTTATGTTCCTACCACTCTTTAAAAGCAACTATAGATATTAAGGAATCTTTTTGCTCACATAAACTCTGCAGTGCAAGAAAATTTGTTGCAAATGTAGCGGCTGCTGGTCTAATCAATTCTTTTTTATAATATTTTCTCATCAAATTCAAGATATAACCATGGTTGTAGATGAATTTTGTTATCTTTCTCCCCTTGGTTATAGCAGATTGAATAGAAAGCAAATAATCAAATTTCTCAAGAATAAGATCAATGCAGTGAGCTGCGTTAGGACTTCAATCAATATGGACATAATCATATTTCAATGTTTTTTCAGCAACAACATAGTTAGCTGCATTATTTGTGATAAAATGGATGATATTTTGCGATCCCACAAATTCAATCGTTTCTTTGAATAAACTACATAAATATGCTGATGTTTTTGAATGATTAGAAGCATCAACTGATTTAAGGAAAATAATTTCTTCGTCAAAAAATTAATTAATGTTCTTTATCGTCCATCCATCCATCTGCCATGAGTGTGCAACCAAATTTTTGCCAATGTCTTCTAAATGTTTCAATGTAATCAGACATATCCTTTACATTTTCCTGTAATGAGGGTCCATTTAGCCTCTATGCAGATGGTGTTTTATAACCAAATCCAACGGATGCAACAATATCCAATGTCTCCTAAAATTCTGAATCTCAACCATGTGAAATGGTATGTGTGCCTTAATAAACCACTTTGCAATTTTGAAATCAGTAGCATTAATAAGATCTTTTGAAGCTAAAATACTTTTGACTGAAGGTTGACTTCTAGGTGTTGTAGCTGAAGGAATTTTTTTTTTTTTAAGTTGTGGGCTTGTGAATCCTTTGATGCAACACTACTTAATGGGTCTGGTGGTTGCTCAGGTAAACCATGAAATGTAATTGACTGAGAGCTAGGGAGAGTCATTGCAAAAGTTTTATTAATTCTTCTTTTTTCTATTTGATATGAATATAATGCATTTTTCATTTGACACTTCACATCACTTGGGATATTTCTACATGACTCGATCTGTCCCTTTTTCTTTGCCAAGTGCTCCTTAAATCTGTGAATCCCTCCTCTAGTGATAATCTTAAGACAGTAATTACATTTCATCTTGAAAGGTTTTGATAAAATCAATATACAATGATCTCAATAATATCTTATTTTCTTCTAATTGTCATTTTATTAACTTCAGGAGTGGGATGTGACTCATTAGGGACTCCTTCCTTATTTCTATCTGTTGTTCTACAAACAAAATAAGATAAAAAAAGTATAAAACATGATTTTTACCTATTAATCATCATTTTCATAAAATCATATCACATCAAAATTTAAATACATAGACAATTAAATTATATATTACATATCAAATGTTATACATAAGTACATACACATTAGTACATATCAATCATGGAAAAAAGATTATGGTAAAGATTACAGGTAAAGATTATTCATTAGCAAAAACTCTCAGTTATCCGTTATGAAAAATGATAATGAATAGTAATCACTAATTGGAAACATACCATTAGTTATTAACACAATCAATTTCTTGATCAATTTATGAATGATAGAAAATATGCTTAACTAAGCAGTCATGTTATGGAATATTGTAATATCTAATATTTTATTCAAATCAGTAACGATGTCATCAGATAAATAAAGCTAGATAGTGAATTAGTATATTAAAATTAAATATTAAATTAAAATTAAGGACAATAAAAGAAGGAGCATTTGCAAATTGCAGTGAGGCTCTCTGTTCAACCGGTTTTGGATGTTGGCCAGAGGTGGATGTCATCATCACAATGCAACAGGCTCTCTGCCATATTCTCTCAGCATGTCGGCAGATGAGAAATGGCGAGTTCCCTCGAGCGGGAGGACAAAAAAAAAAGGTTACTCATTCCATCTGGAGCCATTGTTACTAGATGCAGGAGTCTTCTTTATGCTCACGTTGAGAACTTGGGATGGCCGATGGTGGTGATAGGTTCGACGAGGGGCGAGGAGTACAATGAAAAATAGGTGTAAGGAAAGAGATGAAATCTTATAACAATAACTTAACCCTCCTAAACAAAATTAGAGAAGATGTTATCACTTTGAGTCTTATATTCTAGGTGTATGGAGGTAGTGAAATTGCAATAAAAACTTGAGCACACTTGTGACCTTATCACGATGAAGATTGAAAAGTGGAGAAAGTACAAAGTAATGAGCTTCTTAATTTGAGAGAAAATGACATAGAGAAGCTTTTTAGACACTATAGATGATTGTGGCTTTTGTTATGTTGAAAATGAAGCTAAGAGGATCTATTTATATAGTTAGGATCAATAGGTTTTGCGTACTAGTGGTTGGACACAAATAATAGTCGATTAATGTCTTAGATTCACATTTTTAGCAAGGCAGATTAGACCCAAAGGATAGTTGGTACTGATACCAAAAAGGTGTACTAGTACTGGCCCAAAGATACTATAAGAAAATATCAAACTGTAACTTATAGATACTAGTACTAAACTTCAATGCTGGTACTTGTAACTTACAGAATTGAAAGCATTTAAAGAATACTTTTTTGAGTTTCACAAAACTATATCTGTAACTAACATGTAAAGCATTGAATACACTTGTAATTCTTCTGCCCCACTCCTAGCTTCCCTTAGCATACTTTGTACTTACCAGAGTTGACGAGCCACCGACGGAGTCCTCCACCACCGTGGTTGCCTTGCCTTCTCCCCTCTCTCTCTCTTCCTTTATTCTAGCTTTACTTTACTTTTGTTTAAGCATTTAGCTACTGTTGTATCTGTAAAATTCAAGTTGCATGTTAAATGATGTTTCTTATATAACTATTGTCTCTGTCTTTTTATTAGATTTTTTTAATCTTGATTTGCATGAATGCTATGATCAAAAGACTCTAACCCTACTCTCTCTCTCTCTCACTCTCTTTTCTCTCCTGTGTTTTCTCGTGCACAAGCAAAAGCCGCAATTTCCGTGACCACCAAGTGACAGAAAAAGTCGATTTCACGCTTCCCTATGTTCGACACTCGGACTCACATCCGTTACATTTAAAACCGACGTTGCGAACATGAGCTGCAATGACCTATTTAGACAAATGTGTCCGACTCACGTCAATTTTTGGCACCATTGCCGCGGAGGCAACGGATTTATTTTGTCGCTTTCATTTTGCATCCATACTCATATCATCTAACTCATTTTCTCCTACTTGATTTGTTGTAGGAACTCGACGCCTGGGCGACGAAGGAGCGCGACTCGTGATGGTGGAGATGGAGTGAACGCAGCAAAGACCAGTTGTGAGTATCACTCTAGCCATAGTTGTTTGCTTGCCTAAAAAATCTAAAAAAAAATAAAATCAGAGAAAAAATGGACGTGGTGAATAATTGCTTGATCCACATCCTAAACTCATCGCCCAACAAAAAAAAAAACTCTAACATTCTTAAAGACAATCTCTTTGGAGTGTTCTTTTTTTTTTTGAGTGATGTTTGTGAAGCCACAATGACTTGACTTGGGCCGTATCACTCACCTTAAAATTGACTCACCTGGTAGATTGCATGAACAGTAGGGTGAGAACATTAAGGTTGTTTTTTAGGGCCTCCTTACTCTAAAGGAAATTTACTCTCACCCGTTGTGTATAAAACTTGGTGTGTCCACTTGAAACTTGTTTGAAAACACTAAGGCACTTCAACGCTAAAAGACATTAAAGTAAGGCCAAACGTTAAAAGACACTGTATCTTAAATTCTTGCTTGAAAATCATGTCTTGTTAGGTGCACACACATTTGAATCAGATAACTAAGAGGCACCACCCCGATCAATGCCTCATCACATGTCTTGAGCACAAACACTGACCTAAGCCCTCATTAAAACAGAGTAGACGTGCCT
Source organism: Thalassia testudinum (assembly GCA_037157565.1). Classification (NCBI taxonomy): domain Eukaryota; kingdom Viridiplantae; phylum Streptophyta; class Magnoliopsida; order Alismatales; family Hydrocharitaceae; genus Thalassia; species Thalassia testudinum. Next base: position 122,581,176 of record JAZHRO010000073.1, read on the forward strand.
TAGGAAGAACTGGTTTAAGTCTCAAAAGGCGTGATTTCGGTTGCTAAGCACTTGCCTTTATTCCCTTTGTAAAATCTGGTGACTAGGCTGTGAGGAAGTGTCAAACGACAATGGTTGTGAGGTTTACGGAACCGGCGGCGCAAGCCAAAGGAAGAACCTTCCCCACAATCTCCTTGAAATCAACCTGGCCAGATTAACCTTAGGAAGGGCGGTTACGTGCCTACAGGCTTGATCATTCCTTTTAAGATTTCTAGTTCCCCTAAGGAATACACTTTAAGGACTAGTCTTGTCTACTTGTTTGAGCACACACGCTTCTCGCATCTTTTTCTCTCTGCATCCCTCCCTGTTCTTCTCTAGTGTATGCACCAGAGACGATCACTTCATCCCAAGCTGTTTGTTTTGGGATGGGAAACCTGGGGGAGACTTGATCCTGCTAGAGATATGGCCGAACCTAGAGTAGATGAGGTTGAGGACCAACCTCCACCAGATATGATGGCTATCATCTAGACCCAGATTAATGCAAACCACTAAGTTCGGTAGCAGTAGATCTACACTATCATGCAAGCCATGCACCGGTTGCAAAACCTGCAGGGGCAACCGCTACCTAATCCACCACAATTCCAGAACCAACCTAGGCCCTTCCATAACTTTTACGATCCGTCTGCTATTCGGGTTGAACCACATCTTAGGGTTCCCGAAGGGGGAGATGATTTTGAGCTAAAACCTAATGTCCTGAGCCTGATTCAAAGTCACTTCCATGAGAGCTCAAATGAGGACCCCTTCCAACACTTTGAGGACCTTGACTGGATCACTCGGACTATCAAGCCCAAGAACATCAGCTTAGACATTGTTTTGATTAAGATGTTCCCCTTCTCATTGAAAGACAAAGCATCTCACTGGCGTAGAACTTTAGGAAATCTTCACCTGGGAAGAACTGAGGCATACATTCTTAAAGAAATTCTTCCTCATAGGAAAGACTAATACCCTTAGAAGAGCCATTACCACCTTTACACTCTAGGGTGGGGAACAATTCCATGAGGCGTGGGAGAGATTTAACGAATTATTGAGGAAATGCCCACACCATAGGGTTCCAAGGTGGCAATTGGCCCAGATCTTCTACCATGGTCTGGACAGCAACCTTCGGAACTTTGTCGATGCCTCATGCGGAGGAAACTTTCTGAATAAAGACGAGGAAATCGCGTTTGAGCTTTTCGAGTCTATGAGCGAAAATTCGCTCAGAAGAGCCATTGCCACCTTTACACTCCAAGGCGGGGAACAATTCCATGAGGCGTGGGAGAGATTTAACGAATTGTTAAGGAAATGCCCACATCATGGGGTTCCAAGGTGGCAATTGGCCCAGATCTTCTACCACGGTCTGGACAGCAACCTTCGGAACTTTGTCGATGCCTCATGCGGAGGAAACTTTTTGAACAAAGACGAGGAAATCGCGTTTGACCTTTTCGAGTCTATGAGTGAAAATTCGCTCAACAATGCCTCCATGACCTTGTTCAGTCGATCCAGTCAACCCCATGGTGGGATCTATGAGGTACAAGCAAATTCTGGAATGGTTGACATGGATATTATTGCCAAGAAGTTGGATCGAGTGGAATTGGTGGAAAAGAAGATAGATGAACTATTGAACCAGACCAGGAACCCGCTACAGACTCTCTCCCTAGCAAAGGGAGCTCACAATGTCGACCTACTTTAGCCACTAAGCCAGATGCACCTGGAACAACCCCTGACCATGTTCCAGGGAGGGACCTTTGTTCCCTCAACCCCTGATTATTCTCTTCCCTCCCCCTTGGCACCTTCTATCTTTGAAGATGTCCAAGCTATCCAAGGTTATTCCAAACCTGACCCCTTCTTCAACACCTACAACGCCAGATGGCATAATCACCCAAACTTCGCTTAGACGAATTAGAAACCAAATCAATTTCAGAACCAACTTAAACCAAACCATTAGCCAAATCCGACCTATCAGCAAGGTCCACCAGCTAGAGCCCCTATAATCCGAATAGGGCGGTCCCTCCCCTACAAAACCAAATGGACACCTTGATGAAAATGATAGCTGACATGAACCAGAAACACCAGGAGGAAATGGCATTAGTGAAGGGACAGTTGAGCCAGTTGTTGGATTGTAAACAATAGGGATCCCTTCCTTCTCAACCACAGTCGAACCTGCGAAACGTGATTAACAGAGGCCTCAAATAGCAAGGGTTCCAAGGCAATCCCAGGCAGGCCCACATGGTCCAGCCTGCCTCACAAACACCCCCTGGGTTTGGTGCTTCTTCTCCTCAAGGATTAACTCATGGTCCCAATACCTTTTCAAATGCGGTGACCTTAAGAAGCGGCACTAAACCCAGGATCCCAAGTGGCCGACTCCTCCCGTGACCTTACTCCTTGAGAGACCCACTCTAAAGACGAGCAAGAAACACCCATGGACCTGGAGACTGACCCAGTTCAAATCCAGATATCGTACCCTGAGGCCTTGGAGAAGATGAAGAGAAAGAAAGCGGTTGTGGAAAATGAGGAGCTTTTGGAAATTTTCAAGCAGGTTCAGATTAATATCCCGCTCCTTGAGGTAGTTAAGCACATTCCGGCCTATGCGAAGTTCGTAAAGGATGCCTGTATGCCGAAGCTAAGCCACGACCCCAAGCACCTAGGAAGGTTCTCTCAGAGCAAGCGAATTCCATGATATCAAGCAACCTTCTGCTCAAAAGAACAGACCCAGGAGCACCCCTGATATCTTGTAATATCGGGGACATGACATTTGATAGAGTGCTTCTGGACTTAGGTGCTTTGATCAATTTGATCCCAACAACCTTATATCACCAATTCGGATTCGGAGAATTGACGCCCAGACCTGTGACCATCCAATTGGCTAATCGATCTGTGAAGACCCTGAAGGGGGTTGTCGAGGACGTAATTATTTGGGTCAAGGATTTCTACTTCCCAATTGACTTCTTGGTGCTCGACATGGAAGTCCTCGAACAGCTACAAAACACACCCATCATCCTAGGCAGCCATTTCTTAGCTACGGCTAAGGCGAACATCGATTGTGACACGGGATGCATGGAAATCGCCTTTGGAGACAGGAAGATGCAGTTGGATATCTTCAGGGTGACTGAGTCTTTCGATTACGACTGGATTGAGGAGCACGATCCCGTGGAGCCTCTGGTTGACGAATGCCTCACCGTTAGTTCTATATCAGACCATTGGACCCAACCCTGTGATGACTGTTCTGGCCCATCCCCGTCTGTGCATGCTGACCTCTGTAGAGTTGATTACCATCAGCAACCACCGTTTGAGGAGATTGATGCTGATCAACTCCCGCCTTTCCCCTACCCATCGAGTGTTGTTCCACCCACACTCGAGCTGATGCCGCTACTTGAAAATCTAGAGTACGTCTTCCTTGGACCTGATCAGACCTTCTCGGTGATTATCAACGCCCATCTAACCAAGGATCAAGAACTCAGGTTGACCGCGGCTTTATCAGAACATTGGGCAGCCATTGGATGGACCATCTCAAATTTGCGAGGAATTAGCCCCTCCTATTGCACCCACAAGATCTATTTGGAAGTTGGGGCTAGACCTTCCTGTCAGATGCAGAGACGATTAAACTCGAATATGTGGGAGGTCGTTAAAAAGGAAATCATCAAGTGGTTTGACTTGACATCATCTATCCAATCTCCGATAGCCCCTGGGTGAGTCCCACTCAAGTGGTCCCCAAGAAAGCTGGGCTCACCGTTGTCACCAAGAAAGCATGGGGGTATGATAACTCTACATTTTGTGGCGATAATTCTATCAATCGGGGTTTATCGTAAGGGTAACATGCACAAATAACACATCATAAATGGGCATCGGAACATTACATATATTGCACATTGAGATTGCTTATAAATCAATGTTAATGGCCATCTGTACAAGTTTATGTTAAAACAGGCATCAGATGAGCGATCGGACAGCATAGATGGATTCGGAATGACGAACGGAGTCCAACGGACTCAAAATCGACCAAATCCGACATCCGAAGCTCCTGCAACTAGCCCAAGAAGTTCTGATCGTTGATCTGATGATCAACGGCCACAAAGCTGCCACGTGCTGTGAGATTAGTACGTACAACCCACCGCCCTGCTTCATCATCTGCAGGATGAACCTCAGCCGTTTGATCTTCGATCGGACGGCTGAGCATGGCTCCCACAGCACGCCTTCACCACACAACACCACGGAGAGATGCTCTAAGCCATCCGATCTTTGATCGGACGGTTGAGAGCCACGCATCACCCTCGCTCTCTACCATTGCCAAGACCTAGCATGAAGATTCGACCGTTGGATCTTCATCCAACGGTTGGTAGCAGCTGAGTGCAAATTGTTCTTTGCGACCATCCGCGGAACACAGCGCAGCGGTCGATGCTCCTTCCTCGGGTATCCGACGCAGGATCGAACCGCACTGCGTATCGAATCCGAGGCGAAGGCGTGCGCGAGAGAAATTGGACCGTCAATGAGTGCGCGGACGGCGGAGATAGTGTTACGTGGCGCCCATAGATGCAAGAGATCGGGGGCGTGCGTCTCAGCAAGCGATTCGCAAGCGCGCTCCGCATGCAATCTCGGCTGTCCAATCACGGATCGCGCGGGAGGAAGAATAGGCATGCGCGGAAGGTCAGTAGGCAGGGGCCTTCACCGACATTTTTGGGGCGATTTTAGTGACGTCCTGGACGTTGCTAAAGTCCCTACTTAATTTAGAAACCCCTTCTTCCTATATAAACCCTCTCCAACTACCCATGTAAAGGCATTGAATACACTTGCAATTCTTCTACCCTACTCCTAGCTTCCCTTAGCACACTTTGTACTCACCGGAGTTGACGAGCCACCGACAGAGCGCTCCTCCATCGCCATGGCCGCCTCGCCTTCTCCCTTCTCTCTCTCTCTCTCCCTTTACTCTAGCTTTACTTTACTTTTGTTTAAGCATTTAGCTATTGTTTTATCTGTAAAATTCAAGTTGCATTTTAAATGATGTTGTTTCTTATATAGCTATTGTCTCTTTTTTGGTCGGATTTTTCTTATCTTGATTTACGTGAATGCTGTGATCAAAAGACTCTAACCCTACTCTCTCTCTCTCACTCTCTTTTCTCTCTCGCATTTTCTCGTGTGTAAGCAAAACCCGCCATTTCCATGACCACTAAGTGACAGAGAGCCGATTTCACACCTCCTTGTGTTCGACACTTGGACTCACATCCGTTTCTACATTTAAAATCGACGTTGCGAACGCGAGCTACAATGACCTATTTAGACAAACCCGTCCGGCTCACGTTAGGGGGACCTTGATGGCCTTCCTTAGCTATTTATAGTGCTAGGATTGGGCCTCTCAATGAGATCTTCTGAGCAGATACGTCACCTGACAAGGTGTGCGCTTGGTCAGGTTATTTATTGCGGTAGCCATTGTCAGCAATTATTGAGGGCACAGCCCTGCTCCCTGCTGTACTTTCGCTGTCCCCTCTAATGGATAGGATCCTTTGGGTCCGGCTGTACGTGGCCTTTTCTATGTTCTGGCGGGTTGGGCTTCGGATTCGACTGCACAAAAGATTTTCCTTGGATGTAGGTAGGTTGGATCCTCAAATATTCTTGTATCTAGGTCTTTCTAGGTCGGATCCTTCTTTTCAGACCTATCGCGAAGTTTCGGGTTCGAGGGCATTTTTTACCCCTCATCATATGCCCCTTACTCTTGAGCTGGCAAATGCTTACTGAGAGAGTAACGTTTAAAGTAGGAACTTTGCGATAGGTAATACCCACAAATGTTGCCCCGGCTGTATATTTAAGTAGGGGAGCATTTGTTATATAGCGGGGTTTTTAGGGGCAATGGCCCGTAGTTGTATTGACCTTAAGAGGTGGTATGAGGCACATGGGCCTTAGGAGGCAATTTTGAGGCGTGTCTGCCTACTATGTCACCGGCCTTAAGAGAGTTGTGAGGTGTGTTCGCATGCTTGATTTCTGCGAGTAATGGCCAGTTACATTGGGATCTATACCGTGTGTTGGTATTTGAGAAGACTAGCATTGATTGCCATTATGATGAGGCAGGGGCTTTAAGCGTCATGCCTGTCATTGATGGGACCACCCTTTCTGCGGCAGTGGATATGCGTGCAGGGGTATTAAATGTTTGTAATGATGGCCGAGGTTTTCTTCGCGCTTGGCGGTGTATTTGGAATCCACGTCGGATACGACAGGATTTGATTTTTTCGAAACTTGCACCCTATAAGGGGGGAACCGCTCTTCGTGGGGTTTGTATATAGGGGTGGTGGGTCATAGTTATTGGCCCACCTACCTCGGAGAGCATTGGTGTAGAGAGCCTTTACTCTTGGTAGAATGCTGCGAGGAGATGTCCTTTGTCGAAGCGTCACTGTGCCAAGGTTTTTTTAGAGGAAGAGCTGTCATGTTGGGTTTTGCAAGTAAGGGTAAGTCCATTGCTTCTTCTTCCTTAGAGATCTCTGCCGAGACTAGGGCTTTATACGATTTCTCGTCAGACTTCCGTAGTCGGTCTGCAATTTTCTCATTCCTGAGGGAATACGGGCTCGGTGGAGTACCATTTCAGGCTTGTGGGTCCAAAACTCGTCCCTGTTCAGATGGGATGGACATTTATTATATGTAAATATGCCATAGAGCATGGTCTATAGGTACCTTTGAACCTTTTGTGTCTTCATTTCTTATCGCCTTGCCTACAGGTACCTTTGAACCATTTTGTATCTTCATTTCTTATCTCCTTGCCTCTTCGCAGCTCAGCCTTAATTGTTGGCTGGTGCTGAGCGCTTTTACCGCCCTCTATCTTCATTTGGGGATTTTTCCCCGTCTTATTTTGTTTCGCCTGCTTTTTAGACCGATGCCCCTGAAGGTGAAGAAGGGTAGGCATCCGTTAGGCACTTAAACACTGTACAGTCGGCAGACTGAATATCGGGTTGTGGATCTCCTAGATAGTTTGAAAGGGCAAGACCACAATTTCTTTTTTCTTTCTAATCTTGAAGACCTTAGAGTCCCCTCCACTTGGCAAGGTCTGCCTGAGAGGGACCAACCGCCCCGATCTAAGGAGCTTAACCTGTTTGTGTAGGTAGATGTGGATCGATTAATTGAGTTTGATCTTATTGCTCGGTTGGAGCTCAAGTGGAAGGACTTCTAGGAGGCATTGTCATGGGTGGCGGATTCATTACCTATGCCATGTAAGTGGGGGGAGGAAAAAATGACTTTCGTGTCGTACCTTGTGCCTGCTAATTTTGCTATTAACCCGGTATTTTTGGTTGCAGCTTTTGAGTGGTTTGTTTAGGTGGGTGCGCCCAAGCGTTAAGGTGATAGTTCAGCTCGCCGTGGGTTGCGATAAGGCAAGGAGGGACCCGTGGAGCAGGGGGAGGGTAGTCAGCCCGCTTTTCGGAAGGGGTTGAAGCGAAAGGAGGCGGAGGCCCTAGAAGACGTTGCGGAGGAGCCAAAGGTCCCTCTGAGGCAGGTGAAGAGGGGTCCTCGTGTGGAGTTACCGTGGGAGGATTCAGCAACGTCCTCTTTGCAGGGCCTTGACGAGGCTGAAGGGGAAGGTGCGTCTGTTGCTCCCCTGGCACGGCCTGGGCCGCTTGAGGTGATCACCCTCTATGACTCCTTCGGAGGCGCCTCTGGATGTGGCTCATTTAGAGGGTACTTCTGGCTTCGCGGTTTCGTCGGCTTCGTCGGGGGCCTTCGCCTTGCTGGCGCAAGAGGTGGCTGGCATAGGCAAAGTCTTCTGCCAATTGTACTACTGATGGAGCTCTACAGGCGTCCGAGTTCTGGTGGATCCCACCGGCTGAGGGGGCTTAGGTATGATTGGCCGCACCATCGGATTTGTTGTTGATCTGTACTTGAAGGTGCCCTAGTCGGGTTAGAACCTAGGCCTGTCGTGCCTGTGCAACCGGGGGCGTCCAATAGTGCCCCTGATCTGGAAAGGTAGGTGCTAAGGCACCTAAATGAAGCCGTGTCTTGGGCCACATATGTGCCTTAGGGCATGAACTTCAACCATGTGTTCTATTATATGTGCGTGGTAGGCTCGTTAGGCCTGCCTTTCATTTATTAGTTTTTCTTGGCTAGAGCTGCTTGTATTCTGATGCGCTCGTAGTATATAGGCGGATATTCTTGGCTCTTGTTATATTCCGCGCAGCGACGCTCCTTTGAACCTCCTCGTCTTGGCTGGTCAAGGCAATGCGGTGGACCTAGCTGTGTAATGGGCCGTGACGGCCAAAGCGGAGCACTGGTAGTTGGCGGAGGCTGTTAGCGTGCGAGAGAGGGCGGAGAAGGCGGCTGAGGAGGCCAAGTGGAGGCTTCGCTCTCAACAAGAGGCGGCTAAAAATGTGTGTTGGCTAGAGGGGAGCTGAAGAAGGCTCACTCGATTCTGCAGAGGGCCTTCGTCATTGGCGAGGGGCTGGAGGAGTGGCTCATGAGGGCACATAGCGCTCAGCTAGAGGCTCTGGGAGACTTGTTGGAATGCCTCTGCCGCCTGCACCAGCATCCTCTCCTTGAAGGAGGAGGTGCAAGTGCTTAAGGCTGAGCACTCCTCGGTGTAGGGGTATGAGAGGGCTCTTAAGGAGGAGTGTGTCCGCCTTAGTGCTTTGATCGATAGACTTGTTTCCATGCGAACAAGTCTAGAGAAGGTAGAGGCGGATGCGGAAGAGCTGAGAGCCGGCTTTGGTGAGGCTAGGAGCTTGCATTGGAGTAGGGCCAGCGGGTGACAGAATTGGACAAGGAGGGGCCTGAGCTAAACACCGAGGTGGTGATGGACTTCTATGCTATGCACTCGTCGATGGGACCAATTCGAGAGCTCTCGCGGGATATCGGGAAGCAGGCGCTGAGTATCGTCCAGGCCCTTATTAAGGGGAAGCATGCTTCCGTCGAGGAGTTGCATGGTTGGTCCATCGGCCAGCTGGTGTCGGAATACAACTATTTCAAAGCGGAAGGTCTTTTTGCCAACAATAAGCTCTTGGAACTGCCTGTGGTTCAGTTGCTTGGGGAGAAGGCGGCTCGGTCGGCTACCGAGGAGGTGGCTGAGCTAGTTGCTGAAGAGGCCACTCATCCAGAGGTCGCCGATCTGGCTGCAGGGGTTAGTTCGCTTCGCCTTTCACCTATGGGCAGTGGAGATATGTTCGAGGCATGGGAGTAGAACCCTTGAGCGTCCTAGGCGTGTTATTTTTTCCTCGCTGTTGTTTTTCTTTTTTTGAAAGGAGATGTAATCGGCGAATTGCCCTTTTCTTGAATGGAAAAATCTCTTTTTATTGCTCATGGGCATTCATACATGGTACATTCGTAAATTGCTTGCTAGGTGCGAGAGATGTCTCTATCGTTTAGGGCTTGTAATTCATAGAAGTCGCCTAGATTGTCTTTATGAATCTTGTAATGCCCTTCCTATGATGGGTCTAGCTTTCCGCCTGACCGGCTCGGCATGGAGACTTCGCACTTACGTAGGACCAAGTCTCCTTGAGAGAATTTCCGTTTCTTGATGCACTTATTGTAGGAGGCAGCTGTAACCTCTTTATGTTGAAGTGCTATCTAGAATGCCTTATTTCTTAGCTCGTCTAGGAGGTTTAAGGATAGGCGGACTTGATTGTCGTTGGTGGCGGGTCATAGAGTTGCATTCTTAGGTGAGGAGGATTGTTTCGATGGGCAACCAGGCTTCCATGTTGTATACTAAGCTAAATGGTGTATGGCCTGTGAAAGTTCTTTGGCAAGTCTTGCATCCCAAGAGAACATCTAGAAGCTCATCCGCCCATCTCCCTTTGGTTGAATCCAGCCAGCGTTTGAGCGTTGAGATAATGGTGCGGTTAGTTACTTCGGCTTGTCTACTTGCCTGGGGATGACCCACCGATGTAAAGCACAGATGGATGTCCTAGCTAGCGTAAAATTTTTTGAATTTTTTACAGGAGAACTGGTTCCGTTTGTGACGATGTAGTGGGGTATCCCATGTCGAGCTATGATGCTCTTGCGGACGAAGGATATGACCCTATCGGTCGTGGGGCTGGCCATGGTCTTGACTTCGACCCATTTAGAAAAGTGGTCGATGGCCACCAGAATGAACTGCTTCTGAGTTGGGGCCAGCGGGAAGGGGTCGATAAAGTCATTGCCCCATTTTGCAAAGGCGATGGGTGACATGACGGGTACTAGCTTTTTATGCGGCAAGTGGTGTAGGGTGACGAACCGCTGGCATTTGTTGCACTTGCGGACGAAGTCTTTGTAGTGTTGCTTCATTTGGGGCCAGAAGTAGCACGCCTGGAATAGTCAGGCCAGGAGTGCCTTGTATCTTTCATGGTTCCCGCAAACGCTTCCGTGGGCTTCTTGGAGGGCTTAGGTTGCCTCTTCCTGAGTTAGGCAGTGTAGTAGGGGGGTGGAATACCCCCGCTTGTATAGCTGCCCTTCTATCAGAGTGTATCTCGAGGCTTTGAGGCGGAAGGGCCTTGGCTAGGGTTCTCTTGGGGGTAGCTTGCTAGAGTTTAGATAAGTAACGATAGGCGTCATCCAGGAAGGAGACTACTCAATCATGAACATTCTGGGAGCGAGGATGGTTGGCTCTCTCAGGGTTTGGAGGCAGATGTCCTCGTCCTATCTCTGAGGGATGGCGGTGGCAAGTTTAGCCAACGTGTCTGTTAGGGGGTTGTTCGCTTGGGGTACCCGCCTTATGGAGACGGTCTTGAAATCCGCTAGGTCCTCCTTGACTTTGTTAGCATACAACATCATGTTTGAATCCCAAGCTTGGTATTCACCACTTTTTTGGTTGGCAACCAGTTGGGAGTTCATGTGGACCTCGAGCGAGGTGATCCCCATGGATTTTGTGACCCGGATGCCTGCCATCATGGCCTCGTACTCCGCCTGGTTATTAGACACAGGGAAGTCCAAATTTATGGCATACTTATGAGTAGCTCCATCTGGGGTGGTTAAAGCTATTTCGACCCCAGCTTTGGCTGTCATAGACAAACCGTCGACGTATAGTCGCCAGGGTAGTCTGATAGGACTATTATTGTGTGGGCTTGGAAGTATGGGCATAGCTTTGGGGCTGTGATGATGAGTGCTAGTCCCAACTTTTCAATGATCGTGTACATAGCTTCCGTGCCTTGATAGGTGTTGCTGATGAAGTACACGGGTCGTTGAATTCCTCCCAGGTCGTGGACTAAAATGGCACTGACGGCGGATATGGAGGCGGCTAAGTTTATAGAGAGAACATCCCCTAGCTGGGGGGCCATCAGTACGGGGGGACTTCAGAGTGCATTCTTGACTTCCTCCAAGGCTTTCTGGGAGTGGGGAGTCCAGTGGTTGGCGTTGTAGCCTTTGCCCTTTTATATGCACTCGAAGAAGGGGAGACATATGTCGGAGGATTGAGACAAGAATTGGCCTAATGAGGCGATCTTGTTGACAAACGACTGTAGCCCTTTAAGCGTGCCTGGCGGTTGCAAATCTTCAATTGCCTGTATCTTGTCCGGGTTGGCTTCCATTCCTCGATTAGATACCAGGAACCCTAGGAACTTGCCGGCAGAGATCCTGAAGGTACACTTGTCGGGGTTCAGGCGAAGGTTGGTGTTGCTTGGAATTTGGAACATCACTGTTAAGTGTCCTAGGTGTTGTGGGAAGTTTGATCCCTTTACAAGCATGTCGTCAATATGTACCTCAAATGATTTTCCTATTATTTTTGCGAAAATAATGTTTACAAGGTGCTGGTATGTGACCCTAGCGTTTTTTATGTCGAAGGGCATGACTCTATGTTGGAACTGCCCCTATCAGTGATGGAGGTGTAAGGCTTGTGGATTGGGGCAAGGCTGATCTGGTGGTACCTGCAGTAGGCGTCTAGGAAGGACATGTGGGATTGTCCACTACAGGAGTCTACCACGGAGTCCACCCTTGGTAGGGGGAACTCGTCCTTTGGGATGCTTCATTCAGGTTGGTGAAGTTGATGCACATGCGTAACTGACCGTTGGCCTTCTTTACCATTACAACGTTCGAGTGCCATGCCGGATATAGAGATTCTTCTATGAATCCTACTTTCAGGAGCTTTTGGATTTCAGCTTCGGCCACCTGCCATTGTTCGGTTGACTTATGTCTGCGCGCCTGCTTGACTGTGCGGGTGCCCACCTGAATATTCAGGTGATGCTGAATTAGAGACGGGTCCACCCCGTGCAGGTCGTTGGTGGACCAAGCGAAGACATCCACGTTGGCCCGAAGCAGGAGTAGCAATTCCTATACCTTGGAGGGTGCAAGGTTCGCTTCGACCTGGACAAGATTGGCACCGTCATCGGGATAAAGCTGTATAGTCATGGCTGAAGAGCCTTGCTGTAATCCCGAAGTCGCCGGCTGATTAGCGGGGATGGTTTCCTATTAGATCGCTTGGACTTGGTTTCTTTTCTTCCCCCATTTTTGTGACTTGGGAGGCTTCAGCTCCAGGGACCACTTTAGCTTGATTCTAAGTAGCTTGCACCTGGTCGATTGATCCCCATGCACTATTCCGACTCCATGTGGGGATTGGAAAAGCACAAGTTGGAAGTACATGGAGGGGATCAACCGGAAGGCATGAGTGGCGGGGCGGTCGAGGATGCCGTCAAATGCTGTCGTCAACTCGACCACTATGAATGTGGTTGTTCGGTTAAGGTGCAGATGGACAAGGGAAGGCTAATTTCTCCTTTTGACATCAGTTTGTGATTGCCGAACCCAACCACGGGGTGAACTGAAGGGGAGGGGTGTTCCTTCGTAAAACCTAGTTGGAGTAGGGTTTTGAGGAAGAGGACGTCCATGGTGCTTCCCTCGTTAACAAGGAGCTGAGGCTATTGTTGGCATGCCAGTAAGAGTGTTACCAGCAGTGGGTCTGTTTCTCTGGATCTGGGAGGGAGGCGAATAGACGGGAGGCCGCTTGCCTAACGGGGCCTCTCTTGCCCCATTGGAGGGTGGGGAAGGGGCTAAGAGTCGACCGCCTGGGGGGGCTGGTGATGGGAACACCATCATAGGCTCTAACTGGCCACTTTTAGTTATGTATGATGAATAAATGCTTTTATATAATCATCTGAGAGTCATAATTCCATAATATTCTAATTTTAGAAGAAAATATGAAATCAGGGTTAATTCTGCAATTTTAACAGCATATATCAAATTTAGGTTAACCACGGGCCAATCAGGGTTTAAACGAAGGTCAAATAAGTTTAAAAGTCCAAAAATTGGGTCAGCATTGTCGGAAATAGGGTTTCGGACGTTTCGTGAACCACAACACATAAAAGCCCTAATTTTACACCCACTTGAATTAAAGGGGTTTTGGTCAGAATAAAGTTAATCTAAATCTCCTAAAATTCATAGAAAAATATGTTAAGAGGTTTGGTATCCTTTGTTTGACCATTTGAACTTATTCTGACCTTGAATAGTCTTAGACGGAATTTTTCTCCAATTTAGGTTCTATGCAAATTTTCCAATCAAACTTGGTAAAACTAGAATCCAACATCACCATTAGATTCCTTGGGTCCAAATTAGGTTTGCACCAAAATTCAACCCCCGTTAGGGTCCATCTTGACCTATTTTGCAATTTGGTCTATTAAGTCTGTTTCTTTTAGCTAAGCCCCCAACTTTTATTTACATTTACCTCCCTAACTATTCATCATTTTCTTCAAAAAGGTCCATGCCACCATTGCCAGTGTGAATCCAAAGCAGTCGACCTTCAATTAGAGATTTCTCTCTGATTTCTCAATCAAATCCTCCCAAATTTGGAAGGATTGTTCTTGAGGACCTTCCTAATCATTTGAGCCGCATCTCAAACTCTAATTTGGTCCCCACAGATCAAGCAAGTGAAAGTAATTTTGGGTCGAGCTCCTCAAGCTTCTTCCCAAGCTTGGAGCTCTTCCTGAGATCTTTAAAAAGACCCCCTTCGATCAGCCATTCTCCTTAGCAAGTTCTAGGCCAAAAGCTCATCTATTTCCTCTACCTCCGGCCTGCTCCAAGCTTGTTTGAGTGACCCTTCTCCTTTTGCCTCTTCGCCCTCTGCCACATACAATAGGCAGAGGGAAACTCTTCCTCGCCGTTGTCCGCTCCTCACCATACCTGCTAGGAGCCTCCTCCCCCTTCAGACGTCGCTGTTCCCCTCTCCGGAGCTATCTTCGTCTCTGGAGCTAGCCAATCGTAGCCGGCACCATCCCTGCTCTCTCCTTGTCCGTAGTCATTTGTTCTCGACTCCTCTCCTTCTCTTGACTCTTCCTACACCCTTAAAACGTAAGTTCGCACACCATATTGCTTGTACCATCTCCGCCTTCCTCAGCATCGACGTACCTTCGACGAGCTCACACGACTGCTCCACTTTGCCAATCCGCCTGCCACCGAGTTTGCAAGCTCCGCCTTGTCTCATTGATCAAAAGCCCTAAAGAAATTTGGGGCTTTGATCTCTCTAGCACGCCACCAAGCACCACTACCTTCAACCACCTTCCTCGACTTTGCCATGCACACACACACACCTTCTCATCGCACGCAACCACCACCAGCACGATCGCCACACTCAGGCGATCCTCTTGAGCATATCTGACTAGGCCGAGAGGCCGTATTCTCCGTTTCAGGTCTACGCCGGAGCTTCGTCACCGCCACCTCCTTCTCCAGCTCCGTCTGTAGCTATCCAGTCGAGTTCATCCTCAATTCTACCTCCAGGTGTTGCAGACCAGTTCCAGGATTACCTCCAGGTTCTCAATTGCAGCAGAAGGCACCTTCTTCGACCTCAATCAGAGAGATCTTCATCTGCAGCTACACATGAACAACAGGGACATCAATCCCACATCGTGCATGAAGAAGGCCTGCGCCTGATAAAAGGAAAAAGGTACACTGACCCCTCGCCCAAGACATGGGGGTTGGGTCCCCTTTCACACGAGCCGCGCACCCTCGCCCGTGCACACATGCACACCAGTCTGGACCTCTGACTGTTTACCCGATTACCTGGTACTATTCACCTGGGTTTGAGCTGAAAAGCGAATCAAAGAGAGCGGGGGGAGGGTTTTGCTCTTCTTGGGATTTGTGCCCTCTCCCTCTCTCAACACTCAGCCTCTGAGGGCTTTGTGTGAAGCCCTTGTGCCTCCATTGGTGCTGTTGTTGTGCCTCTTCTGTGAGGCTTAAGGCAAGACCCTTGTGCCTTGTGGGCTTTTGCTGGTTAAGGCGTCTGAGGCCTTTTGTTGTCATTTGATTTAGCATTTGAGTGGTTCTGACTCTGATATTTGATTGAGCATACTGTTTATTTATTTGAAATAATTGTGAGCTTAAACTTAAGGGTTAATTTGGTGATTCAAATCACCATTTTAACCCCATCTCTCTATTCTTTATTGGAATATTATTTTAAGCTTTACATTGATTTCAATTGCATATTACTTTTGCTATTGTGATTAGTGAATTGAAATTGTCATATTTGTTCTTTGCAAACAACCTCAGACTCCAAATTGATTTTGAGCTTTATAAATTTAGATGTTTCATGCAATTTCCGTCCTATACTATAACTCATATTTCTAAACAACGACGATTTCGCTTAAACATTTTGGCGTCGTTGCCGGGGAGTAACGCGCAGTTTCATTTCACTGATTACAATTCTGATTTCATTCTAACTTACTTTATCTGATCTGTTGTGATTTTGCGAGGTACACGGGAGAAGATTAGCTGCAGAACAATCACTCCAGGGGTAGATAACTTCATTCCCTTCTTATGCCCCTCATTTCTTGAAGGAATTAAAAAAAAAATCAATTAGGATCGACTCGCATTTCTTAGAATTAATCATTTGAGTTGTCTGATTTGCTTAGAAATCCTCATCCAGATATCTACACTTATTAGGGTCTTAAGGTGCCTAGGTGTTAAGACTCATGCCATCAAAGTTCTTTAAGACGTCTGGGACTTGGGCCAGATGTCTGGTTAGACGTCTGGACACCTTCCCAGATGTTTGGAAATAAATTTTTGCGTGCGTACGACCGTGAGTCTGTGCACGTGTTGCGTGCAAACTGAGCTTCAGCCGCTCTCTTCTCTTCCCTCTTCCCTCGCAGACCTGCAGAAGCTTTTCCCCCACGCCTACAAATACCCCCCTCCTCTCCCTCACGCCACCCCACCCTATCCGTCTCCTCCTTCCTCCTGCGCGAGAGCGAGAGTGAGAGCGAGCGCGGTAGCTACAGCCGAGTGCAGCGGTGGAGAGGAGAAGAGCAGCGAGAGGGAAGAGAGCGCGAGAGTCGTAAGAGAGAGAGCTCGCCGGAGCAGCTTGAGGCCGGCCAGCGTGCGCGAGGTGAAGTGTGTCGGGGAGGTTTCCCCGACGCTATTGCAGCAGAGCAGTGGACGAGCGGATGCACGGCGAGGTCGCGCGTAGCGGGAAGAAGAGGAAGGAGGTTCTGATTCTGGGATTTTCCCCCAGAATCAGACGTTTAGACCTACATCCAGACGACGTGGACGACGTCTAGAGGGAGCTCTAGACGACTGAGAGGTACGTATTTCCTCCTATGCTTCTTTTTGCGGATACGACCATGCAGGTCATTCCGTCGAAGCTTTGTTGCATGCCATGTTGAGAGAGTTTTGTGTGCGCGTGTAGGTTTCGCTTCGGGAAGGCGCGGGACATGCCCTCCCGCGCGATTCAGACATCTGGGCGAGTCACCAGACGGCGGAGAGCGTCTCCAGACATCCGCAGAGATTGTCGGACGTCTGGAACTAGGTCCAGACGGTTTAGCAGGACCCTAGACGTTTGAGGAGCAACGCAGAGCGAGGTATGGACCTGGACCCCTTTTAAGACGTCTGGAAGGTGTTCCAGACGTCTGATTTGAGTCAGAATTGTCGTTTTTGACCCGTTTAGGGTCCGTTTGAGGTTCGACTTTCGCGTTTAGGATTCCGTTCTTCGTATCAGTTCCTTTGTTTGAAATACTTTTATCCTATTCTGAGTGGTTATTGTGGAGGGGTTGGAACCCTGTTACTGAGAGGGCTCTGCCCTATACTGGTTCCGTGCTGTGCTTTGGGTGCACCCGTTAACGGAAACGACTAACCGCATGCCAGTGCGGGGTAGTTACCCGTGCGTTTATCGCGTGTGCCGTAGTCACCGTTACGTCTGTCAGCGACCTTGGGGTGGTTGACTGAGGGTAGGACCACCACAGGGGACTCTCAGCCAGGAGAGCACCACGTGCTACTTCTACTTTTTGGAAAATACTGCAATCAAGATCGTTCTCACGAGGAACATTTGAGATCAAGAGAAAGACCTGAGAAATAAACTAAGAAAGTGTAAATAGATAAATAAAGAAATTAAAAATAACAGCTACTTGTCCACCTTTACTGTTTTTCTTAGCTAGCTGGATGCCACTCTACTCAGCGTTTCGCTGACGTGTCGTACTTACCACCTTTTTCAGGACTAGGTGTTGAGCAGCCAGAGCTTACGACTGCGGAGGGTGCTGGGCCTACTAGAGTCCAGTAGTTGTACTTGTGTTGTACTCGTTCCTGTAGTAGTGAGCTTTTTGTTACACTTTTGTACTCTTTTATTGTAAACTTCATATTTCTGTACCTGTTTTTAATTCTCTACTGTTGTGGTGGTGCGTATTGAAGTACTTTCTTTACTGCTGTACTTTTGTTACTGTTAGTTACTTGCATGGTGAATGTGGTTGATTTTACTATTTTTTGGTTACTTTCTTGTTGGACGTCTGGGTCTTGGGATCAGTCGAGTCGGTCTGATTCTCGTGTCTTGTTGGGATTCGGGAATCGGGTTGTAACATTAAGGCTATTCAATTTCTTGAGTGAGCCCTAAGTGCCCAATTTGGAAAGAATTGGACCTGGAAAAGAGCTAAATTAGGGTTTCTACATTAGGGTTTGAGGAAAACATACTTGCCTGAATTAAGAGAAAATTGATTTCCCGTATTGTGTGATACCCAAGCCTTAATTGAATTGA
The DNA here is from genome assembly GCA_037157565.1 of Thalassia testudinum. Classification (NCBI taxonomy): domain Eukaryota; kingdom Viridiplantae; phylum Streptophyta; class Magnoliopsida; order Alismatales; family Hydrocharitaceae; genus Thalassia; species Thalassia testudinum. The sequence continues at coordinate 122,599,063 of JAZHRO010000073.1, forward strand.
TCTAGTCAAGAAGACCCTAAAAAAGAAGGCTCTAATAATCACTTGAATCTCTAAAATTTGAGACTTAATAACCTGCTTGCAAACCACTCAGAGTGATTTTGGATTCTTTATCCAATTCATCCTAAACTTTAGGGTAGGTTAGGTGAAGTTGACCCACCTTGTTGGTTAACCAACCTTCAAATTAGGTTACAAATCACAATCAATTTTAATGTTCAAGTGAAATTCAAAGCATCATAATTCAGGATTGAAATTGATAAACTTAAGGGGTCAAGTTGGTCATTTTGGTCTACTTGGTCAGGTGGGGGAAATCCTGTAACTCATGGGGGCGCTCTATCGTGTAGAGGTCTTTGTGTGTGTCTCCCTTCCTTGCTGCCCAAGTACTTCTTGGGTTAGTGACTTTTTGATTAAGAGGTATTATCCGCCTTGAACCTTCATAATCATCCAAAGATTTTTTGGTGTCTCGATTAGGTCCATTACACATTCTGTCCATCATTTGGCTTTGTAGTGCATGTTCAGGAGGAGGTCCTTAAAATCACCCTTGAGACCTCCATTAGCAATCCATTCTCATCGAGGCCAAGCTTCAACCCACTTGTTTGTGCTTCCACCTGACCGGATTGATCTCTTCTGACTCATCTGCTTCTGAGCCAAGATCTCCTTCATCCACATCTATGGAGAATCACGAAGAAGTCCTTGATTTCTAGAATCAGCTACAGCACCTCAATGATCTAGTCTATGCACACATCAGTGCACCGCCGCGTTCTCAGATGCGAGATCACTACAATCCTTCTGCGATGGAGATCGAGCCCAGGGTACAAAATCCCAGCTGGAGGACCTGATGTTGAACTCAAGCCAAATATGATTCCATGCTATCCCTAAATTCCATGGCTTGAATTCTGAAGATCCCTTCCAACACATCATGCAGTTGAAACATCTAGATCTTCAGGCCTGCTATAAAAAATCAGGATATCCTACTCATGAAGATGTTCTCCTTCTCTCTCATGGATAAAGCTACTGATTGGTTTCAGACTCTGACCCATCCAATCAACACATGGGGGGAACTCCAAACTGAATTCTTACATAAATTTTTTCCCGTTGGTCGGACAAATACTTTAAGGCATAAAATCACGCACTTCTCACAAAATGCAAGAGGATCACTTCATGAGGCATAGACCACTTTTTGGATCTCATGTAGAAATGTCTCCACCATGGAGTTCCTAAGTGGGAACAAGTTGTCTTTTTACCATGGGCTTGGTGAGGATATCAAGCTCTTTGTCAATGCAACCTGTAGTGGAAGTATCATGAGTCAACATGAAGATACAGTTTAGGAGATTTTTGAGAACATGTGCGAGAACTCCATAAACAATGAATCGCTAGGTGTGCTCGACGGGAAGACTACCCGTGCATTGACAAACATGCGGGGGGCGCATGAGACTCGAGGCCTATCTGCATCCGTCAATCTGGAGTTGGTGGCCAGTCGCTTGGATAAGTTTTCAATCATCGAGAAAAAGGTGGTTGAATTGACTTGACATCTGTAGAGAGCCACCGCTACACAGCAAAACACGTATGTGCAACCACTTTCAGGCAGGGACGCCACGCATAACATTTACCACCACTCTCATCAGGGGATGGATCCATATCCACCCCCGTCTGATCTCAGTTTCAGAGGACACTCCGAACCCACCTACTATAATTAAGGGAACTCTGAACCCTCGTACTCTGACTTTTTTGGAGTTTCTCGGACCTGCGAGGATCTCAACGCCATCCAGAATGATCCATTCTTCAATACCTACAACCCTGGATGGCGTAATCATCCTAATTTCGCATGGTCGGGAAATAATCAGATCACCAGATCTCAATTCCAACTTCGATCACAGGCCCCACGCCCATATCGGCCCACTCAGCCTAGGCCTAGCCCAAATTACCAATCTAGGCCACTAAGGGAAGATCACATGACTCTGATTCTACAAACCTTGGCTAACATCCAAAAGACTAATGCGGCTATGTAGGAACAACACAAAGACGAGATCACAAAGGTTCGAAATTAACTCGCACAGATGGCAGGATCTTGCCAACCTGGTGCACTTCCATCTCAACCTCTGCCGAATCCGAATAACGTGTCGAACCAGATGAAATGACTCTTCTCAAGGGTTGTTCGAGGTTTTCTCGAAAGGGTAGGGTGTAAGTGTATTTTTAAACCCCCTGGGTTTAAGTTTGTGGGCTTTGCGGGAAAGAAGAAACCTTGCGGGAAAAATTTCATAATTTTTCCCTCTCTTCCCACACAACACACCCACGCACACACTCTCCTCTCTTTAAAAAACCCCCCCTCCCCTCTCCATCTCCACACCACCACCACCTCGTGCCGACGAGACTCCTTCCTCGTCCCCTTGTAGCCGCGAGTGGGGATGGAGAGGGGCGGAGCATGGGGGAGAGGGAGAAAGAGAGAGCATGGACAAGGGAGAGAGAGGGAGTGAGTGAGGGGAGGAGCCGGAGGTGCGAGGAGAATCTCGAGGGCGTGTGTGGGAGAGGAGGTGGGACTAAGGGAGCTCATGGAGAGGAGCTCCGCTACCTCTTGCAGCTGCTGGAGTAGCAGCTGCAATTCTGCAGGCGGAGAGTCGCGCGGGGAGAAGGTTCGTGAGACGTTCTGTGGAAACATTTTTCCGCAGTATTAGACGTCTGGGATGCTATATAGATGTCTGGAGGAGCCTTAGGATGTTCGGAGTTGGCGCCGGACGTCTGACAGTATGAAGGGGCTGAGGTACGTACCATGCACGAGCCTGCTTTGCATGTACATAACTTGTTTTATGTGTTGCATTTAAACTCGCACGTGCATGCGCAGGTGCAGGGCATTGGAAAGGCACGTGGTGTGCCCTTCGAGGTGCTTTAGGATGTCTGGAGACAGTGCTAGATGTCTGACTGTACTCCTAGATGATCGGAAGGAGTGTCAGATGTCTGGGATCTCCCTCAGATGACTGCGGAGGGGTTCGGACGTCTGAGGAAGTCGAGGAAAGCAAGGTGAGCCTTTGTGGTCATTTAACACGTCTGGGTCTAGTCCCGGATATCTGATTTTAGTAAGTGTGCACGTTTTTGGCCCACTTAGGGTCCAAATGGAGTCGGTTTTGCGCAAACGAAGTATCGTTAATTTCAGTTTGGAGTTCTCTACATGTTTGTGTCACTCGTATACTGTTTTGGACTCGTTTAATGTGATTTGGTCAATTGTATAGGTCTCCAGCCAGTAGAGTATATGGCGCTCGTAGAGACAACAAGATCTGCGATTCGAACCCTCATTCCACCCATGTATCCTGGTAGAGTGGTTTTCTTAATATTATGACTTAATCAAAGTGCATGCTTGAAAACGGCGAACCGCGATGCTGCTTTGTGTTTATTATAGTACATTCGTTATAATATAAGACAAGACAGCTACGGTTGTCGTTACTATCAAAATTTACTCGGAAATAGTTTGGTTTCCCGAGGTCGAACTCAGGGAGCTACTAGAATTCTAGAAGTACAGAGTTTTCTTTATTACAAAATAAGAGAGAGAGAGGGAGAGATGGATTTCGATTTTTCTTCTCTTCTTTCTCTCTTTGCTTGTCTTCTTCTCTTCTTTGGCTTTTCTTCAGCTGCAGTGTCTTTGCGGGTCTTCTTCCTGTTACCTTCAATTCTTCTTCTGCTTGTCTTCTATTTCTTTTCTTCCTATTTCTTTCTTTCTCTTTCTTTTGATTTCTTTTTCTCTGGCGGCCAAGTCTTCTTCTGCTCGTCCTGTCTTCTCTTCTCTTCAGCTGCAGAGTCTTCTTCTTTTCTTCTTCTTCTCTGCTTTATCTCCTCTGGCCGCTGCTCAACCGTCGTCTGATGTAGTGGTCAGACGACTTAACTGCAGGTCTGCTCCAATGCTTCTCTTCTTCTTCCTTTCTTCCTTCGCCGCTTCTTCTTCTGCTCCCAGAGCCGGGTATTTGGGTACGGGTATCGCGCTTGGGACCAGGCCCACCGACGTGCAGTGGTGGGTGAGGTGTGCGCAGTGTCGGGTATTCGGATCCTGCCTAGACCCGCGGGGCGTGAGCGCGGTGTATGGCGGCAGCCCTAGGTCGGACTGTAGTCGGAAAAATGGGTTTGTTCGGGGGGTCGTTGTGAAGGTGTGGAATGACAGTGGAGGGCGGAGGGTGTTTGGTGAGGTGAGGCGGAGCTTTTGGTGCAGTTGGCGAGTTGTATGGGGTTGTGGGATGACGGGAACAGCTCGCCGGAGAGTGGCCGGAGGTGGGGAAGATGAAGGTGGTCAGGTGTGGGCGTAGGGCGATCAAGCAAAACAAGTTGGGGAAAAGAAAGAGGGGAGGAAGGGAAATAACTGTTACTTACCTACAGGGACGAAGGGGGGTCGGAGCGGCAGGCAGCCGTACCGACTGTCGTCGGAGAAGAAACACCTAGAGGGAGAGAGCGGCGGCGAGGAAGAGGGCAGGGAGGCGCGCGCTTGGTGCGGCGCGACGCGGGGAGATCAGGTGTAGGTGACTCTGCTGTTGGTGTTGCAACAGAGTGACGAGGAGTCGCCGGAGCTGGTGGGTTCCTGTTGGAGTGGGGAGAGAGGAAGGGATGAGGTATTCTCCGTCAAGACCAAGCTGCCAGAACCGGCTGGCGATGCTGGTCTTTATAAAGGCGGTGGTGGAGGGGCGGATGCACGCTGGCGACGTGCGTCCCTCGCCGGAGTATGGTTGGAGACGAGACCCATACCTTCCGCGTGTTCGCACGGAAGGTGTGGGCGTCGTCAGGTGGCGTGGCCGAGTCCCTGCGATAGCAGACATTGCAGGGAACTCCGCGTTCTCTTGGTAGGACGCCCCCCTCACCCTGCGCGGCGCCATGCTCCGCGCAAAGTCGCCGGAGCATGGTGCTGCGCAGAGACTTGCAGGAGGGACCAAAATGCAAAGAACGAAGATGAAATTAGGGGCCAAAATGCAAGGGTTTCGAAAGTTGAGAGTCAAAAAGGAAATGATGAGGACCAAATTGCAAAGTCGGTCAAGGAGGTCTCTTCTTAGGCTCAAGTTTTTATATATGACTAAGTTGGACCTAAAGATTTTAATGGTGAATTTTGTTTCTAGGTCAGACCATGTTTGACCAGCTAATTTACGTAAAAATTCAAATTAAATCATTAATTAGGTATGGTTCTTAATGTAGGTCAAAATGGGTTTCTAAGGTCAAATTGAAGGTTCTAAGTCCTAGAGATTATTTTTCTATGAATTTTAGAGGGTTTAGTTGATTTTTACCCTACCTCGAGCCTCGTGAATTGAAGTGGGTTTGTTTTAGGGTTACAGAATGTCATTTACTTCCTTGGAATTGTTGTATCCCTTGTTAGATTAGATCATCCCACTTTCCTTCTTATTTGGTTTGTTTGACCTGTGTTTGGATCCTGAGTTACCCTGTTTGCAGATTGTATTGGTGAAATTACATTTTTACCCTTTATGACTTGTTTTCTTCTTAAACTTAGAATTCTCTGAGTTAAGCCTTTCTTTGAGATATGTAGGAGCTTTTTCTTGCATACCTAGGTTAGATTGTACTAGTTAGGGTTCATAATGAGGTTCTCATCAATGCTATCTTCGAATGATTCGATTGAACCTTAGAATATGAAATGAACCCTAGGGTAGAATTGAGTAAATGAACATTTCTCGAGCTACACGGCCTATTCTGAAATGCATGTTAGAACCCTTAATGCTAGCAAATAAATAGCTAAATGATGTGATGCATCTTTCAGTTATTAAATCACGAGCTGCCTGTTATATGGTTAAGAACCGAGATGTGATCGAGATATGCATGTCGTGAAACGAAATAAAATGAATACAATGCATGAACCCTACGTGGAACTAGAAGAGGAACTCACATATACGGAACAAATATCGTATGTAAGAGGGAAGTGAGCTAGCCCTTGAGTACACGGTACCGTGGAGAGCAATTATCCCTTTTGCATAGAAAGTAAGCTGGCATTCATGTATGCAGTATCGAGAAGAGCTACCGTCGCTTTAGTATAGGGGGAGCTAGTCGCCCTTAGGTTGAGACCCAAGGTTAGGAATGACCATCATATACCGACTCCTATTACTTTAGTGTAAGGGGAGACAACCGCCTTATGAGGCTCGGGGTTTGGATTGGCCACCCTACACTGACTCTTGTTAGGCCCACTGGGCCAACCGGGATAGTCGGGCGAGGGTACGTAGACTGTTAAGGGGCGAGATCCCTGTTCTGAAAGGGCGAAGTCCTGTTCTGTTCTGTATTGTACGTTTAGGCGTATCCGCTAGCGGAAATGACTAACCACGTGCCAGTGTGGGGTAGCTACCGGTGTACTTATCGCACGTCCTGTAGTCACCACTACGTCGCGACCGTGACCCCGGGGTGGTAGACCGGGTGTAAGATTACCACGGGGCCTCTCCCAACTAAGAGAGGACCACGTGTACATCCTACATCGTGGAATAAACTACAATCAAGATCGTTTTCTTAGGTAACAAGAAGATTAATAAATGTTGTGGATTCTTATTAGAATAACCGAATAAGAAACACCTAGTTGAGATAAGTGGAAACGAATGATTAATTATTTGCTTGTTTCTTTATGTTAAATTACATGTAATTGGCTTAACCACCACTCTACTCAGCGTTAGCTGACCACGAATTATATAACCATGATTTGGTCAGGGAGTTGAGCAGCCACCACCACTGGCTGAAGAGGGTGCTGGCCCAACTGAGTCCAGCCGTAGTGTTTTTCGCTTTTCCGTTGCAGAGACTTTTGTAGTAGTGAGCACCTTTAGTATACAGTAATTATTCCTGCTATGTTCATTTTATATTTCCCGGTGTTGTTGTAATGGTTATGTATGTTATAGTACTCTTCCGCTTGAGGCATGTAATATTTTTGAGATTTCTCGTTATGATTTCCATTATTGTCTCTTATTAATTTTTGCTTAGTTACATTGCATGTGTTGTTGTAGAATGTTTTCTGCTTTTGGTTATTTCTCGTTAGACGACTGAGTCTTGGGATTTAGTCGAGGCGAGCCAATCTCGGGTCCTGTAGGGAGTTAGAATCGGGTTGTAACACCAGAGGTGTATTATGAACTCGAATAAGGGTCAAGCTCATTATGTTTATCATGTCCCTTCTGCTCCATCACTTGATGGGATGGAGGCTTGGACATCGTATTCGGGATATCAGTAGCAATCACATATTTTGCCAACTCCAAACCAAAATTAGGCGGGTCGTAATTCTGTTACCACCTATGGTGGCAAATCAACCTTGGATCCACCTTATCATAGCCACCAGACGTCTGGTAGTTCAGATCCTAACCCTGGGATAGTTATTTAGGACACTTCTATCCCAGATCTTGAGCTTGAATCAATTCTAGAGGACCCTACAGAGGTTCCATTTCTTGAGGCCTTGACCAAGGGAAAGAGGAAACCCAAACCCGTGGCACTTGTGGAAGATTTGGTCAAGCTCTTTGAGCAAGTCCCGTTAAACATCCTCTTGATGGATGTTATTCACCACGTACCGACTTACGCAAGAATTTTGAATGATTTATGTACACCAAAACGTAAGCCATGAAACAAAGATGGAAGTCTGATTATTTTATCTGAGCAAGTCAGCTCAATCATTTTGAGCAAATTCCCGTCAAAAAGTAAAAGATCATGGCACCCCTTTGATCTTCTGTGGGATCAGTGATTTAGAATTCGATCGAGCATTGTTGGATTTAGGAGCCTCTACAAACTTGATCCCCACATCCCTGTTAGACCACTTCCAGGAAATTGAACTCAAATCGACTGAGGTAACCTTGCAATTAGCAGATAGATTAATCAAGTCACCAAAGGAAATTCTTGAGGATGTTCTAGTATGGATCTGAGATTTCTATTTTCCGGTGGACATCATTGTATTAGATATGGATACTCTTGAAAATCTGAGGAACACATTGATCATCTTAAGGAGACTATTCTTAACCACAGCTAGGGCAAACATCAACTGTGAAGAGGGCCAGATCAAGTTGAAATTTGGGAATAAGACATTACGGATTGATATCTTTAAAGCCCAAAAAGGAATAAACTATGGGACAATTGAAGAAGTATGTGACATCAGTTCTGTGGTTGTGGACCCAGTTATAGAAGAAAACCTGATTATCCCTGATCCTCAATCTGAAGATCTTTGACCCATAGATAGAGGAGCCTAGAGCTGATCCTGATGTGCCCATAGTTCCCACTGTAGTTTCTGAGGCCCATCTCGAATCCCCACCTGCTGCTGGTAACGCAGTTATGGAATTGAAGCCCCTTCCAAATCATCTGAAATACGTCTTCTTGGGTTTCAATCAAATGTTTCCTGTGATCATTAACTCCCGACTCACACCTAATTAGGAAACAAAGCTGATTTCTATTCTCCAGCAGCATCGAAGAGCCATCGGATGGACTCTCGATGATTTGACTGGTATAAGCCCCTCGTATTTCACACACCATATCTACATTGAAGAGGGCTCACGGCCATCCCAAGAGATGCAGAGAAGGCTCAATCTGAATATGTAGGAGGTCGTGAAGAAAGAAATCATTAAGTAGTTAGATGCTGGTGTCATCTACCTGATCTTTGACAGTTGTTGGGTGAGCCCGATCTAAGTTGTGTCTAAGAAGGCAGGGCTCACTATGATTACGAATGAATCTAGCGAGACCATTCCGACGCGTATTGCGAATTTGTGAAGATTCTGCATAGACTATCGGAAATTGAATGCCTCCATAAAGAAAGATCGTTTCCCGCTTCTGTTCATTGACTAGATTCTCGAGAAACTAGAGAGAAATTGATTTTTCTGTTTCTTGGATGGGTACTTCTGATATAATTAGGTGGCAATTCATCCCGAGGATCAGGAAAAGACCACCTTTACCTACCCCTACGGTATGTACGCATATCGCAGGATGCCTTTTGGGTTATGCAACGCACCCGCCACCTTTCAATGGTACATGTTAGCCATATTCTCAGATATGGTAGGTAATTACCTTGAGGTCTTCATGAATAATTTCTCGGTATTCGGTGAGTCTTTTGATGAATGCCTCCTGCATTTGGTCTATATCCTTAAGAGATGCATCGAAGTGAACAAGGTTCTCTCCTAGGAAAAGAGCTACTTCATGGTTTTTGAGGGCATCATACTTGGACAACTCATATTTGAGAGAGGTATCCAGGTCAACCGAGCTAAGGTGAATCTAATTTCCAAGCTAACTATGCCTAACTCGATCAAAGACATCAGATCATTCTAGGGCATGTTGGATTTTATCATCGATTTATACCCGATTTCTCTAAAATCACGTGCCCCTTCATGAATCTCCTTTCGAAGGACACGTCATTTGAGATATCGAGTGTGTTCACGCATTTGAGATCCTGCGTGACCGAGTTACCTAAGCACCAATCCTGTAATCTCCTGACTGGTCTCAACCCTTCGAGATCATGTGCGATGCATCTAACTACTCTGTAGGAGCGGTGCTGGGTCAGAAAATTGATGAAAAATCGGTAGTCATATATTACGCCAGCAAGACATTGGACAAGGCTTAGTGTAATTACAACATTACGGAGAAAGAACTGCTGGCTGTAGTATTTGGCATGAAGAAATTTAGGTCATACCTCCTGGGTTCCCACGTCATCATTTACTCGGAGCACATTGTAGTGAGGCACTTACTCATGAAGGACGCGAAGCCTAGATTAATCCGCTGGATCTTGTTGTTGCAAGAATTTGATCTTGAAATTCGCGACAAGGCAGGAAAGTAGAATGTGGTAGTTGACTATTTATCCCATCTTCTTTAGTCATTGACCCTTCTGGATCTATCATGGAGTATTTTTCGGATGAGCACCTCCTAACAGATGATACGAAACTTCCTTGGTATGCTGATATGGTGAACTATTTGGCATCACATCAGATTCCGTCTGATTGGCCAAGGCTAAGAAAGACAAATTACTTTCAGATGCCAAATACTTTATTTGGGAAGATCTGTACCTATTCTGCATTGGTGCTGATCAAATCATCAGAAGATGTGTTCTGGAATTAGAGATCAATGGCATTTTATCCTTCTGCCACGACCAGGCCTACGGTGGTCACTTTTCTGAACATAAAATCGTAGCAAAAGTCCTCCGGTGCGGATTCTATTAGCCTACGATTTTCAAAGATGCCCACGACTATTATAAGGCATGCATTCATTGCTAAACCTTAGGCAACATGAGCCATCGTGACATGATGCCTTTAGAGCCGATTCTCATGTGCAAAATCTTCGACATCTTGGGGATTGATTTCATGGGTCCCCAAAATCAAATGGTTTCGAGTACATTCTCCTAGCTGTAGACTACGTGTCCAGATGGATCGAAGCCATCCTGACCTGAACCAATGATCATAACGTCGTGATAAAATTCGTTCAACACATCTTTTATCGGTTCAGTGTTCTATGAGCTATCATCTCTGATGGAGGGACCCACTTTGCGAATGTGCACTTCTAGTCCTTGATAAAATAGTATGGGGTGTCGCATCCTATTTCGACTCCTTATCACCCCCAGATGAATGGATTGACTGAGCTATCCAATTGGGAAATCAATAAGATCCTTCAAGTTACTGTTCAGCTTGACAGAAAGACTGGTCTGCTTGCCTTCTTGAAGCCTTATGGGCTTATAGGACCTCTCGTAAGACCCAGTTAGGAATGTCTCTCTTCAGACTCGTGTACGGAAAGGCATATCACCTACCGTAGAAATGGAGCACAAAGCTTACTAGGCAGTACAGAAGTGCAATATGGATCTCATGTAGGCTGGAATTCACCACCAGCTGCAAATGAATGAGATCGAGGAACTACGCAATGGTGTGTACGAGAACTCACGAATCTACAAAGAGCGGGTCAAAGCTCTCCATGATAAGCACATTTCGTGGAAAATTTTCCATCCTGGTTAGAAAGTACTACTCTTTGATGCCAAACTCAAGCTCTTCCCAAGAAAACTCAAATCAAAATGGCTTGGACCATTCCTCATGAGACGAGTGTTTGGAAATGGAGCCATCGAAATCAGTGAACTTAGCCACGACTCAGAACCTTTTGTCGTGAATGGATAGACTCAAACTATTCTTCGAACTCGCCGACTCAAATCTGGCTGAAGTATCTTTTGATCTCCATTCTTCCTGAGCTTCATTACGTCCAGCTGATGGCATAAAAATTAGCACTTAATGGAAGGCAACTCGTTATCTTTGAAAAACCTGAGACCCTTTTGACTTATTTCTTTACTGAAATCATATTGCACTTTAGGATTCGTCCATTAGAATAGCCGACTCCACCTTTGATAGTTGTATCAGAGTTAGAAATAATCCGCAACAGTCAATCCGACCCATTCACCACCTACCTGTTCTAATGTATGAACTGAGCGGAACTCAAACCCACCTAATTTACAATGAGGGCATTGCAAATCTTAGACATGGGAGGGTATTGAAGTGCAAAACACTGTGAAAATCAATGCATGGAAGGGTTTCATTTAAAAAAAAATTAGAAAAAAAGGGAGAAAAGAGGAAAGGAGAGGTCAATTTGAGTTGAATGAAAAACAATTAAGGAGAAGAAAAGAAAACAAAAGACAAGAGAAAAAAGGGGCAAACAAAAAGAAAAGAATGAGATAATCCCTTGAAATTGAGTATGGAACTTACCAGCTTCCAGGTTGGATTGGATGATGAATTAAGACCTGGAAGGTTGAAACTTAGGAGATTAATGACGGGTACCGACTTTAGACCTCTTAGGCTTATTTTTAGGGCTTAAACACTCATGTATTTGTTAGGATCTGGATTAATCTTCAAGAGATTGAGGAAAGTGCGAAGGCAATGTAGTAGGTCTAAGGCTTAGGGATTATTCAACCCCGTTGCCTATCTTTTGGTTTGCGGGACTTGGTAACCTAAGCACCCAAAATCACGCATCAGTTTGGTTCGGTGCGCTTAATAAAGAAATCATATTAAAGTGTTCTACTATGAAAAGTTATCTTAAAGATCTAGCTTAGGAGTGGCTCAAAGACACAAGTTGATTGGACGAGTTCCCAACGCGGAGAGGTGGGAAATTTTCTTCGAAGATGCGTAATAACATATTGTCTCCTCAGTACTTGTCTCCTAGGATATCTAAATATCCTATCGGAGGCACGTAAGCACCTTGTGCTGGTTCAGGTGCCATCGGTAGGATTATCTCGAAATGTCGATTGCTAGGGTCTGAATTTATCTACAGAACGTCATGGGCGGCATTATCCTGAAGTGTCGAAAGCCAGGGTTCTGGGGGTTGTCATGGGTGGTGTTATCCTGAAATATCAAAACCTAGGAACCCTTCAAGGATTGATGATGGGGATAAGGAATCCGATACAGATAGTGTTTAGGGTCAATTTGAGGCTGGATTTAGGAAAAAATAAAAGAAAAAAGAAGAAAAGAGAGAAAACTCTCCAAATGAAAAAATCTTTTTCTATCTCTCTCTTACAAAAATACACTGGCAAACTGAATCTGTATATGTTACGTCTATGCATGGGTGCATTAATAGCTAGGGTCAATGAACCTCTGGGTAGTTTTTGCAGGCCTTAGAAACCTACGTGGCAGACTCAGATTGAAGCTGGTTAGGTCTGGATCTTGGCTGGTACTTGATTACTTCTAGGCTTATTGTTGGTATTTTGATCTGATCTCTACATATGCAGCTTAGTAGGGCATCTTGACGGTGACATCCGACATAGAGACCACATTTGATCCATAAGATTTTACTAAGGGACTAGCAAAAGCTAAGCATGGAGGTATGATGGGAACACCATCATAGGCCATAACTGACCACTTTTAGTCAGGTTTGATGGATAAATGTTCCTACATAATCATCTGAGGGTCATAATTTCATAATATTCTGATTTGAGAAGAAAATAGGAAATCAGGGTTAATTATGTAATTTTAACAGCACATCTCAAATACAGATTAATTACGAGATCACTTAGGGGTTAAATGAAGGTTAAATGAGGTTAAAAGTCCAAAAAGTGGGTCAGAATTGTCAGAAGCAAGGTTTTGCACATTTTGAGAACCACAACACAAAAATCCTAATTTCAGATCCGCTTGAATTAAAGAGGTTCTGGTCAAGGTGAAATTCATCTAAACCTCTTAAAATTCATAGAAAAATATTCTAAGAGGTTCGGTATCCTTGATTTGATCATCTGAACCTATTTTGACCTTGAGCAGTCTTAGACGAAATTTTACCATAATTTAGGTTTTTGTGCAAATTTTCAGTCAAACTTGGTTAAAATTGAAATCCAACTTCACCATCAAATTAGGTTTGTACCAAAATTTGGGTCCAATTAGAGTTCATCTTGATCTAATTTGCAATTTAGTCCATTAAGTCTCTATTTCTTTTATCTAAGCTCCCAACTTTTGAATTATTTGCATTTACCCCCTAACTATTCATCATTTTCTTCAAAAAGGTTCCTACCGCCATTGCCAGTGTGAAGCCAAAGCAGTTGAACTTCAATCAGAGATCCTGTCTGATTTCTCAGCCAAATCCTTCCAAATTTGGAAGGATTGTTCCTGAGGACCTTCCTAATCGTTTGAGCCACATCTCAAACTCTAATTTGATCCCCACAGATCAGGCGGATGAAAGGAATTTCGAGGATCTCCCCGGAAATGTCAAGCTCCTCAAGCTTCTTCCCAAGCTTGAAGCTCTTCCTGAGATCTTTAAAAAGACCCCTTCGATCAGCCGTTCTTCGTAGCAAGTTCTAGGCCAAAAACTCCTTTATTTCCTCTACCATAGGCCTGCTCCAAGCTTGCTCCGGTGACCCTTCTCCTCCGGCCTCTTTGCCCTCTGCCACATATGATAGGCAGAGAGAAACTCTTCCTTTCCGTCCGCTCCTCGCCATACTTGCCAGGAGCCTCCTCCCACTTCAGACATCGCCGTTCCCCTCTCCGGAGCTATCTTCATCTCCAGTGCCGACGAATCATAGCCGATGCCATCCTCGCTCTCTCCTCGTTCGTAGTCATTCGTTCTCGACTCCTCTCCTTCCCTTGACTCCTACACCCTTAAAACCTAAGTTCGCACACCACACTGCCTGTACATCTTCGCCTTCCTCAGCGTCGGCGTACCTTCGGCGAGCTCACACGACCGCTCGACTTCAATCTACCTGCCATCGAGTCCGCAAGCTCTACCTCGTCTTATTGATCAAAATCCCCAAAGAAATTTGGGGCTTTGATCTCTCTAGCATGCCACCGAGCACCACCACCTTCAGCCACCTTCCCCGACTTTGCCACGCACACACACACCTCACCGCACACAACCGCCACCAGCACAATGGCCACACTCAGGCGATCCTCCTGAGCATTTTTGACTGGGCTGAAAGGCCGTATTCTCCGTTTCAGGTCTACGCTGGAGCTCCGTCGTCGCCACCTCCTTCTCCGACTCCGTCTGTAGCTATCCAACCGAGTTCGTCCTCAATAGTACCTATAAGTGTTGCAGAGCAGTTCCAGGATCACCTCCAGGCTCTCAATTGCAGCAGAAGGCGCCTTCTTCGACCTCAATCAGAGAGATCTTCATCCGCAACTACACGTGAAGAACAGCAGGGACACTAGTTGATGATAATGTCATTATTAGCCATAACTTGCTTTAATTAAGTCAAAATCAAAAGACAAATGCTCTTACATAACCGCCAGAGAGTCATAATTCATTGCATATCAATTTTGAGAAGAATGCATTAAAATAGGGATATATCTGCAGTTTTAACATCATATCATAAATGCAGAGTAATTATGGGATTTCCTAGGGGTTAAATAAATGTCAAATGAGCATTAATAACTAATAAGAGGGTTTGTACAGATAGAAAGGAGTTTTCGCGTATTTCAAGAATTAATGGATATCTAAAATCCTAATTTCAGACCTGCTTAATTAACCGAGGTTCTGATCTGGATAAAATTTACCTAAACCTTTTAAAAATTATAGAAAAATATTCTATAAGGTTTGGTATCCTTGATTGGATCATTGGAATCCATTCTGACCTAAAACAGAGTCTCAGACAGGAAGCTGCTTTAATTTGGGTTTCTACGTAAATTACCTAGTCAACCTTGGTCAAAACCAAAATCCGACTTCACTATTAGATTCCTTGGATTCAAATTAGGTTTGTATCAAAATTTAAACCCAATTAGAGATCATCTTGATTTAGTTTGCATTTTGGTCTAGTATGAGTTTTTTTCTCTCGAATAACCTCTCAGCTTTCGAAATCTATTGCAAATAGCCTCCTAAATTTGTCAACTTCTTCACCAACAGGTCCTTACCGCCATTGCCATGTGAACACATCAAGAGGCCGACCTTCAATCAAGGAGTTCTCTCTGATTTCTGGCCGAATCTCTTCCAAAATTAGAAGAACTCCTGAGAGAATCCTTTTCCATCTGAGCCACATCTTGGGCTTTAATTCTTGCCCAAATTCTCATGTGAACCCTTTGAAATCGAGGGCTTCCTATTTCGTGAAAGCTCCAAGCTTCCAAGCTTGGAACGACCCCCTGAACCCTATAAAAGGACCCACAATGCAAGGTCGTGCTCCTTAGCTCGTTTTGGCCGGTTTCCCTACCTTCTTCTCGTGTCTCCGGTCGAAAACTCCGCGAGCTTCGGTGGGCTCCTTGTTCTACCCTCTTCGCCGGCCGTCACAAAACATAGTTGGCTGGATCTTCCTCCCTACATTCATCCGTCGCTCACAATACCTACGAGGGTCTTCCCCGTCTTCCTCGCCACTTCCCCACCGGAGGCTTCACCTTCCATGGCACTGGCTATACCATAACTAGCGCCCTTCCTCCCCTTTTGTCCGTTAGAGTAGGTTAGCTAGGCTTCCTTCTCCTTCTATTATCTTTTCCCCCTCTTATCCCTCAATTCAACCCACGTTGCCACCGTTTTCCCACATCTCCCTCATCTCTGGCCACAACTTTGGCGAGTCCGCCACACCTCCACAATCCACCAAACAACTCGCCACCAAGTCCATAACCTCCGCCTCATCAACCCGCATCAAATCCCTCAAGAAATTGAGGGGATTATCACCACCAAATTCGCCTTTGCTAGCCACCTACGACCACCTTCACGGCACACCACTACCTCCACCGCCTTTGCCGCACTCGCGTGACTCCTAAGCGCTTTTGATGTGGCCCTTAGGTCGTTTTCATTGTTTCAGGTGTTCTCGCTTTGGCCACCATTGACAGAGCTCTCCCAAGCGACCTTGGAGCTATGTTTTTGCCATAGCAACTCCAGGTCTCACCTCTAGGTGACGCGGATTCCCTCCAGGCATCCTTCTAGGATCACAATTGGCAGAGAATGAGCCCCCTTTGATCGCAATTGGAAGCTGCTTTTGCTCGCAAGAAGAAATTGTGGGAATTTAGTCCCACATCGTGGACTGAAGAGCTCTCCATGGCGCATAAATTGAATTCCTGTTTCTACCCTATCGCCTAAGAACACGGGGGTTGGGTCCCCATTACCCGCACACCCACTACCTGCCTATGCCTCACTCCTTACCTGCGACACCACGCACGCAGGCTTGGACTCAATACTACTTAACCCGGATCCCCGATTACCCGATTGGCTACCCGGTTATTTGAGAGAGGAGGAATTTGTGAGAGAGAGTAGGGGAGGGTTTTGCTCTCTTGGCCTTATGTGTGCGACCAACACTTAGCTGCTGAGGAATTTGGATTCCTTGTGCTGTGAAGGAAAAGAAGGCTCTGAAGGAAGGAAGAAGGATAAAAGAAGAGAAGAAAAGCTGAAGCAAGAGAAGAGAAAGGCTTTGAGAAGCCTGTGCACTTTAAGTCGTTTGATTGAGCATTGTTTGAGAATTACTGTTGCATTATTTAGGTACTATGGTTAAATTGATTATGAGATGCATGCTTCTTAATTAGAGGATTTAATTGGTGATTCAAATCACCACTTTTTATATTCTCTCCATTCTTTTTATCTCTAGATACATTGGATTTCATTGAATAACTAATGTGACATGTTATTATTCATTGAATATCTATTTGAATGCTCAATTACTTGTGCTCATTTACATGCAATTAAAGATTAATGCGTGAATTCCATATTTGCTTCCTATGTTCGATTTCGGACTTCAATTTAGATTGAGTAATAAATTTTATCTGTTTGAGAGTTATTTATCAACTATACTATAACGCATTTCCTAAACTCAACGAAAGTTTGACAAACATTAGTCCCACATCGTGCGTGAAGAAGCTGCCTACGCATGATAAAAAGAAAAAGGCACATCGACCCCTCACCCAAGACACGGGGGTCGGGTCCCCCTTTACATGAGCCGCACACCCTCACCCGTGCACACATGCACATGGGTCTGGACCTCTGACCGTTTACCCGATTATCCTGTATTGTTCACCTGGGTTTGAGTTGAGAGGCTGGGAAGAGAATCAGAGAGAGTGGGGGGAGGGCTTTACTCTTCTTGGGATTCGTGCCCTTTCCCTCTCTCAACACTTTAGCCTCTGAGGGCTTTGTGTGAAGCCCTTGTGCCTCCATTGGTGGTGCTGCTGTGCCTCTTCTGTGAGGCTTAAGGCAAGCCCTAGTGCCTTGTGAGCTCTTGCTTGTTAAGGCATCTGAGGCCTTCTGTTGTCGTTTGATCTTGCATTTGAGTGGTTCTGACTCGGATATTTGATTGAGCATACTGTTCATTTATTTGAAATAATTGTGAGCTTAAACTTAAGGGTTAATTTAGTGATTCAAATCATCATTTTAACCCCATCTTTTTGCACTGACTCTCCATTCTTTTTTGGAATATTATTTTGAGCTTCTCAATGGTTTCAATTGCATAATACTTTTGCTATTGTGATTAGTGAATTGAAATTGTCATATTTATTCCCTGCAAACGACCTCGGACTCTAAATTGATTTTGAGCTTTATAAATTTAAGTGTTTCATACGATTTTCATCCTATACTATAACACATATTTCTAAACAATGACGATTTCTTGTAAACAACTGGATTGCTGACTTGGAGTGGCGTTGACGTCGAAAATGGCTTCGACCTCCGCACTCGCGGGGGTTGGGTGATGAACATGCTGGGGCGCTCTGAGCATAGCTGCTAGGACCCGGCGGTGGTACTCAGTTGGCAGGAGCAGGTGGGATACCACCTTCTCGAGGCAGCAAGTCGCAGTATCGTTGGGCTCTGGGGCCTCGACGAGTACCATGTTGATGCCACGGAGGTGTTGGGGCCTCTCCTTATGCTAATCCTCCGGGCCCTCCATGGGCCCCTTATCCTTATTTTGGCCTTCGTTCCGCCTAATGAAGTGGGCCAGGTTCCCATATTGGATCTAAGACTCGATTTGGTCATGTAGATTGCGGCAGTCTTCCGTGGCGTGGCTCCGGGTCTTGTGATATTTGCAGTAGGGCCCGATGTCAACCTTCTTCGTTGGTTTAGGCAGAGGTAGCTGGTCTTTGTTTGTGGATCATACCTCTGCCAACACGTCCGCCTGATTCACGGCAAGGGAAGTGTATTTTTCGAAATAATCCTGCCTGGGCTGGCAAGGTCCATTGTTTTAGCCCTTGCTCGGCTGATCGTTCCTGCACTCCAGGAAGCTGGCCTTGCGTTTATTGAAGCGGCTGCCTCCGCGGAGGGAGATGGGGGCGACTCCCTTAGGGCCTACCTCTCCTGTTCTGGGCTAGCATCATCCTCGGATCCTTCTACTAGCCGGTTGCGGGAGGGGAGTTGTCCTCTGCAAACCTTGTACTTGAAGTGGAGATAGTATCATAGGGTTGGTTATACTTGAAGTACCGAGCCTTAAACCGGTCTAGGTATGACCAGAAAGGCTCGTTCTTTCGCTATTGGACTTTTGACAGCCTTTCTGGGTTGTCTCTAACCCTCTGTTGCCCGGTCAAGTACTGCCAGAACTTGTTCACCAGTTCCTGGAAGCAAGCGATTTGTCTGGTCGGCAGTTTGTTGAACCATTCATGGGCCATGTTAGATAGATAGAACGAGAATACTCTGCAGAGTACTCCGTCGGGACAGCCGTGTGCCAACATCATTTGGCGGTAACTTCAAATGAAACTGTTGAGGTCCGCCATTCTGTCAAAGGGGCTGTAACAGGTTGCTTGAATCTTTTGGGTAGGGGGCTGTCATCACCCCCTCGGTGAAGGGATAGGTGGTGACATAGGCTTGAGGGCGTATACCCTGCATGGCCCTAGTGACTTGGCGGACGATCTCAAGGATCGATGCCCCGCTGCCGGTTGTGAGGGGTTAAGCCCCCAAGATCTCCTCTGAGTAACGTGGGCGAGGAGCCTTTAGTGGGTCAGGAGGGGCTTACCCTTTCTATCTACTAAGCTCATGCTTTCGTTTCTTGAGTTGTTCATGCAGACAGGCATTCTCGTCCTCCACCATGCGACGCCACTTCAGCTGCTTGTCATTGAGGCTTAGCTAGCGGGGCTCCCCCTGTGGGGGTTGGCCGAACTCCTGAATCTGGTAGATTTCTAGGAGCTTCTTTATGACTGAGATTTCCTCAGCCCTTAGAGTCGCCAGTTTTGCCCAAAACTGCTCCTCCCTTTCCTGTAGCTCCAGGAGGAGGTCACGCTCGTGGTCCCTCCAGCGGTTGGTCGGGGACTCCCTATTTCTCTTTGTTTGGCTTGGTCGGCGGGTGGCATCTCTTGGACACTGACACACTCGACTCGACCCGATCCGACACCTTCTCAGGGTCAACGCTGGAGGAATGCGAGTCGTGGGAGCCATTGGGAGGACCTCAAGACCTAGGAAACGTTATCAACTGATAATCGTTTCCTACAGACAACGCCAGTTGATCGGTACCCCAAGATTCGGAGTGTCCGACTCAAGAACAAGGACAATCAAACCTACGTAGGTGGAGAGTTCGATTCGTGGGATTTAGGCAATCACACATAAGCACAACGATTTGGTTATCCAGTTCCACCGTGGGAGGTGTACATCTGGGAGGAGTATGGTGCTCCCAACTATGCACTATAATTTGTAAGATTATAAGGTTTACAAGCTCTCAATTTTTCTCTCGAGTAGCTTCCAGGGAGGGAACTTGAGGGCCTTCCTTAGCTATTTGTAGTGTTGGGATTGGCCTCTCAACAAGATCTTCTGAGCAGATATATCGCCTGATAAGGTGCGTTTGGTCAGGTTATTTATTGCGGTAGCCATTGTCATCATTTATTGAGTGCGCAGCCATGCTGTACTTTCATTGTCCCCTTTAACGGATAAGATCCTTTGGGTCCAGCTGTACGTGGCCTTTTCTATGTGCAAGCAGGTTGGGCTCCCGGATTTGTCTGTACAAAAGATTTTTCTTGGATGTAGGCGGGTTGGATCATTGAACTTGCTTGTATCCAGATCTTTCTGGATCAGATCCTTCTTTTCGGACCTATCGTAGAGTTTTAGGTTTAAGAGCATTTTTTGCCCCTTACCAGGGGCGTAAACGTGTCGGATTTGGACTCAACCCTAACCCAACTCAATATATTACAGTATTAAACTCAACCTAACTCATAAAAGTCAAGTTGGGTTGGATTAAGTGGATCGTTAATCAGTCAAAAGATTCAAATTATGTTTTTATTCCTTCATATTTTTTTTTGTATTTTATATTTAATAATAAAATATTTTAAATTGATATAACTTCTATCTTCTAAAAAAAATTAAATAAAATATGTAAAAATAAAAAATAATCTTGATAGTCGTATAAAAGTAATAATAAAAAATAAAGGTATATTTGATGTATATAAAAGTTCATATCTAAATTAATTATTGATAAAAAATAAACTTGTAAGATAAATATGAACTTTCTAATATAAATCTATATTATATGAAGATCGTGAGGTGAGATCGGTGAGACTTGAGAGGAGAGCGGCAACGGGCCTTATATGCTTAAGGTTCGGGGAGTCAGGTGGGGGGAAATGACGAATTTGGGAGAGGTGGGACCATCGGTGTAGGTGAAATTTGGGATGGGGGTGGGGGAATTTGGAATTTGGGACATAGGAGAGGTAAAGTGGGAGGGGAATTTGAGACATTGGATTTGGATGTGAATGGATTTTGATAGTTGATTAGATTGTAATCGAGAAAGTTTAAATTTGACCCCTTTATATATATTTATATATACAAATTATGTTATATCGGATTGCTGGTTGGATTAGATTAGTTAAACCTTAATAAGTTTGGGTTGAGTTAAATTTAACCGTGTACATCTATATCTATATTTGTTGGAAATCAATTGTTTTCTTAATCAGGATGACGTCTAGACTAAATTTGTACCTCGCATGTACTTTAATAAGTACTTGTGGGACTTTTAACAGGTACTTTAAGTGAATTTTTATGACTTTTAATAAGTGCTTTAAGTGAACTTTTACTGAGTCTTAAGATTCCCAAAACAATTTTGAAAATTTAGTCCTTATAACTTTAGACATATTTGAGAAACAATTTTCGAAATCCAGCTGTTATTCGAATTAAGTTAATCTTAGTTATTTTTATGTAAGTTAATTTAATCTTGTTTGTTAGAAGGCTCATACTCTACTAATAGAAAAAAATATACTATTTTTTTTTTTCTTGTTGCTTATTTATATGAGCTAATTTGCTGGGGTTGATTTCTTTTACATGTTCTTTTAACCTTGTCATCACTATTTGATATCGTATCTCCTTTTGCAGCTTCCATCATTTTTTTGCAACCTCTATCATCATTAATACTCCATAACAATACTTAATCAAAATTATGAAATGGGAAGTACCTTGCTATAGTTCCAATAATAAGTTATATCTATTAGGGAGGAGGATTTATTTCTTAAATATTCCTATATAACTTCTTGGTATCCCTTGAGTTCTCTCTTAGTCAAATGAGTCCCTAGTTGCATTTGAATCCTTTGTTGCCATTGTGTAACCTTAGATTATTTTTTATAATTTTGTCTCCTTTTAGGTGAAACAAAATAGAAAAAAAATGCTTAGAATGCTTTAGCAGGAGATCCTAAAAATCGATAAACTTGTAGTTATGAAACGAGATTAGACAATTAATGTTGGGTTTGGAAAATGTGTTTTACATAGTAGGTGGAGAGGCCTCTACGCAAAAGAAAGATGATGGTGGGGATGTAAATGGGTTGAATTTGACTAGATTTATATCCATATCCATTTATAAGATTTATATCCGTATTTTATCTAATTATATATAAAAATTTAAACTCATACATATATTTATTTACTTATCGAGTATTTATTTACTCATTGGATATTAACTTATAAGTTGATGTTACAATCAAATTATATGTAAATTTGAGTTAGAGAAGGAAGAAAATTTATATCGTGATTCATTAATTATTTATTTTTAAGAATCATGAAATATAGGAGTTTAAGATACTTCAATTTTATTGGTCATATTGAAATTATTACAAAAAAAATTCTTTAAGAGGAATACATCAAAAATAATAAATAAAAAATACAGAGAAAGGTAAAATATAACTATATTTCAAATACAAGATTGTTACCTTTGAAATAATTAAATAAAAGTTTCAGAAATGCTTCTAATCTTCAAAATTATGAAAGGATCACAAGGGAGATTAAGATTGGGAGAGTGAGAGACTTAGGATGAAACTTATATATCTTAGATAAATCTAAATTTTATTTAGGTACTTAGATTAGATAATTGGATATAGATCAATAGCTACATCTATACTAAAACTTGGTCTAATTTTTGGATAAAAAACATATACGTACCTAGTCCAATTCTGATCGAGTTTTACCTTTTTTTTTTTTTTTCTTCTTGGGGTAAGATTGACATCCCCTGGAAGAGAGAGACATCTACACTTCTGAGAAGTTTGCGGGGGTATAAAAAGGGAAATACTGTTGCATTCCTGAATAATTGGCTTAATTAAAGGAACAAATGAGTGTTAATTTTTGTATAAGCATTACATTTTTTATCATGATTTTTTGGCCATGAGAATACAACCCGTATTCATTGGCGTGTAAGTTGCGATTTTCGTATCTCATCAAGAAATCTCTTGATATCAGCATCTTCTTGTATTATTATTTTTATTATTATCATCGAAATATATAGTCCTTTCTTTTTGATCTTAACTTCGGATCCTCGTTCCCACCCATCTCAAGAAGAAGAAGAAACCTTCGAATCCTCCTCATACCATCAATTTAATATCTCACTTCGAATTCTTCTTTTGCCATGGGCTTTATGGTTCTACCACACGTTTTTATACTTCTTTTGATTCTCTTCTCTCTGTCCACCGCACAGGTTCCATTCGCTTACAATTTATCTCACCACACTCAAGTGGGCATCAGAATTACATCCTTCGAGTGTGTATATTCCCGACGGAGCACCGTCTCCATTTCCTGAGTAGCGTCCGTATGGGTATATTTCTCATCAATAGCTTTCTTCGCCGGAACGTCGTGGGAGAGGTTATTCCATCTTACCTACGGTGCATGTATCATCGATGACGGCAAACTTTGCATAATAGGATATGCAAATCACTAGATCACTATATACACTTTAAGGTTCTATTTGATAAGGGGAATAAGTTTGTAGAATAAGTTGAAGAAGTGAAATAAATGGTGGAATAAGTGAGTTAACATGTTTGGATATTTTAGTAAATTAAAGTTATTCCATAAAGAAGGTGGAATAACTTTACGTCAGGTTAAATTCACTTAACATGACGTTAATAGAAAGTAGATTAAGTGATGAATTAAATACTTAACCTGTCAATCAGACAAGGCTTCAAAGTATAACAACGAAGAAAAAACAGCGAACTATCTGCCAAAGGTATAGCTCAACTGTGAGTAACCACCGATTATGGTAAAGAAGAACTAAACTCGAGCTTCGACCTTACGTTACATGAGAGTTGACGATGTCGTAAGATCATCGATTTCTTAAGTTTAGATTCTATGTCATTTAAATAATAAAAAGGCAAACTACGAATCGTCATCGTTTTCGTCATCGAGCACGATTTTGTAACGGTCAAGTTTCCCGTGCCTCGAACTTTCACGAGATAACGGATTGTGAATACAACCCCATTTTGGGCGTCACGGAATCTACCGGTTAATCGCTTTCCTTGAAGTGGAAGCCGATACTGAAAACTGTTTTTCCCGTGATAGGAGAAAGTCTCCCAACTCCATACCGATGTCATTTATGTATTTGAAGCTTTAGTATTTATTTGCATTCGGGAATCAAATACAAATTTATATCATATTTATCCCTTTGTCGGTATCGACATGGATTGTTGGGGAATATCATTTACGATCACGAATATCAATGTACCATTAAACCTTTTTCTTTGAAGTAAAATTAAAAAAAAATTAATTCATCCAATCAAGAGGCTAAACAAAACAACCAAACTACAAAACCCACATAAAGTGTACAGCAACAAAGCAACATCATCCAAACAACCAAATGGACTCCTAAACTTAGAAGAACAGACCAGAGCAGGAGCCATGGTGACAACCCAATGATCAGCGAAGCCTGGCATTGAGACTAACTAATTTGTTTGAGAGACTTGCAAAAGAACGGAAGACTGGGTTAATTTATGTTCCCTTCAATTTCACCAAGAAGATTATTCTCCAGAAAGTATACAGTCATGCGGTTCTTTTATCTTTCTAGCAGGAAATCTCGCATTAGTAGGAATGCCTTTAAAACTTACTTCGTAGTGTTCCTTTCAAATCATCCAGAGCGATGATTTGAAACACCAACGTTATTTGTTTTTCTTCCCTGCCCAGGAAGCGGGGGTAGGAACTCGACGTAAGTTTGGTGAAGGTGCATTCATTTAGCAAGTGGTTGATATTTTCCTCAACCTCGTTGCAGGGAATGCGCCAGTTAGGAATCGTCATCCCTCTAATTTTTAGATTGTCGATCGTTGTTGCTTTGTTGTGGAAGACAAGCCAAATGAAAAGGGAGGTTCGATCGCTGCAGGAAGTATTTATTCCAAATTCCTTGATGCACCGTAGGTCTTAAGCCCCCATCCATCAGGAAGTGGTAGGCTGAACTAACCAGACCTCTTCTCCTGTTAGATATACCCTTAAACCTACTCCCTTTTTGGTTTCTGCTACTCTGTAAAATATAAGTTCCTTTAAATGTCTGAACCCTGGGAAGTTTCACGTTTTATCAGGAAAAGTGGCTCCTCTCGCACTCCTACTGGACTCGCGATGACGGTGCATTAATTGCTCCCCACCATTGGGAACAAAGGTAGGCCCTTCCTGCTCAACGTGTAGGGGAGTGTCCAGGTGCGTAAAGGTCGACGTCGACTATTTTCTTCAGGACTGTAGC
Source organism: Thalassia testudinum (assembly GCA_037157565.1). Lineage (NCBI taxonomy): Eukaryota > Viridiplantae > Streptophyta > Magnoliopsida > Alismatales > Hydrocharitaceae > Thalassia > Thalassia testudinum. Next base: position 122,624,264 of record JAZHRO010000073.1, read on the forward strand.
AGTGTGGAAACCGCTTCTCTCGATCATCAATTACAAGATATGTTCAAATATAGACACAAGTCAATTCCTAAATGGTAGCTCCCAGGTTTTTCAGTCTCATGGTAGCCATTAGATGTCCTAACCCAACTGGGTTAATTACTGTGTAGTTTTAATAGTGTGCATAAAAGTGCGAATGACACTTTAAACCCTATTTAGTGCATTATTAATGGAAATGAACAATCTATGTGAACACTTAGAAGTTTATTTTCTGAATGGTAAGAAACACTAGAGCAAGGAAGTCGATTTGGGATAAGTGTTTGAATCTATTATGACATAACAATTCGGTGCTTAAGGGATCTTTATTATTATTATTTTTTCATGCTTAAAAACCCTTTTCAGGAACTTCCTGTGGTTCTAACATTGTTTTATCATGTGATCTCTGGACGTAGTATTGAGAAGCGCATGTAATCTTTTATAATTGTCTATGTATTGACATACAAACAGTAGTTAAAATATAAAATTATTCACGGGCATGCCCTTGACAAAGAATGTATACTAAACTTTAGAATCTTTTTGTGAAAAGAAGTCCCGATACTTTTTTCATTTTATTTTTATATCCACCTCCTCTTCGCTCCTCCGACCCCTGCGGTGCCTTCACCCTGCCCCCGACATCCTATCTGCACATCTCCTCCTCGATGGCTCTCCTCCTTCGTGCTTCCCTCCTCCTCCTTGAGATTCTCTCCGGCCTACTTGTGATTGAACAGGAGCAGTAGTGGATCCACCTTGACCTCCGTCACCAATGACGTGGAGGACACTGCACGTCCCCAACATTAGTTTTAATTTTCTAGCTTGGCATCCTCCCCGTTAATTTAATGCTTGGTCGGTTGTGGTCATCTTCCAGTTCCCGCTGGCAGCCGCGCAGAAGCCCACCGCAAATTAAAGCCTTTCTTCTTGAAGAGGAGAGGAGGGTGGGAGGGGTGAGGAGGGAGGGATTAAAAAGCTAAAATAAGAAAAGGGATGGGGTTCTTTTCACAAAAATATCTCAAACTTATTGTACGCATGATTCTTTGTCGAGGGCAATGCATAAATAATTTAATATTTTCAAGTATCTATATGTAAATATAGATATGTGTAATTATAAAGAAAAAAAAATTTAAGCAGAGACTTTCTTGTAAAGATCACTATAAAATAGTATGTCAATAATGTGGTCCTAAGGAGTCTAGCTTTACCAGCTTGATTTACCATGTAAATTGTAATGCTTGTTGCTTCTATCGAGTGATGTTTTCTTTGGTATCTCTTCAATTCTTCTACTTTTACATGCAACCTTGTAAAGGACATACATCTAAACAGTTGAACATCTTTGTTTAGGGAAAATTATATTCACCGCCCCTACTTGATAAGATACCTCTTGTTCTTTCCTTTTTAGCTGCTATTTTTTGATTTTCTTGGAAAGAGCACCATGCAGGGATCTTCATTGATAGAAAAAACACAAATCATTCTTCAATCCTTACGCTTATAAAAAACTTTCTCACGAATCATTACAAAATTGGTGGTCTAAAAAATACTCGACCTTTTAAGCTCTATTATATTTGATTGTTAACTTTATTATAGGACTCTTGAAGAAGATTGGAGGCCTCTCAATCTCAAAATCAACCACGTGATGACTATCAAAATTTCTTTCTGGATGCTTGGTTCAAGGACCTTTGATGATTTTACTCTAATTTGAGTATTGTATTGAATATCTTTTTTGAACTTTTATCTCTTACTCTTGTGGTAGTTTAATTGAACCATCCCAACCCTATGGGCATTTCCTCTAACATTTTGGAATGAAAAATCCATGGACCATTAATGGAAACATGAAAAAGCTCCTTTATATTCTCCTCGCTACAAGTAGACCTATTCATATACCAAGTTGATTCGGGCTAAGCAAATTGCTCTTGAAAGAACTTTGCCAAGCTTGAGTTGGGCCAACTTGTGGATCGAAATTTATAGCCCAATCCTAGCCTACCATGAGTTGGGTTGGGTCAGGTTCATCCATGGGCCAACGCAATTTTATGCTCCTTTTTTCAAGTTGTTAACATTTGATTCTAAAGTTTCTTAAAACCTGCAGGAGGAAAAGAAGTTAAACTTTATATTAGGATATCAGGAGAATGGCAAGATGATATTGAAATACTAGAAAAATGTGATTTTGATATTTTTGGAAATTAGTTCTAATCATGTGATTTCGATTATTAGGACATGTTATTTTATTACTTGATTGATTTTTGACATCGATTCAATCATGATTTTGAAAATTTTAAAATGTCATTTCTTATACTTCCCTAATGCCATAGGTCGATTGGATCAATCCCTTCAATTGACACCTTCATCATTGGCCAAATCATTGAGACCATCTACCTTTCAAATTTGTAACCCTGTTTGTTGAGAGGCAACCTAATGATTTTTCATATTTTCATAGAGTTTGTATGTTTTGTAGGTAATAGATGGAATAAAGGACAACAATGAGACAAAAAGGTGATTCATAGCTAGATGTTGGTCCTCTGAACAATTAGGTTTTATTTATCCTTTTTCTCCTCTACTTTATTTCTAAATTAAGGAACTTGCAAGATTCAGACAAGGAGAAAAGGTGAGATAAATTTTTAAAAATTGTACCATTTGTTCCTTACATTTAGTTTCTTACATTTTTGTACTACTCAATTTGTTTCTTAAGTTTTATTTTTCAAAAAAAAAACCAAGGATTTTTTTGAGTTAGGTAAAGTTGATGATACTTAAGTTTTCAAGGAGCACTACTCAATTTGTTTCTTAAGTTTTATTTTTCAAAAAAAAACCAAGGATTTTTTTGAGTAAAGTTGATGATACTTAAGTTTTCAAGGAGCCCCTAATCATAGGAGTGTGTGTTTGAGGTCTTATTCCTACACTCTTTAGGTCATTTCCTTGCCTTATCAACTCAAGTATTTAGTAAGATATGAATTTATTTTTGGAGTCTTTAAGTTGTCCTTGTGGCCAAGGTAGTAAGCTCACAAAATGGGAAGTAGATGACTTGTTTCTTTGCCCTCCAATTTGGATGTTTTTGAAGTCTAAGCATCCCTCGTACACATTTACACTTGGTTAACCTATGAGCAATTATCAAAATCTTAACTAGGCCTTGATCCTCACATATTCTCACAAAGGAGATGTTCTCGAACCAAGTTTAGAGGAGCCTCATAATCTTATTGAAAAAAAGTGTATATATGTACTAAAGAAGGTTGGGTAACTCTTACGACGTTATCTCGAGGTGTCGAAATGCAAGACTTGGGCCAAGAAGGTGCCCCTTATGGTGTCATCTTGAGGCACCAGAGTGCATCACTGTAAGGGCCTAGAGTTTTATAGGCTAGTTAAAGTCGTAATTGATTGATTAATGGTGGATTAAGGGTTTTTGGAACCTAAAGTCGGTAGTGTTAATCCTGGAAATAAATAATCCTTTTAAGTTATTAACAAAGGGTTAAGTATAAACAAAAAAAATAGAGAAGTGAAGAGAGGGGTCTACTTGGCCTTCAAGTTGGAAAGAAGTGGAGCCTAAGGGTTTGTTTGGTTGGAGGAATAATTAGGAGGGATAAAAAAGGATGTAAAAGAGTAGGAGGAATTATAAATTTTTATTCTGCCTAAGTGTTTGGTTGTATTTGTTGTCACATCAAAGAATTAAAAGTAGTTATTCCGCCTGAGGTGTTTAGTAGGAGGAATAAACAAATTTTATTCGGTGAAGTTGAGAGAGGGAGATGAGAGAGGCGGAATAAACCAATGGAATAAACGAATTCCACCTCTTCGGTGGAATTTGTTTATTCCGGAATCCACCGACGCTGAATAAAAGCTGCCAAATACGAAATTCAACCCTAATTTACCCTCTATTCCGCCAACCAAACAGCCCCAACGGGAAATATTTCCCTAGTGTGTGCATGCGTGTGCTCTTGGGATGACTTCCAACGGAAGCCACCCACTGTGGCCGCACGTGCCGAGAGGAGGCAAGGGAGAGCAGCCATCACTTGCTGCCCTCTCCTTTCCTCACTGATTTCCCTTCTCTAGCCCCCTTTTCCCGCCTACTCGACGAACTCCCCTGCCTCCTCCTGGTGGTTGCAGCCGCTGCTACACCACTCGCTGCTTCTACAGCCGTTGCTATTGCTGTGTTGCTACTACTGCTCTTGCTCTGTGTTGCAGCCGCTGCTATTGCTCGTGTTGCGCTGCTGCTGCTGTTGCAGTTGTAGCTGCTCTGGATGATGAAGGAAGAAGAAGGTAGGAGGAGCACGCCCAACCTAAGGTCGACATTTTCCCCTTAATTTTTTGTTCCATTCTTTTGTTTCTAATGGTTTAGTGTTGCAAAGAGGGGGTTTGGAAAACTTTTATGGTAGTTTAGCTTTCTGTTCAAGAAGAATGATCAGAAATCCTAGAATATAGAAACCTATCAAAATGAAGAATTATGGAAATTTTTATAAAATTATCTAATTTTTTCCTCCCTCCTCTGTGGGCTTGCATTCCAAGATCTCATGTATAATAGTAATAAGTTGCTCATCCATTAGTTTCATCGTGCTTGAAAATGTGCAGTCCATATTATACAGTTGAGATGGTTAGTGTGAATGTTAAAAGAATGAAATCAATTGGATAACTGCAACTTTTAGTGGAAAGAACTTGATTAATCTTTGGTCAAAGCAAGAAACAAATGTTGCCTCAAGATGCAGTTTAAAATCAAATGATAGAGGTATGTACCATATTGTCTTTGAGTTTATATAATTTCTTTGAGATCTTAATGTTTAGGTATATCTTCCAATTTCCATGTTTAAGATGATGAAGTAAGTACTTTATGAATAGCCATGCATCCCTTGAACCAATGAAGCATGATGAGGTCAACTGGCATCTTATTCATAATGGATACCTCTTTACCAAACTCTCCTTAGGTGGTTCTTTCATTTTGTAGTTTATTTTGGAGTTGATGGTATTCCACATGCATTATTCTACTGTGTGGAGAAAATATAAGGGTAGGTGTATATCTTAGGGGAGAATACATACGTACACATATATACATCTTAAATGACAAATACACATGTATAAAGAGGTAGCAAATGGGGGAATATGGGAATCTATTTTAGGTGAGATCATTATCTTTTCCTCCTTCAGTTTGTTTGATAGAGATCTCTTCTACAAAATACCAAACACCCATCTTCTTACACCGGAATGTGTTTTCCAAGTTTCCTGCTACTATGATCCATTGGTTCTGTCAGGGGAGATCAATCAATATTTGTTGCTAGTTACCCTTTCAGTACGTTCCTTGCTTTTCCTCGCTATCATGATAAACACATGAAGCATCCTCTACTTGATGGATGTGAATGATTGCCACGCCAAATTTTCTTTCTTTTCCTATATCTATTTGGGACATCCTAATGCTAGGAATATTTAGCATCACAAGTGTTTAAGTGGTGTAACAATGAGTTGGGTTATTTCTAAAGCCTTTTTCACTTATGGTTATATTGTTGTACGGATATTACTCTCCTTTATTTTCTTGTCTTTTAATATTGAGCTCTTCTTGGTTGGGACTATAACCCCTTTCCTATTCATGGAATCCCTCTTGATTTTTTTAAGAAACTGAATCATTTTTAGTGATTGTGCTCATAGGATGGCAATAATACGGGGAGTTATGTCTTGTGAGTTGAAAGGCTGAATGGAAATATTTAACTTAGCTTCCAGTTATACTTAATTGAAAGTGGGGTAGGGTATTATAATGATAGGAATCAAATTGAGGCTACTTTAAGGAAACTGAAGTTAAGATTGACACGCTTCCAACCTTGTCATTTTATTTTGATGTGCGAGTAGGAAATCATATACTTACTATTGGTTACATTCTACGGTCTTGATTTCTAATCTTCTTTGTTGTAGTGCTTGTTTTAATCTAGTCACATATTCGTCAAGATATGATGACGGATGCTAAAAACAAATGATTACTATTTCTTCAGCTCTCTCTCTATTAGTTTTCTTTTTTGTGTTTTTATCACTTTTAGATGCAGGGTATGCCTGTCGATTTTCTGTCGCTTATTGTTATTCCATGGTGTGATGGTCGGGAGTACCCACCTATATAAATTGTGATATGTGTTGGAACGATGTTTCACATCTTGTTTTAATGTTAACAAAATTATTTTAGATTAACATTTGCAATTGATTATTATTTTAGATTTCAAAGTTTGATGGAGATTGCAAAAGTCAAGATAAAAGAAGGTTGATAAGAAAGACAACGATGGAGAGATCATCTTCAAGATTTATTCATGTTATTGAGTCAAATAGAATATGTTATTTTTTATTCTTAGAATGTATGTCTCTCTCAACTACAAATCAAATTAGATCATAAAATTAATTAAAGATAATGATAAAACTCTTACTTTCAATAACTTAAGAAATTCGAATGTTCGAAGTACTCAAAAGATTATTTTTCAAAGTTAAAAATATTTTCTAAGGAGGTTTAACAAATTAGTAATTCACAACTAAAAGTATACTTGTTAATCCACAAGTACCACTACTAGTTTAGTACCAGTACATGTGAGTTATAGGTTTGGATTTTTTCAAAAGATCAAACCTATACCCTACAAGTATCGGTACTCATGATTAGTATTAGTACTGAAGGTAACGAATACCAGTATTCATGATGAGCTAGTATCGGTATCAATGGATTACAGGTTTACGTTAAGTGTTTAAAACCTAAATTTGGAATCAAGGAGTACTTGTACCCATACTCTAGTATTGTTAAGACCCCAGCATTAAACGTCTTTTAAGACGTTTGGAGTTGGTCCAGACATCTGGAAGTCTTCCCAGACGTCTGGAAATTAATTTTTGTGGCGTACGATTTCGCATCTGCACGCATGCACGCGCAGACTGACCCACCACCCTCTTTTCTTCTCTCTCTTCCCTCTCTGTCCTGCAGGCGCATCTTTTCTTTCTCTCTCTCTCTCCCCACGGCACCTTCAAATACCTCCCCCCTCTCCTCTCCCTCACCATCACTCCACCGTCTCCTCCTTTCTGTTGGCGTGAGAGTGAGAGGGCGAGGGCAGCAGCTACTGCCGGGTGTGCGTCGGGAGGAGGTGCAGCGAGATGGAGAAGAGGTAGAGCGCGAGTGTGCGAGCTCGCCGGAGCAGCCAAGGCTGGCCGGCGGGCACGCAGCGGCAGTGTGGCGCTGGGGAGGTGCTGCTGCAGCTCAGGCAGCAGGTGAGCGCGGTGCGGCACGGTCGTGCGCAGTAGGTGGAGGGCGAGGTCCTGATTCTGGGAAAATTTCCCAGAATCAGACGTCTGGACCTACGTCCAGACGGTGCGGGGGACGTCTGGAGTGAGATCTAGACGTCTGGAAGGTGCAATATTTCTTTTTCTTCTCCTTTCATGTGTACGGCCATGCAGGTCGTTCCGTCGAAGGATCTGCTTCTTTGCCGTGCTGAGATCGATTGCGTATGTGTGCAGGGTTTGTTCAGGAAGGTGCAAGAGCACGCCCTCCCACACAGATTAGACGTCTGGACCCAGCATCGGACGGCGGAGTGATAGTCGGACGTCTGGAACTAGGTCCAGACGGTTCAGCGGGATTCTGGATGTCTGAAGAACCACACAGAAACAAGGTATGACCTGAACCATCGTTTAAGACGTCTGGAAGATGTTCCAGACGTCTGATTTGGGGCAGACTTGTCGTTTTTGACCCATTTAGGGTCCGTTCGTAGTCCGTTTTCCGCGTTTCAAGTTTTGTTCTTCTCAGAATTAGTTCCTCTACTTGTTTACAGTACTTGTATCCTGTTATGAGTAGTTCATTGTGTTTGATCCTTGTGTTAGGACCTCATTCTATTGAGGATCTGGGGGTTGCAGAGGCACGTGGACTTGCCAATCACGCCCTCAGTACTCCCGATTTTTCAGGTAGAGTGGCTTCCTTTAATTATTTATCAACATTATGCACTTGTGAGATAATTAATAGATTCTAAGGTATGGCATGAATCTTAGGACTGAAAAAATAGATTGAATGATAGATCCTAGGGTATGGCATGAATCCTAGGACTGGAAAACTATATGGAATGATATATCCTAGGATATGGCATGAATCATAAGACTGGAAAACTAGATTGAATGATAGATCCTAGGGTGTGGCATGAATCCTAGGAACAGAAACACCGAAACGAATGTCGTGAATGTATGAATTGCAGTCTTAGAAAAGTAGAAAGGAAAATGATAATTGCCTGTAATTGGATATCAGTTGCTTGTTTATGAATGGATATTAACTGTTGAGAACATGGGCTATATGAAAATAAAGCTGAAATGATGAAACCTAAATTGGCTTAGTTAAAGAAATATGAGCATGAACTCTACAGGGAATTAGGAGTAGAGCTCCTGAGAGGTGAATGGAATGGAATTGGGGAAGTGAGCTGGCCCTTGAGTACGGAGTACCAAGGAGAGCGACTGTCCCCTCTGTTTAGTGCAGAGCGGAGCTAGCCGCCCCAAGGACCCGGGGTTAGGTCTGGCCACTTTGTATCGACTTTTGGCCCTCGTGTACACAGTACCGGGGAGAGCTACTAGTGTAGGGAGAGCACTAGCCACCCCACGGACCCTAGGGTCCTGCTACCCTTCCTACACCAACTTGTTAGGCCCACTGGGCAAACTAAGGTAGTCTGGTGAGGGTGTGCGGACTGTGGAGGGGCAAGACCTGTGTTTGGTTACTGTTACCGAGAGGGCTCTGCACTATACTGGTTCTGTGTTGTGCTTTGGTGCGCACCCGTTAACGGAAACAACTGACCGCGTGCCAGTGCGGGGTAGCTATTATCGCGCGTGCTGTAGTCACCGTTACGTTTGTCAGTGACCTTGGAGTGGTTGACTGAGAGTAGGACCACCACGGGGGACTCTCCCAGTTAGGAGAGCACCCCGTGCTACTTCTACTTTTCGAAAAAGACTGCAATCAAGATCGTTCCCACGAGGAACATTTGAGATCAAGAGAAAAATCTGAGGAATAATTCAAGAATGAGTAAATAGAAAAATAAAGAAAGAGATTAAAAATAACAGCTATTTGTCCACCTTACTGTTTTTCTTTGCTAGTTGGTTGTTACTCTACTCAGCGTTTCGCTGACGTGTCGCCTTTGTCACCTTTTTAGGACTAGGTGTTGAGCGGCCAGAGCCTGCAGCTGCAGAGGGTGCTGGGCCTAGTAGAGCCTAATAGTTTTACTTGTGTTGTACCTACTGTACCGTTTCTTTTGTTGTAGCGAGTATTTTCTGTTACCACTGTACTTTTTTATTGTAAGCATCATGTTTATGTACCTGTTTAATTCTCTACTGTTGTGGTGGTATGTACTGTAGTAATTCTTTTCTTTACTGCTGTACTTTTGTTACTGCTAGTTATATGCATGGTAAATGTGATTTATTTTATTGCTCTTTTGGTTACTTTCTCGTTGGACGACTGGGTCTTAGGATCAGTCCAGTAGGTCTGAGTCTCGTGTCTCGTAGGGATTTGGGAATCGGGTCGTAATAAGTATCGATACCAGCTAGCTGTTGGGTTAAATATTAACGACTAAAAAATTGATTTTGATAATTGAACGTTGGGATTTAAACCCAAATGTCTAGTAGACAAATTCCTATGGTTCTAACTCTATAAATAAACCCTTGGACCTTTAATTTACATATGGAAAAATATAGAAAATATAAGAGAAAATCCTAAAGCTAGATTTGCATATTTCCACATTATTTCTCAAGAAAGGAAAAAGAAGCTTGTCATCCGCATTTTCTGTACATCCTTACAAGCTCAATGACATATGCTTAGAGCTGATTTCTTGCAATTAGGAATTGATTCACACATTTCCTAATTTCTCAAATCGGTAAACTCGTTTTAATTGTTGTTGGGAGGCTTAGGTGATTTGTTGTAAGATTTCTATCTTTTTTACACAAATGCTTATTTTGTATTTAGCTTGTTGCTTGTTATTTGGGTTGCAATAACCCGTTTGCTGTAATTGGGTTAAGGTATCCTGTTAATTACCTTAGGTTAGTAAATTGGTTCCCTAGGGGTAGAGGGAATCATGTTAAAAATCCTAAGCTGAGAGGCTTAAGTGGAGTCCTAAGTGAGTGGGGAACCACTATGTATCTTGTGTTTATCTTTATGGCTTGATTGTGACAATATATTTTATTACTAATATCTGCTTCTAGTGTGTTTTGTATGCATAGCTTGAAGAGCCTATAGGTGGTATCGGAGTGGGTTGCGAGAAGACGTCACAAATCTAACTCGCAATGGCATCAACCTTGAGGCACACCGAAAGATAATCATCAACTCGTCTTCTCTATTTTAATGGGGTAGATTATGGGTATTGGAAGAAACAGATGCAAGTCTTCCTCAAGGCGATCGATGAAGAGTCGTGGAGTCTCATTCAAACAAAGTACACCGATCCAGAGAGGAAAGGAGTAGTACTAACAAGTGAACAAAAGAAAGAGATTGTCAGTAATGTAAAGGCCATGAATGCGCTTTATTGCACATTATCAAAGGAAGAGTTCAACCGAATTTCGACATGCGAGTCCACATACGAAATTTGGAATACTCTTGAAGTCACCTACAAAGGAACAAACAAGGTATAGGAAACTCGTATCTCTATTTGAATAGAAAACTATGAGTGTTTCAGCATGGAAAAAGGTGAGTCAATCAAAGCTATGTACATGAGGTTTGGGGAGATTGTAAATCCCATGGAGAATCTTGGAGTCAAGAGCGCCTTGTAAGGAAGATCTTGAGATCTCTTGCAAGTGGTTGGGCATCGAAGACCACAACTATCCAAGAAGCAAAGGACCTCTCCACTCTCCCTCTGGATGATCTAGTTAGCAGCCTCATGGCTTATGAAGTCTAATTAGAGAACATGAAGAAGAACAAGGAGGAGAAGACATCAAGTAAGAAGAATCTTGCCTTCAAAGTAATCAAGGAGGACTTGGATTCAAATATCTCGGAATCTGAAGACGATGACGAGATGGAGATGCTCGCAAAGAAATTTCAAAAATTTCTCCCGAAGTAAGGCAAGAAAGTCAATAAAATTTCAATTGATGTTATTTGTTATGAGTGCAAAAAAAATGGACACTTGTGAAAAGATTGCCTTATGAACAAGAAGGACGACAAGAGGAAAGACATAAAAGAAGGCAACAACAAGAAGAATTCCAATAAAGCTTTCAAAGTAACATGGGAAGATAGCAATTTTGACTTGGACACCGACTCTGATGAATCGGATGATAATGAGGTCACTTATCTTTGCTTGGTAGCTACTACAGAAGATAGTGACAATGAGGTAAACTCTGACGTTTCTCTAAATGAATTTTAGAGGCTTATGAAGAGTTATATATAAAAGCAAAAATGATTAGAAAGGAGAATAAAGATCTAAAAAGAACTTGCTCTATTCTTGAAGTAGAGAAAGCATGCATGTTTAGCAACTGAGTTTTCTATGTCAAAAGATATCAATAATCAATTGCATGAGAAAATTATAGATCTTGAAAATCACTATAAGCATTTTGAGGATACAATAAATAACTTAAAGACCACGACTAGACTAAATACTGAGTTTTGTGATGAATTAAAGAAAAAATGGAGTGCACCTAGATATGCATATTATCAAAAGGCAGAGAATTATAAACTTAGCACTTCAAAATGTGTTTATAAATTTCATAATTTAAAAGTTACTAACCCGAAAGGACTGATAATGAAATGGGTACTTAGAAAAAATGTTTTACATTCTTTTGTAGGAATAGATCGATGGGATCAGTAGGATCAGTGGGTGTTCAAGACACACAATGGAACGCTCCGACCTCTCTACAAGATAAAATGAAGATCAAGAAAGATAGACTAGTGAAGCTTGGCACAAATAAGGATCGTTTCATTATAGGTAACTTGTTCCACAGGGTATGTAATATCAACACCCCTTAATTTTTTTTATTCTTTTTGATGCTCGACAAAAAGGGGGAAAACAATAAAGAGGCAAATAGTCATGTTGTTCGGGGGAGCACATATTGAGGGGGAGAATTCTCTAGATTAATTTCTTTTATTTCATTTTTTAAGATATTTTTTGTCTTAAATATATCTATTTGCAAGATATTTTTATCAACACCAAAAATGGGAAGATTGTTGGAATCATGTTCCACATTTTATTTTGGTGTTAACAAAATTATTTTAGATTAACATTTATAATTGAGTGTTATTTCATATTTTAGACTTTGATGTTGATTGTAAAAGTCAAGACAAAAAAAGGTTGATAAGAAAAGATGATAGGAAAATCATCTACAAGCTTTATTCAGGTTATTGAGTCAAATAGAATAGGTTTTTATTTTTTGTTCTTAGAATGTATGTCTCTCTCAATTACAAATCAAATTAGATCGAAAAATTAATTCAAGATAATAATAGGACTCTTACTTTCGATTACTCAAGAAATTTCAAAGTTAAAAATATTTTCTAAAAAGGTTTAACAAATTAGTAATTCACGACTAAAAGCATACTTGTTAACTCACAAGTACCAGTATTAAAGTTTAGTACTAATATATGTGAGTTATAGGTTTTGATTTTTTCAAAAGATCAAACTTGTATTCCAGAAGTACCGGTACTCATGATCAGTACTGGTATTAGAGGTAACCAGTATCAGTACTCATGATTAATACCAGTACCAATGGATTATAGATTTGCGTTAAGTGTTAAAACCTAAATTTGGAAGTAATGAGTACTAGTACCCATACTTTAGTATCGGTACCAGCTAGCCATTGGGTTCAATCTGAACGGCTAAAAAATTGATTTTGATAATATGAATGTTGGGATTTAAACCCAAACATCTAGTAGACAAATTCCTATGATTCTAACTCTATAAATAAATCCTTAGACCTATAGTTTGCATATAGAAAAATATAGAAAATACAAGAGAAAATCCTAGAGCTAGATTTACATATTTCCACATTATTTCTCAAGAAAGGAAAAAGAAGCTTGTCATCCGCCTTTTCTCTACGTTCTTGCAAGCTCAACGACGTATGCTTAAAGCTAATTTCTTGCAATTAGGAATTGATTCACGCATTTCCTAGGCTCTCAAATCGGTAAACTCTTTTTAATTGTTGTTAGGAGGCTTAGGTGATTTGTTGCAAGATTTTTATCTTTCTTACACTAGTACGTATTTTGTATTGAGCTTGTTGCTCGTTATTTGGGTTGTAATAACCTGTTTGTTGTAATTGGGTTGAGTTAACCCGTTAATTACGTCAGGTTAGTAAATTGGTTCCCTCAGGGTTGAGGGAATCGGGTTAAACATCATAAGCTGGGAGGCTTAGGTAGTGGGTACCTAAGTGAGTCGGGAATCGTTATATATCTTATGTTCATCTTTGTGGTTTGATTGTGCAAATATTGTTTATTGTTAATATCCACTTCTAGTGTGTTTGTGTACATAGCTTGAAGATCCTACAGTATGCATGGATAGGTGTAGGTTGTAGGTACCGATTCTGGAAAAATGTATGATAAATAGGGGAGATTCTATCGGATTTTCGGCAAGTCTCGACCCTCTAATTTATTTAAAAATTTGATATTTCTATGACGTACACAATTAATGGGATTTTTAAGTCTAATGCGAGCCACCTGGTAGCTAGGACCTTGGCGTGGTATTGTGGTAGGGTGTATCGGGTTGCCCAGTTTTGGTACTAAAGCTTAGTGTCGGCACTGGCACGCTATGGCCTAGTGGGGGCCATGGGTGCCCAGCACCAGTACCTAGGACTGAGACCAATACTGGTGTATTTGTTCCACCCTGCCTAAACTCTAAGAAGAGGGTTAAAAGTTGATTGAATCTACCTAAGCAAATGATTAAATCCAGAATGTTGAACCTGTAATGACTCAGTCAAAGTCTAATAAATAGAATGCTTGGATCCTAAGGTCTTGGATATGACCCCAGGCAATCCACTAACTCTCTAGGGCTTCGTTCTGAACCCGAAACCCAATCAAATTAAATGATAGTCAGTCGACTAGGTGAGCTCGTAAGGCTACACCCTTGGACTTGATGAACAATGAGTTCATCGCTTGGGTAGAGAACTAGAGTTGTTGCGGTAGCGAGAGGCTTCCAGGGAATTTTCCTTGGAACTCGGAAGGTTCCCGGGCTCGGTGACAAGCGTTAAGCCGTCATTGGTGTTTAATACTTGGATTTACCTGAATTTGACTCGATGCGAAGGTACTCGTAACTCTAGGCTCTGTCGGCACCTGCATGCACTGCAGGGGATGACAGAGTGTTACGACCCGGTTCCCGAATCCCTACAGGACACGAGACCGACTCGACTCGACTAATCCTAAGACTCAGTTGTCCAGCAAGAAATAACAAAAAACAGGAAAGTAAACTACATTCACTAAACTAAGTAACTAATAGTAAAAGAGTACAGCAGTAAAGAAAGTAAAAGCTACTTACAGTAGATATTACCACCACAACAGTAAAGTGGAAACAAAGTACAGCAACATAAATGGTAACAAGAGTCTGAACTCACTAACAAAAAAGGAAGTAAAACAACAGGAACTATTGCTGGGCTCGACTGGGTTCAGCATCCTCTGTAGCCGGCGGCTTAGGCTGCTCAACTCCTGGACCTGTAAAGGGGGTACGAGAAAAATAGAGTCAGCGAACGCTGAGTAGAGTGGTAACCAAACTAACTAAAGCAGTAAAAGCTAACAGGTGATTTATCTTTTCCAATTACTTTATTTTACAAGTCATTCCTTTTTAACCATTGGTTTACTTTTCAGATCTCTTTCTTGATCTCGCATGTTCCTTGTGGGAACGATCTTGATTACAATCTTTTCTGAAGAGTAGAAGGCACACGCTGTGCTCTCCTGGTCGGGAGAGTCCCCCGTGGTGATCCTACACCCAGTCAACCACCCTGAGGTCACAGACAGACGTAGCGGTGACTACGGTACGCGCGATAAGCACACGGGTAGCTACCTTGCACTGGCATGCAGTCAGTCGTTTCCGCTAGCGGGTACGCCCAAAGTACGGCACGGAACAGTATAGGGCGTAGCCCTCTTAGTAACATGGGGTCTAGCCCCTCAGAACCAAACAGGGGTCTCGCCCCTCCACAGTCCGCGCACCTTCGTCTGACTACCCCGGTTTGCCTAGTGGGCCTAACAAGTCAGTGTAGGGTGGCTAGCTGAACCTTGGGCCCCGTGGGGTGGCTACCTCTCTCCCTATACTAGTAACTCTCCTCAGTACAGTGTACGCGAGGGCCAAAGAAGTTGGTGTAGAGTTGCCAATCCTAACCCTGGGTCCCAACCCAAGGGCAGCTAGCTCTGCTCTACACTAAATAAGGGACAGTCGCTCTCCTTGGTACCACGTACTCAAGGGCCAGCACACTTCCCATTCACATTTCCAGATCCATTCCATTTATTCACAGGAGCTCTACTCCTAATTCCTCATAGGGTTTGTGCTCGTATTCCCCATGCCATTCCATACCAGGTTTCACCATTCACATTTCCATTCTTAGATTAGACACATGCAGCTCGTATTTCCATCGTTTAACATATACAACAAGTAATGTCACAGGTAACTGTTTAACTAGCACAGACATTTCATATTTCACAGGCAGCTCTTGTTTATTAACATGCAGTTGTTCACATTTCTATTTATTCATTTAAGATTGTAATTTCAAACACGCATACAAACAGTGCAAGTACTTCTCGTCCTAGGTTTCATGCCACATCCTAGGTTTCTAGTTATCCAATTTCACATATGCATTCAGGTTTTATAATTAAAATAGGAGGAAACCACTCTACCAGACAACCCGGGAGTATTGGGAGCTCGAACGGCAGGCTCACATGCCTCTATAGGCCCCGAACACGCAACAGATTGAAATCCTATGCTAAGGAACATATCATAACGGAATGTTCAGAATAGTATAAAGGGCCTTCTAACAAGTAGAGGAACTCACAAGGGAATGACCGATATCTTATTTGCGTAAAACGGACCTCAAACGGACCCTAAACGGGTCAAAAACAGGTCTGCAGACCTAAATCAGACGTATGGCACAAAATCCAAACGTCTTAAAAGTAACCAGAGTCTCATCTCAGGTTCCTGGGTCAACTTTAGACGTCCAGAACCCCTTCTTGACTGTCTTGTTATAACCCGGGGCATCAAGCGTCGTTTAAGACGTCTGGGAAGTGGACCAGACGTCTGGAAGCCTTCCCAGGCGTTTGGAATTAAATTTTTTCGGCGTACGGGTTCGCATCTGCGCACATGGGTGCGCAGACTGAACCCGCCGCCCTCCTTCTCTTTCCTCCCTCCCTGCAGACAGCTTTTTCTCTCTCTCTCCCCTCAACAGCTTACAAATACACCTCTCTCTCCCTCACCCTCACTCCGCCTCTTCTCCCCCCTGTCAACGAGAGAGCGAGCGGGTGAGAGCGGTAGCAGCGGCTGCTGTGAGTGTGTGGGGAGGAGGGGCCGTTGTGAGAGGGAGAGGGAGCTCGACTGCGAGGGTGCGAGCTCGCTGGGGCAGCCAGAGTCGACCGACGGGTGCGCAGCAAGCGTGTGGTGCCGCGGAGGAGCTGCTGCAGCTCAGGCAGCAGGCGGACGCGGTGTGGCACGACCGTGCGCTGCGGGCGGAGGGAGAGGAGGTCCTTATTCTGGGAAAATTTCCCAGAATCAGACGTCTGGACTTACGTCCAGACGACACAGGAGACGTTTGGAGGAAGGTCCAGACATCTGAAAGGTACGTTATTTTTACCTTCTTTTGCGTGTACGGCCATGCAGCCGTTCCGCCGAAGTCTTCTGCATCCTTTCATGTTGAGAACGGGCGCATGTGTGTGCAGGACTTGTTCGGGAAGGCGCAAGGGCACGCCATCCCACACAGATCAGACGTCTGGGCACAGCACCAGACGATGGAGAGGGTCTTCAGACGTCCGGAGTGACAGTCGGACGTCTGGAAACTAAGTCCAGATGGTTCAGTGGGCTTCTGGACGTCTGAAGGACCGCGCAGATCAAGGTATGACCTGAGCGATCATTTAAGATGTCTGGAAGAAGTTTCAGACGTCTGATTTTGGGCAGACTTGTCGTTTTTGACCAGTTTAGGGTCCGTTCGGAGTCCGTTTTCCGCGTTTCAAGTCTTGTTCTTCTCAGATTTAGTTCCTCTACCTGTTTACAGTACTTGTATGCTGTTCTGAGTAGCTCCTTGTATTTGATCCTTGTGTTAGGACCCCATTCCGTTGTGGTTCTAGGAGTTGCGGAGGCGCGCGGGCTTGCCGATTTCGCCCCCAGTGCTCCCGGTTTTGCGGGTAGAGTGACCCTTTCAATTATTTATAAGAAATTATGCATTTGTGAAATAATTAATAGAGTTTAGGGTAGTGCATGAACTCTAGGATTGAAAAACTAGATTGAATGATAGATCTTAGGGTATTGCATGAATCCTAAGACTGGAAAGTAGATTAAATGATAGATCCTAAGGTATGGCATGAATCCTAGGACTGGAAAACTAGCTTGAATGCATATACATTGTTGTCTTGGAAAAGTAGAAAGGAAATGATAACTACCTGTAATTGGTTAACAACTCCCTGAATTGAATAAATAATTATGGTTGGGAACATGGGCTATATAAATATAAAGCTGAAATGATGAAACCTAAATTGGCTGAGTTGAAAGAGCACGAACCCTACGGGAAATTAGGAGTAAAACTCCTGGAAAGTGAATGGAATAGAATTGGGGAAGTGACCTGGCCCTTGAGTACGGAGTACCAAGGAGAGCGATTGTCCCCCCCTGTTTAGTGCAGAGCGGAGCTAGCCGCCCCAGGGACCTGGGGTTTGGTCTGGCCACTTTGTACCGACTTTTGGCCCTCGTGTACGCAGTACTGAGGAGAGCTACTAGTGTAGGGAGAGTACTAGCTACCCCACGGGCCCCGGGGTTGTGCTAGCCCTCCCACACCAACTTGTTAGGCCCACTAGGCAAACCAGGGTGGTCAGGCGAGGGTGCGCGAACTGTGGAGGGGCAAGACCCCTGTTTGGTTACTGTGGAGGAGCTGGACCCCCGTTACTGAGAGGGCTCTGCCCTATACTGGTTCTGTGCTGTGCTTTGGGCAAACCCGCTAACGGAAACGACTGACCGCGTGCCAGTGTGGGGTAGCTACTTGTGCATTTATCGCACGTGCCGTAGTCACCGTTACGTCTGTCAGCGACCTTGGGGTGGTTGACTGAGGGTAGGACCACCACGGGGGACTCTCCCAGCTAGGAGAGCATCACGTGTTACTTCTACTTTTCGAAAAAGACTACAATCAAGATCGTTCCCACGAGGAACATTCAAGATCAAGAGAAGAATCTGAAGGATAATTTAATAACGAGTAAACGGAAAATATAAAGAAGGAAATTAAAAATATAACAGCTACTATCCACCTTACTGTTTCTTAGCTTTTAGTTGCCACTCTACTCAGCGTTTCGCTGACGTGTCACCTTTGTCACCTTTTCAGGACCAGGTGTTGGGCAGCCAGAGCCTGCGGCTGCAGAGGGTGTTGGGTCTAGTAGAGCCCAGTAGTGTTACTTGTGTAGTACCCACTGTACTTTTCCTTCTGTTGTAGTGAGTAGTTTCTGTTACCCCTGTAGCCTTTTATTGTAAACTTCATGCTTATGTACATGTTTATTTCTTTACTGTTGTGTTGGTGTATACTGTAGTAGTTCTTTTCTTTACTGCCGTATTTTGTTACTGCTAGTTATATACGTGGTGAATGTGGTTTATTTAACTGCTTTTTTGGGTTATTTTCTCGTTGGATGACTGGGTCTTGGGATCAGTCTAGTCAGTCCGATTCTCGTGTCTCATAGGGATTCAGGAATCAGGTCGTAACAAGATGGTATCAGAGCAAAGTCGTCCCGAGAAGTGAACCAACTGACTGGAAAATAACCAATTCACGTGTCTATAACTAGAGTAGCCACCACAACATTTCTTTTGACATAAGCTCTTAGACTTCTTCGTTAGATATCGTTTTATATTGACGTGTTTCCGTTCTGTTTTCACGTCTCCTTGCAGGAGATGCCTCGACGCGGGACTAGCGAGGCGGGCCGCGGGTGCGGTCGAGGACGAGGTCGGAGGGGTGGGCATGTTGAGGTCGACGTTTCAGTGGACCAGCCACTACTCCCAGGCATTTAGGCCCAGGACCTCGCCCAGCTGATACGGGACATAGTGCGAGAGGAGCTCCACCCGCCGTCACGAGCGCCTCTCCCTGGGGCTGTGGAGGGGGAGTCCTCTGTGGGACCATGCGACGGACGTGGCGCTGGACGTGGGGGAGGGATGGGCCGCCACCGCCCCCACCTTCCTCCGACACTTCTGTGCATGAGGCTTCTTTACCTGGAGGTGCACCAGCATCTCCATTGCAGCGCCACTTTGAGCTTTTCGGGCAGTTCCGGAATCTGAATCCCCCCTCCTTCAAGGGGAATGAGGACCCGACCGAGGCGGAAGACTGGCTCGAGCAGATCGAGAAGGTTTTTGACACCCTTCGTCCCCCGGTAGAGTGCCACGTGGCCTTTGCCACGTACCAGCTGGAGAGCACGGCACACAGGTGGTGGAGGGCGGTCAGGGGACAGGAGAGGGACGAGCCGACCTGGGACTGGTTCGTCACCCTCTTCTGCGAGAAGTACTTTCCCCAGACGTGGCAGGACCAAAGGAGGCGGGAGTTCCACACTCTCCGCCAGGGGATGATGACCGTGAGCGCGTACCACACGCGTTTTCAGTGGCCACTGAGGTGGAGCGCCTTTGGAGGTTCACCAAGGGGCTCCGGCTTGCGATTCGGGGGTATGTCAAACCCCTGAAGCTGCCCATGTTCTCGAGGGTGTGGAGGCAGCCATGACATACGAAGAGACCAACCCTTCCGCATGAGAAACTGACAGCGGGCGGAAGTGGCCCTACCAGCCAGACTTCTCACAGGGCCGACGCGAGAGGAGACACGTGGCGCCCGCAGGAGAGCCGTCACGTTTTGCAGGGCCATCAATGGCCTTTGAGGGCCCTCGACAGGGGCCAGTTGCTAACGTTGGACCCTCGCCTAGCCGACAGCAAGGACCCACTAAGGGCGGGAGTCGGGTTTCCCTCTACTACCAGTGTGGCTAGCCGGGTCACATCAGGATGGACTGCCCGTCTAGGGTAGGAGGTCAGCAGATGCTTCCCGCGCCAAGCACTGGAGGGCGAGCAGGAGGTCGCGGTTTCAAGGTGCGAGGAGGAGGACAGCAATCACGAGGAGGGTACCGGCCAGCAGCTACCCGTCTGACGCAGAGTGTGGCTGCTTCATCTACACCTAGGGCTGAGGGGCATATCAACGCCCTGACACACAGGAATGCTAGAGCTTCGGGGTCAGTGGTGGCAGGTATGGTTTCAGTTTCCGGCAGACTCGTTTACATGCTTTTCGATTCCGACGCTATGCACTCGATTGTCGTTGCTAGTTTTGCAGTTAGTTTGGGCCAGGATATATGCTGTTAGAGGATCCGTTCGTGATCAGAGGTCCGAGTGGTTAGCTGTTTGTAGCTGAGGAGGTATACACGGGTTGCGAGGTCAGTGTTGGGGGACACAGCCTTCCCGCTGACCTAACTATGATACAGATGGAGGACTTTGGCGTAATTCTGGGGATGGACTGGCTGTCCGCTTACCACGCCTTGGTAGACTGTTTTGAGAGAAAAATCGTCTTCTCCATACCGGAGTTGCCTTCTTTCGAGTTCCACGGTCAGCGAGTGGACGGAGGCCTTAGGTGCATTTCTTCACTTCGGGCGGCGAGACTTTTGAGCCAGGGGTGTGAGGGCTTCCTAGCTTGTGTGGTGGCAGAGCCCAGCCCTGTGGCAGACTTCCAGAGTATCCGGGTGGTCAAAGAGTCCCCCGACGTGTTCCCAGAAGAGTTGTCAGGACTACCGCCCGAGCGTGAGATCGAGTTTGAGATCTCACTAGTACTAGGGATCAGCCCCATCTCCACAGCACCATACAGGATGGCACCACTTGAGCTGTGAGAGCTCAAGTCTCAGTTGCAAGATCTTTTGGAGAAGGGCTTTGTGAGGCCTAGCGCATCTCCCTGAGGAGCCCCGGTACTGTTTGTGAAGAAGAAGGATGGTACCCTACGCCTTTGTGTGGACTACTGACAGCTGAATAGGGTCACCATCAAGAACAGATATCCGCTGCCGAGGATTGATGACTTGTTTGACCAGCTGCGAGGTGCTACGGTATTCTCTAAGATCGACTTGAGGTCTGGATACCACCAGTTGAGGATCAAGGAGGCAGACGTCTCCAAGACAGCTTTCCGCACCCGGTACGGATACTACGAGTTTCTGGTCATGCCGTTTGGGCTGATCAATGCCTCCGCCGCCTTCATGGACATGATGAACCGGGTGTTTAGACTGTACTTGGACTAGTTCGTGGTGGTTTTCATTGATGATGTGCTCATCTATTCTCGAGATCAGACGCAGCACGGACAGCACTTGCGGATGGTTCTGGATACACTGAGACGACGTAAGCTGTACGCCAAATACAACAAGTGCGAGTTCTGGTTGAGGGAGGTGACCTTCTTAGGTCATGTGATCTCTGGGGATGGTTTGGCTGTGGACCCAGCCAAGGTCGAGGCAGTGCTCAGGTGGGAGAGACCGCGTACGGTTACTGAGATTCGTAGTTTCTTGGGATTGGCAGGCTACTACAGGCGGTTTATTAGGGGTTTTTCATAGATTGCACGTCCTATGACACAGTTGACCCGGAAGGACATGCCCTTCACTTGGGCAGATGCCTGTGAGGCATGTTTTCAGGAGCTGAAGGAGAGGCTGACTTCGGCTCCCGTGCTCACCATCCCAGACAGTAGTGGATGGTTCGCTGTGTATATGGATGCCTCCTTGCAGGGGATAGGGGGTGTGCTCATGGAGAGGGGTTACGTTGTCGCTTACGCTTCGTGGCAACTGAAGCCCCATGAGCATAGCTACTCTACCCATGACCTGGAGTTGGTAGCTGTCGTCTTCGCGCTGAAGACCTGGAGGCACTACTTGTACGGTGAGACCTTCGAGATTTTCACAGATCATAAGAGCCTCAGATACTTGTTTGATCAGAAGGAGCTCAACATGGGACAAAGACGTTGGTTGGAGCTCCTGAAGGACTATGACTGCAGCATTTCCTACCACCCAGGAAAGACCAACGTGGCGGCTGACGCCTTGAGCAGGAAGGCGCCCGTACACTTGGCCAGTTTACAGGTGCAAAGTTGGAGCCTCTTGGAGGAGATGGGCAGTTGATGACCCCTAGAGTTACGGGGGCACTGTGGGGCAATGATTGTGACACGACAGACGAGGCCAGAGCTGATAGATCGCATCATCACAGGATAGATGGCTGATCCGTACTTGCAGTCTTTGCGTGACAGAGTACTGTCAGGAGACTCGGGGGACTTCTCTTTTTCAGATCAGGTGCTGCGCATGAGGGGACGTTTGTGTGTTCCCAGAGACGAGGAGCTGATGAGAGAGCTCCTGACTGAGGCACACGATTCCAAATTCACCATACATCCCAGAAACACGAAGATGTACCATGACTTGAGACGCGACTTTTGGTGGAGGGGGATGAAGTGGGATGTGGGTGAGTTCGTGCAGCAGTGTTTAGTGTGCCAGCAGGTGAAAGCCGAGCATCAGAGGCCTGTAGGGCCGCTACAACCACTTCCAGTACTGGAGTGGAAGTGGGAGAGCATCACCATGGACTTGGTGGTGGGCTTACCTCTTACCCAGCGAGGACACGATGCAGTTTGGGTAATCGTTGACAGATTGACGAAGACGACGCGTTTCTTGCTGATCCGAATCACCTTGGGACCAGCACAGTTGGCAGAGTGGTATATCCACGACGTGGTACATCTACACGGAGTTTCGCGGGAGATCGTATCCGACTGGGATACCCGCTTTACGTCCCAGTTTTGGGCTGAGTTTCAGTAGGCCCTGGGGACGCGGTTAGGTTCAGTGCAGCTTACCACCCCTAGACGGACGGACAGTCTGAGCGCACGATACAGACACTTGAGGACCTTTTGCGTGCCTGTGTAATGGACTGGAGGGGCTCTTGGGAGGAGCACTTGCCCCTGGTGGAGTTTGCATACAATAACAGTTATCACTCGAGCATCGGCATGGCGCCCTACGAGGCTTTGTACGGACGGAGGTGTACGGCACCCTTGAGTTGGGTTGAGGTGGGAACCAAGTGAGAGGTTGGTTCCAGGCTGATCCGGCAGAGCCAGGAGGTAGTCGAGCAGATTCACAGGCGACTCCGCACTATCAGGAGCAGGCAGAAGAGCTATGCAGATCGGAAACGCAGAGAGGTGCAGTTTGAGGTTAGGGACCACGTCTTCCTTCGCGAATCGCTCATGAAGGGCCTGTAGCGGTTTGGGGTGAGAGGGAAGCTCGCGTCGAGGTTCGTGGGGCCCTTTGAGGTCCTAGAGTGGGTTGGACCCATTGCTTACAGGCTTGCTCTTCTTCCCCCGCTTTCTGGTGTGCACGACGTGTTCCACGTGTCCAACCTCAGGAAGTACTTCGCTGATCCAGTCACGTCTTGAGTCACGAGAGCGTCGAGGTGGGCGACGACCTGACCTACCTCGAGCGGCCAGTGCAGATTCTCAACAGAGCTGTCCGCAGTTTGAGATGGAAGTAGCGCTGGTAAAGGTTTTGTGGAAGAGCCAGCTGTACGAGGAGGCTAGCTGGGAGCCTGAGGCGGCGATGCGGGAGCGGTACCCAGTGCTTTTCGTGCGTACGTCTTTTCGGATCGGCTTCGGTCCTCTTTGAGTTTGTAATGCTTATATCGTTCTTTCCCGCATCCTAGTTAGCGCAAGTTTCGGGGACGAAACTTCCTTTGAGTTTGTTATATTGTTATAACTCGGGGCATCAAGCATCGTTTAGGACGTCTGGGAAGTGGTCCAGACGTTTGGTCAGACGTCTGGAAGCCTTTCCAGATGTCTGGAATTAAACTTTTTCGGCATATGGGTTCGTGTCTGCACGCATGCGCGCGCAGACTGAACCCGCCGCCCTCCTTCTCTTTCCTCCCTACAGACAGCTTTTTCTCTCTTTCTCCCCTCGGCAGCTTACAAATACACCTCTCTCTCCCTCACCCTCACTCCACTGCCTCTTCTTCTTCCCCCTGTCAGCGAGAGAGCGAGCAGGTGAGAGCGGCAGTAGCGGCTGCTGCGAGTGTGTGGGGAGGAGGGGCTATTGCGAGAGGGGGAGCTAGCTCGATCGCGAGGGTGCGAGCTCGCTGAGGCAGCCAGAGCAGACCGGCGGGTGTGCAGCAAGCGTGTGGTGCCGCAGAGGAGCTGCTGCAGCTCAGGCAGCAGGCGGGCGCAGCGCGACACGGCCGTGCGCTGCGAGCGGAGGGCGAGGAGGTCCTGATTCTGGGAAAATTTTCCAGAATCAGATGTCTGGACTTACATCCAGAAGACGCAGGAGATGTCTGGAGGAAGGTCCAGACGTCTGAAAGGTACGCTATTTTTACCTTCTTTCGCGTGTACGGCCATGTAGCCGTTTCGCCGAAGTCTTCTGCATCCTTTCATGTTGAGAATGGGCACGTGTGTGTGCAGGACTTGTTCGGGAAGGCGCAAGGACACGCCATCCCACACATATCAGAATTCTGGGCACAGCACCAGACGAAGGGGAGGGTCTCCAGACGTCCGGAGTGACAGTCGGATGTCTGGAAACTAAGTCCAGACGGTTCAGCGGGCTTCTGGACGTCTGAAGTACCACGCAGATCAAGGTATGACCTGAGCGATCATTTAAGACGTCTGGAAGAAGTTCCAGACGTCTGATTTCGGGCAGACTTGTTGTTTTAGACCCGTTTAGGGTCCGTTTGGAGTTCGTTTTCCGCGTTTCAAGTCCCGTTCTTCTCAGATTTAGTTCCTCTACCGGTTTACAGTAATTGTATGCTGTTCTGAGTAGCTCCTTATATTTGATCCTTGTGTTAGGACCCCATTCCATTGCGGCTCTAGGGGTTGCAGAGGCGCGCGGGCTCGCCGATTTCGCCCCCAGTACTTCCGATTTTGCGGGTAGAGTGGACCTTTCAATTATTTATCAAAAATTATGCATTTGTGAAATAATTAATAGAGTTTAGGGTAGTGCATGAATCCTGGGATTGAAAAACTAGATTGAATGATAGATGCTAAGGTATTGCATGAATCGTAGGACTGGAAACTAGATTGAATGATAGATCTTAGTGTATGGCATGAATCCTAGGACTGGAAAACTAGCTTGAATGCATATACATTGCAGTCTTGGAAAAGTAGAAAGGAAACGATAACTGCCTGTAATTGGTTAAAAGCTGCCTGAATTGAAGAAATAATTACGATTGGGAACATGGGTGAAGAGAACCTCATCGTAAACCCTAACTAGCACAATCTAATCCAGTTATGTGAGAAAAAACCCCTACATGACCCAAAGAAAGGCTTAACTCAGAGAATTCTGAGTTTAAGAATAAAACAATTCATAAGGTGTAAAACTACAATTTCACCAATGCAGTTTGCAAACAGGGTAATTAAGGGTCCAAACATAGGTCAAATAAGCTTAACAATGAGAGAAGTAAGTTGATCTGATCTGAAAAGTGTTATAGCAACTTATAGGAATTAAATGACATTCTCTAACCCTAAAGCAAACCCACTTCAATTCACGAGGTTTGAGGTAGGATAAAAATCAACTAAACCCTTTAAAATTCATAGACAAATATTCTTTAGGGTTTAGAACCTTCAATTTGGCCTTAGAAACCTATTTTGACCGAAAAAGAGAACCTTGCCAATTAATAACTTAATTTAGGTTTTTACGTAAATTGGCCGATCAAACATGGTCCAACCTAGAATTAAAATTCACCATTAAAATTCTTAAGTTCAAATTAGTCTTGTATAAAAACTTGAGCCTAAGAAGAGGCCTCCTTGACTGACTTTACAATTTGTTGCTCTTTATTTACTTTTTGACCCTTATCTTTTGAAACCCTTGCATTTTGGTCCCCAACTTTTCATCGTTCTTTGCAGAACGGTCCTCCCTGCAACTTCTGCGCAGCGCCATACTCCGACGAACTTGCGTGGAGCATGGCGCCGCGTAGAGCAGGGTTACTGTCCTCTAGAACGGAGGCGGGGTTCCCTTCGACGTCCTCTGTTGCAAGGACCCGCCCACGATCTCTGCCGACCACCATGCCTTCCGTGCGAACATGCGGAAGGCATGGGTGTCATCTCCGGCCTTACTCCGGTGAGGTTGGCCCCTTCGCACCTCGCCCCTCTCTGCACGCCAAGCCCTTTATAAGGACCGGCAGACCCTGCCGGCTCCTTCAAGCTTCCTTTGGCGGAAAATCACCCCCCTCTTCGTCCCTTCCTCCTCCGGTCAGAGAACCCGAAGGTTCCGGCGAACTCCTCTTCCTCCTTGTCGCTCTGCTGCCTTACCTGCAGCAGGGTTTGCCTTGCTCCATTGTCCACACCGGGCTGTACCCGCCGGCGCCCTCCTCCAGGGCGTCTTCGTCTCCTGCTTCGACAGATACGAGCCGGCTGCTCTGCCCTCCCCCTTCGTCAAATACTTAGGTAGATAATTTCCTCTCTATTTCCCTTGCATTTCCCCCCTTTTAAACTGCCCTTTCGACCACCCGACCGCCACTGTCCAGACCACCCTCTCCACCTCCGATCACCCCCTCCAGCGGAGACCATCTTACGACCACAGATGCTCCTGCACCTCGTCGACCATGCCACAAGCTCTCCCGCACTCCACTCTATCGATTCCCCATCTCCATTCATTGTCAAACGCCACCTGACCACCCCCCGAACAAACCCACCTCTCCGGTCACGGTCTGACCTAGGTCAGCCTCTTCACGCACTCCCGCACCCCGCCGACCACCGCACAAGCTTCGCCTCACTCCGGCGCACAAGCTTCGCCTCACTCCGGCGAAGCTTCCTGCGTATTCTGACTGGGCCGAGAGGCTGTTGTTGTGATTTCAGGTGCGCGCCCCTCGCTGCCTTTGCCGACAAGCTGCAGCAGCCTCACCTGCAGCTGCAGGCGCCCTCCAGCCCAGGTACGCGTCCCAAGTCGCGTGGGTTTTCTCTGCGAAGGCACCCAGGCCTGCAGCTGGGGCAAAGGCGTTGCGGGCTGCTTCAATTGGCCGCAGGTCGCTCACTTGCGGGTGCCAATATGGGAGGTGGGACTTTAGTCCCACCTCGGAAGTGCATGGCCAAGCACCCGCACTTAAATTGAAAAAGTGCCTACGGCTTATCGCCTTCGAACACAGAGGTCAGGCCCCTCTCCCACATGCGACACGCCACGTGCTCGCTCGCCCTCGTCCGCACTCTCGCCCCGCGGGTCTGGGCAGGATTCGATGACCCAAACTGTGCACTCGCCCACCACCGCACGCTGATGGGTCTAGTCCCGAGTGTGATACCCGCACCCGATTACCCGGCTCTGGGAGAGCAGTCCGAAGAGAGAAATCTGAGAAAGAGAGAGACGTGGGGAAGGGTAGGGGTAGGTTTTGCTCTGACCCTTGTGTGAGCGTGCAGGAAGAAGACGGCAGAAAGGAAAAGAAGAGAAGCAGCCGAAGCCTTAGCCGCTCAGGGCAGCTGAAGGAGGAAGGAAGGAGAGAAATAGAAGAAGAAAAGAAGAAGGAAGGCACTGTAGCAAAGCCACAGATAAGTCGTCTGAGCACAGCATTAGACGTCGGAATCACCACAGCTGCAAAAGGCAGAGAAGAGAAGAAGAAGAAGATCACCACAGCTGCCAGCTAAAGAAAGGAAGGAAGGAAAAGAAGAAAGAAGAAGGCAAGAAGAAAAGAAGAAAAAGAAGGAAGAAGACATTGTTGCCAGAAAAGAAAAGAAAAGAATAGAAGAAGAAGGCAGAAGAAGAAGAAAGAAAGGAAGAAGAAGAAAGAACAAAGAAAGAAAGAAGAAGAGAAGAAGAGAAACGACCAAGGAAGAAGAAGAAGAAGAAAAGGGAAAGAGAAGAAGAAGCCAAGATCTCTCTCTCTCTCTCTTTTATTTTTGTAACATAATAGAGATCTTATTTAGTCTTCTAGAAACATAGTTGCTCCCTGAGTTCGACCTCAGGAAAACCTTGTTCCAAGTAAAAAAAATTTGTAATAGTAATCTGGTAACTATTTTGTCTTATACTATAACGACTGTACTTAAACTATAATAACGTAAAGACGAAACATACAACAGCTCTAGCCTTACCAGCGTTACCATTTTGGCGCCGTTGCCGGGGAGCAACGGCTATTCTTGAAGCTATAAAATCTCTATTTGTGAGTTTCTAATAATCTCTTCTCTTTTTTGTGTGCAGGTACTAGAAAATCAAGAAGCAGCCACACCGCAACCACTTTAAGGACAGGTAATTTCTATCCTCTCTCTATTAGCCCCTAAATCCTAAAGAGGAAGAAAAAGAAAAGAATAAACAATATAAGTATAACCTGTCTTTCATACCTAGTAACAGCTGCATGTTTTCAAAACACTATTCCTGCACACACTATTAAGGGTATTTAAGGGCTAGCACCTTCTTGCCTGAGCCCTAATTACCCAGCGAGTTAACTGGATCAAGTAAAGCCAACATAGGAATTAACACTAGGGTTTTAGAGACACACTCCTTAATCAAGAATTGAGAAATCCCAAAAGAAGTGTGCCTAAGCCATTTTCTGAAAATACCTATTCAGAAAAACCCTAAGCAATCGGCTCTCTAAAAATACTTGAACCCTAAAAGATAAGACCTAGTAAGTTCTCAAATGAATTAATAGGTGAAGTTGACCCCTTGGGTCAACCAACCTTCAACTCAGGTCACTTTTTGCACTCAAAAAGCCTAGAGTTCAAGTGAAAATCTAAGCACCCTGATCTTAAACTAAAAGTGGTAGACTTAAGAGGTCAAGATCCCCATTTTAGTCTACCTGGAATCTCAATGACAAGAGAGGTCGGGTGGGGGAAACCCTGTAACCCATGGGGACGCTCTACCGTATAGGGGTCTTCGCGGGACTCACCCTCTCTGGCTGCCCAGGTAATTCTCAGGTGGATGATCTTTTGATCAAGGGGTTCATCTGCCCCGAACCTCTATAGTCACCCAACATTTTGGGTGTCTTGATTGGGTCCAGCACCTGCTAAACTCATCTCTTCCAACAGTGTATGTTTGGCAGGAGGTCCTTGAAACCTCCTTTAGAACTTCACTCCCCTCGAGGTCGAGCCTCAGTGCCCTTGTTTGAGAAAACAACACTTCACATCGACCTCTCCTCTGACTCCGAACCCAACTCACCTTCTTCTTCCACAATGGCTCAGCTAGTTGAGGAAGAGAATAATCTGGAGCACCAGCTCCAGCGACTTAATGACCTCTTCCAGAACTTTGTGCACCCACCGCAGCGTCCTATGATGCGAGACCATTACAATCCTGCTACGGTGGCCATTGAGGCTCGAGTCAGAATCCTGATTGGAGGACCTGATTCTGAATTAAAGCCTAATATGATTCAAGCCATACCTAAATTTCACGGGCTTAATTCTGAAGACCCCTTCCAGCACATCAAACAGTTAAAGCATCTGGCCCAAACTTTCGGGTCAGATGCACAAAATCGGGACAGTCTCCTCATGGAGATGTTCTTCTCCCTTATGGACAAGGTCGCTCATTGGTACCAAACTCAGACCCGGCCGATCAACAATTGGGAAGAACTTCAGTCTGAATTCTTGAAGAAGTTCTTTCCCGTTGGTTGGACCAATGCCTTGCGCCATCAGATTACCCACTTCACCCAGCAAATGAGAGAACCACTCTATGAGGCATGGGATCGCTTTCAAGATCTCATGAGAAAGTGCCCCCATCACAGAGTTCCTAAATGGAACAAGTTCAGTCTTTTTACCAGGGACTCCGTGAGGATATTAGGCTTTTCGTCAATGCAACTTGCGGAGGGAATGTCATGGGTCAACATGAGGACACCGTGTGGGAGATTCTCGAAAACATGTGCGAGAACTCCATCAATAATGACTCTATGGGATTATTCGACAAGACGAATACCCGCGCATCGACGAACCTTAGGGGAGCACACGAGACGCTGGGCCTGTCCACATCAGTCGACCTGGAATTGATGGCCAGTCGATTGGACAAGGTCTCTATCATCGAGAAGAAGGTGGACGAGCTGACTCAGCACTTGCAGCGAGCCACCTCTGCGCATAGTTCCTTCGCACAGCTTCCTTCCACACGGGAGACTGTGCAAAACATTCTCCACCGACCTTCTCCTGGGATGGACCCATATTCACCCCCATCTGATTCTCGGATCGGAGGGTCCTCCGATCCTTTCTATACTAGCCTGGGGAATTCCACTTCCCTAATCTCTGATTCTTTGGAGGTTCCTCAGACCTGCGAGGACCTCAACGCCATTCAGAATGATCCATTCTCCAACACCTACAACCTTGGAGGGCGAAACCATCCTAACTTCTAGTGGGTGAGAAATTCCCAAACTTAGAGACCACCCTTTCAGCCCCGTCCACAACCACCTCGTCCTTACCAGCCGTCTCAGCCTCGGTCCAACCCTCCTTATCCATTAGGGACAAACTAGGACCAAATGTCCCTCATCCTTCAGACTCTGGCTGACATTCAAAGAACGAATGCGGCTATTCAGAAACAACATAAGGACGAACTTACAGAGGTTCGAAATCAATTGGCCCAGTTGGCAAATTCTCGCCAACTGGGCACACTTCCTTCCCAACCTCTTCCTAACCCTAATAACGTGCCGACCCAGCAGTGCATTATGAACCCAAACCCGAGCCAAGCACACATGATTTATCAGGCCCCTTCTGTTCCTCCACCTGATGGGATGGAGAATTCCACTTCTTATGCAGGCTATCAACAGCAACCCATCTTATCCAACCCTAACCAAAACCAGGCAGGACTGAATTCTGTAACAACCCGTAGTGGTAAGGAGACCCAAGATCCACCCTATCCAAACCACTCCAAGCCTGGTAGTGATCCCAACCCTAGGACAGTAATCCAGGACGTTCCTATCCCCATCCCAGATCAAAGACCTGGACCTATCCTAGATGAACTAACCAAGGTTCCATTTCCCGAGACCTTGACCAAGGGAAAGAAGACAAAACCCGTGGCACCTGAGGAGGACCTAGTCAAGCTCTTTGAGCAGGTCCAAATAAACATCCTCTTGATGGATGCAATTCGCTACGTACCGGCTTACACACGATTCTTAAAGAATGTGTGTACACCTCAGCGTAAACCGCGAACCAAGAGTGGAAGTCCAATTGTACTGTCAGAGTAAGCCAGTTCTGTAATCCTAAGCAGACTCCCACCTAAAGCAAAAGATCCTGGTACTCCCCTCATTTCCTGCAAAATAGGTGATACCCAATTCAACAGAGCATTGCTAGACTTGGGTGCTTCCATAAATCTGATACCCACATCCTTACTTAAACACCTAGAAGAATCTGACCTAAAACCAGCTGAGGAGACACTACAATTAGTAGATCAATCTATAAAGTCACCTAAAGGGATTCTCGAGGATGTTATTGTAAGAGTGAGGGATTTTTATTTCCCTGTAGACTTTATAGTCTTGGACATGGACGCACTTAAGAACCCTAGGGATACACCGATTATTCTAGGGAGACCTTTCTTGGCTACTGCTAGAGCCAACATCAGCTGCGAGGAGGGCCAAATAGAGCTAAAATTTGGAAATCAAACCCTCAAAATTGATATCTTTAAGGCCCAACAAGGAATCAATTGCGGTGTCATCGAACAGATTTGTGATATCAGGGCTTTGGTTGATGAAACGCATTTTGAGAATGACCTGATTATACCTCATCAACCACAGAAAGATCTTGAACTACAATTAGAGGAGTCAAATCCAGATTTGGACAGTCCCATAACTCCTACCCTTGAACCTCACATTTACCCTGAACCACCCGCTGCTGCTGATAACCCTGTCGTTGAACTGAAATCCTTTCCTGATCATTTGAAATACATTTTTTTTGGTTCTAATCAGACCCTTCCTGTGATTATAAATTCCAAGCTCACTCCTGATCAGGAATCCCGTCTGATTACTGTTCTCTAGCAACATCGCAGAGCCATTGGTTGGACTCTCGATGACTTAACTGGAATAAGCCCCTCTTATTGCACACATCATATTTATTCAGAAGAGGGCGCATGACCTTCTCGTGAGATGCAGAGACGTTTAAACCCCAATCTGCAGGAGGTCGTGAAAAAGGATATCATCAAATGGTTAGATGCAGGGATCATCTACCCGATCTCCGACAGTCGTTGGGTGAGCCCGATTCAGGTTGTGCCTAAAAAGGTAGGGCTCACCACCATTACGATTGAAACCGAAGAAGTCATACCTACCCGATTAGCCAACTCGTGGAGAGTCTGCATAGATTACCGACGACTCAATTCCTCCACGAAGAAGGATCATTGCCTACTACCTTTCATTGATCAGATTCTCGAGAAATTAGTGGGAAACCGATTCTTCTGCTATCTTGACGGGTACTCCGATTATAACCAAGTAGCTATTCATCTTGAGGACCAAGAGAAGACCACGTTCACCTGCCCCTTTGGAACTTACGCATTCCAAAGGATGCCGTTCGATCTCTGCAATGCACTCGCGACTTTTCAGCGGTGCATTCTTGCCATATTCTCTGATATGGTAGGTGATTATCTGGAAGTCGTCATGGATGACTTCTCAATTTTCGGGGCATCATTTGATGATTGCCTCCAGCTCTTGGTTCATATACTCAGGCGCTGCATCGATGTTAATTTGGTTCTTTCCTGGGAAAAGAGCCATTTTATGGTGCCTGAGGGGATCGTCCTAGGACATCTGATTTCTGAGAAAGGCATCCAAGTGGATCGAGCCAAGGTTGATCTAATTTCTCATCCTCCTATGCCTAGCTCGATCAGGGACATCCGTTCTTTCTTGGGGCACGTCGATTTTTGCTGTCGTTTCATTCCCGATTTTTTAAAAATCACGCGTCCCCTGACGACTCTTCTCTCTAAGGATGTACCCTTTAAAATCTCCAAGGAATGCACTCAAGCCTTTGAGAACCTTCGTGACCGAGTCACCCAGGTCTCGATCCTACAATCCCTTGATTGGTCTCAACCCTTTGAGATCATGTGCGATGCGTCTCATTTCGCTGTAGGAGCGGTTCTGGGGTAGAAAGTTGACGGGAAACCCGTGGTCATCTACTACGCTAGCAAGACACTTGACGAGGCTCAGCGTAACTATACAGTTACGGAGAAAGAGCTGTTAGCCATAGTATTTGCCCTTGAAAAATTTCGATCTTATCTCCTGGGTTCCCACGTCATCATCTACTCGGATCACACGGCTGTGAGGCATCTCCTTGCCAAAAAGGATGCGAAGCCCTGACTAATTTGATGGATCTTGCTGTTGTAAGAATTTGATCTTGAGATTCGCGACAAGGCGGGAAGACAAAATGTGGTAGCTGACCATTTATCCTGCCTTCCTTCTGAGATCAACCCTTCTGGACCCATTACAGAGCATTTCCCTGATGAGCACCTGCTGACTATTGGTACTAAACTTTCATAGTTTGCTGATATAGTAAACTACTTGGCATCTCATCAGATTGAGTCTGATTGGCCGAAGGCCAAGAAAGATAAATTGCGCTTTGAAGCCAAGTATTACATTTGGGAAGATCCGTACCTCTTCCGCATAGGTGCCAGCCAAATCATCCGGAGATGTGTCCCAGAAGGTGAAGTCAATGATATTCTCTCCTTCTGCCATGACCAGGCATGCGGTGGCCATTTCTCTGGGCACAAAATCGCATCGAAAATCCTCCAGTGTGGCTTTTATTGGCCCACTCTGTTCAAGGATGCATACAATCACTGCAAGGCATGCAGTCGTTGCCAAACATTGGGCAACATGAGCCATCGCGACATGATGCCTTTGCAGCCGATTCTCGTATGTGAAATCTTTGATGTGTGGGGGATTGATTTTATGGGCCCCCTTCCTGTTTCGGATGATTTCGAATACATTCTACTGGCTGTGGACTACGTGTCCAAATTGATCGAAGCCATACCGACATGAACTTGTGATCACAAAATCGTTCTCAAAATCATTCATCACAATATCTTCTCACAGTTCGGGATTCCTCGTGCTATCATCTCAGACGGGGGGACCTATTTCACAAATGCTCAGTTCAGGTCACTGATGACCAAATACAGGGTGTCTCACCGAATATCTACTCCTTATCACCCCCAGACTAATGGTCTAGCTGAGCTGTCAAATCGGGAGATCAAGAAAATCCTGCAGGTCACTGTTCGGCCTGATAGGAAGGACTGGTCGTCCCGACTTCCGGAAGCCTTGTGGGCCTATAGGACTGCCCACAAAACCCAATTAGGTATGTCTCCCTTTATACTGGTGTATGGGAAGGCGTGTCACCTTCCCGTTGAACTGGAGCACAAAGCCTATTGGGTAGTACGGAATTGTAATCTAGATCTTTCTAAGGCTAGAACCCACAGAAAGCTTCAAATCAGCGAGATAGATAAACTACGTCTTGATGCGTACGAGAACTCGCGATTCTACAAGGAGCTGGTTAAAGCCTTCCATGACAAGCACATCTCAAGAAAGATCTTTCATCCTGGTCAAAAGGTCCTACTCTTCGATGCCCGACTCAAACTTTTCCTTGGGAAGTTGCGATCCAAGTGGGTCGGACTATACTTGGTCCGATAGGTTTTTGGAAATGGAGCCATCGAAATCAGTCCACTCAACCATGATTTCGAACCTTTCATCGTGAACGGTCAGAGACTCAAACCGTTCATTGATGTAACCTCTATTGATTTGGCTGAATCATCATTTATTCTCCATTCTCCCTGAGCATATTGCGCCCAGCCGATGGCGTAAAACTCAGCGCTTAACGGGAGGTAGCCCGTCATTCTCTTTGAAAACCTGAAACCTTTTCTAACACCTTTGTGCACTTAAGGTTTCACCCTTTAGGACAACCGACTCCACCTTAGGTGCTTGCACCTGAGATTAGAAATCGTCCGCAACAGTCACCTCGACCCATTCACTCATCAAAACATCTGTCCTAATGTATGAACTAAGTTGAATAGAAACCCCCTAAGTTACAATGAGAACATTGCAAATCTTAGGCATGGGGGGTATGAAAGTGCAAAAACTTGTAAGAAAAGGTTTTAAACAAAAAAATTCACATATGCCAAAAACACCACAAAAATAAAAAAAAATTTGAAAAAGAATAATAAAATGAGTGGTGGAAAGAAAATTTTGAGGACTCTACAAAGGAGGAGGAGAAGAAAAAGAAACAAAATGAAAAGGAGCATAAAATGAAAGAAAAGTGATAGTCATTAGTAAGAAATTAAGGAATTAACCTAAGTTCTAGACCTCATTCAGGAAAAGAAATGGAAAAGTGCACAGCGAGATTAATAAGAACGCGAACTTTAGGCATTCTCGGATAGACTCTTAGTACCCATTAAGATCTAGACATTCCTCAAGAGGTTGAGGAAAATGAAAAGCTTAAGTATTAGGTCCAAGACTTAGGGAGTATTTGTCCTCGTTAACTAACTTTTGGTTTACGGGACTTAGTAACTTAAGCAACCTAACTTCACACATAGCCTGGTTTAGTAAGCATAAAAATCAAAATCACGCAGAAGCGTTGCAAAAAAAAAATTCTGTAAATGACACCTAGAATAGGAGCGGCCGATCAACACAAGTTGATTTGGACGAGTTCCCAGCGCAGAGAGGTGGGAAATTCCCCTCGAAGAAGCGTAACAAAATATCATCTCCTCGGTGCTTGTCTCTTAGGATATTTACATATCCTATTGGGGGCATGTAAGCACTCAGCTGGTTCAGATTCCATGGATGGCATTATCACGAAATGTCAATTGCCAGGATTTGAATTCAACCACGGAACACCATAGATGGGATTATCTCGAAATTTCAACAGCCAGGGTTCTGGGGGTTACCATAGGCGATGCTATCTCGAAGCATCAACTGCTAGGAACCCTTGAGGATTGATGATGGAGACAAGGAATCTGATACAGACCGTGTTGAAAAGCCAATCCTAAGCTAAAATTAAAAAGAAAAATGAGAGAAAAAACTCTCCAAACAGATAAACCTTCTACCTCTCTTTCTTACAAAATGCACTGAGAACTGAGCCAGGGCTAAAATTATTTCAAGCACGGGTGCTTTAACCGCAAAGTCCAATAAACCTTAGGTTAGTTCTTGTAGGCCTTAAAAACCTTTGTTAAGGACTGAGGCTGAGGCTAGACAGATCTGGATCTTGGTTGGTACTAGAGTACCTTTTAGGCCTATGGTTGACATTCTAACCTAATCTAGTTTGCAAAAGAAAAAGCACTTATCTGAAATCATTAAGAACTTCATGGTCTAGAACAATGGTTGAAACCTTAAAATTTTGCTAAGAGACTAGCAAAAGCTAGGCATGGGGGTATGATGAGAACCTCATCATAAACCTTAACTAGCACAATCTAACCCAGATATGTGAGAAAAAACTCCTTAATGACCCAAAGAAAGGCTTAACTCAGAGAATTCTGAGTTTAAGAATAAAACAAATCATAAGGGGTAAAACAGTAATTTCACCAATGCAGTTTGCAAACAGGGTAATTAAGGGTCCAAACACAGGTCAAACAAGCTTAACAATGAGAGAAGTAGGTTGATCTGATCTGAAAAGGATTATAGCAACTTCTAGGAATTAAATAACATTCTGTAATCCTAAAGCAAACCCATTTCAATTCATAAGGTTCGAGGCAGGATAAAAATCAACTAAACCCTTTAAAATTCATAGAAAAATATTCTCTAGGGTTTAGAACCTTCAATTTGGCCTTAGAAACCTATTTTGACCTAAAAAGAGAACCATGCCCAATTAATAACTTAATTTGGATTTTTACGTAAATTTGCCGGTCAAACATGGTCCAACCAAGAATTAAAATTCACCATTACAATCCTTAGGTTCAAATTAGTCTTGTATAAAAACTTAAGCCTAAGAAGAGACCTCCTTGACCAACTTTATAATTTGGTGCTCTTTATTGACTTTTTGACCCTTATCTTTTGAAACCCTTACATTTAGGTCCCCAACTTTTCATCGTTCTCTGCAGAACGATCCTCCTTGCAACTTCTGCGCAGCGCCATACCCCGGCGACCTTGCGTGGAGCATGGCGCCGCATAGAGCAAGGTTACCGTCCTCTAGAACAGAAGCGAGGTTCCCTGCGACGTCCTCTTTCGCAGGGACCCGCCCACGATCTCTGCCAACCACCATGCCTTCCGTGCGAACGTGCGGAAGGCATGGGTGTCATCTCCGGTCTTACTCCGGCGAGGCTGACCCTTTCGCACCTCGCCCCTCTCTGTGCGCCAAGCCCTTTATAAGGACCGGCAGACCCTGCCGGCTCCTTCAAGCTTCCTTTGACGGAGAATCACCCCCCTCTTCTTCCCTTCCTCCTTCGGTCAGAGAGCCCGAAGCTTCCGGCGAACTCCTCTTCCTCCTCGTCGCTCTGCTACCTTACCTGCAGCAGGGTTTGCCTTGCTCCATCGTCCGTGCCGAGTTGTACCCGTCGGCGCCCTCCGCCTGCTTCCTCGTTGCCGAAACCCTCCTCCAAGGCGTCTTCGTCTCCAACTCCGGCAGATACGAGCCGGCTGCTCTGCCCTCCCCCTTCGTCAAATACTTAGGTAGATAGCTTCCTCTCTATTTCCCTTGCATTTCCCCCCTTTTAAACTAACTGCCCTTTCGACCACCCGACCACCACTATCCAGACCACCCTCTCCACCTCCGATCACCCCCTCCGGTGAGACCATCTCACGACCACAGACACTCCCGCACCTCGCCGACCATCCCACAAGCTCCCCCACACTCCACTCTATTGATTCCCCATCTCCATTCACTGCCAAACGCCACCCAACCACCCCTCGAACAAACCCACCTCTCCGGTCACAGTCTGACCTAGGTCAGCCTCTTCACGCACTCTCGCACCACGTCGACCACCGCATAAGCTTCGCCTCACTCCGGCGAAGCTTCCTGCGTATTCTGACTGGGCTGAGAGGCTGTTGTTGTGATTTCAGGTGCGCGCCCCTCGCTGCCTTTGCTGACGAGCTGCAGCAGCTTGACCTATAGCTGCAGGCACCCTCCAGCCCAGGTACGTGTTCCAGGTCGCGCGGGTTGTCTTTGCGAAGGCACCCAGGCCTGCAGCTAGGGCAAAGGCGTTGCGAGCTGCTTCAATTGGCCGTAGGTCGCTCACCTGCGGGCGCCAATTTGGGAGGTGGGACTTTAGTCCCACCTCGAAAGTGCGTGGCCAAGCGCCCGCACTTAAATTGAAAAAGTGCCTACGGCTTATCACCTTCGAACACAGGGGTCAGGTCCCTCTCCGCACACGGCGCGCCACGCGCTCGCTCGCCCTCACCCGCGCTCACACCCCGCAAGTCTGGGCCAGATCCGATTACCCAAACTGCGCACTCCTCGCCCACCACCGCCCGCCGGTGGGCCTGGTCCCGGGCATGATACCCGCACCCGATTACCTGGCTCTGGGAGAGCAGTCCTAAGAAAGAAATCTGAGAAAGAGAGAGACGCGGGGAAGGGTAGGGGTAGGTTTTGCTCTGACCCTTGTGTGAGCGTGCAGGAAGAAGAAGGCAGAAAGGAAAAGAAGAGAAGCAGCTGAAGCCTTAGCCGCTCAGGTCAGCTGAAGAAGGAGGAAGGAAGGAGAGAAATAGAAGAAGAAGAAAAGAAGAAGGAAGGCACTGTAGCAAAGCCACAGGTAAGTCGTTTGAGCACAGCATCAGACGTCAGAATCACCACAGCTGCAGAAGGCAGAGAAGAGAAGAAGAAAGAAGAAGAAGATCACCACAGCTGCCGGCTAAAGAAAGGAAGGAAGGAAAAGAAGAAAGAAGAAGGCAAGAAGAAAAGAAGAAGAAAAAGAAGGAAGAAGACATTGCCGCCAGAAAAGAAAAGAAAAGAAGAACAGAAGAAGAAGGCAGAAGAAGATGAAAGCAAGGAAGAAGAAAGAAGAAAGAACAAAGAAAGAAAGAAGAAGAAGAGAAGAAGAGAAACGGCCAAGGAAGAAGAAGAAGAAAAGAGAAAGAGAAGAAGAAGCCAAGATCTTTCTCTCTCTTATTTTTGTAACATAATAAAGATCTTATTTAGTCTTCTAGAAACATAGTTGCTCCCTAAGTTCGACCTCGGGAAAACCTTATTCCGAGTAAAAAAAATTTGTAATAGTAATCTGGTAACTGTTTTGTCTTATACTATAACGACTGTACTTAAACTATAATAACGTAAAGACGAAACACAGAACAACTCTAGCCTTACCAGCATTACCAATGGGCTATATAAATATAAAGCTGAAATGATGAAACCTAAATTGGCTGAGTTGAAAGAGCACGAACCCTATGGGGAATTAGGAGTAGAACTCTTGGAAAGTGAATGGAATAGGATTGGGGAAGTGAGCTGGCCCTTGAGTACGGAGTACCAAGGAGAGCGACTGTCCCCCCCTTGTTTAGTGCAGAGCAGAGCTAGCCGCCCCAGGGACCCAGGGTTTGGTCTGGCCACTTTGTATCGACTTTTGGCCCTCGTGTACACAGTACTGGGGAGAGCTACTAGTGTAGGGAGAGTACTAGCTACCCCACGGGTCTCGGGGTTCTGCTAGCCCTCCCACACCGACTTGTTAGGCCCACTGGGAAAACCAGGGTAGTCAGGCGAGGGTGTGCAGACTGTGGAGGGGCAAGACCCCTGTTTGGTTACTGTGGAGGGGCTGGACCCCTGTTACTGAGAGGGCTCTGCCCTATACTGGTTCCGTGTTGTGCTTTGGGCGCACCCATTAACGGAAGCAACTGACCGCGTGCCAGTGTGGGGTAGCTACCCGTGCGTTTATCGCGCATGTCGTAGTCACCGTTACGTCTGTCAGCGACCTTGGGGTGGTTGACTGAGGGTAGGACCACCACGGGGGGCTCTCCCGGCCAGGAGAGCACCACGTGTTACTTCTACTTTTCGGAAAAGACTGCAATCAAGATCGTTCCCACGAGGAACATTCAAGATCAAGAGAAGAATCTGAAGGATAATTCAATAACGAGTAAACGAAAAATATAAAGAAGGAAATTAAAAATATAACAGCTACTGTTCACCTTACTGTTTCTTAGCTTTTAGTTGCCACTCTACTCAGCGTTTCGCTGACGTGTCACCTTTGTCTCCTTTTGAAGATCAGATGTTGAGCAGCCAGAGCCGGCGGCTGCAGAGGATGTTGGGCCTAATAGAGCCCAGTAGTGTTACTTGTGTAGTACCCACTATACTTTTCCTTCTGTTGTAGTGAGTAGTTTCTGTTACCCCTGTAGCCTTTTATTGTAAACTTCATGTTTATGTACATGTTTATTTCTTTACTATTGTGGTGGTGCATACTGTAGTAGTTCTTTTTTTTACTGCTGTATTTTGTTACTACTAGTTATATACATGGTGAATGTGGTTTATTTGACTGCTCTTTTGGGTTACTTTCTCGTTGGACGACTGGGTCTTGGATCAGTCGAGTCGATCCGATTCTCGTGTCTCGTACGGATTCGGGAATCGGGTCGTAACATGTCTGGACCTAGCTCCAGACGTTCGACCTCTCCTTCAGTCATCTGGAAGTGATTCTGGTCGTCTGGTAAGCTGTCTAGACATCCGAGACGTGTGGGAGGGCGTGCCCCGTGCCTTCCTAAAGCTATCCCTGCATGCGACAGACTATATCACCAATATTTAGCCATGCAGATCGAAGCTGCGGTGCGGCCTGCATGGCCGTATCCGCAAGAGAAACATACCTTCGCGGAACACTGCTTTCAGACATCCGGTGTCGTCACCAGATGTCCAACCTGTCGTCTGGACGGCACGTCAGACGTCTGATTCTGGGAAAACCCCAGAACCAGAACTACCTTCTGCTCCTCCTGAGCGGCCTTGCCTCCTCGCCTGCAGCAAGTGTCGGGGACGTCTCCCCCAACGTGCCCCTCCTCCCGCACGTGCCGCTCTGGTCGTGTGTCCTTCGGCGAGCTCCCACAAGCTTGCGAGCTCATGCTCTTCCTCCTCTCCTCACGCCGCCTGTCCTCGTCGCTCGGTGTCGCAGCCTCTCTCGCGCTCGCCCCTCTCGCTTCAATGGAGAGGAAGGAAGGTGGCTGTGGTGAAGTGGGGAAGAGAGGAAGGAGGAGAGGGGTTTTATAAGGGTGTGCTAGGGTTCGGGTGGAGAGAAGAGGGAAGAGAAAAGAGTGGTACTGTCTGCGTGCAGCCCACGCGTAGACATGAAGTTACGTACAAAAATTTTCAATTTCCAGACGTCTGGGAAGGGGTCCAGACGTCTGAGAAACATTTGACCGATAGTCCAGATGTTTTGAAGGGCTTAGAACAGAATGGATCTTTACATAGGGTACGTGGTACTTGTAGCTAGAGGTTCGCTGGGCACCCGTAAATACAGAAGTGCCAGGGTACTGTGATGGATTGGTTGAGACCTTGTTTGACGGCAGATTAAGAGGGCACATCCGCAGACTACCCTCCTACAGGGAGCCACTCCTAGCGGGAGCATTGGTGTGGCCCGACAATTCTGACCAATCGTGTGTTGATAATTTGGTTTTATCTGTGATTGGTCCTGGTTGGACACGAACCGTGCTTGCACTTCGTGATCACAAGGTATAGGCCTAGGTAGCTCCCAAGAGGATTGACTCTTCTGGTTAAAGTGAGCAACGTACTCGATATGTCAAGAACGAACACACCTTTCTCAAGGATCAATAGACTTGGTAGCCTCTCCTCTGGCTAGGGTGAGACTATTAGGTTGGAATCCAAAGAAAAGAATGCATCTCAATCTCCTTTGGTAGAGAAGATGATTCCTAAAATCTGATCATTGAGGCATGTGAGAGAATAAATTTCATATTCTCTCCTTTATTCTCTTGTCTTTTAATAGAGAGCACTTCTTGGTTGGGACTATAACTCCTTTTTCATGAAATCCCTCTTGATTTTTTTAAGAAATTGAATTATTTTTAGTGGTTGTGTGCATGGGGTGGCAATAACACAGGGAGTTAAGTCTTGTGAGTTGAAAGGCTAAATGGAAATATATATCTTAGATTCCTGTTATACTTAATTAAAAGTGGTGTAGGGTATTCTAATGATAGGAATCAAATTGAGGCTATTTTAAGGAAATTAAAGTTAAGATTGGCGCGCTTCCAATCTTATCATTTTATTTTGATGCATGAGTAGGAAATCATATACTTATTGTTCATTACATTCTACTGTCTTGGTTTCTAATCTTCTTTGTTGCAATGCTTGTTTTAATCTAATGATAGATTTGTCAAGATATGGCGACAAATGCTAAAATCAAATGATTACTATTTCTTCAACTCTCTCTCTCTCTGTTAGTTTTCTTTTTTGTGTTTTTATTGCTTTTAGATGTGGGATGTGCCCCCTAGTTTCTGTCGCTTATTGTTATTCTATGGTGTGATGGTGGGAAGTACCCACCTATATAAATTGTGATATGCATGCACAGGTGCATGTTATTGGTATTGATTCTAGGAAAATATCCGATAAAAAGGGGAAACTCTACTGGATTTTCAATAGGTCTCGACCCTCTAATTTATTTAAAAATTTGATTTTCCTATGACATACACAATTGACAGGATTTCGAACTCTAACTCGAGCCACTCGGTAGTTGGGACCTTAGCATGGTATTTTGGTAGGGTGTCTAGGGTTGCCTAGTATTGGTACTTAAGCTCAGTGCAGGCACTGGCATGCTATGGCCTAGTGGGGGCCATGGGTGCCCAGCATCGGTACCTAGGACTAGGACCGGTACTGGTGTACTTGTTCCACCATACCTGAAGTCTAAGAAGAAGGTTAAAAATTTATTGAATCTACCTATTGAAATGATCTGGTGCCTGTTTGGGGTGTTTAAAATGTCTAGACTAACCGTCAGACGTTTGTCTGGATGTCTGGATGAGGGGCCAGACGTCTGAAAGTGGGAAAATATTGTACATTCTTTGCGCTCTGCACACGGGCAGCGCGCAGAGCTTCTCTCTCTCCTCCACACCCCTCACCCCTAAACCCTAATCCCCTTCTATTTAAACGCCCTCTTCCCCTCACCCACGCCATCTCCACCAGCCACCACCACCTCCAGCCGTCCTCCTTGTGCAGCCGTGGTGAGGGTTAGGAGGGAGAGCGAGAGAGAGAAAGAGTGAGCGAGGGAGAACGAGAGGGAGAGAGAGGAAGGAAGAACGTGAAGGGAGGTTCGAGGCTGCAAGAACTCGGTGGAGCTCGAGGAGTTCGTGGGAGAGAGGATGCCGGTGGGGAGCTTCTTAAGCTCCTACATCTGCTGGAGCTGCCGCTGCGTCGACTGAGGGCGGAGGCGCGAGCGGAGCGAGCTGCGCAGAGGAGTCCTGATACTAGAAGTCTTCCAGTATCAGACGTCTGGAGGGTTGACCAGACGTCTGTAGAGGCAACATGACGTCCGGAGCTGAAGCCAGACGTCTGAAAGCATATTATCGCACGGAGGTACTTGTTTCCTGCGCTACTTTTCGCCATGCAGATCGTAGCTCAGGAATGTCTGGCTGAAAATAGGTCTGCGATTTTTATACACAGGTGCAGGGCATTGGAAAGGCGCGCGACGCACCATTCCAAGCACTTTTGGACGTCTGACCACATCGCTAAACGTCCGACAGCAC
This sequence comes from Thalassia testudinum, assembly GCA_037157565.1. NCBI lineage: Eukaryota > Viridiplantae > Streptophyta > Magnoliopsida > Alismatales > Hydrocharitaceae > Thalassia > Thalassia testudinum. The sequence goes on from JAZHRO010000073.1 coordinate 122,667,778, forward strand.
TTTCAGACGATCGGAGGCGTAGTCCGACATCTGGAACTTCCTTCAGACGGTCGCGGAGAGATTCGGACGTCTGAGGAACCCGCAGGAGACACAAGATAAGATCTGACGTTTTTTAAGATGTCTGGGACTAGTCTTAGACGTCTGATTTTGGACAGTAATCGTGTTTTTAGCCCGTTCAGGGCCCAAATGGAATCAGATTTCCGCAAACGAAGTACCGCAGTTTTCCACTCGAGTTTCTCTATGTGTTAATGTTGAGTACCTACTCTTTTGAGCTCGTTTGATGTAAATTAGTCGCTGGTACAGGTTACCAGCCGGTGGTGTGTTCGGGACCCGCGGAGACGACGAGATCTACGGTATAGGCCCCCATTCCTCCCATGATACTCGATAGAGTGGTTTAATCTAGTTAATATTTAAATAAAAATGTGCTTGTTTGGAATAATTGGATCGAACTCGAGGATGTGGAATGAACCATAGGGTAGAAATGTATGAGCATGTTTTGAGCTATACTGTTTACTTAAGTACATGTTTAACATAAATTGCTAGAAATGGTATTAGTGTAATTATAAGATACTGCTTTAGACATGAAAACACGAGCTGCCTATATGTGATGGAAAATTGAGAATTGGATAGTGTGATCCAGATATTGATAATGAGATGAAAATGAACATGAACCCTACGGGGAATTAGGAGTAAAACTCCTGTGTATGAAGGGAATTTGTTATGTAGACGGGAAGTGAGCTGGCCCTTATGTACACGGTACTAAGGAGAGCAACTGTCCCTTTTAGTGTAGAGGGGGAGCCAGCCACCCCTTGGGTTGGGGCTTGAGGTAGGACTAATCACTCTACACTGACTCCTGTTGGCCCTCGTGTACGAGGTACTGAGGTGAGCTACTAGTGTAGGGAGGGAGCTAACTACTCCACGGGACTCATGGTTAGGACTAGCCAACCTACACCGACTTTTAGGCCTTCTGGGCAAATCAGAGTAGTCGGACGAGGGTACGCGGACTGTGGAGAGGCGAGACCCCTGTTTGGTTCTGAGGGATGAGACCCCTGTTCTGAGAGGGCAAGGCCTATACTGTTCCGTGTTGTACTTTAGGTGTACCCGCTGGTGGAAACGACTAATCACATGTCAGTGCGGGGTAGCTATCCGTGCCCTTATCACGCATGCTGTAGTCACCGCTATGTCGCGACAGTGACCCCGGGGTGGTTTACTGGGTGTAGGACTACCGCGGGAGACTCTCCCGGTCGGGAGAGCACTACGTGTACCTTCTACTCCATGGAAAAGATTGCAATCAAAATCGTTCTCATGAGGAACAAGCAAGATCAAGAAATACTTGGATCCTTTGTGATATAAATGAACAAGAAATACATAGATGAGATAAATAGAAATGAGAATAAAACTTAGTTGCTTGTTTTAATTTACTTGCACATAAATAATGTAAACATCACTCTACTTAGCGTTCGCTGACTCTGTCTTTTCGTAACCCTGTTTAGGACCAAGAGTTGAGCAGTCCGAGTTTCCGACTGCAGAGGGTGCTAGGTTCAGCCGAGCCCAGCCGTAGTAGTTTCTGTCCAACCCTTTTGTTTCTGTTGTTGTAATGAGTAATAAATATCTATTTTTACTATTCCTATTACTCTCTGTTTTCTTTTCTGCTGTGTTGTTGTGATGGCATGTATTACTTTGTTGAAACTTTTAGCTCTGTTGTTCCTTTACATCTCGTTTTTTCTTATGCTTAGTTATATTGCATGTGTGAATGTGATTTATTTCTTGCTTTTGGTTATTTCTCGTTGGACGACTAAGTCCTGGGATTAGTCGACGCGAGCCAGTCTCGGGTCCTATAGGGATCTGGGAATCGGGTCATAACACCTATGGAAAAAATTGAATCTAGAATGTTGAACCTGTAATAACTCGGTCAGAGTCTAATAAATGGAATGCTTAGATTCTAAGGTTTTAGATAAGACCTCAGGCGATCCACTAGGTCTCTAGGGCTTCATTTCAGACTCGAAATCCAATGAAATTAAATGATTGTAGGTCGACTCGATGAACCATGAATTCACTGCTCAGGTGGAGAACTCGAGTTGTTGCAGTTGCAAGAGGCTACTAAGGAATTTTCCTTAGAACTCGGAAGGTTCCCGTGTTCGGTGACAGGCCTTAGGCCGTCATCGGCGTTTAGTACTTAGATGTACCCAAATTCCACTCGATGCGGAGGTACTCATGACTCTAGGCTCTGTTGGCACCCGCATGCGTAACGGGGGACGTCGGGGTACGTGATACTCATAGCTAGAGGCTCACTACGCACCTGTAAGTACGGAAGTACCAGGGTACTATGATGGATTGGTTGAGACCTCGTCTGACGGCAGATTGAGAGGGCACACCTGTGGAATACACTCTTATGGGGAGTCGCTCCTAGTGGGAGCATTGGTGTGGCTTAATAGTTCTGACCAATCCTGCGATGATAATCTAATTTTATCTGTCATTGGCCCTGATTCGACATGAATCGAGCTTGCGCTTCGTGGTTGCAAGATATAGGCCTGGGTGGATCCCAAGAGGCCCGACTCTCCTGGTTGAAGTCAGCAACGTACTCAATACATCGAGAACGAGCATGCCTTTCTCGAGGATCATGAGACTTGCTAGTCTCTCCCTTGGCCAGAGTGAGACTATCAGGCTAGAATGCAAAGTAAATGATGAATCTTAATCTCCTTTGGTAGAGGGATGATTTCCAGAATCTGACCACTGAGGTGAGTGAGAGAATAAATTTCATATTACTAGATAATATGGAAAAAAGGGGTAACTTGATTAATGGGTTTTGGACCACGATGATTGGTCGGGTTAAACCGTGTTTGGGTTTTGAAACTTGGGGTGTTGAGTTAGGCTAGGGATCGAGCCAGCTGGTAAGACTATACACTACCCAATATTTTTTATTGCTATACAGTAGTTGTTTGTTTCTTATTAAGCCAATTAGCTCATCCCTACTTTGTGACTTAATTTCAGGTCATTGCTGTTGTTAGACATCAACGCACAAGATTTGTCGCTGTGCGGGTTTTTGCTGGGATTCTGGCAGGTAATATTTTACTCGTTTTATTGCGGATTTCTATTTTTTTACATGCAAGCTTAGTACATGTTTAGTTGTATTGTACATTTTTATTTATGTGCCTCTCCCGATATTTTCTTCCATTTCTTATTAAATGAAACTTTTTGATAACTCGACTTAGATAGGTACAACCTAAATTAAATATACTAGCACCTCTTATGTTGTCATTCCTCGAAGTTCCAATTCTCATTTAAGGATTCGAACTTTTGGGGGGTGACAATGGCCTTCTTGAAGAAAAGAAGATTAATAATAAAGGGGCCATGCTCCACTTTGCAGTAAGGTAAATCCAAAAATAAAGATGACTAGGGTGATAGGTAAGAAGTAAGAAGTTGCCAACGTGATAAGCTAGTTGCCACATGCACAAATGCTTACTCCTTCGTTCCCTATTCAAAAGTTGGGCAAATTTATGAGTCGTAGGTGTAAGAGCCTAGACTAATTAAAATCCTAATTTGGTTGCTAAATGGTGAATTAAGAGCCTTGGAAAGTGAGAAGTCCCTTGAAATTATTAATCAATGAGTAAGTAACAGTAGAAGAGGGGCAATTAGTAATATCACATGGATTTATAAACTCTTATTAATACATGTTTTTAGGTGGAAGGACCTTTGGGCAAATTTCTACCCCTTATAAAATTAAAGTCAAATTAAAAATAAAAAGTGAGCATCTCCTTTTTTGTTTGTTTCCCAAGTCAAGGTGGAACACTTCTCCCTCTCCTCTCCCTTGCACCATTGTCGGTAACCACATTGTCGTCGTCACTGCCAAAGCTGGTGAAGCTTTTGTAGCTACTGTTATTGCCATTGCTGCTGTTGTTGCTCCATGGAGGAGAAGAGTGGGAAGGCCACCACCTCCACCATCAACTCTCCCTTCTCGCCAACCTACCCTCTTTGTCGACTATCGCTTCCACCAGCGATGAAGCTGTTGCCATTGCTTATGTGGAAAGGAAGAAGAAAAGCAAAGGTGAAGGAGCTCATCTTCAAAGGAGGGATTGCTATCCCTCTTTTACGATTATATTCTTTGATCCCTAGGTTATGCGGTGGTCTTTGAACGACCAAAATATGGGGTTAGATCATGATTTTGGTAAATTTTGGCTGCATGTTGGAATCATGTTATAAAATAAGGGTTATTGGGGGTTAACTGATGGCATTGCTTTAAGGGGGATTCAAGGGATTTTTGATGGTTTTGTTGTTCTCTCACTGTTTTAATTTGAATGATGAAGTTTCCTTGATGATCTCATGGTATTTTGAGGGCATAAATGTTGGGCTTGGAGGCCGAAAACCAACATCTGCAGGTGGGTGAAATTTTTATCGTTTAGCATGGACGATCCCTGGGTCCAAGGTTTGACGCACCAAACGGTCTTTTCTTATTTGATGTTAGCGTTGGGTTGTGGATTCGTTAAACAATTGTAGAATCTACATCCATTATACATTTACTTGATCACATATATTTATCAATCCAAATCAAGAGCCGATTGATAAATATTTTTTCTATTAATTTCAGCCCTACATTGTTTAATAGAAAAAATAAAGGAAATAAAAATAATCCTTCATGTGGCTGTTACGTGAGAGAGATGACGATGGCAAGGATGTTGACGGCTCTACTGTCATGTGGCTGCGGGTGTGCGTCATGTGTGTGAGTGTGCATGAGCGAGTGAGAGAGTGAGGAAGAGAAGACCGAGGGGAGTGAAGGAGATGGTGGCGACCTGTGGTGGTGCTCTGTTTTGGGTCTGTGTGTGCTCAGGTTTGAGAGAGAGAGAGAGAGAGAGAGAGAGGGAATGAGAGGAGGGGAGCTGCTGATGTGTTGCGAGAGCGGAGAAGGAGAGGAGGAGGGAGCTCCTGCCGAGTTGCTGGAATGGTCGGTGATGGTTGCTGCTGTTTTCTTGCGTGTGCATGTGTGCGTAATGGCTGGAGAGAGGAGAAGGTGCGCAAGGAAAAGGAGGATGGGCGGGGTGTGTTGGTGTGCGCGTGGGGAGACTGCGGGTGTATGCGATGGTGGTGGCGTGACCTTTTCCGTGTGTGGTGCATTAAGAGGAAGGTAGGAGGACAGAGGAAGGAGGGGGTGGGGGGCATCATGAGAAAGAATGAGGGAGAACGGTGGGAGAAGAAGAAGAGAGAAAGAACGGGAGAGGGCATGTGCGAGAGGAAAGAGAGGAAAAGGACGGGGTGGAAATATTTTGGTTGTGTATGTTGGAGGGAAATGTGCGTGTATGTGTGTGTGTGTGTGAGAGAGAGAGAGAGAGAGAGAGAGAGAGGTGGGGACCATTTCAGTGTGTATGGGTGTGTGCGTCGTGGTTGCTGGAAAACATGAGAGAAACAGAGGGAAAATATGTGCACGGTGGGGGTTGTGGGTGGCGGTGGGTAATATCTTTCGATTGGTTTTTTGTATTTAGTACTGAAAATGTATAGATGTGCGTATGGGAGTCGGATTGCTTATATATATATATATATATATATATATATATATATTTGCAAGAAAGATAATTCAATAGCAACTTTGAAGATTACAAGGAAGTTAGGATAGTCCCAACCCCCCTCCATATTACAAAGGAGATAGTGCCTAGCCAATATATGAGTTGGTTGGATTACATATCTTTGTATCTTATACAAAGTGCACCTTTGTGTAACCTACCTATATTTTTAATTAGGCTACTGAAGGACAAGAATTTGATTTACAAGATTAATGACATTTAATAGTACCACCACTTCTTGTAAATCATAGTGTAAGGCCAATTTAAGACCTTGTAAGATTGCTCGAGACTCTGTGTCATCACTGTCATTTGTTTTTGATATTTTCGCTGAGCCACAAATGACCTTACCAGAAGCACCTAACAGCATGGCAGCAATAACTAAGCGAGGTACATTAACTGTAGCATCAACTACTATTTTGCTCCCATTAATACACTCTTGCAGTGATGTAGAACCCATATACCCCAAGTTGGAAGAGTTATAATGAGGCATATTGTTGTCCACTACCAGATCATCCAAAGCACAAAATTTTGCCATTCTCATTGCCACTTGAGAAACAACACAAGGATCAGGCACCAATGTTCAGGCGGCTGCATAGTCGTAAGCAGATCCCTCTCCAAACTGTATAATGCAATGCAATGCTATAAGTGGGTCTAGGCAAGTAGTCGGACCAAGTAGGCGTTTACTCGGTCGAGTAGTCACCCGCTTTTGAGATAAATCCACCGATGGGATCTTCTCGAAAAAAACCTACGAAAAAAATAACTTCAGAGTCCCACGTAAAAAAAATCCACTTACAAACCAAACATCTTGGATCCTGTCACGACTCGGTCTCAAATCCCTACAGGATCTGAGACTGGCTCGCTTCGGTTTATCCCAAAATCTAGTCGTCCAACAAGGAATAACCAAGTAACATTCAACAAACCACAATCACACAAGTACAGTAACTAAGCAAAAAGAAAGTTTCATCAAGGGAAAAGAGAACAGTGATATTACAGCCATCACATCAAAGAGTACATGTAACAGAATACAACCTATAAAAACTCACTATCAAGCAGTAGCATTAAAGCTAGACTCGATTAGGCCCGGCGTCCTCAGCAGCCGGTGGCTCGTGCTGCTCAAATCCCTGACCTGTAAGAATATATTTGACTGGAGTCAGCTAACGTTGAGTAAAGTGGTAGCTAAGAAGTAGCATGCATTTAACATAGAATTTTTTATTTTTCAATTATATTATACATGTGGGTGCGTAGAGATCTCTAATTAGGATTTGTTAATTAATCTTCTAGTTCCTTATAGGAACGATTTTGCTTACAGCTTTCCGTGATATAGGATGCCCACGTGACACTCTCCTGGCTGAGGGAGTCCCACCGTAGCAGTCCTATACTCGGTCTACTACCTTGAGGTAACGGTCGTGACGTAGCGGTGACTATGACATATGTGATAAGCGCGCTGGTAGCTACCCTGCACTGACACACAGTCAGTTGTTTCCGCTAGCGGGTACACCTCAACGTACAGTGCGGAACAGTGTAGGGCCTTGCCCTCTCAGCATAGAACAGGTGTCTTGCCCCTCCTCAGTCCGCGTACCCTCGTTCGACTACCCCAATTTGCCCAACGGGCTGACAAGAGTCGGTGTAGGGTGGCCATACCTAGCCCTGGGCCCCCTTGGGCGGATAGCTCCCCCCTACACTAAGTAGCTCACCTCGGTACCACGTACACGAGGGCTAATAAGAGTCGTCGTAGAGTGGCCAAACCCACTTCGAGTCCCAACCCAAGGGCAGCAAGCTCCCCTCTACACTACAAGGGATAGTTGCTCTCTTCGGTACCACGTACACGAAGGTCAGCTTACCTTCCTTAACAGCTGTTCATAGGCAGCAAAATCCCAGAACCATCTGGTTCTTCTAGGTACGGTGTTCTTGTTTACATTCCCCGTGGGGTTTATACAGGAATTTCTTTATCACATCCAGGTTGGAATGTTCAGAACAACAATTCAATTTCCATTTTATTACAGTAGGGGTCCATTTTAGCTAAAAGCAGGCAGCTCTTGATTACTCAATTATTCACATGTAGTTTCTTTTAACCCTAGTGTTCATGCCAAGACCTAGGGTTCAAGAATCTATTCTCGAATATACGTTTTTTCCTTCCTAGGGTTCATCCCAAGTCCTAGGATTACTTACTCGCATGTATTAAATTAGAGATTTAAGGTTGTAACCACTCTACCTAGGTAACCGGGTGGAATGGGGGCTCGTACAGTGGCTCCCGACGTCTCCACAGGTCCCGTACACTCGACGGATTGGAGACCTAAACGTGAATTATTGTGCCAAAAGGTTCAGAAGGACGTAAATGAGGTATCATTATACAGAGAAACTCGTATGGAAAATGGAGACGGTTCATTTGCGAAAAAGCGATAATAATAGGGCCTTACACGACCCCAAAACACGCTATCAGACGGAAATCAGATGTCTGGGAAAGGTCCCAGACGTCTTAAAACAGTTCTTAGGGATACCTCTCTTGGTGTTCCGCTATCAGACGTCTGGCACTTGATGCTGACGTCCAAGGACTTTGTCAGACGTCTGGGGGTGCTCCCGGATGTCTGAAATTGCCTTGGCTACGCTCCCGCCCTCTGACACATACATATGTTGTCAGGACTTGTTAGATAGGAAAAGTACGGAAAGTAGATCTCTACCAGACGTCTTTCCCTACCTTTGGACGTCCGGTAAGACGTCTGGGTGTCTCCCCGATCGTCTGATTCTGCGGATCCACTCTTGCCTCCCCTTGCCTACAGGTGCTGTAGCAGAACGGCGCTGCGCCCTCCACCCTCACGCTTCCTCTCGCTCGGGTGCTTCGCTCTCACTCGCTCTCGGCTATGGGGCGACAACGAAGAGGAAGGGGGGAGAGGTATATAAAGGGAGAGGAGGTGAGGGGAACGGAGAGGAGCATGGCGCGGAGTGGCGTCGCAGGAGAAGGCACGGTGAGGGAAGAAGTATGCGTAGTCATACATTGCGCGCTAAAAGCATTTCCAGATGTCTGGTGAACATCCCAGACGTCTTAAATGGCCAAAGAGGTGGTGGGTCATTTCAGATCCCCAAACAAATTTTCCCCAAATAACCCCCAAACAACCCATCCTCTAACATCACTATAAACCCCATACAATCAAAACCCATCGCTTCTAAACCCATTGCCTCTCCATCATTGCCCTAAACCCTAGCAGCTCATCGCTTCTCCATCGCTCTCCGACGTAGTGTTGCGGCCATCGCCTCTCCATCGCCACCATTGCCTACCATCACCACCATCACCTCTCCATCATCGCCATCGCCGACTGCAGCAGTTGGGGAGCATTGAAGGCTGGTTGCAGTGGTTGTTTTGGGTAACCCCTCCTCATCGAATGACCCTACTACTACATTTTTGTCTTTCATCGAATGTTGTTATAACCCCTACTTGAACACAACTTGAACAAGCATATCCTACTTCCCAACTCAGATCACCCCAAGGTAATTCGATCCACTTCCACTTCCACCTCAACCCTTAACCCCTCCTCATCGAATGACCCAATGTAGAGGATGTGTATGTCTTTCATTTGTATTTTATATATTTGTTTATACTTTATGAATGTTTATCCATGTTTGTTTATATTTGTCTTTCATTTGTATTTTACATGTTTTTTGTCTCTTGTATGTCTGTCTTTCATTTTGCATTCTTGTACTAGTATTTCTCTTAGGTCTAGGCTTGTATCTCTGTCTTTCATTTTGCATTCTTGTACTAGTATTTCTCTTAGGTTTAGGCTTCCTGATATTGATTAAACATAATCAAGTTTTTGCTTTTTAATTTTGAGATGCTGTTAGTGTCCCCCTTAAGTTTCTGTTTAATGGTGGACTATCTAAAGATTTGGACAATTCTTTCCCAAAGAAAAGATTTTTGTGTCCCCTTGGATTTCTGTTGATGTCATACATTTTTTATTTTTTATTTGGTCTGCATTTTAAGGTCTGAGGTTTAGGTTTATTTTTTATTTGGTCTGACTTTGATAGATCAGTGGCTGCTTCACCAAGTCAACCGATTTCTGATGGTGCATCACCCCAAGTATGTCATTTTATGTTCTACAAGAATCTAATGATCCAGGTTGAAAATATACTTATCTTCAAGTGAAGACTGATCTCAATACAGTAACATGTCAACTTTGTGCCAATGTGGTGAATGGGGGTGGATAAATAGAATAAAGCAACATCTTGCTCGTATCAAAGAAAATGTCGCACCCTGTCCAAAATTTGACCCTTAAGTTCAAAAACTTATAAAGGATTATTTGAGGCAAACATCAGAGAAGAAACAAGATAAAGTTGCAGTTATTCAAGAAATGAGAGACGAAGTGGTCATTAAAACAAACTCAACACCCTCAATTGATGTTGTGAGGGATGGTTAAAGGCCACGAATGTCAGAAACCACTGAGGGTTGTGGTATGTATCAAACCACAATCAAAAATGCATTTGCCAAGGAATGGGTTAACAAGATTTTGGTGAAATTTTTTTATGACTGTGACATCTCTTTCAATGTAGTCACCCACCAGGCTTTTCATATGTGTGAAGCAATTGGGCAGTATGGTAAAGGATACAAACCCCCTTCTTATTATGAGCTCACAAAGACATTATTGCAAGATGAAGTAAATGATATCAAGAAGAATCTAGAAAGCCATCGGGAGTCATGGAAGAGAGATGGATGTACAATTATGACAGATGCATGGACAGACATGAGTAGAAGCATTATGAATTTCTGTGTGAATTGTGAGCTAGGCACAAGTTTCCTAAAGTCCGTGGATGCATCTGCCGAATCACATACTACAGAGTATATTTACTCTTTGGTTGATAAATGTGTTGAGGAAGTTAGAACCGATAATGTGATTCAAGCTATCACAGACAATGCCTCAGCAAATTTGGTAGCAAGAAGACTACTCATGACCAAATATCCTAGTATATATTGGTCGTCATGTGCCACTCATTGCATTGATTTAATGCTTGAAGAAATTTGTAAAGAATCAAAAGTGAAGAATGCTGTTGCTAAGGCAAAAGAATTGACAACCTTTATTTACAATCATGCAAAAACATTGAACATGATGAGATAATTTACACACAAGGACATTGTGAGACCTAGTCAAACGAGATTTGCAACAATTTTTCTCACTTTACAAAGTGTTATGAACAAGAAGGAAAAACTGAGAATGATGCTTTCTTCCGATGAGTGGAACACTTGCAAGTGGTCCAAAACGAGAGGAGGTAAGAGGGTTGCGTCTACTGTTTATAGCATTATTTGGTGGCAGCAAGTGATTTTGACCTTGAAGGTCTTCTCTCCCTTAGTTCATCTTTTGCGCATTGTTGATGGGGATCAGAAGCCCTCAATGGGTTTTGTATATGGTGGGCTTGAGGATGCCAAGAAAGAGATAAAGGCCATATTTAAAGACGTTGAAGTGCAATACAAGCCATTTATTGATGTCATTGTTTCAAAGTCGAAAAGGAGGCTTGAATCTCCCCTTCTCCTAGCTGTCTACTATCTCAATCCGTATTACTATTATCAAGATAAAGATATGATTGAGAAAGAATGTATCGTGACGAATGACTTTTTGGAGTGCATGGAAAGTCTCTATCTTAATATTGAAATTCAAGATGTCATCACAAGGAAGGAGTTGAATAATTATAAAAAGAGTGAGGCTTATTTGGTAAACCACTTGTTGTGAGATGAAGATTAACAAATGATGATGACTTCAATGTAAGTATTCACTACTTATTAAAATTTGTTCATTTATGACTTATGAGAAAGCAACTTATGTATGGTTAATTCATTAAGTTAATTATATGATGTAGTTGATTGGTAGTCGTTATATGGTTTGGAGACACCTCATCTGAAAGAGAGGGCTTTGAAAATTCTAAAGTTAACATCATCTTTATCTGGGTGTAAAAGGAATTGGAGTTCTTTTGAAACAGTAATGTTAAACATTATCATCATTAATTAATAGTTGAATTATACTTTGTATTGGTTAGTGTCACTATTTACTTAATAAATAAACAAATTGTAAATCCATACAAAAAAAATAGGAACAAACTTAAACATAAACGAATGAATGACTTGGTATATGTCAAGTTCAATTCCAAGTTGCGGGAGCATCAACTCAAGAAAAAAGATCTCCTAGCCACAAAGGATAGATCTCATGTTAGGGATTGGCTAGAAGGCAGCGAAAGAGAGCAAGAGGTGTTTGAAGGAACATGGTTGACATGGAACTTGATTGGTGAAGCAAGTGGTGCAGAAGAATTGTTGCAGAATAGGAATCAAAGGCTTACACGCCCTTCAACAATGTTGCAAAGCTTAGATGATGATGAATTTCCATCAGATGAGGAGGAGATTGATGAGGAAGATGATATCCCCATCATAAATTTTGAAGATGGATCTGATTCGGAATGACTCTTTTAGGCTTTTAATTAAGTGCTTATTTGGATAAACATTTTCAGTGTTAAGTTTTTTTATCTTAATTAGTTTTTTAGTATTGGGATACTATTTTGGATGAACATTATTGGCTATTATTTTGTATTTGTTTAAATGAACATTTAGATTCTAATCTCTATATTTTCTTATTTCTAAATGTCAAATCTTTTATATTCTATATTATATAGTAATCAAAGAGGAATATTAACTATATTTTTTAATTATACTACGTGAGACATTTGCATGATTATAACATTGCATATAACATAAAATTTAATAAATTAACTAATTATTTTATTTTTTTAATAAAAAAATGCAAAACTGCATAGTCATTTGCATACTCCTCCGAATACCACATACTAGTTATGCGGTGACCTAATCGATCGCAGACCGCATACCGACTTCCTGAACCTTGTCAGGCACAACGCCCTCCATCACTACCTTGCAATTGTGAAGCCAAAGAACATGCATTAAATAGAATACCAATAGCATGGGATACCTGAAAATCCACATTCAATTTGTTTCCAAAATCCCACCAATAGTCATTGATGCTTTCTACTCTAACCCTCCATTGAAACCAAACTACCTTTGAAAGTGTGCATCTTCCTATAAGATGTTCCCAACCTTCAACCTCTGATTGACAAAAGGGGCAGGTAGTGTCAAGTTTTTGCATACGTTTAAGCATAGCTCTCTGAGTCAGCAATGCACAAACCATTGCCTTCCAAAGGAAGATTTTTGTCCTTGTAGCAAGGCCTTTAATGGCTCATAGCTTCCTAAATGACTTAATTTGCTTATCCCCCATAATGCCTCCCATACCATGTTTGTTAAGGAGGGTTAAATAAGTTGATTTAACAGTGAAGGTCCTTTTCGGATGTGGCTTCCATATACAAGAGTCTAGACCTTCATGAATAGGCATTACTGCAATGGCCTGGGCAGTATCCAGATGGAAGTTGTCTCTCAAAACTCCTTGCTTCCAAACTCTTGCATTACTATCCATTAGCTCAGCCACCGAAGAAAGGCCAAGGGCAGAGCTATCTAACAACAAGATGACTTCTTCCTCCTACTTGACCCATTGATTAGTCCAGATGTTAACCCCACATAGAGTTCTTATGCAGACAATATTTAACCATTTGTAATGCCTTCATAAAATTTGAATCTATTTTTTTATTTGAATATTCCCAAAAGGATCCCATTGAAAAATATTTTGATTTCAGGTAATCTTGCCATAGCCCATCCTTCTTTGAAACTAACTTCCATCCCATCTTCATGAGCATCGCTCGATTTGAAATCCTTGTAGTACGGAATCTAAGTCCACCCAAATGTTTAGGCAAACAGATATGATGCCTTACGATATATATGTTTACTATCATCGAAGTACCCCCACCAAAAGTCTCTTGCAATTTTATCCAATTGTGCACACAACGTTTTAGAGAACAAAACTGTAGACATCAGATGATCAAGAATAGAGCAAAGTGAAGATTGAAGAAGAATACCCCTCCTAGCTTGCGATAAGGCTCTAGCTTTCCATCTAGCACATTTTTTAGTGAATATGGGGCATCCTAAATAAAGCTCATCCCTCTTCATAATTCCCACAAGAAGAATGAGTAAAATATTTTCTCTCAAACTTTGGCTGATATCTTTACTGGAATAAGCTCTAGATTTTGCAAAATTAACTTTCTGACCAGAAACTGCTTCATACTCATTCAAAATTTGATGAATAGTATCATCTGCGAACATCAAATGGGTGACAAAATTTGCAATCTTGTGCAATCTAAAACCAGAAATAAGATTACTATATAATGCAGCATCTAAAGACCTGGAACTCAAAGCATAAAATAAAAATGTATGAAGATAAGGGGCATCCCTACGTAATCCCCCGAGATGGATATATAATATTTGTTGGAATTCCATTAACCAATACTTGAAATGTAGTTGTTGTAACATATGACATTATTAAGTTTACCAAAGGAGAAGGAATTTGTAGCTGACACTGACAAAATTCTATGAAGCTCCACTCAATTCTATCAAAAGCCTTCTCTATATCTAACTTAACCATCATAGATCTATGCTTTCTCTTGGATATTTTCATCGCATGAGCTACCTCCTTGGCTAACACCATATTATCAGCAATTTGTCTTTTTGATAGGAAGCCATATTGTTTATTAGATATCACTCTTTTTAAAATAGGCTTCAATCTTCTAACCGCTAACTTGGCCACTAGCTTGTACAATGTGTTGGTCAGACTAATTGGCCTATAATCTTTTGGCTCAGAAACAGAATGAAGTTTGGGGGCCAAAGCAAGAAACGTTTTGCTCATTGGGGATGGCATAATCTGTTTAATAAAGCACTCCTGCACAAAGGTTATCACCTCATTTTTAACCAAGTTCCAACACTTATGATAAAACGAAGTTGGCATCCCATTAAGACGTGGGCTCTTGCATGGTGGCATTCGAAAAAGCACATTGTATATTTCTTCTTCATTAGGGACTTGCAAACACCACCTTCTTTCTACTTGCGATCGCCAATCTTGTGAAGTGAATAAATCCTTCGGATTAAAAACATTTAACTGAGAGGTATATAACTTGGAGTAGAAATCAAAGAAGCAACATCTAATCTTTTGATCGCCTGTTTGCTCCCCATTTGGAAGAGTTATCCACTCTATTGCATTCTTTCTCTTTCTGTTTTGGGCATACAAATGGTAGAATCTCGTATTTTTATAACCACTTTGTACCGAATTCAACCTAGCTCTTTGACACCAATGCACTTCTTCTTGCAATAAAACTTCATATTGACGCTGCAACTCTCTTTCCCTGTCCCAATCTTCTTGTGTTGGAATTTTCTCTTGCAGCACCACCAGCTCAGATTCAATTTTAGCCTTCCTCTTCCTCTGGTTAACTTCATCACCTGAATGCCATTTCTTTAATTCACTTACCAAATTTGTGGTTCTTATCCAAATCAGCTGACTGCTGTTGTTGTTATATCCCTTCCAGCTAGTTTCAACCACTTCCTGAAAATCATCCTTCAATGTCCATTCAGCTCCCATCCTCCATACCGAATAAGAGCATCTCCTCTTTCTTTGTGGTCATAACAAAATTGGGCTGTGGTCACTTCCGAGAGCAGGTACGTGCAATACACCTGCTTGAGGATATCTCAAATTCCAATTTCCAGAAATAAAGACAGCTATCAAGTCTTTCTCTGATAAGAAACTGTGGTCGTCGCTTATCAGACCAAGTATAGACTTGCCCAACAAACCCCCCAGATTCATCGAGCCCAATCTCGTAGCGAAGGATTTCAAATGATAGAATTCTCTGGACGGTTGAGAAGAGCCACCTAATTTATCAGCTGCTGATGATATGGCATCGAAGTCACGAATACACCCTAGATTCTCCACATAATTTTCCAAAAGTCTGCCCATGTGATCCCAAAATTTTTTCCTACCATTTTGCTTAGGAGTACCGTATATACACGCCATATTCCAGGTATAGGCATCAGACATAATCTTTAAAAGCAAACAATGGAATTCAGCGTATATTAAATCCACTTCAATCTCCTCACTATACAGTAAGCCCAATCCCCCTGATTTTCCTTTTGCATCAATCGCAAAGTTGCTAAAGTTTTGAAATTTCATACCCACCCGCTGGAGTTTCTTTCTCGAAAGATGTGTTTCAGAGTTGAAAATGATGTCAGCATCAGCAGCTTCCTTAAGGGATTTTAAATTGCGAATTGCGGAGGAGGACCCAAACCTCTGCAATCCAACTCCTTACTACGAATCCAACTCCTTCTATGATATCCAACTCTTTTGCTCCATGAGGAACCGTATCTAAGAGATTCTCAGTTCAACTAGAAGAGAAAAGGCTAATTACTTTCTAAAACCCTTACTAAGCCAAATTAGGAAGGGTTGAAAGATCATATGGTGGGAACCCCCAACCTCCCACACAAAACCAGCAGTTTGTAAAAAAGTGCTCCGGAAAAAACCAAAACCCCCTTATCGTGGGAGCAAGAACGAGAGTGCCCTCACCAAGGGAGCGAGAACGAGAGAGGAACCTTGGAGAAGATGGAAACCGAGCCAACCAAGCGGACGAGCTTGGAGAACCGCCATGGAGAAAGTAAAACGAGAAGATGAACCACCGGGCAGCTTCCCGACCGAAGTGACCAGCAATCCACCAAGCCCTACTTACTCCTCCACCTATGTGGAGAACAGCATTGCCTTTTTGGGAAAAAGGAACCTCCTCTACGATGGTAATAATATTTTTGATGTGCATAGGTGGAATTGTTCGTTGATATATGCATACATAAAAGATATATAAATGTATGAGATCTTACGTGGGTGTTCATATGCATATAATATAAATATATTGGGGATGTGTAGGTATACGAATGTACGTGCAAATGGGTGTATGCGTGTTACGGAACACTGCCCGTGTGCATGCATGCATATGGGTGTTGTCCGAGTATATACGAGAGTATACGGGTAACCTAGCTGCACAAATCTTAGTAATCAATATTTTTGTATTCAGCAGGTGGCGGTGTATAAGGTGCCTTTGGATCCGTCAGGGCACGCTCTTGAGCTTTGCTCCTCGTGACCCACAATGCACGTGGATCCCCTCTTCTCTAGTTTCCGTCATGCGTTTCCATAGTCATTTTTGATGACCCGTTCTCTTCTGTTTTCCTAGGGACTTGGATCGAGAGGTCGGTTGTAAATCGAGCAGGCCTTGAATACACTCGTGTACAGGTAAACTATCCTCCGCTTATTTTACATATTAGACTATCTTTTTCATTCCTCCTCTTGCCGATTTGGAAGTTCACCTGATAATTTGTTAACCCCTTAACCTTTATTAATAAATAAAATGAGAATTACCCACCAGTTAAAATGATTGTTTAATTAGTTATGAAATAAAATATTTTTTGTGATCTTTGGATTGAAAAAATAAATCTTGGATAATGTAAATGAAATTATTTGCTTGAATGGATGAGCTTCGTGAATAATTGACAAGTTGGTAGATGAATAATTAGCAACGGTAAATTTTATATGAAAATGCCTGAAAAATAAAATATGATGGTGACCCGTCACAACATTATTTTCCAACATTAGAAAGAGATAAATTATAGTTAATAAAATAGAGTTGTTGGAAAAGTCTAAAAATAAAATATATTAAGTTGGGAAGTTGCATGCTTCCTCAACACCTTGGTTAAAAACAGGACCTACCACCTTGTGTATTATTGGGGCTAATGCGTGGTTGAAAATAAATGGTGTGATTGTGAATTAGCAAGTGAGGATGATTCGACTTCATGGATGTGGAGATCTTTCCTGAGTACGGACTCCCTTTTGTAGGTAGCTACATGCATGTTACGTCACGACTAAGACAGGAGACAGCGGGGCATGTCAGGTTGGCTACCCTGTGTATCTTATCTAATCTTGGAGATCCATGTTAAGAGAAAATCTCATGAAATAAATGTATTTCAAGAGAACAAGATAAATGAAGGGAAGTGGAATTGAATCTTTTAAATAAACAATTATGGGATTGACCTTTCCTTTACACTCTACTAGATTAGTACCCATTACTTGTTTTATTTTAACATTGTATTGAGCTCTTTAGCTCATGTTGTCCCCTATTGACTTTTGACCAAGAGTTAATGGGTCTAAGAGGTTGCATTGGTCAATACCGTAGTTCTTTACTTGGAGGTAGTATTGCTTTCATATTATTTTATTTTGTTAGACTTTCTTGTGGAGTGATGTGTTTCCATCTTGTATGGACGATATTTCAGCTTATATTACACTTCAGTTATTTCACTTGCACTATTGCCCTTTCGTGCTCTAGCTTATGAATGAAAATGAATAATTTTAAATATTTCCTTAATATTTGCACTTTTATGGTTTGATTGTCGTATGTATATTTTTTGTTGGGCAATGATGTGGCAATCCAAGTTAGGTTTAAATTGTTGGTACAAATGCACTTAAGTCCTTGATTTTGTATTTAACGATTGCATTTAAGTATTGAGTTCTCAAGTCTAATGCAATTGAGTTTAGGTGGTGGAGAAGCTCAAGCTCATAACCATGATGATGGAAGAGCTTGTTCATGGATAAAAGCATCAAAGAGCATGGAGTTGGAGCTTTAGACTCAAAGCTTGGAGTTAAGAACTTGAAGATTAAAGAAGAATGAAGAATAGGATAGTTCATTGTTACTATATTCAATGTATTTGTTATTGCTCATTTTATTTTTTTATAATATTGTTAAAGAGACCTTAAATAAGGTTAAATAGTCTAGTGAACATTTACATAACCTTAGAATACTTAGGCAAACCATAAAACAAAGTTAAAAGGTCAAAGGAACAAACTAATTGCTTGATTAGATGTCCTGAACATTTGTCAGATGTCTAATAACTTATTCTAAGACGTCTAATTTAATTATAAGATGACAAGTAACCATAACTTTGTCGTTGAGCTATGATACTTGTAAAATTAGAGGTCCAACTCATTTCCGTATGTTTGACGGATGATCATTTGAGTTTGAATTTTTTAAAATTTTTTCTGTTAGACCAAATCCCACATTCACACTTAATCAAAGATTTGATTGTTAGCACCATCTTTAGTCTAAGACGCTTAACATGACCTCTAGACATCTTAGGTCTCATTCAAAGCCAAGGCTAGAACTTTTCAAAGTACCCCATTTATAGGATCCTGGCATGACTACCAAATGTCTTTAAACTCAAATCTAGGACTTGTCAAAATGCTCCACCCCTGTATCCAGACGTGCAGCCTATTTTCAAACGTTTGATGGTCTTCTTCCAAGCATTTGGCCATCGTTCTAGATGTCTTATTTGGTCATTTTAGAATTTACTTATTTTGCACTCAAACTTATTGCACCAAATCATTTTCGATTTTTTTCCAACGGTTATTTAAAGTCCTTAGGCCTCTCTAGAGTGTTCGTAAGCCCTCTATAAATACCCAAGGGCACTCCTAAGCCTACACAAAAGTGATATACACGTTAGAAGTGAGAATACACATTTGTAAGCAAATTCTTCCACCTATATTTCTCTAGTGTAAGATCAAAGAAGATAAGTTGTATTGTTGCTCTCCTAGCAACCTAAGCAACATCCGAGAGCATGTTTTGTTGCACTTCCACGCCTATAAGGGATAGGTTAACACTTTATTTTCGGGCACTATAGGTTTTTTTTTTTGTTTTTGTTGAATATTCACATGGTGAATTCTCTTCTTCTTGTAAGACAAAATACTTTTCGTGAAAAAGAGGAGTTTGAGGTACACTACATTTGATCTAAAGTAGTGTTAGTATAATTGAGATTGTATCACCTTCAATGTAACTGGTACGTATAGTGAATTTGATCGATTAGATCGATCGAAAAATCCTAAGTCGAGATGACTTAAGTGTTGATTTTTACCCATTGGGTTTCTACCTAAAAATATATTATGCAACTGTGGTAAATACTTTATTTGTGTGATTGATTTTATATTTAAATTGTTCATTATATTTTTTCTCTTACACTATTCACCCTCCCTCTAATGCGTCACTTACATAAATGTTCTAACCGATCACTTAGGGATGGGTCGTTGTAGTGATTATAAGAAGAGTTTCTAAACAGTTATGAGTTCTTTAGACCTCAAAATCTTTGATAAAACAATCATATCAATGTTAGATTTGAAGTTGATCTTTAAGGCCCCATTTGGTAAGGGGAATGAGTTTGTGGAATAAACAGAGGAATAGGAAATCAGTGGAATAAGTAGGTTAACTTGTTTGAATTTTTGGTGAGTTAAAATTATTCTACAGAAAAAATGAAATAACTTTATCTCAAGTTAAATTTCACTTAACCCGATGCAAATAAGAAATAGATTAAAAGATAAAATAAATACTTAATTTAATGCAAATCTACTTTAACCCGAAAATCAAACGCCTCCAAATTTCTATCATTTTGTATCATGAAGTTCGAGAGAGTTTTGTTTCTCTTGGGCTATCAGCAGAGATGACACCACTTGCACATAGTCCCTCTCGTCATCTTCACGATACCATCTCACGCTTGCTAATTGGTTTGACATGACACAAGAGATCCTTGTCGAAAGTGACGACGATGGCCAACCAAAGTCTTCTTGCCAAATGGGTACGATGGATCATCCCATGCAAATCGTGCTCTTGTGGGTGGGGATCGAGGGACATACATAGCCCCTCACCTAGCCCAAAAAGTTTGGCCCACGATTGGCCCAAAATAAAAATGTAAATAATGCAAACCTTCATGCAAAATCTGATTGGGTCAGTGTGTACCAGTAACACATATTTCGATTGATATCGTTTTCATTTATTTTTTCAAATATCTAGTTGGTTTTCACCTTAGTCCACGGAAACACTAAAAATTGCATCTTTCTTTACCTAAGTGTTCACGTCTTTCAACATATAATCTGGCATCTTTAACTTTTTCTGCACTCTTCCATCTAAAAAGTGTTTACCAACGCACAGTAAAATAACTATATTTTTCGGATTAACAAAATTAGGAGTATTGGTTCAAAGCTTTCGACAGGTTCGAACAAAGTGACAACCTATCAGTTAGCGTTAGAACAGTTTGAGGTGGAACAAAGTGACAACCTACCAGTCAATTACGTGGTTTTAGGTGGAATAAGATACTCCACTAGATTCGATCAATCTAGCCACGTCGCCGGGTTTGGCGCCAGTCATTTTAACGGCAAAGAGCAGCTTGAGGGCTCCTTCCCTTCCCCTTCTAACATGGACTGAGTGGACATGATCGCTCAGATAGCTACGCGTGATTTGACCTGGAACAATTTGGCGTATATATATATATATAATGTCAAGGTGCCGTTTGACGCAACTCTCCACAAGGTGACAACCTACAAATTGAGCATTGTATAAATGTTATTAAAATTTTTAAAAATTACCTTTTTTTTTTGTCGTCTATGCTTAATATTACTTTAAATGTTAATAAAAAAATAATTTAATTTTTGTAATTACACTACATTAGTAGTTAACTTTAACTGTATTGAATTTAAAAGTATTAAAAGTTTATTTTTTTACCCTAAAAAATTTTTTAAATTAAAGAGATTTTTATATAAGTATCACTGGAATTTTTAAAATTTACTTTTTTATTGTCAACTTCTTAATATTATTTTAATATAATTAAAAAAATCACGATCAATTTTGTAATTACTATTATGTAGGTCGACATTGTTAACTTTAATAATGTTAGAGTTAAAAATAATGAATTTTTTTTTTTACCTTCAAAACTTAATTTCTTTATATTTCTTGTCTTTTATTCCTTCTTCCTTCACCCTACTCCACCTTCGTCCCCCTTCCTGTTGACGAGAGGTAAAAATTATCTTCGGATTCAAAACTTCGGACATGACCCGATAAAGGATCTGGCTGCCTGACCACAGAGTATAAAAGCGAAACCGACTCAGCCTACCCCGCCTTAGACCAGCTGAACTCCAACCAAAGCCTATCCAATTTGCCAAAAGATCCTGTGCAGCAAGGGTAGAAAATACGATATGATAGCCTGATTACTTACATTCTGACCGCTACCATGTAGCCTAACAGATAGGGGTATTAAAACTCATTAGTGAGAGTTATCTCAATGTTACAACTAAAGAGGGAGACCCCTCAGAAGAGAGGACTCCACCTCGAGAGAGGGAGCGAGGTTATATAATATCGTGTAACCTTCATGAGTTCTAGTACATAGTTGGGAGTCCTATCCTCCCCCCAGGCGTACACCCCTTGCGATGAAACCGGGTCACCAAACCTTTGTTTCCCCTTGTGTGTGTTTGGTTGTTGCTTTACCTCCTTACACGATTGATGATTAACGGCTAAATAACGCCTCCTACACTAACAAATTTATTGGTGGCCTCCAGAGGCTCATCAAATGGTGTCGTCTGTGGGAAGCATCAACAAAAGAGCCATTGCTCCGGAGGGCATCTGATCGCTAGGAGAAAGGGCCCCTTTGACGCCCTACTACGACCCCCCTGTGCGAGAACCGTTGCAGTGGTCGTAACCACTCGCAGTCCCACTCATGGCCTTCCTCCCTTCGAGGGGCCAGGTTGGGACGCGATGTCTACATGCCCTACTGACCTCGGCTCTCTTCTCGAGGTCCCCAAGTTGAACCCTCCTTTCCGGAGGCACGGCTCGGTTAAGAGGAACCAGGAGCCAAGTCCGACGGTCTCAGATACATGCCCCTGCGCATGCCGCTTGCCCACTCGGGAAGGAGAAAATGGAGATCCCCCGTTGGAAACACCTGGAGCGCCAGCCAAGGCTCGACATGAGGAAACGGCGAACTCTATCTCATGCACCACCCCCTTTAGGAGTTATCCTCGGGGTAAGTCAGCGCTCGGCTATCCCAAGAGGAGTCCCTGCCAGGCTCCTTCAGTGGTGCCCGCCCAGCAAGGGCCCACGTGCAGATCATTGCCTACCCAGTCGGACAGCACCTCCGAGGGTGTGAAGAGTAGGTCCCAGGAGGCATTATGACGAAGGGAGGCCCCATGAGGTGATGGACCCTCGACGCCCCAAGCCGAGCCATCCGATTAGCAAACATGGGCGCGATGCCCTTGACTGCGCTTCGGAATACCCAATGAGGGACTGCGAAGCGAGTTAACTCCTCCCGTAAGTTGGCCTAGAGGTGTAGCAGCAACCACGGCCCTGCCGAAGGTGGAGAGTATTCCCAGATAGGCATGCCCTTGCGCCTGTCGGCGAATAAGGTTCCTTCCGCATGTGGAGAACCGCCTGTCCCAAGGCAGTAACCAGCCCCTGGGGGGTCGCGATTGCAGACTATGCAACACAAAGGAGCTCCCCCAGGAATGCACTCCCTCAGCCACGCACCAGGTGGGGGTGCTATAGGGGAGTCAACCTACTGAAGGTCACATGGATGGACCCCATCGAGGAAGAACCCTCAGGAGAATGCACCCCCTTGGTTATTGATTAGGCGGGCGTTCTACGAGAGGGACCAACCCACGAGGTAGGATTCATTATGCCCAAGGCTCCATCGAGCAAAATGATAAGAGGCCTGCGAAGCACCTAAGGGACCACCCCAAGAAAAGGCCCCTACGACTGTAAGTAGCCAATGTTGTCTTCCAAGCGAAACTGAGAGCCAAGAGGGTTAGCGCCCCGCCCCAGCAGAAGTGCAGTGTCCCCTGGCTCCCACTCTTGACTGACATCGCCGCCAAGCTCTAGCGGTGATGCCCGCGCCACCCGAGGTCCTCTCCTCCTGATGCCTGAGCACATCAGCATAGAGGTTTAAGTGACCTTAGGCTGACGTTGCCCTAGACATCCAAACCCCTCCTTCTACGTCGGCTCTCTCTAGGTACCTCCCCCTCCAGACTTTCATTTGAGCAAGAGGAATACGACCAAGTCTCCTTGCTGGATTTGACAAAGCGTCTAGGTTCATCACAGCATGGGTCTCCCACATTCGGGACAGCACCAAGCTCTTCGAAAAACATGCTCCCTTGGCCATGGACCAGGCGGAAGTCACCATCGTGGTACCTACGATGGTCTGAGGCCTTCCCCTCCAATATCCCGAGTGCATCAGCATGCAGACCAAGGCAACCTCCGAGAGCGAAAATTCCCAAAACTGGCCCACAACCCACTTAACCAACTTCTAGTGATAACTCCCGCAGTGCTCCGAGACGCTTGGGTCTGGCGGCCTTCCAAGCTACCCTTTCTGGGTTGGCACGCCCATGGCACATCCACCACTCCAATGCAAATACCTCCATCTCCTCCCGACAACCATCTCGATCACCGAACTTTGACAATCAAGGAAAAGGAGGAGGGGGAAGGTAACGACCCCCCTCCAACCAATTTGGACAAAGATAGGCACCTCAACCAGGTTCCATATCTAAGGTGGCCAGGTTGACGGTAGAATTAGGCTGCTCGACCGATAAATCATCGATACGTGATCGCTGCCAGGACCTCCTGTTACATGCCTAACTCCCTTAGGAGGAGGAGCACCGGATGCGGAGAAGTCACAACCCGTAAGCCCCCCAAAAGCCCTCGCGAGGAAGGAAAATGGGAGCCAAGTCTGTGCAATCCAGCTAGGGGCTAACCCGGCTGATCTACTAGGCGACTTCGGGATCGTAGCCAAACTCTTTAATCGCAACATCCCCCACTTCCCGCACTTCCCTCACGAGCACATCCGAGCTCGTTGAGGGTTGAGATGAGGATCTCAATCTCCCCAAAAGAACGAGGGCCATGACCCCCCTCTTGAGGCTTCGAAGCACAGAAAAGTGGCCTCTTAAGTCTATCGAAAACCATGAAGCCCCCCCCTTTCGGGTCTCGGTGATGGTAAAACCACCCCTCGAGAGGGGGTCGGCACGAGAAATCCCTCACGCACGTAGGCCCTACCTCATGAGGAGCGATCCCGTCACCGTCAAAATCGGCACTTGAGGCCCCAATCCTTCCTCAGCGGTAGTAAAAGGCATGACCTGTCTTAGCAAGGACAGGGCCCTACCCCTCGCGACAGATGGCCATCACCTCTAGAGGGTGGTGACTGCCCCTGGTTCTCGCCTGGCAACTCGCCTCCGGAGGGTGCCCAGGATGAAATTCCAATCCAACAAGCCACTTCTTAAGGTAGGCGAGAACTTGGATGGACGCATCTGATGTTCTACATATTGCCTCCTCTTCAGGCCGGTGAGTCACCTCTTAAAGTAGGCGAGAACTATGATGGATGCATCCGATGTTCCACATATTGCCTCCTCTTCAAGCCGGCAAGCCACCTCTTAAGGTAGGTGAGAACTCAGACGGACGCGTCTAACGTTCCACATATTGCTGCCTCTTCAGGCCGGTAAGCCACCTCTTAAGGTAGGCGAGAACTCAGACAAACGCGTTCGACGTTCCACATATTGTCGCCTCTTCAGGTCGGCAAGCCACCTCTTAAGGTAGGTGAGAACTCGGACGGATGCGTCTGACGTTCCACATATCGCCACCTCTTCAGGCTGGCAAGCCACCTCTTAAGGTAGGAGAGAACTCGGATGGAGGCATCCGATGTTCCATGTATTGCCCCCTCTTCAGGTCAACAATCCACCTCTTAAGGTCGATGAGAACTCAGACGGACGCATCTGATGTTCCACATACCGCCTCTTCAGGACGGCGAGCCACCTCTTAAGGTAGGCGAGAACTCGGACAGACGCGTCCGACATTCCCTCTATCACCACCTTTTCAAGTCAGCAAGCAGCCTCTCAAGGTAGGAGAGAACTCGGATAGACCCGTCTAATGTTCCACATGTTGCCTCCTCTTCAGGCCGGCAAGCCACCTCTTAAGGTCGGCGAAAACTCAAACAAACGCATTTGGAGTATTGCCACGTCATCAGGCCGGCACATGCCTAGACAGATGTGTGTGATGTTCTTTATCTTGACACCTCACAAGGTCGGTGCAAATTTGAGTGAACCCGTCAAACGCTTTCTTATACCTCCACTTGTCCAAGTCGGCATATTATCTCTCTGGGTTGACTGAGGATCGGGCAAACCTAGCCCCTAAACCTAAGAATAGCCGCCTCTTATGGCCAACACAAGCCATCCTCGATGGCTGCTGTAAATCCGTACCAAGGCACTCACCCCCATTTACTGGCTACCAGAATGCTGTCTATGAGAAACGGTGGAACTAGGGCTTCTACGCCCTACGACTAGGACACCAACTTCCTAGGCCGGTAAGGACTCGGGCCCATGTGCCCTAAAGTTCCACACACCGCCCGTGGGTAGAACCCTGATCGCTCCACTCGTAGAGGCATCATCCCACTGGAGCAAATAGCGAGGGTTCAAGACATCTTGCCCAACGGCAACCACACTACCCACCAAAAGCCGAGTCAGGATCCTAGGGTCCTATGTCACGCAACCCCATAATGCAGGCTTGGAGCCCCACACTCCAAGCCCCGCCTGGCACACTTCTGGACCTTCGCCAGCGAGAGTCTGAGCGCCCGCTCTTGGCTCTCATCGCCACATTCCAAGGTTGGCCCCACTTCATGGCCACCCTCTACAAAAGGCTCTTGGCGATGGTCACCTTCAAGGGTTGACCCACGCAGAAATCCCCCTACGCTTGCCTCACCCAAGGGTACAACTAGGAGGGCAAATGCCCGGCCGTATCACACCCCGCTGCTATGACCACAGAGTCACTCTTTGCAAGAGCGAGCTTAGCAGCAGAATAGCCGTGCCTAGAAAACGGCCGGGCTGCTCACCCCCTTCGTGGATATGGTGGACCCCCCTGACAACCAACTTCCATGTCCTCGCTTTTGCAAAGAGGTCGAGGTGGCGGACAGTGGTTCAACAACCAGGTCTAAATCAACCCTTGCTAGACTTTTGCCAGGTTCTTCAACCTCGGCTACTCAATCCAACCCTGACGATGCCACCTAGCTCGTCCGAGTAGGGGATCTGCCCACTCAGGCGACAATTATCTAGCCACAATAAGAGGCCAAGGCTGAGACTTGGAGAACTCTCAAAGTCTGCTCCCCTAGATGCCTATGGCAAGAATGACTCTCGAGGGAAGTGGCAGCACTAAAACAACTCATGCCCATAAGCCCCTTCGGTAGATCCTGCCTCAGGGCTCCTTCATCAAGGATAGTCGCTCCTTCATCGGACACTTCTGCCCAATCTCCACAAGGGACATGTAGTGAGCATCGTCAAAGACAGACCTATCCCAACCAAGGGACCTCTCAGGAGACCCGACTAAACATCCCCAAGATAAGGGGGCATGCCATAAGAAAAGGAGCCCAGACTCCCCGCGATCCTCAACAAAAGGACAGAGGGATAACATCGCCAAAGCGGCCATAACTGAAAGTGCACTACAAGGGGATTATTAGTGCTAAAGGTGGTAAATAAACAATTAATTGTAAATAATGCAGATTTAATATGAATTCAAACAAACCACAAAAGAACAAAAGGATTTACAGTGAAAACTCAATCCTGGGAAAAACCACTACCTAGATCTCCCAATCTAGGATTTTGCCCCGAGTCTAACTCGAAATACTAACCGGTACTTATGGGGTACCAAACCCTTTTACAAACCTTCTTGATATCCCAATCAAAAGTAATGGGTACCAAACCCTTTTTCAATCCCTCTTGATATTCCAATCAAGAGCAAACCCCTCTTTCTCAAGAGGAAGTGAACCCACAACCCGGGCCCTCAAATTATAAGTAGATTAAGGAATAAAATAGAATTAAAACACAATTTACCTCATATGAATAGCCACAATAAGATATGCAATTATTATATGAACTAGCTATCTAGGAGACTAAAAGAACTCCCTTAGTGATTGTGAGAAGATGATGTTGCTGGGAGTTGAAGTGATGAAGTTTCAAGAAAGTGTGAGTTGGAGAATCAAAGCTTCAATCACTTCCAAGAATACCAAATCTATGTTTTTGCTGAATGTGGACTTGAATGCACTTTTGAGTGTATTTTTGGGGTGTTCTCTCTCTTCTATATCTTCCTAAAGAGTGGGAAACTATCTCATATATAGAGAGGGGTAAATGGACCAGTTTTGATTTACATAAAGCCCCTCTTTAACGAATAAAAGGTTCCCCAATTGGATTTGCCAATGGTTAATTAATATGCTTCAAAAGTGCTTTATCTAACATTAGGTAAAATTCATCTAACGATAGGTGAACTATCTAACATTAGGTACTCAGTTAGGTGCAAAGTTCGCTGTCTCTCGGAGATGCCCAATTTGGCCCAAAATAGCGTACCTAATGTTAGGCAACCTCTATCTAACGTTAGGTCAACTATATAAAGTTAGGTACAAAGTTCAGTGCAATGTTTATTATTCCCTGGAGCTCAAGGTGGCCTCATCCTTGCTAAATAACGATAGGTATAAACTACCTAACATTAGATGAACCGTAAAAAGTCCTCTAACTATTCAAATGAGTCTTAATGATTCTGTAGGGTTCTTGGATGATCCTTTAACACCTAAGGATATATTTTATCATATTTTGACCTATTTAGGCTATGTGTGGTGTTCTTGTGAGAATTACATATGAACCCCTTATGTTTATGCTAATATGAGATCTAATTGGGGCTCTCCTTACATTCTAAAGAATAAAGATTCTAACTCAATTCCTATAATACAAGAAAACCTAAACTTAAAGAGCATGATCTTCTTCTTCTTCTTGGCTTCTGATTTCGTCAAGAGAGCTTCAACCTGAAAATCAATCTTTCAATATTTATACGTAAGAACCAATTTTAATCTCAATACTTGAGATGTTTGTTATCATCAAAATCATCATTAAAGACTAATGTGGTGCCTAATTACTTATACACCAACATTCTCCCCCTTTTTTATGATGACAAACACTCAATGGAGGGGTTGAAAGCCTCCCCCTGACTAAGTGCTCTCCTAAATAAAATCTAAGAGATGATACACAAGGAGCACATAGCACATAATGTCATAACAAGATTTTAGCAAGATTCAAGTATCATGATCTCAATATTTATTCAACCCTTATTCCCATGATCTCAATATTTATGCAACCCCTATTCAACCTCTCATATATTATCTTCCCCCTTTTGACATCATTAAAAAAATCAAAGAAGGCAGAATATGTTCATATTTCAACATATGAGTATATAACTTCATGTAACATTTGATGAGAGCCGCATCATGAGCCATAACTAGCTCATTTTGACCCAATAAAGAAGATAAAAGCTCCTACATAACATAGAAGAAGGCTTAACTGAAGGAACAAGTGCTCTGAGAAGAAAACATGAAATAAAGGTTAAAACTGTAATTTTACCATTGCAGTACATAAACGGGATTTCTCAGAAGCAAAACATAGGTCAAATGGTCCAAATAAGATAAAAAGAGGGTTGAGTCAATCATAAATGGGTTTATGTGCAATTTAAGAATTAAATGACACTTGGTAACCCTAAAACAGACCCGCTTAAATTAACAAGGTTCTGGTCAGGATAAAATTCAATTAAACCCTCTAAAAATCATGGAAAAACATCCTCTAGGGTTTAGAACACTTAATTTGGCCTTTGGAACCTAGTCTGACCTAGATTAGGGTCCTAGCTCCTCAATTAACCAAATTTGGGTTTTACTCAAAATGTCCAGTCAAACGAGGTCAAACCTGAAAT
Source organism: Thalassia testudinum (assembly GCA_037157565.1). NCBI lineage: Eukaryota > Viridiplantae > Streptophyta > Magnoliopsida > Alismatales > Hydrocharitaceae > Thalassia > Thalassia testudinum. Next base: position 122,696,844 of record JAZHRO010000073.1, read on the forward strand.
CCAACTTCGCCATTGGATTCCTTAGGTCAAAATTAGGTTTATACCAAAATTTGGACCTAAGGGGAGGTCATCTTGACCTACTTTGCAATTTAGTACACCCAAATCACAAATAGGTCCCTATCTTTTGAATATCCTTGCAAAGAGCCCCCCAAGTTCTTCGGCCCCTTTGCAATCCGGTCCTACCGCCATTGTTAAGGGCAGAACCGAGCTTCGGCGAGGTTCAGAGAGGGATTGCTCTCTAATCCCTCAGAGATTCCCTCCCAGAAATGGAAGGGGGATTCTCTGAGAAATTCCCTTCCTTCTAAAGCCAATTACAATCGCTGGTGTGAACCCAATCTCTCGTGCGAATGCACGAGAGATTTGGGTATCCACCTTCCTTCCAACTCCGGTGAGCCAGCGGACCTAATTGCGCGCTCTCCACGCGCTGATAGGAGCGGCCAACACCTATAAAACACCCCCCAGACCCTGCCGCAGGACCCAAGCTTGATTTTGACGGAGATCCCCTCCAAATTCCCTCTCTCCCATCTCCGGCCAAACGACCCGCAAGCTCCGGCGACCTCCTCCCCTCCTTCTCGTCGCTCTGCTGCCATACCAGCAGCAGAGTCCTCTCCGCCTCTTCCTCCCGCGTCGCGCTGTACCCCGCACGCGTGCTCCTGACCTCATCTTCGTCGCCGCTTCCTCCCTCAGGGTCTTTCTTCCCCGACGACGGTAGTTACGAGCCATCCTCTCCACTGCCTCCCTTCCTTCCAGACAACCCTAGATACATTTGTAGTTTCCTACTTGGAGGGGGTGAGATCAGTGTGACGTAAAAAAATGCGGAATTGAAATGTAAATAATCTTACAAAAAGACAATCGCACAAAGTACACAAAGATTTTTAGGTGGAAACCCAAATCGGGTGAAAACCACCACCTAACCCTCTCGAGTTAGGATTTTCCAATCAACCAAGTTGATCAAAATCCACTAAACCGAATCACTTTAAACGAGGGTGATTCAACCTCAATACAACCACGCTACTTACACGAGGGTAGCGTACCTCAACCCCTTCTCTCCACGAGAAGGATTTTGTCTCGCGAAGGAGACAGGAATTCGCAAAGCGAATACCCAACCAAATAACAAAGATAAAATAAACAAGTAATCCTATAGAGCCAACAAAGTAATTTTAAACGTAGCTTCTATAGGAATTAGGAAACTCCCATTTGCAAGGAGTGCGTCGAGTTGATGACGCGGTGCATGAGCCACGCGACGGCGCAACTTTGCTCTCGTGGACTACGGCGAGAGAGCGGGTGCGCAACAGCTTGATGCTCTCAAGATGTAGAACTTGAGCTTAGAGAGCAAGAGGGACACAAAAAGGTTTGAAAGTATATTGCAAGGTGTGTCTTGGTGTTTCTAGGTGTGTGTTTGTGTTGCAAAGGTTCCCCTCTATTTATAGAGGCCTTAGGAAGGCTTTGGAAGGCTTAGGAAGGGTTCTATAGCCGTTGGGAGCAAAGCCCAAGAGAATTAGCCCGAAATCAGGAACAATCATTGCTCTGACAGGCTTATCAGACGTCTAATTCTAGCATCAGACGTCTGGAAGTTCACTTTAAGACGTCTGATTCCAAGGTCAGACATCTGATTTTGGGCGGGTCTCTTCCTGGCTTGAATCAGATCTAAACAGGGTTTTTGTGCAAGTCCATCAGACGACATATAGGACGTCTGGCACTATGTCTGGACGTCTGGAAACCTACTTTTTCTGTGGGAATGGATTTCCAAACGTTGCAACAGCTAGAAAATCTCTGAGAAGAGATTTTGGGTCAGCGGAGGCAAAATGGTCAATTATCAGACGTCTGGACAATCCTATGAACATCTGATAAGGCTCTAACGGTCATATTTTTGAGTGTTTGCTAAGTCAGCCAACGGTCCACTAATTGGACGTCTGGCAAATCCATCAGACGTCTCCTAAGACGTCTGGTCTAAGGTTTGGATGTCTGATTTCATCAGACAGAAATAACTATGTCCAGCCTAATAGTTATCAGACGTTTGAAACAACAGTCAAACGTCTTAAAATACTTTATCAGACGTCTGATTTGGGAATTAGACGTCTGGAAACTCTGTTTGAACCCTATATTGGTTTTCTAAGTATTCTACAGAAAACCTAAGTATCCTAGGGTTGTGCAAGTGTTCCTAGGACTACTGTTAGGGTATTTTGAGGCTCTTTAACATGAATTATCTAAGGAAATAAAGAGCAACAAAAGAAACGAAAAATACAACAAGTACAAAAGAAGGAAATCTATCCTATTCTTCATTTCCTTCCATCTTTAATATATCGCTCCTCGCGAATCTCTTCTGTTCTCCATCAAGCTCCTCCAATCTGTCCTGGATGCGAGCTCGAACTCCATCTAATCACGTATTCATTTGCGATTGACCTGAAATCTAGGACTCAAAGTGCAAATGTTAAATAACACGTGTTTTGTTACCATCAAAACAAATGATCGTGGTGCTCTAGCACCAACAACATTCTCCATCCTCTCCTCTCTCTTTTCCCCCTACTATTTTACTTGATTACCCCTCGACAGTACCTAACCACCTCCATCATTCTTGCCTCCGACCGCCCTCCGGTGAGCTGCCCACACCACTCCGCCCCTCCACACGGCTCGCCAACCCCCTCGTGAGCTTCGTCTCACCACCAGGAACCCATTCCACCCCATCACTGCCACTCCAGACCTCCACAAGCACCCCCCGACCAACCCACCATCTCCGGCCACAGTTGACCTAGGCACGCACGCCTATGCCGACCTGCAACCTGCAGCATCGCCTACCGCCTTCGCCGTGCTACAGCGAAGGTTTCCAGCTATTCTGATTGGGCCAATAGGCCGTTCTGTTGGATGTCAGGTGTACGCTCCGGCCGCCATTAACAGTCGAAGCAGCAGGGAGCTTGGAGCAGCTTCGGGCATCAGGCTTCCCAGGCTGCAGGTGCAGCAGACTCTCGCGAAGGTCGCGAAGTGAACAAGGCCAGCCAGTCGCACAAAAGAGCCATCAGCTTAGGCAATCGAGTGACGAAAGCTCTGCGGGCGCGCGTGAAGGCAAGACCGACCAGATAGTCCCACATCGTGGGATTGCAAAACTTAGGTATCATATAAATTGTTTTTGTGTTTTCTTCTTACTGCCTCCATAAGCACAGGGGTGAGGTCCCTCACTGCCCCCACACGCCTCGTCGGCGGCTTGACGTCGCGGGTCTGGTGGATCCAACCCGACCTAAACCTACGCACTCCTCGCGCATCACCACTTGCCGGTGCGCCTGGTCCCGGGTGCGAATCCGACCCGACTACCCGTGTGGCTCTGGGAGAGCGTGCTTGAGTGAACTGCTTGAGAAAAAGAGAGACGCTTGGGTAGAGGGACGGGGGTAGGTTTTTGCTACTGTGTGGTGTGTGCAGGAAGGAAGAAGTGACCGAGGCAGCGAACACTTAGCAGCTGAAGAACAGGAAGAGAAGAAAGAAGAGGCTGTGTAGCAGTGAAAGGAGAAGTCTTCGCCGAGAAGAAGAAGAAGAAGAAGGAAGACAAGGCAGAAGAGAGAGAAGAACAAAGAAGAGGCCAAGTGAAGACTGCAAAGAGATCAGAAGAAAAAGAGGAAGAAAGAAGAAAGGCAAGGCAGGAGAAGAAGGAAGATACAGAAGCAGAAAGGAGAAGAAGAGAGAAAGAGAGATCACATTTAAGACGTCTGATACAGAAATCAGACGTCCAATTCTACTTTTTTTTCATAAATCCTTTTTAAAATTCTCTCTTTGAATCAATTATATTTGCATTTAACAGTTGTATTCTTTGATTTTACAAAGTACTGAGATTGCTCCAGTGTTCAACCTCAGATACTCTAGTTGTTCGAGTAATAAAATTTTTTATATTTGTTTAAACGTTTTGTCAGTTATACTACAATGTAATACGCTTTAAATCCGCACAAAATCGTTGAGAACAACATTCAACACAATTCATCAACTCAGAAATAGCTTTATAGACATCATCATATATAGCTCAACAAGATAATAGGAATATCAAAATCATGAGCTTTAAAGAAGTGCAAGGTGTAACAAGAAAATATAACTATTGGTTAATGCATGACAAGGATATAAACTAGAAAAGTTTGTGCAGCCCATGCTCTTACAAGTACATGAAATGCTGAAGCTAGAGTACTAGGAACTAAAATCAAGTTCTTTTCTAACTACTTTATCCTATACTCCCCCTTAAAAATGGAAACATAGCTATATTCATATTTGATACCTCCCCCTACTTAAAAGAGTCCAAACATATAGGCAAAGTTTATATATCTCCCCCTTAATGATGGACATATAGCATATAACACATTTATATCTCCCTTGTCTAAATGCTATCTTTTAACATAAAAGAGAGGGTAAATGGTTTACCTCACTTACCAAGGCCAATAGCATGGCACAAATGGAGGTTTATGCCAAAGTTGATGGGGTCCCATTTGAACTTGGAGGTTCGGGCATCGGTGCTAATCTACAACCAAACGGTTAACGCATGGTGGTTCGATTACCCGCTGGTTGTCTCGTCTTTTTCTTTGATCTATTCCTTGGCCATCCCAATTCGAGTTGACCATTCTTCAATTTGTAAGTCCAATCTTTGACATTGAAATGTTCATTTAAACCTACAAAATAAGATTCTAATTCTCTCTTCAGCATCTAAATCAATTTGGATTTGGATGTGTTATTTGGTCTCCTTGATAGAGATCCTTTCTAAACCTTTTGTTTTCTAGTGTTATGGCTAAAAGCATATGCATTGTAAGAGTGTTTTTGAGCCTTATGGCTATACAAGTATGCGTGATAAGTTGGTTTTTGAGCCTTGAGTGGCACAAAAGTGTTTTTGGCTTTGGGCTTCACATAGTTCGTGGGCTTCTTGGTTGTGGATAAAGGTTCAACATAACTAAGACCATACCTAGAGGTTGATGGTAATTGACTTACAAGCAGCTTTTGTAGGTTCTTGCTACCATTAGTAAACTTAGCCAAGTCATTAGCCAACCTATTTGTGTTTATCCTAAGTTCATGCGCATATTTTTCTAAGCAAGTAATTGTTTTTTCAATTCAATAGTCTCTTCCATCAATATGTCTTTTTCAATAAGCAAGCTAGTGTTAGAAGTAATAAGATTTTCATTCGATCTAGTCAAGTTCAAACATTCGATTTTCCTATTTCCATTTTCCTTTTCTAGATCCAATTTCTCATTGACAGAAAGCTCATATTTGTTTAGCAAGTCATTTTCTTCTACTCTAAGCATTTTCAAGGCACTATTTTCATGTTTAATTTTCTTACATTCATGATAAAGCTGATCATATGCATCAAGTAGCTCATCAAAAGAACTAGAGTCTTGTACCTCGGTCTCAATTGCCATGAGACACACGTGTGTAGCTTCTTCCTTTCTTGAGTCGGAGTCGGAGTCAGAGTCGATGCTATCACTTGCACTTTGATCCGAGTCATCCCAAGTTGCTGCAAATGCCTTCTTTTTCTTCTTGAAGAATTTCTTTCTTGACTTGTCATTGGTCCTTGACTCCTTTTCCTTTCCTTCTTCTTCTTCTTGTCTTTCTTATCCTCATTGAGTAAAGGACAATCTTTTAGTATGTGGCCCTTCTTCTTACATCCATAGCAAGTGGGAGTCTCATCATCTCTCCTCTTTTTGAATTGCTTCCTCATCTCACATATTTTTCGAATCTTCAAGAAAACATGTTCATCTCTTCATCATCTTCACTTTTATCATCTTCATCAAGATTGGAATCACTCTCGATTTTGGCTTTGAATGCCAAACTCTTCTTCTTGGAACTCGAAGCTTCATTTTCTTCCTTCTTGGATAGCTCAAGCTTCACTTCATGAGCCATTAGGCTTCTAAGTATCTCATCTGTGTTAGTGTTCTTCAAATCCTTTGATTCCTCAATTGTGGTGACCTTTGGCTCCCATTCCTTAGTTAGAGCCCTCAAGAAGTTAGACACCATCTCATTTGAGGGATAACTCTTCCCAAGCCCCTTGAGAGGGTTAATTATGTTGGTGAATCTTGTGCTCAATTCCTTTATGCTTTCACCCGACTTCATCTTGAACATCTCATACTCTTGGGTTAAGAGACCAAAGTTTGTCTCCTTCACCCTTGAGGTTCCTTCATGAGTCACTTCAATGCATTTCCAAATCTCAGGTGCTGTCTCTAGCAACAAAATTCTATTAAACTCATCATTAGAGAGGGCACAATATAATATGCTCATAGCCTTACAATTGATTGATATCTTCTTCTCATCTTCCGGCTTATAGTCTCCGATGGTGGCGTCTACTTCTGGCATTTTGAATTCTTTCTCTACCATTTTCCATAATGAGAGATCTTCGATGGCTGATTTGAGGTAAATTACCATCTTTTTCTTCCAATGAGTGTAGCCATTTCCATCAAAATACGGAGGTCAGTAGATCGACAATCCCTCAATCCTTGAGTTACCCGACTCCGCCATTGTCGTCGGTGCGAGGAAGTTACTCCAAATTACACCAACCGAAGCTCTGATAGCAAATGAAAGTGCCTAGAGAGGGGGTGATTAGTGCTAAAGGCAGTAAAGAAACAACTAATTGTAAATAATGTAGATTTAATATAAACTCAAGCAAATCACAAATGAACACAAGGATTTATAGTGGAAACCCAATCCCGGGAAAAATAACTACTTAGATCTCCCAATCTAAGATTTTGCCTCGAGTCCAACTCGAAATACTAACCGATACTTATGGGGTACCAAATCTTTTTATAAACCCTCTTGATATCCCAATCAAGGGCAATGTGTACCAAACCCTTTTTCAATCCTTCTTGATATTTCAATCAAGAGCAAACCCCTCTTTCTCAAGAAGAAGGGAATCCACAACCCGAGCCCTCAAATTACAAGTAGATTAAGGAATAAAATAGAATTAAAACACAATTTAGCTCTGATAGATAGCCCCAATAAGATATGCAATTAATTATATGAACTAGCTATCTAGGAGACTACAAGAACTCCCTTAGTGATTGTGAAAAGATAATGCTGCTGGGAGTTGAAGTGAAGAAGCTTCAAGCAAGTGTGAGTTGGAGAATCAAAGCTGCAATCACTTTCAAGAATACCAAATCTATGCTTTTGCTGAATGTGGACTTGAAGGCACTTTTGAGTGTGTTTTTGGTGTGTTCTCTCTCTTCTATATCTTCCCAAAGAGTGGAAAACCATCTCATATATATAGAGGGGTGAATGGACTAATTTTGGTTTGCATAAAGCCCCTCTTCAATGGCTAAAAGGTTCTCCAATTGGATTTGCCAACGGCTAACTAATATGCTCCAAAAGTACTTTATCTAACGTTAGGTAAAATTCATCTAATGTTAGGTGAACTATCTAATGTTAGGTACTCAGTTTGGTGTAAAGTTCGCTATCTATTAGAGATGCCAATTTGGCCCAAAACAGCGTACCTAACGTTAGGCAACCTCTATCTAACGTTAGGTCAACTACCTAACATTAGGTACAAAGTTCAATGCAAAGTTCGTTATCCCCTGGAGCTCAAGGTGGCCTCATCCTTGCTGCCTAATGTTAGGTATATACTACCTAACATTAGATGGACTGTAAAAAGTCCTCTAACTATCTAAATGAGTCTTGATGATTCTATAGGGTTCTAGGATGATCCTTTAACACCTAAGGATATGTTTTATCATATTTTGAACTATTTAGGCTATGTGTGGTGTTACTGTGAGAATTACATACGAACCCCTTATGTTTATGCTAATATGAGATCTAATTGGGGCTCTCCTTACATTCTAAAGAATAAAAGATTGCAACTCAATTCCTATAATGCAAGAAGACCTAAACTTGAAGAGCATGATCTTCTCCTTCTTCTTGGCTTCTTATTTCGTCAAGAGAGCTTCAGCCTTAAAATCAATCTTGCAATATCTATGCATAAGATCCAATTTTAATCTCAATTACTTGAGATGTTTGGTATCATCAAAACCATCATTAAAGGCTAATGCGGTGCCTAATTGCTTATGCACCAACAATAACTACTCGACCCTTTGCCACCCAAACAGAAGGGCCCAGGCAGCACAGACGGAGCTGGAGCACCCTATTTACTCCGCCCTAGGCAAACCCTATTTGGCGGTAACTGATTCCAAGGAATATACGAAGGACAGGGGCATCTCGCTCTAAAGCCGCCAAGGCTAGTAGGGACTTTATGACCCTCCTTTTACCACCTCACAAGGAAAGTCATCCCCAGAAAATAATGAAACCAGGGTCCCCACTCCCTATGATTCCAGCAGGCCATGGGGCCAGCCCCTCGGGCCAGTAAGAACCCAGACCCATGCGCCCTGAGGTCCAACACTCTGACTCATCGACAAGAGTTTGGGCCACCCTACCCCTAGAGGCATCTGTCCACCAAAGTGAAGGGCAAGGGTCCAGGCCACTTCGACCAACGATCGCCATATTGGCAAAGGGGCACGAGGGTAGGACCCTAGCGTCTCGCCCCTAAGACGACACAACGTCGCAAGAGGAGACGAGCCTGGCCTCCTGTGCCTCGAGGCCACCTTTTCCTTCTAGCCACCTCCCACGGTCAGCCCCCTCCTTGGCCACCCTTAAAGGATGGCCCTCGTAAGCAACCAACCCTCAGCGTTATGCTCAATGGACTAGGGCATCGCACTTCAAAAATGAATAAGACAAGCTAGGACTCTCTGCCCCCTTCTATCGCCGCATTGCAAGGAGAGTCAATCAAAGGTAAGGCACCCATCGCGAATGCGCTAAACCCAACTATTCTACGGGATAAGCGCTACATGCCAAGTAGCCTCGATGCAATCTCTCGTCCAAAGGGAATGTTCTCCTCCCACCTACTAAGGGGAGCGGGCAGGCCATGTTGGTGCATGGGCACCACGATCGTTAATTTTGATGATAACAAAATACTTGTTATTTAACATTTGAAATTTGAGTTTATGAGTTTCAGAAAAATTACAAATGGATACAAGTGTGAAGGAGCTCAAGCTCGCGTCCATGGTGAATTAGAGGAGCTTGATGGAGGAGAAGGAGCTTCGCATGGAGAGAGAGCTTCAAGACAAGAAGAATAGGATAGGCATTTTATTTTATGTATTTTTATTCTTGTCATTTTGTATCTTTTTGTTTTTTGCTTTTTATTTCCTTAGATCTTTTATTAAAAGGCCACAAAATAACAAAACAGTAGTCTTGGGAACACTTACTTAACCCTAAGATACTTAGACTTCTCGTAGAGAACTTAAAAAATCAAAATAGGTTTCAAACAGTTTGATTAGACGTCTAATATGGACATCAGACGTTTGATCTTAGACTTTAAGATGGCTGACTGTTTGATCAGACGTCTAAACACTTAGGCTGGACTTAGTTCTTTCTGTCTGCTGATTTCAGACTACCAGCCCTTAGTTCAGACGACTTAGAAGATGTCTAAGGGCCTTGCTAGACGTCCAACTAGAGAACCATTGGCTTAACAAATCTAATCGTTGAGGATTAGCCCTTAAGATGATTCACATTCACCTGCAGACGTCCGTGGTGTATCCCAGACGTCTGATAAGTAGATGTTAGGCTAAAATTTGACCCTAATTACTTCTTCAGACCTTATAGCCATCTGAGACTCGAGAAATCCATTCCCACAGTGATTTGTATTTCCAGACGTCTAGACCTAGTGACAGACGTCTGATATGTTGTCTATGCAACTTAGCCTAGAATCCTATTTCAATCTTGAGAAAATAGGAAGGAAGCCCATTTAGAAGTAAACATCTAATTAGTTTCCCAGATGTCTTAAAACACTTTTTTAGATGTTCGCCTTGATCTAACCTAGTCCAAATCTTCTACCCTTCTAGATCAGACAACCAATCCCTAGATTAGATGATGGCCTAGACGTCTGATAATAGATTTAGACATCTGATAACCCTATTAGAATCATAAATGACCCTGATTTTGGCCTGATTTGCCTTGAAATTATTCCCAACGGCTATAGAAGCCTTCCAATGGCTAGAAGAGGCTTCTAAACCCTTCTTATGGCCTTTATAAATAGCGGAGGATCCTTTCTTTGCAATACACACCTTGATACACTACTTCTACATCATATTGTGTCCAATTGATCTTGATAAGTGATCTTACTCTCCGAGCTTATTCTACATCTTGAGAGCACCATCCTTGCTATGCACCCGCTCTCTCGCCTATGAATACGAGAGCGCCATAGTGCCATTGCGTGGTTCACGCACTTCGACTTCCATCTAAGGAAAGTTTCTTTTTCCTATAGTAGCTAGATTAACATTAGTGCTTTGTGGCTCTATAGGACTGTTGTAATTTCCTTTTGTGGTTAGATATTTACTTTGCGAATTCCCGTCTCCCTCGCGAGACAAAATACTCCTCGTGTAAAGGAGGGGTTTTGAGGTATGCTACCCTTGTTTAAGTAGCGTGGTGACGTGCTATGGACGCATTTGTTTAAAAGGGTTGTTGTAGCTCGCGTTCGCTGTGTCGATTTTAAATAAAGAAACGGACGTGAGTTCGAGTGTCGAACATAGGGAGGCATGAAAATTGGGTTTTTCTGTCACTTAGTGTCATGGAAATGGCGGGTTTTTGCTTATGTGTGAAAATGTGGGAGAAAAGCAAGTAAGAGAGAGAGAAAGAGAGAGAGAGTAGGGATAGAGTTCTTTTAAGTCATGGCATTCACTTAGATTAAGATGAAAACAACATCAATACTATATTTAACATGCAACTCAAGTTTTATAATTACAACATTAGATAAATACTTAAGCACAAGTAAAGTAAAGCTAAGCTAGAGAGAAAGAGGGAATGAGAAAGGAGACAGTGAGGTGGCCACGGTGGTGGAGGAGGGCTCCGTCGGCGGCTCGTCGACTCCGGGGATTGCAAAAGTGTGCTAATGGTGGCTAAGAGTGGGGTAGAGCACTTACAAGTGTATTGAATGCCTTCCATGGGTGGTTGGAAGGGGTTTATATAGGAAGAAGGGCTTTCTAAATGAAGAAGGGGCTTTAGCAACGTCCGGGATGTCGCTAAAACCCTTCCTGAAAAGTCAATGAAGCCCCTTTGCCCGCTGGTCGACCGCACGCTCTGTGCTTCCTCTTCTTGGCGATCCGCATGCAGCCACTGAGGACTGTCTGATCGTAGATCGGACGGTCGAGATCGCGCGGTGAGAGTGCTTCAGGATCGTGCTTCGCGGGTGCTTTGCGCACGTTGTTCGTGCGTTATCACGCGCGTTTGGACGAACGTTGCTGATTGCGCCGCGTAGCGCTATCGCGACCGCTCGATGGCAATCGAGCGGTCTAATTTGGTCGAACAGACGAATTCCACGCTCGAGCTGCTGCGGGCACTTTGAACGCGTGCCTCCTGCGCGTGTAGCGGGGGCGTGACCGCTGTGCTATGTTGTGCGGTTGGTCGCGGACGCGTGTCTGTGCTCAGCTGTTTCCGACCGTTGGATGGAGATCCAATGATCGGATCTTCGTGCTGAGGTGCGAAGGCGTGCGGGCGAGGATGGTTCTCAGCCATCCGATCGGAGATCGGATGGCTCAGATCATCCTGCGGCTTGATGGAGGAAGTTGGCGTGGCCTGGTGGTTGCTGATCGGGCGCCACGTGGCACGCTGTGGGTCGTTGATCATCAAATCAACAGCTTGAACTTCTTGGGTCAATTGCGGGAGCTCTGGATGTCGGATTTGGTTGATTTTGAATTTGTTGGACTCCGTTCGTCGTTCTGAATCCATCCGTGCAGTCTGATTGCTCATCTGAGGCCTATTTTGACAAGAACTTGTACAAATGGCCATTAACAGTGCATTATGTGCAATCTCAATGTGCTATGCATGTAATGCTCCTATGCCCATTTACGATGTGTTATTTGTGCATTTTATCCTTAAGACAAACCCCGTTTGGCAGAAATATTATCATAAAATATAGTGTTATCATTCCCCCATGCTTACTCCTTGCTAGTCCCTAGTAAGGTTCATTCTAGCCATTATTCTCAGTCAGAATTTAGGAAGTAATTACTTAGGCATTTTGTGACATGTCAACAGGAGGAAATATACTAAGATCCTAATCTACAGAAACTAAACAGTGCCCGGGTATCTGCCGAAATATGAACCGCCCGAATCCTCGCTTTAAGGCATATATATTTTTTTCTTTTTCATATTTTCTCATTTTTTTTGGATTTTTGGAGTTGAGAGTGTGTTGGCAACTTTTTACAACTACCCAACCCACCCAAAACTCGAAAAAGACTCTAAGTACTAAGCATCTTGGTGTGAAGATCGTGATAGACTCACTCAACGATAATTCAGATAGACTTTGGGTTTCTACGCCCCTAGGTGACCGAAAAAGGAAGTGTTTTGCCTGAAGTGTATCTGTCTGATCGCTAGCTTTCTCCCTACTTTTATTTTATTTGGGGTCAACACAAGAATTTTTCCAGTGTATATCTTCTCGGATTGCTCTACTTCCCCGCTTCTTACTTAAGTGTTTTGGGTCTTTTGTGCATTTAAGGAGCTAGGTTCTGGACAACTGACCAATGGGTTGTTACCCACGATCACTTGCCACCCATACTCGTACGGTGAACTGTGGCTTATTTTTTTTTCTTTTTTTCTTCTTTTCTATATATGCTTTTTTTTCTTTCTTTCTTTCTTTTTTTTTCTTTTGTTGTTTTAGTAGGTGGCTTTCCTGATCTCAAATTTACCTAGAGGCAATAAGGAGAAAAGTGGTCCTATGGCTAGGCTCTAGACAACCAGCTAATGGGCTGTTACCCACGACAACTTGCCAACCATACCACCCTAGAAAGTTCTTTAGCTACCTAATTTCTGTCAAAATCTCCGAGGAGTGAGTCAGTGCAACAATGTGTATAGATGCTTAGATTAACAGTCCTTCCGAGTTAGAGGGCAGGTTGATAAGTCGTATACTTATCACCCTATTTATTGATTAATTAAAATGAATTAAGGTTGCTAGGATTTGAGGCTAAATTCATATTTTAACGGACACCAGGGCTAATTAAGCTTGAAGGCTTGAAAAGTGTAAGCGTTCAGGTTCTTTTCGTATTATTTCCTACTATTGACAAGTTCTTAATGCCTAAGTTTTTCTTCCTAAATTCATCATTTTTGAAAAAATTATTTTTATTTTATTCAGACTAAATAAAATGAACTCAGAATATGTAAATTACCACCCCCCCATGCTTAAGTTGGGCATTTCCTCATTGATAATTAAATTGATGTAACGATGGTTCAGAAAGAAATCACCTGAGCGAAGAGTATATCTGATTAGTCTGAATCTTTTGGCTGCCTCCCAGGAAGTGCTGAGTTTAACGCCTTCGGCTGGGCGATGCCTCGTGTCAACCCTTAATGAGGGTGGCAACCTCCTTTGGGGGAACCTGGGCAAGGAAGTGCTTCAGTCTCTGACCGTTTACCGTGAAAATGTGCCCAGTGTTTGGATCTGCGATTTCAACTACCCCATTGGAATAGGGCTTGACCACCCTATACGGTCTTGTCCACTTGGATTTGAGCTTCCCAGGAAAGAGTTTGAGTCGGGCATCAGAAAGCCAGACTTGCTGGTTGGGCTCGAAGGTCTTCCTGTGATGAGTCTGTCGTGGACGACTTTCATCTTCTCCTTATAAAGTTGACTATTCTCAAAGGCGTCCCAACGAATTTCCTCGAGCTCGGAGAGTTGGAGTGTCCTTTGTGCACCGGCTAACTGGAAATCCATGTTGCATTGATTAATGGCCCAGTAAGCCCAGTGTTCCAACTCGACAGGAAGGTGGAGAGATTTGCCAAAGACCAGGTGATAAGGCGACATGCCTATCGGGGTCTTGAAAGTGATCCGGTATGCCCACAGGGCATCATCCAATCATGTGGACCAGTCCTTCCTGTCAGGTCTCACAGCCTTCTGTAGAATGTTCTTGATTTGTCTGTTTGAGACCTCGGTTTGCCCATTGGTTTGCGGATGATATGGGGTGGCAATGCAGAGGGTAACCTCATATTTTTTGAGTAGGGCACGGAATTGGGTGTGGATAAAATGACTTCCACCATCACTGATCATGGCCTTTGGTATTCCAAACCAAGAAAAGATGTTCTGCTTAACAAAGTCCATGACAGCCTTATGATCGCAACAACAGGTGGCGACGGCTTCAATCCATTTAGAGACATAGTCTACACAGACTAAGATGTACTCAAAGCCGTTGGATGGTGGAAAGGGACCTATGAAATCAATGCCCCAAACGTCGAAGATCTCGACGATCAAAATGGGCTAGAGGGGCATCATGTCTTTCCTGGTCATGGTCCCCAGAGTCTGGCAGCGGGAGCAAGTCTTCGCAAAGCTGTGTGCATCCTTGAATAATGAAGGCCAGTAAAATCCAGACTGCGGAACTTTTGCAGTCGTCTTCTTCCCTAAAAAGTGGCCACCACAAGCTTGGTCATGGCAAAAGGATAGCACACTTTGAACTTCATCCATCAGAATACAGCTCCTGATGATCTGGTCGGCACAGAGGCAAAACAGCATGGGATCGTCCCAGAAGTAGTGCTTGGCTTCAGCCAAGAAGTTATCCTGTTGCTGTCGGGACCAGCTGTGTGGGGTCTATCCTACTACCAGATAGTTGACAAGGTTGGCATACCAAGGTAGTTTTCTATCTTGCACAGCCAGGATCTGCTCATCGGGAAAGGTATCAGATAAGGGCAAGGAGGGCCCAATGTGGTCCAGGTGGAGTCTGGACAGGTGATCGGCCACAACATTCTTTGACTCGACTTTGTCGCGAATTTCCAGGTCAAATTCCTACAAGAGCAAGATCCATCTGATGAGCCTGGGCTTAGCGTCTTTCTTGGCCAACAAATGCCGGATGGCCGAGTGGTCTGTATAGATGGTCACGTGGGAACCCAGAAGGTAAGATTGGAACTTTTCGAGTCCAAAAACTACGGCGAGCAGTTCTTTCTCTGTGATCGTACAATTCCGTTGGGCCTCATCCAACATCTTGCTTGCATAGTAGATTACCACGGGTTTCTTGTCTTGTCTCTGTCCCAGGACTGCGCCGATAGCAAAGTCTGATGCATCACACATGATCTCAAAATCCTAGGAACAATCTGGGGGCTGTAACATAGGTGCGGTGGAGACTAAGTCCGTAAGAGTGTGGTAAGCCTGGATGCAATCAGATGTCCTGTTGAATAGGGTGTCATTGGCCAGAAGGTCGGTCAAGGGTTTGGAGCGCTTGGAGAAGTCTTTGATGAACCTTCTATAGAAGCCAACATGTCCAAGGAACGAGCAGATTTGCTAGACCGAGCTAGGTGGGGGAAGTTTGGAAATCAAATCAACTTTAGCTTGATCTACCTCAATGCTCCTATGTGATACGATGTGACCGAGGACAATTCCTTCTTGAACCATGAAATGGCTCTTTTCCCAACTTAACACCAAGTTAACCTCGATACATCGCTTTAAGATTTTCTCCAAGTTGCTCAAACAATGGTCGAATGAGTTCCCAAATACTGAGAAATCATCCACAAAGACCTCCAGGTATTCACCCACCATCTTTGAAAAGATGGCTAGCATGCAATGCTGAAATGTAGTGGGTGCATTGCATAACCCGAATGGCATACGACAGAATGCGAAGGTGCCATACGGGCAAGTGAATGTGGTCTTCTCTTAATCTTCAGGAGCAATTGCGACTTTGTTATATCCTGAATATCCATCCAGAAAGAAAAAAATATTTCTGCCCTGCCAATCGCTCGAGAATATGATCAATGAATGGCAAGGGGAAATGATCTTTCTTGGTCGCCTCATTGAGATTCCTATAATCAATACATACCCACCAAGCAGAGGTGGTGCAAGTAGGGATGGATTCGCCATGCTCATTGGTGACAACGGTGAGCCTGGCTTTCTTGGGAACCACTTGAGTGGGGCTCACCCAGGGGCTATCGGAGATTGGGTAAATGATGTCAGTGTCAAGCCACTTGATGATCTCCTTCTTGACGACCCCCCGCATATTCGGGTTTAATCGTCTCTACATCTGACGGGAAGGTCGGGCCCCATCTTCCAGGTAAATCTTATGGGTGCAATAGGTGGGGCTAATTCCTCTTAAGTCTGAAATAGTCCAGCCAATGGCGGCCTTATGTTCTGATAAGGTCGCGGTCAACCAAAGTTCCTGATCCTTGGTTAAGTTGGTGTTGATAATCACTGGGAAGGTCTGGTCAGGTCCAAGGAAGACGTATTTGAGATTCTCAGGTAGCGGCTTCAACTCAGGTGTGGGTGGGACAACAGTCGACGGAAAGGGGAAAGGCGGGAGTTGATCAACATCAATCTCCTCGAACGGTGGTGGCTGATGGTAATCAGCTTTACAAAGGTCAGAATGCACAAATGGTGACGGGTCAGAATAGTCGTCACTAGGTTGGGTCTGATGGTCTGGGACAGAACTAAGGGAAAGGCGTTCCTCGACCAGAGGCTCCATGGGATCGTGTTCCTCAACCCAGTCGCAATTGAAAGACTTGGTCGCCCTGAGGATATTCAACTGCATCTTTCTGTCTTCGAGGGTAATTTCCATGCATCTCGTGTCACAATCGATGTTTGCCTTAGCCGTAGCTAAGAAAGGTCTGCTTAGGATGATGGGTGTGTTCTGTAGCTGTTCAGGGACTTCCATGTCGAGCACCAAGAAGTTGACCGGGAAATAGAAGTCCTTGACCTGAACAATCACGTCCTCGACAACCCCCTTCGGGGTCTTCACGGATCTATAAGCCAGCTGGATGGTCACAGGTGTAGGCGTCAACTCTCCAAATCCAAATTGTTGATGCAGGGTTGTCGGGATTAGATTGATGGAAGCACCTAAGTCCAGGAGCGCTCTATCAAATGTCATGTTCCCGATATTGCAGGATATTAGGGGTACTCCTGGGTTAGTTTGTTTAAGCGGAAGGTTGCTCGATATCACAAAACTCGCTTGCTCTGAGAGCATAACCTTCCTAGGTGCTTGAGGTCTCGACTTACGCTTTGATGTACAGGCATCCTTCAGGAACTTAGTGTAAGCTGGAATGTGCTTGACGGCTTCGAGGAGCTGGATATTAATTTGAACCTGCTTAAAGATCTCCAAAAGCTCCTCATTCTCCATAACACTTTTCTTTTTCTTGATATACTCCAAGGCCTCGGGATATGGTGTCTGAATGTGAATAGGGTCTATTTCTGGGTCCTTGGGTTTTTCTTGCACCTCTTCAGAGTTGGGCATTTCAGGGGGTGAAGTCACGGGAGGAGTCGGCCATTTGGGATCCAGGGTCTTGGTGCCGCTTCTCAAGGTCACCGCATTTGCAGAGGCGTTGGGACCATGGGTCGATCCTTGAGAAGACGAGGAAGAAGAAGCACCAAACCCAGGGGGTGTTTGTGGGGCTGGCTGGACCATGTGGGCCTACCTGAAATTGCCTTGGAACCCTTGCGAATTGGGGCCTCTGTTAATCACGTTTCGCAGGTTCGGTTGTGGTTGAGAAGGAAGGGATCCCTGTTGTTTATAATCCAACAGCTGGCTCAACTGTCCCTTCACTAAAGCCATTTCCTCCTGGTGTTTTTGGTTCATTTCAGCCATCATTTTTATCATGGTGTCCATTTGTTTTGTGGGGGAGGAGCCACCCTATTTGGGTTATAAGGGGGTCTAATCGGTGGACCTTGCTGATAGGAGGGTGGGTTTGGCTAATGGTTTGGCCTGGGCTGGTTTTGGAATTGAGGCGGTTTCTGGTTTATCCAAGCAAAGTTTGGGTGATTATGCCATCCGACGTTATAGGTGTTGGAGAATGGGTCAGGTTTGGAATAACCTTAGATAGCCTGGACATCTTCAAAGATAGAAGGTGTCAAGGGAGAGGGAAGAGAATAATCAGGGGTTGAGGGAGCAAAGGTCCCTCCCTGGAACATGGTCAGGGGTTGTTCCAGGTGCATCTGGTTTAGTGGCTGGACCAGGTCAACGTTGTGAGCTCCCTTTGATAGGGAGAGGGTCTGTAGCGGGTTCCTGGTTTGGTTCAACAGTTCATCCATTTTCTTATCTACCAATTCCACTCGATCCAATTTCTTAGCAATGATATTCATGTCAACCATTCCAGAATTTGCTTGTACCTCATAGATCCCACCATGGGGTTGACTGGATTGACTAAACTAGGTCATGGAGGCATTGTTAAGTGAATTTTCGCTCATAGAATTGAAGAGCTCAAACACGCTCTCCTCGTCTTTGTTCAAGAAGTTTCCTCCGCATGAGGCATCAACAATGTTCCGAAGGTTGCTGTCCAGACCGTGGTAGAAGATCTGGGCCAATTTCCACCTCGCTACTTCGTGGTGTGGGCATTTCTCAATAGTTAATTAAATCTCTCCCACGCCTCATGAAACTGCTCCCCGCCCAGGAGTGTAAAGGTGGTAATGGCCCTTCTGAGGTCATTAGTCTTTCCTGTGGGGAAGAATTTCTTTAAGAATGCATGCCTCAGTTCTTCCCAGGTGGAGATGGGTCTTCCTAAAGTCCAAAGCCAGTGAGACGCTTTGTCTCTCAGTGAGAAGGGGAACATCTTGATCAAAACAATGTCTAGGCTATTGTTCCTGGGCTTTACAGTCCGAGAGATCTGGTCAAGATCCTCTAAGTGTTGGAAGGGGTCCTCATTTGAACTTCCATGGAAGTGGCTCTGAATAAGGCTTAGGACGTTTGGTTTCGGCTCAAAATCATCTCCCCCCTTGGGGATCCTAAGGTGTGGTTCAATTAGAATCACGAAAGGATTGTAGAAGTTGCGGAGGGGCCTAGGTTGGTCCTAGAATTGTGATGGATCAAGTGGTGGTTGCCCTTGCGGGTCCTGCAAAGGTGGTGGTGGTTGCCCCTGCGGGTTCTGCAACTGGTGTATGGCTTGCACGATAGTGTAGATCTGTTGTTGCTGAAGCGGGTGGTTTTCATTGATCTGGACCTGGATGATGGCCATCGTATTTGGTGGAGGTTAGTTCTCAACCTCATCTACTCTAGGTTCGGCCATGTCTCTAGCAAGATCAAGTCTCCTGGATTCCTATCCCAAAATAAACAACTCGGGATGAAGTGATTGTCTCTCGTGCATACACTAGAGAAGAACGGAAGGGGATGCGGAGAGCGATAGATGAGAGAAGTGTGTGTGCACATCCAAGCAGGCAAGCCTAGTCCTTACAGTGTATTTCTTAGGGGACCTAGAAATCTCCAAAGGAACGATCAAGTCCGTAAGCATGGGACCCCCCTTCCCAATGCTAATCTGGCCAGGTTGATTACAAGGGGATTGTGGGGAAGGTTCTTCCTTTGGCTTGCACCGCCAGTTCCATAGACCCCACAACCGCGGTCGTTTGACACTTCCCTGCAACCTAGTCACCAGATTCTACTAAAAGAATGAAGGCCAAGTGCCTAGCAAACACAATCACACCTCTTGAGACTTAATCCAGTCCTGCCTAGGTGATGAGAACCTCATCATGAGTCCTAACTAGCATAGTTTGACCTAATAAAGTCAACAAAAGCTCCTACATAACCAAGAGAAAGGCTTAATTCAAGGGATCATTAATCTGGGAAGAGAACATGAAACAAGGGGTAAAACTGTAATTTTACCATTGCAGTGCATCAACGGGATTTCTAAGGGTCTAGACATAGGTCAATTGGACTTAATAAGAGAAAAAAGTGGGATGGGTTAGTCTGAAAAGGGTTATTGTGAAATTTAGAAATTAAATGACATTCTGTAACCCTAAAATAAACCCACTTAAATTCACAAGGTTTCAGGTAATATAAAAATAAATTAAACCCTCTAAAATTCATGAAAAATATCCCCTAGGGTTTAGAACCTTCAATTTGGCCTTTTGGAACCTGTTTTAACCTAGTTGGGGTCCATGCCTAATATTTGACTTAATTTAGGTTTTCATGCAAAATGTCTAGTCAAACATGATCAAACATAAAATCCAACTTCACCATTGGATTCCTTAGGTCCAAATTAAGTTTATACCAAAATTTGGACCTAAGGGAAGGTCATCTTTACCCACTTTGCAAATTGGTCCACCAAATTACATTCAGATCCTTAACTTTTGGAAACCCTTGCAAAGACCCCCTCAGTTTCTTCATCACTTTCTTCATTTTGGTCCCTCTGCCATCGCAGCAGGGACCCATACCTCCGGCGACTTTGCGCAGAGGTTTTCTCTTCGATTTCATGGGGAGCTGCTCCCAGATTTGAAAGAGGAGCTCTCTGCGAAGCCCCCTACCGTATGAGCAGCTCCCCATACCCTGAATTGCCCCATACCTCTCGTGCGAATGCTCGAGAGGTATGGGTCCCACTCCGGCCATACCTCCGACGTGGTGTTCCCGCCGCTTCCGTGCGACTCTTCCCTCTGCCCGTGCTTATTTAAGGAAGCCCAGATCCCTCCGCTTCCTACAAGCCTGATTTGGCCAGAGATAACCCCACAAATTCGTCTCCTCTCACTCCGGCCAACTGCCCGCAGGCTCTCGCGACTCTCCCTCCCTCATTTTATCACTCTACCACCATACCAGTGGCCGAGTCCTCTCCGCCGTGCTCCTCCGTGCCACGTCGTACCAGCGCGTGCCCCTCCAACCCTCTTCCTCGTCGCCGTTCTTCACCTCAGGGCCTTCATCTTCGGTGGCGGCAGACATGCACCGCTCGCCCTCTGCCTCCCCCCTTCACTCCAAGTCCCTCAGTTAAGTCCTCTTTCTCCCCTCTTCATTTCCCCCTTATCAATTTCTATTTTCGACCCCTCGACTGCCGTTACCACCACCATCGTTCCCACCTCCGACCAAACCACCAGCGAGGTGTTCCCGCCACTCCACCCCTCCATCCACCTCGCCAGACCACTCAAAACCTCCACCACCATCCACTGAGCACTTTCCCCATCTCCGCTGCCTGCCACACACACTCCACACCTCCACCGACCTAACCCACCTTCACGGCCATAGAGCAACCTAGGCACGCACGCCTAGGCCACCCTGTGGCCAACCAACCCCTGCCTCACCTTCGCCGTGATATGGTAAAAGGTTTTCCTATGGTCTGATAGGGCCGCGAGGCCGTATTCGTGCATTTCAGGTTCGCTCCTCCGCCGCCATTAGCGAAGGTGTGAAAGAGCTCCCTCGCTCGCCCTCGGACAACCCACTCTAGGCAGATGCATCCCAGGTGCACGGAATCCCTCTACAAGCCTTACGCACCTGGCAATCAGAGCTTTCATCAACCCCAGCTGCGCCAATTGCCCAGACCTTCCCCCTGTGAGCACCAGCAGAAGCAGGTGGGACTTTAGTCCCACCTCGAAAATGCCTAACACAGGTAAGCGCCTTTTATTGTTTTTGTGTTTTCTTTAGGTTGCCTCAGAACACAGGGGTGAGGTTCCTCGCCCTCACTCGCTCACGCCTCGTCCGCGACCTACCCCCGTGGATCTGGCACTCGGACCCGATTACCTATCCCACGCACTCATCGCCCACCACACATGCTGATGGGCCTGGTCCCGGGCATGCAGACCTGACTAGATTACCCGAGAAGGCTCTGGGAGAGCTATCCTGAGAGCAAAATAGAGAGAGAGAGAGACGCGGGGAGGGTAGGGGTTAGGTTTTACCTTTGTGTATGTAGGGAAAAAGAAGGAGCTGCTAAAGAGGAGGAGTTGAAGTTAGAAGCGACAAAGAAGAAGGAGAAGGAAGGACTTAGCCGCGGAAAGAAGAAAAAGGCAGAGGAAGGAGCCGAGGAAGAAGAGAAGTGTAGAGGCCAAGGAAGAAGAAGCTGAAGACGCAGCCAAAGCCTGAGGCAAGGAAGAAGGAGGAGGCGCAGCAGCTCAAGGAGAGAAGAAGAAGAAGCCAAAGAGGAAAGCCAAGAGAAGAAAGTAGAAGAAAGAGAGAAGCAGTCGTAGACAAAGAAGACAGAAGGAAAGGAAGAAGAACAAGGAAGACAAAAGAGAAGACTCACTGTAGCAATCTGCAAGATAAGCCATCTGATTCACAGAATCAGACGTCTGAGAAAAGAAAGACAGAGAAAGAGAAAAGGAAAAGGGTGCGGCCAAGAAGAGAAAAGAAAAGCAAGAAAGAGAAGAAGGGAGAAGCCATCAATATTTCCTCTCCCATTGTTATTTTCTTTTTAGTTTTCTTATACATAAACTTTCATTTATATCCTTGTTAAATATCACATTTTGAGAATTGTAATTTTTGGCTTCTAAATACCAATTTGCTCCCTGAGTTTGACCTCTGAATATTTTTGAATTTCGAGTAATAAAAATTAATAATTGTTTATACGACGTTTTCAAATATACTGTAACGAATATCCTTTTAAAAACACGATCTTGTCGTAGCGAAGCGATCATCACTAGGGCACGTCTACTCTGTTTTAATGGGTCTAGGACAGTGCTTGTGCTCGGATTATGTGATGAGGCGTTGATTGGGGTGGTGCCTCTTAGTTATCCAATTCAAGTGTGTGTGCTCCTAACAAGACATGGTTTTCAAGCAAGGATTTAAGATGTGGTGTCTCTTAATATTTGTCCATAATTT
The DNA here is from genome assembly GCA_037157565.1 of Thalassia testudinum. Lineage (NCBI taxonomy): Eukaryota > Viridiplantae > Streptophyta > Magnoliopsida > Alismatales > Hydrocharitaceae > Thalassia > Thalassia testudinum. The sequence continues at coordinate 122,719,289 of JAZHRO010000073.1, forward strand.
CGTGTCTTTTAGGGTTGACATGTCATAATGTTTTCAGGCAAGTTTCAAGTGGGCACGCCAAGTTTTGCATACAATCGGTGAGAGTGGATTTCCTTTAATGTGATGAGGCTCTAAAATCCCAATGTGCTCATCCTAGTGTTCATGCGATTTCTACCAGATGAGTTGATTTTTGGGGTGAGTGGTTGGTTGGGCCTGGATAGGTGGTGTTAATATGGTGATTTAATCGTTGAAATGCGTATAGTGGTTAACCTAAATCGAGCCTAACCATCTTTTTACAAAAATTTTTAACCTGGCCTACTTGATTTTATCTTGGTCACTTTTAGGCCCAAGGTCGAACTCAGGGAAGCGGGATTAGAGGTGAATAAGTTTCTACACCCTTCCTACAAAAAATCTCTTCCTTTTATTTATTATGTTTTTGGTGTTTTTCTATTTAAGATTTTTTTCTGATAATTTTTGTCCTTGAGGTACACCCTCAAAATTAGGTTCTTGGCTTTGAGCCAAATTAGGATTCCAAAACTGGTCTTGCTATTCGTAAGACTGACTACCTGCAAGTGAAGGATTATCTTTTCTCTTTTGTATATATTTTTTTATCTTTTTAATGGCAGGAAAGAGAAACAGAAATAATGTAAATATAGTATATATATATGTATATATTATATATGTATATAGAGGTGGGGGTGGAGGTGGAAATGGCGTGTAGCACGGTGTCGAGTCGGTTGTCGTCTAGGAAGACGCAACCAACAGGACGAAGTGCCACGTGAAGTGTTGGATGGATGGGTGGAAGATGTGTGCGAAGACGCTTTCTGTACGCGTGTATCGGGGAATATCAGCAACTGGTGCAGATATTCCCGCGATACAACGTGTGGTAGGTGATATGAAAAAATATATATCTATATGTATATATATAGATATGGTTATAATTATATAGGTGTATATGTAGTTATATATATATATATATATATATATATATATATATATATATATATATATATATGTATTTATAGTTATAGATATATGTATGTATATGTGTGTGTGTGTGTGTGTATATATATATATATATGTATAAATATATGTGTATATATATGTATATATACTTATACTTAGTTATATAGGTACTAATATATGTATAGATATATGTATTTATATGTATATAAATATATGTATATATATAAGTATAGAGTAGTGTATAAGTGAGTGGGTGTGTGTACGAGAATGTGTGTGTGTGTCTACGGAGGGAGTGAGAGAGTGCTGTGAGAGAGAGAGAGAGATCGTTTGCTGCAGGAAGAGGCGTAGTGAGTTAAGTCGTCCAGAGCCTCCAGCCGTCGTCTAATGGCCACGCGCAGGCGCAGGTGCGTAGGTGCGCGAAGAGGCGCGTGCACGTAGGAGGGAGTGAGCGCGAGGGAGGGACCGCAGTGCACCGCGCTGCGCGCTGAGGCGGGTGCGGGCAGACGCAGGCGCTAAAGTGGGTGGGTGCAGACGCGAGAGCAGTCACTGGAGCGGGCGCGGGGAGAGACGCGGACGTGGGCTGGCGACGGTTGCAGCGAGGAGAGAGAGTGCCTGGTGATCGGATAAGTGAGAAACTTACCGGTCACCGCACTGTAGCAGCGTGAGATCGTGGATATAGTGCAAGGGCAAAAAGTTGACCGGCTGGCACACGCGAAACCGGCTGGGCTGCGGGCGGAGTTTCGCGACAGGGTGCGCGGAGAGGGGCGAGGGCGTCCTGCTGGCATGCGCAGAGCCCACGGAACAGGCGCCTGAGGCGCGTGGTGGCCTGCGCTGCTGCTGGCTGCCGCTGCTTCTGCTTAAGCTTCCAAGCTTGAAGCTCCTGTTAATGGCGGCGATGGGCTGGAACGACGAAACAGAGCGGTGAACCACCACGCCCACCGGCTCTTTAATGAGCTGGGCGGTGGTGGGACTCACAGTGGTGGTTGTGTACCACTGTGAGTTGCTCCTGCCCGTAGTGTAGCTCTTCAAGAAGAAGAGAGGCTGCGTATGGAGGGGAGAGGGGAGGAGACGGCCTGGAGAAGAAGGTGCTGTTGTTGTGTGGACCAGGCCCTCCGCAAGGAAGAAGGCTGTGCTCTTTTTAAAGAGGAAAGAGGCATGCACAGCCATGCCCTGGGCTGCATGCATAGCTGTGCATGCGGCTGGCAGGGCAAGCTTGTTGCAGAGAATGGCGCGAAGAAGAGCTACCATGCTTTGCAGCCGCGGAGAAGAAGAAAATCAAAGTCAAATAAAAATAAAAATAAAGATGGTGAATTTGCGAGGCAGCACTTTAGGAAAACGTTAATTTCAAGGACATTTTATTCACTCTCCTCCCTGAAATTGCACTAGAGGGGGGGTGAATAGTGAAATTATGGAATATTGAAAAAAAAATTCAATCACACAATATACTCAATTATTTTTAGGTGGAAACCCAAGATGGGTGAAAACCACCACCTAAGCCAATCTCTTGACTTAGGATTTTCGATCACAAGGTGATCAATCCACTAACCACACTACTTAAACGAGGGTAGTGTACCTCAATTACAATTCCCACCTCCGATCCCTTAACGGAGGTTTCTCTCTTCAAAATGAAGAGACGGGGACCCGACAGGCCGGATACCCAAAATACAGAAATTAAGAAGTAAAGATTTATTCTCCAGGTTGTCGTCTGATTTCTTACTCAGACGACAATGAAGACGTCTAAATTTAATATTAGACGTCCGATTTCTGCAGACAGACCTTCCTGAATTTTCGTTTAAAGTTACAGGGTCGTCCGCTTTTCCTGTCAGACTATCCCTACGACGTCTAACCACATATTCAGACGTCCGACAGGCAGTACATGTACTGTCTCCGAGATAGACGTCTGTCAACACATTTGGATGACATTTCAGACGTCTGTGTGGTGTACCAGACGTCTGATATGACTGTTTTGTTATATAAAATCGTCGTCTGTCCCAGATGTTTAGACGACGAATTTTAATGTATAAGACGTCTGATTATTTAATCAGACGTCTGAGATTGGACAGAGTGTGCATTTGGATGTTTGAATGAAGGCTTAGTGAAATCAAGGTTCAATCTATGCTCATGACAAAAGAGGTTCCATTAAATCACTAAATTCTTCAAATATCACTTAGCTTACATATGCCTAGTTTCCTACGTATATAATTAAAGCGATCATAATTCAAAGGTTTAGTGAAAATATCAGCTAATTGCAGTTCAGTACAAATAAATTCAACTTCGATTTCTCCCTTAAGTACATTGTCTCTTAGGAAGTGATGTCGAACATCAATATGTTTTGTGCGAGAGTGATGTACGGGATTTTTCGAGAGGTTGATAGCACTAGTATTGTCACATAATATTTTTATGTTAGTAAATATCAAGTTAAAATCCTTCAAAGTATTTTTCATCCAAAGCACTTGGGAACATGCTAGTGCAGCGGCTATGTATTCAGCTTCTGTAGTTGATAAAGCTACACTAGATTGTTTCTTTGAGAACCAAGAGACTAGTGATTCGCCTAAGAATTGGCACGTCCCACTAGTACTCTTCCTATCAGTGCGGCTACCTGCGTAGTCCGCATCGCTATATGTAACTAAGTTGAATTGTGGACTCCTAGGGTAGAATAAGCCATAATCAGATGTGTCAACTAAATATCTAAATATTCGTTTTACAGCATTTAGGTGTGATTGTTTAGGATTTGATTGAAACCTAGCGCATAAGCAGGTACTAAACAAAATATCAGGTCTACTGGAAGTTAAATACAGTAAAGATCCAATCATGCTACGATAGAGCTTTTGATCTATGGGCGTACCTGATTTGTCCAAGTCTAAGGAAGTTGTGACACTCATAGGAGTGTTCTTCCCTTTACTTTTGTTCATATCAAATCTCTTCAACATCTCCTTTGTGTATTTAGATTGACACACAAAGGTTCCAATTTCGAGCTGAGTGATTTGCAAGCCCAAGAAAAACTTGAGTTCACCCATCAAACTCATTTCGAATTCTTCCTGCATAATTTCTAAAAACTTTCTACACATAGATTCATTAGTAGCACCAAATATAATATCATCTACATATATTTGAACTAATAAAATGTCTTTTCCTTTTCTTTTAATGAATAATGTGGAATCAGCTTCCCCTATAGAGAATTTTGCATTTAACAAGTAGTCTTTGAGCCTTTCATACCAAGCTCTAGGAGCTTGCTTTAGACCATATAGTGCCTTGTTTAATTTGTAGACAAAATGAGGCTTATCATGAGACTCAAAACCAGGAGGTTGTTTTACAAAAACTTCCTCCTTAATGAATCCGTTAAGAAACACGCTCTTAACGTCCATTTGAAAGAGTTTAAAGCCAAGAAAGGCGGCATAAGCAAGAAGCATGCGAATTGATTCGAGTCGAGCTACGGGAGCGTAGGTCTCATCAAAATCAATTCCTTCTTCTTGGTTGTACCCTTGTGCTACCAACCGAGCCTTATTTCGAATAACTATACCGGATTCATTCAACTTGTTCCGGAATACCCATTTGGTACCTATTACCGTTTGCCCTTCAGGCTTAGGTACTAGATCCCAAACTTCATTCCTTTGGAATTGGTTGAGTTCCTCCTGCATGGCCATCATCCAAGTTTCTTCGGAGCATGCTTCCTCGACACTCTTCGGTTCAACTTGAGATACAAAGGCGGAGAGACCAAAGGTGCAACTAAAACAAGATCGGGTTTTAACGCCATCAGAAACACTTCCAATGACTTGACTTTCGGGATGATCCCTTTGATATATCCAATCTTTTGGAAGATTATGGATATTGGAGTTTGGAATGTTAGACACATCAGTAATAGAATCATCTTCATCATCCATATTGACTCGGTCAATGGAGGAATGAGGAGATTCATCGAAGGAGACATGAAGGGTTTCCTCCACTATTAATGTGGTCTTGTTAAAAACCCGATATGCCTTACTACGTGAGGAGTAACCAATAAAGATGGCTTCTTCACCTTTGGCATCAAATTTATCTAAATTAGAGCGGGTATTCAAGACAAAACATCGACATCCAAAAACTTTAAAATAACTAATTTTGGGTATTTTCCCATAGTATAGTTCAAAACAAGTTTTTCGCAATCCGGATCGAATTAAGGTGCGATTTAACACGTAACAAGCCGTGTTAACCGCCTCAGCCCAAAAGTACTTCGGTAACCCCGAGTCTATGAGCAATGTTCGAGCACACTCTTGAAGAGTACGGTTCTTTCTCTCAACCACCCCATTTTGTTGAGGTGTTCGAGGAAAAGAGAACTCATGAGCAATACCATGCTCTTGACAAAAATCATCAAACAATGAATTTTCAAACTCGCCCCCATGATCACTACGGATACGAGTGATTTGGTAGCCTTTTTCAGTTTGAATTTTCCTACAAAAAATAGAAAAGACGGAAAACACTCCTTCTTTAGATCTCAAGAAGGAGACCCATGAAAACCTCGAAAAATCATCTACAATTACAAGGCAATATTTGCATCCACTGAGGCTCTCATATTTTGTTGGTCCAAACAGATCTAGGTGAAGTAGTTATAAAGGTCTTGATGTGGATATAACTTCTTTGCTTTTAAAACTAGATTTTATAATCTTACCTAATTTACATGAATCACAAATAAGCTCATTTAAAAATTTTCTTTTAGGAAGACCTCGTACTAGTTCATGTTTAGCTAATTTTTGAACCAGCTTCATATGAACATGTCCTAGTCTTTTATGCCATATACTTAACTCATCATTTGCTATAAGACATTCATAAGTGCCATTTTTATCAAATTCTACGACATAAATGTCTTTAAATCTAGTTCCCTTAAGAAGGGTTTCATTGGTTAATGCATGCATAATTTCAAACATTTTAGAAGTAAACACTACTTTAAAACCCTTATCACATATTTGACTTACACTTAAAAGATTATGTTTTAGTCCTTTAACTAGAGAAACATTTGAGATGGGAGAGAGAGGGTTACCTATTTTACCAAGGCCAATAATATGGCCCTTGTGGTTGTTGCCAAATGTAACTGTTCCTCCATCCGTAGGTTGGAGGTCCAAAAATAGGCGCTTGTCTCCTGTCATATGTTTGGAGCATCCGGAGTCCATCACCCATCGGCCTCCTTGGTGGTGGTGGTCTCCTTGTCTTCCTCCTTGTAGACCTTCTTCCTCCTACAAAAGATCTTCGATGGTGACTTGGTGTTTCTATAGGTCTTTCTAATTTGAGTCGTCCATCCTTCATTTTGTATATCCAATTTTTGACATTATGATGTCCTTTCATCCCTACAAAACAAAGTGAGAGTTTTCTTTTCGGTATCCATTGTAAAGTGGATCCGTATTTGTTAGTGTTCTCCTTTAGAGGAGGGTCCTTTTTCGGCTCACTTTGACTAGGCTCATAAAAGCCTAATCCAAATTTACTTGAGGAAGGTTTTTGATGGGCAATGAGTTTGTCCAAGTTATCTTTCCCCTTTGTAAATTTGGCTAGGTTCTCAAGAAGTTGGTTTGACTTTTCTTTGAGATGATTTATCTCTATTTTCATTATATCTAGTTTATCTTCTAATGCCCTAATCTCTACTCTAAGTAAGCCATTTTCATCCTTTTTAAAAGAGTTTGATTTTTCAAGCACATGGATTTTGTCGAGTAATTCTTCTCTATCTAAAAATTTTTGTTCACTCATTGCTGTATACAAATCATTTGTTAATGACTCTTTCTCAATCATTAGATTTCTTATTTGCATATTTAAAGCAGTGGTTTCTTTTGTAAGAATTAGATTCTTTTCTTCAAGATCATTGATTAATCTCTTATTTTCTAACTTTTCTTCTTTTAAAGCCTTGCTTTGGGTTTTAGTTTTCTTAAGATCTATATATAATGAATCAAAGGCATCTTGTAATTCATCCAAAGAGTAGGGGTTTACCTCAGGTTCCTCAGATTCAGACTCGGAACCATCATTTGTTGCCATTAGTCCCAAGCATGCCGTTTCTTCATTTGTTTCCTCCTCCTCTTCTTCTTCGGAGGTGGAGTCATCCCACGTTGCTTGAAACGCCTTCTTCTTGAATCCTTTCGGTTTGGAGATCTTCTTGTAGTCAGAAGGCTTCTTGGGTTTCTTCTCATCATCCCTTTTGAGTAAGGGACAATCTTTCCTTATGTGACCTCTCTTTTTGCAATTATAGCAAATTAGAGGATCTTCTTCTCTTTTCCTTCCCTTGATCTCTCTTCTATTTCTGAGAAACTTTTTAAACTTTTTAGCTAATAAAACAAATTCTTCGTCATCGGTACTTACCTCATCATCCGAAGTAGCTTTGAAGGCTAAGGTCTTCTTCTTTGGCTCCGATGAGATTGATTTCTTCTTTTGCTCCATTTTTGATTCGTAAGCCATGAGATTCCCAAGTAGATTTTCCATGTCTAGATCCTCTACTTGGTTGGCTTCTTCTATTGCCGTTACCTTTTGCTCCCACTCAGGTCCAAGGGAGCGAAGGAGCTTCCCTTGAAGCTCCCCCTTTATAAATGTCTTTCCTAAAGACTTGAGGTTATTCACGATTAACGTGAATCGGGTGTACATGTCCCCAAGTCTTTCATTCTCCTTCATAGAGAAAGCTTCGAATTCCTGCGATAACAAGTTTATCTTTGAGGATTTAACTTTAGATGTACCTTCGTGAGTAACCTCCAAGGTTCTCCAGATCTCGTGGGCGGTTTCGCATTGGCTGATGCGGTTGAATTCCTCCGAGCTGAGAGCGCAGTAGAGTGAGTTCATTGCCTTGGCATTCAGTCCAAGGTGATGGATTTGCTCCACTGTGTAACCAGTTTCTGGTTTCTCGGGAATGACGTATGCGGATTCGCATTTCTCCCAAATGGAGAAATCGTTGGCTTGAAGCCACATCTTCATTCTCAGCTTCCAGTAAGTGTAGTTGGTTCCTTCGAAGAGTGGTGGTCGAGTGGTGGATTGCCCCTCCAATCTGCTTGTGGAAATGGCCTTCCCCTCCATGTGATCTTTCCGCGGATGTTACTCCTGTAGGCGGAAAACCTGCTCTGATACCAAATGAAATTGCACTAGAGGGGGGGTGAATAGTGAAATTATGGAATATTGAAAAAAAAAAATTCAATCACACAATATACTCAATTATTTTTAGGTGGAAACCCAAGATGGGTGAAAACCACCACCTAAGCCAATCTCTTGACTTAGGATTTTCGATCACAAGGTGATCAATCCACTAACCACACTACTTAAACGAGGGTAGTGTACCTCAATTATAATTCCCACCTCCGATCCCTTAACGGAGGTTTCTCTCTTCAAAATGAAGAGACGGGGACCCGACAGGCCGGATACCCAAAATACAGAAATTAAGAAGTAAAGATAACACCTATAGAGCACCCCAATAATTTAGTTGCTTTCTTATCTACTAAGCATGAAAAGAACTCCCTGATGATTTGCAGAACGGAGCGAGCCGAGAGTATGGATTTGCCCTTTGATCAGAGTATTAGCACAGCACAAGGGCAAGATGGAGCTTAAAGTAGTGAGCAAGAGATTTTTCTAATGGAATTGTATCTCAAGAGGTGTGTATTGCCAAAGAAGAGTTGTAGTCTATTTATAGGCAAGTTTGGAACCTTCAAGAACACTTGGGAGAGCTCTTCTAGTCGTTGGAGACAAATCCCAAGAGTTTAGGATGAAATCCACACAAAATCAGGGCAATGATGATTCTGACAGCAACATCAGACGTCTAATTATAAGATCAGACGTCTTACAGGACGTCTGATTTTTCCTCTGGTCGTCTAATATTGCAGGACATCCTTAACGGACTCTATTGGATCAAAAGAAGGACGTCTGATATTATGTCATAAGACGTCTGATTAGTTTACTGGACGTCTAATGAATGGTGCATTCGTTCCTGTTATCATCGGATCCAAACAGGGTTCTAGGTTTAGAGGATCAGACGTCGTTACGGACGTCTGAGGACATTACCAGACGTCTGGAAACCTAAATACTCTCCCTTGCTGCTTCTGCCAAAAGATTATGTGGCCGTAGACAGATACGCACAGAAAATCATGGCCAACGGTTCAAAGGCAGACGTCTGTAAGTGTGTCAAGACGTCTAGAAATTGTTTTTGCCGATAAAAAGTCTAACGGTTAGTATGAGGACGTCTGGGTAAAGAATCAGACGTCTGTGAACGGTTATCGACGTCTGAAAGTGAAGTCCTTCGACTGATGTTTATGAGGAGATGAACAAAGGCAGAAATATTTGAAATTAGACGTATGATACACATGTCAGACGTCTTATGGTGGAAAATCAGACGTCTGGACTTTTTACCGGACGTCTGATAAAAGTATAAGTGTTGGGTTTTTGTTTCTAATTTATCCTAAGTGTAGAGAGCCTAAGTTAGCTATTTATAGGTTATGTTTGGGGGCTCTTTACAATATTTCTAGACTCAAATAAGATGAAAATTACAACCTTTGAAAGTTTACATGAAAAAAGCCTAAGACCTAATACTTATGCTACTCGTCTTCACGCTTTTAATCTCCCGTCTTGGAAAGCTTTTTGAAATCCTGCAAATATGTTATTATAGAGAAAAAACAATATACTATGCTTTATTTATTATTTCATTTTCTACATTTTGTAAAATCATCAAAATATTATATATGAGTAGTTGAACTAACACTCCCCTCTCAAATAAATGCATGCATGCGTTTATTTTTACAAATGCGACTATGGCTACCTAATATACACTAGCAATGCTTGGAAATAGAATAAGATGGCACAATTGTTGGTGCATTTTTGCTGTGCAATTAGTGGTGCAGCAAAGTCAAACCACAATGGCTTCGCAAATACCACTCAAAGAAAAAGAACATTCAAAAAGATGAGGTCATTAAGAATGTTAGAGTGTATTTTTTTTGTTGGATGATGAGGTACGGATGAGGATCAGGCAATCATTCACCACGCCAATTTTTTTCTAATTTTAAATTTTTTTAGATTTTTTTTTAGGCAAGCAAACAACCACGGGTAGAGAACTACTCACAACCGGTCCTTGCTACACTTACTCCATCTCCACCGTCACGAGTTGCACTCCTTCGCAGTCCAAGCGTCGAGTTCCTGCAGCCATCAAGTAGAGGGAGAAAATGTGTTAGATGATGTGAGCATGGATGCAAAATGGAAGTGACAAAATAGCCAAAAACTGACGCTATAAGGACGCATTTGTTTAAAAGGGTCATTGTAGCTCGCATTCGCTGCGTCAGTTTTAAATAAAGAAACGAACGTGAGTTCGAGTGTCGAACACAGGAAGGCGTGAAAATCGGGTTTTTCTGTCACTTGGTGTCACGGAAATGGTAGGTTTTTGCTTGTGTGAGAAAATGTGGGAGAAAAGCAAGTAAGAGAGAGAGCAAGAGAGAGAGAGTAGGGATAGAGTTCTTTTAAGTCATGGCATTCACTTAGATCAAGATGAAAACAACATCAATACTATATTTAACATGCAACTCAAGTTTTACAACTACAACACTAGATAAATGCTTAAGCACAAGTAAAGTAAAGCTAAGCTAGAGAGAAAGAGGGAACGAGAAAGGAGACGGTGAGGTGGCCATGACGGTGTAGGAGGGCTCTGTCGGTGGCTCGTCGACTCCGGGGATTGCAAAAGTGTGCTAATGGTGGGTAAGAGTGGGGTAGAGCACTTGCAAGTGTATTGAATGCCTTACATGAGTGGTTGGAAGGGGTTTATATGGGAAGAGGGGCTTTCTAAATGAAGAAGGGGCTTTAGCAACGTCCGGGATGTCGCTAAAGCCCTTCCTGAAATGTCGATGAAGCCCCTCTGCCTACCTGTCGTCCGCGCGCTCTGTGCTTCCTCTTCTTGGCGATCCGCATGTAGTCGCTGAGGACTATCCGATCATAGATCGGACGGTCGAGATCGCGTGGTGAGAGCGCTTCATGATCGTGCTGTTGGTGCTAGAGCACCACGATCATTTGTTTTGATGATAACAAAACACGTGTTTGCAATTTGAGTCCTAGATTTCAGGTCAATTGCAAATGTGGACGTGTTTAGACGGAGTTTGAGCTCACATCCAGGACGGATTGGAGGAGCTTGACGGAAAACAGAGGAGGTTCGCGTGGAGCGACAGATTGAAGATAGAAGACAAGAAGAATAGGATAGATTCTTTTTAATCCTTTCTTGTATCTCTTGTCTTTATTTTCTTGCTCTTTTTATTAGAATATTATGTTAAAGAGCCTCAAAGTACCCTAACAGTAGTCCTAGGAACACCCGCACAACCCTAGGATACTTAGGTTTTCTGTAGAGAACTTAGAAAACCAATATAGGGTTTAAACAGAGTTTCCAGACGTCTAATTCCAAAATCAGACGTCTGATAAAGTATTTTAAGACGTCTGACTGTTGTTTCAGACGTCTGATAACTGTTAGGCTGGACATAGTTAGTTCTGTCTGATGAAATCAGACGTCCAGACCTTAGACCAGACGTCTTAGAAGACGTCTGATGGATTTGCCAGACGTCCAATTAGTGGACCGTTGGCTGGCTTACCATACACTTGAGGATATGACCGTTAGAGCCTTATCAGACGTCCATAGGACTGTCCAGACGTCTGATAAATGACTGTTTTGCCTCGGCTGACCCAAAATCTCTTCTCAGAGATTTTCTAGCCGTTGCAACGTTTGGAAATCAATTCCCACAGTAAAAGTAGGTTTCCAGACGTCCAGACATAGTGCCAGACGTCCCATATGTCGTCTGATGGACTTGCGCAAAAACCCTGTTTAGATCTGATCCAAGTCAGGAAGAGACCCGCCCAAAATCAAACGTCTGACCTTGAAATCAAACGTCTTAAAGTGGCCTTCCAGATGTCTGATGCCAGAGTTAGATGTCAGATAACCCTGTCAAATGTAATCATTGTCCTGATTTCAGCCTGATTCTCTTGGACTTTGTTCCCAACGGCTATAGAACCTTTCCTAAGCCTTCCAAAGCCTTCCTAAGGCCTCTATAAATAGAGGGGAACCTTTGCAACACAAATATACACAAAAACACACCTAGAGAGACCAAGATACACAAGATACACTTAAGAAACATAGTTCCACTCTCTTGTGTCCTAGATAGCTCTTGCTCTCCAAGCTCAAGCTCCATTCTCTTGAGAGCGACATTGCACCGTTGCGTGGCACACGCACCGCGTCATCAACTCGACGCACTCCTTGCAAAGGGGAGTATCCTATTTCCTATAGAAGCTAGGTTTAAAATTATTTTGTTGGCTCTATAGGACTTGTTGTTTCTTTTATCTTTGTTATTTGGTTGGGTATTCGCTTTGCGAATTCTCGTCTCCTTCGTGAGACAAAATCCTTCTCGTGGAGAGAAGGGGTTGAGGTACGCTACCCTCGTTTAAGTAGCGTGGTTGTATTGAGGTTGAATCACCCTTGTTTAAAGTGATTCGGTTTAGTGGATTTTGATCAACTTGGTTGATCGGAAAATCCTAACTCGAGAGGGTTAGGTGGTGGTTTTCACCCGGTTTGGGTTTCCACCTATAAATTCTTGTGTACTTTGTGTGATTGCTTATTTGTAAGATTATATTTCAATCCCGCAATTATTACGTCACCCCCTCCGGGTAGGGCTGGAAACTTTCACGTGCCTTGTGGGTGTTGTGCGTACGTTGTTCACGAGTTATCACGCGTGTTTGGCCGAACGCTGCTGATTGCACCACGTGGTGCTATCATGGCCGCTCGATGGCGATCAAGCGGTCTAATTTGGTCGCGCGGACGAATTCTACGCTCGAGCTGTTGTGGGTGCTTCGAACGCGCACCTCTTGCGCGTGTAGCGAGGGCACGACCACTGTGCTATGTTGTATGGTTGGTCGCGGATGCGCGTCTGTGCTCGGCTATTTTCGACCGTTGGATGGAGATCCAATGGTCGGATCTTCATGCTGAGGTGCGAAGGCGCGCGGGCAAGGATGGTTCTCAGCCGTCCGATCGGAGATCGGACGGCTCAGATCGTCTTGCGGCTTGATGGAGGAAGCTAGAGTGGCCTGGTGGTTGCTGATCGGGTGCCACGTGGTGCGCTGTGGGCCGTTGATCATCAAATCAACGTCCAGAACTTCTTGGGTCAATTGCGGGAACTCTAGATGTCGGATTTGGTTGATTTTGAGTCTGTTGGACTCCGTTCATCGTTATGAATCCATCCGTGCGGTCGAATTTCTCATCTGGGGCTTGTTTTGATATGAACTTGTACAAATGACCATTAATAATGCATTATAAGCAATCTCAATGTGCTATGCATGTAATGCTCCCATGCCCATTTACTATGTGTTATCTGTGCATTTTATCCTTAAGACAAACCCCGTCTGGCAGAATTATTATCGTAAAATGTAGCGTTATCACGTGGTTGTAAGAGGTTGAGTCACCCTCGTTTTAAGTGACTCAGTTAGTGGATTTGATCAAATAGGTCGATCGGGAAATCCTAAGTAGAGAGGTTTAGGTGATAGTTTTTATCTGGGTTTGGGTTTCCACCTAAAAATACCTGTGTACTTGTATGATTGCTTTATTTGTGAGATTGGTTATATTATTTTTGCTTCATTTATTTTTCATGCAAATCTCACCCCCCTCCGTCAGAACCTACAGACCTGGCGTAAGGTAACTAGTCTGCCCATGAAGCCTGCAAAGAAGGCCTCCAAGGGTAGGGAACTGTATTCGCTCGCCCCATCATACGAAGGGGGTGTGGCCAAAGCACTTACTCCACCTATGGCCAGCATGGTTACCTCGCATACTAGGCGAAGACAGGTGGACAAGATGTGATGAGTTGTGGCTCATCATAGCTAAAATGCCCAAGTTAAGCTAGAAATTTGATTAGATACTACTGAATTAACACATGAAATGGGTTAAGTATGGGAAATAACAGAAAAAGACCAAAAATATCAAATCTGTATTAAAAACATGAAATTTGGTCATTAAATGAGATATTCTATTCATTATTGTAAAATGATGATCCATTTGCAAATTGAACACATAGTTGAGTCCAAAAGTTCAAATCAAAAGTAAAATTAACTTCCTTAATGTTCAATTAAGCTTAAATAAAAACTTGGTTGCATTTGGACATCATTAGGACCTTGCATTTACTAGATTACACATAGGTCCTTAGGTCATATACATTTTCATGCATGAAAGTATGTCAGGGACTGATTTGATAGCTGGTAGACACCTCTTTGTAACACTTAGGGTCGGCTCTGATACCTTTCTTGCCACTTATGGGCCTCGCTGCAAAACTTTTACCCCTTCGCCCATAAGGACTTCCCCGTAAAAACACCAACTCACCTGCACTGCGAGTCTTCTATAGCGCACGAAGAACACTTTGCATCCCAGTCGTTGCTTGCTCACTGCCATGATCCTGTGGCCATCCTTGAATCGAAGCTTCGCACACTTCGGCGCATGTGTTCACCACCTTGCCCAGATATCATCTAATGCCCGATTTTTGATATGGACTTCGCATGCCCTCGCTAGCCCATCCCCATCGCCCAAGACCTAGGTGCCTAATTGCACCAATGTGCTGCCCAGATCCAGTGATCAACCTACTTAAGCACCTATCCTGAGTCACGCGCAAACTTAATCGCTCCCTCCCCCTGAGTGGTTCCTTTTGTCCAACCCCTCAGCCCTCCACCTCCTTTCCTCAGTGGTCGGTGACGGAGACTGCTCCTCTCCCTCCTTCATTCGCCTCTTGCCGCCGGCAGTTGGATCTTGGACACCACCTTCTTCAACTGAGGGTCTCTTTCATTTCATCGCCATGAACCTCCGACTGGTGGACCTTGGACACCACCTTCGTCTGTTAACTATATTTGTTGATTTCCTAGTGTAGTTTTCCTATTTTCTAGATTAATTGTAGTAATAGTTAGAGTAATTTAGGAGTAGATTAGTTGTTAGAAATCAATTTTGATGATGGTTTAGTTTAGTTAGGAGTAGATTAGTGTAGATCCATTCCTCCTCTAATCAATTCAGATCAGAGAGGTGTTTTTCCATCTCCATTTCGACGCACATAGCTTCCTCATCATCTCATTATCACATTCATTTCTCTCCCTTGATGTTTTACTCCATATTTCATCCTTCCCATCATAGTTGAATTGGATCTGAAATACGCAAATTTCTAGACCCAATGCATGCTCAAGTCCATCTAGGGGTCCTCTCATCCACTTCAAATGTTCACAAGGACCCCTGATCTGATTTTGAATTGAATTAGTTTGCTTGATTGACTCAAATTTGGATTTCACGCATAATCGTAAGATTTTGAATCATTTTTGGTCTAAATGGTTTTAATCAAGCAAATTAAAGTATCTTCATGCAATTGGATCATTTGCAATGAATCTGAGATGATTTGATGTAATTTTATTCCTCAGATGAGTTGTACTGATTTGAGTATAATTCACTGATTTTTGGAATGATTGGTTTTTGGAGAAGATGTTAGAGCCAATGAGAGTCGTAGCTTTGATTTGAGGTTCTGGCACTATTTTGAATCTGATTTGTCATTGAGTTGGATTTTTGAATTAGTTTTTAGAATGTGAAAGATTTCTTTATAACAGTTTGGAATGGTTGATCTAATTTTACAAAGTTTTATCCCCATCATGAGGTTTCTCAGAGCTTGATTCCAGACTTCCAAAGTGCAATGTTTTTCATGATTTCAAAGAATGGATCTAGCTAGATCTGAATTTAAAGATGGACAAATTAAAGAGACCGATATAACATGTTCAGTCCAACATTGATTTTGAAATGCATCTAATCCCTGATTTCAAACGATTTGGAGATGAAATGGTCTGTCGAGCTTTATTGATCCTCATATCTGATTTATTAGATCTAAGGATGATCCTCTTGATTTGTTTTGATGATGATTTCAACATGAAGACCTTTTGGATTTCATGCTTGGGTTTTAGACAGTAACACAGCAGCAATATCTATTTTAAGACGTCCGATGTAGCAGCTCTTAGCTGCTGATATTGGGAAGAATCTGCTAAATTTGAGCAATATTTGAGCTGTTAATTTGCTGCATTATCAATAGCAGCAGCAGCAGCTGGATTTGACAACAGTAACAGCTGGTTTTAGCTGTCTGTAGCCACTGATATGAGTGTTTTCAGAGATAGAACTTAGCTGACCCTATGTACAACTGTATAATGTCATATACAAGCTTTCATGTACTGAGATTGAATCTTAACTTAAGTAGAATTGCTTGTAATTTGTTATTAAGATTCAATGTTAGCTATTTATATCATGAATTAACTCTCCAATCATGAAAATTAATGAAATTCGAAGTGGATATCATGCTTAACTATTTGAGCATCTTTTATGTGAAGTGCTAAAGATATTTGATTGGTTGAATAGCATTTCTATCCCATAGAACTCCATTTAAGGCCTCAGGTTCCCTTTTGAAAATCCTTTGAAGGCCTAAAATATGTCAACTTTGTAAATAAATAAAAATTTTAAAAAATTCCAAAAAAATAAAATAAACCTGTCTTGGTTAAGATTAGGTATGTTTTTAGGTGTGTGCCATGTTTTAAGGCATTCTGAACCCCCGACTTAGTAGAACATATCAGCCGATGATTCAGTATACCTTGAATCTTAATAAAAGTACTCAACAACAAAAACACCAAAACCCAACTCTCTATCTCTCATCTCACTCTTTCTTTCCCATCCCCTATCTCTAATATATGTATAAAACCCATAAAAATCAGAAAAACCCTAAAAACTCCTAAAAATATCATGTATACTATGTTTATACTTATATATATAACTTAAATCTAAGCTATAAATAAATATTGCATAATATGTATAAAATATCTATAAATAACTTATATATGCATTTTATGTATTAAATTAAGTATTTAGAGTAATCTAATGTATATATAACTTTATTGTATTAGTTTATATTAATTTATATAACTTAATTGTAAAATAACTAAGAAACTATACAAACCTATTTAAATGTACATATCTTTAGATCATACTGTACGTACGTATTTGTATATGTATTATGAATAATATAATACCTGTAATGTAATTTAATTATATATATACAATAAATAATTAGGTTATTAAGTTAACTAGGTAATTTATTAAGTTAAAATAAAATAAAATAAAAATTTAAAGTAATACTGAGATAATTTATATTGTATACTTGTACTATATTATAATAAATATTTTCAACTAATTTAGATTGTATTTATACTATATTATAGTATTTATAGTTTATATATATGTATAACAAGCTAAAACATGTATTGAAATCTATACAAATTAATATAAAGCCTCTAAAATATAATAAAAATCTGTAATAAATAATTTATTATGTATGTTAATACTTTAATAAGTCAATTTGACAATTAATTAACTAATTTATATTTTAATTAATGAATTAAACTCTAATTTAACTTATATAAATTGTAAACTTTACCTAATTATATAATAAAATAAATTATTTTTGTAAAGTAACTACATAATTATGTAGCCCTATATAAGGACTTTGAAATCCCATAATTTATTTTTAATTTAAAATAAATTATGGCCCTCAATTCGAGGGCCAAAGATTGCAAATAAGGACAGCACAGAGCACAGTTGTAGCACTTACGAAGGCGCAAGGATAGCACCACATCGATAGCTTACTGTCGCTTGCACCGCCTTATATTGTTTTTGTGATGTTGCCTTCCCGCTCGTCAAGTGCTGGGTGCCCTTATACACACATTGCTCGCTCCCTCTCTCGATCTGAATTTGGCATGAGCGTATTGGTGTGGTGCATGAGCTGGGGGCTGTGCATTGTGCATGGGCCTATGTGGGTCCAATAATGAGCATTAAACTGGACTTAAAACACCTAATAAAAACTAGGGTGGGCCTAGTAGAGGTTTGGTCACACCCAGAAATGGGTGCAGTGTATCCCTCGAAAAGGTCTCCCGCCCACTAAGCCAATTTTTGAACTGAACCGAGCCTGTCTAAACCTGTTGAAGAGAAGAGAAGAGTGAACCAAGATAGGAGAAGAGAAAATTTGGCTAAGTGTTGAGCCCTTGTGCCTTAGTGTATGCTATGTGTGTTGTGTTAGTGTGAGTTGTGTGTTAGCTGTGTTGTGTGCATGAGTTATGTGTGTTGTGTACGTGTATATGTATATATATGTATGTATAATATATAATATGTATATGTATATAATATAATATAATGTAAATAAATAAGTATACTATAATATATATATGTGTGTGTAGTATAAGTAGCATAAATAAGCTTGTTTGAGCTCTTATAAATATATATAATACTAGAGCTTTAGTGACAGATTCAATCATCACTATTTATGTAAATGTATGTTAGTATAGACAATAGTTTTTGCCTTAGGTTATGTATATAGTTTACTAAAATTTTAGCGACACTTATATATGTTACTAAAGATGTTAGTATGTTATAATTAATTAGTATAATAAGTATTACTAACTATTTTTGTACCTATACTTAGGTATTAACTATATTAGTTGTAAATAATTAACATAAAATAGTTATACATAATTTTTTATGCTTGTTTGTATACATTTGTTTCTAAGCATTGTAATGTATTTTAATTCATTCTTTTGTACATAATTAATCAAAATTTTTTATTCATTAATTGATTCATTCATTTTTGTAAGTAAAATCAACATTTTTGGAATTAAAGAATGTTTTTAGACTTAGAGAGTGATGTATATCAATAACTACCTCTCAATGAACGACCTGGAATAAACCAGTAAAAATTAAGTTTATAAATAAACTTGACGCGACATCGATTTGTATTTGTGGTATATACTACAACAACGACATTTTAAAATCGTTTTTAGTGCGAACCGATCGTTGCGCATCAAGATGCCAGGTGAGTAGGCAAACCAGGAGTCTGTAAGAGGATCCCCAAGGGTCACCCTTCTGCGCCATCGCAAGCACGAACCACAAGCACCCGGCTGATACCTTAGATAGCCCTTCCGACGAGCATTCCAATAGGCCCTGGCAATGATAAGTTGAAAGGAAGTAACAGGAGAAGTCTCTATGCCAAGTCATTCAAGCAAGCGTAAGAGATCAAGCGAAGCATCCTAAAATGTGGTTCACGAAACCCATGTAAGCAAATCCCATGCAAAAAATACATCCTCCCACTTGGCATACGAACAGTCCATACAAGGAATAAAAAAATTTTCCTTTCCTTTACAAGAAACATCAACGGTTACATCCCTCAAATTATTGCCTTCAGCTAAATTACAATTGGAAAAAGGGAAAATTAATTCAAGGAAAAAGTCGGCACTAGTCATCACGACTCAGCGGCCTTGCCCCAAGTCTTCAATCCCACTCACTTTCAACAACATGGGTGATAGTGTGACATCAAGACTGGCAGGCCCTATAGCATGAACCGGCTAACCAAAAAAGGTTTGTCTTTTCCTAGCCAACATCTCACCCCCAAGACAGACCCTCATCCAGGCAAGATGAACTCCCCCTCAATCCCATCTGCAGAGGAAGGAGGACTGACCGAGGAACACTGCAGGCGGAGAGGCAAGTCTTGGCGAGTCAGGGCACCAGTGCAAGGCAAGCGCAGTGGCCCAACCGTGCAAGCTACGTCCCCATACATCAGTTAGGCGCCCCACACGGCTGAAGCTGTAAGGCCTTCGACAGGTCGTCCATGTCAGAATGGCTAGTCAAGCTCAACTTCCTAGGCAGACGTTTGCCCAATGAGCCCTGCACCACTTCTGCCCAAGCAAAGTACCCTCCCACCAGAGGAGCTGCCAGTAGAAGCACCCTCTACTCCACCCTCTTTGAGTCACTAAGGAACTCGAGGGAAGCGGTAGAAGTGTCGAGGGGCCATAACGGCATGGCCTTCACCCAAGCCTCGGGCGGTGCCTCAGTGACCCAGCATCCGGTGGGTCCACACGCAACTGAAGGGAACGGTACCCCTAGCGGCGCGTCCCTCGCCTGGTCCCCGCTTGGATCCACAAGGGCGGGTGTGGCTGACTCCCTCTCAACAAACGCCTCACCAGATTCGTCCCACGAGTGCCTCAAGGGGACCTGCTCCACCCCTTCTCAACTCACCACCCGCTCCCCATTAAGCTCCTCATGCAAGAGGCCCGCTCCTTTGCACCTCCTCGAGCAAGCTTCCCCCACGCAGGATGGACTCCTGGTAGGGACAAGCCACCGTGACTCTTGACATTGCCCAACAAAGAAAGCCCCCAAACACCTGTGCCAGGAAAACAAGGCAAGTTAACTGCGCAGGACGGAGGTCAAGACACAACAGGCACATCAAGAGATGGAAGCCCTTACCTTAACCCATGCATTGAATAGGGGCATAAAGAGGGGATCATCCCCATCCGAAGAGCTACACATAACCACTCTTCGCCTGCTCCACCGAGCATGCAGAAGTTCGACGACAGAACTCTATCCAAGGAGTGAACGAGTCATAAACATTCTTCCCTACGACTCTTAAGTCCCTCAAGCATGTCCACAGACGAAGAGGGGCGGTGACGCAAGGCCCACATCGAGCCTCTATTTATAGCCCCACCTCACGGACTACCAAGGGCGGTAATGTTTTTCCACCCCGCCCCTGAGGGTCACCAATTCCCAAGGAACTGAATCCCCTGAGATTCAACGTGGATTCCACGGCTGCATCAACACATTCATAAAACTGCCAGCCAAGGACCCTTGCACGTTATTACAGGACGGACATCCCAAAAGTCTTTCTCACCTTTTCAGGAAGGCTCGACGCTTCAGGCCATGTCCTTTTAGGGCAATAATGCCAGCCTCCATATCTCACTCAGTCAAATTTCCGCCTCTTAAGGCTAGCATCGGCTTGGGCTTACACGCCCCTTGCCAAAGCTATTTTGCCTCCTAAGGTTGACACTAGCTCGGGCTTACACGCCCCCGCCAAAATTCTTCCCTCTCCTAAGGCCGACACCGGCTCAGACTAATGCATCCCACGCCTAACTTATGCCCCCTCCTAAGGGAGGAAACAACTCGGGCTAATACACCCCTTGCTAAAGCCATGCCGCCTCCTAAGGCTAGCACTAGTTCGGGCTTACACGCCCCTCGCCAAAATTTTGCCGCCTCTTATGGCCGGCACCGGCTCGAACTAATACGTACCAAGACTAACTTATGCCGTCTCCTAAGGCAGGCAATGGCTCAGGTTAATATGCCCTACGCTAAAGTTATGCTGCCTCCTAAGGCTAGCGTTGGCTCGGGCTTACATGCCCCTTGTTAAAGTTCTGCTGGCTTGGGCTAACACACCGCACACTTAACTTCTGCCGCCTCCTAAGGCAGGCAAAGGCTCAAGCTCACATGCCCCACGCTAAAGTTATGCCGCCTCCTAAGGCTGGCACCAGCTCAGGCTAATACACCTCACACTTAACTTCTGTTGCCTCCTAAGGCAAGCATAGGCTCGGGCTCACATGCCCCATGATAAAGTTACGCCACCTCCTAAGGATGACACATGCTCGAGTTAGTGATGGGAACACCATCATGAGCCATAACTAGCTCAATTTGATATAATTAAGTGAATAAAAGCTCCTACATATCCATCAGAAGGTCTTAAGGGCACAAAACACTGATCTGAGAAGAAAATAAGAAAATAGGGTTATTTTTGTAAATTTACCATCCTATGACAAAAATAGAATAACCGTAGGTTTTCTCAGGGGTTAAATAAAGGTCAAAATGTGCTTTCGAGTCTAACAAGAGGATTCATATAGAATGAAACAGGTTTTCATGTGTTACAAGAATTAATGGACATCTGAAACCCTAAAAACATACCCGGTTAATCTGCTGAGGTTCTAGTTAGGATAAAATTCACTTAAACCCTCTAAAATTCATAGAAAAATATATTCTCTAGGGTTTAGTACCTTCAATTTGACCATCAGAACCCGTCTTGACCTAAAACAGAGTCACAGATAGACTTTTGCCCTAATTTGGGTAATTGTGCAATTTCTCTAGTCAAACATGGTCAAAACCTAAATCTAACATCACCATTAGATTTCTTTGGTCCAAATTAGGTTTGTCCCAAAATCTGAGCCCAATGTAAGGTCATATTAACCAAGTTTGCATTTTGGTCTGGTCTAGTTGTTTTTCCTCACACCCGTGCCCCTAACTTTCGAAAAATATGCATTTGGGTCCCTATCTTTTGTCATCTTCTTTACAAGCTGGTCCCTACCACCATTGGTGTAAATGCACCTTGCTCCAGCGAGATTCGAGCGGAGATTTCTTGCTTGTTCTCAATCAAACCTTCCCAAAATTGAATCGAAGATTCTTTGTGAAATTCCCTTCCACATAAAACTAATCTTGGGCTCCAATTCTTTCCCAAAAGGTCATGTCAACTGTTTGAAGGATCGGGTATCCCATTTCGTGAGGACCTTCCAAGCTTGGAAGCTTCTTTCCAAGCTTGAAAAGGCCTCCTATGGCCTATATAAGAATGACCAATGCCTCACCATGCTTCTTAGCAAGTCTTGGCAAGCAAAAAACCCCTGAATCCCCTTCCTCCGGCCACCCACGACCACTGCTCCGGAGACTTCTTCGATCCCCTTCCTCTGACCGTCCAATGACCAAATTGGTCGGTCCTCTCGACTCTCCTCTTCGTCGTGATCCTCCCCGACCAAGGGAGGACGTGCCTCTGACTAACTCGCCGTCGCCACTTCACCGATCTCTCCTCCTTCTCTGGCGCCTGCCTACCACAACCGGCAGTCTCCACCTCTCTACCTCATCGCTAAGTATCTCTATCTCCCTACATCTTTTTCCCGCACTCACATCTCACCTCTGACCACCGACTCTCCCTCGACACTTTCATCTTCATCCGCTCTGGCGAAGCTCCGGCGATGCCCCAACCGCACCACTCCACCGCACGAACCTCGCCGCTACCAACCCCCTTAGCATTGCCACAACTTCCTCAACACAATCCCTCTATCAATTAGGGCATTCACCGTCTCCATCGCTTCACCGAATAACCCATCATCTTTCGTCCAGTTCCGTCTCCGCCAGCCACCTACACACCCTCTCACGCTACGCCATGATCACCACCACAATCACCGTCGCACGGTGAAGTTACTAAATGTGTTTAACGTGACCGAGAGACCGTTCTTTGGAGTTTCAGGTGACCATGTTCGTTCGCCATTACCGCAGCTTCAAGCGAGCTTGAAGTTTGGTCTTCAGGCTGCTACCTCCAGGTTTGGGCTCCACATGACGTGGATTCACCTCAGCAACACACTCACCCGGTCAATTGAAGCCATTGACCACCACAAGCACCTCAATCAAGTCCACCTTCCACTACAACAGCAAAGAAGAAAGGGACGCGGGTTTAGTCCCACATAGTGGGTTCACAAAGTAGCATGCGGAGATATATTGATTTTGTGCATCTGGCTTATCGCCGTAGCATGCATAGGGGGTGAGGTCCCCACATTCACACCCATTGCACGCTCTCACCCGTGGCCACGCCACGCAGGTCTGAGCTCTGAACTGTTTACCCGTGTACCTGGATCCGATTAGCATATATTTGAGAGGGGGTTAAGGTGAAGAAAGGAGAGAGAGGGGAGGGGGGTTTTGCTCTTGCAGGAAGTTGTGCGACACTTAGTCGCAAGAAGAGGAAAAGGGCCAAGGAAAGGAAGAAAGAAGAGAACAACATAGAAGAAAGGAAAAAGAGACCCTTGAGACTCTTGGAGGCACTGTAGCAACTGGTTGTTTAAGATGTTTGATCTACGCATCTGCTGTTTGATTTCACATATCCAAGCCTCTTAGGATCTATTGCTTACTCATCTTGCGTGAATTAGTTGTGGTTGATACTGTATAAACATTTGAAATAATTATGGTTAAATTGTAGGGTTAATTTGGTGATTCAAATCACCATTTTAACCTCATCTTTTTGTACTTTATTACTGAACTTCATCTCTATATCATTTTTAATTAAGTTTTGATTGCAATTGCTCATATATTTGATTCAAACTACGATCTTGACATTCATATTTGCCACTTGCTCCTAACGAACGACCTCAAACTTTATTCTAGTATAAATATTATTTGCTTTTCACACTGATTCGATCTATACTGCAATGCAACAATTTTAAAACCCATTTCAGAGCGATTAACAGTTAATATGCCCCACGCTTAACTTCTGTGGCCTCCTAATGCCAGCGTCGGCTCGAGCTTCTGCACTCCACGCTGAAGTTGACACTCCTCATGCAGCCAACTCGAACTCAGGCTTACATGCCCTACGTCCCACCTCGGTACATGTCGCCGGCAGGAGCTCAGGCTCATACGCCCTAACAAGGAACCTCTTCCAAACAACTGGAAGCAGGAAAAAGCCACTCAACTCCATCATAGATGTTCTCCCCACTGCAGCACAGTAGGAAGAACATCTGGGGGAATCATCTATAGTGGAGTATTGGCCACACTCACTACTCTCTCAGCAGTTCACACTAGCTAGAGAGTGAAGGCATATGATGAGGGGCAAAAATTGCCTTCAGATCTAAAACTCCACACATGACCCGATAAAGGATCTGGCTACCTGACCATAGGGTGTAAAGGCGGAACCAACTCAGCCTGCCCCACCTTAGACCAGCTGGACTCCAACAGGAGCCTGCCCACTCTGCCAAAGAATCATGAGCAGCAAGGGCAGAAGATACGATATGATATCTTCTAATGCATGTAATATCATGTAATAGAGAGGGGATCCCTCAAAAGAGAGGATTCCTCCCCGAGAGAGGGAGCGAGGTCATGTAATATCATATATCCTTCATGAGTTCTAATGCATAGTTGGGAGTCCTATCCTCCCCCCAGACGTATACCCCTTGCGGTGAAACTGGGTCACCAAACCTTTGCTTCCCCCTGTGTGTGTTTGGTTGTTGCTTTACCTACCTACGCAATGGATGATTAATGGTTAAGTAGCGCCTCTGACACTAACAAATCTGTTGGTGGCTTTCAGAGATCCATCACCTGTCTTCATCCTCCTCCTCACCTTCACCACTCCCCTTATCCCTCCTCCCTGCTGCACACCACCATCGTCACCCTCTCTCTATTTCCCCTCCTTACTATACTCCACCATCACCTACCACTCACCACAACCACCCTCCCCCGCCTTCCTCCTTGCTACATATGACCACCACCACCACCCTCCCCCTCCTCCCTCCTTGCTTTACATGAACATCACCACCACCCTCCTCTCCACTACACATGACCACTACCCATCATTAGGGTTGTTAAAAAAATTTTCACATTCAATACTAATTTAGATT
The DNA here is from genome assembly GCA_037157565.1 of Thalassia testudinum. Lineage (NCBI taxonomy): Eukaryota > Viridiplantae > Streptophyta > Magnoliopsida > Alismatales > Hydrocharitaceae > Thalassia > Thalassia testudinum. Next base: position 122,744,462 of record JAZHRO010000073.1, read on the forward strand.
CAATTTGTCCAAAGTTTGATTTAGATTTGGCATATAAATAAATGAACCAAACCCAAACCTAATTTTAGGTTTGTTTACCTAAATGAACTAAACCTGAACAAGGTACGTTCGTTTAATTTGATTCGTTAGAAAGTTGATATATATATATATTCAAAATATGGACCACACCATTGGTCGAATACTCCCGTTACCCTACATTCTTGCCTGTCATGCTTCTCTTTCCTTCCCAAAATGGGAAACATCACGAGTCTCCTTGTTCATTTTTTTGAGAAACATGCATTGAAATGTTTACGATGTAATTTGTATATTTTTTAATTTTTCACTCCATATTTTATTTTTTTAATTATAATTTATTATATTTGTATTTAAAACAAAATATTATACTTTAAATGAATCATAAATAAACCTTTAAATGAACACTAAATGAATCGAACTTAAATTACACTACAACATATTCCACTTTTGCCGTTGGTTAGAAACCGACAGCAAAATCATATTAATCGACGCCATTAAGTGACGCCATTATGATCATTGCTGTTTCGTTTTACCGTCGATTTTTGGACACATTCGACGTAAAAATAGTGTTTGACCACATGACAGATTGGCCATGTCGACGTCAGTTAAGAATCGACGGAAAATACAATTGCCGTCGATTTATTTATAACCAACGGCAAAAAAAGTGTTCACCAAAGGTCAGTTTGGATGTTTCGCCGTCGTTTCAAAATCAACGGTAAGTGTATTTGTCATTGCTTATTTGTCAAGTGACGACATTTATCCGTCACTTTTTCCTGCCTTTACGCTCCCTTTTTTGAAGTTTCCTCATCGGTTATATATATTTAACATCGGTTAGATAAGTAACGACAAAAATATTTGTGTCATTGCTTTTCCTTATAACCAACGACATATATGTGATGACAAAAATAATTTTGCCGTCAGTTTCCTTATAAGCGACGGAAAATATGTGACGGGAAAAACAATTTCGTTGTCGGTTAGTCTGGGAAGTGACGGTAAAAATATTTTTCCCGTAATTTATAAGCAGTCGATTAATGAAATAATCGACGTTTTTTTTTTAACGAAAGAAATTACAAAATGATGGGACTACATACTAAATATACTTAAAAGACTTGCTAATGAAGAGAAGTTATATTGCTTAAATATAAAAAGTCTAGTACATAAAAAGTTTGAAAATGAAAAATTTACATAAAATGAAAATAAAATATTTACATGAAAAACATAAGAAAAGAAAATGTATAAATATCACTATGCAGCTGCCCCGATGCCACCAGCTCCAGCCATGTCGTCATAATCGTCTCGTTTGTGGATGCTGGGATCTAATGAAGGCGGATGCTCTGACTGACCCTTCTTCAGAAGAAGGGTTAGAAGCGTCTCAATCTTACTATCCGTCTTATTCATTTGTGATTGCATGGCATCCACCTGACTTTCATATATGTCTCTCTCTTCTCCCTCTCTTCCTCTCAACTCTGTAGTGTGTCAATTTTTTGATGCAACTGATTGATGACACTAGATGAGACAGCACCTTTCCTCCCATACCAGGTAGATAACGTATCTACCCTCCCCATACTAAGAACAAAACCACCGTGATCCGGTGGCATTACTCTCCTAAATGCGTCCTCTGGTTGCAAAGGCTGATGGACGCTATCGGATGTCTCGTCAGTGGGGGGATGTACTAACTGTACCATTTGCTCCTACATGTATTAAAAAATATTATTATAATATATATATAGCAAGTTATAAATATTTTTGAGTTTAAAAAACTTACATGTTTCTCCTGGTATGACTTATGAATCCACTTACGAGCACTCTCAGCTGTAGCCTTACTGTAGGTGATCTCGTATATATCCATCGTACTCATTTCCATCCCATCATGAGTAGCGGACTGAAAATATAAAAACGAAACAATTATATTAACATAACATAAAAATTAAGTAATATTCAACTGAAAAGTAGTTCCAATACTTATGTAATGGCTCTTGACCGTCTCGATACACCTTCGAGCCGAACAATAGATCTGTAGTGGAGCTTTAGCCCTATTGACCTTATTTTTTCTTACTTGCTCTTGTACATATACATAATAATATTTTTTATGAATTTAAAATATATGAAATTAATAGAATAATTTGTAATCATTTACGAACCTCCGTCTTTGGATTCAGCCAATGCTTGCATGCCTTCTTCCAATCGTTAGGCATGTCATCAGGAAGAGCATGACCCATTGCCTCCTCTGGTAAACTCTTATTCGAGAAAAATCAAATATGAAATATAAATTGTTAAAAATAATATAAGAAATTATGTATATAACAAAAATGTAAATGTTTAAAAATTCTTACATTTCTATTGGTCTCCGTCCTCCAAACCCAGTGGATTTTGGCGCCGTGCTTAAGGATATATCGGGAGGCATTGAGGTCGTCACCCCAATCATAATTTGCCTACATTAATTTTAAAAAATATATGTCTGTAACGACCCGATTCCCGAGTCCCTACGAGACACGAGAACCGAACCGACTCGACTAATCCCAAGACCCAGTCGTCCAACGAGGAAGTAACCAAAAGACAGTAAAATAAACCACATTCAGCATGAATATAACTAACAGTAAGAAAGTACAACAGTAAGGAAAGAAACTACTACAGTAGGTACCACCACAACAGTAAAGCAACATTTATCATATAACAAAAACTGCAGGTAAAGAAGGTACAGCGGAAACAAAACTACTCACTAGAACAGAAACAAAAAGAAGGTACAAAGCTGTGGTAACTCTACTGGACCCTACTCGGCCCAGCGTCCTCTGCAGCCGCCGACCCTGGCTGCTCAACACCTGGTCCTGAAAAAGGTAACGAGTGTAACACGTCAGCAAAACGCTGAGTAGAATGGCAAACTAACTAAAGGCAACAGTAGAGTGTACAGTAGCTGTTATGTTCTATTACTTCCTTTATTTACATCTTTCAATTTTTCTCACTATTTCATTTACTTCTCAGATCCTTTACTTGATCTCGAATGTCCTCGTGGGACGATCTTGATTGCAGTCTTTTCCAACAGTAGAAGTAGCACGTGGTGCTCTCCTGGTCGGGAGAGTCCCCCGTGGTGATCCTACCCTCAGTCAACCACCCCAAGGTCACTGACAGACGTAACGGTGACTACGGCACGCGCGATAACCGCACAGGTAGCTAGCCCGTACTGGCACGCGGTCAGTCGTTTCCGTTAACGGGTGCGCCCAAAGCACAGCACGGAACCAGGGCAGAGCCCTCTCAGTAACAGGGGTCCAACCCCTCCACAGTAACCAAACCGGGGCCTTGCCCCTCCACAGTCCGCGCACCCTCGCCTGACTACCCTGGTTTGCCCTAGTGGGCCTAACAAGTCGGTGAAGGAGGCTAGCAGAACCCCGGGGCCCGTGGGGTAGCTAGTACTCTCCTAACACTACTAGCTCTCCTCGGTACTACGTACACGAGGGCCAACAAGTCGGTACAGAGCGGCCAAGCCTAACCCCGGGTCCCTGGGGCGGCTGGCCCCACTCTGCACTAAAACAGGTACAGGTACTTCCCTTGGTACTGCGTACCCAAGAGACAGTACAAACTACATCTCAGTTCCATTCCTTTTCTTTCCAGGAGTTCCACTCCTAATTCCCCGTAGGGTTCCAGCTCTTTATCTCAGAACATCATATGTTTCACTTTCCAGATTCTCGTTCTAACATTCCATGATCTCAACATGATTCTTTATGCATAACAGGCAGCTGTTAATTAAATTTACAGGCAGCTTTATATATTCCTTTCCATTTTTCCAAGACTGCAGTAATGTACATTCCACTAGTTTTTCCATCCTAGGATTCATGCCATATCCTAGGATCTATCATACAATCTAGTTTTCCGGCCCTAGGATTCATGCAACACCTAGGAGCTATCATTCCATATATTTCTCATTCCTAGGATTCATGCAATGCCCTAGGTTCTAGTTATGGTTCCATACTTTAACAGATTTTATTAATACTTAAAACCACTCTACCAGGTACAACGGGAGTAATGGGGGCGTGGTCGGGAATCCCGCGCGCCTCCGCGACTCTCAAGACTGCAACCGAATGAGGTCCTATCACAAGGATCAAACACAAGGAGTGTCTCAAAACAGTGTATAGCTACTGTAGGCGGGTAGAGGAATAAATTCTGAAACGAACGCAACTCGAATCGCGGAAAACGGAGCCCAAACGGGCCCTAAATGGGTCGAGAAAGACAATACTGTGCAAAATCAGACGTCTGGAACTCCTTCCAGACGTCTTAAATGGTGGATCAGAGAATTACCTGTTCGGCTTGGTTCCCCGGACGTCCAGAAGTCTGTGGGGACGTCTGTCTAGATCCCAGACGTCCGATGGTCGCTACGGACGTCTGGAGGTCACTCCCGCCGTCTGGTACAACTTCCAGACGTCTGATTCGCAAAGGATGACGAGTCAGAACACCTGCGCACAGCCAACCCCCCTCCCTCAGTACGGTCAGTCGACAAAAGAAGAAGAAAGCGGAAACTCACCTTTCAGACGTCTGTATGATCTCACAGACGTCGACCTTGCCGTCTGGATATCAGTCCAGACGTCTGATTCTGGAAATTTTTTCCAGAATCAGAACCTTGCTCGGCCTCCGCTCGCGACGCCGCCCGCGTCGCACCTCGCGCGTCCGCTGCTCCGCCCGCAGCAGGTCCCTCTCCGCGACGCTCTGCGCCCCCCTGCGCCCTCCGCCGGCCGGCCAAGCCGCTCCCGGCGAGCTCGCCCTCACGGCAGAGCCCCGCCCTCGCACACCGCAGCTCCTCCGCGCCTACTGCGGCTGCCGCTGCCGCTGCGCCCTCGCGTCCGCTCGCTCTCGCGCACAGGCAGGAGAGAAGGAGGAAGATGGTGGAGACGGGAGGGGAGGCGCGCCCCCCCCCCCCTTTTAACGCCGCGCGGAGAGGAGAGAGAGACGGTCGCAGTCGCCTGCAGCCGCAGAGGAAGATGCAGGATCGCAGGTCTGCGCGCACAGGCGCGCAGACGAATATCCCGTGCGAGCATAACTGTTCGCCAGACGTCTGTAAACTATACCGGACGTCTGGTCAGACGTCTGGATGTGATCCCAGACGTCTTTACAGACGTCTGGGCCACCTCCCAGACGTCTTAAAAGACGTCTGGGGCACGCGCTCGTTACAATGTCAATCTTACTTTAGAATAAATTTAAGATAAAGTTATAAAAGAAATAACTTTTATATATTAAAGAAATAACTTTTATAAATGAAATTACATCCAACTGACGGAGGAACTGCCTCTTCAGCTCTGCGGGCACCTTCCTCCAATCGAAGTAGCAAATGTACATAATGAACTTAACAATTGTGCCTACTCAACTGATAAAGCCCAGGTAATTCTCCACCTCCCCTATGGTTCTAAGCCTAATTGTTATTTTCACACCCTCGGGGATACGCTGGAGGTCTAGATTTTTTTCTTCCCTCGTCCTCTTGCTAGTCAACTTGCGTAAACATTAATTATATTCGTTATATATTTTTGAAGTTATAATAAATTTTAAAGCATATAAGTAATTTACTTCTTAAAGGTATATGATTTCTTACCAAAACTCAAGCCCGTTGCTGAGGGGTCGACATGAACTGGGGACGTACTCCTCACCATCTCATCCTCTGCCTCCTCGTCCTCCTCTCCCTCCTCTCTCGCCTCCTCAACCTCCTCCTCCCCCTCCTCCTCATCTAATCCTCCATAATCTAGATCATCTTCTACTCAATCTGGCAAGGTCTGAGCAATCTCTTTTACCTTTCCCTTCCCCCCGCATGTAGTAAACGTGTCATCTCCCTAGGTTGTACGAAACGTGACAGGGGGGTGGCTGAGGCTGAGGAGACGAATTGGCTACGTGGAGGGCTGTGTCTCAGGAGGATCCTTTTTTTTGGATTTTTTCTTAAATAACTTCATCTGTAACAAGTAAAAAATGTAATAATTAATATAATTAAAAATCATTAATATATAAATCATTAATAAAAAAAGTTTGCTAAACATAAAAAAATATTGTTAAAGAATTTTTACTCAAAACCCCCTTTGTAATGACATATATGCCCCTATAAATTTCAATTTTAATATGAATTTCATTTAAGAAGAAATGAAACAAAGTAAAGAAATTATTTCTAGCCTTAGATGTTAACATCTATTGCAAATAAATAACCTTCATTTGTTAATTCTTGGTATGATTTAGACTATGAGTCAAAATGGTTGTGTGGTACTATTCTTATGGGTATAACCCATCCCCTTTGGCAATTATCGGGGACATAGAAAACTTATGTCGCTTGACATGCCATTGTGAATGGTTTATCAGACTGAAGAATTTGATGATTAGGATTTAAACTCAAGAAATTGTATTTCTTGTCAATTTTGAAATCGGTGCCCTCTTTGAAAACATCAAACCAATGACATTTAAATATGACAACTCTGTAATCAAATCTGAAGCAGATCTTCAAAATTTCTTTGATTTCACCGTAGTATCCATCTGGATTGGTGGAAAGATATGAATCAACAACTCCGGCAGTTGTGTAACCTTTCTATCATGAATTTCTTTTATTCTGAATCTGAACCCATTTATTATATACCTAAAGTGGTAGTATGCATAATGTAATAGTGAATCAGCAATTACATCAAAATCTGGTACTCATCGTGGGTCCTTATCCTCTTTCAATTAATTAACCCGATCCTTAAACCAATCTAAGAAGCCAAATTCAATTGTCCTTGAAAGAGGTAATCGTTCAGATTTCTCGTAAAATGGATCAATTTTAGGAATTTATTTTAAAATATATAAATGTACGCAACATCTGTTATTTTCTGAAATTGCCTTGTTCTTTGTATGAAGAATCGACCTTCCTCTGATATCAAAAATTGACAAATATTCTTCATCCCTGTCATTGTATTCCCCCTCATAGTTCATTTAAAGATTATTAAAGCGATTGTGATGAGAACCTCATCATGAACCCTAACTAGAATAATCTAACCTAGGTATGCAAGAAAAAGCTCCTACATAACTCAAAGAAAGGCTTAACTCAGAGAATTCTGAGTTTAAGAAGAAAATAAGTCATAAGGGGTAAAAATGCAATTTCACCAACACAATCTGCAAACAGGGTAACTCAAGGTCCAAACACAGATCAAACTAACCTAATAAGAAGGAAAGTGGGATGATCTGATCCAACAAGGGCTATAGCAACTCCAGGGAATTAAATGACATTCTGTAATCCTAAAATAAATCAACTTCAATTCACGAGGTTCGAGGCAAGGTAAAAATCGACTAAACCCTCTAAAATTCATAGAAAAATAATCTCTAGGGTTTAGAACCTTCAATTTGGCCTTAGAAACCCATTTTGACCTACATTGAGAACCATGCCCAATTAATGATTTAATTTAGGTTGTTACGTAAATTGGCCGGTCAAACATGGTCTGAACTATAAACAAAATTTACCATTAAAATCCTTAGGTTCAACTTAGTCATGTATAAAACTTGAGCCTAAGAAGAGACCTCCTTGACCGATTTGCAATTTGGTCCTCATCATTTACTTTTTGACCCTCAACTTTCGAAACTCTTGCATTTTGGCCCCTAATTTCCTCTTTGTTCTTTGCATTTTGGTCCCTCCTGCAAGTCTCTGCGCAACACCATGCTCCGGCGACTTTACACGAAGCATGGCGCCGCACAGGGTGAGGGGGGCATCCTGCAAAGAGAACGCGGAGTTTCCTGCGATGTCTGCTATCACAGGGACTCGGCCATGCCACCTGACAACGCCCACACCTTCCGTGCGAACGCGCGGAAGGTAAGGGTCTCATCTCCGACCATACTCCGGCGAGGGACGCACGTCGCCTCCCTGCATCCGCCCCTTTGCCACCGCCTTTATAAAGACCAGCATCGCCAGCCGTTTCTCTCAGCTCGGTCTTGACGGAGAATCCCTCAACCCTTCCTCTCTCTCCACTTCGACAGGAACCCACCAGCTCCGGCAGCTCCTCCTCCTTCTCGTCGCTCTACTGCAATACCAGCAGCAGAGCCACCTTCGCCTGATCTCCCCGCGTCGCACCGCACCAAGCGCATGCCTCCCTGCCCTCTTCCTCGCCGCCGCTCTCTCCCTCTGGGTGTTTCTTCTCCGGCGACAGTCGGTACGGCTGCCCGCCGCTCCGGCCCCCCTTCGTCCCCGTAGGTAGGTTACAATTACTTCCCTTCCTCTCCTCTTTCTTTTCCCCAACTTAATTTGCTTGATCGCCCTACGACCACGCCTAACCACCCTCATCTTCCCCACCTCCGGTCACTCTCCGGCGAGTCGTCCCCATCATCCCACAACCCCATACGACTCGCCAACTGTCCCAAAAGCTCCGCCTCACTTCACCAAACACCCTCCGCCCCTCCATTGCCACTCCACACCTCCACAGCACACCCCCAATCAAACCCACTTTTCCGGTTGCAGTCCGACCTAGGGCTGCCGCCATACACCGCCCCGCGACCTGCTGCACCCCGCACTACCTTCGTCGTGCCACGGCAAAGGTTCCCTTGTGGTCTGATTAGGCCGAGAGGCCCTATTTGTGTTAGACAGACTTTCAGCTCTCGCCGCCATTGGTGACGACGCAAGGAGCTTCCAAGCGAGCTCCAGGCCTCGAAGCGTTAGGACTTCAGCTGAGGCGAATTGGGAAGACTCGGGTGAAGGCAGGCAGCTGGTTTGCGAAGGGAAACGAGGACGCAGCTGCTGAGGCGAGGTCACGTCCTTCCTGCAGGCGCGCGCGAGAAGGGACAAAGTTTAGTCCCACATCGTGAGTCTTCAAATCACCGCACCACTTTAAATTATTTTTGTGTATACGGTTGGTTGCCTCCGAACGCACCTGGGGTGAGGTCCCTCGCCCATCACCCGCCTCGTCCACGAATTCATCTCGCAGACCTGGCGGATCCGACCCGACACTACCCTGCACTCCTCGTGCACCACCCACGCCGGTGCACCTGGTCCCGGTTATGCAACCCGACCCGTTAACCCGGCTCTGGGAGAGCTTCCTGTGAGCGGTTTACAGAGAGAGAGAGACGTGCGGGTAGAGGGAAGGGTTAGGTTTTGCTGTGCCCTGTGCAGGAACAAGGCGCGAAGGAGGCAGACTCAACACTTAGCTGCAGGAAGGAGAAGAAGAGGAGCAGAAGAAGAAGAAACCCTGAAGAAGCCTTGCAGCTGAGCAAGGCAGGAGACCAAAGAAGAAAAGAAGCAGAGGAAGAAGAAGGCTCGCCAAAGAAGAGAAGAAGAAGAAGCAGTGAACGAAGAAAAGGAAGCACTGTAGCAGACCGCCGTTTAAGTCGTCTGACTGCGGTATTAGACGACGGATGAAGCTTCAGAGGAGATAAAGCAGAGAGGAAGAAGAAGAAAAGAGAAGGCTCTGCAACTGAAGAGAAAGAAAAGAGAAGAAGGAAGAAAGAAGCAGAAGAAGACTTCGCGCAGGAAAAGAGAAAGATGAAGAACTGAAGAAGAAAAGAAATAGAAGATAAGCAGAAGAAGAATTGAAGGCAACAGGAAGAAGAAGACCCGTAGAGACACTGCAGCTAAAGAAAAGCCAAAGAAGAGAAGAAGAAGACAAGCAAAGAGAGAAAGAAGAGAAGAAGAAGAAGCCAAAAACTGAAATCTATCTCTCCCTCTCTCTCACTTATTTTTGTAATAAAGAAAACTCTGTATTTCTAGAATTCTAGTAGCTCCCTGAGTTCGACCTCGGGAAACCAAACTATTTCCAAGTAAATTTTGATAGTAACGACAACCGTAGCTGTCTTATTTTACACTATAACGACATTATTGTAATAAGCACTAAAACGAACAAAGATTAGCCGCGGTTGAAAAACCCGTTACTAGATTGTCTATTTCATTCATATACATGGAAGTAAAATTTATACACTCCACGAGATACCCTTCTACAATGGATCCTTCCGGCTTTACCTTGTTCAAAACATAATCTTTAAGCTTTTTCAAAAACCTCTTCACAGGATACGTCCATCTGAATTGTATAGGTCCACCGGTTCTCGCTTCATTTGCAAGATGCAGGGTGAGATGAACCATTACGTCGAAAGAGGTTGGGGGAAGAATCTGTTCCATCTTACATAGAGTAATGACTATTTGTTTATCCTAATGATCCAACGTATCATTTTGTAGCGTCTTCGAACAAACAGCTTTAAAAAACCTACTCATCTCTATGAATGAATTAACAACTAGCTTTGGCAGCATCCCCCATATCGCTAGTGGAAATAATACTTGCATATAAACATGGGAATTATGACTTTTCAAGCCAGATATCTTTTTCTGCGCTTCATTCACACAATGAAAAAGCTGCGATGAAAACCCATCTAACACCCAAATTTCCTTTAAAGAGAGCAGTCTACTCTTCTCGTTTTGATTCAAGCTGTAAATAGTAGGTGGGAAGTAGCCATCATCCTCATGAATATGCAGTTTCGAACGTATCCTTAAACTCTCCATGTCTTTCCTTGTTTCCACCGTATCCTTTGGATCATCCGTTATATTTAATACGTCTAAGATGTTATCCATCACATTCTTTTCGATGTGCATAACATCTAAATTGTGACGTAGTGAAAGATCTGGTCAGTATGGCAACTCCATAAAGAAAATTCTTTTTATTTGAAATTCAAAATTCCCCAAGGCTGTCTGGTCTTGTTTGAATGATCGACCCAACCATATCTCACCCATTTCTTGTAAGCTCTCCAAGATAACCTGACCGGCAACATGATAGAATCTATACTAAGTTTATTTTTTGGATTTTTCTTTGAATACCGACACGCCCTGCCATCAAATTTACTCCTGAACTATGACGTTTGCCATCTATGTTCAATAAGTAGAAATCTGCGATGTCCTAAGTAATAGAATTTCTTACTTTTTGGTAATCGTAGGTGATGAGTGTCTTCCATACAGATTAGGCAAGCAAGCTTTCATTTAGTGTTCCAACCTGATAAATTTGCATACGCCGGGAAGTCGTTTATGGTCCACAATACTGCTGCATGTATATTATAAAATTCTTTTTTTTCTGCATTATACGTCTTCACACCAGTGTACCACAACTGTTTTAGTTCATCGATTAATGGTTGGAGATAAATATCTATTGCATTTCTTAGTTGTTTTGAACTGAGGATTAATAGAGTCAGCATCATGAATGACGATCTCATACACAACTAGAGAGGTAAGTTATAAGTGATCATTACCACTTACTATATAAAGTACGACAGGTACATACTCTTAAATGAATTGAATCCATCGCTTGCAAGACCAACTGCACGTTCCTTGCTTCCAAAGTGAATAAATTATTTCTTTCATCAAATCTCTTCCACTCCTCTAAATCAGTAAGATGACGTATTCTTCCATCTTGAGATTTACAATCCTGATGCCATGTCATCCATCGTGCAGTTTTAGTTGATATAAAAAGGCGTTGAAGCCTAGGTGTCAGTGAAAAGTAACAAAGAACTTTCTGAGGTTGTTTCCTCTTACTTTCATTTTCACCTTCCTTGTATCTATCATATCCACATTTGCGACAATTACTCAAATTTGTGAATTCATTTCTAAAAAGAATGCAGTCATTCTGACATGCATCGATTTCCAGACAATCCAAACCAAGCTTACGAATATGTTTCCTTGCCTCATACCATGAAGCTGGAAAACCATTAGGGTTATTCAACAGCTCAGTAATAAATTGAAGTATTTCTGACGTGAATTTAGGACTAGCTCTATTCATAACCTTCAGTTGACACATCTTCAACAAAAATGACAATATTGACATTTTCGTAACACCGGGAGCAATAGGATCCTCAGTTGCCTTAATAGCATCATAGAACGAATCACAACTTAACGGATCTTCCTTGTCCGTATTTATATCCTCTCTTGTTCTCATCTCGTTCAACATTTCTTCTACTTCTTCCCCTCTGCTATCCGCAATTTCCTTGTCGATCTCTTGGTCAACAGTATTCTCACTGTTTATGACTTTCTCAGTCAACTTCTCTTCATAAGCTACCCAAGTAGTGTAATGCTGCTACCACCCATTACAAATGTAGTGCTCGAGCACGGTATTATGATCATGCAAGAAACTATTTAAACATTTTCTGCATGGGCAGAAGATATTATCAAGTTAACCTCCTCACCTAAAAATCTTCCTATCGTCATGAAAGGCTCAATCCAAGAATGAAATTACTCCATCCTTATATCTGGTATAATCTAAACCCCGCAATCCAATCCAAGATTTATCCATTATAACATCAAATTTAATGTAAACAAATCACTTATTAAGAAGGGAAAGGATCAAATGATGTGTATGTTGATTAAGATTTTCATTTTATAGCCCATCCTCAAAGATTTAATGACAACTTAGTTTTGCTCGTTACATGTAACCTTAGTGCGATAAAATTTCGATAGCATCTCTCTTCAATTTTCTAGTATACCCCCTAATATTAACCTTAGCTAGATTTCTTTTAACACCCAATGAAGGGCACTACAGGAAACTAGATAAGATTAGTTGGTATGCGAGAGAAGAGCAAGAATAAGTAATCGAAATTTCATCGCACAAGGTTACATGTAACGAGAAAAACTAAGTTATCATCAAATCTTTAAGGACCTACTTTAGTTCGGTACTTTACCAAACTAAAGTCGATCGAGTCTTATAGCATGCTACAAAGACAACACATCATGCATGTAAGTGAGGTATATATACACTTCCTACATTATCCTTATAACATGATCATAAGTCTCAACGGATGAGTAATTTGGACACAATTTGACTCGGAGGACTTTTACCCTAGGGTTAGAATACCTAATGTTTAGCCTTGTGTGCATATATCTTCTTTAACAAATGTGTGTATCTAAACAATAACTAATTTAGACATTAAAAAAATTTACCAAAAAACTAAAATATCGTTTAATTAAATTAAAAATATTGAATGTATATGTAGAGGAGGAGGAGGAGGGGGGGGAGGAACCAGGGAGGAAGGGGGCGCAAGCGGAGGAGGAGGATGGGTTAGAACCGAGGAAGAGGAGGAGGAGGGCGTCACCGGGTCGGGGAGGAGGAGGATGACGGCGTTGGCAAAGGAGGAGGGCGAGGGCACTGGCGAAGGAGAAGGAGGGCGAGGACCAGCAGAGGATGAGGAGTAGGGCAACCTGCCGCAGAGGAGGGGGGAGCGGCGTGCGGAGGAGGAGGAGGAGGGGGGATGATGACGACAAGGATAGGGATTCACCTGAGGAGGAGGGGGGTGACATAAGGAGGAGGACCACGTGGAGGTGCTCAGCGCTAGGGGGAAATGCAAGGACCTGCACGAGGGTTTGGAGGAGGAATGTTAGTCACTCTGAAATGAGTTTTAAAATCGTCGCGTTGTAGTATAGATCAAATCTACGTAAAAAATAAATAAAATTTATTACTTGAATGGAAGTCCGAGGTCGAACACAGGGAGCAATATGGAATTCACACACTAATCTTGTAAATGAGCACAATTATTTACTCAGAAACTAATATGCAATGTATAACATGAGTATATGAAGAGATAAAAAGAATTCTAGACAAAATAATGGTGATTTGGATCACCAATTATTAGCTTAACACATATAACAAACATTCAAATTTAGTCAAATGAAGGAACATAAAATCAGACGTCTGATTTTATAATCAGACAACTTAAAGTGCGTCGCTATAGTGCTCCTTTCTTTTACTTCTGCTTCTGCCTTTGATTTTCTTCTCTTCTTCCTCTACGTACACAGGTTCTTGCTCCTTCTCCTTCCTTTCTTCGCTTCTCTTCTTCACAACTCTTTCAGCGGCTAAGTGTTTAGCCCAAGGTTCTTGTACACAGAGCAAAACCCCCTTGTCCCCGCGCTCTCTCTCTTTCTCTCCTTGGGTCATGCTCTCCCAGATCCTTCAATAGTATCGGGAATATGGGTAATCGGACCTAGAGCGCACTCAGGTCTAGGCTCACCGACAGTGGGTGGTGAGCGAGGAGTGGATGGCGTAGGCGAGTAGTCAGATTAGCGCCAAGCCCACGAGAGCAGTGTCACGGGAGAGGCACAGTAAGGGCGTAAGGGACCTCGCCCCTGTGTTTCTGAGGCAACAAGGCATATGCAGTTTTGCATCTTATTCGGCTGCACTTGCTCTAAAATCCACGATGTGGGACTATCCGTCCCCTGTTCCTCATGCACATAGTCGCAGTGAAGATGGCTCGAATTAGGTCACAGCTATGCTGCTTCCTTCCAATTGAGAACCTAGGAACCTATAGCTGCTGAATTTGCACTGTCTGAGCATGTCGCCTAAAGCTATAGGTGAAGAACAAGCTTTGAAGCTTACTTCGGAGCTGTGTGTCAATGGCGGAGGGCAGTTGGTACCTGAAATCAGTAGCAAAGCCTTTTGGCCACATCAGAAAGCTCAGGGAGTATCGTCGAACCATAGCGAGTGTAGTGGAGGTGGTTTCATTGCGTGTGCGTGTGTGATGAGTGCTGACGGAAGCGAACAATGAAGGTGGAGGTGGTTGTGTTTAGTGGAGGATTTGGGTGAGCGAGAGGATGAAATAGGAGAGGGGTTTTGTGCAGGAAGGTGAGGTGGAGGTCTTTAGGTGGTCGGCGAGGCAGATGGAGGGTTGTAGTGATGGAGGCACCTCGCCGAAGGTTCGGTTGGAGACGAAGACGATGAGGGTGAACGGCGGTAGCGAGGGGTTGTTTTTGGTGTTTTGGGTGGGCAATTAACCTAGGAACCTAGAGAGACCTAACTACCTATTCTAAGTGGATGAAAGGGGGAGGACGACATCGGCTTTGATCAGTCGCTATCGGGGAAGATGAATTCTTCGATGGGTGGTAACGGCGACGACGACGGAGATTGGGAGGTGCCCGCTGGTATGGTGCGACGCGGAAGAAGCTGAGGGGAAGGACTCCACCGCCAGTATTGCGTTTGGATGACGAGAAGGATCAGGAGGAGTCGCCAGACATCGTGGAGTCATTCTGCGGGAGAGGAGGGAGGATGGAGGGGGATTTTCGGTCAAAAGCGAGCGTGAGAGTTCGGTCGAGCCCTGGGGATCCTTATATAGGGCTCAAGGAGGCCTTCCAAGCTTGGAAGCCAAACTTGGAAGCTTGGAGTTTACTCACAAGTAGGAGACGCAATCCTTCAAGCGATTTGCATGAGGATTTGGGCAAGAATTGGAGCCCAAGATGAGGCTCAAATTGTAGGGGAATCTCTCAGGAGTTTTCCTTCCAATTTTGGAAGGGATTCGCCAATCAATTAGGGAGAAATCCCTAGTTGAAGGTCGCCGGAGTAGGAGTTCCTCCGCAATAATGGTGGAGGGGCCTGATTGCAAAGAAGACGACAAAGCTAGGGGGCATTTTGCAAAGAATTTGAAAGTTAGGGGTCTGAATGAGATAGAAAGAGTCTGATTAAACAAAAATGCAAACTTGGTTAGATCTCAGATTGGGCCCAAATTTTTCTACAATCCTAATTTGGACCCAAGGAATCCAATGGTGAAGTTAGATTTAGGTTTTGACTAAGTTTGACTCTGTAATTTATGCAAAAACCTAAATTAGGGCAAATGTTAGTTTAAGATACTGTTTTAGGTCAAGATGGGTTCTAATGGTCAAATTGAAAGTATCAAACCATAGAGAATAATTTTCTATGAATTTTAGATGGTTTAGGTAAATTTTATCCTAACCAGAACCTTAGTTAATTAAGTGAGTTTGTTTTTAGGGTTTTGGAAGTCATTTAATTCTCAAACACGCGAAAACTCTTTTCTGTCTATTCTAACCCACTTATTAGCCTTTTGGGACCATTTGACCCTTAATTAACCCTTGGGAAAATCCATGATTGTACTGCAATTGAGATATGCTGTTAAAACTACAATTTTACCCCTATTTTCGTGTCTTTCTCTCAGAATGATTATGCAATGACTTAGGACTTTCTGGTGGTTATGTAGAAGCATTTATTCCTTGATAATGATTAAATTGAGCTAGTTATGACTCATGATGGTGTTCCCATCAGGGAAGATAAACAGTAAGCCGCAGCGCCGTAATAGATTTAGGAACCTATACCATTGGTTCTCTCAAAAACCAACGGCAAATGATATTATCAGTTCCCTCTCCATCGTGCAAAAATTTTGCCGCTAATTTTAACCTGACTTTTGCCATCATTTAATCCAATAACCGATGGTATAAGTCACTAATCCCGTCGAAATTTTAGGTGCAAATATTATACTCTTTTTTGACGTCGCTTATTCCCTGAACCGATGGCAAAGGATACACATCATCATGCTTAAAATTTTGGCCTATAATTTTTACCCACTTTTGTCATCGTTTATTCCAATAACTAAAGGCCAAAGTTACAAATCCCTCCTGCTATTAAGGAACAAATTTTTAGCAACTTTTCATTATCAGTTCTTCTAATAACCGACGGTAAAAATATATTTGCCGTCACTTAATCAACAGACGATAAATATTAATGACCACTGCACGCCTAATCACTTTTCTTCAGTTGATGGTAGGTCGAGTACTGACCTTTGCCGTCGCTTGTTTGAATAAGAGACGGCAAAAAGATCTTTGCCATTAATTTAAATAATTGACGGCATAACCCATTTTTTTAGTAGTGTTAACAACATTTCAAACTTTATACTTAAACGAATCATAAATGAACCAAACTAAACCTTTGATAAGAAAAAATGAATGAACCTCAACCTTATTTTTTCTTATTGAATCCGAACCGAACCCAAACATTGAAAAATTGTTATCGAACCAAACCGAACGTAAGTAGGTCCGCTCAAGTTCGATTTGTTTACACCCTTATCTACCATTGTCACACACACCCTATGTAGTATGCAACAAGGAGCGAGGTGGGGGACGGTGGTAGTGGTGAGTGGTGGTTATGTGCAAGTGGGAGGAGGGTGGTGATGGTGGTCATCATGTGCAGCAAGGAGGGAGGAGTAGGATAAGGGGAGGGTTGTAGTGGTAGGTGGTGGTCATGCGCAATAGCAAAGAGGGTGGTGGTGGTGGTCGTGTGCAGCAAGGAGGGATAAGGGGGAGGGTTGCAATAGTGGGTGTTGGTGGTGTGCAATGGGGAGGAGGGAGCAAGGGTAGGGTGATAGTGATGGGTGGTCTTCATGTGCAGTGTGGAGGAGTGTGGTGTTGGTGGTTATGTGCAACAAGGAAGAAGGATGGGAAGGGTGGTGGTGGTGTGTAGTGAGGAGGGGAGTAGGGTGAGGGTGGCGATGGTGGTGTACATGTAGTGGGGAGGAGGGAGTAGGAGGAGGCTAATGGTGGTGGGTGGTGTAGGTATGACAAGGAAGAGGAGGACAAAGAGGTGGAGTGGAGGGGAGGGGTGGTTGAGGGAGGTGGGGACGAGTAGGGTGGAGGAAGAAGGAATGGAAGGTAGGAAGTAGAAAGAAAATAAATTTTGAAGGTAAAAGAAATAAATCTTCGTTACTTTTAGGTGTAGCACTATATATTAAAGTTAATGATTCTAAAGGAGGGGGTGATGTCATGATTTTTTCAATGGTATTTAAATTAATATTAGGAAGAAGATGGCAATAGAGTAATTTTTAAAGATTTTAATGTCATTTACGTAAAAGTTTCTTTAATTTAAAAAATTTTGAAAATAGAAAAAATAAGTTTTTATTACTTTTAGGTTTAACATCCTTAAAGTTAACTATGCTAATTAATAGAGTGGTAATTATGAAAAAGATATCACTTTTTCAATGGCATTTAAGATAGTATTAGGAAGTAGATGACAAAAAAATAATTTTCAAAGATATCAGAGACATTTAAGTAAAAATTCCTTAATGTAATAATCCAAGCCTAAATTCGAGTTTATTTAAGAAAAACTATTCTTAATAACTTGTTAGGTATGAGTCCAAAGAATCCAAATAATCACCCAAAATGTTTGAGTCAAAGTTGACAAATAGTAATTCTTAATCCTCTTATATCTTATCACTTACTTTTATGAGTTTTCTATATGAGATTATTCTTGGGGTTGTTATAACCTCCTTCACTTGAAATTCAGACGTCTTGGTTAGGGTTTAATCAATCAATGTGCTCCTAATAGTAGTAGCTATTTTACTTCATGCTACACTCTTTAACTATCTTAATAGCAATCCTTTCCTCCTATTAGAAGGAATTTTACTCTGATACTATTTGTAACGACCTAGACTTAAACCAAGTATACTTAAGAAAAACTAACATTAACAACTTATTGAATATGTGCTCCATAAATCTAAATAATCATCCAAAATAATTAAATTCAAATTGATAACGACATGAGTATGGAAATGCATGTTACAACATACGAATCCCCATAACCAAAACAAACTTATTAGAAATAAAAACACATTAGTTTAAAATGAAAACACATCGGTTGAAAATAAAAATACATCAATGAAAAATAATTTTTCATTTTGGAGGATAATTTTTTACCAGTTAAAAATTAAAATACACTAATTAAAAATAAAAATACATCGATAAAAAATATTTTTCAATTAAAATATAATATTTTACATAAAGAAATTAATTTTCATCCAAAAAAAATTTAAAATGTATCCACTAAAATTATCACTCTCACGTGACATGTTACAAACTGTTTTACGATATACATTTTTTAACTTTGTCACAGTTGATAACCTGTGATTATCAATTCACTTAGTTTCAGAAATTTGTTATGTCAAATTATTCTCGAAAGTGTTACTATTAATTACGTGGGCTTAATCGGTAAAATAAGACCCTCCCGTAGATTCGATCGCTTTAGCCACGTGAGTGGGTTTGGCTGTCATTTTGACGGCAAGGAGAGCTTTAGACAAATGGAAGAATCAATGGAATCAGATTTGTCTTAGTCAAGATTCCATTGCGACTGATCCTCCTTGTCTCAAGTATATGTGTTTTACAAAATATCACAAACTCCAATCAGCAACAGATATCACTAAGAGCCTCTTCCCTTCCTTTGCCTCTTCGACACGGACCGGGTGGACATGAATCACATGATCGCTCTACGCGTGATTTGACATAACCATTTAGCGTGATATATATATATATATATATATATATATATATATATATATATATATCACATTAATAATGTTGCGACACAGCATGACACTAACCATGCATGTCCTCTTTGGAGGGCATTAGATGCCAGAAAGGCCCCAGTGGCTATAGTGCCGCGAGAATTGATCGATATGGAAGTCGGAGCCACGGCTTTAATTTATTCCAAATTGCTCATTCGTTGGACGCCACATCACAAGGTTGAGAGACATAAGTTTCACTTTGCCGAAACGCTGACAAACTTAAAAGATACGTAAAAAATAATTTAAGGTGGTATGAACGAAAGTTTTGTTCTATAATTAATATTTAAGGAAAAAAAATAAAAGAATATAAAATTTGTTATATTGAAGATTTTATTATATTAAAAATTATCATATTATTTTAAATTAAAATATATAGATGATAAATAATTTTATATAAATTATAAATTATTTTGGATGATTTTATATTAGTATAAAATAATTTTACGTCGATGATAAATTATTTTAAGTTATTTTTTTATCGATGTAAAATTATTTCAAAAATTATTTGATAGTTTTGTACTTATTTAAATTAGTTTTCTACATATGTAAAGTAATTTTGATCTATTAATTTAAAATTTAAAATTTATGAAAAGTGGTTTCAGTTATGAGAAGTAAATTTTTATCTTAGGATTTAAGGTTTAGAATTTAGGATACAATAAAGATTAAACTTTAAATTCTAAGGTATAAAAGCACTTGTTATAAGTGAAGAAATACTTCGAATTTAATTTTACAACGATATAATCTTATTTTACACCGTGTAAAATTATTTCGAAGATAATATGGTGATTTTATACGAGTGTAAAGTAATTTTAAAAATAACTTAAGTAATTTACATCCATATAAAAATAATTTACTGTTAATTTTAACAGTAATAAACATCATTACATATAAATACTTTTTACATAGAAAAAGGAAGAAATATCAAATCAAGATCACATTACATAAATTTTTAACGTTTCTTAACCTGCATCCTTTCGCTTTTATCTTACGCGGTACAAAAGAGACAATCATACATACATCGTATGTGTATACATGTAACGTTCCATGTGCATACGCCGTGAGACATGTGCCTCTACACAGCGGCAAAGAGGCTAAAAGGTGACATGAATGGAAAAAAATAAGGATTGTGAGGTTATACTTCTTCAGGTTGGGATGGTGATATACGGTTACTATTATATACATAAGTTTACATACAATATGCTACGTAAAATATGATATGACATATCATACTGATGCATACATGATATTGTCGTTATATATTACTCTAAAGAGTAAAAGAATAATATATGATGTATCACATGATATGGTACTTATACATCACCGCTGTAAAAATTTAAGCACATTTTGTTATCTACTAAATATTTTTCAGTTTGGTGGATGGTCGGAGGTAAAGCTTTCCTTTGAGGTCGTCCGGATCCTTGACTTCCAAATTTTGAAGACCTGATAAATATAGGAGCTAGCAACGGCTAATAATTAGTTTGAAGTGGAAGCTTCCAAAAGTATGGCAATCATTTGAAAGAACCCTCTAAGATTTGGATTGAAGAGACAAAGAACATATGATTTTATTCAGGTTTCACCGTCTCGTCGATTCCGAACTGTCATGGCAAATACTAATTACGAACAAATACTGAGAAGTACGTCCACGTATACATAGTCGGTTACTTTTTTATTTTAAGCCATTGAACATTATATTTAAATGATTAATTCGTCAGTTAACCTATCTTTCGTTTGTGGAATAATTTTAATTTATTAAAATAATTAAATAAATTAATTTAATTATTTAATTATTTATTTTATTCTTTTAATTTATTATAAAAATTTATTCCCCTTGATAAATGAAATCTTAACATCCTCGAGTGGAAGAGATTTACCTCTTGTAGAAATGAAAAAATGTTAAAATATAAAAAATCACTTTAATAAGAAATAAAGTTAAAAAGAAAGAAATATCAGCTTCACTTTAGAAAAGAAAACGATCCCACGTTCGTTGATACGGTAAAGTACAAATGAGATAAAATCTTGAAAATTATGTTAATGAGAAATCAAATAAATCGACCACTGATTCAAGTTAGAAATCTCAATCGTGATAAGTATAGGATCATATGTGATTTCAACAACACAAACTTAAACTAAAAAATAAGAAAAAGAATGATTAAGTCAAACCAACAACACAAAATCGACTACAATGACATCGATCCGCCAAGGAAACCCGCATCATCTGCATCTCGACCATGGCACCCACAGCAAACCATAGCAGTTCGACTACAACCGCCATGCGTCGTGACTATCCAATTGCCAACGACGACACCGCAACACACTTGCAATCGCCACTAATGGCTTCGCAGCACAATCAATCGCCGGATGGCACCGTAGCGACAGTGCAAACGACTGCTGCAACCACCAACGACATGGCCACACACCCCCAATGCGTGACCATTGTCACAGTCGTGAATGTCAGAGCCGCGACCATCACAATCGCTTTTATCTAAAGCAGACACCACAAGCTTCAAGAGAAGATGCATGTCGAGTAGGGACTTTGATCGTTGAAAAGGAGAAATCCAGGAGTTGGAGGAGGGGATCCGGAGGCGAGGGAGGACTCCGATCAATTGGAACCCCAAGCTTTTAGAACTTTCGCTGTCGCTGGAGGGAAAGAACCGGGGGGGGGGGGGGGGGGGGAGGTGTTGTGTGTGCTGGTGTGGAGAGCGGAGGAAAAAGGCAGTTAGTTAGAACCAACATTTATCGACGTACGCTAATGAGCTTTTAGCTGCTCGCTTGAAATTAACTTCGCGCATTTGCATCCAGCAAAGTGGAATACTTCTGCTGCGTTCACTGAGATATCGAATAAACTTATCAATAGTTTTTCGAAATTTTGCTGGAAATTCGACTCAGTTCTTGGATATACAAATATGTACCGGAACGACGTTTTAGACCCTTCTAATTAATGAAAGTGCAAATATCCAAGGAAGACAATTGCATACAGCTCGTCATTTTATTAATTAATTATTGGTTAATTAATCGGTTACATACAAATATGGCGGCGACTCTATATCTATTGAGTCGGTGCGGTTAAGGTATTGTTTATATCATCATGTATGTCGATATATTTATTCATTTTATCTATTATTTGCATTTTTTTTAGTAGTATATGCCTCTCTCTCTTTTTGTGTTTATTTTTTTCGTAAGTTATAGTGTGGTGTTCTCTCTCTCTTCTTATTTTTATTTTATTTTATTTCTTTTACATATTGTTTAACGAGTATATTTGTTTTGAATTTTATTTTCATCATTGATCTTCTCATCTTATGTTCTTTTATTAGAGATCAATATTGAGTAAATTTTACGAATGTATAAAATAATACACATATAAAATCAGACAAGGTAAATACAATCTGAGACATTGATTTGAAATCAAAATATACTAAGCAATGCATTTAGAAAACACGGTATGCTTTTATTTCCGATCAATGTTTTTTGTTTTTCACTGGTCGAAAATTAGGTGCAATATCTTAATTTTTCATCGATCGAAAATAAAGATGTAACAGATTTAAAATTATGTTAAACTTTTATATGATTGACTTTTACAATCCTATAGTGATTGATTTTTACATTTCTACAACAATATGTAAGCTAAAAATTAATACACATCTATATTTCTCGTGAGATAAGCTATGTTTGAATTGTCCGAGGGTTTGCCTTCTCATGTTTAATTTTAGGGGGTTCTCTCTTTTTGGCATTGTTATGCTATTATCTGATGTATTAAGTCATAAGTCGTGACTCCTTTTTATGTGTATCCAATGGATATTGATTTAGTTTCCCCACCTTTTTCCGAAGTCTAGGATGAGTGAAGGATGAATTAAACTTAACTCCCACTTATATATATATATATATATATATATATATATATATATATCTTGAGATATATAACCTTATAACTACGTACAACGGAAGGGGCCTAATATGGAACAAATTAATCAGGCAGCTGTTAGTAATTAATTAAGAAAGTAAAAAAGGAAGAGCATGCAAATGTTTGTCACACCCCCAAAACTCATCCTCTTTCCTACCAAAAGAGGGATACAAAATTACATGAGTGGTACCTACCTTCCCTATTTTGTCCCATTCCGGTCAATGGATGGACAAGATCTCATGGGTAAGGTCTTAGATGAAAAGATGGATCCCTCTGCCACTGCCAAGGAGAGATGGGCACGTGCCGCCCTTATGGAAGAAAAGGAATCAACGTAGAGCTTCATGCAATGCATATTTCACAATAAAGTATTAACTCAGGTAGTGTTTATTTGATATGTTAAATATTTTACATGTCACTTAATTCGTTTAAAATTTATGATGGGTTAAATGTAATTAACACAAGCTAAAGTTATTCTATTTTTTACGTGAAATAACTTTAACATGTAAAAATATTCAAACGGATTAAATCACTTGTTCAACTATTTATTTTACTTTTTTCTTATTCATTTACTTATTACACAAATTTATTTCCTTTACTAAACGGAACGTGAGGGTGTAAATAGATCAAATTTGGATTGACTTTACATATATATATATATATACACTCATATTTTATTTATTTATCTATTAAGAATAAAAATTTAAAATTATACTCATCTACTTATTAAATATTCATTTATTAATTGAATATCTATTTATAAATTTATCTTACAATTAAATTATGATCAAATTAGAGTTAAAAAAGAAAAAATTTTAAAACATGAATCATTAATTGCTTATCTTTGACAAGTTCGAAACATAGGGATTTAAGCTACTTTAATTTTATTGATCATTGGTGAAATTATTAAAAAAATCTCCTCTTAAGAAATTAGATCAAAAATAAAAAATAAAAAAAATATATATATTTCAAATAAAAGATCTTTATTCTCAAAATAAATATTCAATAAAAGCTTAAGAAACACTTCAAACCTTAAAAATCATGTATGGAATCATAATGAAGATTATCTAGGAAATGAAGGATTTAGAGTAGGACTATATATTTCAAGTAAATGAGGATTTTATTCAGATATTTAGATTGGGTAATCGGATATAGATCTATACCCATATGCATAGCCAAATTCAATTGGATTCTTTAAATGAATTTCATGTCCAAATTTAGTCGGATTCAAATAAGATTTTACCCATTCTTTTTAAATTAAATTGGGTCGGATTCTTGATAGAATTCAAGAATACTTGCAAGCCTAAGCGTAAGTGACACCATCAATTGGGAGAGTTTGAAAATTAAGTGGTCCTACTTAATTTGTTTGCTTATTTAAGCCCACCAAACGTGCTCGTTGGATGGCACTGCAGAGCAACCAGACCCAGGACTACCATATACACGAACTAGAGCAGCTAGGTAGATAGCTGCAGAGGGAGGGAGGGCCGAGTGAGAAGACCCCATGGGGGAGAGAAGTAGTGCATGGGAGGCATCGCAGCCGGTGCTCGCGATGCTCGCGGTGGCGGTGGCCTTTGCGCTGATGAACGTCTTCCTGAAGAGGTCCCTGGACGACGGGGTGAACTGCATGCTTCTTGTGACCATGAGGCAGCTCACCGCGTCCATCTTCTTGGGGCCCATTGCTTACTTCAAGGAGAGGTACCTACGTGCAACTCTATTACCAATTAATTAATTAATTAACCTCATCAATCAAGAGCCCAGATAATTAAAGATTTCGATCGATATACATGTCATCAAGTAATTATATAGTTTTTGATGACTGTGGAATTGAAGGAACACGAGGCCAAAGCTTACACGGAAGATCTTTATGTACGTGTTCTTGAGTGCGTTGATGGGGTAAGCTAATTTCACACAAGCCATCTTCCTGGTCTCACTAGATTAATTTGAAATTAATTGAGGTTGTGATCGATCGATCCATCGATGATGCGGTTTCTTGGTTGTCTTTATATTTACTTAATTATAGGGCGTCAGTGGCACAGTATCTATTCTACGTCGGATTGCAGCATACGTCGGCAACGTTCGGATGCGCATTCCTCAACATGACACCAGTCTTTACGTTCCTCATCGCGTTGCTTTTTAGGTCTCCTCTCTCTCTATCTCTCTCTCTCTCTCTCTCTCACTCATGTTTTGACACAAATTAAAATTCCGAAATGGAAATTGAATACTTTCTATTTGGCATATATATATAGCAAGGATATTGTAGACAACCAAGGACTACCTATCCTCAAGGACAACTTAAAAAAAAAAGGATATATAGGTAGAGCAAAGCAAAAAAAGAAAAAGTCAAACTATTAATTAACCTCCTTGTTCACCCCCTCCTTCACGTGCCCTCACATTGAACTAGATAGCATTGACTCATGAAAATAGCATTGGTGCTATATATAGCCCGAATAACGTTGGTTCCACAGCACCTGTGCTATTTGTATTACACAATACTGTTGATAGCACTTACCATTTGATGTCATGTGCATGAGTGTATGATAACATAAATACTATCTAATACATATCGAGGACGGTTACGTGAAGTAGGAGGTGAAAGAGAGGTTTCAAAACCGGTGTCCGAAAGAAGAAAAGCCCCCCTCTTCAAAGGATGTAATTGACTGTACTTTAGGGTTATTTACCTTTTCGATCTCAAAAACATCCTAACTTTATAAAGGGATTCGATGTTTTGACAGCATTGTCACTGTTAGAGATCCTCCATCTTTTTCTTTTGGAAGAGATTGTTATATCTAGCAGTGGTCGTTATAGCATTGCATGTCTGATCGAACTGGGGCTTAAATGATACCTAGAGGATGAGGCATTGATTATCTATTCGTTTTTATTGTAGATCCTATGGATGGCCAACGAGGATCTCTGTCTAATTGGCACGTTGGGAATGAATGACCTAATTGAGGGTGTGTCTCTCTTCAACAGTTGCAACAAACTTAATAGAATAGGCTGTTGGCATTTTCCAGTGATCGAAGTCCACCTCCTTTTGTGCAGACTTTCTATTTGTAGATCAGTTGCCTTTAATTTATTGAAGAGGGAGAGCTCTTAATTGGAAAATTCGTAATGACAGATTTGTATTCGGTAATCTTTGTTTAGTCTTAATTCCTGACTATTAAATATAGATTCTTTTTTCGGAAGAAAAGGAAGAGAACCATTCGTGCATGATACAACATATATACATAAATTGCTGATTTGAGATAATATGTCTAGGTTTTCTTGTACTTCTATCCACTTTTTGTTAAAAGTAGACATTTTGATTTGTCAAAAAATCAACAAATGTATGTTACAACGTTTTCTGCAACATACAAAGTAAACCTAGTAGTTTTAATTGATATATCTTAATTACGTTTTGTGATGTACGTCAAACGGCAATCCGTAGGTGTTACCTCACTGGACATTTTTGGATGGGTGGTGGTAAATGTATCCACCAACTCATGCGGGATAGCAAGAAGGGGTGCATGTATGGCTGTTCGATAGGGATGGTTCCTTCTCGGTCCCTCTCTCACTCTCTCTCTCTCTCCCTCTCTCTCCAGGGCAGGCGCTCATTTCCCTTTTTAGCAAATATATGTTTTCCCTTTTCCTTTTTTTGTTAGCACTTCCCGAGAACTTGTTTCATAAATAAATAAATAGAACGTTGTTTCTTAAAAGAAAAAAAAAAACTTTCCTACCTTTTCAATATACCCATTAGCAAAACAATGGACCTACTTACCATGTTCGTGGTGCACGATACCTAACTCTCTTTTCTTCTTTGTTTAAGTCCAGATTCCATCTTTGAAATCCATCTGTTCCACAACAAGAATTATGGTTCCAGAATGTGGAGTTAAGTGTACCTTATAAATATTCAGGAGATGAGAAAGGTACGATAGGGATACCCACATTTCCTATAGATTTTCTGTATGTCGAGATCCCAAACATTTGCTCCCATTTTTACAGCTGCATTACAGCATGATGTTAACCTGAAAGCATATATTCGGAGAATCCTCTCTCTCTCTCTCTCTCTCTCTCTCTCTCTACTGCATGGCCATTCCTAACTAATTCCTTTCTTTATTGTAAATGGGAAAGCCTCAATGTAGGCACTTCTTGGGGTATTCCGTCCCCTAGACATCGAAAGGTCGAACAGGACACTTTTTTAGGATAGCTTCAGTGGCACTGATTGCTAAAGAGAAAAGATGTCGGACCCATATGGCCATGGCTTTTTGTTTATTAATCTAGTCAAGGTTCCAACTTAGGGTTCTCTTTTCTTAATTAGGGTTACTTTCGTCGTAATAATTTTTTCCTTTGATAAGTGCTTTTAGTTTCTTATAGGCGGAAAAAAGGAATTTCTGCAAGAAGCGTGTATCGAAAGTAAGTTTTTGGTATAGATTCTAATTGCATCAATGCAACGATTTCTTTGGAAGCACAAATGATATCCAACAGAAACCATCGATTAATGTATCGTTAAATCATTGGCGAAATAGTACTATATGTTAGTACTACTACTCTATAAATTAATTACATGGATGATTATGATCAGCGGAGCACTCTTTCAACATACACCCAACACATGCATGACCTACTTTGGATCCCATGCTGAAATTAAAATCAAATTAGCAACGGATTTGTGGATTAAGTCTACCGATTAATTCTACGATGGGCCAACAAATATTTCTCTCAACAAGTTGGCAGAAAATATCCATCACGTTTCTCAAACCCATATCCTCCCAAGCCAACAAAGGTATATGCTGTCCAGTATCATGACAAGAAAACCACCAGCGAACCCCATTATATTAATTTCACGCACCAAAATATGGCGACCCTTCTTTAAAAAGTAGGGGGAAGGGAGGCTTAGACATACATGGTCAAATTACTTTGACCCACCGGTCTTGTAATAAAGTGGAAGTAGGAAATTGAGTGAGTTTTTGAATTAGTGTGTAGTATTCCCATTATTATATATATTGGACACGAGTCTTAAAATATATATTATAATATATTTGGTAACGTGTGATTAAAATTAAATATTTAAAAAGAAAATTTTATTAATTAAAAATTAAAATATGTTGATTTGAAATTAATTATAGATCAAAATATATTAGTTAAAAATAAAAATATATCGATTGAAAATAAAAATTTATTAATATATTTTATCTTTTTTATTTATGATAAATAATTTTTTTACATAGAACATAATTTTCATATATT
Organism: Thalassia testudinum; assembly: GCA_037157565.1. Lineage (NCBI taxonomy): Eukaryota > Viridiplantae > Streptophyta > Magnoliopsida > Alismatales > Hydrocharitaceae > Thalassia > Thalassia testudinum. The sequence continues at coordinate 122,772,642 of JAZHRO010000073.1, forward strand.
AAAAATAATTTTTCATTTTAAAAATAAATTTTCATCTATAAAAATTAAAATACACACATTAAAACTATCGCTCTCAATTTTTAACATATAAAATATGTTATATAATAAGTTTCTTTATTTTTTGACTATCATATTTAACCCAAAAGCAAAAGCAAAATCTCTGACGTAGAGAAAGAGAGCCAGACCAATCTCATTAATGTTTCATGTGTGGGTACGTACGGTCGACACTGCAGGCTTGAAGAGCTCAACTGCAAGAGCACCGTCGGGAAGGCCAAGATTCTATCCATAGCGATCTGCCTCGCCGGCGTCAGCGTGCTCATGACCTACAGAGGGATGGTCTTATCACACCCACCGCAAGATGCAGCACTCGTGGATCCACACCACGCGGCCATCGACCATGGTCACTCCGTGGCCACGAAGTGGGCGATCGGGGCGTCGGCGTTGCTGGCGGGTTGCCTGTGCTGGTCGGCGTGGTTCCTCGTGCAGTCGAAGCTGGTGAAGGAGTACCCGTGCCTCTACTCCGGCAATGCCCTCATGTTCTTCTTCGGCTTCCTCCAGGCGGCGACCCTCACCGCCGCCACCCAAAGGGGCGTCTCCCTCCGCCCTTTGGCGGGAAAGTTGGAGATCGTAACCGTCACCTACACGGTAAGTAATTAATTTGTCGATGCCAAAGCCTAGCTCTACCCTACCCTACCCTACCCTCCTAGATAATTCACTTAATACAAAAATAAAAATAAAAAATAAATTAAAATATATATAAATATATATATTACAAATTTTCTTTCATCTCTCACTTCTCGGAGGTTGTAAAAAGGCACTGGGAAAACGAATTTGATCGAGTTAAATCTGATCTATTTAAATTAAAATTGACTATAATTGGATTGGATTGGATTTAACTCATTTATTTATAGGTTCATTTACCTAAATTTAAACTCGATTGAACTTGATTAATCTATTTAATTAAATGGATACAGGTTAGATTAAACAAATTCAACTTTTATGTATATATATTATATCATTTACATAATTCATTTACGTCAAACTTTTATATTTCTTAATTTACAGCTAACACCAAAATTAACTGACAAGATATGACATTTGAATCTTGCCTGGCGTAAAAATCTAGAAAATGCTGCGAGGGAGGGACTCTTAAGTGTGAAAATTTTGCCGATGATCATTTCCCAAAGCAACAAATTTCTTAGCCAAAAACATCGCTGGGTGGATGTACTTCACTGCTCCTATCCTAGATCGGAAACAAAGCAGCTCGGTGAATAATTACATCTAATCAAGTTATCACCTGACTATATATATATATATATATATATATATATATATATATTTGCAAGGCTACCATTACAAAACGGAAACGAGAAATTAGCCAGCCACCCAAGGACGCAGTTAATTTCTTAAATATAATTTTCAATGACGGCAAAAGCGGATCGGAGAGTATCAAAGGATACATGGACGCAGTTGGATTATTAATTGGTTGCCGACGTCGAAGACCAAATAGAATGGCAGTAAAGAATATGATTTTTTATTTTTTTAATTAAAAAAAAAAGGAGGAGGAGAAGGTGGAGAGATGATTTGATGCAATCATTTGAGTATAAGGCTAATTAATCACTTAAACAAACATATTAACAAGTGCAGACTCAACGGATACCCAATTAAGAGAAGTCAAATTAAGAACATGGATGTTATTTTACTATCTTATTGAAGAAAATTATTCCAAAGATCTTTTAATGTACGTACTCCCCCCCCCCCCCCCCCCCCTTCACCCCAAATGCTTGTGCTAAAATTTAAAAGGGAAGACCATTAGTTTTCTCCCTTTTTTTTCTCGTTAAAGTGGTGGGATATAGAGTCACGAAAGGCTCGCGGCCCCACTATACCTATGATCAGCAATCCTACAATATTGGAGTGACTGAGAATCCGACTTGATCATTATCTCAAGCAAGCAAGTAGTTGGACTTGAAATTAAGTGTGAATGATGAGGACGATAAAACAACAAAATGCAGGGGGTGGTAGGCTCTGGACTAGGTTTCCTAGCCATGTCCTGGTGCGTCGCGAAAAGGGGGCCGGTGTTCACCACCGCTTTCATGCCACTCGTACAGATGCTCGTTGCCATCGTCGACTTCTCCATCTTGCGTGAATCCCTTCACCTGGGAGCGTAAGTCCTGGAATATATATATATATATATATGAACCTTAATTAGGGAATTGTTCCTTTTGAATTTACATTAATAATATCTTGCTCAGCATATTAATGATTGAAATCTTCTTTGCAGTGTTTTGGGGTCTATTCTAGTGATATGTGGTCTGTACATTCTACTTTGGGCCAAAAATAAAGAGTCCAAGAGCTGCGTCGTGAAGCCCGTCGAAGAGGCAGAGGTTGATAAGCAGATCACGGAACAGGGGCCTCCACTTGTTTGATTCCCGTCTAATTCGAAGCGACACTTTCCGTTATACAATGATCTCAAATTAATGCGGATATATATAGAAATACACGTCGAGAGGTGTATGTTGGCCTCCCCATGCCATGAATGGAAGATGAGATAGAGATATTCGAGTGACACGATCGCCCATTTCCTTGGAGGGTTTGCTTCTACCAGAAGGCTTGTCATTTGAAATTTGCTTTCTCATTCTTTCCCTTTTTTGCTTTTATTAACTGAGTGGGAGAAGGGGGGAGAAATACTTTTGCTATATTTGCTTTCTTGTTTCCGTTTTTTTTGAGTTTGGTATATTTTTAGCTTTAAATGGGGGTTAACTTTGAGATGTGAAAGAAGGATGTTTACTTCAAAAGAAATCGGTAAGTGAGAGTTGAAGTCGAAGCTCCAGTCGACGGCCCCTACCAAAAGGGGGGATCTACAACCAAAGAAGGTACATACCCAAATTTGATCGCAACACCAAGCACTTGTACACAGTTTGCGTAACAAAAGACATGACAGCACCCAGCGTCACTTAACTATTACCTTCACTTGAATATGGCAGTTAGAACGGAAGATAAAGTTGAAAAAGACATACTTACCTTAGGATGATAGAGAGGTAAGTTGGTGTTTTCTTTTTGTTTATATTAGATTAAAGGGATATGTTAGGAAATATTACATGCAAGAAGTCATAGGAGAGGGATGACCTCAACCGATACTTCAACATAAGTTGAAGTAACACAAATTGGTAAGATAAATAAATGTTGAATTATACCCCCTCATAAAATAGACCTAGGCACATGAGCACACATATATCTATCTATATAAAATGACATACTCTTTGAAGTAACAATAGTCTATGCTAAGCTTTCACATATAAATATTTAAAATTATCCTTTGGACCACAATAGCATGATGTTATAGTTAGCAATGATCGAAGCAAACTAGTTGGTTCAATCGTAAACTGATGCCTTACCAATTGAACCTACCTGTTCATGTAGTAAAAGTTAAAATCGATGTAAATCGATCAAAATCAAGTTGGATCGATCAGTTTGCTTAAATAGATCATCCACTGTGATCATTCTCTTAAGAGTTAAAAATTTTTAAAAAAAATGCATGATTTTAGAACTTGAAACAAAGATTCAAATATTTACGTATTCTTAATTTCGATTATACCTTTAATTTCTTTAGTACTAATATAAATGTGTCAATTTTATTATAATTAAAGTTACAAAATAACTTTTCCTACTATATATCTTCAATGATTTTTTATTAAATATCTATTCAAATCAGTTAAATTTGGTTAAACTAATACAAACTAATCTAACAATTATACAATTTAATTTTTTCCAATTTTTTCACATGCTAACATCATCATCGATTTAATCGATATAAAGTACTAGTTGAACCATTAAAAAATTAAACCAACACCTAATCAATTTAATGATCAATTTAATTTTAAAATAATAATTTTAAATAGTGAATGATGGTATTCATATTTTATTTATAACGATTGCACAAGGGCCACTAGAACATGAGATTTCAAATATTGACTTATAAAGTCTATAATAATTCTTATTCCTTCTTTCATTTTTTTTTTCTTTTATCTTGATTTTTCAAGACATTATTATCGATATGAGTGTAACTATGGATACTACCATCAATCAAATAAAGCAAAATGAGAAAATTGATTTTAATCTTTTTTCCGTTGCTGGCACAATGGTCAGGATGCAAAAGATGAAATATCACATGTAATAAGCAATTTTTAATTTTATATAAAATTTATTGATGATTTCTTAACTTTCAATGGATCCCACCATGTGTTGTGGGTGCATGAGTTTTTACATGATAAGGGCAAATGTCACAAGTGATTTTAATTTTACATAAGAAATTCTTGTGGCAGAACAGAATTACGGTTTGTGCAAATGAGTCCCACTCCCATATTGCAAAAGAATTACCATACTTTGATCTACTCACTTAACACATCATTTTCAAATCCAATTATGAGTTTGCAGTTTCTACCGCGTACATTCCAATTTGGTTTTAACTAAATTTTGTTCAAACCAATTCACCCCATATCGAACATGTTGTAGAATTGAATTGAAAATTTTGATTCCTAGGGAGAATTAATTTGGTTACGGTTTAGCTTTTCTAGCAAATCCAATTTTGGGTTTGATTTGAAAATTGCACAAAAATCCAACTTTTGAAAATCCTAAAGGCAGTCCATCCAAAAACATAAAACCAAAATAAAACAGGTAAAACAAGTTAAAATCAAAAGTAATGAAAACCCTAGCAAGATAACAAAAAAAAATTGTAGGAGTGATGCAACAAAAGCTACATGAAAATATTGTATAGCAGTTCATCTGAACGTAAATTGTTATAACTCGAACCCAGCTCTACGTGGAACCTGGGGTTGGAGCGTCTCGACTAATCTAAGACCCAGTCATCTATCGAGAAATAACATCGTAAAGGAAGTCAATCCACACATATAACATAATTAGAACATTCAAATAAAAGATAGGAAGCTACAAGTAAATCCGTAAACAGTGCTATGAGAGAAAAGAAAGATCCTTAACATAGCCATCCCAACCAAAAATGAAGAATGGAAATAGAACTAATGGTTCTAATTAAGAGTACTGTAAATTTACCATTGCAATACATAAACGGGATTTCTCAGAGGTAAAACATAAGTCAAATGGTCTAAATGAGATAGAAAGTGGGTTGAGTCAATCAGAAATGGGTTTATGTGCAATCTAAGAATTAAATGACACTTGGTAACCCTAAAAACAGACCCGCTTAAATTAACAAGGTTCCGATTAGAATAAAAATCAAGTAAACCCTATAAAAATCATGGAAAAGCATCCTCTAGGGTTTAGAACACTTAATTTGGCCTTTGGAACCCAGTTTGACCTAGTTAGAGTCATAGCTCTTCAATTAACGTAATTTGGGTTTTTACGCAAAATGTCCAGTCAAGCGTGGTCAAACCTAAAATCCAACTTCACCATTGGATTCCCTAGGTCCAAATTAAGTTTATACCAAAATTTGGACCTAAGGGGAGGTCATCTTGACCTACTTTGTAATTTAGTACATCCAAATCACAAATTGGTCCCTATCTTTTGAATATCTTTGCAGAGAGCCCCCTAAGTTCTTCGCCACCTTTGCAATCCGGTCCTGCCGCCATTGTTAGGGCAGAACCGAGCTCCGGCGAGGTTTAGAGAGGGATTACTCTCTAATCCCTCAGAGATTCCCTCCCAGAAATGGAAGGGGGATTCTCTGAGGAATTCCCTTCCATCTAAAGCAGATCACGATCTCTGGTGTGAACCCAATCTCTCATACGAACGCACGAGAGATTTGGGTATCCACCCTCTTTCCATCTCCGGCGAGCCGGCAGAGTTGATTGCGAGGTTTCCACGCGCTAGAAGGAGCGGCCAGCACCTATAAAAGACTCCCCTGACCCTGCCGCAGATCTTAAGCTTGAATTTGACGGAGATCCCCTCAAATTTCCTCTCTCCCACTCCGGCCAAAAGACCTGCAAGCTCCGGCGACCTCCTCCCCTCCTTCTCGTCGCTCTGCTGCCATACTAGCAGCAGAGTCAACTCCGCCGCTTCCTCCCACGTCGCGCCGTACCAAGCGCACGTGCCCCTGCCCTCATCCTCGTCGTCGCTTCCTCCCTCAGGGTCCTTCTTCCCCGACGACGGCAGTTACGCGCCGTCCACTCCGCTGCCTCCATTCCTTCCAGATCACCCCAGATACCCTCTCCATCCTCTCCTCTCTCTTTTCCCCTGCTATTTTATCCAATTACCCCCCGACAGTGCCTGACCACCTCCATTGTCCTTGCTTCCGACCGCCCTCCGGCGAGCCGCCCACACCACTCCGCCCCTCCACACGGCCCGCCCACCCTCTCGTGAGCCCGCCTCACCACCAGGAACTCAGTCCACCCCTCCACTGCCACTCCAGACCTCCACAATCACCCCCCGATCAACCCCACACCTCCGACCACAGGTTGACCTAGGCACGCACGCCTAGGCCAACCTGCGGCCTGCAACACCGTCCACCGCCTTCGCTGTGCTACGGCGAAGGTTTCTAGCTAATCTGATTAGGCCAAGAGGCCGTTCTTGTGTACGACAGGTTGCAGCTCTTGCCGCCATTGACGGCCGAAGCAGCGAGGAGCTCGTAGCAGCTTCAGGCACCAGGGATCCCAGGCTGCAGGTGCAGCAGACTCACGCGAGTGTCGCGAAGCGAGTGAGGCCAGCACGTCGCACTGCGAGGCCAGCAGTTGGGGCAATTGCAAGCCGGAAGCTCTGCGGGCGTGTGTGAAATCGGGGCTGATCAGATAGTCCCACATCGTGGACTCGCGAAACACAGGTATAATATAAATTATTTTTGTGTTTTAAGCTTACTGCCTCCGTAAGCACAGGGGTGAGGTCCCTCACCTGCCCTCACACCCGCCTCGTCCGCGGCTTGACCTCGCGGATCTGGCGGGATCCGACCCGACCCAATCCTTGAGCACTCCTCGCTCATCACCACCTGCCGGTGCGCCTGGTCCCGGGTGCGAAGCCAACTCGATTACCCGTGTAGCTCTGGGGAGAGCGTCCTTGAGCGAATTGCAGAGAAAGAGAGAGACGTTTGGGTAGAGGGACGGGGGTAGGTTTTGCCTTGGCTGTGGTGTGCGCAAGAAAGAAGAAGCAAAGGAAGAAGCGAACACTTAGCAGCTGCAGAAAAGGAAGAAGAGAAGAGACCAAGGAAGAAGAAGCCTTGGCAGAAAAGAGAAAGAAGAAGGAAGGCAAGGAAAAAGAAAGAGAAGAACGAAGAGAGGCCAAGTGAAGACTCTGCAAAGATCAGAAGAAGAAGAAGAAAGAAGGAAGGCAAGGCAGGAGAAGAAATAAGAAACAAGAAGCAAAGGCAGAAAGAGAAAGAAGCAGAAAGGAGAAGAAGAGAGAGGGGATTACATTTAAGACGTCTGATACAGAAATCAGACGTCCAATTCTATTTTCTTTTACAAATCCTTTTTAAAGTTCTCTCTTTGAATCACTCATTTTCACTTAACAGTTGTATTCTGTGGTTTTAAAAAGTACTGAGATTGCTCCCCGTGTTTAACCTCGGATACTCTAGTTTTTCGAGTAATAAAATTCTTTATATTTGTTTAAACGTTTTGTCGGTTATATTACAACGTGATACACTTTAAACCCGCACAAAAACGTGAGAACATTTTGGCGCCGTTGCCGGGGAGCAACGGGCACTTTTAAAGCTTTTGATTACAACTGTTCTATCTAATATCTTACTTAACTTCTCTCTTTTGTTGTGTTCAAATAGGGAAAGCAAAACAAAAAGGAAAGAACAATAATTGCACAACAAATTCTCCAAGGAACAGGTAATCTCCATAAGCCCTCTCTCTTAACCCTCTCAAAATCTAAAAAGGAAAAAAAAAGAAAAGAAAAATCAACTTAAGGCTACCTGTTTCATAATTAGTAACTCATCAAGTTGCCTGATTTTCATTTCAACACATTTTTATCTGTTCATCCAACTAAGGCAACTAGGGCTAAACTTTCTTGATTGAGCCCTAGGTGCTAATTTCTGAGGCAACTAAATTGGACCGACTAGAGCCAAGTTAGGGATTGCAAAGCTAGGATTTTTAGAGACACATCTTCTCTTAAAACAAAGAAACAAATTGTCCAAAAAGAGGTGTGCCTAAACTGTGTTTGAAAAGATCTATACAAAAGGAACCCTAAGCAAATCAGGCTGTTAATCCATTTGAACCATAAAAGAAAGGACCTAAAAACTCTCAAAGGAACAAGAGGTGAAGTTGATCCCTTGGGTCAACCAACCTTAAAATTAGGTCACTTTTGCACTCAAAATACTTAAAAGTTTAAGTGGAACATTAAACACCTTGATCTAAAAAAAGGTAGACTTAAGAGGTCAAGGTCTCCATTCTGGTCTACCTGAAACCGCAGTGACAAGAGAGGTCAGGTGGGGGAAACCCTGTAACCCATGGGGACGCTCTACCGTGTAGGGGTCTTTGCAGGACTCTCCCTCTCTGGCTGCCCAGGTATTTCTCAGGTGGATGATCTTCTGATCCAGGGGTCCATCTGCCCCAAACCTCCATAGTCACCCAACAATTTTTTTTTTTTTGGGTGTCTTGATTGGGTCTAGCACCTTCTAAATCTCATCACATCTTTCGGTGCATGTTCGGTAGGAGGTCCTTAAGGCCACCCTTAAGACCTCCTTTAGAAATTCATTCTCGTCGAGGCCAAGCCTCGACGCCCTTGTTTGTGCAGCAACCCCAGTATATAAATCTCTCATCTGATTTAGACCCTGGTTCTCCTTCTTCTTCCATCATGGCACAACCCATTGAAGAGGAGAACAACCTTGAACACCAACTTCAACGCCTTAATGATCTCTTTCAGAACTTTGTAAACCCACCACAGCGACCTATGATGCGAGATCACTATAATCCCGCTGCGGTGGCAATCGAACCCCGAGTACGAATCCCAATTGGAGGACCTGATTCTGAATTGAAGCCCAATATGATTCATGCCATATCGAAGTTCCATGGGCTTAACTCTGAGGATCCATTCAACACATCAAACAACTCAAGCATCTGGCCCAGACCTTCGGGTCAGATGTACAAAATCGGGATATCCTACTCATGAAAATGTTTTCGTTCTCCCTCATGGACAAGGCCGCACATTGGTATCAAACTCAAACCCGTCCGATCAACACATGGGAGGAACTACAGTCCAAATTTTTGAAAAAAATTCTTCCCCGTTGGTCGGACGAATGCCTTGCGCCACCAGATCACTCATTTCACTCAACAACCGGGAGAACCTCTTCACGAAGCTTGGGATCGATTCCTAGATCTCATGCGAAAGTGCCCCCATCACGGAGTTCCTAAGTGGAAACAAGTCCAGTCTTTTTACCAGGGACTCCGTGAGGATATTCGTTTATTCGTCAATGCAACGTGCGGAGGAAACATCATGGGTCAACACGAGGACACGGTGTGGGAGATTCTCGAAAACATGTGCGAGAACTCCATAAATAATGACTCCATGGGCTTATTCGACAGGACGAATGCCCGCGCATCGACGAATCTAAGAGGGACACATGAGATGCAGGACCTGTCCACTTCCGTCGACTTGGAACTGATGGCCAGTCGGTTGGACAAGGTTTCTATCATAGAAAAGAAGGTGGACGAGCTAACTCGACATTTGCAGCAAGCCACCTCTGCGCAAGACTCTTTTGCACGACCTCCTCTGGCAAGGGAAACTGTGCAAAACATCTATCACCAACCTGCCAAGGGGATGGACCCATATCCACCCCCGTTTGCCTCTCAGACCGGAGTGACCTCCGATCCATTCTACTCGAATTGGGGGAACTCTGAACCCTCGTATTCTGACTTTCCCGAGGTTCCTCAGAACTGCGAGGACCTCAACGCCATCCAGAATGACCCATTCTCCGATACCTACAACCCTAGATGGCGAAATCATCCTAACTTTCAGTGGGCGGAAAATTCTCAAAGACCACCATATCAACCCCATCCACAAGCCTCTCGTCCATTTCAGCCGCCTCAGCCTCGGCCCAATCCCACCTACCAATCCGGGCAAAACCAGGATCAAATGACTCTTATCCTTCAAGCACTGGCTGACATTCAAAAGACGAATGCGGCAATGCAAAAATAGCACAAGGACGAGATCACAGAGGTTCGCAACCAACAGGCCCAGATGGCAAATTCCCGCCAACCTGGCACCCTTCCTTCGCAACCTCTGCCCAACCCAAATAACGTGCTAACCCAGAAGCGCGTTATGAATCCAAATTTGGGCCAAACACATGTGATTTATCAGGCCCCTGCTACTCCATCACTAGACGGGATGGAGGCTTCAACATCTTATGCGGGATTTCAGCAGCAGCCACCCCTCCTACCTAACCCGAATCAGGACGGGTTGAACTATGTAACAACACGTGGTGGTAGAACAACCCAGGACCCACATCATCCGAACCACTCCAAGCCTGATAATAGCCAAGACCCTAGGATAGTTATCCAAGATACTACTGTCCCAGATCAAGAACCTGGACCTATCCTAGAGGAACCAGCTAAGATCCCATTTCCTGAGGCCTTGACCAAAGGAAAAAGAATAACCAAACTCGTGGCTCCCGAGGAGGATCTGGTCAAGCTCTTTGAACAGGTCCAGATAAACATCCCGTTGATGGATACAATCCGCCACATACTGGCTTACGCAAGATTCTTGAAAGACATATGCACACCTAAACGTAAGCCGCGAACCAAGGATGGGAATCTAATCGTACTGTCAGAGCAAGCCAGCTCTGTCATCTTGAGCAAACTCCCACCCAAGGCTAAAGACCCAGGAACTCCCTTGATTTCTTGTAAAATTGGTGAAACCCAATTTGATAGAGCCCTACTAGATCTAGGTGCCTCCATAAATTTAATACCTACATCCCTCCTTGACCACCTTGAAGAATCTGAACTTAAACCCACTGAGGTGACATTGCAGTTAGCCGATCGATCCATCAAGTCACCCAAAGGAATACTCGAGGATGTCATTGTTAGGGTAAGAGATTTTTATTTCCCAGTGGACTTCATAGTACTAGACATGGATGCACCTAAGAACCCAAGGGACACACCAATCATATTAGGGAGACCCTTTTTGGCCACTGCTAGGGCCAACATTAACTGCGAAGAGGGCCAGATAGAATTAAAATTTGGGAATCAAAACATGAAGATTGACATTTTCAAGGCCCAGCAAGGGATTAATTGCGGGGTTATAGAGGAAATATGTGATGTCAAAGCCGTGGTTGATGAATTGCATATAGAGGACAACCTGATTATTCCTGATCAACCACTAGAGAATCAAAAACCGCTAACAGAGGAGTGCGAACATGATCTAGATACACCTATGACTCCTACCATTGCTCCTGATACAAACCCCGAACCACCCGCTGCTGCTGACAACCCTGTCATGGAACTCAAACCCCTTCCCGAACATCTGAAGTACGTCTTTTTGGATTCAAATCAGACGTTTCCTGTGATTATCAATTCTCGACTCACACCTGACTAGGAACTCCGTTTGATTTCTGTTCTCCAGCAACATCGTAGAGCCATTGGATGGACTCTCGATGATTTGACTGGTATAAGCCCTTCATACTACACACATCAAATCTACACAGAAGAAGGCGCACGACCTTCAAGAGAAATGCAAAGACGCCTAAACCCTAACTTGCAGGAGGTCGTGAAAAAGGAGATCATGAAGTGGTTAGATGCAGGGATCATCTACCCGATCTCCGACAGTCGTTGGGTGAGTCCAATACAAGTGGTGCCTAAGAAGGCAGGACTTACCATCATCACGACTAAAACCGGAGAAGTCATTCCTACCTGAATAGCTAACTCGTGGAGAGTTTGCATTGATTACAGAAGACTCAATTCCTCCACGAAGAAGGATCATTTCCCACTACCGTTTATTGATCAAATCCTCGAAAAACTAGCGGGAAATAGGTTCTTCTGCTTTCTTGACGGGTATTTCGGTTACAACCAGGTGGCAATCCATTCAGAGGACCAAGAAAAGACCACATTCACCTGCCCCTTAGGGACGTACGCGTTTCGAAGGATGCCGTTCGGTCTCTGCAATGCACTCGCAATTTTTCAGCGGTGCATGCTTGCCATATTCTCAGATATGGTAGGTGATTATCTGGAAGTCTTCATGGATGACTTTTCAATTTTTGGAGAATCATTTGACGATTGCCTCCAACACTTGGTCCAAATACTCAGGCGGTGCATCGAGGTGAATTTGGTTCTTTCCTGGGAAAAGAGCCATTTCATGGTGCTTGAGGGAATTGTCCTGGGACATTTAATCTCGAAGAAAGGCATCCAAGTGGATCGAGCTAAGGTTAACCTGACTTCCAAGCTTCCTATGCCTAGCTCGATTAAGGACATCCGATCTTTTTTGGGGCATGTCGGTTTCTACCGTCGATTCATCCCTGATTTCTCAAAAATCGCGTGCCCCTTGACCAATCTTCTTTCCAAGGATGTGCCTTTCGAAATTTCCAAGGAATGCACTCAAGCATTTGAGAGCCTACGTGACCGAGTCACCCAAGCCCCGATCCTACAGTCCCGTGATTGGTCTCAATCCTTTGAGATCATGTGCGATGCATCTGACTTCGCTGTAGGAGCGATTTTGGGGCAGAAAATTAACGGGAAACCTGTGGTCATTTACTACGCCAGCAAAACACTGGATGAGGCTCAGCGTAACTATACGGTTACTGAGAAAGAGCTGCTGGCCGTAGTATTTGCCTTGGAAAAATTCAGATCATACCTGTTGGGTTCCCGTGTTATCATATACTCGGATCACACAGCTATGAGGCATCTCCTTGCTAAGAAGGACACGAAACCTCGATTAATCCGATGGATCTTGCTATTGCAAGAATTTAACCTCGAGATTCACGACAAGGCGGGAAAGCAAAATGTGGTAGCCGATCACTTGTCTCGCCTTCCTTCTGAAATTATTGATCCTTCCGGACCTACAGAACACTTTCCTGATGAGCACCTCCTGACTATCAGTACAAGTCTTCCATGGTTCGCTAATATAGTTAATTACCTGGCATCACATCAGATTCCGTCCGATTGGCCGAAGGCCAAAAAGGAAAAATTATGTTCCGATGCCAAGTATTACCTATGGGAAGACTCGTATCTATTCTGCATTGGTGTTGATCAGATAATCCGCCGGTACGTCGTGGAAGTGGAAATCAAAGACATACTCTCATTCTGCCATGACCAGGCATGAGGTGGACACTTTTCAGGACATAAAACCGCATCAAAAGTCCTCCAGTATGGCTTTTACTGGCCCACAATTTTCAAGGATGCATACGATCACTGTAAGGCATGTTCCCGATGCTAGACTCTGGGCAACATGAGCCATCGAAACATGATGCCTCTACAGCCGATCCTGGTATGCGAAACTTTTGATATTTGGGGGATTGATTTCATGGGACCCTTCCCGATCTCGGATGGCTTCGAATATATCTTACTAGCAGTTGACTACGTTTCCAAGTGGATAGAAGCCATTCCGACCCGAACCAACAATCATAAAGTCGTTATAAAATTCCTCCATCAAAACATTTTCTCTAGGTTCGGGATTCCGCGTGCTATAATTTCCGACAGAGGGACCCATTTTACAAACGCTCAGTTCAGGTCACTGATGACCAAGTACGGGGTGTCACACCGAATCTCTACTCCTTACCACCCCCAAACTAATGGTCTAGCTGAGCTATCTAACCGAGAGATCAAGAAGATCCTTCAAGTTACTGTTTGACCTGATAGAAAAGATTGGTCTTCTCGGCTTCCGGAAGCATTGTGGGCCTATAGGACCGCCCACAAGACCCAATTAGGAATGTCTCCCTTCAGACTAGTGTACGGGAAGGCATGTCACCTCCCCGTCGAGTTGGAGCATAAAGCCTATTGGGCAGTACGGACCTGTAATCTTGACCTTTCCAAGGCTGGAACCCACAGAAGACTTCAAATGAGCGAGATCGATGAGTTACGCCACGACGCGTATGAGAACTCGCGAATTTACAAAGAGCGGGTTAAAGCTTTTCACGACAAACACATTTCTAGAAAGGTTTTTCATCCTGGTCAAAAAGTTTTACTCTTTGATACCCGACTCAAATTATTCCTAGGAAAGCTAAGATCCAAGTGGGTCGGACCCTACCTAGTCCGGCAAATCTTCGGAAATGGAGCCATTGAAATCAGCCCACTCAGCCACGATTTTGAACCTTTTATCGTGAACGGCCAGAGACTCAAGCCATTCATTGACATGACCGATATAGATTTGACTGATTCATCCTTTACCCTCCATTCCTCTTGAGCTCATTGCGCCCAGCCGATGGCGTAAAACTCAGCGCCTAACGGGAGGCAACCCGTCATTCTTTGAAAAACCCGAAACCTTTTCTAACGTCTCTATGTGAAACTCATATTGCACTTTAGGGTTCATCCATTAGCACAGCCAACTTCACCTCAGGTATACCTACCCGAGATTAGAAATCATTCGCAACAAGTCACGTCGACCCATTCACTCACCACACACCTGTCCTAATGCATGAACTAAGCTAAATTCGAACCCACCTAAATTACAATGGGGACATTGCAAGTCTTAGGCATGGGGGGTGTTTGCACCTCAAAACACGCCTTTAATAATGCCTTCTTATGCTATTTCCTAGCATTAACTATGTATATTATAATCCTATTGTCGCATTTGTAAAAACGGTTGCATGCATGCATTTAATCATGAGAGGAGGAGAAATGAATAAATGGCTGGCATAATTATTTTTTTTCTCAAGTGTCTCTTTGCAAAAGTCCCCTCTCCATATTTTATTTTCATCTTTCTTTCTTCTTCCCACGGTTTTTTTCTTCCCGCGGCTGAATTTCGTCCACGCCATGCGCCTCTCCCTGCTGTCCTTCCCGCGCCTCTCCCTGCAGCTGCCACTCTCCGCGCCTCTCCCTGCTACTGCCATGCCTCCCCGCCATGCTCTCCTCCTCTATAAAGCCGCAGCTCTTCCTCGCGACGGAAGGAAGGGCGAGCTGCTGAAAAACGCCACCCTGCAGTCCACCACCTTCCTCGCCCGTTCTCCCCTCCCATACGTCGGCCCTCCGTCGAGGAGGCACCCGGCGAGCAGGAGAACCCACTGTGGTGCTCACCACCACAGTGGGAACACCACCGCCCAGCTCTTCAACGAGCAGGTGGGCGTGGTGTCTTCTTTTCTTTTCGGTTTCATCTCCACGCCATTGCTGCCGCTTCAAGGTCCGAAGCTTGAAGCAGCAGCAGCAGCAGCTAAACCGCGGCAACAGCAGCAGCAGCAGCACCCCCCGCCTCCTCCGCGACCTTCCCCGCAGGCGCGCAACCCTCCGCGCGCGCCTGCAGGCCCGTTCCCCGCCTCCGTATCCGTTCTGTCCACCCCGCAATTCCACCCGCGACCGGCCGCCGCGCGCACTGCAGCGGCCGGCTACGGCCTCGCGCCGACCCCCGCGACCCTCCGCGACCACTGCAGAACCTCCTCCACGCTCGCTCCTCCGCGCCTTCGCCTGCCCGTCGTCTTCGCGCGCGCCTGCAGGCCCGTTCCCCGCCTCCGCCTCTGCTCTGTCGCCTCTGCCATTCCACCCGCGACCGGCCGCTGCGCGCACTGCAGCGGCCGGCCAGGCCCTCTCGCCGCCCCCTGCCAACCTCCGCAACCCTCCGCGACCGACTGCAGACTCCCCGCCGCCCTCTCCGAGCACGCCATCGCCCGCTCTCCTTCCTCGCACCCGGCCTGCAGACGCCTCACCTTCTCCGCGCGAAGACGCGCCTGCATCCGCGACCATCAGACGTCGGCAGCCATCTGCAGACGTCTTATCTCACGCCATCACCAGCTCTCCCGCCCGCTCTTTCTCTCTCTGGCGCTCTCTATCTCTCTCTCTCTCTCTCTTTTTCACTCACTCACAGACACACTACACCAACACACACACATCTTCACCGACACACACACACACCCACACACACACTTACACTATACGTATAGTTATATATAGTAACATATATATACATACATATATATATATATACATACATATATCTATTATATATATATACTTATATACATAGTATATCTATATAGTTATGTATACATACATATATATATAATATATCTATATATATATATATATATACACGTATATATATATCTATATACTTATACATATACTTATATATATATACATATATACTTATATACATATATATATATATATATATATATACATATCTATATACTTATATATATACACACATATATATATATATCTAGATACATATATACTTATATACATATATATATATATATATATATATATATATATATATATATATATATATATATATATATATATATATATATATATATATATATATATATATACATATATATAGTAATATATATATATACTTATATACATATATATACACATATATATCTATATATATATATATCTATACATATATAACTATACATTTATATCTATATATAGATATATTTACTTATATACATACATATGTACATATACTTTCATGTTATTTATTATACGCTGTATCGCGGGGATATCTGCACCAGTTGCTGATATTCCCTGATACACGCGTACAAAAAAAGCGTGGTCCCATACATCATCCATCCTCCATCCACACTCCACGCGGCACCTAGTCGTGTTGGTTGCGTCTCTCTAGACGTCAACTGACTCGACATAGTGCTACACTCCATCGTCACCTCCACCCCCACCCCTTTATATATATACTACATATAAATATATATCTATAGCTACTATATTTACTTTCTATCTGTTAGCTTCCTTCTTAGTAAAAAGATAAAAAAAGGTATAAAAGTGAAAAGATAATCTTTGATTTGCAGGTACCCCCGTCTTGCAAGTAGCAAGACGTGTTTTGAAACTCTGTTTTGGCTAAAAGCCAATGACACAATTTTGAGGGTGTGCCTCAAGAACAAGGATTACCAGAAAAAAAAACCTAAATAAGAAAAATACCAAAAACAGAATAAACGAACGGAAGAGACGCGTTTTAAGGAAAACGTAGAAATTCGACTTGAACCCCACTTCCCTGAGTTCGACCCTGGGCTTAAAAGTGACAAGATAAAACCAATTAGGCCAGGTTAAAAATTTTTGTAAAGAGATGGTTAGGTCTGAATTAGGTTAACCACTATACACATTTCAACGATAAAAATATCATATTAACAACCTATTTGGGCCGACCCATCAGGGGGGTATAAAAGTGCAAAATGTCAAGAAATTCATATAAAGAAAGGGTTTCATAAAAAAAAAAAAAAAAGACTTGATAGAGGGGAGGAACAATTCAAGGTCATACAAATGAGAGGAAGAAAAGAGAGCAAAATGACAAAAAGGAGCACAAAAGGAAAATAAAAAGAAATAGTCATTAGTGAAAGATTAAGGGGTTAACTGAAGTTCTAGACCGAATCAAGAAAAAGAAAAGAAAAGTGCTACGGAGATATAACAAGAGTTTAGTAGGAACGTTGGTCTTAGGCCTCTTGGGCTAGCATCTTTAGCTTAAAAATTCATGTATCCATTAAAATCTGGATAGTCCTCAAGAGGTTGAGGAAAATGCGAAGTTTGAGTATTAGGTCTAAGGCTTAGGAAGTATTCGGCCTCGTTAACTGACCTCCGGTTTGCGGGATTCGGTAACCTAAGCACCCCAAATTCACACACAGCTTGGTTTAGTGAGCATAAACATCCAAATCACGCGAAAAGCATTTAATGTTCTGAAAAAGTCACCTAGATTAGGAGCAGTCAATCAACACAAATTGATTTGGACGAGTTCCTAGTACGGAGAGGCGGGAAATTCCCCTCGAAGATGCGTAACAACATATCGTCTCCTCAGTGCTTGTCTCTTAGGATATTTAAATATCCTACTGGGGTCATGTAAGCACTCTGCTGGTTCAGATACCATGGGCAGCATTATCGCGAAATGTCGATCGCCAGGGTCTGGATTCGGCCACGGAATGCCATGGGCGGGATTATCTCGAAATCTCGAAAGCCAGGGTTCCGGGGGTTGCCATGGGCGGGATTATCTCGAAATCTCGAAAGCCAGGGACCCTTGAGGATTGATGATGGGGACGAGGAATCCGATACAAACAGTATTGAGAAGCTAATCCGAAGCTAGAAATAAAAAGAAAAGAGAGAGAAAAGCTCTCCAAACAAATAAATCTTCTATCTCTCTCTTACAAAAAAAAAATGCACTGCAAACTAAATTTAGGCTAAAAATGTCTCAAGCACGGGTGCTTTCACCGCGGAGTCCAACAAACCCTAGGTTAGTTTTGGTGGGCCGTAGAAACCTTTGCGGAGGACTGAGGATAAAGCAGAACAGGTCTGGATTTTGGTTGGTACTTGAGTACCTCTAGGCCTATTGTCGGCATTCCTACCTAATCACAAAAGGAGAAGCACTTATCATTGTTGACAGACACTCAGGGTCTAGAATGGAAGTTAAAACTTTGAAATTTTGCTAAGGGACTAGCAAAAGCTAGGCATGGGGGTATGATGAGAGCCTCATCATGAGCCATAATTAGCTCATTTTGACCCAAAAGAAGATAAAAGCTCCTACATAGCCTAGAAGGCTTAACTGAAGGAACAAGTGCTCTGAGAAGAAAACATGAAATAAAGGTTAAAACTGTAAATTTACCATTGCAGTACATAAACGGGATTTCTCAGAGGCAAAACATAGGTCAAATGGTCTAAATGGGATAGAAAGTGGGTTGAGTCAATCAGAAATGGGTTTATGTGCAATCTAAGAATTAAATAACACTTGGTAACCCTAAAAACAGACCCGCTTAAATTAACAAGGTTCCGATTAGAATAAAAATCAAGTAAAACCTCTAAAAATCATGGAAAAACATCCTCTAGGCTTTAGAATACTTAATTTGGCCTTTGGAACCTAGTTTGACCTAGATTAGGGTCCTAGCTCTTCAATTAACCTAATTTGGGTTTTTACGCAAAATATCTAGTCAAACGTGGTCAAACCTAAAATCCAACTTCACCATTGGATTCCCTAGGTCCAAATTAGGTTTATACCAAAATTTGGACCTAAGGGGAGGTCATCTTGACCTACTTTGCAATTTAGTACATCCAAATCACAAATTGGTCCCTATCTTTTGAATATCTTTGCAGAGAGCCCCCTAAGTTCTTCGCCGCCTTTGCAATCCGGTCCTGCCACCATTGTTTGGGCAGAACCGAGCTCCGGCGAGGTTTAGAGAGGGATTACTCTCTAATCCCTCAGAGATTCCCTCCCAGAAATGGAAGGGGGATTCTCTGAGGAATTCCCTTCCATCTAAAGCAGATCACGATCTCTGGTGTGAACCCAATCTCTCGTGCGAACGCACGAGAGATTTGGGTATCCACCCTCTTTCCATCTCCGGCGAGCCGGCAGAGTTGATTGCGCAGTTTCCACGTGCTAGAAGGAGCGGCCAGCACCTATAAAAGACTCCCCTAACCCTGCCGCAGATCTTAAGCTTGAATTTGACGGAGATCCCCTCAAATTTCCTCTCTCCCACTCCGGCCAAAAGACCTGCAAGCTCCGGCGACCTCCTCCCCTCCTTCTCGTCGCTCTGCTGCCATACTAGCAGCAGAGTCAACTCCGCCGCTTCCTCCCACGTCGCGCCGTACCAAGCGCACGTGCCCCTGCCCTCATCCTCGTCGCCGCTTCCTCCCTCAGGGTCCTTCTTCCCCGATGACGGCAATTACGCGCCGTCCACTCCGCTGCCTCCATTCCTTCCAGATCACCCCAGATACCCTCTCCATCCTCGCCTCTCTCTTCTCCCCCTGCTATTTTATCCAATTACCCCCCGACAGTGCCTGACCACCACCATTGTCCTCGCTTTCGACCGCCCTCCGGCGAGCCGCCCACACCACTCCGCCCCTCCACACGGCCCGCCCACCCTCTCGTGAGCCCGCCTCACCACCAGGAACTCAGTCCACCCCTCCACTGCCACTCCAGACCTCCACAATCACCCCCCGATCAACCCCACACCTCCGACCACAGGTTGACCTAGGCACGCACTCCTAGGCCAACCTGCGGCCTGCAACACCGTCCACCGCCTTCGCTGTGCTACGGCGAAGGTTTCTAGCTAATCTGATTAGGCCAAGAGGCCGTTCTTTTGTATGACAGGTTGCAGCTCTTGCCGCCATTGACGGCCGAAGCAGCGAGGAGCTCGTAGCAGCTTCAGGCACCAGGGATCCCAGGCTGCAGGTGCAGCAGACTCACGCGAGTGTCGCGAAGCGAGTGAGGCCAGCACGTCGCACTGCGAGGCCAGCAGTTGGGGCAATTGCACGCCGGAAGCTCTGCAGACGTGCGTGAAATCGGGGCTGATCAGATAGTCCCACATCGTGGACTCGCGAAACACAGGTATAATATAAATTGTTTTTGTGTTTTAAGCTTACTGTCTCCGTAAGCACAGGGGTGAGGTCCCTCACCTGCCCTCACACCCGCCTCGTCCGCGGCTTGACCTCGCGGATCTGGTGGGATCCGACCCGACCCAATCCTTGAGCACTCCTCGCTCATCACCACCTGCCGGTGCGCCTGGTCCCGGGTGCGAAGCCAACCCGATTACCCGTGTAGCTCTGGGGAGAGCGTCCTTGAGCGAATTGCAGAGAAAGAGAGAGACGTTTGGGTAGAGGGACGGGGGTAGGTTTTGCCTTGGCTGTGGTGTGCGCAGGAAAGAAGAAGCAAAGGAAGAAGCGAACACTTAGCAGCTGCAGAAAAGGAAGAAGAGAAGAGACCAAGGAAGAAGAAGCCTTGGCAGAAAAGAGAAAGAAGAAGGAAGGCAAGGAAAAAGAAAGAGAAGAACGAAGAGAGGCCAAGTGAAGACTCTGCAAAGATCAGAAGAAGAAGAAGAAAGAAGGAAGGCAAGGCAGGAGAAGAAATAAGAAACAAGAAGCAAAGGCAGAAAGAGAAAGAAGCAGAAAGGAGAAGAAGAGAGAGGGGATTACATTTAAGACGTCTGATACAGAAATCAGACGTCCAATTCTATTTTCTTTTACAAATCCTTTTTAAAGTTCTCTCTTTGAATCACTCATTTTCACTTAACAGTTGTATTCTGTGGTTTTAAAAAGTACTGAGATTGCTCCCCGTGTTCGACCTCGGATACTCTAGTTTTTCGAGTAATAAAATTCTTTATATTTGTTTAAACGTTTTGTCGGTTATATTACAACGTGATATACTTTAAACCCGCACAAAAACGTGAGAACACGCACCCCTCACCAGTCTGCATACCCTCGCCCCGACTATCCAGGTTGGCTCCGTGAGGCTAACAGGAGTCGGTGTAGGGAGACCATTCTTATCCTAGGTCCCAACCCAAGGAAAGGCTAGCTCTCTCCTTCTACAAGGGATGAATAGCTTTCCTCGGTACGTACGTACACGAGGGCTAGCTCGCCTCCATACTAGAGTCCAACAACAGTTGTGCCTCACATTAGGTAAAAACAATCCATCACTATCAAAGTTTCATACCACGACAGATAAGTTATTCTCTAGTTGTCACTAAGAGCATTGATATCCCCTTAAATTCTATTCAAGCATTTGAGATTTCATGCGTCACAAGTTATGATTAGCATTTAGCATGGAATGGACAATTAATTGCATCCTCTCAAAGCCTTATTTCCAACCATTAGGGTTAACACTTCTTTACGTCACGCATGTAACTTAAGAGTAGAGTTTATCCATTTAAACTTAGGAATGCATGTAAGTAACTACAATTGTAAGTCTATGCAACCAGCTGTTTCACTCAAATTTGCAAAAATCTAGGTACCTAATTTATTAACTATTCATAGCATGCATTTAATGAAACTAACCCGCTGGGACAGAAAGAACCACTCTACTTAAGGGTACGGAAGATATGGGGGCATGAGCGGTAGGTCCCGACACCTCTGTGGGTCCCGCATGCACTACGGACTTGGGGCCTACACCAATTAAATGGTCAAACGGGTCATCAAACATGTTGACCGACATTGCAGTATGCTAAACAGTTCCAAAATAGTGTAGAAATGACTCTAAAATGTAGGAAATTCCAAAAGCTTTCCAACAATACCTTACTTGCGAGATTCGAAGATCAAACGGGCCCCGAACTAGCCTCGGAAAGGTCTTGGTTCACTTGAATTAGACCAGACAGGTTGGTCTGGTCGGATCGACTGCCTGTCTACAGCAGGCGCGCACCACTCGCCGCTATCAAATGTCTGGAGTGGGTCCCAGCGTCTTAAACTCACGCAGAGCTCCACCCAATGTCATCGCTCCCCTCCTGTCATCTGTTACCAATCCCAGTCATCCAAGACTCCACCCAGACGTCTGGCACCACCCTCAGACGTCCAAAAGTACCTCAGGTACCGTGCACGTGCACTTCCCCTTGCAGCCTCTCTTGCGTGAGCACTGCTTCCCCACACAAGGTCGCGCCTCGAGCCCATACACGTCGCAAACACCTCAGGTAGGCCACGCCTCGTACCCCACGTGTCTTCGGATGTCCGGAGCTCGTCCCGGCCATCCGCAGTTCTCCCAGCCATCCGCAGGGGGTGCGAACGTCTGCTACGCACCTCAAACTCCGCCCGCGTGCGGCACCTCTCGTGGAAACCCCCGCCCGAGTGCCTCACGCAATGCGCCCGTGTCACAGTAGCTCACAGACCACACCTGCAACTGCTTCCCCCTCCTACCTTCTCCTCTCGACCTCTCACTCTCTCCTCCTGCTCACCTCTCCCTCTCTCACTCACCTCTCTCGCTGGAGGTGGAGATGGTGCACCACTAAGGTGGGAGAATGGGGGGTGCGAGAATCGAGGAGAGGGGTTTTTATGAGGGTTTAGGGGTAAGGTTTTAGGTGCCACGGGAGTGAGATGGGGTCGGGGAAAATTACAGAATGCATCCTAAGTTCTTAGGGTTATTTACGTGGAGTAAAAAGGGTGAGAGGTAGGGGTCGTAAGAATTGCACTAAGCCCCTCTACATGCCAAATAACTCTGATGGGGTCCCTACGTGGGTTTTCTGGTGCACGAAATTTATGCCAAGGCCCCTATAGTTTAGGAAATCACCCAAATGGCCCTTGGAGAGGGTCATTTCATAAATAAAATGACTAATGTCAATAATAACCTTGACTCTAGCATGACAATGAAGTGTAGACCATGATCAAACCAACTAGCAACCACCATCGAAGTTATAGTTGAAAATTTTTATACCCATTGCTAGCCACCTTCACAGACGAGACACTAAGGACAACATGGGATTAGAATTCAAGTTTAGGCCTCATTTGACTGTAGGCTTCAATGTGGGATAACGTTGCTGTTGAGTGTTAATTCCATGCATGGGATTGAGATCGGTTGGGGGCAAAATTGAGAGAGGAGGCAATTATTAACTATAATTATTAACATCATATCAAAAAATCTTCACTTTTACAAAAAAAAGTTATTAAATAAATACCAACTAACATCACATCACAATACCAATCATTTTATCCCACTACTTATTTTTATACCACAACCAAACATCCTACAACTTATCTCTACAATACTTTATCCTAGTATAACCCTTATTCTCTTGCCAAACGTAACTTAAAGTAAGATATCTTACTCTCCCAACCAACATGGGTTGGACAAAACTCAAGTTATAAGCCAATCAGGGTTCATCTAACCTAGGTGGCAAAAAGGTGATATGCCTTGGTTTGAGCTCAAAACTCTTCCATAAATTGACCCTTAGGGCTAATTTACTTCACAGGTTAACCTATCAAAAAGAGGGTTAACCCCTGTTTACTTCTTAGCTTAACTCTCATTTGCAAAACCCAAGTTTTCAGTGTGAAAGCTTGTGTTTTGCAACACCAGTTGACACTGATGTTAAGCAAACACAGTTTAACACCATCTCTGCTCCCCACATCTTTGACATGCCCCCCCAATGCCGAAGTTCACATGTTGTTGCCCCTCCCCACCCTTGATGCCCATATCGACCTTCACCCTCCCTCGTCCAAATTGCCCTCACCATGGACAACAAGTAGTTTGATGCTCTATTCTAATGTGGATACTCTCCATTCTCACGTCCTTTCCCGCCCATCTTTATGTCTAATCCCTTGATAGATTAAAATATCACTAGTGATATTTAGTTCAAAAAGGAAATATTTAAATATCATAAGTGATATTTTAAATATCACCGATGATATTTGATCCAAAATTGAATACCATGGGTGATATTTGAAATATCACCAGTAATATTTAGTTTTCAATTACGAATGCAATTAAATTCAAAACTTAAATATCAATAGTTCGTGTCTAAATATAATTTGTGCAATTTAGTTCAAGATAGGTAAAAGAGTCATTTTGATATTCCTAACATCACCATCAATGCCAGTTCAAGTAAACAAAAATTCATGTTAACAGTATTGTACAAGTAAACAAAAATCAAGGTTAATATCACTTTCACATTTTCTAATACCAATTTCCTAAGGTATTTTTTTTATTTATTATTTTTTTTCTCTTTTTCAAAAAACATGTTTGAAAGCTCGAGAAGATGAATTCCCACTTGAAAGGCTTTTCTCTAAATTCGTTGTCTCACAATCATCTGCAAGGGCCTTTGCCGTTTCAATTCTATCCATCTTCACGGTACTCCCTGTTGCAAATAGTTACAAGTGCCAAACTTCAGACAGAGTTTCTCTTCTCTTATCATGATTTTGCCAAATTGGGGCTTTCCAAATGTCCCTCTTTTCAAAGTTGTGTTTCCAGGAAGCTAGTTCTGATATCGAGAGTTACATTAAAGTTCCAGATCTCCTTTCACCGATTAGCTTAGTGGAAAGAAATAATTTTTTTTGTTGATCTTCAATGTCCTTTTAGATTGCAATTTGGAGTATTTGTTCCCATACATTCTAAGTAGATCTCGATGATGAAACTATAAAAAGTAGATGCTTATATATATATATATATATATATGATCAGCTTGCTTTTAATTTTCGTGCAAGTCGGCTATTTTACAGATGTTTTGACAGTAACGACACCAAAGGATTTGATGCCTTGAGTGCCAATTCTCAACTAGTTAACTTCTCAGTCAGGATTGAGAGGAAGAACTCTCTGACCTAATATCGGCATTCTTGTCATTGGCATAAAAAAGTCATAAGGGTCGAGGCATAACTGTGCAAGTTTTTCTAAAGATGGCTGCAACTTCTTTGATCAAACCATCAAACTTACAGGCCCCAAAACTAACTGGAGCTAATTTTTTAGATGCAAGCATTAATGCCTTTGATTTCAATAGATGTTTTTTCTTTTCTCTGACCGATGGATTTGTTGTTGTGTTCAAAGCATTGTGAATAAAGTGCAGAGGAGACAGTGTACCTTTCATCCTTCTTCTGCAGGAACGCATTAGATGAATTCAAAAATGACTGTGAGGAAGAATCAGAGAAAAACAAAAGTGGGAGAATTGTGGATCTGTAGTTTTGTACCTTTGCTTAGCCACACACATCTACATATAAAGGATTAACTTTCGAGTGCTAACATCCATGATGTGGGCTTCATTTAGGACCATTAGGTAATTTTCTTCTCTTGGATATAATACTGAGATTTATCTTCATTGTAACGAATGTCGAAACCATCAACTGATTTCTCCCATGGTTGATAGATGCTGCCATTATGAAAAGACACATACTTGGAGGAGTCCTTTCGATATAAATTGATTCCCTTACCCACAAAATTATTGGCATTATGAAATGCAACGTTTTCTATAGTTTACCACGCATGTTTTAATTTCGCATAACTTTTTATGAATGTCATTATTTGATAAAAAAAAATGTAACTTTATATTTTAATTTCATGTCACAACCACAGAGAAATTATTCCACTTTGCAAGGACTCCTTAAGGATCATATATGCATATTGCAAGCACTGGTAAGTTGATGTAGTTGTAATTAAGGTAATGAATTCCAAACCAAAAACTTTGTAAAGTCAAAAAAAAAAAAAAAGTTAAAAAGGTGTCTCTTGATTTTCAAAAATTAAAGTTACAGAGAGGGAATCCTTGAAATGTAAATGGTTAATGTCAATTAACAGCAAGATATTCCTTTGGCATGTCAGCGACAGGAATAGTTACTGATTTATGCTGTTGTTCATGTGCTCAAAATCGTTTTTTTTTTTTTTTGTTCTGTGGTGGTGAACAAGATGCTATTGTTTCTTAATGATATTATTGTTCCTCAGTACTTAATCTGGATTCTGCTTTATCATTTGGATGCAAGTATTCTCCTGAGAAGTTGTTTTGCAATGGTCGTTGGCTGTGGATTTGTACCTGGTGTCAACATTCCAGGATCATTAGACATTACAACAGCGAGTCTCCTAGGCCCTGTTTGGCAATGGGGTTATCTCAAGTTAAGGGTTATGTGAAGTTTTTCCTATTATTTCAATACAAATTCTTATGCTTTTGCTATTAAAAAATATCCACTACACCCTCCACTTTCACTTTTAATATTAAACAAATACCTACTAACATTTTCCACTTCCACTTATATTATTAAACAAAATCCATCAACATCACATTAATGCATCAATCATTTTAACCGTGTATTTAACCCTCTCCTTATTTCACCACCTAAACAAACACCATTCTCATTTATTCCATTTTAACCCTCCTTAACCTTATTACTAAACACAGCCTTAGTGCTGAACTTGAGATTGTTGAATCTCACAAGCAGAACTAAAGAAACCATATTGAAAACCTGCACTTTCGTTCCTTTGAATCTTATCGTGAGATTTAGTTTCCTTTTTTTTTCCATGTGGTGTTATCTTGTAGAATTATTTCGGCTGTATGCTGCACTGCAAACTTGTTCACAATTTTCAAGTTTATTTTTATAAAATTTCATTATAAAATTTTCGTTCGATATAAATATTTTTATTAATGTTGCAAAAGGTGTGCTTATTTGATAAATCGCATTTAATTATACATGAGTGTTTTAAAGGACGATTCATTAGACTCGATGTCTATCTTGCACTATGACGGTTTCATCGTTGGTATATACTTCCCCAAGGCAACAAAAGAATTCATTGCCATTTGAAAGTGAAGAAAAAAAAAAAATCATGAACTGCGTTAAAGTAATTGACGATTCTAACAATTACTTTATTCGTTGTATTAGATTTGTCTATGAATGCCTTATTTGTTGTAAATTTAATTAATAATAACTTGTCCAACAACAACTGTGCTACGAATAAATTATTTATTGTCAAGTTATATCACAACGATTTCTCTATTCGTAAAATATTCATTATCTTTGGCCCATTTTATCAAGATATATATGTTTAGAGTATATTTAATATGATGAAATTTAGGTAAAATGTATGAGTTGAAAATGACAATCGAAAGTAAATTCAAGTCTTTTTAAATCATTTGTCTCAGCATGGAAGGAAAGAACTAGAACTTATCAATGATTGATCAATCTCAATCTGTATACAATCTCAGAAACTTTCCCAAAGCGTTTCTAGTTTTACCATCATCTGACAGATCCCCACTAATTTGGTTGGACTTCTTCCTTCGGGACATGTCAGGGAAGCTGAATTTATTGTTTCATGGACGTATCTATTGTTAGGTTGCGAGAAGGTTCTGAATTATGTAGTTTAATATCTCTATGCTCGTCATTGAAACTAAATAAAACAAAAAAAAATTAAAGACAGACCACCGGATCGTCACATTCTAAACCAATTAATGATGGTTAGATTTTTTTTCGTGAAAACTATTAATGCTGGTAAGGAGGGCACATTTTACTTTGTGGACATTAACTAAAGGTTAACCAACCCCCTTATTCGATCGAGCAGCGCAGCGGGCACGACAGCTATCACTGGGAAAATTTGTCCCCGTGCATTTATTTGTTGCTATAGCTGACACAGAGACGACGACGACATGCCCCTCCTCTTCCTACAGCTGCCATGCTTCTTTTGCATAACCCCCACCAACTTCCTAAACCACAGAGTTCCTTGACATGACCAACTTACCGGCTAGGAAAATGATTTCTGTTTTGTAGGATTAGGATGCCTATCTCTCATTCTGTAGAGTTTATTTTAGGATAGGATAATATTAAGTTAAATGTCACAATCCAGGTATATATTATCTAATTTAAGGGAGGGTAGGAGAGTCTAATCTCACGCACAATCTCTATATATATTATCCATGTCTTTTGTCAACTTATTAGACGGATAAGGTGCCCTGTCAACTGCATCCTTTGATGGATGGTCCTTGTTTGATTCATCTGGACTTCCTAAGTAGATTTTCGAGCATTATCAGATGATCGAGATGAGAGAGCTTTGTATATCTTGCTTATAGGTCCTCAATAGGCCTTTCTTGGACTTATGGTTGGGTTTTGAGTCTTGAAAGAGTTGGGTGTAGGTAAGGATTTTCCTTCTCTCATCGTAACCGGATACAAGAGAACAACCATGCATCAATCAATTTTCTACCACAATGGACAGCAAGCTTAGCTTATATAGATAATCAAAGAATAACATGAATATAGCCTGCGTGCCTGGATATATACTGGAAGGAAGAGAAGTACCATAGCATATAAAATTAGCAAGAGTAATAATATTGATGCGAGAATGATCGAATTAATTGGTAGGGTAGAGATAAATTAATGCATGGGAGCAAATTAACACTAAGGAAAGCATCGCCAATGAGGCCATGCAGATCGGTGGAGTTGAGCACAAGGTAGCAGTAGACGAGCTCCTCCATCTCCTCCCAATCCCTCACACCAACCTCACCCACCATCTCCATTATGGACTCCTTGAAGTCAGATAGCGGATCGTGGGAGCACTTCACCGCGCATATGCAGTCCCTCGTGAAGGCACCGCCGCGGATGCTGCATGGAAGGGGCGCAGAGAAGCTCAGTGTGCTGCTGCTGCTCCTCCTCCTCTCCCTCCAGCTGGTAGGCGCCATTTGGTGGTGGCAGTAATGCCCAACATTCTTTTCCCAAGTCAGAGAGAGTGCTTCTAGCTAGTTTACAGCCAAATGCCCTCCCACGTGGTTTCTTCTGTGGTGGAGCCAATGTGGCTGTGTTGTTTTGGACTTAATTAGATCTGGTCACTTGTGATGTGTTGCTATACGTACGTCCTTTTGGGGAGATTATTTTTCTGAATGGGATGGCATAAATATCTATATTGGTGCATGTTGGGAGATCCCTTCCTCTTTTCTTTTGCTTTTCCCAAGCTAATTAAGACCATCACTTCCGATTCATTAACAAGAAAGTGAAACGTACAGAGTAAATTAAGTAGGAATAACTCGCCCAAGAGAGTACATACACTGGTACATTAGAGATCTATGAGACTTGGTAAGTGGTAAAATACAACATGGTGATAAGGAACTTCAATTAACCCCCCGCCCCCCCACCCCCCACCTCATGTGAGCAAAATCTCCCCCGTTTTTAATAATAAGTGAGGGAAATTAATGGCCCATGGCAAGTTGGCTCTTATAAGCTCAAACATACATCGTTGCAGCCGACATGAAGGCAATTAATATAGGAGCTAGCACGAACCGGGATGCAATCATATATTGTAGATGCAATTATCACTACAATAAAAAATGATTTTGATCACAGTTAAAATTTGTGACTAAAGGATCTAAAATCATCACCAATTAGAGTCATAAAAGTTACGTAGGGAAACAATTTTGGTCACGATTCCACCAAACACCGTGACGAAAGGCTTTTGATTGTAACTTTAAAACCAAGACCAAAGAGTTATAGTCGAAGACGAAAGACCTTAGTGATAAAAAAAGGTCTCTTATTAAGAAAAAAAAAAAAATTAATATGTGGTTATCCTCTTAATAGTAATAATAAATATATGATGATATTGTGGCCAAACTAAAAATTGATTATAGTAAAAACACTTACCAAATAACTGCAAAAAAGTAAGACCTACAATAAATTCACCAGCACCAATCGATTGAACTTACCCTTAGATTCCCAATACATAAACATGATAGCAATGTCGAAGTCAAGATTATATTTACATATTTGGAATCAACAACAAACATTCTCATCTGTGAAGAACTAGAAGCTGAAAAAAGATAAAAAGAGAATAGCATGAAAGAAAATCTATTGATATATTTAACACGCGCTATTGCTTTTCCTATGCTTCGTCATATGCAGGAGGCCTGTCTTCCGTTGGGGCTGGAGAGCTATTGTCGTTAACTGGTGGAGAAGATTGCTGATTTTCCCAATGTGGAGGGTAAAAAAAATAACCTGTCACAGTCATCCCCACGACCACCATGATCACCATCTGGCATTCCACGTTCCACGTTCACCCCATCCACCATAATTAGAGTCAACTCTACCATCTTCGGATCGTCCACCATCACGGCCACCAGAACTAGAAGCCCAACGGCGATATTTTCCACGCCCATCACCACGAGATGACAAACCTCGTAACTCTCTAGGAACCGTCTGGCCTGCCCCCTTCAGAACCTTAATAAGATCAGAAGCATGCTTTGAGTCCTGTTCACAGAAGAATGTGTATACACTCCGGCCAGTTGCACCAGTTCTTCCAGTTCTCCCTATCCTGTGAACGTAATCTTCAATGCCAGTGAGGAAATCATAGTTGATAACCACCCTGCATCAGGACATTTCAAAATGTTAATAAAGCCATCATTGATCTGAGATGATCTCAACTGCTTCCGGCACATAATCATTCATAACAGCAACTCCATAGTCAAATAAACAACCATAAAAGTAGCTACTCGCTCGTAGTCTGAAAAAGATCACAAGGATCCTGCATCGCCTAAAATCATCAGTGCATTACTTGACATCCTTGATGTCTAAACCTCGGGCAGCAACATCAGTCGCTACAAGGATCGGAGATCTCCCGGTGTGGAATTGGCCCAAAACATAATCTCTTTCATTCTGGGATTTATCCCCTCGAATGGCAGAGGCTCCAACTAGGCAAGTCAGGCTCCGAGCCAGCTGATCACACATCCTCTTCATAGAACAGAATATCAAGACTTTTGAACCTGGTTCTTGAGACCACAAGATTTGTTCCCGCTGCCTCTGTTTCTCGATAGGAGTGATCACCTCCACATACCGCAAGAATTTTTAACATATGTATGAATACAAATTCCTGATAATAAGAAAAAAGATCCCCGTAAACATCAAATCTTCACCAAACTTGAGTGATAGCTTTATTAGCAACAAGCTCATCAATGCTTCCAATGTTAACCTGAATTGGTTTAACCAGTAAATTAGCAGCAATTTTGCGTACTTCCCTTGGCCATGTTGCCGTAAAACATTAAGGTCTGACGACGTGGCAGAATCACTTTCACAATCTTCCAGATCTGTGGCTCAAATCCCATCTCCAACATGTGATCTGCTTCATCAAGCACGAGATACGACACCTGTTTAAGGCTTATCCTCCGCATCTCCAAAATATTATTTAAGTGCCCAGGTGTAGCAACTACAACATCAACTGCTCTGTCTCTATCTCTTAGTTGAGGTCCCTTAGGTGCACCTCCATTCATATACTTTAGCAGAACAAAAAAAATGCAAATATGTCAATGCGAAAGCAGTTCCAAATATACCTACTAGAAAAAAAGAAATCCTCAAAATATAAATTACAAGGAAAATAAATGATATAATTAAGTTATTTCCCTTAGGCTTCATAGGACTAACTTCCAAAATCAAAGCATGGACATGGTTGCTATATGCATTAATGAAGATGTAAAATTGAAGCATCATATAATGCCAAGCAATGACAAAAGCTGTAGTTTAAGGACCACCCATGGAAGATATTCTCGATGATCTCCCAAATTTCAAAGCTTCATCTACTATGCCACAAACAGGTAAATGGGAAAGATCTCTCAAAATCAGTCCACCATGGCAAAGGGCGTTCTCCAACTAACAGCATGACCGCCAAAAAGGAGGTTCAACATGGCACAGCGTACGACATTAGCTCCTCTCTGGAGCTAATATCACACCTGCAACAAAAGTAGAGGATAGGGAAAACAACATGACAGTGGTTAAACTAGCACCTCCAGTAAAGGCAGAAATAGCTTGAAAACCAACTTCCTTGGCCTATCACTCCAATGACTCAAAGATTCCATATGGTGAAAAAGATATGCCTCCATCAGAAATGGATAGCACAAGATGCCCGCCTCTCTCATTATCTCTGGGGAGAACCCTGAAGATTCAAAGGTCATAAATGGAGCTGGACCATCATCTCCCTGACAAAACCACGGCCAACAGTTATCTCTCGCTTGAGAAAAAAGAAAACTTTATAGTGGAAAAGAAATGTTGATAGATATAAATGAGTCAATAATTTCTATTATTACAGCAAATTGATTAATACATAGCCTTAAGATGCCAAAATGGTAACACAATATGAGATTTATCCCACTACTAATTTGAGATGAACTCTGATTTGAAATACACATCCGTAGCAGATTTCCCATTAATTGGCAATTTTTAGAATATTAGAAAAGCAAAAAAAAAAAAAAGAAACAATGCTACACAGAAGATCATTGCCATCACCATGCTTTTTACCTACTGCAATGAGAATTAATTATTTAAGGAACGAATATAATACAAGTCTACCCACAGGACCAGGTGAGAGGGAAGATGTAACATAAGGAGGTGACAAGCATAGGCTAATAGATCTCAACTATGATATCAAACTAAATTAACAAGAAACTCTGAAAATATAATTAGCAAAAATGTGCAGGTAACAGAAATAAAGAATGGATTAAAATGGGTGAAGCCATGTCTACATTGCTAGCAAGCATCTTCATGAAAAAAACAAGATATATACCAAAACAGTGATCTCATGCTGACACCTATTTGCCTCTGCGGATGGACCACTCGATGATCTGCCATGCCCTCCACTGACAATGCCGTTTGGAGGACTTTGAGAGTGCAAACCACTGCTACCTCTTTGATGATGCTGAAAGGTATAACACCGTCAGAGGCACAGTGAAAAATGATTGAGCCTGTGATGCATGAAAAATACCAATGGATTGAGGAAGAGATGAATTGCTTCTATGGCTTTGGACCATAGGATGAAAGTTTGACATGGAACTTTCCAGAAAGCAAGTACCAGGATCTACATATTTATTAGTAATTTTTAGGCTTGAAAATCTACTTACATCACCAAGTAAAAGCAAAATATAGAAACTTAGGTCAGTTCATTTATCAGTGTATAATGACAACAAGATCATAAGATGCATCAAAGATTCATACAACTCCACTTCAGTGAAACACTATTAATCTTTACACTCTGTAAAATGTTTGTTCTGAAACTAGGAAGATCTTTGTGTTGAAATGGGGAACTTCCATCTGCATGCTGTCATAGAAAGCAAAGCATTACTCTTCCAATACCAAATGTTGATTAAGAAATCAAAAATACAAGCAAAGTGCATGTTCATATTAACTGAAGGAAACTTCAGGTTATATAAGTAGAACTTGATGTCAAACCAAACCATAGAGACAATTATACACATTGGAGTGAAGGATAGGCACGTTTCTTATAGCATGATTACGTATTTGCTCAAGTTCATTTCAGACAGCATAATTACATATTGGCAAAACTAGATCATAATCAAGTGGTAAGATGCATGTGAAGCTGTGAACAAATCCCATACTACAGAACGTATTGTGTATCAAAGATCCCTCGAGAAGCAAGGAACGGGAATCAGTAACAAAAGAGGACAGGAAAATCTTTAAAACCTACATGATGACTCCTTGATCCTGTATCCCGAACACCCTTCTCTCTCGAATCCCTGTACTGGCCATGCCAAGATGCCCCAGAGGAATGCTGAGCAAGGACAGAAGAGCTAACAGGCATCATGCTCGACTTCAGGGGTGGTGGTGGTGGCAGTTGCTCTGTAGATTGCTTTGCCACAGGCCTCTCATACTGAGTAACATTTGTCTCAGCGTTCCAGAAATAAAGATAACCAATTTTCCCACCAATAAGTCCCTTCCATGGCTTTGGAAGTGTTTGGTCTTCAGGAGCATATCTTGGACCCTTTGATGAAGCTGACATCTCAATCTGCCAATTGAAGCAAAGGGTTAACAACATCCTTTACTGTCAATGAATGGCACATGTTTACTGATAAAAGCACATATAAAAGTGCAAAAACAATCTTTTCAGTTGTAACAAATAAAACTGCTTAGGAGAAATCTATAGCAGTTGTAACAAATAAAACCAGATAGGTAATCCAACAATAAAATTGACAAAAACCAAATTGACCACTTCGACACGGGAAATGACTGAGGAATCATTTGCCACCACTAAAGGATCAAATTACAAAGAATACCATTACCACCTGCAATTAGCAAAAAGCAGCTTCTTCCTACTCGAGGCTCTAACAAACGCACTACAGCTCCAATAATTAGCACTTTGAGCACTCGCAACCATCTTTGATTGACAGAAAGCACTTTGAGCAATTCAAATACAAATCGAAACAGCAAATGTCGTATTTTTAACAAAGAGGAAATAATTAGCACTCGCAACCATCTGCAACAAATTTACCAGGGTCCCAACAAACCAAGCAGCATATAGAATTGGATTGAGGGCAATCTATATTCTCCCGAAATTCACCGGATTACGACATAAAATCAGCAAAAAAAATGGAGGGGACTCTGTAACAAATCCAAACGTATACCTCCCCTGACGCATGGAATTTAGGAATAAAAAACTTGCAGCTTTTAAGCAACGAAGATTAATATTGAAACGATATAATGTAGAAGTATAGGAGAGGGGTGGGGGAAGACTCGGGCTCCCGGATCCTGCATCGGAGGAGGGGACAGAGGTCCCAGAGCCACGTTGCCTGACAAGCATTACCCTCATCGTCGCAAGAGCAAAGGATGGCTACTAGAGTGAGGCACCTCACCCCCTCTAAAGGGGGGAGTTGAAGGGCCCAAAAAGCCTTCAACAGAAGGACGAGCGACACTCTAGGAGGGAAGGATGGGAGGCAAGGAAGGAGATCGAGAGGTAGGAGAGGCGGCACGAGAGGGACAGTTAGGGTTAGGAAGAGAAAAGGTTAGGCGTAAGGGAAGGGGGGAGGGGAGCGAGGGTATGCCACGCTAGGACTACCTTATGGAGAGCTCGACAGAGAAGTAGCCATCGCAGGAATACTACAACGCGATTGCAATTGAGGTCGAGGATGATCAGAAGTGCTTTCGCGAGCAAATACGACGATGATGGAATCGCAAGGTGCGGCAGATGCGGGAGTGGAGAAGAGGGATGTGGAGGTTTGGCCTCGGTCACAGTGGAGATGTGGGCTTCACCAAAAGGAGCTCGAAGAGCTTAGTGGGACAATCGAAACAAGGACCTCCATTGAAGGAGCAACGGTGGCAGTGCTTGTGGATGGGATGGCGGGACCATCATGGCGTCGTCGGTGGATGTGCCAAGTTGGGCTACGCGAAGGTTGGAGCCACAACGGATATGCTTGAGGGCCTCCTACTTCGCGAGCTCAGCAGCCTAGGCCACCATCATCTCCTTATTCCCGCGCTTCTCTAGCTCCTTGCTGGAGAGGCCCACGGAGAGCTCCTACTAGGGCTTGGCAAATCTCGATCCGCAGGTGGACGAAGGATGGGGATGGGAGGTTTAGAGGTGGACGGGAGGAAAACCAAAGTTCCCCCTTTTAGTTTTTTTTAGTAGTGGTTGGTCAAAATTTTGAGTGCAACCGTGACCAAAGGCTTCGGTCACGGTTTTTAAAACTACGGCAAAAAACTCAAAATACAAAAACAAATCTCAATCCCCCTTTTTTGCCACGATTTTGGGTGGAACCGTGACCATAAGTTACTTTTATGGTCACGGTTCCTAAACCGCGACCAAATAACCAGGGCTATATTCAAATTCATTCCGGCAAGTCGGTAGCTTTTCCAGATGGACATCTAATGTTGTTCAAGTTCAAGATTCTTTTTCATGGCTGTAAACAAATTGCAACACAAAGTACATATCATATTTGGTCATTAATTTTGATGACAGTTAAATTGTAAAGGTTGGCAAAGAGAAATGTTCAACATACAAAAAAATCCACCCAAAAGCTTTACCCCCCTCTCTATCACAAAACAGCTGCACAAACCCCAGTAATGGTACTTCAACCCTAGTTTGTCTTATTCCTTATCACGTCCAGCTAACCTTCCGATAGTTTGAAAACTAAGGGGTGCGAGGGTCCTAGGTCCCAGGCACTAAGGATGGTATGGGTTGCAATTAATTAGTTTATTTTCTTGGTTATTAATGTCACGTCCTATAAATCCAAACCCCTAATGAGGGTCAGAATTTAAGGAAATGACAATAAAAGATGTGTTGGTCTATTTAATTTAAGTTGTACCTAACTAAATCAAGTTATCAAGAATTCCATTTAATAGGGAAATGAAAGAAAATGTCGGGAGAATGGCATACAAGCGATAATGTAAAGTAGTGATTAGACATGCGCTAAACAAGAATTTACTATAAAAATAAAACATAATAGATTACCTGCCAGAAATCCCGACAAAACCTATGCAGCGACAAATCCTGAGTGTCAATGACACACGATGGCAAACACCTGAAATCAGGTCACAAAGTAGGGATGAGCCAATCGGCCCAGTAAGGAACAAACAACTACTATATTGCAATAAAAAACAAAGGGTAGTGTACAGTCTCACTAACTGGCTAGATCCTTAACCCAACTTAATACCCGAAGTTTCGACTCCCAAACCCAATTCAACCTGACCAGTCATCATGGTCCAAAGCTCATCAATCCAGTTGCCCCTTTTTCCCGTTATTTAGTAATATGAAATCGATCCTCTCACTCGCATTAGTGATCAAATTTTGGAAATCATCCCTCTCTAACAGAGGAGATTGAGATGCATCATTTCCTTTGGATTCTAGCCTAATAGTCTCGCCCTGGCCAGTGTTGATCCTTGAGAAAGGATTGCCTGTTCTTGACGTGTGGAGAATGTTGCAGATCTCAGTCAAGCAAGTTGGGCCTCTTAGGAGCTGCACAGGCTTACACCTTGCGACCACGAAGCGCAAGCTTGGTTCGTGTCCAACAAGGACTAATCATAGATAAACCAGATCATCATCGTAGGATTGACTAGAACTGTTAAGTCACACCAATGCTCTCGCTAGGAGCAACACCCCGTAGGAGCACAATCCTCAGGTGTTCCTTCTCAATCCATCACAGTACCTCGAAGCTTCCATACATACAAGCACCCAGTGAGCCTTTAGCTACAAGTACCACGTACCCTAGCATCTCCCGTTGCGCATGCAGGCACCGACAGAGCTTAGAGTCACAAGTACCTCCGCCTCGAGTCGAATTCGGGTGCAACCAAACACCAACCATTGCTAACAACCCAAGACTTGTTACCGTACCCGGGAACCCTTCAAGTTCTAAGGTAAATCCCCTGGTAGCCTCTAGCTATCACAGGAACTCAGGTTCTCAACCCGAGTAATGAACCCATTATTCACCAAGTCCAAGAGTGCAGCCTTACGAGCTCACCTAGTAGACTTGCCATATTCCATTGGATTCTGTATCCAGAACGAAGCCCTAGAGACCTGGTCTTTACTCAAGACCTTAGGATCCAAGCATTTGATTTATTGGACTATGACCAAGACTTTACGGGTTCAACATTTTGGATTCCATCCTTTACTTAGCCAGATTCTATCAACTTCTAATCCTCTTTTTAGAGTTCAAGTAGGGTGGAACAACTACACCAATACCGATCCCAGTCCTAGGTACCGATGTTGGGCACCCATTGTCCCTACCAGGCCATAGTGTGCCAATACCGGTACTGAGCTCTAGCACCAGTACTAGGTACCCATGGCACACCTTCAACCATGCAAGCCAATACCGATACTAGACTTTAGTATCAGTATTGGGCAACCCCTGTACAATGTCACAACACCAGCTAGTACCAGTACTAAACGTTAGTACCGATACTAGACACCTACTACACCTTTCCAAGTAATCCAACCAATTTCGGTACTGAGGACCAGCACTGATACTGGGCACCCACAGCACAATCAATATCTTCCTGAGAATATAATTAAGTAAAAATGCACTGCGTCATTGCAGGAAATATGGTCACTTACAAAACAAAAATTACAAACTATAACAAGTTGCTCTAACCAAGCATCAGTTCTCAAAATCGTAGTCCCATCTCTCAGGCGACTTAGGTTATAAATTGTAGTCCTTTTTAATTAGGTTCATCATCAGAAAGTTGATTTTACATTAATCACAAGGTCAAAACCTGCCGAAAATTCATCAGAACTTCCCCTGCTTATTCGATATTTTTCCTAAAAATCCATACATGCAACATATACTGTCATGCATACCACAATTTAAATATGTGGGTATACCCCACCACCACACCATGGAATAACGATAAGCGACAGAAAATCGGTAGGCACACCTCGCATCTAAAAGCGGTAAAAACACAAAAAGAAAACAACAAGAAAACGAAGTCAAGTATCATTACACATCACGATGGCCTCTCTGCAACTGCTTGTCCAGTTGTTGGATGTAGAAGAGGCTTAGCACCAAAAGTTAGCAAAGGCTCATCTTTATCCTAATAAAGTTTCCTTATAATATCATTGGCGTCATTTTCAAAATGCCGAAGAAAATATATATAAGGCTCTCGTTGTACTTCATAACTAACATAAACCCAAATTTAAGGATTAAAATAGATCTTTGCAACAATCTCTTTCATCTAGAAATCACAACCAGTTCATGCCCACACTAATTTAAGATTGGTTACTAACTAAAAAGAAAAAAGCATCATAGCATCAAGGGTAAATATATTTTAATCCACAACGCTTGGTTATAGGCTAGCAATACCTCTGCTGCCAGCAGGATATAAACACAAAAAAAAAAACTAATAGAGAGAGAGTTGAAGATACAGTAATCAGTTGATTTTAACATCTGCTGCCATATCTGGACAAATCTGTCATTAGAATAACATAAGCACTTCAACAAAGAAGATCCGAAACCAAGACTGTAGAATGTAACCAATAGTAAGTATCTAAGTTCCAACTCATGCATCAACAACCAATGGCCTTCATCTTTTCTAGCTTAATTGGGTTTTCAAGATCCCTCTTAAAGTTGAGATTTTCACATGGCTCCCATAAGAAAGAGACTGATGATGGATGCTTAAGAATAAATGAGCATCAAGGATGGATGTCACTTGTGGTTGTTGTGGTGCTGAGGAGCGGAGCATTGATAATCTCTTTTTTTTTTCAAGTTTGCATTTTTGTAAGGTTGGGCTGGCAACATGTGGGTTTTCATTCCCATGTTCCTAACAGCATCTGGGTGGCTTTTAGGCAAAGAGGAGGTGAGTTCAAGGGCCGGAGGGAAAAAGTTTTCACATCTGTAGAACGTGCCGCTCGAGAAAGGGGTGAATCACCTTGTGTAGAAATCTAATCAATGAGTCTGGAAAGTGGCAGCAGCCAATGTAATTTACCTGTTTATAGTTTAATTAGCACCTTTGAATGCCTGCCAACATCCCATGCTCATCCTTTATTCCTTATTAAAAATATATATATGTATGTAACCGGGCTAAAAAAAATGGGTAGGTATCAGAACTGTTTCTTCAAAGAAAATCTACATAATGACATTCATTATATTGCACATTGTAGCTCCTGCAACCTCGATTAAGATGATAAGTGTGAGGGTAAAAAGGGCAGACATTCATGCCTGTTGCAGCCAACACAACCTTAGTGACTCTTTAATGACCTTGAGGTCATAATGGAGTACCAAGACAATTTAGCCTCCGATATGTAAAGAAGTTAGCTGGTTACTTCCAGAACACATCGAAAAGGAAGCCTAGAAATAGATCTAAACAAGTTTGGAAATGGAAAATTTCTTTCCAACCACACGATTCTCATTCAAAACCTCCCTCTTTGTTACCCCTAATCTCAGGAAACAAAAGATAACACAAGAGGGGAAAAGAAATCCCTACCTGTTTTCCACAGCAGCACACGGCTAGGAGGAGGATGGTGGTGCCTTCCTTTACACACGGCTGCAACCACCAAACGATCACCATTGCCGCCAACCGCACCACAGCGAGGAGAGGGGAACCCTTCTTCCTCTCCTCTTCATTCTCCAGCAGCAGCCGCAACACCAACAGCGGCAGCAGCAGGAGCAAGGGCAGCGGCAGCAGCAGGAGCAAGGGCAGCGGAAGCAGCAGGAGCAAGGGTAGCGACAGCAGCAGCCGCAGAAGGCAAGGTGGAGGACGAGAAGAAGGCGTCCCCCACCCCCCGGTCCACCACCCGCGCGCACGCACACACCGTTGGAAGCAAGAAAAATGCGGCTTCTCATGGAAGCTAACCGACTTGTGCGTGCGTTTGTGGGGGTGGGGTGGGATTACCCCATCAAAAATAAAAGAAATAAATAAAATAAAATAAAATGTAAGGAGGAAATCCTACCATCAAATTATTGGATTTTGGATGAATTTATCTAATCTTAAAAATAATTTATAGATATATTCAACCTTTACAATTAAATAAATAATGCCTAATTAACCTTAGCGAGAACATGAATGCATAACATAAAATTTAAAGAAAAGAAGCAAGAAGAAAAAGCAACAAAAAATGTGAGGTAAACAATAGAAAAGTAGTATAAGCTAACTAGATGTCAACACAGTCTATGGTCATCAATTTATTTACAAAATTTACAATAGCCAAAAATGTATATTAAACCAACCTACATCAAAATCAAGACTTAGCCACAAATATTTACAATAATCACCAAAGAGACCTTAAACAAAGGAGTCAAAAAGGTACAACACCACTACATCTATCAACTAACTAATTTAGGTTCTCCCTGGGTCTAAAATGCATACAACAAATGGTCTAGTTCATCAAGCAGGCCACAGAGATGAAGTTAGCAAGGAGATCCTATAATGACTCAGTAGGTGGGTTTGTCCACATCCTTAGATGATGCTCCTCTACCATCCCCATCTCTAAGCGCCACAGAGTTTGGTAAAATCATTGATCTACCCACCTAAGGAACTAGAGTTGTTCATAAGAGATTCGAAAATCGTTGCACCATGCCATCAAGTCCTAAAAGTATATCACAAGTACAGGATGAGCCAACTAGCCCAATAGAGACAAAACTGCGTCCGCTAATAAGAGAAAATGGGTTGCGTACGGATACATGTACCATAGGCCAACCAAGTAGCCAACACAGTCTATCTTACACTTTTCCAAGATTTAATATGATTATTCAATTTTCTCACTCACATTAGAGGTTAGATTTCAAGAATCAACCCTTTCTAGTAGAAGTGATGGAAACACATCCTCTTAAATCATAGCCTGATAGTCCCTCCTTGATCAATTGAGGAACTAATATCACTAGTGTTTCTTGAGTGAGGCGTACCCATCCTCTTAGTATGAGAACATTACAGACATTAGTCGGGAAAGTCAGGCCTCTTGAGAGTTACCTATTCGACGTGTAATTTGCGTTTAAAATATTATTTAGTTGTAGTATAGCGCAAAAACACGTCGACAAATAAATTTATAAACGTGAATTACTCGCTGAACAAGTTTGCGCCGTTGCCGGGGAGGCAACGGATATTTTTGAAGCATTTCTTCATATTGCTTATTTGAGATTTCTAACCTATTCTATTTGCATGTGCAGGAAGTGCAAAAATCCAAGGGAAAAACACAACAAACGAAGAAATCACAGGTTCAAATCTCAGGTAAGTACTCGTAGGTTAGATTAGTTAGATTTAAAAAAAAAAATTAGGTGTTTACTTGAACCTTAGGACTAGTTAGAATTTGCTTAATTATTATAAAAAAAATTCTCTCTTGATTTTCGGGCTGAAATAAAGTTTTATCTTAAAAATTCAATTCCAAGAGATCCGTACATCCAAAAATTATCAAATTTTTAATAAACGTATATTTCAAAGTCAACAACAACCTATCCAAATTTCAACCAAATCAGAGTTATATAAAAATTTTAAAAATTCTCACACTGATGTGTTATCAATATGGTTATTGTTCCTAATTTTTCAGATTTCAAAATATCATATGAATTTTTATACAACTCCAATTGACTTGAAATTTAAAGTAATGAATTTCTAAGATAATAAAGAATTTAGGAAAAATATGAAAGAATTATTTCTTTCACGTTTGATTACACAAATTACCTAATCATCAACTGGGGGTCAAAACATACTACAAAACCCTCAATACACTTTAAATTAGAAAAAAATAGAAAAAGTGCATTAAAAATTCTTGAAAAATATTTTTTGAATGCCTAGTTAGTGGTGCAAGAAGACCAATTGATTGCATTGCTTGGGTCGCACCACTCATATGATTTTGAACTTAAAAGAATCATATAGAATTATCTATGCTTAGGGTTTCATACTAAGGATAGAGCACACCTGCATTTCCGTATTTAAAGAAAATATATCAAACAAATTAGGATTTGCAAAACTCTTGTGTGCCTTATCAAAATCTTGATTGAAAACATTAACTCAAGTGAACCCTAAAATGCATTAACACAAACATTCGAATCTTAAAATTCACTTCATCATAAGAAATTGCTTGTAGACCCTATTTGCCTAAGCACTTCACACATTTCAAAATCAATTTTAAGGAAAAAATACCCCCTAACGCCCATCATATTCCAAAAGTACATCAAACCCACACCTAAAACTGAGTAAATGTGTCCTAGGCAGGACTAATAGACTTGGGGACTTGAAACTAGATTGGGCTAAGGTTAAAGCCTTATCTACTTTGACCCACTGGTGACAAGAAAGGTCGGTGCAGTAACTTCGTTAACCTTTAGTGGTGTCCTGCCGTGCGGGGTGTCCTAAAGGGTCCCACCCTTCTGACCAGCCAAGTAATTCAAGGGTTGATCTAACCCAATCATATTTTGGGGAGCGAAGATCAGGCCTATTTAGAGTTGACACTCTAGGAACTAGTTTGATTGCTTGTATTGAAAGGGTGGGGTATTCTCTCATCTGTCTACTCTCTCTTATCTATTAACTTTCTTCTGATACATGGACGCTAAAAGGTCTCTGAAGCCTGATTTGGTATCACCTTTAGAGAGTAAACTAAGGAGAAGATCTAATTTTTTTGAATACATTCCAATGACTAATTACCATGAGGACGAACTGATTGAGGAGGAAACCATGGACCCATACTCTTTTGCCTCACACTATTCTACCTATCCCAACCCTTCCCTTACTTCAACTTCTTCAGGATGGGAGAACTCTCCTCAACACCTGGGACTTGATTCCCTTGCTTACACCTCATATTCCCTGGGTATAGCTAGGCCTACCTTGAATCCCACACGAATCATTGGATATCAAGGATCTCTATAATCTCAAAAGACACTCTCCATACAGGACCAGCACCTGATTGGCATGACCAACTATCTTGACCGGTTCAGCCAAACTCATCTCTCCCTAGAGCAGGGATATGCCTCAAAATCCCAATACCTAGAATATCAATCCTATCCTTGAAATTACTTTACAAATTATCCCAATTCCACCCAAACAACTTTACCTTCTCATTGGGATAACCCTACAACACCAAACCAAGGATATGATTCTTACCCTATGTATTCAGATGATAGATATTCTGATTCAACTGAGGAAAGAAATCTTGGAAATTATTATCCCCAGCCTGATCAAATCCCTGACCATGGCGGTGATCCTAAGATCACCCAATTACTCCAAGTAGTCTAGGGGATGAGAGAAGCTAATAAAAGAAATACAGATAATCTAACAAAATAGCTCAATAGAATCCGGAAAGCACAAGGTGATAAAACTAGTCCGAGTATGCCATAAGTTGGTGGTAAGCCATTCAAGGTTGAGTATCCAACCTTAAGTATAACATCTTATCCAATCCCAACCTGTACATACACTAAGCCCACCCACCAGCCCTGTGATTATACAAAACAGATCC
The DNA here is from genome assembly GCA_037157565.1 of Thalassia testudinum. Taxonomy (NCBI): domain Eukaryota; kingdom Viridiplantae; phylum Streptophyta; class Magnoliopsida; order Alismatales; family Hydrocharitaceae; genus Thalassia; species Thalassia testudinum. The sequence goes on from JAZHRO010000073.1 coordinate 122,816,469, forward strand.
TTTTTGATATCCCAAAAACTGACTTTGAGGACAAAGGCTCACTTGAGGAATTATATCTTGATTTAAGCCCTGAATTGCAACCATTCTATTTTGAGGAGCCAATCCATGGTGAGCTAGAGTATGAGTCTTTCATATTTAAAGACACACAATTGGACTACATGGTTGATTTGGGAAAATCAGAGCAAGATCAAGAATATAGAAAGTTTAGGGACAGTGACACTCCTAGCCAAGCACGGTTGGATGGCTCTAATGTCATCTTGTCTGAGGATTACCATGATCATATATGCTTAAACGATTTGATATCTGGATTTGGTGATACTAATCATTCTAAGATTTCCCATATTGAAGCCGAATCTGCTGTCACTTTTGTCTCAGCTAATTCGCACCCTTCTCTTCCCATCCACCAGAGTTTTGAAGAAAAATCTAACTCTTATCCTCAACATCTCGAGATTGAACAAAACAGACAATCCCCTTATGAAAAAGATGTTCAGGAAATTGTAGAATTATTGGGGATGACTTATGAGGATCTATATCAGGAAGCAAAGAATTTAGATGAATCATGGAATCCTAAAGAGTTTGATTTGATTGATGAGAAACAAGATGACATTCCCTCAGAAGATATAGTCCAAGAGAAAAACAATTGGGATCAAATTCAGAAGTCCACAGAACTAAAAGAATTTGAGATCTTGACTAATCTAGATTCTGATTTTACTCCTCTTTGGGTTGTGATTTTAAGGAATAATGAATTTCCATCCATTACATTTGAAGACTTATATCATGATTTGGGAGATTCAAATAAGATTTTTTATCACCCCAGGGATAAGATTGAGGATTTTAATAAGTCCGAAACCAGTGAGATGGATGACTGGATTTTATTTGACTCACTTACTCGACATCCATCCATACCTAACTTGACTTGCAAAGTGGTTCCCTATACCATTTCTGTAAAGATCCGTCACACTTTTAGCCTTTCAAGACGTCTGGAGTCTCAGTCAGACGTCTGGACCCTTTCCCGAACGTCTGAAAATGAAATTTTTGTATGCACACTACGCCCTGTGCGCGGGTAGTGCTGATCGTGCTACTCCCTCAACATAGTTAATTAAGTTAATTTTTCTTAATTAAATGTATTAGAAAGTAACTTAAGTTAACTCAAAATTGTGTCGGTTTAGTAGTATAGGATCGAATTAACCTAACATTTTAGATTTTTAACTGGTTGAGTCCAGGTCGTTCGCTGGGAGGTATACATTATTTCAAATTCACCAATTAATTCTAAACATCTTATAGGTATAAGAGGCATAATTAAGTTAATAACATGAATTTTGCAAAATAAGTTAAATTGAGGAAATATGCAAAATTTCATAGGAAATCACATTTACAACATTTATTTCAAAAGAATTAAGGCAAATAAGAGTTTTTCTAATTACAACATGCCTTATTACAATAATTAAAAGCAAAAAGAAATTTAACATATAGTAAGAAAAATGAATTCTATTCTTTTTATTCTTCAGCCTCTCTCTCTCTTTTCTTTTTCTTCTTTTTTTCTTTCTTTCTCTGTTTTCCTTTTCTTTTATTTATCCTTTATCTTTCTCTTCCTCTTTTATTTCTCTCTTATTCTCTCTTGTTCTCGAGCTTCCTTTCTTTCCTTAAGCTTCTCTTCTGCTCTGCCTCTTTTCTTTCCTTAGCCTTTCATAAGCTTCCTCAGTGCCTGACTTAGCCTTCAACTCTTTCTGCCCTTTGCGAGTTCTCCTTCTTCTTCCTTACCCTTAGCTTTCTTCCCCTTATTCCCTTAGCCTCTTTTCCTTAGTGTCTGTACTTAGCCTTCAAAGCCTTCAGCTGAGCCTTAACTCTTAACCTTTCCTTTGAACCATCACTGAACCAGATTTTTTTCTCTTCAACCAAAAATTAGTTTTTGATTTGCGGCGAGGACCTTTCGGGGATACGCAGTGCCCTTTACAGGGTGGGACCAGACCCTACTAGGTCCTTGCCTGGTTCGCTTTATTTCAGTTTATTTTCTCGAGACAAACTGACCCAACCGCCTCCCAGGCCTCGCCCTCCCAGGGCCACACACATTGCACGCCCACATAGGCTCACACTCGCAAGCACGTACGCTCACACACACATACATGCTCATTCATAACTGTTCGTATCTGAGCGTCGAGCGCTGACGACTACATAACGCCTTTAACAAAATGCTTTTATACCAAGGCGGGCGCTCCAGACTTCTCGATGTGGGACTAAACTTTCCCCTTCCAGAGCTAACTTCAAGTGAGAATATTTCCTAGCTCAGAGCTCCAAATCAAGAGAATCAAAGCTTGTTGGAAAGCTCTTGAGTAGCTCTACAAGATTACAGGGTCAATTTAATGCTAAGGGGAAGATTTCCTCTTCGATTTGAAGGGTAGAGTTATGCGTTTCTTACGGTATTAAACTACTTGGAAATGGTGTTCAAGTTAACAAGTCTACAGACTAGACTTTCTCTCTTAACTAAGGTTCTAAATAGGTCCTACAAGTATTTCTGTAGCTTCAGGAATGGGTTTTGAGCTCCCAAAGCTTCAGGTAATGCACAGGAAGTTGAAGCTTCTCTGAAAGCTTCAGAGACTGTATGCAAACATGAAGAAAGGTCTAACAGACAACTAAGATCATTCTCAATCGATTTAAATAGATTCTAAGGGTTGTAACAAACTCATTTGGGCAGAAATCATGATCAAATCTCATTCAAAAACCATTGCCAACAGTTTGGGTTCAAAAATAACCCAAATTGGCAGTATTTGAATTCCAACCAAATTACATATCTGAGCTCATCTAATTCTCTCTAAAATCATTCATATGAATCTCGGAATCAATTCAAGCTCCTCAAATCATCAAATTGAGCTCAAAATCAAAGTATCCAACTCAGGTTTGACTGTAAGGCTCAAAATTTGACTTTCTGTTTTATGCCTCTTCACAAGAAATTGAAACCTAAGATAGAATCCTCTCAACCTCAGGAACTTGTTCAATCCCTTAAACAGTTATTTTGACCTTGGAAACTAGGGTTTCAGGCTCATTGCCTGAACTCTAAAAGTGATTTGCTCATCAGAGGAGTTAGGGGTTTGTTATACTAATTTGAGCATAAGATCATCTTCAATGCATTGCACTAAAGCTTTTTAATCCCTCAAATACGACTTTTAAACTTCCTAACAGACTTCTCCAACTCTGTTGGAGTTGGAGAAGATGAAACCTTATATTCAACTCCAACTGTTAAATCTTCAAATAAACAACTTCAAATTAATCAGTGATCAATATTACATCAATCTGGAGCTTCTCATCAACTTCTATAGGCTGAAGATCAAATTTGACTCGCCGGAGCTCCGGTGAGTCTAGTAAAAGATGAAATCCATGTACAGAAAGAAAAATCATGTCATTTTTTATTTGAAAAGGTTCTTGAGGTCACAAGGAACCTCAAGATCGAAATTAAATTCTTCTTTTACTCATTAGATTTAAGATTTGACAGTAAATTCAATTTGAATGTAATCTGAGTTGGTTGAGGCACTGGACTTGATCTCCCACTCAGATGAGTGGTCAAGACAAGTCAGAAAGGGATTGCGATCATAAATACTTAGTTAATTTAAGGTTTTAACTGTTCCTGAGCCGCCATTGACAGCGAGCTCAGGAGCTTAAATAAAATTAGGCTTTTAAATTATATAAAGTATTTAATCAAATTAAGGTGATAATTAGGATCCTTTAGTGATGAGTTGATGATGGAGGATCCGATGGAAGTGGAATTAAGTCAACTACTGCTGCCATGGACAGCAAAAATAGTTGATGAAGGTGGATTTAGATTAGGAGAATTAGTGAAAAAATTAAAGATTAAGTGTGTTAGAAATGATCGTGAATGATAGAGAAAGGTGAACAATGGATTCAAAAGACAAAATTAGGGCTCTGGCAAGCTCAAGGAGCTTGCTGGAGTCGAAGAAGATGAAGTCTGAAATCTAACATTACGACTAAGCTACCTAACTAGCTATCTAGCTAAACTACTCCTACTCCTATTCTACTGTTACCTAGACAAAGGGGACGGAGGAACTCCGTCGAAGGCTCATGACGGAGGAGTGAAATCAGAGGGTAATTAGGAAGATCTCCGGCGGCGAATGTGAGATGAAGTAGAGGTATTCCTTGGTCAGCGCCTGTGTCCAGAGACGCAGCTGACCTCGATGAAGTTCTTGAGCCGATTAAGGTGGACGGAGGAAGTCGGAAGATGAGGTGGAAAGTTCGTCGGAGTTGCGAAGGGAATAGCCTATTGGGTTGGCTGCAGTGAAGAAGAGGGAAGGGAGCCAACTTGAAGAAAATCAAGGGGGTAAGGGGATATTTATAGTTGACGGCGACAAAGGAGGAGGAATCTAGACGCGTATGAGGCTAGGAGGAGGTTAACCACCGGCATCTTCTCCGACGACGGTGAAGTTATCTCCTACCCTAAATTAGGATAAAAGTGTCATCCAGACCGATGGATGAAGATGGGATGGTGAGCGCAAGCTCTAGGAGCTTGGAGAATGAAAGATGTCGAATGGGCGATGATTGAGTGCTGGCAGCACCCTCGGTCGTCAGCCGTTCAATTGGTTGAAGAGAAGAAGAAGTCAGGGACCTGGTTGTGATAAAAATTAAGGACCTATATGGAAAATAAGACCCAATTGAAATAAAATGTAAGGACCAAAATGTAAACTCAGGTTTTCAAGGTTTATTTTAATTTAGATCTTTTTCAACTTTTATATATGATTGTAAATAAGGTAACTATTATATTTAGACCTTGAATTTACATTTTTGACCTTTTTAGATTAATTTATTTAATTAAGTAATGTTACATAAGTTATTACATACTTATGTATACATTAAGCTTAAGTTATTTAACTCATTAATTAGATGAATGATTGTTAATATCTCAAGTCTAATTATTAATTAGATTATTAATAATATTAATTGTATGTTAAAATAGCATTTTTAACTTATTTTAAGATCCTTTACTATATATCCCTTATTTTATAATTAACCCATATATTCACATATTCTTAGCTAATTAACTAGGAAGACTAGCTAATTAGGGGTAATTAGAGATTATGATGAGCTTCTCATCATACGCAGGACCTTCTTCCTCTCTCTCCTTTCCCTTCCTTCCCCGAACCCTAACCCCCCCCCCCCCCCACCTTCTATTTATACCCCTTTCCCTCCTTCCTCCTCTCCATACACCACCCCCTTCAGACCTTCAGTGAGGCGAGTGGAGAGCGAGGAGGAAGGAGAGCTCGGGAGGAGGAGGTGGCCAAGGTCAGAGAGCTTCGGTGGAAGCTCGGCGGAGCTCGCACGACCACCGCGGGCACGTGCGGGAGGAGGAGAGAACTTAGGGAGGCAGCCTCCCGACCATCTGCAGTGACTGGAGCTACGGCAGCGTGAGGTAGAGCCCAGCGGAGAGCGCAGGAAGGAGGTTTTGGTACTGGAAGTTTTCCAGTATCAGACGTCTAGAGTGGAGTCTAAACGGCTGACGGAGCACCTAGACGTTTGGAGTTAAGGCCAGGTGTCTGAAAGCTCATTTATCGCGAAGGTACGTTCTTTTTCGCGGTTACGGCCATGCAGGCCTCACCACAGTCTCATGTTTGGTCTGATTTGGGGACCTGCGGTTGTCGTACGCAGGAGCAGCCTTGGGAAGGAGCGCGAAACGCTTTCCCACATGCTTTTGGATGTCTGATCAAATCACCAGACGTCCAGAGGTGCATCCAGACAACCAGAGGCATTGTCCGATGTCTAGAACTGCCTTCAGATGATCGCAAAGAAGGCCTGAATGTCTAAGGACACTGCAGGGACTTTAAGTAAGGTTCTGGTACCTTTTAAGACGTCTGGACTTGTTCCCAGACATCTGATTTTGAATAATAGGCACATTTTTTACCCATTTGGGATCCGATCGGGATCCGTTTTACATAAACAAAGTACCTGTATTTTTTCTTGCGAGTTTCTCTATGTACTAGAGACCCCTGTACACTGTTCTGAACCCTCCTTTTGTGATGTATTCCTTGGTATAGGGTTTCCGCCTGCTGCGTGTTTGGGGCTCGTAGAAACGACTGGGTCTACGGTTCGAGCCACCATTACTCTTGAGTTGCCTATTAGAGTGGTTAATTCTGTTAATGATATTTAAATAAGAATGTGCTTGTGGAAATAGCCAATGGAACCCTAGGATGTGGCATGAACCCTAGGATAGAGAAATGAATGAACCGTTTGTGTTGTACTTGCATGCATGATTGAGCTAAACTGTTAGCAATTGCCTGTATTAAAATTATGAGCTGCCTGTAAATTATGAACAATTACCTGTGAAATCACCAGTTTCATGTATCGAATTATGGAAACACGAGTTGTCTATATATGGACGAGAAATGAATTGTGAATGATGAACATGAGCATGAACCCTACAGGGAATTAGGAGTAGAACTCCTGTGGTTAGATGGAAACCTGGAATGTAGACGGGAAGTATACTGGCCCTTGAGTACGTGGCACCAAGGAGAGCAACTGTCCCCTTTTCGTGTAGAGTGGAGCTAGCTGCCCTTGGGTTGAGACTTGGGGTTAGGATTGGCCACTCTACATCGACTCCTGTTGGCCCTCGTGTATGCTGTACCGAGGTGAGCTACTAGTGTAGGGGGAGAGCTAGCCACCCCACGGGACCTGGGATTCAGCTAGCCACCCTACATCAACTTGTTAAGCCTTCTGGGCAAACCAGGGTAGTCAGACGAGGGTGCGCGGACTGTGAAGGAACGAGACCCCTATTTTGAGAAGGCAAGGCCCTATACTGTTCCGTGCTGTACTTTGAGCATACCCGCTAGTGGAAACGACTGACCGCGTGTCAGTGCGGGGTAGCTACCCGTACGCTTATCACGCATGTTGTAGTCACCGCTATGTCTTGACAGTGACCTCAGGGTGGTTGACTGGGTGTAAGACTACCATGGAGGACTCTCCCAGCCAAAAGAGCACCACGTGTACCTTCTACTCTACGGAAAAGACTGCAATCAAGATCGTTCCCACGAGGAACATGCAAGATCAAAAATATTTGGATGTTTGAGAAAAATGGGTAAAAAGGAAATACACATAAAACAGATAAATAGAAAAGAGAATTAAACCTGTTGCTTTTACTGTTTTAGATAGTATAGATACCACTTTACTCAGCATTCGCTGACTCTGTCTTTTCATAATACTATTCAGGACCAGGAGTTGAGCAGCCCGAGCTTCCGATTGCGGAGGGTGCTGGGCCTAGTCGAGCCCAGCCGTAGTTTTCAGCACTTCCTTGTTGTTCTTTTACTGTTGTAGTAAGTATTAGACCTTTTAGTTACTGTTTACTTCCGTTTCCGTTATTTTGTTGTTGCGGTGGTATGTAATGGAACAGCAGATTTACTTTCCTTTACTACTTTGTACGTTTCTTCTACTTAGTTATATTGCATATGTGAATGTGATTTACTTTCCTGCTTTTTGGTTATTTCTTGTTGGACGACTGGGTCATGGGATTAGTCGAGGCGAGCTGGTCTTGGGTCCTGTAGGGATCCAGGAATCGGGTCATAACAATTGCAGACTACACCACTCAGGTTCCTCCTTTCATTTCCCATCACTTTCAGAACCCATATGATGTATTCCCCACGAACCACCTTGTATCCACCTCATCTGCCTTCCTCATGCATCACATCTTAAGGTTTCCATTATCTACTTTCCACTATGGCACCCGCACTAATATTTCTCTCTTTTATAGCATCTGGCTGCAAATAGTTTCAAGCCTATTCACTTTATTTTTCCAACCTTTTGTGCTTGGTATCCACCATCAGCTGATTTGCATTTGTGGATCACTAATCCTTGCATTACATGATCACATCTTCATTTTAATCTTGACTCAACCCATTTACCTGATCATTTATTTTTGAGTTTAAGTCCGGGAAATGATGTTAAACTTTGCACTGGCTGGGAGGCAACCCAGTACTCTGTACAGGTAACTCTGCATCCTCTGCATCCATACTGACTTGGATTAACAAACATAGTCAGGTGATATCCCCTCCTCTTGCTTATTATATTTTGATTTTCATGCATACATTTCAATGAGGACATTATAATGAATAGGCACGGGGGGTGGACATTGCATGTCTTATTTTTATATCAGAAAAAAAAATGCATTTAGGCATAAAGAATTTTTATTAAGGTTTTATCATGGATTTATTCTTAAGTTGATTCCTGAGTTTAGAATCCATTACAATTTCACACTTACACGTAGAATTTACAATAGATCCTCTATGAAGACCGATAAATATCTTTAGTTTGTCAAGAAGAAGCAATGTTTCTTTTCCTAAACCCTTAGACAGTAATTAGGGAGTCAGGAAAACTATCTTCTAACAGATCCACCAAACAACTGTGAGGTGAGAGTAGAAAGTCTATTGGTGCTTTAAGGCTAGTATGAGGAATCTTAAACTTTGGATAATGCGATAATGATACTCGGAGTTAGGCATAGTTTTCTCTTTCTGTTTCTATCTACAAGTTCTTAATGCAAATCTCTTGAGAGCCACCAAATAAGGCAAATACGCAGAGAGCAGGTTTTGATGAAACTAGGACTGAGGTGGATGGTCACGACCGTCTTTTATAGAATCTTCGGTTGAAGGAGGGTATTAATGTCAAGGTCAGAAATACACTGTCCTATCCATTCCCTTCCAGGTGTCAAGAATAGGTACTTCCACCAAATAAGTCACCTGATATCCTCTTGAACACCCATAATCTCAAATAATGCCTCGTAAATAAAAATTCGTATGCTGCATTGCGTTAGTAGATATTTGGATGCGAAAAAAATAAGAGAGAGAAAAAGAAATATATATATACATAGAAAAAAATTAATAAAAAAAGAGTTTATGAGTTAGAATTTATTTCAAGTGTAATGAGGCAACAACACCTACCACATTCACGATCCACCAAATACAGCCTTGACCTACTTTTCTATATTTCTGGCCGCCTGAATACGGGCTAAGGAATTCTGACTTAGTCTTAGAGTTATCAGAACCTAATCAAAATGTTAATGCTAGGAGAGACCACCAAATATATTGATAAATCTTGTGAGATTGTGAGCTCAAAAAGAAAGAAAAGAAAAGAAAAGATGAGAAAAAGAAAAAGAAAGAGAAAGAGAGAAAGAGAGAGAATGACTACAAAGGAACTAAAGAGAGCACAGTTTCTCGCCTCTCTCTGAGTTGAATTATTTCATAATTTGGAAACCTAGGTTCTAAAGTACTAGTCTATATGTATCATCAAATGAGTGTGAGCCATCAACTACAAATCTACTTGACTCAAAAATCTTCTACCTAAGCCAAAAGCCGAGGCTAAATATACAGGTTACTTTATAACCCCAAGGGAAGAAGTTTGCCTATCCCAGTAGATTTTTACTAAGGGTCAAGTACGAGCTTTAGATGAGGATTGGCTTTCACTTGGATTCGTTGCATAGGCTATAACAAAACACAATCACAATTATCAGGGTTACTAAAGCTTCGGATGAAAACAAAAGGCATAAACCTCTAGTCAAACTCTTGATAAAATTACTCATGTAGGATCACTTTACACTCAGTCATGCATTTGCTAGGGATTAGAAAGATTTAAGCATGAGAGATGATTTTAATCGTAGATGATTCAAAGCCGTGGATGTCAGATCAGACCGGATAGATCAGATCAGAACGATGACAGGAGTCCAACGCTTCTGAAATCGTCTCAATCAGACAACCAGGGCACCTTGTGCAGTCCATAAAAGAATGGAGATCATAAAGCCAAAGGACAAATATCCAAACCTCATATGAAGAATCTAACCACATGGATGAATCTGAATCGACGATCACAGTCCAACAGCGCAAAAATCGACTCGATCGGAGGTCTATATCACCGGATACAAAGAAAAGAAGATGGATAGCCATGATGGTGCCATGTGGTGCCATCACAGCCGCTCCCTCACCACTGCCCCATCGAGGAAGGCCGCACCACACGCTGTGGGCCGTTGGATCTTCATCCAACGGGCACGAACGTGCCACGTTGCTTGCCCAGACCAGATAAGCTTAAATAGAAACAAACAAATAAGTATAATAGAAGGTTCACGCAGTGCTTTGGCTCACGTGCACGGGCGGAAGCGAGTGACATTCGTTCAAGCCATGCGCTAGGCGAAATTGAAGCGGCATTGGGTGTGCGGGCACGGGCGGGCACAATTGCACGATCGGAGGGTAGAGTGATAACACTGCACAAGGGGGTGATAATTATGTTGAATGTGGCCCATCTTAAGAATAAAAGGCACAACATAAGTAGAATGGGAGCATTGCATGCATCATGTACCAAGATTGCTTATAAACTGTATTAATGGCCATTTGTGTAAGCATTTGTCAAAACAGGCCTCAGATGAGCAATCGGACTGCACGGATGGATTCAGAACGACGAACGGAGTCCGACAGACTCAAGATCGACCAAATCCGACATTTGGAGCTCCTACAATGGGCCCAAGAAGTTCTGACCGTTGATATATTGCGCCATGTCAGCCCCTCTCCACCGCGTGCCGCGCCTTCATCCAGCCAAGATCAGATCTCGGCTGTCGATCTTCGATCGAACGGCCGAGACTCGCGCGTCCGCCCCCGGTCGCGCTCGACAAAGCGTGGGCGTGGCGCAATGGTTAGCGCGTACGCCCGCACGCACGCGACGCGGGTTCGAGCCACGCGAGGTCGAAATCGAAGACGGAGGATGCGCGCGGTGAAATTGGGCCGCCCGATCAGCAACGGACGGCCGAGATCTCGCCACGCGGCACAACCGCAGCTCACGGGCGCCGACGCGCGCACCCCTGGCGATGACGGCCGTGCACACGCGCGCCCGAGGCACTATCCCAGCGCAGCCGAGGAGGGTTAGCTCTCGTTCAGCAGCCGCGGATCGCACGAGGAGAAGAAACGAGGCGGGCGGCTGACCAACGGCTGAAGGGCTTCACCGACGCTTTTGGGAGTGGTTTTAGTGACGCTCTGGACGTCGCTAAAGCCCCTTCTTCTTTTAGGAAGCCCTTAACCCTATTTAAACCCCCTCCAACCACTCATTCAAGGCATTCACTCCCCTTGCAACTACTCCACCCCTCTCTTAGCTAGCTTTAGGCCCTCTTGTAATTGCCGGAGATGACGAGCCGCCGACGGAGCCTCCTCCACCGCCGTGGCTGCCTTGTCGCTCTCCACACACACACTCTCTCTCTCTCTCCCTCTCTCTCTCTCTTTTTAAGCTTTCCATTACTTTTGTTTGAAGTATGTATTTAATGTCGTAAGCTATGAACTACAAGTGCATGATTAATGAAATTATTTTCCGTTTAATTGTCATTTTAATTTCTGTTTAAGTTGCATGATCAAACAAAGAACTTTCTAACCCTAAATCCTCCCTCTCTATCTCTATCTCGCTTTCAAAATCGCATCTTTCGCAAGAAAAACTCCGCACTTTCCGTGACAACAAGTGATAAGCAAAAATCCGATTTTCATGCCTCCCTGAGACCGACACTCAGACTCACCTCCGTTTACTTTAAAATCGCCGTTGCAAGTGCGACTATAACAACACTCCTTAACACACACGCACAACGACACGTCAGTTTTTGACGCCGTTGCCGGGGAGGCGACGGATTTGTTTTATCACCTCCATTCCATATTCATCCTCACATCATCTAATGCCCTATTTTCCTTTTTACTTAATGGTTGCAGGAATTCGGCGCGTGGACGGCGAAGCGACGCATCCCACGACGGTAGCAAGGGAGTAGGCGCTACAAGTACCGATAGTGAGTAATCTCTCTCATTGTTTGCTTGCGTGAAAAAACTAAAAAAAAATTGTAAAAACTGAAAAAAAATTGACGTGGTGTATGATTGCTTGACCCACATCCTTAACACATCACCCCACAAAAAAATGTATACTCTAACATTCTGAATAAATTCTTGGAGTGCTCTTTTCTTTTTCTTGAGTGGTGTTTGCGAAGCCACCATGAGTTGACCTGGGCCGCACCACTCAACCCTAAAACCGACTCATCTAATAGAAGCTGCATGATCATTAGAATGAGTACATTAGGGTTTTAGAGCCTCTACAGAATAAAAAGGAAATATACTTTCACCGAATTGTGTGCAGAACTTGACATGTTCACTGAAACTTGTTTGAAAACATTAAGACACGTCAACCCTAAAAAGTACTAAAGTAAGGATGAAACACTAAAAGACACCACATCTTAACAAATCTTTGCTTGAAAACCATGTTTTGCTAGAAGCACACACCTTGAAAGTGGAAAATTAAGAGGCACCACCCCAATCAACGCCTCATCACATAACCCTAACCACAAGCACTATCCTAGCCCTTTAAAACTGAGTAGACGTGCCCTAGGCAGGACTGAGTTAAGTCTCAAAAGGTGAGGTTTTGTTCGCTAGGCACTTGGCTTTCTTTCCCTTGGTAGAATCTGGTGACTAGGCTGCGGGGCAGTGTCAAAATGACCGCGGTTGTGGGGTCTATGGAACCGAAGGCGCAAGCCAAAGGAAGAACCTTCCCTGCAATCCCCTCGTAATCAACCTGGCCAGATTAGCCTTGGGAAGGGGAGTCCAGTGCTTACGGACTTAATCACCCTTTGTGAGATTTCTAGGTCTCCTAAGGAATACACCATAAGGACTAGGCTTGTGTGCTTGATTGAAACACATTTCTCGCATCTGTCGCCCTCCGCATCTCCTCCTATTCCTCTCTAGTGTATGCACGGGAGACGCTCACTGCATCCCAAGTTGTGTGTTTTGGGGCAGGAATCTAGGCGACGTAATTCTGTTGAAAACATGGCCGAACCTAGGGTAGATGAGGTTGAAAATCAACCCCCACCAGACGCTATGGCCATCATCCAAGCTCAAATCAATGCTAACCACCGGCTTCAGCAACAACAAATCCACGTCATCATGCAAGCCATACAACGATTACAGAACCCACAAGAACAACCACCACCACCTTTCCACGACATACCAAGGCAACCACCACTTGATTTACCGCCATTTCAGGATCAACCGAGGCCCCTCCGCGATTTCTATAATCCCTTTGCTATTAGAGTCGAGCCACACCTTAGGATCCCCGAGGGGGGAGATGATTTTGAGCTAAAACCGAATGTCTTAAGTTTGATCCAGAGCCACTTTGATGGAAGCTCAAATGAGGACCCCTTTCAGCACCTAGAGGATCTCGACCGCATAGCACGAATTGTGAAACCTAGGAAGATTAGCCTTGACATAGTTGTAATCAAGATGTTTTCCTTCTCATTAAGAGGCAAGGCTTCTCATTGGCTTAGAACCCTAGGTAGACCCATCACCACCTGGGAGGAACTGAGGCATGCATTTTTAAAGAAATTCTTCCCCATAGGAAAGACCAATGCCCTCAGAAGAGCTATCACTACCTTTACACTCCAGGGTGGGGAACAATTTCATGAGGCGTGGGAAAGATTTAATGAACTTTTGAGGAAATGCCCACACCACGAAGTTCCAAGGTGGCAATTGACCCAGATCTTCTACCACGGTCTGGACAGCAACCTACGGAACTTCGTCGATGCCTCATGCAGGGGAAACTTCCTGAACAAAGACGAGGAGATCGCGTTTGAGCTCTTTGAGTCTATGAGCGAGAATTCGCTCAACAATGCCTCCATGAACCAGTTTAACAGGTCCAGTCAACCCCATGGTGGGATTTATGAGGTACAAGCAAATTCTGGAATGGTTGACATGGACATCATTGCCAAAAAGTTGGATCAAGTGGAATTGGTGGACAAAAAGATTGATGAGCTACTGAACTAGACCAGGAACCCCTTGCAGACTTTCTCCCTAGCAAAGGGAGCACATAATGTTGACCTGGTCCATCCCTTCACCCAACTGAACCTGGAACAACCCCTGACCACATTCCAGGGAGGGACCTTTGCTCCCTCGACCCTTGATTACTCCCTCTTCATCAACATCGAATATCCTAGAAGATGTGCAAGCTGTCCAAGGTTATGCGAAACCTGACCCTTTCTCCAACACTTACAACACTGGCTGGCGTAACCACCCCAACTTTGGTTGGACAAACCAGAAACCACCGCAATTCCAAAATCAGCCTAGGCCAAACCAGCAACCACACTTGCCCCCTTATCAGCAAGGACCACCAGTTAGACCCTAATATAATCAGAATAGGGCAGCCCCTCCCCCACAAAACCAAATGGATACGTTAATAAAGATGATGGCTGACATGAACCAGAAACATCAGGAGGAAATGGCCTTGGTAAAGGGACAGTTAAGCCAACTCTTGGACTGTAAACAACAAGGATCCCTACCTTCCCAACCACAACCGAACCCGCGAAATAGAATTAACAGAGGCCCCAATTTGCAAGGGTTCCAAAGCAACCCCGGGCAGGCTCACATGGTCCAGCCAGCCCCGCAAACACCTCCTGAGTTTAGTGCTTCTTCGTCCTCATCTTCTTAAGGATCAACCCATGGCCCTAATGCCTCTGCGAATGCGGTGACCTTGAGAAGCGGCACCAAAACCCAAGATCCTAAATGGCCGACTCTCCCCAAGACTTCACCCGCTGAAATACCCGACTCAGAAGACGCACCAACCAAGGACCCAGATATGGAGCCAATCCACATTCAGACACCCTACCCTGAGGCCTTGGAAACAATCAAGAAAAAGAAGAATACTGTGGAAATTGAGGAGCTGTTGGAAATTTTTAAGCAAGTATAGATTAATATTCCTCTCCTTGAAACCGTCAAACACATCCCTACTTATGCCAAGTTTTTAAAGGATGCCTGTACACCCAAGCGTAAGCCGAGACCGCAAGCACCTAGGAAGGTTGTACTCTCTGAGCAGGCAAGTTCCGTGATATCAAGCAACCTTCCACTCAAGCGAACTGACCCAGGAGCACCCTTGATTTCCTGCAATACCAGGGACATGACGTTTGATAGAGCGCTCCTGGACTTAGGTGCTTCTATCAATCTGATTCCAACAACCCTGTACCACCAATTTCGTTTTGAGGAGCTGACACCAACCCCTGTCACCATCCAGCTGGCTGATCGATCAGTGAAAACCCCGAAGGGGGTTGTCGAGGACGCGATTGTACGGGTCAAGGACTTCTATTTCCCGATCGACTTTTTGGTGCTTGACATGGAAGTCCCTGAAAAATTACAGAACGTACCCATAATCTTAGGCAGACCTTTCTTAGCTACGGCTAAAGTAAACATTGATTGCGACACGGGATGTATGGAAATCGTCTTTGGGGACAGGAAAATGCAATTGGATATCTTCCGGGCGACAAAGTCTTTTGATTGTGATTACATTGAGGAACATGATCCCGTGGAAACTCTAATCGAGGAATGCCTTACCCTCAGTTCTGTCTCAGACCACCAAAACCGTAGTGACTGTTCTGACTCGTCACCATCATTACCCATGGACCTCTGTAAGGCTAAGTACCATCACATGACACCATTTGAAGAGATCGATGTTGATCAACTCCCGCCCTTTCCCATCCCATCGACTGTGGCCCCACTCGCACCTGAACTTAAACCATTGCCCGAGAAACTCAAGTACGTCTTCTTGGGACCTGACCAGACCTTCCCGGTGATTATTAATTCTCATCTAACCAAGGATCAGGAACTCAGGTTGACTGCGACCCTTTCAGAACATTGGGCCGCCATTAGTTGGACCATTTCGGATTTAAGAGGAATTAGCCCCACCTATTGCACCCATAAGATTTACCTGGAAGACGGGGCCCGACCTTCCCGCCAGATGCAGAGACGTTTAAACACAAACATGCGGGAGGTCGTTAAAAAAGAAATTATCAAGTGGCTTGACGCCGACATCATCTACCCTATCTCCGATAGCCCCTTGGTGAGCCCCACTCAAGTGGTTCCAAAGAAAGCTGGGCTCACCGTTGTCACCAATGATCATGGCGAATCCATCCCCACCCGCACCACCACCGCATGGCGGGTGTGTATTGATTATAGGAAGCTTAATGAAGCTACTAAGAAGGACCACTTCCCCTTGCCATTCATTGACCAAATCCTTGAAAGATTGGCAGGGCAGAAGTATTTTTGCTTCCTGGATGGATATTCAGGATATAACCAAGTCGCAATTGCTCTGGAAGATCAGGAAAAGACCACATTCACTTGCCCATATGGCACGTTTGCATTCCGTCGAATGCCGTTCGGGTTATGCAACGCACCTTCAACCTTCCAGCGTTGCATGCTAGCCATTTTTTCAAAAATGGTGGGTGAATACTTGGAGATCTTTATGGATGATTTCTCTGTATTCGGGAATTCATTTGACCATTGTTTGAGCAACTTGGAGAAAATCCTGAAACGATGTATCGAGATTAACCTGGTGTTAAGTTGGGAAAAGAGCCATTTTATGGTTCAAGAAGGAATTGTCCTCGGCACATCGTTTCGCATAGGGGCATCGAGGTAGATCGATCTAAGGTTGATTTAATTTCCAAACTTCCTCCACCTAGTTTGGTCCGACAGATTCGCTCCTTCCTAGGACATGTTGGCTTCTACCGAAGATTCATTAAAGACTTCTCCAACCTTTCCAAACCCTCGACCGACCTTCTAGCCAACAACGCCATATTCCACATGTCTCCTAATTGCATCCAGGCTTATCACACCCTTCGGGACTTAGTCTCCACCGCACCTGTACTTCAACCCCCAAACTGGTCCCAGGACTTTGAGATTATGTGTGATGCATCAGATTTTTCCATAGGTGCTGTCCTAGGACAAAGGCAAGACAAGAAGCCCATGGTGATCTACTACGCGAGCAAAACGTTGGACAAGGCCCAACGTAATTATATTGTCACAGAGAAAGAGTTGCTCGCTGTAGTCTTTAGACTTGAAAAATTTCGATCGAACTTGCTGGGATCCCACGTGATTATTTTCACTGACCATTCAGCCATCCGGCACCTGTTGGCCAAAAAGGACGCAAAGCCCAGGCTCATCAGATGGATCCTGCTTTTGCAGGAATTTGACCTGGAAATCCGAGACAAGGCCGGATCAAAGAATGTGGTGGCTGACCACTTGTCTAGACTTCATCCAAACCACATTGGACCCTCCCTACCCCTATCTGATGCCTTCCCTGATGAACACACCCTAGCTGTGCAAGACAAGAAAATGCCATGGTATGCTGACTACGTCAATTACTTGGTTGTAGGACAAACCTCGCACAGCTGGTCCAGACAGCAACGGGACAGGTTCTTGACTGAGGCCAAGCACTATTTCTGGGATGATCCCATGCTGTTTCGCCTCTATGCTGATCAGATCATCAGGAGGTGTATCCCCGAAGACGAAGTTCAGAGTGTGCTTTCCTTTTGTCATGACCAAGCGTGTGGCGGCCACTTCTCTGGAAAGAAAACAACTGTAAAAGTTTTACAGTCTGGATTTTACTGGCCGTCCCTATTTAAGGATGCACACATCTTTGCCAAGACTTGCTCATGCTGTCAAACGCTGGGGACCATGACCATTAAAGATATGATGCCCCTTCAGCCCATTTTGATTGTTGAAATCTTCGACGTTTGGGGTATCGATTTATGGGCCCCTTTCCACCATCTAACGGCTTCGAGTACATCCTAGTCTCGGTAGACTATGTTTCCAAATGGATTGAAGCCGTCGCCACCCGACGATGCGATCACAGGACTGTCATGGACTTTGTTAAAAAGAACATCTTTTCTCGGTTTGGAATACCCAAGGCCATGATCAGTGATGGTGGAAGCCATTTTATTCATTCCCAATTCCGTGCCCTACTTAGAAAATACGGGGTAAACCACCGCATTGCCACCCCGTATCATCCACAAACAAATGGGCAGACTAAGGTCTCAAATAGACAAATCAAGAACATTTTACAGAAGACTGTGAGACCTGACAGGAAAGACTGGTCCACACGACTTGATGATGCCCTGTGGGCATACAGGACCACTTTCAAGACCCCGATAGGCATGTCGCCTTATCGCCTGGTCTTTGGCAAGGCCTGCTATCTTCCTGTCGAATTGGAACACCAAGTTTACTGGGCTATCAAGCAATGTAACATGGATCCCCAGTTAGCCGGTGTGCAGAGGACGCTCCAATTATCTGAGCTCGAAGAAATTCGTCGGGATGCCTTTGACAATAGTCGACTGTATAAGGAGAAAATGAAAGCCGTCCACGACCAACTCATTCATAGAAAAACCTTTGAGCCTAACCAACAAGTCTGGCTGTTTGATGCACGCCTAAAACTCTTCCTAGGGAAACTCAGGTCCAAATGGACAGGACCATTTCGGATGGTTAAGCCCTACTCTAATGGGGCAGTTGAAATCGCTGATCTTAACACTAGGCACACTTTTACAGTTAATGGTCAAAGATTGAAGCATTTCTTGGCCCAGGTTCCCCCAAAGGAAAGTGTCACCCTCGTTGAGGGCTGACATCGAGCACCGCCCAGCTGGAGGCGTTAAACTCAGCGCTTCCTAGGAGGCAACCCAGAGGATTCAGACTGATCTGGTAGTTTACGTCACTCAGGTACTATCTTTTTGAACCCTTTTGCATCCATGTATCTGCCAATGAGGACATTGTCCAACTTAAGCATGGGGGGATGGTAAATTGCATAATCCTGAGCTCAATTAATCAATTTGAATGAATAAATAAAAAAGAAAAAAATTGAATTTAGGAAGAAAACTTAGGTATTAGAAACTTGTCAATAGTGGAAAATAATACAAAAAGAACTTAAACACTTACACTTTTCAGGCCTTCAGGCTTAATCAGCCCTGGTGTCCGTTAAAATATGGATTTAGCGGCGAATCCTTGCAACCTTAAGCTATTCTAATCCACCTACTAAATAAGGTAATAAGTACACGACTTATCAACTCACCCTCTAACTCAGGAAAACTTTGAGTCTAAGCATCTGCACACATTTTTGCACAGACTCACTTCTCGGAGATTTTGACAGAAATTGGGTAGCTAATGAACTCTCTAGGGTGGTATGGCTAGCAAGGTGTCGTGGGTAATAGCCCATTGGCAGGTTGTCCAGAACCCAGTCACAGGCCATTTCTTCTTCAGTGCCTCTAGGTACATTTGAGATCAGGGAAGCCACCTACGAAAAAAAAAAAAAGGGGAAGAAGAAGAAAAGAAAATAAACCACACTTCACCGCACAAGCATGGCTGGCAGGTGATCGTGGGTAACAACCCATTGGTCGGTTGTCCAGAGCCCAGCTCAATAATTGCACAAAAGAGACCAAAACACCTAAGGAAGAAGCGGGGAAGTATTACAAACCGAGGAGATATACACTGGAAAAATCCTTGTGTTGACCCCAATTAAAACAAACATAGGGAGAAAGCTACCAATCGAACAAATACACCTTCAGGCAAAATTTATTTCCTTTTCCGATCACCTAGAGGCGTAGAAACTCGAAGTCTGTCTCAATTACCGTTAAGTGAGTCTATCACAACATTCACACCAAGATGCTTAGCACTTAGGATTTTGACCGAGTTTTGGGTGGGTTGGGTAGCTGTAAAAAATTACCAACCCACACTTAATTCCAAAAAAATTCTTAAAAAAAAAATATATATATATACATACATATACATATGTATAGTTATATACATTAAAGCAAGGATTTGGGCGATTCATATTTTGGCAGACACCCGGGCGCTGCTTAGTCTTTGTAGATTAAGATCTTCGTATATTTCCTCTTATTGACAAGTAACGAAGTGTCTAAGCAATTACTTCCTAAATTCTGAAAGGAAATAAAGGCTAGAATAAATTTTGCTAGGGACTAGCAAGGAGTAAGCATGGGGGTATGATAACACTGCACAAGGAGGTAATAATTATGTTGAATATGGCCCATCCTAAGAATAAAAGGCACAACATAAATAGAATGGGAGCATTGCATGCATCATATACCAAGATTTCTTATAAACTGTATTAATGGCTATTTGTGTAAGAATTTGTCAAAACAGGCCTCAGATGAGCAATCGGACCACACGGATGGATTCAGAACGACGAACGGAGTCCGACGGACTCAAGATCGGCCAAATCCGACATCCGGAGCTCCTACAATGGACCCAAGAAGTTTTGACCGTTGATCTGGAGATCAACGGGCCATATTGTGCCACGTCAGCCCCCGCTCCACCGTGCGCCGCGCCTTCATCCAGCCAAGATCAAATCTCGGCCGTCGATCTTCGATCGAACGGCCGAGACTCGCGCGCCCACCCACGATCGTCGCGACAAAGCACGGGCGTGGCGCAACGGTTAGCGCGCACGCCCACACGCACGAGACGCGAGTTCGAGCCACGCAGAGTCGAAATCGAAGACGGAGGACGCGCGTGGTGAAATTGGGCCGCCCGATCAGTAGCGGGTGGCCGAGATCTCGCCACGCGGCGCAACCGCAACTCACGGGCGCCCACGTGCGCGTGCACGCAGGGCGATGACGCCCACGCGCGCCCGAGGCGCAACCCCAGCGCAGCCGAGGAGGGTTCTCAGCCGTCCGATCTTCGATCAGACGGTTCTCGTTCAACAGCCGCGGATCGCACGAGGAGAAGAAACGAGGCGGGCGGCTGACCAACGACTGGAGGACTTCATCGACGCTTTTGGGAGTGATTTTAGTGACACTCTGGACGTCGCTAAAGCCCCTTCTTCTTTTAGGAAGCCCTTAACCCTATTTAAACCCCCTCCAACCACTCATTCAAGGCATTCACTCCCCTTGCAACTACTCCACCCCTCTCTTAGCTAGCTTTAGGCCCTCTTGTAATCACCGGAGATGACAAGCCGCTGACGGAGCCTCCTCCACCGCCGTGGCTGCCTTGTCACTCTCTACACACTCTCTCTCTCCCTCTCTCCCTCTCTTTTTAAGCTTTCCATTACTTTTGTTTGAAGCATATATTTAATGTTGTAAGCTATGAACTACAAGTACATGATTAATGAAGTTATTTTCCGTTCAATTGTCATTTTAATTTCTATTCAAGTTGCATGATCAAACAAAGAACTTTCTAACCCTAAACCCTCTCTCTCTATCTCTCTCTTGCTTTTCAAAATCGCATCTTTCGCAAGCAAAACTCCGCACTTTCCATGACAAGTGATAAGAAAAAATTCGATTTTCACGCCTCCCGGAGACCGACACTCGGACTCACCTCCGTTTACTTTAAAACCGGCGATGCAAGTGCGACTGTAACGACACTCCTTAACACACACGCATGACACATCATAGAATCGCGCCCACGTGGTGCGATGAGAGCATGTTGCGGGCTGACGGGCGATCTCACGTGCTTGCTTTGACGCAAAGGCAGTGGCGCTATCTGAGCTATTCAATTGATCGGGAGCTAAAATGAGGCATGCGAGTGCGCATAAAGAAAGCAGAAACGGGTAAGTGCACGTGAGGAAGCAACGAAGCTGTGCGATCATCATCCAAACATCGAAAAGCTGCCATGTGTTAGCACCAGAGTGAATCCGCTTGATAAGAAGGCTTTTGAAGGAGTTTTGAGGCCTAATCAGAGCCGTTGATCTCCCGATCGACGGATCTGATTAGCTAAGAGGTTATTGCACGAGATAGAGGATCAAAATACCCTTTTTGCCCTCCACAAAAGCTATAAAAGAAGGCCCAGGGCCCCCCAGTTAAAGCATTTCTTTCTTAGGTCATAAAATGACAATATTATCTATATGACTAATAAACTAGCTATTGTGCAAATTACGATGCCTATGAATGCATTAATCCTAAGTTATGCTAGGATCTAGCTTAATTCAGGTGATTTAGGTTGCATGATTGTTGTGCAATCATTACCTAGGTGATGTAAACACATTTACACTACTTAAAATGTCTATTTATGCATGTTCTTAAGCATAGGATTGCATTTCATGATATAAATATTGCATTACATGCATCATCTTGCATTTAGAGTAGTTTGAATAAAATGGAGGTTAATTGTCTCCTTTTATGTGCTTGGACAGGGCAAATATTTTATCGGGGCCTCGGATCAAAGATCCAACCGTATGGATATGATCAGGGCGACGATTGGAGTTCAACGACTCCAAGATCGCCCTAATCAGGCATCCGTAGCATCAGATAGAGATCGGGGAACCCTAGAAGATCAAGGGCCAGGATGGTGTAAATCCGCACTTCAGATGGAAAATCCGACCACACGGATGAATTCGGATCGACGATCGCAGCCGAACGACACAAAAATCGAGTCAATCCGACATCCGTGGCACCATCTACAACTTCCAGAAGATGGACGGCCAAGATGGCGCCACGTGGCACCATCCCGGCCGCCCAAACGGCCGCCTACACTCTATGAAGACCGCGCACCCATCCCCTCTCCGCCGTTGGATCTCAATCCAACGGCTGTGGACGCATCGTTTTAAAAGCATCCGCGCGACCATTTGGGCGAGGCAGCGCAGCGGTCCAGCGCCTTATCGCGAGGCGCTGGCGCGCGTTCGAGCCTCGCCAAGCGATTTCTGAGGCGGGCGGGCGCGCTCCAATTGACCGCACGATCGCGATCCAACGGCCGCGCGCGCCCGATAGCGCCGACGCGCAATTGGACGCTCTGGTGAACGCGCGATCGTACGCGCAGGCGGGCGGGCGGCAGCGGTGAAGGCGCGATTTTAAGCCGTCCGATCTCGCGATCGGACGGCTGAAAATCAAGCGACGTGCGTATGCGTTACGCGCGCGGTCAGCCGAGCGGGCGCGCGTGGGCGCGGCGGCGACGGCGACGGCGGGGCTTTAGCGACGGTTTTATCCGTCACTAAAGACCCCTTATTTATTATTTTGAAGATGTAATGTCCATTTTGCCCCCACTCCTTGCAACTATAAAAGGAGACCCCCTCCATACGAAATTTTCATCCCTTCCTTCTCCTCTCTACCTCTCCAAAGCTCAAGAGAAGCTTGTCCCACACCCGGGATGCTTCTCGCGAGATAAAGTCCAAATTTTCGTCCCCCTTCCGAAGAGGATCCCGCGACGACGACGGCGTGCTGCTTCGTTCCCGTTCTTCTGCTTCGTCCTCCTTCGTCCCGCTTCGTTCTCCTTCGTCCAGGCGTCGTCCCGTCCGGCTCGTCCTCCAAGCGACCGTCGAGGAGGATTCTCTCTCCCTATTCTTTGTACTGCTTTCTAGTATAGATTTACTGCTTTCTAGAGTAGTCTATTCGTCCTCCGAGCGATCGTCGAGGAGGACATTTCTCCCTCCATTCTTTTAATGCTTTCTAGAGTAATTGTTTTATGTTTTCTAGTTGTAACGAAAGAACTCTTTTATGATTTTCATGTATAGTATTCCTTCTCTCTCTCTTACTCCCTCTCTCTCTTTTATTTGTTGTAGATACTTAGATAGTTTAAATTGAATTTCTTTGTGACAAAATAAAAAGAAACGCGAAGTTTTTAAATCAAACGTTCGCCTCCCTGTGTTCGACCCGGAATTTTAATTTCGGTATAAATTTTATTTGTTGAACACGAATCCTTCGCTTTCGAACTACAACGACGGGCTTTCCAAAACCAAACACGTTAGCGTAGCTTCGTAAATTAAGTTCAACATTCAATGCCCTGATTATCAGTTACACCCTGTTGAGCTTATTGATGATTCTAATTCTGAGATAATTAGACCCAAGTCAATTTTGATTTTGCCACATCATCTAGACTTGGAGATTTCAGACGGGGTGATGAATATACAAGAGGTCATGGAATTTGATATGCCGAATGAGGAGGATAGGAGCTGGGAAATTCTGATTTGGGAAGTCAATTTTGGAGGAAATGGAAGATTGAGTCGAAGGGTTCCTTTTAAGCTGAAACCATCAAATCAGAACCCTTACGACATTTGTTTCGAGGATGTCAAACTCAAGCACACATTTAACGATTATCCTTTTGAACTTCAATTCTCTGTAACCCGACATTTTGGCCTTGGGTTGCATCCTCACAAATCGCAGGCCCGACCCCGCTTGCATTCTGATTTTAGGTTTTGGGTAATTTTTATCCAGAACCTAAGATATTCTCGATTATGGGGTATGGGTCTGCACCACAATCTGGTCCACATCTGTGGACCTCTGCTGACAGGTCAGAGGATTCTTCTGTTCATTCTAATTCTGACCTGCACATGTGAATTCTTCATTTCTTTTCTTTGTATAGTGTGCCTAGCTGAAGGCACTAAACTCAGCACATATACAGTTCTTTTTCATTTTCATCTCGGAGCGGACCCGATATCCACGCAATTCAGGTGCTTTCTACGCTTTTCCACTCTGTTTTATGTCTTTTTAATACAATGAGGACATTGCATTAGATAGGCATGGGGGGATGGATATTTATCTTTGAATTCATTCGTCAGCTCCGTAGATTTGTTTTATTTTATATAAAAAAAAAAATCAAAATTAGGAAAGAGAATTTGGGTTTAAGAAAATTTTCGATCTTAAGAAATACTATATTATGTTCTGAACACAAAGACCCTTCAGGTCTTTGGACTTAATCAGCCTATGTATCCACTAAAATGTGGATTTGTTTTTCGAGTTCTCGCCAACCTGAATTTTATTATAATTGGAATAAATAAGTTTGGGTGATAAGTACACGACTTGTCAACCCACCCTCTGATTTAAGGGAATTTTGAGTTTTAAGCATCTACACACTTTCTTTGCACTGACTCGTTGTTTGGCAATTTTAACGAAAATTGGGTAGCTAATGAACCTTCTAGGGTGATATGGCTGGCAAGTTATCGTGGGTAACAGCCCATAGGTAGGTTGTCCAGAGCCCAGTCACTGGACCTTTCTCTTTTTGCTGCCTTTAGGTAAATCTTAGACCAGGGAAGCCACCTACTTAAAAAAAAAAAAAAAAAATCAAAAAGGAGAAAAGAACAAAAAGAAATAAGCCACACTTCGCCGCACGAGTATGGCTGGCAAGTTGTCGGTGGTAACAGCTCATCGACCGGTTGTCCAGAACCCAGCTCAGAAAATGCACTAAAAATTCCCAAAACACTTAGGAAGAAGCGGAGAAGTAGAATAAATCGGGGAGATATACACTGGATTCACCCTTGTGTTGACCCCGTTAATAATAATAAAAGTAGGGAGAAAGCTACCGGTTGTAAAGATACATCTTTAGGCAGAATTCTTTTTGAGGTCACCTAGAGGCGTAGAAATCCGAAGTCTGTTTTAATTGCCGGTCAACGAGTCTATCACAATCACAATAAGATGCTTAAAACTTAGGGTTCTCATCAAATCTTGGGTGAGTTGAATGGCCGTAGAAAGCCACTCTTAAACCCTAAAATTTGAAAATCCAAAAAAAAAAAAAGAGAGTAAAAACAGAAAAAGAAATTTTTCTTTGAATAAGGCGAGGCTTGAGGCGGTCTGCATTTTGGCTGATACCCGGGCACTGTTGTGTCTTTAAAAGTTCAGTTCATAAGTAGACAATTTCTTAATGATTGAAAATAACTCAGGTCCAAATAATCTAACCTAATTCTTTTATAAATAGCATATAGTTTTTGCTAGGGACTAGCAAAAGATAGGCATGGGGGTATGATGTAAACACATTTACACTACTTAAAATGTCTATTTATGCATGTTCTTAAGCATAGGATTGCATTTCATGATATAAATATTGCATTACATGCATCATCTTGCATTTAGAGTAGTTTGAATAAAATGGAGGTTAATTGTCTCCTTTTATGTGCTTGGACAGGGCAAATATTTTATCGGGGCCTCGGATCAAAGATCCAACCGTATGGATATGATCAGGGCGACGATTGGAGTTCAACGACTCCAAGATCGCCCTAATCAGGCATCCGTAGCATCAGATAAAGACCGGGGAACCCTAGAAGATCAAGGGCCAGGATGGTGTAAATCCGCACTTCAGATGGAAAATCCGACCACACGGATGAATTCGGATCGACGATCGCAGCCGAACGACACAAAAATCGAGTCAATCCGACATCCGTGGCACCATCTACAACTTCCAGAAGATGGACGGCCAAGATGGCGCCACGTGGCACCATCCCGGCCGCCCAAACAGCCGCCTACACTCTATGAAGACCGCGCACCCATCCCCTCTCCGCCATTGGATCTCAATCCAACGGCTGTGGACGCATCGTTTTAAAAGCATCCGCGCGACCATTTGGGCGAGGCAGCGCAGCGATCCAGCGCCTTATCGCGAGGCGCTGGCGCGCGTTCGAGCCTCGCCAAGCGATTTCTGAGGCGGGCGGGCGCGCTCCAATTGACCGCACGATCGTGATCCAACGGCTGCGCGCGCCCGATAGTGCCGACGCGCAATTGGACGCTCTGGTGAACGCGCGATCTTACGCGCAGGCGGGCGGGCGGCAGCGGTGAAGGCGCGATTTTAAGCCGTCCGATCTCGCGATCGGACGGCTGAAAATCAAGCGACGTGCATATGCGTTACGCGCACGGCCAGCCGAGCGGGCGCGCGTGGGCGCGGCGGCGACGGCGACGGCGGGGCTTTAGCGACGGTTTTATCCGTCACTAAAGACCCCTTATTTATTATTTTGAAGATGTAATGTCCATTTTGCCCCCACTCCTTGCAACTATAAAAGGAGACCCCCTCCATACGAAATTTTCATCCCTTCCTTCTCCTCTCTACCTCTCCAAAGCTCAAGAGAAGCTTGTCCCACACCCGGGATGCTTCTCGCGAGATAAAGTCCAAATTTTCGTCCCCCTTCGGAAGAGGATCCCGCGACGACGACGGCGTGCTACTTCGTTCCCGTTCTTCTGCTTCGTCCTCCTTCGTCCCGCTTCGTTCTCCTTCGTCCAGGCGTCGTCCCGTCCGGCTCGTCCTCCAAGCGACCGTCGAGGAGGATTCTCTCTCCCTATTCTTTTTACTGCTTTCTAGTATAGATTTACTGCTTTCTAGAGTAGTCTATTCGTCCTCCAAGCGATCGTCGAGGAGGACATTTCTCCCTCCATTCTTTTAATGCTTTCTAGAGTAATTGTTTTATGTTTTCTAGTTGTAACGAAAGAACTCTTTTATGATTTCCATGTATAGTATTCCTTCTCTCTCTCTTACTCCCTCTCTCTCTTTTATTTGTTGTAGATACTTAGATAGTTTAAATTGAATTTTTTTGTGACAAAATAAAAAGAAACGCGAAGTTTTTAAATCAAACGTTCGCCTCCCTGTGTTCGACCCGGAATTTTAATTTCGGTATAAATTTTATTTGTTGAACACGAATCCTTCGCTTTCGAACTACAACGACGGGTTTTCCAAAACCAAACACGTTAGCGTAGCTTCGTAAATTAAGTTCAACACTAGGCTAACGCCTAGAGGACGTAAAGAGTCAACTCAATTTGGGTCTATCGAGGTCAAGTCATCGATCATTCAAATCATCAGTAGTAGGGTTAGTCAGATGTTTAACGGGCTACACCAATGCTCCTGCTGGAATATATACTTTGGGTGTGCCATCTTAGCCTGCCTTTAGGTTAGAGGCCATGACTTATACCCTGTTGGTGGGGCTAGCTAGATGTTTAACAGGTCACACTAATGCTCCTGCTGAAGCATGGTACTCTGGGTGTGCCCTCAGCTCGCCTGCAAGTTTAAGTTAATGACCAAAATCCTACATGCTTATTCACCATCATATTGAGTCGGATTCAGGTACCTGCAAATACCTCAAATCAATGACAGCCCATAGCTTCTCACCGCAATCGGGAACCTCCCATGTTCTGGCATTGATCACTGGTAGCTACTAGCTACACTAAGGTCTCGGATCTTCAATCTACAATAGTGACTCCTCGGTTCACGAGTTCAAGGTGTCTAACCTTATGGATCCACCTTTCTTGACCTAGTTACCATTTCATTCCACTCCTTGTCCAATACCAAGATTTCTTAACCTTATGGACCTACTGGATCATTGAGGTTTCACATGATACCCTTAGATCCCACCAATTTCCAGTCTTGGACTCTTGACAAAGTCGATGTATTATTGTTTCAAGGTTAGGCCAAGGGTTATCTAATTTGAATTCCATTTTAGTAGCTTACTGGAGAGTTCCTTATTTGATCAATACTATATAGACAATATTAGACATCCTACATTGTCAAATAAGTCGTTACTTTCTTAGCAAATGCCACCTAAAGGTGTATTGGGGGATTAAGCCTTTATCTTAGTAGTCGAATGTCCAACAACATTGTTGGATGTCTGGAATTATCATTAGATGAGACATAACTTTGGTATGTGTCATCTAATCAAACAATCAAACATCTACTACATAGATTATTAATTTGGTTCTTAAGCCTGCCTACTCAAGCAAATGATCAATGCTTAGGTTAGATGTCCCTTCTTGCAAAGTTAGTCATCTGACTTAAAGGTTAGGCGTCCACTAGGTGTTTCAGTGTTGAGTTTGAACCAAAAATTAAAGTTTCAAACTACAAATCCTGAGATGCAACCATGTATTTACACAATAGTTGTAATGCAACCTAAACCACACCTCTATGCACTTCTATTCATAGGAATCAAGAGTGAATCAAAAGATCTTAGGTTAAGTCCCTACCTTGACTTGAATCACACCTCTGTAGTCCTTCAAGATCAAACTTCTCCCTTCAAAGTTTGAGCACAACAACCACTTATTGTAGCTTCCTTCCTTTCTTCAAATTGCAGGAGCAAAGGAGAGCAAGGAGGAGGTTCGTTGATGAAGGAGGAGTAAGGTCTCAAGAGAGAGGGAGAGAACTGTAGAGAATGGGGTTTAGGAGATAGAGTAGCTAAGGGTGAGGCCCTTTTATAAGGCTATCTCCTAAGCTATAGTGAAGGGGGAATTTGCACAGAGGACCTCCCACCCAAAACTCAATTTTCAAAGAATCCTAAAAAATTAAGATTTTATTCAATCAGCCCCTCACAAATTCTGTTAAGGGAATTAGAACCAAATTCTATCCCCTTTCAAGCCAAAAATTGCTAAAGCTCTCTCTAGGAGTCAACCTATTAAGCCAAGATTTTAGGAAATTGAATTTTAAGTACACTATAATATAATTATTGGACTCTTCATTAGCTATAAAGTGGTCAATAAAAATTCAAACCCTTATGTTCCCCCCATCTAAAGGCCCACATCCCATGGGTGAAATGTTAAGTGAGGTTGTTTCTATGGCACCAACAAAGACAAGGATGGCAGAAAACTTTAACTTGATTTAGATGTCAATTTGTAGATAGAGTCCTCACCTACTCCACGGCTTTTGAAGAGGTACCTACTTTTTGAAATAAGTGCAGCTTGAGTTAGCCTACATGGTAAAAGACTTATTGCTTAAAGGATTTAGGAAAATATGGTGTTTAGGAGCTTTTCCAAGAAAATGAGATTATCATTTGATGGATAATTTTATGCAAGTGGCTATATCCCTGGTTTGTTTAATGGTTTGGTAAAGCTTTTAAATTCTAATATTGTGGATACTAGAGATTAAATGAGTTTGTGTTGGAATCTATACTAGGAACCCATATGGAGATACTATTGAACTTCTATCTAGCATCCAAGAAACATACACTGCAGGATTAACTTTGGAGATGTTAAACGAAAAGTTTGATGAGGATATTGTAGCAAGAGAAGTTGTTAAGAAATATTATTGCAAGGAGAGTCTTGTTTCCCCTTAAACTCATTTCTAGAATCCTTTCAAGGATTATCTCCTTGAACCTCTTTGGAAAAGGTTAGCGGATTTGACCATGCCTTTAAGCCCTTTGTTTTAGTGAAATTGCTCCTGTCAAGAAGGTCAAAGTTGATTGGTGCTACTTGATTCACTACTAGAAAATTATGTTTTAGTGACAAACATCTGCTAGTGGTTAATCCAAATCATCACCCAATATGTAGATGCCAATAGTTCCACTTGAACCCGTTAGTGTAGGTTGATGTTAGCCATGCCCCTATTGTGGGATCTTATTAATCATTGGCAAAATATGTTTTCATGACAATTTCAAAACCTATATGATTGTGGACAGTTCTATACCACCGATCTCCTCCTTCAATCTCTACATTTGGCACCCAAGGGCTTTATCAACCTCAAGATAAGGCTTCATCTCTCTACCCATTAGGCAAAGTATCAAGACTCCCCCCCCCCTCGACTAATGTTCCCAGCACTCCCAAATCCTAGATTCCTACAAGGCTATCATTTGGGGCTTTGGTGATGGGAACACCATCATGATCCATAACTAGCTCAATTTGATCTAATAAAGTCAACAAAAGCTCCTACATATCAGTCAGAAGGTTTTTTGGGTAAGTTAAATTGTTTTGAGAAGAAAAGATGAAAATAGGGTTATTTCTACAAGTTTACCATCTTATCACAAATATAGAATAACCACGGGGTATGCCAGGGGTTTAGTAAAGGTCATTTAGTCATTAATGTCTAATGAGTGGGTCCATCCAAGATAGAAACGAATGTTTACGCATCTCAAGAATTAAATGACATCTGAAATCCTAAAAATAGACCCACTTAATTAATTAAGGTTCTGGTTAGGATAAAATTTATCCAAATCCTCTAAAAATCATAGAAAAATATTCTCTAAGGTTTGGCATCTTTGATTTGACTATCTAAATCCATTTTGACCTAAAACAAAGTCTAAAACAAACTATTGCCCTAATTTGGGTTATTGCATAAATTACCCAGTAAAATTAAGTCAAAACCAAAATCCAACTTTACCATTAGATTCCTTAGATTCAAATTAAGTTTGTATCAAAATTTGGGCCTAATCAGATATTGTCTTGACCTAATTTGCAATTTGGTCCAATCTAACTCTTTTTTCTCTTATACAACCCCTCAGCTTTTGAAATTCCTTGCAAATACACCCTATCTTTGTTGTATTCTTCGCAAAAAGGTCCCCGCTGCCTCTATGTCCTATTCCTACAACTCTGGCAACCTTCAATCAGAGCTTTCTCCCTAATTTCACGCTTAATCTTTTCCAAATTTGGAAGGAAGATTCCTAAGAGATTTCTCTGCAATTTGAACCTAGTCGTGGGCTCTAATTTTTTCCCAATCTCTCATGCGAACGCATGAGAGATGTGGGTGTCCTACTCCAAAAATCTTACCAAGCTTGAAAGCTTGGTCTCCAAGCTTGAAACCCCTCCCCATGGCCTATAAAAGGATCAGGGCCAAGAACCCTTGCTCCTTAGCAAATTTTAGTTAGAGAAAAGCCCTCTTCCTCCTTCTTTGGCCATCTCCACACCTTGCTCTGGCGACGTCCTTCCTTCTCGTCCGATCGTCCAACAGCCAAATTGGACGGCCTATCTTCCTCCCCTCATCGTCACGTGCCTCTCCGGACAAAGAGAGGGTGTTTCTCTCCCTCGTTCATCGTCGCCGCCTCTCCATCCCCCTCATCTTCTCCAGCGTCAGTATGCCACGATCGACCTCGTCCAGCCACCTTCTCCTCTCCTAAGCCCTTCTATCCTCTTCTCTCTCGCCCTACTTCTTTTTCCCGCACTTATGACACACACACGACCACTGTTTCCCCCTCAACGTTGTCATCTTCCTCCACTCCAACGATGTTCCGACGAAGCCTTCTCACCACTCCACCGCACAAGAACCGTTGTCGTCACCTCCACTAGCTCCGCCGTGGCTCACTCTACAAAAGACCTCACTCAATTTTAGCTTTCACTCACCATAACCTCTCCCCAAACACAACCACCTATGCACTCTCTCTTCGACGTCGCTACACTCACACGCACACTCTCGCACCACACCAACCGCCTCATCACGTTTGCCGAAGGCCAGCAATCCTCCTAAGCATATCTGATTGGGCCATCAGGCCGTGTCTTCTTATCTCAAGTCCCATGCCGGAGCTCCGTCACCGCGCTTCCTTCTCCAGCTCCATTCGACGCACTCAGGCTGAGTTCTTCCTCGTGATTATCCCAGGTGCTGCGGCCCACTCCCTGGAAGAGACCCAGGTTTCGAATTGAAGCATCAGCAGCTCCCTTCGACCCCAATCAGACGATTTCGTCCATTGCAGCTGTAGCGCGAAGCAACCAGTCGGAGTAGTCCCACATTGTGAAGCGGCGCGCCTCCTGCAACACATAAGTTGATTTTCCGCCTCAGCCCCATTGCCTCAGTGAACACAGGGTGAGGTCCCTCTCCACTTACGCATGCACGCCCTCGCTCGTGGTCATGCCACACGGGTCTGGGCTCTGATCCGATTACTCGTATACCTGGATCCAATTAGCATATTTCTGAGAGAAGAAAGAAAGGGAAAGGAAGAAGAGAGGGGGGGGAGGGGGGTTTTGCTCCACTGCCTACCTCTCGACACTTAGCAAATTCTGAGGGGGCTTTCGCCTCTGTTGGTGTTGGTGCTGAGCTCTGTTGTGCCTCTCCCTGAGGCTTGAGAAAGAGAGGCCTTTGCCTCTATTGCTAGTTCTGAGTGCACTATATACTTATCATACGTGGCATTTGGTTGATTGATACTGTAGCATTATTTGAGTATAATTGTAATATGGTAATTGGTGATTCAAATCACTATTTTACCCTAATCTTTTTGCCACATTAACTCTTAAATCTTTATTTATATCATTTATGCTTAAAATTGCTATTACATTGCTATCTTCTTGCATATAATTATGATCTTGAGATTAATTGCAACACTTGCTCCTTGTATTCGAACTCGAATTTCTTTCGAGCTATAAATTGTATTTGTTCATGTGCTATTTTCGACTATATTACAACGAAGTGATTTTAAAACCTCCATTTAGCATGCAAACATTTGGCTGACCAATCAGGGTCGACCTCAATTAGTCGACCGAAGCCCCTTCCCCCTCTCCCATCATCGCTCAACCACCTCACCCTCTTTGCATGTCCTTTTCCCACTCCCCCTTTAGCCAACATCTTCCTCCTCGACTTTATGCTACAGCAACAAGTTTCCATGCCAATGACAATGATGTGGCTCGAGCTCGCAATCTTGGCCAATCCTCGAGCTACGTCCCCCTGATGTGGTGTAACTGCTGGCTTCCATCTCAATCAGAAGACTTCGCCCATTGCTCCGCCATTGGTTGGCCAGGGCACCTCTGGGCTTAATTCAACCCTTGCTCACTCTCTACTAGCATCAACCTCAATAGGTTGCGATTTTCTCCTTCCAAGTGGTTGACTCCCCATGACATGATTGTCATTACTCTTGTTGTGAGTCCATCATAGTTTCGATCATAGATGCCACCTCCATTCACCCCACCTCATCCTGCTCGTTTACGATATTTTTGTGCTCTTTGTTTAGGGATCACACAAGTAATTAGACTCATTCTTAATGTCAAACTTTTGTCAATTTTCTCATTAGCACAAATTATTTTAATCATCTCGAGATCTCTTGTACACTATCATTATTTTGGTGCATGGATGGATCACTTGAGGTCTTGTTGGTTGCTAAAAAATTGTGCTATGTGGAAAGCTTCTTTTCTTTTCTTTTTTTGTATTTTTCTTTTTTTTTCCTTTGCTATATGTTTTGTCATTTCCCCTTTTAAGGGTGTAGTTCCCCTCTACTGAGGACATAGGGTTTCCATTCTCTCTCTCACCTATTGGGTTGCAAAAAAAAAAAGGGTGGAAATGTCCATAACCAACATTCAAGGCAATCTCACTGGACAAAAGAGTAGGCTTAAGGAATGAACAGAAAATTTATGATCTTGCAGTTGAAATTTCCTCGCAGCAGATCTGGATGCAATGAACAACTAGTACTAAATACTTGGAATCCGCTAAATGGTGAATGGTCATGTTAATGGCCTTTTGCCCAAATAGAAACACAGCATAATCATAATAATAAATGCATCACCAACGGTAGAAGAGAGATAGGGATACTGTGGGAAGAGGATGATGGAGAACTTCACTGATTTACCAACATAGGCTATCTCTTGCTTTTTTGCACCCTGATTATAACTTTACCTGACATCATTAAATGTACACTAACATTGTATCTCTATTTCTGACCCCTTCGTGCAACAATACGTTTTAGAAATACCCTGACGGGAACTCGGGAAGATTATCATTAACCACTGCAAAGATAACTCGATATGAAACTATACATGACCTGTACCAATCAGTCTGTACACTTAGTCCCTTTTGAAAACTCAGAGAGATGATTGGCTATATATTCAGCATGCCTGCTGGAAAACCATCACCAAATAATGTGTGGTCTTCGGAGGGTTGCAACATGCTCCAACTTACAAATTTGCACAGAGATGTGACGTTGAAGGCTTGACATTCAACATATTGGTTGCCAAGAAGCCATGGTCCGTGGAGAGAACACTACAGTTAGTGGAGCATGATCAGAAAGAGAATAATTCTCAGGCCAAGTTCCTTGCTCTGCTTCTGGAGGGAAGAGAGCTGCCGTCTTTACTTTGAAACCAATTGTGGCATGGTCGGGACTGCTCCACGGTTCTTCCCCGTTGCAGTCTCCTGAATTTTCCACTGGCTGCTCTATGCAAGAAGAATTCCAAATTCTCTGCAGATTGAAAGAGATTAGCATAAGAGTTTGTCTTAGCAACAGAGATCAGGATGCAGCTCCATCTCACCCTGTGATATCACTGTGCCCTGCTTTAGCTGTTGCCTTGAACTGAGCATTAATGCTCATCATTGCCACATGCCAACTAAGCACAGGTACACGAAGTATATTTTATATAGTTGCATGAATATCTAGCCCTTCGGATGATCACTCAGTTTGGCGAGGAAATATGGAGTAACAAAAGGGGCCAGAGATCTGAAAGCCTACGTGTTGGACATTGAGATCTGGGACCCAACAGGTAATAAAAACATGAGTAATATTAGCACATGCAGCAAAGAAGCTACCTGAAATTCCTTGTAATCAAGAATGCCATTTCCATCCAAATCTGCATGCATCCATAAGCATTGAACCTCCTCTGCGCTCAACCCATGAGGATGACAAGTCAATTTCAACTGCAATCAGTACATACAGTTAAGCACTATCAATCGAAAAGATTCTGAAATAGTGTACAATGCAGGCATGTCATGCAGAAGTACCTGAAAGAGGGCCTGACAAAAACCTTGTAATGTAATGTAGTCGCCAATGCTGTCTGCCTTAAAAAAGGCAAATGCATCACCTTCTCTCAGAGAAGCTTGTCGAAGATTATACTGGAGAAAAAGGTATGGTTAAAATGATTAAGGTTTCATATGTGGGAATCACAAGAATGCCCTTGATAAATGACTAATCAAATGCATAGAGAAGCATGGTAGAACTGTCAGCTAAACCCAAGAGCCATTTCCCTTTCAAGTACCCAATAATGAGAATGATACCTTAATAATACCAAAGACTGCTTCACTCCAACTTTTCACCAATGGTTTTCGAATCTTATTGGGATTTAGAAGCCAAATGAAATCCACTCCACATATATTACCACGATGATTCCGGTGGCTGACCCACTGCAAAGAAAGAGTAAATCTAACTGGCAGAAATATTAAGCAGAATATGAGAAAGTAACCATAATGGATTTTCTCGATTTGGTGGTCACCTTGTGTGCATCTGCATCACTGTCAGTGTAGTGGTGAGCAGCATCATATGAAGAGACAAATCCTTGAGACCTAAGGAACTTATAGACATGTCCACGCTTGCTGCCATTCCAGTCTCTGTTATTTGGCAATTCAGGGACAATGGAATTTCATGATCATCGTTTTTTGGTTTTTTGGGAAAGATTTCATGATTATAACAATTCAAAAACTCACCCACAAAGTATGATGGGCATGGGAGCAAGATTATGCTTTGTCTGATAGGTTTCTATGTACTGAAGGATCATATACACCTATGGTTCGGAAAAAAAAATGTACAACCATGTAAGGCATTGGAGTGCATTTATGCTCAAGGAATATTATAAGACCCTTAAAGGAAAACAACAACCAATCTCAAAAAATATGTACCTGATGTAATCTGATGATAGAAAAGCTGTAATCATGTGGAAATAACAGATGGGTGTTCACAATTAGAACTTGCTGATTAATCATACTTTTTTGGTTCTTCCACAATGGAAACATGGATTCAACGTGTAATATCTGAGCAACACGGTCCGCAAAGTCATTAAACAGTAGCTCTTCATAGTTTAGAAGCCTAAAGTAGTCCTTATGGAGAGCAGTCAATAGACCTGAGAATAAGAAATAGCCATCAATAATAAATCATAGTAAGGGATGCAGTACACTAACAAAAATTTCTTTGCAAGAGCACTTGTAAGATATTGGATACAGCACATATCTAGGAAAAGAAACCTATGCCCCTCAGCAATCCTTGTTAATTGGACAATGCACAGACAAAAAGAGACACAAGTGACCGTTACGAATCACACAAGGAGGAGCATGGAGACTCCTACGTGTGTGGTAAAAACAGTCTAAGGGTGGACTGTTCACATGTGTGGACAGGGAGAGCAGTCGGACTACTTGGGGAGGCTGGTGGCCTTTTAGATGGCCGGCTGATGTGGCCGAATGAAGGTGAAAGGCCGGCAGTAGGTGGCCGGCAACCAAGGAGGGTGGCCAGCTATTTGGAAGAAGAAGAGAAAGGAGAGGAGCCTTAGATGAATAGGAAAAATTATTGATTGACTCAAGGAATTACAAAGATGGAAGGCTCTCTTTTATAGAGAGAACATATCCCTTAATTAGGAAGCAAATTACAACTAATCAAATCTCTAAATAGAGCAAATACTCAATTTCTAAAATAATTCTACTAAAAATAGCAAACTTGACTGACTCCGAAGAAAAAGACCCAAAATTGGTCCCTTTGAACCTCTAGTTGCCAGCCCTTACGGGCCCTTTAGATGCTGCCACGTGACATCTTTTACTCCCAACACTCCCCCTTAAGCCTAGGCTAAGAGGATGATGACCTGCTGAACTTGATATTGCTACATCGTTTTTCTCTTGAAGAGTTGAGAATGATCTTCGTGCCTCTTCTTCTACGCTCGAAAGTTGAGCCCTTTATCTCGGCATTCCTTGATGCGTTAGAGGGTTCCACGTGCCTCCTCGAAAAGTATGGTACCTTGCTCGTAAGCAGAAAAAGACCCTTGGCTTTTCTTCAAGCCAAGGTCACCAAAAAAAAGTGGAGAAGTCGATGCAATCGTGGTGTACTTCTAGAGGCTACATTGTGCCTCTTCTTCTTGAGTCGAAATCGATGTAATCGTCATGGTGCTCATTCTCCATTCATTTGATCTTTTTGAAGTGCTTGTTGTCCTTTGTTTCGATAAAACCTCCTCTTTCGAAGAGTCAAATCAAATACAAAGGCACCATATGAAGTGAAATATCTTCTGATAAATCTCCTCCTCAAGCTTCTTTTTTTTTTGTTGCATGAACAACCATTTTGCCTTCTCTTCATGATAATGTGGTGTCACCAACTATTGTGGAGGCCTCCACCATCTTGTATAGCCTTCCTTCTCTGCATAAGGTGTCGGATTTGTCAAGGAAGACCTTCTAGATGCGTGGACCACCAACGTGCAAGCAACAACCCCCATGCACAAGGAGCTTAGACTGAAGGCTCTGATACCATGTTGGCAATCGCGTAAGGAGCATGGAAGCTCCTATATGCGTTGGAAAAACAGTCCAAGGGTAGACTATTCACGTGTGTGAACAGGGAAAGCAATCGGCCTGCTTGGGGAGGCCAGAGGCCTTCTAGATGGTCGGCTGATGTGGCCAGATGAAGGTGAAAGGTCGATAATAGGTGGCCAGCAACCAAGGAGGGTGGCTGGCTATTTGGAAGAAGAGAAAGGAGAGGAGCCTTGATGAATAG
Source organism: Thalassia testudinum (assembly GCA_037157565.1). NCBI lineage: Eukaryota > Viridiplantae > Streptophyta > Magnoliopsida > Alismatales > Hydrocharitaceae > Thalassia > Thalassia testudinum. The sequence continues at coordinate 122,854,077 of JAZHRO010000073.1, forward strand.
GAAAAATTATTGATTGACTCAAGAAATTACAAAGAGGAAATGCCCTCTTTTATAGAGAGAACATATCTCTTAATTAAGAAACAAATTATAACTAATCAAATCTCTAAATAAAGCAAATAACAAACTTGACTCCTAAGAAAAAGACTCAAAAGTGGTTCCTTTGGACCTTTAGCCACCAGACCTGAAGGGCCCATCAGATGCTATCATGTGACATTGCCACGTGGCGTCTTTTATTCCTGACACAAGACAAAATTAAAAGTACAGAAGACAAAAGGAACTTAAGCATAACAAGCACAAAACTTCCTTAAAGAAACAAATTCTGAAAAGTTGGAGAGCATGAATGCTGTATAACCAAGGTTTTAAAAAATACGAGGCAGTACCGAGGCGGTTTGCCTTCATCGAGGTGGTTGAGGCGTAAGCCTCATGTTTTGCATAGAAACTATGGAAAAATGATATGATATATACTTGTTAAGTGCTAATAAGGAAATAATAATGTAAAGAACATATTTTTATACTATTTTTTTCTCTAACACAACATCGAAAGAGAGACTAAACAAGAGGTGACATTTAAATGAACATAGTAAGTTGGTAACCTATAAAGAAATGAGCCTAAAAGAACTAACCTAAACATATCTACAAACATGTAATGTAATCTACAAGAAATTAGTAATCAAATCAATAACTTAAATGACCTAAATCTGTGAAATAAATAACCATCATGTTGGCATTCTTATGAAACCTCTTCTAAAGATGTATTTCCATAATACAATGCTAGCATCAATTTACAATTATAGTTCCTTTGCTTGAAGGAGGTTGTTAGCATAACAAAATCTTTCATAATAGATTAATCCTTTTGAGTTAAAATAAAGCACCAACAAAAACTACCTAAATGACCTAAATAAGGAACCTAAATGACCTAAATAAGTGAAATAAAGGAACCTAAATACCTTAATCAGTGAAATAGGAAATCAAAGTTGAAGTTTTAAAGTTCAAACCAAAGAAAATTTCGACACGACTTGACCACTGGTGACGTTGCTTGACCTCTAGCGGTAGTCCTCTTCCTCCGACAATGCTGCACCAACTCCAGCGACGTAGCAAGCAACTCTAGCCTCCAACAATAGTTCAACACCGTGACAACCTCCAGCCTTATACACTAAGGCGGTGCCTCAGCATCACTTTAGCGCCTCATGCATGCCTCGCTCAGTCAAGGCGCACGCCTCACTGGGGCAGACCAAGGCTACCACCTCGAGACCTTTTTATCCTGCCTCACCTTGAGGCACGTTTTTTAACAGTCTCATATAGTGCATCGGAATGTTGATTTGGATGCATATTTGGCTTGGAGTAACCATCGCTTCCTTTCTTAAGATAAAATGTATATAAAGCCAACCTATGCCTGTGGAATAATCAGGTGGCCTACATCATAATTGTGGCTGTAGGTACAATAGAATGTTGTCCAATTGTGGACCCCTAATCAACGGCCGAAACTTTACTCTAAAAAGGAATAAATTGCCAAAACTTTTGGTTAGCAAATAAGCTACTTGCGGTCATCTTTATTTCACCATAATCAACTAAGACCCCCCACCTTTAGGACAGGCTTAAAATCATGCTCTGAGACTTAGATCATTGGTTAGAAATATGGCTATACCATGATATGATGACAGATTGATTAAGAATATAAAAACTTCTCTCCAAGTGCGGCAGGCACTATTTGGCCCTCTGACTTATACAACAAGCTTCTCAATCCTTCATACTCTGATAAACTACATGTGCTGCTAATGGAGCTGAAAGATGTCTAATCTGCATGGTGATGTAGCTTGCATGGTAGATAACTAGATTTTTTCTTTTTTGAAAGGAGGATGTTGAAATAAATAAACATAATAAATCAAATAAAAATAACAAAGTATCAAAAAGACACATAAATCCCTCTTACAAGGAGAGGGGAGAAAATCATGGGAGAAGCACCCTTATGGACATTGTCAAGAATCAACGTAGTTCGAAGCATGGAGATTCCGTGTATGTGGGAAAATAGTCCACGGGTAGAACAGGGAGAGAGGAGGAAAGTAGTCGGAGGCTGCTTAAAGGTCGACCAACTACCTTGGGTGGCCTGTTGGGTTGGCCGGTTGCTCTTGGTGGTCGGCGGCCTTGTAGAGAGAAGAGAAGAGAGGAGCCTTGAGTTGATTGGAAATATTAATGCTTAAGAGAAAATACAAGGGAAGACTCTTTATATAGAGAGAACATATCCTCACACTTGGAAACAAATTATATCTCTAACAAGAAAAGATTTTATCACTTAAGGAAAGATCTTATCTCTAATAAAGAAATCAAATCTCAACATATTTTCCAAAAAACACATTTACTAATAATGACCAAACTTGCACCCTAAGCAAAAACACCAAAATTGGTCCCTTGGACCCTTGACCGCCAACCATGTTGGACTTTCTAGAAGCTGCCACGTGAACAATCCACGTGACTTGCTGATTGCCATGTGGACTATCCACGTGGCTTTATTTTTGCCATCCTAACTCTCCTTCAAGTCGAAGTTCGGGAGGTCGACGACTTGGTCTTCAACTTGTGAGGCTAGACGCCCCACCATTCATCTTCTTCGAGAGCTAAGCTCTCGATCGTCTCCTTTGACAAGTTAATGACAAAACCTCTTGCCACCTCCGGAGTTGTGAATTCTGTGGCAACTTGAGTAGTCTTCGCGACAGCTACCATTGACTTGTCTTCTCGAAGTAGAGCCCATGGCTTCTCAAGATCTTCATGGGTTAAGAAGTCCACACGTGATGTGCTAATAATAATAACCCCACGTGGTGGTCTTTGCCCCTTACCTGGATCTTTAGGAAATGAACTTCTTGGATCAATCATTAGTCTTTCCGCAACCTGGGAAGTCGTTGCACCTTTTGGGAACCTCAAAAGTCATCGCATGGACTGTAGTATCCTCTCCTTGACATCTTTTCTTCGGGAAAATCTCCTTTTTTGAAGGAGTAAAAAACTGGATATAAAACGTCAATATGCAAATAACTTAATAGATCTCCTTCTCTTGCTTTTTTCTTTTCTTGATAGCGTTGCATTTCTGACCGTCATGGTTGACTTTGTCATCTTCTCTAGTATTCCTTCTTCGTATAAAGCACCAGATTTGAAGACTTTCTAAATGCAGATATCACTGTGTGGTCAACAATCCACACGCACAAAGGAGCCTAGACCGAAGGCTCTGATACCATGTCAAGAATCAACGTAATTCAGAGCGTGAAGACTCTGTGTATATAGGAAAATAATCCACATGAGGAATAGGGAGAGAGGAGAAGAGCAACTGGTGGCTACTTGAAGGTGGACCAACTGCCTTGGGTGGCCTGCTGGGTTGGCCAATTGCTATTGGTGGCCGACGACCTTGTAGAGAGAAGAGAGAGAAGAGAGGAGCCTTGAGTTGATTGGAAATATTATTAATGCCTAAGAGAAAATATAAGGAAAGACTCTATAAAGAGAGAACATATCCCCACACTTGAAAACAAATCATATCTCTAACAAGAAAAGATCTTATCTCTTAAGGAAAGATCTTATCTCTAATAAAGAAATCAAATCCCAACATATTTTCCTAAAAACACATTTGCTAAAACTAATCAAACTTGCATCCTAAGCAAAAAACCAAAATTGGTCCCTTAAACCCTTGACCGCAGACCCTGCTAGGCCTTCTAGAAGCTGCCGCGTGGACGATCCATGTGACATACTGACTGCCACGTGGATTGTCCACGTGACTTTATTTCTACCGTCCTAACAGACATAATCCTTGTACTATTTGTTCTCCAAGAGAAATGGAGGGTACAAGAGCCTTTATAAAGGCTACCACAAACTCTCTAGTTCCCACTTCCACTATGTGGGACTAAACAACATGTAATTGGATCTCTACATTATGTAATTATCTAACAACTAACATTCATCTCTCTCAACACTCCCCCTCAAGCTAGAGTAGGAAAGCAGGAAATGCCCAACGTGTACATCATTCCTCACTCTCACAAACAGAATACAACTCTCAACTAATGCAACTGGGTCATGGCTCTCCTTGAGGCAAACGACAACTGCATCCCCATTCTTAGTTGTAGGCAGGTATGCTGATGACAACACATTAGCATAGGCAAGAGTTGGTAGATGAATTGTTGAAGCTAGCTTTGATTGATCTCTCTCATAGAAACCTCAAATAGTGTTGGTGTCTCTCATTAAAGATCTCAAAATTGGGTCTCTCCCTTAGGGTCCTCAAGACTGGGCCTCTCTCACATGGATACTCAAAGTAGGCCTCTATCATATAGGAATTGGGAACCAAGCCTCTCTCATATAGGAATTGAGAACCAAGCCACTCCTATACAAAAATCTTCGTAATAGGCTCCTCTCATATACGGACCAAGAATATGTTTTTTTCATATAGAAACCAATATTAAGCTTCTCTCATGTAAAGACCTCAAAGAATGAGTCTCTCTCACATGGGATCTACTATAGGCTCACATTCACTCGCACTTTCCCTTTCTCCCCCCCCCCCCCCCCCCCCCCCCCCCCCCCCCCCACTCATACGGGAGAAGAAACCACATCAAGAAGAAAACAAATAGCAAAGAGCTTCTCCCCCTCTTCTCTTCCAATTCATTTTTTTCTTTCTTTTTTACTCATCTTTTTTTCTCTCCTTTTTTTCTTCTTTTTTCTCTTTCTCATTTTTTTCTCAACCAATTTTTCCCTTCTTCATGTTTTCCCCCTTTTTTGTTTTTTTTTAAATCTTAAAAGAATAGAACCCAACAAAAAAAAGAAAAAAAAAACGAGTTTGATGGACCCTAAAGCATGCACACACTCGACAACTTTTTTTTTCAATTACACCAACAACCCAACAAATCAAATAAATAGAAAAAAAGGTTGAAGATGCAAAATAGCCATCATTATCTTCCTCCTCTCTTTTGTTAGGTTCGTTGAAACCCAACAAGAGAAACGTGGCCGCTACTTGCATGGGTGTCACAAGAGTCCTCTCTTCCCTTGCCTCAACCATGTCATTGCCTCGCAAATACATTGTGAGGCCACAAAGAGGATGGGTTTCCCGACAGTGATCTCCGCTGGTTGCTGATTGATCTCAATAGTCAATCTCCATCGTGCATTCAATCAATCTCTGTTGTGCATCACCTGATCCTTGTGCCTACAGCCACCGCATAATGAGGTTTTGACACACGTGCTTGCCATCGTCGATTACCATGCACTTTAGGCCTCTTCCTTCAATTAATTACTGGTCTTTTTGCAAGAATCACTCCTAGGCCAAGATCGGCAATGCCGCCTAGACTGATACTGTCGACAGCCTCCTCACCATGATTTCCATCAAGGAGATCAATCTCGAGATGCCCTACACCCAAGGTTCTAAGGTTGAAAGTTGAAAACTAGAGATTTACAGGCCTACTACAGCCGCTAGGTGTGGATCGAATTTGTGGATCCATCCATGCTCCTCATAATGACTTAAGATCATTGAGATCCCATGGGATTTCCCTTATTGATCTCTTACACCTTCAAAAACTCATAAGGAATAAAAAGGATATGGAGACACAAATAAGGATGGAATCTCAAGAATAGAAGAATCATATATAAATAACCTCTAAAATTGACTTGCTTTGATACCATGTTAAAATGAATAAGCAAAATAAATCAAACAAAAATATCAAAGCATCGCAATGGAACACTTGTGTTTACGTAGAAACCCTTATCACAAAGAGATGAGAGAAAACCACAGGAGAAGCACCTTTATGAGCATGATCCTTGTCATATTTCTTCTGCAAGACAAATGGGGGGTGCAAGGGCTTTTATATAGGCCACCGCACACTTCTGTAATTCTCACTTCCACTATGTGGGACTAAACATGTAATTAAATCTCCACATTATCTAATTACCCAACAACTAGCATTCATCTCTCTCAACGGAGGGATAACCATATATTAGTTTCAAAACAAATATGATTTACCTTTTCTTCCAAGAAAGCAAAAGAGAGCTTATAAACAAGAGTGAATTCAACACATTATGCAAGTACGATGTACCTAGAGAAAAGACATCAACAACTAAAAAGGTACAAAAGCTAAAAATTCTTTAAGCATGTAAAATGGCCTTCTTATTACTAGTAATTCAATTAGCAATGTCTCAACTCCAATGGGATCATCATTTTGATGCAAAGCTACGCACATCAAATTCTTTTAATCACCAAAAGATGATTCAACTTTAAAAAAACTTGTTTCATCAATCATGACTAGAAAAAGCACTACCTTCCTTTAGTACTTTATTGAAATGTTCTCCTAAATGCCACAATTTTTGTAAAAAACATAAAATATTAAGGTCCTACCTCCCCAAAATAAATAGTGTCCAGGTTGGTATGGCATAAGTGAGAAAATGAGAACCAGGAAGAGGGAGGAGGGTGCGCCAACCCTTATTGTTCCAACATACACCGGCGGAAGGGGCAATCGAGGATGGCTCCTACAACAAAGGCTAACATAGCTTCTTTTGGTAGCAATAAAACTCTGGCAATGGGGCGATAAAGAGATATCAAGGTTTCCAATTCTACCACCACACAGATTAGGAGCCACACAACTCATCTAAAGAAAGGTCGACAGTGGTTGTAAACAAGGATAGGTTGGCCATGGTTTCAGGAGTTAGTAGAATGGCATGGGCTCATCAGTGGGGAAACAGTTGGTCTTTCCTCCACCTAGAGGAATCTGCAGAAAGAATAGAAGACTGTTTCCCCATCTCATTTTCCAACGTGGTTTACCTTGTTGTGGCCAAAGTTTTGGCAAATCACCTCAGGAAAGTGATTGATGATTTGATCAGCCCATTTAGCAAGCATTTTAAGGAGAGATGCTTAGTTGATGTTATGGTTATGGCTATAGAGTTTGTGAGCTACTAGAGAAGAAGTGACACCACAGGATTCCTTTGGTAGATGGATTTTGCAAGGCATATGCTTCCTTAAACGTATGGGCTTCATTGTGAAGGCATGATCTTCTGAATCTGTGGATCTCATGGATGAGGTATTGCAATGTGACCAACTCTTTCACAATTTTTTTTTGAGACAAACTCTCCTGTGATTTTAGTTGACAAGAAACTAAAAGGAGGTTGGATACAGCTACAAAGAGGTGTATGACACAGTTTCCCCTTTGCCCTATTACCTTTGTTTGTATTGTGGATCTCTTAACAGTGTGCACATTTGCTGCTTGTTCAAGTGACTTTATTTGTGGATTTTTGGCCTGGGGAAGGTGCACAGCCTAGTACTTGTATTACATTATGTAGATGACACCATCTTTTTATGAAAGTAGCAGAGCATTTATCTATTACACTTGACTTTTGGTGAATTTTCAAGATTGGATATAAATAGGGATGCTCAGAAATTTCCTTTTGGTGTGCCTGACAATGAGGTGCAAAGGTGTGCAGTGATAATCGCCTTTGACCTTCCTTTTGTTGCAATGCCCTGGACTACCTCTTTCTGATCGACCATTGAGAACGATGAGCAGATCTTACTCAAAAAGGTGGCATAAAGATTAAAGGATGGAAGGGCAAACTTGTGTCTAGGGGAACACCTTGGTCCTTGATGAGAGCTTCATCATGAGCCATAACTAGCTCATTTTGACATAATAAAGAGAATAAAAGCTCCTACATAACCTAGAAGAGGGCTTAATTGGAGAAATAAGTGTTCTGAGAAGAAAACATGAAATAAAGGTTAAAACTGTAATTTTACCATTACAGTACATAAACGGGATTTCTCAGAGGCAAAACATAGGTCAAATGGTCTAAATGAAATAAAAAGTGGGTTGAATCAATCAGAAATGGGTTCATGTGCAATCTAGGAATTAAATGACATTTGGTAACCCTAAAACAGACCCGCATAAAGTAACAAGATTCTGGTTAGGATAAAAATCAAGTAAACCCTCTAAAAATCATGGAATAGAACATTCAAATTGACCTTTGGAACCTAGTTTGACCTAGATTAGGGTCTTAACTCATTAATTGACCTAATTTGGATTTTTACGTAAAATATCCAGTTAAACGGGGTCAAACCTAAAATCCAACTTCACCATTAGATTCCTTAGGTCCAAATTAGGTTTGTACCAAAATTTGGACCTAAGGGGAGGTCATCTTGACCTACTTTGCAATTTAGTACACCCAAATCACATTTTGGTCCCTAACTTTTGAAAATTATCACAGAGAGCCCCCTAACTTCCTCGACAACCTTGCAATCAGGTCCTTCCGCCATTATTGGGGCAGAATCCTTCTCCGGCGAGGATTTGAGAGGGAATACTCTCTGATTCCTCAGAGATCCCCTCCCAGAAATGGAAGGGAGATTCTCTGAGGAATTCCCTTCCATCTGAGGCCAGTCATGATCCCTGATTTGATCCCAATCTCTCGTGCGAACGCACAAGGGATTTGGGTATCCACCCACTTTCCTTCTCCGGCGAGCCGTCGGAGACAAAGGCATGCCCTCCAAGCTCTGAACACACGGCCCAATGCCTATAAAAGAACCCCCAAACCCGACCGCTCATTTTCAACTCGACCTGGCTGGGGTTTCACCTCAGATTCGTCTCTTCCTTCCCGACCAGGGTACCCAGCGAGCTTCGACGAGCTTTCTTTTCTTTCCTCTTCGCTCTGCCACAAAACCAGTGGCAGAGACTTCTTCCTTATTCTCCTCCGTGTCGCGCAATACCCGCGCACGCTGCCTCAGACCCGTCGTCGCCGCCGTCCTTCCCCACTGGGCATCTTCTTCTCCGGCGACAGTAGGTACAGCCGTCCGCCTCTTCTCCCCCTTCGTCCCTACAATTAGGTTAGAACTACTCCACAACTTCCCCTCTTTCTTTACCCCATTCTATTCCACTTGATTGCCCCTCGACCGCCGCCGTCCACCATCACCTTCCTCATCTCCGGCCACCCTCCGGCGAGGCGCCCCCATCGCTCCGCAGCCCCACATGCCTCGCCGGCCGTCCACTGCCACGCTACACCTTCACAACGCACCCCCGAACACACCCATCCACCTGGCCACAGGGCGACCTAGGCACGCACGCCTAGGTCGCCCCGCGGCCTGCCACCTTGCCCTTCACCTTCGCCGTGACAAGGCAAAGGTCCCCCGGTGATCTGATTAGGCCGAGAGGCTCGTTTTGTGTCTGATAGTTCTCCAGCCCCTGCCGCCATTGACGGCGACTCGAAGAAGCTCCAAGCTCGCTCCAGGCTTCAGGACGTCCAGGCTTCAGGTGCAGCTCACTCGGGGAGGCAGTGCGAAGACATCTGGTCCAGCGAGGAACGCAACGAAGTTCACAGCCTTGGCAATTGAAGGAGAGAGTGCTGCGGGCGCGCGAGAGAAGGCAGCAACCTTTAATCCCACATCGTGGACTCACAAAGAGGTGGAGTGGTTTAAATGGATTTTGTCATGTGGTTTCAGTGCCTCCGAACGCACATGGGGTGAGGTCCCTCACCTATTACACGCTGCCTCGTCTGCAATTTCACCACGTGGATCTGGCGAGATCCGACCCGACCCTGAGCACACCTTGCGCATCACCCACACACCGGTGCGCCTAGTCCCGGGTATGCGCAGCCTGACCCGTTAACCCGACTCTGGGAGAGCTACCTGTGAGCGGTTTGCAGAGAGAGACACGCGCGGGTAGAGGGAGGGATAGGTTTTGCTTCCCCTTGTGTGCAGGCGAGCGGAGCGCCGAAGAAGAAGAAGCTGACACTTAGCCGCAGGGAGGAGAAACAAGGAGGCTGAGCAAGGCAGAAGAACTATAGCAGAGCCAAGCAAGAAGAAGCCTTCGCAGAAGAGAGAAGGAAGAAGAGAGGCCAAGACAGAAACCAAGGAAGAAGACTCGTTGAAACAAAGAAGAAGGCAGAAGAGAGACTGCAGAGAGAGAAATATCAGAAGAAGAAGAATAATCAAAGGAAGAAAATACTTTTAAGACATCTGATCTTGTGATCAGACGTCCAATTTTACTCTTTTGCCTGGATTACTTTTTAAATGCATTTGAATTAAACTTTTGAGTAAATTAGAGTGTTCAATTACATTTGAGATTAGTAGTAAATTCCGATTGCTCCCTGTGTTCGACCTCGGATACTCCGATTTTCGAGTAATAAAGACTTTTATTTGTTGACAACGCTTGATCACCTATACTACGACGTAATAACTGTTAAAACATGATCGAGTCAGTCGCGCGTCAACATTTTGACGCCGTTGTCGGGGAGTAACGCGCAATTTATCACTAATCTCTACATTCTTTTTATCATATTGAACACTAACTTGCCCTACTTTGCTTTGTTTTGATCTTGTAGGTATTTCACGAGAAAATCCCTCCCGCAAGTCAACCACTCCAGGGCAGGTAATTTCTTTTCTACCTTAAACCATTCCCTAAATCCTGAAAAGACAGAAGGAAGAAAATCAATTTAGGAATCAATTGCCTTCTTTATATAGCAATCACCATCTTTAAAGCAAACGTTTCCTAATTTTGCGAAAATTTTTTCAAGTGTTCTTGAAGTTGGAGCGACTTTTTAGAGTCAATCCCATAAATTCATGTGCCTAATAGAAATCACGCTTAATCTCTGTGGACAACACATTTCTTGCTTTTAAAGTCCAAAGAAAATTTTTGTGAAAAAGAGGATTGGAAATAGAATCAAATTAGGGTTTCTACAGTAGGATCTTGGAGTGTTAGTCACACATGCCTGCATAAAAGGAAATAAACCTTCCGCATCAGTGTGTCACCCAAGACCTTGATTGAAGAGATCTAAACAAGACAAACCCTAAAGAAAAAGAAGCTCTAAAATCACTTGAATCTTAAAATTTTTGGACCTAATAACCTAAGAGTCAAATCAGGGTGACCTCTAGGCTCCAAACCTAGAATCATTCTGCCATATATAGGACAGGTCAGGTGAAGTTGACCCCTTGGGTTAACCAACCTCTAAATTAGGTCACAACATCAAACTATCTAAAGTTCAAGTGAGAACCCTAAAGCACCTTTGAAATAAAAGTGGACTTAAAAGGTCAATGTCCCCATTTTGGTCTACCTGGAATCTCAGTGACAAGAGAGGTCGGGTGGGGGAAACACTGTAACCCGTGGGGACGCTCTACCGTGTAGGGGTCTTTGCAGGACTCTCCCTCTCTGGCTGCCCAGGTAATTCTCAGGTGGACGACTTTCTAATCCAGGGGTACCATCCGCCCTGAACCTCCATAGTCATCCAAACATCTTTGGGTGTCTTGATTGGGTCAAAAACATCTCCAGTCCCTCATCTTTTCTCTTTAGAGCACACATACACATTTTCAGTGGGACTCGTTATTCAGATCTGATCGCTTCATAACTTGATCTTGATTCCAATTCTGATTCTACATCTTGATTCCACCACCTGATCCAAATATGTAGCCAAACCACTTAGGACTACCATTCAAGAAACCTGAATATCAGAGATCCATGAGAGATAAAATGATTGAGGATGCCCTGAAATTCTATGAAAAAGAAGAAACCTCAACACCAATAGGAAACATTCAGGTTGATGTCCCAACAACCACAACCTTTATCATAACTTGTGCCCAAGTACTATTAGCAGAAGCTACAAAAGGATCAACCCGTGACTTGATCATTACTGCATACATTGAGATGGAAAAACTACACAATCTTGAATATCTTCAATGTATGACAAATCCTCGACTTTGGAAGCAACACCAAGATAGTCATGAAAAACGGGAAGAGATAATGAGATTAGTAAAACAAGTTATTGACCAGAAGTACCCGTATATACCACAAACAGAGGATGAACCATCTTGGGACAACATCGAGGATCAATCTGATCTCGGGTTCGAGGCACAAAATGGTTGTGGATTCCCAACCCAGATGGAGTATAATGTGCCTGATATTAAAGAAGGTTGGGAAGCTCCAAATGCAGGAAAATACCATGATGAGCCCATTTTAGAAATCCAAAACTCTTGCAAGTACGAAAGTAGAACTGAACCTCTCGATGGTGTAAATTCCGTCCCTTATTCTGATAAGGTGACCCTGGTTATTCAGACCTAGATTCTAGTAATTCAACCTACATCCGAAACTTAGAATCTAGATCTGAAACCTATTTTGAAGATTTCAAGGCCCTATATGAAGAAGATTAATCTTTTAATGAAGAATATGATTTTGGACCTTTATTTGATGAATATCCCTCGCCAGCATCCTCAGAGGAACGAATCGATTTTTCGAAAGTTATGCCAATCTACGACACAGAAACCGAGGAGTTGGACTAGTAGGGTTTCAATTGGGTCTGCCCTACTAGCTTAGAACCTGAGCCTCTACCAGATAAGGATACCTTTTTAAGCTCAGAAATAACATTTAGGCTAGACCCCAGTCAGGCTGCTGAGTATACAACATATGATTTATTCTATGGTGGTGAAACTTATGATCTGGAATCTCATTCAAATTTTGATTTTCGCAAACTTTCCGACGATTTCGAATCTGACCATAACATCAGAGAAAATCTACTTCCTGATTATAATAAGCCAATTTTCTTTGAAGCCACTTGCTCCACATATACAGAACCAATCAAAACCCGTTCTCTACCTCAACCCGCAACCGGACTCAATTTATATTATGATTCACCTCTCACTGAGCCGTTTGCAGATGATTCAACTCCATATCTATATCAGGTATCGAGCATTGATCAGACCAAAAAATAGGAGCCGTCATTCTGTGATCACCCCTGTAGGGATTCCACACCTTACATTGATTATTTTTCGGAACCCTACTTTAACCAAGCTGATTCGACTCAGCCTAAACCCGAGTTTTCACTTCCATATTCATTTGAACTTCATTGCATATGGTGGGTTCCGCATCTGCTGATCTACATCTATCAACCCACCAGACTTATTGGGTTTGGGCTGCATCATCAGCCGACTGATCTTAACAAGCACCTGGTTGGACCAACTAGGCTCTTAATCAAGTGCTTGTTTTACAAAATTCCGCTGATTTGACCACTCCCTCTCCACCTCATTTTCCGCTCGGCTGAAGGCATCAAATTTAGCACTTAACGGGAGGCAACCCGTCATCTCAAAAACAGAGACTCGTCTGATTATCCGTCCGTACTCCATGTCTATTGCACCTTGAGTTCAACCTTAGACAGTTGATCCCACCTCTGGTACACGTACCAGAGCCTGAAATCGTTCGCATCAGTCATTCCCGACCCATTCACCCACCCGATGTATCCTGTTCTAAGTCCCTGACCTCAACACTATTTCACACCCTCCGTTTACAATGAGGACATTGCAAAACTTAAGCATGGGAGGATGATAAAGTGCATACATACAGAACCAAGAAAAAAGTCAGGAGTCAGTCTTACACACAAAAATTTTTGCATATGTCAAAAACACAAAAAAATTGAAAAATTATGAAAAAGAACAAAAAATAGGGGAGGAAATTTTGTGAGCCACATAAACATAAGGAGGAGAAAAAGAGTAAAATGACAAAAAGGAGCACAAAATGAAAATAAAAAAAATAGTCATTAGTAAAAGATTAAGGAATTAACTGAAGTTCTAGACCAAATCAAAAAAAGAAATAAAAGAAAAGTGCTAAGGAGACATAACAAGAGATTAGCGGGAACGCTGGTCTTAGGCCTCTTGAGCTAGATTCTTTAGCTTAAAAATTCATGTATCTGCTAAAATCTGGATAATCCTCAAGAGGTTGAGGAAAATACGAAGCTTAAGTATTAGATCTAAGGCTTAGGAAGTATTCGACCTCGTTAACTGACCTCCAGTTTGCGAGATTCGGTAACCTAAACACCCCAAATTCACACACAGTCTGGTTCAGTGCGCATAAACATCCAAATCACGCAAAGCGTTTAATGTTCTACAAAAGTCACCTAGATTAGGAGCAGCCAATCAACATAAGTTGATTTGGACGAGTTCCCAGCGCGAAGAGGCGGGAAATTCCCCTCGAAGATGCGTAACATATCGTCTCCTCAGTGCTTGTCTCTTAGGATATTTAAATATCCTACTGGGGGCATGTAAGCACTCTGCTGGTTCAGATATCATGGGCGACATTATCACGAAATGTCGATCGCCAGGGTCTGAATTCAGCCACGGAACGCCATGGGCGGGATTATCTCGAAATCTCGAAAGCCAGGGACCCTTGAGGATTGATGATGGGGACGAGGAATCCGATACAGACCGTGTTGAGAAGCTAATCCGAAGATAGAAATAAAAAAAAAAGTGAGAGAAAAGTTCTCCAAACAAATAAATCCTCTATCTCTCTTACAAAAATGCACTGCAAACTGAACTTAGGCTAAGAATGTCTCAAGCACAGGTGCTTTAACTGCGGAATCCAACAAACCCTAGGTTAATATCATACCTTTGCGGAGGACTGAGGCTAAAGCGGAACAGGTCCGAATTTTGGTTGGTACTTGAATACTTCTAGGCCTATTGTCGGCATTCTAACCTAATCACAAAAGAAAAAGAAAAGCACTCACACTCAGGGTCTAGAACAGAAGTTAAAACTTTGAAATTTTAGTAAGGGACTACCAAAAGCTAAGCATGGAGATATGATGAGAGCCTCATCATGAGCCATAACTAGCTCATTTTGATATAATAAAGAGAATAAAAGCTCCTTCATAACCTAGAAGAGGACTTAATTGGAGAAATAACCGTTCTGCGAAGAAAATATGAAATAAAGGTTAAAACTGCAATTTTACCATTGCAGTACATAAACGGGATTTCTCAGAGGCAAAACATAGGTCAAATGGTCTAAATGAAATAAAAAGTAGGTTGAATCAATCAGAAATTGATTCATGTGAAATCTAGGAATTAAATGACATTTGGTAACCCTAAAACAGACCCGCTTAAAGCAACAAGGTTCCAGTCAGGATAAAAATCAAGTAAACCCTCTAAAAATCATGGAAAAATATCCTCTAGGGTTTAGAACATTCAAATTGGCCTTTGGAACCTAGTTTGACCTAGATTAAGGTCCTAACTCATTAATTGACCTAATTTAAATTTTTACGCAAAATATCCAGTTAAACGGGGTCAAACCTAAAATCCAACTTCATCATTGGATTCCTTAGGTCCAAATTAGGTTTGTACCAAAATTTGGACCTAAGGGGAGGTCATCTTGACCTACTTTGCAATTTAGTACACCTAAATCACATTTTGGTCCCTAACTTTTGAAAATCATCACAAAGAACCCCCTAACTTCCTCGACAACCTTGTAATCAAGTCCTTCCGCCATTATTGGGGTAGAATCCTTCTCCGGCGAGGATTTGAGAGGGAATACTCTCTGATTCCTCAGAGATCCCCTCCCAGAAATGGAAGGGAGATTCTCTGAGGAATTCCCTTCCATATGAGGCCAGTCATGATCCCTGATTTGATCCCAATCTCTCGTGCGAACGCATGAGGGATTTGGGTATCCACCCACTTTCCTTCTCTGGGGAGCCGTCGGAGACAAAGGCGTGCCCTCCAAGCTCTAAACACACGGCCCAATGCCTATAAAAGAACCCCCAAACCCGGCTGCTCATTTTCAGCTCAACCTGACCGGGGTTTCACCTCAACTTCGTCTCTTCCTTCCCGGCCAAGGTACCCAGCGAGCTCCGACGAGCTTTCTTTCCTTTCCTCTTCGCTCTGCCACAAAACCAGTGGCAGAGACTTCTTCCTGATTCTCCTCCGCGTCGCGCAATACCCACGCACGCTGCCTCAGACCCGTCGTCGCCACCGTCCTCCCCCACTGGGCATCTTCTCCGACGACAGCAGGTACAGCCGTCCGCCTCTCCGCCCCCTTCGTCCCTACAATTAGGTTAGAACTACTCCACAACTTCCCCTCTTTCTTTTCCCCATTCTATTTCACTTGATTGCCCCTCGATCACCGCCGTCCACCGTCACCTTCCTCATCTCCGGCCACCCTCCGGCGAGGCGCCCCCGTCGCTCCGTAGCCCCACACGCCTCGCCGGCCGTCGCAAAAGTTCTGCCTCACCACACTGAACACACTCCGCCACTCCATTGCCACGCTACACCTCCACAACGCACCCCCGAACACACCCATCCTTCCGGCCACAGGGCGACCTAGGCACGCACGCCTAGGCCACCCCGCGGCCTGCCACCTTGCCCTTCACCTTCGCCGTGATAAGGCGAAGGTCCCCCGGTGATCTGATTAGGCCGAGAGGCTCGTTTTGTGTCTGACAGTTCTCCAGCCCCTGCCGCCATTGACGGCAACTCAAAGAAGCTCCAAGCTCGCTCCAGGCTTCAGGACGTCCAGGCTTCAGGTGCAGCTCACTCGGGGAGGCAGTGCGAAGACATCTGGTCAAGCGAGGAACGCAACGAAGTTCGCAGCCTTGGCAATTGAAGGAGAGAGTGCTGCGAGCGCGCGAGAGAAGGCAGCAACCTTTAGTCCCACATCGTGGACTCACAAAGAGGTGGAGTGGTTTAAATGGTTTTTGTCATGTGGTTTCAGTGCCTCCAAACGCACATGGGGTGAGGTTCCTCACCTATTACACGCTACCTCGTCCGCGATTTCACCACGCGGATCTGGCACGATCCGACCCGACCCTGAGCACACCTCGCGCATCACCCACACACCGGTGCGCTTAGTCCCAGGTACGCGCAGCCTGACCCGTTAACCCGACTCTGGGAGAGCTACCTGTGAGCGGTTTGCAGAGAGAGACACGTGAGGGTAGAGGGAGGGATAGGTTTTTCTTCCCCTTGTGTGCAGGCGAGTAGAGCGTCGAAGAAGAAGCTGACACTTAGCCGCAGGGAGGAGAAACAAGGAGGCTGAGCAAGGCAGAAGAAGTTTAGCAGAGCCAAGCAAGAAAAAGCCTTCGCAGAAGAGAGAAGGAAGAAGAGAGGCCAAGACAGAAACCAAGGAAGAAGAAGAAGAAGACCCGTTGAAACAAAGAAGAAGAAGAAGGCAGAAGAGAGACTGCAGAGAGAGAGAAATATCAGAAGAAGAAGAATAATCAAAGGAGGAGGAAAATACTTTTAAGACGTCTGATCTTGTGATCAGACGTCCAATTTTACTCTTTTGCCTGGATTACTTTTTAAATACATTTGAATTAAACTTTTAAGTAAATTAGAGTGTTCAATTACATTTGAGATTAATAGTAAATTCCGATTGCTCCCTGTGTTCGACCTCGGATACTCCGATTTTCGAGTAATAAAAATTTTTATTTGTTGACAACGCTTGATCACCTATACTACGACACAATAACTGTTAAAACACGATCGAGTCAGTCGCGCGTCAACAGTCCTCTATTGTCAACCTTATCTATTGTTCCCATATTTTTTCCTTTTGGTCTTTTTGATGTCATAAAAGGTGGAAAAAGACTTGGATTTGTAGAGAAGAAGATTCTTTTGGAATGGAACAGATTAAGAGGGTCATGTGTTAGCTTTAGTCTCTGGGGAGGATGAGTTTAGATCAATCACTGATGTTGGCCTGGGCTGTTGAACCTGTGAACCATGAATAATGAATTGCTTATAAGTTGCATGAATTATGGGAAATGGGGATATGCGCCATCTTCACTCTTTCCTACTCATTATGGCAGGAAGCTAAGTTGGGAGGATAGAGTGATGCCAATCAAAGGTGCCTGTACTTTTGGAGGGGGCTGTTGCAGATGATGCTGCTTGTTATTCCTTTTCTTGCCCAAGCATGGAGATGGTAGTTTATTTTGCTTTTGGTTGGATGATTGATAGTGTTGGGAATAAAGCTAGCCACGTGGCACTACCACATGGCAGCTAGCAGGCCACGTGGCAGAATCTCAGGGCCCCTGTGGGCCAGCAGTTCTTAGTCCAACAAAATCAATTTTGGTGCCTTATTTGGGTTTGCTATTTTTAGTGAAGTTATTTTTAGAAAATATGCTTGGGATTTGTTTCAGTTAAGAGATAAGATCTTTCTTAATAAGATAAAATATTTTCTCAACAGGGATAGAATCTTTTTTTTCTATTTGTAAGGATATATTCTCTCTACAAAAAAGAGTCTTCTCATTTTTTCTAATTTGAGCAATACCAAATATTTCCCACAACTCAAAGGCTCCTCTCCTCTCTCTCTCTCCTCTCTCCAACCGGCGACCACCAAGGCCATCGTCGGAAACCATCATGCTGGCCACCAGCCCACGTGGTGGTGCTCCTCCATGTCCCCAAGCCTCACGTGTGCATAGTCCTCCATGTGGATTATTTTTCCCACACACGCGAAGTCTCCACGCTCCATCATTTTGCCAAATCTTGACATGATAGCAAAACCTCTGATTTAGGCTCTCTTGTGCGTGTGGGTGTTTGACCACACGATTGGTGGTTCTCGCATCCAAGAAGTCATCAACAAATCCGACGACTTACGTTGAAAAGGAAGACTAGAAAGATGACGGAATCAACCATAACAATCGGAGATGTCACGCTCAATCCTGGAGAAAGCAAGATGGTTGTCTTCAGGACAACTATCAAGCTAAGTAGTGCTTCCAACTATGTCTTGTGAGCTCGCACCTTCAAGATCTTTCTTGGAGGCCAAGAGAAACTAAGTATTCTCCTTTGGGAGGTGCTAGAATTCAAAGATGACCAGAAGAAGAAATATGAAGAGAACCACATTCGTCATGAACTGGCTTATGAACTCGATGAATTCGTCCATAGCCTCGAATATGCTCTACAAAAAGAGCGCATTTGAGAGTTGGACGGCCCTCGAGAAGAGATATGCCGGAACCTTAAACAACACCTGTATCACTGAACTCTACATTTATATCTAGACAACCAGGCAAGGAGATCTTTCCTTGACAAAATATTACGAGAAGATGAAGGCATTATTTGAGGAGTTGGAGATCTATAAGCTACTCTGTTGCAACAAGCGGGGGGAGATGCAGGTGGTTTGGCAATCCGCCAAGTTTTTATCGAGATTGAATTCTCGTTATTGAGTCGCCTACAATCAGATTCTTGCTTCAAAAGGGAAAATGGATCTTGAGACCATCTTTTTTCATCTCTGCAAGACGGAGATCCCTAAGGAGGAAGACATGCCAAGAAGTGAGGGCTTTACATTTGCTATTCCAGAAGTAGGTGTGGGGCGAAGACGATGACGTGGATGTGGACCTGGCCACGTCTACCAGAAGTGCCAACACTGTGGACGCAACAATTATCCACAAGACAAGTGTTGGGAGAAGTTTGGGAGGCCACCACATGAGGCTACTAGCACCTCACGCATGGACTCCCTAACTCAAGAAGACCTTGAGAAGCTGCGTGCTCTTATGAGAGAAGACAAGTCCATGGTGGCCGTCGCGATGACTACTCAAGTTACCACAAAAGCAATAACTCCGGAGGTCGCAAGAAGATTCACCATCGACTTGTCAAAAGAGAAGACCGAGAGCTTGGCAATCGAAAAAGATGAATGGTAAGACGTCTAGCCTCACAAGTGGAAGACAAAGTCGTTGGCCTTATGGCCTTTGACCTGAGGGAGAGTGTTGAGAATAAAGCAGGCCACATACCACTGTCACGTGGCAGCCAGCAAGCCACGTGGCAAGCGCCACATGGCAGAATCTCAAGGCCCCTATGGACTGACGGTTCTTAGTCCAACAGGACCAATTCTGGTGCCTTATTTAGGTTTGCTATTTTTAGTAAAATTGTTTTTAGGAAATATGTTTGGGATTTATTTTGATTAAGAGATAAGATCTTTCCTAATAAGATAAAATATTTTCTCAGTAGGGATAGAATCTTTTGTTTCTATTTATATGGATATGTTCTCTCTACAAAAAAGAGTCTTCCCATCTTTTCTATTTTGAGCAATATCAAATATTTCCAACAACTCAAGGGCTCCTCTCCTCTCTCTCCAACCGGCAACCACTAAGGCCACCGTTGACCACCATTACGCCGACCACCATCCTACACAGTGGTACTCCTCCATGCCTCCAAACCTCACACATGCATAGTCCACCACGTGGACTATTTTTCCATGCACACGGAGTCTCCACACACCAATATTTTGTCAATCTTAACAGATAAGAAGAGAGCTTTTTCTAAAGAGGGGATAGGAAGAGACTTATTGGCAGATAGATTACAGAGGGTTTTCACTTATTGTTCCAATCACAATGCACAGGCTAATTCTTACTCCGCTTTTGGTGGAAAACCTTTTACATTAGAGGCTAGAAAAATTCATCTCACTTCATGAGGAATTAGTGAAAGTGCACTTGCACTATGGGGAGATGGATCGTTGAATGTGGGAAGATAATGAATTTTCCATCAAAAATTGCATATTTGCATATACCTGTCTTTCAGTCCCAATACAGGGATGGTAATGAAGACTTTTGATATATTGCATAGTCTTATGAAAGGTGAAAATGCCACCTAAATTAAAAATAGTGATTATCAGTCGCAGAAGAGGCCTATGACAAAGGTATGTAGACAAAAAAATCATGCCCCAGGCAGATACTACTTGCTTATTGTTACGCAAAGCTTGCAAATATTGTGATTGCCTTTTCTTCTGCTGTTGTTTTAGCAAAAAATGCATGGGAGAGATCCAACATTGATTGGTTGGACACTTCTTTGCCACTGGATTCGGCGGAGCTTCCAGTGGGGGGCTTGTTATTGATGAAGAAAGGAAAAGGGCTGCCCCCTCTTCAATATTGTGGGCAATTTGGCTACAAAGCAACGGCATGATTGTTCCGCAGGGAAAAGGGAACTTGTGGTAGATGTTTGTAGGGAGGCTGAGTTTTGTAGAAGCCTGTGGACCTTGTAATCGCAATCTATAGCTTTTCTTGAAGCTTATCAAAATGGATGGTCACCGTCCTCTTGTGAGCACCCTTTCCACATCACTAAAAAGAAAAAGAAGAAAAAAGTATAAAACCAGTCAAGCTCAATTGTTGTTTTCATGGGGAATAAACTCAATTATTGTTCAACAACTCAAAGGCACTGACTACAATATTAAGAAAGAGAAAACAAAAGGCTTTCTTTAGTTAAGTCAGTCAACGTCTCCAACGGTTAGATCATAAACCGAAATCATTACACAAATAACATATTGTTGCAAAAAAGAGCACGGTGAAGAGGATGATGAGATCCTCAGGAACGCGCGCGCGCGCGCGCGCACACACACACACACATACCATCTCCACGGTTGTTGGTGCGAGCGAGCTTGTAGGTAAGATAGCCCGCATCTCCCATCCTCCTCTCGTACATATCCACCAATTCCTCGTTACCAATCCACACCTCCTGAAGTAGTCCAAACAAAATACATAAAGATCCCATCAATCTTTTTTTTCTCAAGAGAAATCCACAAGAGAGGAAAAAAAAAAAGAAAAGAAAAGAAAAGAAAAGAGAAAGACGCGATCTTTTTTCCCCTCCAATCCAATCCAATCCAATCCCCATATGACGCGAAGAGATGGATGAACGCACGACCTGAAGGCAGATGATGGAAGAACTTTCGGACAAGAGGCGGTCCAGTATCCTCTGGTTCCTCCCAAACCAATACGCCCTGTATTGGCTCTCCCTAAGGCTCTGATTCTGCAAATCAACAACGACCCCTCCAAATCGTCGGTAAAACAACAAGCAAACAAGCAAACCCACCAAGAAACACAAGAAAAGGGGCAAATGTACGAAAGGGTCGCGTGGGTGTGTGTGTGTGTTATAGTATACCTCCTTGTCGAGCCTCTTGTAGATAGGGGCGAGGATGTTGAAGGTGGTGCAGGAGACACAGGCGTCCTCCATCTTCGCCACCATAAACGTCCCATACCCTTCCACCAACTCCTCATCATCATTGCTGCTGCCGCTGCTTTCTCCACTGCAGCTTTCCATCTCGTCGTCTTCTATCACCTTGTTCCTCTGGATTGCGCATCATCAGCAGCAAACCAGTCAGTCAAGTAACACAAGATGATCCATCTGGTAGGGAGGGAGGAATCTATAGTGGACTTTGCGCAGTCGAAATAGATGACGAAGAAGAAGAAGCAGAAGAAGAAGGAAAGGAAGATTACCATTGCCATTAGCTCGAGCGACAAAAGGGTGGTGGTGGGGGCGGCGTTTGCGCTTGCTTCCGTTCGGTTGCTGCGGGGTCATATAGAGGTGGATATTTTACGCGTACGATCCCACATGTTCTATAATTTTGAGGTGGACCGACCCACTTGTCACATCGTTTTGTTGTTGGCGGTATCGTGCCAAGAGTGGGGCGACCGCTGTTTGTTAAAACCGGTTTCAATCATTTAAACCAAATCCATAAATCACTGACGCATCCCTTCCCACCCCCGCTTCACATTGGACACCCTCCATTTTTAATCCGTTTTGTGTACGGATGAGTAGGGTGGAGCAGTGGATCGATTGAGAATTTGAGAAAGTTTATTTTATTCTATTTTATTTTTTTAGATTTAATATTTAAAATTTTTACTAAATTAAGACTCAAGTCTAACTTAAGATCCCCGTCAGGTTAAGTTCGATCCGATTTCGCTATTTGGGTTGAATTTTTACGTTGGATCTAGAAAAAGATATTAAAATTCAAAAAATCTATTATGATCTATTTTTAATGATTTTTAAATAAGATCTATCTAAATCTATTAAAGTTAATTTTTTATTATTATCTAATTAAAATCCACTCAAATCCATTAAGATTCAATTTAAAATTGAAATTGAAGAGATATAATCATAATAATTTCAAAATATAATAATATTTCTGTAATAATCTTATAACTTCATAAATACTACTGTAAATAAAATATACTAATATGAATGAAATATAACTTAATTAAATACGTTATCTTATAATTTTATATATATTCATTTAACAAATGAAATTTTAGAAGAAAAAATTTATTTTATGGAGCAACTTTCTTTTTTAACCTATAATAATTATTTCGCATTAAATAAATTCAACAAAAATTAAAAAAAATAAAAATATTAAATTTTCAACTAAAATTATACATTATCTAAATAGTTACCAAATCTCAACTATTTGTGGTCTTTGTTCAAGAATCATGCTTTAAAACTTCCATTTATAAAATTACAAGCTACAAGATAACACCAAAAAATTATATATAAACTGCCTAATGAGCCTATTTGGGTTTTTCCGAGTTCGGGCTGATCCGGGCCTAAACCTAAATTTTTAAAAAAATTAAGACCTGGACCAGGCTTATATAATCTTTGGGTTTGAGCTGAGTCAAGCTTTTTTGGGTCGGGATCAAGCCGACCCAACCCAATGCTCCACCCTAGGGCATTGGAGCATTGGGCTAGGTCTGTCCGACCCAACTTGAGACGTAGCCCAATTAGGTTGGACAAGTTTGAGTCCGAAAGTAACTTGGCCTGAGCTTATGTTATAAATATGACCATTTATTAAATGGGTTGGGCCTTGGGCCGAAGTAGCCCAAACTCAGCTTGGCCCATTAACCCATTTATGAAGTCACCTTAAGGCCTAACTTGTTAATCTAATTACATTAATATATATCATATATGTATATATATTCTCACTGTCTATCAAAATATACATCATATATGCATTATATCTTAAACACAAAATAAACGTTGACTACTCTTGTTATTTTTTAACCAACAAAACCTTAACCTCCATGCTCCCTGTAACAGTAAGTTGTGCAATGCAATCCTACAATCTCGTTTGAATTAGATATGAACTATTAATTTCTTGTCATAGAGAAAGCGTAAACATCAAAATTCGAACTAAATATGAATACACAAGATGAGTAATTTTATTGTTTATTGTAATTTTCCCTTACTTGATTACATTTAAATGGTTTGTCATATGCTATATGTTGAATACTCAAGTCAAATATTTGCAATGCAGGTAATTGGATCATTTTGGTTGGACATGTACCTACGAGGACTTAAAGATCTTTTAATATACACAAAGTCAAATATAATAACTTCATCATTTACATAACTCAAAAAGATAATTATTCTTTACAAGTCACTTTTTCTTACTTATACAAAATCATATTACTTTTATGCTTTTAAAATAATTATTGATGTGAAACTCTACTTACATGTTGTTTTATGGGTATAAGTGAAATAAATAATTAGTTTATTAATAAATGGGCTGGTCTGGCCTAACCCGAGACCATTATTTTTTAGGCTAGGTCGGGCTTGGGTTAAGAAAATTTATTTTGGTCGGATCTTGGACTGTCATTTTAACTCATTTATTAAATGGGCTTGGCTCAGGCCGAGCCTAACCTGTAAGGACTCGACCTAATGCTCATCCCTAGTTCTATAGACGCAAGGAAAAAAAAACAAAACAAAAAGAGAGAGAGAAAGAGAGCAATGAAGAAATGAATCTGTTTGCTTGTCAAGTAACACAAACAAGAGGTATCACCCAGTCTACAATTACTATCCTATATTAAGTTACATAATAAACTAGATCAAGGAATGGAGTGTTGGTGTATAAACACTAGGATAATTGATTTTGATGATAACAAAACGTTTATATTTAGCGTTATATTTGAAGACTAATATCTCAAGTTTAGCATATTGAGTGCAGGAGTTTGATGGAATCCCAAGCTCAAAGGGAGGATCTCAAGAAAAGCATCAATGAGCAAAGGATGAAAACTTGAAGAGAGACATATTAGGATTATATTTCATTTGATGTAATTGTAGTATCTTTATTTCCTTTTTCTCTTTCCTCAAAATATTGTTAAAGAGACTAAAAATAATGTTAATTACACTAATTAGTCGTTAGAACACTTAGGAAACCAAATCCATCTCATAAGGGCAACAAAATAACCTAATTCAGATCAAGGGCACCGACCAATTCTATTTTGCGCCGACCAATGCCTGACTACCTCACCTACTGACCAATCCCATAGTGGCTCGTCGACCAATACTATGAGTGTTGGCTAATTAACATTCAAATTCCTTTAAAATTGTAGAGCATTAATTACCCTAATTAGTTGGTTAATTACCCTCGAAAGGCCGCTATAGTCAAACATTCAACCACCGTCCAACCATCATCCAATCCTATAGTTGGGCGTCAACTGATACTATGAATCCAACGACCAATGGCCTAAAATACCCAAGTCCATAAAGACCGAACCCAATAGCCCTATAGTAGTCAATCAACTAGCTATCAACCAACTACGATAGAGTTGTACAACTAATGATCAACCAACCAATGGAGACTTAGATTGGCTCTTAACTTCAATTGTAGGGCCCCAACCAAACTTATCTGTTGGTCAACTGACCCAATTCTAAGGTGCCAACCAAGCATCAACTAGTTAGTACTGACTATTGAATGTGCATCATTTTCCAAAATTTTGACCTACTTTCTGATAGCCTTAAATCACTCCAACAAGCATATCTTGTCCTAACACCTACCTAGATTATTCCTAAGCCCTCTATATATATCCTAAAACACTTTCTTACTAAAATACAAGTGAGACACATAATAGAAAAGAGAGAAATAAGAAGAAACACAAGAGAGAGTCAATTCTTCCTACTGCCTACACTTAGAGAGAAAATCCAAAGAGAGATTCCCTAGGTGCTCTCCAAAGCTCTACACTTCATCTTAGAGAGCTTTGTTACTCTGCGCCCATACTTCGGTCCACTTCCAACTTAGGGAAGCTCCTTTTCCTATAGAAGATAATTTAATTAACCTATATCTTGGCTCTATTTTTATTTTTGTTTAGGTATCCAGCTTACCGATTTCCATCTCCGTTGGAGACAAAATACTCTTTGATTAGGATGGAAGAGAAATTTGAGGTACACTACCCTTAGGTTAAAGTAGTGTTGTTGTAATTGAGGTTATGTCACCCTCATTTTAAGTGGTACGTTAGTGGGTTTGATTGACTCAGTCGATCGGGAAAATCCTAAGCCGAGGTGACTTAGGTGGTGATTTTATCTTTGGGGTCTCCACCTAAAAATAGCTTGTGTCCTTTGTGGTGAAAGCTATATTTGTATAATTGATTATTTTTATTTTTTCATCATATCTTTATTACACTATTCACCCTCTCCCCTCCTCTAGTCCAATCCATAAGAAGTATACGTAGGCGACCTTCAAATTTGAATACACGAAAAACTTCCTTCTTTACATTGTGAAATGATTATATGAGCCACCAAGGGGTTGTGTTGGAGGGATCTAGATAGGAGTTTTAAGTGTCTCATTGTAGTAAAGTCTCCTAAATAGCTCTCTCAACAAATAAAATTTATTACTCAACTAGAAATGAAGTCCGAGGTCAAACATAGGGAGCAAATATGAAATTCACGCGCTAATCTTTAATTGCACATAAATGAGCACAATAAATGGAGCAAGGTACAAGATATTCAATGAATAACAATCTACTCAAATGATATTCAATAATAATAAATAAGAGTATTTCAAAAGTTTAAGAGGACAAAAAGAAACCTAAGATAAAATAATGGTGATTTAGATTACCAATTATTAGTCTTAATTAAGCACATATCAATTACTCAAATGAATCAAATAAATGAACAGTGATCAGACATCTGCTTTGGTAATTAGACGACTTAAATGTCGCCTGCTACAGTGTTTCTTTCTGATCTTTAAGCTTTCTTCTCTTCTTTTGCTCTCTTTCCATCAGCCTCTTCAGCTCTTCTTCTCTAGCATTGCTCTTCTCCTCTTCTCTTCCTTCCTTCCCAGTGACTAAGTGTCACACAATACACGGAGGAGTAAAACCCACCCCTTCCTCGTTCTCTCTTTCCTTCTCTTCTCCTCTCAAATATCTGGTCTTAATCGGGTAAACGGGCATGAATAGTAACCGGGTCCAGGGCTACCGACAGTGGGTAGTAGCCGAGGAGTGATAGGAGGGTCAGATTTAGGAATTTCCAAGAGTTCAGATGAACTCTTAGATGATTTAAGCAAGTCGTGAAGAAGCTCAAATGGAAGGGGATCTACTCAGGAGTTCTCCGTCCATTTTTTAGAGAGATACGCTGCAGATTCAGAGAGATAACTCACATTGAGACCTTCCATGTATGGATGGAAGGTTCCAATGGCACCAGGGACCTTTTCACGAAGAATATGAAGAATTTGGGGGGGTCCTTGCAAAGAATTTGAAAGTTAGGGGCATGTGTGTGAGAGAAAAGAGTCAGACTGGATCAAAATGCAAACTTAGTCAAGATGATCTCTGATTGGGCCCAACTTTTGGTACAAACCTAACTTGGACCCAATGAATCTGATGGTGAAGTCGTATTTTGATTTTGACCAAGTTTGACTGGGTAATTTGCGTAGAAACCTAAATTAGGGCAACTATCTGTCTGAGACTCTATTTTAGGTCAAATTGGGTTCAGATGGTCAAATCAAAGGTACCAAACCTTGGAGAAGATTTTTATATAATTTTTAAAATATTTAGGTAAATTTTATCCTGATTGAAACCTCAGTTAATTAAATGGGTCAGTTTTTAGGGTTTCAGATGTCCATTAATTCTCGAAACGCGTGAAAACCTATTTCTGTCAGCACAGACCCACTGATTAGACATTAATGACCATTTACAATTTAATTAACCCCTGAAAAACCCCATGATTGTTCTACATTTAGGATATTCTATTAAAACTGCAGATTTACCCCTATTTTAATGCATTTCTCTCAGAAAGGATATGCAATGAATTACAGTCTTCTGGTAGTTATGTAGGAGCATTTATCAATGGATTATGACTAATTAAAGCTAGATATGGTTGATGATGACATTATCCTCAGGTTGGCTCAGTGATAGAGCATCCATTATCATCCTAAAGGTCATGGGATCAAACCTCGTGCCCAACATATTTATGGCTAAGGGAGGAAAAGGCAAGCCCACTATGAGTGGCCCATAAAGCCCAACAAGCCTCGATTGTGCCAAAGAGAGAGCCAGCCTAACACCAAGGAAAAATGAGCCCATGACACCAACTGCAAACGAGCCACTAACACCTCAAGCGGTCTGCTTAATTTACCTAAGTTAGCTAGCTGATGTATGCGAAACTAGTTTCGTTAAAAAATGCGTCGTAGTATAGTCGAATCGCACAAGTCGACTTTTAAAATTTATATTCATGAAATTTGAGTATTTTGAGATCATCTGCTATGAGCAAATAAAGTACGCAAATACCACTATCATGATTTCGTAAAATTTAGCTTGAGAACTAAATAAGATTCATTTGAAATTTTAAATACAAAATCTAGTTTGAATATGTAAAAGAAAAATCAATTTGCACGATTCAACAATTTAATTGGGGAAATTGTGATTCACTTATTTAATGCTCAATCAAGAATAATCGATGCTAATGGAAATTAAGCACTAAGTAATGTGTCAAATGTTTGAATCTTGCAATAAAATATCTAGATAGCCACTAATCAAATTAAATCAAAGATTAGTTAATTAGATTCACCAATCAATCCCTAAGAATATATCTTCTTCTACAAATGGGTCCCTACAATAAAACTTTTCTTTCAAGCTGCTCCCTACCAGCTCTTGGAGCTTAAGCTCCTCTTCTTCTTACGTGAAAGCTGCAGGAGGTTCTTGGTGGAGGTCGGCCAGGAGCTCTGGCGAGTGGGAACCCTTGCAAGTAGGTTGCACGACTTCCTGAGATTACCACAGTGGTTGCGAGCACGGTGAACGATGGTTGGTCAGCGTCATGGAAGATGATGGGGGTCGACGATGGTGACCGGTGATGGTGACTTGGCACGAGAGAGATTTAAGCTTCAAACCGATGGGGTGATGGCATGTGTGATTGATCGCGACAAGGTTGAAGGAGGTTGGCTGAGCTCGAAGAAGGTGGTGGTTGTGGGTGACGTTCGACGAAGGTGGCTGGGCGTCGAAACTCCAAATTGGTTGAGAGGTCTTGCTCCCCTCAACCTATTGAAGCTCCCACGGTAGTCAGCGTCAAACGGGGATGTGTGAAATGCAGTGGAAGAGTTCGTCGAAGTTTCATCAGATGTGGAGAAGATGGCAGGTGAGAAGGTAGATTAGTGGGTATCTCTAACACTAAGGGAGGCTAAACTACTCTACGAAGAGGAAGGAAGAGAGAGAGGTACCTACGAGGGGACAGGGACGCCGGAACATGTCAACAAACGTTTGTCGGACATGGGGAAGGAGAGGAACTTCAATGATGAAATTAGACCAAAGAACGAGGGAGAGGGGCTAGCTTCGTTGGCAAGGAGCACGGAGACGATGTAAGGAAGGAAACTGTGGCCTCGATTAGCGATGAGGAGTGGCAAAGAAGTGGGATGAAGAAGCTCTAATGACCTTCAATGGTGGTGCGTTGGGAAGAGGAGAAGAGTCCCAAATCCGGAAAAAAATCCTTGTGGGAGCTTGGCAGCCTTATAGGAGGTTGGCGCGGAGGATTGGGCCATTTTGCAGCCTTGAAAAGGCAAACTCTGAGTGATGTCCGGCGATGACTTCGGCTGTGAATCACGGCCTCCTCGGATGGCAAGAGTAGTTGGTTCTTGCGCCATTAGATGCAGAAATGATCGACGGACAATCCCACCATATTTGGTCAGATTCCGCCGCAAGATCTTGGAGATTTTGATCCTTAGAATCGTGTCAGAGAGCATGGTGAGGAGTTTCCGCTGCTAGCTTGAGGAAGAAGCTGCTGACGTCATCATGACATCAGCGAGGGACCTGGAAGAGAAGATTTTGGACCAAATTGAAAGGAATTTGAAAATTAAGGGCTAATATGCAAAGTAGGTCAAGATGATATTCAATTAGTCTAGGGTGACTTAATTTAAACCCAAGAAATATAATGGTAACTTTAATTTTGGATTTTTATGAATTTTAGATGGTTAATTTACATTTGAACCCAAAATATATCAATTACCCTCCTTGATCTCTATTTTTGGTCAAAATAGGTTCATTTTGTCAAATTGAATGTTCTAAACCTTATAGAATATTTTTTAATGAGTTTTAGAAGGTTTAGATTATATCTATTTTAATGAAAATCCTTTCAATTAAAGTGAGGCCAAAATTATGATTTTATTAATTGTAATTTAGCTTTCATTTCATAAAATCCTTAAATAAATCAATGTAAGCCCACTTATTTCAATTTTAATCTTATCTAACCTTAAGTTAATTTTAGGTTCACCCACTAGTTAAAATGCACTTATATTTTTCTATTAAATAACAAAATTAACTCATTTTAATGTCATGCCCTCAAATTTTTTGATATTATTAAGATATATCCTTTTGTTGGCTAATGAAGTGAATTTAATCTTAGAACTTAGTCAAATTAGTCTAGATAAAAAAGATGATGGTATTACCATCATACCGTCATACCTACCATTTGCTAGTCCCTTAGTAAATTCTTAGAGTTCAGCATAGATTTTCAGCTTACGGTATTTTTGACATTTAGCTTGAAAGTAGTTGAACTAATTTAATTTGTTAATCCTGGTCAGATAGAAAATAATGCTCTTGTGCCTTGTACTTTGGACAACCCGATTCCTCAAGACACTCAGATTGAACGACTTCCTAATTTAATTTCACCTAACTCTTGATTTTTAAAAACAGTGGCATACGATTCAGGTTGGTCTCAGTTTCACTCTCGGTTTCATTGTTATTAGGATTGGAACATGTGTAGTGAAAGTGAATTGAGTTAAAGGTCCTAAGTGTCAAATTAATAATCTATTGGACTTAGTCGACTACTCTTACATGAATTTGACAGCTTTCTAGCTTCCAATGGGTTAACCTCAGAGTATAATATCTCCCTGTAAAAATAAACTCTAGCACCGTATATTTTTCTTTTCTTTTCATTTTTTTATGTGGTGCATGTGTGTGAGGCATTTGTGAGCCTTTTTAGGCGGTGGGGACAGGTACACTGCTTACTAAGACTTATGTATACAAGCCCCACCAAAATAAAAATTAGCTATGTGCACCTTATTAGGGAAGTGGCTTTCCATCCTTCAAGGGATGGCTACTATAAAAGAGTTATTTTCTAACTCTACTTAAGTCCAATGTTTTATTAACTTTCTACTCGGGTCCTAAAACTCAATCCATGCATGTGAGGTTGTGTTCCGATTCTTCAAACTCCTAAACTAAAAGTGACAAAGAGACCGATTTAAACACTCGTGCCCCTTAATCCAAGAAATCAGATTTTCTATCTTTGCTTAGGAAGGTAAATTAAGCCATGCTTACTCAAGCATATTTGGCCTGAAAAATCTAAGGTTGAGGATATAGGTGTCCTAGTACTAGATTAAAGCATAAACAACTTTTAGACTTGGCCAAGGCTAACAAATTAATCATTTAGCATATTTTCTTCATCCTCTTCGCCATTAAAAAGATTTGCAATTCAATTCAAAAGGATTCTCTCCATTCATCAATATTTTTTTTTGTGTTATTACTTTTTTTTATGAGAACCTTTCAAAGAAAATGGATTCTTAATCAGTTGCACTTTAATACCCCCATGCCTAAGTTTTGCAGTACACTCATTGCAAAAAAGATGGGTTCGAATTCGGCTTAGTTCATATTTTTAGAACTAGTTTATAAGAGTGGGCAAGTGGGTCGGAATTGGCTGTTGTGAACAATTTAAGCTCCAATACAAAGATTGGAGGTGGAGTTGAATGTTTTAAAATATAAATCTCAAAGTGCAATAGGAGTGTTGTTCAAGAAGGATATGAAAGGTCTCGAGTTTTTTTGAAAATGATGGGTTGCCTCCCTTTAAGTAATAAATTTAATGCCTTCAGCCAAGTGGAAGATGGTCAAGAGGAAGGAGTGATCAAATTGCAAGAGTTTTGTAAAATAAGCACCTTGATGATTAATCTAGTCGGACCAACTAGGTGTTTGTTCAGATAAACTAGTCGATTATGCAAACCAAATCCAATCGATCTAGTGGGTTGAGGAATGTGAATTAATAGGTGTGGTACCCACCAGGTGAAGTTTGGCTCAAAAAGATATAGAAATGTGAAGTAAGGGTTTGGCTACATAGGTTCAGGCAGTTCAGAGTAGGGATCCTTAAATGATAATGGAATAATGAAAAAATAGGAACCCTACTTATGGGATCAGTAGTAATCAGTAGTTGACTATTAGTTTGATCAATGCCCACTCATTGTCAAATTGAGGTGTAAAATCAGATGTGGTGGAGACTGGTTGTTGAGAGTTTAAGCAACCATTCGTTGGTGGATTACGTGGTTCAACTGCTTCAAGCTCTAAATCAATGACCTCGGAATCAGAGTCAAAGAACGAGTCATGGACATTGAGGTCATAGATTGGGTTGTAATCCTATGGAAAGAAGGATTCTCCTAAATTAGAATAAGGTTCAAAATCAGCATCAAAATAGGAGAATCCGAGAATAGAACACTTGTGAAAAGAATTTTTTGAATCTAAATCAGAATTACGATCACCACCACAAGAAGAATCAAAACTTACAAAGTTATCAACCTGAGATTGGTCTAACCTAGATTCAAGTTTGAGGATAACAAGGATATCCTTATTAAGCATAGGATTGGGTTCAGGATATCTAGCATAGATCCAATCTAATCTTGGCTCTTCAGATTCCTTTGATTCTGTATCATAAATTAGTTTCAATTCAAATAAATCAATGTGCACTTTTGAGGAATCTAGAGTGATTTCAACATAAAAAATAGACTCATAAAAATCATAATAATTCGAATATGTGATGATATCTTCATTAAGAGCCTTATAATCATCCCAAATAAGTTATGGTCTAGATTATAGGTCAAGTATAGGAATGGGGTCACTAGAATCTAAATTCAGGTTAGTTGGGAAGTCATAATTGTGCTCGAGGAAAACCTTACCAAGATAAGGTGTGGGAGTTATATCCTTAAGGCAGTCAAAATCAAACTCATCACAAGTGTTTTGAAATTTTGGCTGAGTTGAACTAGCTTTAAAAATTCTGGTTGCTGGTTCAAAGTTAAGAACACCTGTGATGGAATCCTTCCAATCCAAGAGGTGATGTTATATATCAGGTGATTCATTCTGCACAAAATCATCATTTGGTTCTACTTGGGTTGGGGATTCAACAAAGAAACCTCCATTCTGGAACCCGGGTTCGAGAAAATCTGGTTCAACCTCAAAATTACCCCAAGATTCATAATCAAGGTCCAGGTGGGGCTTTGGGTATCTTTCAATAATCAACTCTTCCAATTTATCTAACAGATCCCCGCGTTGTTTAAAGAAATCTTGGTAATTTTCCCATAGTTCAGAATTTGAAAAATATTGTAAACCCTCATTTCTATGAATTCTTCTCAAAGCAATTATTTGAGCTAAGAGGGTTTCCTAGGTCGAATCACATGATATCTGGATTGCAATCATTTGGATGTGATTCATAATCTTCAGTTCACTACCGTGATCTCCGCTAAAAGGGGTTGAGGTTTTGAAACAATCTTCTTTATGCCTAATAGCATCCTCAATCATTCGATATTTAATGCTCTTACGGGGTTCAGGGCTAATGGACATTTTCCTAATTTTTAGGTTGACTTCTAATTAAGGTTTTGAAATCAAATCAGGTGGTGGGTCAAAAGATGAAGGATCGAGTTCAGGTTCAAAGTGAATAGAAGAGAAGTTGATTAGATTATAACTCACACAACACAATCAGGGCTTGACCTCGATTCAGATCAAACTCTAATGGAGGCCTTAAAGATGAATCTTAAGTACCTCCTCTCTTTGCATATATTACAAAAAAAATACGAGGGACTAGATGTGTATTGGACCCAATCAAGGCACGCGAAACAATTGGATGACTATGGCTCATTCAAGGCCAATTTTAGGCTTAGATGTGCTTGTGGCTTGATTATCACTTGATTTAAAGATAAATTGCAAATGTGACCTAATTTTAGGTTGATTAGGTTGCGATGAAACCTAACTTCACTTGTCTTGCCCTAAGAAATTTAAGGTCAAATCAGGGTCAAATGAACCCGACTTACCTGTATTCGTATGACAGTAAAGATTATTAGTCACCAATTTTAGCATTCAAGTGACAGGATTACTGATTTTAGGGTTAAAATTGTTTAATTAATTCAAACAGGGGCTTAGAAAACACAATGCAGAGAATCAATTCCTTTTTAAGGTTTGCAATGTGTTTCTGCACTTCAAACACCCTAATGTGGTAGCTCTAATTTGGCTCTAAATGAGTCTAATTTTAATTAAGTTAAATGTACACCTTGGACTCAAGCAAGAAGGGGTTAGTCCAAGGGTTAATTTAATCACATGTCCCTAATAGGCATAGGAATCAGGGATGTGTGTTCTGATTTAATCTGCTTCTTCAAAAAATGGAAGCACAGAGGATAATCAAAATTTCTTACCATAAATGATATTATCTAAGAAAATAAGGTAAGGAAGCACAGAGGATAATCAAAATTTCTTGCCACAAATGATATTATCTAAGAAAATAAGGCAAGGTTATTGTCCTAAATTATATATATATGATGGGTGATGAGAACCTCATCATGAGCCCTAACTAGCATATTTTGACCTAATAAAGTAAATAAGAGCTCCTACATAACCAAGAGAAAGGCTTAATTCAAGGAAACACTTATCTGAGAAGAGAACATGAAACAAGGGGTAAAGCTGCAATTTTACCATTGCAGTGCATCAACGAGATTTCTAAGGGTCCAGACATAGGTCAATTGGACTTAATAAGAGAAAAAGTGGGATGGTTCAGTCAGATAATGTTTATTGTGAAATTTAAGAATTAAATGGCATTCTATAATCCTAAAACAAACTTATTTATATTCACAAGGTTCCAGGCAAGATAAAAATCAACTAAACCCTGCGAAGCCCCCTACTGCATGAGCAGCTCCTCATACCCTGAATCGCCCCATACCTCTCGTGCAAATGCTTGAGAGGTATGGGTCTCACTCTGGCCATACCTCCGGCGTGGTGTGCCTGCCACCTCCTTGTGAATCCCGCTCTACCCGCACCTATTTAAGCTTGCCCAGAGCCCTCCGCTTCTGGCAAGCCTGATTTGGCCAAGGAAATCCCCCTAATTTCGTCTCCTCCTCCTTCGACCATCTGCCCGCAAGCTCCGGCGACTCTCCGTACCTCTTCTCGTCGCTCTGCCATCGTACCAGTGGCAAAGCCATCTCCGCCTCACTCCTCATCGCACCGTACCCGTGCGAGGCTCCCTGACCTCCTCGTCGTTGCTGTCATCTTCACCTCAAGGCCTTCGTCTCCGGTGATGGCAGACACGCGCCGCTCGCCCTTCGCCTCCCCCCCTCTCCAAATTCCCTAGATAAGTTCCTCTTTCTCCCCTCTTTATTTCCCCCTTATCAATTTCTATTTTCAACCCCTCAACAACCACAAACCACCACCATCGTCTCCACCTCCGATAGACCACCGGCGAGCTGTTCCCGCCGCTCCACGGCTCCATCCACCTCGCCAAACCCCTCAAAAGCTCCACCACCTTCCACTGATCAATTTCCCCCACTCCATCGACCACCACACGTCCCACAATCTTTCCCCGAGCACACCCACCTACACAGCCACGGTAAGCCCTAGGCACGGTCACACAGGCATTCCCACGCCACCCCGACCACTGCAGCACCTTCGCCTCGACACGACAAAGCTACCTAAGTTTTTTGATAGGTCCGCGAGACCATTTTGGTGCTTTCAGGTTCCGACGTCCCTCCGCCATTGACGAGGAAGCTTGAAGCAAGCTTCCTGCAACTCCGGGCCTTGCTGTTCCAGGCTTATACCCCCAGGTTGTGCAGAATACCTTCGCGCATGTACTCAAGCCTTCAATTGGAGTCAGAGGCCCTCGCAGCAACTACAATTGAGAGCTCAACCTCTGCAGGCTCACGCGAAAGGAAGGTGGGACATTTAGTCCCACCTCAGAAGCTGACGAGCAGGAGGCACAACATAAATTGAAAAAGTGCAGTAGCCTTGTCGCCTCAGATCCACGGGGTGAGGTCCCACTCACCCAACCCTGTCTCGTCTGTAATCACTCCTTGCGGACCTAGCCTGACCCGACTACCCGTGCACTCCTCGCCCACCATCACACGTCGATGGGCTCGGTCTCAGGCACGCATACCCGACCCGATAACCCGAGAAGGCTCTGGGAGAGCTATTCTGAGAGCGAAATAGAGAGAGAGAGATGCGGGGAGGGTAGGGGTTAGGTTTTGTCTCTATGTGCGCAGGGAAGAAGAAGGAGCTGTGGAAGAAGAAGAAGAAGAACCAAGAAGGACTTAGCCGCAGAGAAGAAGAGGAGCAGCTGAAGGAAGAAGGAGAAGGTGCGGCTGAAGAGAAGGAAGGAAGGAGCCGCAGAGAAAGAAAGAAGAAGAAGGAGGAGGTGCGGCAAAGAGAAGCAGGAGTAGAAGAAAGAAGAAAGAAGAAGACTGCAGAAGAAGGACTTGACCAAAGATAGAGAAGGAAGGAGCTGCAGAAGAAGAAGAAGAGGAAGGACTTGAAGAAGAAGAAGGAGGAGGCGCAGCCGCTCAAGAAGAGAAGAAGAAGAAGCCAAGGAGGAAAGCCAAGTGAAGAAGAAAAGAAAAAGAAGAGCACTGTAGCAGTTGTCAGTTAAGACGTCTGATTCTGTGAATCAGATGTCTGAGAAAAGAAAAGATAGAGAAAGAAGAGAAGGAAGAGAGAAAGCAAAGAAAAAGAAAGAGAGAAGAGAAGAAAGAAGAAAAGAGAAAATTCTATTTCTTTTTACTCTCTAGATGTTTATATACATTGCATTATTGTTGAGAATTGTGATATTTTTCTTCTAAAATACCGAATTGCTCCTTGAGTTCGACCTTGGAAGTTTTTGAATTTCGAGTAATAAAATTTGATAATCGTTTATACAACGTTTTCAAACTATACTGCAACGAATATCCTTTTAAAAATCACGATCTCATTGTAGCACTCGATTACTTGTCGTAGCACTTGATTACGTCAGTTGACAAGCCTGATTTAGCCCCCGATCTGATTACGTCTCCGACAACATCAGCCATCGTGACATGATGCCTTTACAGTTGATTCTCATATGCGAGATTTTTGGCATTTGGGGGATTGATTTTATGGGCCCCTTCCCTATCTCAGACGGCTTCGAATACATTTTACTCGCTGTTGACTACGTGTCCAAATGGATCGAAGCCATTCCGACCCGAACCAATGATCACAAAGTCGTTATCAAATTCATTCACCAAAACATCTTCTTACAGTTCGGGATTCCTCGAGCGATCATTTCTGATGGACGGACCCATTTCACAAACGCTTAGTTCAGGTCACTGATGACCAAATACGGGGTGTCACACCGAATCTCTACTCCTTACCACCCTCAAACTAATGGTCTAGCTGAGCTATCAAACCAGGAGATCAAGAAAATCATTCAGGTTACTGTTCGACCTAACAAGAAGGATTGGTCATCTCGGCTTCCGGAAGCTTTGTGGGCTTATAGGACCGCCCACAAGACCCAATTAGGCATGTCTCCTTTCAGACTGGTATACGGGAAGGTGTGTCACCTCCCTGTCGAATTGGAGCATAAAGCCTATTGGGAAGTATGGAATTGCAACAAAGATCTTTCTAAGGCTGGAACCCACAGAAAGCTTCAGATAAGCGAGATTGATGAATTACGCCTCGATGTGTATGAAAACTTGCGAATCTACAAAGAGCAGGTTAAAGCCTTTCATGACAAGCACATATCTAGAAAGATCTTTCACCCTGGTCAAAAGGTCCTACTCTTTGATGCCCGACTAAAACTGTTCCCAGGAAAGCTGCGAACCAAATGGATCGGACCATATCTGATCCGACAAATCTTTGGAAATAGAGCTGTTGAGATCAGTCCACTCAACCACGATTCCAAACCCTTTGTTGTGAACGGTCAGAGACTTAACCATTCATTGATATGACCAATACATATTTGGCTGAGTCATCTTGTATCCTCCATTCTCCCTAAGCTCATTGTGCCCAGTTGATGGCGTAAAACTCAACGCTTAACGGGAGGCAACCCATCATTCTTTCAAAAACTCGAAACCTTTCCTGACATTTCTTTGCTGAATTCATATTGCACTTTTGGGTTCACCCTTTAGGATAGCCGACTCCAACTCAGGTACCCGTACCCGAGACTAGAAATTGTTCGCAACAGTCACCTCAACTCGTCCACTCACCCAACACTTATCCTAATGAATGAACCAAGTTGAATACAAACCCACCTAATTTACATTGGGGACATTGCAAATCTTAGGCATGGGGGGGTATAAAAGTGCAAAATGTATGAAAACTCATAACAAGAAAAGGTTTTAACAAAAAAAATCACTTATCATCAAAAAAAAAACTGAGAAGAGGAGAGAAAATTTTTGTGGGCTATACAAAACAGGGGGAGAAAAAGAATAAAATGAAAAAATAGGAGCACAAAATGAAAAAGAAAGAGATGGTCATTAGTAAGAGATTAAGGGATTAATCGAAGTTCTAGACTACATCAAGAAAAGTAAAGAGAAAGTGCTAAAGAGACACAAAAAGATTAGTAAGAACGCTAACCTTAGGCCTTTTTGGCTAGAATCTTAGTACCCGCTAAGATCTGGATAATCCTCAAGAGGTTGAGGAAAATGCAAAGCTTAAGTATTAGGTCTAAGACTTAGGGAGTATTCAGCCTTGTTAATTGATCTTCGATTTGCGGGACTCGGTAACCTAAGCACCCCAATTCACACATAGTCTGGTTTAGTGCGCATAACTATTAAAATCACGCAGAAGAGTTTTAATATTCTGAAAATGTTGCCTAGATTAGGAGCGGCCGATCAACACAAGTTGATTTGGACGAGTTCCTGGTGCGGAGAGGTGGGAAATTCCCCTTGAAGATGCGTAACAACATGTCGTCTCCTCGGTGCTTGTCTCTTAGGATATTTACATATCCTACCGGGGGCATGTAAGCACTCTGCTGGTTCAGATACCATGGATGGCATTATCACTAAATGTCAATCGCCAGGGTTTGGATTTAGCCCCGGAACGCCATGGGAGGGATTATCTCGAAATCTCGAAAATCAGGGTTCTGGGGGTTACCATGGGCAGTGCTATCACGAAGCATCGATTGCCAGGAACCTTTGAGGATTAATGATGGGGACGAGGAATCCGATACAGACCATGTTGAGAAGCCAATCCGAAGCTAGAAATAAAAAGAAAAGAGAGAGAAAACTCTCCAAGAAAATAAATCCTCTGTCTCTCTCTTACAAAACAGACTACAAATTGAACAAAGGCTAAAAATGTCTCAAGCACGGGTGCTTTAACCATGGAGTCCAATAAACCTTAGGGTAGTTCCTGTGGGCCTTAAAAAAACCTTCGCGGAGGATCGAGGCTAAAGCTGGACAGGTCTGGATCTTGGTTGGTACTAGAGTACCTTTAGGCCCATTGTCGGCATTCTGACCTAATCACAGAGGAAAAAGAAGAAAAAGCACTTATCATAATTGGTGAAAGGAATTCATGGTCTAGAACATAAGTTAAAACCTTAAAATTTTGCTAAGGGACTAGCAAAAGCTAGGCATGGGGGTATGATAAGAACCTCATCATGAGCCCTAACTAGCATATTTTGACCTAATAAAGTGAACAAGAGCTCCTACATAACCAAAAGAAAGGCATAATTCAAGGAAACACTAATCTGAGAAGAGAACATGAAATAAGGGGTAAAACTGTAATTTTACCATTACAGTGCATCAATGGGATTTCTAAGGGTCTAGACATAGGTCAATTGGACTTAATAAGAGAAAAAGTGGGATGGTTCAGTCAGATAAGGGTTATTGTGAAATTTAAGAATTAAATGACATTCTGTAACACTAAAACAAATCCACTTAAATTCATAAGGTTCCAGGCAAGATAAAAATCAACTAAACTCTCTTAAATTCATGGAAAAATATCCCTTAGGATTTAGAACCTTCAATTTGGCCTTTGGAACCTATTTTGACCTAGATTAGGGACCAAGCCCAATATTTGACCTAATTTAGGTTTTTGTGCAAAATATCCAGTCAAACGAGATCAACTTAAAATCCAACTTCACCATTGGATTCCTTAGGTCCAAATTAGGTTTATACCAAAATTTGGACCTGAGGGAAGGTCATCTTGACCTACTTTGCAAATTGGTCCACCCAATTACATTCTAGCCCTTAACTTTTGAAAACCCTTGCAATTGACCCCTCAGCTTTCTTGTCACTTTCTTCATTTTGGTCCCTCTGCCATCACAGCAGGGACCCATACCGCCAGCAACTTTGTGAGCCGATTTTCTCCTCATCTCCATGAGGAGCTGCTCCCAGATTTGAAAGAGGAGCTCCCTGCGAAGCCCCTTACCGCATGAGCAGCTCCCCATACCCTGAATCGCCCCATACCTCTCGTGCAAACACTCGAGAGGTATGGGTTTCACTCCAACCATACCCCCAGCATGGTGTGCCCGCCGCCTCCTTGCAAATCCCGCTCTACCCGTGCCCATTTAAGCTTGCCCAGAGCCCTTCGCTTCTGGCAAGACTGATTTGGCCAAGGAAATCCCCCCAATTATTCTCCTCCTCCTCCGGCCATCCGCCTGCAGGCTCCGACTACTCTCTGATGCGTTTCCTTACTCAACTTAGTAATTAAGTTAATTTTACTTAATTAAGAGTAGAGAAAAGTCACTTAGGTTAACTCGAAGTTGTGTCGATTAGTAGTATAGGATCGAATTAACCTAACATTTTAGAAATTTTTACTGGTTGAGTCCAGGTCATTCGCTGGGAGGTATAATTCATTCTAAATTCACTAGTTATCTTTTATTTTCTTTATAAGTTTAGGAGGTATAATTAAGTTAATTATAAAAGCATGAATTTTGTCAAAAATTGATTAAAATGAAATAATATGCAAAATCCCATAAGAGAACATATTTACTCAAATGATTTACTTTATTAGCATGTAAACATGTTTGTTTTCTATTTTATTTCAAAGGAAATAAGGCAAATAAGAGTTTTTCTATTAAAAGATGCCTTATTACAACATTCAAGAACAGAAAGAAAAATAATTTCATTTCTTTATTTCTTCAGCCGTTGTCTCTCTCTTTTCTTCTTCTTCTTTCTTACTTTTATTTATCCTTTATCTTTTACTCTCTCTCGAGCTCTTTTCTTTCTTTCCTCTCTTCATTGCTCCTGCTTCTGCCTTTCTCTTTCCTTAGTCTTCTTCTTCTCAGTCTCTTCTTCTTTTGCTCCTTAGTGCCTGTTCTTCTTCTTTCTTTCCTTTAACCTTAGCTGCTCAGCATCAATACTTAACCTTCAGCACTTAGCCATCAACTCTTCTTTCCTTAAGCCAGCTAAATCGGGTTTATTTCTTCTTTAACCAAAAATTATTTTATTTGCGGCGAGGTCCTTTCGAGGATACACAACACCTTGAGATCAGGGTGGGATCAGACCTTACTCGGTCCTCGCCTGATTTCATTAAGGTTCGATTTTCTATTTATTTTTCGGTTCACAGCTTCGAGCCAATCCGGCTCAACCAAGCTAAATCGGTTCACGCCTCCCAGGGCCATATTCGCACACGCCCACTCGGGCGCACACCCATAGGCACACATGCCCACACACACACACACACACATGCCCGTAACGCCAGATGTTCAGATCGCGCCCAGCGCTTGACGACTGGTTAGCCTATACAACAAATCAGTTTTATACTAAGGCACGTGCTTGTGTCTTACCAATGTGGGACTATGTTCTCCCCCTCCAAACCCAACTTCAATCAACGATTTCTCCTAGCTCAAAGCTCCAAATCAAGCGATTCAAGGCATGTTGGAAAGCTCTAAGGTAGATCTACAAGGTTGCAGGGTCAATTTTAAGATAAGAGGATGTTTTCCTCTTCAATTTGAATAGTGAAACAAGGGGGTTCCTACGGGTTTAAACTACCTGGAAAGTGAAGTTTATCTTACAGAGTCCACAGATGGACTTGTCTCTCTTATTTAAAGGTCTGAATAGGTTCTATAAATGATTCCGTAGCTACAGATACAGTTTTGAAGCTCTTAAAGCTTCAGGTAACACAGAGAAGCTTCAAGCTTCTCTGAAAGCTTCAGAGACAGGAATTTACAACTTAAAATAGGTGAACAGACACTTAAGAACATATTTAACTGATTTAAACAGATTCTAAGGGTTAAAATTGACTCAACTGGGCAAGTTTTAAGATTGAAACTCATCAAAATACCATTGCTGTCAGTTTGGGTTCTAAAACAACCCAAACTGGCAGGGTGTGAATTTCCAACAAAATACATGTTTGAGCTCAATTAAATCTCTCTAAAATCATCCAACAGATTCTCAGAATCAATTCTAACTCCTCAATTCTTCAATTCGAGCTTAGATTTAGGATCTCCTTCCCAAGTTTGACTGCGAAGCCTCGAAATTTGACTTTCTGATTAATGCTTTCTTACAAGGAATTAAGGCCTCAAATAGCATCTCTTCAATCTCAAGAATTTGTTCAGACCCTCAGATAGGTGTTCTAACCATAGAAATTAGGGTTTTAGGCTCACCACCTGAACTCCTAATGGTGTTTGTTCGTCAGAAGGAACCAAGGGTTGTTACAGTATTCTAAGGGCATAATTAACTTCAGTGCATTGCACTGAAGCTTTTGAATCCATCAAGTGCCTTTATAAGACTTCTATCAGACTTCTCCAACTCCGGCGAAGTTGGAGAAGATGAACCTCAATCTACAGCTCCAGTGACTTAATCTTCAAATAAATGACCTCAGAACAATTACTGATCCATATTATATCATTCTGGAGCTTCTCACTTAATTCTGTAGGTTGAAGATTAATTTTGACTCGCCGGAGCTCCGGTGAGTCCAGAAAAAGTGCAAACTGTGTACAGGTTGTGAAATTGTGCCATTTTTAATCTAAAAAGGTTCCTAAGGTTGCAAGGAACCTTAGGGACTCAATTAATTCTCCATTTGTTCGTTAAAGTTAAGGTTTAACAGTGAATTTCATTTCTTAAAGGATCTGTGTTGGTTAATGCCTAGGACTTGTTTTCCCACTCAATTGAGTGGTCAAAACAAGTCAACAGATATTCACGATCATAAATATATATAATTAAGGATTTTAACTACTCCTGAGCCGCCATTGACAGCGAGCTCAGGAGCTTAATTAAAATTAGGCGTTTAAGTTATAGATGGTAATTCTACATATTAAAGTGTCAATTAGGGTCCTTAAGTTGTGAATAAGTGATGGAGAACCCTATGAAGGTGGTTCTAAACTCAGCTACTGTCGCCATGGACAGCGATAGTAGTTGGTGGAGGTGAAGTGAATTAGGCAATTCAGTGATTCAATTAGTGATTAAGTGGGATAGAAATGATCATGGATAGAAGAAGAAGGTGATCAGTGAGTTTAAAAGACAAAACTAGGGCTCTAGAGAGCTCAAGGAGCTAGCCGGAGTCGGAGAAGATGAACATCTGAAATCTAGAATTACAACTATCTACCTAACTCAACTACCTACCTAACTACCCTACTCCTACTCCTAATCTACTGTTACCTGGACGAAGGGGTCAATAGGGTTCTGCTGAAGGCTCATGGCAGACGACGAAATCAGAGGGTGTAAAGAAGAATCTCTGGCAAGCGGATGTGAGCGGAGCAGAGGATCTCCTTGATCGGCACCTGTGTCTAGAGATGCGGCCGACCTCAGCAGATCTCCTTAGCTAAACAGGATGAATGGAGGAAGTCGGAGAGTGAGGTGGAAGGCTGCCAAAGTTGCAGACGAATAGCCTATTGGGTTGGCTCAATGTTAGAAGAGGGAAGGGAGCCAACTTGAGAGAAATCGAAGGGGTGAGGGGGTATTTATAGTGGTTGGCAACGAAGAGAGTGGCGAGGTCTAGACAAAAAAGAAGCTCGAGGAGCTTAACCTCCGACCTCATCTCCAATGACGGTGAGGTTAACTCCCACCAGAAATTAGGATTTTCGGTTAATCCAGATCGGTGGATGAAGATGGAGTGGCAAGCCCAAGCTCCAAGAGCTTGGAGAAAGAAGGATGATGTCGGCAGGGCGGTGATCGTGCGGTGGCGTAACTCTCCGTCGCTAGCCGTCCATTCGGCTGAAGAAGAAGAAGACGAAAAGGGA
This sequence comes from Thalassia testudinum, assembly GCA_037157565.1. Classification (NCBI taxonomy): domain Eukaryota; kingdom Viridiplantae; phylum Streptophyta; class Magnoliopsida; order Alismatales; family Hydrocharitaceae; genus Thalassia; species Thalassia testudinum. Next base: position 122,897,890 of record JAZHRO010000073.1, read on the forward strand.
CCTAAATGTAATGAAACTTAAGGACCTATGTGAGAATTAAGGACCCGATTGTAATGAGTTTTAAGGACCAAAATGTAAACTCAGGTTTTGAAGGTTTATTTTAACTTAGATCTTTTTCAAGTTTTTATATATGTTAGTAAATAAGGTAATTATTATGTTTTCACCTTAAATTTACATTTTTGACCTTTTTAGGTTAATTTATTAGATTAAGCAAAATTACTTAATTTATTATATACTTAGATATATATTATGTTTAAGTTACTTAACTTATTAATTAAGGAAATGATTAATAATATTTCAAGTCCAATTATTAACTAGATTATTAATAATGTTTATTGAATGATAAAATATCTTATTTAACATATTTTAAGGTCCTTTACTATATATCCCATATTTAATAATTAACCATTATATATTCATAACCTTAGCTAATTAACTAGGAAGACTAGTTAATTAGGGGTAGTTAGAGATCATGATGAGTCTCTCATCACTCTCTGTCCCTCTTCTCGCCGCTCTGCCATCGTACCAGTGGTAGAGCCATCTCCGCCTCACTCCGCATCGCACCGTACCTGCGTGAGGCTCCCTGACCTCCTCGTCGTCGCTGTCATGTTCACCTCAGGGCCTTCGTTTCCGGTGACGGCAGACACGCACCGCTCTCTCTTCGCCTCCCCCCCTCGCTCCAAATTCCCTAGATAAGTTCCTCTTTCTCCCCTCTTCATTTCCCCCTTATCAATTTCTATTTTCGACCCCTCGACAATCACAAACCACCACCATCGTCTCCACCTTCGGCAGACCACCGGCAAGGTGTTCCCGCCGCTCCACGCTTCCATCCACCTCGTCAAACCCCTTAGAAGCTCCGCCACCTTCCACTGATCATTTCCCCCTTCCCCATTGACCACCATACGTCACACAATCTTCCCCCGAACACACCCACCTACACAGCCACAGTAAGCCCTAGGCATGCTCACACAGGCGCTCCCACGCCACCTTGACCACTGTAGCACCTTCGCCTCGACACGGCGAAGCTACCCAAGTGTTTTGACAGGGCCACGAGGCCGTTTTGGTGTTTTCAGGTTCCGACGTCCCTCCGCCATTGACAAGGAAGCTTGAAGCAAGCTTCCTACAGCTCCAAACCTTGTTGTTCCAGGCTTATACCCCCAGGTTGCGTGGAATACCTTCGCACACGTACTCAGGCCTTCGATTGGAGTCAGAGGCCCTCACAGTAGCTGCAATTGAGAGCTCAACCTCTGCAGGCGCACGCGAAAGGAAGGTGGGACATTTAGTCCCACCGCAGAAGTTGACGAGCGGGAGGCGCAACATACCTGACCCGAGTCACGGGTAGTCGGCAGGCCACTCACCTGACCCGTGTACTCCTCACCCACCACCACACGCTGGTGGGCTTGGTCCCAGGCACGCATACCTGACCCGATAACCCGAGAAGTCTCTGGGAGAGCTGTCCTGAGAGCGAAACAGAGAGAGAGACGCAGGGAGGGTAGGGGTTAGGTTTTGCTTCTGTGTACGCAGGGAAGAAGAAGAAGGAGCTGCGGAAGAAGAAGAAGAATCCAAGAAGGACTTAGCCGCAGAGAAGAAGAGGATTAGCTGAAGGAAGGAGAAGGTGCGGCTGAAGAGAAGGAAGGAAGGAGCCGTAGAGAAAGAAAGAAGAAGGAGGAGGAGGTACGGCAGAGAGAAGCAGGAGCAGAAGAAAGAAGAAAGAAGAAGACTGCAGAAGAAGGACTTGGCCAAAGATAGAGAAGGAAGGAGCTGCAGAAGAAGAAGAAGAGGAAGGACTTGAAGAAGAAGAAGGAGGAGGTGCAACCGCTCAAGAAAAGAAGAAGAAGAAGCCAAGGAGGAAAGCCAAGTGAAGAAGAAAAGAAAAAGAAGAGCACTGTAGCAGTTGTCAGTTAAGACGTCTGATTCTGTGAATCAGACGTCTGAGAAAAGAAAAGATAGAGAAAGAAGAGAAGGAAGAGAGAAAGCAAAGAAAAAGAAAGAGAGAAGAGAAGAAAGAAGAAAAGAGAAAATTCTATTTCTTTTTACTCTCTAGATGTTTATATACATTGCATTATTGTTGAGAATTGTGATATTTTTCTTCTAAAATACCGAATTGCTCCTTGAGTTCGACCTTGGAAGTTTTTGAATTTCGAGTAATAAAATTTGATAATCGTTTATACAACGTTTTCAAACTATACTGCAATGAATATCCTTTTAAAAACCACGATCTCGTCGTAGCACTCGATTAATGGGAACACCATCATCAGCCTTAACTATCTCATTTTAACCCAATGAAGAGAATAAAAGCTTCTACATAACCAACCGAAGGTCCTAATTCACTACATAACATTTCTGAGAGAAAAATAAGAAACTAGGGGTAAAATTATAATTTTACCATTGCAGTACAACAACGGATTTTCTTAAGGACTAAACAAAGGTTTAAGGATCTTTATAAGATAATAAGTGGGTTGGATCAGACAAAAAAGGGTTTGTGTGTACCCTGTGAATTAAATGACTTCTTGAAATCCTAAAACAGACCCACTTGATTAACCAAGGTTCTGGTCAGGATAAAATTTACCTAAACCCTCTAAAAATTATATAAAAATATCCTCTAGGGTTTAGAACTTTCAATTTGGCCATTGGAACCCATCTTGACCTAGAATGGGGTCTCAAATAGATATTTACCCTAAAATAGGTTTTTACGTAAATTTCCCAGTCAAACATGGTCAAACCCAAAATCAAACTTCACCATTGGATTCCTTAGGTCCAAATTAGGTTTGTACCAAAATTTGGACCCAAGTTGAGTTTGTCTTGACCTATTTTGCAAAAAGGTCCAGTCTGATTACATTTGTACCCTTATCTTTCAAAAACCCTTACAAATGGCCCCCTAACTTCTTCATCATTTTTTCAATTACGTCCCTCCACCATTATAGCGGAGGAATCCTACTCCGACGAGCTTTGGAAGGTGGTTTCTCCCTGATTACTCAAAGAATCCCCTTCAAAATTAGAAGGGAGATTCTCTAAGAAAATCCCTCCACTGTGAACTCAGTTTGATGCCTAATTTCTTCCCAATCTCTCATGCAAATGCATGAGAGATTTGGGTCACTTTTGAGTTTCCTTCTCCGGTGAGCATGCCTTGCTTGGAAGCTTGGCTTCTAAGCACAAATCCCTCTCCAGAGACTTATTTAAGAAGCCCCAGATCCAACCGCATTCCCTAAGCTTGAATTCGACCAGAAACCAACTCAAATTCTTCTCTCCTCCTCTGACCGATTCACTATTCAAGCTCCAGAAACCTTCCCTACTCTCCCTCGTCGTCTGACCACAATACCAGTGGCAGGCTCTTCCTCCTTGCTTTCGTCTGCGTCGCGCAGCACCCATCGACGCCCTTGCCTCCCTTCATCCTCGCTAACCATCTTTCTCTGAGCGCCTTCATCTCTGGTGTCGGCAGTACGCGTCCGACGCCATCTTCATCTCCCCTTCATCTCCTAACACCCTAGCTAAGTTCCCTTCCCCCTCTACTTTCTTCTCCACTCTCTATTTCCCTAAATCGACCACTACCGACCTCCAACACCCTCATCTCCTTCATCTCCAGCCACCACCTCTAGCGAGGCCTCTCCACCTCCATAGGCCATCCCACTCCTCGCCAACAAGTCCATAAGCTTCCCCTCATGCCACTGAACATTTCCCCCCACTTCATACACCACTCCACTCACTCACGCACCTCACCGAACACACCCACACCTTCTCACATATTGTGCCCTAGGCACACTCGCACAAGCGTCCCCACACCATGCCAACCACCGCAACATATTCACCGTGCCTCGGCGACGCTTCCTGAACTATTTAACGTGGTCGTGAGGCCATCTTGGTGATTTTAGGTACAGGCATCTTCCGCCATTGGTGACCAAGCTTGAAGTAAGCTTGAGGTCGCTCCAGGCTTCGCCAGCTCCAGGCCCCTGTCCTAGATTGTGCGGAAGACTCTCATGCATGAATTGTAACGACCCGGTTCCCGAGTCCCTACGAGACACGAGAACCGGACCGACTCGACTAATCCCAAGACCTAGTCATCCAACGAGGAAGTAACCAAAAGAGCAGTAAAATAAACCACATTCAGCATGAATATAACTAACAGTAAGGAAGTACAGCAGTAAGGAAAGGAACTACTACAGTAGATACCACCACAATAGTAGAACAACATTTATCATATAACAAGAACTGCAGGTAAAGAAAGTACAGCGGAAACAAAAACTACTCACTAGAACAGAAACAAAAGAGGTACAAAAGACTGTGGTAAACTCTACTGGACCCTACTCGGCCCAGCGTCCTCTGCAGCCACCGACCCTGGCTGCTCAACACCTGGTCCTGAAAAAGGTAACGAGTGTAACACGTTAGCAAAACGCTGAGTAGAGTGGCAAACTAACTAAAGGCAACAGTAGAGTGTACAGTAGCTGTTATGTTCTATTACTTCCTTTATTCACGTCTTTCAATTTTCTCACTATTTCATTTATTTCTCAGATCCTTTACTTCATCTCGAATGTCCTCGTGGGAACGATCTTGATTGCAGTCTTTTCCAAAAGTAGAAGTAGCACGTGGTGCTCTCCTGGCCGGGAGAGTCCCTCGTGGTGATCCTACCCTCAGTTAACCACCCCAAGGTCACTGACAGACGTAACGGTGACTACGGCACGCGCGATAAACGCACAGGTAGCTAGCCCGCACTGGCACGCGGTCAGTCGTTTCCGTTAACGGGTGCACCCAAAGCACAGCACGGAACCAGGGTAGAGCCCTCTCAGTAACAGGGGTCCGACCCCTCCACAGTAACCAAACCGGGGCCTTGCCCCTCCACAGTCCGCGCACCCTCGCCTGACTACCCTGGTTTGCCCTAGTGGGCCTAACAAGTCGGTGAAGGAGGCTAGCAGAACCCCGGGGCCCGTGGGGTAGCTAGTACTCTCCTAACACTAGTAGCTCTCCTCGGTACTACGTACGCGAGGGCCAGCAAGTCGGTACAGAGTGGCCAGTCCTAACCCCGGGTCCCTGGGGCAGCTAGCTCCGCTCTGCACTAAACAGGGGGACAGTCGCTCTCCTTGGTACTCCGTACTCAAGGGCCAGCTCACTTCCCCAAAACTATTCCATTCACTTTCCAGGAGTTCTACTCCTAATTCCCCGTAGGGTTCCAGCTCTTTATCTCAGAACATCATATGTTTCACTTTCCAGTCCCACGTTCTCACAATCCAGGATCTCAATCATGTTTCTTTATTCATAACAGGCAGCTGTTAATTCAATTTACAGGCAGCTTTATATTCCTTTCCATTTTTCCAAGACTGCAATATTATACATTTCGTTAGTTTTTCCATCCTAGGGTTCATGTCACATCCTAGGATCTAGCATACAACTAGTTTTCCAGCCCTAGGATTCATGCATCACCAAGGAGCTATCATTCCATACATTTCTCATTCCTAGGATTCATGCAATGTCCTAGATTCTAGTTATGGTTCCATACTTTAACAGATTTTAATAATAAACTTAAGCCACTCTACCAGGTACAACGGGAGTAATGGGGGCGTGATCGGGAATCCCGCGTGCCTCCGCGACTCTCAAGACTGCAACTGAACGAGGTCCTATCACAAGGATCAACACAAGGAGTGTCTCAAAATAGTGTATAGCTACTGTAGACGGGTAGAGGAATTAATTCTGAAAAGAACGCAACTCGAATCGCGGAAAACGGAGCCCGAACGGGCCCTAAACAGGTCGAAAAAAGACGATACTGTGCAAAATCAGACGTCTGGAACTTCTTCCAGACGTCTTAAACAGTGGATCAGAGAATTACCTGTTCAGCGTGGTTTCCCAGACGTCCAGAAGTCTGCGGGGACGTCTGTCCTAGCTCCCAGACGTCCGATGGTCACCCCGGACGTCTGGAGGTCACTCCCGCCGTCTGGTACAACTTCCAGACGTCTGATTCACAAAGGATAGCGAATCAGCGAACCTGCGCACAGCCAACTCCCTCCCTTAGTACGATCGGTCGACAGGAAGGAAGAAGAAAGCGGAATACACACCTTTCAGACGTCGGTACGAGCTACCAGACGTCGTCCTCGCCGTCTGCCTATCAACCCAGACGTCTGATTCTGGAAATTTTTCCAGAATCAGGGCGAGACCCGGACTCTGCTCGCGACGCCGCCCGCGTCGCACCTCGCGCTCCTGCTGCTCAGACTGCAGCAGGTCCCTCTCCGCGTCGTTCCGCGCCCCCTGCGCCCTCCACCGGCCGGCCAAGTCATTCCGGAGAGCTCGCCCTCACGGCAGAGCTCCGCCCTCGCACGCCGCGCCTCCTCCGCGCTCACTGCGGCCGCCGCTGCAGCCCTCGCGCTCACTCGCTCTCGTGCATAGGAAGGAGAAGAAGAAGGAGACGGTGGAGACGGGAGGGGAGGCGTGGTCCTTTTAACGCCGCGCGGAGAGGAGAGAGAGAAGGCGCGGCAGGCGTCTGCAGCCGCAGAAGAAAAAGAGGGAATAACGAATATGCGGTCTACGCGCGCAGGCGCGCAGACGACTCGCGGGTGTGGACGATAACGGTTTTTCAGACGTCTGTAAACCATCCCAGACGTATGGCAGGACGTCGGGATGTGATCCCAGACGTCTGGTCAGACGTCTGGGCCACCTCCCAGACGTCTTAAAATACGTCCGGGGCACGCGTTCGTAACATGAATCCAAGCTATCAATTGGAGTCAAAGGCCGTAGCAGCTATGGCAATTGGGAGCCCTGTCTCTGCCGCAAGCGCACACGAAGAAAGGTGGGCGGATAGTCCCACCTCGGATACGAGAGAGCGCCTACACCAGAATAAATTGAAAAAGTGTTATCACCTTATCGCCTCAGTTACCACGGAGTGAGGTCCCTCTCACCCTTCACCGGTCTCGTCTGTGACCTTGCCTCCATGGACCTGGCTAACCCAACCCAACCTGCACTCCTAGCCCACCACTGCACACCGGTGGGCCTGGTCCTGGGTACGTACCCGACTCGATTACCCGAATACGTGTGGCTCTGGGAGAGTAGAACCTAAGAGAGAAAGAGAGGAGAGGGTGTGCAGGTAGGGGTAGGTTTTGCTGCAGGCTGAAGAGAAAGAGAAGCTGAAGCTGAAGCAAAGACAAAGAAGGAAGAAGCTGAAGGAAGAAGAAGGAGAAGCTAAGGAAGAAGGAAGATAGAGGCCAAAGAAAAAGAGAAAGAAAGAGAAGAGGTAGCTGGCAGAGAAAGGAAAAGGAAGAGAGAAGGCAAAAGGCAGAGAAAGATCATAAAGGAAGAAGATAGAAGCCAAAGGCAAAGAGAAAGAAGAGGAGTAGAAGCAGAAGAAGGAAGAAATAAGAAGAGCTGCAGGAGGGAAGCAGAGAAATCAAAAAGAGCACTGTAGCATTAGTTTAAGTCATCTGATTTACAAATCAGACGTCCAATTTGAGTTTAATTCATATACATTGAGTTCTTTAGTATTTTGTGCTCTACATTTGCTCCCATATTTTTGCACTTTGACATTGATATTATTGCATATTCTTTTAAATTATGAATTATGATTTTAATTTCTAAATACCAATTTGCTCATTGTGTTCGACCTCGGACTTCAAATTCGAGTAATAAAATTATATTTGTTTTAAACGCTTTTTCAACTATATTACAACGCAATACTCTTAAACACCGATTCAGCGCTTACAAACATTTTGGCATCGATTCATCAATATATATATATATAGACACACGCACACACACACACAGAAATGAGGATTAAGGAATAAAAGGGAGAAAGAACTACCTGTCCTTGGAGTGGTTGTTCCTTTGACGAAGTGGTTGGCCCGGTTGAATCAGAGCCGATTTAAGAGAATCAACCAAAACAAAGGGCAAGTGAGTTAGCAATCAACTATTTACAAAATAAAATAAAAGAAAATAAATACTAAACACAAAATAAAATAAAAAACATGCACAATGATAGTGGTAAGTGCATGTTGCTCCACGATAATAGTGCCAAAAACTTACATATGCGAAACAAGTTTTGTTAAAAAACATGTCGTAGTATAGTCGAATCACAAAAGTCAACTTTTAAAATTTATATTCTCAAAATTTGAGCACTTCGAGGACATTCACTATGAGCAAATAAATTGCGCAAACACCACTGTCACAATTTCGCAAAAATTTAGCTTGAGAACTAGATAAGATTCATTTGAATTTTTAAGTACAAAATCTAGTTCGGAAATGTAAAAAAAATCAATTCTCACGATTCAACAATTTAATTGAGAAAATTATAATTCACTTATTTAATACTCAATCAAGGATAATTGCATGTCAATGGAAATTAAACACTAAGTAATATGTTAAATGTTTGAATATTGCAATAAAATATCTAGATAGCCACTAATCAAATCAAATCAAAGAGTAGTTAACTAGATTCACCAATCAATCCCTAAGAATATAGCTTCTTCTGCAAATGGGTCCCTAAAACCTTGTGATTAGGTCCCCACAATAGAACTTTTCTTTCAAGCTGGTCCCTAGCAGCTATTGGAGCTTAAGCTCCTCTTCTTCTTACGTGAAAGCTACAGGAGGTTCTTGGTGGAGGTCAGCCAGGAGCTCTAGCGGTGGGAACCCTTGCAAACAGGTCGCACGGCTTCCTGAGATCACCACAAAGCCTTTGGCGATGATGGGCGGTTGCAAGCATGGTGAACGACGGTGATCGGCATTGTGGAAGATGATGGCGGCAGGCGATGGTGACTTGGCATGAGAGAGGTCGAAGCTTCAAATCGAGGGGCCAGCGAGCTTCGCTTAGGCCTGCTAGAGGTGATGGAGCGGGTGATTGATCGCGATGAGGCTAAAGGAGGTCGGCCAAGCTCGGAGAAGGTGGTGGTTGCAAGTGGTGTTCGGCGGAGGCAGATAGGCATCGAAACTCCAAATTGGTTGAGGGGTTTTGCTCCCCTCAACCTATTGAAGCTCCCACGGTGGTTGGCGTTGGATGAGGATGTGTGGAATGTAGCAGAGGAGTTCACTGGAGCTTTACCGGACATGGAGAAGATGGTAGGTGCGAAGGTGGGTATCTCTAACACTAAGGGAGGCTAAACTACTCTACAAAGTGGAGGGAAGAGAGAGGGGTACTTATGAGGGGACGTGGATGTCGGAACATGTTGACGAACGATCGCCGAACGTGGGGAAGGAGAGGAACTCTGGCTATGAAATTAAAGCAAAGAACGAGGGAGAGAGGGGATGGCTCCATTGGCAAGGGCACGATAATGATTTGGGGAAGGAAACCGCAACCTCGGTTAGCTACGAGGTGAAGCAAAGGAGTGGGATGAAGACGCTCCAAGGACCTTTAATGGTGGCGCGTTGGGAAGAGGAGAAGAGGGGTGTTTGCTGTGACGACCCAAGTCCCATTAAGTGACGAAACCCGAGTCGTCGTGTGCTAACAACTAGCACGAACACCCACAAGATTGCATTCACCCAATATATAGCCATAAAACATTCATAGCCAACATTCATTCATAATGCATTAAATGAAAGGAAATTAAAGTGCTGACAATATAGTAAAAATTTACCCTAAAGTAGAAATTAAATAGAGCCTCGTACAATCACCAAAAAGGCAAGAAGTAAATCCTAACAGCGAAAAGAAACCTACTACTATGAGCCACTAGCTCAGTGTGGACCATCTCTTCAGGTAGGACCCAGTTCCGCAAAAGTGTGATCGGCGGTAGCCGCTACACCTGACTGCTCAGCAACACCTGAGTACGGAACCCAATACAAAACGTTAGTGAAAACTGAGTAAAGTAGAGCAACTAGATAACTAACCAAAGTAACAAAGTACAGGAAAAGGGGTACTATGCCAAGAGTTCATCCATTTATAATTTATTTCATATTTAGTTCCATCTATGTAATTTGCACATATTATCACTCTTCTCAATATGTCAATCAACGTCTCGGGCATGAGACAATCTTGTGTAACTTCTTGCAATGCAAAATCAATATAAGCCACTCTCCTGGCTGGGAGGACTACTTATACCCATCGAGTCGCCATACTCCATCACCCTAAGGTCATTGCGGAAAGGGATGGCGGCTACGTCGTCTAGCGTGAACACATACAAGCGTTGTGTATGCTAAACCATAGACAACCAATGACCCACCCATCGGCCAAGAAGAACCACTCCAAACCTCGAGCCCTACAATCCACTATCCCAATTGGCTGCTAAGCCTAACCAAAGAGTCGTAGGGAGGCCAGCAACTCCTTAAACCAACCCCTAAAATTGGTCTGAAAGACCAAAGCTACAACCAAATCTTGTCGAGTAGCGGGCCTAAAATCAGTTATCTAATCCTTTTAATTCTTGACATATTCGTCATATTGATTATATAACCAATTCCAGATAACAGTATCTCTTATTTTTGTTAATTCAGAAAATCCTTAGTAATTTTATATTACTAATTCCACAATTAACAGATGTCCTCATTATCGTCCAACCTATCCATTTACAAGTAGTTTTTCAGTTCATGACAGTGATTCCATATTATTTAGAAACTACTGAAGACAACAGAACTTGTTTCACAGAAAATAGAATTCATTTCGTGCATGCGATAATAAGGGTACATGTGATCATTAAATCTTAATCATTCATATTATTTCTCACTAAAGTGCCCATAAAATCAAGGAAAACACCAGAGGAGTTCCAACTCAGCAAAAAGGAGTTCCACACCCAACCAAGGCGGTATACGCAAAGAGTCGCACAAGATAGGTCCACAGATACCTACAAACCAGACAGATTCAAGAGAAGCGTAGACTACTCTACCTAATGTCACCGAGGGGTCACGGTGACTCTGAATCGTGCGCATAGGGCCTGGGAATAGTCTCCACACCCTCCATGAGATCCGCACACACACCAGAGGTATGACCTGGTTCACACAGACTAGAAATAGGTTCGAAAACACCTAATTACATTTTTGATTTTTCATTAAAGGAAAAGTACTCAAAAGTGAAAATAAATCATACCAATGCGTAGTATGCGGCGATACAGTTCCAACAGTACCTTATTTATAGAAATCTGAGGTCAAGAAGGCCTTGAACCGAACAAAACAGCATGAGGGGGTGCTGAATTAACAGGTTCGACCAGACCGGTCAACCGGTCAATCGCGGATCCACACGCAACACGTGTTGTGGTTTGATTCATCCTTGCTCACTCCTGCAGATCACCAACGCCCACACACGTTCCCCACAGTCGTTGGATCAGCCACACGTCGCTGATCTAAGTGCTCACCACACTCCTGCTCAGAGAAAATGTGCGAGCGCATGCAAACTTGCCTCGCCACGCGTTGCCTACTGACATGCCTGCACCGCCACGCATCGTGCTTACGTCGCGCGCTGCCGCTACTTTTTGTGAGATTTGCAGTGGGAAGCCCGCAAAACTCGAAATCGCACTTGGGTCCCCGAGAAAACATTTTAAATTTTATAAAGGAAAATCCTAAACTTTTCCTTCCATTTTCTTCTCTTAATTAAGAGGCTTAGAGATTGATGATGACCCATGGACCCAAGGGGGTCCTTTTATAGGCCCAAAATTTGTTGGAATAGTTTTATTAGGGTGAAATACCCAAAATACCCCTAGGGTTGGGTCCACCTTACATTTAGGTCCTTGACTTGTTTTAACCATAACTAGAGCTATACACCTCGGATTCGCGCTAAACAAGTGTTGTCGGAAAGCTTGCGATAAGAGAAATCTAACAGTACCATATATGGCACCCTTTTAACAACATTTTGCTAGGGGTTGATTCGAAATACACATTTTTTTGGCAATTTAAGGAAGTGCTGACACCAGCAGCAAACCATAGTCGGGTTTTCGAATTCAAATTTACTTGGACCACCTTGAATTGACTCGGAACCTGGATTTTGGGATGTTACAGATATAAAAACCTTAAAGGGAGTTTCGTCCCTGAAACTCGAGCAAACGTGAGGGTAAAAGAAAAGGTCGTGTTGGTTGTATAACAACCTTAAAGAGGAATAACAACCTTAAAGGGAAATGACCCAGGGAGTTATGTACTCACTCGTGAAAAGATTCAGGTACTTCTTCATTTTTGCCTTTGGTTCCCAAGTCGCCTCTTCGTATTTCCCAAAGGCGGGTTTAGGGAGTTGCTGGCCTCCTTATAAATCTTTGGTTAGGCTTAGCAGCCAACTGGGATAGCGGATTGCAGGGCTCGAGGTTTGGAGTGATTCTTTTCTGCTGGTGGGTGGCTCATTGGTTGTCTATGGTTCAACATACACAATGCTTGTAGGTGTTCATGCTAGACGACGTAGCCGTCACCCCTTTCCGCAATGATCCTAGGGTGATGGAGTGTGGCGACTTGATGGGTATAAGCAGTCCTCTAGACCAAGAGGGTGGCTTATACTAGTCTTGCGCCGTAGGAAGTTACAAGAGATCATCTCATACCTGAGACATCGATTGACAGATTAAGAACAATGATAATATGCGCAAATTACATAAATGGAACTGGATATGAAATAAATTATAAATGGATGAACTCTTGGCATAAGGCACCTTTTCCTGTACTTTGTTACTTTGGTTACCTGTCTAGTTGTTCTACTATACTTAGTTTTCACTGACATTTTGTATTAGGTTTAGTACTCAAGTGTTGCTGAGTAGTTGGGTGTGGCGGCTGCTGTCAGTCAGACTTCTACAGAATTGGATCCTACTAGAGGAGACAGTCCGTATTATGCCAGAGTCTCGTAGTAGTAGGTTTCTTTTCCTTGTTAGGATTTACTTCTTGTATTTTTAGTGAGTGTATGAGACTATTTAATTTCTATTTTAGGGTAAATTTTTATTATATTGTCAGCACTTTAGTTTTCTTTCATTTAATGCATTATGAATGAATGTTGGTTATTGATGTTTTATGGCTATATGTTGGGTGATTACGATCCTGTGGGTGTTCGTGCTAGTTGTTAGCACACAACGACTTGAGTTTCTCCACTTGGTGGGACTCGAGTCATCACATTTGTGCTCCCAAATCTGGACAAAAATCCTCGTAGGAGCTTGGCGAGGCCTTATAGGAGGTTGGTGCAAAGGATTGGGCCAATTTGAGGCCTTGAAAAGGCAAACTCTAACTGATGTCCGAAGATGACTTTGGCCATGAATCACGGCCTCCTTAGATGGCAAGAGTAGCTGGTTCTTACGCCATTAGATGCGGGAATGATCGACAAACAACCCCACCAAATTTGGTAGGATTCGGCTGCAAGATCCTAGAGATTGTGATCCCTAGAATCGCGTCGGAGAGCACGGTGTGGAGTTGCTGCTGTTGGCTTGAGGATGAAGATGCTAATGTCATCACGACGTCAGCAAGGGACCTAGAAGAGAAGATTTTGGACCAAATTGAAAGGAATTTGAAAATTAAGGGCTAATATGCAAAGTAGGTCAAGATGATATCCAATTAGTCTCAAAGTTTTAGAGTAACCTAATTTGGACCTAAGGAATCTAATGGTGACTTCAATTTTGGGTTTTTGACTAATTTTTAATGGTCAATTTACGTTTTAACCTAAAATATATCAATTACACACCTTAGTCTCTATTTTGGTCAAAATAGGTTCATTTTGTCAAATTGAATGTTCTAAACCTTATAAAATATTTTTCAATGATTTTTAGAAGGTTTATATTATATTTATTTCCATTATAACCCTTTCAATTAAAGTGAGGCCGAAATTATGATTTTATTAATTGTAATTTAGCTTTTATTTCATAAAATCTTTAAATAAATCAATGTAAGCCCACTTATTTCAATTTAAAGCTTATTTGACCCTAAGTTAATTTTAGGTTCATCCACTGGTTAATCTGCACTTATATTTTGCTATTAAAACAACAGAATTAACTCATTTTAATGTCACGCCCTTAAATTCTTTACATTATTAAGATATACCATTTTGTTGGTTAATGAAGTGAATTTAACCTTAGAACTTAGTCAAATTAGACTAGATATGAAAAATGATGGTATTACCATCACCAGCCAACTTACCCACTAGAAACACTCAGATCAGCAGGACCACCTGGTTCACTTGAACTGCAGGCAACAAAGTTCGCCAAAAGGTCAAAAGTCAACCAACTCATTACATAGCCATGCTAAATGGTGTTGGGTGAGATGGCAAAGTGACTTCTCGAGGGACAAGGTGGCAACTTAGAAGATGAAGCAACGTATGAAATGATTATTCTCCTCGAGAAGCAAATAATTAGTAACATTAATTACGATCCCAAAACCCTTATAAAAAGGGGATCCATGTATTCAAGAAAAGGGTAATCACCCTTTTTGTCAAAAAAACAAAAGAGAAACTTCATATTGAACTATTGAACGCTAGATATCCTCCCCAAATGTACACCATTATATTGGAATTGGGTTAACAACCCCTTATCTATTTCAATGTCTCGTGCTTTGGTTTGCAAGTTTTCTGATCGGGTCCTTGGACTATGATCATTTACCTTCTCAAACAAACAAAAGATTATATGAATATGATTACCTCAACATTTTTATTATGTATAAGAAGTTCTTTGTTGACAATTAATTGTTAATTTGTGCTAGAATTCTTGTGTCATTTAAAACCTTCTTTTTTCTTGCCGATGAGAATATGAACAATGGAAGTTTTAACTCTCTATCTATTTCTGTGTCTCCTGGTATGGTTTACAAGTTTTCCAATCAAGTCCTTGGACTACAATCATTTATCTTCTAAAAAAAAAGGATTATATGAATACGGTTATCTCAACATTTTTATTATGTATAAGAAGTTTGTTTGAATTGACAATTATTTGTTAATTTTGTGCTAGAATTCTTGTGTCATTTTAAACCTTCTTTTTTTTGCTAATGAGAATACGAATGATGGAAGTTTTTCTTTAACAAAAACTTTCTTCCATCATATTCTTTCAATTTAACAACCTTTATAGCAATATTTCTTCTATTATCACCGATATGTCAATTTTTCCCTTTTTGATCATGTACTTAAGTACCCGACCCAAAAGACAAGAAATCAACCACATAAATAAGATACAAAGTTGTTAACCTAATTCCACCTGGTATACATATGAGGAAGGGATCTTACCCTCAAGGATGCACTAAAAGTTCTCTTAAGTACAATGGGAGTGATTAACCTTTTCTTGTGTACATTAAGCCCTTTTTATAGGGGGTTTAAAACCTTATTAATTACGTACATGTAATCATTCCCTTCTTTGGAGAGCACAATAGTCTCCTTCATTTCCCAAGGACCCACCTTGTTTTCGTGTTGTTTCGCCTTCTAAGTCAATGTTGTCAGATTTTCACCATCTTGGTATCCAAATAGGAATTGCACTTCATTTATACATTGAGTCGACTCCTCTCCTTGTGGTCCAAGCGAGCTCACATCTTCCTGCCTGAGTTCCTAGGCCAACTCGATCGTCAACATTCTAACCAGTTGTTATGCCACTCCATCTGTAGTCTTCGGTCAGTCCCTTTTGCCAGTTAATTGATTAGGCCAGCTAGTGAATGTGGCAACACGGGCCTAGCTTTCTTATAGCGAGTGAGGTCCTTCTGGGCCTTAGGCTATCCCAATTTTGGGTTCATTTGCTGATTAGGCCCAACTTTTCCTCCTTCATCAGTTGCCCCCACTCTAGTAGTCTGAATTGTGCTGGTTGCGACAATAAAAGAATACCTAGGAAAACTTTCCTTTTGTTCGAACCTCTATAGTGCCCCCTTGCTCCCAGTGACAATCGCCCTACATGCTGAGCAGTTGGTTCTTCAAAACAGACGTGTGATGGACCTCCTCTTTGGGGGTGTTAGGGTTGTTCCCTTGGCAGTTTATCTGGTTAGACACTCTTGTGGTGTTTTAGGGTTCTTGGCCCCTGTTCAGACTTGGTGATTTACCCTATCCTAGTTTCAGTTGGAGCTATCTACCCCAGTTGGGGTGATATATTTGCTAAGATTTTCTAGTAGATGGTGGCCAACCATCACCTCACACCATCCGTTTGTGGTAGTGAGGCAGGTAACGTCGTAATGCCTATTAGTGTTCTCGAGGCTAAGAATGGGACACATGTCGTGCTCACATTGGCCTGAGGTAGTGATGTTGTTCCTTTGCATTAAATGATGATGGGACATTTCTAGGTGGTGAAGCCTACGCCTCTTCATCTTCCATCTCCTAGCTATAAATAAAGTTAGGTGAGGATAGTAAATGGCTATCACTGCTGTCAAGAGTGGAACGTGCTACTGCAACAAGGTTGTCATATATACTTGATTCTCTCTAACTCGATTTGAGCGAACTATTTCCAAGAGGGAGTCAAAGATGCCTTCCATTAACCAAAGTGAGAACCCTTCCTCCTCCAAGTGGGTTAGTGATGAAATGATTACACTTTACAACTTTCCTTATTCAATCTGTAATGAATTGGAGATAAGGAACTTAGGAAGCATAATCTAGGAGAGGTTAGGTACATAGTGGCAAGAGACTGCCTGAGGTTGTGTTTGTCTAGCTGGTCCAATAACTTTATCATTTGCAAATATTGCATAGAGAATAGTTTTCACATCCTACTTAATCCAATCATCATTTCTTCTCTTCTTTTATAACCTTGTCCTGTCCCAACTCAGTTTGAACTATTGGCCAGTTCTAGATGCTTTTTTGGTCCTTGCTTTAGCATAAAGGATAGAGCTTCGACTGAATCTTTTTCGACATCTCTTTGGCTTGTTTTCCCAAAAGGTGAATAAGGTTCATCCACTGAGTGATATATACACCTTTCTGGTGAGAAAAATGAGCTATGGGATCATGGACCTATAGGATAGCCTAAAGGGGCAAAATCACCATTTTTCCATTATGAACAATGGTAAGCCCCTCCAACCCCCTAATAGCCAGCAAGGTCTGTCTAAATGTGATTCTTGATCACCCCTTAGCCTCCAAAAAAGGGATAAGGTGGACACCTTGGAAGGGTTTGGGGTTCTTACCTAGTAGGAGCTCTAACAGGAGGATGTTTAGAAGTTCCTGTCATGGTCCGAGGAGGACTATCCAGACACTAATAAGTATCCACTAGCATGTTTTCTTAGATTTTTCATGCTAATCATACTTCACTATTTCCTTACAGCTTTCATGGTGTTCAAGACAGTAAACCGAGGGAGCAGTTGAAGAAGAGAGAGGATAGGGCCCTTTCTCTAACTAGAGCAAGCGATTGGCCAAGAAGTGAATGGGCTCTGCTTCTGAGACGAAATATGTTGACTAAGAGGATGCCTTGTTCTATGTCCCTATGTCACCGAGCCAAGTACCAACCTCCCCCCACTCTGATAAATGTGGATCCTACTCCACCAGAACCAAACATAGCAAGGGAGGCAACTACTCTAATGAATCAGACAATCCAAGAGGAACAAACTACTCAAGGGGAGTAAGTTACGATGGGAGAGCAGCCAACTAGTCACGGTGGACCCACCAACCGAGGAGCACCAGCCAATGGCTATAATGACTCGAATGCCACCAAAACTCTCTTTTCAAGTTATGATACATCTTATTGTTGCTTGGATGGATAGTAAGTCTATTGTAGTGGATCTCTACAAGTAACTCTCTTCACAATATATCATCTTGAGGAACACATAATCGGCCATGTAGTCTTAGTACTCCATCTATGAAGGTGAAATCACCCAAATCTCCTACCATGATGAGATCATGAATTGCTTGTGACTCTGGGTCATCCATCTAACTACTTATAACACAATCTATCAACTTAGGGTGTTCCCTTCTCAAAACGATTAGAGTTCCCAAGTGCCCATTCAATAATTATGGCTTCCAACATGCCACCTCAGCCATTTGCCTCCATTGTTGTACTTGAAGTACTGCTAGCCTCATTGGTGGCTTCCTATTAAGGGCATTAGCTACCACATTACCCTTTCCTGAATGGTATACAATGGAACAGTCATATTTTGATTTTCAACCAGTGTATTTTTATTTTCCATCTGTTGAAAATCAAAATATACCAGCTGAAAATAAAAACACATCGATGTCCTAAACCTTAAACCCAAAGGTGAAAAATCACTTTTCATAGGTAAAATCACTTTCCATAAACCCTAAACCCAAACCCAAAACCCATAGGTGAAAACCACTTTTCATTTTTCAAGTGAAAACTCATTTTCTACTAGTTGAAAGCTAAAATACACCATTGTGTTTTTATTTTCACCTAGTGTATTTTAATTTTCAGCTAGTGTGTTTCAATGGAAAATCAAAACACACCAGTTGAATAACAAAATACACTATTACTTTTGTTGAGTGGGGGGTGCAACGTTGCAACATGCATTTCTTTAGCTAAACAATACTACCTTTGATATTGCAATAGTTAAATTCATCTTAGATGTTAACTAATGGGATTCCTTACAATTTAAATTCCAATGATGTCATTTTTTATAATTGATTTCATGGCCTAGCCTTTTTTTATATGTCATTTTCCTTGTTATCTCTTTTTTGCTAACTATAATTCTAATAAGATATTTTTCTCCAAGAAAGAAAAATTCATAGGACTCGTTTAAGTGATAAGTAAGCCCACTTGATTCACAAGTCAAATTGAGCTCAAACAAATTGAGCTCAAGGGCTTATTTTAAGGATAGATGGGGTTGTTTTATTCATGAACCAACTTCAGCTCAAATGTGCTAAGCTTGAGTTGGCTCATTTGAGCTTAGTCATGTTTGAGTTCAAACTCAAGCTAGTCATGACTCAACTCATTTAGCTCGATATGTAGGGACTCAATATTAAATTTAATCTTAATTGAGCTTTAAAAATATAATTGGTGTCAATTAATGCCAAGTTAAGGAGAGTATTAGCTTTAATTTAGCACCTAGGATTATTAATCTAAGGTTAGGATTCAATTTCATTAACAAAAGAGGTTGAGGGCCTATTTGCAAGAGAAATGGAGTTGAGAGACTAATCCCTAACCAAAGGTTTGTGGTGGGAGGATGTGAGCACAAAAATTCTAGTTTGTATAAAACCATCACAAAATGACATGAGAGGCATTTGTTTTCTACCCAAACACTCCTTTCCACTGACAAACACCTCTCCCTCCCCCTCTTCTCAAGCATTAATAGCCCAAAGCCATTTTTTAAGGTAAATTCTCCTCATGTTTTGTCACATTAGATTTAGAGACTAATGTCCATCACTTTTGTGCCAAGGAGGGCTTGCAAGGATTGGGAAGGAGGAGGAGGAGAAGAAGAAAAAAAGGTGGCTGCTACTATTGCTATAGGCTTTCCTTCAACAAGGAGGAAAAAATCAAAAGGAAGAGGAAAGAGGTGCATTTTAGCCTTCTTCACCAAGATCACTAAAAAGAAGAAAGAGAAGGGATTCTAAGCTCAATTTTAGGGATGACCCCAATCTTCTCTTGATGATTTCTCTTGATTCCTAGATATTAGAGCACTCCCTTTATGTACAATTAAGTTATTTTTACTGCTACATGTTGAGTTTGATGTTGCATGAAGGTGTTCATTAAGGAATGCAAGTGTTTTAGTGGGCATGGGCCAATTAGTTTTTCCAAGGGGATTTCTTGATATTTTGCCTTAGCCACTTAATGTAGAATGCTGTATTATTTCCCTTTTGATCATTTATAGTGATATCAAGGTTCATATTTGAGTTTGGATGGCCAAAATGGGCATTTGCAACTTATTCTAAAAATTTACAAGTTACATAACATTAAGTGGTCTTCACTTAGCATTAATGTTTAGTGGCTTTGTAGGGAAATTCTTAACATTAAGTTTTGGCATGTTTAACATTAAATGGCCTCTACAAAGGAAAAACCAAGGGTTCTAAAGTGATTTAACCCTAATTAAGATTATTAATTATGATTTAATATAATTTAGACGTGATGGGGGCTTCACTGATGGGGTTTAGTGTAGATGACACTGTTGACAGAGCAAGATCGAGGTTATAAATGCTGCGTCATAGTATAAATCTAAATCACTTGAAAATAATTAAATTTATAACTCAAATATTAGAAATGAAGTCCGAGGTCGAACATAGGGAGCAAATAGGAATTCACACACTAATGTCAAATAATATGTAAATGAGCACAAGAATCTAAACCAAATAATGATATTCAATAAATACTAATTTTTTACATTAGATATTCAATGAATTCTCATGTATCTTGAGGCAATAAAAAAGTAGAGAAGCTAAAATAATGGTGATTTAAATCACCAATTACTCTCTAAGCATATATATCTCAAGCATTCAATCAATTTAAATATCTCAACAGAAATTCTAAACCAATTGTTCGTAATATCAAGCCTCAAATCAGACTCGGGTCTGATGGCTGGACAACTTAACCAACAGATGCTACAGTGCTAAGGAAGCATTGTTCTTCTTCTTCCTCTTCTCTTCTCTCCTCTGCTTCTGCTCTTCCAAAGGCCTCCTTTTTCTTCTTCAGCTCTTCTTCCTCCTCTTCTTGCCTGTCTTCAGCCTCTTCTCTTCTTCTTTCTTCATGCACAGAGGGCGGCCATCCCTTCAGCGACTAAGTGTCACACAGGGCAAAACCCTCCCCTACCCTCGCTCTCTCTCTCTCCTTCTCTCTTTAGGATCTGCCCTCCCAGGGCCACAGTGGGTTATCGGGTATTCGGGTAGAGCACACCCAGGACCAGGGCTGCCGGCCGTGAGTGGCAGCCAAGGAGTGCTTAGGTTTAGGTGGGTAGTTGGATCAACGCCAGACCCGTGTGAGTAGTGTCACGGGCGAGGCGCATGTGAGGCGCATGCGGGGACCTCACCCCTTGTGCTTGCTGAGGCGATAAGCCTACAGAACAAAAATAATTTATGCGCTGTGGTGCGGCTATCAGCGCTCGATGTGGGATAATGTCCCCTGCACTTCGTCGCGTGTTGTTGCAATGAACTTCCTTCGCCGAATAGGAGTAACTGCTACGTTTGGGGTCTCCAATTGAGGACCTGAAGAGCTCCCTGGAGTTATGCCACATCACTTGGAGCAGACACCTAGGAGTAAAGGCATATGAACACCACCTGGAACTCCTTGAAGAAGCTCTGCAAATGGCGTTCGAAGGGTTGTACTTGAAACACAAAGTCCGAGCTAAAAGCCCTGGTTAAATGGTTCAATAGTGTCGCTGTGAGGCGAGGAAGTGAACGGCGGTGTCCGTGAGGTGTAAGAGTGCATGAGGTGGTCGGACGATGACAGAAAGTGAAGTGCAAAGGTGCGGTGTTCGGCGGAGGTTGTGAGTGGGCGCAAGGTGGAATAAATATGGGGGTTTTATGCAGAAAGGCAAGGTGGAGGTAATAGGCTAGTTGGCGAGGCGGATGGAGTTGTGTAGCAGTGGAACTGCCTCACTGGAGTGGTCGTTGATCACGAAGAAGATGAGGATGAGCATGTCGAGTCGGGGTTTGAGATGAGGATAGAGAAAGAGAAAACTAACCTACAAAGCTACTCTATTGGACGAAAGGGGGGAGATCCTTGTCGATTTTGGCACGTCGGCGATGGAGAAGACAAACTCTCTGGCAGGGGAGGAACGGCGATGACGACGGGAAGGAGGCTCCTGCTGGTACGGCCAAGAGCAGATGAGAGAGAGGAAGGGAATTCAGCCACTGGTATTATGGACGGACGATGAAGGAGGTCAGGAGGAGTCGTCGAAGCTTGCGGAGCTTCGTGGCCGGAAGAGAAAGGAGGAATATGGAGATTTCACGGTCGGAATCAAGCTTGAGAAGTTCGACTTAATCTGGGGATTCTTTTATCGACCTCTGGAGGGAGTTTTGGGCTTGGGAAGCAAGCTTGGAATGTTCGCTGGAGATAGGAATTCCAAGATACCCTAATCTCTCATGCGTTTGCATGAGAGATTGGGAAAGTTTTAGGGCTTATGGACGGATTCAATGGAAAGAGGACTCCTCAAGGAATCTCCCTTCCAATTTTGGAAGGGATTGATTGATCAAAGAAGGAGTTCTCTTCAATCAAAGATCGTTGGAGTTGTAGGAATAGGATTCATGGTGGTAGGGATCTTTTTGTGAAGAAGGCGACAAAGTTGGGAGGCTATTTGAAAGGAATTCAAAAGTTAAGGATCTAAATGAGATAAAAAGAGTCTTATTGGACCAAAATGCAAACTTGGTCAAGATGATCTTAGATTGGGCTCAAATTTTGGTAAAAACCTAATTTGGACCCAAGGAATCCAATGGTGAAGTTAGATTTAGGGTTTGACCTCATTTGACTAGGTAATTTATACAAAAATCCAAATTAGAGCAAATATCTGTCTAAGACTTTATTTTAGGTCAAGACGGGTTCTAATGGTCAAATTGAAAGTACCAAACCCTAGAGAACATTTTTTTATGATTTTTAAAGGATTTAGGTGAATTATATCCTGTCCATAACCTCAGTTAATTAAGTGGGTCTGTTTTTAGGATTTCGGAAGTCATTTAATTCTCAAAACACACGAAAACCCTTTTCTGTCTGTATTAACCCACTTATTAGACTTTTGAGACCATTTGACCCTTGATTAACCCCTGAGAAAACCCGTGGTTGTTCTGCATTCAAGATATGATGGTAAAATTATAATTTTAACCCTATTTTCTTGTCTTTCTCTCAGAATGATTATGAAATGAATTAGGGCTCTCTAGCTGTTATGTAGGAGCATTTAATGACTTAACTAGATAAAATTGAGCTAGTTATGACTCATGATGGTGTTCCCATCAGACACCCTAAACTCCAATTTAGCACTTTGCTTCTTCATGGCCTAAGTTAGGATCAATTGGGTTAAGTTCAAGAGAAACCCTAAGTGAATGGGATGCTTTTGTTGGATTATAATCCAATATATGGACTAGTATATGTATTTAACATTTAGATATAATCATAGAACATACAATTTAAGGACTGTCATTATTTATACCCATTTGTAAAGTGATCTACTAATGCAATTAAGTTAATATGGGTATGAAATGCAAAAGAAAAGTGTGGTATTTAAACATATATGTGCAGAGACCTTTCTTTGTAATTAGAATCTACTTGATGGGCATATACACTAATTACCCAATTGCAATTAAAGGGGATAATTGCTGTTTAGTATAGGGGTTTTGGTCCCTAAGGGAACCACACACATTCTCTTAGTGTCAAACCCATCGTGACCCAAAGAATACAGAGAGAGAGACTGTACGACTAAGAAGAAAACCTCTGCAGCTGCCCTCAAACAGATGCATGGATGTGGAATCCCTTGGAAGCTCTATATCGCAACCTAGGTTCTACAAGATCAAGATGAGCATAGGTATGACTTCCCTTGATGTGAATGGATCTATACATATACATGCAAAACCATCTTTGTGTGAATATGAACATGTTATTCACTTCTATATTTGATTCGTTTTAGTTTCGGCTTGTTGCTTTTCTGTTTAGATAGAAAACCTTGTAAATCATAGGGCTTGCATGAACTTAGAATGATTAGATCTTTCGTATTCTCAGAAAAAAGTAAAATCACATTATGTAACCATTGCCAGTACTAGTACGCTTGATGAGTACCGATACATGTAAGCTACAACTAAGGCTCTAGAATTCAGGTCTTGGACTACAAGTTGGAAGTACCGGTACTCATCATGAGTACTGGTACAAGCTAGCTGCAGATTAGGCTCCAGGTTCTTTAAGCTCAATATCTATATCCTATGAATATTGGTACTCATCATGAGTGCCGATACTCATGAGTTACAGATCAAGTTCTAGGTTTAAAGTGACCCAAACCTGTAACTTACTAGTACCAGTACTGATCATCAGTACCGGTACCTGTTGGTTACATGTCAAGGAATCTGTACTCAACAAGTACCGGTATCCATGATGGGTACCGGTACTCGTTGAGATAAGCCAATTTTGGAGTGATACCAGCACGTCATGAGTACCGATATTAGTCTCTAGTACTGGTATAGGATGAGTACTAGATGAGTACTCGTTGGAGCTTGAGTTCCAAACTATAAGCTATGAGTGCCTGTACTTCTTTGGATATGGAACTAAAACCTATATGTCTTGGATACCGATATAGGTTCACCAGTACCGGTACTTAGTATATAGGATACTGATACTGGTACACCAGTACTGGTACCCCAATTGGTTGAAAGCTCAGTTGGGATTAATTAATGTATAGGTCTACCCTAAGTTAGAAGTGGGTCAATTACAGTTAAACCCCTCATGTTTTTTTAATAGCTTTAACCTATGTAAAAGACATAACTAAATGTCATAGGTTCTTTAGGATATAAGAGATACCCTAACAACCTAGTTGGGTTTGTAATTAGGGTTGTTGAGCACATGAGTGAGCCAATTGCTAAAGCATTAAGAAAGGACTTATAATGAACCTAAGGGGTCTTCTAGGGTGATTCACCATGACTTCATGGACTTGGTAGTTCATCATATCAGGATGGATTCTCAAAAATGTTGGTAGCATGTACCTGCCTATGGTTAACTAGAACCTAGATGGTTCTTAGTTGTAGTGATCAGTCATAAATTGGTCATCAAAAAATGGGGTACTTGAATCAATGGTTTGGTTGGCACTCGCAAGAGCGGATGGTATAGGAGTACCTAAACTTGTGAGTGATGATACTTGGGCTAGAGCTTGGCCAGCATCCATGTGTAGGGATGATGTTGGGGTACCAAGGGGTGATAGGAAGAGAGCTCTCCTGAGGGTGGACTAAAGTAGGATACACCTAAAAATGTTGTTAGCTCCTAACTGGAGCATTGGTGACCCCAAATTCTTTCATCTTTCTCCTACCAACGAAGATCTTGGATGACCATTGACCTTTCCTTGATTGACTCGAGTTGAGTTAGTTCCTTGAGATCTAATGCTTTAGCCAAAGATTACTCCCTAAGGGCCTAACTCTCTTGACGATTGTTAGCAATATTCTTGTATATCGAGAATAGATATGCCTTACTTAAGGATCATGGGTACGAGAAGTCTCTCCCTTGATAAAAGAGGAACTCTTTGTGCCATAAGGGAGCATAAGGAGGATACATCCGCAACACCTCCCCTGTGGAGTGATGATTTTAGATGATATGACCTAGTGTGGTGACTGAGAGAAAATCAAGGTGGTGTTTGGTACGTGAGTTAAGGTCAGTTAACCCACGTTTAGGTGAGTTTGACTTGGTGTACATTTGATCCAAGTTAAGGTAGCATAACCGAACACAAACTTATTCTACCCCCTCTGCGGAATAAGGTTTAACCCGCCTGTTATTCTAAACACCAAAATGCACTTATTCCTTCATTCTATTCCACTCTTTTTAATTCCTCTATTTATTCCACAAACTTATTCCCCATACCAAATACTGTGAAAGTAATTAAGTAACCAACCTAGTAATAATTGAGCATAGGGATTGGGAAAAGTTTTGTCTAGCCTTTATGTTACACATGTACAACACCTATTCTTCTTAACAATACATAATTTTGCCCCTATTGTGCCACTTCCCATTTATGACCTACTTTCATCAAGATGCCTTGGTGTTCTAGTTTTCGAATTAGTCAAGATCAACTGTAGTTCCTAGAGAAAGTTAGAAGTCAATTTTACTTTGTGCTTTCTCACCTTGAATTGAAGATGGCGAAGCTACATCATCCAAGGTCATAGGCAGACATGCCAATTGATTCATAGCTAGAGTTGGTATTTGAGTTCGTCAATGCTTCATGTCTCCTGCACCAGGCCAGAAACAAGGTGGCTTTTACTCCCTGCAATGGCAAGCACTTGGGTATTTCTTCTTTTGGAGCTAACTCTTGCAATGGCACATAGATTTAATTTTTTTCTAAAATAGATATTGGGGAAAGTTCTTTAGGCCACAATATTGCTTCTTTTCACTGTAGATAGAGAATCAATCAATTATATAATTACAAATAAATGAAACATGTTGAAAATTCTTGATGCTCGCTTTGACTACTAAATTGTCCTCCTATGGTATTGTTATTTGTGTTGATAGAAATGTGTTTTCTTATAGATTCCAATTTGCTTTCTTTGTCAATGCTGAGTGTTGAATGCGGAAAACTACGTAATCGAAGTTGGTTTCGAAAAACCCGTCGTTGTAGTTCGATTTGCGAAGAAATCCATCAACAAATAAATTTATACCGAAATTCTAAGAATTCTAGGTCGAACACAGGGAGGTTACGTCAATCTAAAATCCGTAATTTATAATAATTTTTTTTCTTTTTTATTTGAAAATGAAATAATTACAAATGAATTGATATAAATAATAAAAGAGAAAGAGAGAGAGAACAATCACTTGATATAATCAGAGTGTTTTTACAACTACAAAGTGGGAAATTATTACAACTAGAAAGCAGAAAATTCTATTCTAAAAGCGATTAAAAAGAAGGGAGAGAGATGTTATCCTCCACGACGAATCCTAGGAGGACGAGCTGGACAGAGTGACGCCTGGAAGATGGAGGACGGAGCGGGAAGAAGGAGGATGAAGCAGGAAGAAGCGGGAATGAGGTAGCACATCATCGTCATTGCAGGATCCACTTTCAGAATGGGGGCGAGAAAATTGGATTTAGTTCTAGAATAGCGTCCCGGGTGTGGGACAAGCTCTTCTTGAGCATGGGAGAGGTACAGAAGTGAAGGAAGGGATGAAGAAGTGGAGGTCGGGTCTCCTTTTATAGTTGTAGGAATCGAGGGCAAATTGTCATTTCAAGCTTAAAACATTAATATCAGGTCTTTAGTGACGGATTTTTCTATCACTAAAGGTCTAATCGTGGCCGATGTGCACGTGCCTCCCCGCCTCCCACGCTCAAAATGCCTGCGCACTTCTTTCAAATCTTAGCTGTCCTATCGCGAGATCGGACGACTTAGTTTTCTCCTCACTCGCCTTCGTCTACGCCTTCAACGCGCACCCACATGCGATCAGGTGTGCGTGTTGTGCGTCAGACGTGCGTGCACGCTATTGGCTGATCCGCGTCGCCCGCAGCCGATCGCACGGTTGCAATTACTCTCTCGCGCGCTGCAGATGGGGAGTCAAACGCTCGTCTCGTACTCACGTAACGTTGCTCGACCGCTGTGCTGCGATGCTTACTTTATCACGGTTTTGATTTTAGGCACGCGTGCTCGCGGGATCGAGCAGTGGAGATCCTTTGGAGATGCAGCGGCAATCCTTAAGGTCGATTGGGCAGCTGGGATGGCACCATGTGGCGCCATCTTGGCCTTTCATCTTCTATGTATTGTAGATCATGCCACGAAAGTCGGATTGGACCGATTTTTGCGCCATTAGGCTGCGATCATCGACCTAAACCCATCCGTGCGATCAAATTTATCATTTGAAGTGCGAATTGGCACCAATCGTCGCTCCAATCAGATCCGTACAGTTGGATCTTCGATCCGAAGTCCCAATTAAAAATCACCCTATCCCTGACCATAAAAGGAGACAATTACTATACAATTTAACCTAAATGCATGATTATTCATGTTATGTAATATTTACAATGTATGATACTAATATGATACTAAGAACATGCATTAATAGACATTTTTGGCTATTTAGATGTATGCACATCACACCCCCATGCCTATATTTTGCTAGTCCCTAGCAAAAACTACATGTTATTTATAAAAGAATTAGGGTTGGATTACTCGGGCACAAGTCATTTTCAACATTAAGAAATTTTTACTTAGGACTTGAACTTTCAGAGACAGAATAGCACCCAGGTATCTGCCAAAATGCAGATAGCCTAAGCCCTCGCCTTATTCAAAGAAAGATCTCTTTTCTTTCTTTTTCTTCTTTTCTAATTCTTTTGGATTTTTGAGTTTAGGGTTACAGAGTGGCTTTCTACGGCCACTCAACCGACCCAAAACTTGATGAAAACCCTAAGTCCTAAGCATCTTTTTGTGAAAGTGATAGACTCGTTGATCGGCAATTAGAACGGACTACGCCTCTAGGTGACCTTAAAAAGAATTCTGCTTAAAGGTGTATCTATACGACCGGTAGCTTTCTCCCTACTTTTATTTTTATGGGGTCAACATAAGGGTGAATCTAATGTATATCTCCCCGACTTATTCTACTTCTCTGCTTCTTCCTAAGTGTTTTAGGAATTTGACGTGCATTTCTTGAGTTGGGTTCTGGACAACCTACCAATGGGCTATTACCCACGATAACTTGTCATCCATACTCGTGCGGTGAAGTGTGGCTTATTTCTTTTGTTTTCTTTTTCTCCTCTTCTTTTTCTTTTTCTTTTTTTTTCTTTTTTTCTAAGTAGGTGGCTTTCCTAGTCTAAGATTTACCTAAAGGTAGCAGGAAAAGAATGGTTCAGTGGCTGGGCTCTGGACAACCTACCTATGGGCTGTTACCCACGATAACTTGCCAGCCATACCACCCTAGAAGGTTCATTAGCTACCCAATTTCCGTTAAAATCGCCGAACAACAAGTCAGTGACGAATAATGTGTAGATGCTTTAGACTTAAAGTTCCCTCAAATCAGAGGGCGAGTTGATAAGTCGTGTACTTATCACCCAAACTTATTTAATAAAATTAAAATAGAATTCAGAATGGCGAGGACTCGATACATAAATCCACATTTTAGTGGATACCCGGGCTGATTAAGTGTAAAGACCTGAAGGGTCTTAGTGTTCAGATCCTATTATAATATTTCCTAAGATTGAAAAGTCTTAATGCCCAAGTATTTCTTCCTAATTCAATTTTTCTTTTTTTATGTATATATAAGAAAACAAGTAGAATTTACAAGAATTCCATAGAGCTGACAAATTGAATCAGAAATGAATCCACGCCCCCATGCCTAGCTGATGTAATGTTCACATAGAGGATAAAAGAGATGAAAGGAAGGTAGAATGTAGAAGATATCACCTGAATATGATGCTCGGGTCAGCTTTGAGTCAGACTGTACAACTGCTGAGTTTAATGCCGTCAGCTAGGCAAAGTCCAGCCAAAGAGATCACAACATGATGAAGGCAACCGTGTCTGAGACGGGTTCTGGAATAATACAGTCAATAAAAGGCTTTAGACGTTGACCGTTGACTTTGAATGAATTACCCATCTTTGGGTCAGAAATCTGAATGGCCTCGTTGGAAAAATCTGATCGATGATGAACAGGCCATTCCATTTTGACCTAAGTTTGCCGAGAAAGAGCTTAAGTCGAGAATGAAAGAGCCAGACCTTCTGGTTCAGCTCAAAGCTCTTGCGGGATATCAATTGGTCATGAAGAGCTTTGGTCAGAGTCTTGTAGATCTTGGCATTCTTGTACGCGTCATTTCTAAGCTCCTCCAACTCAGATAGTTGGAGTTTCTTGGTTTTTCCAGCTAAACTTAAATCTAGATTACACTGCTTGATTGCCCAGAATACCCTATGTTCAATTTCTACGAGTAAATGACACGCCTTTCCATACACCAGGCGAAAATGGTGACATGCCGATGGCCATTTTGTACGTCGTACGGTAGGCCCAAAGAGCATCCTCAAGCTTTTGAGTCCAGCCTTTACAATCAGGCCTAACCATCTTCTGAAGAATATTCTTGATCTTTCGATTGGAGATCTCGGCCTGTCCATTCGTATGGGGATGGTAAGGTATGGAGATTCTGTAATTTACCCCGTATTTTGCTAATAAATTACGAAATTGGGCATTAGTGAAGTGAGAACCACCATCGCTGATGATGGCCCTCGGAATCCCGAACCGGCTGAAGATGTTTTTCTTGACGAAATCGATGACCACCTTATGGTCATTGGTTCGGATAGGAATGGCCTCGATACATTTGGATATGTAATCAACAGTGACAAGAATGTACTGATGTCCAAATGAAAGGAGGAAGGGTCCCATGAAATCGATGCCCCAAACATCGAAGATTTTGACGGAAAGAATCGGGTTTAAGCGCATCATGTCTCTGTTGGTTATGCTCCCAAATGCTTGCCATTGGGAACACGACCTCGAGAATTCCTCGGCATCCTTGAATAAAGATGGCCAAAAGAATCTAGATTGCAAAATTTTTGCAGCTGTATTTTTCTTGGAGAAATGTCCACCACACGCAGATGTATGGCAGAAGTCGAGTATACTTTGAATTCACTCTCCAGAACACATCGGCGAATAATCTGATCAGAGTCGATGCGATACAGCTCAGGGTCCTCCCAGAAGTAGTATTTGGCCTCAAATTTGAGTCTATCTCATTGTTGCTTAGTCCAATCCTGAGGGATTTGACCAATGTCCAAATAGTTTATGATGTCTACAAACATGGAGTTTGGACACCTAAAACTGTAAGGATAGTCTCGTCTGGAAAAGTATCAACAATCGGAATATTAAGACGAGAAGAATCACTCAAGAGTCTCAAAAGATGATCCGCCACCACATTCTGTGCCCCAGATTTATCCTTGATTTCAAGATCAAATTCTTGAAGCAGAAGAATCTATCGAATAAGCCAGGGTTTGGCATCCTTTTTGGCCAAGAGATGTCTCAAGGTCGAGTGGTCGGTATAAATTATGACATGAGACCCTAAGAGATAAGCCATGAATTTCTCCAAAGCAAAAACTATAGCTAGTAATTCTTTCTCAGTAACAATGTAATTCCTCTGGGCCTCGTCCAGAGTTTTACTAGCGTAGTAGATGACTGAGGGCTTCCTGTCAATCTTCTGACCCAAAATAGCCCCGACCACGTAATCAGAAGCGTCGATCATGATCTCAAATGGGGCTATCCAAACCAGTGGTTGCAACCCCGGAGCACAAGTGACTGCCATTTTAAGAAAATCAAATGCCTTACAGCATGATTTGTTGAATTTAAATGGCGTATTTTTGGCGAGAAGATTGCTCAGAGGGCGGGCAACCTTAGAAAAGTCCTTGATGAACCTTCTATAGAATCCCACATGACCAAGAAATGATTGAATTTGTTTGATAGATGTGGGAGGAGGAAGTTTAGAGATAGCATCAACCTTAGCTTTGTTAACTTCGATACCCCGTTCAGAGATTACATGACCCAAGACGATGCCTTCTTGTATCATGAAAGGACTCTTTTCCCAGCTAAGGACCAATCTTGTTTTGATGCATCTTTTAAGAATCATTTCAAGATTAACCAAACAAGAATCAAGCGATTCTCCAAAAACAGAGAAATCATCCATGAAGACTTCCATAAACTCTCCCACCATGTCTGAGAATATGGCTAGCATACACCTTTGAAAAGTCGCAGGTGCATTGCCTAAGCCGAATGGCATCCTACGGAAAGCAAAGGTTCCGTAGGGACAGGTGAAAGTCATTTTTTCCTGATCCTCGGGATGGATAGGGACTTGATTGTATCCTGAGTAACCATCAAGGAAACAGAAGTACTTCTGCCTGGCTAGTCTTTCAAGGATTAGATCGATAAAGGGCATAGGGAAATGATCCTTTTTCGTGGCTATATTCAGCTTCCTATAATCAATACAAACTCTCCAAGAGGAATCTGAACGAGTTGTGACAGATTCTCCTTTCTCATTAGTCACAATGGTAATCCCGGCTTTCTTGGGAATAATTTGCACGGGACTTACCCAAGGACTATCAGAAATCGGATAAATGATTCCTGCATCAAGCCACTTGATAATTTCCTTTTTGACCACTTCTCGCGTATTAGGGTTTAATCTCCTCTGCATTTGGTGAGAAGGGCGGGATCCATCTTCCAAAAATATTCTGTGATTGCAATAAGATGGCTCGATCCCCTTAAGGTCATGAATGGTCCAACCAATTGCCTCCTTGTGTTCCTTTAGGACCTTGATCAATTTAATCTCCTACTCCTTAGTTAATCTGGCACTGATAATCACAGGGAGCGTCTTTTGAGGTCTCAAAAACTGATATTTCAAATTCTCAGGCAATAGTTTCAGTTCAAGCTGGGGTGGGTTTTTGGATTGAAGGTAAGGATGATGCTGATGAAGATTCATCAAGCGGAAGAGGTTGAAAGTGAATAAAATTAATAACCTCTTCAGAATATGGCGGGTTTGCCACAGAGGGGTGCAGTTCAGATCTATCACAACAGGAAGAACTTTCAATTACAGAAACCGCCATACAAGTTTCAATATTCAAACTATCTTCCTCAAATTCCTCTATAAATCCACAATCCTCGAATTTGTTAATCGCCTTAAAAATATCTAATTTAAATTTCTAATCCCCAAAGGTGATTTCCATGCTACTGCTTTCACAGTTGATATTGACCTTTGCGGTAGCTAGGAACGGACACCCAGAATGATGGGCGTGTTCCTAAGATTTTCAGGTACATCCATGGCAAGGACAAGGAAATCTACAGGAAAATAGAAATCCTTAACCTTAATAATAACATCTTCAATAACGCCTCGTGAATTTGTAATCGAACGGTCCGCTAACTACAGCGTTACTGAAGTCGGCCAAAGTTCACTTAATCCGAATTTCTCATAAAGAGAAATCGGAATTAGGTTAATAGATGTACCTAGATCCAAAAGTACTTTATCAAAAGTGTAATCTTCAATGACACAAGAAATCAAAGGAGCACCTGGATCTCTCTTTTTCTGAGGAAGGTGATGCAGGATAACCGAACTAGCCTGCTCGGAGAGTACCACCTTCCTCAGAACAGATTCCCTCGACTTACGCTTCTGTGTGCATAAATCCTTCAAAAATTTAGCGTAAGCCGGCATGTGGTTGATAGCGTTAAGGAGCAGGATATTGATCTCGACATTCTTGAATATATTCAAGAGTTCCTTGTTACTATCAACAGGCTTCTTCTTCCTAGGTTTAATCAAGGCCTCAGGAAAAGGAACATAAGTCAAATCTTCAGAATCAGGTTCCTGAGCCTTGATTTCTTCTTCGGAGCTCTCCTTTCTCTCCTCAGACTTTCCAGGATTTGGTAGATCAAAACAGTGCAGTTGTGGATCCTGAGTTTGTCTTCCACTCCTCAATGAAATTGAATTAGCAGATGCATACGGGTTTGGGTCTTGGGGAGGGTTAGGAAAGATTGAAGGGGCTTTATTAGCCAAAAACCTTTGATTTGAGGAAGCAGAAGAGGAAGGACCCTACCCCGGGTTTTTCCAGGAGAAGTTAGGGTGGTTCCTCTAAACCGGATTAGAAGCATTGGAATAAGGGTTGGACCTAACATCCTCCTGTGCAGCATAGACATCCTCATAGGGTGAGGATGGAGAGAAAGAAAGGGAGGGATCAGAGAAACTAGGATCAAAGGCCCCAGTTTGGAACCCATGGGGTTCCGAATAGTGTTGACTCACAGGTTGAGCCGCATCAAGTTGATTCACGAACTCCCGTCCAGAAGGAGCTCGCGACGAATGGAATCCCGAATGTTGGGATTGAGTGGATCGAGAATTGTTTATTGAATTTCCGGCCATCTACTTCATCCTTTTAGTAACCAAGTCCACCTTATCTAGTTTATTGCAAATCAATTCCATATCGAATGAATGAGAGTCGTGGACTTCATTAACATTGGAGCTAGGTTGTTGGGACTGGTTAAAAGTATCCATGGAGGCATGATTGATCGAATTCTCACTCATCTCCTCAAACAAATCGTGCGCGTTATCTGCGTCTTCGTTGAGGAAATTGTCTTCACAAGAAGCGTCCACGTGATTTCTGAGTTGCTTAGTCAACCTGTGGTAGAAGATCTACATGAGCTACCATTTCGGCACCTCGTGGTGTGGACACCTCCGCAAGAAGTTCTAGAATCGCTCCCTAGCAACATGAAACTGCTCCCCCGGCCGCTGGGTGAAGGTAATAATTGCCCGTCTCAAAGCATTGGTACGTCTGACAGGGAAGAATTTCTTAAGGAAAGTCGATTTCAAATCATTCCAAGTTTCAATTGACCATCCTATAGTCCTGTACCAATGAGCGGCTTTATCCCTAAGAGAGTGAGGGAAGAGCCTCATGATCATCTACTCCTCATTCACGTTTCATGCCTTGGTGGTCTGGACCAAAGTGGTCAAGTCCTCCAAGTGCTGAAACGGGTCTTTAGAGCCAAGCCCATGGAAATGTTTGATCAGGCTTAACACATGGGGCTTGATTTCTACGTCTCCGGTAGGAATTTGGACGCTGGGACGTTCCCCGTAATTTGAAGAATCATAAAAATCCTTTAAGGGCTGAGCACCCTGCATTCTCTGCATTTGTTTCAGCTGCCTTTGAAATACCTTCTGTGGATTCTAAGACAGAGGAGGCTGTTGATCGGCCATGGGATCAAGTTAGCCAAAATCCAATCTACGCCTCCTAGAATACTCTAGTGATCCTTCCAATCGGGGATTCAATGACCTCCTTCCCAGCATAAACTAGGAAAAGGTCAGAACGACTAGGGATAAGAACCCTACAACACAACAAAACAAGCATGTCCTTAAGTTGGGTAACCTAAGGATCTACAGACTCTCAGAATCCGCCATAAGATTATAAACAATATACTCTACTTGCATCTGCTCAATCCAACCAGTTAGAAGGAAGGCCTGGGGAGAAGATTCTTCCTTCGGCTTGCGCCTCCGGTTCCTAGTGTACCCCTCAACCGCAGTCATTTGACGCTACTCCCCTAGCTAGACATCAGATTGATCAGTACAAGCAGGTTAATCGTAAACAATCTCAGACTGAACCCCGAAGAGCGAATCAGTCCTTAAGGCCAACATCTACTTGATTTTATTTAGGTCTGGGATTGTAGTGCTTATGGAATGTGGCGGGCTCTTGAAATGGGTTGTACCCTTAATGATCAATTGAGTATGTGTGAGTGCGTGCACAACCAGGGTTTTCAAGCAAGATTATTTGTGATGGGTAGATTTTAAGGTTGAAATCTTACTTAAGTAGCTTTTAGAGTTTGGAATTAGGTTTAATTCAATCAAGTTCGAGACAAACTAGGTAGCACGGGTGAAGATCACTTTCCTTTTGAAATCAAAAATAAAGTGGAGTTTCTGATATTAACCTAAATTGAAAACCCTAAGGGGAAGCTACTTGGTGAGTTGATTTTAGGTTAAGTGGTGCGGCCCAAAGAACTCAAACAATTGGCCAAGATTGCACCACTGAGTTAGGCACACAAAATGATTAACCTAGACTGATTACTATTCTTTTATATGTTGATTTGTGTGTAACGGTTCCACAGATCAGAATCCAATTGAGTAGAAGAAAATCAATTAGGTTAAGTGCCTTGAATGTGAGTGTATGTAATGTGTATGTTAAATTACCCCACAAGAAATATCTTTTTGTTGATTTTTTATATGCGGGTAAGATGAATGTGAGTGGAAATCCAAGCAACCAAACTAATCCTACTATTTATGCAAACACCTAGGTTAATTGGAATTTGAATTAATGTGGTGAAATGGAATCTATGGAGGGGGAAGAATGGGGAGCACTTACAGTTGTCTTCAATTGCACTTTACTCAGATCTACCGCTTGAAAATCCCCTGTAAAGGTACCTGCAAAACAATAGACAATAAATAAAGCAAGTCAGAAAATAATAAAGTGCATGAAATGCGGAAAGAAAATCGAAAATCGTTGCCTCCCCGGCAACAGCGCCAAAATGTTGAATGCGGAAAACTACGCGATCGAAGTTGGTTTCCAAAAACCCGTCGTTGTAGTTCGATTTGCGAAGAAATCCGTCAACAAATAAATTTATACCGAAATTCTAAGAATTCCAGGTCGAATACAGGGAGGCTACGTCGATTTAAAATCTGCGATTTATAATAAATTTTTTTTCTTTGTTTTTGTTTGAAAATGAAATAATTACAAAGGAATTGATATAAACAATAAGAGAGAGAGAGAACAATCACTTGATATAATCAAAATGTTTTTACAACTACAAAGCGGGAAATTATTACAATTAGAAAGCAGAAAATTCTATTCTAGAAAGCGATTAAAAAGAAGGGAGAGAGATGTTATCCTCCTCGACGAATGCTTGGAGGACAAGTTGGACGGAGAGACTCCTGGAAGACGGAGGACGGAGCGGGAATAAGGAGGACAAAGCAGGAAGAAACGGGAACGAGGTAGCACGTCGTCGTCGTCGCGGGATCCACTTCTGGAACGGGGGTGAGAAAATTGGATTTAGTTCTAGAATAGCATCCCGGGTATGGGACAAGCTTTTCTTGAGCTTGGGAGAGGTAGAGAAGTGAAGGAAGGGATGAAAAAGATGTGGAGGTCGGGTCTCCTTTTATAGTTATAAGAATCGAGGGCAAGTTTGTCATTTCAAGCTTAAAACATTAATATCAGGTCTTTAGTGACGGATTTATCCGTCACTAAAGGTCAAATAGTGGCCAACGTGCGCGAGCCGCACTTGCCTCCCCGCCTTCCACGCTCGAAATGCCTACGCACATCTTTCAAATCTTACCTGTCCAATCGCGAGATCGGACGGCTCAGATTTCTCCTTGCGTGCCTTCATTTGCGCCTTCACCGCGGGCCCACGTGCGATCGGGCGTGCGTGCTATTGGCTGATTTGTGTCGCCCGCAGCTGATCGCTCGGTCGCAATTACTCACCCTCACATTGCAGATGGCAAGTCGAACGCACGCCACGCACTCGAGTAACGCCGCTCGACTATTATGCTGCGGCGCTTACTTTATCACGATTTTGATTTCAGGCGCACGTGCTCGCGGCCGTTGGATCAAGATCCAATGCCTAGGATCGAGCGGTGGAGATCCTTTGAAGATGTAGTGGCGATCCTTAGGGCCGATTGGGTTGCTGGGATGGCGCTACATGGCACCATCTTGGCCGTCCATCTTTTGTGTATTGTAGATGGTGCCACGAATGTTGGATTGGATCGATTTTCGTGCCATTAGGCTACGATCATCGATCCGAACCGATCCGTGCAATTGGATTTGTCATCTAAAGTAAGAATTGACACCATCTTGGCCCTTGATCTTTAGGCTTCCTCGATCTCTATTTGGTGCTATGGATGTCTGATCAAGGTGATCTTGGAGTCGTTGAACTCCAATCTTCACCCTGATCAGATCTGTACGGTTGGATCTTTGATCCGAGACCCCAATTAAAAATCACCTTGTCCATAACCATAAAAGGAGACAATTACTATACAACTTACATAAATGCATGATTATGCATGTTATGTAATATTTACAATGTATGATGATAATATGACATTAAGAATATGTATTAATAGATATTTTTGACTATTTAAATATATGCACATCACTGAGCTACCAATCTATTACTATATCTAAAAGAAAGTGCTCGACTCTCAACCACCACGTCTCCACCTTCCTCCTCCCCCCTCCAATTCCCCACTCACTCACTCTCTCTTTTTCTTTAATCTATTACATAAATTAGTGGTTTGCACTGGTACCTCTTTATGCATAATAATTTGCATAGTGGGCTTTTTAAAAGTGTATCATGTATCTTGAGATTTTTATATAAATAATCTATACTTTTTTAAAATTACACCAAGTGGTTATATTCTCGATACTAACCGTATATATTTCTCTACCCAAAGTTATCTGTATATTTGCATCCATTTCATTATAAAATTATTTTTTACTTTATAAAATCTAAATAACTTTTGTTAATTTATTTTCCATGTGGATATTTATCTCTAAATTATGTGATATTGAATAAAGTAATTTTAAGTTAATTTTCCAAATGGAAAGCACTTTATTGAAGCAAGTTTTTTTGGATGATTAGTCAAATCATATACAATAGTTAGATGCCTAAAAGTTTCACAAACTCCCATGGTGAAGTACAGGTACTATCACTAGTTTTGATAAATAGGAATGAAGGTCTCCTTATTGTGTGAACAAGATATATTTCTAGTTGGGGCTTTGTATGTTTTTATTTGATGGATGTCTAGGGCTATTGAGGATCAAGGTAGGGTGTCATCAAAGACAGATATTATCATTCAAAGAAGTCCTTTGAGATATCTTCTTAGGATTAGCAACATATGTCTTTGTTTTGGAGTAGAAAAATTAATTTCGTTGCTGGGTATATGGATTCAGACATGGTAGGTGACATAGATGGGAGAAGGTCCATATATGATTACTTCATGACATTTACAGGTGGTACGATTTCTTGCCAATCTAGAGTTTAGAAATGTGTAGCCTTGACTACCATGGAAGTAAAGTTTATAACAGCTATAGAGGCTATCAAGAAGTTGTGGATGAAGTTCATTCAAAAACTTTGGTTTGTACAAGAGAAACATGTCCTATATTGTGATAGTCAGAATGCGATTCACTTTCGCAAGAATTGCACTTTTTATACAAGTTTGAAGTACATAAATGTAAAATATCATTGGATATAATATGTTCCCTAAGCAAAACAACTTGCACTTAAAAGAATCTATACATATGACAATTGTGTTGATATGATAACAAAATTATTGCTACTTGGGAAGTTTCAAGCATGCCATTGTAGGAGTAGAGCGGTTCCACATCGTCCACATGTTGGGTGGTCCCCTCTATATGGAAACACCTTTATAGGATATTTTTTTTGTGATCCAAACAATAATATTAAAAGGTTGGAGATATGGTTGCAATTTTTTCATAACCATCTTTGATATTTTGCTATTCTTTATTTTCTCCTCCAACAAAATGGTGATATAAAAAAAGGGAGTAGAAGAGGATCTATCTTTCCTTTCAATTTATTGTTCTCTTCTTAGGAGGGTTGGTTTGGTGTAACTCTTCGTGAGAAAGGTTGACTTTTTTATCAATTTTAAATCATGTTGACCCGTGATTTTTTACCTTCTTATCTCTAAGAGACTTTTTCATGTTAAAAATATTGTTCATATTATGATTGTGATTAATATTGTTGTTTACTTGCTTGTATATTTTGTGACATGATTCAATAGTGGGCTATTTGATTTTTATTTATGGGATTTTAATTTAATCTCAACACTTTTCTGGTTAAATAAATATAATGATAGTGGCTTTTTCTATATTAATAAAAATATTAATTACTTGGTGCATGAGTTAGCTTGGATATACAAACGTCGTAATCTTTTTCGTGATTGGGGTTGGAGGGGAGATGATCTCCCTGGTACGTTGATTTCTTACAGCAACAGTTCTTTAGGTGGTGAACGAAGTTTAATATTTGTACGAAGAAAATCACGGTCGATGTAAAGCACGAGATCGGACTCCTCCGTTTGATGCTGGTGAAGGACGCAGCAGGGGGGCGGGGTCCGCTCTGCCTTGCAGGGACTCCTCACATTTTTTACATTTTAAAAACGTCTCTCTTCTCGGAGAGAAGGAAGATGGAGAAAATTAAAAAAAGATTAAATTCGACTGTGGCTGATAAAACTTGGTCTGCCTGCCACGTGCTGAGCGCGTTAAGTAACGACGTTCCTTTCAAAGGGGATATGTTTTCGGAGGGATATCTAGATCTTTTTTAAAAATAAAAAAATTAAAATTTTATTAAAAAGGGAAAGTATCGGATTCAACACGTGTCTTAAGAAAAAGGCAGAGAAAGAAAATCCTGACGTCCTCACAGGAGAAAAGTTACCTCCGTAGAAACAGGAAAGGTTAAAATTCAGAAAATAAGATAAAATATAAAAAAAAAAAAAAAATCTCTAACAGTCTTTCAGAAAAAAAAAAAAAAAAATGACCCCACATACATAAATATAAATCGATTACCCACTCATGTTAAAAATTTGACCTTAAAAGATTCGAAGTAACATGTAATTTTTGATAAAATTCAAATAAAACACGTGATTTTCAATAGAAAGACGGGAATCTAAAATTATCCGAAGTACGAAACCACCCCTGCAACTGCAGATCGAGAAAGCCGGAGGGATATCCAGATAAACACGTAAAATATGATATAGCTTACATCGAGTTCAGACGGGTTGGAACCCCGTAGAGCCTCAAAAAAGAATTGCTGAAATCTTTGGACATCGAGTCCGTACAGGTTGTTGACCTTTTTCCCTCTGATGAAAGGGACAACGTATCCTGAGACGGTCGGTGTGCGCCGTTGCTCGCCCACTGCCTCGCCAATCGCCCATCGTTGCGGATAAAATCATGAAAGTCCAAAGAGCTTTGGACCACATCGAAGAAATTGAGGTGCGCAGACAAGCTCATCAACCTTCGAAGTGAACGAAAAACAAGGAGAAAAAAGATACAAAGGAAAAGGAAATCTGAGACGACACCCGACCACATGATTGATTTCTTCTTTTGGAGATGTTAAATCCTATTCCATCCTCGTTTGATTGAAAAGGCACGTCTTAGTAGGTCGTTGGCGAAGAGAAGGGATGACCGACATCAAAATTTGATTAAAAGAAATGATTTACACAGGGCCGTCTTTCAAATGCGCCTTTTTTTGGAGGTATTGTTTAGTCCTTCTCGAAACCAACGAAATAACATTTCGTAATTTAACGTAAAGTGCTAAAGATTTTGAAAGATGTGCTACTTTCTTAAATTTTCTCCACGTGCAATATACTGAGTGTTAGGGTAGAGTATAGGCCCCGATCTGGCTGAAAATTTTTTGTCAAAAATTTTAATCATTTAAGCCTAAGTCCAACCCAAGAGTCATTTATTTGTGGACCCGAGCATGAGCCAAAAAAGTAACTCTCCAATAATTTGTTTTATATGTGAGTGATTTGGGTGGCTTTTTTATAAAAATAAATTTGGATTTTTTTTTTCTGTAAAAATTAAGTGAGCTTGTTCTAAATGTATTTTAGATATTTAAAAAAAAAATAAATTTAAGAAATAATATGAACTTTTTTTTGTTATAAACCTTTATAATTTTTAGATTTAATTATTTTGTTTACTACTTACCTTCCTATATTTCATAAAATTGAAAGTTTACTCTGTAAATTATGAATAATCAATAAATCCATATTATAAATAATCATAACTCCAACCTTCAAAATAATTTTTTTTAAAATTATTATTTGTATAACATGCTTTGTAAGTCGTGAATATGCAAGTTAATAATTATAAACATAAAATTATTTTTTAATATGATAACCTTGAAAAGTTAATCACGTCACGACAAAAAAAATCACAAAGAACATGTAAATTGATAAATTATATGGTAAGTACATAGAGTTCCCATTGTAAATAATTGCCTCATCTTCTCACCATGTAAAATAATCAACCAAAAAAAGCATCCAATGACTGCATTCACGAAACACTGTTTTAAATTAAAAACGTGACATTCAGATAAAATTATATAACCAAAATAAAAATTTTGAATGCTTTTCTTTCTTCGTGATAATAGAGTCTTAAAATAAAAAGATAATGACACATATAAGCAAAGGATATTAACATAAAATGTGCAACAAAATTCTAAAGAACACGAGTGATATCATAACACTAAATGAAACATATAAGATTTCATTATATAGATGCAAGTTTTCACCCTTGGAAATATATGCAATTAATAATAACATTTTAAGTGCTTCATTAAATTCATTTTTAACAAATAAAAAAATTATTGCTTACCGCCATAAGACCCACAACCAATCTTAGGTGCAAATTAGTGCTTCAACGGTACATCCCCTTGTACTGAATGCTGATTCCGATACCACTGTAGAAATTGGAATAGCCAAAATATCATGAGCTAGTCTTCAAAAGATGTGATACCTACTTCAATTCATTTTCCGATAACTCAAAATGTTTCTGTCATCATTGTCATCTTTATCATCTCCAAAAATTACATAATTATCCACTAAATACATTTCCATCTCATTTCTACCATATTCTAAACCAACCAACTTTTCTTTCTTCTTGCGAAATTTACTTTTGAAATCTTCCCTCTTCTTTCCTATGGATGATTCACCCTTTTCAACAGGTACAAGGGTGGATTGAATATTCTCACAAAGAGTAAATTGAGAATAATATGATCTCTACTTGAATGATGTAGGTCATCCTGGAGAATGGAGGGATGGTGACCAAGGGCCACCCAGTCTGGGGTAGGTGCTGTAGGTAGGGTGTGACCGGTGTTGTGCTTTTGCAACCATGAATGTGGCCACTATGCGGAGGAGTGACGGAACTTTGTCGTGTGCCTCCATTGTGGTGGTTTGGGCCATCACTAGTTCACATGTGGAGGAGAATGAGTGGTCAATGAACGAAGGGGGGGATGGTGGACCACAATGCAATTTCCCCCACCTCCTTTGCCTGAGTGCAAAGTGGTGATCCCATTACTACAAGAAATCAACCTTTTCACGAAGGTTCAAAACCATTGGCAAATGGTATAAAACCGTCGTTAAGAACTGACGATGAATCCCCCATTGGCAAATATCTTTGCCATCAATTTGACAAGAATCGTCGGCGTATATTGAAAATCGCTGCGAAGACGAACCGCTGGCAAATGTTTACCTTTGCCAACGGTTTTGTTACCTGCCGGTAAATGTAACATTTTACCATGGATTATATAATCGCTGGTATAACTTATGGCAATAGTTTTAAATCCATTGGTAAAACATTTACCGACAATGATAAAAATCATTGGTAAAGATATTGAACGTCAAGTTTCTTTTCACGACAGTTGTATAACCGCCGGTGTAGATCTTATAACATAACCTATATACTATTATATAATATAACATTTACTTAATAACCTGCATATCAATCATGTACATGCAAATCTATAGCATTCATATAATAACATGAAACTCACATAGCATTCACATAATAACCTGTATACCAAGCATGTATTTCATCACGTAGCATTCACATAATAACAGACAAACAATATAATCCAACAAAATAAAATTTAGAACATATGAAAGTATAGCATATATAAAAGTTTTAGAACATAAGTTTCTCAACATAGTTTCCAAATAGTCTAACATAGTTTCTAACATAATTTCCAACATAGATAAATCAATCTAAGGATCTACCAAACCATGTTAAGGGGACACATCATCATCATCACGACAAAGAAAAAAATGTGATGGTGTATGCTCAACAAATGTAGTAACAATATCGAATAGGTGGTCAATCTTCTAATTTTA
Source organism: Thalassia testudinum (assembly GCA_037157565.1). Taxonomy (NCBI): domain Eukaryota; kingdom Viridiplantae; phylum Streptophyta; class Magnoliopsida; order Alismatales; family Hydrocharitaceae; genus Thalassia; species Thalassia testudinum. The sequence goes on from JAZHRO010000073.1 coordinate 122,940,595, forward strand.
TTTTTCGATTAATTGTTTATACTCCTTCCTATCTTCACGAAGTTCCTCCACTTGAGTCGTAAGATTTTCCACCTGAGTCGTGAGATTGTTAAGTTACTCTTGTGACGCTCCTCCATCTTTTCTACCATGCCAGCTACTAATGGTGGCACTTGCTCCACCACATAGGACACGACCTAGATGCTTTTTTGGATGTATTGTACTAAATGCCTCTTCTACAATCATCAGTGTTGATGAGCATTCACCACCACTCTCTACTGGAGTCATGAGTTGTGACATTCGTTCCTAATTTAAAAAATGTTAGTCTATATATTATTTAATATAATTTTGGTTTGATAATATAATTTTGAGTATATTATTTAATATAATTTTGGATCAAAATTATATTAAATAATATACTCAAAATTATATTATCAAAAATAATACATTATAAGTCTAGCATGTGGACTTGGTTTTTGTAGCACAAACAACAAAATTTAGAGGTAAGAAAAAAGCTCCATAGAAGATTAAAGTAAATAGTATTCATGGGTGTTGATGGCGGTTTGTGTTTTCTCACAGAAAATGATGCATGTAGGCATTAACTGATTCCTACAATAACTCATCATGAACCATCAACGTCAAATCCTTGCAGGTTGGTAAAAAAAAAGGGTAATTTTGCTACAACTTTTGCAACGAAAGAGTTAACATTTTCAACCTTTAGATTTCCTTAGACTCCGTTTGGAATCGTTTAAAAGTTTAAAATTGGATAAATTTTAAGATGTTTTAAGATTTAGGAGTGGTGGAATAAGTGATGGATTAGTGGAAGTAGAGTGATGAGTGAGTTGATATGTTTTACTAATTTTTGTTTTATTTTCTATTAGAAGTAGGTTAGTGAAGTAGATGTCATAAGTTGATATGTTGTAAATGATTCTTATTTTTATTCGCATTCAGAGTGGACTGGTAGAGATAGAAGTAATGAATATGTTATAACTTAATTTATTGTTACCAGCAACAGGAGATGATATGATGGCCACTCATATTTTGTATTATTTATTTACTGTAACACTTAACCACGCCGTTGAGGATAATACTCCAATTTAAGGCCCTAACAAACAAGGCTAGGAAGATGCAAGTTCGGTGCATTTTTAATAATACAAATTTGAATGTGTTCTGGTCCAAATCTAACCCAGATCAAGTCTATAATTGATAAAACTTAATCCAGGTCATTTTTCAGACTAGAATATTGGGTTTGGTTTAAAGGCAAAGAAGAAGGCAGTGTTCACATGAAGGTCTTTCTCGTGCAACTCTGATGCTCTCGCTCATGTTCATCAACAAACCCAAAGGAGTTGAATCCTGTGTTGGAGACTTCAAGTACACGTAGAGATATGCATACATGCACTGCCTTATTCCCATGATAGCCAAGGTAAAATCCCTAACTCATCCAATTGATAGAAAATGGTTTAATAATTTTAATCTGATTTAATCATTTTGAGCTCACATTTTCAAGTTTTGAAAAGTTTTAAATGATCCCCTGTGCTTTCGTGATGTGTCAATTCCTTCACAAGTAGGAATTGTCCTCTCTCTTTCAACCACTTCTCTTGATAAAGCACTTGTTCACTAAGGCAGCCATCCTCTTCTATCAAGCATATGACAAAAGTAACAAAACCAAAGCACAAAGAACCAAATCCAGCCAAATTGACAGACGCCAAACCAATTGCATCGTGCAATAAATAGAGTTTAGATAGCTTTTTTCTTTGAGAAAGAGTTTAGATAGCAATTTACATGATTATTGCTATACAACATGCAAAAAATAGCCATTACCTTGGCAAGAGTGTTTGCAAACAATGATACAATCACCATAACATCAGCCCATTTGAATACAAATGAAGCACACCATCTCCAATCCTTTTCCAACTAGACCATTCATCTTCATTAGTATACAAGGCCACATCCTTTGGAAGTGAAGCTTTATCAATAAAATGCAAGGATGACTTGGTGGCCACAACTTTGACCATTGCCCACTCAGAAAAATAACGGCAAAGACTTTCGAACTTAATGGAAGCCACACTTCCTGTTGCAGTTAATAGAACATGTGGCCCTTGAGAAGGCAAGACCTTTTGTATTGCTTCTCTTTCCATTAGATTTTCTAGCTTGGCCATTGTACTCTTCCTGTAAGTAACCATTACAGAATAAAAATTTTCAGCCATTATAGCAATGCTTCATACAAGTATTCAAGTTCTTAAATCAATTAACTAGTGCAGATGTGGTGCACATAAAGACTAGGGAAGTCAGAAATAGAATTGGCCAAAAATGTTGTAAGCATAAAAGACCATATACAGGCAGACGATGAATGCTACATTAGTTGTCCATTGCAGCACATAAGGTTACTCAAATTTGCAAGTATGGCAATTATAGGTAGACAAGGATGGCATGGTTAATATGGTTGAACCATCTGGTTAAGTTGGTGCAAATCAGCATAACATTTAGTAGGGCATAACATCAACAAGACATCGCTAGTAATTTGAATATAGGAGTATGATATTTAGATGTCTTTATTGAAAGCCTTTTCTACATAACTAAGACTGTAATAGGATGAGTGCTCAAGCTTGATAGCCATCCATCAATTGTTCATAAAATTATAAAGTTGTTCATACAGGTTATAGCATTTCTTCCCATAAGTAACTTTAGCAGAAAATACAACTTGACTACCATAAGGATGCAAATGTTCGAAAATGGCACCTTCCCTCTCAAGTCAAGCCACAAAAACATGTAGAAAGCCATATGTTGAGCAAGTTTTGTCATCTTTCTATAGGGTGTTGAAACATGCACATTCTTTTTTTATTTCAAAAGGGAAAAACACGCACATTTGAGATCCAAAAATATGACCAAAAGAGGTGTTGATAATTGTGTGATTAGACAGATTTGTGGAGAAATTTACCCATGCATCCTGCCAACTTGGCATGGTGCAAACGTATGTGAAATGTTAAATGATGGCTAGATATGCAATAAATAACACATGCAACAACATCAAGAAACAATCTCAATAATCACTCATAACTGGCAGACACAATATTTTTAACCCAACAAAAGTCCCCCCCCCTCCCCCCCCACCCAATGAACTTTAACCACAATAATCTTCCCTCAAGAAAACATCACAAAGCAATAAGGAATAATCAGACAATATGAAAGCAACTTTCACATAGCAAAACCTACTTGAAAGTAGAAACTAGATTGAACCAATAAAGCTCTCCTCTTTCAAATCACCCAATGGTCTCAATAGTGTCCATAGTAAATAATTACAGTCAAATTTCCAAAAAAAAATGTTTCAATTGCACCTCATGCAATTATGTCTACTCCATATAAACAAAAGACTCCTCTCTTTCATATTCCTCTCAAGCATTCAGGGAACTAGCATCATAGTAAGAGTTAAGGGCATGCACCTCCTCAACTCTTTGCATCACTGTTGAGATGGAGAGCACCTTCCAACATGGAGGGACATTAGATAAAGAAGGCAATTATGTTCCTTTTTTTTTCTACGAGATAAAAGAAACTAAGTATGTATGCTAATCCACAACTGGTTTGTCCATCACAAGCAAATTTAAACCAAGCAAATCAGACAAATGAGCCAACCAATTACAATAGTTTGCCTTTGAATCATCAGATTGGACAACCACACTTGGAGGCATAGATTGCACTGTGAGATCACACCCACAAATAGAATAATGTAGTTCTAATAGTTTATTTTCCCAATAGCATCTATTTTCAGTAAGAACATAAGGCAATAATTTTGTCCATCCTGCTAGAAGCAAGAACATAGAACTGGCAAAATAAAAATAGTCCATAGACAAGCTAGAAAAACCAAACAACCAAACTTGTTCGAGGTCATACCCTACAAAGCCACATTATGGAATAAGAACATCATGGCTTTTCTTTGGAGCCTTCCCTGGTAAATTTTATTGTAAAACAAACAATGAACCTGATGTAAATAAGAAGAAATTGAATTTGTAGATGTGTAGTCAATAAACTTTTCTAGTTTCAGTTATATCTCATGCTTGATAATAAGGATGCGAGATTTTCATTACATTTTATTCACATACAATTATGCCAATCATATCAGACAATCCATATACATATATACGGCTAATTTGTTGTGTTAGCAGAAACCTTAGCTGTTGTTTTATGCACATTTGAGTTTCAAAGATGGCATTTGTTTACTTGTTCTATTTATCCTACTTGTATAGTATAGGAGACTTTTGTAAGCTTACACCAATATTGAGATGAAAAAAGGCAACCCCCATTAATTTGAGAAAAATTTTCACTTATCAAACAAGCCATTGCAGCCAATTTAATGATTGGTGGATGCAATTCCCATATTCTAGGCATCATAGCATAAAAATACACGAAGCCTAACTAATCAACAAAAATCCTGCAGTAAGTTTAACTTTCAATACTAAAGGAGCTAACTTGGTGAAATATCCAAAAGTTGAGCACGCTTCCTTACCTCATCTCCATGGAAAAAAATTGCCATAGATCAAACAAAAATCTTAGTACTCAATAGAAGAGATCAAAATTTAGATACCTTGTTATGCTGGTAATCCAATAAAATATGTTTCTATAGCATTGTAATAATCACATTGAGCACCTTGCAAGGGTAGTCCTTGCTGGGCATTTCATCGAACATGTTGCGTGTGCTCGCCACAGACCGAGAGGATGGAGTAGTAGGAAGCCTCGTGAAGGTGGGCCCTCTCGATGTGGAGGATGATGGTCTCCACAGAACCTTTTAGATTAACCATTTTGCACATGCCTTTGATCTTAGCGTTGAGGCATTTTGCATAGGCATTGATAAGGATGGAATCCAAAGTGGGTGCTTGTTCTTCTGTGATTGGGAGGGCTCTTTGGGTTGTTGAATAAGATGAGAGGGAGGAACGCAGGGAGGTCCTCCATTCACTGCGAAGGGATCCTCTTTCTATTTTCTATCCTTAGGAACCATTTGCGTGGTTGCATGGGGGTTACGAGGGTAGGGGAGGAGGTTTAGGCAGAGGCTTATTGTCACCGTCATGAGGAGGGTATTTTTTGGGCAAAGTGTTACTGTCACATGGGGTAAGGTCGGGGAAGGAGGGGAAAAGGATGGAGGAAGAGGGTTACTGTCACCGTTGCGAAGGATGATGGCTGAAGGATGGAGGATGTTGAAGGAAGAGGAACCGATTGACGATGACGGAGAACATCTCCATGATGGGTGAAGGAAGATGGAGGAGGAGGATTTTGTAATGGGGCCATCGTCGTGGGAAGATTGACGACGAAGGAGGAGGATTTTGTGGAGGCAAGGGAGATGGGTTTTGTGGCCGTCAGTTTAGAGTTTAAGGATGAGGAGGCGTGGGGACTTATGTGTGAGGGAGAAGGGTTTTTTTAATTTTGTTTACCAACACTTTACCTATGGTGAAGGTTCCGTTGGTAATAGAGTTAATTTCACTATCCTGACAAGTCTCATATAACCGCCGTTGATTCTTTGAATTACAGACAATTATAATAAATCGTCAGAGAATATCTGATGCTAAAAGTTAATTTTCTTGTAGTGGCATATACTCACGATGGCCTTACTATTGAAGGTTTTCTTAGGAACGTGTTGGTTGGGGAAGTGGTACGACTGACGGTCTGCCCTGATGATGTCAAGCAACTGGTGAGCTCCATGGTTCTTGAGGCGTAGGCGTAGAAGCTTACGTGGCTATCCAATGCGAGGTATCTCCTCTATGACTTGCTCGAGGTTGATGTTTTGCCCCATCAATTTTGTACGTCAAGTCTTGGCGATTTGTCGATTGTGTGGCACCTTATTTCTCCATTTGATGGGGCGCTCCCAAATTGTCGTCCTCAAAGGGTTGATAGGGCTGAGGGGATTGTGGTTATCGGTGGTTTTCCTTTGCATCTGCAATCAGCCGAGGTTGTCTCTGTTGTACTTTCACGGTTTGCCAATCTAGAGGGATCTGTGGTTGGGTGTGCCATCTATTAGTGTGGCTGTTGACCACCTCTAGGAGGGCTTAGTTCCTCTCTTTATGGCGCTGCGAGCAGGTGGGAGCTCTTGGCTTCTTTGCTTTCGATTGATCAGGAATCTACTAGATCAAGGATGTGTGGACCTTAGGGATCGGTCATTTACAGAGGTTCGCATTCGACTCTAGTGCTCAGCATAGGTGGGTGTAGTGGCCACAACAAGTGAGGGGACCGAAGGTATGCACCATGGAGATCACCACTCCAACTCCAAAGAAGGGGGCACCTGATGATGAGAACCTCATCATGAGCCCTAACTAGCTTATTTTGACCTAATAAAGTGAACAAAAGCACCTGCATAACCTAAAGGAAGGCCTAACTCAAGAGATTATTAATTTGAAAAGAGATTATGAAGCAAAGGATAAAACTGCAATTTTACCATTGCAGTGCATCAACAGGATTTTCTAGGGACTAGACATTGGTCAATTAGACTTTATAAGAGAAAAAGTGGGATGGTTCAGTCAGCAAAGGGTTATTGTGAAATTTAAGAATTAAATAACATTCTATAACCCCAAAACAAATCCACTTAAATTTACAAAGTTCCAGGTAGGATAAAAATCAACTAAACCCTCTAAAATTCATGAAAAAATATCCCCTAGGGTTTAGAATCTTCAATTTGGCCTTTGGAACCTGTTTTGACCTAAATTGGGATCCAAGCTCAATATTTGACCTAATTTGGATTTTTGTGAAAAATGTCTAGTCAAATGAGGTCAAACCTAAAATCCAACTTCACCATTGGATTCCTTAGGTCCAAATTAGGTTTGTACCAAAATTTGGACCTAAGGGAAGGTCATCTTGACCTACTTTGCAAAATGGTCCATCCAATTACATTTTGACCCTTAACTTTTGGAAACCCTTGCAAAAACCCCCTCATGTTTTGCAAAAACCCCCTCATCTTTTCATCACTTTCTTCATACAGGTCCCTCTGCCATTGCAGCAGGACTCATACCTCGGGCGAGGTTTCGAGGCAGTTTTCTCCTCGTCTCCCCAGGGAGCTACTCCCAGATTTGAAAGGAGAGCTCTTTGCGAAACCCCCTATCGCATGAGCAGCTCCCCATGCCCTAAATCGCCCCATACCTCTCGTGCGAACACTCGATAGGTATGGGTATCACCTCCGGCCATGCCTCCGAGAAAGACTTTTGGCTGCCTCCTTGCACCTGACCCTCAGCCCATGCCTTTATAAGGAGCACCAGGTTCTGCTGAAGGGGGCAAGCCTGTTTTGGCCACAGATACCCCCCAAAATTCATCCTCCTTCGTCTCCGGCCATCTTCCCGTAGGCTCTGGCAACTTCTCCTCCCTCCTTTCATCACTTTACCACCATACCAATGGCAGAGTCTTCTCCGCTGTGCTCCTATGCGTCGCACCGTACCCGTGCGCACCCCTCCGACCCCTTCCTCATTGCCGTCATCCTCACCTCAGGGCTTTCGTCTCCGACGATGGCTAATATGCGCCGCTCGCCCTCCGCCTCCCCCCTTCGTCCAGAGACCCACAGATAAGTTCCTTCTCTCCCCCTCTTCATTTCCCCTCTCTTAATTCACACTTTCGACCCCTCGACTGCCACTGACCACCACCATCGTTCCCATCTCTGGCCAACCACCGGCGAGGTGTCTACGTCACTTCCACACCTCCATCTACCTCGCCAGACCCCTCAAAACCTCCACCACCATCCACTGAGCACTTTCCCCATCTCCACTGCCCGCTACACACGCTCCACACCTCCACTGAGCAACCCCACACCCACGGTCACAGTCCGACATAGGCACGCACGCTTAGGCTATTCTGAGCCACACCGACCCCCGCCTCACCTTCGCCGTGATACGGTGAAGGTTTTCATGTGGTTTGACATGGCCGTAAGGTCATATTCGTGTTGACAGGTGTCGACCCCCTTTCCGCCATTGGAGCACAAGCAAGGAGCTCGCGAGCTCGTTCCAGGATGCAATGCTCTAGGCTTCTAGGTTTAGGTGACGCGCAAGGAGTGCGCGCACACATTCAGTAAGAGAGCGACCTCGAGCAAGGACCCCAGTTGCACCAATTGCGCAGACCTTCCTCCTGCAGGCGCCAGCAGAAGCGGGTGGGACTTTAGTCCCACCTCGGAAACGCCCAGTGCAGGTGAGTGACTTTTATTGATTTTGTGTTTCTTTCTTAGCACCTCAAGTAACACGGGGTGAGGTCCCTCGCCCACTCCACCCACCTCGTCCGCAGCCACTCCTACGCAGACCTAGCTGACTCGATTACCTTGCACTCCTCGCGCACCACCCACGCCGGTGCGCCTGGACCCGGGCGCGTGTAACCCGACCTGTTTACCCGGCTGGCTCTAGAGAGCGAAGAGAGAAATAGAGAAAGGGAGCGACACAGGGGAGGGTAGGGGTAGGTTTTGCTGCGTGGTGTTGTGTAGGGAAGGAGGAGGAGGAAGCAGTTGCGGGGAAAGAAGAAGAAGAAGAAAGAACAGAAGAAGAAGCAGCCGCAGAAAAAGAAGGAAGAGGCAATTGCTAGGAAGAAGGAGAGGCGGAAGGAAGCTAGAGGCAAGAGTAAGAAGGAGAAGGAAGGACTTGCAGGCAGAAGCTGAAGAAGAAAGGCAAAGTAGAAGCCAAGGAGGAAGCAGTTGCTGAAGAGAGAAGAAGAAAGAGGAAGGCACAGCGAAAGAAGACTGCAGAAGGAGGAGGAGGAGGCGCAGCAGAGGAAGAAGACAAGGGAAGATAATCAAGAATAGAAGAAGAAGGAGCCGTAGATGAAGAAGACAGAAGGAAAGGAAGAAGAACAGGGAAGACAAAAGAGAAGACAAAAATCACTGTAGCAATCTGCAAGTTAAGACGTCTGATTCACCAAATCAGACGTCTAATTCATAAGAAAAGAAAGAGAGAAGAGATAGAAGAAGGAAGTAAAGAGAAGAAAGACATTTATTTTTGCATTTTCTCTCTAGTTTTTAATATATATTGGATTGCATTCATATCATCTTTTGAGTAATTTGAAATTGTATTTAGTTTCTAAAATACTAATTTGCTCCATGAGTTCGACCTCGGAATATTTTGAATTTCGAGTAAATAAAATTGTAAATTGTTTATACGACGATTTTAAACTATACTGCAATGAATGTCTTTTTAAACCACGATCTCGTCGTGTAAGTAATTTTTTTGGCACCGTTGCTGGGGTGCAACGGGCATTTTAGAAGCATTAATCACAACTTCTGATTCAATATTGACTTAATCTCTCTCTTTTGTTGTGTTTGTTGCAAGGAAAGCCAAGGAAAGAAAAGCAGCCGTACAACAACCACACCAAGGAATAGGTAAACTCTTATTAGCCCTCTCTCTTAATCCCCTCAATATCTAAAAAGGAAAATAAAGAAAAATCAATCTAGGGCTACTTGTTTCTATATTTAGTAATTCACAAAAGTTGCCTGATTTTTACTTTCAACACATTTTAATTGCATATCCACTTAAAGTAACTAGGGCTAAAACCTTCTTGATTGAGCCCTAGATACCCATTTTTTAGGCAACTAACTTGGACCAAATAGAGCCAACTTAAGGATTACAAGCTAGGGTTTTAGAGACACATCTTTTTCTAAGCAAAGAATTAAAAAAAATTCAAAAAGAGATGTGCCTAAGCCTTGTCTGAAAAGATCTATCCAAGAGAAACCCTAAGCAAATCAGGCTCTTAATCCACTTGAACCCTAAAAGCAAGGACCTAAGAGCTCTCAAAGGAACAAACAGGTGAAGTTGATCTTTTGGGTCAACCAACCTTAAAATTAGGTCACTTTGTACTCAAAAGACCTAAAGTTCAAGTGGAACCCTAAGCACCTTGGTCTTAACTAAAAGAGGTAGACTTAAGAGGTCAAGGTCCCCATTCTGGTCTACCTGGAATCTCAGTGACAAGAGAGCTCGGGTGGGGGAAACCCTGTAATCCGTGGGGATGCTCTACCGTGTAGGGGTCTTCGCGAGACTCTCCCTCTCTAGCTGCCCAGGTATTTCTCAGGTGGATGACCTTTCTGACTAAGGGGTATCATCCACCCCGAACCTCTATAGTCACCCAACATATTTTGGGTGTCTTGATTGGGTCCAGCACATTCTGATCTCATCAAATCCTTCAGTGCATGTTTGGTAGGTCCTTAAGACCTCCTTTAGAAATCCACTCTCCCCGAGGCCAAGCCTCTATACCCTTGTTTGTGCAGCAACCCCACCACATAGATCTTTCCTCTGATTCAGAACCAAGTTCTCCTTCTTCCATCATGGCACAACCTGTTGAAGAAGAGAACAACCTTGAGCACCAGCTTCAGCGCCTAAATGATCTCTTCCAAAACTTTATGAACCCACTGCAGCGTCCCATGACGCGAGATCACTATAATCCCGCTGCGGTGGCAATCGAGCCTTGAGTTCGAATCCCGGCTGGAGGTCCTGATTTCGAACTCAAGCCCAATATGATTCATGCCATACCAAAATTCTATGGGCTTAACTCCGAGGATCCATTCCAGCATATTAAACAGCTCAAGCATTTAGCCTAGACCTTCGTGTCAGATGCACAAAACTGGGATATTCTCCTCATGAAGATGTTTTCTTTCTCCTTCATGGATAAGGCTGCTCATTGGTATCAAACTCAGACTCGTCCAATCAACACATGAGATGAACTTCAATCTGAGTTTTTGAAGAAGTTCTTTCCCGTTGGTTGGACAAATGCCTTACGCCATCAGATCACTCATTTCCCCCAACAAAAGGGAGAACCTCTTCATGAGGCATGGGACCGATTCTTCGATCTCATGTGAAAGTACCTCCATCACGAAGTTCCTAGATGGGAACAAGTCCAGTTTGTTTACCAGGGACTCCGTGAAGACATTTAACTATTCGTCAATGCAACCTGCGGAGGAAACATCATGGGTTAGTATGAGGACACGGTATGGGAGATTCTTGAAAATATGTGCGAGAACTCCATCAACAATGACTCCATGGGCTTATTCGACCGGACGAATGCCCGTGCATTGACGAATCTTATGGGAGCACATGAGATGCAGGGCCTGTCCGCATTCATCGACTTGGAGCTAATGGCCAGTTGGTTGGACAAGGTCTCTATCATAGAGAAGGTGGACGAGCTGACTCGGCATTTGCAATGAGCCACCTCTGCGCAAAACTCTTTCGCACAGCCACCTCTCACGAGGGAAACTGTGCAAAACATCTTTCACAGATCTTCTCAGGGGATGGACCCGTATCCACCTCCGTCTGGCTCTAGGATCGGAGGGACCTCCGATCCACTCTATTCTAGTCGGGGGAACTCTGAACCCCCATACTCTGACTTTCCTGAGGCTCCTCAGACCTGTGAGGACTTCAACGCCATCCAGAATGACCCATTTTCCAACACCTACATCCCTAGATGGTGAAATCATCCCAACTTCCAGTGGGCAGGAAATTCTCAGAATCAAAGATTACCTTATCAACCCCGTCCACAAGCCCCTCATCTATATCAGCCGCCTCAGCCTTGGCCCAACCCCACCTATCAATCTGGGCCAAACCAAGATCAAATGTCTCTTATCCTTCAAACACTGGCTGACATTCAGAAAACGAATGCGGCAATACAAAAACAACACAAGGACAAGATCACAGAGGTCTGCAACCAACTCGCCCAAATGGTGAATTCCCGCCAACCGGGCACATTTCCTTCGCAACCTCTGCCGAACCCAAATAACGTGTCGACCCAAAGGCATGTTATGAATCCAGGCCATGCACATATGATTTATTAGGCCCCTTCTGTTCCATCACTTGACGGGATAGAAGCTTCAACATCTTATGCGGGAATTCAACAGCAGCCACCCATTTTACCAACCCCAAACCAAAACCAGGCAGGATTAAACTCCGTAACGACCCGTAGTGGTAAAGCAACCCATGACCCACCTTATCCAAACCACTCCAAGCCTGGTAGTGAACCAAGCCCTAGGATAGTTATCCAGGATGTCCCTATCCCAGATCAAGAACCTGGACCTATTCTAGAGGAACCAACCAAGGTTCCATTTCCCAAGGCCTTGACCAAGGGAAAAAGGATAACTAAACCTGTGGCTCTTGAGGAGGACCTGATCAAGCTCTTTGAACAGGTCCAGATAAACATCCCCTTGATGGATGCAATCTGCCACGTACCGGCTTACGCACGATTTTTGAAAGACGTGTACACCCAAGCGTAAGCCGCGAACCAAAAGTGGGAGTCCAATCATACTGTCAGAGCAAGCCAGCTTTGTAATCTTGAGTAAACTCTTACCTAAGGCAAAAGACCCAGGCACTCCCTTGATTTCATGTAAAATTGGTAAAACCCAATTCGATAGAGCATTGCTAGACCTAGGGGCCTCCATAAACCTAATACCCACATCCCTGCTTAACCACCTAAAAGAGTTCGAGCTTAAACCGACAAAGGTGACATTGCAGTTAGCCAATCGATCCATCAAATCACCTAAAGGAATACTCGAGGATGTCATTGTTAGGGTACGGGATTTCTACTTCCCAGTGGATTTCATAGTTCTAGATATGAATGCACCTGAGAATCCAAGGGATACACTGATTAAACTTGGGAGACCTTTTCTGGCCACTCTAGGGCTAACATAAGTTGTGAGGAGGGCCAAATAGAATTGAAATTTGGGAACCAAACCCTTAAGATTGACATCTTTAAGGCCCAACAAGGGATTAATTGCGGTGTTATAGAACAAATATGTGATATCAAAGCCGTGGTTGATGAACTGCATATCGAGGACAACCTGATTATCCTCGATCAACCACAAGAAGATCAAAACTTGCAATTAGAGGAGTCTGAACCTGATCAAGATGCACCCATAACTCCTACCCTTGTATCCGACACACACCCTGAACCACATGCTGCTACTGATAATCCTGTCTTGGAACGCAAGCCCCTTCCTGATCATCTGAAATACGTCTTTTTGGGTTCCAATCAGACATTTCCTGTGATTATAAACTCCAAACTCACACCTAACCAGGAATCTTGTCTGATTACTATTCTCTAGCAACATCGTAGAGCCATTGGATGGACTCTCGATGATTTGACTGGCATAAGCCCCTCTTATTGCACCCACCATATCTACTCCGAAGAGGGCGCACGACCTTTGCGTGAGATGCAGAGACGTCTGAACCCTAATCTGCAGGAGGTCGTGAAAAAGGAGATCATTAAGTGGTTAGATGAAGGGATCATCTACCCGATCTTCGACAGTCGATGGGTGAGTCCAATCCAGGTTGTGCCTAAGAAGGTAGGACTCACCACCATCATGATGAAACTGGAGAGGTCATATAGACCCGTATAGCCAACTTGTGGAGAGTCTGCATAGATTACAGAAGACTAAATTCCTCCACGAAGAATGATCATTTCCCACTAACGTTTATTGATCAAATCCTCGAAAAACTAGCGAGAAATAGATTCTTCTGCTTTCTTGACGGGTACTCTGGTTATAACCAAGTGGTAATCCATCCAGAGGACTAAGAGAAGACCACGTTCACCTGCCTGTTCGGGACGTACGCATTCCGAAGGATGCCTTTCGGTCTCTGCAATGCACCCGCGACTTTTCAGCGGTGCATGCTTGCCATATTCTCTGATATAGTAGGTGATTATCTGGAAGTCTTCATGGATGACTTTTCAGTATTTGAAGTATCATTTGACGATTGCCTCTAGCACTTGGTTCAAATACCCAGGCGATGCGTTGACGTGAATCTGGTTCTTTTCTAGGAAAAGAGCCACTTCATGGTGCCTGAGGGGATCGTCCTGGGACATCTGAGTTCACAGAGAGGCATCCAAGTTGATCGAGCCAAGGTTAACTTGATTTCCAAACTCCCTATGCCTAGCTCGATCAAGGACATCCGATCTTTTTTGGGGCACGTCGATTTTTACCGTCGATTCATCCCTGATTTTTCGAAAATCGTGCGCCCCCTGACCACTCTTCTCTCCAAGGATGTATCTTTCGAAATCTCCAAGGAATGCACTCAAGCATTTGAGAACCTTCGTGACTGAGTTACCCAAGCCCCGATCTTATAGTCCCCTGATTGGTCTCAACCCTTTGAGAGCATGTGCGATGCATCTGGCTTCGCTGTAGGAGTGGTTTTGGGGTAGAAAATTGACGGGAAACCCGTGGTCATTTACTACGCTAGCAAAACACTTGATGAGGCTCAACATAACTACACAGTTACTGAGAAAGAGCTGCTAGCCGTAGTATTTGCCCTAGAAAAATTCAGATCTTACCTCCTAGGTTCCCATGTTATCATCTACTCGGATCACACAGCTGTGAGGCATCTCCTTGCAAAGAAGGACGCGAAACCTCGATTAATCCGATGGATCTTGCTGTTGCAAGAATTTGACCTCGAGATTTGCAACAAAGCGGGAAGATAGAACGTGGTAGCTGATCACTTGTCTTGCCTTCCTTCTGAGATCACTGACCCTTCCGGACCCATCACGGAATATTTTCCTGATGAGCACCTCCTGACTATCGATACAGGGCTTCCATGGTTTGCTGACATAGTAAACTACTTGGCATCGCATCAGATCCCATCTGATTGGCCGAAGGCCAAGAAGGACAAATTGCGTTCCGATACCAAGTATTACTTTTGGGAAGACTCGTATTTATTCCACATTGGTGCTAATCAAGTTATCTGACGGTGTGTCACGGAAACGGAAATCAAAGACATACTCTCTTTCTTCCATGACCAGGCATGCGGTGGACATCTCTCTGGACACAAAACTGCATCAAAAGTCCTCCAGTGTGGCTTTTACTGGTCCACAATCTTCAAGGATGCATACAATCACTGTAAGGCATGTAACTGTTGCCAGACCTTGGGCAACGTGAGCCACCGAGACATGATGCCTTTACAGCTGATTCTGGTATGCGAGATTTTCGACATTTGGGAGATTGATTTTATGGGACCCTTCCCTATCTCGGACGGCTTTGAATACATTTTGCTCGCTGTTGACTATGTGTCCAAATGGATCGAAGCCATTCTGACCCGAACCAATGATCACAAAGTTGTTCTCAAGTTCATTCACCAAAACATCTTCTCACATTTCGGGATTCCACGTGCGATCATTTCTGATGGAGGGACCCATTTCACAAATGCTCAGTTCAGGTCATTGATGACCAAATACGGGGTGTCACACCAAATCTCTACTCCTTACCACCCCCAAAATAATGGTCTAGCTGAGCTATCAAACTAGGAGATCAAGAAAATCCTCCAGGTTACTGTTCGACCTAACAGGAAGGATTGGTCATTCCGGCTTCCGAAAGCTTTGTGGGCTTATAGGACCGCTCACAAGACCCAATTAGGCATGTCTCCTTTCAAACTAGTGTACGGGAAGGCATGTCACCTTCCCGTCGAATTGGAGCATAAAGCCTATTGGGCAGTACGGAACTGCAACTTAGATCTTTCTAAGGCTGGAACCCACAGAAAGCTTCAGATAAGCGAGATTGATGAATTACGCCTCGATGCGTATGAAAACTCGCGAATCTACAAAGAGCAGGTTAAAGCATTTCATGACAATCACATATCTAGAAGGATCTTTCACCCTGGTCAAAAGGTCCTACTCTTTGATTCTCAACTCAAACTATTCCTAGGAAAGCTGCGATCTAAGTGGATCGGACCTTATTTAGTCCGACGAATCTTTGGAAATGGAGACGTTGAGATCAGCCCACTCAGCCATGATTCCGAACCCTTTGTCGTGAACGGTCAGAGACTCAGTCCGTTCATTGACATGACCAACACAGATTTGGCTAAGTCATCCTCTATCCTCCATTCTCCCTGAGCTCATTGTGCCCAGCCGATGGTGTAAAACTCAATGCTTAATGGGAGGCAACCCGTCATTCTTTGAAAAACCCAAAACCTTTCCTGACATTTCTATGCTGAATTCATATTGCACTTTAGGGTTCACCCATTAGGACAGCCGACTCTACCTCAGGTACCCATACCTGAGTCTAGAAATCGTCCGCAACAGTCACCTCGACACATTCACTCACCCAACACCTGTCCTAATTCATGAACTAAGCTGAATTCAAACCCACCTAATTTACAATGGGGACATTGCAAATCTTAGGCATGAGGGGGAGTATGAAAGTGCAAAATGTATGAAAACTCATATTAAGAAAAGGTTTCAACAAAAAAAATCACATTTCATAAAAAAAAAAACTAAGAGGAGAAAAATTTTGGGCTATACATAATCATGAGAAGGAGGAAAAAGAGAAAAATGACAAAAAAGGAGCAGAAAATGAAAAAGAAAGAAATAGTCTTTAGTAAGAGATTAAGGGATTAACCGAAATTCTAGACCACATCAAGAAAAGTAAAGAAAAGTGCTAAAGAGACACAAAAAGAGATTAGTAGGAACGCTGACCTTAGGCCTTTTTGGCTAAGACTCTTAGTACCCGCTAAGATCTGGATAATCCTCAAGAGGTTGAGGAAAATGCAAAGCTTAAGTATTAGGTCTAAGGCTTAAGGAGTATTCGGCCTCGTTAACTGACCTTCGGTTTGCAAGACTCGGTAACCTAAGCACCCCAATCCACACACAGTCTGGTTCAGTGCGCATAACTATCAAAATCACGCAAAAGTGTTTTAATGTTCCGAAAATGTTGCCTAGATTAGGAGCAGCCAATCAACATAAGTTGATTTGGATGAGTTCCTGGAGTAGAGAGGTGGGAAATCTCCCTCGAAGATGCGTAATAACATATCGTCTCCTCGGTGCTTGTCTCTTATGATATTTACATATCCTACAGGGGGCATGTAAGCACTCTACTGGTTCAGATACCATGGGTGGCATTATCACAAAATGTTAATCGCCAGGGTCTGGATTCGATCATAGAACGCCATGGGCGAGATTATCTCGAAATCTTGAAAACCAGGGTTCTGGGGGTTACCATGGGCGGTGCTATCATGAAGCATCGATTGCTAGGAACCTTTGAGGATTGATGATGGGGACGAAGAATTCGATACAGACCGTGTTGAGAAGCCAATCCGAAGCTAGAAATAAAAAGAAAAGAGAGAGAAGACTCTCCAAACAAATAAATCCTCTATCTCTCTCTTACAAAAAATGCACTGCAAACTGAACTAAGGCTAAGTATGTCTCAAGCACGGGTGCTTTAACCACGGAGTCCAATAAACCTTAGGGTAGTTCCTGCGGGACTTAAAAACCTTCGCAGAGGATCGAGGCTAAAGCTGCATAGGTCCGGATCGTGGTTGGTACTAGAGTACCTTTAGGCCCATTGTCGGCACTCTGACCTAATCACAGAAGAGAAAGCATTTATCATAACTAGTGAAAGAAATTCATGGTCTAGAACAGAAGTTAAAACCTTAAATTTTTGGTAAGGGACTAGAAAAAGCTAGGCATGGGGGTATGATGAGAACCTCATCAAGAGCCCTAACTAGCTTATTTTGACCTAATAAAGTGAACAAAAGCTCCTACATAACCTAAAGGAAGGCCTAACTCAAGAGATTATTGATCTGAAAGGAGAACATGAAGCAAAGCGTAAAACTGTAATTTTACCACTACAGTGCATCAACGGGATTTTCCAGGGACTAGACATAGGTTAATTAGACTTAATAAGAGAAAAAGTGGGATGGTTCATTCCGAAAAGGGTTATTATGAAATTTAAGAATTAAATGATATTCTGTAACCTTAAAACAAACCCACTTAAATTCACAAGGTTCCAAGCAGGATAAATCAACTAAACCCTCTAAAATTCATGAAAAAATATCCCCTAGGGTTTAGAACCTTCAATTTGACCTTTGGAACCTGTTTTGACCTAGATTGGGGTCCAAGCTCAATATTTGACCTAATTTGGGTTTTTATGCAAAATGTCAAGTCAAACGAGGTCAAACCTAAAATCCAACTTCACCATTGGATTCCTTAGATCCAAATTAGTTTTTTACCAAAATTTGGACCTAAGGGAAGGCCATCTTGACCTACTTTGCACAATGGTCCACCCAATTACTTTCTGGCCCTTACTTTTGGAAACCCTTGCAAAAACCCCCTCAACTTTTCATCACTTTCTTCATTCAGGTCCCTCTACCATTGCAGCGGGGACCCATACCTCCGGCGAGGTTTCGAGGCGATTTTCTCCTCATTTCTCCAGGGAACTGCTCCTAGATTTGAAAGGGGAGCTTTCTGTGAAGCCCCCTACCGCATGAGCAGCTCCTCATACCCTGAATCGCCCCATACCTTTCGTGTGAATGCTCGAGAGGTATGGGTATCACCTCCGGCCATGCCTCCGGCAAGGACTTTTGGCCGCCTCCTTGTGCCTGACCCTCGGCCCATGCCTTTATAAGGAGCACTAGGTTCGGCCAAAGGGGGCAAGTCTGTTTTGGCCGCAGATACCCCCCAAAATTTGTCCTCCTTCATCTCCGGCCATCTTCCTACAGGCTCCAGCGACTTCTCCTCCCTCCTCTCGTTACTCTGCCACCATACTAGTGGCAGAGTCTTCACCGCCGTGCTCCTCCGCGCCACGTCGTACCCGCACGCGCCCCTCCAACCCCTTCCTCGTCACCGTCATCCTCACCTCAGGACTTTCGTCTCCGACGACAGCTAATACGCGCCACTCGCCCTCCGCCTCCCCCCTTTGTCCAAAGACCCACAGATAAGTTCCTTCTCCCCCCCTCTTCATTTCCCCTCTCTTAATTCACACTTTCGACCCCTCAACTGCCACTGGCCACCACCATCGTTCCCATCTCCGGCCAACCACCGGCGAGGTGTCTATGTCACTTCCACACCTCCATCCACCTCGCCAGGCTCCTCAAAACCTCCGCCACCATCCATTGAGCACTTTCCCCATCTCCACTGCCTGCCACACACACTCCACACCTCCACCGAACAACCCTACACCCACGATCACAGTCTGACCTAGGCACGCACACCTAGGCCATTCTGAGCCACACCGATCCCCGCCTCACCTTCGCCGTGATACGGAGAAGGTTTTCATGTGGTTTGACAAGGCCGTAAGGCCATATTCGTGTTGACAGGTGTCGACCCCCTTTCTGCCATTGGAGCACAAGCAAGGAGCTCGCGAGCTTGTTCCAGGACACAATGCTCTAGGCTTCTAGGTTCAGGTGACGCGCAAGGAGTGCACGCGCACATCCAGCAAGAGCGCAACCTCGAGCGAGGACCCCAGCTGCGCCAATTGCG
The DNA here is from genome assembly GCA_037157565.1 of Thalassia testudinum. Lineage (NCBI taxonomy): Eukaryota > Viridiplantae > Streptophyta > Magnoliopsida > Alismatales > Hydrocharitaceae > Thalassia > Thalassia testudinum. Next base: position 122,959,732 of record JAZHRO010000073.1, read on the forward strand.
CAGACCTTCCTCCTACGGGCACCAGCAAAAGTGGGTGGGACTTTAGTCCCACCTCGGAAACACCCAGCGCAGGTGAGTGCCTTTTATTGATTTTGTGTTTCTTTCTTAGCGCCTCAAGTAACACGAGGTGAGGTCCCTCACCCACTCCACCCGCCTCGTCCGCAATCACTCCTACGCGGACCTGGCTAACCCGATTACCCTACACTCTTCGCGCACCATCTACGCCGGTGCACCTAGACCTGGGCGTGTGTAACTTGACCCGTTTACCCGGCTGGTCTGCGAGAGCGAAGAGAGAAATAGAGAAAGGGAGCGACGCAGGGGAGGGTAGGGGTAGGTTTTGCTATGTGGTGTTGTGCAGGGAAGAAGGAGGAGGAGGAAGCAGCTGCAGGGAAAGAAGAAGAAGAAAGAATAGAAGAAGAAGCAGCCGCAGAAGAAGGAAGAGGCAGCTGCGAAGAAGGAGCGGCGGAAGGAAGCTAGAGGCAAGAGTAAGAAAGGAGAAGGAAGGACTTGTAGGCAGAAGCTGAAGAAGAAAGACAAAGTAGAAGCCAAGGAGGAAGCAGCTGCTGAAGAGAGAAGAAGAAAGAGGAAGGCGTAGCAAAAGAAGACCGCAGAAGGAGGAGGCGCAGCAGAGGAAGAAGACAAGGGAAGATAATCAAGAACAGAAGAAGGAGCCGTAGACGAAGAAGACAGAAGGCAAGGAAGAAGAACAGGGAAGACAAAAGAGAAGACAAAAATCACTGTAGCAATCTGCAAGTTAAGATGTTTGATTCACCAAATCAGACGTCTGATTCATAAGAAAAGAAAGAGAGAAGAGAAGGAAGAAGGAAGAAAAGAGAAGAAGAAAGACATTTATTTTTGCATTTTCTCTCTAGGTTTTAATATACATTGGATTGCATTCATATCATCTTTTGAGTAGTTTGAAATTTGGATTTACTTTCTAAAATACCAATTTGCTCCCTCAGTTCGACCTCGGAATATTTTGAATTTCGAGTAAATAAAATTGTAAATTGTTTATACGACGATTTCAAAGTATACTACAATGAATGTGTTTTTAAACCACGATCTCATCGCGTAAGCACCTGAGATGGATGAACAAGCAGCTGCTCCAAATTCGATTAGAGTACAAGGGGCTAAGCAAGTCAGTGTGAAGGGGAAGGAGGTATTGGGTTCTGAGATGCTCGATGACTAGTGCTTGATGGTTCTCAGTAGGAAAAACATAGGCTGAGGATTCTATTGGGGGTTTCGGTGTACCATCTTCTACAGAGGGGTCCCATTCTCTGTTGGCTATGTCTATTGGTTCTTCTAAAATCAGAGTGAAGAAATTAAAGGGTGTCAATGTGTTGCAAAATCATTACAACTTACGAAAATGGGAGACTTCCAAACTCCACTTACTCGATGAAGACTACGTGGCATGGATTTTGAAGGTTGACCATGTACTCAGTACAAAGTAGGAACCGGTTCCAAGTCCATGACACATGTTTTGTCATGGAACATTCATGGCCTTAAGGACAAGGCCAGGGGGGCAATTCTTTGCAAATATTTAAAAGAATGGTAGGTGGAGTGTGCTCCTTTTCAGGAAACACATATTGGGGAGGGTTTTGGGCCTACTTGGTTCCCCTTTGACTTGGGTAGTGACTTCGATATTGTTCATCTTGCTTCAGTTGGTAGGTCCAATGTGTTGGCCATTTGGTAAAAGAATGCACATTTGCGAGTTGACTCATGCCTGCGAGGCTGTCAAGTGATTACTGGTCAATTTGTTCATAGCTCTGACGGCCTTTCCATTTGTGTCTCATGCATGTATGGGCCTTGAATTGCAAATGAAAGACCCCATTGATAACGAAAATGCATGATTTGTTAATTAGGGTTTTGGAAATCGTTGTAACGCGTAAATCCGCTTTTGCTTTTAAAATTTATAACCTAGATAGTGGGATATCTAGGGTCATCCAAGGAGGCCAAATTGTTTGCAAATCAAATCCCTTGCTTGGAAAATGGGAATCAACTTTCTTTTTGGTCTTTTAAATATATAATTTTTTTTTTATTTTGAAATAACGGGAACACTTGAATTTTGTTGGCGGAAAAGACTAACACCTATAATTACTAAGCTAACACCTAGGTGACAATTAATTCCTCTCCCTAAGCTCACTCTAGGCAAGTGGAGGCCTAGAGCAATTAGGGAGAGGGAGTGAAAAGTGTTAGAAAGAAAGAAAACAAATGCGACAAAAGAATTGTAAGGAATGCAACTTGATTTAATAAGGAAGATTGTTTACACGAGAACCCTAATAGAGGAATGCTTTCTACTACTAGAAAAACTACAAAAAATGACAAAAACACCAATCCTCCTGTAATGATGGTGAAGATGAGAGGCTCCTTGCTCTAAGCTCAGTGTCTCCTGGGCTTGAAAAGGGGCTTTCCAACTCCTTCCTTGCAAAGCTCCGCCAAGGTGATGACCTCCAAGGCAAGCCCTAAAGGGGGGTGTGCCTATGCTTCTCCTAAGGGTGGACGTGCACCACCCTTCCTCCTCCAATTTCCTGGTCGTCCTCCTAGTGGAATGCTCCTCCTCCTTGGTGTGGCACAAGAAGAAGAGAGAAGGAGAAGAAAGAACCAAGGGGGCGGGTAGGATGCTCCCTTAATCTTCTTCTCTCCTTCTTCTTCTTGACCGTGATATGTAGGTGGATATAGGGTAGAAAATATACTAATGGAGGATATAGATGGGAATTATGTGGTGGTAGGGTAGGGTATTTATAGGATCGGAAGGTTGGAATCCATCGCCGTTTGCAAATGATTGAGGTCGATGAACTACGTAATGATGCGTACGAGAACTCGCATATCTACAAAGAGCGGATTAAGGCCTTTCATGACAAGCACATATCACGAAAATCTTTCTATCTTGGTCAAAAAGTGCTTCTCTTTGATTCCCGATTCAAGCTCTTCCCAGGAAAATTGAGATCAAAATGAACCAGATCTTTCTAGTCCGGAGGATCTTTATAAATGGAGAGGTTGAAATCAGTGAACTCAGCCACGACTCAGACCCTTTTATAGTGAATGGTTAAAGACTGAAACCATTCCTCGAGCTTATCAATTCGAATCTCACTGTTGAATCTTTTGATCTCCATTCACCATGAGCTGCATTGCTCCCAGCTGATGGCATTAAACTTAGTGCTTAACGGGAGGCAACCCGTCATTTGAAAACTCGAGACCCTTCTTATCCGTCTTGAGCTGAATTCCTATTACACTTTAAGATTCGTACCTTAGAACAACCGACTCCACCTTCGATACTCGTATTGGAGCTTAAAATCGTTTGCAACAGTCATCCTGACCCGTTCACCCACCCTTAATAACCTGTTCTAAAATGTGAACTTCACTGAATTCGAACCCACCTAGTTTGCAAAGAGGGCCTTGCAAAACTTAGGCATGGGGGGGTATTATTTGATACTTTTGAGGGGTTCTAATATCAAAAAAAAAAGGAGGAAAGGAGAGGAAATTCTTGAGCTGATTCGCAAATCTGTTTGAGGAGGAAAAAGAGGAGAAAAGCAAAGAAAAAAGGAGCAAAAGATAATTGTGTTAGTCCCAGTGGATTGAGTATGGAACATACCTAAGTTTTAGGCTAGATCGGATGATGAATTAAGTCCTGAAGTGCTAAAGAAAAGGAGATAAGTGAGAAATATCGACTTTAGGCCTCTTAGACTTGTTTTAGGCTTAAACACTCACGTATTTGTTAAGATCTGAACTATTTCTCAAGGGGTTGAGGGAGTTTTGAAGCTGATGTATTAAGTCTAAGGCTTAGGGATTATTTGGCCTCATTGTTTGCCCTTTGGTTTGCGGGACTTGGTAAACTAGGCACCCAAAATTCACACATTGGTTTGGTTGAGTGAGCTTAATGAAGAATAATGTCATAAAGTGTTCTGCTCCAAAAAAAGAATGATTTCTTGAAGATTTGACTTAGGAGTGACTCGAAAACACAAGTTGATTAGATGAGTTCCCACCGCAGAGAGAAGTAAATACTCCCCTTGAGGACACACTATAACATATCGTCTCCTCGATGCTTATCTCCTAGGATATCTAAATATCCTACTGGGGCCATGTAAGCTTCTTGTGCTGGTTTAGGTGCCATGGTTGGCATTATCACGAAATGTTGATTGCAGGGCCTGGATCTAGCTACAAAATGCCATGGGTGGCACTATCACGAAGTGTCGAATGCCAGGGTTCTGAGGGTTGCCATGGGCGGTGCTATCCTGAAGCATCGATTGTTAGGGACCCTTTGAGGATTGATGATGGGGACAAGAAATCTGATACAAGCCCTGTTGAGGGCCAATTGGATGTTGGATCTAGAGGAATCACAAAAATATTACAAAAAGGAAAAATCACAAAAATATCTCTCTTTCTTCTGAAAAATAACTAGCAAGTTGAACTTGGACCTTGTTGCACGAACGTACAGGTACTTTAACCACTAGTGTTAACAAACCTCTGGGTAGATTCTAGGGCCTTAGAAACCTTTGTTGCAGATCCAAGGTTGAGGTTGGTCAAGACCGTATCTTGGTTGGTACTTGAGTACCTCTAGGCTTAGAGTTGGTATTTCGATCTAATTTCTAGAAAGGTGACACGAGTAGACATCCTGACGGTAAAATCTAGTCTAGAGATCTAGTTTGAGCCGTAGGATTTTGCTAGGGACTAGCAAATGTTAGGCATGGGGGTATGATGGTAACACTATCATCCATCATAACTAACCCAATTTAGTCAAAATCCAGTGATAAATGCTCTTGTATAACCATCTAAGGGTTGTAATTCTATTTTGAGTTGAATTTGAGAAGAAGAGAAATTGAGTTAATTCTGTTATTTTAACACCTAATCATGAATGCAGATTAACTGATGGGTTAATCAGTGCCTACTCTAAGGTCAAATGAATTTAATTTCCCAAGAAGTGGGCCTGAGCTAATCAAATCAGGGTTTTCTACGATTTGAGGATGAATTTAATAATAAAACTCTAATTACAGCCTTACTTCAATTGAACGGGTTCTGCTAGAAATAAATGTAATCTAAACCTCTTAAAAATCAATGAAAAATATGCTATGAGGTTTTGAACCTTCACTTTGACCAAAGGAATCCATTTTAACCAAAAATAGACTTAGGAGGAAATTTACTTCATTCTTGGGCTTCAATGTAAATTACCCAGTCAAACTTAGTCAAATCTTAAATATGAGGTCACCATTAGATTCCTTGGATCCAAATTAGGATAACCCCAAAACTTGAGCCCAATCGGAATTCATCTTGACCTAGTTTGCATTTTAGCCCATAGGTTTCTATTTACTACAGAATTACTCGTAGGCTTCTGATATTTATTACAGACAGGACCCTACCTTTTGGACTCTCTTGTAAAGAGGCCCCTCCCTCCACCATCTTATTCTCCAAACATGGCATGTCTAGTAGAGAAAATGACCCAAAGCACGTGATCTTTATTTGGAGATTTCTTCTCCAATTGATCGGCAAATCCCTCTAAATTTGGAGGGATTGACAATCAGATCATACCCTTTTGATTAAACTCAAAATCGAGCTCCAATTTGGAGCATATAGCTGTTAGTAAGATTGAAATTCATGGGATTTGGGTTGCCAAATTTGTAAGTCAAACCTTCAAAATTGAGGCAATTTGAGATGGGATTCACCTCTATATAAAGCCTCCTATGTCTACAAGTCAAATTTTTGCCCAATTTGATTGGAATTCCCTCTCTTCTTCCTCAACATTGGCGCATCTTGGAAGCACCACCAGAGCTCTTTATTCCCCTTCTGCCACGCATAATAGGATGAGGGCTTTGCCTTCCCTTACGTCTACGAAGCTTGCCCCAAAGTTTCAGCCCCTGTCTCTTCTTCCTCCCCCAGCCCACGTCATATTCCTCATCTTTGGTGAGCTTCGGCAAGCCCCTTTTTTCTCCCTTTCCCCAAATTAGCTTAGGGCTTCTCCCCCTCTCCCCTCCAATTAGATCTAGGGAGATCTAGAGCTCCATTCTTCAACTCCAGATCCTTCTACGATGCCGACCACCGCCGCCTCACTCACTTTCACCGCCTCGCTTCCTTTGTGTTCCTCTAACTAAATTAGGTTGGGCAAAAGGTTCCCTACACCTCTACGCACCTTTTGCCCAACCTAATTTAACTTCACGTCGCCTCCTCCATCACCCCCAACCACGATCGCCAGAGCTCAATCAGAGCTTCTCCGACCAGCCACTACATGCGTCAAGTCATCAAATCACCACCACTACCAGCTTTGCCGTACTCTGGAGAAGCTTCTTGGGTATTTGATGGGGCTGGAGGTCCGTATTTTTCTTTGTAGGTACTGTCTGTCGCCGTTGTCTTCTCCAACGTCAAGCTCATTCGTCCAGCGCTCAATCAACACACTTCCACCTCCCTCGTGCTCGGACTAAGTGGAGGAATCTTCCTAGGCCATTGGATTGGTGATCCAAGGCCAATTGCTCCTCCAATTGACAGCAACTTCATCTCCGCAGCAACGTAGAAGAAGGGGACTGATAGTCCCATATCATAAAAAGAGAGACTAGATTTGAGAATAAATTGAATCTCACCCCCATTCCCATCGCTCGGAAATGGGGGTCGGGTCCTTAGCCATATCATGAGCAGCGCACGTGGCCTCGCCCTTCTACGCATGCTCAGGCGGGTTTGTGCCAGATTTGAATTCGATTAGAAAAAGAAAAAGAAGAAAAAGAAGAGGCTAGGTATTATTGGGCCCAGAGAGGTGGGTCGATTTTGCTAGGCCAAGCTTTTGTCTGACTTGGGCCTTATCTGTGCAGGCTTGTCGGGTTTGAATTCTCACTAAGTGTTGAGGCTTTACATAGTTGAAAACACCATTTTTTGCTTTAAACACTTAGCTTACTTTTTTTGGAGTTTGAAATATTGCATTACATAGAATAAACATGTTCCTTTTTACATAAATCTCTCGAGCTCCATTTTAATTATTTGATTAGTGGTTTATATTGTGAATTAATTGCTCCCTGAGACGACCTTGGACCTACATTCGAGATATAAATTTAAGTGTTTTTCGTTGCTTTAGTCCCTATACTATGACACAAATTTAAAACTCAACTTTAGTGCGATAACATCTATAGATTAGTTGTAATGTAGGTTCTTTGTGCAGATTGTCCTAAAAGTTCCTTCAATTTGTTTTTCTCAACTTTATAAAGTCTAACGCATCCTCTCCTTAGTGTAAAACGAGAGATAACCTTAAACTTAGGTTATAAATTTGTGACAATGCTCCGAGAAGCCACTTTTTGAACTAGGCAGAATAATAATTTATGTAGGATAAATAATTTAAGAGGAATGATAATTTATGTAAGATAAATAATTTGGTCAAATCTTCCCTACTCCACTCTTGATCAAATTTCCAGCATATAAGGGCATTAAAAGCATTTTTAGATGAGAAAGTTAAAAGATTCTGCCCTATTGCCTTACTTTTAAAAACTTAACAAAATTGTCGTACATGTCTCTTCAAATGGCTACTTCTAGCTGCAGTAGAACATGTCAGAGTTTTATGACAATGAATGCATTCGGCTAATTCTATTCCATCTTCACCAACTTTAAGAATTCTATAATCTTTCCACACATCAGAAGTCAGTCTCCTTAGTTTTTTCTTGCTCCCAATCTTATTTTTCTCATTATTTATATTTGTCACACCTTCAACACTAAGCTCTTTGTTTCCATTATCATTGTTTTCCATGGTGTTCAACATATAATAATGAAAAAACTAATGAACTTCATTGTGTAAGAATTTTCTTTGAAGCAACTTAACAAGCAATGAAAGAACAAAAATTTAAGGCATTAGACCTTAGTAACCATTGAACATTAAGAACTAAAATAAAATGAAAATATAAATTTATCTACGGTAACTTGCATATAAAACATAGAATTAAATGAAAAATGAAGATAGTACAAGACATTTGCATGTCCAAAAATCACAACACACAATTGACAATTGACATTAATTTGCTAGAGTAGGAGAAGGGGGTGTCATCAGTTGGAAGTAGGAGGAGAAGGGTCACTAGTAGGCTTGGCAAGGGTGGGGGAGGAAGGAGGAGGGGGCTGCATCGCTGGTGGGGTTGGGAAGGGGGTAAGAGGGGGAGTGGAGAAAGGAGAAGGGGGTGCATAGGGGGTGGGCTTGGCTAAAAGTTGAACTTGAAGGGGTTATTGTTACACATGAATCGATATTTAATAAAACATGCATTGTAATATAGTTGAATGCGTGAAAACAACTTTTAGATTTATACACGAAACAAAGGAATGTTTCGAGGTTGAACGTAAGGAGCAAATAGAAATGCACGACTTATTACTATCAAGATTTCATAAAAATTTAGCTTGGCAACTAGACACAATAAGTTTAATTTTCTCTAGTTCAGAAATATTTAAGTTGATCTCTCAACTCAATACTACAATTGAAGAAATTTTATTTTAATTAATGCTTAATTGAGAATAATCAATGAATAATATGATTAACCACTAAAATTACCAAGTTGTCAATATTTGGGGTATAAGATTTCAATACAAAAGCCAAATGACCAATCATCAACACAAATGCTCAACTATTCAGAAATATCTTCAAATCAGTCCCTGAAAGCTTACCATCAGCCCCTTGAATTCTTTATTTTTCTTTCAAATAGGTCCCTCCAGCAGAAGAACCTTCTTCTATGCTATCGACAAGGGTCACCGTAGTTTGGTTGTAATTGAGCTCAGAGTAACACTGAGCTCCAATAAAGGGCGGAGCAAGTTCGTCGGCTTGTTGCTGATGTAGTGGTGATGGCGGTTGTTCGATCGGAGGGGTGGAGATGTCGGACGATGGTGGCGTTGACGTGGAGTCCGGTGAGTTCCTACCAAAGAAGGAACGACGAGGAAGATGATGAAGTAATCGAAGACGAAGAAGAAATAAGTCGCAAAGCTTTGTGTGAAGCTCCATAGGACGTCGGGGAAGAGAAGCCCTCTTCCAATTTCAGTGGAAGAGCGGTGGACGAGGAGGTTGAAGAAGCTTCGAGGTGCATTAATGGCTATGGCTAGAGGAGGAAGAAGGTGGGATTTTCGACCAAATTAAGCACACCCCTCGCGGCAATGGAGCACGGCAAAGTTATATAGATGGTCGACTGTGGCAATCAAAGCAAAATGACGACCTTGATAAGGTCAGAAATCGCATGATTTTTCTCGATTTTTGACCTCGAATTGCGAGCTCTACAAATGGAAGTAGGGTTTATGATTCACGTCAATGATGTGGGAATGATAGAGGAATGCGCCTGCCAAATTTGAAAGGATTCTACCACGTAGATTAGGAGATATGAATCTCCAAATCTCTCATCCAAGAATATCTTGCAGCAGCTTAGCCAGCTGGAGTAGAAGATGATCTACTGACATCATGTTGATGTTAGCGAAGGATCTAGTTTCAAAGTAGGTCAAGATGCAGTCAAATAGGTCCCAAGTTTTTAAGGTAACCAAGTTCGGACCCAGGGAATCCAATGGTGTCTTCAATTTTGGGTTTTGGTAAAGGTTGGTTGGCCAATTTATGTTTTAACCCAAAATGTATTAAATATAAACCTTGGTTGTTGTCATAGGTCAATTTGGGTTCATTTTGTAAAATTGATCATTCAAAACCTTAAGGAATATTTTAAAATAATTTTTAGAAGGTTTAGATTACATTTATTTCCATAAGGACCCTTTGAATTAAAGTGAGGTTGAAATTTGGGTTTTAAAATGTGAATGAGCTTTAATTTCTTAAAGAAACCCTAGGTTAGTTCAAGTAAGCTCACTTATTAGAAATTTAGGCTCATTTAACCTTCAATTAGGTGTAGGTTTACCCTTGGGGTTAGTCTACACTTGTATTCTTCTATTAAAATAGCAGAATTAGCCCATTTTAATGTTATCCCTCCTGATTAAATCATAATTGACTTATACCTTTTTAATAGTTTAGTTAGGTAAATTTTCCCCTAGAATTTAGCCAAATTGAGTTAGATATGGAGGATGGTGGTGTTACCATCAATTACCGGTAGCTGTGAGTCGCCAGTAGTCGTCAGGTTGCCGCCATCGATGGGGTTGGAACTTTGACGAGGGGCTATAGGCTACAACCTTGGGGTCGAGGTGTGGGATTTTGGTGGCCCAACGTTTTAGAGTTGAGGAGATGGAACAAAGAGTCGAAGGTGGATTGTTGTGTGGGATTTTGTCTTGCAAATAGGATCATAGGAGGAGGATTTGAGGTGGAGAAGGAAGAGAGACTTACTTGTGGAGGTCACCATAGAGCTAAAGGAGAAGGCTAAATCTATTTTGCCACGTTGCCACTATAGAAGTGGAAAAGGAAGTCAGTAGGGTCAATTGTGACGGGTCCTAAAAATAGTAAAATATTGTCAACCCTAACCTTAATAAAAAAAATTAATAAAAAAAATTTACTATATATATTATTTTTTTTGGGCCATTAGGCTTAGTATGTGTTCTAGCAAGTCATGGCCCGACCTAACCTAAGCTCAAATGGGCCTTAAAATAGAGGCCCAAGCTCAGCCTACAAAAAACTTGGGTTTAGGTTAGGTCGGGGTTTTTTAGGCCAAGTTACAAGTAGGCTTCAAGTCAACCCAGCACAATGCTCCACCCTATTGAGTGCTATATGTTGTACTAGATATATCAATTTGTAACACATCGGTCCATGTGTGTTGTTGCTTTTGATAATGTCTCCCCAATGCATATATATTTTTTTGAATTTATTTTTTCTTACTCTTTTTTTTTTGTTTTGATTCATGTTTTATTGATGCCCTTGCAATGTGCTATTGAGATCCAACCAAGAGTTACATTTGATTGATTTTGGTTTTCAATTTTTTTGTTCAAGATTTTTTTTATTTTATTTTGAGACCAAATCCCCCTTTCGATCCAAATACGGGAGTCATCGTACGCTTCTTTTAGTTAATAGCACTACCATAGGATTGTGATTTGGTGGCAAGGAGGAGGTGATTCGGGATGAAGGAGATGATCTGTTAGGTGATGTGTGATGTGTAGGCAAAGGTGGATGTGTGCGTTAGAGGTGGAGTAGATACTGTTAGAGAAGTGCGTTAGAGGTGGAGTACATGTGTGAATCAGAGGTGCATCGGAGAGGTGGACCAGAGAGATGCACTAGAGAAGTGGAGTAGGTGATGTTGAAGCTGGAGTAGGTGTGTATCCCAAAGTTGGAGTCGGTGTATTGTCAGAGGTGAGCTGCCGAAGAGGGAGTAGGTGTGTGCATCTATTAGATTTTGTGTGCCCTTAGTGTGGCATCAGAATAATGTAATGAGTTGCATTTAATCTAAATAAGAATTAGATTATTTCTATTGCATGAATCGGGTCCCATAGTATGAATAGGGTCGCGTATTTAGCTAGATCAAATAAACCAAATGTGTGTTTATTTGAAGATCTAAATGATTTAGAGAATCTAATAGCACAACAAGAAGCAATTGTACCTGATTTGATCATTTGGTTCTAGTCTAAGTTGGGATGGCAACTTACTCTAGAAGTCGTTGCTTGATTGATGTTCCTTAATGGGAATTTAGAACTGTTACACGAGTCAAGGAGTTGATCGATGAAATAAGAGATGACTAGAAGTCTATCTCCAATGTCGTCATGGAGGTGGAATATCCTTTGACTTGAGACAAATATGTGTTTTTGTTCACGAATGCATGCATTTAGCAGACCAATGGTAGATGTATCCACCTTGGTGTTGATATTGGAAAGTTGGTGATGCTCACTAAATCCACGTGATTAAAAATATCAAATTGTTTAGCGCGTAAATAAAGTGATCAATTAATATAATATTAAACTACAAGGAATCCAGGTTGAACATAAGGAGGTAGTCGCTATTTTAATACCTTTTGTAGTTATTATATGGTAAAGTAGAATATATATATAGATATAAAATAGATGCACATATAATAATACTAGAGACAGATAAATGAATACTACAATTTATTTCTAACATTAGGAATGTTGCACAAATACGAATCTAATAAATGATTACAATAATAGAACTATCAAAGAATAGAGGGAGAGAGAAGATCAGAACTGCTTGAGGGATGCTTGAGGAAGCTTTTGATGGAGCTTCAGATCTAGGGCATCGGGAGGAAGATGGAGTCTAGAGAGGAATACTATGAGTGGACGTGCACTATGGTAGAGGAGGGTTAGCTAGGCTAATTCTATGAGAGACAAAGTGCCTTCTAAGGGTTGGAGGCTAAGTCTTTTTATAGGAATCTAGGTGGCTTCCTATTGGTTGATCTAGAGTGCCTAGTGTTGAAAGGTCGTAGATTGCGTTTTTGATAGGAAAAGCATCGTAGTATAGTTGCGAAATACGATCCAACAAACATACTATTTTCTAAAAATAATGAGGCTTGAGTCTCGGTCGTTCGTCTCTGGGAAGCATTTGCTTTACTCTAGAAATCTATCTTTTTGCCGCTCTATTTCATTTAAAAACGCACGTTGGTTTCCAATCTCCTAATAAGATTTCACCACTTCTGTTATGGACTCGGATTACGTGCGCATGTGTCAAATAAATTATGAAGGTGAACATGTGAGTTTCTGTGCACACGACTCTAGTGAGGTGGTGACTATTTACGGAGAAAGCGTCAATCGTTAGATTTTCAATATTCTCGGGAAACGACATGCTTAGTTGCAAAATGGATAGACAATTAAAAAGCAAGCAACTTAAATCACGCAAATATGATAGCAAACAGTAAGCACATTGTGATTTCATAACATGGAGAGACATATATATATATATATATAACATTTTTCATTCATTCAGTGAGAGAGTTGTTTGCAACAGAACTATAGATGAAAGCTTGTACAGAAATGCTTGGAATTTAAATCTATCTTCCCGAAAATGACTGCATACAAGAATCAATTGGGGTATTTTGCATGCATCATTGAGGGGGGAGTTAGGACTATGCTACTAAGCAATAATAAAAACAGTAAAAATTATGGAGAGCATAAACTAAATCTAGCAGGATAAAGGGCATCCAGGGGTGGTCCTCGATGGCCTTGGAGTGGTCGGGAGGAGAATGAGGGGTGGCCAATGCAGCTTAGGCCGACCCTTGGAGAGAGGGAGGATTGATCCAGCATCCCGACATGATGTCCTCCATGGTGGTGATGAGCTCGTGGAGGTGGAGTGGCTAGCTAAGTGGAAGTGGGCATGAATGGAACCAATGGAGTCAAGAGTGTGAATTGCCAAGGAAGTGAATGGGGTCACTTGGCCGCCCATGGGGTCTTTTTATAGACCCAAGGGATTCTCTCTAGAGAGGTGTGGAACTCTCTAGAGAGAGCCCAAGAGTGGCCGGCCACATGAGGATAGAAGTGGTCTTTGAGATCCAAAAATTGTGGATCTCAATTTGAATGCTCTCTTGGTTGCTAAATTTGGCAACCAAGAGGTGGCTATTTGCACACCAAAAATACACCAATAAATATGCCATCTTGTGTTATTCCCTAACACTACCATTGCATTTTACGTAGCTGTAATTGCATTTGTAAATAGATGCCTGCATGCATTTTTAGAGAGGGGAGGAGAGTGTGAATAATTGGTCATCCATTCCACTACCATTAATTAACATCTTCATTAAGTGCGGCATTGCAATTTCACCATTTTCAATTTTTTATTTTACTTTGAATTCTTCTTTCTTGTGCGGCTGCAGGGCATGGGGCATGTGCCTCTTCACGCCTCACCTCCTGCCAACAGCATGGCAGGAGGTGCACTACCAGCAGCATGGTGGTAGCATGCTTCCTCCTCTATAAAATGCCCTTACACACACCGACAGAGGGGGGCACCCACCATCAGGCCAACCTCCTCCCCTTTCCCTCTTCATACACAGTAGCTCTTCTCGCTGAGAAGAGACACACTGTGGGCAAGAGAAAACCCACAGTCGTCCCACAACCACCACTGTGAGTTCCACCACCGCCCAGCTCTTGCGTGAGCAGGTGGGCGTGGTGGGTTCACCTTTCGTTTTCACTGCTGATCACTATCTCCGCCATTTCCAGAGCTTCAAGGTCAGAAGCTCCAGCAGCACGGCCGTCAACCTGCAGCAGCTTCCGGCCACCGCGTGCGTGCCAGCAGGCCTGCATAGCTCCTTTCCACGCGCGCAGGCACTACCCAGCGCCCCTGTGCACGCGAAACTGGCCGCTACTGGTCGGCAGACTGCGTGCGCACTATAGCGCACTGTAGCGCGCGGTCTGTGCGACACTGCAGCCATCGGCTCGCTTCTCACTTAGCCGGTGGCTTTGGCGCTCTCTCTCTTCTGTGTCACCCGCTCCAACCGGTCTCCAACGTCCGCGCCTGCGCCCGCACCCGCTCGCAGCGCTGCGCGTTGCGCTGCGCTCACCTGCACCAGCCCGCGCGCGAAGACAGCACAAGCGCCCCCTCCAGCGCCTCGCGTGCGCTCTTCCCCCTTCGCCCGCGCAGCTGCGTGCATCAGACGATGGGGCAGCGTAGTAGACGGCTTATCTGCTGCGCTCCCCCTCATCTGCCAGCGCACACACACACACTTGTACTCTCTCACACACACTTGTACATGCTCACACACCCTTATATACTCACACCTACACACACACACACACACATATCCACTCACATATATACATAAACATATATATATATAGAAATATATATACATATATATATATTTACATAACTATATATATATATATACAACTATATATACATATATAGTTATATATATATATATATTTACAAATACATCCACCTACCCATATCCATCTATTTACTTCACAAACCCACCCATATTCCTGTACACTAGCCACTCCACCGCGCATCATATCGCGGGAATATCTGCACCAGTTGTTGATATTCCCCGATATCCACGTAAAGCAAGCGCCTCCACACACACACTCACACATCCGCCCACACTCCACGTAGCACTTCATCTTGTTGGTTGCGTCTTACTAGACGTGGACCAACTTGGCACTGTGCTACACTCCATTTCCATTTCCACCTCCACCCTTATATATATAACTATATACATATATATATTGTATCTACTATATATCTATACATATATTAAGCTACGTATTTCTTTCTTTTCTAGTAACCTCTCTTATTTTCAGTTATCTTTATTTCTTACTATTAAAAAGATAAAAAAAAAGAGTAACAGAGAAAAGATAATTCTTATCTTGCAGGTGTTCGGTCTTGCGAATAACAGGACCAATTTTTGGAAACCCCAAGTTGGCTACAAGCCAAGAACCATTTGGCTCAAAACCAAGAACTTGATTTTGAGGGTGTGCCTCAAGGACAATATTATCAACAAAAAAATTTTAAATAGAAAAACCAAAAACATAATAAACGTAAGGAAGAGATGCATTTTAGGAAAGGCATAGAAACTCCTTGACCTTTAATTCTCACCTCCCTAAGATCGACCCTAGGCCTAAAAGTGACCAAGATAAAATCAAGTAGGACAGGTTAAAAAAATTTTGTGAAAGATGATTAGACTCGATTTAGGTTAACCCACTATAATAACTTCAACGATAATTTCACCATATTAACACAACCTATTCGAGTCTTACCAGTGGCACCACTTCAAGAGAGTTCTAGAGAACTCTAGAGAAGTGTGTGTGCGTGAATGAGTATGTGTGTGTGTGTGTGTGGTCGTGCTCTAGGTGTCTAAGAGGTTTAGTGATGTAAACACATTTACACTACTTAAGATGTCTATTTATGCATGTTCTTAAGCATAGGATTGCATTTCATGATATAAATATTGCATAACATACATCATCTTGCATTTAGAGTAGTTTGAATAAAGTGGAGGTTAATTGTCTCCTTTTATGTGCTTGGACAGGGCAAAATTTTTATCGGGGTCTCGGATCGAAGATCCAACCGTACAGATGTGATCAGGACAACGATTGGAGTTCAACGACTCCAAGATTGCCCTAATTAGGTATCTGTAGCATCAGATAGTGACTGGGGAACCCTAGAAGATCAAGAGCCAAGATGGTGTAAATTCGCACTTCAAATGACAAATCCGACCGCACGGATGGATTTGGATCGACGATCGCAGCCTAACGACATAAAAATTGAGTCAATCCGACACTCATGGCACCATCTACATCATCCAGAAGATGGATGGCCAAGATGGCACCACGTGGCGTCATCTCGGCCGCCCAATTGCCCGCATGCAACCGCTGAAGCCCCCGCATCCGCCCTTCTCCGACGTTGGATCTTGATCCAATGGTTGTGGACGCATGCGCCTCAAATCGTCCGCACGACACATTCCTTCGCGTAGCGCAGCGGTCGCGAGGTGCTGCGCGTTCGCAAGACGCGGGTTCGACTTGTGATCTGCGGGCGTGCGTGATTAAAGGTGACCGCCCGATCAGGTGTGGGCGGCTCAGATCATCCAATAGTGCCCACGCGCTATTTCACGCGAGGCGAGGACACGCCATCGAATGTGGGCGGGCGGGCGTTGAGGGCGGGCGAAGGCGCGATTTAAGTCGTTCGATCTCGCGATCGGACGGCTGAAATCATCTAGATGTGCAGCGAGCGTTACGTGCAAGCAGACGAGCGAGCGCACGCGGGCAGCGCCCACTACACCCATTTGGGGCTTTAGCGACGGTTTTATCCGTCACTAAAGACCCCTTATTTAATGTTTTAAAGATGTAATGTCCAATTTGCCCCCACTCCTTGCAACTATAAAAGGAGACCCCCTCCACACGAAATTCTCATCCCTTCCTTCTCTTCTCTACCTCTCCAAAGCTCAAGAGAAGCTTGTCCCACACCCGGGATGCTCCTCGCTAGATAAAGTCTAAATTTTCATCCCCATTCGGAAGTGGATCCCGCGACGACGATGACATGCTGCTCCGTTCCCGTTCTTCTGCTTCGTCTTCCTTCGTCCTGCTCCGTCCTCCGTCTAGGCGTCGTCCCGTCCGGCTCGTCCTCCAAGCAATCGTTGAGGAGGATAAATTCTCTCTCCCATTCTTCTTTACAACTTTCTGGTGTAGAATTTTCCTTCTTTCTGGTGTAGCTGATTTCCTGCTTTCTAGTGTAATTCTTATTTGGTTTTATTGTATAAACATTTTGAAATATTGAATGCATGATCTCTCTCTCTCTCTCTCTCTCTCTCTTCCTTTTAGTCTGGTAGCTTCATTGTAATTACATCGCCTCGTTTTTCAAGAAAAATTCTAAAAAAATATAATTGCGAATATAGATCAATGTAGCCTCCTTGTGTTCGACCCAGAATTTCAATTTCGGTATAAATTTTATTTGTTGAACATGAATTCTTCGCTTTCAAGCTACAACGGTAAGGTTTTAAAATCAAACACGTTAGCGTAGCAATTCGTACGTCCAACATTTTTGGCGCAGTTGCCAGGGAGGCAACGATTTCCGATCTTCTTTTCGCATTTCTTGCACTTTATTATTTTCTAACTAGCTTTCTCTTATGTCTATTGTTTTGCAAAGACCTCCATCAAGGAATCATCAAGCGATAGACTGGAGTAAAGTGTAGTTGAAGACAACTGTAAGTGCTCCCTATTCTTCCCCCCTCCATAGATTTCATTCGCCAAATTAAATCCAAATTCCAATTAACCTAGGTGTTTGCATAAATCCTTGGAATAGTTTGGTTGTTTGGATTCTCACTCACATTCATTCCACCCTCATTTATAAAAAAAAATAAAAAACAAAAAGATAACCTTGTGGGGTAATTTTCAGCAAACACACAACATACACCCACATTCAAGGCACCTAATCAAATAGATTTGTTTCTACTCAACCGAGTTCTGATATGTGGAACTGGTACACACAAAGCAATACATAAAAGAGTAGAAATCATTCTAGGTTAGCCATCTTTGAGTGCCTAACTTAGTGGTGCATTTGTGGCCAACTGTTTGAGTTGTTTGGGCCGCATCATTCTATTTAAAACCAACTCATCAAGTAGCTCCTCCTTAGGGTTTTCAATCTAGGTCTATTCCAGGCACTCCACTTTCTTTTTGGTTTTAAAGGAAAACAATCTTCACCCATGTTTTACAACTTGGTTTGCCTAGAAACTTGATTGTAATCCACCTAATTTGAAACCCTAAAAGCTACTTAAGTAAGATTTGAACATTAAAATTCACGCATCACAAATAATCTTGCTTGAAAACCCTGGTTGTGCACACACTTACACAAATTTCAATAAATCATTAAGGGCACAACCCATTTTAAGGGCCCATCACATTCCATAAACACCACAATCCCAGGCCTTAATAAAATTGAGTAGACGTTGGCCTTAAGGTCTGATTCGCTCTTCAGGGCCTAGTCTGAAATTATTTTTGATTAACCTACTTGAACTAATTAATCTGATGTCTAGCTAGGGGAGTAGCGTCAAACGACCGTGGCTGGGGGCTACACTAGGAACCGGAGGTGAAAGCTGAAGGAAGAACCTTTTCCTCAGTCCCTCCTTCTAACTGGTTGGATTAAATAGACGCAAGTAGAGTAAATCATTTACAGTCTTAAGGCAGGTTTTGGGAGTCAGTAGAACCTTAGGTTACCCCACTTAAGGACAGCCTTGTTTTGTTGTGCTGCAGGGTCCCTATCCCCAGTCCTTTCGACCTTCTCTTAGTTTATGTTGGGAAGACGGTCATTGAATCCCCAATTGGAAGGACCATTAGAACATTCTAGGAGGCACAAGTTGGATTTTGGTCAAATTGATCCCATGGCCGACCAACACCCTCCTCTACTTGGAAATCCACAGGAAGAATTTCGAAGGTAGCTGGAACAAATGCAGAGAATGCAGGGCGCTCAGCCCTTGAAGGATTTTTATGATCCTTCAAATTACGGGGAATGTCCCGGCGTCCAGATTCCAGCCGATGGCGTAGAAATCAAGCCCCAGGTGTTAAGCCTAATTAAACATTATCATGGGCTTGGCTCCGAAGATCTGTTTCAGCACTTGGAGGACTTGACCACTTTGGTCCAGACCACCAAGGCTCGAAACGTAAACGAGGAGCAAATGATCATGAGGCTCTTCCCCCATTCTCTTAGGGATAAGGCCGTGCATTGGTATAGGACAATAGGAAGACCAATTACAACTTGGAATGAGTTGAAATCGGCCTTTCTGAAGAAATTCTTCCCAGTCGGACGTACCAATGCTTTGAGACGGGCAATCACTACCTTTACCCAGCGGCCGGGGGAGCAGTTTCATGTGGCCTGGGAGCGGTTCCAGGACTTATTGCGGAGGTGTCCACACCACGAGGTAACGAAATGGCAACTCGTGCAGATCTTCTATCATGGGTTGACTGAGTAACTCAGAAATCATGTGGATGCTTCTTGCGGAGGCAATTTCCTCAATAAAGATGCAGGTAGTGCACATGATTTATTTGAAGAAATGAGTGAGAATTCAATCAATTATGCCTCCATGGATACATTTAGCCAGTCCTAGCAGCCTAGATCAAATGTCAATGAAGTCTATGACTCTCATTCATTTGATATGGAATTGATTTATAACAAACTTGATAAGGTGGACTTGGTTGCTAAGAGAATGGAAGAGTAGATGGCTGGCAATTCTATGAACAACTTTCGATCCACTCAATCCCAAAATTTGGGATTCCATTCCTCACGAGCTCCTTCTGGAAGGGAGTTTGTGAATCAACTCGATGCGGCTCAACCTATGAATCAGCATTTTTCAGAACCCCACGGGTTCCAAACTGAGGCCTTTGATCCCAATTTTTTTGATCCTTCCCTTTCTTTCTCTCCATCCTCACCCTATGAGGATGTCTGTGCCGTACAAGAGAATGTTAGATCCAACCCCTACTCGAATGTCTATAATCCTGGCTGGAGAAACCACCCTAACTTCTCTTGGAAAAATTTGGGGCAACAGACCTAATTCCGACCCGGCAACTATGCTCCGCAACGACCAATGGGTCGAGGTCAAGTATATACTCAATTGCCTCACAATCAAGTCAATCATCCAGCTTGGAATGGCCGTCAACCCACAGGGCAGGCTGATTTGAACCGTCAAATGGTAGAGATGCAAGGATCCATGCTCCAGCTCATGCAGCAAATGAAAAACTCGCTGGACAACTTGCAATCCGGGCTCATTGCTAACTCTTGTCAACCCAGATCTCTACCATCCCAACCCGTACCCAACCCGCGAAATATTATGAATTCGGGCAACCAAGCCCATGGGTACGGAAATCAGAGGGACCCACACGCACATGCTCAGGTGGTTGAGCAGGGTTCCTCGTCTTCTTCTTCTTCTGCAAATCAACAATTCATGGTTGATCAAGCCCCTCCAATCTTTCCTAACCCTCCCCAAGACCCAAATTCTTATGCATCTGCAAATTCTGTCACTTTGAGGAGTGGTAAGAAGACTCAGGATCCACAACCACACTATTCTGATCTTTTGAATCCTGAAGAACCTGAGGAGAGAGAGGAGAATCCTGAAGGAGAAATCAAGGCTCAGGAACCTGATTCCAAAGATTTGACTCATGTTCCTTTTCCTGAAGCCTTAACCAAATCAAAGAAGAAGTCTGTTGATAGCAATGAGGAGCTTCTGAATCTATTTAAGAATGTTGAGATCAATATCCCGCTCCTTGATGCTATCAAGCACATATCGGCTTACGCAAGATTTTTAAGGAATTATGTACACAAAAGCATAAGTCGAGAGAATCTATTCCGATGAAGGTGGTACTATTCGAGCAGGCTAGTTCTTTTATCCTGCACTACCTCCCTCAGAAAAAGAGAGATCCTGGTGCTCCATTGATTTCTTGCGTTATCGGATATTACACATTTGATAGAGCAGTTTTGGATCTGGGTGCATCCATCAACCTAATTCCGACTTCTCTGTACGAGAAGTTTGGGTTAGGTGAACTTCGGCCAACTTCAGTAACGCTACAGTTAACGGACCGCTCGGTCACAAACCCGCGAGGCATTATTAAAGATGTTATAGTTAAGGTCAAGGATTTCTATTTTCCTGTAGATTTTCTTGTCCTTGACATGGATGTACCTGATAATCTGAGGAACACGCCCATCATTCTGGGGCGTCCGTTCCTGGCTACCGCAAAGACCAACTTTAATTGTGAAAGCGGTAGCATGGAAATCGCCTTTGGGGACCAACGAATGAAATTGGATATTTTTAAGGCGATCAACAAATTTGAGGATTGTAGATTTATTGAGGAACTTGATGAGGATAATGATAACATTGAAACTTATTTGATAGTTTCTTCAATCAAAAGTTCCTCTTTGGATGATGAATTTGACCTGCAACCCTCTATGGCTGACCTGACATCTTCGGAAGAGGTTATTGATTTTGTTCACTCACAACCTCTTCCTCTTATTGAATCTTCAGCATCTACCCTACCATCAATCATCAAACCGCCTCAGCTTGAATTGAAACCTTTGCTCGAGAATTTGAAATATGAATTTTTAGAACCTCAGAAGATGCTCCCTGTGATTATCAGTGCTAAATTGACAAAGGAGCAAGAGAATAAATTGATCAAGGTCCTGAAGGAACATAAGGAAGCAATTGGTTGGACCATTCATGACCTCAGGGGGATCGAGCCATCTTACTGTAATCATAGAATATTTTTGGAAGATGGATCCTGCCCTTCTCGCCAGATGCAGAGGAGATTGAATCCAAATATGCGAGAAGTGGTCAAAAAGGAAATCATCAAGTGTCTCGATGTAGGAATTATTTATCCAATCTTAGATAGTCCCTGGGTAAGTCCCGTATAAATTATTCCAAAGAAAGCCGGGATTACCGTTGTGACTAACGAGAAAGGAAAATCTGTCACAACTCGTTCAGCTTCCTCTTGGAGAGTTTGTATTGATTATAGGAAGCTGAACATAGCCACTAAAAAGGATCATTTTCCCCTACCCTTCATTGATCAAATCTTGGAAAAATTAGCTGGGCAGAAGTACTTCTATTTTCTTGATGGCTACTCGGGATACAACCAAGTTCCTATCCATCCCGAGGATCAGGAAAAAACTACTTTCACCTGTCCCTACGGAACCTTTGCTTTTTGTAGGATGCCTTTCGGGTTATGCAATGCACTTACGACTTTTCAAAGGTGTATGCTAGCCATATTTTCTGACATGGTGGGAGAGTTTATGGAAGTCTTCATGGATGATTTCTCTATTTTCGGAGAATCATTTGACTTTTGTTTGGCTAATTTGGAAATGATTCTTAAGCGATGTATCAAAACACGATTGGTCCTTAGCTGGGAAAAGAGTCATTTCATGACCTAAGAGGGCATATTTTTGGGTCATGTAATCTCTGAACGGGGAATTGAAGTGGATAAAGCTAAGGTTGATGCTATCGCTAAACTTCCTCCTCCCACATTTGTTAAACAAATTCGATCATTTCTTGGCCATGTGGGATTTTATCGAAGATTCATCAAGGATTTCTCGAAGGTTGCTCTTCCTTTGAGCAATCTTCTTGCCAAAGAAATGCCATTTGTTTTCGACGAATCATGCCGAAAGGCATTGGATTTCCTGAAAACGGCAGTCACATGTGCTCCAGTTTTGCAACCACCAATTTGGACAACCCCTTTTGAGATCATGACCGATGCTTCTGATTACGTGGTCAGG
Organism: Thalassia testudinum; assembly: GCA_037157565.1. Classification (NCBI taxonomy): domain Eukaryota; kingdom Viridiplantae; phylum Streptophyta; class Magnoliopsida; order Alismatales; family Hydrocharitaceae; genus Thalassia; species Thalassia testudinum. Next base: position 122,982,269 of record JAZHRO010000073.1, read on the forward strand.
GCTGTCCTGGGTCACAAAATTGATAGAAAGGCTTCTGTCATTTACTACGCTAGTAAAACTCTGGATGAAGCCTAGAGGAATTACACTGTTACTGAAAAGGAATTACTAGCTATAGTGTTCGCTTTGGAAAAATTCAGGACTTATCTCTTAGGGTCTCATGTTATCATCTATACCGACCACTCGGCCTTGAGACATCTCTTGGCCAAAAAGGATGCTAAACCCCGGCTTATTCGTTGGATTCTTCTTCTTCAAGAATTTGATCTTGAAATCAAGGATAAAATTGGGGTACAAAATGTGGTAGCGGATCATTTGTCGAGACTCCTAGGTGATTTTTCTTGTCCGGACATTTCGATTGCTGATACTTTTCCGGACGAAACTATTTTTACAGTTTTAGGTGTTCACACCCCATGGTTTGCTGACATTGTTAATTATTTGGCCGTTGGTCAAATCCCTCAGGATTGGACCAAGCAACAATGGGATAAACTCAAATCTGAGGCCAAATACTACTTCTGGGAGGACCCTGAACTATATCGCATTGGCTCTGATCAGATTATTCACCGATGTATACCGGAGAATGAATTCAACAGCATACTCGAGTTTTGCCATGCATCTGGGTGTGGTGGACATTTCTTCGGGAAAAAGACAGCTGCAAAAATCTTGCAATCTGGCTTCTATTGGTCGTCTTTATTCAAGGATGCCCAGGATTTCTCAAGGTCATGTTCTCGATGTCAGGCACTCGAGAGCATAACTAAGAGAGATATGATGCCCCTAAACCCTATTCTTCCCGTCGAAATTTTTGATGTTTGGGGCATCGATTTCATGGGACCATTTATCCCTTCATTTGGACATCAGTACATTCTTGTTGTTGTTGATTATGTGTCTAAATGGATTGAGGCGATTTCCACCCGAACCAATGACCACAAGGTGGTCATCAATTTTGTCAAGAAAAATATCTTCAGTAGGTTCGGGATTCCGAGGGCTATCATCAGTGATGGTGGCACTCATTTTACCAATGCCCAATTCTAGAATTTATTGGCCAAATATGGGGTTAATCACCGAATTTCCAGACCTTACCATCCCTAAACAAATAGACAAGCTGAGATCTCCAATCGAGAGATCAAGAACATTCTGCAGAAAATGGTTAGCCTGATTGCAAGGATTGGACTCAAAAGCTTGAGGACGCTCTTTGGGCCTACCGAACGACGTATAAAACGCCCATCGGCATGTCTCCATTCTATTTGGTGTATGGAAAGGCATGCCATCTACCCGTAGAGATTGAACACAGGGCATTCTGGGCAATCAAACAATGCAATTTAGATCTGAATTTAGCTGGGAAGACCAGGAAACTCCAACTATTTGAGTTGGAGGAGCTTAGAAATGATGCTTATGAGAATGTCAAGATCTACAAAGCTCGAACCAAAGCTCTACATGATCAACTGATTTCCTGCAAGAGATTTGAGCCAAACCAGAAGGTCTGGTTATTTGATTCTAAATTTAAGCTCTTTCCTGGCAAACTTAGATCTAAATGGAATGGCCCATTCATAATTGACCAGATTTTTCCAAATGGAGCCGTTCAGATTTCTGACCCAAAGACGGGTAACACATTTAAAGTCAACGGACAACGTCTGAAGCCTGTTGTTGATCGTATTCTTCTAGAACCCGTCTCAGACTCAGTTGCTCTAGCCATTCTGTGACTTCTTTGGCTGGACTTCGCCTAGCTGACGGCATTAAACTCAGCAGTTGTACATATGACACAAGGCTGATACGAGCTTCATATTCAGGTGACATCTTTCATATTCTACCCTTTCTTTCATGTCTCTTTTTCAATGAGGACATTGCATCAGCTAGGCATGGGGGAGTGGATTCATTTTTGAATCATTTGGTCAGCTTTGTGAAATTCATGTAAATTATTTTTCTCTTCTTATTTATACATAAAAAAAAATCAAAATTAGGAAGGATTAGTTGGACATTATAACTTTTCAATCTTAAGAAATTTTACATTAGGATCTGAACACAATGACCCTTCAGGTCATTGGACTTAATTAGCCCGTGTATCCACTAAAATGTGGATTTGTCTTTCGAGTCCTCGCCATTTTAATTCTATCGTAATTGGAATAAATAAGTTTGGGTGATAAGTACACGACTTATCAACCCACTCTCTGATTTGAGGGAATTTTTGAGTTTTAAGCGTCTACACACTTTCTTTGCACTGACTCATTGTTCGACGATTTTAACGAAAATTGGGTAACTAATGAACCTTCTAGGGTGATATAGCTGGTAAGTTATCGTGGGTAACAACCCATAGGTAGGTTATCCAGAGCCCAGTTACTGGACCTTTCTCTTTTTGCTGCCTTTAGGTAAATCTTACACCAGGGAAGCCACCTACTTAAAAAAAAAAAAGTCAAAAAGAAAAGGAGAAAAGAAAAAAAGAAATAAGTCACACTTCGCCGCACGAGTATGGCTGGCAAGTTGTCGGTGGTAACAGCTCATCGACCGAATGTCCAGAACCCAGCTCAGTAAATGCACTAAAAATTCCCAAAACACTTAGGAAGAAGCGGAGAAGTAGAATAAACTGGGGAGATATACACTGGATTCACCCTTGTGTTGACCCCGCAAAAAAAATAAAAGTAGGGAGAAAGCTACCGGTTGTAAAGATACACCTTTAGGCAGAATTCTTTTTAGGTCACCTAAAGGTGTAGAAATCCGAAGTTCGTTTTAATTGCTGGTCAACGAGTCTATCACATTCACAATAAGATGCTTAAAACTTAGGGTTCTCATCAAATCTTGGATGAGTTGAATGGCCGTAGAAAGCCACTCTTAAACCCTAAAATTTGAAAATCCAAACAAAAAAAAATTAGAAAAGAGGAAAAAGACAAAAAGAAAATTTTCTTTGAATAAGGCGAGGGCTTAAGGTGGTCTGCATTTTGGTAGATACTCGAGCACTGTTGTATCTTTGAAAGTTCAGATCCTAAGTAGATAATTTCTTTATGATTGAAAATAACTCATGCCCAAATAATCCAACCTAATTCTTTTATAAATAGCATATAGTTTTTGCTAGGAACTAGCAAAAGATAGGCATGGGAGTATGATGTAAATACATTTACACTACTTAAGATGTCTATTTATGCATGTTCTTAAGCATAGGATTGCATTTTATGATATAAATATTGCATAACATGCATCATCTTGGATTTAGAGTAATTTGAATAAAATGGAGGTTAATTGTCTCCTTTTATGTGCTTGGTCAGTGTAAACATTTTATCGGGGCCTCGGATCGAAGATCCAACCGTATAGATGTGATCAGGGCGACGATTGGAGTTCAACGACTCTAAGATCGCCCTAATCAGGTATCTGTAGCATCAGATAGTGACCGGGGAACCCTAGAAGATCAAGAGCCAAGATGGTATAAATTCACACTTCAAACGACAAATCCGACCGCACAGATGGATTCGGATCGACGATCGCAGCCTAACGACACAAAAATCGAGTCAATCTGACACCCGTGGCACCATCTACATCATCTAGAAGATGGACGGCCAAGATGCCACCACGTGGCGCCATCTCGGCTGCCTAATCGCCCGCACGCAACCGCATCCGCCCTTCTCCGCCGTTGGATCTTGATCCAATAGCTGTGGACGCATGCGCCTCAAATCGTCCGCGCGACACATTCCTTCGCGTAGCGCAGCAGTTGCGAGGTGCTGCGCGTTTGCAAGACAAAGGTTCGACTCGCGATCTGCGGACGCGCACGATTAAAGGTGACCGCCCAATCGGCTGTGGGCGGCTCAGATCATCCAATAGTGCCCACGCGCTATTTCACGTGAGGCGAGGACGCGCCATCCAACGTGGGCAGGCGTGCGTTGAGGGCGGGCGAAGGCTCGATTTAAGCCATCCGATCTCGCAATCGGACGACTGAAATCATCTGGACGTGCGGCGAGCGTTAGGCGCGAGCAGACGAGCAGGCGTGCGGGGGCAGCACCCACTACACCCACGTTGGGGTTTTAGCGATGGTTTTATCCGTCACTAAAGACCCCTTATTTAATGTTTTAAAGATGTTATGTCCAATTTGCCCCCACTCCTTGCAACTATAAAAGGAGACCCCCTCCACACGAAATTCTCATCCCTTCCTTCTCTTCTCTACCTCTCCAAAGCTCAAGATAAGCTTGTCCCACACTCGGGATGCTCCTCGCGAGATAAAGTCCAAATTTTCGTCCCTATTCGGAAGTGGATCCCACGACGACGACGACGTGCTGCTCCGTTTCCGTTCTTCTGCTTCGTCCTCCTTCATCCTGCTTCGTCCTCCTTCGTCCAGGCATCGTCCCATCCGGCTCGTCCTCAAAGCAATCGTCGAGGAGGATAACTTCTCACTCCCATTCTTCTTTACAGCTTTCTAGTGTAGAATTTTCCTTCTTTTTAGTGTAGCTGATTTCCTGCTTTATAGTGTAATTCTTATTTGGTTTTATTGTATAAACATTTTGAATTATTGAATGCATGTTCTCTCTCTCTCTCTCTCTTCCTTTTAGTCTGGTAGCTTCATTGTAATTACATCGCCTCGCTTTTCAAGAAAAATTCTAAAAAAATATAATTGCGAATATAGATCGACATAGCCTCCCTATGTTTGACCCGAAATTTCAATTTCGGTATAAATTTTATTTGTTGAACATGAATTCTTTACTTTCAAGCTACAACGACAAGGTTTTAAAACTAAACACGTTAGCATAGCAATTCGTATGTCCAACATAAGAGGTTTAGGTTAGGTCCTAAGGGGTTTAGGTAGGTGTAGGTCTTGAATTAGGGTTACAAACCCTAATTGCTAATGGGAAAATGCAATTAAACTTAACCTAACTTTAATTAGATGAGTGTGAACCTAATTGAGAGTGAAATAACTCAATTAGCTTGGGTTTAGGTCAATTGGACTCTCACTAAGTCCAATTGAACTTGTGTGGGTTGAGATCTAAGCTCAATTGGACTCAATGAGTCCAATTGACTTAGGTGAAGGTAATTGACTTTCACCTAAGTCAATTGGGTTTGGTGAGGACCTAATTAGGTCCTTAGCTAGGTCTAGAGGTGATGTACTAGGGTTATGACACCTTAATTTAGGTTCTTATGGGGTTGGGATTAGGTCTAGGGAGCTAGAGATCCAAGATCAAGACTTGAATCTCAAAACAAGGACTAGAGACCAGTATCAGACGTCCAATAATATGATCATACAACTTATACTCAAAAATTAGAAGTCCAGACTTCAGTTCTGGACGTCCAATCTGAGTCAGGGGGAAATCAAGGTTCTATTTTGGGTATTCTGCAGAAATTAAACGTCTGACAAAGTGTCTGGACGTCCAATAACTTATCTGAACGTCCAGATAAGGGTTGGAACTAGGGTTTTAGGGCTTCCTAGGGTATTGTGACCTAATCTAAGGGTGGCTAAGGCTTGGGGAGGTCTCTAGGCTATCCTAGGGCTAGGATGGACCTAAGCTCTTCACATTTTACTACTTTGTTTCTACTTAATAGAATAGAAAACCTTTAACTCCCTTACATTATTATTCCTACATCTAAACTAAGTCTTCTGCTCGAGCTCTGCTGCAACTCCCGTTATTCCTGATCCAACTCCAGATCAGCTTATTGCCTGCAATCGACATAATGCACTTAAGCAACACATTATAACATTATTTCGTGCATAGCTAAAGAAAAACAGTAAAGATGCAGATAATGTGTATGCATGCATGAATAACCCTAACTTATGCTAAGTTCTAGCTTAATCTAGGTCAATTAAGACCTATGATTGCTGCACAATCACCTAGGATATCTAATTTGGTTGGTTTAGATTTAATCAAAAGTGATGCCAAGGATTGGTTGAATAGGGACCTTAGGATTTAAGTTGTAGGGCTAGGATAAGATGAGGGTTTTCTAAAAATAGGCAACCTAGGTGGGTGGCTACCAAGGGATAAAATCTTGCCAAGAGATAAGATCATATCTCTTGGCTGGCCACTAAGGGATAAAATCTTCTTAAGTTGGCACAAACTTAAGAGGATTAGGCTAGGATTTCGTTGGATTTTATATGGGTAGGGTTAGGGCTAGGTTTTGTAGACATAGTGCTCTGAACATGGATGTGATTGCAAAAAATTGCTTTTCGTTGTAGTAAATGCCTATAGAAACTCTTGAATTTGTAAGTAAAATTAAACTTTTAAGATTTTACGAATAGAAACATGGGAGTCTAAGTCGTTCACAGGGAGGTAAATAGATCAAAATCGCTTTCCTAATTAGAATTGAAATCAAATATCAAATAGGACGATTATTTGAACTAATACTAAATCTAATGGCATGCAACTACTAGAACTATAATATACAGAAAGCATAAAACTTGAAGACAAGTTGAAAATAAATGCTAGAACTTTTATTGAATAAGATAAGAGTTTAACACCAATAGAAGTAGCACTACAACTAGAGGAATACATGGAAAATTACAACTAGAACTAGATTAGTACAACTAGAATTAGACAAAAGAAGTGTAGAAATTATGGGCTTCGAAGGCGAAGTCCGGAGCATTAGCGTAGATGCGGATGTGAAGGTGCACCTACAATCTCCAGGAAGAAGAATGGAGGACTAATTCTAGTTGGTGGATCAATTTCAAAGTGGAAAGGAATGATCCTAAGGAGGGGTGGCTAGGGTGTTTATATAGAAATCATGGAGGCTTCTTATTGGTCGGTTTAGGTTACCTAGGATTACTAAGGTGTAGGGCTAGGATTAATTAGGTTAGGGATCAAGGGCTAGGACTAAAGGCAAGGTGATAGGATAGGTTAGCTTTCTGCTGGGAATAAATCAAGGGCCTAGATTAGATTGGAAGAATGATGGATGGCCTAGATTTAAGAATAGGATAGAAAGTGATTAAGTGGAGAGAGAATAAGTGTTGTTGAGTTTAGTGGATGAACTGATGATTTGGTTACTTATATAGGTTGCATCTACAAGACTCCTAATATGATCATTAAGCCTGTGATAGAAAATCTACACTAATTGCCATCTAGGAACCTCATGATGCGGCAATGTTGCTACGCTTCTACCTTGTTTTAATAAAGTATAATGTTGTAGTATAGTCGAAAAAAGTGATACAACACTTAAATTTATGATGCTCGAAAAATTTTCAGTTTCGAGGTCATTCGCAGGGAGCAAATACGGAATTCAAACACTAGTCGAAATGAGAAATAATAAGCACAATAATTCACAATAGAGATATGCAATGAATATCAATAAAAAATATATTCAATAATAGCAAATTGTATCTCAACAATCAATGGGATAAAAAGAGAATTAGAACCTAAAAATGGTGATTTGAATCACTAATTAATTCCACAATTAAGCATATATCTCATTGTGAACTCTCAATCTTAATTCACAGCCAAATATCTCAATAGTTGTCTTGAATCACATAACCACGTCAACATAGGCCTCAAATAACTCCATAGTGCCTCAACCAAGATCACAATTAGACGTCGAGCCCTAAGGTCAGACACCTTAAGTAACAGGTCCTAGCAGCCAAAGCATAAAGCCTTAGAAGAAATTCGCTAAGTATAGAGGCACACTTGCACGCACCTCGAGGCAAAAACCTCCCCCTTCCCTCCTCAGCAACCTCTTCTTTCTTCTCAATCCATAACTGGGTATGTAATCAAGTAATTAGGTCGGGTATAGGGACTAGACCCACTACGCGTGCGGTGGTGGGCGAGGAGTGGGTGGTTGAGTGAAGCGGGGACCTCGCCCCCATGTGTCGAGGCAGATAGCTAACGCACGAAATGCATTATAAATGCAATTTCAAATTGTAATTGCTCGATGTAGGACTATCAGGCTATCTTCTTCTTCGTGCACAACAACTGAGAGACTTGTATGTGAAAAGAGGAGATTTAAGGATATGATCATCGTAGCACACTCCTAAATCACACAACAAATACTTAAATTTATAAACTCAGAATCTAATTGGAGTCCGAGGTCGTTTGCAGGGAGCAAATGTGGAATTCACGCACTAATCTTTTTTAGAATTAATGAGCACATTAAATTGAGTATAATAATAGATATGCAATGGATAAATTGGTCAATTGATAGTCAATAACAATCAACAATATCTCAAAGAATATGGAGACAAAAAGAATAAAGAGACCTAAAAAGTGGTGATTTAGATCTCCATTTAGATCCCTCTAATTAAGTACATCTTATATTCAAATTACTCAAATTTCTCAACATTATTCTCAATCAACTGATCCATGTCAACTTAAGTTCACAGTAACATATGAAATAATGCCACAGAACCTTTGAAGCAAATCAGACGATGGCCACTCTTCTCAGATGGCTTAAGTGGTAAGGCACTAAGCCTCAGTAAGCACACAAGAGTGCTTCCTCTTTTCTCAAGACCTTTCTTAAGCATAGCATTTTCCTTCCTTAAGCCTTCAAACACAGCATGAGAGCCAACTCTCTCAGAGGCTAAGTGTAAAGCCTCTTCCTTCGGCACATGCCCAAGGTATTTAATCGAGAAGCAAAACCCTCCCCCCTCCTCTCACAAATCTCTACTCTTCTCTTCTTTGATAACCGGGTATATATTCGGGTATAACATGAGTAATTGGATCTTGAACGATGGCCAGAGACGCGAGCATGATCGTAGGTGAGGCATGCTCGGGCATGTGCCTGGGAGACCTGACCACCCAGTGTATTGGGTGAATAACTGCTATCACTAATTCAATTTAAACCGTTGCAACTGCTCTTCATCTTACGTTGTGGGACTAAATTTCCCCATCTTCCTTCGCGTGATGCAGCAGAGGTCGAGTCTCCAATTGAAGCAGCTGCTGGTGCTCTTCTCTTCAGTTAGGGACCTGGATGGCTTCGTGAAGATGTCCCGCTCCAGCTGGGGGCAATGCTGGTGAGGATGACAACTGGAGTACGGTGGGCGGAATCGGAGATGGTGGCGATGACAGGTGACATTGGAAAGACTTGAAACTCACGAACACGGGTGCTAGGCCCCAACTAGATGGTCTAGGAGGATCGTCGAAAAATGACGAAGGTGGTGGTGGTGTCCTTAAGGCGTATGGGGGCATGTGGTGGTTTGGCAGAGTCGAGGAGGTGGTGCAGAGAATGGGTTGTTCGGTGGGAGTTTTGGATGGGTGGAACGTGAAATAGGAAGAGGGGTTTTGATGGTGGTGTGCTGGCGGAGGTTTTGGAGGTGGTCACGTGGGGTTTGGCGATCTGTAGCATGCGGAAGGCTTCGCCGGAGCATCGCCAGAGTGGAGGAAGAGGGAGGGAGAACGGGTGGTTGGTTAGTCAAAATAGGGTGAGAAAGAGATAGGGAGATTCAAGAGAAGAAGAGGGAGAGGTTAAGACCTAAATTATTGGATGAAAGGGCGAGGGAGGTGCCAGCTTTGATTGGCTGGCGTCGGAGATGGTGAAGCCTCCGGTGAAGGAACGGCGAGGAAGACGGGGGCCTGGGAGCTCCTATTGTGGCTGGCGAGGAGCGGAGGAAGGAGCTGAAGACGGTCTCGCTACCTATGGTATGTGGCAACGGGCAAGGAAGTTGGAGGGAGAGGAGTCACCGGAGCTGCAGTGGAGGTGGCCAGAGAAGGAGATTTTGTGAAGAGATGCGGCCAAACTAAGCTAAGGAGCACGATATGAGGTTCAGAAGCTTTTATAGAGCTCTTGACCGAGCTCTAGATCAGGAAACAAGCCCAAATTGGCTTGTGATTGAAGCACAAGACACCCACGAATCTTGTGGGTTCGCTAGGACTAACTGGTGTGAACTGGGATCCCTAACCACCTTCAGAAGATTCTTTGTAATGTGAACATCAATCCCACCAAATTTGGTGAGATTTGGTGTTGATTTGAGTAGGATTTGAGGTAGTCAAAAGCTGCTTGGATGTCAGTTGACCTCCAATGGCGGCAATGACCCATTTGCAAAGAAGATAAGGAAGTTAGGGATCTATTTGCAAGGATTTTTAAAAGTTAGGGGCTTGTCTGATAGAAATATAGTTTAAATGAACTGAAATGTAAACTAGGTCAAGATGGACTCTAATTGGGTCCAAAGTTTGCTAAAACATAATTTGAACCTAAGGAATCTAGTAGTGAAGTTGGATTTCAGTTTTGACCAAGTTTGACTAGGCAATTTGCGTAGAAACCCAAGTTAGGACAGAAACCTATCTGAGACTTTATTCAAGGTCAAAATAGATTCAGATGGTAAAACCAAGGATACCAAACCTCTAGGAATATTTTTATATTAATTTTAATAGGTTTATATGAATTTTATCCTAACTAGAACCCCTGTAATTTAAGCGGGTCTGAAATTAGGGTTTTCAGTGCTATATTGGTTCTCGAAACACATGAAACCTTATTTCTATCTGTATGGACCCTCTTATTGGAATTTAATGCTCATTAGACCTTAGATGAATCCCCAATTCAATATATTCTAATAAGAGATCATCTCGGGTTGAACCATGTATCAGTTGTGTCAATATCATTTCAACACGATTTATAATGTGGGTTGTTGTTTTTGAAACATTAACCTGAATGTACCGAGATGGATCAGAGGTTTTGTAATACTCATCATGATGTCTAAGAGTAACCTCAATCACCTTTTCTTTTGCTTATTTGGGATTCAAGTTTCCTAAATATTCTTCCTAAATTATTAGGTTGCATTTTCAAATCAGGTGGTGGATCAAGATGTAGAATCAAATTCAGGTTCAGATTGAATTGATAGGATCAGATCAGAAATTCCACAGAAGATCAACTCTAATGAGGCCTCTAGGTCAACAACCTAGAGACCTTTCCTGTGTATGTGCTTTAAAAAATATATGAGGGACTGGATATGAATTGGACCCAATCAAGGCACCCAAAGATTTTTGGATGACTAAGGTTGTTTCGAGGTGGATGATACCTCTGAATCAAAAATCCACACACCTGAGAAGTACTTGGGCAACCAGGAAGGGAGAGCCCCACAAAGATCCCTACACAATAGAGAATCCCCACAGGTTACAGAGTTTCCCCCACTCGACCTTCCTTGTCACTGCAGTTCCAAGTAGATCGGAATGTATGAATTTGAGACCTTAAGTCTACCAATTTTAGTCCAAATTTGTGCCTTTAATTTCACTTGATTAGAAGTTGATTCAATTTGCGACCTAATTTAGATGTTGATTGGCCTACAAAGTAGGCCAACTTCACTTGACTTGCCTTAAAGGATTGAGGATGAAATCTGGGCCAAGACCCAAAAATTCACCCTGAATTGACTCTCAGGTTATTAGGTCCAAAATTTTATGATTCAAGTGAATTTAGAGCTTGATTTTGAGGTTCTTCTGGAATAGAGCTTTTCAACCAAGGGCTTGGGTAGCACACAAATATGGGAAGATCAATTTCCTTTAGTGTATGCAAGTGTGTACTGGCACTTCAAAACCTTAAAGTAGAAACCCTAATTGTCTCTATTTCAAGTCCAATTTAATCTCAAATGTAACACCTTGGACTTCAAATAAGAAAGTGAGTAGTTCAAGATGTTTAAAATTTAAGCATAAATCCCTAGTAGGTACAGGAATTCAGGATAGGGAATATCTAATTAAATCATCTCACTTCAATTAGATATTAAGTTAATTTCACAGATTAGGAAACTTGCCTTTAAATGATAATTACTAAGAAAAATAAGGCAAGTGAATCCTAATTCATTCATTTCCTTTTTCTCTTCCCAAGATTAGGAGGTTGATTCGGGAAGAAGAAAAAGTTTACCTACCCCTGAAGTGGTTGATTACGCGGAAGATCTCTTCGTGATGTACCTCGCAAAATCACAAGTAAAGCAAATAGGGAAAGTTAATGATAAGCTCAAATCAATTAAGAAAAATACAACTAGTGTTGAATTGCTTGTTGCTCCCCAGCAATGATGCCAAAATGTTGTATGCGAAACGAGGAGATTTAAGGATATGGTCATCGTAGTACACTCCTAAATTGCACAACAAACACATAAATTTATAAACTCAGAATCTAATTGGAGTTCGAGGTCGTTCGCAGGGAGTAAGTGTGGAATTCATGTACTAGTCTCTATTTAGAATTAATGAGCACAGTAAATTTAGCACAATAACTGATATGCAATGAATAAATTGGTCAAATTGATATTCAATAACAATCAATAATATCTCAAAGAATATAGAGACAAAAAGAATAAAGAAACCTAAAAAGTGGTGATTTAGATCACCATTTAGATTCCTCTAATTAAGCTTATCTCATATTCAAATTACTCAAATTTCTTAACAGTATTCTCAATCAATTAATCCACGTCAACTTAATTTCACAATAACATATGAAATAATGCCACAGAACCTTTGAAGCAAATTAGATGACAGCCACTCTTCTTAGATGGCTTAAGTGGTAAGGCACTAAGCCTCAGTAAGCACACAAGAGTGCTTCCTCTTTTCTCAAGGCCTTTCTCAAGCACAACCTTTTTCCTTCCTCAAGCCTTTAAGCACAGCGTAAGAGCCAACTCTTTCAGAGGCTAAGTGTAAAGCCTCTTCCTTCGGCACGTGCCCAAGGTATTTAATCGCGAAGCAAAACCCTCCCCTCTCCTCTCACAATTCTCTCCTCTTCTCTTCTCTAATAACCGGGTATATATTCAGGTACAATGCGAGTAATTGGATCCTGAATAGTGGCTAGACCCACGGGTGTGATCGCGAGCGAGGCGTGCTCGAGCATGTACGTGGGGGACTCGACCCCCGGTGTCTTTGGTAAATAGTTGCTATCACTAATTCAATTTAAATCACTGAAGGAATGACGAGGAAGATGGGGGCCTGGGAGCTGCTGCTGTGGCTGGCGAGGAGCGGAGGAAGGAGCTGAAAGTGGTCCCATTGCCTATGGTATGTTGTAGTGGGCAAGGAAGTCGGAGGGAGAGGAGTCACCAGGGCTACGGTGGAGGTGGCCGGAGAAGGAGATTTTATGAAGAGATGTGGCCAAGCCAAGCTAAAGAGCATGGTATGAGGTTCAGGAGCTTTTATAGATTTCCTGATTGAGCTCTAGATTAGGAAACATGCCCAAATTGGCTTGTGATTGAAACACAAGACACCTACGAATCTCGTGGGTTCACTAGGGCTAACTGGTGTGAACTGGGATCCCTAATCACCTTCATAAGATTCTTCATAATGTCAACACCAATCCCACAAAATTTGGTGGGATTTGGTGTTGATTTGAGTAGGATTTGAGGTGGTCAAAAGCTGCTTGGAGGTCGATTGACCTCCAATGGCGGAAAGGACTCATTTGTAAAGAAGATAAGGAAGTTAGGGACCCAGTTGCAAGGATTTTCAAAAGTTAGGGGCTTATCTAAACGAAATAGAGTTTAAATGGACTGAAATGTAAACTAGGTCAACATAGACTCTGATTGGGCTTAAATTTTCGTATAAACCTAATTTAGACCCAGGGAATCTAGTGGTGAAGTTGGATTTCAGTTTGACCAAATTTGACTGGGCAATTTATGCAGAAACCCAAATTAGGGTAGAAACCTATCTGAGACTCTGTTCAAGGTCAAAATAGGTTCAGATGGTTAACCAAGGATACCAAACCTCTAGGAATATTGTTCTATTAATTTTAATAGGTTTATATGAATTTTATCCTAACTAGAACCCCTGTAATTTAAGTAGGTCTGAAATTAGGATTTTCAGTGTTATATTGGTTCTCGAAACACGTGAAACCTTATTTCTATCTGTATGGACCCTCTTATTGGAATTTAATGCTCATTAGACCTTAGATGAATCCCTAGAAAATCCTGTGGTTACTCTTCTTTCATGATGTGATGTTAAAATTATAGAATTAACCCTGATTTAATAATTTCTTCTCAAAATGGATTTGTATGGAATTATGTTTCTCAGGCGATTATGTAGGAGCATTTGTCACTTAATTTTGACTAGTTAAAACTAGTTATGGCTCATGATGGCATTACCATCAAGACTCCAGGCCAATTGGTGATGATGTTGGTACTCAGTCTCTAATTCAAAGCCCAGATGGCTTCCTAAAAGTGGTTCGCATTAGCTGAAGGTTGATTCGAGGTCAAAGATGGGCTGATGGTGGCAGACGACGGCGGTGTATGGTGGAGAGCCGACGAGTATCTGTTGACAAGAACACGGGCTAAAAGTCCCAATTAGAGCATTCAATAGGGTCGCCAGAGGATGGCGAGTGAGTTGGTGGTGTTCTTGAGGTGTTTGGAGCTTCATGGTGGCTGGACAATGTCAGAGACGACGACGGAGGTGTGGGTTGTTTGTCGGAGGTGTGGAGCGAGTGAAAATCCAAATAGGTAGAGGGCTTTTGGTCGCGGAGGTGAGTAGGTCATAGTGGTGGTGGTTGCGAGTTTGATGGAGTGTAGTGGTCGCACGACCTCACCGGAGGCATGGTTGGCGTTGGGGAAGATGAAGGGGAAGAGAGATGAACAATAGTGGAATTGGGGCTCTAAGGGGCTTAATACTAACTAAAGAAAGAAAGGGAAAGGAAGAGCTTACTAATTGGTCGAAGGAGAGGGAAACTCATACCGGCGTGACTTGCCAGTGCCGAGGGAGATGAAGTTCTCTAGTGATGTGGACGGTAAGGAGGAGAGGGGAAGGGAGCTTTTGCTTTAGCCGGCAAGAAGTAGAGGAGCTTGAGAGGGAAGAAGATGCTCCCAATTTGGCTGTTGGGAGGCCGTAGGTGGATGGAGGAGGATGTTGCTGGAGTTGAGGTTGGAGATGGCCAGAGGGGAGGAGGAAGAGCTATTCTGGCCTAAAACTTAGCTAAAGAGCACGTTGGGATGTTGGGGAACTTAAATAAAGCTCGAACATGACTCAATTGGGAAGAATTCGTGAAGTAGGAATCATGAATTTGGAAAATAGGGATCGGGAGATTTCTGAGCTCATTGGAGCTTTGAGCATCGAATCAGGAATCAAGATCACGTTCAAACAATGGGGAATCTTCTTGTGCTTGCTTCTTCCAATTTTGGGAGTGTTTGGTTGTAGATTGTGAGAGAAATCTCAAATTGAAGGAGTTCGGTCCATGGGTTTGATTTTGTTCAAACCTTAATGTTGGTAGGGACTAAAAAGTGAAGAAGATGAGAAAGATAGGGGGTAAATGTAATAAACTTGAAACCTAGGGGATTGAGTGTAAGAAATAGAGTTTCTGAGGGCTAAAATGCAAACTAGGTCAAGATGGACTCTGATTGGGCCCAAATTTTGATGTTAACTTAATTTGGAGTCGAGGAATCTAATGGTGAACGTGGATTTGAGTTTTGACTACGTCTGACGGGTAAATTGCACAGAAAATCAAATTAGGGCAAATTCTCATCTGCAACTTTATTTTAGGTTAAAATGGGTTTAGATGGTTAAAGCAAAGGTACCAAACCTCTTAGAATATTTTTCTATGAATTTTAGGAGGTTTAGATTGATTTTATCCTAACCATAACCTTTCCAATTTAAGTGAGGCTGATAATTAGGGTTTTCAATCCTATTTTGGTCCTCAAAATGCGTGAAATCTTGATTTTGTCAGTGTGAGCCCACTACAAGGTCATTTATGCTCATTTGACCTTTAATTAACCCCTGAGCAACCCTGTGGTTAATCTGCATTTGTGATGTGCTGTTAAAACAACACAATTAACCTTATTTTCTTATCTTCTTCTCAAATCAAATTAGAGTGGAATTATGATCCTCAGGCAATCATTTAGGATTATTTATCTCTCGATTCTGAGTAAATTAAGTTAGTTATGACGAATGATGGTGTTACCATGAGGGAATTTTCTAATCAAATCCATGAATCTCTCCCAAGCTTCATGAAATGGTTCTTTAGGGTGTTGGGAGATGGTGGTGATAGCTCTTCTAAGTGCATTGGTTTTTTCAATTGGGAATAATTTCTTCAGGAAGGTGCTTCTTAACTCCCCCATGTGTTAACTGGTCTTCTTATAGAACTAAACCAATGACTAGCTTTTTCTTTTAGGGCAAAAGGGAAGAGTTTCATCTTTAGCACATCATCATGTAGATTGGGAATTCTAATTGTCTCATTAATGGCACAAACTCTTCTAAGAATTGGAAGGGGTCATCATCATTGTTGCCCTTAAAATGGGGTAGGTGTTGTATAGTGGAATGCTTAACTTCAAATTGAGCTTCTACAGGTGGGACCCTAACATAAGGTTGGTGTTGATATTGGGTAGGGTTGTAAAAATCCCTCAATGGTCTAGCCTGCGAATGTTAGATATGTAAAATCTCAAGCATCTCCTACATTTGGGTCTAATGATTATACTGAAACTAGTTCAGTTGGAGTTGGAGGTTTTTGATCTAAGCCTAAGGATCCATCTGATCCAGCTAGATTAGCTATCAAATCAAGATCAGAGTTCGAGTCAGATGTAGAACTAGATTCACCAATAATTAGTCTCCTTGGTTCTCTTTGCAAAGGTGGCACCAAGTGTGGATTTTGCTATCTAGTTCCATGCATACACTTGGAAGAATGGTATAGATACAGAGAGAATAGGAGAGAGAAGTGTGTGCAATCAATTAATTCTAGCCCTAGAAGGTTGCACCTATTGGACTTAGTCCAAATTTCACTAATCCTGGCTAAAAGACCTGACCCTTGAATTACATGGTTGACTAGAAAGGTGGACCCCCTAAGATACCTCACACGGCGAGACACCACTAGAGGCTAACACAGTTACCTCACTAACCTTTCTTGTCACCAATTGTTCCAAATAAACAAGGCCTTAGATTTAATCAATTAGGTATAGCTCTAGTTTGGAAAATAAAATCCAACCTAATTGGCGCGTCTATCAAGTTAATGAGGGCTTAGACTTCAAAGTGCACGGGATTATATGATGGGTGTGAGGGGTGATGGGAACACCATCATGAGCCCTAACTAGCTCATTTTGACCTAGAAAAGAGAATAAAAGCTCCTACATAACCAAGTGAAGGGCCTAACTCAGAGAATAACTGGGTTGAGAGAAAAGCAAGAAACAAAGGGTAAAATTGCAATTTTACCATTGCAGTACAACAACAGGATTTCTCATGGGTTAAACATGAGTCAATTGGACTTAACAAGAGGAAAAGTGGGATGGTTCAATCAGAAATGGGTTCATGTGCAATCTAAGAATTAAATGACATCCTATAACCCTAAAATAAACCCACTTAATTTTACAAGGTTTTAATCTAGATAAAAATTAACTAAACCCTTTAAAATTTATGAAAAAATATCCTATAGGGTTTAAAACCTTCAATTTGGCCTTTGAAATCTATTTTGACCTAAATAGGGGTCCTAGTTAATTATTTTCCCTAAATTGGGTTTTTATGCAAAATATCCATCCAAACGTAATCAAACCTAAAATCCAACTTCACCATTGGATTCCTTAGGTCCAAATTAGGTTTGTAGCAAAACTTGGACCTAAGGGGAGGTCACCTTGACCTACTTTGCAAAATAGTCCACCTAATTACTTTTATGTCCCTAACTTTCGAAAACTTTGCAGAAACCCCCTATCTTCCTTGCCACTCTTTGCAATTAGGTCCCTCCGCCATTACAGTGGAGGAGTCCTACTTCGGTGAGGATTCAAGAGGGAAGTCCTCGTTTCCTCAGAGAATCCCTCTCAAATTTGAAAGGGAGATTCTCTGAGGAATTCCCGATCATGTGAACTCAATCACATGCCTTGATTCGCACCCAATCTCTCGTGCGAACGCTCGAGAGATATGGGTATCTCATGGATTTCCTACTCTGGTGAGGAAACCCGTGCTTGGAAGCTTGTCCTCCAAGCACAAGGCCCTCTGTCGGTGCCTATAAAAGAACCCCCAGGCCCAAACGATGATCTCAAGCTTGATTTGGCCGCTGAAACCACCAAAATCCTTCCTCTCCCATCTCTGGCCAAATAGCCTACAAGCTCCGGCGATCACTCCTCCCTCTTCTTGTCGCTCTGTCACCATACCAGTGTCAGAGTTTTCTCCGCCTTTCTCCTCCGCGTCGAGCCATACCTACGCGAGCTTCTTCAACCCTCTTGTCGTCGCCGCATCCTCATCTCAGGGCTTTTGTCTCTGGAGACGGCAAACACACGCCGCTCACCCTCTGCCTCCCCCCTTCGTCCAAATACCCTCAGTCAAGTTCCTCTCTCCCTACCTTTCACTTTCCCCCTCTTTATTTCACAAAACCCCCTTCGACAGCCATAGACCACCTCTGTCTTCCTCATCTCTGGCAAACCATCGGCGAAGGCGCAACCGTTGCTCCACGCACCCACATGCCTCGCCACCAACCGCAGAAGCTTCACCATCATCCACTAATCATCATCCGTCCCTTCACTAACTGCCACACACACCCCACACTCTCTTCAAACACACGCACTTTCACGGCCACAGTCTGACCTAGGCACACATGCCTAGGCCGTTCTGCACCACGCCACCCACGCACCACCTTCGTCATGTCACGGCGAAGCTACCTACGTGCTTTGACAGGGTCGTGAGGCTGTATCAGTGATTTGCAGGTCCGACCCCTTCCAGCCATTGGAGCAGGAGCAAAGCTTGCTCGTAAGCTTGCTCCAGGTCGCGTCGCTCCAGGAAGAAGAGTCCCAGGTGCGTGGAAACACTCCACGAACCTTTCGCACCCAGTAATCGAAACCACACCATCCGCAACTGCAGCAATTGGGCAGGCATTCTCCCTCCGGGCATGTGAAGTAGCAGGTGGGACTTTAGTCCCACCTCAGTAGTTTTCAGCGCAGGTAAGTGGTTTATATTGTTTTTCTGTTTTAAGCTTATCGCCTCAGATAACGGGGTGAGGACCCCTAGCCCGCTCACCCGCCTCATCCGCGACCCACGCTACGTGGGCCTGGCTACCTGACTCGTTTACCTAGCACTCCTCGTGCACCACCCACGCCGGTGTGTTTGGACCTGGGTGCGCTTGACCCGACCCGTATACCCGATTGGCTTTGGGAGAGCGAACCTAAGAGAGAAGAAAAGAGAGAGCATACGTGGGGGAGGGTAGGGGTAGGTTTTGCACTTCTCTATGTAGGAAGAAGAAGAAGGAAGGGAAGCTGAGGGAAGGAGCTGCGGAAAGAAAAGAAGGCTAGGGGCAGGAGAAGTTAAGGAAGAAAACTAAAGACTTGAAGGCAGATCTGAAGAAGGAAATCAAAGGCTGAAGAAGGAGCTTAAGGAAGGAAGGAGAAGGCACAACTGAAGGAAAAGAAGAAGAGAAGAAAGGAGCCACAGAAAGAAAGAAGCCAAGGCAGAAGACAGAGAAAGAGAAAGGAGCTAAAGCCAAGGAAAGAAGGAAATCAAAGGCAGAAGAAAAGAAAGAAGAAGACAGAAAGAGGAAGAAGCCGCAGAGGAACGAGAAATCAGAGAAGGAAGAAAAGAGAAGAAAGAACAGGACCTTAGAAGAAGAAGAAAGAAGAAAGACAGAGATTAATTCTATTTCTTTTTACATCTGTATTCTTCTCTTTAGCATTTATATACATTGAATTTCATTCTATTGCTTTATAAATTGTTGAACATCAAATTTTATCAATTTAGATTGTGATCTTAGTTTTTAAATACCAATTTGCTCCCCTTGTTCGACCTCGGATTCTTAATTTTTCGAGTAATAAATTCTTATTTGTTTACAAGGCGATTTCAACTATACTACGATGCAATATTTATTCTTTATAAACCGATCTCGCCCCGGTCATATGCAGTATTTATTCTTTCGTGAGGAGTGCTGGGTAATCTTGAGTAAACTCCCACCCAATGCTAAAGACCCAGGTACTCCCCTGATCTCATGTAAAATTGGTGATACCCAATTCGACAGAGCCTTGTTAGACCTAGGTGCCTCCATAAACCTAATACCTACATCCCTCCTTGACCACCTTGAAGAATCTGAGCTTAAACCAACAGAGGTGATATTGCAGTTAGCCGATCGATCCATCAAGTCACCTAAAGGAATACTCGAGGATGTCAATGTTAGGGTACGGGATTTCTACTTCTCGGTGGATTTTATAGTTCTAGATATTGACAGAAACCGTTTTCGCGCGTTTTGAAAGTTGTCGAAAATCGTAGTATAGTCGCGTAAAAACGTTAGTCAAAAATTAAGTTTGTAAAGATTATGAGACTTGAGTCCCAGTCATTCGTCTCTGGGAAGCATTTGATTTACTTTTGAAATCGATCTTTTTGCCGCTCTACTTCATTTAAAATCACACGCCGGTTTATGATTAATACGTATTGGAGTACGACATGCTTAGTTGCAAGTATATCAGGAATTAAAAGCAAGCAACATTAATCACTCAAAAGATATTGCAATGAGCTCATGGTGATTCTCAAAACATAGAGATATATATAAAAATGCATTTTTCATTCATTCAATTTGAGAGATGTTTGCAACAAAAACTGTAGAGGAAAGCTTGTACAGAAATACTTAAAATGTAAATCTAGCTACCAGAAAATGATTGCATATGAGAATCTACGAGGGGATTTCGCATGCATCACTTGGGGAGAATAAGGACTACGCTACTAAGCAGTAATAAAAAACAGTAAAACTATGAAGAGATTAAACTACTAATCTAGCAGAACAAAAGGGCATTCAGGGGTGGTCCCCGATGGCCTTGCAGTGGTCGGGAGGAGAATGAGGGGCGGCCAATGGAGCTTAGGCCGACCCTTGGAGAGAGAGAGAAGTGATCCAGCATCCCGGCATGGTGTCCTTCATGGTGGTGGTGAACTCGTGGAGATGGAGTGGCTAGCCTAGGTGGAGATGGATGTGAATGGAGCCAAGGAAGTGAATGGGTGAAAATGGCCACCCATTGGGTCTTTTTATAGACCTAAGGGAAGCTCTCTAAAGAATTATGGAATTCTCTAGAGAGGCCTATGGTGGGAGCTTGTGGAAGAGTGAGAGAGAGAGGGTGGATGGTGGTTTTTAGATCCACCAAATGTGGATCTAAAAATTGAATGGCTCTGGGTTGCTAATTTTGGCAACCAAGGCAACCACACATGGTAGAGAGTTCTAGAGAACTCTAGGCTAGGTATTTTCGTGCGGATGGTGTGTGTGGGTGTGTGTGGGTCGAAACTTAGGTGGCTAGGTTGATTAAGTTAGGTTCTAGTGGGTTTAGGTCAAGGTATGTCTCAAATTAGGGTTATAAACCTTAATTCACTAGGGTAAAGTGCAATTAAACTTAATACAAGTTTAATTGGGTGTGTGTAAACTTAATTGAGAGTAGAACAACTCAATTAATTTAGGTCTAGGTCAATTGGACTCTCACTGAGTCCAATTGGACAGTGTATGCTGAGATCAGGGCTCAATTGGACTCAATGAGTCCAATTGAATAGGTTGATAGAATTGACTAAGATCCAAGTCAATTAGGTTTAGTGAGGACCTAATTAGGTCCTTAGGGAGGTCTTGAGGTGATGTACTAAGGTTAAGGCACCTTAATTTAGGTTCCTATGGGGTTGGAATTGGGTTTAGGGACCTAGAGATCCAAGATTAAGGCTTAAATCTCAAAACAGGAATTGGAGAGCAGTATCAGACGTCTAATAATAGAATCAGACATCTTATGCTCAAAAATCAGAAGTCCAGACATGTTGTCTGGACGTCCAATCAGAGTCAGGAAGGATTTCGGGTTCTGTTTTGGGTATTTTGCAGAAATTGGACGTCTGACAAAGTGTCTAGACGTCCAATAGCACTGCATAAGTGGGTTTGAAGTGTCCGGGAGTTGGCTAAGGGTCCTGGACGTCCTAAAACTTATCTGGACGTCCAGAGAAGGGTTGGAACTAGGGTTTTAGGGCTTCCTAGGGTGCGATGACCTAATCTAAGGGTAGCTAAGGCTTGGGGAAGTCTCTAGGCTATCCTAGGGCTAGGATAGACCTAAGCTCTTTACATTTTTCTACTTTATTCCTACTTAATAGAATGGAAAACCTTTAACTCCCTTACATCATTATCCTACATCTAATCTAAGCCTTCTGCTCCAGCTCTACTACAACTCCCGTTATTCCTGATCCAGCTTCAGATCCTGCTCCAGCTCAGCTTGCCTGCAATTGACATAATGCACTTAATCAGCACATTGTAACATTATTTCATGCATAGCTAAAGGAAAGCAGTAAAGATGCAGACAATGCTTATGCATGCATGAATTACCCTAACTTATGCTAAGTCCTACCTAATTTAGGTCAATTATGACCTATGATTGTTGCGCAATCAGATATGGATGCACCTGAGAACCCAAGGGATATACCGATTATACTAGGGAGACCTTTTCTGGCCATTACTAGGGCCAATATAAACTGTGAGGAGGGCTAAATAGAACTAAAATTTGGGAATCAAAATCTAAAAATTGACATCTTTAAGGCCCAACAAGGGATTAATTGCGGCGTTATAGAACAAATATGTGATATCAAAGCCGTAGTTGATGAATCGCATATCGAGGACAACTTGATTATCCCCGATCGACCACCAGAAGATCAAAACCCGCAAACAGAGGAGTCTGAATCTGATTTAGATACACCCATAACTCTTACCCTTGTTCCTGACATGCACCCTAAACCGCCCGCTGCTGCTGATAACCCTGTCCTGGAACTCAAGCTTCTTCCCAATCATCTGAAATACATCTTTTTGGGTTCCAATCAGACGTTTCCTGTGATTATCAACTCCAGACTCACACCTGACCAGGAATCCTGTCTGATTAGTGTTCTCCAGCAACATCGTAGAGCCATTGGATGGACTCTCGATGACTTGACTGGCATAAGCCCCTCTTATTGTACACACCGAATCTACATCGAAGAGGGCGCACGACCTTCGAGAGAAATGCAAAGGCGTTTGAACCCTAATCTGCAGGAGGTCATGAAAAAGGAGATCATTAAGTGGTTAGATGCAGGGATCATCTATCCGATCTCCGACAATCGGTGGGTGAGTCCAATCAAGGTTGTGCCTAAGAAGGCAAGACTCACCATCATTACGACTGCAACCGGAGAGGTCATATCGACCCGTGTAGCTAATTCGTGGAGAGTCTGCATTGATTATAGAAGACTCAATTCCTCCATAAAGAAGGATCATTTCCCACTACTGTTTATTGATCAGATCCTTGAGAAACTAGCGGGAAATAGGTTCTTCTGCTTTCTTGACGGGTACTTCGGTTATAACCAAGTGGCAATCCATCCTAAGGACCAAGAAAAGACCACTTTCACCTGCCCCTTCAAAACGTACGCGTTCCAAAGGATGCTGTTCGGTCTCTGCAATGCACCCGCGACTTTTCAGCGGTGCATGCTTACCATATTCTTAGATATGGTAGGTGATTATCTGGAAGTCTTCATGGATGACTTTTTAGTATTTGGAGCATCATTTGATGATTGCCTCTAGCACTTAGTCCAAATACTCAGGCGGTGCATTGACGTGAATCTGGTTCTTTCCTGGGAAAAGAGCCATTTCATGGTGCCTAAGGGAATCGTCCTGGGACATATGATTTCAGAGAAAGGCATCCAGGTCGATTGAGCCAAGGTGAATCTGATTTCCAAATTTCCTATGCCTAGATCGATCAAGGACATCCAATCTTTTCTGGGGCACGTCGATTTTTACCGTCGATTTATCCCTGACCTTTTGAAAATCGCACGCCCCCTGACTACTCTTCTCTCGAAGGATGTACCTTTCGAAATC
Organism: Thalassia testudinum; assembly: GCA_037157565.1. Taxonomy (NCBI): domain Eukaryota; kingdom Viridiplantae; phylum Streptophyta; class Magnoliopsida; order Alismatales; family Hydrocharitaceae; genus Thalassia; species Thalassia testudinum. Next base: position 123,005,840 of record JAZHRO010000073.1, read on the forward strand.
TCCAAGGAATGCATTCAAACATTTGAGATCCTCCGTGACCAAGTTACCCAAGTCCCAATCCTACAATCCCCTGATTGGTCTCAACCCTTTGAGATCATGTGCGATGCATTTGACTTCGCTGTAGGAGCAATTTTGGGGTAGAAAATCGACGGGAAACCCGTGGTCATTTACTACGCTAGTAAAACACTTGAGGAGGCTCAGCGTAACTACATAGTTACTGAGAAAGAGCTGCTAGCTGTAGTATTTGCCCTAGAAAAATTCAGATCTTACCTCCTAGGTTCCCATGTTATCATCTACTCAAATAACACAGCTGTGAGGCATCTCCTTGCAAAGAAGGATGTGAAACCTTGATTAATCTGCTGGATCTTGCTGTTGCATGAATTTGACCTCGAGATTTGCGACAAAGCGGGAAAACAGAACATGGTAGCTAATCACTTGTCCCGCCTTCCTTCTGAGATCATTGACCCTTCCAAACCCATCACGGAACATTTTCCCGATGAGCACCTTCTGACTATCAATACAGGGCTCCATGATTTGTTGACATAGTAAACTACTTGGCAACACAACAGATCCTGTCCGATTGGCCGGAGGCCAAGAAGGACAAATTGCTTTCTGATGCCAAGTATTACCTTTGGGAAGACCCGTATCTATTCTGCATTGGTGCTAATCAAATAATTCGACGATGTGTCGCGGAAGCGGAATTCAAAGACATACTCTCTTTCTGCCATGACCAGGCATGCGGTGGACACTTTTCAAGACATAAAACCATAGCAAAAGTCCTCTAGTGCGGCTTTTACTGGCCCACAATTTTCAAGGATGCATACAATCACTGTAAGGCATGTACCTGTTACCAGACCTTGGGCAACATGAGCCATCGATATATGATGCCTTTACAGCCGATTTTGATATGCGAAATTTTTGACATTTGAGGGATTGATTTTATGGGAACCTTCCCTATGTCGGATGACTTCGAATACATTTTACTCGCTGTTGACTATGTATCCAAGTGGATCGAAGCCATTCTGACCCAAACCAATGATCACAAAGCTGTCATCAAGTTTATTCACCAAAACATCTTCTTACGGTTCGGGATTCCACGTGCAATAATTTTCGATGGAGGGACCCATTTTGCAAACGTTCAGTTTAGGTCACTGATGACCAAATATGGGGAGTCGCACCGAATCTCTACTCTTTACCACCCCAAACTAATGGTCTAGCTGAGCTATCAAATCGGGAAATCAAGAAAATCCTCCAGGTTACTGTTCGACCTGACAAAAAGGATTGGTCATCCCAGCTTCAGGAAGCTTTGTGGGCTTCTAGGACCGCCCACAAGGCTCAACTAGGTATGTCTCCCTTCAGACTGGTGTACGGGAAGGCATGTCACCTCCTCGTCGAATTGGAGCATAAAGCCTATTGGGCAGTATGCAACTGCAACCTAAATCTTTCTAAGGCTGGAACCCATAGAAAGCTTTAAATGAGAGAGATCGATGAATTACACCACGACGCGTGTGAGAACTCGCGAATTTACAAAGAGCGGGTTAAAGTCTTTCACGACAAGCACATATCTAGAAAGATCTTTCATCCTGGTCAAAAGATCCTACTCTTTGATGCCAAACTCAAGTTATTCCTAGGAAAACTATGATCTAAATGGATCGGACCCTATCTAGTTCGATGAATCTTTGGAAATGGAGCCATTGAGATCAGTCCACTCAGCTACGATTCAGAACCCTTCGTTGTGAATGGTCAAAGACTCAAACCATTCACTAACGTGGCTGATACAAATTTGGCTGAGATATCCTTTACCCACCATTCTCCTTGAGTTCATGGCACCCAGCCGATGGTGTAAAACTCAGTACTTAACGGGAGGCAACCCGTCATTTTTGAAAAACCCGAAACCTTTCTTGACATTTCTATGCTAAATTCATATTGCACTTTAGGGTTCATCCATTAGAACAGCTGACTCCACCTCAAGTACCCGTATCTGAGTCTAGAAATCATTCGCAACAGTCACTTCGACCCGTTCGCCCACCCAACACCTGTTCTAATGAATGAACTAAGCTGAATTCGAACCCACCTAATTTACAATGGGGACATTGCAAATTGTAGGCATGGGGGGGTATGAAAGTGCAAAACATCATGAAAACTCATATCACAAGAAAATGTTTCAACAAAAATAATTCACATATCACAAAAAAAAAACAAAAAAATGAAAAAAAATCTTGAAAAAGAACAAAAAAATTTGAGGGGGAAGGAGAGAAAAATTTTGAGGCTATACAAAACATTTGGAGGAAAAGAGTAAAATGACAAAAGAAAAAGAATAGTCATTAGTAAGAAATTAAGGGATTAACTAAAGTTCTAGACCACATCAAGAAAAAAGAGAAAAATAGAAAAAAAATGCTAATGAAACACAAAAAGAGATTAGTAGGAACACTGATCTTAGGCCTTTTGGGCTAGACTCTTAGGCTTAAAAATTCAAGTATCCGCTAAGATCTGGATAATCCTCAAGAGGTTGGGGGAAATGCGAAGCTTAAGTATTAGGTCTAAGGCTTAGGGAGTATTCGGCCTCGTTAACTGACCTTCGATTTGTGGGACCCGTAACCTAAGCACCCCAATCCAGACACAATCTGGTCCAGTGCGCATAACTATCAAAATCACGCAAACGCGTTTAAATGTTCTAAAAAAAAGTTACCTAGATTAGGAGCAGCCGATCAACACAAGTTGATTTGGACGAGTTCCCAGCGCGGAGAGATGGGAAATTCCCCTCAAAGATGCGTAACAACATATCGTCTCCTCAATGCTTGTCTCCTAGGATATTTACATATCCTACTGGGGGCATGTAAGCACTTTGCTGGTTCAGATACCATGGGCGGTATTATCATGAAATGTCGATTACCAGGGTCTGGATTTGGCTACGAAATGCCATGGGCAGGATTATCTCGAAATCTCGAAAGTAGGGTTCTAGGGGTTGCCATGAGTGGTGCTATCATGAAGCATCAATTGCCAGGGACCTTTGAGGATTGATGATGGGGACGAGGAATCTGATACAGATCGTATTGAGAAGCCAATCCGAAGCTAGAAATAAAAAGAAAAGAGAGAGAAAACTCTCTAAACAAATAAATCCTCTGTCTCTCTCTTACAAAAAAAATGCACTGCAAACTGAACCAAGGCTAAAATATGTCTCAAGCACGGGTGCTTTAACCCCGGAGTCCAATGAACCTTAGGATAGTTTCTACGGGCCTTAAAAACCTTCGCGGATGACCGAGGCTTCAGCTGGTCAGGTTAGGATCTTGGTTGGTACTCGAGTACCTCTAGACCTACTGTCGGCATTCTAACCTAATCAAAAGAAAAAGAAAAAGAACTTATCATAACTGGTGAAAGAAACTCATGGTCTAGAACAGAAGTTAAAACCTTGAAATTTTGCTAAGGGACTAGCAAAAGCTAGGCATGGGGGTATGATGGGAACACCATCATGAGCCCTAACTATCTCATTTTGACCTAGAAAAGAGAATAAAAGCTCCTACATAACCAAGTGAAGGGCCTAGCTAATTTTTGAGGCTATACAAAACATGAGGAGGAATAGAGGTCCTAGCTAATTATTTGCCACAAATTGGGTTTTTGTGTAAAATATCTAGTCAAACATGGTCAAACCTAAAATCCAGCTTCACCATTGGATTCCTTAGGTCCAAATTAGGTTTGTACCAAAATTTGGATCTAAGGGAAGGTCACCTTGACCTACTTTGCAAAACAGTCCACCCAATTACTTTTATGCCCCTTACTTTTGAAAACTTTGCAGAAATCCCCCTATCTTCCTTGCCACTCTTTGCAATTAGGCCCCTCCGCCATTACAGCGGAGGAGTCTTACTCCGGTGAGGATTCAAGAGGGAAGTCCTTGTTTCCTCAGAGAATTCCTCTCAGATTTGAAAGGAAGATTCTCTGATGAATTCCCGATCACGTGAACTCAATCACATGCCTTGATTCGCACCCAATCACTCGTGCAAACGCTTGAGAGATATGGGTATCTCACGGATTTCCTACTCCGACGAGGAAACCCGTGCTTGGAAGCTTGTCTTCCAAGCACAAGGCCCTCCGCTGATGCCTATAAAAAAACCCCCAGGCCCAGATGATCATCTGAAGCTTGTTTGGTCGCTGAAACCCCCAAAATTCTTCCTCTCCCATCTCCGGCCAATAGCCCGCAAGCTCCGACAATCTCTCCTCCTTCTCGTCGCTCTGCCACCATACCAGTGGCAGAGTCTTCTCCGCCTTGCTCCTCTGCATCGCGCCATACCTGCGCGCGCTTCTCCAACCCTCTCGTCATCGCTGCCTCCTCATCTCAGGGCTTTCATCTTCGGTGATGGCAAACAGGCATCGCTCGCCCTCTGCCTCCCCCCTTCGTCCAAATACCCTCAGTTAAGTTCCTCTCTCTTTACCTTTCACTTTTCCCCTCTTTATTTCGCAAAACCCCCTTCGACAGCCACAAACCATCTCCATCTTCCTCACTTTGGCAGACCACCGGCAAAGGCGCAACCGTCGCTCCACGCACCCACATGCCTCGCCACCGACCGCAGAAGCTTCACCATGATCCACTGATCATCATCCGTCCCTTCACTGACCATCACACGCACCCTACACTCTCACCGAACACACGCATTTTCACGGTCACAGTCCGACCTAGGCACGCACGCCTAGGTCGTTTTATGCCACACCACCCACCACACCACCTTTGTCGTGTCAATGCGAAGCTACCTACGTGCTTTGACAGGGCGCGAGGCCGTATCAGTGATTTGCAGGTCCGACCCCCTGCCGCCATTGGAGCAGGAGCAAAGCCTGCTCGCAAGCTTGCTCCAGGTTGCGTCACTCCAAGAAGAAGAGTCCCAGGTGCGCGGAAACACTCCATGAACCTTTCGCACCCAGTAATCGAAGCCAAACTGTCCGCAGCTGTAGCAATTGGGCAGGCATTCTCCTTATGGGCACGCGAAGAAGTGGGTGGGACTTTAGTCCCACCTCGGTAGTTTTTAGCGCAGGTAAGTGGTTTATATTATTTTTGTGTTTTAAGCTTATCACCTCAGATCATAGGGTGAGGTCCCCTCGCCTGCTCACTTGCCTCGTCCGCGACCCATGCTACGCAGACCTGGCTACCTGACCCGTTTACCCAACACTTCTCGCACACACCCACGCCGGTGCGCCTGGACCCGGGTGCACTTGACTTGACCCGTATACTCGATTGGCTATGGGAGAGCGAACCTAAGAGAGAAGAAGAGAGAGAGCGTATGAGAGGGAGGGTAGGGGTAGGTTTTGCACTTCTCTGTGTAGGAAGAAGAAGAAGGAAGAGAAGCTGAGGGAAGGAGCTGCGGAAAGGAAAGAAGGCTAAGGGTAGGAGAAGTTAAGGAAGAAAATTGAAGACTTGAAGGTGGATCTAAAGAAGGAAATCAGAGGCTGAAGAAGGAGCTTAAGGAAGGAAGGAGAAGGCATAGTTGAAGGAAAAGAAGAGAAGAAAGGAGCCACAGAAAGATAGAAGCCAAGGCAGAAAGAGAAAGAGAGAGGAGTTAAAGCTAAAGAAAGAAGGAAATCAACGGCAGAAGAAAAGAAAGAAGACAGAAAGAGGAAGAAGCCACAGAGGAAAGAGAAATCAGAGAAGGAAGAAAAGAGAAGAAGAAAGAACAGGACCTTAGAAGAAGAAGAAAGAAGAAAGACAGAGATTAATTCTATTTCTTTTTACATCTATATTCTTCTCTTTAGCATTTATATACATTGAATTTCATTCTATTGCTTTATAAATTGTTGAACATTAAATTTTATCAATTTGAGATTGTGCTCTTAGTTTTTAAATACCAATTTGCTCCCCGTGTTCGATCTCGAATTCTTAATTTTTCGAGTAATAAATTCTTATTTGTTCTTCGAAGTGATTTCACATATACTGCAATGCGATATTTACAAACCCTATTTCACTTTCGTAACAAACAAGGGGGGTGAGTGCCTAATTAATTCAATTCAAATGTGTGTGTATGACAAATAAGGGTCCACAAACAGATTTAATTGGTGAAGTATCTTTTAATGCTCAAATAATTAATTCACTAATTTTAAGGTTCAAATTTCAAGGTCATTTCAAACAAGTTTTGAGTGGAATAGATAACATTTTGCAATCACGAGACTCTGATCTTTTTCCTTCATATTGTGAATCTGACAACCCTAATGTGGCACCTTAGCATGCAGCTTCTAAATGAATCAATTTTATTTTAAGTGGCGCGGCCTAAACAATGCAACAAAGGCTTCCCAAACACCACTTCATCAAGACCACACGAAATAATTTTTTTCAGAAAGGGGCCTATAAATATTTTTTTCAGATTTTTCAACACAAAATGCCAAAATAGTCCAAATAGACCCTTAATGAGTATTTTCTAGAAATAGTAATGATACATCCGTAAAAAACTTTTCCTATTTTTTTCCAAGACTCTAATTTTAATCGGAAATCTAATGAAAAAAATTTCACCGAATTTGGAGTTGTATGTAATTCAAGAAAATTCGTTGAACTCAGATCTACAATAGAAAAATTTCATATTGACCCACAAATAGTAAACAATTTTTCTAGGACACCAAAAAATGAATTTTCTTGGGAAATTTGGTGGGTTTGTTTCTGATTTCAAGAGGATCACATAGAAAAATTTGGAAATTTTTGAACGTACCAATAATTTGAAATTAAATTTTTAATTCATTAAGAAAAACCAATCCGAACTTAGTAAGAAAAATCAATCTGAACTTGGTTAGGAAGAGATAAGATCTTTAGAGTAGAAATAGAGTAGGATGAGAGATTTTTTTTAAAATAATATTAAATGCAATTACTTCTAAGAGTCATGAATCTATTTAAGTCTATGATGTAGATGACCTACCTGGAGATCTTCACCTGCACTTTTTCTTGTTGCTTGCGATTCATTTTCGTGTGTCTATGTGATCCTGCACACAAAATGACAAAAAGAGAACAAGTTAGACACGAATGCAAATCTAGATGAGCTATTGAGAGTGAAATAATTGCGTTGCCTCGCTGGCAATGGCACCAAAAGATGTTTTGAATGAGGATGTGATTGCAAAAAATCACTTTTCATCGTAGTAAATGCATACAAAAACTCTTGAATTTGTAAGTGAAATTGAATTCGTAAGATGTTTTAAATAGAAATATGGGAGTCCAAGTCATTCGCAGAGAGGCAAATAGATTAAAATCGCTTTCATAATTAGAACTGGAACTGAATATCAAATAGGATGATTATTTGAACTAATACTAAATCTAATGGCATGTAACTACTAGAACTATAATATACAGAAAGCATAAAACTTGAAGACAAGTTGAAAATAAATATCAGAACTTTTATTGAATAAGATAAGAGTTTAACACCAATAGAAGTAGCACTACAACTAGAGGAATACTTGGAAAATTACAACTAGAACTAGATTATTACAACTAGAATTAGACGAAAGAAGTGTAGAAATTATGGACTTCGAAGGCAAAGTCCAGAGCGTTGGCGTAGATGCGGATGAGAAGGCGCACCTACAATCTCCGAGAAGAAGAATGGCGGACTAATTCTAGTTGGTGGATCTATTTCAAAGTGGAAAGGAATGATTCTAAGAGGAGGTGGCTAGGGTGTTTATATAGAAATCATGGAGGCTTTCTATTGGTCCGTTTAGGTTACCTATGATTACTAAGGTATAGGGCTAGGATTAATTAGGTTAGGGATCAAGGGTTAGGATTAAGGGTAAGGTGATGGGATAGGTTAGCTTTTTGTTGGAAATAAATCAAGGGCTAAGATTAGATGGGAAGAATGATGGATGGCCTAGATTTAATAATAGGATAGAAAATGATTAAGTGGAGAGAGAATAAGTGGTGTTGAGTTCGGTGGAGGAGAGTGGATGGGAATTTGGTGTTGACGTTGGGATTTGTTTGGTGGAGATAAGAGGATAGAGGTGGGGACGTGGAGAGATAAGAAACGGTTGGGATTTGCATGCATTAGTCGGTAAACGTGGAATGGGATTTGAGGTTTCGGTGGACGTGGGTGTTGTTAGGAATAAGGTGGGATGCACGGCCGGATTTGGGCTCACGTGAGCTGTTGCATGGGGAGGATGGGATTTATGTGGTTGGCTTTGGTGCTCGGTGGGATTGGAATAGGTTAGGTAGGAGATTTGGTGGGGGTATTGCATGCATGTGTATTACGTGGAGGGTATAAGGCATGTTCATATGTGGGGATATTGGGATATGGGGTTTGTTGGGGAATAAGTTACGTGGGTGTGTTGTGTGGAAAAATAGTTGGGTGGTGGTTTGGGAATTTCGGTGGATGGGTAAGTGTTTAGCGAAGGGATTATTTGGAGTAGGGCTTGGATGTGGGATATTTAGGACAAAGATTTAAGAGTAGGTAAATGGGTTCTTGAATAAGTTAGGGTTAGGTCTAATTGCACTACTACAAAATGTACGGTTTGCAATGGTTAAGTAGTGACAATTTTAATTGTTATCTTTAGGGACGGTGATATAATTAACTGTTGCCTAAAGCATCATCTCTCCTCCCCCCAACCAAACTTAACTTAGGGTAAGAGTTAGGGATGGTTTTATAAATAACCGTTGCTAATGATTACTGGGGAGTGCGGCCTTTTTGCGTACCAAAGGTGAAATATTTAGCGATTCGCGATGGTTATTTTGGAAATTGCCGCCAATGTCCAATGAAAAGTCATGATCCTCTAAACCTTGATGTCCACGAAAATGGTATTTTAAATTAAATTGGGGACGATTATAAACAAAATCGTTGTTAAGCGTACCCAATAATTTCATTTGATGACGGTTATTTTCAAAACAATCACCAATTCTGAAGATATTTTTGGTGAGGTCAATCATCTTTCTTTTCTTCTCCTCTCCTCTCCTCCTCCTGATGATAACTCATCATCAGCCATATCTAGCTTTAATTAATCACAATTAAGGAATAAATGCTCCTACATAACAGCTAGAGGACCATAATTCACTGCAAATCCATTTTGAGGGAATAACAAGAAAATAGGGGTAAAACTGCAGTTTTAACAGCATATCTCAATTGCAGAATAATCACGGGATTTCTCAGGGGTTAATTAAAGGTCAAATGGTCTTAAATGTCTAATAAGTAGATCCGTGCAGATAGAAATGAGTTTTCACGCATTTCTAGAATTAAATGACTTTTAAAATCCTAAAAACAAACCCGCTTGATTCACTGAGGTTCTGGTCAGGATAAAATTCACCCAAACCCTCTAAAATTCATATAAAAATATTCTCTAGGGTTTGGTATGCTTGTTTTGACCATTGGAATCCAATTCTACCTAAAATAGAGTCTCAGACAGACAGTTACCCTAATTTGGGTAATTATGCAATTTATCCAGTTAAACTTGGTCAAAACCTAAATCCGACTTCACCATCAGATTCCTTGGGTCCAAATTAGGTTTGTACCAAAATTTGGGCCCAATCTGAGATCATCTTGACCTAGTTTATAATTTAGTCCAGTTTGATTCTTTCTCTCACACCTGTACCCTTAGCTTTTGAAAGTATTTACATTTACCCCCCTAACTTCACTCCTTCTTCACAAATAGGTCCCTTCCGCCTGTAGTTTCCTAAAACCTACTCCAACGACCTCCAAATAGGAAGATCTCCTTGATTTCTCGCTCAATCCCTTCCAAAATTGGAAGGGAGATTCCTAAGAAGATCTACAATTTGAGCCACGCATTGGGCTCTGATTTGCACCCAAATCCTCATGGGAATCCTTCAAAGAGTTGGGTTTCCAACTCCAACGAGCCTTACAAGCTTCCAAGCTCTAATCGCTCCCTGAGGCATATGTAAGGATCCCCAGGGCCTGCCTGTTCTCCTCAGTAAGGTTTTGGGGCAAAACACCTCTTCCTAACCCTACCTCCGGCCCCTCTCTAACCGAGCTCCGGCGAGCCTCCTTCCTCCATCATCTCCAGCCTCCCAACCGCTAACTTGGGAGTGCCAATATCTTCGTCTCCTTCGTTCATGCCTGGTGTGCCAAAGCCAGGGCCGTTCCTTCCCATTCTTCCTCGTCGTCCCCCACCAAAGAACTTCTCTTCCACAGCGTCGGCCAATCAAAACCGACGTCCTCCTACCCCTTTCATTCAGTTAGTTTAGTTAGTTAGGTCCCTCTCCCTCTCTACTTAATTTCTAGCTTTTTTCCTATCCCTTTCAACCACCGACTATGCCGTTCACCCTCATCGTCCCCATCTCTAGCAATCCCTCTGGCGAGGCACCCCCATTGCTACACTCATCCACACGCCTTGCCACAACTCCCAAAACCTTCGCCACGACTCCACCAGTCAAACCCCTCTCCTATTTTGCTCCACCACTCACCCAAGCACACTCCCGAACAACCCACGTTCTTCCGTCTAGTTCTGACTCCGGCAACCACCTACACGCATTCTCGTAGCACGCCACAACCGTCACCACGTTTGCCGTCACACGGCGAAGCTACTAAACGTGTTTGACACGGCCGAAAGGCCTTATTTGTTTGTTTCAGGTGTACAGGTCCTCCTTGCCATTGATGGCAGAGTTCGAGCTTGCTTGAAGCCTTCTTCAGCACCTGCAGCTCCAGGTGATACGCCCAGGCCACGCGGAAAGTCTTCAGCCTTCAAAGCAGGGTTTCAATTGGGAGCTCCCCCTGTAGCAGTTGCTCCAATTAGCCACGGATTCAACCGCAGCTGCATACATGAAGAAGGTGGGACATTTAGTCCCACCTCGAAAACCAGTGGACCTGCAACCCTAGATAAGAGAAATTTGTGACATCGGCTCTTCGCCTCAAGTGACACAGGGGGGTGAGGTTCCCCTCACCTCACACACGCCTCGCCTGTGACACTCTGCACGTGAGCCTAGTTCGATTCGATTACTCGCCTAAACTCGCACACCTCAGCTGCTACCCCACTGCAAGCAGCCCTGGTACCGGGTGTGCTCTGATCCAATACCCGATTGCCTGGTTATCCCTTAGATAAGGAAAGGAAAGAACAAGAGAGAGAGCGAGGGGTTAAGGGGGGTTTTGCTCTTCAGTGTTCTCGACACTTAGTTGATTTCAGAGGAGAGTTCCCCCCTGTGCATCAGAAGGGCCCAAGAAGGAAGGAATAAAGAAGAGGAGAGGTTCTGAAGAAGAAGAGAAGGCTTGTGCTTGCCTTTTGTTAAGACATCTAATTGCTAAGCCTGTTGTCTTAGCATTCAAGCTATTGTTGGTTTATTTGAGATAATTGATGGTTGAATGCATGCTTAAACTTTAGAGGATATAAGTGGTGATTCAAATCACCATTGTCTTTTATTTTTATCCTCATATTCTTGAGATATATTGGATTTCATTGAATAACTAATGTGATAGGTTATTATTCATTAAAAATCTATACTTTGCTCAATTTCTTATGCTCATTTATATTATATATTGAGATTAGTGCGTGAATGCAATACTTCCTCTCAGTGAACGACCTTAAACTTCATTTTTGACATTCGAGTTATAAATTTTATCTGTTGTTCGAGCTATTTTTAAGGAATTAATACTACAATGAATGCATCTTTTAAAACCTCAATCTAGCCCCATCCAACACCTCCCTTAGGACCAACTCGTCCACACCCTTGAGCTCCTCCGCGAGTGCGCCATCGACCGCATCATCGATCTCTTTGCATCCCCCCCACCGAGTGACCTCCTCCCCCTCGCGGTATCGCCTCCTCCTTCATCTCCACCTCCCCCTTTGCATCGATGCTGCACCTCCCACTCGTATATCGCCACGTCAATCGTTGCCCCCCCTTGTGTCGTTCCCTGCCTATGCCCCCTCCCCCCATGTGCCACACCCCTATGTCCCCTGCTGGCTGCAGCACCCACCCCCCTCTCGCCTCGCACGTCGCCCCCCCGTTGGCCGCCGCACCCACTCCCCCTTCCCCTCGCATGGTGTCGCCCCCAAGTCCCCTACTAGCAACTACACCTAATCCCCCCACCGAGTCGTTGTAGCTCCCCTCGCTGCAACCCTCTTTCATTTTTTTTTTCATTTTTGTGTTAATGTAATTCTAATAAACTTTAATGAAATGAATTTTGTAAATTAATTTTGCTTGTAAATTTAAATTTGTAAATGAAATTGTTGCATATAAATTTTAAATGTAATTGTTGCATATTAACTTAAATGAAATTGTTCATTTAAATTTGACTGCATAATGAATTTAGTTAAATTTATATGTAATTAATTATATTTAAAAACTTATTCGATATGTGAATTTCATTTAATTTTATCAATGGCATATTTGACAAATGTTAAATTGTGGGAGTACTAACATGTTTCGTTTAAATATTTAATTGTATGTTATTTTATTTAAATGTAAGGTGTACCCATATTTTAAAATTTTTCATGTTATAGCTATTCTATTAAATATAAGACGTACCCATATTTTTGAATTTTTCATGTTATATTTATTCTATCAAATGTGAGGCCATTATATTAAAATATATAAAGGATAATAAATAAATAACGAGGTTTTGTAATATTTATCGTTATATTTAAATATAATAATGATTTTATTTATTCGTTATAAATTTCTTTAAAAGTAACAACAATTTTAGTTATTAGTTACGATTTTTTAAAAATAATAATTATTTTAATTGGTTGTTTATCTACTTATTAACGACGAAAACAATTATTGCTATCTTATTAAAATTCAAATAAATAATTTAAAAATAATTTTTTTAATTTTCGAAACCCTCGTATCCCTACCATACACACGCACTCACACAGACACACCCCCGACCCACTTCGAACTCACCCCCCAACCCCCCGCCCAATCCCTCGACCAATCCCTCGATCGCCCCTCCGATCGCTCCCGTCCTCCTCGCGTGCTCCGATCGCTCTCGCCACCTTCGTTTCTCACTCTCGGATCTCTAGATCACCTCTCCTCCCATGCGTTAGCAGCGGTCGATTGATCCTCCAGGGGGGGTGAGCTGTTGACACTACTTCGACCGCGATCACCTCCCGTTGTAAGATACTTCCTATCATTATTGTCGTTTCGGTGTTTGTTGCGTGTGATTTGGCGATAAGGATCTCGTGTAGGGGATCCTATTGCCAATTTTAGATCTGGATTCCATCGATTTTGGATCACTCTGTCACAGCTCCTCTCACGTTCCAGAGAAAGCGAGAGAGATGGGTGGCCGCGAGGGAGGAGAGGACGGGGAGAAGGAGAAGGTGGTGCTGATGTGGGGATACCTCCCTGGCGCCACGCCCGACAGGTCCCCCCTGCTTCCCGACCTGATAAGAAAAAGGGTAGGATAGAGATGAAAGAGGGGATTTGATGAAACATCAAATCCCGAAGTATGTGGATCCCTCTCCTTCTGATCCTGCGGTTAGCTACCCTGTTCCTAGGACTCCATTGGTGGCTGCTAACGCTTGCAAAGTTATTAAAGCCCTGGATAGTGATGGACCTCCCAAAGAAGCCTCTGGGAATGGCAGGGAAAATTTAGATATTTATACTGCAGTCTATGATATTAATCCTTCCTCTCCTTCTTCTATGGGGGATATTAGGAATAGAACCCAGAGGTCCTTTAAGGTTTGCCAACCCAAGAAGATTTGGAAGGTCAAGGTGAGGAAAATGAAATTTCGTAGGAAGGAGAAGGAGATCGTTGCTCATATGCCCCTTAAAATATGGCCCTTTAGAGTGCTACTAACTAGAAAGAGGAGATTAAAGAGAATGTTGAGAACATACAGATTCCTATTTTGTTGAGGATTTGATCTTTGTCGTGCTTCTTCTAGTCTTAAAATCTCTTTGAGTGTTTCCTCTTTAATGGAGTCTATGTTCAGTTATCGTCTCTGTCAATACTTCGTTTGAGGACAGGGGATGTCCTCAACAATATATTTGCAAAGATGGTAGGCTCAACCGTGGCCCGTGCTATTTGAGCGTTGCTTATCCTTGAGTCCGTCCTCAACAATATATGGTGTGTGATGTGTTTGGCGGGTTAAGTTCATGTCGCCCTGCCTGTTTAGTCAATTTAAGCTTATCTTTTTTAGGGGGAAAAAAAGGTGCATTAGTTAGGAAACTTGGTGTAGTTGTAATATCTCTTAATTGCTGTCATATACTAGCAAAGGATAATTCCGACGTAGATCATCGTGGACATTGGTTTACTTTTCTTAAATTATTCTTCATTTTCCTGTAGCTAGTGGCATATGGTAATTCAAAAAAGCATCGGTATCTTTAGTTTAACTTATTTGGTGTACGTGTTAAAGCATCTTAGTTCTTCCTACTTCAACATTATTTATGTCAGTTTTTGATGAAACTATAAGGAATCCATCTTAAACAAACAAGCCACACATGAAATAACTAGCGACATATATTAATTCCTGTCATATATTAATTTTTGTTTGTAGGTTCCCGATTTATCAAAGAAGCCATCAACTATCGACACAAAAAAGTCAGTAGTATTGGTCAAAAATAATTTTCTTGGAACATTTTGAATGGTAAGCTTTTATCAAAATTAATATGATATTTTTGGTAGGTTACAACTATGGCACTAGTCATATAATATTTAACTGGAATTCAAATCATTTTTCTCTTGTCCAATGAGTTGTGGCAGCTTAGGGGATGGTGATGACATGGTTTTGCCTACTAAAAAAAGATTTGCATGTAAAAACCTTGTAGGTTATTAGATAACATTCCCTTTCACCCACACTCACTATCTTGGCATTTCTCATCCCAGCAAACCGCTCCCGCCATCTCAGGCCCTCTTCCAATTTCTAAAACCTGTGTGTACCCTCCTTTCTACTACATGAAAGTTAGTGGTACACATACTAAGAAGGGATGTGTGAAGGTGTGGACTTGGGGTGGTTTCATGTGGAATTGGCGGTTTTGGTGTGGTCTTGATCTTTTGTGTGTTTCTTTGCATGGAGGTGTTTGGTTGAGAGTATAATGGTCTTACTATTTGTCTTTTATGTCCAATTTTATAGCAAAGATAATTTTCTTGTTTTCTGGCTGGTATCTTGTTGCAGGGGAGAGAGTTTATTGAGGTTAGTAGGTTGATTTTATTTTGTTTTATTATTTTTTTATGACTATTGTTAATGCTGTTCCCTATTGTGAGGGGGTACACGTCTGTACATGGAATAGAACAGTGTTACACTTAATTTTGAGGTCCACCTGTATTGGTGGTGAAATCTGTGTCATCAATCACATGGTTTTGATTTATTTTATGTGATTTCTGGGCTTTTATACATTTAGCCGTGGGGACGTTAGGTATTATTACCAGGATTTGAGAAGGCTGTTGCGGATTTCTGTTTGAGCTTGGTGAAGTTACGTAGGCTGAGGTCTAAGATTAGATGGTTCCCTCATGCATGTTTGCTGGTGGTTGCTTTGTCTTGGGGGTTTTGTTTTGGAGTTGATGTGCCCTGTGTTAGGTGTAGGCTATTGGGACTTCTTTCTGAATTTAGGTGTTGATGATGGCTTTGTGAAGCAATGGTGGGTTTACGAGTAGGTACTTTCTTCGGTCCATTCAGTGTAATTTTTCATAATATTTTAGATGGGTTTTTATTATTTCATTATAGGTCTTGTGAAAACTATAGTTCTTTGTAGGGTGTAGCTCAAGAAGAGCAGAAATGGAAGAATTCAAGGTGCATTCTTTTATGTCAAAAATGTAGATTATCTCAGTCCAACTGTCAGGAGTTTGAGAGTTTATTAAGAAGCTGATTGAATGATAAATTTCAAAAGGAAGCCAAAGCCAAACTACAAGGAAGAAGTCACTTGTAAGGAAGAGGTAAGAAGTAAGTTGTAAGCATTGATTTAAATGCTGACGGCATGTCGTCCGCAAGGTCATTTCCGAGCAAGAGGCATGCTGACATGAATAAAATGTCGATTTACATGGATATCGTCGACATGCCCTCGGCACAGTCGGCATGCTGGCAAAATTGGTGCCCATGTTGAGGTTGCTGTTGGTTTTTTTAATTATTTTTGCTATTTTTGTCGGTATGCATCGGTATGCCCTCGGCATGCTCATCGGCATGCCCATCGAAAAACGGGCATTTCCACAGTATGCCCTCGGCATGCCCACGAAATGCACACTTGGAATTTTATCGGCACGACATCGAAATCGGCATTTCGAACCTTGGTTGTAAGGAATCAAAGAAAGCCAAAGCCAAATAATAAGGAATTTGCTGTTTTATAACTTGTTTAGTTGCTTTGCAGCCTACTTGGTGACTCCAATATAATCAAAGATGTCTCCTTTCAGGGATGTTCTGGTTCCACTAGAGATTTCCTCTAGTTGGGTAGTCAACCACAAGTGGCCTTTGGAGTGTTAGACTCACAAAGTCACTGGGTGGATCTAGGGAAAGATAGGTAACCGAGTCAATGCTTTGTTGGTTGGTTGGGCATTGTTCTTCATCTTACTATTATTATTATTAGATGTTTTCAATTGTTTTCTTGCTGTGCTTTTAGAATTTTTCGTATCTATCTCCTAGCAAACTTTCTTTTCTTATTTTTAAAATTATCACCTCTCAAAGTCACTAGGTGGATCTAAAGAAAGATAGGTAACTGAGTCAATGCTTTATTATTTCTTGTCATTCTGGATATTTGTATTGTGTCTCATGTTTATGGTTGTTTGTGCTTAAGTTCACTATATTTATTGTTTAGTATGATTATTCACGGATGCTATTATGCTCTTGTAAAGATGATGCTTTTTACGAATGATTTTTTTCTAGATGGAAAAGATACAACACCAAACTTCAAATTACTCGAATAGTAGATAGATCCTAATACATAGAAGAACATACATTTTTTAATGCAATTTAACAATGTCTCTCTTTATATATCATACCTTTAATTTTTTCATTGCTTGTAGCTGAGGATTCCTGCTTTGCAATGATCATATTTTAGCATGATCCAGACAATCTGTTCATCCACAAGTTATTCAACCAAATAAGAAGTGTGATTGTTGAATGTAAGCTTCATTCAGAATAAGATTCTTTCAGGGTGGTAGATTCCGAACTATTGCAACCAGTAACAGTAAAGTATCAGGGCTAATCAGCTTCTATGTCTTCCACACATTTGTTGACTCAATTGGCTCCTCCTGCAACTCCTTTTGTAACCTGGCAAGCTCCAACTCCCTCTCAAGTCTGATGTACTCTAGAGTCTAGCCTAGCTTGCTCCTGTTCCCACTCTAAGTCCCTTGGCTAGCATTGATGCATCAGCTTTGTCTGGTGTCACCAGGAGTACTTTGTACTGCATTGTATAGATGTGTGCTGTTGTATAGACCTTGTGGAAAGCATGCTCAAGCTCCTTAATGGTACCATATGATAAGAAAATGCTTGGCTCAGATTGAACATTGCAAAGGAATGTAGAGTTCAATTAGATAGCTTTTTGTTCAATTAGATAGTTTTTTTTTAGGTGCATAAATTCTCAAAAGGTTTATAAAGGTAGGCAGCTTTTTATTTGACTTGTTTGTATGAAATCTCTCCAATCTTTCAGGTGTATTTTTTATAAAGTTTTCATTAAAAAATTTCAATTTGTGAGGAATGTTTTAATGGATATTATAAAATAAATTTTTATTTTATAGGTAATCAACATAAATTATAAGTATGATACATTTTGAGTGTTTTAAAGAATGATTAATAAAATTATTTATTCTTCCTACATTGTGACGAATTAATCGTTAGCATTTATTTACAAGGCGACGAAAAAAGTTGTTAAAAGAATGACAACGAAAATATTTATCGTTAAATTTAAAGTATGTGATGATTTTATTCGTTGTTTGAATTTGCTAACGAATATATTATTTATTGTATATTTAACAACGGCTCGTATAGCAACGAATGTGACGACGAATAAATTATTCGTTAGTAGGTCATATAACGATGATTTATTCGTCGTCATTTTCATAAAATATTCATCGCCTTTGATCGTTTTTGTTGTAGTGGGCGTGCCCATACATATAACATGATATCCCGTACTATTTTTGCAGGGAATGAAAAAAGTTAAATTATAAGGGAAACTTTATCGAAATTTTTCCAGCTTTGAATTAGGATTAGAGTTTATGGTACTTAGATTATCATTTGTGATTTTAAGTTTCAAGTTTAGGATCATTAGTTTAGGCTAGGATATTGATTTATGACCTTTGGGTTTAGAGTTTAGGATATATATATCTCATTTTAGGGTTTTGGAATTAGAGTCAATGGTTATATGGCATATATTGGCTTTAGAACTTAGGGTATTGGTTTAACGTTTTGATTTTAGAGTTTAAGAATATGGTTGATGAGGTTTTCAAATTTAGAGTCATGAGTTTTAAGGATTTAAATTCAGTGTTTAGAGTTATGGGATTTAGGTCTAGGGTATTGAGTTTAAAATTTAGGGTGTTGAGTCTTGGGTTTAGATTTTAGAGTTTTTTGTTGTGAATTTGTTGTTTCTGATATAAGGTTTGCTATTATGAATTTAGTGTTTTTGTTTTAGGTTTGTAACATTTTGAGGTTTTTATAAAGGATTTAGGGTTTTCAGTTATGAGTTTAGGTTAGAAGTTTAGCTAGTGTTTTCAGGTTACACTACAACAGTAGGCGCAGTTTGCGACGGTTGTGAACCATCACCAATGATCGTCGCGGTAGATGGTGTCGCTGTTTTAATTTAGCGATGGTTAAATTCCTTCATCGTCACTGTATAGTGCACGCGAGCGAACAGGGAAGTATGTTTTGGCGACGATTTTGATCCAACCATCGCTAAACTAAATTCAAAACATTTATTTATTAGACCGTCGTCACTTTTCTTGGTCGGAACCCAAAATACGAGCCAAAAAATTACGTACTTTTAGCGACGATTTTAGTTAGGACAATCCTTTATATCTAATGGCGACGGTTTTGCAAACCGTGCCCAATCCACATTAACCGTCACCAAAAGGAATGCAATACCTCGCGCCAAAATTAATGGGGCACCTAATGGACATATCGCGACGGTGGTAAAACTGCGTCAATTATTAATAATCGTTGCTAATAATGTTTCAATTTTTTTTAAAGCAATTCATTTTTTTAGTACTAGAATTAGTTATGGATAACAAATAAGAGAAGTTTAAACACCATAAGTTCAAAATATTCAATCAGAAGAAATTATATAATCAAATTAATTTATATATATATAAATGAAGTTCAAATATTACAACAAAGTAGGACAAAATATAAAAATATGAACATTATGCTGGGGCACCTATGCCACCAGCCCTAGAACCACCACTATCATCGTCGTCGCCACGCCTCAGAATGTGGAATGACAAATGATCAGGTCCACCAGATCCTTGAAAATAGGACAAGGCCTCCTCCTACTGCTTGTATGTTGCTCCAACAACTCCTCTTGGTGCTTCATCCTGCACGTGGTGGCCTGCAGCTGTGAGGTGACCTCGCCCAACCTTTTCCCCCTCTCCACATCTCAACACCATAAAGTCTAAACCTCTGTGCATTGACTGTCGACATGGGTGGACGAGGAAGATCCTTTTCTACCATACTAGGAGGAGATCATAGCACTCCTCCCACCGCTACGAACAAAGCCTTCGTGCTCTGAAGGCATCACGATCCTAAAGGCATCCTTTGGTGTCACAGGAGTCTGCAGAATAGTCCCAGATTTTTTGTCCATGACCTCAAGAGGATGGATCAAATCCATTGTACGACCTTGTATATATATATATATGTATGTATGTATTTAATTTTTATATAATCTAAAAAATTAATATAACTTTTAATTAATTACACATGTTTCTTGATATGTCGGATGTATCCATACATATGGGTTGTCGAGTGTTTCTTTACTATGAGTCTGGTCATAGACTCCTACTCAACCTAGCTGAACACCCTCATGCGATTCCACCTGAAAATGAAGTAAAATTTTCATCTTCTTTTAATGTAACTAAATTTCTTTATTTTAGTATGAAATATTGATTTAAGAAACTTATATATCTGTCTTGTAATGAGTCAATACTCATTCAACCCAAGTAGTGGGTTTGGGCAGGAGCTCGGGCCTTGTTAGCCATGTTCTTCTTGATTTGCTCCTGTAAGAAATACAAATTTTATTACTAAAAGATTATGTAATTATTCATTATAAACTGATATTATAAATCAAATTCGAAACTATTTATTTATCTCTATCGTTGGATCTCTCTAATGCTTGCAACACTCCCTCCAAATGGGAGGTGCAATCGTAGGAGGCACGTTTCTTGATGCCTCCTTATATGGTCGATTGTTAAAAAATTGAAATAATTTTACAAGTTTTTATTAGAAATTATTGATGATATATAAATAATTGAATAAATTGAGAATATGAAAGATACCGTATTGTTTATCTCCTCTCTCCATCTAGATGCATTCAGCTTGAATGCTACAGCTTGGGCTCATTGGGATTATCTCCCCAATTAAAAGAGGCATGTATTCAATACTATAGAAATCAATTATATCTTATATAAATTTTAAAAAATGATTTCCAAATTTTTTACCTGCAACTCCTGAATAATGGAGGACTTCAACTCCTTTGCAACCCTTCTCTAATCAAAGCAGGAAAGTGGTACGGTAGCTTTAATAATCATGACTAACTGGCTGGTAAACCTGGGGTAGCTTTTCGCTTCCCTAGCTATAAAGATAGTCACCGCAATCTTGGTGCCCTTTGATAGCCTATCGAGGTCTGCATTTCGTGTCGGACCTCGGGTGTTCTTCTTAGCTAGGTACATTGAAGAATAATTTTTAATAGATAAAATACGAAAGGAAATAAAAAAAACTTATAACTACTAAAGTTTACCACCACTTGTGCCTGGCTAAGTAGCAGGCTCCTACGTCGTGCTTGCCTGAGTAGCGGGTTGCTGCAACGTGCCTGCCTGAGTGGTAGGCTCCTGAACAATGCCAGCATCAGTATCTAGCTGCTAGAAGAGCTGCTCTACCTCCTCAGCCTCATCGTCGCCCCCCTGTTGGAATGACTCCTTCAGCTCAGCAGGCTCCTCCGGCAACTCCCCATAAGAAGGTTGAGGGTTAAGCGGTGGGGAACTAAAGTTTGGCGCCTCACCCCTACCTTGAAGCTGGGATAGAAGATGTGGAGCTATGTACTTGATAGGAGGAGTCTGGATATACTGGGAGAATAACTAGCCTCTACAGACAAGTGGAGGGTCGACATTGGGAGGAGTGTGATTCCTCCCTAACATCATGTGTAGGTGCATGTCTCCCCCTATCCGCGTGCTTCTTTCGTGGCCTCATCTAAACATTGATAAAAAAAAAAAAAATATATTACCAAATTTATATGATAAATGAGAAAAATTGAAACAATAAATTTAAAAAAAAATAACTAAAAGAGCTTAACTTCCTTATAAAGTAAAAGTTATTATACCTTAAACATCAGCATCTATTATACCGCGACCTATTTCTAATTCTTCTGAAAAATCTTGATATGCTTCAGCTAGAAAAGAATATTCACTATCCTTCTTTTCATTAAAGAACCCACAAGGCATGATTTTTACAGGTATTATCCACCCAGTCCTATTATTATCAGAAACATAGAAAACTTGTGATACTTGACAGGTTAGTGTGAATGGTCAATTGTTTGAATAATTCAATGATTCTTATTTACACTGGTAAAATCATGTTTATTATCTTTTTTGAAACCAATCCCTTCCTTGAAAACATCAAACCAATTATACTTAAATAAAACCACCTTGCGGTCGTATGTGAAACACATCTTGACAATCTCTGTGATTTTGCTGTAGTTACCATCACAACCTGTTCCAATATCACAACTTACAAAAACTCTGGCCTGTTGCGATGCCTTTCCATCATTGATTAACTTTATTTTGAATCTGAATCCGTTAATTATGTATCCAGAATGATAATGTCCATAACTCAATGGAGTTTCGCATATCAAATCAAAGTCATTTGACCAACGTGGGTTATTGTTTTCTTTCATATAATATACATGCTGATCGAAAAAAAATTCTTCTAAAAGAGAGTATCGAGAAATAATGATAGTCAGATGTGTTATAGTAGTAAATCGCGTGGTGGAAAATCCTGGATCAAAAATAAATAAAAATATACTGAAATTATACCAGAACTTTAGGTCATATCACAATGAGGCATAAATGCAATGAAAGCATTCACATATATCAATCTTTGCCATAGGTGCAGAATCTGTATCTAAATCAAGTGTGAAATAAGGTGAATAAAAGAGTCGAACAATAACGTGAAAGGGTAAGTATGGTGTTGTAATTTTCACCTCAATAAAATAACAAAAATCAATGAGTCGGGAGGTAAGAAGCCGGGCGACGGGGAGACTGGCGATCGGGAGACTGACGGATAGGTGGGGAGAGGAGGCCCTGGCTGGACGGTGGTGAGTAGGAAATTGCGGAAGGGAGCGGAGCCGGTGAGGTGCTTCAAATGCCTCAGGAGGGGGCATGTGGCGGCGGAATGCAGGGACCCGGTGCGGTGTTTGCGCTGTGGCGTTCTGGGGCATTGGAGGTTGAGTTGCGGGCTCCGAGGATCGGGTGGAGTGGTCTCTTCGAGGAGGGAGCGCCCCTCGTGGAGGTCGAGGCGCCGTGGTCGGAGGAGTTTGGAGCGTTGGAAGGGAGGCTGGCATCGGTGTTGGTAGCAGTGGTTTTGGAGGGGGAGGTGGATGTGGGGGCTCCGAGAAGGGAAGCCACCGCCTCCTTGGGGTCTGGCGGGGGACTTTTGGGGTGGCCTCCCTTGAAAGGGGGCGGTTGGTGCTACTGGGGCTTGGTTGTGAGGAGTTGCGGCAGCTGGTCTTCAAGGTGCTGCAGTGTGGCCGAGGAGTGGTGCGGTGTCGATGGCCGGTGAGGTCGGATGGCGCTCTGGCAGAGAGACCGCCGACTGGCACGAGACGGAAGGTGCTGGTTGAGGGGGTTCCCCTCTTCCTCCACACGGTGGAGGTGGTGGCGGCGGTGGTTGCCCCTTTTGCGAGACTGCGGAGCTGCGAAGGCCTGGGCCTGAAGTCGGTCGATCTGTCGCGTATCGATGCCTGGGTGGAGATGAGGTCGGGACGACAGCTTGTGGAGAGGTTGGTGCTCAGGTGGGGGAGCTCCTCCTAGCTGATCCGCATCTCGTGGGGATCCGGGAGCCCTAGGTCTTTTGCTGAGGCGGTCGTTGGCGAAGCGGCGGCGGCGCTTGGTGGTAGTGGTGGCGGGCGGGCAATGGAGGGACAGGCTGCTTTTAGGAAGGTCAAGGGTCGCGGCGAGGATCATGCGGCTGTTATGATCCCTGTGACACTGTCAGTGGCAGATGAAGGGGCAGGGATGCGGGAGGTCGGTGCGGATCTCGCGGAGGGGTCGAAGAAGTCTGCGGCGCTGATGCTGGGCGACCCCGCTGATTGCGGGTGCGATTGTGGCGCTGTGGTTTCCTCGGGTTATGTGGGAGGCGTTCGTGGTGGACCTGGGTCGAGTGGGCGTGACCCGATTGCAGGGGATGAGGGCTTGGGAGCTGATGTCGGTTCGGGTCTCCCCGTGCGCTCAGATCCGCGACACCGGTTTTCTGAAGATGGAGGGCGGGGTGCTGTTACTGGAGGGTCGCGAAGCACCGTGGCCAGACCGGACCTGGCGGTGGGGCGCGGTGCGATTGGCGAGGAGGGACGCGGGCGGCGACGGGAGAGAAGGTTGTTTGGCTCACAGTGGCTCGTCTATAGGCCGCGATGGTTTTACCGTAGGGGGCAAGCTCGGAAGGTTTCGGCTGGGAGCGTTGTTGGGGAAAGCCAGCGCTGGACACAGGCGGAGCTGGGTGTCGCCCCGCTCTCCAGAGGAGGAGACGCGGCGTCTGCGGTGGCCCTAGCTGGGGGCGATGACTGGGTGATGGCTGTTCCAGGGTCCCCTGCAGTGGTGGAGGGGCGGCGGGAGCTGGTGGTGACGTTGGAAATTTGGAGTAGGTGGCGACGATGCAGAGGGTTGGTGCGGTGACTAGGCTGCCTGTGGGGGAGGTCCTGACGCTAGGGGACACGCAGGTGCTGGTTGCAGACGGTGTGGAGGATGCGGGGCGAGGAGGGTTGGAGGGTGGCTGTGAGGGGAGCTCACGTGGTCAGCGCTGGTTGATGGAAGAGGAGGATGGAGTGGCCGCAGTGATGGGGTTTAGGCGCTTGACACAAGGAGGAGGTTCCCGTAGGTCCTCATGACCAAGGTTCTGTAGTGGAATGTGAGGGGTCTGAATGACCCATCGAGGCGGGCGGCTTTGCGAGGGTATATTCGGAGATGGGGGCCTGATGTGATCTTTCTCCAAGAGACGAAGTGGGGGAGCTGCAATGGAAGGTTGTGGAGGGAGGTGGGGGGAGGAGTTTTTGGGGGTTTCTTGGCCTTGGACGCGGATGGAAGTGCGGGGGGAATTGCTGTGGGGTGGAAGGATGATGAGTTCTCCTTGTTCGACTCATTGGTTGGGTCTCATGTTGTCACTATCAGACTTCAGAGACGCCGAGATAACACATGTATGCTCCTTTCCTCAGTCTATGGCCCGACGAAGGGTCGGAGAAGGCAGGCCTTGTGGGAAGATCTGAGCCAGGTCGCAGCAGTTTTTCACAGGATACCTTGGTTGGTTGGTGGCGATTTCAATGTTACTCTGCTGGTAGAAGACAGACCAGGTGGCCGAGGGGGATTAGACCAAGGCTCTGAGGTGTTTGCAGGCTTTGTGGAGGAACAGGGGCTGGTTGACATGCCACCTTTGTCCTGTCTCTTCACGTGGAGGAGCTTTGGAGGACAGTGATCC
This sequence comes from Thalassia testudinum, assembly GCA_037157565.1. Classification (NCBI taxonomy): domain Eukaryota; kingdom Viridiplantae; phylum Streptophyta; class Magnoliopsida; order Alismatales; family Hydrocharitaceae; genus Thalassia; species Thalassia testudinum. The sequence goes on from JAZHRO010000073.1 coordinate 123,030,539, forward strand.
CGGATCGACAGATTTCTTGTCTCAACGGCGATGGCAGAACTGTTCCCGATGGCGGAGGTTAGACCCCTGGAGCGACCGTTCTCGGATCACACCCCCTTATTGTGGGTGTCAAACGAGGGATGAAGGCATGGTACATATTTTCAGTTCGACAGAGCGTGGCTCCTGGAAGAGGGTTTCAGGGGGTTGGTAGAGGAACGGTGGAGGTCGATTCATGTGGATGGTTCGGCGGCTGCCAGGTTGGAAGCTAAATTGCGAGATTTGAGATCCTTCTTGAAGGTCCGTATCAAGCAGATTAGGGAGGAACGTGGGAGGAAGAAAGAGGAGGCTCTTGGTGAAATTGCACGGCTGGATAGGGTGGAGGATGTTGGTCTCCTTTCAGACGCTGACAGGGTTTATGGAGCAAGACAGATTCAGGTGATACAGGAGGAAGATCGGAAGGTGGAGATGGAGTGGAAGGTGAGGTCTAGGCAGAAGTGGCTGAAGCAAGGTGATTCCAACACCCGATTTTTTCATATGGCTGCATCAGGTAGGAGGAGGAATTGGATTGACAGATTGGTGGTGGATGGGGAGGAGTTTATGGGAAGGGAGGCGGTGGGAGGGTTAGCCGCGAGGTACTTTAGAGACTTTACTGGGAGAAGACGGGGGGGAAGGTGGAGATGGTTAGGGTATGAGGTGCTGCAGATCGGGGAGGCAGAAGCCAGCTTCTTGACAGGCTCATTTGGGGAGGATGAGGTCCGTGAGGCAGTATGGGGGTTGAACGCAGATGGTTGTCCAGGATTGGATGGCTTTCCGGTTACCTTCTACAGAGAGTTTTGGCCAGTGGTGAAGGAGGACGTGATGCAGGTGGTGCAAGAATTTAGAGCTGGAAATTTGGGATTTAATAGGTTGAACAAGTTCTACATGTTCCTGCTGTCGAAGAAGGAGGGCGTTGAGGAGATCCAGGAGTACAGACCAATAGCCCTCTCGAATGCTATCTACTTGGTGGTGGCGAAGCTCCTGGCGAATAGATTGAGGAGGACTCTGGCTGGGATTGTAGACTTGGTGCAGACGGCCTTTGTCCCTGGCAGAAATATTTTGGAAGGTTATGTGTTGGCCTTGGAGATCCTTTCGTCCTGGAAGAGAAATAAGAAGAAGGCCTTCCTGTGGAAGGTCGATTTCAGTAAAGCTTATAACTCGGTCCAGTGGTCGTTTCTTTGGGCATCCTTGGTAAAGAGGGGTTTCCCGCTGGTTCGGATAGACTGGATGAAGAGATGTGTCACTACGATGTCGTTCTCGATTCTTATCAATGGAAACCCAACAGGGGGTTGGATTCAGCCAAGGAGGGGGGTGAGGCAAGGATGTCCGTTGGCCCCGATGCTCTTTGTGATTGCCGTGGATGCTCTTGCAAGGGTAGCTAAGAGGTCGTGTGAGAGGAATCTGATGAGAGGTTTCTCCTTGAGAGATGGGACGAGTATCCCGTTACTTCAGTATGCGGATGATACGATCTTCTTCATTGAAGGTGGAGAAATGGAAGTCAGAAGATTGCGGTTCCTTATCTTCTTGTTTGGTGAGGCGTCAGGACTGCAGATCAACCTAGCTAAATCTGATTTTGTCCCTTTCAACTTGACTGAGGTGGAGGCGAGGGGGTGTAGTTTGGGTCTTGGCACAGAGCAGGTAAAACTCCCGATTAGATATCTGGGTTTACCGTTGACGGATGGCAGGATTCTGGTGAGAGATTGGGCCCCCCTGGTGGAGAGACTGGAGGGGAGATTGGAAGGGTGGGCATCTAGGCTATTGTCAAGGGGTGGAAGGTTGGTCCTACTCAAGGCGGTTCTGTCAGCAATGCCATCGTATTTCACTTCTGTGCTGAAGATGCCTCGACAGGTAGTTGGAAAAATATAGAGATTTATGAGGAATTTCTTTTGGTCCAACCAGGGGATGAATGGACTGGGTGCCAGGTTGGTTGCATGGGAGGAGGTCTGCAGACCATTGGAAGACGGGGGGCTCGGGGTGAGGGATTTGGGGAGGTCTAATGATAGTCTGTTGGCGAAATGGGTGGGTAGCCTGTTGGAAGGTAGGGGGAATTTGGTGGGCAAGGTGTTCGAGACGGTGTATGGTGGCCCGGTGCGGTGGGATCTCCTGATGTCTCCGCCAAGGGATGCCTCTCATTTTTTGAAAGGCCCGTCGACGGTGGCTCCTAAGGTGCGGAATTGCTTTGTTCCTGTGATGGGAACGGGGGAGATTTTCAGATTTTGGCAGGATGATTAGACGGGAAATGGAGCGCTTGCCAAAAGATTCCAGAGGTTGTTTGCCCTGTCCTAGAACAAAATGGCGTCCGTGGCTGAGGTATGGGAAGATGGGTGGTGCCCGCGCTTTGTAGGCAGCTTGTCAGATGCGAGAGCGCATGATGTTCAGGTTCTACTTGAAGAGTTGGAGGGGCTGCAAGCAGCATCTGGTACGGATATGTTTGGTTGGGATGAAGGTGAGTTTTCGGTAGCGGCTACGTACAGGAGATTGTCCACTGGAGATCCTGTGGTGGAGTTGGATCTGGTGAGGGACTGCAGATAGATTTGGAAAGCCGCGTGTCCCCGAAAGTTCAAGATTTTTGCTTGGCTTCTTAGGAGGAGAAGGCTTGTGACCAAGGTTTGGGGGGCGAAGTGGGCTCCTGGAGAAAGTAAGGTTTGCCCTTTGTGTGGAGGGGGTGAGGAGGAGATTGACCACCTTTTTTCACTTGCCCATTTGTGGTGCAGATTTGGGACAGGATGGGAGGGGGGTGGTGGGAGTGTCGATTGTTTGAAGACTTTTGGCACAGCTTCAGAAGCGGAGGTGGTGATGGTGGACAGTTCGTCTTCCGTACAAAGATGGAGAAGGCCAAACCGTTGGCAGTGCTTTGGGGTATTTGGTTGGGCAGGAATGCGGTGGTTTTTAGGGGCCAGAGACCCTATGTGGAGAATTTTGTTGAGTCTATTAATTCCTTGTTTATTCTTTGGGTTAATTCCTTGTGAGTGAGGGACCTTGGGGTCTGCCTGTTGTATTGGTGGAGTTTGTTGATTCTATTATTTATATATTTGGGTAGTTATCACGCTGGATAACTACCCTTTCCTTTTTCAAAAAAAAAAAAAAATCAAAAGTTGGCAATGGCATGGAGATGTAATTTTTAAGAGGCTTAGCATTGTAGTGAAACAGGGCAAACACTCCCCTTGTTCGCACGAGGAGAGGAAGGAACGGTTGGTGAAGCGGAGCTCAGAGGAGGTTGCCGGTGATGAGGGGATTCCGATGGCGGTGACAACGTCGACGGAAGCAGTCGGACGACGAGGAGATGCTCACAGGAAGTAGGGGTGGACGGCATGTTTGAGGGCGTGGTCGGGTGCGTGGCGTCGAGGCGAGGTCGATGGCATTGATGAAGCAGAGAACGGAGGCTGGTGGTGGCTGTGTGTAGAGGAGGGACTCATCAGTTGATGGGTTTCTTCTTCGGTTGTGACAGAGCTTAAAGGTGAAGAAGACAAAGATCACTAAAAGAGGCGATTGAGATCGGTCAACGCTAGGAGTAGCTGAGGGTGGCCGATGCGTGGTGGTGTTGTGGTGAGTTGAGGAAGACAAGCTCTGCGGGGAGATCGCTGATGGTGGAGTGGCCCATGGTGAAGCTACTGTTGGGTGCAGGGCGGTGAGGTTCGTGGTCGAGGAGGTTGCTGCAGCTGCGGCAACCAAAGGAGGAGGCACGACTGTTGTGGTGGCACGATGTGAGGTCAAGGACGTGGAGAGGTTCAGTGGTGTCGAGGACGGACGAGATGTGGTGGTGATGGAGTAGCTCTCGGTGATGGATGTGGTCGAGGATGAGGCTCGTGGTAGCGGGAACATCGGATAGAGATTGTCGGGGCGAATGCAATGAATGACGAGTCGTCACGGTTAAGAATGTCGGTGTTTTCACCACTGACCATGGTGATAGGAATGCCGAGGACATGGGCGGCTCGCGATGGTGTACGTAAGGACATCTTTGCTGTTGTCAAAGGTGTGGTAGGCACGCGGTGGGTTGATGTGTGGAGAGGAGATGAATGTCGAGAGGGGGGTGGGGTGGTCTTAGACGTCTTAGCGATGGGCCTTATAAAGAGAGAGAATGAGAGAATAAGTGAGAATTTATCGAGGAGAGAGAGATTGAGCGAATCTTCTGTTGGTGTGTGGGGTTTATGTGTGTGCATGTTCCCTCAAAGGAAAAGAGAGCGGGAAAGAAAATAAACGAGGGTGGAAAAATAGTAAAGAGAGGGAGAATTAGAGAAATAAGATATAGTGAATCTCTAGTGATTTATTTCTTTTTGGAGTTTACAACATTCCAAATCTTCATCCCAATTAATTTATGTAAGAGAACAAACATTAATAAATTAGTATATGAATGTATGTTAAATACATATGCAAATGAAGCACATTAATTGAGAAATGTAGCAATGGCAATTTTCGAGTTTAACTAATATTCTTTTGTAATGCGTGGTCGAAATCTATTTCCAACTCCAAATTACATGCTCTTATGATAATTAATGTCCATTAAAGTGGACCTATCAAATATCCCCATGTCTAAGTTTTGTTAGTCCCGAGCAAAATTATATGGATCAGACCAAGTCTCTAGGCTAGATTTTATTGTAAGGACGCTTTATCGTGCCGCACCTCTAGAGACTAGGTCAAAATACCAACTCTATGCCTAAAGGTACTCAAGTATCATCCAAGATATAGACCTGACCAGCCTCAGCCTTGGGTCTGTAACAAAGGTTTCTAAGGCCCTAGAATCTGCCCAGATGTTTGTTGACCCCAGCGGTCGAAGCACTTGTGTGTTCGTGCAACAAGGTTTAGGTTCAACTTGCTAGTGTTTTTTTTAGAAGAGGGAGAGATATTTTCTTGAGATTTTTCTCTTTTTTTTGTAATTTTTTCGTGATTCTCCTAAGCCCAATATCGAATTGGCCCTTAACACAGTCTGTATCAGATTCCTCGTGCCCACCATCAATCTTCGAAAGGTCCTTGGCAATCGATGCTTCGGGATAGCACTGCCCATGACTACCCTCAGAACCTTGGCAATCGACACTTCGTAATAGTGCCGTCCAAGGCATTTTGTAAGTAAATTCAGATCCTGACAATCGACATTTCGGGATAATACCGTCCATGGCACCTGAACCAGCACAAGGCATTTACATGCCGAGGAGTTGATATGTTATAACGCGTCTTCAAAGGGAGTATTTACTCCTCTCTGAGGAACTCCTCTAATCAATTTATGTTTTCAAGCTGCTCCTAAGTCGGATCTTTGAGAAACCATTTTTCTTTTTCAGAGTAGAACACTTTTTGGCATTATTCTTTATTAAGCTCACTAAATCGGACCAGTGTGTGAGATACAGATGCCTAGGTTACCAAGTCCCGCAAACCAAAGGGTAGACAATAAGGCCGAATAGTCCCTAAGCCTTAGACTTAATACATCAGCTTTGTAACTCCCTCAACTTCTTGAGGAATAGTTTAGATCTTAACAAATACTTGAATGTTTAAGCCCTAAACAGGCATAAGAGGTCTAAAGTCGGTATCCCTCACTTATCTCTTTTTTGGTAGTTCAGGACTTAATTCATCATTTGATTCAGCCCAAAACTTCGGTATATTCTATACTCAACTGCTAGGACTAACACAATTTTTACTTCTTGCATTTTCCTACTCCGTTTTCTTCCTCAATATTCTTGCACTTTAGCTCACATAGATGTCATCTCCTTTTCTCTCTTTTTCTTTTTCTTTTTTTTTTTCTTTTTAATACAATATATTACTATGAATGCCCTACTAAATGCATGCAAAGTATGTATAAATGCTATATACAACCTCAGGTTATACTCCCCCATGCCCATATCTGATAATGTCCTCATTGGAAAGCGAAATCAAGGAAAGATATTACCTGAGGTAGAGAGTGCTTGGAGCTAAGGCACCTCCAACCTATAGGTGTCCACAACCTGACCATCTGAAACAGTAACATATGATTTCAAATGTTGGCCATTTACCTTGAAAGTCTCACTAGATGAAGGATTTTGGATCTCAACTGCACCGTGCGAGAGCATCTGTGTGACAGTGTATGGCCCATCCCAACGGGATTTAATTTTCCTAGGGAATAGCTTGAGTCTAGAATTGAACAGCCAGACCTGTTGGTTGGGCTTAAAGGTTTTTCAGAGGATGTGTTTATTGTGAAATATCTTAGTTCTCTCTTTGTAAGCTTGAGTAGTTTCATAGGTCTCATTCCTCAATTCTTCAAGCTCAGTCAGTTTTAATAAGCGCACTTTGTCTACTTTCACAATATCCATGTTGACATTCTTGATAGCCCAATAGGCCCTATGTTCAATCTCAATAGGCAGATGGCAGGCTTTGCCATATCCTATACAAAAGGGAGACATACCCAAGGGGGTCTTATATGCACTTCTATAAGCTCATAGTGCATCATCTAATTTCTTCAACCGGTCTTTTTTGTTGGGTCTTACAGTTTTCTCAAGAATTCTTTTAATCTCCCTATTAGACACCTTGACCTACACACTCATTTGCGTTTGATATGAGGTGGCCACCTTGTGGGTGACACCAAGGCTTTTGAGTAGATGGGTGAAGTGAGTATTCCTGAAATGAGGTCCCCCATCACTAATGATCGTCCTTGGATAGCTAAATTGTGAAATGATATTGGCCTTAACAAAATTCAGGATTACTGAGTAATCGTTGGTCTTAATCGAAGTGGCCTCTATCCGTTTTGACACATAGTCAACTGCCACGAGGATGTATTCAAAGCCTTGGGATGAAGGGAAGGGGCCCATGAAATCTATGCCTCAGACATCGAATATCTCGATCGATAGAATAGGCTATGGGGGCTCATCCCACTTCTCGATCGTTCCAGTCTGTTGACAACATAGACATGCCCCAACATAAGTATGAGTATCTTTGAATAGTGAGGGCCACTAGAAACCAGACTGGAGAACTTTATACGCAATTTTCTTAGCACTAAAGTGTCTTCCACAAAGCAGTGTGTAACAGAAATTCAAAACACTTAGTTTTCGTCCTTTGGAACACACCTACTGAAGACTTGGTGACGACCTATTCTAAAGAGCTCGAAATCCTCCCAGTGGTAATACTTTGTGTCAACGAGAAATCTATCTCGTTTCTGCTTATTCCACGTACTGAGTGTTTCACTAGTGACCAAGTAATTGACGACATCAGCATACCAAGGAGTCGTCGGGTGTACTGCCATCACCGTTTCGTCAGGAAAGGTGCCATGAATGCCTCCTGATGGAGTGGAAGCCTTAACTGGGATCTCGGATAGATGATCGACGACTACATTTTTGACTTCTTTCTTATCGCGGATATATAGGTCGAACTCCTGTAGTAGCAAAATCCACCTAATAAGCCTAGGTTTGGTGTCTTTCTTAGCGAGCAAATGTTTCAAGAAGTTCTTTTTCTGTCATAGTGTAGTTTTGTTGTGGATCAATAATGGTCTTGCTAGCATAATACATCACATGAGGCTTTTTATCAACCCTCTAACACAGGACCACTCCCACGGCAAAATCCAAAGCATCGCACATCAACTCAAATGGGAGGGTCTAATCAGGTGCTTACAGAATAGGTGCGGTTATGAGGGCCTCCTTCATGACTTGGAAGGCCTCAGCACACTTTGTATAAAAAATGAAGGCAATGTCCTTCTCTAGTAAGTCACAAAGTGACCTAAAAATCTTGCTAACGTCTTTAATGAAGCGCCTATGAAAGCCAATGTGGCCTAGGAATGATCTGATTTGCTTGACATTGGTGGGCGGTGGAAGATTTGAAATGGACTCAACATTGGCTTTATCCACTTCTAAACCTCGCTCAGACAATACATGCCCAAGCACAATGCCCTGCTGAATCATGAAATGACTTTTGTCCCAACTGAGCACCATCCTGTCTCTTCACAGTGGGTGAGAACTTTTTCTAAATGTGAGAGACAATGGTCAAACGATAAACCATAGATGGAGAAGTCATCCATGAAAACCTCTACAAACTCGTCAATCATGTTCAAAAAGATGGACATCGTATATTGCTGAAATGTTTCCAGAGCATTACATAATCCAAATGGCATCCGATAGAAGGCAAATGTTCATAAGGACTCGTGATAGTAGTATGTTCCCTAGTCATCTGGAAAGACGACAATGTAATTGTACTCAGAATATCCATCGAGAAAACAAAAGTATTTATTTCCCACCAATTTCTCTACTATTTGATTAATAAATGGCAAAGGGAAGTGGTCTTTCTGGGTTGCGATGTTTAGGTGGCTGTAGTCTATGCACACCCTCCAGCCTATTGTGGGTCTGGTGGTGACTTTCTCCCCTTTTTAATTTGTCTCCACAGTGAATCTCGCCTTTTTAGGCACCACATGAATATGATTGACCCATTTATTATCAGAGATGGGATAAATTATCCTAGCATCCAACCACTTTAAAATCTCCACCACTACTCACATGTTGGGGTTGCTACATCTCTCAGAAAGGTTTCACGGAAGCATCCATGTAAATGTGATGCATGCAAAGTGTCAAGTCAACCCCTTTGATATCAACTATGGTCCAAGCCTTAGCTTCCTTGTGCCATTTTAGGCATTCAATCAAGGCCCCCTCCTGTGTCTGACATAGAGCAGTCGAGATGATGATAGGAAGCGTATCATATGGCCCAAGGAAAACATATTTGAGGGTCTCTGGGAGTGGTTTAAGCTCTAAGTTGGGACCTTTCTGAATCGAGGGAATTAGGTTCAATGTCCTCACCTCCAGTAGCAGATCTACCTTAATTGTCCATGGCAGGGAGAGGGACTCAGCCTTGACACCTAGCAACTCTTCTAATTCTGGCATATCTCCCTCTCCTTTGTCAAGAGTTGGGGAATGGTCTTTACAGATGACCATTTGGAGGGGATCATCACACAAAAGAGCTAGTGTCAACTCCTCTACAATCTCATCGATCACTTCGATTTGGGAATAATCTTCCAATCCGGGCTGTTTATAGGCATCAAACACATTCAGTAGGATTTTCTGGTTCTGAAGCCCATCTTAAGCGCCCTTGATTTGCAATTGATAAAAGCATTGGTAATAGCCAAAAAGGGATGCCCTAAGATAATCGAAGGTTTGGTGAGCATGTTGGATGGGTCAGTCTCCAATATTAGAAAATTAAGGGGAAAGAAGTCCTCCACTCTCACTAGGACATCTCCTAACAGCCCGCGTGGTGTCCTGAGTGATCTATCAGCTACTTGAAGGATAACTGATGGTAACACCATCATCCGTTATAATAAACTTTAATTAGTCAGAATCAAGAAATAAATGCTTCTAAATGATCGCTTGAGGTCCGTAATTCTACTCTGAGCTATTTTGAGAAGAAGACAAAAGAATAGGGTTAATTATGCAGTTTTAATATCACATCACAAGTGCAGATTAACCACGGGATTACTTAGGGGTTAATTAGAGGTCAATTGAGCATCAAAGACCAAGAAGTGGGTCTACACTAAAAGAAATAGGGTTTTACGCATCTCAAGAACTAAATCAGCACACAAAACCTTAATTATCAACCTCACTTAAATTAAAGAGGTTTTGGCTTGGATAAAATCAATCTAAACCTCCTAAAATTCATAGAAAAGTATTCTATGAGGTTTGGTCCCTTGGTTTGACCATCTGAACCCATTTTGACCTAAAACAGAGTTTCAGACGGGAATCTCCCTTATTTGGGCTTCTATACAATTTACCTAGTCAAATGTGGTCAAAATTCAAATCCAAGTTCACCATTAGATTTCTTCAGTCTAAATTAGTTTAAGACCAAAATTTGGGCCAAATCAGAGTTCATCTTGACCCAGTTTGCAATTTAGTCCTTAAGATCTCTATTTCTCACAATCAGCCCCTCAACTTTCAATCCTCCTTACAAATGAACCCTTAGCTTTCTCTTTTCCTTCACAAATCAGTCCTTGTCGCCATTGCTGTGTGAATAACATCTCAGACCCAACACCGGCCGACTTTAAAGGATTTCTCCTTCAATCCACATCCAATCTCCTCCAAAATTAGAGGAAATGACCGCGATTAGATCTCCTCCCATTTGAACATGATCTCGAGTCTTGATTAGAGGTGTGGAACTCAGGAGAGCTTGAAGGATCTGCAAGAAAAGACCTAGCCAAATCGTGAGAAATTCACGATGAATTTCCTAATTAGAGCTCGATTTTGAGCTCTATAAAAGCTCCTCTAGGTCCTAGGATGTTCCTGAGTCCGGTTAGGCCACAAAAATCCTTCTTCCTCTTCTTCTCCGGCCGCCTCCACCACGACTCCGGCGAGCTCCCTCAACACTTTCCTTAGGTGGGCCAATGGCCAAATTGGCCAGTCCCCTTCCTTCCTCAACTTCATTTGCTCCTCGCTAGTCAAAGTAGGGGCTGCCTCGACCCTTCTTCCTCGCCTCTCCTCTCACTGGAGAATTTACCCCCTTCGATGTCGACTAATCAAAGCTAACCCAATTGCTTCCCCTTTCGTCCTTGTATTAGGTTTCTCGTCCTCTTCATCCTATCTAGATCAATCCTAACTCCTATTTCGACTGTCATTCCACACTCTCTCCCACCGTCATCTTCATGTCCGACGAAGCTCTGGTGAGCTTCGCCCGACCGCCACATGCGCCCACACAACTCGCGGCCACCACCACAACCTTCCCCTCACCCCAGGGATCAAAAGCCCCAAGTTTATTGGAGCTTTTGACCCCTGGAAAACATTGTTGACCAAACCTATAATCCGATATTCTCTCCAACACCGACCACACTCCACAGACCTCCAAACACCCAAACACCACCGCTGTCGCATGCCACTGTTTAAAAGCGGCTTCGTCGTTATTTAAGAGATGCGTTATAGTATAGGACAAAATCGCTCAAAATAGATAAAATTTATACTCGAATGAAAGTCCGAGGTCGTTCGCTGGGAGCAAATAGGAATTCAATCGCTAATCTTAACAAATAATGTAAATGAGCACAATTAATTAAGTAAAATATAGATTTTCAATGAATAATAACCTATCACATTAAATATTCAGTGAAATCCAATGTATCTCTAGAATATGAGGATAAAAAGAAAAAAGAATAAAAGACAATGGTGATTTGAATCACCACTTATATCCTCTATCAATTCGAATTAACGAATAGTAAGCAAGCAATCAGACGTCTTACGCCTTCTCTTCTTCCTTTCTACTGTCTAAGCCTTCTTCCTTCTTCTTCGGCCCTTCTGATGCACAGGGGATTTCTTCTTCAAACGGCTAAGGGTTAGCCGTTTATCTTCAGAGCAAAACCCCCTTAATCTCGCGCTCTCTCTCCTTCTCTCTCTGGGTTCCGCTCTCCCAGAGCCATGCACAATACCGGGTTATCGGGTAATCGGAGGATCTGCGTACCTGGGTCCAGGATCACCGGCGTGGTGTAGTGACCGAGTGTACAGGTTTAGGGCGGGTCGGGTGAAATGATTGGGTGAGTGGGGACCTCAACCCCAGTGTCTGAGGCAAAGAGCCTTAGGCACAAAATCAACTTATGCGCCTGCAGAGCCTTCAAATCCCACGATGTGGACTATCTTGTATCCTCTTCCTTACGCGAATAGCTGCTGAAGCTCACATCCAATTGGAGGTGAAGGAGCAGTCAAAGCTCCTAATTGAAAGCCTGGACGTCTTCCTGGGAGTACTCCGTGTCACCTGAAGGTGGTGCCTGGAGCAAATGCTGCAAGAACACGGCTTCGAGCTTGCTCGAAGCAGCTTTAGTAATGGCGGTGGTGGCTGTACCTGAAACCAGAAAAACGGGCTAAAAGCCCCAATCAGAATGTTCAAAAGCTTCGCCTTGGTGAGGCAAAGTCGACGGCGGTGGTTTCGTGGAGTTTGGTGCACAGAAGTGGTCGGTCGGTGACGAAGTAGGTCGCGTGAAGGTGGGTTATTCGATGGGCATTTTGGGTGGACGATGGAGTGCGATAGGTTAGGGCTTTAGATGAGGGGAGTACGGTGAAGCTTGTGGATTAGTTGGCGAGGGGGATGGATGTGTGTGGCTGATTGCACAGCAATCATGGGTCCTAATCAACCTAAATAATGTCTGAACCTATCTTAAATTGTTGATATTGCACTCATATCTTGCATATCATGCATTGCATCAGTTTATTTAGAATATGAGATATCCTGCTAGTTAATGATTTTTATTGCTATTTACAGATAATAAAGTGATCCAGGATGGAGATAGTGGAATAAAGCAATAAAGGAAGAAGAAGACCGATCCAGATAAGATGAGTGAGGAGGATAGCCTTATCCCTACCCTTAGAAACCCTAGGACAGCCTTCCCAAACCCAAAACAACCTCCATTAGGACACCTTAGCCTCAAAACCCAAACATGGATAGCACTATCCATGTTCCTATCCCTCTCCCAAATACTTAGGAACGAAAACCAACCTTAGAAAACATAAAACCCACTCTCCAGCACCTTTTAGGACGTCCAGACATCTGGCTGGACGTCTGATTTCTGCAGAATAACAATCCAGGAAGCCAAAACTCATACTGACACAGAATTGGACGTCTAATTTAGTGTCCAGACGTCCAATTTTGTAATATAAGACGTCGGACCACTATTCTGGACGTCTGATACTGCTGTCTGGTTCCTAATTTTGGTGTTGGAAGCCCTAGCTTGCCTATTTTGACCTAGGAACTCCACCGGACACCCTAGGAAACCTAAGTAGAGACCTCCTAAGCCTAGTCTACCATCCATAGCCCTACTTGTCCTATCCCTAACCCAATTGAACCATCCCATACCTAATTGGGTGCATCTACAGTTGATTGGGTGCACCCGAGCCCAATTAGATCCACCCAGGATCTAATTAACTCATACCTATTAGGGTTACCCTAGCCTAATCACATGCACGCATCTAATTAGACTTGACCTAGACCTAATTAGGTTCACTCCTAATCAATTAAACTTTCCTAAGCCTAATTAGGTCCACACCCACTTAATCTAGATTGACCCAACCTATTTAGCACCTAATCCTACCAAAACCCACAACCTAGCCCTACGAGAAACACACACCCACACACACACTCACACCTTCCCATTTTACTCCCACCAAACCCATGCACACTCTCTTGGAAACCCTAAAAACTTGTGTCAAACCTAGATCCAAAAATTGTGGCATTTGCTATTTTTGGAGCCACCAAAAGTGGCAACCAAATGGAGCCTATCATAAGGGTAAAGAGAGAGCTACGAAATTGGACCATATCTCCATACACTCTCCCATCCATACTCTCCACTCTAAACTTGCTTCCACCCTCCAAAACCTTAAGGTTGTCCTCCTCATCCTCCTCTAAGGCTCCATGGACGGCTAGCTAGAGAAGCTTCTCTCCAAAGCTTCAAGGACGGCCATTGGTAGAGAAAGGGAGCAACACCCTCCTCTCTCCACTTGGGTGCACTAGCCCCCATCTTCTTCTTCTTGGATGGCCATGAAGGCTCACCCATAGCCTCTTGTGGCCGGCCATCTCTTTTGGTAGGTGTGTAGACGGGTTTGCACACCCAAGGTCTAGCCTACACCCTCACACAAGGCCGATGGCCCTAGTGGCAACTTTCCGACGTGAGGGATTTTCTTCTATTTATATGCTTTCTAGTGTAGATGATGTGTGATAATTTTTTTATGCATAAATAATTTCGTGATGTTTCTGTGATTGATTGTCCTCATGTTTGCTTGCCTATATGACACTTTGGTTTATTCACACCATGCACGGCCACCATGGCCTCATTTAGATGCACATAGTCACTTAGGTTTTTGCTAGTTTATCTAGATCTAGGTTTCAATTCACTTTTCGAAATAAAAAAAATCAAAAACACAAAAAGACAAAAATAGTAGCTTAGGTTAGATTTAGGTTATAAAAGTCGATCCAAATCTCGATTCGTTTTCACGCCTCCCAGAGTCGAACGACCGGGACTCAAGTTCTAAAAAGAATAAAGATCTATGAGAGTTTCGTTATCACAAATATCTTTGACGAGTGGTTTTTGCGACTATACTACGATTTCCAACGATTTCAAAATACGCGATTTCCACGCTCGTCAAATGTCGTCGTTGTCGGGGAGGTAACACGTGAGTTTAGATTTGGATTTGCTTAACTTTTGTTTGTTTTGGTTGTAGGGTATCAAGATGAGGATCTACGCACACATCGACCCGTGGTGAAGACCGCAGGTATCTTCTTCGTCTTCTAGTTTATTGCTTCCTTAGGTTTGGAAGAAAGAAAAAAAAGAAAAAAAAAATATATATATAAATTCAAATTCAAAATTTCAGATCTGAATTAAAAAAGAATCATTTTCTTTGGTGTGTGTTTTAACTTGGAAACTATTTAAACACACCAAAATCAGATTTGAAAATTCGGCCAGCAAATATTTACGATTTTCAAAAATTTATTGCTGTGAAATTAGGAGTCCAAAAATCTTGGGATTCAGTCTGGTATTAGGTTTTCAAACTAGCTTTCCAGCGCTACCTTTTATTTGGAAAAATTATCACTATAAAAATTTTAAAAATTTGCACAGTGGAAGGGGGTCAGAATTGTCTGCACTCTGATTTTTTATAAATTTAAACGTTAATTCTGTCCTTTACATAAATCAGATATCTTTGAAATTTGTGGGGTTGGAAAGTCACTGAAACCTAGTTTTTTCTATGAATTTTCAAGAATTTTTGGATTTTTTCTGATACTGTTTCAAATTGCGCTTCTCGCAGGGGGTCCATCTGGTCTGTTTGACCCCCTGGAACATAAAAATTCGTGAAAAATTGCACGAAACAGTAAAAATATTAAAAAAATATTCCTTGAAAAATTTATTGAAAAAGTAAGACCTCTACCAAATTTCATATTATTTTTCTTGAGTTATTGATCTGGGGAGTGATTTCAAGTCAGACTAAGGTCTGACTGCAGATTTTAGAAGAAGCACAAACCCTAGGTAATTCACATTAGGGTTTAAAGTTAGAGACTCAAAACAAATCTTTTTTAGCCTGATTTGGGTGTGATTGCATGAGAAGGGATTTGATGTGAGGACTATCTCTTATCTTTATTCGCATCTTCTCTCAAATATCCATGAACCCATATCATTCTTTTGACCCTTAAGGTCCTCCATCTCCCAACCCAACCATGATTTCGACTCCTCTTGGTTGGGAGACTCATCCTAACCAGTTGAGATATGATTATCCTTATCCCCCAGCTTATTTAGAACCTGAATCTTATGGATCTGACCCTTATCTAAATCAGAACCAATTGAAAGCCATAGTTGCTGAATTCCAGGAATATAACAAGGACTATACAGATCAATGTGCCAAGCTTCTGGAGCAAATTAGACGATTTCAGGCACAATCTCAATCTTATCACTCCTCCCAGGGACAAGAGACTTGAAATAACCAGCCTAGTGGGTCTAGTGACCCATATTTTGGAACCACTAGCCATTCTACTGATTCTTGCTACCGTGGGGAGGCATCCTGGACTCAGCCAACCCAAAAGGCACCTTTGGACCTAATCCGTGATTTGGGTAGATCAATTAAGGAATGCACTATTTCTGATACACCTGTACCTGATGAGATATCTCTAATGAATTGGAATAATGGATCACAAGTACGGGACCACATAACAGGTTCTCAATCAACTCCCTCTGTAGCCAGCCCCACTCAGGGCGGTACACCTATTGCTTCATATCCAAATTCGTATAACCCTGAGTGGAGAAACAATCCTGATCTTTCATGGCCACCACAGAGATTGACTCGGACTGAACATCAATCTAGGCCAGCCCAATACTCCACTCAATCCACTTTAGGGCAACAATCTAGTCCAGCCCAACCCGCAACCACCCTTGAAGATATCATGAACATTTTGTTGGACTTTGATAAGAAAAATGAAGAAAGGCTGACTAAGTTGGAAAATCATGTGAAATCTCAAGGGGATCAAATCAAGAGACTTCAACAATCACTTTATCCCCGATTGCAAATGCCTTTTCACTCCTATTCTCCACCTATTCTTCTGACCCCTCCAATCTGTCAAACATGCCCTTGTGCGGGGGTCAAATCTGTGGCCTCTAAAAGGAAGAGAAAAGCTAAGAGCCCACCCAAACGACCTGATTTGGATTCAACCAAAAATCATAAGACCAAACCCACTTCCAGCTATGACTCAGACTCAAGGGACAAAAAGAAGAAAAAGGCTTCTGAAGTTGATTTGACCCATTTACCCTTTCTTGAGGCCTTAAAGAAAGAGTCACAAAAGAAAAAAATGACTTGCACACCTAAAGAGGTGGTTTTATCAGCTAACATAAGTGCATTTGTTCCTGGCACTATATCACCCAAAATGACTGACCCTGGAAAACCCTTCATATCTTGTGCCATAAAGGGATTCACCTTCAACAAAGCCCTTGTGGATCTAGGGTCTTCCATTAGCTTGATTCCTACCGCCCTTTTTGACCGCACCAAACTT
Source organism: Thalassia testudinum (assembly GCA_037157565.1). Classification (NCBI taxonomy): domain Eukaryota; kingdom Viridiplantae; phylum Streptophyta; class Magnoliopsida; order Alismatales; family Hydrocharitaceae; genus Thalassia; species Thalassia testudinum. The sequence goes on from JAZHRO010000073.1 coordinate 123,046,982, forward strand.
GGAGATCTGCACCACACACCTGTCACCATTAGAATGGCAGATGGCTCCATCAAATTACCGAAGGGGGTAGTTCAGGATGTGATTATTAAAGTGCAAGGTCTTAGCTTTCCAGTCGATTTTATTGTCTTGGACATGAATATATCGGAGAAGCTAAGTAATTCACCCATTATTCTGGGTTGACCTTTCTTGGCTACGGCCAATGCACGAATTGACTGTTACTCAGGATGTATGGAGGTGAGTAGCGGCAATGAGAAGATTCACTTTGATATGTATGCAGCCACTAAGAAAACAAAGTCAGGGTACTTTCTGGATGACATGGAAAGTGAGTCGGAGGGTAATTCGGAAGAAACTATGGCAATTGACACCTGGGTAGAACCACACGACCCGAATCAACAATCCACTAGATCACATGAGTCACCCTCCCTACCAGATCAAATCACTGATAATATGGTTGACTATCTTGATCGACCTAGCCCAATTCAAACCCCTGCCCCTTGCAATGAATCCCAGATTACTCAATTGATCAAAATGATTCATGAAATAAAAGAAGCTAGTGCAAGAGAATATGATGATATAGGGAAAGAGCTTCATAGAATTCGGGATGAGCAACAAAAACTAGAAATGTTTGAATCTGGGTCAGGTGTGTCACAACCGATTTGCGATTCGGTGGTGGTCATGCAGGATTTTGTTGATCAAACACCCGAGGTGGATGATATTGATAACCCTATGGAAGCTGAGAATGGAGATTTATTTGAGAATCTTGATCTTGATATAGGGCCTGAGTACCAATCATTTCATTTTGAGGAACCAAGCATTAAGGGACCTGAATATAATTTTGTTGTATTTGAGAATACCCATGGAGACATTGATGAATTAATTCAAATGATCTTATACACGGAGCAACAAAATCAAAAAGATTGTAACAACTCCTCAATCAATGATTCAGCCCATTCCACTTTCATGGAGGGACTCACTACTAAATCTAATGCCCAACTTCATCTAAGTGAGAAGGAAATATCCCCTTATGAAATAGATATTCAAGAAATTGAAAGATTATTGGGGATAACATATGAGTTATCAGAGGAAGCTAGGAATTTTGGGGAATCATGTGATAATTGGGAATTGGCATTGGACAATTTGGAAGAGATAAAAGAAGAAGATGAGATCCAAACATCTTTGGTAGAGACAGAGACTGATCACTGGACCTTGATTTCCAGATCTGACCACACTACTTGGGTCATGCCTTCCATTCATCACCATTATTAGGACCCATATGATTTCACCCCACACGACTCCACCCATTCCCCTACCACCCACATTCTCCATCACCTCTTCGGGATGCCTTCACCTTCATTCCTTCCAGGCACCCGTATTTATCTGTCTTTCTTCTGTAGCATCTGGCTACAGATAATCCCAAGCCCCATCTACATATTTTCCCGATTATTTGGACTTGGAATTCATGAACAGCTAGTTCGCATTTGCGGTCCGCTGTTGGCGAATGAGACTAAAATTCTTATCATTTTACTCGCCATTCTCAATATTGTATTGGTATATCCTTTTTGAAGTGTACGCCCAGCTGGAGGCGTTAAACTCAGCACGTATAAATACCATTTCACCATCATCTATACATAACCATTTTTATACATAGCATATTTTTGTTTTAGCATATTTCCCTTTTCTATATTGCATGTTAACAGGTTGGCCGATGCTGAATATAATTTCAGGAGCAATTACAGGTGATTTCTATCCATTCTCTCTCTGCAGCATTTATTTTCTTTTACATTCATGCATGAGGACATGCAAGAACTTAGGCATGGGGGGGTAGATACAGAAAAACTGAAAAAAAATTTTTTGCCAACACTTAGGAAAACCTTGGAGCTGCATGCAAAACGTACTTTAGGACCTTAAATAAAAGAACAACCGACTCCACCTCCAATGCTCTCATTGGAGCTAGAAATTATTTGCAACAGCCACTTCCGACTCACCCACCCACCTTTTGTTCTAAATTTAGGGTCAAGCTGATTGTAACCCGATACGGGAAATTCACGAAGTACAAATTAAATGAGGTTACATGTTTATAGCATATATAGATATTGCATTCATGGATAAGATTATTTTATTGAGAGAATGCATTGGGGATTTTATCCTTTAGTTGATTCCTGTAATCTGGAATCCAGTATAACTTTTCACACACACGTAGAATTTGCAATGGATTCACGGTGAAGGCTGATAAATGTCTTCAGTTTGTCGAGAAGAAGCGGTGCTTCTTTTCCTGAACCCTTGGACAATGTTTTGGGAGTCAGGTAGATTTTCCTCCAAAAATCCATCAAATAGTATGAGATGAGAGTAGAGTGTATTGGTGCTCTAAGATGAATGCAAGGAATCTGGAATCTTAAATAATTAGGTGATGATACTATGAGATTAGATAGTTTTTGCTCTCGATTCCCGCGTACACATTCTTGTACGAAATTGTGAGTGCCATCGAATAAGGCAAATATGCGGAAAGCGAGTTTTCATAAAACTAGGGCTAAGGTGGATGGTTACAATCATTCTTTACGGAATCCTCAGCGGAAGGAGGGTATTGATGTCAAGGTCAGAAATACACCATCCTATCCATCTCTCCCGGTGCCGTGAGTAGGCACTTCCACCAAATAAGCCACCCAATGTCTCTTGAGTACCACCAATCCCCAATAATGCCTCCTTAATAAAGTTCATGGATGTATGCTAGTTGTGTTATGCTAAAAAAAAAAATTAAAAAAAAAAGTGAAAAAGAAAAAGAAAAAGAATGATGAAAAGAAAGAAAAATTGAAAAAAAAAACCTAGAAAAAGAAGAAAAAATTTGGAAGAAGAAGAAAAAGTGTTTGTGAATATTTAGTATTTATTTCATTTGCATTGAGGCAATACCACCAAATAAATTTGAGACCCACCAAATAAGGCCTTAACCTATTTTTTTGCGTTTTTGACCGCCCGAATATTGGCTGAGGAATTCCGACTTAGTGTTAGGGTAATGAGAACTCAATTAAAGTGTTAATGCCAAGTGAGACCACCAAATACGGATCATATGTGTGAATTTGGTGAGATTGTTAGCTCTAAGAAAAAGAAAAAAAAAGAAAGAAAAAGAGTAAGAGAGAATGAATATGAAGGAATCAAAAGGGAGCATAGTTCTTCTCGTCTTTCTCTGAGTTGAGTTACTTAGTAATCCGGGAATCTAGATTCTGTAATACTAGTCTCTATGTAGCACCAAGTGGGAATGAGCCACCAAATATATAATCCTTTCCCTCAAAGATTCTCTACCTAAGCCAAAGCCGGGGTGAAATTCATAGAATATCTTGAATACCCCGAGGGAAGAAATCCGCCTATCCCGCTAGAATTTTTATTAAGGGTCAAGTACAGGCGTTAGAGGTGTATTAGTTTTCACTCGAATCCATTGCAAAAGCTATATAGCTACACCTTCACGGTTGTCTGGATTTCTAGAGCATAGGATGAAAATAAAAAGGAGAAAAATCTCTAAGCATACACTTGATAAAATAATCAATCCCTTAGGTACCCTTATGTGAATAATTTAGTCTTGCATTTGCTAGGGACTAGCAAAGTTTAGGCATGGGGGCATGATTGCACAGCAGTCATGGGTCCTAATCAACCTAAATAATGTCTAAACCTATCGTAAATTGTTGATATTGCACTCATATCTTGCATATCATGCATTGCATCAGTCTATTTAGAATAAGATGAGATATCCTGCTAGTTAATGGTTTTTATTGCTATTTACAGATAATAAAGTGATCCAGGATGGAGATAGTGGAATAAAGCAATAAAGGAAGAAGACTGATCCAGATAAGAGGAGTGCGGAGGATAGCCTTATCCCTACCCTTAGAAACCCTAGGACAGCCTTCCCAAACCCAAAACAACCTCCATTAGGACACCTTAGCCTCAAAACCCAAACATGGATAGCACTATCCATGTTCCTATCCCTCTCCCAAATACTTAGGAACGAAAACCAACCTTAGAAAACATAAAACCCACTCTCCAGCACCTTTTAGGACGTCCAGACATCTGGCTGGACGTCTGATTTCTGCAGAATAACAATCCAGGAAGCCAAAACTCATACTGACACAGAATTGGACGTCTAATTTAGTGTCCAGACGTCCAATTTTGTAATATAAGACGTCGGACCACTATTCTGGACGTCTGATACTGCTGTCTGGTTCCTAATTTTGGTGTTGGAAGCCCTAGCTTGCCTATTTTGACCTAGGAACTCCACCGGACACCCTAGGAAACCTAAGTAGAGACCTCCTAAGCCTAGTCTACCATCCATAGCCCTACTTGTCCTATCCCTAACCCAATTGAACCATCCCATACCTAATTGGGTGCATCTACAGTTGATTGGGTGCACCCGAGCCCAATTAGATCCACCCAGGATCTAATTAACTCATACCTATTAGGGTTACCCTAGCCTAATCACATGCACGCATCTAATTAGACTTGACCTAGACCTAATTAGGTTCACTCCTAATCAATTAAACTTTCCTAAGCCTAATTAGGTCCACACCCACTTAATCTAGATTGACCCAACCTATTTAGCACCTAATCCTACCAAAACCCACAACCTAGCCCTACGAAAAACACACACCCACACACACACTCACACCTTCCCATTTTACTCCCACCAAACCCATGCACACTCTCTTGGAAACTCTAAAAATTTGTGTCAAACCTAGATCCAAAAATTGTGGCATTTGCTATTTTTGGAGCCATCAAAAGTGGCAACCAAATGAAGCCTTCCATAAGGGCAAAAAGAGAGCTACGAAATTGGATCATATCTCCATACACTCTCCCATCCATACTCTCCACTCTAAAGTTGCTTCCACCCTCCAAAACCTTAAGGTCTTCCTCATCCTCCTCCAAGGCTCCATGGACGGCTAACTAGAGGAGCTTCTCTCCAAAGCTTCAAGGACGGCCATTGGTAGAGTAAGGGAGCAACACCCTCCTCTCTCCACTTGGGTGCACTAGCCCCCATCTTCTTCTTGGACGGCCATGAAGGCTCACCCATAGCCTCTTGTGGTCGGCCATCTCTTTTGGTAGGCGTGTAGACGGGTTTGCACACCCAAGGTCTAGCCTACACCCTCACACAAGGTCGATGGCCCTAGTGACAACTTTCCGACGTGAGGGATTTTCTTCTATTTATATGCTTTCTAGTGTAGATGATGTGTGAATTTTTTTATGCATAAATAATTTCGTGATGTTTCTGTGATTGATTGTCCTCATGTTTGCTTGCCTATATAACACTTTGGTTTGTTCACACCATGCACGGCCACCATGGCCTCATTTAGATGTACATAGTCACTTAGGTTTTTGCTAGTTTATCTAGATCTAGGTTTCAATTCGCTTTTCGAAATAAAAAAATCAAAAACACAAAAAGACAAAAATAGTAGCTTAGGTTAGATTTAGGTTATAAAAGCCGATCCAAATCTCGATTCGTTTTCACGCCTCCTAGAGACGAATGACCGGGGCTCAAGTTCTAAAAAGAATAAAGATCTATGAGAGTTTCGTTATCACAAATATCTTTGACGAGTGATTTTTGCGACTATACTACGATTTCCAACGATTTCAAAATACGCGATTTCCACGCTCGTCAGTGACAGACGGGAACCCTCGCCGAAATGGTTGTCGGAGATGGAGGGGATGAAGGTGAACGGTGTCGTCAGTGGTCGGATTTGAAGAATAAAGAGTGGGAAAGAGAGTAGGGGAAGAAAGGATGCTAAGGAACCTAATGTAACGGTCGAAGGGGGTGGAAAACCTACACCGGTGTGATGGTCAGACGTGGGGAAGATGAATCCTCCGTTAGGGGGATGGTGGGGAAGAACGGGGAAGATGGCCCTAGCTTTGGCACATCAGGTGCGGACGAAGGTGAGGAAGGTCGTGGCCTGGCCAATTTGGTCATTGGTTGGCCATAGGATGACGGGGAAGAGGTCCATTGGAGCTAAGTTGGAGGAGGGCCGGAGGTGGAGTTTCGAAGAGATTTGTGGCCCTAAAACTAGCTGAGAAGTTTGGCCGGGCCCTGGGGATCCTTATATAGGCCTCAGAGAGCGGTTAGAGCTTGGGAAGCAAGCTTCCTAAGCTTGGAAGGCCGCCGAAGATGGAAACCTATGGGATACCTGAATCTTTCATGCGTTCGCATGAGAGATTGGGAAGGTTGTTGGGCTCAATACTAGATTCATTGGAAAGGGAATTTCATAAAGAGTCTCCGGTTCAATTTTGGGAAAGTTTCATCAATCAATCAAGGAGAACTCTCCAAATGAAGCTCGTCGGAGTAGGATTTTTGAGCGATAATGGCGAAAGGACCCATTTGTAAAGAACGATGATAAAGATAGGGGCTTGTTTGTAAGGAATTCAAAAGTTAGGGGTATATGTGTGAGAGAAAAGACTCAGACAGGACTAAATTGTAAACTAGGTCAAGATGATTTCAGATTGGGTCCAAATTTTGGTAGAAACCTAATTTGGACCCAAGGAATCCAATGGTGAAGTTAGATTTAATATTTGACCAAGTTTGATTGGAGAAATTGCACAATTACCCAAATTAGGGAAAAAGTGTATCTGTGGCTCTGTTTTACGTCAAGACGGGTTCTGATGGTCAAATTGAAGGTACCAAATCTTAGAGAATATTTTTATATAAATTTTAGAGGGTTTATGTGAATTTTATCATGATCAAAATCTCAATAGATTAAGCGAGTCTATTTTTAGGATTTCAGAAGTTATTTAATTCTCGAAATACGTGAAAACCCTTTTCTGTCCGTTCTAACCCACTTGTTAGACTCTTAAGATCATTTGACCCTTAATTAACCCTTGGAGAAACCCACAGTTGTTCTTTAATTGAGATATATTATTAAAACTGCTGTTTTACCCCTGTTTCTTTGTTATTCTCTCAGAATGGATTTGCAGTGAATTGTTGTCCTCTGGCGGTTATGTAGGAGCATTTAATGATGGAATATGACTAAATAAAGTTAGATATGGTTGATGATGATGTTATCATCAGCCACGCACTGCGGTGAAGGTTCTGAGCTATTTTAGTTGGGGTCTAGAACCCATTCTCATGTTTTCAAGTCAATGCCGGAGCTCCGTCTGCCACCGCCACCGCCACCGCCACCGTTGTCCGCTGTGACTCAACCTCAGGACCTAAATCCACAACCTAGTGACGTAGAATCCATCTATGAGGCCTCTTACTGCCTCAATTGGATGAGACGATGCCTCTAGTAGCTACAATAGAAGAATCCAATCCTCAACTGCACGCACAGGAGGAAGCCAATCATTTAATCCCACATCGTGGGTACCAAAATCAGAAACACAAATAAAGGGAATTCGTTCTCTCAGCTTGCTGCCTCGACTCCGTGGGTGAGGTCCCCACACTCACCTCTGCCTTACACCTCACACGCTGGCATGTCTGGTTCCTATACCCGATTACCCAATTAGAAATTCAATTAGGAAGAGAATCTGAGGGGGGGGTGATTTTGCCTTGGGTTGCATGCATGTGCCTTGAGATGCGTGTCAGTGCACTCTATACTTAGTGAAATTCTAAGGTGTTGATGCGTTGAAAGTTAAGTTGTCTGACCTTAAGGTCTGACGTCTGACTTGGCTTGGTTCTGATACTGTGGAGACATTGGCTCCTGAGCTGACATGGCAAGTGGTTGAAAACCATTGTGGAGAAATTGATTTGGGTTGATACATTGGGATATGTGCTTAAATGTGGGAATTAAGTGGTGATTCAAATCACCATTTTTAGGGTTTTGATATTCTTTTTATCCCATTGATTTCTGAGACACAATTGCTATTATTGAATATATTTTTGAGTATTGATTTTCATGGCACATCTTTATCATTGTGCTCATTGATTAATATTACGATTAGTGTTGTGAATTCCATATTTGTTCCCTATGAACGACCTTGAACTCACATTTCTGTTTTCGAGCATATATAGATTTAAATGTTGATTCGCTTTTGTTGACTGTATTACGATGTATATTATAAACTTGACGAAAGCGCCCCAACTTTTGGCGTTGTTGCTAGGGAGCAACATGCAATTCACCACTAGCCTTGTCATTCTTGATTTATCGAATTAATTATTAACTTACCCTATCTGCTTTGCTGTGTTTTGCGAGTTACATATGAGAAGATCTTCTGTGCAATCAACCACTCCAGGGGCAGGTAAAATTCTTCTTCCCTGATCACCTCTTAATCTTGGGAAAGAGAAAAATGAAGCAAAATCAATTAGGATCTGCTTGCTTTATTTTCCTAGTAATATTAATTAAAGGCAAAAGTTTCTTGATTTGCAAGATTAGTTGGAAGCTGATTGAAGTTGAGATGATTTAATTAGAGATGTCCTATCCTGATTTCCTATACCTATTAGGGATTTAGACTTAAATTCGCAACATCTTTTATTACTTACTTTCTTGTTTGAGTCCAAGGTGCCTTATTTGGAATCAAATTGGACTTGGAATTAGAGCCAATTAGGGTTTCTACATTAGGGTTTTGAAGTGTTAGTACACAACTACCTGCAATGAAGGAAATTTATCTTCCCGCATTTGTGTGCTACCCAAGCCCTTGTTTGAATTAATCTATCCAAGGGAACCCTAAAATCAAGGCTCTAAATTCACTTGAACCTTAAAAGTTGGGAGCTAATAACCTGAGAGTCAATTCAAGGTGATTTGGGTCTTGACCCAAATTTCATCCTCAACCTTAGGGTAGGTTAGGTGAAGTTGGTTCACCTTGTGGACCAACCAACTTACAAATTAGGTCACAATTGAATCAACTTCTAAATCAAGTGAAATTCGAGGCACAATTAGGGCTAAAATTGGTCTCAATTCATACATTCCGATCTGCTTGGAATCTTAGTGACAAGGAAGGTTGGGTGGGGGAAACTCTGTAACCCGTGGGGATGCTCTACTGTGTAGGGATCTTTGCAGGATTCTCCCTTCCTGGCTGCCTAAGTAATTCTCGGGTGTGTGGATTTCTGATCCAAAGGTATCATTCGCCTCGAAACAACCTTAATTATCCAAATTTTGTTTTAGATGCCTTGATTGTGTCCAATACACATCTAGTCCCTCATCTATTCTATAGTGCATAAACACAAGAAAAGTCCCTATGTTTGACCTAGAGGCCTCCATTAGAGTTGATCTCTGATCTGATCTAATCAATTCAATCTAGACCTGAATTTGATTCTACGTCCTGATCCACTACTTAAGTTGGAAATGCAACCTGACAACATAGGAAAAGTATTCAAGACACTTGAATCCCGTATGAACATGAAAGAGAGAATGATCGAGGCTGTTCTTAGACACCATGATGAGTATTGCAAAACCTTATATCCCTTTAGAAGTATTTAGGTTAATGTGTCAGAAACAACAACCCTCATTGTGAACTGTGCCCATTTAATGTTGGCATAAATGATAAATGGTTCAACCCAGGATGCCCTCATAACATAATTCAATGAATTGTGGGAATTGCATAGCACAGAGGGCTTACAATGTATTACAAATCTACAACTCTAAGAGATACACCAAGATGACATTGAGAAACTTGGAAATGTGTTAAATTTGTTGCAACAAGTCATTGATCAGACATACCCATATCACCACTCCGAAAGTGATTGGTGTGATTTCTCAAAGCCTGGGTTCGAAAATCGAGGTTGTTGTGGACCCCCAACCCAAATGGAACCAAATTTAGATTTTGTGCATAATGGCATACCTAATCAAAATATAGGTTAGGAGGATTCAATTGCAGGTGTTCCCGATTACGAGTTGGCCATAGGTAGCTGTGGAGCTAGTCCATCATGCCTTGATTTACTAAACACCTGTGCTAAGCATGACTCAGAATCTCTCGACCATGTAATTCTCGCAACTTATCCTATTCAGGTATACCTTGAGAATGATTCTGATGTCCCAGTAGAACCAAGTCCGGATTCTAGTAACCCAATTCCTACCCCTGACTTAGAATCTAGATTTGAGCTTATTTGGGATGATCATGAGGCCCAATGTGATGAGAACCAGATTTTAGATCTGAATTATGATTTTTGTCCTGTATTTGATGATTATACCTTTCTAGACTCCTCAGAAGAACGAATTGATTTTTCGGAAGTCACGCTGATTTACAATACAGAAACAGAGGTGTTGGAAGAGTTGGGATTTGAGTGGATCGACCCTAGGTGCCCAGAACCTGAGCCCATGCCTAATAAGGACACCTCTTTGAGCTTGGAATCCGAGACCAGGTTAAACTAAAGTCAGGTTGATAACTCCATGCGTCATGATTTGTTCAGTGGTGGAAATCTTGAACTTGAATCAAGTTCAGAAGCTGATTATCGTAAATTCTCCGATGATTTCGAATCATACTGTGATTTTGGAGAACCATTATTTCCAGATGATTATGAGCCAGTTTACGACCTTAATATCCATGATCCATTCTTTGATTCTGATTCTGAGGCTGATGAATTGGAACTTGAAGAAGACACACCTCATACGGAGCCTTTGAAAACCCGATCCACACCCTGACCCACCACTGGAATCAATTTCTACTCTGACTCATCTCTTTTGGATTCGATTGCATATGATGCATCGCCATCTTTTGATAGGGAATTGGACATTGATCCAAATGAAAACCACATTCCGTCCCTCTCTGATTCGACTAGTAGGGTTCCTACATTGTCTATAGTTCCATTATCCTTTGAGGACTCTACTCTGATCAGGTTAAGCCGATTCAGCCAAACCCTAGATTCATATTTTCACATCTTTTTAAGCCATAAAGCATTTGGTGGGCTCCACATCTATTGACTCACATCCATCAACCCATTAGACTAATTGGGTTTAGTCTGCATCATCAGCCTGTTGACCTGAACAAGCGCCTGATTGGACCAACTAGACTACTCATCAAGGTACTTGTTCTACAAAATTCCTTCAATCTGAGCACCCCTTCTCCTTGACAACTTTCTGCTCGGCTGAAGGCATTGAATTTAGTGCTTAACGGAAGGCAGCCCGTCATTCCAAAAAATCGAGACCTTTCTGATCATTCTTTTGAGTTGTATTCCTATTGCACTTTAGGGTTCGTCAGTTAGAACAGCTGACTCCACCTTTGATACTTGTATCAGAGCTAGAAATCGTCTGCAACAGTCATCCTGACCTGTTCACCCACCCTTTAACCCTATTCTAAACCTTGAACTAGGCTGAATTCATACCCACCTGGTTTATAATGAGGACATTGCAAAACTTAGGATTGTGGGGGTGTTAAAGTGCAAAACAAATGGGAAATTCAATTCTATGAGGGGTTCTCACAAAAAAATACATACATAATGAAAAAAAGGAAAAAAATAGAGAATGGAGAGGAAAATTTTGAGAAAGGAGGAAAAGAGGAGGAAATGTAAAATGTCAAAAAGAGCAAAAATCAGAAAAAATCAATAATCCTAGCAATTGATTACGGGATCTACTTAATTCTAGACCAAATCAAAACAAGGATTAAGCCCTGAAGTGTTAGAGACAAGGAGATAAGAGTATTGATCTTATGCCTCTTGGGCCTGTATTAGGGTTTAAACACATGTATTTTCTAAGATCCGGATTAGTCCTCAAGAGGTTGAGAAAAGTGCGAGGCTGATGTATTAAGTCTAAGGCTTAGGGATATTCGGCTTCATTGCCTACCCTTTGGTTTGCAGGACTTGGTAACCTAAGCACCCAAAATTCACACACCAGTCTGGTTTAGTGCACTTAACGAAGAAATAATGCCAAAAGTGTTCTGTTATGAAAAAGTCGTCCCAAAGATCTAGCTTAGGAATAGCTCGAAGACACAAGTTGATTGGACGAGTTACAGGCATGGAGAGGTGGAATGAAAAATACTCCCCTCGAAGATGCGTAATAACATATCGTCTCCTCGGTGCTTGTCTCCTAGGATATCTAAATATCCTACCGAGCACATGTAGGCACCCTATGCTGATTCAGGTGTCATGGGTGGGATTATCCTGAAATGTTGATTGCCAGGGCTTGGATTTAGCTACAGAATACTATGGGCGGCACTGTCCTGAAGTGTTGAAAGTCAGGGTTCTGGGGGTTGTCATGGGCGATGATATCCCGAAGCATCGAAAGCTAGGGACCCTTCGAGGATTGATGATGGAGACAAGGAATCCGATACAGACTGTGTTTAGGGCCAATCCGATGCTGGATTTTGGGGAATATAAAAATAAAAGAGAGAAAACTCTCGAAATGAAAAAATCCCTCTCTATCTCTCTTACCAGAAATGCACTAGCAAACTGAACCTAGAGTTGATAAGTTTATGCATGGGTGTTTTAATCGCTGTGGTCAATGATCCTTTGGGTAGTTTTTGTGGGCCTTAGAAACCTTCATGACAGACCTAAGGTTGAAGCTAGTCAGGTTTGGATCTTGACTAGTAATTGAGTACCTTTAGGCCTATTGTTGGTATTCTAATATAATTTCTAGAGAAGTGGCACAATTAGGCATCTGAACATCAGAAACATGGTCTAGAGATCTGGTTCATTCCATGAGATTTTGCTAGGAACTAGCAAAAGTTAGGCATGGGGGTATGATGGTAACGCTATCATCTGTCATAACTAATTTGAATTAGTCAGAATTAAGAAGTAAATGCTCCTAAATGATTGCCTGAGGACCGTAATTCCACTCTGAGCTGTTTTGAGAAGACAAAAGAATATGGCTAATTTTGCTATTTTAACATCACATCATAAGTGCATATTAACCACAGGATCACCTAGGGGTTAATTAGAGGTCCATTGAGCATCAAAGATCAAGAAGTGGGTTCACACTAACAGAAACAGGGTTTCAGGTATCTCGAGAACCAAATCAATACACAAAACCCTAATTATCAACCCTACTTAAATTAAAGAGGTTCTAGTCAGGATAAAATCAATCTAAACCTCATAAAATTCAATAGAAAAATATTTTAAAAGGTTTGGTACCCTAGGTTTGACCATCTAAACCCATTTTAACCTAAAATAGAGTTTCAGACGGTGCCCTATTTTGGGCTTTTATGTAATTTACTTAGTCAAACGTTGTCAAAACTCAAATCCAAGTTCACCATTAGATTCCTTTGGTCCAAATTAGGTTAAAACAAAAATTTAGGCCTATCAGAGTCTATCTTAACCTAGTTGCCAATTCAGTCCCTAAGATCTTTGTTTCTCACAATCAGCCCCTCAACTTCTAGTCTTCCTTACGAATTACTCCCTAGCTTTCTCTTCTCCTTCACAAATTAGTCCTTGCTGCCATTGCCGTGTGAACATCTCATACCCAACACCGGCCAACTTTAAACAAGTTTCCTTCAATCCACATGTAATCTCCTCCAAAATTGGAGGAAATGACTGCCATTAGATCTCCTCCCATCTGAACATGATCTTGAGCCTTGATTCGAGGCGTGGAGCTCAGGCGAGCTCGAAGGATCAGCGAGAAAAGATCTAGCCAAATTGCGAGAAATTAGTGATAAATTTCCTAATTAGAGCTCGATTTTGAGCCTTATAAAAGCTCCTCTAGGTCCTAGGATGTTCTTGAGTCTGGTTAGGCCACAGAAATCCTTCTTCCTCTTCTTCTCTGGTCGCATCCGCTGTGACTCCGGCGAGCTCCCTCAGCACCTTCCTCAGGCAGGCCAACGGCCAAACTGGCCGGTCCCCTTCCTTCCTCAGCTTCATCCGGTCCTCGCTAGTCAAAGCAGGGGCTGCCTTGACCCTTCTTCCTCGCCACTCCTCTCATCGGAGAATTTACCCCCTCCTGCGCTGATCAATTAAATCTGACCCAATTGCTTCCCCTTTCATCCTTAGATGAGGTTTCTCGTCCTCTTCATCCTCTCTAGATCAATCCTAGCTCCTTCTCCTCCTATTTCGACCGTTGTTCCACATTCTCCCCCACCATCTTCTTCGCATCCGGCGAAACTCTGGCGAGCTTTGCTCGGTCACCACATGCTTCTACACAACTCGCGACCACTGCCACAACCTTCCCCTCACCCTAGGGATCAAAAGCCCCAACTTTATTGTAGCTTTCAACCTCTGGAAACCACTATCAACCATACCCATAATCCGATACTCTCCCTGGCACCAACCACACTCCACAGACCTCCAAACACCCAAACACCATTGCCGTCGCATGCCACGCACCGCAGTGAAGGTTCTGAGCTGTTTTAATTGGGGTTTAGAACTCGTTCACATGTTTTCATGTCAATGCCAGAGCTCCGTCTACCATCGCCACCGCCATCCGCCGTGCGTCAACCACAATACCTGAATCCACAACCTAGAGACGCATAATCCATCTATGAAGCCACTTGCTCCCTCAATTGGACGAGACGGTAGCTCCAGCAGCTATAATCGAAGAATCCAATCCTTAGTTGCATGCATAGGAGGAAGACAATTGTTTAGTCCCACATCGTGGGTACCAAAATTAGAAACGCAAATAAAAGAAATTCGTTCCCTCAGCTTGCTGCCTCGACATTGGGGGTGAGGTCCCGGCACTTGCGTCTGCCTTACACCTCACACACCGTCGGGTCTGGTCCCTATATCCGATTACCCGATCCCTAGATGAGTAATTTTTATCAAGAGTTTGACTATAGGTTTATGTCTTTTGTTTTTATCCGAAGCTTCAGTAATCTAGATAATCGTGAATGTACTTTGTTGTAGTTTATGCAACGGATCCAAGTGAAAAGTCAATCCACCTCTAAAGCTTGTACTTAACCCCTAGTAAAAATCTATTGGGATAGGCGAACTTCTTCTCTTGGGGTTATATGATAATTTGTAAATTCAACCTCGGCTTTTGGCTTAGGTAGAAGATGATTTTGAGTTAAGTGGATTTGTTTTTAGTGGCTCACACTCATCTGGTGCTACATATAGATTAGTACTTTAGAACCTAGATTTTCAGATTATTAAATAATTTAACTCAAAGAGAGACGAAGAAACTGTGCTCTCTTTATTTCCTTTGTACTCCTCTCTCTTTCTTTTTCTTTTTCTTATCTTTTCTTTTTTTTTCTTTCTTTTTAAGCTCATAATCTCACCAGATTTATTAATATATTTGGTGGTCTCTCTTGGCATTAACACTTTGATTAGGTTCTGATAACTCTATGACTAAGTCAGAATTTCTCAACCCGTATTAAAGCGGCCAGAAATATAGAAAAATAGGACGTGAGGGTGGTAGGTGTTGCTGCCTCATTACATTTGAAATAAATTCTAACTCATAAACTCATTTTTTTTTTGCTTTTTCTCTTCTTTTTTCTGATTTTTTTTTCTATGTATATATATTTCTTTTCTTTTCTTTTTCCTCTCTTTTTTTTTATATATATATCTTTTTTCAAATATCTACAACGCAACGCAGTATAGCATACGAACTTTTATTTACGAGGCGTTATTCGAGATTAGGGATGTTCAAGAGGATATCAGTTGGCTTATTTGACAGAAGTGCCTATTCTCGACATTGGGAAGGGAATGGATATGACAATGTATTTCTGACCTTGACATTAATACCCTCCTTCAGTCGAGGATTC